>CM060984.1:200598350-203103057 GCA_030765065.1 Deroplatys truncata | reverse complement strand
TTTCTCCACTGGTCTATATCTGCATGAAATAAATGGAACAGTCACAGCGAACTCGTCTGTTGGATTGGACAGGGAAGTGTTCGTCACAATACCTAACGTCACCCATTCTTCGTGCGGTAACACTAGTGCTCTGTTTACTTACTAAAACCCCGCTGCCTCATTATGACCAGCGATGGAGAAATAACATCCCACAATTTTAGCAACTTTGAATACTGCTCACTAGAAATAGAATTATGGATGAAGGCAACCCATTTCTTATGCGACAATAAATTCTCAAAACTACCATCTTTGGCCTTCCCCAAAAAACATTAAATTGGTGAAATTGAGATCAAATATAGTAAACATCGCGGACTTTTGTCTTTTTCGCCTGCACGTTTTCATTTACCATAACATTGCGGACAGTCCGCGAAATCCGTGGCATAAGGCGACCCTAGGTGCAAGCCATTTTCTCCATATGCCTGAAGAGATGGTAATCGCTAGGTGCCAAATCAGCGCTAGCGCCCTATGGAGGGTGATTAACACCAGGTGGGAACCTTGTACGGAGTGACGCTTCTATGTAGGGATATTTGTATGGAGCTGTTTCCTCTACCTGGTTAGTCAGAAGTAGAATAATGACACTTGTGCGGAACGACCACTAATGGCTTGCATGTAAACTACTTTGCATCTTTAAAGCACTAGTTTTAAATTAAAAAAACAAAGCATGTGTATAATTGCAGAATGTTAAATGTTCACCTATGAATATAGTTATAAGAAGCTTTATTTTCTGTCTAGCGAAGTGTGCATTAGCGCATCATAAAATAATTTCAAATTGCCTTAGATTACCTTAAGGCGTCAGTTTGACATGGTTGTGGAGTCGCCCCGTGGTAGCCTTTTTCTTCATTGTAATTTATGTGAGTAACCCACACAAAACAGAAATGATGTCAAGTTGCCATCATTTTAAGGCCTTTGAAATAATCTTGTCGGTCTTCTTCTTTTCACGTCGATATTTATAATGCAGTCAAACTGGTGATCATAGCATTCTGCGTCTTCTCGAAGATTTTTTACTAGAGATCAACACTGAGATGAACTTGAGATGAACTATACCCATTAATACATTATGGAGAGTAGAGAAATTGATCTGAATGTAACACATATTTTTTGTACTGTAAGTCTATCGCTTAACTTTACCAATTATACAAGATTATATAAAATTCCTTCCGAATGAAGACGATTTCACAGTCTATTCCCAGAAAATTCAAGATATGCGTTTTATTTGTCGTGTAAATATCGTTAGCATATGGCATTTTAATCAAAATCGTTAGCCATTTTTTAGAAAATAAAAACAAATAAATGTTTCATGTAAAGGATACTTGGGGTGGGGGAATTTCATGAAAATGTTCGTGTCGCACCTTTGGAAAATACTGAGCCTAAATAACAGGTTTGGTATTTATCCTACTTTTCGTTTATGAGTTATGCTATTAACAGATACATAGACGGACACACACAGATGTTTTCTAAAAATGCTATTTTTTATTCAGGGGGCCTAAAAACATATTTCCAATGAAATATCAGTGTCGAAATTTTGGGTGGAATAAAATACTTCCTCTGCTTCGTATACCTAGTAGAGAAATTAATAAATGCTAAGTGTATGTAGGTAATGTTGAAGTTAGTAAGCAGACTGCGGTCATTGAGGGATCTGTATGCAAGAAAAGTTTATAGACGGAAAAGTTGTAAGAATAATAATTAGCAAGTAAATAAGGATTTGTGGATACAATTTCTATTGAGTACTTCACTTGTTTACTATAAAATAATCTGGAGTTGAATAAGGAGGATTTGTCCGTATAATTTCTATTGCTACCATTATGTGTTTATTTCTAAAACCACTAATTAATTTCTCCATTGTTTATTCATACATTGGTGAAAATGGCCTCCCTTTTGTGAATATTACAGTACTATTTATAAACCCTAAGGTACCGAAATATGGTACACTAGGACATAAATTATTTAATAGTTTGCCTCACTACTTGAAAAAGGAAAATCCACACTATCTTAGCTATGGATACTCCAGGAATTCAACACCATTGGTTTCAGGTAATTAATACTCTTTGGCGTTGCTATAAATGCAGATGTCTTTAGCAATAACAAATCCGTCCGCCCTCCTGACCGCTTTCTAAGTTAAACAGATGTATAGGTATTTGCATATTTTATAAACCTTGTTCATCATTTGTTGTCTTGTTGCATACATTATGAAATGTTAACTTGATTTGCCTTTGCACTAAAATAACCTTAGCTGAAAGGTAGTGATGGGACGATACCATTATTTCTTGATACTCAATACCGATACTGATTTTTGAGTACTAATATCCGATGCTCACTTTATAAAAAACTGTAAAGGCGATAGCTGTTCACTAAATTATGTTCTTATGAGTAGTTTTCTGTGTTTGAATGCATGTAACCCATTTTGCATCGTATGCTAATTCCGAAATTGTTCCTGTTTGATATCTAATTGGCACCATTTTTACTTTCTCTACTACGTAAAGTAAGTAGGGGAAGTATTGTATTCCACCCAAAAATTCGATACCGAGATTTTACCGGAAATATAAGTTTTGAGACCCCCTGAATCCAAAAAAAAAAAGCATTTTTGGAAACATGTCCAGGTGTGTGTGTGTCTGTGAACAGCATAACTCAGAAACGAACAGTCGGATAAACACCAAACTTGGTATTTAGATTCAGTATCTTCCAGAGATGCGACACGAATGTTTTCAAGAAAGTCCCACCACCCCAGATTACCCTTTACATAGAACATTTTTCGAAAATTTTAATTTTCTCAAAAATGACTAACGATTTTGATTAAAATATCATATGTTTAAGATATTTTCATGACAAATGAAATGTATATCTCGAATTTTCTGGATATGTCTCTAAAAGTATTCTTCATTGTGAACGACTTTTGCATAACTGGTAAACCATAAGAGATAGACAAAATTTTACTACACAAAAAATGTAGATCGCGTTAAAATACACAATTTATGTCATATACATTTTTGTTGTTGAGTGAATCATTTTCGAGATATTGCTTGTTATTCCCTTAAATTTTCCAATACTTTTTCTCACATGGGAATTCGTTATTCATTTTTACTTTCTCTACTACGTATAGTAAGTAGGGGAAGTATTGTATTCCACCCAAAAATTCGATACCGAGATTTCACCGGAAATACATATTTTGAGATCCCCTGAATCCAAAAAAAAGCATTTTTGGAAACATGTCCGTGTCTGTGTGTCTGTCTGTCTGTGTGTCTGTCTGTGAACAGCATAACTCAGAAACTAACAGTCAGATAAACACCAAACTTGGTATTTAGGTTCAGTATCTTCCAAGGATGCGACACGAAGGTTTTCAACAAAATCCCCCCACCCCAAATTACTCTTTACATGGAAGATTTTTCGAAAATTTTAATTTTCTCAAAAACGGCTCTAACGATTTTGATTAAAATATTGTATGTTTAAGATATTTTTATGAAAAATAAAATGTATATCTTGAATTTTCTGGGAATGTCTCCAGAAGTATTCTTCATTGTGAACGACTTTTGCATAACTGGTAAACCATTAGAGATAGACAAAATGTTACTACACAAAAAATGTAGGTCGCTTTAAAATACACAATTTATTTCATATAAATTATTTTATTGAGTGAACCATTTTCGAGATATTGCTTGTTATTCCCTTAAATTTTCCAATACTTTTTCTCACATGGGAATTCGTTATTCATTTTTACTTTCTCTACTACGTATAGTAAGTAGGGGAAGTATTGTATTCCACCCAAAAATTCGATACTGAGATTTCACCGGAAATACATGTTTTGAGATCCCCTGAATCCAAAAAAAAACATTTTTGGAAACATGTCCGTGTCTGTGTGTCTGTCTGTCTGTGTGTCTGTCTGTGAACAGCATAACTCAGAAACTAACAGTCAGATAAACACCAAACTTGGTATTTAGGTTCAGTATCTTCCAAGGATGCGACACGAAGGTTTTCAACAAAATCCCCCCACCCCAAATTACTCTTTACATGGAAGATTTTTCGAAAATTTTAATTTTCTCAAAAACGGCTCTAACGATTTTGATTAAAATATTGTATGTTTAAGATATTTTTATGAAAAATAAAATGTATATCTTGAATTTTCTGGGAATGTCTCCAGAAGTATTCTTCATTGTGAACGACTTTTGCATAACTGGTAAACCATTAGAGATAGACAAAATGTTACTACACAAAAAATGTAGGTCGCTTTAAAATACACAATTTATTTCATATAAATTTTTTTATTGAGTGAACCATTTTCGAGATATTGCTTGTTATTCCCTTAAATTTTTCAATACTTATTTTCTCAAATGGAAATTCGTTATTCATTTTTTGTCTTGGATATGCAAAGAGTATTAATCTGTGGGAAAGGGAATGGTGCTGCACCTAGCAACCAGCTATTAAGAGATATGTATGTGCTTAAAGGCTACTGTATTTCTATATTGCCCTTCTAAACATATATTCCCCTTGCATCTACAAGAAAATTTGCAATAAGATAGAGTCTGCAAATGTTTATCTCGATTAAGATGAAGTAGATGGAGAATAAGCGTTTGTAAAAATAGTTTGTACAAGAGTAGAGAAAGTCATGTGAGTGTAACACATCAGATTTTTTTTATGTCCTGGACATACAAAGAGAATGGAATGCGCCACATAGCAACCAGCTCTTAAAACATTTGACTACAATATTCACCTTGTACCTACAAGAAAATTGGCAATAAGGTTAACTTCTCGATTAACATAAGCATACGGAGAATAAGCGTTTGTAAAAATAGTTTGTACAAGAGTAGAGAAAGTCATGTGAGTGTACATCAGATTTTTTATCTTGATAATGCACAGGATCCCAAGTTTTAGTTCATGTGCTTTCCTATCCACATTGTCTCCCATTGAAATACCCTGGGTAGACGGAATTCTTCATGTAGCTTCTTCCAATTTGCCTGTTTAATGCTGCGGCTCCCATACTGTGGGTCGCGACCCTAAAGGGGGGCGCGGTGGATATTTGGAATTATTAATAAAACATTTTTATTGCTAATTACTATTATACCAATGGGTAAAATGAAATTGTGTCAGCTATTTCATATTACATTTAAATAGAATCATGTTTTGTATTTAAGAAACATATTAATACTACAATTTCACAGTAAATACACATGTACAATTTTATGTAAACCATTAATTATTACACTGCACATCAGGATGATTAGTGATAAGTATGATCCTGTTTGCTATTAATTAATCGTTCAATGTCTTGGCTGTATATTAGTTGCACACATTATTAAGCCACTTTCTAACTGCAGTCTATTCCTAGATTAGTCGATGTTCATCATTGACGAAAAAACAATTTCACAGAGATATGAGGTGCAGAATGGAATAAGCATGTTTAGTGTTGCAGACACCAGGGTATGCTGTTCTTGCTAGCCAGAACTGATACACATCTTCCTTCTGGAAAGTCAGTTTTAAACTTTAGTCTGAAAGGTCAATTAATTTATCCTTTAACAGTTGTTGAACTGTGCACGAAAATTTGCAAATTAATGATTAAGCAGCGAAGTGAATAAAGGAGGTTGCCAATAACTTCATTATCGAAATTTTCTCAAGTTTGGGAACCGCTGGTTTAATTTATATTCCTTCCTGGTTCCATTGAGCGTAGCACTTATACTTGCATTTACATGGAGTTCGAAGTATATGAGTCTGTGGTCGCTAGATGTCATTTCGTGTCCTACCTTCCCGTTATGTACACTGTGGAATGCTTTATGATTACTAAGGATAATGTCAATATTTTCGAAAGATCCTGCTCTATTCTTGTAGGTTGTGTGGTGTATTGTGTATTTGGAGTTCCAGTCTGGCAATTGCTTCTTCCAGCATCTCACCTCGGGTGTCTCTTCGTTTAATATGCCACCAATGGACTTTGCGTGATGTGTTACACTCACATGACTTTCTCTACTCTTTTAAAACTATTTTTACAACGCCTATTCTCCACATGCTTCATGTTAATCGAGATGTTAATCTTATTGTTAATTTCTTTGTAGGTACAAGGGGAATATGGTCGTATTTAAGAGATAGTCAAATATTTTAAGAGCTGGTTGCTATGTGGCGCATTCCTTCTCTTTGTATGTCCAGGGCATAAAAAAATGAACAACGAATTTGAGAAAAAGTATAAGTATTGGAAAATTTAAGGGTATAACAAGCAATATCTCGAAAATGGTTCACTCAACAAAAAAAATGTATATGACATAAATTGTGTATTTTAACGCGATCTACATTTTTTGTGTAGTGAAATTTTGTCTATCTCTTATGGTTTACCAGTTATGCAAAAGTCGTTCACAATGAAGAATACTTTTGGAGACATTCCTAGAAAATTCGATATATACACTCATTTGTCATGAAAATATCTTAAACATATGATATTTTAATCAAAATCGTTAAAGCCATTTTTGAGAAATTTAAAATTTTCTAAAAATGTTTCATGTAAAGGGCATTCTTGGGGGGGATTTTCTTGAAAACCTTCGTGTCGCATCCTTGGAAGATACTGAACCTAAATACCAAGTTTGGTGTTTATCCGACTGTTCGTTTCTGAGTTATGCTGTTCACAGACACACAGACACACACACGGACATGTTTCCAAAAATGCTTTTTTTGGATTCAGGGGTCTCAAAACATGTATTTCCGGTGAAATCTCGGTATCGAATTTTTGGGTGTAATACAATAATTCCCCTACTTACTATACGTAGTAGGGAAAGTAAAAATTGTTGCTTTGTTCCTAAAGGTTTCATGCATGTCTATAATTTCCTGTATGCGTGGCTCAATATCTTTGCTGTATTGAAAGTACGTATTAGCGATTATCCACGTTTCTCTTTTGTGTACAATTTCCGTACAGTTCGCATGGGAGTTGCTGAATTGTGTTATTTTGGTGGCTTGCATTTCTGAATTTATAACTATCATTGCCGCCATTGGACTGTTTGTATCTGCTATCGCACGCATTGCAGTGACGATGTAGGCTGGTCTGCCCTTAAAGCATTACGGTTCCCGCACACGTATATAGAATTTCATCTCATCAATAAGTTTTCTGGGTTAATTTGCGTTAATTTGGGCGATTTTTAGAATATGTGTGTTCTGAAGGGTGTCATTGTTTCTAGCTTTTTGTTTGGAGAAGTGGAGAGTTCTAACGGTTTTTATCGGCTGTTACTCGCCATAGTCGGTTTTGTTTATCAGCCTTTCCCACATCATTTGTACGTAGGTCACTCCTTTCCTTGCATATTTTGTTCCTTTTCTCACAGAGCACACATAGTAAGTTGGTTTACTTTTGCACAGTCCTTCTTTTGGTGATCCTGCTCACCACAGACATCTTTGGAACTTTCGCAGTGTTTGACTACATGTCCAAGATCTTGACATTTCACACACCGAGGGACGACTATGTACTCCTTTGTTGTTATTGACTGAAAACTAATATGTAGGCTTCCTAGTTCAAATAAAGTTTTCCGGAGTTTGGCCGTGGTATCTGCTGCGTAATGCTGTGTAATGTCCGATTTTGAATCGAAGATTAAAGCTGTTGTCAAATACCTCTTTGGATATAATTCCCCCTCCCCGCCAGGTTTTGCGGGAGTTGAATATTTCGGCGGGAGTCTAGGCGTTGCATGCGAAGGGAAAAGGGTGCTCTATGTAACCCTTCGTCCCCCGGAATGGGAGCGGTCTCCGAGTCCGGACCCTCCAGGGGATGTGCAGGTCCGCAAGGGGGAGCCAAAAGCCTATTTTTTAAAATTAATGAAGTAAACCCGCTCCATTACCCTCAAATTATAACATGTTTTGGCTTTAAAATATGTGTTTCAGATTATTTTGTCAAATTTTTACTTTCTCTACTGCGTATAAAAATTAGATACCGAGACTTCACCGGAAATACATATTTTGAGGCCCCCTGAATAAAAAAAATTAGAAAAAAGTCTGTGTGTGTGAACAATATAACTCAAAAACGAAAAGTTGGATAAACACTAAACTGGTATTTAAGTTCAATATCTTCCAAAGATGCAACACGAAGATTTTCAAGAAAATACCCCCACCCCATACAACCCTCTGCATGGAAGATTTTTCAAAATGTTTTATTTTTTTAAAAAATGGCTCTAACGATTTTGATTAAAATAGCATATATTAAAGATATATACATTACAAATAAAATGTATATCTTGAATTTTCTGGGAAAAGCCTGTGAAGCCCTCTTCATTCCGAAGGAATTTTGTATAATCTTGTATAACTGGTAAACGTTAAGCGATAGACGAAAACGTACTACATAAGAAATGTAGATCTCTTTAAAACACACAGTTTATTTTAAATAACTTTTTTGTGGCATCAGCCCTTTCCGAGATATCCGTTATTAAAGGCTCGAATTGTTCATTTCTTGGTCATTCTTTAAAATCCTTTCAACATTCAGCTCTTTCTCGCGATTGCATGGAAATAGGATGGAATTTTAAGGCCGCGTACAGCTTCCAGTTCTTAAACATTTGACTATCACTGTTCTCTTTGTGTCTATAACGAAATGTGTAATGTAGATATTTCAGCAAAGGTTTGTTTGGATTAAAATATAGTAAATAGAAAAAAAAATTCTGATGTGTTACACTCACATGACTTTCTCTACACTTGTACAAACTATTTTTACAATCGCTTATTCTCCATCTACTTCATATTAATCGAGATAAACATTTGCAGACTCTATCTTATTGCTAAATTTCTTGTAGATGTGAGGGGAATATATATTTGCAAGGGCAATATAGAAATACAGTAGCCTTTAAGCATAGACATTACTCTTAATAGCTGGTTGCTAGGTGCACCACCATTCTCTTTTCCACAGATTAATACTCTTTGCATATCCAAGACAAAAAAATGAATAACGAATTCCCATTTGAGAAAATAAGTAATTGAAAAATTTAAGGGAATAACAAGAAATATCTCGAAAATGGTTCACTCAACAAAAAAAAATGTAAATGACATAAATTGTATATTTTAACGCGATCTATGTTTTTTGTGTAGTAAAATTGTGTCTATCTCTTATGGTTTACCAGTTATGCTAAAGTCGTTCACAATGAAGAATACTTTTGGAGACATTCCCAGAAAATGCGAGATATACATTTCATTTGTCATGAAAATATCTTAAACATATATTTTAATCAAAATCGTTAGAGCCATTTTTGAGAAAATTAAGATTTTCGGAAAATGTTCCATGTAAAGGGTAATCTGGAGTGGGGCGATTTTCTTGAAAACCTTCGTGTCGCATCCTTGGAAGATACTGAACCTAAATACCAAGTTTGGTGTTTATCTGACTTCGTTTCTGAGTTATGCTGTTCACAGACACACAGACACACACACGGACATGTTTCCAAAAATGCTTTTTTTGGATTCAGGGGTCTCAAAACATGTATTTCCGGTGAAATCTCGGTATCGAATTTTTGGGTGGAATACAACACTTCCCCTACTTACTATACATAGTAGAGAAAGTAATAAGCTTTAGTAAGAATACTTTGTATACCCACTAATAAAGATAGAGGCTAGAGAAAGTCATGTGAAAGCATCACATCACATTTTCTTAATATTTTGCCTGTCTCCAATTCTAACTCAAAAAGTGCATGTTTTGGACTTGGTTCCTTTTATATCCATAGAGGTAGAACCTAGCCAAACGTTTAGGTGTGTTTCTGTCACGCCTGTCCAATCAGAATATCAAATACAATGCCGAATGTTACGCCGAAAACAAATAGTTTCACAAACAAAAGGTAGTGTTATGTAAAATGAATATTTGTTTTCGTATACATTAAAACTCTCTGGCATGGAGCGCTTCTATGCATGAATGTCAAACTCAAGCTCTCCTGAGACACGTGTCAAGTTGGAACACCTGGATACATCCCTTTCCTGTGCAGCTGCGTAAGAAACCCCTGAAGGGAAACTGTCCTGTCTTTTTAAACACTGCTGCGGTAGCGTAGAGAAATATCCCAAGGGATGTTATAAGAGAAGCCATAAAACGAGGCACAGAAAAATGGAAAAGAAAATACAACACGAGGGAAAAGAGAACATAGAGAAATTTAATAGGGTGGAAGAGGAAGGAACCATCGCATTACATATCCGGAACATTCCGTTGCCACGGTAAATCGGTTTTATTACGTTTTTTATTACATTTTTCATGTTTGTTAAATAGCACATCATAATTCACGTTTCTAATATCTAAAATATAAAACTGGGCGGAAAGCGAGTGGAACTGAAGTTTTGATCGTTTTGCCACCTATATTTTTTATCTGCAGGGGAGGTTTGAAGCAAAAACTAAATTAAGAAATAATGTTTTATTTTTCTTGTGCCACGCAGAGTGGTAAATGCACCGCAAAAGATAAACATACCTCCCCGCAACCAGGGCAGAGAACTGCATGAAGCTTCCGGTCCTTTGTGCTTCTACCGTGACCTTTTGGAGGGAGGGATGAGGGGAGAGATCCGAAGGACGGCCATATCCGGATGACGACGTGCAAAAGCAGGGATGGGGTCCTTAACAGTTCCAGTTCGAATGCATCCGAAGTCACCAAATCCCACTCTCAACGCCTAAAGGCTGGTTCACATCCGCCCGAGAACGGTAACCCGAACGGAACGAGAACGAGAATGCATATCGATCACAAAGTGTAAGTCGATTTTGCGCATTGGGATTTCATTATTTTTTTTAATTGACCAATGATATTTTTTCACCTACTTCCAATTTAGCCAAGCCAACGTCAAAATTCGATAGAGTAAGCATTATCTAAATGCATATCCATTACATTTCTGATCCCTCTAGTTGTGCCAAGCTTTCATTTCTTTATTTAATGGCATACAGTTAAATTGTTTATTGTTCTTTTTTCATTTTCACCGGATTTTTGCTATTCTTTGTAGCTTTTGTCATTGTTTTTTTTAGGTAATAGCCAGTTTTGAGTTGCATATAAACAAACTACAAATGACCCTTTCACCAAAGGAAACAACGCTGATTAGATTTGCGGGTGTCGGGATGAGGTTAGGAAGCACATTTACTACTAATTCCTTCCAGTTTCACGTTCCAGTTTGCGACTATAGAGAGCACTAGTGGCTGTTTCATGTCACGGCCGCCTGGAATAATCTCTAGAGTGAAGAGTCTAATATGCACAATATGCATATAATATGCCGTGCCCGGGAACGAGAACGAGAAAGTTAAAAGTTGGGCAACTCTTCTTTCCCGTTCCCGGGGACTGGGAAGGCTTCCCGTATATTGTGAACGCTTCCATTTGAATACATGTATTCCAGCTTTCTCGTTCTCGTTCTGGTTACCGTTCTCGTTGGTTGTGAACCAGCCTTAACTCCCGGCGGTTCCCCGAAGAGGAAATCGGAGGTGGGTACTGTCTGAGCAAACCCAACCACGCCAGGAAGAAACCTCCACAAAGCGGACATCCACCACCCAGCCGCAACATGCCGAACGCCGTCGCCTGGTCCTACAACCTGAAACAGATGATAGTGAAGGAATTTATGGGTACAGGAAATAAAGGACAGGAGAGTCATGGTAGAAGAAAATCCATTCCAGCATTCGGTTGCCGACCCGGGGAAATCACGAAAAACCCGTGGTCAGAGTGGACGGTAACCGGGAATCGAACCCGGGACTTACTGAATGCGAGCTTTACACATTACCCCGGATCCATCTTACTCGGTATGCATCGTAAGGATTACAGTATTTAAATCTATGTGTGGTAGTATTTCCTTCCCCTAATGAAAAGAAAGCTTTAAACTGTTTTGTAAAACGAAACACACTAAGTTGATCATTGTATTGGTTAATTCTTGACGCATGTAGAAATTAACTGAATGTGGTTTCATTCAATATTTACTTGCTCTACCTTCTGGATACCTGCAGTAGAGAGAAAGTATTTTATTTAATTCAGAAATTCTGTTTTGAGATTTCACAAAAAATAGATTTTATTCGATCCAAATATTTCACATTTGATATTTCACAAAAATACATTTAATTCCACCCAAAAATCCCACATTGAGATTTCACGAAAATAAATTTTACTCGACCCAAAAATTCCACATTGAGATTTCACGAAAACATTTAATTCGACCCAAAATCTCCACATTGAGATTTCACGAAAATACATTTAATTCGACCCAAAAATTCCACATTGAGATTTCACGAAAATAAATTTTACTCGACCCAAAAATTCCACATTAAGATTTCACGAAAATACGTTTTACTCGACCCAAAAATTCCACATTGAGATTTCACGAAAACATTTATTTCGACCCAAAACTTCCACATTGAGACTTCACGAAAACACATTTAATTCGAGCCAAAAATCCCAGATTGAGATTTCACGAAAATAAATTTTACTCGATCCAAAAATTCCACATTGACATTTCAAGAAAATACATTTCATTCGATCCAGAAATTCCACATTAAGATTTCACGAAAACATTTTATTCGACCCAAAAATTCCACATTGAGGTTTCATGAAAGTGTAATATTACATTATCTCCTGAATACGAGAAACAAATTTTTCGAAAAAGGGCCACGTTAATTGTGAACAGCAGCTTGGTAAACTAATACATAATTAATATTTATTTTCAGTCAGTGTCTTGAATTTTCCCAAATTACTACTTGTGAAGATATTCTATTATTGATATGCTGAATTGGGCTCAAGAACATTTTCTGTGATGAAGATTCCTCGATATGTTCACAGACGGTAGTAGGAATGTGAGTGCGAGTTCCGGTTATTTAACAACCAGTTAGCTTTTATCAGGACTGTCGCTGAATGGATGCCTAAATACATGTTCCACAATCATTGTATATGACACATTTATCAGTATAATCAGCACAATTACATGACGTAAGATGCGTGCCGCAAGGTAAAATGAAAAATAAAAGTTTAGTAATAGCCTTTGAAGATTTATGTCTTTTGGCGGGTGCTTTAATAATTTTCCAGATAGTCGCTATTATTGATTTTAATTTTCTTATATAACTACTTTTTACTTTCTCTACTACGTACAGTAAGTATGGGAGGTATTGCATTCCACCCAAAAATGCGATACCGAGATTTCACCGGAAATATATGTTTTGAGACCCCCGGAATCCAAAAAAAAGCATTTTTGGAAACATGTCCGTGTGTGTGTCTGTGTGTGTGTCTGTGAACAGCATAACTCAGAAACGAACAGTGGATAAACACCAAACTTGGTATTTAGGTTCAGTATCTTCCAGAGATACGACACGAAGGTTTTCAAGAAAATCCCCCCACCCCAGATTACCCTTTACATGGAACATTTTTCGAAAATTTTAATTCTCTCAACAATGGCTCTAACGATTTTGATTAAAATATCATATGTTTAAGGTATTTTCATTACAAATAAAATGTATATCTTGAATTTTCTGGGAATGTCTCTAAAAGTATTCTTCATTGTGAACGACTTTTGCATAACTGGTAAACCATAAGAGATAGACACAATTTTACTACACAAAAATGTAGATCGCGTTAAAATACACAATTTATGTCATACATTTTTTTGTTGAGTGAACCATTTTCAAGATATTGCTTGTTATTCCCTTAAATTGTTCAATACTTATTTTCTCAAATGGGAATTTGTTATTCATTTTTTTTGTCTTGGATATGCAAAGAGTATTAATCTGTGGCAAAGGGAATGGTGCTGCACCTAGAAAATTAGCAATAAGATAGTCTGCAAATGTTTATCTCGATTAACATGAAGTAGATGGAGAGTAAGCGTTTGTAAAAATAGTTTGTACAAGAGTAGAGAAAGTCATATGAGTGTAACACAGATTTTTTTATTGTCGTGAGTCATGCAAAGTTTATGGAATTTCAAAGCCAGCGAAATGTGTAATGAAACTATTTCTGCAAGTTTGTATCAATTAGCATGGAGTAGGAAGAAAAATAAGAATAGTTTGTAGAACATTTATAAAAGTAAACGATGACTAGAGAAATTCGTGTGAATGCAATACATAAGATATTTGCCTTTTTAATTAGTAAATAGAAGGTAATTTTCTGAATAAGCAGACATGGTTGGTGATCTGCAAATAAGATGGTATCAAGTAAATCAGTATTTATTTTAGAATTTTAAAATGTTTATAAAAACTTTGTGTCGCTGGTGTGTGTCGTTATGCTCTTGGACAGCCTTGTTTCACGCTGTCCTATTTTCATCTCTTCAAAATATTATGGCAAGCTGACAGTCGCACAACTCGCAAATCCAGAGAATTTATTTTCAAGGAGTACTATTATAGAGCACGCCTTGCCAGCTTTCTCGTTGACCGTGCAAAGCGTTCTAATTTCGAACGTCTTCGGCACCGCTCGTGTTGCCTCGGCGATCGGTCGGTAACACGATAGAGCGGGGTAGAGAGGTATCGCTAGAGCGGACACGAACTGTACATGAACGGTCACAGAAGTGACAGTTTGTGCCATGAGGCCATATTGGAGTACTGCAACGTTCCTAGTATTTTCATCTGTCGCGTAGAACTGAGATACACAGAAGTACGATGGATAGAAATTGGAATAAAGAGGAAACCATACGTTTTATTCGTAAGGTAGAAGAATACAGTGAGCTATGGGATCCCATGAATAAGGAGTATAGAAACCGACCAAGGAAAATCCAAATACTGCATGAGCTTGCACGAGATTGGGGAAGAACACCGAAAGAAATTCAACGCAAATGGCACAATCTGCGGACTCAGTATAACAATGAAATTCGAAAATACAAAAAGAAGAAGCTGTCTGATATATCTGATGTACCGTGGTCAACCCAGTGGGAGTATTTCGACATTATGGCGTTTTTAGGGGGATTAGCATCTTTGGATACAACTAATAACGGGGTAAGTTATGTTTTAATCATATTTTACTTAGGAAATCTGCTCTTGGAGCGTCGTTGTTGAAAATGCTTATAAAAGCAAAAGGAAAGCGAATAAATTACTTTAGGAGTGCGTTTAGAAGTGGATGTGATCTCTCCAATGTCTGGTGCCCACCTGTCCGCCCCTTTTAGGTGTTTTACTTTTATTGGAAAATCGCGTTATGTACACAACAAACGTAGCCATTTTTGCACTAAAGCACATGCAAAATGGGAACTGCCAACCTAAATAAAAAGGGAAATCCGCTAAATATGCGATGTGCTGTTGTTTCTGCGAACGTGAATCATTCGAGTTTTAGACGCGCAGATCCCTTGGCTACGCCCTGTCGTCGCTTCGGCAACTTGCTACACTCCTCTCCTTCTAAAAAACATCCCTCGGCTACGCTTTGAGGCTGAGGGTCCTCAATCTCTCGGCTACGCCTTGAGGCTGAGTATCTTACCGGCTTTGGCGGCATTAGTTAGTCATATGCTGCCAGCATTACGTTACAGCTAGCGTATGACAGAGTGACATGTGTTGGACATATAACACATCATTTTCATCGTTATGGACGACGCTCTAAGAGCAGAATGTCGTTTACTTGTTGCATTTTATATGTATACCGATTCGGTCACCTAATATCCCCATCGTTTACGACAGGGTTTCCTTAACTATGGTACATGTACCAGTAGTGATGTGCGAGCCATTGTAGGGGCATGTGGTAAAAGAGAGAGTGTATTAAATCTCAATTTGATTTGAGCATTTAACATTTCGCCCGAGCGTTGTAACCACTAGACCTGCATGCGATGGGCAACTTTGTTTTTTTCCAGAAAGGGCGTGCGTAAGGAAGGAAGGCCTCAGAAGGCCGCAATACCGAAGCACTGCAGTCTCATTGTTTTCTGTAACTCTTTTACATAAATATATATTTAAAGGCTTAGTATAACAGTTTCTACCTGTTAATAAACAGGCAAATAAAACATTAAAATGTTAAATTTGATAATTCTGGAAAATTATCATTCAATACGTTGGTTGGCTCGCTCCGATCATTTTACTATCAGCATGCGTTTATCACATGCACTTAGTACAGGGTTATTCAAAAAGAAGGTACAGCCTTTAAATATTTATTTCTAATGAACGACAATAGATGGCGACACATGCGATACATCACTGAATAGAGAACAGCTTCAAATTTTTATTGTATGTGTTCAAAATGAGCAACATTTGTTATGGCAAGACGATCAGTGCTTTTCCGTTTGCATACGCAACCATCTACGAATTTATTGTATCAATTGTAAAGTTTTATGACGAGGCGGCTCGTTGTTGGACTTACAACGAAATGCACGCTGATTGAAACAATGGATTCATTTGCATAATGCAGCACACAAAACGACTTTTCCTGTGGTGTTGCCATTTTCTCGTAAACAAACACAGCGCCGCTGTAGGCACTGAATGGAACTAATAGGTGGTACTTAAAACTTTGAACTTTCCTTTATACAATGATGTGTCCTATGCGTCGCTATCTATTGTTGTTCATTAAAATGAATATTTAAAATCTGTTCCTTCTTTTTGAATAGCGCTGTATTAGACGGTTACGAGTACCTCTGTAGTGAAGTGGAAGTGGAACTTCTAAGTGGGCTTCCTCGTGGTCTAATGGTTAATACACCTGACTGCTTGATTTAAAAGTTAATTCTTTATAGTATTTGTATTGGTTCATTTAACCTGGGTATGAGTCCTGACCTGGGAGATTGTTCTTTATGCACATGTCTTTTGGTCCTATAAATACTAAAAAAACAAATTGTTTGTTTGTTATGCTGATTGAAACGGCAACTCTAGGCCGAGCCCAAGAACTGTAATTATAGATAATTTATTAATTAACTTTTATTGATATTAAATCGTACTATGTAAATATCTTTTTCTCATACTGCTTGTATATTTTAAGAAGGGTGATTTAACGTTATGTATCTATCTAGGTTACTAATATTAGTAGAGTTATAAATGGTTTAATGTAAATAATTTAAGCGCTATGTTAAAATACTGTCCACGATGAAATGTTTTAGCTACAGGAATAGTGCTTTCGAAGGCAGAAAACCTAGTTTATTTACCTCTCTTCGGTCGCAGTGCCATTATTCCTACAGCGAGGGTGTAGCGCCTTTGTCCCTTTATTTGATAATTCGCCGTGACCAAGTGAGCGAGACAGATAGCCTAACGGTAAATGTAGGAAAAGCCGCGATTTATATTAAACTTGGACCAATGAGATCTCTGGAAGTTTATTCGAAATAGTTAGACGCGTCGAGTCGCGCTAAAATGGACCAATAGGAAAGGAAGCAGTCCCAGAAGCCTGCGACTATAAATGGATCTGTTTGGAGCAAATTCGAGACAGTTTTTGTCAGTCAGTTTGTCATGGAATTTTAGCATTGCAGTTGGGCAGTTTATCAGACAGTTTTCGTAATGTGTGGTCAGGGAGAGATGCTGCAGGATGTGTGAGATATCGCGCCAAAACAGGGAATCAAGATAGTTTTAGAAACACACCTAAGATCCGCTACTCGTAAAGAGATAATAAGCATATTTAAACTTCGTGTCATATCCGCGCCGTAGTTTAACAGCGGTGGACAGTATTTTACAGCGGCAATACCAGTTTTGTATACTACGAGTGTTAACTAAATAAAAAGAAACGGCAGTGTCATCTTTTCATAAACAAAGCAAGTCTATGTCTTCCTATATCACCACCCGAGATCTACGTTTTCCTTTACCGAGGATAAGTCCATGCTCCTATATAGTGTAAAGAAAACTACTGCAGCTAGCCGAGGATAAAAGTGAAGAGAACCAACACACGGCGAACTTCTGGAACCAACGGGAGAAGCATCAAGGTAAGCCTAACAGCACGGATGAGGAGGTGACTGCCGCATGATCCAACAAATCCTTTATTTAGTCGATATACCCTGTTCAATGTTCAAGTTGGTATCGTCTTCACTTGGATAAATCTCTAAACGTGGTCACGGAATGAAGGTATGACCCACTTCGTGTGTTTGAGCCATTCGTGTTTCAGCCCCCCCTCCCAAATGCACTGTGCGTACGCTCCTGTATTTGACGCAAATAAAAATGCATGAAATAAATGTTTAATACAACATTGTAATCAAAAGCAATATGCCTGACTCTAGTATTGTTTCATTGATGATTAGTGATTAAAAAGAACTAAATAAAGATTTTAAGTACTTTAAGCTAATCTTACTAATTGGAAAGACTACAGAAGAAAGTTATTAACAGTATTTTGATAACGTTCCGTAATATTACCTTCCAATTGAAATGCAGAAGAAAAATGAAAATAAGGAAAACGCGTATATTACACAGTTTAAAAGAAGATGTGAGCAGTTGGAAAGGCTGTAACCCACCAACCTTCCTTTTATGACACTTTCTTATACACAAAATAAATCGCTAAATGGCAACAAAGTATCCCATTTTGTTACTACTGCGCATGCGTGGAAGAAGGTGCCAACCCACGAGTAGGTACTAGCGAAATCCGCAAAAATAGCTATATTATTATTATTATTATTATTATTATTATTATTATTATTATTATTATTATTATTATTAAATTTAGCGTCCTTAACCGGTTAGGTCATGTCAGACATCGTGAATGAAATATGTGAAATGATGGTCAAATGAACCCGGGTTCCATGGAGCTTAAAGTTACCAGACATTCTTCTTCTCAGGATAAGGTAAAAGCCACGGAAAAACGTTATCTGGCCAACTCATCTTAACCGAGATTCGAACTCGGAACCTCTTGAATGTGAGGCAGATACGCTACCCCACACCACAGTGGCGGGCACACAGTATGTTTAATTCTTCTCCCAAACACACTCGTTACCTACCGTATTTAGCCCAACAAATAAAGTGTCATAGTTCTTCCTTGGAGTTTAGCCCTCACAGATCCTACGGCTACGCAAAGTCATCGTTCCGCAGTTGCTCTCTTCGGCCGCACCTGCGTCACTCCTCTATAAAAAACATCCCTCAGCTACCTTTGCGGCTTAGGGCCCTCCCACAACTCTGAGATACGCTTTGTGGCTGAGGGACCTCAACTTTGGGCTACGCTTTATGGCTAGGGCCCTAAATCAGGGCCCTGAGGTTCGCTGTGTTTTTTGTTCAGATATTGGCGGCTCTTCAGTATGAGCAGCACAGCTACAAAGTGCCTGCTACCGGCCAAAGCGTGAACTTAATATTGAAAGGTGGACTGGGAAAAAAAGTGTCTTCGTTTAATATCGCTTTAACTTCTTGACTATATCGCGACGGTTACTGTAGGTTCGTTGGTTCAACTGAATCAGCGAGTGCCAGGCAGATAGCCTTAGTTATGTAGTCGCCTTCCTGTGCTATCTATTTTTTGTTGCTATTGAATTTTGGTGAAATGTGAAATTTGGGGATCTTGGATCTGGTGGCTGTTCATTGAGTGTAACCGTAGTCATGCGATGCTGGACAGTTAGCCATAGTTGCGTAGTCGCTTTACTGTATCTATTTTTTGTTGCTATTGAATTTTGGTGAAATGTGAAATTTGGGGATCTTGGATCTGGTGGCTGTTCATAGAGTGTAACCGTAGTCATGCGATGCTGGACAGTTAGCCATAGTTGCGTAGTCGCTTTACTGTATCATCTGCTTAGGAAGGCTGTTAATAGAAAGCTTTGTTTATATAGTCGCCTCCTGTACCATATGTTGTATTGCTTTTGTTTTGGTGTTGATATTGAATGTCTAATCCGGAAACTGAGGAAAACCATAAAAGAGCCCCAATTAGATTGGCTGGCGCAGAGATTTGAACCCGCAACTTCCCAAGTGCGAGCCACACGCTCACTAATTTGTTTTGGTGGGGGACACTGCATTTCTCGGGTTAATGATTCAATTATACTTAACAACTTTCATGTAACTAAATGTAAACCTTTAGATTTTAGATAATTTTCAAAACTACTTACGGAAATTCCATTGTGTGTAGTAAGTAGGCAATATCGTAGATTATTAATCACTGACTATACAAGTTATCAAAATTGCATGATTGCAGCGTACCTGAGTCCTTCAGTGTCTTTTTGCATGGGCGTTGTGATAACATTACAGCAATCGGATGCTACATTTTTGGGGGGTTGAAGTTTAACGTCCTTTAACGGGTAGGACTGCGCAGTATCACCTCCTGTCCGAAGTTGTTCTGGTCCGTAATGCCCGTAGCTCGCGGCTTACCTTTCTGCAGCATCCGCGTAAACTCCGGATGTTCGACGTGGGCTGTTTCTCTTCTTCTCTATCCTCGGCTAGCTGAAGTAATAATTGAAGAGCATGGACTTTTCCTCGGTAAAGGAAACGTAGATCTCGCGTGTGGTAACGGAGAGAAATTAGACGTGCTTCAGTTACAAAAAAGACGACACCACTGTTTTCTTTATTTTGTTACTTCTAGTAGCTCACAACACTGATATTGTCGCCGTTAAAACACTGTCCACTGCTGTTGAAACACGGCGCTGATATGACACGACGTTTATATATTTAGCAAATCTCTTTACTCGTAGCGATTCTTGTGTGTAGCGAAACCTGTCTTAATTCACTAACTTTTGGCGCGACATCTCCTAAGTGTCCGGCAGCATCCTCCTCTGCCTGTAGTTTCGAAGTAACTCCTCGATCTTTGGTCTTAGCAGATCTATTTATAGTCGCGGGCTTCTTAGGCTACTTAATTTCCTATTGGTGCATTTTCGCGCCGCTCAAAGCGTCTCACTATTTCATATCGATTTACTGGAATATCATTGGTCCTATTCCACGCCGTCTTGCTCAATTTTAACATAAATCGCGGCTTTTCCTAATTTTACCGTTAAGCTTGTTGTCTCACTCACTCCGGTCACGGCGAATTACCGTACAAAAGGACAATGGCTCTACACCCTCGCTGTACGAACAATACTCTTGCTACCAGAGAGACATCGTAAAACTCACTTGTTGCCTTCGGAGACACTTTTCCTGCATCTAAGATATCTCCTCGTGGACAGCATTTTAACATAGCGCTTAAATTATTTACGTTAAACAATTTATTACTTCTCTAATATTAGTAACCTAAATACAAACATATCATTAAATCACTCTTCTTAAGCTACACAGGCAGTAAAAAGAAAAATAGTTGTACATAGCATAATTCAATTTTACTAAAAAGTAATTACTCAAATTATTAATCATTACATAGCTCGGGCTCGGCCTAGAGTTGCCAGGACAAACCGGACGATGAATAGAGCTTAGAGTTACCCGACATTCGTCTTCTCAGGATAAGGGAAAACCCCGGGAAGAAACCTTATCCAGCTAACTCACCCTAACCGAGATTCTAACTTGGAACCTCTTGAATGTGAGGTTATCATTATCAGTTGGTTCATCGGCAGTATCTGCTACGTTGTCTAACACATGAAAGTATAGTAAAAGTATTAGGACAAGCGCATTTTATTAACCTACAAATCATTAGCGGTCTCTCAGTTCTAGGGGAACACTTAGAAGCTAAATAAATCATCTATGAATCTGTATGATCAGAAATACAGTGGTACACAAACTCTAATGTGCAATTAGGCACAATATTTTATTAATTCATTCTGTCTTCATTATATTTGCAAGAGACTCAAAAGAACGGCACTTGAAACAGCATTACTTAAAAGTAATGGAAAATTTATACGAAAAACAGCGAATATCTCGGAAGTAGCTAATGCTGCAAACAAAACAACGTATTTAACACGAACTCTATGTTTTAACGACTTTGCATTTTCCATGAGGAGTTTCTGCCTATTTCTGATGATTTTCATTTATAGACTTACACAAAATTCAATAAAAGTGAAGACGGTTTCACAGCTTATTCACAGAAAATTCAGGGTATACATTTAATTTGTTATCTTAATATCTCAAAACTGGATATTTCAATGAAATCATTACAGGCATTTCGAGAAATTAAAAAATGAAAAACATTTTTCCATGTGAAGGGTATTTTCTTGAAAACTTCACCTGACCTTTAAACGCTGTCTGACTCAAGGATGGAATTTTATATTTATGCGACTTTTGAATTTTGAAATATGGCGTTTATAGACACACACACACACACACACACATATATATATATATATATATATATATATATATATATATATATATATATATATGCGCGCGGACCAATTTGCAAATTTGCTTTTTCGTTCTTACTTTTTCTCTTTCTTTCTTTCCAAGTTTTTAGTAGAATGCAATACTTCACTGTGGTGGAGAAAGCAAAATCCAACGTGGGTCATTCACCGATATCATAGAGTTAGTAAAAGGCGGCTATGTAAATGAAACAAAACATCCTGCATCAAAACCGTTTCGTTTTCATCCAATTGGGATTGTAAATTTTAATGAGGATATCTAATGAAACTGCACCAGAATCAGAAAATAAGAAAGAAAAGAAAGAAATAAACACCATTGGCCTGATAAGGCAGCAATCTCATTTCTAGACTAGGGCAGTAATTAAATGTAGACGGCTACCATTACTTACAACTTTCCTATGTCTATCTTGTTAGCTGTTGAGATTAGAATATTTTATAATAACATAATTGACGTCCTAATCTTATCTAATTATATTTTTTAAAAAATAAAATTCATTATTGCTTTGATAAAATGTAACCTTGTACTAGATATAGCAAGTGAATAACCCCTTAATAGATTTTTTTTTAATTTATGTAATCTGTTACACGGCAGTCGTGCCTTAGGCTGGTCTACATCGCTCGCTTTACAGCTTATAATTTAGATTTTTCAAGAACTTTGTAAAAAATTAAAGGTACACAAAGCACCTTGAATTTAAATCTCTCTCTAAAATATTGTTCCTTCTATGAGACCTGAACCAATGTTCTACTCAATTTTATAATATAAAATGTTACTATACAGTGTACTCTTTCGAAAATTCATATTGAAACAGCTGTAACGTGGATCCAAAGTCAAAATCAACCAAAAGAAATAACAACTAGAGAAGTTATAAAGTACAGTATATTAAATAAGTACATCACATAGAGTATATTAAATTGCGGCTTGAAATCTGTATAATAGTTTGTGGCATTGGATTAATACCGTTAAAACCTTCAACACGGGCTTCAAATAGTGCTGAAGGCTGTAATATATATGTAAAGTCTTGAAGTGCCATGTCGGTTATATTGCTTTTGTTGCTGGCATTAACTACAGTTAAGACTTAAAAGCCAAAATTTTGATTTTCTTACAATAAAGGCTTATATGATTATATCACTTCTCCTCTGCGTTATGCATATGATTCAAACCGCTCCGTGGTTCTCTATACCCCCATCTTCTCTTATTTATATACTGATGTGCACTAATCAAGCAAACTGCGAAATAAATACTTCCTACACAGAAAATAAAAAAGGAACTCACTAGGGAGTGTCCAATGCATCTGTCTTACTCTTACGCTAGAGTACCATTGGTCAGTTAACGAATGATGCTTATTAGTTTGTGGAAATAAGTTTAAAATTGCACTGTTAGTTTGGAGTTGCACTCAGCAGAAGATAGTTAAATAAATAAATAAATAAATAAATAATAAATTAATAATAAAAATAATCAGGCATCGGAATTCTTAAGCAGTTAGCTTCAAGTTATGAACACTCAAACCATTATCAATAGGAAGAACGCGGACAACAGCAGTCAAGGGTCAGTGATAAACAGGTAAAAACGGTCCGATGGCTGTCTGCAAACGCCAAAAGATACTACGAGGGATGGAGGGTGTTTTGATTACCTACGATACCCCTATCTACAGCCTAGTAACAATAATAATAATAATAATAATAATAATAATAATAATAATAATAGTATAATAATTGTAATAATGATGAGGGTGGATCTTGATGACCTAAAACTGTTTGAAGAATGGCCTATAAATGACTCTAATATATTTTAAAAATTACGCAATGGTTACAAAAATTACTAACAACTGCAATGTATCTAATTTATTAAAATTAGTGTACAGAAAAATATACAGTAATTTATACATGGGTATAACCTCTGTATAAGCAAAAAAGTAGGTATAAGAATAATTACGAGATAATTTAGAAATTCATTAAAATATATATCTGTTATATGCTTGTTTGAAGAATCTGAAAAGAAAATTAAGAAAATTGTTTTTGAAGCAGCTCTTACAAAAGTGCAGAATAGCTCTTTTGAGTTCTCAGGTTATACAAAATTCATCGTGAATGAAGAGGGCTTCACAGACTATGACAAAAGAAACCTGACTATACGCACTCAACCCGAAAGAGGGAAAACTGTCATGTCTGATCCCTAGTTTGGGACATGCATTCGTAACCGTCGTACCTGCTACCTTGACAATACCCACCTCTTCACCCACAAGCAACCCTTTCCAGACTAATCTTTAAATATAAATGCGACTTTTATTTTTTTATCCAAGAATGCGGCTAAAGGATGTACAAACTTGCTCTTATTTCTCAGTTGGATAGTGAAAGTTCTGATATTTGAAAAGTTACCCTTAGGTAAAATGTCAATAATATAAATTCTTTGTGTACACAATGTAAATGTAAGAAAATGACTAAATAAAGACGCAAAGGACAAGAAAATGACAAAATAAAATTGCCCTAAAATAGAAATTGGCTTAAAATAGCCAAAAACGTTGTAGTAAATACAGGGTAACCATGAAGTCCCAATACATTTTCATGTTCCTGGTCTGCTACAACACAAACATTATATGAGGATAGAGTAGGACCTTATAAAGCCTATTGCAATTCAACATGTCCACCTTCATTATCAACACAGACAATTATCGGGACAGTCTACGTCACATGTGGGCAAAGCTTGTGTCGTAACGCGACCGAAAGTGCACACAGCCTGGGTCAGCGTGGCTAGAGGCGAGAGGGTGGTAGAAAGTAAACCGTTCAGTGGTGGAGTTCGTGATGGCATTGTCTACTAAACCATCGTTTTCCGGAAAATGGAAATGTTGCCCAAAAGGGAAGATGAGCTTTTTGTTGCGCTGAAGCAGAGAACGTGAAATGTTTACTTTGCTCAAAAACATTACAAGGCGTATTTAGAGGAAGCATCCAAAGAACTAGTTAGATGCTATTATTATTATTATTATTATTATTATTATTATTATTAGTTTTAGGAATTGAGCGTGCGAAACAATTGCAGGAGTTAACTGCAAAGATGATTGTACAGAAATCCCCGAAAATTGATGGCTGTAAATGCAAAACTAAATATGCTAGTTATATACTTACCCGGGAGATCGTTCATTCCCTAAAACCCTTTCTAGATGGTGGCTTTCTGAAACTATGTCTGACTAAAGCTGTGGAAATTATGTGACGTCAAAACTTAACAATTTTAAATAATATTAAGTTATCTCAAGAACCATTACAAGGAGAGTGGAAAACCTTTCAAAAATGCAGAGTCAATATACAATAAACGCAATATAATAGTGAACTAACTGTTATCAACCGTCACTGCAGGAGCTCTTCAACCGTTAACTACCCCTTCCCTCACAGCAATGTCTTGTTTCCGTTTCTTGTGAGGGTTGCGTTGTGTTGTGTTGGCGCAAAGCTGACCTCTGATCCACCTGCACATGCTGTCGTCCT
This sequence comes from Deroplatys truncata, assembly GCA_030765065.1. Lineage (NCBI taxonomy): Eukaryota > Metazoa > Arthropoda > Insecta > Mantodea > Mantidae > Deroplatys > Deroplatys truncata. The sequence continues at coordinate 203,077,581 of CM060984.1, read as the reverse complement.
CCGTGGTGTAGTGGTTACCATACTAGCCTCTAGTTCCCAAGGTCGCGTGTTGAATTTTTTCGGGCGTAAAAATCCTTAGCATGGCTTCCTTCGGAGGATAAGTAAAGCCGGTGGTCCCGTGTTGTAGATTTACGGCACGTAAAAGAACTTGAAGCCTGATAAAGAGACCTCCAAGCAAAAGTACCGGTCTTTAACGCCTTATACAGAATGGGACGCTAAGGACCACAGCAGTTAAAGAGCGTCTATAAATAAAACAATTTAAACCCGCACATGCTGCAGTTGTTCACGGAGCCACAGTTACGGCAGGATAGTATCCTTGCTTCTATCATTTATCAACAAGTTGGGGCACCACCCCACTATTCAAACATTGTATAGGACTATCTGAACGAGACTTTTCCTAGCCGATGGATCGGGAGAGGGGCGGATCGCATGTGGGCTCCCCCGACCTCACTCCCCTTGACTTTTTCGCATGGTGTTTCGTAAAGAGCTGAGTTTACACTACCAGGGTGCCAGTTGAGAGTGAGCTGAAACAACGAATGGGAGCAGCATGTAACAATATTTCAAATCTTACAGCGCGTGTTCCATACGATAACAAGACGACGGAAACAGTGTGTTGATAATGATGGTGCACATGTTAGACTGAATTAGGCTTTATAAGGCGCTATTCTAACCTAATATAATGTTTATTGTGTTGTAGCAGATCAGCAACGTGAAATGTATTGGAATTTTGGGTATCCTGTATACATTTTCATAATCTGGGACGCATAATAAGGATTTATGTACACGTTAGCAATGCCTATGATACAACAATTAAATGATGACATGTCATCAAAATCTGGGCCCGATGATGATGATACTACTACTACTACTACTACTACTACTACTACTACTACTACTACTACTACTACTACTACTACTACTACTACTACTACTACTACTACTATAATAACAGTAATAATGCATTTTCAGGGTGAAACATCTTGGGATAGACCTGAAGTTGAAACGACAGATAACGACGAAGAAGAATTAGAATTACCAGACGAGGTACCACCCCAAGATCTGCCACATCCTTATGGGAGGCCGAGAAAGATAATCCGTCCAACCAGACTACAGCTAGCTATCAACAGGTGTATGGCAAAGTCAAGAGAGAAGGATGAATATTCCGTATTTGCAGACTACGTGGTCAGTGAGCTAAGATCACTGAAAAATGCACCTGACCTACAGTTCAAGCTAAAAACCGAAATAAAGAAGAGCATTCTGCAAGTAACGACCGAATATGGAGCAAGACAGTTTCCGAGCTCTTTAACAACAATCAGAAGAACTGTTACTGAAGAACAACCACTTGCATTTTCTACAAAGCATGAGTTGGCCCACAGTGATTTTGATTTAGAAAGTAGTGAAACAAAGTACATCCCTTAAGACATCACAAAGTTTAAAGGTACATCTGTAGCTAGTGTCATATACTTCTGTTTTGTATTTGTTGTATTTTATTTTCAGAATGCTAAGTTTTACTGCTATACACATTTTATGTACTAAATTATTATATATTTGTACAGGCTATTACAGAATTCAACCGACAAACTTTCAGGATTACACTGGAATGTTAGGCGATCACTTTTATATAGGACACTTATGGTCTTTGAGTTCATGGTTGTTTGTAATAGATCAAAATAAATTACGAGCCAGTATGCCAGTGATAAACGTTCCCTAAGTTGCTGCTACTTACAGATAATCGTGGTCATACTATGTTCAAACATTACTCGTGAACACCTCCCTAAGATGTACTTAAACTTTGAAAGAGCGCGAGAAATTAAAATTGGGCTCACTCCTAACGTACACCATTCATCTGTTTGGAGGAAAAAAAGTTTAACCGCTTTTACGGAATTGGTACCCAACATCCCCAGATTAACAGAGTAGCACGCTAATGATTGCGCTGTTACTACAGCTAGCTGTTGTTTGTCTCTCTGACAGTATGATTCTCCAAGTGAAAGTGAGGTATGAGTGATGCACTGGCCCTTGCTAACGAAGTATGTTTACTTTCTCTACTACGTATAGTAAGTAGGGGAAGTATTGTATTCCACCCAAAAATTCGATACCGAGATTTCACCGGAAATGTATGTTTTGAGACCCCCTGAATCCAAAAAAAAGCACTTTTGGAAACATGTCCGAGTGTGTGTCTCTGTGTGTGTGTGTGTGTGTGTGTGTGTGTGTGTGTGTGTGTGTGTGTCTGTGAACAGTATAACTCAGAAACGAACAGTCGGATAAACACCAAATTTGGTATTTAGGTTCAGTATCTTTCAGAGATGCGACACGAAGGTTTTCAAGAAAATCCCCCACCCCAGATTACCCTTTACATGGAACATTTTTCGAAAATTTTAATTTTATCAAAAATGGCTCTAAAAATTTTGATTAAAATATCATATGTTTAAGATATTTTCATGACAAAATCTCGAATTTTCTGGGAATGTCTCCAAAAGTATTCTTCATTGTGAAAACGACTTTTGCTTAACTGCTAAACCATAATAGATAGACAAAATTGTACTACACAAAAAATGTAGATCGCGTTAAAATACACAATTTATGTCATATACATTTTGTTGTTGTTGAGTGAACCATTTTCGAGATATTGCTTGTTATTCCCTTAAATATTCCAATACTTTTTCTCAAATGGGAATTCGTTATTCATTTTTTTATGTCCTGGACATACAAAGAGAATAGAATACTTCACATAGCAACCAGCTCTTAAAATATTTCACTATCGCTTAAAGCCTACCATATTCCCCTTGCACCTACAAGAAAATTAGCAATAAGATTAACATCTCGATTAACATGAAGCATATGGAGAATAAGCGTTTGTAAAAATAGTTTGTACAAGAGTAGAGAAAGTCATGTGAGTGCAACACATCAGATTTTTCCAGAAAAAGCGCAACTCATAATTTTGAAAATGCTGCAGTATTAACTATTTTCGCTCTGGCGAAAGGAAAATTGACTACTTTAGAGTGGAAATCAATACCACATTCGTATTGTCTTTATTTATTTGCATTTATGAGTATGAATAATGAAATGAAAAATTCTTATGTAATTCAAAGTTAGTCGTCCGATGGTGTTCCTATACCATAGCTCTGTAATCCCTGAAAACTTGTTGAATTTTGCAACATTCTATACACATAAGGATGAACCAGAACTCCACGGACAAACTTTCAGAGGTCGTTCAGGGATATCTGAGTATTTTGATATAAGGGACCCATGGTCTCCGGCGGCTCGTTACAGAGTAATGATGTAATTATGATTTATTTGGTTTGTTACCCCAATCACCCTTGTTTCTATGAAAATACCTTCACAACAGTGAAGAAGCCTGTATAATGTACAATAACCAAAACATACAACGCACAACATAGGAGTATTGCAACACGTACACTTTTAACACAGTGTATTCAATCTGATCTGTCAGAATATAGTACAGTATGTAACAAATGCAGAACTGTTCCCTTACAGGTATTGTTCAAAATGTCGACCACCATGATCAAGGCAGAGTGTACATCGACGCACCATCGACTGTCTTACACGCTCAAGCATTCCAGGAGTTGGCGTACCACTTCCGCGGTTGTAATAATTCTAGCAACCAGGTGCATGCGAGTATCGACCGGAGTCTCGTAAACTAGGCTTTTCACATGCCTCCAGAAAAAGAAATCCATTGGTGTCATGTCTGGTGACATGAAACAGGACCACCGCGGCCAATCCATTGTCGTCGAAACTGTACATCAATGTGTTTCCTAATATCGTGCAAATTGTGCTGGCGCCTCGCCATGTTGAAACCACACAAGCTGACAAATTCTCAGCGGCACATCTTCTAGGAACTTTGAGAGGACATGTTGAAGGAACATTTTGTACACGACTCCGTTCAGTGTATCAGGAAGTACGTAAGGTCCAATCACAAAATCGTTGACAATACCAGCCTATACATTCTCAGCAAATTGCTGTTGATAGGATCGACACACCAGTGCGTGAGGATTTTCGTAATCCCATACATGGCTATTCATGTCGACCACGCCTTCTGTTGTGAACTTGGTCTCGTCTGTAAACAACACCAAAGTAGGAAAATTGTGGTTTCCTGCACGTTGCTGTAGGAACCAATGTGCAAACTCCTCTCGAGATGGGAAGTCAGCTGCCTGCAATGTCTGCATCTTCTGTGGATGATACGGGTGCAATGTTGGTCATGTACGACTATCAAAATAGTTGATTGTCTTGTGTTTAGAGCCCGTGCAACGCGCCAACTACTAGCGGCAGGATTGTCACCAATCGCGTGTAACACATTCTTTTCCAGATCGGGTGTTCTGGCATACCTTGCCTTCTAACACAGAAGGATCCAGTTTCTCGCAGGCGCCTACGTACAGATGCAAAAGCATACTGTGATGTGGTTGCCGTTGTTCGTTGTGCCGCTCTTTCGTTGCATTCAGTGAAACCATACACGTGGCGCATATCGGCCAACTTTTCATCAGTAAATCTATTCCATACTACTATGTGTCACTGTTAACGCACAACTAACACTACCGGAAAAACAAACCCTTAGAAAAAATCGCGCAGTACTGAATGCAAACTTGAGGCCAACGAGCTAAAGAGGGCATTACTCAGGGGGGTCTCTTCCCGCACCGTTTTCGCTTGTACTGCTTTCGGTCCGCCTGCTGTATGACGTCATCGAGAGTGAAGTTTTAGCTAGCCAGTATTCTGCACCGTACTTTTCGGCATGAAAGTTCGTATAATATTATCGTTATACGATCTGTTTCGACCCTATACTACTTGAAACAAAATCGCATCTATAACTAGACTTAGTCTTGGAAATAATAAATACAAACCTATCTTTTTACAGCTAAATACCCAACTGGCGCCAATTTCATTTCTCCTTGAAATATTCACTAAAACGCTGTCGATATATGAAATTTGATCTTGAGGGATGACTTACAGCATACATGTTATTCAAAGAAAGAGAGATATGTAGATATAAAGCAGATATTTGTTATATTAAAGTTGTTCAGAAGCTCTAAGTTGCAAGCTTTAAAACCATTTTCTTAGTTTATGCTATTGCTTGACTTTAATTATATTATGTTAAAGAAAACCAATAACACATTATTCGGCCAATTTTAGCAACGAAAATAAAATACGTTATACGCTATATAAAATTCAACGTTATACGCTATCGGGTCTTAAACTTTGATTCGAAATTAAATTGTATTGTTTGTTTATGGATTGTGAAAAACGCAGCTTAATGAGAGAAACTGTATGTTGATCATGCTATTATGTAATATGACTTAAACATAGCAGTTTTAAAAGTCATGATAGCTGAAAACTTGATATATGTGCATGTTTTCCGAGACTTTTTTTTTCACGTCTAGGTAAAAGCATGAATAATCGACATGCATATTTAAAATAATTTTTTTAAAAAGAATTTTATTAATATAACTATTTTGGCAGAAGAGAGTAACTCCACAAAATGAATTAAATTCACATAACATTCGACTACTTGAAGTAGATAATGGACACATGTGAAAAACAGTTATCTGCACAGCAAGTCTTGCAAATATCCTCCAATTTTGAAATAAACCGAATTTACAGAGTAGTGTACATTCGAATGATGTGTTCAGAATTTGGATATTTTGGCTTCATTATTTAGGCTGAGAATGTGCTTATATAAACCTAGTTTCTTAATTATTACTAGTATAAAGTTGTTTTAATTTTTTAATTAATGAATAATTAATTGTACATAGTTCCCATTTGATCCTTCCTACTTGAAAGAGTAAGAACAAGGATGCGTCTAGCCTTAATATTTTGGAGATATTAATTTTAGAACAACCTTTCCTGTATGCTTTAGTATACGCTCGCAACCAATACCCTTAAAAGCACACAAATGTAATGCTTTCACCCACGGGAAAGTGGGTGTTGTTAAAAGGAGGTGTATTAGTGTATTGCACTGGCGATCATTGAAACATATTACACTGATCCTTTTAAAAGGAGGTAGATCTAAGGAACTTGCCAATTGTAATTAGGTGCCTATATTATTTAGTATTTATGCAAGGAAAGTGCAATAACTTACTCGTATCTTAGTTTTCGTTATTTTGTATAAAACATGGACACATTTCACGCCAAACTGGCAGGAGAGGCTTTACGAAACAAATCAATATTTTGTGAGCAAATACAGGGGAGATGAACGTAAATACATGAGAGAAAATGTCAGAGCGGTGTTTTATAAGCAGGGCGCGGATTTTGATGACTAATTTTTTTTTTAAATGACTACATTTGTTTTAAAATGACTACATTTGTTTCAAAATGACTTTGTAATTACAAAAAATTATCTAAAATGAGATTTATTTGATTTACTAAAATTAGTGTACAGAAAGTTATAAATTAATTTATATATTGATATAACTCCTATACAAGAAGAAAAAATAAGTAAAAGAGCAGTGAAAATGTTCTTGTTCAAAGAATCTGAAAAGAAAAGAAAATTTTCTTACTTTCCTTTTCAGATTCTTCAAACAAGTAAGAACATTATTTTCTTTGCTTTTCAGATTCTCCAAACAAGAACATAGAACAAATATATTTTCAATTAATTTTCTAACTTATTGTGTTTTTAAACAGGTCTTACAAAAGTGTAGCATTAACTCTTTTGAGAACTCAGAATATGCAATGTTTATTGCAAATGAAGAGGATTTCACAGTCCATGTCATACATAAATAAGAGCAATACGCACTTATTAAGCAAAAAAGGGAAAACTGACCTCCTCATCCCTAATTTTGGACATGAATTCATAACAGTAATTATACCTGTTTCCCTGACAATAACCATCTCTCCACCCACAAGCAACTCTTTCGGACCAACCAATAATCTTTATATACTCTATACTTATGCAAGGAAGTTACCAAATAAAGCGGCAAAGGACAAAGAAATTACAAATTAATGATGTAATATCGAAAAAAAACATTATCCAAAATAGAAAACTTGAAACTACCAAAATGACCTAATATATATATATATATATATATATATATATATATATATATATATCTTAATATGGGACCCATGATAAGGATTTATGTACACTTAAGCAATACCTTTATTGCAAGAATTAAAAGATGGCATGTCATCAGAATCCGGATCATGCTTATATGATACTTGGTCTTCAAATAGCTTCTGCTCACAATAATATACTGTTTAATACGCATTCCTGAGGAATATAAAGAACTTACTTTTTGGCAGGTAGGCCGACGCATAACATGAAAACAGATGTAATGCGGGCCAAATGTTCCCTGAAAATGGCAAGCTTTTCCAGGTATATAATCCTTTACAGAACCGCAGTGAACGGAAAAAGGTTGTTAAACTTTGGCTGTAAGAGCAAACAGCATTTCCTTTGAAATAATTATGCCGCTCAACTGCGTAAAAGGCAACAGATATTAATCTGAGCTTCTCTTCTCTTTAAAAGTCACGTACAATTATCCTATTTTATCTCGCTATGTTGGCGGAAACTTCACAACTTAACAACAGATGTACGAAAGTACATTGTTCCTTATCACTCAGTCATATACCCCCCCACTTCAACAAATAAGTTGCACACACATATTTAAACTAGAATCTTGAGTATAGATTCAGTTTTCTCTGCTTTGGTGAAGTGTTTAAGTCGGTGTGCAATGAGTAAGAACGTTAAGAGTAGAATGTATTGTGCTGTAGCACAATACCGTAATTACGGTTTTAAAACGGTTGGTGTGAATTATCACACATTTCCAAAAAAAATGAGCAATTAAAGCGCGTGTGGGTGTCTCGCTGTAAGCGTACTGACAAATTTAACGCTGATAATTCACGTGTATGTTCAGTGCACTTTCTTCCTAGTAACTATAAACGGGATTTGAAGAGTGAACTTTTAGGTTTGCCGGCTAAGAAAATTCTGCTCCCAGATGCAGTTCCGTAGCAGTTCATTCCCGATTGGCATGGATATGCACTTAGTGAAGGTCCAAGTACAAGTGGAATGTTGCAGGTATGTCTTTTTCATTTTTACATCCTGTAACAGAATAATGCATTCTGGAATTATTGTTTTCATTTCTTACGGTAAAAAAAAAAATACACCAGCATATCCATTTAGCGATTCCTTTAGAGTAGTTGTAAATTTTCCTTTAGTACTAAAGTAATGTATGTTTGAATCTCTTGTAGCGCCTACAGTTTACGTTGAAGTGCTGGATGTGTTCCAGTAGTTTTGTTTATACGTAAATATATTACTAATGTAATGCAGTTTCCATTCGTTTTGCTTTATGTTTAGCCCACAATGTTTGTAGAATGCTCTGAAACGGTATACCTTTAAAAAAAACTGGAAGAAGTGCTAATAATAAACAATTGGGAGTTAATCGGGAGGAATTTAGTGTGTTTACTGCGCTGTGTTTGTATTCCGCGCGCTCGTCTTCACTCTCACTTACGTCACAGGCGGGCGGCCAATGGCAGCTCCCACCCCGGAGTGGCTCACCTTAGTTATCTAGCCACATTGGGCATTACTGTTGTCAACAGCAGGTACCTTGAGCGAATGCCAACAGTTTGTTTACAAACAAGACACACAGCGCATACCGTCGACATTTGCACTGCTGTGCAGCATTTTCAGTGCAATACAGAACAAAGCTAATTGGGACAAAAAACCAAACAAAATGCAATTACACTGTGACGAGTCTCCGGAGACCGTAGGTCCCTTATACCAAAAACTCGGTAGCTATCCCTGAGTAACCTCTGAAAGTTTATCGGTGGAATCCTGGTTCATTCTATATATAAATCAATAAGGACTCTACAGTAAGAACTGTCAAAATTTAACTGTGGCACTATTACCTTCCTGCAGTACTTACCAAATAGTGGGTCTCTAAACCCATGGAGTGTTTGGAAAAGGAGAGAAATTCCTAAAAGCTTGTATGGTGCTGTTATAAGAATATTTAAAATCGAGGAAATAAATTCATATACGAACTATCGGCATGTCTCCTGAATACAGTTTATAAGGTCTAATTATAAATAGCACCTCTAAATACTTTAATAGAAACTATATTAATAGAAAACTAAATGATTTTAGAGAAAAAAAAAACACTGTATCGACGGTATACAGTGTGGACCATTTAAGTTGAGACTATACAATATCTCCAAACTAAGTGTTGTGGAAAGAAATGTCTTGAATAAAAGTTGTTTGATATTATGGGGGAAAGTAAATGCCATTGGTCGTGTTTTATTGGAGGACGCTGTGATGGTCATTTTAGGATAAATTTAATTGTTTTAAATGGGACCCTACTATTTTTATGTAGTTTTCTCACTCTACGTAAAAAAAACTAAACAACATTTGTATAAAGTACTTTGCAATTACTCTTACACCAACATAAGCAACAACAAAAATTCTGAATTTCTGAAACACTTAGCTAATTTCTTTATCTACTTCACGCTTACACATTTCGTTTTAGGCGCAAGAGGGAAATAGGCAACCAAAGTGCGCTGTACGCTCACTTTGAAATTCCATACCCTTTTTATGATATTGTGAGAAACAAGTAAATGTGACAACACTTCAAAAATGACAAATGTATTGATAAATTCAAACCAATAGCAATGGATATCTCCAAAATGGCTGATGCAGAAAAAAATTATTTGAAATAAGCTGTGTGTTTAAGGAGGTCTACATTTTTCGTGCAGTAAGACTTTTTATATCTTTTTTGGTTTACCAGTTGTACAAAGTTAAACAAAATACCTTTTGAATGAAGTGTAATTCAGAGGTTACTTCTAATAAACATTTTATTTGTAATGTAAATATGTTTAATAAATGCTTTTAATCAAAATCGTTAACCATTTTTTAGAAAATAAACATTAGCTAATTTTTTTTCAATGTAAAGGGTAGTTTGCGATGTGGCGATTTTCTTCAAAGTCCTCGTGTCGCATCCTTGAATAGACATTGAACTTAAATGCCAAGTTTGGCACTTATCCGATATTTCGTTTTTAAGTTATGCTGTTCACAGTCCACGGGCGCGCCTGCGGACTTTTTCCTAAAAATGCATATATATATATATATATATATATATATACAAAGCATGTATTTACATAGAAATCTCCATATTAATTTTTGGGTGCAGTGTAATGATTTCAATAATAAGATCGAAGATGGTACTTCTACTCATTAAAATGCAACAGTTCAGAAGGTAAAAGAAACAAGCTCCAAGAAATAAATAGCAAAATAAATAAATTTCTACATATTTATAGAGTAATAGAAAACACATTAAAACTAAAAACTCGGAGAGAAAAAGTGTTAAAATCTTACACGACGGGGTGTGGGGTGTGCCTTCATTAACAACTGTAGGAAAAACATCATCAGTAAGACACGTGGAATGAAATGCACTCGTCCATCTTTATCCTGCCATTTATTCTCTCGAATAACCATTTCTTCTGGAAAGTGTCTAATGCAGACTCTAGCATTTTCAGTGAACTCAAAATTCTGCCTGCGTATTCTGCTTAGCCATAATTTCGTCGTTCCTCATCTCTGGGAAACCTAAAGCAGGTTACATACGGAGGTTCATAATCCGATCTGCAACCTGGTACTGAACACTTGAAAGGCATTGCAGCTCTGAAAATACAAAGAAAACACTGTTGTTTTATACATTTACAATATAATTCTCTGATAAAAGCATACAAATAGTTATTAGTTACCTTCAGAGTTGTGCCAGACATAACCAAGTATATTTCTGCAACATACTACAATAACAGATATGACAACTATAATACCAAATATTTTACTTACCCCAGTGTGGTTTGCAACCCGTAGAAGTAGGGGTAAAATCGAATACTTTCACACGTGAAATAACTCAAAATATGCACAGGAGAACTGCTTTATTCATTGATAGAAAATCTGCAACACAAACTTGCCTTTCCAACATTCGCCGCATGCACTAGGTCACATGACCATGCCTTGACGGCAGAGCGCGCAGGCCAGATATGTAGTAGCCTGTGGCAGGGCGCATAGTTGAGTATTGTAGTGGTTTCCCGTCGTTCTAGGCGTGTCTTACCTGCGTCGTCCTTATCGCTACGTCGTAGGGGATCGTCTTCAGGAATCGATGTCAGCAGGAAGCACGTCGTCGTATCTAAGGGTCACCTGTCGGCGAATCGATCTGAAATTCTCTACTGGATTATGTCAGGGTAGGATACGGGAGTGGTGACACCAGGATATTGTCGTGAAAGAAGCACTGTTTTCACTTTTCTCACTCCGGCGCTTATTTTGCTGGAATTCCTACAAGATTCTCTGGTATTCCCTAACACGTGTAGTCCTTTAACACTGTCTTCTGGTCCACTAAAGTTTGTTCCGGCTAATTATTTAATATCTCGGTGCTCTATCACCGTTCTTTAGATCCGTGCGAACTTGAGGTTGTCACTTGACACATTAAATCGTTTATAAACTTGGATAAAATTATCTCAACAAATACTATTACATAACTATTTCACAATAATCACTCTGTAGTTACATACTAATACTACGTGTTACCGTAACGAAGAATCGTGACCAACTGCGTGAAATTCACGCTTACGTTTACATATATCAACTTACTACTAGCTCCGGATTTCTGTACATGCAACCACGTCTTCCTATCTTCTCATTGGTTCTAACAGTTATGCTGTATCTTTAATGGCTCTCCGGTTGAAAATTCGAAGCTTAAACGGTAAGAAAAGTGCGTTGCCTACAGCGCAGTGTTGCCAACTTAGCCATTTTATGGCTAAATCTAGCATTTTCACAGTAGCGTTTAGCCATATAAAATCGTAAAATGCTTATAGCCCGAAATTTAGCCTATTTAACAAATCCCTTAGCCAAAATCTAGCTTAAATAACAAAATTTCATGTGTGCTTTAGCTATGCAAAGGAAAAATGGTTAGGGTGAATACCCGCTACCTGTGTAGCTGTATTATATTTCCAGCATGAGTCATGGCATGTCATCAAAATATTTACAAATCATAAGGTAAATATTAGCATTTAGATAATATGCCATCGTATTATGTTTGACTTTTGTTGTTGACTTGCAATTATTCACCGTGGTTACTCCACATGTAATTTAAAACTGAACTGTGTTGCACTAACTCGATGGTTCCAATTCATGTTTATATTTTCGTTTGTTCTGCGAGAAAAGGAGAGGGGAAAGACGTAAACTTGTAGATGTATACCAGGTCGAACACTATCTACGATGATGACAATTTAGCCCTTTTATGGCTAAATCTAGCCTTTTTGAAGAGCCTGTTTGGTACTAGTTTGGCAAAAAGCCACTAAAGCATTTCCAGCCATTTTATACAGTGATTGAGCCAGGTGTAGGTATTTTTCTAAATATTCAACAATTTCTAGCTATTTTTCAGTTTCTAATGTCTAACTTTTAAATTAAAATCGCCAAAGTATCAATGAGAAATATACACATATAATACATGCGTTATTGACAAATTGATCTACCAGGTAAAACATCTGATTCACAATCTCTCATTTGTAAATTTCCACACTTTGATGCCTGTGTTTGAGGAGTGGGGACGGAGGTTGCAGCCTACAGACCATGCCCGTACTCAGAAAAAAATTTCGGGGAGAGTTTTCCACAAGTAGATCTAAACTATACAGTACCCCACGCAGTTACCATGTACCTACTCCGTAGTATATAGACCTTACATGGATAAGAAAATTGCTTGGAGACATTATATAGACAAGAAAAACTCACCAGAATGAGTTCCACCTTACAGCACAAAACCTGGAGACTGTTCGTGTTATCTTATTTGCTGAGCGCCTGTTATTGTTTTACTATTTTGAATTTTGGGTTCTTTGTCCTCCGGCTAGCTATTATTACTCAGTCGAACAAATATCTCTAAGCAGGGCGTGTAAACGGAAAGGAGTTGTTACTAAAAGATAGCATTGATAAAAGAATTTCTTTTTATACTTTTATTGCCGTCTCACTTACTTAATAGTTCACATCTGTAATCTTTATACACGCCTGACTGAAACTGTTATATTTCCGAATGTAATTAATGTCGTAATAGTTGTCGCGTACCTACTTCACATTTTGTAACTAACTTTACAACGCGAGAGATTCTGTAGAACTGCGTAATGTGTACCTCGCGAGAGATTCTGTAGAATTGCGCGACGTTTACCTCGTGAATGATTCTGTAGAACTGCGCGATACTTGCTTTTTGCTCAAGAATTTATACTCCCTCACCCCGATATGCCTAAACATTATAATAGAACTGCTATTGGTTACTAAATCGCGCCAACATTAGCGTCTGTTTTGTAAGCCAATCATAATTACTAACACATATGCTCTAGAGAAGATATTCCCTCCATTTCTAAAGAAAGGCACGCTACCCTGACGTCATTTGTTTGTCTCTTCTAAGTGATAAACAACTCACCCCATCGCTTCATTGTTACCCACTCCTATTGTCAGTTTCAGTGAGGGCGTGTAAACTTATTTCCTAACAATGCTTATGGCTAACAAACATCTAAAATCATTGTCATACAATAATGTTAATTTGCACTACAATCACTCTGGCATTCACAGTGTTGTGATATAAAATACTGCCTCAGATGTATGGCCACCTTACCTATGTAAGGCGACGATATTAAGTTTTCCTTTTTCTTGTAAATGTGCTACTAGCAATAGACCTACTGTTATCTAACGACATATTCCCATATTGTTTTGCTATGAATTTAAATAAATACAACTCTCAGGTGTTTCGGGGGGGTTTGAACCCTAAACCCCCCCTCTAAATACGGCCCTGCTATAGACTTTTGCAAGCTTCAAGTTCAAATTTGTGTGAACAGTTACTGTTTATATGTGGCATGTCACATGGCATTTGTGGCCGGGGAGTGCTCATTCCCAATGTTTCATTTCTCTTTGACTGTTTGTCTAGCATGACCATACTATTCGTGAGCATTTTGAGATGAGAAGTCAGAAAGCATTTCTGAATGAAATAAATTATTTTGACAAGCAGAAAAATTATTTTACAGCGATGGAAAATCCTGCCATAACTTTTATTAATATTAAATCTGAATTGCGTACATATGACTATTTATAAACTATCCCATTCCTAGCCATTTCTGGCGTTTTTGACAGTCACTTTTAGCCACTTTTCATCACCAAGAGTTGGCAACAGTGCTACAGCGTTTACTTTCTCTTAAATCTAGGTTCTTCCCCTCGAAGAACAGAGAAACGTTGGATTTTTATGACTCCACGTTCTAAAATACAAAACATTTTGAAGCAAAGCTACTCTGTTTCGCCTAAATCTTGCAGATTTTCTTGTGCAATTACGCCTTTATTTATTGGACAATATTAATAAAACTTAAAATATATGTACACTTTTTGAAGGGCTCTTGATTGATGTAGTTTTTAATCCCATTACTTTAAAATTGTAGAAAATTATCAAATTGCCATTTAATTAATCATTCATAAACTATAATTATTTAAGATTTACTTTTTCTGTAGGTGTAATCGGGCAGAAGTATCGCTACAGGATGATTGTGTAAAGTATTGAGAATAGTAAGTTAGTTGAGTAGTTAGAAGTTTGTTGTTAACTTAGAGGTTTTTGGAAAGGTAGAATCAGACGACTTAAAAATCCAATGCCATCGCGGAATTTGAACCATGGATCTCCCAGTTTCCGTCCGGTTAGTCTATCCGCTGAGCTACCATCGCAACATGCCGGTATGAAAAATTCTCAAACTAATTAGCATTTTTCCCGGTAAACCACAAGGAGATCTCAGATTTTATTGAGATGACATACCCCAATGGCGACTTATAATGTAAATAGTTTAGGTCCCAGGCTTCATGGTTCCGACCACTATTAGGTCAAATAAAGGAATTGTTCTTCCATATAAGCTCAGTGAGTAGAGCAACCGGACGGAAATCTGGATATCCATGTTTCAAATCCCGGCGATGACATTAAATTTTTCAGTCATCTGAGTTTACCTTTTCAACCTTGTCCAACATACGGCTTGTGTAGAGCAACAATTATTAAAAGAGGTGCTTGTTAAAACTTAAAGAGTTTGTTTTTAAAGCTTTCAGAAGTTGTTAGAAGTTTGTTAGAATTTTTTGATAAACTGTTTGATATAAATAATTGTATTATACCTCAGAGTTTGACTTTTGTCTGTTCGTTAGTTTAGATTTAGTGCATGTGTTTGTAAGCTACTGATTTTCCGATAGCACTAGGTTGGATAGATAGATAGTTAATAGCACATACAATATCTGCAAAACTAAAATTGATAAGATTTGTAAAAATTGGGAAATAAAGTTAAATAAAATCAGCGGATACTACACCCTGGTATAAGTTCCAGATGCCAAGATTCTAGTACTGCAGATATTATTATTATTATTTATTATTATTGTTATTGGTAGTGCTGCTAAACCTTTTTCACTATAAGCTGAAAGGAGAAGTAAACAAAACCACGTGACAAGAGAGCACCTCATTGGCTGGTGGACAAACTACCTTTCCCACTTAGCATGTCGTCTCTTCCTCTACAAAAAACAGTTCGGTTCAGATCGTAACATTTTGGTTATTCTCGTGCAGAGAAATTTAAAACACTCATTATTGTAACAGTTAAATTTATGAAACTAAATGTGTTTGTTCAGATTCACCTATAACTAAATAAAGCGTTATAGCAGAGGGTTTAAGAGGCTATGTGCAGGCGCTGCAGTTCGTTTCCGGCTGAGAATCTTCTGCCACTGTGGAAAACATAAACGTGGGAAATGGAAAGAAGACAATTGCGTTAAATGCTTTTAACAAATTCTGTGAAAAGTACCCACCTTTAATCGACAATGAATATGGTTGGCCATTGTTTAGCAATAATTTAACTTTTTTGTTAGTAATGCAGAATTGTTGCTCGGAAAGCTTGGGTCGCGTTTGTTTTCTCCTGTGCTTTAATCTATAGTGCTAATCGTTATTTAACTTGTTGACTCATAAAAGGTTAAAGCAAAGGTGGTATACTGATATTAGTCATTAAATTAATTATTTCTAAAGCCTGAAGTTAAGAACAGTTTAATCCAGTACCTTTAATCATAGATGTAAAACTGTTCGGGTACAACTTTTATTTGTCTACTCTTTATTGTGTGTTAGAAGTTTAGGAGTAAGGCAAAATATAGGAATAAGACATACAATGTTTAAAAGCTAATGATTCCAAGCTGCACAATATACAGTATTCGCATTCTTATGAAGTAATTTCCTCTCACGGGTACTTAGTCCCCGTCATCCTCCACGTGGTGCTGCCATGTGCTCGGCGGAGTGATACATTAAAGTTTTGTTTACTTCTCCTTTCAGCTTATAGCGAAAAATCTGATGTGTTACACTCACATGACTTTTTCTACTCTTGTACAAACTATTTTTACAAACGCTTATTCTCCATATGCTTCATGTTAATCGAGATGTTAATCTTATTGCTAATTTTCTTGTAGATGCAAGGGAAATTGGTAGGCTTTAAACTATAGTCAAATATTTTAAGAGCTGGTTGCTATGTGGAGTATTCCATTCTCTTTGCATTACTAGGACAAAAAAAAATGAATCACGAATTTCCATTTGAGAAAAGTATAAGTATTGGAAAATTTAAGGGAATAACAAGCAATATCTCGAAAATGGTTCACTCAACAACAAAAATGTATATGACATAAATTGTGTATTTTAACGCGATCTACATTTTTTGTGTAGTAAAATTTTGTCTATCTCTTATGGTTTACCAGTTATTTAAAAGTCGTTCACAATGAAGAATACTTTTGGAGACATTCCCAGAAAATTCGAGATATACATTTCATTTGTCATGAAAGTATCTTAAACATATGATATTTTAATAAAAATCGTTAGCCATTTTTGAGAAAATTAAAATTTTCGAAAAATGTTCCATGTAAAGGGTAATCTGGGGTGTGGGGATTTTCTTGAAAACCTTCGTGTCGCATCTCTGGAAGATACTGAACCTAAATACCAAGTTTGGTGTTTATCCGACTGTTCGTTTCTGAGTTATGCTGTTCACACACACACACACACACACACACACACACGGACATGTTTCCAAAATTGCTTTTCCAGAAAACGCCACTGATATCGTGATGGTGTGCAGTCGACCACCATGCGCGTGCTCGTGTCTCAAGGTGATACAAAACCACCTTTCCGTCAACATCGTCTCGTCTGTAAAGGAAGGGGTGGGTGGACAGAAGGGAGGCTGCAAAGTTACGCAACAACCAACATTTCTCCTTCCTGCTCCACGAGTAACCCGAGAACTTGAAGGTGTGAGTTTCCGAGTCCATCATGCGAAACATCGAAAGTCAGTTTTGTAGTACCTAGTTTATATATGGCAAAACTTTCATGTACAAAATAGATACATATTTCAAAATAGGTACCTGCATTATATAATCCTATATTAATATTTTGCCACGACGTCTTGAAAGACACTTTCAGTATATCTCTTCCTTTTACAAAGGAATCGTGGAGATAAAACAAACATAAAATATATCCTCCGTGGTTAATGGGTAGCGTGTTTGCTTAATGACTTACAGGCCGAGGTTTGGATGAGTTGCTTGGTTAAAGTTTCGTTCCCTTAGAATAGAGGTTTCCAAACTGTGGGTCGCGACCCTCAAGGGGGCCGCGGTATTCTATCTGGGGGGTCGCGGTGGTTATTTGGAATTATTAATACATCATTTTTACTGTTAATTATTATAACAATGGGGAAAATGGAATTTAGTCACCTATTACATTTAAACAGAATCATGGTTTGTATTTAAGAAGCATATTAATACTACAATTTCACAGTAAATGCACATTTACTATTTTATGTAAACCATTAATTATTACACTGCACATCTGGATGATTAGCGATAAGTATGAGCCTGTTTGCTATTAATTAATCATTCAATGTCTGGCTGTATATTATACTCGGCGCCAATCAAGAAGGTGAATGACAGTTACTAACCACGTGGCGGAAAGCTTTAAATGAATGGGAGGGGATGAATACGTCACAGCGGTCATCATAGCAACCATTAGAAGGACCAATTAGAACTAAGACGTTTCTATAGCAACGATACACGCAAATGCGTTGTTGCGATATCGTAACATGTGATTGGCATGACGTGCCGGGCGAGCGACCGTTGCAGTAACATGAACTGAAGTCTTATCTTCTGCTGTGGCTGCAGTTATAAACAATTCCTCCTTTTAGCCCCAGCTTGTTTGTGTGTTTGTATCAGTTTAGAGATTGCCTGCGTACTGAAAAATTCTTTTGCGTCGTCGTATGTGTATGGTACTTGCCTTGTGTTACGTGTATTTGAGTTCGTGTATTTGCGTGTGTGTGTTGTGTGAGCATTTATAATTGTGTTTAATGGATATTTAACAATGTCCAAAAATAGTGACAAAGATAACGTAGCCAAAGAAAAACTGGGCGCACTTGGGAACCGAATAAGTCTTATCAAGCGAGCAGCAGCAACAACAACAACAGCGATGCAAGCGATTCGGAAATCAGTGGCATTTTTCCATTAGAATAAGCATCAATATTTCACAGGTATGTTTCTTCTGTTAACGCAGATCTTTACACTGATATATTCTTGCATGATCTATCCTCCGCACGTAGATTCATTATTTTACAATTGTATCCGCTCTACAATGCCACGCAACCCAGTCTCCTTCGACACGCTCTCCACGTGGTCGCGATGAGCGGCAACGTCGCCTCTCTCGCTCCGCGAAATGTCAATCACCTTCTTGATTTGCGCCAGGTATAGTTGCACACATTACTAAGCCACTTTCTAACTGCAGTCTATTCCTAGATTTAGTCTTGATGTTCATCATTGACGAAAATCCAATTCCGCAGAGATATGAGGTGCAGAATGGAATAAGCACGTTTAGTGCGGTAGACACCAGGGTATTCTGTTCTTCTTGCTAGCTAGAACTGATACACATCTTCCTTCTGGAAAGTCAGTTTTAAACTTTGGTATGAAGAAAGCTCGATTAATTTATCGTTAACTTCGCGCGAAAACTTGCAAATTAATGATTAAACAGCGAAGTGAATGGAGGGTCGCCAATAATTTCATTATCGAAAAGGGGTCGTGTGTGCAAGAAGTTTGGGAACCGCTGCCTTAGAAATAGTCACTACTGAAGCTGCTAATTTTCTACAAATGTCAATCAATGCAGTGAAAGTTTAATCACAGATTTGTTCAATATGTAATTAGATACATGTCCGATATACCTAACTTTCCCACGAAATAATGTTAAAAACCGAGTAAAATACGAAATCTCCGTGTTGAAAATGTAAACATTTTAAGCCTTTAAATTATTTATATTTTCTTTACAATCAAAAATAGCATTAGATTGCCTCTTTGGTGTGGTGGTTAACTTCAAAGTTCAGAGGTCTCGGGTTCGATTCCCGACTGGAAGATGGGACTTGTACTTGCCAGGGTTATTCTCCATCCTCCTTAGAACATGGAAGTTGAAGCTGGCCGCTTCCTCGATGCGTAACAATTAAGTCTCTTCTTTCTCCGGCTAGCGTTGAGCAGTGTCGACTCTGTAAAGTCTACAGGGGATGGTAAAATTCTATAAAGATTGCGATAATAAAAACATCGGCTCTGGTGAATATTGACTTTATCATACTGCTATGTTACACATTCAGGAACACGAGCCACCACTTCGTCAATTATCTGCGACTGACATCGAGATGATTTGTTAGTCGGCAGTATTAAGAAGTATTGTAATGTTTTTCCTGCGTTCATAGCCGCGGCCTAACTTGAACGGTGCAGAGTTCAACTAAGAGTATAGTTACATGGCGCAGGGTTCAGCTAAGTGTGTAGTTGGTTGTATTCCGCGGCGCAGAGTTCAACTAAAAGCGAAATTACTTGTATTTTGTGGATTTCGCCATATCTGATTTCATCCCTACTCCGCCTATGTCACGTGATTATTTTGTGCGATTTTCAATCATGTTACCATCTCCTGTTTTCGTATTCGTCAGTTTGTATTCTTGACTTTACATTTACTGGCTAAAATTTCAGTTCTGTTCGGCTTTCTCTTCCCACGGTACTATTTACAATTAGTTTAACTTATACTGTAGCACGTAGTATGTTTATGACTTTAAGCCTTTTCTCGGCACAAACTTCATGTTCCTTTCGTTTTGAAAAGAAATAGCACTTTCCTCGTAGACCCTTTTTAATATACGTGCCGACGGACCTTTCCTGTCCCAAGAATAGGGCTGGGCCGTCGAACCTTACTTCCTCAAACAATTGCAATATTTTGTATGAAGGTTTTTCCTATGGAGTTATAATATTAAATACAACATTTTATACCTTTGTTTAATCTATATACAATCAAATCGAATACGGGGCTAGTTGAACTGTATCAAAGTATGAGTGAGAGAGTAAATGTGCGTGTGCATTTAACATAAATATGTCATCCTGATGGCTAATTGGTCCTTAACGACCGAAGGAAGAAAAAGAAAAAAAGATTACATTCTGTGTAAAGTGAAAAGTTTTCCTGGAAATAATTAATTAACTTTGTAACCTGGCCTCTGAGTTGAGAAGCCAGAAACGCTGAACATACGACTACAGGGGCTGTTAAGTGAAGAATGGTTACTTTGTTCCGCGTGTCCCGCTGAATCGTTACCACAAAGAAACCTTAATATCTCCGAAACTAATGCATATAGAATAGCCGGAATTAGATTTATGTTAGAGGAATTCACCGAGTTTCAATAGATCTCCACATGTGCGCCTTTGGTGGCCTGAAGAGTATCAAGCGGAACTCTTATCTCCCTCCGTGTGCCCCTCAGTATTACTGGTGTGACGTAAGCACAAGCGTCAGCCAGGTCCTGTACTGGAGTTCGATAAACAATGCTTTTTACATACTCCCATAGAAAGAAATCTAAGGGAGTTAAGTCTGGTGACCTTGGAGGCCATTCAATGGGACCTGCTCTTCCAATCCACTTGTTTGGAAATTGTGTGTTGAGATAGTGTCGAACTTCATGGGCGTAACGTGGAGGCGCTCCATCTTGCTGAAAGAAGATCCGGTATTTGTGGGACTGCACTGTTCTACAGCACATCTAGGTATGTTGCCCCTGTTACTGTGCTTTCAGCAAAGAAACAGGGTCCGGTCACTGTATCACAAGTTAAAAGCACATCACGCGTTAACTTTGGGGCTATCACGGTCATATTCCATTACGACACGTGGGTTTTCTGCTCCCCATATTCTACAGTTATGGCGGTGCAGTTTACTAGATGTGTGAAAGGTTGCTTTGTCTGAGAATGCGATGTGGTTGAGGAATTCATTGTCATCATCAATGCGGGATAGCAGTGCAGTAGTGAACTCGGCCGGTTCGGGTATCATTCTGCTGTAACTTCTGTGTTAAGTTGGATTTTGTATGCTCTAAGTCGCAGTCTTTTATGGACGACCGTGTGAACAGTCGTCTTCGGAATACCTAGCTCTAAACTGGCCCGTCGAATTGACTTCCTTGGGCTACGCTGAAATGCTTGCCTTACACCTTCAACTGTAGCTGCGAACACTGGTTGTTTGCCGCGTCCCTTTTTCATCAGCACAGATCCTGTTTCCAACAGCTGATTATGTCATTTCACAATGATATGACGATCTGGAGCATTTGCACCATATTCCTGCCTAAATCTTCTTTGTACTGCAATTGGGAATGTTAATTCGACTAACCAAAAACAACATTTCACTTTCTGCTGTACTGTGAATTCCGCCATTTTAACTCTGTGTGTTGTCATACCTTGCGCGTGCGCAGTAGCGTCATAATTGCATTGTTACGAAACTTGTCGAGTTTTTACACACGACAAGCTGAAAAGCATAATTATAACTTGACTGTGTGAGGAGATATTTACATTTCTTAGTGGTTACGATTCAACGGGACACACGGTATTAATCCTTAAATGCCTTATATGATTTTGACAGAAAAAGAACATAAACTCCGCCCTTAAATGCACAGCCAACTACATGTACTATGATCTAAGCAGGAACGCTAAAGGTCTCCGATCTATTACAGGTTTTCTCTACATAAGCAATAAATCCTGGGAAAATATAATCCTCTTATGTGTGCAAAAGGCTGGACTTTCCGATACACGTAAATAAGTCATTCACAGATATAAACAAGGTCCGGTTCTCAGATTACGATGTCAGTTCGGTGGTCACCGTTCGGAAATATGAGAAGACCTATCGTCCCACAACCTTGCGAACTGTCTGGAAGTATCATGCTACCTCTGTGACCTTGAACTGAATTGAAGCATGCTATGGGCCACTTTCAATGGCCAACATGTCGCTCGTGGTCTGGGTATACCACCTTTGTGGGGAGGTGCTAGAGTGTCTTCAAAACATTTGAAGAAGTCGATACTACCCGACAGGGTCAAGTACCTGACTATACCAGTTCATTCATGAGAATTACGCTACTCATTCAAACTCCTTATTGTCAGTTGTTCAAGTAAATAAATAATTCGTTCATGAAACATTAAAATGAAATACTTTCAACTGCACACACTGATCAATTTGTCATTCACGAGCGATTTCTTTCACCATGAACAGCATCAGCATCAAATATCACGGTATATCTGAATTGTTTATTGAACTTTATGATTGGTTGATTACATTCCTGCCCAGTAGCGGCTTGTGCTAAAGAATACAACACCGTTTCAAGGACGTCGTTTTAGAAAAACCTGTACCCTAATTTTATGAACCTGCACTTCGTTCTGGTGACATAT
The DNA here is from genome assembly GCA_030765065.1 of Deroplatys truncata. NCBI lineage: Eukaryota > Metazoa > Arthropoda > Insecta > Mantodea > Mantidae > Deroplatys > Deroplatys truncata. Next base: position 203,054,873 of record CM060984.1, on the reverse strand, counting down.
CTTTATACATACTTTCCTTCCTTAATAACACCTTTGACGAATAATAGATTTCAAATGCTAAACTATACAAGATTACAAACATCACATAGTTAATGATAATTAAAAAATATGTTTAAATAACATTATTATTATTATCAATTGCTAAATATTAATGTGGTTATTGTTCATTGTTATATTTATATAGGCACAAAATACTGCCACAATTTGAAACTTTCTAATTCTAAGGTGTGTTGTCTGTTGCATAATAGGCTACAGGCTAAATTATTAATATATAATGTGTAAAACATTTCAGCTGTACAATTCATCAAACAAGTAACACATTAACTCTAGAACTCCGAAGGGGGAGGTGTTCGTTGAACCCACTACTTCATAGGAATCAGTGAAGCCCAACTTGCTCTCTTAAGAGGTAAGGTTTAAAGTCCATAGTTCACCCCATCTACTATATTTGACGATAAATAAAAGGTTTAAAAACAATAAAGCATCAGGGATTGAAGGTACACGAGGTGAACTTTGGAAAAAAATGGATAGAGAACAGAGATAGGACCGAAATACTGGTTAATCTGACGAATATTATATTTGAAGGAGGAAAGGTACCACACAACTGGAGGACAGGTATAATTGTACCCATTTATAAAGGGAAAGGAAGTGTCAAAGATCCAATTAATTATAGGGGCATTAGTTTGTTGTCAGTCTTAGGAAAGATCTATTCAGGAATTTTAGCAGCTAGATTGCAGAACTGGGCAGAGGAAGAAAATAAACACTCAATATTTCAGAGGGGATTCAAAAAAGATAGGAGAACAGTGGACAATATTTTTATTATAAAATCAATTGTAGATAAATACTTAAGAGGTAGGGTATATATGGCATTTATTGACTTAGAGAAGGCATTTGATACTATAGATAGAGAGGCACTATGGATTAACTGAGAAATAAGGGACTAAGCTTAAAATTCATTAGAGCAACACAGAAAACACACACACACACACACACACACACACACACACACATATATATATATATATATATATATATAAGTTTTATATTAGGTTGAATGGTGATGAAATTATGGGGAAAATTGATTGTAATATGGGGTTAAGACAAGGTTGCAAACTTAGCCCTATACTGTTTAACTTATTGATGATATCTTGGAAGAGTCGAATAAGGAAAACTTATACTTACCCACAGTAAATAATAGAGAAAATCCAGGATTACTTTTTGCGGATGATTTAGTGATAGGTTCCATTTCAGTAGGAGGTCTAATAATATTGCTCCATATCATATATTCATTGTGTAAGAAATGGTGTTTAAGAATAAATTTTAAAAAGTCAAAGATAATGGTATTTAAAAAGGGCTATAAATTGAAGGAGGAAAAGTGGTTTGTGGAAGGGGAGGAGTTGCAAATAGTAAACAAGCTTGATTATTTAGGAGTGAGAATAACCAGCAATTGGAGATGGAATGATCACAAGATAAGTGCCTTAGCTAAGCAAAGATTAGCAATGGCTGCCATAAGAATGTGTTTAAAGAAAATAAGATATGCAAATTAAATGGTTGGAAAGGATTTACAAAGCTGTAGTTGAAGCCAAAATGGTCTATGGGTCAGAGATTTGGGAAAGTGACAAAGGATGGGAGATGATTGAAAAAGCACATAGATCGTTCTGTAAATGTATGTTAGGTTTATCAATTTCATCACCAAATGGAGCAGTAATGTTGGAGTTGGGAAGAGTAGATAGCAAGGGCATGATAGTAGAAAGGATACTTAAATATTGGCATAGATTGAAATCATTGGACGAGCATAATATCTTGAAGCAATGTTTAATAATCAAGATAAATCCAGTGATGGTATGAACTGGGCTCAAGGAATAAGGAGAATTTTACAGGAAATAGGAATGGGTAACAACTATAACGACTGTAGTTACATTCAGAAATATCACAGTTTCAGTCCGGCGTGTATAAAGATTAAATATGTGAATTATTAATTAAGTGTGACTGCAATAAAAGTGTAGAAACAAATTTTGTTATCAGTGTTATCTTTTAGCAACAACTCCTTTCCGTTTACACGCCCTGCTTAGAGATACTTGCTCGACTGAGTTATAATAGCTAGCCGGAGGACAATGAATGGGAGGAGAGAGAGGGGTTAGTTAAAGGTTTCGGAAAGAAGTGAGGAACAGAGTAGAAGACATAGAGAAACAAGAATTATTTCCAAATCTGGATGGAAAGAAAAGTTAGGAACTATATAGACAATTAAAGGTGGACTGGGGAAGGGAGAAGTATGCGAATGTGGGTAATAGGTTAGCGAGAGAAGGGTGGGCCTGGTCTAGATTTAGATTAAGTGCACATAGGCTAAGGGGAGATAGGAAGGGAGTGAATTTGGATAGATGTCCTCTTTGTGGAGAGTCAGATAATGACTTACCTTATACAATTGAATGCGAAGAAACTAAGTTGTGGAGAGATCAGTTTTTACCTAAAGAATGGGAGAATGTTAACAAAGAAGTATTAAAAGTTAGGATAATGAAAATACAAAAGGAGGGGGATATAAAAAGGATAGGAGAATATATGGGGAGAGTAAGAGAAAAATGGCTTAGAAAAATAAAGCAATGTGAATCTGTTATGACCCACCATGCATAAATATCCATGCATGGTGGACTAAAGTATAAAATAGCAACTCAAAGTAATGCATGAAAAACTGTAAGAGTTTTGTACAGCATTATGGGGAGAAAAAAAACAACACACATTTGAAGACATTGACAAGCTAAACCAATCAAGCTGCAGTCCTTTGCAGCACCAGTGGAAGTGAGTGGGATTCCCCTCTCTCTGTAAGGTTGGGCATTCCTGATAGGAATTCAGCAGACCTCCTGCTTTCGCCTTACTGTATCTTGACAATGTGAAACACGATAATATTATGATTTTGTTTGTAACGAAACAATGACAGGTTGGAATAGATAGGATAAATAAAAAATATTATAAGGTACATTCTATTTGAACGAACCAAAGAAATGTTGCGCACATTGTCACAGACATGCAACAAACACGCAGAAAGATTTATAAAATGCGTTAGTTACACTGAAACAATATTCAATATAATATTTTGCACCATGTTACAAAATTGACTAAATTAGCACTAATTATTCGCAATATAGATATTTTTTTCATATTAGAAAATTATTGAACTTGTGGATGCACAAAGAACATTTTCCAAATATCAATAGTATATTATGCAACAAGACTATGTTAGTAAGACGCGAGTATATTTATGAAACGAGCGATAGCGCGTTCATAATTTTCATACGAGCGTCTTTATTACCATTATAGTCGAGTTGCATACGACTGTTTTTGATCGACCACGCTATAATTTCAAAACGGTGAGTTAATTGTTAATTGGATGTAATTAAGTACTGATTGGATGGCAGGACCTTGAGCGTGTTGGCGACTAGTGCAACAGATGTCAGTATGTTGAGTCCAGGCCATATTTATTGATTTTTACAGGTAACGTGAAAAAATTACATATTAAAGCTAAGGAAATGAACTCCATGCATCGCTTGGCTAAACACTAGAATGAACTAAGATGCTAGAGACAGAATTGATTCCAATGTATGAGGACCTAGGGGAAGAAAGTATAAATTTCAACAAGATAATGCATCTGTGCATTCTCCTGTTACAGCCAAAATGTGGTTTGAAGGAACAGATATTGTCTTGCCCTGGCCAGCACATAGCTCAGTTTTGAATCCCATGGAATACCATTGGACCAAAATTTCAATGCACGAAATAAAAACCTTACCAAAAAGAGCATAAGATACTTCCTAATGTATATAAGAATAAAGGTGGTTCGACCAAGTACTAACAATGCAATAACCAGTAGGATAGAGGGTGCCATTATACCAATTTCCAACCAAGAAATGCAAATGTCTTATTTTGTTACTCGTTTTACGATAGAAACTAATTCTGTTACGACTTTTATACTGCTCACATCTACTACTTTCATAATTAGATACACATGGCTAAGAAATTATACCTACTACCTTTCAGTAGGAAACGCAGTGCCTGTATACTGATTTCCACTATTGTATTAAGGGTCATAGAACAGCGCAAGTGCCAGAAGATGACGTAACACCATTTACGATACACAGTGCTCAAGGTCATCCCAATGCGCTCTTCCTTTCGAGCAAGTAAACTTCTTGGGACATTGCTTGCCGATGATTAATCTCGTGTACCGACTTTACATATCAGGGGTTTATCTATTATCTGCACAAAGATTATGCCTGATTGATATCAACAAAAGATTCTGTTGTCGGACAGCATCGGTGAATCAACCCAATCAGCTGCACAAGGTAGGTTTTTCTGTTGATATCTACTACCTTTAATAGATACATACATAATGCAGGGGTAGTGATTTTTAGCTTTTTGATTTGTACACTCGGTCAGTTCAAAACTGGCCGGTGTCCGAGAGACGGAGCGTAAATCGGGTACTTCCTGAAAGCTCGGGATAGCCCGGCTTTGTTCACAAGACTGCGTTTATTCTTGTTATAATGGGGAACATAACTACAGAGTGATTTATGACGAACTGACACACTTATTTCTTTAATCGTTTCAAAACGAGTTATGCTAGCGACGACTTATTATACCTGAAATGCAGAGGAATTTTGGGAAATGATTTCCTCTATAACAACCTCTTATCTGGTTCCTGTCACTGATGGACAAACTGTCTCCTGCGACAAACGTCTTAATGATTTTTCGGGTGACTGATCTAGTCGTGCTCTTACGTCAACAACCGTGGGAAGCCTAGATGAGCGATTTTTGCCTTTTTCACTCACCAGATCCAGTTGTTTCCAATTTGTTTACCAGTCCCAGTATTGTGTTTATTTGGGGAGGATTTCGAACACCAAATTCTCTCTGGTATGCCCTTTGAGTAGCTGTAATTGAATTTGTAATCCAGTATTGCTTTACAAGGAAGAGTGGTTCATTTAATGTGTACTTCATTTTCACGTTGACTAGAACAAAATCTCAAAAACAGTGGCCGACAATAAAACTAACAATTACGAATAAAACATGAACATCTGCGCATCTAGTGACAGGTAATAGAAACTCCAGAACATTCTGCTTAATATGGTGCTAAAATTGGGGCATTGGGTGAATTTCGAACAGAATAATTAAAGAAAGAAATGTGTCCGTTCTTCATAAATCACCATGTATAATCACAAAAGTTTTCCGAAAAACAGTTATATGCGAGATTTCAAACAGACAGATGTAATTATTGTAGGTAATTATATTTTTAAGTAAGGAAGGAACACAAGCAACATTATTCAATTTTATTACAGTAAAACGAGTTGAAGAAAATGTATCGGTTACTACGCAGAATCGATCGAGCTGCTTGCGTAGACGTTAACTAATTTAACTACTGCTCCACGCCAAGCACGTATGGCGACTGTTCAAATTAGTGCATTGTAGTGTAGAGTTAACCGAAGCGGCGCACAAAATTTGACGGTTGTAAACCGCGCACTCACTCGAAGGACTTTGAAAGGTTTAACTGCTCAAGATACCGGCCACTTTTAGTCTTAACGAGTGTATATACAGCATTTTGTAGCGTTTATACATTTGCAGTTTCGCATTTTATAGCATTTTTAAGAACAAATATAACTGATAAACAGATAAAAGTTTTTTGACATAACGCTAGTGTAAAATTAAAGTAAAGTTTTTAAAGAATTAATAGTGAAATAAAATGAAGTAGCTTAATATAGGTTGAAACAACACAGAGAATAATAGAATTGATACAGACTAAAGCGCATCACACAAAAGAGAAATTAAACCACAAAATTAATTCAAAGCTTACAAGTTCGTAAATCAGTAATGTAAATCAAGAAATCATAGAACATACTTCAATATTTTGTTCTGGCATTTCTTTCCTACTATTGTTATAATTAGTTGTACTTAGTGAAGTATTTCTCAGCATCTACGCTACAAGTAGGTTCCCAAATACATTGCAGACAGGCTATGTTTTTATTTTTCTGTATTGTTTGTACCTTAAAAAAACATTAATTCGAAAAACAATGGAATCTTTCTTTTACTTTCACTTAAATCTTTCAAATCTATTGAAAATACTCGCGTTTCATTTTCATACTGAAGTCCACCTGAAAGAAGCAAACATTTGAAAAGTGTATTAATTGTTCAATACACAATTGTCACAATATATATACATACATATTTATTGCCTCAATCAGAAAAATTTGTACATTTATGTTCTGTTTTGAGAATCATAAAGTGAAAGCAAACCAAACTATACAAGAACCTCATTTATCTGTCCCTTATTAAACTAGATTTCCGGTTTATCCGGAATGATTTTTGCTTACCTTTTCACCACAAAAATATATGTGTCCTCGGGTAGGTAGGTATTTTTATCTTGTAGAGCGTACAAGTCGTAATCCATATAAAATTACAACTTAAAATTACATATGTGCTTGCTAATCATAAGGGCACATTTTAATTAAAATTCTCTTTATATTAATTTAAATACGTAAACTTAGTTGTAGATTTAATATTAACAGGCAAGGATTTGAACAATTTCAAACCATAGACCATAGGAAATGCATTAAATTTCGCCGAGTGATGCATTGGAATGTTAAAATTATGTCTCATACGGGTATCAAACGTATGAAAATCCACATTTCTAAGAAAGTAATCCCTGTTAATAAATTTAATATGAGCGCCATTAATTAAAAACTATATAATCCGTAGATAGTCAATATATTAAAACTAATGAAATATCCGTTACAGGATCCTCTATCAATACCCGCAATGCATCGTATAATGAATGCTTTTTGAGCAATAAATATCTCCTGAATCATGGATACTGACCCCCAGAAACAGATACCATATGCCAACTGAAATTCAGCATGTGCAAAGTAAAACAAAGGTACAGCCTTAGCATTTAAGACACAATCTCAAAACCCGTAATTGGTAACCAAAAATTTAGACTTTTAATTAATTCAACACAATGCGATTGCCAAGATAGATATTCATCAAAATTAATTTCTAATAATTTAGTGTGCTGAAGACAACGCAGATTTTGACCAAACGTATTAATACTTAATTGCTAAGATTCCTTTTTTGATATACATGAAAATGAACAAAGCCAATTATATTAACATTCAGATAAAACAAATTATCATTAAACCAGGTTTTGAGATCTCTAAGTAATTCATTACATTTCATTTCCAAATTTGCCTTATTACAATCACAGTGGTATTATCAGCATACTTAGTTAAAAATAATCTTTTAGTTGACCAGATAAGCCATTCACAAACAGAAGAAACAACACAGGGCCAAGAATGGAACCTTGGGGAACACCAATATTAACAATATTAGAATTATAAACGTTTATAAAAGAATCGGATGTGTGCTTAATCTGAACATATAGATATCTACAATTTTTAAAATAAGTAAACCAAATTAAAACTACACCACGTATATCATAATTTTCCAATTTATCAAACAGCAAATCCGGATTAACGCAATCGAACGCTCTGCTGAGATCACAAGTATTCCAATAGCACATTCACCAGAATCAACAGAAAGTAATATTGATCTGAATACAGAATAAATTGCAGTAGTAATAGATTTACCTGATCTAAAACCATGTTGGTCAAGATGCAGGATACTATATTTATCAAGAAAATCGAGCAGTCTGTCAAGCATGCAATATTCAAAGATTTTTTAAAATAGTGTTATACAGAGCAACTGGTCTACAATTTTCAATATTAGTTTTGTCAGATTTCTTAAACACAGGAATGGCTTTGTTCAGTTTAAACTCGCTAGGAAATATGCCAGAAGTAAAAGAATTGTTAATAAGAAACGTAAGAGCTGTTACAATTATTCACTACATTTACGAATTAACTTAAGAGAAACATCATCAGGGCCACACGAAGATTAATTTTTAAGCTTTTTGAAAATTACGTCGGCAATTTTAGCTTCAGAAAATTCATATAAAAAGTAATTAATTGTTGTTTCACACAAGCCGTGTGTAGAACAAATTTGGAAAGGTAGAATCGGACTAAAAAATTCATTACCATAGCCAGGATTTGAACAATGGATCTGCCGGTTCCCATTCGGTTGCTCTAACCAACTGAGCTACCATAAAATGGCGGCACGATATTAAATTCCCCAAATAACTCGCATTTTTCCTGGTAAACCACAAATCTGAAATCATTTTGAGTAACAATATATCCCAGTGGCGACTTACAATATCGTAAGTACTTTAAATCCCCGGCATAGAATTGCAATTACGCTTGAGACCACTCAAATTAAATTCATTACTCGCATTCAAATTAGACACAATTTTAGAGGAGTATTTTTTTTTTAAAAAAATGCATTAAATGAATAAACCATGTATTGCGATGGTCAATAACTTTGTTACGCCATATAAATGCACATGGCTGCAATTTGGCACCGCAAATAGTGCAGAGATTGCCGTTGATCATGCACTTCAAGCTAACAGTAAGTACAGTTAGCATGGTCAGTGTCACAGAACAATAAACTAAAGTATGCGAGACTATGTTTAATTAGTTTTCATAACAGGCCTGATGGCGGTCGTAGACGTCTCATCTCGACAGATTTCAATTGTTTCTTCTGGTTTCACAGGGATCTAAATTTCACTATCGTATAACAAAGTATTATTAATTTAATAGTTTGTTTCTCGATTTTTGTTTATCTGGATTACCCGCGGTCCCACCTAGTCCGGATAAATGAGGTTCTTGTGTATATTATTTGCACGTATGTTGAATCAAGTTGAATACTCTTTAATACAGAGTGAGCCAAAAGACTCCGAACCGGCTGATCGCGTTGTTTTCCTGTCAGCGGCAGACGGCAACGAGCGCCGAGGACGCGATCATAGAAAGGTGCGGATGAAACCATACAACATTTTTAAAACTACTTTTAAAAGCTTTACTTACCAACTTTACGAAAGGAGATGCTAAAACTGGCCAAATGTGCCAAAAATGTAAGGTCGTTGTCCATACATTTTTGGCACCTCTTTAGGAAACTATCCATCACTCCCGTAGTTCACGTTGAGAAATTTGCTGGCGGATATTTTGTTTTAATTCTTCCAGGGTGTGTGGGTTTGTCTTTTAAAATTTATGTTTTAAGTTACTCCGGAGGGGTATTTTATGAGCAATATTACCGGCTGTGCGGTGTTTTTCCACTGGTCGTATGGAAATATGATAAAAACATGATAACGCACTGCTGCTATAAACAAAGTCACGCTGTTGTGGTTTTGCTTTGCAGTGTGAAGTGCAGTTTTGAGTTGACGGTGATGTGATGTAATTCAGTTATTACGAGTTATTTATTATTTTGTCCTGTACTTAGTCACAAAGTATATTATGGCTCGGTATATGTTTTGTACTGCTTACCGTGTATTTATTTATGATTCGTATGTGTTAACTCGGTCAGCTCGCCAAGTGAAAGTACGATTTGCAGAAAGATTTCTAGGTGTAGAAGTTCCAGGCCGTACAGCAATCCATGAACTTTGCAGTGAATTTCAGGCCACAGGAAGTGTTCAAGCTAAGAAATCTAAAAGACGGCATTCGGTTCTTCCGAAGAAACATTAGAGGACATCGATCATCGTTTGGAAAATTCATTCATTATCTGTTTACCCTCCTCTTATGTAGGACTTACACCCCCCAGGACTTACAAGCGGGTGCCTGAGGTCAGAGGCCCGTCGAGGAGCAGACACTCATGGATCAGACAGAGCATCCAGGATGGGTGATCAGCCCGATGCCTGGTATGGGATGAAGGAAGTAGATGAAACGAAATGTTGTTGAAATGGATGAAAGGAAAGGTGATGATGGAGCAGTTGGTGGAATGAATGGCGGGGGAAACCGGAGGACCCGGAGAAAACCCGCCCAGACGCCGCTTCGTCCACCACAAATCCCACATGCAGGTCCCTGGGATTGAACCCGGGCCGCCTCGGTGGGAGGCGAGCGGTCTAACCACTCGGCCACGGCGCCGCCCATCGTTTGGAAAATCCCTCGCAAAAATCCCATGATGGATAGTTTCCTAAAGAGGTGCCAAAAATGTATGGAAAACAACAGTGGCCAGTTTCAGCATTTGCTTTCATAAAGTTGGTAAGTAAAGCCTTTAAAAGTAGTTTTAAAAATATTGTATGGATTCATTCGCGCCTTTCTATGATAGCAGCAGACGGCAACGAGCGCCGAGGACGCGGATTGCGCAGGCGATTCGGAGTCTTTTGGCTCAACCTGTACTTCACTCGCTTATTTTTACTTTTTCTAACACGTATGTGGTCGGGAGAAGGTATTACATTTCACCAAAAAATTCTATACCGAGATGTCACCGGAAATAAATGTTTTGAGGCCCCCTGAATCCAAAACAGAAGTATTTTTTAGAAAAAGCTCCATGTATGTCTGTGAACAGCACAACTCAAAAACGAAAATTCCGATAAACACCAAACTTGGTATTTAGGTTCAGTACCATCCAAAAATGTGACACAAAGATTTTCAAAAACATTACCCTATGCCAAACTACCCTTCACATGGAACATTTTTCGAAATCTTTTATTTTCTCAAATATAACTCTTAACAATTTTAATTAAAATGACATACATTAAAGATATTTACATGACAAATAAACTTTACATCTTGAATTTTCTGGGAATAGCCTAAGATGTTCTCTTCATTCAGAAAAAAATTGTATAATCTTGGTATAACTGATAAATGCAAAGTGATAGATGAAAGCATACTACACAAAAATTGTAGATTTCTTTAAAACACACAATTTATGTCAAATAACTATTTTGTGGCATAAGCCATTTCTGAGATAACCATTATTAATTGTTCATTATTTGGTCATTCTTTTAAAGTCCTGTCAACATTCAATTGTTTCTGGCAATTGCATGGAAACAATACAAATTTTAAGGCCAGCATATACATCCAGTTCTTAAAAATTTGACTATCACTGTTCTCTTTGTATCTATAACGAAATATGTGATGTAGCTATTTCTGCAAAGGTTTATTTGAATTAAAATGAAATAGTTAGAAAAATATGCTTTAGTAAGATTATTTTGTATACCACTAATAAACAATACAGGGTAGAAAAAGTCATGTGAGTGTGTCACATTATAATTTTTTTATGCAAGATTTTGAGCTCACATCATCAGCTGCTTGCTGACTACCAGAATAATTTCTGCTCAAGCCCACAATAAATGTTCTGCATAAAAATAACCGAGTGAAGCATGCAAGTGTGTTCAAGTTGACTCCACCTAAGTGCATTAAAATTTTCTTCACTGTGCACGATTACATCATAATTACAGCATAATACTACCTGGCATTGTTCAGGTGAGTTTTTAAAGCTTGAATGACTTACTAATGATTTAACTAACTTACCTCTGCAGATATTGCATAAGAAATCTTTGTATAATGACCTAGGAGATTTTTATTATGAATCCTCTCCTTTACCTCTTACAATTGTAATTCTATCAAGTCCCTGTGATAGCTTAATAATAGACAAAACGAATTCACTGATATTCATGGAACTGGGCTTGGATCATCACATGTATTTTTACTTTCTCTACTGTGAATAGTAAGTAGGGGAAGCATTGTATTCCACAAAAAATTCCATGTGAAGATTTCACCAGAAATATGTTTTGAGGCACACTGAACCCCCCCCCCCCCAAAAAAAAAGAATTTTTAGAAAAAGGTCGATGTGTGCATCTGTGTACAGCATAACTCAAAGACGAAAAGTGGTTAAAAATCAAACTTGGTATTTCAGTATAGCATCTTCCGAGTGTGCGACATGAAGATTTTCAAGAAAATGCTCTCAAGCCCAACTACCCCTCACATGAAAAATTTGATATTCTCAAAAATGGCTCTTAATGATTTTGATTAAAATACCATATGTTTAAGGTATTTTCATGACAAATGAAAGATATATCTTGAAATTTTCTGGGAATAGCCTCTGAAGTCCTCTTCATTCTGAATGTCTTTTGCATCATTGGTTAACCATAACAGATAACAAAATCTTACTACGCAAAAAATGTTGTTAAAATCTTGTACTGAATTTATTTCAAAGGTACTTTTTTTGTACCATTAACCATTTCCGAGATACTCCTTGTTATTGGTTTGCATTTTAAAATATTTATACTCTTCTAAAATGGGAAGTCGTTCATTTTTCTTCTTCTTGTTTCTTCTCTTGACCTGTAAAGAGAATGGAATTTCAAAGCCATTACATAAGACCCACTCTTAAAAGATGTGACTAATGCTTAAAGCTCACCGTATTCTCCTAATCCTGTTGTACCTACAAGGAAATATACAACAAGACAATTTCTGCATATGTTTATATTGATTAACATGAAATAGATAGAAGAATAACTGTTTGTAAGAATAGCTGGTACGAGAGTGAGTAGAGAAATTCATGCGAGTGCAACACATCAATTTTTATTTTCTTATCCCACACTCAATAGTTTTCAAACTTTGGAAAATGATGCAAGACATGTCCGTTTGGTGGCGAAACAGTATGGTCGAGTAATTTTAGATATTTCAAAGCAGACAAAATTTTAAAGTTTTGTATTCTCTCGTGCAGTAACATAAGAACATAAAAATACTGCAGTTTTCATACAATACAGAAACTCCTTTCTTCAATATCTGATGAAATAGAGACTAAACTAATGCATATGAAGCGTCTCCATTGCCAGGCAAGCAAATTAAAGGATTTTGGAAATGGCACAAGTCTGCTATTATTGACAGCAATAAACTTTTCAGTTGTTAATTATAAATATCAGTTAAATAGGTCCTGATGTTAGGCTAGATGAAATGTTCTCTTTTTGTATAATTATTTAGCGTAGGTACCTTGGAGATGAACTTGATGACAATTTACAATATACTGAGGAAACAGCAAAATTTTCTTCACTATTAAAAGGATTTAGCATAGAGAAAGTTCATTAAATAGAATTAGTATAAAACCTATTTAATACTAAATCCTGCACACATCTGCAATATTTAATTTAAAATACATATGGCATACAAATACTGTACCATTATAACCAGGATCCAGTAACTTTTGTTTTGCACTTCAGTTCTCTTAACCAGAAACACACGCATGCGTGTACACGCACACGCACATTGGAATGAAATAACCACATGTCTATTTTGTCTTATTTTTACTACTACTCCACGGCATTTTTAACAAAACATCAAAACCTTCTTTCCAAGATGTTCTTTTATGAATCCAACTCATATTCTAGTATATATACCTGATAAATTCTTTTTTGTCTTCTCGTCATTTATAAATTAAAATTAGGTGTTCAATGTCCAATGGGAAGAAGAGTGCTTTTACTTTTCAATGGCAAAAGCATTATCAAAACTGTTTGACTTATCTCGAGACTACCCTATATGGTTGTACATACAGATACAAATCTTCTCTCTTTATTATATTTGTATAGATTCATACAGAAAAGGGGAATAACATTTACTTTTAACTGATATCAAATCGTTAAAGGTTTTGTGTACCACATCTGTTACATCTTCCCCTCCCCTACAAAATAATTGTATAAAAACTATTTGAGTAATTTGGGAAAGAACATAAACCTAACTTAAACAAATATGAATTAAGATTTGAAGTAGTACACATGAAGTGATACAATAATTTTATAGAACGCTATTTGAGTCCATTTTACACTTAACTAGCTTCACCAACCTTTGAAGTTGAGTTTTATTTATGGACACACTTTAACTGCTGTGGTCCTTAGTGTCCCATTCTATATTGGGGGTGAAAGACCAATAATTTTGCAGAGGCCTCTTCATCAGCCTTAGGGTTCTTTTACATACCGTAAATCTATGACATGGGACCATGGCTTTACTTCCCTTCCAAAGGAAGCCATGCTAAGGAGTTTTATGGCTGAAAAAATCCATTGCCCTCTGCCGGGTTTGAACCTACAACTTTGGGAACTAGAGGTTACTATAGATCATGTTTTGCAGACAGTGTAACTAGTGTTCTATAAAATAACTTCCATGAACTTACATTGGCCAGAATACTCATTTATATGCAACATGAACATATGTTCATACATTTTAACAATAATTTAAAATATGCTTTTTACTCACCTAGAGAGATTAAAATACTGTGAAGTTAAAGAAAAAAAGGTACAATGCACTTAAATTTGCTTTGTTTTCAGCCACCACTGTTCTACATAGGTATATTTATTTATTTATTTATTTATGTATGCTTAACTATACAGTCATGAGAATATGATTAGGCATTCATTCATCTCAGACTTTTAGCCAATCATATTCAAATATACAAAATAAACTTTTCTTACACAATTTGTAAAACCTTCTTAAATTACAAAATTATTAAAAAAGACTACCATGCAGTTATGTTTGTGCCACCACACTTCTGACACACCAATTTCATTTTTTTCTCACGTTACTTAAGAGCTATCCTATGTTTTTACTATCTTTTCTGAAAATTTTGGACAGGACAGGCCTTATTTTTTTATCTAATTTAAAGCATTTCTGATGTGTTGGCTCCTTTCTTCAGAGATCAGTCCCTTTAGATTCAAATATTATATGTTCAATAGCATAGGAATATTGTGAAAGAAGTTCTAATCACACATTTGTTTCTGAAGCTCTTCATCGACACAACTGGGAGAAATGTAATAAGGCAATAATTTTATAGCAGTATACTATGTTCCATTAAGAGTTCTGTTCCACATGGCAAGACACTGTCTTTTATAATCAAAAGGGCTCAAAGAAAAACATATTTAAGGGAATAACTACATGTTTTGTTTACAAAACAGTGAAACTTTGAATAGAAAATGAATTATCAAAAGAAGGTCTCAAGAATATTAATTGTGATTGGGGCAAATAGTATTTTTTAAGCTTCCTTGATAAAGGTTTTCCAGATTGTTCAACTTAATGCCACTTTAATGAAAGAGGCAACGCCTACTTGTCTGAAATATACACAACTGTTTGCTAAAGTTTTTATCACATGAGTACATTTTACTATCTACATGCATCTAGAATGTTGAATACAAGGTATTAATTGGTGGGAGTGCACAAATTTTGTAAGATGAAAAATTAAAATACAGTGAATGGGAAAGCCTATATGCAGGGACAGCTTTATTGATGATAATTTTTTAAAGAATTTGTTTTGTTTTCCTGTTAATAATACAACAAAATTTCATGATAATTTTGCGACAAAAATAAAAACAAAGTATATATAGTGGTTCAATTTTTGAAGATTTAGAAGCTTGTAACAGTGATGTGTCATAATTTAAAATAGAGAGTTGAGGGTTGTTACACTACATCACTATGATAATCTTACTTGAACGCGTTTCGGGAGACGGCTTGTTCCCATCGTCAGCATTTTCTCTCAGTTCTCTCAGTTGAGAGAAAATGCTGACGATGGGAACAAGCCGTCTCCCGAAACGCGTTCAAGTAAGATTATCATAGTGATGTAGTGTAACAACCCTCAACTCTCTATTTTAAAATATATATAGTGGTTTGTCTAATAACCGACTTTGAAATTCATTTGGACAAAAATCATTAACTTATGTTACAAATACTATTGTATTATACATAAATTCAGAATTATTAATACCACCAGTAGATTATGCGAGGTTTAACAGAGATGCAAGTTATTTTGAAAAGTTATATTTGATGGTGGTCATAAGGCTTGGGTAGTATTCTCATAAAATATACAAAACTGGTTACTTTTAGCTTGAAATGTCAACAGAGCATGCAGTACATCAGTTGCATTACTAACCTGATAAAAATTTCAGACATAGCTGCAGAGTTCAATACAACATAAAATTACATATTATTTTCACTCTGAAATTCAGGTAGTCGCTTAAACCTAACCCTAACCAAATCAAGATTGATATCAGATTTTGCAATTAATTTTGTTTGCTCGAAAAGAAAATCTAGTGCTTTGATTACCTTTATATTGCCAAAATGTAAGTTCTGTAATTAATATCAATTTTCATGTTTAACATGCAAATAAAGATCTTTTGCAAGAAAATGAAAAATTTGTGAAAGAATTACGGGATTAAATCATCTACATTTATTGTGAATCACATAGATACTTCTAGTTGAACTTACAAAACACTTTTCATGTTTATTGTTAATAATAATAATAATAATAATAATAATAATAATAATAATAATAATAATAATAATAAAAACATGGTTCTGGTATATGAAAATTGGGTCAATATGGCCAGTTAAAGAGATAAATGAATATTTTTAAATCATCTGAAACAGAATATGGCAACAAAGTATAACCAAAGAGCTAAATATTTTATTTGCTGTAAAAGCCATTATCTCAGGCATGCAGTAAGTCACATTTACAGCTGGTTCACAAGTAAGGCTGGAAGTTACAGGAAATGGATAGAGCAAAAAAATTGGGGTCATACACAACAGAAAATATTAGCTTCAAGGCCAAAATTAAGTAATATTAGATACAGATTGTATAATTAGTTTATTCAGTACATTTTGGACATTTCATACAAAAGCCTCATCTGTAGTATCCAGTCAATTAATAATAAATAAATGCTCTTCCATATGTGACATGTGTTGACTAAAGTTGGAAAGGTAGAATCATACTGAAAAAATTCATTGTTATAGCTGGGATTTGAACCATGGATCTTTGGCACATGTTGCCATGGTAGCTCAGTTGATCAAGCAGTGGCACAGTAAGCAGAATGTCTGTGCTTCAAATGGCATTGAATTTTTCAGTTGATTCTTTCTGATAAATAAATTATTAATTAAGGGGTAATTACTCTAGGTCTTTGTTAGGCCCTGGTCTTCGATTTTCTAGAGATGAATTTTGCTTCCTGATTCTACACACATTGAGTTATTACAATAAAATGTAAAATCTATCTTTATACAACACACAGATGTGTGACTCTTGTGAATTGAAGTTATCATTGCCAAACATAATGTATCAGGATGTTCTAGATTTGAAAACAATATTATGACTCTAAAACCTCCAATCTGTACCAAATACCTTCAAATGGGTGAACTTGATCAACAGTGAAGTTGATGAAAAAACTGAAAAATGCTTTTACATTATTGTCGAAATTGTATCTTTCCAATGCAGGTGATTAATTTTGCAAAGCCTCTGTAACTTAAAAACAGATTCTATTATCAGAATTTTGATCCATGATTCAGTGTTTGAAATATTTCTTAGAGTATTTAATTTTTTTTATTTTTGAAATTTTATAACTTTTATATGGGCAACTAAGATAAAGCACTATACAGGTCTGAGATTTGTGTATGTTATGTGTTGATTACTTGGAATAGCCAAAGCAAGAAACTAATTAAATAACTTGTTCCTACATAAACATAAAGACAAATATAAATTTGTGCATAATATAAGGAAAATTTGGGTGAAGTTGACCGATAGATGATTTTACAGCATGTCAACTATATACTAAATGGTTTGTATTTTTAAAGCTTTACTATTTATTATCTGGTTCAATTATTTGTTATTATAAGCTTTGCCTTATAAATTAACAAGGCAAGAAAAGTATAAAAAATTCCTAATGGAACTCTAATGAACAGAATTCGTGGTCATCATGGTAAAAATCATAGCAGACAAACTGCTTTTAGTGTGAAAGAGGACGATGTTCTACTGAATGGATTTATAGATTTTGCAGACTGGGGTTTCCCCTCTTTCTTCAATTGATCTATGACACATAGCAAAGGTATTTCTTAACAGGAAAGGTGTTCAATTCAAATTTAGGAACAATTTTCCAGGTCCTGACTGGAGAAGTAATTTCTTGGCTCAGCATAGAGAAAAAATTGTTTGACTAAGTAATAATACGAGGGCGATTTTAAAAGTTCCGCACACAGCGCATGTGCAACCATTACAATGGCATGATCAATTTCAAATTAGTGTCAACTGTGAGTCAGACTTCAGGCTGGAAAGCTGTATATCTGCTAGTTAGCTTGACTCTATTGAGCTTTAAAATGGAAGAGAAAAGAGAGTCAGTCGGATTTCATGTAGGCCAGCGATCCTACATCAAAATTGAAACTTTACAAGGAAAGAACCCAACTGAAATTCACAATGCTTTGAGAGAGGTGTCTGGGGATAGTGTAGTGGACTGTAGCAGTGTCATGGTGGTCTGCTTGTTTGTGTGAAGGTCAGGTAAGTATCCAGGACAACTCAAGAAGTGTAAGACCATTAACATCTGGTAATGACATTTTGCAAAAGGGTTGATGAAAAGCATGTGAGGAAATTGCAGTGAATGTCTGTTACTTCAATTTACAGAATCATTACTGAAAATTTACACATGAGAAAAGTTGCTGCCGATGGATTCTCCATCATCTGAGTAAAGAGTAGAAAGTGGGTCACAAGAGAATCTCAGAAGAATTGCTTCGGAGTTATGAAACAGAAGGGGAGCAGTTTATGAAAAGGATTGTTGCAATGGATGAAACCTAGATATGAGATTTTGAGCCAAAGCTTAAGTCTCAGTTCTCTCAATGGAAACTTCCAGATTCCCTGTGCCCCAAAAAATTCCACCACCAACAACTGAAGGTAAAACTTTGCAACTTTGCTTATGACATTAATGGAGTCAGAGTCATAGATAGAGTGCCCCAGAGGATGTCTGTAACAGGCGCATACTACAACCTCTTTGTGCAACATGCTTTGCGACCGAAAATTCATCAGAGAAGGTCTGATTTACTTGCAGCTGGTGTCTTCATTTTGCACCATAAGGCAAAATCACATATTTGTGAAACTTTCAAGAAATATGGATGGGAAGTACTTCCCCACCCACCACACGGTCCTGATTTGAGGCCACCAGACCTTGATTTATTCCCCAGACTGAAGAAACCACTCCATGGAAAACGTTTTGGTACTACTGATGTTTACAAAGAGGTGACCTGAGTCATCAGGCAACTCAACAATGAAGGTGTCCTATCCAGAATACAGGATTTGCCAAAAAGTTGGAAAGCTGCCGTAAAGGAAGAATGGAGATTATATTGAAGGCCTGTAAAGGTATTTTATAAAATGAATTTTTTTCAGTTCCATCTTTTAGTGCATAGAACTCTTGGAATCACCCTCGAATTAAGAGAACTAGAGCTGGTGTTGATCATTGTAGATCATTGGTCAAATTTACATCAGCCTCACAAACAGCCTAAATGTTATTAATTTATTGAACCCTTGAATTAACCATAGCACTTATTATAATTTGTTTCCTGTTTGTTAAGAGATAAACTTTTAAAAGGGGAATGGATTTAAATACTACAGATGCAGACCCACGACATGCAACAAAAACTATAATTCTATCCCTGTTTGTTAAAAAATATATCAACATTTGAAATTGATCAGCTTTGCTGCATTTGATGGTAGCTATTCAGACAGACAGCAGTCAATGGTACTACTACAGGCTCTCTGTTGCTAAAGAGAGGTGTGTGCAAGGGCAAAAGTATTACTGTTATCAATTAGGTCAGAATCTGAACCTACATCCCCTTCACAGGCCATCACAATTTGCACAAATTCCAAGTATGCTAAGTGTATTTCCAGGAGTTTATTTCAGAGAGTTACTGAAACTAAATTTTGTAACATAAATTTAAGACGAAGTGTGTCATTTATGCAAAACAGAAATGCAGAAATTGTCCATAACTTAAAATTTATCTAATAACAATGCTGTAAGCCAAAAATGTTCACAGGCTATACTCATATTCAAGATAAGACAAACTATAGACACAATATCACCAAGGCTAACACCTTTTGAAATTAATGCATAAAAATTGTGCATATCAAGCTTCCCATAATTTGGTATAAAGCAGCGAGTATGCAAAAGACATTTTAAGATGAAAACAAGAATTACCAGTTTTAATGATCATATTTAAATGCAAGGGCTGCAATAAAAGGTTACCTAAAAAGTGCATTGTTTTGATTAACTCCCAGGCCTTATTCAAAAGTATAAGCATTTCATATAGTATACTCTAGATCTGCTAGGGTTTCAAGCTAAGTGAATTATTGGTGTTCCACCTACAATTCAGCTGGTTTGAAGCCCTAGAACATCTAGAGTATATACATTGCCAGGAAAGCTTTAGCTCTTAGTGATTATTAAATTTATTAATCTGAAAAAAAAAAAAACTGACAACAATTTTATATACCACTGGCAAATGATCTCATCTCAAAATTTGTTTGCATTATAAAGATATATCTACTGGCTATTACCATGAGTTCATCATAAATCTCCATTGAAGATGGAGGCAAGAGCATCCAAACATGACCAAAATAAGTATTTTTTAAAATAGTGATGTTAGAGTGTGAAACCAGTTTTTTCTTGTCAGATATTTCAGAAATTTACTTCATTTTGCTTAGTGCTCTACATCAACTGGTGAAATACTGGCCTGCATCACATTTATATGCAATGTAAGCAACTACTCTTCAAATGGTGTTCACAGTTATACTGTGGGTGTATGTCAGAGAATTAATTTTCTACCATTGTGGTCAAACTAAAAGTAAAAAACAAAATAATGAAATAAACATTATACTAGAAACAAAATCATAGAAGAGTTTGTTTCAACCGAGGCAGCTCAAGGGGGGATTGAGCTGTGCCACCGCACAGGATGGTGGGTTTTAGGGGTGTCAAAATCTTAAAACATAAACAAGATAATTGAAAACAGGATGGAATTACAAATCATCTTTAAATTCTAGCGACTTTCTGGAGACTGGTGAAAAATGAAGCACCAGAAATAGGTCACCTTGGATGTGACTCTAATTAATGTTTATCACCAATACATCCCATGCACTGCAGGTGTTCATCAATAAGCATCACATATATAAACAGGAGTATTTCAAGCCACTATAGCTTTATCCCTTTTTCCTGAGGGATGATAGCTGCTAAAGACCTCATAGGCCACAGTAAGTGAGAAGTCCTCCTGAGTTGTATACTCTATACCCTATAATAAAGATGATTATTAACCAGTGTAGTCGACTTTCAAATGTATTTTCATATTCTGCATGTTTTTAACCTTTTAATCTCCTGATGGAGCAAACCTGAAATATTGAACATTTTTATTTTGTGACTGCATGCTTTTATTACTTTCTCTACTACGTATAATAAGTAGGGGAAGTATTGTATTCCACCCAAAAATTCGATACCGATATTTCACCGGAAATATATGTTTTGAGACCCCCTGAATCCAGAAAAAGCATTTTTGGAAGCATGTCCGTGTGTGTCTCTGTGTGTGTGCCTGTGAACAGCATAACTCAGAAACGAACAGTCGGATAAACACCAAACTTGGTATTTAGGGTCAGTATCTTCCAGAGATGCAATGCGCAGGTTTTCAAGAAAATTCCCCCATCCCAGATTACCCTTAACGTGGAACATTTATCGAAAATTTTAATTTTCTCAAAAATGGCTCTAACGATTTTGATTAAAATATCATATGTTTAAGATATTTTCATGATAAATAAAATGCATATCTTGAATTTTCCGGGAATGTCTCCAAAACTATTCTTCATTGTGAACGACTTTTGCATAACTGGTAAAAAATAAGAGATAGACAAAATTTTACCACACAAAAAATGCAGATGGCGTTAAAATATAAAATTTATGTCATATACATTTTTTTGTTGAGTGAACCATTTTCGAGATATTGCTTGTTATTCCCTTAAATTTTTCAATACTTATTTTCTCAAATGGGAACTCGTTATTCATTTTTTTGTCTTGGATATGCAAAGAGTATTAATCCGTGGCAAAGAGAATGGTGCTGCACCTAGCAACCAGCTATTAAGAGATATGTCTATGCTTAAAAGCTACTGTATTTCTATATTGCCCTTGCAAATACAAAACAAGGGTAACATAGTACGCCTTAAGCGATAGTCATATATTTTTAAAACTGGTCGCTATGTGTAAAATGTAATTTTCTTTGCATGTCAAAAGGTCATTTCTGCAAATGTTTATCTCGATTAATATGAAATAGATGGAGAATAAGAGTTTGTAAAACTAGTTTGTACAAGAGTAGAGAAAGTCATGTGAGTGTAACACATCAGATTTTTTTTTTACTAAGAACAATCTTGTACATTCACCATATATATCTTGTCTTAAGTTTTATTTATTGATTATCCATGCAAATATACACATTCTGTGAGAATAAGTAGTCATGGAGGACTGATATTGTGGATAAAAATTAGGTCATGTCTTCTAGTTCTAGTTTGAAAAAAAGGGTGGGTTCCATGCCCAGGCATGTGACCTTAAAGATCTATTGCGCATCCCCCCTTTCCTCAGTTAAGTAGTCTGTTGCTTGTTATGAACTTAACCAGACTGTTAACTGAGGCTGTCAATAGTTCATCTATCTTTGGAAAGTGATTGCAAAAATACTTGCTCTTTGATTCGCAAGAGCAGGGCAATCATAGTAGATGAGTAACTGTCTCATCTTCTAGGCATCTACTACAGATAGGGTTGTTAAACAATCCCATTCTGTATAGATTAAACTTTAGGGCACAGTGTCCTTAGGTCATGTCTTAAAGTGTGAGGGGAGTGACACTTGCAATTATTGCACAGGGCGACAAAACTCCTGGAGTTGACCATGATTCCAACATAACAAAAGAATCCACAATAGAAGTCTGTGCAATACGTCCTTAACACCTTGTATATTGAAATGTTTATGAAGCTACTGTTGGACAACGAGAAGAAGGCGAGCGGGGTTCTGTAACTGTTTATCTGCTTATGTACTGTCGATTGTTTAATACGTTTACTACAAAATGTGTTTGTGTGTGCAAATGAACCATCCATGCTGCCAGATCTGAGGCAATTACTCCACCTAATTTATTAGGAATAGAACGTAAAATAGCATAAGCAAATAAAAAATATCATTCGAATAAGCGATTAATGCTTTCATATCTACTTGACGTAAACACATTAAATTAATTATAAACCCACCGATTAATCTAGTAGAACAGCAACCGCCGTAATAGGTGTTAACGCATTGGCTCTTGCCATGGGTGAGTACTTGACAACACTGTGTAGTAGTTTATAACCTCCTAACATGCTTATCGTATCCACACGAGGAGCGTAAATATGATACGGACGCAGAAAAGTGTTGATGTTACACATTCCTCTCGCTTGCCTTCTTCTCGTGGTCTATCAGTATCTATGGAGGATTGAAAGAATGAAGTAGGATGTGTAACATCTTTATTTGTACATGAATATAAACCTTGGATTTCATACAAGATTAGTTCATTTGTTTGTATTCATCTTTTGACTGAAAGTTCATTCACAGCTTCTAAAGGTTATTTTTTGTAGGAAGCACTCTGTTAGGATAGGCCTGTGCAGAGGCAAATGTTTGTGTTATGGCACTTGCATCTGATGATGTGTAATTAAAATTTGAACTCTTTATGATTGAAGTTGTCATCAGGTTTTGAGGAAGATGACTATGGAAAAATAGCAGTAAGTTGATTCAAATGATACTATTGCTTTAAGTGTTGAAATTCTGAAATAAGTGATGGTATTTCCTTGTAGTTTGAGATACTGAGCTATACATTGGTGACAAGTTATTAAACTAGCAGTATTTCTTAAAAAATAAATGCAATATAACATAATCACCATGCTCAATTAGTTTCTGTCTTGAAATGATGATGATAGTGACAATGATGAGGACATACTTGCCAACTTTCTGAAATTTAAACCCGTAAAACTTTTCCCTTATCCAGCAAAAGAGAACTGTTTGGTGATTCCATGAAATTTAGAATGCACAAAATGTTTAGTGCTGTAAATACACAGAAATTACAAGTAAAATAAATGGAAATTCAATTTTATAATTATCCTTGAAGACTTGGTAGTACTGCTTCTTCTCTGCTACAATTATTTCTGATACCTACCACAATAAATATGTTTTAAAGCAACAACATCGCTTCCTAGGCTATCAGATTTTTAGTGCATGTTTTATGCTTCATAACATGAACTGTCATAAAAAATGGGAAACATATCCTGCAGTCATAAAACGCAAATACGATAAACAATGTGCATGGAGTTGACATTACATTTCACATCATCCATTACTGAATGTTCACGTCCAATTACTGCTCACTGATTACTAGAGGTCACTAGTGGTGCAATACAATTTTGAATCCGCATACTATGCATTTTGTTGCAGCCCAGTGAAGGGGGACCATGATACTGATGAAGGATATACACAAGATAAGCTCTGGCTTATTATAATACTGTATACTAATTAGCACAGTATGTTCAGTCTGTAATCCTAAGCCACAATATAATGCAACAGAATTCAATGCTTTGTCCTGCCCACTGTGAAAATCTGTAACACTTTCAATCTGCCCACGAACCTCTTTACCACAATTTGTAAAAAGGCCTCCACTCTCTTACATTTTAAACGAAAACCATAAAAGTAGGCAAGTATATGATGATATGATTATTCTAGTGGTTCACAGCCATTAACAGTTTATAAAGGAATGCTTCTGCCTATGGACGCACACCGCACAATACTGATGGACCCTTATTCACTTGAAGTTCTAAGGTCCTGAAGTCTGCATCTGGTTAGTATAGACTGAATTTGTTCCTGAGCAATTATGGATTGTTCTAACGACAGTAGTCTTAACTGACTTGCAACATGTATGCCAAATATCTCAAATTCATCGGTTTGTTGTGATTGCAGTTCTTTACTGACTTTTGTGAACGCTGTGTTGGTATCATCCAGTCGAACTCGCTTAAGAGGCACTACAGATGTTCCAGGGGTAGGGACGGTAGTGACAACAGTAGATGAAACATTAACAGCATCATTCACTGGACTCTCAGGGGCAACAGCGACTCTGCTTGCAGGCTGACACTGGAAGGAAGAAAAGAGAGAAAACAAAATTAATTATTTTACAATCTCCTTACAGTAATAAATACCCAAAATGCAAGCTGTAGCAATATCGTTCCTGTGGGCAGGCCAGATTGTTTTATTCAAATAAGAAACCACATTTTTTAATAAATGGGTAATTAAATGTTTTTGACTAATTCTTTATATTTGCGTAAATTACATCATAATTAATAAACACATTAATCATTTTCAACATTTAAATACTAACATTAAATTGCATTAACAATCATGAACTGAATGTCAACATATACCATGGTTTTAACCCAATGCTCATGTGCTGTATTCACATGACTTTCTCTACACACTCTTCTACAAAATATTCTTGCAAAAGCTTATTATTCTATTCCTTGTTAATTCAGGTAAACTTTCAATTCACATTTACACATTTCATCTAGTAAAAATGTTAAGATTTCTAAAGAATGTGTCACTATTAAGGCAATATTTTATATCACAACACTGTGAATGCCAGAGTGATTGTAGTGTAAATTAATATTATTGTATGCACAAAATTTTAGATGTTTGTTAGCCATAAGTATTGTTAGGAAATAACTTTACACGGCCTCACTGAAACTGACAATAGAAGTGGGTAACAATAAACCGAGGGGGTGAGTTGTTTATCACTAAGAAGAGACAAACAAATGACGTCAGGGTAGCATGCCTTTCCTTAGAAATGGAAGGAATATCTTCCCTAGAGCATATATGTTAATAGTAGTGATTGGCTGACAAAACAGATGCTAATGTTGGCGCAATTTTAGAACCAATAGCAGCTCTATTATAATGTTTAGGCATTTCGAGGTGAAGGAGTATATATTCTCGAGCCATAAGCACGTTTTACGCAGTTCTAAGGAATCTCTCGTGAGGTGCACGTCATACAGTTTGGAAGAATCTCTCGCGAGGTACACGTCGTAAAGTTAGTTACAAAAATGTGAAGTACACGGCACTTAATACGACAGTAATTACATTTGGAAATACCACAGTTTCAGTCAGGCGTGTATAAAGATTAAAGATGTGAATTATTAATTAAGTGTGATGGCAATAAAAGTGTGAAAACAAATTCTTTTATTAGTGTTATCTTTTAGTAACAACTCCTTTCTGTTTACATGCCCTGCTCAGAGATACTTGCTTAACTGAGTAATAATAGCTAGCCGGAGGACAAAGAACCCAAATTTTAAAATAATAAAACAATAACAGGCGCCCAGCAAATAAGATAACATGAGCCGATTACCGCGACACTATGTGATAACTTCGAAATTCTATGCTCTTTACATAACCATGAGTAAAAAACAAATAACATTTTTTTCAGTTGAGAACAGTAGAAAGAAGTATTTGAAAATTCAAATCAATAACAGGCAATATCTTGGAAATGATTAACTCTACAAAAAATGTTGACATAAATTGTATGCTTTAACGAAATCTAGATTTTTTGTGTAGTAAGATTTTGTCTATCTCTTACAAAATTACTCAAATTTATTCACAGTTAGATTTCAATATGCAAATATTGGCTTCATCAACAATACAATTATTAGTACAAAAAGAACAGGTCTAATTAGATGCAATACACAAATGCAGAAATCCTAATTTATTACTTGAGTAGGTACTAAACTAAATTTTGGAATTGTAAACATAGTATAATCCATAAGAAATCTTATAAACTAATTCATTTCTAGATATTCTTCTACTGATTAAAAACAATCCTGTATTAGGATTTTTTTCAAATCTTTTTTGAAGACTGTTAGGGTTTTAACTTTTTTTTTAAATATGTGGGGAGTTTATTAAACAATTGCATGCCATTATAATATAAACTTTTTTCATATGGGGTTATTTTATGACCTGTAATGTCCAGTTTAGATTTATTTCTTGTATTCTACTCATGAATATCAAGCACAGTTTACCAATTACACAAAAGTTATTCAGAATGAATGATTTTACAGGCCAATTCACAGAAAGGTCAAGATATACATTTCATTCATTGTCATGCAAATATATTAAACATAGTATTTAAATCAAAATTGTTAGAGCCATTTTTAGAAAATCAAAAATAATCAAAATATTTCTGTAAAGGGTGTTTTGGGGTGAGTGGATTTTTTTTGGAAATCTTTGTGTCACATCCTTGAAAGAAAATAGCAAGCTTGGTATTTAACAAAGTTTTCATTTCTGATATGCCGCACATGGTCCTTTTTCTACTCATATGTAAATAGTAGAGAAAGTAAAAAGGCCTTAAATAGAAAATGGCTCTTAAAGTGTGGTACATGGCAGATGTATTATATGTAACCAAATTAAACCATGTACAGAAATACTAATAATGAAGTCTCAGCTTCTCTGGAGGTACACTGAACGCTGCGTAATTTCTGGTATGCACAAATACCGCCACCGCCACCACCACCACCACCATTTAGCTCTATTTATTTGATCCAGATTTTTATGCCATGCCTAAATTGTCATGATTCATTGTTATTTATTAGAACTACATTACCATTAATAGAACTCCTGGTGCCATTCATTTAGTTTCAAACACGCAAAGATTAAACAACAGTAAAAAGTTTTGAATCGTAGGCACCGACTTAGGGGGCACTGTCTGCCCCCCAAACATACAAAGTGAGGGGTATTGCCCCTCAAAAATTTTACTGAAGGGACCTGCCTCCCTAAACTACAATCCTGATGCAAATAAGTTTCATTTAATAACGTATCAAATCAGAGCACACAAATACCAAATTGTTCTTGTGATGAAACATCCACAGTTTTAACTCCTATTACAGAAAAATGTTTTGAGCTTTAATATTTGCAAATCAATTTTTGAAGTAAGATGTGTTGCAAAATGCAATGCTCGGCATGGCAAAAAGGTCAATATGAAAATGGAAAGATGGCAGCATAGTTCAATGCTCTCTCCAGCCATTCTTCCTAAGAAAAAGAAATGCCATTGCATTGCACAAGAAATAAGCTCTAATTCCACGATTCAAAGATATAATTTTTATTTTTTAAATTTATCTTATACAGTAAACATTTTCCCCTCAAAATTGTATGTAATGTAATACTTTGGCAAATTTACTTGAATGAAAGAAATCAACTCGCAGCATGGCCGAAAACAAACCTCATAATACTTGTTAAAGGTCCGCAGGGAAGCGTTCGCACTGGTAGAAAAAAAATCACAAGTATTTGGGAGGACCTTACATCTTATGGCAAAAGTGTAAACTTAAGTGAAACGCTTGGCTACTTGAAGATAATATTTTGTGTGAATTACTGCCAAATTAGCCATGTTTCCCCAATAACTAAATTAAAATTAAGTGATTTATCTATTAACAAATTCAGAGAACTTTTATGAAAGTTATTGTTGACTAAAATTTATTGTCATTAGTATTAAATGTTATCATATTTTTACTTTCTTTGCTGTTTATCTGAAGTAAGTAGAGAAAGTATTACTGTATGACTTTTAATTAGGGGGATATGATTCCATATGAATACTGAGGCCTACAACTTAATGTGGAATCTGAACCATGGTGGGTTATGCTCCACTTAGTTATGCTAGAGGTGGAGGGTCACTCATACAAGTGCCCTCCAAGCTCAAAGCCACTTAACTCAAAGATTGATCGGCAATAACTATTATTGTATTCCA
The DNA here is from genome assembly GCA_030765065.1 of Deroplatys truncata. Taxonomy (NCBI): domain Eukaryota; kingdom Metazoa; phylum Arthropoda; class Insecta; order Mantodea; family Mantidae; genus Deroplatys; species Deroplatys truncata. Next base: position 203,026,421 of record CM060984.1, on the reverse strand, counting down.
CCCAAACATTCGATATATAGATTTAAGCGGAAATATGTGTTTTTTGAGATCCCCAGAACTCCAGAAAGCATTTCTAGAAAAAGGTCCATGCACGCTTGTGTGTCTATGTCTGAGCACAACATGCATCTCAAAAACCAAATGTTAGATAAATACTAAACTCAGCATTTAAGTACAGCATCTTCGAAGGATACGAGATAAAGATTTTCAATTTTCTCAAAAATGGTTCTAACGATTGTGATTAATCTACCATAGGTTTAAGATTTGAACGAGAAATAAAATGTGTATCTTGCACTTTCTGCAGCCTGGAAGTCCTTTTCATTCTGAATGGCTTTTGTATAATTGGTAACCGTAAGAGATAGATAAAACCTTGCTACACAACAAAATAGTAGATCTGTTAAAGCACACAATTTATACCAAACAAAGGTTTTTGAAGTGAAACTTCTTTAGGTGCGATTGGGCAAATTGGTCTGGATCAGACAAAAAATGAAAGTTTCCCCTTCTCCGACTCCAACCGGCAGTTGTCGCATAGTCATAGACAGGCTACACGCCTGCGCCGCGTGTACGTGGCAAATTGGCCTGGATCAGACGAAAAGTGAAACGCTTCTCCTTCTCCAACTCCAACCAGCAACTGAGAAGAAAGAGAGGGAGAATTAGTACTTCAGCTATCATAAATCCATTATTTGTTTCTCAGAGTATGAATTAAGAAATATTTCATTTAATTAAGAGGGATTTTCTTGAATCAAACAAATTCCATATAACTAATTCTTAGTCCTGCAATAATAAAATCAACAAATGCTAGAACGCAAGAAGCTTCACTTTAACGCACAAGAGTCATATGCAGACTTATTGTGTAGTTAACGGAGTTAACCATTTCCAAGATATTCTTTGTTATTGGTTTGTGTTTTCAAATGTTTTATATATTTTACTTTCTCTGCTATAGTACTACTTACTTTTGATAAGAAAGTAGAAAAAGTTTTGCACTCCACCCAAAAATTCGATATCGATATTTCACCGGAAATACACGTTTTATGTCCCCGAATAAAAGAAAGAAAGAAAGAAAGAATTTTTAGGTTCACGCATGTGTGATAAGCATAGTTCAAAAACTAAAAGTTGGATATATACCAAACTTCGTAATTAAGTTCAGCATCTTCAAGGATGGAACACGAAGATTTACAAACTACCCTTTACATACAACATTTTTCGTTATTCATTTTCTCGAAAATGGCTCCAACGATTTTGATTAAGATGGCACATGTTTAAGTAATTTGCATGACAAACAAAATGTCTTGAACTTTCAGTGAATAGTCTTTGAAGTCCTCTTCATTCTGAATGAATAACCGAACGGGATGGCTCAGTCGGTAACGTCTGTGGCCTGCATTCGGGAGGTCGGGAGTTCGATTCCCGTGGCCAACTTTCCAGATCCATGGGTTTTTTGAGGGGTTTCCCCGGGTCGTTAGGCGAATGGTGGGAAGGATTATTTAAGTTCCCCGAATTTCCTGTGCCTCCATTCTCATTTCACTTCACCTTTCACTCGCTTGGACTTTTTCAGGGTTGTACGTGTAGGCGGGAGGTCTCGATGTATGCATGGCAGAGGAAATGGATGCTCTGTGGAAACCTTCATCCCGCGGAATGGGGGGCGGTCTTCCGATTCCTGGTCCTCCAGGGGTTATGTAAGCCCACAGGAGGGGGAAAGCCGGCTGCACCATTGACCATCGGGAAGTTTAAATCTGTAAATGATAGGGGCCTTGCCCTCTACCTGTCGTGTCCCCATAGTGCGGCCGCTACAAAATTATAAAAATTTCCTTCCGAGTGAAGAGGACTTCACAGGCTATTCCCAGGAAATCCAAGATACTTACAGCTTGTGTAATATGTCGTGACACTCCATATGCGCGAGAGAGGAGAAATTAGGAGAACTTGTGAGAGTGGTGGGGGAGCAAGGGACAGAATTGATATAACACCCACAGCAGGTTCCACACTGACCCCACCTCTCTTATTATGCAAGTGGGCCGGTCAGTGCCATTGCGCATCTATGCTTCAGGAGTGGGGACTGTCACGACGTTTTACGCAAACTGTGCACTACGTGATAAAAAGTATCCGGACACCTAGCTGAAAATGACGTACAAGTTCGTGGCGCCCTCCATCGGTAATGTTGGAAGTCAATATGGTGTTGGCCCACCCTTAGCCTTGATGACAGCGTTCACTCTCGCAGGCATACTTTCTATCAGGTGCTGGAATGGCAGCCCATTCTTCACGGAGTGCGGAACTGAGGAGAGGTATCGATGTAGGTCGGTGAGGCCTGGTACGAAGTCGGTGTTCCAAAACATCCCAAAGGTGTTCTATAGGATTCAAGTCCGGACTCTGTGCAGGCCCATTACAGGGATATTATTGTCGTGTAACCACTGCGCCACAGCCCGTGCAGTATGAACAGGTGCTCGATCGTGTTGAAAGATGCAATCGCCATCCCCGAATTGCTCTTCGACAGTGGGAAACAAGATGGTGCTTAAAATTACAATGTAGGTCTGGGCTGTGATCGTGCCACGCAAAACAACAAGGGGTGCAAGCCCACTTCAGGAAAAACACGACCACACCATAACACCACCACCTCCGAATTTCACTGTTGGCACTACACACGCTGGCAGATGACGTTCACCGGGCATTCGCCATACCCACACCCTGCCATCGAATCGCCACATTGTGTACCGTGATTCGTCACTCCACACAACGTTTTGCTACTGTTCAATCGTGTAATGTTGACGCTCCTTACACCAAGCGAGGCGTCGTTTGGCATTTTCCTGCGTGATGTATGGCGTATGAGCTGCCGCTCGACCATGGAATCCAAGGTTTCTCACCTCACGCCTATCATAGTATTTGGAGTGGATCCTGATGCAGTTTGGAATTCCTGTGTGATGGTCTGGATAGATGTCTGCCTGTTACTCTTTACGACCCTCTTCAAATGTCGGCGGTTTCTGTCAGTCAACAGACGAGGTCGGCCTGTACGTTTTTGTGCTGTACATATCCCTTCACGTTTCCACTTCACTATCTCATCAGAAACAGTGGGCCTAGGGATGTTTAGGAGTGTGAAATCTCGCGTACAGATTTTGACACAACTGACACCCAATCACCTGACCACGTTCGAAGTCCGTGAGTTCCACGGAGCGTCCCATTCTGCTCTTTTCGATGTCTAATGACTACTGAGGTCGCGGATAATGAGTAGCAGGCAGTAGGTGACAGCACAATGCACCTGTTTGTGGGGGTGTCCGGATACTTTTGATCACATAGTGTATTTGCGTCAGTCCACATCTTCCGTGACATCTTAAAATGCGAAAATATTTTAGAATATTACTTTCCACATTATTAACGATAGTATGGAAATATTGGGCATATGACATTAGTGGTTGACTGAAAACATGCATATGTGTATACTTTTCTCAAGACGTACAGGAGCTTCGACATCAAAGATTTTTACGTTTATAAAAAGGGTAGATATCAAATGTCATCATGAAAGAAACAATAAGTGTGCATTACTTTTTTCTTTTGAAAAGAATGCACATCCATGATTTAAAATGTTATAACTTGAATGACAACCTTTTAATTTGGCTGACAGTTTAAAATTAAACAGAGTTAAACATATTCTTTAAACTGCAAACGTTTCATCTCGGAACCTCAAAAGGAACTCGTTATAAAATATAAATAACTCAGCCGGAACCACGGAGCACAGTTCCCAAAAACCATGGCTCAGGTGATAACATCTGTAGCCCGCATTCGGGAGGTCCGGGTTCGACTCCGGCGAACCGCCCACTCTAGCCCATGGGTTTTTCGTGGTTTCCCTGGGTCGGCAGGTGAATGATGGGGTAGTTCATCTACCACGATTTTCCTGCCCATCATCTTCCTGATTCATCTTTTTCAGGATTGTAGGACCGGGCGGCGGTGGCTTGCGCTTTGTAGAGATTTCTTCCCTGGCGTCACTGTGGGATCTCTCAGTTAGGCCTCCCCCCCCCCGAGCAGGACTCCACCCGATAGGGGACTGTCGGGGGTTGGTTGCTTGTGGGTAGGACCGAGCGGCACTGGATGTGTTCAATCTGGAAACGTTAGGGACCCCGTCCATGTTTGTGCCCGTTGCTATCCAGATCTGGTCGTCCTTCGGTCTCTCCCCTCATTCTTCCCTCTCAGGAAGCAAAAAGGGTGGTTACGGCCTACTTGCGGTGCTCTGCCCCAGTTCGGGGGAACCACCATGCTCGTATGTATATTTACCTTTATTTCCCAAACCGCTATAGCTGCCACTGTTGAACCCATCCGGCTGTCTGGCACGCATCTTTCTGTCTCCCCGCGACAAGATCTCTGCGAATTTAGGAGAACAACTTCTCGAGAGATTTCACACAAATCAGAAAATGTTTTTAGGACTTCCTCTTCACTCGATTTTTTAACCTCAAAATTTGCTTCGGTTTCTTCCATATAAGCCATTTTATATATTTTCATACGGCAGCGATCACACATCACATCACTTACATCCAAATTAGGTAATTTACTTCGCATTCCTTCCGTCACTTTTCTTTTTCCTATTTGTTTGGTGTGCTTCTGAAGACCGAAAGGATTACAACACCATAAAGTATTAAACTTTCTCACTATTTTAGGCATTTCGAAGCACAACACCCACTGAGCTTTAGCTTAGACTGTCGGCACATTCACTCAATATCCCCTGCAAAGGGCACTTGATATTCAATACTGTTCTCCAACCAAAAGAAAAGCCGTGAGCGGTATTTGCTGGCTTTTTATTTTCGCTGTAGGCATCAAGTGTTAAGCACATGTTATAACTGTCCATGATTTAGCGCGTCGCACGCAATTTTCAACCTTAAGCGCAAATCATCCTCATTTTTATAATTTAATAAGTATCACAGTTTGGCTGGTTCCATCATGAAATTTGAATGTTATCATTAGCATGTATTTATTTTGTAGAAAATGATATATTAAATGATGATAAGGGTTGGATTTGAACGTCACTTTTTGCCCTTAACCTAAAATATTACTGTTAATAATTCATAGTAGATTTTAAATATGCACATTTCTCTTTAGAGCTATCATTGTTTTCGGAAGATGTATAAGTTTTATACATTTTTGTTTTGGAATATGCATGAACAACGTTCCTGAACGTCCCCTCTTTACTGCAGCTAAAGCATTGATGTTACAATTTTATATTATGTATTTTAACTTTATGATGCTGGCGAAATACTAAAATTCAGAATGAATCGGTACTACGCTGACAAAAAATTAAACTTTTGTATGGAATAACCCATACACATTTTATAGCATGTAAATATTTTTAATATCTGGTATTTTAATCAAAATCGTAAGAGCCACTTTTTCGAAAATAAAAAAATTTCGAAACATCTTCCATTTAAAGGATAGTTGAGTTGGGGGATTTTCTAGAAAATCTTCGTGTCGCATTTTTGGCACGTACTGAACTTAAATACAAAGTTTGGTATCTATCAGAGTTTTCCTTTTTGAGTTATGCTGTTCATAGACACAAGACACACGCGCACGGATCTTTTTCTAAAAATGTTCTTTACTTTCTCTACTACGTATAGTAAGTAAGGGAAGCATTGCATTCTACCCAAAAATTTGATACCGAGATTTCACCGGAAATACATGTTTTGAGGCCTCCTCAATCCAAAAAAAATTATTTTTGGAAACATGTCCGTGTGTGTCTGTCTGTGAACAGCATAACTCAGAAACGAACAGTCGGATAAACACCAAACTTAGTATTTAGGTTCAGTATCTTCCAGAGATGCGACACGAAGGTTTTCAAGAAAATCCCCCCACACCACATTACCCTTTACATGGAACATTTTAATTTTCCCAAAAATTGGCTCTAACGATTTGGATCCAAATATCATATATTTAAGATACTTTCATGACAAATAAAATGTATATCTTGAATTTTCTGGGAATGTCCCCAAAAGTATTCTTCATTGTGAACGACTTTTGCATAACTGGTAAACCATAAGAGATAGACAAAATTTTACTACACACACACACACAAAAAAAAAATGTAGATCGCTTTAAAATACACAATTTATGTCATATCCATTTTATTTTTTGAGTGAACCATTTTCGAGATATTGCTTGTTATTCCCTTAAATTTTCCAATACTTATACTTTTTCTCAAATGGGAATACGTTTTTCATTTTTTTTTGTCCTGGTAATGCAAAGAGAATGGAATACTCCACATAGCGAGCAGTCTTAAAATATTTGACTATCGCTTAAAGCCTACCATATTCCCCTTGCATCTATAAGAAAATTAGCAATAAGATTAACGTCTCGATTAACATGAAGCATATGGAGAATAAGAGTTTGTAAAAACAGTTTGTACAAGAGTAGAGAAAATCATGTGAGAGTAACACATCAGAGTTTTTAAGTTTAATCAGGGATCCTCAAAACATGTATTTCCGGTGAAATCTCAGCACCAAAATTTTTGGTGGAATGCAAATACCTTCTCTACTATGCATGTGGTAGAAAAAGCCATATGAACTTAGTAAGAATAGAACCCATATAAAAATAAACGGGGTAGATCGGACTTTCTTCTCCTGATTAAGCTGACGATATCCTTGGGATTCTTTAATACCAACACAGTTTGGAAAGCACCAATATGGAATACCTATCCTGCTGAATGAAGAATTTTATAACCTACTTTTTATCATTCCCACGTTCAGTATTTTCTGATAATTTTTCCTGTGGTTACCTCATGGGACTACGAAAGCACTTGATTTCTTAGGTCTTTGTTTTTGTTTTACGCTTGTCGAAATATTTCTTCGAAATGTGGTTTTATATGTTTCTCTAACCGCAACTATCACATATAAACGTAGCAAGTTACACAAAGTTGAATGAAAATGAAGAAGACTGATTAATTAGCTATTTCGAAAATGTAAAGTATAACGTTTATTTGTCATGCAAATATTTCAAACACGTCATTGTTTAATAAAACCAAGCGAAAATGTTTTCATTGTTATTTGGGATGGGGTTAACCTCGTGAAAATCTTCCCGTTACACCCTTGAAGAGGCTGGTCCTTAATACGAAGACTTCGAATTTGTGTTAAGCTGTTCTCTCTCTCTCTCTCTCTCTCTTTTTCTCTCTAAGAATACTTTTTTGGGATACAGGGAGCTCAAAACGCGAGTAAAAGAATGGAAACAGCAACTCAATAACCATGCTAAGGGTCCGAGACAATTTAGCATCCAACGTATGTGCAACCTTACTAGAGTTCCATAAGCACAGTACTGTTGATGTAAACGACGCCAGCGCGCTGCCTTATTTGCTAGGTACGAGGGCAGTCTCAGAAGTACCCGACCTGACGTATATGTAGCGGTTGTTTCAAACAAATGACTATGGTAGAAAGTACCGACCTTATAAAGTTTAAGTTTGATTATGATATGTCGTTTAGTAATTGTTTAGCAGCCATTAATATAAACTCTCTCAGCGAATTTGTAAACATGGATAAAACTGGTCGTTGTTATGTGATACAATACTTTCAATTGAAAGGTCTTAGTCCAAATAATATTAAAGCTGAGCTAGATTCTACTCTGCTCCTTCGTTTACAACAGTAAACTATTGGGTGGCAGAGTTTAAGCGAGGCCGTAGGAGTTGCCAAGACGAACATCGCAGTGGTCGACCAAATGAGCTGACCACGCCAGAAATTGTGAAGAATCCACAAAATGGTGTTGAATGACCGTCGACTGAAAGTGCGCAAGCTAGCAGACATCGTAGACATTTCAAAAAGTGCTGTACATCGCACACTAACAGAAAATTTAGACATGAGAAAGCTGTGCGCAAGATGGGTGCCGCATTTACTCACAATGGAACAAAAGCAGCGTCGTGAGGATGTTTCAGTCGAGTGTTTGGCGATGTTTCGCTGTAATAAAGCCGAGTTTTCGCGTTGATTCATAATGGATGAAACATGGGTCCATCACTTCACACCTGAGAAAGGAACAGTTAAAACAGTGGGTTGAAAGGGGAGAATCGGCTTCAAAGGAGGCGAAGACAGTTCCATCTGCAGGCAAGATCATGACGTCAGTTTTTTGGGATGCGCATGTGATAATTTTCGATGATTATCTTCAAAAAGGAAAATCAATCAATGGCGAGTATTATGCAAACTTATTGCAGCGTTTGTTTCATCAAGACAATGCACCAGTTCACACATCCATTATCGTCATGGCCAAAATCAACGAGTTAAATTTCGAATTTCTTCCACATGCACCCTATTCGCCAGATTTAGCCCCCTCTGATTATTTTTTGTTTCCAAAGTTGAAAAGTGGCTTGGTCGTAAAAGATTTGCCAACAATAAAGAGGTGGAGCTTGCAGTTGATGGCATTTTTGCAGAACTCGACAGTTCTCACTTTAAACAGGCTATCGAAGCTATTGAACATCGCTGGGAAAAGTGTATCGAACTGAAAGGAGACCATTTAAGTGGACTGTACAGGCCTCACAGGTAAACAACATCCCAATGCGCTACTTCACTCCACCCTATTCGATAAGTAAAGTAATATTGCATTTTGGGGTTTCTTGTAATAAACCACTTACATTATTTAAAATAATTTACAATTTTATTGGAATAAATAGCTATATAAACTCAAACAACAAACACAGAGCATAAAAGGGTGCGTGACCTATTGAAAATATATCATCATCAATCAAAATTTTAAAAACAAAACAAACAGCAGCGGAGCAGGGTATTGGGCTCTGTTCCTGAAAAGGCAGCCAATGAGGAGCCTATAAAAACTTAGCGCTACCTCCCATCACACCTTCTACATCAAAACCAAACCGCCACCCTAAAATTTCCTTTCTACCTATGGTTAAGCCCTTCCAAGGGTAGGTACATGGAAAAATCAACTTAGGTTCACCACGAACCTACCAGATGCACTCGGACTCGGACTCGGAAAATATATGCACGCGCATTTAAAAGGCTTCTAGTACATTTAAAAATGGCCACACAACCAAAATCTCATTAAATCTCATTTGGCTCTGCCCTTAAGTTGTCCCGGATCCTTAACGTGGCAATCACTTTTGGTTTCGGAACGAGATATAATCCAGTCCTTAAGAACAAAAAGAATTCCCTGTATGTTATTGTTATGTCACTGGGCTCTACAGTAACGAAATCTTCACGCTAAGCTTACCTACCTATAGACCCTTCCCTGTTATAGCTGCCTCTCCAAGTGTTAAGTGTTAAAAAAAGCTGAAGCTGAACACAAACAGAACCAATGTTATACGACGGCCGGAACGGTTGCTAACAGCAGTTATACTACAGGTGACGTCATATCCGAAGTTCGGGCGCAAGACCAGCGTTGTGTTCTGCCACGTTGCATTGGACTCCTGCTTTGTTTTTAAGTGTTGTTAACTGGTTCTAATTATGGTTGCCAACTTTCAGAAACCAAAATACGATATAGGTAGGCAAGAGTTATAACGCATTCTCTGAATACACATTCGTTTTTTACTCAACATTTGTTTATTACTGTAAATAAATTGCATTATATTCTGCCATCTTAACATAAATACATCACTGTTTGTACTTATCAACAGAACGCGTCTTCTTTTGTATCGCTTCATCTGTTTTTACAAGAGTAAAAACCTCTTTACATGAAATTTGCAGTCACTTGAAAGTCTGCTTTTATGAGATCTACAGTGCTTCTGTTACGTGACTCAGTCCACCTTTTTTCTTTTTTTAGTTCCATTTATACTCCGCCTTTAACTGCATTGGTCTTATCGGCGGCCTTTCCTTTGCCAATGGTGTTAACTCGTGTAACTCTTGTCGTTGGGTTTCTTGCACTTTGGTTTTTAATCATTAGATCATACACACATTCACACTTCCAGACTCTGGGGAGGATACTTTATGAAAGTGTGTGTGAGGACAGAATTATTAATAGAGATTTGTGGCCCCCTCGGTTCTCCGACCTAACCCTCTGCAATTTCTATCTCTGGGGTAACTTAAAACAAAGTGTACAAGACAAACCCACACACCCTAGAAGAATTAAAATAAAATATCCTCCAGGTAAATGCCAGCATTTCTCAACGTGAGCTACGGCAAGTCATGGATAATTTCCTAAAGAGATCCCAAAAATGTATGGACAACGACAGTAAAGCCTTTAAAAGTAGTTTTAAAAATGTATGGTTTCATCCGCGTCTTTCTATGATAGCAGCAGACGGCAATGAGCGCCGAGGACGCGGACAGGAAAAACACCGCGAAGCCGGTCCGTAGTTTTTTGGCTCGCTCTGTAGTATCATCGTTGCTGCGAAAATGTTTATGTAAACAGTCTTAGAAGTAGCGTGAAGTGCATGACATTCCACGATTCTTTCGAAAGTATTCTGAATGTATATTCATTAAATGCAATGGATAAAGGAAAAATGCTACATGCGTTCATCTGTATTCAATTGAAACCCGTCAGCATAACCACGCCATCATACCGCTTGCTTTAGTTGGGCCCTCCCCATCCCTTTTCAGTTTCTATGCAGAACATACATTTTACCGGGATTAGCCACTCCTCTCGTGCCTTAGACCGCATGTCCATAAATCGCGATGTCGAAGCCAAGTAGCTTCCAGTTATTTAGCAGTTGTACAGCAACTGGAATATTCTAAATCTACAAAAAGTAAAGTTATTTTATTATGTCCAAACTTTAATATTATTTTTCTCTGTTCAACATTTTAAAATTTCAGGTACGCTCAAGGTGAAAACAGTTCAAATTGGAAATTTAATTTGTTATCAGTAGGTAATTAGTGTTAAAGTATTATCTGAATTAAATATAAATAATGCATAATTAAAGAAAAACTTAGGCTTTAAAAAATATTGACTTTGAAATTTTATACAAGATTTTTTTACATTTGGGAAAAAAAATCAGTAAAAATAACCCAAATGAATAATAGCAACTTATTTATATTTAATAGTAGTAAAAGGTACAGAGAAAGCGTGGCCAAATCTCATCTCCTTAGGTTATATAGTTTAGGAGCTGAGCGTACCAAAACTTGGAAGTCCTATTCATTCGGAATTTTGTATAATCTTGTACAGTCGAACTTGGCTAATTCGAAGTTGAAGGGAGCAAGAAACAAAGTCGAGTTATTCAAGATTTCGAATTACAAATGTTTTAACTTTTTAAAATTTTTAAAAATTAAAACGGGTCTAAATTAAATGAAATTATAGGAAGGGCAACATTACAGTGTGTACTTACAATTTTTCCACTTTCTCCACAAGCAGTTTTAAAGGAAATACCATTTCGCTTTTTAAAACCATCCAGCCATCCACTGCTTGCCTTAAAATTAGTTTTTCCCAATTGCTGTGCAAATTCCGCTGCTTTCGCTGTGATAAGAGGTCCACTTACTGGAATTTTTTTATCCCGTGCCTGCTTCAACCACTTTTTAACGCATTCATCGACGTCAGGATTTTCAGGCCCTTTTGCTCTTTTTTTACTTTCGTCACTGTTTGTAACTACACTGTTCAAAATTTTGTTCTTATTTTTGAGGTACGTAGACAACGTATTCTGGGGGATTCCAAAATCTCTTGCAATGTCACACTTTTTTTTAAAACCTTTTTCCACTTCACGAATGGCTGCTGCCTTTTCAGCTAAAGTAAGAGTTTTGTAATTTATACGTTTAGGTTTGGAGAGAGCCATGGTCGGCTCAGTTCACTACTTAAACACACACTGATGATTTTGATGTAACTGTGTACACTGTTTAAAAATGCTCACTTTACTGCATGGGAAGTTATTTGCTGCAAACGTAGCAGGTAGAATGACCGCAGGTAGACAATGGACTGGGTGAGTGTTCACAATGACAAGTGCCTTGTAAGAGGCTGGCAACAAGTTCCTAGAATTGCACAAAGAAGCTTGAGTAACCAACATTCCTTACCAGCAGGAGAAGGAATTACAATGTGATTCATTTCCTGGAATTTAGCAAGGGAAGGAAATCGGACCACAGTACGGCACATTTCCTGGAATGTATCCAGCAAGTTTGACTAACTTATAATTTTTTCAGTAATTCTCGTTGAAAATATTATATCGAATTATCCAAATAAAATATCGATTTAAAGAAGACTTTTTAACATTGCTTTGTATAGAATGTCAAGAGACCATGCTAAAAGCTCGAATTAGCCACAATTTCGAATTAATCAAGTTCGACCGCATAATCACTAAACTTAACGTAGGCGAAAACACACTACACAAAAAATGCAATCTCTTTGAAACGCACAATTTATTTCAAATAACTTTTTTGTGGCATTAGTCATTTCTGAGATAACCGTAATTAATGGTTCGAATTGTTCAATACTTTGTTATTCTTTTAAAGTCCTGTCGATTTTCAAATGTTTCTCGGGATTTCAAGGAAAGATTATGGAATTCTAAGGCCAGCGTATACCGTTCTAAAACATTTAACTGTCGCTATTTCCTTTGCATCTTTAACGAAATGTGTAATACAGATATTTCCGCAAAGGTTTATTTCGATTAAAATGAAGTAGACAGGAAAATAAACTTTCGTAAGAATAATTTGTATGCGTACTAATGAGAGAGAGAGAGAGAGAGAGAGAGAGAGAGAGAGTGAGTGTAGAGAAAGGCACGTGAATGTAGCACATCAATGTTTTAAGAATTGAAACCGCGGGATTTAAAAACAGTATTATTGCATGTTAGTATGTATGAGCGCACAACCTATCACGTAACTTTTTGGTCTGTGTCGGAAAAACATCTAATGAAAGCTTGTTAGATTAGGCCTAAATGTAGCATCAGTTGAACAACATTTATCTTAAGCTTTAAGTGTAACCTTAAAGATTACGTAAATGTAATAGTCGAATATACCCTCGCCGTTGAAACGTTGCACTTCACAGCTGGCGATTAAGTTGGTATACTCGCAAAAAAAAGAAAGAAAAAAAAAAAGATGAAAAGCTTTAACCGTTAGACTTTCTAAACCAATCACAAGGCAGCATTTCGGGTAGTCTTTAACAAAGCGGAAGCGGAACTGGAAGCGGCTCTGTTGCCGGATGTAGCTATTTCCAACCACGTGTTTCAGTTTGTGAATCTCTAGCACGTGCGTAGAGTTGTTCTCTGCAACCTAATATCAGCATTTTTATTTATATTTGTGGTTATTGTTGGAGTTCGTTTATACATATATATAGATTTGAAGTGCGACAAAGTCTCAAAAAGGCATCGATCACCGAGTGATGATTCACGAAGTGAAAATCCTTTGCGTTCGAGATGTGCCACTTAATATTCAGACATTGGAACTGTTCAAGGACCCGGAACTTCTTTGAACAGGAGGAGTACGTAAAGGTTCATATGCATCCCTCTATTCCTGCTGTTAAAGCCGTATAACGAACTGCAGCAGCTCTTGAACTATTCACGAGAACTGTTATTTACAAAGGAGTGAATCTCCAAGAAAAAGAGGACAAAATTCCTGAACCATTTGGAACGAAGCGTGAGTGAAAATAACTTTGTTAACGCAGCTTATAATTTGTTTTATTTCTCCTCATTGTAGCAAGCACGTTTGCATTATTTTATTTCTATATTGTCAAGAGTGCTAATTTATTCTACATACGTTGCAATGTTATGGGGTATTTTCAATTAATAATAATAATAATAATTAACAATAAGAATACGAAGTAATTATTATTCAATGGCGTTCGCTGGTTACGTACACTTTTTGTGCGGCTTAGACACGATAGAAAGAACAATCAGCTGTTGTTTACTAACCACTCTGGCAACGTCGCAACTACAATATAGCCAACGTTACGCGAAGACAGACGAACTATCAAGTGCAAAAATTCAACGTTAAGGGGGGGGTGTAAGTCTGTCGTACTAACGTTCAAATGTTAACTATGCGCTCATAGTCTATTATGAATTACAGATTCTATTACTGCCTGAATCGGTTACCTTATTTTCAAAAGCACTATTCCGGAGAAAGAAGTACCTTAAACCTTTAATTAAATACAAAAAAAAAAAAAAAAAAAAAAAAAAATCACTCACACACATACACAATTAAAAAAAATTCTCTTTAAAATCATTCTGATGAATGACCTCTACAAACTGTTTCATAACTTACGTCGCAAAGCCGAAAACTAATAGGTTTGTATATTGTTTTCTTTGGAGTATAGGAACTGTCAGTCGTTTTATTTTTTGTTGCTGTCGCCGATTCCAGGTCTCCCTTTAAACACAAAGAAGGAACTGCTCCCTTTTTAAGCACTTTGCGAACTTTCGTACCAAGAAGAGCAGGTTTCAAACGGCTAGACAGTTCGAAGTCCTCTTCTGTAAAGTGTGTGGAACATACCAGCGATTTTTAGGTAGGAATGAGGTCTGTGCGGTTAATTCTTTTTAGCCACTCTTCATATCTCTCGGGTGATTTTTCCTTTCTTGGAAAACCGTGAAAACTTATATTCTTCTCATGACATTGCCCATCCTGGTTGTTGCAACCAAGCACACAACACACAGTCATGACTGAGAGCAAGCACTGGTTACTGCCGACAAGGACAACTGCTGCGCTCGATATGACTGCCGCGTGGCTTCCTGGGGGTGATGACGTCATCACCTTCGAGAGAGAACGTAAAGGCATGTTACATGGCAACAGATATAGAAAAGTGCCGAACTTTTCAAGTGATAGTTCTAATCGTTTTTTTTTTGTTATATAACATGTAGATTAGTAGACAGGTCCTAAGTGTGGCAGCTTATCAATAATCAACAGTGTAATATATCAAACTATTTTGATTGAACTAAATATTTATTAGTAGAGACAGGTAAAATATGAAATTTCATATTCTATACCATGCTTGTTATCATTATGGGAACAATATTTTTAGTTTTGGGTGTGTCAAAATATTTCATATTTCATAATATTTTGGCAAAATCCTCATAATTTAAGAAACCCTCCGCATTTCCTCATATCTTGTAAGTTTTTATGGTTTTTTAAAAACAATTTTCGTTAGTAATGAACCGGGCTTTCCAAATATTCTATTCGGGTAGTTTTCTGTGAAACGCACTCTCTCCAGGAGAAAGCGCATTGAAAATCCCGCCCCACCCTTCGAACAGGTTAGATATAGTTGAGAAAATTAGGATTGCTTCAACGTGACGTCACGTTTGAAAGTAAACGCCATCTATTCTTGAAGCGTTTTTATTTATCGCGAACCGGTGCTTTTAGTGGCATATTGTAATTAGCATTAAGCAATCTTTCTTTCCTTCTGTCTTTCTTTCTTTCTTTCTCTCTCTTTCTATTTTGCTATGCACTGAATCTTCTGCTTCGTGCCCTGCAGATGGCATTAGGATGCCGTCCAGTCTAATTTTTACTTCTTCAACCGTTTAAGGCAAAGGAAATAATTCTATTTGAAGCAAAGATTCCATATCGAAATATATGTAGGAGAATCATGACAACCGTTTGGAAAAGCAGCACGGTGTAATGAATGGTTTTATTGTTGGTAAGCGAGAAAAAACATTGTTGCAACGTTTATTCTTTTTTTAATATTTCTGAGATTGTTAATATTGCGCTATTTGTATGCTTAAATGGAAAAAATTAAACTGATGCCAGTTCATTCCAGAGCTGAACGAGAAGGCTTTTATTTTCGATAAATATAAGTAAATGCGCAACTATTGAAGGTATGAATAAGCTAGAAATGCAAATGCACTCGTGAAAAACATTTAAAGTTCTTGGAAGCCTTTAAAAAAAAAAAAAAAAAAAAAAAAAAGCAAGAGGTTAAACGAGTTAAAGGGAATGAAGCGAGAAAAACCTTGGAAACCTTTTCAAGTTACAAAGAAACTGAAGATTGACAAACGAATTTATTGCTGATAGGACAAAGAGCTAGCAAATACACCCCTTGAAAAGTTGGATTGTACAGAAACTGGGTTATTACACAAAGCCTACGCTGGGATAACCGTAAGCAATGGTGATTCTAGGTGATTATTTCACTATTATGACGTAACTGTGATGTGAACGAATAGCGTTAAAGAACGTCTTGGTAATCAACCAATTGATTACAGCGAAAATATGCATCCTAGGAATTCCGACATGCTTCCTGCATGCTTAAACAGTGAATATCTTCCGTCTTTTGTTTCCAACTGCAGGAGTTACAAAACAAAATGGCAGTGTAAGACTTGGTAAAGCGCCATACATTTAATAAATCATTTAAATGTTCTTTCAGAGGACTTGAATTTCTTATTTTAGAACTAAATGTGACACTTTGTCGTTGCTGTTGAGGTTAGGATTGTGTCATAATCCACCAGTCTACTGCTATTGTCTACATTTTATTATAATGGCATTATATATTTCTTTTTTATTCGTGGAACAGTCGTAATAAATAGCATTCAGGTTTTACATTTAATCAGATAACTTTGATATTATCTAAATCAATTGTGGCATTGTCCACTATGATAAATTATTTACACGTATACTCACTTATTAAACGATACCATGTAGCCTCTAGTTCCCGAGGTCGCGGGTTCAAACCCGGCAGAGGGCGATGAATTTTTTTCGGACGTAAAAATCCTTAGCATGGCTTCCTTCGGAATGGAAGTAAAGCCGGTGGTCCCGTGTCGTAGATTTACGGCACGTAAAAGAACCTCAACCCTGATAAGAGGTCTCTGATCAAAATTACCGGTCTTTCACGCCCAATATAGAATGGGACGCTAAGGACTAGAGCAGTTAAAGAGCGTTCATAAATAAAACCCAATTTAATTTTATTAAAGGATACGATAATGTTGCTGCCAAAGCGTTCAATAGCTGCGTTATTTCGCTAAAGCATGCCAACTGTAGACAAACAAATCCGCAAAGAGGAACAAGCGGATCGTTGCCGGTGATTTAGGGCCCTAAGCCGCAAGGCGAAGCTGAGGGATGTTTTCTATAAGTAGAGGAGTGAAGCAGATTAGGACGCACCTGCGGAACGACGACAGGGCGTAACCGTAGAATCTGTGAAGCTAATCCCCAACATTAACTAACCCATGCTTATTACGGCATCCATTTTATGCCACAATCGCTATAATAATTTTTCATAGGTTACCTGCCTGACTTCACGCAGCCTTGGACGTTTTGGTAGCATTATCCCCAGCTCCGATTTGTTGGAATAGCATGTCAGCCACATAATCACGAAGACCGAGATTCGAATCTCAGTTAAAGTGAATTAATTGGCTAAGGATTATTTTTCCCCAGGGATTTTCAGTTATCCTGAGAAGAGAAACATCGGGACTATGGACTTCAGACTCATTTGAAGACTTATTGGTGGAGCCTTGACTGCCTTAAAGGTTTACGTAATACTTACCTCAGCAAGCAGCGCTTTATAAAGTGCAATTCTATCTTCGCCTTCGACGTTTTTATAACGCTCTTCGTGGTGAATTTCATAATGTCTTTTCACATTACATTTTTTGCATATTATATGTTTTTTGCATACCAAACACTGAGCGTCCCCATAACTTTCCCTACTTAAAAACTGAATGCCCCAACGCTCGTTAAACTTATTGTAAATTCTTTTACCCTCCATGGTACACACTTTTGTTCATCCCTGCCATACGCACGCACACACTAACCGGCCGGTCTACCTCACTGTCTAAAACTGGTGACGCGCTTAGCTCCACGCTCCAGCTAGGCTCCTGTTCCCGGGCTTGCGCCTATGGGCTTCGTTGATACGGCAGGCATAATGGGAGCCGGCCAGACAGGAAGCGGCATGAAGGGAAGAGTGCAGGTAGGTGGGGTGCTTTGAACAGCGTTGCCAATGTGTAATATTGCAGTGACGGCTCGTCGCCCCTGGCGAACGATGGGTCGAGGGCGTCTATAATCTCTCAACAACAGCGATGTGCAATATTCGTGCTTGCTGACAAGCTCAAACAAAAGTTTCACTGATGTACCGAAATATTAAAATAAATAGAAACGTAAACGTAACATCAATCGTTTCATCAGCGTGAGTGACAACATAAATTTGTTGTTTGTGTTCACTTTCTAATCATGTCTCCATATACAATTTATCTAAATTGCTATAATTGTTCGTTTCTAATTGTTTTAAAAGGGTTCACTGCCACAGTTGCGCCTTTCGCATAACTTCGCCACTTTAATACAAACGTGGTCAAATTATTAGACTAAACCTACTAAATTACTACGTCTTCCATTAATGGTACATTTAATATCAAATATATTCAATGTTACCGCATTTATTTGTTTTAACATTTAACCTTTGACAACTTTGGATAACATAAATGCAGTAGCAAGAATAAAATAGCTTTGTTATTGAAGACTGTAATATATGGGAGTGTTTTCCAAATTTTGAGGTGTTTATTTCTTCAGAACCTTAATGACCAAGCAACAGTTACTACATAATGTTCCTAGGCTATTTTATCAAGAAATCTCTTAAAAAATCGACATTTCTGCAAGCACTGCCATAATAGACATTTTATTAGTCAGCGTTTAGTAACGATGCAGTGCAACTTAGCAATTTAAGAAAACATTCATCCAAAATATGCCAAAAAGTTAAAAATTCTTGTCAGGCCAAAAGCAATACGTGGTGAACACTAAGGCTTAAAACATTTTCTTGCATTTAATAATGTTTTAATTATAACAAGTAGCAATATGTTACATGAACATTTTCAAGAATTAGGCGAATAAGAACACCTAGTCTAATAATTTTGCCACGTCTGCATATGCGATTAATTCGAAAGTTCCATGTATTTTTGCATTGTCTGAAATTCTATTCAGTGTTTTTTTAGTTCCATTTATAACCTGCCTTTAACTACATTGGTCTCATCGGCGGCCTTTCCTTTAGAACTTATTGTGTTGACAATGGTGTTAACTCGTATTTTCTTGTCGTTGGGTTTCTTGCACTTTTTGGGTTTTTAATGATCACACACACATTTCCACTCTCATTGATACTTCCAGACTCTGGGGAGGATGGGGAATAATCTTGGTTGGAGAAAAATTCCCACTCCCAGGCGGGAATCGAACTCGGGACTCCTCACACAGCAAGTAGGTGCTCTACCGACAGAGCTATGGAGTCAGCACAGTGCTGATGTATGCTGCTTATGTATGAGCTTATCGCGTAGCGATACTGCGTCCTTCATCAATCTGGTAACGAATATTTGCTTTCCTCTACCGGTGACGTGCGTAAAAAGTCATGGTGATTTAACAGATATTCGACCGAGCTCCGCGGTGAAGAGGCTCACATTCGGGAGGTCCTGGGTTCAATTCCTGAGACCGACCACTCTGACCATGGGTTTTTCGTGGTTTTCTCTAGTTGGCAAGGAAAATACTGGAGTGGCTTCTCTTTTGCCACGAATTTCCTTTCCCTCACTTCGTATCATTTCGCCTCTCCTTTCATGTTTCAGGCAGGCTTATAAACTGTGCAGTGTCGGCCGGTGTTGGACAGATGGCGCGGATGCTTCTCCTTGGAAAGTTCTTCTCGGCCCTACCAATGACAGCCTTCCCTGAGGCACCTCCGACGGGTCGAGTACTCCCCCGTTCCGCCAGAGGGAAATCTCTCTGAGAATCCCACCGGTGCGACCGGATCATCAAGATTCGAATCGTTAGGGACTACTGCGCATCTCTGTCGATCGGCCTATAGCCTCCTTGGTTCCTTCACCTTACCCGTTCCTCCTGGGGGTGGTAAGCACAGAAGAGTCGAGGTGCCAGGTGTCCCTGGTTGTCAACACATAACAGATACCCATACAATGATAGCGGGAGTAAAAGTTATGGAGGTGATTTCGTTTTACAGCAACAGAGCTATTTAAAATTATATTTTAAACATGTTTGTCAGTCATAATTTACATTCCATGCAAATTTCAAGACGAAAAATTAAGACTCTGATAAAATTACTGTGGCATCTCTGTTATGGTTCACTCAACAAAAAAATGTATATAACATAAATTGTGTATTTTTACGCGATCTACATTTTTTGTGTAGTAAAATTTTGTCTATCTCTGGTTTACCAGTTATGCAAAAGTCGTTCACAATGAAGAACACTTTTGGAGACATTCCCAGAAAATTCGAGATATACATTGCATTTGTCATGAAAATATCTTAAACATATAATATTTTAATCAAAATCGTTAGAGCCATTATTGAGAAAATTAAAATTTTCGAAAAATGTTCCATGTAAAGGGTAATCTGGGGTGGGGGATTTTCTTGAAAACCTTCGTGTCGCATCTCTGGAAGATACTGAACCTAAATACCAAGTTTGGTGTTTATCCGACTGTTCGTTTCTGAGTTATGCTGCTCACAGACACATAGACACACACACGCACATGTTTCCAAAAATGCTTTTTTTTTGTATTCAGGGGTCTTAAAACATGTATTTCCGGTGAAATCTCGGTATCGAATTTTTGGGTGGAATACAATATTTCCCCTACTTACTATACGTAGTAGAGAAAGTAAAAATGAAGACTGATAAAATTACTGCGGCATCTCTGTTATGCCTAAACGTTATTATGAAGCGTCCATTAAAAATGTATGCACCCTTTAATGAACATAGTTTTTTATTGTGTATTAGTATTGAACTTCATGTTCATAGGTTTAACATGAACTCGGTTCTCAAAGTTGTTGCCCTTAGCTGCCGGACACATAACAGCGAAAGGTTACTTGAACACCGCTAGTTAATGAGTCCGCGGGGATTTCTGCACAGCTTCTTGACGAGGGCGTGTAGGTGGTTTCCTATGAACATCCTTAAAGGTCTCCCAAAAGTAAAAGTCTATCTAGTGATCGTGCTGGGAAATCAAACGCAAGCTCTTCGTTCTATCCAGTGTCCCTGCGGATTCTCGTCCAGGAAAGCCCGTTCGCACTAATGGTACTGTAGAGGTGCCCCAACTTGTTGATAGAAGCACTCACTGTTTCCACAAAGTGCACATTTAGCTGACAATTGATGAGCTTAGCATTTCCAGATATCTGGTGCCATTAGCTCTACCTTCAAGAAGGGTCATATTAAACAGATGACAATCCACACTGGACAGCGACCCAACCCTAGATTGACTGTCTTGTCGACATGAGTGCTGGAATTTTGTTCGTCATCATCAACATTTGTCAGTTTTTTCCCTGCAGATCTGCAGTAAATAATTAATTTTGGAAGAATTTATGCGTAGAACTTCATTTATGGTTTTGAAAGAAACACTATTTAACGGCTTTTGATCCATCCTAGGAATATGATAAGCAGCAGTCAGTAGTGTTACAGTGTGTATGTTTTCTAAAAAGATAAAATTTCATAAGGTTTATCAGAAATTCTATAATCCTAATAATGACCGTACTTGTACTATTTTAACATGTTTACACACAATATAAAGCACAGAACTTGAACTTGTTATTTGCTGATGTCATTAGATTAAAGATACAACAATGCCTTTGTGTAATATTACAGCAGGCACATATACAGCTTTAAATTACTGGAATTATTGGGATTATTGCTGCGACTTACGCTTGGCATACAATATTAGGCTTATCGAGCGGTAATGTCTGTGGCCCTCATTCGGGGGATCGTGGGTTCGATTCCCGTGGCCGATCTTCCTGACCCATGGTTTTTTGGGGGGGGTTTCCCTGGGTCGCCAAATGAATGTTGGGAAGGATGTTACATGCCCGAATTTCCTGTCCCTCCATTTCATCTCAATTCTCATTTCATCTGCTTGGTTTCTTTCAAGGTTGCAAGTGTCAGCGGGAGGTCTCGGCGTGTGCATGACAGGGGAAAAGGATGCTCTGAGGAAACCGTCCCCCGGACTGCGAGCGGTCTCAGAGTCCCGGGCTCCCAGGGGATGTGTAAGCCCACAGAAGGGGAGCCGGCTGCATTATCTAGCACCCGGGGAGTTCAAATCTGTAAATGGTAGGGACTCTGCCCTCTGCTGTCGTGTCTTCTGGTCCGGCCGCCCTGTCTCCTTTCACCTCATCCCTCCCAGAGGCGCCCCATCAGTGGCCTAGGTACAAAAGATCTGCGTAGGTCGAGGTGCTAAGCGCCCCTCCCCGCTTCTAGTCCTATCCTATCCCTATTGCTAGCCGAAAGTCTGCAAACAAGGGACTCGACACTGAAATGTGTGTATTATGACTGTGTAGTTAAATGTTGATCAGAAACAGCATTTGTTAATGAATATATATATATATATATATATATATATATATATATATATAAAAACGTTGATCCGTCAAAACCATACAATTTATTTCAAATAACTTCTTTTGTAGCATACACCACTTCCAAGATATCCGTTATTAATGATTGGAATTCTTCAATACTTAGTCATTATTTTAAAGTCCCGTTGATTTTCAGTTATTTCTCGCGATGTCATGGAAAGAGTATGGAATTTTAAGGTCAGCATGTAGCGTCCAATTCTTAAACATTTGACTATCGCTATTTCCTTTGTTTTTATAACGGAATGTGTAATGTAGTATTTTCGTAGTTTATCTCGATTAAAATGAAGTAGATAGAAACTAATCTGATGTTTTACATTCACATGACTTTCTCTACTCATGTACAAACTATTTTTACAAACGCTTATTCTCCATATGTTTCATGTTAATCGAGATGTTAATCTTATTGCTGATTTTCTTGTAGGTGCAAGGGGAATATGGTAGGCTTTAAGCGATAGTCAAATCTTTTAAGTGCTGGTTGCTATGTGACGCATTCCATTCTCTTTGTATGTCCAGGACATAAAAAAATGAATAACGAATTCCCATTTGAGAAAAAGTATAAGTATTGGCAAATTTAAGGGAATAACAACATCTCGAAAATGCTTCACTCAAAAAAAAAAAAAAAAAATGTATATGGCATAAATTGTGTATTTTAACGCGATCTACATTTTTTATGTAGTAAAAGGTTGTCTAGCTCTTATGGTTAACCAGTTATGCATAAGTCGTTCACAATGAAGAATACTTTTGGAGACATTCCCAGAAAATTCGAGATATACATTTCATTTGCCATAAAATGTCTTAAACATATGATACTTTAATCAAAATCGTTAGTCCGTTTTTGAGAAAATTAAAATTTTCGAAAAATAATCCATGTAAAGGGTAATCTGGGGTGGGGTAATTTTCTTGAAAACCTTCGTGTAGCATCTCTGGAAGATACTGAACCTAAATACCAAGTTTGGTGTTTATCCGACTATTCGTTTCTGAGTTATGCTGTTCACAGACAGACAGACACACAGGACATGTTTCCAAAAATGCTTTTTTGGATTCAGGGGGTCTCAAAACATATATTTCCTGTGAAATCTCGGCATCAAATTTTTGGGTGGAATACAATACTTCCCCTACTTACTATACGTAGTAGAGAAAGTAAAAAGCTTTCGTAACAATAGTTTGTATAACCACTAATAAACAACAGAGTGGAGAAAATCATGTGAATGTAAAACTTTTTTATCAGGGAGTCTCAAAACGTGTGAAATCCGGATATCGAATTTTTGGATGGATACAGTACTCCCTCTACTTACTATAGGTAAGTAGCAACGAAAGTGAAAATGCCTTTTCTGGGTTCATGTGGCCTCAAAACATGCATTTTCCGTGAAATTTCAGCATCGAGTTTTTAGGAATACAATACTTCCTTCTTTACTATGTGTTAGAGAAAGTAAAACCTAAAAGTTTCGAATTCCCCCTGGAATTTAGAAATCGGGAACTGTATTGCTCTGGACTCTTGAATTCTGAATTGCTCGGGGCACCCCTACATACCCATGATGCTGGTTTGTTCACCCCTTTGCATCGCCTGTCGAGAGATGTCGCTAACCAGATAGTCTGTCTTTGTTCCACTTGTAATGCCCCAAGCTGCAGCTGAAGCTAAAATACGCCCTAGTGCCAAAGGGTTTGCTTTGCACTGCCTGGTTTAGCAGTTAGATTCTCTGGTACTTCAGTCCTTGCGGGCCTTGGCGTACATATCAGTAAAAATTCCTGCTACAACAGATAGCACAGAATAGAGCTGGGAACTAATCGATTTTAGTAGTTGTTTTATGTAATTTTGGATTTATAAATTAATACGTAGAGGAGAAAAATTAGTAAATATTTACGGGGGAACCGAGCGTATTATTATTGCAACGGATTGTCCATTTATGAATGCATCTGCAACCTACTTGTTTTAACTTTCCGGGTCGTCAGGCGAATGCTGGGGAGGATTCTCACAAACCCAAAATTTCCTGTCCCTCCATTTCGTTCCATTCACCACTTCATTTATCCTTCGCCACGTTAGGCCTGTTGCAGGATTGGAAGTGTCGGCGATGGTGTTTCGGTGTGGCGGGGCAGGGAAAAAGGATGATCTCAGTGGAACTTTCTCCGTCCCTCGACTTTCGGCTGTTGCCGGGGTATCCGGGCCACCCCTTCGGAATCCTCTGTGTGGGGCGGGGCCTCGGTCTGCTGTCGACTGTCGGGGGTCTCAATCTGGAAACTGTAGGGACCATGTGCCATCATTCCTGGTTCCGGCCACCTGATATTTCCTCCTCCCTTATCCCGGGAGCGCCCGCTTGTTGGGCATAGGTACAATATCCTCATTGAATCAGTGCCGAGTCCCTTTCGTTAACAATAAAAGTGAAAGCATGCGTACAACACAAAGACTGCTGCTATTTACTTATCTGGAGTTGATGCTGGACTTTGATGTTCTATGAAAAGCAAGTGTTCGTACCTCGTTAGATGACCCAACATAAATTTCGGCAGCTTTCTGTGTGCAAACATCCAGCTTTTTCCCTTGATCTGGAGTAAATATCTGTAATGAAAACAAATCAACATATAAATATACGGGCATTATAAAAGGCAGACCGCTGAACTTTATTGTTTATAAAGTCTCAAAATACGCATGCAACTGTGCACTTAATACTGCCAGAATATGTCATGAAATTAAAGCAAAATTCTACATTTAAAACTATGGAGACTATTTACATTAGCATTATGCGACTACAGGCGAATCGGCCGCGTCTACTTTTAACCTGTTAAGCGGCATTTGTGCCTTAGGTCAGTGCTTCCCAAATTTTCCCACCCCCTGTTTAACCTCAGTAATTACCACGCATGATTGCGGCTTTTGAAAATATTGTTTTTTTCTTATAAACACTTGCGAGGCCTTCAATAGTCACAACATTTAGTGCAACTAATTGTAATGTAAACGGTAGGATATTAGCTGAAATGAAAATATGTAAGTTTAAACATATGAAAACAACCATAAATAAACAAATCAACAATTGAAAGCTGTTTCAAGCCAAAGTTTTGGCTAAAACAGAAGCTGAAACAAATGCATAACTAAATGAAGTACCTCCAGTTATATCAATTTACCTAAATTAAAATACACGGGAACAACTCTCTTCTCTCTTAGTGGCCACTTTTTAGACATCACATGAGTCTCACATGAACACAGAACAACATTGGTATTACATTATTTATTTATTTATTTATTTTTTTACAGTTTTTGCTTTCTCTACTACGTATAGTAAGTAGGGGAAGTATTGTACTCCAACCAAAAATTCGATACCGAGATTTCACCGGAAATATATGTTTTGAGACCCCCTGAATCCAAAAAAAAGCATTTTTGGAAACATGTCCGTGTGTGTGTGTGTCTGTCTGTGTGTCTGCTGTGAACATCATAACTCAGAAACGAACAGTCGGATAAACACCAAACTTGGTATTTAGGTTCAGTATCTTCCAGAGATGCGACACGAAGGTTTTCAAGAAAATCCCCCTACCCCAGACTACCCTTTACATAAAACATTTTTCGAAAATTTTAATTTTCTCAAAAATGGCTCTAACGATTTTGATTAAAATATCATATGTTTAAGATATTTTCATGACAAATGAAATGTATATCTCGAATTTTCTGGGAATGTCTCCAAAAGTGTTCTTCATTGTGAACGACTTTTGCATAACTGGTAAGCCATAAGAGATAGACAAAATTTTACTACACAAAAAATGTAGATCGCGTTAAAATACACAATTTATGTCATATACATTTTTTTTGTTGAGTGAATCTGGGGTGGGGGATTTTCTTGAAAACCTTTGTGTCGCATCTCTGGAAGATACTGAACCTAAATATCAAGTTTGGTGTTTATTAGACTGTTCGTTTCTGAGTTATGCTGTTCACAGACACACACACACACACACACACACACACACACACACACAGATGAACATGTTTCCAAAAATGCTTTTTTTTGGATTCAGGGGGTCTCAAAATATGTATTTTCGGTGAAGTCTCGGTATCGAATTTTTGGGTGGAATGCAATACTTCCCTACTTACTTACGTAGTAGAGAAAGTAAAAAGGAAACAAAAAGGTGTGTTGGATATAAGATCTGTTTCTTATAAGCTTGCTCCGCAGACACGTATTCTTCCGCGCTGTGTTTCCTTCACCTTTAATCTGGTTGATTAACGTACACCTTCGAATTGTGACTAACAAATCGCGTGCAGTGCAAGGATAGGTGATAAAAGCGATGTATAAACACATTGTCATTATAGATACATGTGCTGTCATAATCCTGAGAGAGAGGTTTGAACCGAAGGATTCTCCCATTTACTTGTTGATAACAATTTACATGCATTCCAGATGTTTTAACTCTATTATGTAATATATTTAATTCATACGTTTATGGAAACATAAATTTGACAATTATCCTCGAATACATTAAGATAAATGACCGTATTAAATAAGTAACTATTTTGTATCGCATAACAACCTATTCCATGACAGCACCTATGAGAGGTGACTAGTGCATATGACTGTTAAGAGATACGGGACAAAGTTATATGTGAGACAGACCTTTAGTTCACGTGTGTGAAAATAATAAGGTACACGAATTTATACGAGGGGAGTCCCAGAAGTACCCGACCTGACGTATATATTAGCGATTGTTTTTTTCAAATAAATGACTATGGTAGAAAGTAACAACCTTATAAAGCTTAAGTTTGAAGTTTGACGATGCTACGTTGTTTAGTAATTACTTGGCAGCCATTAATAGTGAATTCTCTCAGCGAATTTACAAACATGGATAAAAGTGGCCATCGTTATGTGATACAATACTTTCATTTGAAAGATCTTAGTCCAACTAATAATACAGCTGAGCTAGATTCTACTCTGGGGGGAGTCTGCTCCTTCGTTTACAAGAGTAAAATATTGGGTGGCAGAGTTTAAGCGAGGCCTTACCTGCTGCCAAGACGAACATCGCAGTAGTCGACCAAATGAGGTGACCACGCTAGAAATTGTGAAGAAAATCCACAAAATGGTATTGGATGACCGTTGACTGAAAGTGCGCGAGCTAGCAGACATCGTAGGCATTTCAAAAAGTGCTGTACATCACATACTAACTGAAAATTTAGACTGAGAATGCTGTGCGCAAGATGGGTGTTGCGTTTACTCACAACGGAACAAAAGCAGCATAGTAACGATGTTTCAGTCGAGTGTTTGGCGATGTTTTGCTGCAATAAATCCGAGTTTTTGCGTCGATTCATAACCATAGATGAAACATGGGTCCATCACTTCACACCTGAGACGAAAGAACAGTCAAAACAGTGGATTGAAAGGGGAGAATCGGCTCCAACGAAGGCGAAGACAGTTCCATCTGTAGGGAAGGTCATGGCGTCAGTGTTTTGGGATGCGCGTGGGATAATTTTCATTGATTATCTTCAAAAAGGAAAAGCAATCAATGGCGAGTATTATGCAAACTTATTGCAGCGTTTGAATGATGAAATCAAGCAAAAACGGCCGCATTTAGCGAAAAAAAAAGTTCTGTTTTATCAAGATAATGCACCAGTTCACACATCCATTATCGCCATGGTCATAATCAATGAGTTAAAGTTCGAATTGCTTCCTCATGCCCCCATTCGCCAGACTTAGGCCCCTCTGATTATTTTCTGCTTCCAAAGTTGAAGAAATAGCTTGGTGGTAAAAGATTTGCCAACAAAGAAGAGCTGGAGTCTGCAGTTGATGGCTATATTGCAGAACTCGACGGTTCTTACTATAAACAGGGTATCGAAGCTATTGAACATCGCTGGGAAAAGTGTATCGAGCTGAAAGGAGACCATGTAGAGAAATAAAGATGTTCTTCCCAAAATTTCGTGTTTTCTTTGTTAGGTCGGGTACTTCTGGGACAGCCCTAGTAAGTATACTGCTTGGTAATCTGTTTGTAAAACTTGCGTTAGCTCGAAATTTGATCTGCTTGAGAAAAACGTAGTAGTAGTAGTAGTAGTAGTACATATTACACTATATAACAAGCAATTTCAGGGAAGTAATACTGACACTGGTGCATTTATGCTTTTACCACCACTGTATTATAATAATAATAATAATAATAAATAAATCATTAATAACGTACTATGATGTATAATCTTTTCTTAGCACTCTTTGTAAAGCAACGAACATTTTAAATATAAAACATTGTTTTCACGACAAGCTAAGCCATCCCTCTTTTCCCTAGTTGTTCAGTGCACAGAACTAAACCACCGGTCATTTGGGTCGTCCTCCGTGGTTTAGCGATTATCATGCTAGCCTTTTGTTCCCGAGGCCGCCGGTTAAAACTCGGCGGAGGGCGATGGATTTTTTCGGGCGTAAAAATCCTTAGCATGGTTTCCTTCGGAAGGGAAGTAAAGCCGGTGGTCCCGTGTCGCAGATTTACGGCACGTAAAACAACCTCAAGCCTGATAAAGATACCGGTCTTTCACGCCCAATACACGTGTAGAATGGAACACTAAGGACCACACCAGTTAAAGAGCGTCCATAAATAAAACTCAGTTTAATTTAACCGGTCATTTGGAAATGCTGGCATAAGGATACAGTTCGGCGGTAGAAATGTCTGGATGCATGTGGAAGGCATTTGCAACAATTATTGTGAAAAATGATTCTTCCAAGCCATTGTGTTGTTTTCTACAGTAATTGTCAATTTATTAAAATGATAAATGGTTATATAAAATGGCAAGTAGAAAAAATATCGATAGTGTTACATTCACATGACTTTCTCTACCCACTTATCTACGCAATGTAGATATATTTTGTCGTGCAAATATCTTAAACATCTGGTATTTTCATCAAAATAGTTTTTTTAAATAAATACGTAAAGGATGGTTTGGGATGAGGGGTTTTCTTGAAAATCTTCGTGTCGCATCCTTGGAGGAAGCTGTACTTAAATACAGCTTTGGTATTTATGGGATATTTCATTTTGAGTTATGCTGTTCACACACACACACACATTTATTTTCTAAAATGCATTTTTTGGATTCGCGAGACCTCAAGACGAGTATTTGGAGTGAAACCTCAATATCGAATTTTCTACTTACTTTAGGTAAGTAATAGAAAAAGTAATATTTGCATAAAATTAGGAAGTAATACTACCATAACCGCCATCGACAACGAAATAATAATAAAAATATTTAAATTTATTCATAATTTTGGAAGTAACGGTGGTAAAGAGGTTTAACATGCATCAAAGTGAAGGTATTGTATGGTTTAAATTGGAAGTTTGGAAATTAAAAGTTTACAGGGAGAAGTGGGAATTTGCCCTATATGCAGGGATAAAGAAGATGCAATCCACATTGCATTAAAATGCAAAGGCACGGAGGAAAGAGTTGTTCAAAATGTCGAAGATTGAAAAAATAGTAGTAATTCAGTTTTTTTAAACAGTCTCAGATAATTTAGGAGAGTTCTTATTTAGAGTTAGAAGAATGCATCTGGTCGGTAAATTAAACTGAAGTATGTGACACAAACTAGTTTGTTAATTATAAAGCACAGAGTGAGCTAAAAGACTCCGAACCGCCTGAGCGGTGTTTTTCCTGTCCGCGTCCTCAGCGCTCGTTGCCGTCTGCTGCTATCATAGAAAGGCGCGGATGAAACCATACAACATTTTTAAAACTACTTTTAGAGGCTTTTCTTACCAACTTTATGAAAGGAAATGCTGAAACTCCCTACTGTCGTTATCCATACATTTTTGCCACCTCTTTAGGAAACTATCCATCATGGAATTTTTGGGGGGTGTTCTCCAAACGATGACCGATGTCGTCTAATGTTTCTTCGGTAAGAACCGAACGCCGTCTTTTAAATTTCTTGCCTGAACACTTCCTGTGGCCTGAAATTTACTGTAAAGCTCATGGATTGTTGTACGGCCTGGAACTTTTACACCTGGAAATCTTTCTGCAAACCGTACTTTCACTTGGCGAGCTGACCGAGTTAACACATACGAATCATAAATAAATACATATACTGAGCCATAATAGGTTTCTGAGCAACATTACCGCTCTTTCACGCCCAATATAGAATGGGAGCTAAGGACTACAGCAGTAAAAGAGCGTCCATTAAAAAAATTAAGCTTGTAGCATAAGCCGTTCCTGAGGTTCGAATGTTTATTTCCTGTTCATAAATTCCCGGTTGTCTACAATGCAAGCATCTTGATTCAAAAGAACCTGTCACCTGAAGACATTTCCTAAAAGAACTAGCTCTGGAGCTTGTGAAAGAGCATGTGGCTCATCGTTGCACAATGAAACAGCTTCACATATCAAATCTGCTGTGAGGTACATTACTGTAGGAGAAGAGCCAAGACATAAGAAAGGTAGATTATCTTCTGGGAGATGTGAGGTGTGTCCACGGAAAAAAAAAGACAGTAAAACCAATAAAAAATGCCACAAACTGATTTGTAAGGAACGTACGTATTCAGTTTGTGAAGAAGGTTTTGGCAGTGATTCTGATAACTAGAGGGGGGAAAAATTCTAGAATAGACACTCTTTGTGAACCTGGATTTTGCCATATGAGAAAAGAACAATGCAGTGTTAATCTTTCTAAAATACCTATTTTTTAATGTATTACAATCCATTTAAGAAGTAATTACGTGCATATATAGCA
This sequence comes from Deroplatys truncata, assembly GCA_030765065.1. Taxonomy (NCBI): domain Eukaryota; kingdom Metazoa; phylum Arthropoda; class Insecta; order Mantodea; family Mantidae; genus Deroplatys; species Deroplatys truncata. The sequence goes on along the minus strand of CM060984.1, from coordinate 202,995,685 downwards.
GAGAGCTTATTTGAAATATATGTATGTACACTTAACTTGTTTTCGAAAATGTCATATTGAATCATTGTAATTTTCATCGAGTTACTATATCAGATAAGAACAAAAGTATTAAATATTGTTCAAAACACACTAATGTTACAATATATATATAAACTACATTCAAATTTCCTTAAACCTTATGCACACGCGTATAATTTTGTAACCTATCTACACGCATGGGGTTATTTTTTTAATCCTAATTTGGATTTTTTTTCATAAACTATTAAGGAAATTGGAATGCAGTTATGTATATCGCAACATTAGTGCGTTTTGAACAATATTTAATACTTTTGTTCTTATCTGACATAGTAACTCGATGAAAATTACAATGCTTCAATATGACATTTTCGAGGTTCACAAAGAATGTCTATTCTAGAAAGTTGATTTTTTTGTGTCTAATTATTAGAATCACTGCCAACACATTCTTCACAAACTGAATACGAATGTTCCTTACAAGTCAGTAGCACTTCTTACATGTAGTTTTGGTTTTACGGCATTTTTTCCTTTGAAATATACGATGAAGGCACATCCTCTTTATTATCACCACTCTCTGCCTTCACATGATCACTTTCTGAAATGTGGTCATTTTCGTCCTCAGACTCACTATTTATCTCATTTTCACTTGCACTATCAGTGAATGCTGTTGTGAGAGATTAGAGAAGTTTTGTGTTCGACTCAGCGAGTGCAGAGGAAGGAAGAGGAGGCTGGTTTTCATTACGCCACTACGTCGCGAAAAAAGTGAAGTGACAGGTAAAACTGAACTAATCACATTAGTGAAGTGACAGTGAGAATTTAGTGAAGTGACAGCCTAAACTCAACAGTCAAAACATCACTTGTTTCCCCAGTTAAAAAGCACCCATTGCGATTTTTTCAATATCCAAATATTGCTTTCAGTGTATTAAGAGGTTTCTATTTGCATATCTAACAGCAAATCTAACAATCCTAATCAATCAGCCCATAGAACTGGGGAGAAAAAGTATAACTTTACAGTAAGTAGATGTGGTTGTGCTTAACTTTTATTGTCTGTAAATCGTAGCTATCAAAAACAGTTCACAAAATAATGGCTTATTATTGTAATAATGGAAATGATAATGAAAAAAAAACACACACAGATAATTGATAGAAAAGTTTGCTTACAGAATAGTCTGCCGTATTTAGTTTTTTCAACTAATTTTCATGCTGTCCATTTTTAAATGTGTGTGGGTGTATTGCTGTAGAATAGGTGGTCGAGTTTGTGGCATAACTGGGAGATACAGAACCTGGGTAAGCGTATTTAATTATCAGATTCTGGATCTCATTCCTAAACAGAATTTTATTGACTCCTTTGATGTTCCTTACATGTGGTAGTATGCTTGCAAAAAAGCTTTGATCTTCATCAGGGGTAACGTCTTCTTTGCTTTTAGCCATTTTTTCCTCCAAAATACACACTTTCCGGTTTTCTATGTCAATAAGCGATTCCAAGTGATTATTTTTGCTCTTCTTGACATTCTTTTGAAATGTGTTAGGCGGGAAAAAAGCAGCAGGAGCGGTTGAATTTTCAGGTTTGGCCAGAGAATAACTATCACTGGCTTCAAAATTCACTTGAGGACTTTGTGCACGGTCAACGGTACTAATTGTGGATAGTTCCTGCATCGAATCATTTTGTGAGGTTAGGTCCCAATAATCTAATTCTTCCGCAGTTTCTGAATCATTAGGGGTCTTCTTCCTCTTCAAAATTCCAGAAGACTGTTTGGGTGTAAACTGGTCCCTTAGGAAATCCAGGAGTTTGAAATAAGGCCAGTTGCTAATGTAGGTGGATCTCGCTTCATCTCCAGGTCGATGAAGCTCGGTTTTTCGAAATTCTTTCCTGTAGTAATCCCTGAGGGATTTCCATTTGCTTTGGGCATCTTTCACTGAAATGATAAATAAAAATAATTAACTTAAAGTATTGATCTAATATTTACTTACTTGCAGGATACCTGAAACTACTAGAACTACTTTCGGATTGTGCCATGCAATTATATTTAAAATCCTACATTTCAGGAAAATTACAGGCCGAAAGCAACTTTAATCATAAACAGCCACGAACGCATACGCTCAAAGGTATGCAAAAATATGACATTTTTTTTGCATGCATTGGCTACATTGATGGAAAACATAATATCGGAATTATTGCTCCTCAATGTCCTGGTGCTATGTCCTACAATTACAACAAATTCTACTATATCGAAATATATTTATAATTGGTAATTCATGTCAGGGCATAGCAGAAATAAAGCAGATACATACAAAGTTCAGGAGTATATAATTTATTTCAGTGGCGCTAACCCTCTCCTCTTAGAGCCTCATAGTAATAGCTAACATGATGTATCAGACAAAATGAGTACACACTTGACCGAATGTATCGCCCAAATCCTGCATCATATAGCAATAAAGGAAGGTCTTAATCGCGATTGATTTTTCTATTTCTAATGACAGACAAACTTCGTTCAAAGTGATATGTGTGAATGACTACTGTTGCCAGGACACCATTGCTAATTACTGTTGAGCCCACTGAATATTCGTCCTTTGTTTCGGCGCTGCTAGAGCCATCTCACATCATACCAGCGGAAGTAGTTGTGTAAATTTTCAATTGCTATCAGGGCTGCCAACCTCGGGAGGTTGGGAATTGTAATTGTGTTACATCGAGTGGATGGGGTATAGAGCATGCATAGAGATCATCCTCTTAAGAGAAAATTCTATGTACAAGGACAAAATGTGAAAAGAATTTAATATTTTCAGCACATATTGTCACATTCACATAAATAGCTCTTATTGAAGTATATGATGTAAGAGCAACTGATATGTAGGTACCTAAATTATTTTCCCTGCTACTTATAGATAGTAAGTAGAGAAGTATTGTATTCCACCCAAAAATTCGATGTCAAGATTTCACCGGAAACACATGTTTTGAGGACCCCTGAATCGAATTTTTTTTAAAAAAAGGTATGTGTACCTGTGAACAGCATAACTCAAAAACGAAAAGTCGGATAAATACTAAACTTGGTATTTAGGTTCAATAACTTCAAAAGATGCGACACGAAGATTTTCAAGAAAATCCCTCCAAACTATCCTTTACATGGAACATTTTTGAAATTTTTTATTTTCTAAAAAAATGGCTCTATAGATTTTGATTAAAATACTATATATTAAAGATATTTACATTACGAATAAAATGTATATCTTGAATTTTCTGGGAATGTTCTGTGAAGTCCACTTCACTTGCGAGAGATTATGTATAATCTTATATAACTGGTAAATGTTAAGCGATAGACGAAAACGTACATAAAAATGTAGATACCTAGACCTCTTTAAAACTCACAATTTATTTCAAAGAAAATTTTTGTAGCATCAGCCATTTCCGAGGTATCCGTTATTAATAGTTCGATTTGCTCAATACTTGTCATTCTTTTAAGTCCCATCGATTTTCAGTTGTTTTTCACGATTGCATTGAAACAGTATGGAATTTTAAGGCCAGCATATAGCGTCCAGTGCTTAAACATTTGACTATCACTGTTCCCTTTGTGTAATGATGAAATGTGTAATGTAGCTATTTCTGCAAAAGTTTATTTAAATTAAAATAAAACAAATAGAAAAATAAGATTTAGTAAGAATAGATTATATACCCACTAATAAACGTTAGAAGGTAGAGAAACATATAACATCAGAATTTTTGTTTGTTTGTTTGTTATCTTCAATTTGTTCCTTAAGCGCCTTATTTCGCCACAATTTCGAATTTTTGTTTTTTTTAAATTTAATTTTCGTACAAATCGTATAAAACGCCTGTGTGCTATCATATATTCGTATCTGATACAAAGAGCATCCAAAATTGTATGCTTTTTTCGTTTTTATTGAATATTTAGATAAAAGATAAGATAATTTAGTTATTAGTATGGTTTATTAAGAGGTATTTAAATAGAGGTAATTTATGCAACAAGTGGATAATCTTCGTGATTATCCTCATTATCGTTCGTGCAACAATCTTCACGAGTGTCATTTTAAGATTATCCACGAGTTGGATACAATAGCTTATGCAGTTTTAGTATTACAAATTGTGGGAAATAAATAATGAAATAATTCGGCATCCATAGCTGACATAAATGAGAGCGCCTTCATATGTTCGTAAATGAGAAGTTAGCTTCTCTCCCTGCATTTCATTTGTTATTACCTGGCGTGTTGAACGGTTAAGCAAGACAGCCAGTTGCATGCATTTCGTTACGGGAGAGAAGTGAGCAGGTGCTACGGACTGTGATGTACTCGTAGCCTAATATCACCACAGCATGGTATAGTACATTATACAACTAGACTATTATTGTAGTAATTAAGAGCGGAAGCGAGTTTCATAATTTTCATACGAGCCGCTTAATTACCATTATAGTCAAGTTGCATACGACCACGCTACAATTTCAAAACCTTGAGTTTTATTAAAATACCATACCTTGTTAATTGTGTGTAATTGAATGCTGATCGGACGGCAGCATTGATAGCAGGACCTTGAGTGCGTTTGCGAGTAGTGCAACAGATGACAGCACTGTTGGGTCCATGCCGTATGTATTAATCTTTTGCAGGTAACGTGAAAGCAACATAAATTGAAGCAAAGGAGATTAACTCAATTTAGTAGAATATTAACATTACAATGAACAGACTTTATTTTATTTTAACTACACAAATTTCATTGTTTACCTGGGGAATGGATTCCAGTGGAATGTTTGAAGTTGGGACTGCTGCTTTGAAGGTGTTAAAAGATATGGGCGATAGGGGAGCTTCGTGCACCGCCGAGTGAGATCATAATGGATCTTTGAAGTATTATGGATGCCATAACAGTTCAGTATGTATTTTAGAGTGGTCGACTTAAAGTAATTATAAATTCAGATCTTAATCATTCTGTACCTATTCAATAATGTGCAGAGGTTTTTACATCTTCGTTACTCTGAGAAAAGAATATCACACAATGGTTTCGTCTTCTCTATATAAACCACTTGGAATATGGGTATTGCGTCATTGTTATAGGAAATAGGTAATTGCTATTATTGACATGTGTCATAATGTGCCAATTATGCATGATATTGAATACAGCAACAACTTGTTTATAATGGTAGGATTGCATCAAATAATTTACTTTGCTTTATTCTATCCTTAATCGTTATATAATAATATTCATCCTACGTTATTTGCTCTCACTGAATACTTCGATAAGCACCTGAACCTTTAGCATCCGATGCTTATAACACTGCAGCTATTTGGTTTTGCATTAAGTGCATAGTAAATGAACGTTTAAGTTAAAAACTACCTTAAGTTAAGTTTAAGCTCGTTTTATTGTTTCATTCCAGCTGAATCAGCCCTGTTTCGGTTTAGCTGCCTTTATTAAACATTTCGATGAAAATCCACGAAAGATTTGGGAATCAAACGCCACAAGCAGAATTAATAGTGTTTCTGTAATGTCCCAACAACTTCGCAGCAGCATCGAAAAAAGAGCGCACATTCTATTTTGCGAGGTACCTGACCGTGCCCTTTAACTGCGATTTTTTCACTCTTCTGTAAGAAGAATGACATCAAAATCCCTTCCATTCGACATGTGCACTATGTTATATTACGTTTTCTTCAAGTTAACACAATATTATTATTTTGTTAATATAAAAGCATTTTAAAAAAGGCAAAATGTTTATGACATCTACAGAACCATTTTCTTTGTATTAGTGATAAATATGTACTTTATACTCGTACTATTTGAATGCAATATAAAGTAAAAACTTATCCAGAGGCGCATACTTTCGATTTTGGACACGGGAGCAAAGATATTAAAATGTTGAAAATGCATACTTGTTATTGCCTGTAAAGCAGGGATTCCCACCTTTTGAAGACAGTGAGCATTAACCGAATGCATTATCAAGTACGCGAGCATCAAGTCGTATAGATTTAGTAAATAAAATACACCATTTTAATACATTCACCTAGGTTAAGGGATACTTGAACTTAAATAGAATTTTATAAGCTAATTAGAATATGTTAATAAGTCACTAAGAGTTAAAATGTAATGTATGAAATAACGTTATTATTCTGACTTTACAATAAAGTTTCTAAACTGAGCAAAATAGCTCAGGGGCGCTGGTTCTCGCCAGCACCTGGCGGAAAATGCCTGCTATTCCCTATTTAAGGCTTTAGTGCATGTAAATTATTGAATAAATTACGTCTTACCTTATAATATTATATTGGGTGTTAATTCTTCAGCGACTGACTAGACAAGCCGTCCATTTTAGAACTAACATCATGAGTTTGTGTGCATGGATATATAGAGGCTACATTTCTATAGCACATACTATTTACACTTAAATCTAAACAGAAGTGTTCATGAACCATCTCCAACGTGTAAAATGTGTTAAGGAACAATAAACATGGTTTGATGTGATACATTTCTTCTGGTTAAATTTAATCACCTTTACTTATCACCGTAAAGCAAGTAATCGATTTCTTACTAAAATGATCTCCAATTCGTATTAAATTTAGTTTACCAGCTTCTTCGTGGTGGCAGTTAATTAAAGCTAAGTGGTTTAACCTCTTTTGTGCCATTGTTGTTCTTCAGTAACTGTTAAGTCTGCAAAGCATGAAAAAGAGCGCTCTGTAGTGCATGTAATTATGGGAAGAGTGAGTATTAAATTTGTTATTTTTACTTTCTCTACTACGTATAGTAAGTAGGGGAAGTATTGTATTCCACCCAAAATTTCGATACCGAGATTTCACCGGAAATACATGTTTTGAGACTCACTGAATCCAAAAAAAGCATTTTTGGAAACATGTCCGTGTGTGTGTCTGTCTGTCTGTGTGTCTGTGAACAGCATAACTCAAAAACGAAGAGTCGGATAAACACCAAACTTGGTATTTAGGTTCAGTATCTTCCAGAGATGCGACACGAAGGTTTTCAAGAAAATCCCCCCACCCCAGACTACCCTTTACATGGAACATTTTTCGAAAATTTTAATTTTCTCAAAAACGGCTCTAACGATTTTGATTAAAATATCATATGTTTAAGATATTGTCATGATAATTAAAATGTATATCTCGAATTTTCTGGGAATGTCTCCAAAAGTATTCTTCATTATGAACGACTTTTTCATAACTGGTAAACCATAAGAGATAGACAAAATTTTACTACACAAAAAATGTAGATCGCGTTAAAATACACAATTTATGTCATATACATTTCTTTTGTTGAGTGAACCGTTTGCGAGATATTGCTTGTTATTCCCTTAAATTTTCCAATACTTATACTTTTTCTCAAATTCGTTATTCATTTTTTTATGTCCTGGACATGCAAAGAGAATGGAATGCGCCACATAGCAACCAGCGTTAAAATATTTGACTATCGCTTAAAACCTACCATATTCCCCTTGAATCTACAAGAAAATTATCAATAAGATTGACATCTCGATATCTCCATTAACTTGAAGCATATGGAGAATAAGCGTTTGTAAAAATAGTTTGTACAAGAGTAGAGAAAGTCATGTGAGTGTAACACATCATATTTTTTTAACTTCATTCAGACTTATCCAAGAGTCTGGATGAGATTTCATCACATCGGCGACATTCGAGAATGTTTTAACATGCAAGTTCTGACTTCTTAAGATGCTATGCATCATAACCCTATGAAGTCTCAGTCTTTCACCTCCAAATCGTCTTTGTAAAACTCGATAAATTGTGCAGAGGAAACACATATATCAGTTAAGAATAATTCTGCTTTTTCCAGAATTCCTTCTAAGAGTTGAACCTTGAAACTAAACCATTTATAACGTAATTAATAATTTCATTAAAAATCCTGTTGTATTGTTCCTTTGGAACGAAATAATAATACCCTTCTGAAGAAGATGAACAGTGTCATACTCATATCGTCTAAGCAATTTTCGTTTTCTAGGCATTTAAGGTTCATATAGCTCCAACAGCTGACATTTTTCTACAGGCTTATCCCCAATATATTTTCTAAGACAAGTACTTGAAATAAAGGCGGATTGATAAGTCCATGACTTTGACGAGAGATAGCGTTCTAATCACAGGTTTCTTGTTTGCATCCAAGTCTTACATCTATTCTGGGTATAATCGCAGAAATTCATCGTCGCTTGTTTCTTATAACATTGTTGAGAGCGTCTAAAACAAGCAGATGCGTGTTGCTTCGTAGGAAATGGAGAAAAGTGAATTTCGTGTTCTGATAAAGCATTACTTTTTGCGTGGTTAGACGGCGAAGGACACGAAGAAAAGCTGAACAAGTATTATAGGGATTCTGCTCCATCACATGGCATGATTAACAGTGGTTCACAAAATTTCGATGTGGCCGTTCGAACACAAGAGATGCCGTGAGCACAGCACAGCCGGTTGAGGTCACAACAGAAGAATGGGTGAAGAAAGTTCACGATATTGTGTTGAAAGACCGCCGAGTGAAAATCCATGAGATAGCCAAGATCGTAAACATCTCGAGTGAACGGGTGTACAACATTCTGCACGAATTTTTGGGTATGAGAAAGCTGTCAGGAAGATAGTGCCGCGACTGCTCACAGTTGAGAACAAGCGAAATCGTGTGACCATTTCACAGGGATGTTTGAACATGTTCCAGCGCAATCCAAATGAGTGTATGCGGCGTTATATCACGGTTGATGAAGCTTGGATCCATTACTATCAACCTGAAACCAAATAACAATCAAAGCAGTGGATTTCCTTCGGCGAACCCGCTCCAAAGAAAGCGAAAACCATTCCGTCGACTGGAAAAATCATGGAAGCTGTCTTTTGGGATTCGCAAGGGGTGATAGACATCCACTACCTGGAAACGGGTAAAACGATCACAGGTTCATATTATGTCGCAATGCTGGATCAGTTTCACAAGGAACTGTTAAAGAAATGACCCCATTTGGAGAAGAAAAAGATTCCCTTTCACCAGGATAAGCACCCGCACACAAGTCAGCCATTGCCATCGCAAAATTTGTGGAATTGGGCTACGAACTGCTACCTTAGCCACCATATTCTCCAAGTTTGATTCCGAGCGACTTCTTCGCAAACCTGAAAAATTGGCTCGTTGGGAAGAAATTAACGCCCAGTGAACACATCATGGCAAAAACAACCTCATATTTTGCAGACTTCGAAAAATCATGTTTTTGGAAGGGTTAAAAACATTGGAGAAACGTTGGACAACGAATATTGAATTGAAAGGAGACTATGTTGAGAAATAAAATTGATGTTTTGGAGAAAAAAAATTCTTTAAAAGGTTACTGACTTATCAATCCGCCTCGTATATCTCAAAATCCACCTTATCGTACAAAATGGACGCAGATATTAGCTGTGATCTTGAAATGATTTGAAGTATGGAAGTCTCTTAGGAGATATATAAATGTTATCAGTTCCCTAGTTACCTGTAATGCGTCTCTTGCTTCGTTCACATTTTTCATAATATCCTGAGATACAAGATTTTGCGATTGTGCGTTACAATGAGCAAAAAATACGAGCGGTTCAGTATGTCTTATTTTAGCTTGCAATCCATCATGTAGCCCCGATACATTGCTAACCCCATCAAAGCACTGACCCCTTAAATCACGAATAGGTAGGTTTGATCTTGTGAGCGTGTCTGTGACAATTTTGAACAATGTATCTGCATCAATCTTTTCTGTTGCATAAGCTCCCATAACAATTCATCAACTCAAATGTGTGTTTATTAAGTGATCTATTCGAAAGTGAAACTTGTTCAGAAACGGAAATATCACTGGTTTTCGTCAACTAGATTGAAAAATATTTGTTTCCCTTAACTTCATCCAGTATAGAACAAATTACCTCATAAGTGTGCATTTCAATCGTTTATTTATTATATTAAGCGATATCCACCTATATTTTGTTCTTTGTAACCGCTCTTCTAATTCAGGAATATCCTGCAACCGAAAGTACTAACATAGTAAAAATGAAGTTAAAATAGAATACAATAACAATCTGTATATCCTATACAATGTACTGGACAAAATCGATTAATTAATACAAAGAAGTATAAACAAAAACCCAAAAAGAAAATCACAGGAAAAATACAATCATAATAGTCACATAGTACATAATGAAGAGTTTTGGTACAAATACAATTGAAACGTGAAATGTGTAGATATTATTCATATAAATATACGTATAATAACAAAGGGTTAAATACAAGTCTATCTTACAGCTAACAATGATATCCGAAATATTGAAATAAATTTTGAGTAGGTTGTATTGAGGGAGTTGTATTATAGTTCAACTGTTGGGGAGCCGAACTTGTAGTATTTGCAACCGCACGTATAATAAACAGTTTCCGATAGCTTTCGCCCCAAATGTACGTTCAGGTGGCCTTTGCCCCAACTTTAAAAAAAATATTAACCTTGTAATTTGACTGTTTCTTTAAATATTATATATTTATGTTTGCCTCGGCTGCATCAGTATTTGTTAGAGACACGTTTCTCTTAGCAGGGTTTTGGTGCGACAAGAATGTAGGCTTACACAGATTATAATTTTACTTCACTCCTTTTATTAATACTTGATACGATTTAAATAACACTTCATCGATATAAGAGCTGTGAGATTCTTTTATGAATTACTTGCACTTTTTAACACGTAAACTATTTTTCGTCTCACACGAATACGTATTAAATCTCTCAAGGATGTGTCTCGCGTCCGGTTAGGAACACTGTTTGCAGGTAACTGAATTGATTTCAACCGTCTAAACTTGTAAATTTCTGTATTTCAAGTCTCTGATTGGCTAATCCTACTCCAATAGAATACCTTCATTTAACTAAAGTTTTTTCTGGTTGTTGATTGGCTATTTTTAAACTGTCTCAAAATTTACATTATTATTACTCCAAGAATCACAAGTAGTACTGTTAAACTTCCTTACTCGTTAATGACTCAAGGTTACCTCATTATTAGCAACTTTTAACTTATTATTCTCACAGCTCCTACATTGTTAAATTACCTAATATATCCACATAAGATTATTGAACATGTATACAATAATATAAGCATATGCAATGACCTATATACATTTTACGAATTATTACATACACATATTGCTTCAAGCCGGGCTGTTATTGAATTTACATATTATATAATTTGACTGAAATCATTTAAGTGTTAAAAATACTGCCTCAAAACTATGATTTATTAGAAATCTTTTTGCATCTCTTCTGATTTTTTTTGTTAACCTTGCATTTTATTTTCTCAGTGATTAAGTTGTAAATGTGAATATCTTTATGTAAAATGGAGTTAACTCTTTTAGTAAATCTGGAACCTTGTAAATGTATCTTATTGCTGTTCCTTGTTTTATGATCATGTCCTGTATTATTCATCTGGACATTTTGAATGGTGTTATTTATGAAACAACCCGTTTCTAATTTACAGTGAATCATCCTATTTATACTAAACATTTTTCTTATTATTTTCTTTTGAGCTATAAAAAGAACTTTTATTTCTGTGGCTGAACCCCATATGAACATTCCATAAGCAAGAGCAGATTCTACATAAGAAAAATATCTCATTTTTAGTGTCTGTATATTACAAATATTTTTAATATAGATATTATATAGTGTGCTTTATTAAGTTTTGAAGTAATGTTCTGAATATGCGGTTTCCAGGTTAAGAATTTGTCAATTGTTACCTCCAAAAATTTGGTCTTGTGGACATAAAGTATTTTATCATTATTATATGTAATTTTAGGTGCTACACTTGTGTCGCTTCTACCAGATAATGCTATTTGCATGCAATGCGATTTTTTAGTGTTAAGCATCAGCATTGGTTTTCGGTTTTTCCTCTTACTGCCAATCCTTGTCGAGCAAGTAAAAGAACCGTGGAAAACTATTCTTTCAAGAGCCACCCTTGATTCTCGCATTTCTTTGTCGTGCATTGACACTATTTTTGCACTGATATTCGTACCTTTTTGTTTGAAATTTTCTTTCAAAACATTTGTACGGTGAAAATCAGACGTTTCCTGCATAGTGAATCTTTCCGTACCTTTTTTCGAGTTAGAAAACCCTACTTTAGTAAATACAGAGTAATAAACTTTTTCTGGCTCCGAATCATAATTCTTACATACACAGAAAGCTGTATTTTCCGATTGGTCATAGTATATCCAAGTGTATGTTTTCAACCAAGAATGCAAAAACTTACGTCCCTCGACGTCAATGGTGATGTTGATGACGAGAGCTGGAGATGAATCAGATTGGGTGAAAAAAGCTTTGAACTCGTTTTTATTTTCATCAAATTTGGTCACAAAACGCCACTTCGTTAATAAATAAAACTATTCTGACTCAACACACCGCGCACAATATTGACATCCAGATTGGATGATTCAATAGGCAAGAATATTTCACGTCAGGCCTGCCTCTACTCGGGAAGAGCCTGCGTGTTGAGGCCACCAGGGGAGAACGTCCGGTGCCCTCCCGCCGCTGCTGTGCCTTCGGCCACTCAGAAGAGGCGTGCTGCGCAGCGCCCAGATGCCACTACTGTGGGTCAGGTTTCCGCACGGCTTTCTGTACCCAGCACGACCTCCGTCGACGCCGCCGCTTCTGCGCACCTGCTCCGGGAACACATATTTTACAGGGCAGCCGCAATGCCCCCTGTATTCACAGAGCAGACAGCAACAACCACGACCCAAGCCGACACCAACTATCACAACCAGCGACTCATCGCAGCCCTCTGAAGGGGCCAAGTACACGGCCAGTTGCATCGCAATTCAGGCAGGAATTAAGGACCTCTCCTCATAGCTGGCTGAACTCGCAACCTTCGCACAGCTTTTGGCGATCTCCGAGCTACAGGACGAACATGGGGTTCTAGCGTCTGCCCAGCGTAAGCTGGAACGCATCGAGTGCCATCTCGTCGAACCCTACACCGACGGCAGCGACGACCCATCTACGCGACTGGGCGCTCTTGGTGCCTCAGTTGTGGGGATTCGAGAGCTCCAAACCACCACCAACTCCATCAGCCAGAACCACTACAACCACCGCTACACCCTAATCTGGAACTTCCTCGAATCCTACGTGATGCCACACCCCTCTCAATCCTCTTCCTATCCACATCACTCTAACCGAAAACCCAAGCACCACTAATCCAACACTATCACTTGGAATTCCTACTATCCTCACCTTAACTTCGCTGAGGGGGCAGGCTGGGCCCTGGCCCCTCAGCCCTGGCCCCCACACTCCCGTTCCGACTCCCATCGAGGTTGGATTTAGTGATTAAAACATTTTCTCTTCCACTCGAAGGAAACTCGAGCAATCTCTCATATTTTGTTACACTAACGTTGAATGTATCAAATTTGTAATTGCAATTATAAACTTAAAAGTATGGGCGCTTGGTTTAGAATAAAGTTTAACCGGGTATTGTAATGTCAACTTTATAGGGTTCAGTGTACAAATTTAAACTTATAGCTCAGAATTGTCTGTCTGGTCATTCTAAATTCAACCTCACATACGCGTTCATTGTTGCAGAAGGTGACAAAACGATTGTCAGTGTACGGTGATTACAGTCTATTCCGTAATGTTTTTCCTTAACGTACGTGCTCTACAGAAAATTCTTGTTCATTATCATTTTATTATTACGGGGGCAAGAGCGCATGTTTGTTCCCGTGCCTGTGTAAGTACGGGGACATGAGCCCCCGTGAGTCGGCCCCTTTGAACTAATAATAATAATAATAATAATAATAATAATAATAATAATAATAATAAATAATTAATAATAATAATACTTACCCGTGCACTTATTTTCTTCGGACACTTCCTTCCACAATCGATCTAGAACGTATCTATTATGATGGTCGGATAGCCTTTGGTCCCAAATAGAAGCTCTGTTCCTCACTGATGTAACAAAACGTTCCATTTCCATATTTTAATACTCTACGCTATACGCTTTTGTTTCGCAACAGAATCCAGCGGAGCAGCGCATCAAAGAAATCGTGGGCAAGCTTTGCATTGAATTTACAGGCTTCTCGACGATGCATGGAGCGCTGCATAGCGCGCCATATGACTGCTGACGTATTGATATTCCTGAAACTTCTCTGTCCTTGAAGTCTGCATCGCAGCTGGATTCATGACTCCCTTCTCCAGCGCCACATGTTTTTTCCTCTTGCTCGAAGGCAAAGTGTCAGTCAATTCAGGCGAGTGAACAGGTTTCTGTCACTGGCATTATTGCGTCTTATTATGGCCAACCAAGATTCGTGATAATTACGTAAGCCATGTTTATTCTCAGTATTGCTAATCTGTATCTCATTGGGGAGGGGAGGGGAGAAACTGATGTGTTACATAATACATTTTAACAACTTTTCCCACTATCGTTTATTATTATATAGCTTCTGCACAGTATTCTTACGGAAAATTTGTTACTTTGTTTACAACTTACCTGCCTATGGTAAGTAGGGGAAATACTGTATTCCAACTAAAAATTCGATACCCGAGATTTCATTGGAAATCTTTGGACATTTTGAGACTCCTTGACTAAAAAAAAAAAAATTAAAAAAGTATTTTTTGTAAAAAGTACGCGCGCACATGTGTGTGTGTGTGTGTGTGTGTGTGAGCAGCATAACTTGAAAACGAAAAGACTGTTGAATACCAAACGTGGTACTTAAGTTCAGCATCTCCCATGGATGCCACACAAAGATTTTCAAGGAATCCCCCCCCCCCCATATCCTTACCATGTCCATTCAAGGCTACAAACCAGTTTGCTCACTAGTGGAAAATGTTGGTTAAAGTTTGATCCTTGCCATACTGCAATCCAAATAGTTGTGAATGGTGTTGAGGAGATCCATAGTTTCATTACTAATAAATGGAATTTTCCGTGAATAGAATAAACCCCTTCAAGGAAAACTTTTCTAACATTTTGATTTTCTGAAAAGTTGCCCTAACGATTTTTATTAAAATACCATACATTAAGATATTTTCATGACAAGTGAAATGTTCATCTTGAATATTCTGGGAATAGCCTTAAGTCCTCTTCATTCTGAATGACTTTTGCATAACTGGTAAATCGTATGAGATACACAAAATCTCACAAAACAAAAAATGTAGATCCTGTTAAAGCACACAATTAATGTAATTTTTTAATGAAATTAATCTTTTTGGAGATATTGTTTAAATTATCAAATACTTAATACTTTTCTCAAATGGGAAGTCATTAGTTTCTTTTTCTCTCTCATGGCCATGGAATTTAAAAGCCATTAGCTTTACATAGTGACACTATAAACATCTGATGATCAGTTTACTTACTGTATCATATAACAAAATGTGTAAATGTGAATTGAAAGTTATCTGGATCAACAAAAATTAGCTAGAATAATAAGCTTTTGTAAGAATAGTTTGTGGAAGAGAGAGTGCAGAAAGTCATGCGAATACAATGCATCAGATTTGTTTTCTACTTCATATTAATTGAGATAAACATTCACAGAAATAGGCTCATTGCATATTTTGTTGTAGGCACGTACAAGGTTGATAGAGGAAAATTAATTGATAATGTTTAAATGCGAGTTGTTATATTATACTTGCCTTAAAATTTCATACTCTTTCCATGACATTCAGAGAAACTGCTGATTAAAAGATGTGAAAGCTATTGAAAACTTTCAAGCCAATAATAATGGATATCTTGGAAATGGCTGATGTCACAAAAAAAGGTATGAGAAATAAATGCTGTGTTTAGAAGAGATCTACATTTTTTGAGAAGCATGTTTTTGTCTTTTAACACTTATCAGTTATACAAAATTCCTTCCAAATTAAGAGGACTTCACAGGCTATTCCCAGAAAATTCTAGATATACATTTTATTTGTCATATAAGTATCTTAAATATAAGGTATTTTAATTAAAATTATTAGAGCATTTTTGAAAAAATAAAAAATGTCAAATATTTTCCGCATAAAGAGCACTTTGGGGTTGGGGGATATTTTTGAAAATCTTGTGTCGCATCTCCGGAAGATACTGACCTTAAACATCAAGCTTGGTATTTATCTGAGCTTCCATTTTTAAGTTATGCTGTTACATACACACACAAATGCGCATGCATGCACGCACACTTTTTTCTAAAAATGCTTGCTGTTTTGTTTTGACTTAGTGGGCCTCAAAACATCTACATATTTCGGTTGTGATATGTATCAAACTTTTGGATGAAATACAACATCCTCTCTGCCCTGAGATTTATTTTAAGATTAGGATAACAGGAAACATTGTAAGCAAGGCTTTGTAAATCTCAAGATAATGAAATTGCCTTTTTATAATATTCTCCATAACCAATTAAAAGACAGTCTATGGATACTTATCTGACAAAATGACCAATATTTAAAAAAATGGCAGCTAAATAAGGATTTTATTAAAAATCTGACTTTTGCTTATGACAATTATACCTGAGAGTAGAACAAATGTAGAACTAAACAGTGTTATGCATGCAATATATAATGCATAAATTTAAAAAAGAAATATTCAGCAACTTATGTTACCTACAAATATTATTAAGCTTTGTTGAACAAATATATTCTCTTCTATTAATTAATATTTAATGCAGTTCAAGTTTACTCTGAGGTACAAGGAGGATGAATGTGGAAACATAATTCTCAACTGCAGTAACCAGCTTATTGCTGATGCAGAAAGCTTTTAGTAACTTATGATGAACTTAACGTAACATAAATTAACGGGTCATAATGTGAAAGTCTTAACACATTAAATGGAGCTACTACATCGACTTAACATGACTTAACTTAAGTGTTTGGCAATGTCAAAACTTTTCCTTCCTGTTATGTAAAGTTTGACATCACTAGTAATTAGAACCAATTGGCATGAAGCAGTAGCATGAAGCGTAAAACCAACTATCAAACGAGAGTCATTCTTGTTACGTTAAGTGCATCATAATTTTACCTCTAGTTCAGCAGCATTTCATAACATCACGCTATGTCCCATCACATTAAGTAAAGTTCATCATAATCCCAGCTTTAGTAATGTTTGTTCTTCTGAACAGGAAAACTTATATCATGGCTAAGTTAGTTACAAATCCAACAAGAACTAAGAATATTTTCTCCTTTCTAGGAGATTAAAGGCAATGGTGTACCTAATTTAATAATGCTTGAAAACTTTGAGTCGATTAGTGACCACAATACACCGCTCACATTAACGACTAGGAACATGACTGATCTCTGAAACATTTTCTTAGTTATTAGTCTAAGTGGTGTATAATGGTTACTAATCGACTCAATTTTTTTTCATTGTTAACAGTATCTGGTTTACACTGTGAAGAGTTTTCTGTAACATGCACTCTCCAAAGGGGGGGGGGTGTTTGTTGAACTCTCTACATTAAATTAATTTTAAGGAAGGAATATGAATATTTTGCTAATTCCTTATGCATCTAAACTACAGTTTGTTATACCTGGAAAGTATTTAACATACAGGAGGTTAAACTATTTAAAATGTAAACAAAAAATGCAATAGATTTTCTGCCTCAAGGCAACTAGCACATTTAAAAAGTCTTTCTGGATGTATGTAACATGCTTTTCTGTTACAATGTGCACAACATTGTTTTGGTGTACTCAAACTAATTATATTTTTCATTTTACTTTTGACATCTCTTACACAAATATAGCATCAGCCTGTACCTGGAATTGGCTGACCTAGGTGCGTTTGTTCCGGTTTAATTTTCCCATTGAGGATAGATTCCATTGACTGAACAATGTGCTCTGGTCACAAATGATGTGCTGTCGTGTTTACAAAGGAATTATGGGAAGACAGCGTTTTGAGGAACTTCTTGAAGTTGTCAGATTTGATGATAAAAGTATCTGCATGGTAAGAAGGAAGGTGATATCATTCACAGCAATCTGTGATATTTTTTGAAAGATGAACACGTTTATATTATTATATAAACCGGGAGTTCACTTGATCATTAATGAAATGCTCACCCGTTTTAGAGGATGATGCCCATTCAAAGTTTTTATGAAGATTAAATCAGCCAAGTATGAAACTCTAATATATATGCTGTTAGATGCAATAGACCATATGTAGTGAACATGGAACCAAATACAGGAAAGTTAGAAAGTTTACCTAGTGATGATAGTGGTCCAGGAGCCATTGTGAAGCATTTAGTAGAGCCTGTAAAACGTTTTGGTTGGAAATATTACAACTGATAGATAGTACACCTCTGTGGATTTGGCAGAAAAGTTGTATTTAGAATACAATATCACTACAGTAGGTACTCAGGAAAATAGGAAGCACATATTAGACATATTGAAAACCACAACTAATTGAGTGCTTTATTCATCCATGTGTTTGTTCCCTGACCCAGCATCTGGTAGACCACTGGTTACTTTGATGTGCTATATCACTAAGACAAACCAACTAACTATCTGCTATGCTATCAACAATGCACCAGGAACAAGGCAATTACAGGAGAAGAGAAGAAGAAAAACCACATAAATACATATTACAATGCAACTAAACAGAATTGCCACCAGTGACCAAATGGCTTAAATGTATTCATGCAAGAGGGAATAAGATGGCCTCTGTTAGTGTTATTGTAGAAGTAAGTGTTGAAAAAGTCATTGATAAAAATGTGATTATAAGGAGTATCAGCAGAAAAAGATCCCATGTATCGCTATAAAGGTGAAAATTGCAAACCTATATAATAAATAAATTATAGCACTGACACCAAAGAGGGCGGGGTTTTGTTGAACCCACACCAGCATTTTTTACATATTCCAATAAGTGCTTGCTGTTATGAACAAAATTGCATACTGTTGTGTTCAAGAAAGAGACAATAAATCAAAAGAAGGAGTTCACCTGTGCCGTTTTTCAGAGAAAAGTCAACAAAGATGGAAGCTGTGGGTTTGACACCCACTGCTTTCGAAGTCCAAGGGTTAATATGAGGAAAGGTACCAGTAAAAAGTTTGAATGAATGTGTTGTTTTTAATGTTCTGAGCATTGAAAACAAGACAATTCCTCCTTTTTGTCAGAAAACCTATTTAAAAAGTTTGATCAATTTACACATCATAAGTGAAATTGCAAAAATCAGATATACTGCCTTCTTTGGCTATTTGTATCATATGGTCTCTTACTATGTAAAGTAATTAAACTTTGATATGTACTATGCAGATTAATGAAATCAAATATTATTGCAAATATCTTGGGTTTTGGAGTATCATGTCGCCCTTTGGTATAGAACATCCTTATGTGAGAGTGTTAATAGTGATTAATGCTCTCACATTCCTGCAATCTGTGAATAGATCATTCAGGCCAGATGTTACAGAAACATGGCATAATACCTACTGTTCATCCTCCGAGGTTAATAAACTGCTTTAATACGTCTCATTTCAAATTGCATGAGCATTGCACATTTCTGAAGCAGAACAGCCATCATGTTAGTGCAGCATGTGACTAGATCTTGCAAGCTGCAAATGTCTCAGGTTCAAATTACATTGAAAGGTGCTGTTTTGCTTGGCTTTAATACTGTTGCAATTATTTAGCACACATTTTCTTAACAAAAATATATACTTATGTTCAGCTTACCGTATCCAAAATTTCCCTTGATTTATCTCGACCCTTCAGGAACTGAAAGGCTTCATAAGCAAACCAACGGCTGCTATATATATTTGAAGAACCTGTTCAAAATAAAACAGTTATAATTTACAAAGACATCTAATTTTAATAGGTGAGCAATTTTGCAAAATACAAGTTTTTAACACAAGCTGAATTGAGGTAATTTAGTAGGAAAGCTTCTACCACCACCAGGATCCTGTGTGGCGATATTAAACATTTTGCAACACAAAGAATTCTGGAGGAGTATATGTATAAGCTTTAAATTTAAATCTTAAAAACAAAATTTTAAACCTTAATTGTACTTTAGAAATGGAGAAATAAATGCTACATTGCTTAAAATGAAGATAAATTATAAAAATATCTGAGATCTAGGTTTTACCTATAGATATAACTGTAAACACAATCTTTATGGTAATGCCTGATTTTGGATAAATAATGGATACTAACGTGCTATCTTCAAGCTAAAACTAGCGTTTTTACTTTCTCTACTACTTAGCCATACTAAGTAAAGGAAGTACTGCTTTCCAACCAGAAATTTCATGGAAATACACATTTTGTGACACCCGAATTTAAAAAAAAAGCATTTTTAGAAGAAAAGTTCACCACATGTGTGTGTCCGTGAACAGCATAACTCAAAAACAAAGTTTGTTAAATACCAAACTTGGAATATAAGTTCAGCATCTTTCAAGATGCGAGAGAATTTTCTAAACTACCCATTACAATGCAAAATTGTTCATTTTTTATTTCTTTAAAATAGCCCTAATGATTTTAATTAAAATACCTATGTTTAAGGTATTTGCATGATAAATAAAATGCATATCTTCAATTTTCTTGAATAGCCAGTGAAGTCCTCTTCATTCTGAATGACTATTGTATAATTGATAAACCTTAAGAGATAAACAAAGAATCTTACCACCCAAAAATGTAGATTGTGTTAAAGTACACAATTTATGCTAAATAAAATTTTTAATTATTCTTCAAATATTCTTTGTTATTGGTTGAATTTTCAAATACTTTACTTTTTTTCAAACAGTAAGTTGCTATTAATTTTTTTCTTGTGCTCATACAAAGAGTATGAAATTATAAGCTATCATATAGCTTTTTACAAATTTGATTGTCCCTTTAGCCTATTGTATTCTTCTTATATCTACAATGAAATGTGTAATGAAATTATGTAAATAAACAAGAAGTATTTGTATACAGTGGAGAGTTATAATAACTTATGTTGAAATGAAATGACAACTTTTTTAAATGCTTTTTTTTTCTCCACTTACATCTATTTATTATGGCTAGTTTCTGGGAACATCCTCCCTATCATCCATCCATCTTCGGGAACAACGGTCAACTGCAAAACTGACACCATCCACAGCAACATTACTCAACTCGTACTAACTTCTTGAGAATAAATGAGTTTAGTAAGTCATTGCCATGTATGTTACAGAATTAATATTATCGTGTAGTAGCATAATGGTTACGCTTTATGTTTTCTTTCTTTCTTTAAGCACTGCAAAACAATGCACAATCATTTGCCTTTCACAATTGTTTTAAGGTTTGCCTCAATTGTGTTTTATTTTGGCAAATTGACAGACCAGCTCCATGATGATAGGCTGACTGCTTTTAAATTGCATACAAGTGTTCTGGGCTTTTGAGGTATGCAAGATAAGGCGCAGGAAAGATCGGAAATGACTCTGCACTATAAACAATAACATCTGGATCAGCATTCACCTTGAGACTTATTTTGTTCTGTGAGGGCCATATGCTATTAGAAATACAACTTATTATAAAAGTGTTTCATTAGTAATAGATAGGCTGCCTATTATTTGTATACATTCCTTTCAGAATTCAAGAGCCCAAAACACAACTGTGGTGTATGTGCAGGATACAGAGAAATGAATCTAAACATGTATGTAATTTTCTCTACCCAAAACTAATCAGGGCTAAGCAGTGATTACAAAACTACTTACAGTACTGTACTTCTTAGAGGCGATTATTGTACCATAACAAATAAAAGAAAACACCCATGACTTCTCTCCACCAATCAGTGGCCTAATGGTATTAGATCTCACCATCCCCATCTCTCTCTTTCTTCCCTCCCTATGTTTACAACAGGATTGTTCTAGTTTGAGACACACAGCAAGCAGTTTCTTTCCATCCAATGCCCCAATCATTTCTGTTTTCCTTTCTAGTCAGTTTTAATATTGTTTCTGTTTTGCTCAGTCTTTCTAAAATAAATTTATGTATCCATTTCACACTTTTCAAATGGTTCCTATCATTCTTGTTTATTTACATTTGTTGCAACATCCAAGTTTCTGCACTATACAATGTTGCACTCCGCCCAAAGAACTGAACTAATTTTTTCCTTTGAACCTCCATCAAGAGTCCAGAGAGCATAGAAAAGATGTATGTGTGGAGAGAGAGAATGTGAGAGAGAGAAAGTGCACTTAACTCAAAAATGAAATGTCAGATAAATAGGAAACTTAGTATTTAAGTTCAATATCCTCCAAGCATGTGACACGATTTTTAAGAAAATCCTTCCATTCCTAATCACTCTACATGGAATTTTTACTTTCTCTACTACATATAGGGAAGTATTATATTCAACCCAAAAATTTGATACCGAGAGTTCACCGGAAATACATGTTTTGAGACCCCCTTAATCCAAAAAAAAAAAGCATTTTTGGAAACATGTCCGTGTGTGTGTGTCTGTGAACAGCATAACTCAGAAATGAACAGTCGAATAAACACCAAACTTGGTATTTAGGTTCAGTATCTTCCAGAGATGCGACACGAAGGTTTTCAAGAAAATCCTCCCCACCCCATATTACCCTTTACATGGAACATTTTTCGAAAATTTTAATTTTCTCAAAAATGGCTCTAACAATTTTGATTAAAATATCACATGTTTAAGATATTTTCATGACAAATGAAAAGTATATCTCGAATTTTCTGGGAATGTCTCCAAAAGTATTCTTCATTGTGAACGACTTTTGCATAACTGGTAAACCATAAGAGATAGACAAAATTTTACTACACAAAAAATGTAGATCGCTTTAAAAAACACAATTTATGTCATATACATTTTTTTAGTTGAGTGAACCATTTTCGAGATATTGCTTGTCATTCCCTTAAATTTTTCAATACTTATACTTTTTCTCGAATTCGTTATTCATTTTTTTTGTCCTGGTAATGCAAAGAGAATGGAATACTCCGTATAGCAACCAGCTCTTAAAATATTTGACTAAGGCTTAAAGCCTACCAATTCCCCTTGCATCTACAAGAAAATTAGCAATAAGATTAACATCTCGATATCTCGATTAACATGAAGCATATGGAGAATAAGCGTTTGTAAAAATAGTTTGTACAAGAGTAGAGTAAGTCATGTGAGTGTAACACATCAGATTTTTTAAAAAAAATTGTATTTTCTCAAAACTATTTCTAATGCTTTTGATAAATTGCATCTGTTTAAGATATTTAAATGTCAAATAACATGTGTATCTTGAATTTTCTGTGACTAGCCTGTGAAGTGCTCTTCATTCAGAATTGGTTTGGATAACTGGTAAACCATAAGACATAAGCAAAGGCTTACTATACAAAAAGTGTACATTTCTTTAAAACACATAGTTTATGTGAAGTAACTTTTTTTTTGTAGCATCAGCCATTTGTAATATATTCCTTGTTACTGGTTTGAATTTTTCAATACTTTGTTATTTTTTGAAGTGCTGTCATCATTTAGTTGTTTGTTGTGATGTCATTAAAAACGTATGGGATTTCAAAGCCAGCAATTAATATCTCCCCATTCTTTAAAGAGTTGACTATTACTTCCATCTCCTGTATTTCCTTTGTGCCTACAAAGAAATGTGTAGTAAAAGCATTTCTGCGATATCTTTTTTTATTGATCCATTTGTACACCATCTTTAACTGCATTGGTCATAATGGCAGCCTTTTACCTTTGGAACATATTGCCTATTGGCAATGGTGTTAACTTATATAGACTTGTCATTGGTTTTTCTTTGGATTTAATACATTAGATCATACACGCACACATTCACTCTCTTGTTCATACTGCCAGACTCTGGGGAGGATAGGGAATAATCTTGGCTGGAGAAAAATTCTCACCCACAGTTAGCCAGTAATTAAATCTGGGACATGGAATTAATTGTTCTTTCACACAAGCCGTGTGTTGGACAGGGTTGGAAAGGTAGAATCAGATGACTGAAAAATTCAATGCCATAGCCGGGATTTGAACCACGGATCTCCCGGTCTCCGTCCGGTTGCTCTAACCACTGAGCTACCATGGCAACATGCCGACACGACATTAAATTCTCCAGCTGATTCGCATTTTTCCCGGTAAACCACAAGGAGATCTCAAATTGTATTGAGATGCCATACCCCAATGGCGACTTACATTTATTGTAAGTACTTTAAGCTCCGGGCTTAAAGTACTTACAATAAATGTAAGTCGCCATTGGGGTATGGCATCTCAATACAATTTGAGATCTCCTTGTGGTTTACCGGGAAAAATGCGAATCAGCTGGAGAATTTAATGTCGTGTCGGCATGTTGCCATGGTAGCTCAGTGGTTAGAGCAACCGGACGGAGACCGGGAGATCCGTGGTTCAAATCCCGGCTATGGCATTGAATTTTTCAGTCATCTGATTCTACCTTTCCAAATCTGGGACACCTTACACAGCAGGCAGGTGCTCTGTCGACCGAACTACGGGGTCAGCCCCAATCTGGATTAACAAGAAGTAGATAGAAGAATACTTTTTGTAAAAATAGTTTGTAGAAGAGTGTAGAGAAAGTCACGTGAATGTAACACCACATTTTTTAAAAATAAAATTTATTTTCCTCCTGTTCTTCTTACTTTTGTAATTGATCTAGTCTTAGCATGTTCCTTAGGAGCAATAGCACATAACCAAGAAGCCCAATATATTTTATTTTTGTTCCTGCTACAGGTACTGTTCACTTGTTCTGGGAAAATTCTTCATTAAAATTTCCAAACAGCTCTTGATGTGAGTCATCCCTCCTTTCTCCCTATTCCATTTCCAGCTGATATATCTTCTACTATCCTGACTCTGATTAGTTGTTTCATTTAAGGACTGCTTATGAGTTTGCTGTCTTTTCCTATCCAAATTCATTTTCTTCAACCTATTCTATCATAAGTCACAGGCATTTCTTTATCTTTCTGCTAATTGTTCATGCCTTTTCTCCTTCTGAAGCCAACCTGTTATTTTGATACAGTACCTTTAGAATGTAGGTGTTGATTCAATAAAATGTTTGCCAAATAATACATAAGTATAATGATACTGAAACTGTATTTCTTAGCACAATTTTTCTTTGGCTTGGTGGTACTACTGTCTCCTATAAGTCCTCAGGCTGTTCAAGCTGTCATAAGCCACAGGCACTTCTTTATCTTTCTGCTAATTGTTCATGCCTTTTCTCTTTCTGAAACCAACCTGTTGTTGTTTTGATACATTCCCTTAGAGTGTAGGTGTTGATTCAATAAAATCTTTGCCAAATAATACATAAGTATAATGATACTGAAACTGTATTTCTTAGCACAGTTTTTCTTTGGCTTGGTGGCACTACTATCTCCTGTAAGTTCTCAGGATGTTCATCATTTCTACGATGTCATTGCATAAAGAACAAATTTTCTTCTTTCCTTCACCCAAACATTTAAACTTTCCTATTCATTTCCATATGTACTAGATATACTTCTTCCACTAAAACTGGGAATTCGTTTTCAGCCTCTGATATCTTATTTCAGTCTAATAATATTGATTCAACAAAAGTTTCTATCTGGACAATACTCTGTCTCATATAATTCTTCTGTGTGGTTCTTTTAGTATTCCTTGCTTATCTGTCTTTTCATTGCTATTTTTATCTTCTGTTAACACTATTGAATTCTGATTCTCTTAAAGCCCAGTCATTTCACTTTATGGTATATTAAACCCTATCTGGGCTTTTTATTTAGAGCCTGCATCATTCATTCCTCTTTTGCCTTGCCAGTTTCTCTTGGTGTATTCTGTAGACTTGTATAGCTTATAATCTTTTCTGTGTAAGGTATATGCTTTTCTATTTTTTTTTCTTCCATCTTTTCCATAGTTATGTATACAGAAGTTTGTTTACTTATGAAGCCCCTCAGTTCCTGAACAATTGAGATAAACTGAGGGATATTTTGGATACAGTAAACTGAAGATGATAATATTAACAATTATATTCTATTGTTATTCTTGCAGTTGCTTTCATATAGCTTTTTACCTGACTCTGTTGTGCATAAATTTTGGAGCTTCTAATTCACCTGTTTGAATAAACCGTTCTTCTTTCCTCCTAAAGTTTTGATTCATCCTCAGTATTCCATTTAAAATCTTTTCCTCACTTATCTTCTGATGAATTATCTACTTTACCAATTGCTATGATGTGATTTGCTTCCTTTGCATTTTTTAAACAATTGTGTTTTCCTGTACTAGCATACATTGCTCATACAATCATTCTTGGGCATATTCAACATTGAAACATTTAAATAAAAGCTTGGATGCAATTCACTTACTTAACTGCCTTTAGTAACAGTGACATCTCATTGTGGTGAAATCAGCAATTCAAATATCATTGGAATATTTATATCACATGCCTATATACAAGGAATTCGTAAGTCACTGCCAAATTAAATCACATAGTTCCAGTAAAATTTTCAGTTCCACACCACACTTCCCACTGAGTAAAACAACACTTTAGCCTTTGATCACATTTTAATTCTTCTATGCTTGACATGTCCTCTGTAGAATCACTATCAATGTCATTATTTCTCACCATCCTATTATCTTCAATTGTATTTCTTTCAATTCTTTCTTCCATTAGACCATCTTTCTCCCAGTACTCCTGTTCTATGTGATCTGCATGATGACATACCTTTTCCCATTCCATTTGGCTGATTTGCTGAAATCATTGTTGGCATAACATTTCAACATCTTTTTTTCAAAGTTAAATTTGTGCTAGACAACTAATTGTTTGATATCACCCCATTTTAATCTATGGGATTAAAATCTGAAGAAAACCTTTAGATTGTATGGTTCTGCTCAGATAGCATTTGGTCAATCAAAAAGATTTTCTGAGTTAGTTTGTTCGATAGCATTAAATCATACAAAATTGTTTTGGCCTATTTTCATTAAAGAGAATACTGTTAAAAAAAATCAAAAAATCATGTCTCTTCTTAAAGAACTTACAGCTAGAAGTTCAAGTTTGTCTACTTATGTATTATAAGAAGCATTGTCAATTACTAGAACTGAATTAGGGGGGAAATTTAGAATTAGCATTGTGCAAAGCCATTTGACATAATTTTAGCATTCATTTCTTTATGAAAATCTCTAGAGTTCAGTTGTGATTTATAAATAAGGAGGGAATGAGCTATAAATGCAAACCTTCCACCTGCATGGACATTTATAAGGTGCTCCCCTTTTGATACTTGTGCCATAAAACCTGAGTTGATGTCATTGGACCAAGTGTTAGGAACTGTGTGACTGCTATGGATGTCTTGTCTTCATAAACTATCGGACATCCCTTGGCTGTGCAGTTTTTAAGACTAGTAAGATAATTCTCACATAGAGAATAAATGTCTTTCAATTAACACAGGTCTGTTGTTTCTTGTTTTCTTCTGTTTAAAGCCTAATCTCTTTATTATGATACAAAGGCTTGTAGACCCACCTTGAAAATGTATTGTACTGCATAGTTTCTGCAGAAGTCTTCTTATTGTTGGTATGTACTTTACTTGGGTATAGAACTCATATATGGTGCATCGAATTACACACCTGTCAAAATCATCAATTTTTGTTACTCTGTTTAGGATGTTATGCTTTTGTTTTTCCAGGAATAACAAAAGATGTACCTTTCTCTTCAGGCTTTTGCTTTTCTTGCAGAATTCTGCAAATAGAACTGTGTGAGGGCTGCAGCAACTCCTTCTTACACTTCTTTTTTGGATTTCTTTGAAAAGCTCAGGACATAGCAATCCTTATGCTTGGCCTCTTCCTTCATGTATTTATGAACATCAGCAATCACCTCATGATTTTCACTACAAAATGTTTTCCTTTTAGTTTTGAAATCACAGGAAGCATTACCATATTAACTC
The DNA here is from genome assembly GCA_030765065.1 of Deroplatys truncata. Classification (NCBI taxonomy): domain Eukaryota; kingdom Metazoa; phylum Arthropoda; class Insecta; order Mantodea; family Mantidae; genus Deroplatys; species Deroplatys truncata. Next base: position 202,967,968 of record CM060984.1, on the reverse strand, counting down.
AACACATGTATAAGCACACTAACATTTATATGACAATACTTTACACTCAACTGTATTCAGGAGCAGAAGATTCACATTATGTGCTGCATCAAGTAACACAAGCGATAGATTCACTGAATGCAGGAGAGAAAAGAATAGATCCCAGCACACTACTGTTCTCTGGATCAAGGTCACGGTTTGAGAGTGAGTGCGCAAGCTATATCGGAGGGCATGCATCTACACTTCTTATGTTGCTGCTATCATTGAGTTTCCTTTGCAGAAGCTCACGATGGAATCTCCTTTCTCATTTGTGTTTCCCAATCCATATTTTCTGTTGTTCCATTTCGCCCCTTTCCTAGCACTGTTTTATGTTATTAAGATTACATGTGTCCTTTTAATCTTCTCCTTGATTACCCAGTTGGTCCACATTGTGATATATGAATTTGCACAAGCACTAAATCCATTTTCTTCTCTTGTGGACATACCATTATCATCTAGTCATTCACAAAAGACTCAATATGAACTTTCCTTTTACATATGGGCAGAATACCAAAAAAAGACCACGAATTCCTTTATTTTCACCATTAGAATAGGACATTCCAAGTTTATTGCTCACTAAATCACCATTATTTTCTTACCTGCTCTTTCTTTTCATTTCTTCCTTCAAGTTTTCCAAGTTCTCTGTTTGTAAAAGACTGCTCACACTATATGATCCAACTTTCAGTCTTCTTATCTGGGGTGATGCTTCTTGATATTTATTTTCCCCATTATTCCTTGGGGATAGTTTATGTCCAGAATCTCTTACTGTGGAAAGACTCATAATGCTAGGTTTCCAGCCTTTTTTTGGAAAAACGAATGTGGTAGCTTCTCACAGATTTTAGTTCACATCTCCTTTGTATCTTAAAGATCCCAGCATAGAGGCGAGGAGAATGGATTAGGCTAATAGGGCCCTCTAGGAACTCACTCTTGAAGTTAAATACCAGTTCAATCAAGGTTTTTGATCTGATTCTAAGATCAGGAAATCTTAATTAGTCTTTACCTACATAAAAATGAACATAGGACTATTTACACATCAGAAAATATGTATAGTTTTATGTTACACATATTCACATACAAGAACATGCATGGATGTGCATAGACACATCCTTAATCCAATGTTTGCAATGATTTTTATACCCCACTAAAATGCAACTATTTACTTTATTTCAAATTGTTATTTACTCCAACTGAAAATTATCATATCTGAGACCAGATTAGGTCTCAAATAAACATAATTCACTGCTCTGATTAAATTCCATTTAAACATAACAAAATATGACTGTGTTATCATATTTCATTAGTTCATAATTCAAATTAGCATGAAACAAGTCATTGCTTTACCTACTACACACAAGGTTTTCTAATATGAAGTGCACTACAGCAATGTTTTTGTCTCTCCTTAGGCAGAAATTGCATCTTTCTCTTTTCAGAAGAATGTGATGCAGCAGTATTTGTCATTTCTTATGAAGTTACCTTTCATCCTGTTAGTTTAGCGATAATTATTTTCAGCTCCTTTAACATGGCAGGCATAGGTAGTTGTTGCTGATAGATATGATTTTTTTAGGCTTAGGTCAATTTCCTTATACTTTTTCAGTCTTTCCAATAAGCATTTGAATTAAAGATAATATCAAAGAATTGACACTAACCCAGAATGACACAGAAAATCCTTGGTGTCTCTTGAGTAAAGAAAGTGGTTATGAAAAGTTAATTTTGTATATCAAACCTGAACTTTAATGGAATTATGAAACAATCATTTCCAATTTTCCAGTTTCATCATTGGTTGAAACAACTTTAAGCTTAATGAAAATCAGAACTACAATTCTCTTCTGTTTTGGTGTGTTATATCACTGTTAAATGCATGAAGGGAATTCCTTTACAACCTGTAATGTTCACAGATGAAGTTCTCCTGGTTTTCTCTAGAGCTCCCAAAACAATAATAGTCAACTTGGATATTATTTTCTTTCCTAATGGAATAGGTGTGAAACAGTTGCCTGGTCACTTTGGGTAAGAATTCATGCATTTTCTATTGGAACTTCCTCACCAGAAAGCTTGTTAACCTTAACTGCATGTAGAAAAGCTACCATGTAGAATGTTTTTGTCCCTCACAGCATATTTATCTGGCTTATTTTTTAAATACACCTTTGAGTGGGCAGGAGCATTATGTAGTTGTTCATTCTATGGTACAGTTTTGAAGATATACAGAATGTTTTGCAGTTTGTGTAATACATGCATCCCATTATCACGAGTAGTTGTAAAAGCATCAGTAGGGAAAATTTCTTTTCATCAAAGGCTGTACCTGTGTGTCCCTCCAAAGCAGGCAGACGTCTACTTCTGCTTAGAAATGCATACAGTGCATATTTTACACATGTTTGGGTTCTAATAAAGATTACGTTCTATAAATAGAAATCATCTATTGAAGCATTCAAGAGCAGGAGTTTTTACTATATAAATAATTTAATTTTGTAGATTAACGTCTCATATTGCATTAATTTAATTTGTCTGTAGTACCATCTTCAAACACAATAACAATCTTTCAAACCTTTTGCCAAAAATTTATCCATTAACTATTAAGTATAGAGGTATAGGACATCACAAAATTATACCAGCTTGAAGCAAATCATCCCCCCTTCAGTTCACAACAGAACTGAATTTATAAGCGCATGCATGCATTGTAATGAAGTGCATGTAGCAGAAAGAAAGTGAAGCACAGGGTATCAAATACTTATACTATTGTTTATGGTTAGGGTAATGTTAGCCATATGAATGCTGTGACATCAGTGAGCAAGGCTCTTCTTGCTCCTGGCTCAGAGAGAGGAATTCTGTGAGAAATATAGGGCAGGTGAACCAAGGGGAAAGTTAGTGATATGTGAAAGCTAGTGGGGGTAAGGTCTGCCCACCTGTTCTTAAGGTCTCTGGGAAATGAAGGGGAGAGGTAAGTACTACACATTAATCTTAATCCCAGAGTTTATAAACATCTCTGTATGGTAGTTGCTTAATTATTGTTGCTAACTTAGCAAGTGGTGTTTTTTTTTTATAATTATTCATAGTCATAGTTGGTATCTGTGTTTCACTTATAATTTTTATAGTAACTGGTGCAAGAATACAAGCATTTGCCAAGTGCTGGCAAAGTAAGGAGGAATTTGGTATTCATATCGATAATAATGCAGGCAATAGACTGAAAATAGTTCATGTGGATAGTGAAAATATGTTTCAGAAAAATTCTGTTTACAGCTAATGATGATTTCCAGGACAAATGAACCATATGAACTTGCATAAATCAGAATTATATACGCTGATTCATCGTTCGTTTGCTCCCATACAGGTTGATCTGAATCTCATAGAAGGGACAAAAAAATAAGCCTGTGTTTACGGGAGGAAGCAACACGCGATGCAGAAATTGCACGATTTATAACTAACGCTAGAGGACATCTCTCTCGTGACTTAAATAGACGCAGGGTTTTTGCTAAAATATAAGGAATGTAGAAAATAATTACTGGGAGAATGCTAGTGTAATAACAAACGTTGTCGATAATACCTACTGTCGTTTTGCTGGCAGATAACAGCAGCGATTCATTTTTCTTTTCCTCCTCCGGCGAAAATGAGTCTAGTTTCGAAGAGAGCGGCCAGGCCACTTGTTTGAAATGAATGCATTATAAGCTAAATATAATGCATATAACTTTTAACTTAATTTCGCAGTCATTTAGCGGCTTCTTCACTTTAAACTAGCGAGAATACATACACCAAATTTGGACTACTACCGTGCGAATGTAGCGTGAGGTATCACGATGCAGCTGATGATGACCGGCTGACTGCATTCCTCCCAGGGTATGGACTCGTAAACAGATAGTGAGTTAAGGTGGAAGACAAATGTCTGCTCTTCTCTTTCCTTTGCACACTTTGTCAAAGATGTCAGAAAAGGTTTGCGCCACACTATTTGAGTTGGCTGTCAAGGGTCAACCTTCTGGTGGCAACTCTGAAGTGACGGCTATTTATATAGTAAATTATTCAAAATAAAAACTAAAATAAAAGACTAAATAAAACATAAAACATTTTACCTCCTCCAGTTTCTCTCGAATTCCTTATCCGTGAGTTTTCTCTCCTATACGATGACATAAGACTGATAATCTTTTTTTTGCATTCTATTGCTGGACGCCCTATTTTTGTTGCGATATCTTTCCAGGCGTTCATTTTTCTGTTTTGATTATAATACCATTTATCACTCGGATTCCATAACACAGGACAACCTTTGTACGTTTCTATCAAGCGCAAGCTATCTTCTTCGGACCACTCCATAATTACAACCGTAGCGTTTAACGTATGTGCACTTCAAACAGCCAATAATAACGAACTCGTCTAGCTGAAACTTTGTTCTTCGCAAAACCCAATGCTATCCGGTTTACTACGCGGCGTTCGAGGTGCATCACAGTGTTGCCGCGGCGCGTGTTTGACGTCACGTAATGTACACATACCAAGGTCACAAACAATATGAAGCGACATCTCTTAGGTTTTCTCTGCATTACAGCCGCTGCGCGTTTCCTTATACCATTAATAACCACATTTATGGTCTTTAAAATCTTTTATAGACAGTGTGAAAGTGAATAGCATGAACGGCGTATTCAGGAAAATATTTCCTGCAAATAAAAGTCCACAGCAGCATAAATAATGGCTGTAATGAAGGTAGGAAATATATAAACTCTGTACACGGGTTCTATTACACAGTAAACAATAAAATAAAAAGCCTCACAAAGAAAGAAGCGAAATAACTACACTCCACAGATAGATTTTTTTTATACATTGTACTTCAATTTTATTATGAAAGTAGATTTATTTCTGGAATTCATTTTATTTAGCCATCTTTTTTGGACAGATATAGTTTAAACTATGTATTTACATTTCACTGGGAGAATTTTTTACACCAATAGTTAGTTTAAAATCATATTAAAAATCACATGTCACATTGGAATAGCTTAAACACTCTGTTGCATTTTTAAAAAATTGCAGAAATAGTTTCATTACACATTTTGTTGTAGCACATACAAAAGGGATACAAGAGAGTGAAACAATACTCAAATGTTTAAAAGCAGGTCTCTATATGCTGCCTTAAAGTTCTATTCTCTTTTCATGACATTACAAGAAACTAATGAATGATGACAGCATTTAAAAAAATGACAAGGTATTGAAATATTCAAACCAATAACAAACTGGTTTCTCAGAGATGGCTGATACTGCAAAAAAGTCATATGAAATAAATTGTGTTTTCAAGATATCTACACTTTTTTGTGTAGGTACTAAGATTTTGTCTATTTTTTTATGATTATATCAGTTTTATACAAAATCTCTTCTGAATGAAGAGGACTCCACAGTGTATTCCCAGAAAAATCAGGATATACGTTTTATTTGAAACATAAATATCTTAAATATTCAGCATTTTATTTTTAAGAAAATGAAAATGAATGAACAATTTTCCATGTAATGGGTAAGTTTGTTGTTAAGGATTTTCTAAACAAATCTTCAATATATTGGATTGGCTACGGAGGGGACTCGGCGCTGATCCACATAGGGGATATTGGACCTACGTCCCACGTCTCTGGGAGAAAGGATAAGCGAGAGGAGACACCGGGCGGTCGGAACCAAGAGTGACGGCACAGGAATGGCAGGGTCCGAAGTTTCCAGATAGAGACAGGCAGACGGACAGGCAGACCGGGGACCCCACACCGCACACAGGGGTCCAACGCCCCTCACGTGGATTGGGATACCCTGGCATGCAGCCGAGAGACGGAGAGAATCACAAAGAGCATCCTTTTCCTCTGCCACACTGCACCGAAACGCCATCGCCGACACTTTTAACCCTGAAAGAGACCAACGGATGAAAGATGAAGTGAAATGAGAATGGATATGAAATGGAGGAACAGGAACTTCGGGGGATGTGAGAATCCTTCCCAGCATTCGCCTGGCGACCCGGAAAACCCCCGAAAAAAGCCATGACTCAGGAAGGTCGGCCACGGGAATCGAACCCACGACCTCCCGAATGTGGACCACAGACGAAACCGCCTGAGCCAACCCGCTCGGTTTCAATATATTTATCCAGCATTTCATTTTTGATTATGCTATTTTACGCACGCACAAAGGCGATTTTCTAAAAAATGCTTTTCTGGATTCAGGGGTCGCAAAATGTTTGAATATAAATTTTTTTGGTGTAATGCAATACTTCCTCTACCTACTAGGTACATATGTGACAGAGAAAGCAAAAATAAGGAATTTTAATGGCTGTAATGAAGTGCATGGTCTACTAAGCTGTAACTTACCCTACATTTATTCTATGAATATAAGGAAAAATATGGAAGAAAGTTTATCCAGGCATGTGTAGGTTGCTTTGCTTGTGATGGCTTCAGAATGGTATCTTATGACCAATTTCATGGTCTCTATGTTTTCTTCTCTCCAGTCCAGCATATGCTTTTGATCCTCTTCTTCAAGCCTCCTTGATATCCTCTGCTTTCCTTTTTATCATTGCTTCGTTCCCATGATTATTCATGTGAAAGACGTGTTTTATGTGGTCATCTCTGTCAGTACTTACGTTTGTCACAGTAAGATCACTTATCACTTTCACTCCTGCACATAACTAATATTATAGTTTTTCTGTGCAGGTTTAACATTGTTAACGTACACCATGTGACTACTTATATGCACAGAATTACTGAAAATATTATACTTATTTTGACTCATCATCAATGCCCTGAACTTCAGCAAAATTCCTTTTCAAATATGTTAGTTTTAAATATACCAGATGAAATGAGAGCCATAGCAATAGCTACGGAAAATGAAAGATATCCAGAAAAATAATGGCTCCGAATATATACAGATGGATCCCTCATCAATAAAAAAAATGCTGGTGCAGGAGTATACTGTAAACACTTCGCACAGTATCTAACATTAGATGAAACATCAAACCACTATGATGGAGAATTAACAGCTATAAAAGCACATTACAGAACATTCTATATAGACCATACATAAAACAAAAAATAGACATCTTCTCAGACTCAAAATCAGCCATAGATGGGATAGTAAATTATAATAATAAAACAACAAGAAATATTAAAAAAATAAGAAGCCTAATTAAAGCAGTTGAAACTAGAAATCATGTCACTCTACAATGGACCCAGCTCATGTCGAACTTTTGGGATGAACATGCGGATCAAATAGCAAAGAAAGGTGCAATACAACAAATAAAACCTGCAGGACAAATAGAAATAAATAAACAATTAAATTAACATTAAACAAATTTCAAAAGACAGCAGAGACTTGATAAAGAAGATAAATTAAAAGATAAAGATTATAAGAATATTAAAGATAGAGTTGATATACAAAAAATGTCAAGGAAGACTGCAGTGACCTTATCTAGGAGTGGCAACTGGCCACGATTGACTCGCAGAACACCTCCATAAGATACGATGCCTACCTACACCCAAGTGCACTCTCTGTGAAGATGTCATCCTGAGCAAACAGCATCTCGCCAAATGCAAAGGCCTTAAAAGTGATAACTTATAGACTTCATATTGGGAAGCCAGAGGGAAAATGATGCAGAACAATTAATCCCCAGTGCTATCAGTGAACAACAACAACAACAACAACAACAACAACAACAACAACAACATATGTTAGTTTTATTTTAAACTTAAAAATGAAGCCATATGAATTAAAGTGATTTCCAAGATTTTATGTTGCCTTTTTCTGGCTTTTTAAACATAAAGGCCTAAGTTAGAAAATAAACACTTTTATTGCCCTTATTTGAGTTGATTAGATAGATTACTTTTTTATTATTAAAAGTTGTCTGTATATGTATTAATTTATTTCTGTAACCATTACAAAGAGAATGACTGTACTAAATCTAAATGATTGTTTTTCAGTCAGTTTATATTTCCTTTAATAGCAACCATGAGTTTTGTTATGTAAAAGGAAGGTTTTTAATTACCACAATTTTTTTTACTTGGCTCCCCATTGGGCACCTAAACATATATTGGTAAATATTTAAATTCTTGTTGAAGAAGAAGAAGATGATTTTTGTGCTTTCAATGGCAATTGCAACATTGAGTCGAAAATCACAGTTTGCATTAAACTCATACAAAGCTCTTCTTGATGCTGGTTTATGGAAACTACATATATATAATCCTATGTTAAGAGAGTTTTGGAGAAGTATGCAGATGAATCTGTTCCTAGTGAGTCAAGCTTGCAAAAATGTTACTTAAATAAATGTTACGATGATGTAATTAAAACCATTAAAAATAAAAATAAAATGATCTGGATATAAGCTATTGAGTCATTTGATTCTACAGGTTATTTTATTGGCAGTGTTATTTGTTGGTCCTTCAGATCCTTCTTCTAATGAAGAATCAATGAAGGCATTCCTGCATACAACAGAGCATCTGGGTAAAGTTAATAATGCAACTTCCTTGTGGTTATTTACCAATTCATTTAAGTTAATGTGGCCTGCAGAAATTTAATACCTCTTACTTTTCATCACTGATGGTACAGCATAAATGATAAAGGATGGGTAAGTTTGAAAAGTGCTATTTCCAAAGATATAGACAAATTGATTTCCAGTAATAAGGAGGTATTTCTGAAAATCCCATCAAGGATTCAGACTTTAAATGTCTTCTCTAGATTCATCTCTGCCCCCTTAACCTATTATAATGATACAGGGAACATGGATTTCATCAACAGTTTACTATGCCTCAAATTTCCAAATATAACTAAGTTGTAAATGCTATGGTGGATTTTGCATCTTTGATCATAATAGCCAAGGAACTTCTCAAATCTTTGAAAGTGAAAAATGATTTAACTTTCATTTCGGCCAAGTTCAGTTTCCTGCCACAAATAATCTGCCAGCTTAAAGAAAGAGGACAGCCTCTGATATGAAGTCAATAAAAATTGTAGATGATGCAATGCAACAAAAAGGGAAGGAGCTTATAATTAGTAAGGGAAAAGTGTAAGATAGTATTGTTGAAAAATTCTGATCTCGACAAACTTAGAAACATTTCAAAATTTCTACAAGATGACAATTCAATTGCACTTGAAATGGACCCTTCTATAATGCTGTGTTTTAGATTGCCCCAATAACTGAGTTGATGATGAGGGGTCATTTTTCTCAAACGAAACATTTTATTGACAGGAGCCCGTGCAGAACTCCAGAAAATTGAAATACTTGATTGTAATGTGTGACCAATAAGACAATGATATTCTAATACATAGGCATACAAGAAACATTTTCATTTTGTTTCCAAGTGCAACTAGAATTTTGTTTAAAACTTAAAAATTAATATAAAAAAATCTGATGTGTTACACTCATATGAGTGTACTCTACTCTTGTCAAACTATTTTTACAAATGCTTATTCTCCATATGCTTCATATTAACCGAGATGTTAATCTTATTGCTAATTTTCTTGTAGGTGCAAGGGAAATATGGTAGTATTTAAGCGATAGTCAAATCTTTTAAGAGCTGGTTAATATGTGGTGTACTCCATTCTCTTTGCATGTCCAGGACATAAAAAAAAAAGAATAACGAATTCCCATTTGAGAAAAAGTATTGGAAAATTTAATGGAATAACAAGCAATATCTCGAAAATGGTTCACTTAACAAAAAAAAAAAAAATGTATATGACTAAATTGTGTATTTTAATGCGATCTACATTTTTTGTGTAGTAAAATTTTGTCTATCTCTTATGGTTTACCAGTTATGCAAAAATTGTTCACAATGAAGAATACTTTTGGAGACATTACCAGAAAATTCCAGATATACATTTCATTTGTCATGAAAATATCTTAAACATATGATATTTTAATCAAAATTGTTAGAGCCATTTTTGAGAAAATTAAAATTTTTGAAAAATGTTCCATGTAAAGGGTAATCTGGGGTGGGGGGATTTTCTTAAAAACCTTCATGTCGCATCTCTGGAAGATACTGAACCTAAATACCAAGTTTGGTGTTTATCCGACTGTTCTTTTCCGAGTTATGCTGTTCACAGACACACACATGGACATGTTTCCAAAAATGCTTTTTTTGGGATTCAGGGGGTCTCGAAACATATATTTCCGGTGAAATCTCGGTATCAAATTTTTGGGTGGAATACAATACTTCCCCTACTTACTATACGTAGTAGAGAAAGTAAAAATATAGCACAATGTTAACATAAATATGCTGATTGAGTGATGAATAGTGTAAACTAGTAAATAAATAGGCCTATTTATTTGTTTGGTGTTATGCTCTCTCTCTCTCTCTCTCTCTCTCTAGTTATTGGTTATCACATGCATATGGTTGTGCATACAGCATGCGCGCGGGCACACATGTACACAGACTTAAGCACAAATAACTATACATTAGGCACTAATAGCTTAGTCCTTTTTCTTTAAATTGTGTTATACTGTCACTGTAAACATACTCAAGCCAAGGGGAGAAAAAAATGATTAAAGTGTTCTGTTACAGCTATTCCTTTCATAGAACTTTGAATTCATACTGTTTCAATCATGACTGTTATAGGTGAATGACACAAGGGACATATTTCCCTCAATAACCTACAAGATGGAAACTATCCAATATTTGGTTACTATTGAGGATATACTCTTCCAAAAATGAATAAAAATGGGAATTCAATGGCATGGTCAGTGATCTAAAAATGTTTGACTTTCAGGATTGATTACTGTGTTAAAATATAGGTGCTTTTGTTTTATTATAGGCATGTAATTTCTAGATAATGAGAAAGAGTAATTTTTGTTTAGGATAAATATAGCATATTAAAAAAAATCTGATGTGTTACACTCACATGACTTTCTCTACTCTTGTACAAACTATTTTTACAAACGCTTATTCTCCATATGCTTCATGTTAATCGAGATATCGAGATGTTAATCTTATTGCTAATTTTCTTGTAGGTGCAAGGGGAATATGGTAGTATTTAAGCGATAGTCAAATCTTTTAAGAGCTGGTTAATATGTGGTGTATTCCATTCTCTTTGCATGTCCAGGACATAAAAAAAAAGAATAACGAATTCCCATTTGAGAAAAAGTATTGGAAAGTTTAATGGAATAACAAGCAATATCTCGAAAATGGTTCACTTAACAAAAAAAAAAAAAAAAAAAAAAAAAAAATGTATATGACACAAATTGTGTATTTTAATGCGATCTACATTTTTTGTGTAGTAAAATTTTGTCTATCTCTTATGGTTTACCAGTTATGCAAAAATTGTTCACAATGAAGAATACTTTTGGAGACATTACCAGAAAATTCCAGATATACATTTCATTTGTCATGAAAATATCTTAAACATATGATATTTTAATCAAAATTGTTAGAGCCATTTTTGAGAAAATTAAAATTTTTGAAAAATGTCCATGTAAAGGCTAATCTGGGGTGGGGGGATTTTCTTGAAAACCTTCGTGTCGCATCTCTGGAAGATACTGAACCTAAAAATCAAGTTTGGTGTTTATCCGACTATTCGTTTCTGTTCACAGACACACACACACGGATATGTTTCCAAAAATGCTTTTTATGGATTCAGGGGGTCTCAAAACATGTACTTCCGGTGAAATCTCTGTATCGAATTTTTGGGTGGAATGCAATACTTCCCCTACTTACTATACATAGTAGAGAAAGTAATAAACAGAAGACCCAGGAACAGAATCCAACACAAAAGACTCTGGCTTCCTTCTAACCAAAGCAGTTAAGTACCTTCACTACTTTAACTGTCACTTAACTTGGCATACTCAAATTTAACAACAAACTCAATTGGTCCTATACAAGACTCATGAAATTCTATCCCATAATAAACTAAAAGTTTAAGATGTATTCTTCTCCCCAAGAAAGATGTAGTGGCACACTGTGCTACTAACACAGTAGCAGAAATCTGAGGAAATTTTAAAATAATATTGCAAATAGTGCCTCCAGTGGGTACAAATTTCTTAGGTATCACTATAGGTACAGACTTTCAGGGAATGAGCACATTCTTGCCCTCTTTTGAAAGTTAAGCCATACAACATATGCAATTAGAATGCTATCACAAGTCTGCAACACAGAGGTTATGAGAACCATATACTTTGGTTATGTTTATTCTCTTCTTGCATAATGAATACCATTCTGAGGGGAGGGGGTGCTAATAAGTCTGCAGTGGTATTGAAACTATAAAAAAGAATTCTAAGGACAATCAAACAAGTACATCTCCCTCTACACCAAGTAAACCCATTTTCACTGAGCTTATCATATTGCCGCTGCCATGTATATATATTCTAGAAATAGTGTCCTTTATTCATAATAATTTGCATTATTTAAAAAAAATAAAGTTTATCACACTCATAATACATGTGCTACCAAATCAATTCATCTACATTATCAAGACTTGTTAAAACAATTAACAGTGTATCTTACAAGGGAGTAATTTTGTACAAGATACCCAGTTCTAACAAGGTATTGGCAGGCAAAATGTTCAAATGGAAAGCAAAAGAACTGTTTGTTATTAAAATATAAATTTTATAGTGAAAATTATTTCCTCAGACTCAAATTGAAAAGGTTATATACATTCTTGTAAATAGTATTTAAAATTAATGATGGAGCCATTTATACGTATGCATATTATTTGGTGCATAAATTCTATTCTGTTGTATGACAATTTACATTCTCTAAGACTATCAATGCTTCAAGACTACTGACAGCATTCAAAAGGGCCACTGGAGTTAGATAGAACTTGAGATGAGGGAGGATCAAACACAGTAAAACAATACAATTCAGTAATTATAACAAATTTTTGCTTCACTTCACTTTAGCAAGTGAGGCAGGAATGAGTGTTCAATTGACTCCTCAGTAATTTGTTTGTGAGCTTCCAAAAGCTTTAACAGGGAATATAACTGGGATTCACAATTTGATTAGCAGATCTCATGTATTGGACAGCAAAAGGAGATCTATAGGAGCTCTGCCATATGCTGTTCACATCACATAAGGATATTAAGGTTATTGGTAGTTATTTAGGGAAGGTAAAAAGAAAATACATGAAAAAGTTAATCAATGAAGATGAAGTAGATTCTACGGAAATAGTGGATGATTATTTTTCGTACAGAGTGACCCTGGTTGCAAGATAACTTCAGTGTAAAGTAGTCAGCAACTCACAAGAGGGATTACAGTATATTGAGTTAATAAGAGCTGCCTTATTTGCCACTAAGGCATACATCTTTAGTCTTGTTGACTTACAGCCAATGCAGCAACTATCACTGTTGTGTAAAGCAAATACAAGCTATCTGAATATAAACACAATAACAGTGCCACCAAACCAGCACTATTCTTAAATGTCTTGATAGTAATCGTAATTAATTAGATTAATGTGTAACAAGGTTATCCAACTGAATATTAATACATATAGTACGTATATATACATGCTGAAGCAATAAATTTATTTTATCTTATAATTGCTTACTTCATGTTTTACTTTATAATTGGATATTTTATTAATTAGTGCCCATATTTTTGTTATAGAGTTCAAAAACATGATCATCCCTCTGGTGTTAACGATCATAGTTCTATATGTGGTATATAATTGGCTTAACTGGGCACCTAAGAACTTTCCTCCTGGTAAGTTGCTTAAAACTAGCCTACTTATTGCCAGTTGTCATTGTCATCACCACCACCGCCACCACCACCACCACCACTACCACCACTATAATATTTATTATTATTATTATTATTTCACTTGTACCATTTTAACTAATTTACTTCATGTTTCCAAGTGTATATATAAATTGGTGCACAAAACCACAAGATGTTTAATAGTAGTAGTGGTGGCGGTGGCGGTGATCATAATAATAATAATAATAATAATAATAATAATAATAATAATAATAATAATAATAATAATAATAATAATAATTTCATCCAGTCTATCAATACCTTGATTTTGGATATGTCATTTCAGAGGTTATATTACAGCACACACACACACACACACGCACGCACGCACGCACACACAAAAATTGCATAATTATTTATAACTCATCCAAATTATACAAGCATCTGCTTATTAGAGAAACCTTCAGTTTTAGTTGAAATTGTCGCTTTGACACTCCTGCAACTGCTTTAATATCAGGTGGTAATTTATTAAATAACTTAATTCCTTGATATGGTACACCTTCATAGACACATTTTTATTTACATTACATCTATAGTAGTTCATGTAGCTTCTTGTATTATATTCATATATTTGTTTATTTTTTATTAGTTGATACTTATGTATTATTAACATTATTGTTCTATATACATACAGAGTATATATACATACTCATGGTGAGTATTCTTTTATTAATGAATGTCTCCCTGCAAGATTCCCTGGCTTTTAAATTAAACATAATTCTAACATTTTCTTTGATAGATAAGTAACCTATTCTATTCATTTTTGCAGCAGGCCCCCAATTTCAATGCCATAAATTAAATATGGGTAGATATACTTGAGGATGAAGGGAAGAAAGATCCTTTGAAACATATTCTGAATGAAAACCCAGGCAATTAGGTGTTAAAATTTGTCTCAATTTATTTATTATTTAATACAGAATATCTGTATTTTCATTCTTTCATTACCTTCTATGTGGAAAATTTTTCTTGAATTTTGGGGTACTGTAAAGCCTCTTAATAAGCCTCCTATAGTTCTTGAACTGTAACTTAACTCTATGTTAAGTGGATCAGAAAGTGATATATGGAACAAAGAAATCAATTCTGTCACCATCTGAGAGCAAATGCCTTATTGCTTACCAGCTATAGAACAAAATACAAATACAAGACCATTTTGTTGAACTTATGGAGAATTTGCACTTTACCAGTTGTAGAAATAGACTTCTACTTTGCCATTTTTGTGATATTCAGGGGTTATTTTATTGAATAATAAATTTAAGATGATGAAGAAAGAAGTGCAAAAAGTAGGAGGAGAAAAAATAACTCAGGTAATGTAATAGGGTTGAAGGCACTCTTGAAAAGTGAACTTTTTCTCAAACTATAGAACTTACCATAGATAGTGCAGAATGAAAAGAAACATTAAAGTTTACAAAAATAGCAGAAATTGACTAGGAGACCTTTGAGCATTAAAATCCTGTCATGCATTAATATTACTGTTACTAATATAGGTTATGGATGTGTTGTTAGAATTTGTCTCCTGCTTCATTAACAGGAACATAATTCTTCACCATGCTTTTAAAACATTAAAATGTTCACAATGCAGGCAGAAGTTTATTTACTTCCAATCAAGAGAAAAAGAGCAAAAGTACTACTACAAATGGAATTTTAAAGTGGTACTCCATCTGCATTACCATTTCTCTTATTATGCTTCAACAGAGTCGTTTTTACTTTCTCTATTACAGCCTATGGTAGATATTGTATTCCAACCAAAAATTTGATGTCGAGATTCACTGGACAACATGTTTTGAAGCTCTGAATCAAATAAAGAATTTTTTTTTTACTTTACTGTCTCTAATACAAATCTATTTGTTAGTGGAAGTATTGCATTCCACCCAAATATTCAGTCTCAAGATTTCATCAGAAATACAAGTTTTGAGCACCCTGAATCCAAAAAAGAAAGAAAGAAAGGAAGGAAGGGGGGGGGATAAAATAAGCAAAAGAGAGAGGGAGAGTGAGCATTACTCAAAAATGTAATGTTAGTGTCAGATAAATGCCAAACTTGGTATTTAAGTTTAGTATCTTCCAAAAGTGTGACACAAACCTTTTCAAGAAAATTCTCCATCCCAAACTACTGCTAAATTTTCATAGTTTCTGATTCTGTCATAAAAGGCTCTAATAATTTTGAGTAAATTATTTACATTTAATTAATATTTAATACTGAAATATTAAGATAGTTACATGACAAATAAAATGTATATCTTGAATTTTCATGGAATAGCCTGTGAAGTTCTTTTCATTAGAAATGAGTAAAAAAAATTTAGTTTTATTTATGGACGCTCTTTAACTACTATGGTCCTTAGCATCCCATTCTATATTGAGCGTGAAAGATACATAATTTTGCTTAGAGGCCTCTTTATCAGGCTTGAGGTTCTTTTACGTGCCGTAAATCTGTAACACAGGACCACTGGCTTTACTTCCCTTCCGAAGGAACCCATGCTAAGGATTTTTATGCCCAAAAAAAATCCATCGCCTTCCGCCGGGTTTGAACCCGCGACCTTGGGAACTAGAGGTTAGCATGGTACCACTAGTCTATGGAGGATGACATTTGAAATGAGTGTTGTATAATTTTCTAAAGCTGGTAAACCATAAAAGTTAGACAGAAAAAAAATGTCATAAAGAATGTGTACCTCTTTGAAATACATAATTTATTTCAAATGAATGTCTTTGTGGCATTAGCCATTTATGAGATATTGATTGTTATTGTTTTGAATTTGTCAATACTTTTTAAACATTTGGCTATGGACTGAATCTCTTACATCCTGTTTATACCTATAACAAAATGTGTAATTAAACTGTTTTTGCAAAGTCAACTTGAACACTCACATGCTTCACTGTGTGATTCCATCAATATTACAAAATTATCTGGATTGATATGAAGCAGATAGAAAAATAGCATTTATGAGAATATTTTTTAGAAGCTACATTAAAATAATTGATAGTAGCTAGAGAAAGCTATGTGAATGGAACACATCAGGTTTTTACCTTTTCTTCCATGTACGTAGTAGGTAAAGGAAATATTGCATTCAACCTAAAATTCAATACCAAGATTTCACCAGGAATACAAGTCCTGATGCCTCCTGAATCCAAAAAAATGCATTTTTGGTAAAAAATGTGTCGGTATGTGTGTGCATGCATGCTTGCATGTTTGTGCACAGCTAACTAAAAAAGCTGAGTGTTACATTCATGTGACTTTCTCTAACTACTATCATTTATTTTTATGTAGCTTCTGCAAGCTATTCTTACAAAGTTTATTTTTCTATCTATTTCAGGTTAATCAAGATAAACTTTGGAGAAATGGTATAATTACACATTTCGTTGAAGGTACAAGTGGGATAGAGGAAACCAAATCAATTGTCAGATGTTTAAAAGCTAGTCACTATATGCTTGCTAGAAATTCCATACTATTCATTGACATTGTGAGAAACAAATGAATAAGGACAGCACTTTAAAAACTGACAACGAATTGAAAAATTCAAACCAATAACAGTGTATAACTCAAAAATGGCTGATGCCACTGAAAAGTTATTTGGTATAAATTGTGTGTTTTAAAGGGATCTACATTTCTTGTGTAGTTAAAGATGTAAAAAATAATAGTAACTAATATCTCTCTACAAGACCATTATGTGATGATAACAGTAAAGAGGTTACTGTAATTTTCAGTACAACCTGGAATAAGCACAAATTAAATTAAACATTTGAAGTTCAAACTACTGATGCTTTTGCTCAGACTAAAAAATGTTGAGTTCATATGGTAAATCATTTTTAAACAGTGGAATAAATCATCTAATAACTTGCCGCTTTCAAAGTGACATTAAATGTCAACTTTTTTTAAGCATTTCAGTTGCAATTATTAATACCTATATGTCTCAATAGGAGTTTTTGTAGAGAAGTTTTAGGCCTGCCAAATGCTACAGTTAAGGAATTTGCTCTAATTGAAATGCAGAGAGTGGGGAGAAAGGAGGTAATAATGGAGAGAACTCTTAAATATTGGTACAGACTATTAAATTTAGAAGAGAAGAGCTTGTTGAGGCAGTGTTTGGAATTTCAAGAAAGGAGCTTAAAGAAAAATGGGTGGAGTTATAGTATACAAACTAATTTGGAAAATAGCGGTCTGGGAGAAATTTGGAGATTGAGGGAAAGTAATGTTAAGGGTTTTTGGAAAGAAGCTAGGAGGAGGTTTGAAGATATAGAGATACAAAATTTATTTAGTAACATTGGGAAGAAAAGTTCCTTGGAATCATATATATTAATAAAAAATGTATGGGCCAGAGAGCAGTATGTGGATAACTCAAATAAGGAGCAAAGAGAAAGTATAGTCTGGGTACGAGCAGGTGTATGGAGACTAATAGGAATAAGAAATGGTTCCAACAGAACCAGTGTCCAATATGTGGGGAAAGAGAAGATTTAGAACATATCGTTTTTGATTGTAAAGATACACAGCATTGGAGAAAGCAAGCTGTAAATGGGAAATGGTTAAAAATGGACAGGAAAGTAGCCTTAAGCAAGATTTTTAACAAAGACAGTAAAAACGTAGGAGAGTACCTGTCCAAAGTAAAAAGAAATGGTTATGGACAATAAAAAGAGATGTGAATTAGTTTCATGTGATGTTAAGTTATGTAATTATATTATCATTATTATAATATTAGTGTTATTAGATTATTATTTTGGTATTATTATTATTATTATTATTATTATTATTATTATTATTATTATTATTATTATGTTATAATTAAAGAATGTAATATGGGTAGAATATGGCAGAATAACAGCTTGGGCTGATGTATAGCCATATTCTAAGGAAGATTGCTAGCACAAATAAATAAATAAAAATATGTCTCAATTGCTGAGTGTTCTGTAAAACTTCATTAGAACCTATGTTTTTCTACAGGTTTAAAACACAACCTGAAAAGTATAAAGTGTTACTGCAAAATAAGGAAAGAAAGGAGAAATGGAATCCTCCCATCTTGTGGTACACATAACCAGAAAAGACTGATCTCATGCAAAATATATTTGTTTCACATATTTCTTTTTTCATAATAATCATGCTTGCTGAACTGTCATCCATTTTACACATTTTCCCTTAGGCCCAGTGTGTTTACCATTTGTGGGTACACTTTTATCTACACCTTGGAAGAACTTCCAGAATGTGATGGCAAAAGAATGGCAAAGCAAGTATGGACCAGTGGTTGGTTTGATGTTTGGTTCATATCCTGCAATTGCTGTTTGTGGTCCTAAGGAAGTGCTAGAGATTCTTAAGAAGGAGGAATGTCAAGGACGTCCAAACAACGCATTTTTCAAAAAGCGTTCTTTTGAAAAACGACTTGGTAAGTTTGTATATTTAAACAAGTTATTCAGAGAAATACCAAAAATGTGTTTCAAGAAATTATGATATATCCTCTCTCCAATAAACAGGGCCACACAACAAACACTTCAATCTTAACTTGAGTTCACTATTATGAGCCAAATTCCAAGCCAGTGAAAGGAATAGCATCACGCTTCTCCTCCCATTGAGGAAAAGAAGTATGTTGCTATGCTCTATTGCAAAACTAATGCTCACCTTGTTCTGAAATATAAATAGATCAATTCTTGGATACTGTCAAGAAGATGAAAAGACACTCAACAGTGTAAGGTACAGCACTATGCTGCAAGAGAGAGTGAAGCCAGGAATTCCTTTGACTTGAACTTCTGTGCAAAGATATCTTCATCTTTCATGATAATGCATGAGTATATGCCATTAATGTAACAATTACTACCATCCAAAACCTGAGATTTAATATTCTAAATCACTCTACACACTACACTCCATACATTACACCATCAGTTTTCACGTATATGAAAGTTTAAGGAAACACACAACAGCAATGTTGAGTAACTTTTGTGACCTTCAAAGCATATGCAGGCTTCCATCACTAAACTAGTACATATCAAACACAAATAAAACAACTCTCAATTATGTATGGTCAGATGCAAGGTAGCATACAAAATTAAGACATAATATGGAATGAGGCATAATATTTTGTACGTTATTGCATTAACATTGCCAGTAATGATAACCGATACACAGGTTATGTTGCAATACATTGTGTTTAAAATTATGATAAGCAAGTGTAGGAGTTTCTAAGCATTAAAGTCAAGACGAAAGGAAATAAAATTGAACTGTTATTGGACTTTACCCAGTGATCAGTAATATCACAGGTTACAAACCATCTCCATTCCTCATCAGTTTGTTGCAGACAGCACTCACCAGACTGTGTTTACCTGCTCATCAGTGATTCATGGCCACTGCTGTTTACATTCTTTGTATTAACTAAGAGTTTGATTGTAGATAATTGAAGCCAACTGTTTAAGAATTTGTATACCTGATGGTAAGTTAAAAACAGAAATGCACATACTTACTGGAGTGGTCAAGTGATGCTAGAAATATAGAATAACCAAGTAATTCATTCATAAATATTATGTGAAAAAAAGCAAAGCTTTATATTTGATCTTATGAACTAAGTTATGAGTAAAAAAGGAATAAAAAGCATGCTCTTATAAATAAATATATCACTGTGATTAATATTACACCAGCATGCATTTAGCAATTCCTACATTGATTTATGTGCCCACTGTTTATCACATAGATTATTTTTTTCATTAAATTGAATATACAGAGAGGTGTGGTTAAAACTATCACCTTCTTTTCCTATATTACTGCTGTTATCAACAGTTTGTTTTCATTTGACTAAAGGGTACCCAGGGACTTGAAAATCTTGCTTATAGAGATAAAAAAGAGTGTTTTGAGTTGTGTTTGTTAAATGGAACAGTAGCTATATGTGTAGCTGAAATTAAAGTAAATAAAGTTAGAATAGTAGTGATGCAGGTAGCTAAAGCTTACCCGAGTCCTGACCTCCCTTAAAAAAAATTAATTTATTGCATTTTCCTATTTAATGAATTTTAGAAATGCATTGCTGGTATGTAGATATGTCTAAAACGTTTACAAAAGGAGCAGGTACTGTATAAAGCTAAAGTAACTCATTTTATCACTTTGACTAAAATAAGTATTATGTTTCAGGAGTTATATTCACAGATGGACCATACTGGGTAGAACAACGTCGTTTTACATTAAGACATTTAAGAGATTTTGGCTATGGCAAGAAAGACATGGAGAATTTGATAACAGAAGAAGTAGAACAACTTATCACAGAACTTGAAAGCAAAGATGTAGTGCAGGTAAATAGTTTTCTATGCATCACTCACTCTTCCCCACCCATCCACTCAAAGTTATACCTTGATCTCAACTGATGACCTTTTTGAGTCATAACAAAACAAAAGCAATGCAAATACAACAAATAAACTCATTTATTTTTTACAATAACTCTTTAGTAAGGGTCCACTAACCTAATTGTAAGAACACTAGATGACTAGAAAGCAGCTGTCTCCAAGTTTTGCCTTCAAATGAACTCTTTTTGCATCCACCAATACTACTGAAATTTAACAAAGTGTACCAGGCAAAAAGCCCCAGTACTCTTCTTCTTCCAATTCAAAGCGAAATGTACATATTATATATCTAGGATGTAAGTATGTGTTACACTATCATATTTGCAGCATATTTCTTTATTGATTCATTGGTGATCTGATGAATTTGCAACAACAGCACAAGTTTCCATCTAGTTGAAGGTTTATCATTTCATAATATGCTTTTAACACTTTTAGTGTTGAAAACAAGTTACATTTCATCTGTAGTGTCTTATCATAACAAGCCCTAAAATCCTGCATGATATCACTCATGCATTTTACAGTATTTGACCACTCATAGACTGCCACTCATCTAGCAGCCACATGTTTATCCTCCACACACTAAAGAAGCTTGTCATAGCAATTTTGGATTATTGACAACTAAACCTAAACTTTTGGCGCAGTTATTGACTCTGATTTGATACTATCACGATTCCAATTTGAGGGTGATGTAAGGACTTAGGATCAGATTTATTAAGACACGTAACTCAGAGTTTGTGTGTGAAAAAAAACAAGTGAAAAGAGCTTTTAAAATAGAATTATGTATAAAATAACTTTACTTAAGCCTAAAAATACCAGATGCAATGCAAGCAATTCAAAAAACAATAATAACTAGTACTGTTGATTGGCAACAAGAAATCCACTATAAGAGCCAAATTTGGGACCCAGCGAAAAATACTCACCCATACAGGAACATCTCATTTTTTATGGCCACCTACTGCTCATCAATTGGAGATCTGGGGATTATGGCAAAGACATTAATCATGACCATTTCTAAGGATTGTTTGAGTCAGTTACTCAGTAACATATCCCCATTATTGTTATCAACAATGCCCCAAAACACACGTTCCAAATAGATAAACACACACTAACAATAACACTAAAGTACAAATGCTGAATGGCTCACTCACCATAATGTGGCATGTAACATTACAATGAAAAAAGGGAAACTTTTTAATTTTTGTTACTTCATCATCATCATCATCATCATCATCATCATCATCATCATCATCATCATCATCATCATCATCATCATCATCATCATCATCATCATCATCATCATCATCATCATCACATCAACAACAACAACAACAACAACAATAATACAGTTCAGGCTATATAAATGAAAAAAGACCAGGCTCAAATATGTTGCAGATGAACTAGCTAAAGAATATGATCATCAAACCTTTGTATCTTAACGTGGTTGTACACACGCCATCTAAAGTGCAGTTTCTGTTGCTGTCACCTTTGATTTTATTGTCTAACTGTGGTGTAACTAAAGCGCTACCAGTGATATGATTAGGAAGTATCTCATTCCCGCCAACCTTGAAAGATGCTAATTAATTTAACAAAACTATTTTGCTAATAGTTTTAAAATTTATTTTAGTAAAGGGGCAGGGTTCCAACGCCCAAAACCCCTCCCTAGCTATGCCTCTGCTATGGTACTGCTTCTAAAAGTGGAAAATTTGCATGGAGCAGTGTAGGGATTGGGGAGGGGATTATATAAAGGAGAGAACATTGTCATTGATTTTTTTTCAATAAGGTATCAGAGCATGAATTTAGTTTTTTTATTGCCACACCTTGTACACAACTGTAAGCTTATGCTTACTGACAATAATATTTATACACTGCACTTACAACGTAATAGTTTTAAGAAAGTAAACATATACAAAATGTGGCAAGCTTCAACGAAGTTGAAAGCAAGTACAGCTAAGAATATCTACATATAAAAATCTTGTGTCACACTCACATGACTTTCTCAGTGCATTACAACTTCATATAATTCCTTATGTATTATTGGCATCATATAAAATGCAGTTCTTTGATTCATGTTATGTTTCTCATGATAAATTTTTGAGTAGAAATAATCTCAAATTAAGCACCTTGGACTTGCATAATATGGAATACAGTCCACAAACTACAGATTTTCTGCTAATAAACTGATACAGAAAAAATAATTGCATATTTATAAAGATTCTTGATAGATGCTGCATGGTAATTTAACCTGACAAAACTTAAATATGCATCAACAAATATATAAAAAGATGGCTAATTTGACAAAAAAGTTATTTGGCATTAATTGTATGTTTAATGAGTTCCTTATTTTGGATGTAGTAAGTTCGTTTGTCTCTAATGCTTTTTGATTTATACAAAATTATACCAATTCAAAATGAAGAGGACTTCATATACTTTTCAGAGAAAATTGAAGATATAAATTTTATAAATCATGTAAATATCGGAAAATATATGGTATTTTAATCAAATGCATAAGAGCGATTCTTGAAAAAAATGTCCTTGCAAAGAGTAGCTTGAGCTGGGGAGAATTTTATGAAAATTGTCATGATGTATATTTGAAAGATGTTGGACTTAGGTACAAAGACTGATATTCATTGATTTTTCATTTTTGTGTTATGATGTGTACTTGTGCAGACATGCACACACATACTCACTCTCGTTTCTCCCTTTGTCTTTCTCTCCTTCTATTTTCTGTTCTTTTTTTTTACCTTTTAGTTTGCGGAGTGAGGTGGCGCCATGGTAACATGTGCAACTCTCATTTGGGGGATCCCAGATTCAAACCTGAATTTCCAAAACGGAAACGCATGTTTAGAAAAAGCCGCGTGCGTGCGTGCGCGCGCGCGCGCGCGCGCGCGCGTGTGTGTGTGTGTGTGTGTGTGTGTGTGTGTGCGTGCGTGCGTGCGTGTGTGAACAGCATAACTCAAAAACAAAATCTTGGATAAACACCAAACTTTGTTTTCAAGTTCTGTGTTTTCCAACGATGCAATACAAACCCCAAACTATCCTTTACATGGTAAACTGTTTTGTTATACTTGATTTTCTCAAACATGGCTTTAACAATTTTGATTAAAATGCCAATTGTTAAAGATCTTTGCATGAAAAATAAAATGTATATCTTAAATTTTCTGTGAATAGCCTGTAATGTCCTTTTCATTTGGAATGAACTTTTTATAATTTTGTACTCCTTGTAAACTGTAAGGGATAGACAAACATACTACACACAAAAGGTAGATCTCATTAAAACACAGAACTCATGTCAAATAAATTGTTTGTGACATTAACTGCTTTCGATGTTTCTTTTTGATTTGAATCTTCAAATACTTTATGCTTTTTTTCTACTGCTAAGTTTATTTCTTATGGTCATGCAAAGATTGGAATTTTAAAGCCAATATATAGTGACCTGGTATAGATTTGACAATTGCTTCAGCCTACTATATCCTTGTACTTACAACAAAATGTGTAATAAAAGTATTTCTGCAAAAATGTATCTCAATTAAAAATAAATAAATATAACAATAAGCAGTTGTAAGAATAGTTTGTAGAAGAGGGTGCATAGAAAGTCATGTTATTGTCTCTCTCACACACGTGCATGCATGCACAGTACTGCACATGTGAGTTACCTGCTGACCGGGCTGCAAGTGCCTCCTGGCTGCAATTAATGTTCAGTCCCCTCCAGAACAATAGCTATTGTGTGCCATTTCCCTTCTCCAGAGGTTTCCTTATTTGAGTAGATTATGCTTCTAAAATGTTCTACTCTCACCTGGGAGCTCATTTGAGGTGAGTTCTATTAGAAGAAATGACGAAGTGAAGAGTGGACAGTGCAGTTTGGTTGCAAGTTGTGACTCAGCAGTCCAGTTGGGATTTGATCGACGGATCAGTTGTGTTGTGTTCCAAGTATGTACCAAAAGTGACTCAAGTATAATAACGTCTGTGCTATGCTGAGTACCTAAGTGCTAAATAAAGCATGTTTCACAGTAACTGGTGTTCTCATTTGTTACAATGTATATTTAGTTCAGGTATCTCAAAACCTATTATTTGGATGTAATCTTGGTATTGAATTTTGGTTGGAATAACACAATACTACTTCTACCTAATATTATAGCTAAGTGGTAGAAAAATAATAAAAAAAAAAGCTTAAAAGTTGGAAAACTGGGTCACAAAGTACCTGAGTGTCAACTTTGTTATCCTCCTCCTCCTCCTCCTCCTCCTCCTCCTCCTCCTCCTCCTCCTCCTCCTCCTCCTCCTCCTCCTCCTCCTCCTCCTCCTCCTCCTCCTCCTCCTCATCATCATCATCATCATCATCATCATTATTATATTGTCATGGCCTGGAATTACACATGTAAAAGTTGGCCAAAATTTTTTGATTAATATAGGGAAGCAAGCTTACACAGAATTTAATAAGCTATTCTGAATACATGCCAGAGCTACCAGTAGTCATTATGAACTAAGAGAATTTTAGTCATAACACCTATGGAATCCATTACTTCCGTTAGCTGAAAGGTAATAGTTATGCCTCTTTGTGATGTTTACATAGCATCACGAAGTCAACACCATCATAATAATGTGGATTGCACAAATGTATATGTCACTCCCTTGTTTACCTTTTGATACAAATCTATAGTGTGCATTAAGACAACATTGGAAGAAATAGGAATGTTGGAAACATGGGCAGAAAGAAATAACAAAAGTAAGGGTTTCTGGAAAGAAATTATAACAAGAGTGGAGGATATTGAAAAGTAAGAAATTATAAGTAGTTTCAAGGAAAAAAAGTCATTAATAGATTATAAATATTTTAAAACAGAATGGGGAAAAGAAAGATACATCAAAGTATGCCACAAAGAGACCAGAATGGGGTATGCATGGGCGAGGACAGGTGTTATGAATTTAAGTGGTCTAACAGGGAGAAGTAAGGAGGAGAGATGTATTAAATGTAATGGATTACATGACAATTGGCATTATATTTTGGAATGCAAGGACACAGTTAAAGGAAGAGAGAATTTAATACTAGAGAAATGGAAAAATATATCAATAGAGCTAAATGTTAGGAAGAATTTTAATACAAGATAAAATGAATCTATAATATTTAGGAAAAATTAGGTTAAAGTGGTTAAAAGATATATGAAGCAAATTGGAGAAGATACGGAAAAAGGGTAACAATGCAAAGAAGTAAAGAGAAATAATAAGCAATTCCATTGTATTGTAAACATTGTATAATTTGCATGTAAGTTCAAAGTAGACAATAAATCATTCATTCATTCATAGTATGCATTAACTACAGACGATGGTGTATGTAAAACTGATTGGGCTGCAATACATTAGGAAAATAGTTATTTTTCACACTGGGAAAAATATGTCATTCAAAATGTAAATGTGAAATTGAAGAACAATGTTTTTTTCCAGCTTAAATTAATTTTTTCCTTTAATTCTTTGCTATGTATAAATACCCTAGTTCATTTCAAATATAAGTGCAGGGATAAATAAATGCATGTGTCAAATATATTTTTCTTTCAACTTTTATTATTCCAGTCCAGCAGGGAGTAATGCTGGGATTACAATAAGCTTTAGCTAATGTGCTTAACAGTGGGACGTAACGTGAAGTTAAGAAATGCTGTTAAATTACAGATTTAATTAGGATGCACTTAATGTAATGGGTTGGTAGTTCTTTTATTACTTCATGCTACTGCTTCATGGCAATTGGTTCTAATTATCATGTGACAGCAAACTTGATGTAGGAAAAGTTTGGCACTGCCAAACTATTAAGTTATGTTGTGTTAAGCTAAGTCACATTAAGTAAACCCTAAATATCTCCATTTGATTCAATGTGTTAGACTTTCATGATATGTCACACTAAGGTATGTCAAGTTATGTTAAGTTCATCGTAATCCCAGCTTAAAGTATATATTTAAAAACATTTGTATACAACACAAAAGAATATTAATTAAGGTGTGTAACATGACCAATTAATTTCTTAAGTACTCATAAGTAGAAACTATTAATAAGGTTGTATAATACACAAAATATTTTTTTCTATTACTTGAATATTTTTCTTAAATGTACTTAACTTGTTGCACTTGAGGTCTTCCTGAGTTATGGAATGCAAAGAAAGGATGAAAGGTTGAAACAAATTTTGGCTATTTGTAGTCAACAGTTCATTAAAAGATAAAGTTTGACATATTTGGAAACTATTTAATGAAACTGTTTCAGTTAATTAGATTGCAGGTTGATTTTAACTACTTTTTAAAACACTTACTTGAAGTTTGCTAATGCCTGCATATTTACTACTTGATTTCTAAGATTATGCTTTTATTAATTTTCCTTCTAGATATCAAAACTGTTTGCCATTTCAGTTTTGAATGTGCTGTGGTCAATAATGGCTAATAAAAGATTTTCAAGGAATGATGCTGAATTACAGACATTGCTGGATCACATAACTCAACGTTTTCGATCAACTAATATTTTAATAGATATTTTAAACCTTATACCAATTTTGAAGAAGCTCCGTCCTCTGTTTACTGTTTACAAAACTGCTGAAGAAAATGTGAAGGCTGTACAACAATATATGAAGGTAAGTTTGATTTAATTATTTTTGTAAAAAATAGTAAGGGGAGAAATGTTTGTCATGTTTGTTTCTGAATGAAGAAGACTTCACAAGCTATTCACAGAAAATCAAGATATACATTTTATTTTTCATTTAAATATCTTAAATATATTGTATTTTAATCAAAATTGCTAAAAGCATCTATGAGAAAATAAAAAAATAATGGAAAATGTTCTATGTAAACAGTATTTGGGGTGCGGGGATTTGTTTTTGAAAAGTTTTGTATTGTATCCTCAGAAGTTTTGCGTAAACACCAAGTTTGTTATTTATCTGACATTTTGTTTTTGAGTTATGCTGTTCACAGACATAACATATGGACCTTTTACATAACTGAAAATGCTTTTTGTAGATTCATGGAGCTCAAAACATACTTTTTCCATGAAATCTCAACTAAAGGTTTACTAGGTACATGGAAGAGAAAGTAAAAATTGAAACCAATAACTAACATATATCTCGGAAATGACTGATGCCACAAAAAATTGATTTGAAATAAATTGTGTGTTTTAAAGAGCTCTACACTTCACATGCAGAAAATTTTTATCTCTCTTATTGTGTAAGAGTCAAGCAAGATTTTACAACATTCATTCCTGATGAGGAGAACTTTAGAGGCTATTTCCCAGAAAATTTAAGATAGCCACTCAGAGATCTTAAACATATGGTGTTTTAAGCATAATTGCTTGAGCAATTTTTGGGAAAATAAAAAATTACAAACATTTTCTAAGTAAAGGGTAGGTTGTGTAGGGAAATTTTCTTGAAAATATTTGCATAGTATCTTTGGAAGATACTGTACTTAAATGTTAAGTTATGCACACACCACACAGATTTTCTCTACCTAAAGAAAGTAATAAATGGAAATGGGCAGTTAAAAGAGGGAATGGACTGAAGAGGGCAGAATCATACCATGTTTGCGAGGTATTTATGATTAAGTACTTCGTTCAGCAAATGTATACAAACTTTTGCAACAAGAACTGACTAGTAAGTTAGGTGCCAAGTTTGTAGAGTTTTAGCATAGGAGCTGCATGAAATTAAGAAGTAAAAATTCTCTCAAGTGAGTAATTTTCTTTTACTAAATTGGAGTATTACCGATTTGAATTTAGACACTTTAGTCCCAGTTACTTTGATTTAAACTTTGAATTCTGCTGATAATGAGGATGAAGGTCCTTGAAACATGTACGAAGTTTAAATCAAAGTAAATGGGACTAAAGTTCGCAACTCAGTATTACTCTAATTTAATATTATGAAAGTTCTGATGTGTATAACACTACCATTAAAGTCATAATTTGTGTGAGTTTTCTTTTGTTGTCTGCAGGAAACAATAAAGAGTCATAAGCAGTCTCTGGATGAAAACAACCCAAGAGATTTTATTGATGTTTACTTAATTGAAATGCAGCAACAAAATGAGCACAAAGAGTCAACCTTCTCAGGTAACTATCCTTTAATTTCAGCTCATGGTTGCAGAATCAGCTAGCCTCTATTTAAGAAGATTTGTTACAGAATCAATATTAAGTATTACAAATGCTCCAATATTTGTGTAAAGGTTCATATTTTAATTCCTTGGTTAAGCCAGATTATATCTATGTTCATCTCCAGTAGTGGCCTGAACTGGCACTGCTTTCTGTTATTTTCTGCTGTAGGTATCCAGGCAACGTTTTCTTTGGAAAATCCTTATAGAATGAATGATTATAGAATGGTGATAAGGCCGCTGATAATTAGTAGGTCCAGAAAGTGGTATATGTATTAGATATTTAACTTTTGTGTGGTGAAATCTGATTCATACATATCTGAAAGCATAACTCAAACCACATTGTTGATTTAAGTATGGTTTAGTAATATGCATTAGTTGACCCAAAGAGTAATCGGAGAGGATTAGCAAACCTAATACAATATGAATGCATGGCTTATGGCATTTATTATAGGTGCATTAAAAGCCTTTAATCTGAAACCTTTTACACAGCTTTAAACTGTAAAAGGTTACAGATATTCTGTTGTCATCACTGTATTGGGAAGTTTTGGCATTATCACTTTGGAGTCACATGGTCTCTTACTGTAAATGTGAAATGTTGCTTTGTTAAAAAATATTCTGAAGTTATCATTCTGCTTCTCCTGCAATAAACATGTGAGACCTTTTGGTATATTTTAAATCTGCTCATTGAACATGAATGACATGTTGTTTTTGGGGCCATTTAGGATAATTTACTTGATAATTTGTACAGTGTTTAAAGAAAGAGGAACATTTTTAAAAAATCACCAAAGTGTTGCAGGGTGGAGGTGAGCAAACCGACTAAAGAACATAAGATTATATTCTTATAATGACTAATCATTTAACAACTGAGCGAGATGGCTTCACGGTAATGTGTGAGGCTTGTATTTGGGAAGTCCCAGGTTTGATTCCCGGTGGTCACTCACTCTGACCATGGGTTTTTCATGGTTTTCTCTGGTTGGCAAAGGCGAATGCTGAAGTGGTGTATTCTACTATGCACTACCTCTCTCCCCCATTTCCTCTCATTTCATTTTCCTCTTTCATGTTTCAGATTGACTCCGGGGCTGCGGTTTAGTTGGTGTCGGGAGATGGCACAGAGACTTGCAAATTGGAATTTCTTCTTGGTCCTTCTAGAGGGAAGCCTGTCAAGTCTCCCCTGGGTTATCTTTCCTCGGTCCTGCTAAAGCAATGTCCCTGAGCAATTGTCCCATAGCTGGGTGGTCAAGCCTGAACTATTAGGGAACTTTGTGCATCTCTGTCAACTCGTGCTGGCTGGCTCTGCAGCCAATACATCTCCTCAGTTCCCTCACCTCATCTGTTCTTCCTGGGGGTGGTGCACAAAAGATCCATTGGGGTTCGAGGTGCTAGGTTTCCCCCCCTGATCTGTGTCATTGTCAGTCATTAAATATGTGAGATGTACTCAAGGAATTAATCATGTCTGTATACAAATAGTCTAAGATGATCCATTGTTAGCCTTGATTATAGAGTGTAGGATATACAATCAAGGAGAACATCTTGCACACAGTGACCTACATGAGATCTGTTGTGTTTACCACCCTCCAGAAGGAAGGGATGAAGTGAAGGAACTACAGGAGGCTACAGGCTGCAGTGACATTTGGAAGTCCCTAACAGTTCCTAGCTTGATGATCCATCTTACTACTGGACTACTTAGAGAGGACGATGAAAGACTCATTCAACCAAGCAGCCCTCTAGTGTCTATGGGGGATACTCTTACTTTGAGCAAGCATCTGCGCCATGTGCCTGACACCGCCCTATGCCATGAAACCTAGAAGTTCACCTGAAACATGAGAAGGAAACAGAATGAAAGGGAAATGATGGAAAGAAAATCATGGTAGATGAGAAACCACTCCAGCATTTGCCTATGGACCAGGGAAAACCACAAAAAACCCAAGGTCAAAATGGGCAGCTGACAGGAATCGAAACCAGGATCTCCTGAATGCGAGCAGCCTTGGTTATAATTCTCATATTCCTGGACCACAGAAAACAACGCAGTTTTAGAATAATGAGCACCAGGCACACTTGCTAACAGAAACAATGTTCTTACTTTACATTAATATTTAAAAGTTTATGTAATATCAGAACATTGTAGCCATTCAACTAAAGGTACCTATATATTTTATCTGCCACTTGTGTTGTTTCCATTGGAGGTGAGGGGAACACATAAACATGCTGTATAAAGCTGCCTAATACTTTCTTAAACTAAATTTATTTTTTATATAAAGAATGCTATTTGGCTCAAACTTATAGGCTTAACTAGTACTAACCTCATTATAGTGTTCTATAAAATGATAATTTCACTTCACTTTGTATTACTTACGTTTCAATTCATATTCAAGATTTGTCTTCTTTCAGCCATGCTTCAGAAGATGTTCCAGGTGACCTTTATTTGACCTCTGAGAAAAATGTGTCCAGCGTTTTTTCATGTTCTTCTTCATAAGCATTCATTTTCATAAGGATTTAAGCCTGTTATATTCTGAATTAATTTTTTGTCTATATTTATACTAAAATGTAATTGTTCCTGTGTCATATTTGAAATTGTCACACAGCAACAATGCATTGTTAGATGAACAATCCCGTAAATGGAGAAGAATTTTATAATGCTTAAAATGCTATGACATACAAAGAATGTTGGTTATGTGACTAATGCTTCATATGCTACAATGCAT
This sequence comes from Deroplatys truncata, assembly GCA_030765065.1. NCBI lineage: Eukaryota > Metazoa > Arthropoda > Insecta > Mantodea > Mantidae > Deroplatys > Deroplatys truncata. The sequence goes on along the minus strand of CM060984.1, from coordinate 202,936,192 downwards.
ATGTTGCAAAAACTATTTATTGTTTTTGAAATAAATTATGTGAATTCCTGTAAGATGCAGGAGGCTGTGTAAATGTATTAAATTATTTTGGGGACAGCATAAGAAAAAAACTAAACATATTAGCTATTATGGTTCATAGCTCATTATCCAACAACTATAAATTAAATAAAGTTTTCATATTTTCTTTACCAATATATTTTTTATGTTGCAGTATCAACAGATATTATACTCATAACAACTTATCAGTTTTCTTAACCTTATTGCAGAGGAAGGACTTATAATGACATGCTTTGACTTATTCTCTACTGGTGCTGAATCTGTAAGCAACTTTTTGGGATTTTGTTTGCTGTATATGGTACTTTACCCAGATGTTCAGCAAGCTGTTCAAGCTGAGATTGACTCAGTGGTGGGTAGAAACAGAAAACTGTCTTTGGCAGACAGGCAAAGGTACATGGTATTTTGTTTTAACTTTATATTTTATTGTTTTTGTACAATACAGAGTATAATCCACGTCTATGTTTATGGGTGTGTATCTTGCTATATTACAGAAGGCCCCAGTTCAAATCTAGCTTGCAGCGAATTAGATTGATAACACTTTTTCCAGAGTTTTCACTTAGCTGATTATGTGGGGTATTTAGATTTATTCGGATTTTGCCAGCAGTCAGTTGTCTGCACATACCTAACATACTTTGAAGCAAGCTTATCACCAGTGTCTATAGCAGAGGACTGGCGAAAGATGAGTGGAAAGAGTGGATCTTAACTGACATGAGATCACCTTAGTGGAATGGGACTTGTATCGTACCTTTCCAATATTTATATTTGAAACTTCTTTCACTTGTGTCTCATAAATTTGCAATCTCAGCTATGCTTATAGGTAATTAAATAATTGGAGAGCTTTTGTAGCACAGAGTGCTTTGGCTTTAATGGCACAATTTTAAATTTTTAAATAAAAAGCAACTAAAGTAACCTTTATAAATATTTTAATTGTTTCTTGTTTTTTTTGTTAGTAAAAACAACCGTTTTTTGTTTTTTTTTATTATGTTTTGTCTTGGAACTTGATGAAATTATGGGCAATAACAGACAAAATCATTCACACAGTGGCCAATATCGTAACAATAGACTCCCCTTCATACCTTCTAGCTTGGAAGTAGCACTCAACCATGCAAATTCTGTGATAAGTGCTCACTTCTATCTCATGTGCAAAGAACGCACAAAATATCTTAGTGAAAAGCAGTTCCGCACTACCACTTTACATCAAACTGTTTACAAAGTTGGAAATGCATACAGTTCGAGGTTCAATTCTGCACCTCCCGTTTGAGACAAGGGGCTTGCTGAACTGATATTGATGTCATTCATTTAAACCAACTGGCAGTGATGACCAAATAAATCTGAAGACCTGTTATAATGTTAAGATTAGAATGCAGGCAGATTTGAGTATTTATTTCATTACGTTCATTCACTATTGAATTTACCCTTCCTGTTAAAGTTAAAAAAAAAGAAAAAACAAGATGTGTTAAATTTCATTACTTTCTCTACCCACTGTCATGTATCTTTATCTAGTTTCTACTTACTATTCTTACAAAAGCTTATTTTTTTATCTTCTTCATGTTAATTGAGAAACAGATTCATTACACATTTTGTTGTACAAGGGCAAATCAAAAAGTCCTTGCCCCTATTTTTTTCCTGCCAAATTATGAATGGAAAACAAAAACCAACATATACATTCGAAGTAGTGGACTTTTCAATGGCCGTCCTCAAAGAGTTTCCAGCTGCTGCCGGCAGCAGCACTGCTGTCAGTGCATTCAATGCTTAACACGTCCACGGCTTACGAGCAACGAAGTGAGATCTGTTTTCTAGGAGTAAGGGACGAATGCCCATCGAGATCCACAGGGAAATGCAGCCATCATATGGGGAAAGGTGTCTTGCTTTGAGATGTGTTGAGATGGTGGTGTTCTGAGTTCGAAAATGGCCATGCAAATCTGCATGACAATGAGCGTGCGGGGAGACTGTGTGTATCGGTGACTGATGACAATGTTGCCCACGTGGATGCGATGGTGAAAGCAGAGCGGCGCATGCACATCAAAGACATTGCTCAGGAGCTCAACATTTCTTTTGGGAGTGCTTTCGACATCATTCGTGGGTGCTTAGGGTACAGGAAGGTTTCATGTTGATGGGTTCCTAAGCAGTTGGATGACATGATGAAAGGCAAGTGAATGATTGCTTCTTTGAATCATCTGCAATGATATGCCGAGGAGGGTGACAATTTCCTGGATCGCATTGTTACTGGCGATGAAATGTGGGTACTGCATTACACGTCCGAATCAAAACAGCAGAGTATGGTGTGGAAACATCCGCAGTCTCCTGTTGAAAAGAAATTCCGTACTGTGCCATCTGTTTACAAAGTGATGTTAACGGCATTCTGGGATTGCCGTGGACCACTTGTGCTGGATTTCATGCTGCGAAGTGCCACCATTGTTATTTTTTGTGGGGCATACTAACACATTTGGATTGGCATTTCTTCTGTGTATGTGCAGTATTAACAAAATAGAGTAGGTACTTTGTTGACATATTGCAATGAATTTACTATATAAGAAAGTGTCTTAAAAATGGAGGTTTGGTGGTTTAAATGTTCACATCTCCTGTTAAAGGTACTGTTGTTTACATTTTGGTTTCTTAAATCTTCTTTTTTAGCAACTTAAATATAAGGTAGATATGGAACCATTTCCCTATAGAGGATAATAATAAGATATAGAATTTGAGGTTCAAAATAAATAGTTTGTTTTATAAATAACCGGAAACAGCAATTCCTGCCTCAAGCACTATTTGAACATACTATACATGAAGTGTTATTCAGAAGTTAAAGACAGTGAAGCGAAACAATAATTTAATTGAATCTTGAGTCAGTGGACGCAATAAAACTTTACTTTCTTGAAGTAAGCGAAGTAAGTTTCAAGTAAGTGAAGCTTTAGGTATCCACTGACTCAAGATTCAATTAAATTATACCTATACATACTCATTTAAACATTGCATTTGGGGATTTAAATGACCAGAAAGGTAAAGATCACAATTGGATCCTGATTCTATAATGTTTATTTATTTTTTCCATAATGTTTTAATTTTTTTAAAAATTTTGTCAAGAATTCAATACTGAGCAGTTGTATTAGAATCAAAATAAAAATTGAATAATGAATGCAGAAGTTAGTATATAAATATTCGTTAAACAAAATGTGTATTAGTATAATTAATTAGTGAAATTGTCATCATTTCCATAGAATGACAGTGGGGAAGTTCTTTTCTCACAATATTAGTATATGGAATGTGTTGCAAGGTATCCACATAGTACACATTTGCATTCATGTGAAACACCATGGTGTCTGTTCTGGATGTATATGTGATGTTGGAAACCGTGGATTGCTGTCCTTGTGTAGACATGGTGCATATCGAATTGGGTCCTTTCCAGTGGTCATCTGTCATTGATGGGGTTTTCAAGAATGAGGGTCCACTTCTGCCACCTTTTCTGCTCTTTCTATGAGGAATATTGAAGTAAAACAAATTGTATATGTTTTGAGCCCCACGTATGGGAGCCAATTTGTAGTAAAATTATTGTAGCCCCACGTATGGGAGCCAATTTGAAGTAGAATGTTTCTTACGTAATTTGTGTAGCGTAAATTATTAGAACTTGAAGATCTTATGTTGTGCTGCTTACTTCATGCGTTGCCATCTTGTGACGTCATTCTTTGTTAGGTTCGTAGCTCCATCTGGCGTTAGCAATTTGCGGCATTATTAGTTTTGTGTTTGATTTCATTTCAAATGTCCTCCGGCTAGCTATTATCTTATCTTGGGTAGAATATGTATCTCTATACAGGTTGTGAAGCGGAAAGGAATCTTTTATCCAAAAATTACACTAATAAAGAAATTTGTTTTATAATTTTTATTGTCGAACACGTTCACTATCACTTTTACACATTGATCTGGATACTCGCCAAACTGAAACTGTTATAATACTTCTTACTGATCACTTTTAACTCACGTACTTCAACTTTGTGTATAATTAACTTTACCATATTTTAGATCTTTCATAAATTTGCTGCGCGTAACTTGACGAACTGACTGAAGACGACGTGTAGTATATGAATGCTTTCGGCGAACTGAAGGACTGACTGACGACGTGTAATGTGCTAGGAATTTTGATGAACTGTGCGACCGACTGACCTTACCTCTAACTTGGCTTCTATTTATACTCCCACTCCCCGACATGCCTAAAGATTATAAATGAACTGCTATTGGCTAATAAAACGCGCCAACATTAGCGTCTATCTTAATATCCAATGAAAACCACGAATACATATGCTTTAGGAAATATTCCAGAAGGTTCTACCGAAAACGCGGCAACATTACGTAACTTCCTTGTTCCCAGTAATGATAAACAGCTCACCCCCTCGCTGCATTATTGCGGCTATTATTGACAGTTTCAGTAAAGCCTTATAAATTTACTTTCCAATAATAATTACAATTAATAAACATCTGAAATCAATGTCACATAAAAATGCATATTCATATTACAATCATTATTTACATTTAAGTAATTTGTGATACAAATTACCGCATCATATGCCCCACTAGAAACATAATTATAAATATTTACAACTTGTTTGGAAATTTTATAATTGGGTTTTTAGTCTCCTAAATCTTGGAACACACGCTATCACTTTCACTTAACACTTCACACGCATTTAACACCCGACATATTTTTTTTTTTTTTTTTTTTTATCTCGCCACTACTTACTGGCTCTGGTTTAATTAATTTAGATATTAATCTGACATCAAAAAAAATTTTTTTTTATAGCAAATACTGTACCCTAAATTATTTAATTACTGTTACCAAATTGTTTACTTTCATATATTGTTCACAAAAATTTATCAATTCAAGAATTTTTTGTAATTATTAAACATATTTACCAAAAATATTCACCCTCTATACAAATATATTTACATCTCTTAAATCTAGACAATGTTTCACATGTTCTATTTGCTACATAAATATTTTTTTTTTTTTTTAATTATATTTACCAATTTTTGTAATTTTGTACTTTATTTTAACAATACTCTTGGAATTTTATTTACGTACTTTTAATTTAATATCATATTAAGTTTCAATCTTTGCATTCTTAATTTTCAAATGTTGTTACAGTTACTAAAAATTTAATTTTTTTCTTTTAAATATTTATTTCTTTTTATTTTTCTATTTTTTTTTTCTGAATTTATTTCCGTTTTCTCATGACATATATATATATATTTAGTTAACCCTCTTACATTCCAATACATTTCTCTGCAAGTCATCTTTACCTATCCAGCATTTACTTTACATCTTATTGCTATTTACCCACCTGGATCAAATTGTGTGTGGCTAAACATTACTCGTAGCCGTATCCTAACCTTCAAATTTTTGTTCATGAATAACCTCTTGTATTTATATGAAATTTTGTCCCATGATAACATTTGAAAACAATCTAAAGTTTCCTGAACAATACATCTTTTAACAACTTTCATTTTCAATTCTTCTGCTATCTCTTTACTTTGAGAATACTCTGACAAATCTGTACTAAACTGTACTGGACTGGAGTTTTCATTTTGAACATCTTGGTACAATTTATTTCTTTGCATTACTGTCTCATTCTGTATTTCTGATATTTCCCCTCTGAGATTAACTTGCGCCTGATTCACATCTACATTCATAACCTCTTTCATCTCTCTTAACTCACTTGAAATACTACTCATTTGACTTCCTAACTCTGTACATTCTACATTAACCTCACTTTTAGTATTAACCTCACTTTCTTTGTTACCTATTTCCTTGCTCATGTCTAGCATTTTCTTTGAAACTTCTCCTATCTCACTTGCTATTACTTCCTCATTTTCATCTCTCATTTCTGGCATACTACTATCTAGCTTCGTAACTTTCTTTTCAATTTCTTTACTGCTTTGATCTACTTTTTGCTCTAATACCTCATTACTCCTACCAATATCTTCCCTTAATTTCCTATGATGTTTTTTTATAGTTTCTCTCAATTTCTCAAAACTCTGAGTTAATTTTTCTAATTTCTCAATATTCTTAATACTATCTTCCCTTAATTCCCTATGACTCTTTTGCATATATTCCCTGTTTTGTTTTATTTTCTCACCAATATTTCTCAGCAATTCCATCATTTCCTTCATCATACCAGCATCAATAGTAATATTTCCTGCTATTCTATTCTTACTTTCTGCACTAACATTTCCTCCCTCCAATACTACATTGTTTAAGCTATTTTCTGTATCCTGTATTGAATTACAGCTAACTGTTACATTATCTCCCTCCATCATTGTTTCTTCCATATTACTAGTAGCCATTGTTTTCCGTTTTCTAAAAAAAAAATTACGATACTCTGACCTTTGTGATGCTGTCTGTTGATGTAGCTTTGATGTCCAGCGTTCTGCCCCTTTCTCCTAGATTTGTATGTCGCTTGGATGAAACTGCATAGTTTTGTTGTCCTGTAGTTTGAATTTCCCAGTTGCCTTGTAATCTCGGAATTACGATCGTAGTCTGTCGTCCCTGTTGTTTCTGGAATCTGCGTCTTGTAGATCATTTCATTGCTGCATTCGCCCCTTCCTGGTCATCTCACTTCTTCCTGGTTAATTCTGCCCCTTCCTGGTTATTCTGATCCTTTCCTGGTCATCGTGTTCCTCTCCTGGTCATCTTGCCCCACGTTCTGGGTGCCAATTTGAAGTAGTATTAATGTTGTATTTATTTAACATTAATTGTAGCCCCTCGTTTGGGAGCCAATTTGAAGTAGAATGTTTCTTACGTAATTTGTGTAGCGTAAATTATTAGAACTTGAAGATCTTATGTTGTGCTGCTTACTTCACGCGTTGCCATCTTGTGACGTCATTCTTTGTTAGGTTCGTAGCTCCATCTGGCGTTAGCAATTTGCGGCATTATTAGTTTTGTGTTTGATTTCATTTCAAATGTCCTCCGGCTAGCTATTATCTTATCCTGGGTAGAATATGTATCTCTATACAGGTTGTGAAGCGGAAAGGAATCTTTTATCCAAAAATTACACTAATAAAGAAATTTGTTTTATAATTTTTATTGTCGAACACGTTCACTATCACTTTTACACATTGATCTGGATACTCGCCAAACTGAAACTGTTATAATACTTCTTACTGATCACTTTTAACTCACGTACTTCAACTTTGTGTATAATTAACTTTACCATATTTTAGATCTTTCATAAATTTGCTGCGCGTAACTTGACGAACTGACTGAAGACGACGTGTAGTATATGAATGCTTTCGGCGAACTGAAGGACTGACTGACGACGTGTAATGTGCTAGGAATTTTGATGAACTGTGCGACCGACTGACCTTACCTCTAACTTGGCTTCTATTTATACTCCCACTCCCCGACATGCCTAAAGATTATAAATGAACTGCTATTGGCTAATAAAACGCGCCAACATTAGCGTCTATCTTAATATCCAATGAAAACCACGAATACATATGCTTTAGGAAATATTCCAGAAGGTTCTACCGAAAACGCGCCAACATTACGTAACTTCCTTGTTCCCAGTAATGATAAACAGCTCACCCCCTCGCTGCATTATTGCGCTATTATTGACAGTTTCAGTAAAGCCTTATAAATTTACTTTCCAATAATAATTACAATTAATAACATCTGAAATCAATGTCACATAAAAATGCATATTCATATTACAATCATTATTTACATTTAAGTAATTTGTGATACAAATTACCGCATCAATATGCCACTGGCATGCATGTTCTCCAGGTTATAGGTTCTAACGAGGTATTCTGTGAAGCTTTCTGTCTCAGCTAGCAAGTAGATTTTTCTTATGGGAAGGAACTTGGCTATGCAGAGAGATTTTCTCAGATATATTGCCTTAATTTTGTCCAGTCTTGTGATATTTTTGAGGGTTAGGTAGGGCCAGATGAGTCTTAATGTTTATGGTGCAATTAGAACAGTTTTAAGCCCGAATAATGTAGTGTGGTATTCAATAGAAGTGACTGGACATTTTTCAAGTCCACAAGTGCTTTCATTGCCGCTACCACTCTCTATTCTATGTGCTTGGTGAATGTGATTCTGATTGTTTGCAAAGTGAAGCCAAGGAATTGGAATGAATTAACAAATTCCAGATTTTGGTTTCTACACACTCCTTTGTCATCTTTGGAGAATTAAAATCATCTTCTTTAAACTGCATCAGTATGAATATAAATAATGTGACTTGAGATTTCTTCTGTTTAGGAGATCAGAGGCAATGATTTAATTTAATAATATTGGAGGAAGTTTTGTTGATTACTGACCATTATGCACCACTTATACTAATAACTAATAACATTTTTCAGAGTTCAATCACCTTAATCACCACAAGAGGGTTACAATTCACTTATTTCAACATCAGCAACATATCAGGAGTCAAACATAGGTTGAAAATGGAAATGATTGAGCTCTGAAACATATTCCTAGTTATTAGTTTAAGCGGTGCATAATGGTCTAATCGACTAAATCCTCAAATGTGTTTGAGGTTTACAAATTAAATGAATTATGGATGGGTAAGTAATTTATGGAACATTTTGGAGAAAAATGAGTTAGGAGACATGTGGAGAAGGAAAGAAAATAACGTGAAAATGTTTTGGAAAAAGGCGAGGAAAAGACTGGAAGATATAGAAATACAAATCATGTTCAGTGAGATTGCCGAAAAGAGCTCATTAGTTTGTTATAGGCCAATGAGAAATACATGGGATAGGGAAAAATATATAGACATAGTAAATAAAGAAGAGAGAGAATTTATTGCATGGGTAAGCACCGGAGCATGGAGGCTAAGAGGGCTAAGACAGGGTATTCCTCAGAACCAATGTCCGATGTGTGGTGGTAATGAAGACATTGAACACATAGTATTTAAGTGCCAAGGAACAGAAAATTGGAGAAAAGAATTTTTTTAATAAGAAATGGTTGAAGGGGGATAGAAATACGCTTATGATCGAAATGATGTGCATGGACGCTAGAAGCATTGGACAGTTTTTGTGTAAAGTAAAAAATAAATGGCTTTGGACAGTGGATAGAGAAAACTAAGAGGTAGCGTATCTTACTTTGAATGGAAAACTATAGTGAATGTGTGATGGTTAAGTAATCAATAAGTGAAAAGTGAAAAAAACAAGTGGAAATGGGACATGAAAAAACTGAAAAAAAACAAGATAATTTATTGACAAGAAATTGTAAAATATAAATAATCTGTAATGATTGTCTACAGAATGTGTTGACGGGAAATTGTAAAATGTAAATAAACTGCAGTGATTGTCTACTGAATGAGTGGCCATCAAATTGTAAAACTCTTAAGCACAATAAATACAAATAAAGCATAATAAGTTCTTAAAAATGTTTTCCAACTTTAGAACTTAGCAAGCAGTGATTGATCACAATGAGTGATGTCAGTAACAGTTTTGCATAATTAAAATTATTTATCCAAATGTGTATTTTTAAAAGTCTAGAAAAGGCTCTGTAGCACAGATAGCCTATGAGTTACATGAGCCAAACATCTAAATGTAAACCCATCTTTTAGAAAAGTAAAATCAATATGATTTTGGACTAAGCTGGAGCATTTCTAACTATATCTCTGGTATTGTGAACAATATTCTTATTAAAACTTTGTGACAATAAACATTAATGTAAACTACATTTGTTTCTAGTCTTCCTTATGTTGAAGCTGTGTTGACTGAAGTATTTCGAAGCAACACAATTGCACCACTGACTCCACCACATCGTGCCACAAAAGAGACAGTATTCTGTGGTTATACTATTCCTCAGGTTAGTGTTTCATTAGATATTAACAGCTTTGAATTGAAGTATTACCAAGTCCTGTACTAAGATCTTTTCCTAGCGCATATTCGGATATATACTTTGTTAAGTTGGCACCAACAGAGTTGCAGGTTGCTCTTGAGTATGTCACACAACAGTTCAAATAGGCTTATCCTACAATTAACATGGAGAAGGATGCCAAAGAACTTTATTGTAGTGATCATTTATGCAAATGCAACAACATTCCAGTGAAGATTTGTAACTTGTTGCAACAACTGAGAATAAAAAAGAAGTTAATCTAAAGAAAAATTAAATGAGATGCACTATGTTGCTGATAAATTTATATGAAGTTCTGCAAACTACAACATAGAAACTAATGTTCTGATTTGAACTTGAAAATATTTTCTTACTAATGTGTAAGGAAATATTTTTCCTCAGACTATGGCTCCAAATATTACAAAACTAGAGAGGGAGAAAAGAGGGGAAAAAGCTTGAGAAAGTTTCAATTTTTAGAGACAGAGAGGGAGAAAGAGGGAGAGAGGGGAGTGAGAGAGAATTGCAAAATAACTATATATGCTTTTTGCAAAACAGAACTCAGAGTTCGTAAAAAAAAGATGTTTAACTTAGCTTTTCCTGTGCTGAGGTTAATAGTCACAGAAATATACCACATTCTCCCACTTTCTTGATTGGCTGCTTATCCTGCTCTAGGCTTTCTGTGCAACACAGCCATTGCATGTAACATTTCCTTTAAAATACACAATTAAAATATTTTGCCAAAATTTACTTCTGATCTTAGCAATGTTATGTTATATGAATTGGAATATAAATAATAAAAAAAAATTATTTGCTTTTGCAGTATTGTTTAAAAAAAATTTGAGTGCATTAAAATAACAAAACAGATCACTAATTGTAATATAATTAATCTAAAATTTTAGAGAATTTCATTGGGGGCAGGGAGCATAGATCCTCTGGCAATAGTGATAAAATGCAGCAACTAGTTCTGCAAGAAGCAGTGCATGCAGTGATAAATGAAAGGTTGCACCTGAAAAAGGATGGGCATTTTGAGAAACACATGTGCAAATGCTCTGCTGTGTAGGCAGTAACGAGATATGACATACATTCATAAGTTACTATTCTCTATTTGCCACCACCTTTGTTTGAAAGTCAGAACCTTTAGTAGGACAGGTTAAAGCTATACAGAGATTCTAATGCTTGTATGAGAACATGAATTAATATCCAGATGCAATTCTCTTAACAAACTACATAATATAGGTATTTTATTTTTCAGGATACAATGATATTCCCATGTCTATGGAGTCTTTTCCAAGATCAGGAACATTGGGGTAATCCTGAAGCGTTCCAACCAGAAAGATTTCTCTCATCAGAAGGCAAGTTCATACATGATGAATGGATGATACCCTTTGGAGCAGGCAGACGTATATGTATGGGTGAAACTTTGGCCCGCAATACCAGCTTTTTGTTTTTCACTACACTGCTGCAAAATTTCTCTTTCAGCATTCCAGCAGAAGACCCTAGACCCTCCACTGTTCCTCTATCAGGTTTCACCATGGCTCCACAGCCTTTCAGAGTGAAGGTGCTTCAAAGAATATAGAGGTTATGTTACAAGTGAACATTTACATTTGCACTGTTAACTCACCGTTTATTGATTAATGATGTAATGTTGATAATAAAGCTAGCAACCTTCTTACAGAAGATTCTTACTTAGCTGAAAATCAACTAATCTATTTCTTGTTAAAGATGCAACAATGTGGGAAAATTGGTGATGAAAACATTCCAATTTTATTCAAATGTTCGGCTTTAAAATCATATCTTGTAGTGAATTTGAATGTCATAATCAAACTCTTTTGTAGATAGCCAAATACCATATTTTGTTGATTGGCAAAATATTCTACTTTTATTTTCAGAAAACATCAAGTAACAGTGTGTTATATGGTACTGTATAAGTTCTTAATTACACAACATGAAAATTTGAGAGCAAACATTGTGGTGTCACATGTCTGTGTTAGATTTTTGTGTTTAAAATCTTTGAAAATAGCCATGCCAAAAGAAATTGTTATTTTATCCCAGGTTATTTTGCAGATATCTTGTTTTGTAGTAGAAAAACTCAGAGAATTGAAAAATAATAGAATGATTGTTTTTTAATGGGTAACAACTTTAGATACTTTGATAGTTGAATTGCACATGAACCATGTCTAACCAAACACTGGATTTATGGGTCTCTGCAGCTACTAATGTCTTCATGAACTTCTTACAAAAGTGGCTTGTAACCCAAGAATATTGTATAAAATGAATGTTTGCTATTGCTGTAATGCTTCATGTTTATAATCCCATGGGAGTTTATTCTCATTATTTCTGTTTAGATATTATGTTCATAATTCTTTAAGCAGTAAACATGAACAAAACTGTGCTGCTTTATCATTATCATCTAATTTCTTTTGCTAACATTAATGTTAAATGAATAGCACTTTATCACTTCTGGTAACTATTTATAATAGCTATACGAAAGATAGTTTATCTTCATATAACAACAGTTTTAGAAGAGTTTAATATTGATAAGGTTTAACATGTCATGATTTTGGGCTATTGCAGCAAATGAACTGGAGCAACTTGGAAGAGGAGACTAATCTGGGACAAAATGACTAGCTATTTTTAAAGGCATAAGGGTACTTACACTCCTAATAGTATATGTTAATAGACCTTGTTTAAACAGTGCTGATGGGTGTGTGTGTTTCCATGATGGTATTAATATTGTAAGCAATATATACCTATTACAGTAGAACCCCAATTAACCCCTCCCAATATTGGAGGGAGTGGTGTTGACGATTAACTGAGAATGGTGGATAATCCATCTTATGTAAATATAAACAGTAGGCTTAATAAACAAATACACAAAAAAACTCACTAAACACACGAATCCTACGTTACATTTCTTGTATATTGAGAAAAATGGTAATAAAGGTGATTGTTGTCTGTGGGGCAGGGCTGCACGGTAAGAAGTAATAGACTTTTGTTCCATAAAACCAATACAAGTGCATGTGCTTATTCACTCGCATCCATTTTTCATCAATTTTGTAGGTACATCGCTAGGCGACAACAGTACATTATGATCACTACTGTCTGATTGCACTACCACTTTGTGATTTGAAACTAAAACTTAAGCAATACTCAGCTGAAGCTATGAGACCAACCTCTTGTCTAGAGTATGTGTTCATTCTGGAGTAATTGTAATAATATAATAACAGATTTAAGCTACTACAGTTCAGCAACTTAGAAAAAAAAACCTTGGGAGGGGTAACTTACCTGGTCATGTATTCCCCCTCTCTAACTGCCTTGGGCGGCATGCCTCTTCTACTCTGCCTCTGAGTCACTGCTTAAGCACCACATGCCATAATTTCGCCTAGTCCGTGTTTTATTTTATTCTCACAAAATTGTTTATCACTTAATCACACCACTGTTGTAACTATCCAACTGTAGTGGCAGAACTAAAGACACAAGAGTATTGCAACAGAAATGCTGTGTTTGTAGATTGCTGTGACAGGTCATGCAAAGAGTACAGTGCAGCGGGTGTGAAAACAAATGTTTGCATATAACTAGCAATAGCATTTCACATACATGCTGTGTTATCATGGGATCTCTTTAAAAAGTTAATTAACATTTTTTATGGTATTTCATAGCCTTCACTCCTCCATCTTTTCAAGGAAAAAGGTTCCTCGCTGATTCATTTTCATAATACAAATTACCTCAATTGAAGTTTTACAAAGAAAACTAGCGGCTTTAATTTCTCTACAGGGAGCCCAATCACACATCATCATCATCATCAGCATCATCATCATCATCATCATCATCATCATCATCATCATCATCTCGAAACTGTGCTCTTTAACATACCTCTTACAGAACGGAATAAGGATTTTAGTTTTTGAGTTATGATATAAACAAGGTCCTATTAAATTTTTGTACACCATAAAATTGCTGTGTTCACAACAGTAACGTGACATTTGTTTCCTGCATATCAGCCCATTCCTCTTCAAGAGACCTCATTGGATAACTCAATAGCTAAAGCAAATGACAGGTAGAGTGGGGGCGATGTATCCCTCCTGAATACTTGCACAGTCCGTAGACTGAGGGATTTTACTAAGTTGTTATATATAATTTTTTAAACTGAGGACATTTGTCTATTACTTCAGTACTCTTATAGACTGTTTTTACAAGAGAATTTACAATAGTTGTGTTTTATGCCGTTATGACATTACAAAGCTTATAATTTTATAAGGCTTGTTCCTTTACTGCTTAAAATTGTATATTATGGAAATTATGAGACATAAAAAGATTAATTATAAAATTTACTATAAGACAGTGGTGCAACAGGGTGGGATTGGGTATTAAAACCTCTCCCCAGATCCCGATAGAAAAAAATTAACATATTTCTCAGACAAAGCAAGTGCAAACTTGACTGAACACAGTAAAGAAGACTTCACCACATTAAACTTTGGTAGCAACTAATTTCTACTACTCTGTAATGAAAGGCAAACCTCCACGCAGAGTGATATATTTGAGAGAATGATTACTGTAATGCAAATGCCAATTTCAGTTACTGAGGTCTAAATCATCTCGCTTTCCCAATATTTTCTTTGTATCATTGTGGCTGATGGTCTCATACCAATAGGTCAATTGTGAAACACTGCCATGGAGTACTAAATTTTCACCAGTTCAGTGAGGGCTATAAGATACTTTAGCCCAAAAATGAACCCCAATGGAAATTTTGTTTATCATTCCATACATGCTATCTGCTCTTAACCTCTTTTTCTTTACCTTATCTAAGTTAATGGACTGAGTTCCAATTCTGAAGCCTTCACAATGTATATTAAAGTATCATCTGTCTTTCAGGGGGAAATCACTGAATTTTGGAAAGAAGTAAGACAGAGAGTAGAAGGTTTAAAGAAGCAGGAGATTTGGCCAAGCTTTAAGAACAAAATACCTCTAAATCTGTTTAAAATAGTAAAAGAAATTGGGGATGGGAGAAATATATAGATAACTGTAATCAATTTCGAAGAACAGATGCTGGGTTGATGAGCATTAGGGCATTATTCCTAAAAGGATTAAGGAAAAGTTCTGAGGAAAGATGTGTTTTGTGTGAGAAATTAGATGACAATTTCCATTGTTTAGTAGAGTATGAAATGGTAAAAATGAGAAGAGATAGTGTTTGGGATGGAGAATGAGATAAATGACCACAGATGTAGTAACAGTTAAAATGTTGCCACACATGAGGGTAGGGAACATTAATAAGATGGGAGATATTCTAGGAAAACTAAGAGATAAATGGATGAGAAGTTTAAAGAAGGAGCATGAAAGCATGCATAGTTGTGATAATGATGATGTATTGTAGAAGCTCTTTACCTCGTTCAACCTGGGGGTTAAGGTATGGAGAGCCTTGGTACAGTGGTGCTATTTTTGTTTTTAAATATATGATTTGTTATGCTGGTTGTACTTTGTTGGAGCTATAAATAAAATATTAACTCATTCATAATTTCTTATGTAATTACATATTGCATCCCTTTATAAGTGGACACACAAAAACAGAAAATGCTTATAAATTGAAGTATGAACATTACTATACTTAAGTTTCATTTTACATATGTTTACATTTTTCAGGTATATTACATATTTTGCACTATCTTACATAAAAATAAATATTTTGCCATCTTACCTATGCATTGTATTTACATTTTCTTTCTACGATTCCCTACTTTTTTCCTTTAAAAATAAATAATTAATTAGCAATTAAAGTTGAGATTGAATGTTATTGACTTTGTCCCATTGCAAATATTTAAGCATTTGCTTGATAGATCAACAATCTAACAGTTAAATTTAAGATTAAATATTATTGATGTTGTGTATTGTAACAGTTTGAACATTTGCTCAACATATCAGCAATGATCAAAATTAAACCATCAAGACTGCACATATGGTTCTGAAATAAATTCTATTAGTTTTCTCTGAGAAGTGTGGCAGGAGTACACGTAGGCTGATGTCCTCCTGAATATCTGTTGTTTTCTAGACATTCTTGCCGGCTGCCAGTCGAAGAGCTGAGGAAACAATTCCTATCCTCTGGGATTTTGTGGATGAAGGCAAAATAATAACTGATTTTCCCTTAACCTTGATTTATTGAAGAGAATTATGTCTGTTCAGGCAGCTAGCAATTTTCCCTTATGAAGTGCTTTTTAAGTCTTATAGCTAAACCTTCCTGCCTGTTATTCTGTAGACTTAGGTAATTTGTCACATAATCTTCCCATCCACATATGCAGCATCTTCTACCTGGTTGCACATTACTGATTCTAATATCAGTTGCTATGGTAGTAACACACAAACTAATGCCAAGAGAGTATCTCAGAGAGTTGTGTAAACTCTGGACCTCCCTCCCTTTTTGTCTGTTTTCCTATGATGCCAAAATTTGCACCTTTATTTATTTATAACAATTTCCATTGGTTCTTAAGTAGCATTACATACTATGACAATAAAATGTGCCAAATTTCTGAAGTCGCACATCCTGCTGACTTATCCACAAAACCCAATGTGTCTGTCCTTCTCTTAAGTACATGTTTCCTTCTATTTTACCAACTCCCTTGTTCTGGGAAATGTATCACTATTTTTGTCTCTTTCTATTCTCTGCCCTCTCTATTTTCTGAGGTTTAACCTGAATCATGTGCACATTAGCGCTTGTGTTGATGGACTTTCACCTCTCATTTGCTAGCTTGCCTGTTCTAATTACATCTATGTTACAAGTTGGTTTACACATTTAAAATTATTCCCATATTTTATCATTTATTTTTAATCCTATTTCCAATATTTTATATGCTGTTATTTCCTATGCTTATTTGCGATCGGGTATGTCCCCTTACAGAAGGCATCATTATCAGGAAAGCTTTACAAGATTTAATATTGGCATCAGTAGTTTCTTCACTCGCTGAAACATTTAAAGCATAGGTTGCGATAGATGAAGGGCTTAGTGCAAACAGTGAAATCAAGGTGTGCCAAGTTATGTGAAAGCAAAACAGGATTTTCCATGATATTGCAAGTGGAACGGCATATATGACATGCATTATAAAAAAAAAATTCACAATGTCATTTGTCAAGAAGGCAAGTTCTATTGACACAAATGCGAGCTTACTTCTGGCAAAAGTGTTTTTTTAAGGATTGTGTGTTGTGATTGGTAGCTACAGATATACAGTAGTACAAACTCCAAAAACTGGAATATCGCTCTTTCTGGGACTCAGCAACCAGTTGGTGAGTCTAAACTACCTTGGTGTATGCTATCAAGAAACAATGGAAAGATTAAGGAGTGAAACAGAAGATTTCTGCATATGGATTATCTGATTAACAAATTAATAATAAATTAAAATAATGATTGTGAAGCACTGTTGAGAAAAGCAATAAATATGGTGTACAAAGAATGACCAGTGAGTGAAATAAGTTATTTTTCATTTAAAGTACAGATTTTCAATGTAATTTAAAATTATTTATTGTTTATATGTAATTAGATAATTATTAAATATTACATATTTGATTACATATTATACTATGTTTTACTACATATTTATGTACATATTTCTCAATATACTGCATAAAAATTCAGGCCTTAATCATCAGTCTTTCCTAAATTTCTCACAAAATGCTGAGAATTTGACATATCTACTCATGGTTTTGCACTCTATTTAATCACAACCAGTATAAATTTATTTATTAGACTATCAAATGGCCCTTCATGCATTACTTACAAATTTTATTTACAGGGTTAGAACCAGATATGGTAATATATTAGAAACTGGTTAACAATTCCATATCAAGTGCTAATATCTTATCAATGAAGGAAGAATAGCAATATGAAGGTCAAGATTTTTGAGTATCTGCATTAAAATACACACACGCACACGCGCACACGCGCCCACGCGCCCACGTGCGCGCACACCTCCCTACCACCCACCACATACATTTTCTCTCTTTATATGGTAATATTAGTATAGATAATAACATTTTTAAGGAGCAATTTGAATTCTACACGCTGCAAGTCGTAAAAAAGCGTTACTCCTATTATCCTGGGAGCCTTGGTTTACAAAATAAAATGTCATAAAATGCCTATCTCTGCTTATTATTTTGTTTCCGGTTGGTCTCAAACATTTTCTGGGCAACGGCCTTGTTTAAGTTTAGAAACCTGACCTTTTGCCGTCCAATTTTGATCGAGAATGTTGTAAGCTCTTTATGCAAGCAAATACAATATCAGAACAAACGCTCAACAAGTAGATAAAATGTCATGGAAATGACCTTAATTTAACTAGCCTTCCAAACTGTTGTGCATTGTCATATTTTCTTGCTGTTCCCATAATTTGTCGCAAACATGTCGTATGACGTCTGTAGCAAATTGGTCTAACCAACTGATTATTTATGTTAGGCCATTTCATTAGTTTGTAGCATGCCTTCAAGTGTGCTAGAGTTTACTATGAGTTTGGTTACGTATACAAGAAATGGCATACTTCTTTTACAGACATCTTTTGGTAATTATATTGTGGTTCGAATAATATAGTGCTAAAAGTATGGAATATTAAATACATGTAGTTTAACATTTAAATAACATGGGTCAGATTTGTTATAATATTGAGCCACCTTAGAGGTAGGAGGGCATGCGATTATTTTAAAGCTTACTGTGGATATAAATAACAAAGGAATATAGAGGTGTACTTGTTTTGAGACGTGATATTTCATGAGAACTGTAACAGTTATCTAGAATACAGGTTGCAAATGTGAAGCTTTAGTAACGAGAGCAGACAGTTTGAAATGTCACATATTTAATATATTGACACGAGAAATCTTGAATTGTCTGTGAATATTCTATGAGCTCTCCTTTGTTTGATTGAATTTTGCACAATTTTGAATAACAAGGAAATCTTAACAGATAGACAAAACCTAGCGTAGGAAAACTGCAGAACTCATTAAAATATACAATATGTATAAATACATTTATTTCGTAGCGTTAGCCGTTTTCGAAATATTGCATGTTGCAAGTTTAGATCCCTAAGTATCACCCATGGACATCCCTGAAAGTTTGCGATTCTTGTAATGGAACTATTTCCCGAAAGTTTTATCTCGATTAAAATGAAGTAGACAGCAAAAAAAAAAAAAAAAAATCGTAAGAATAATTTGTACACCCACTAATAAGCGCTAGAGGGTAGAGAAAGTCATGTGAATGTAACACAGACTTTTTGGTTCTCTTTTGTCCCTTGAGACAATAAATGGTTTTCTTCTTCTTGCTTTGTCCTTGCTGAATACTAATTACCGCTAAAAGCACCGGTTCGCATAAGTACGAGTAAAAGCTCTTCAAGAATAGAGGGCGTTTAATTTTGCACGTGACTTCACATAGAGTAAATGCTACATTTTCTCAACTGTATGACTTGTTGGAAAGAGTGGTATAGGTTATCTAAATCTGTGTCATAGAAAACTGCCCGAATAAAATATCTGGAAAAAGGCGAAAAATCGTAAGTCTTACAAAAATGAAGAAATATGAATATATTAAAAGTTTACCAAAATAATATGAAATATGAATTTTTGATAGGTGCATTGAACTCTACACACTGCAAAACGTAAAAATACTTGTTCTTATAACGATAGTAAGCATAGTTTAGAATATGACAATTTTTACCGTCTCTAGTTATATGTTTTAAGTGTATTGAAAGTATAGGCTGAATTATTGCGTATCTAAAGTGGTACAGTATTATTTTATTTGTATTTAAAGAAATCAGCTTTGTAATTCAAATAAAGTGTAAGAATTTGAGTGCTCACTTTTTACTGACCCGCACGGATTAGTTTGACTTGCTTAGAAGTGTAATTTTAAGATTTAGCTAAGTGATTCTATAACATTTTATACTTAAACGATATAATATATATCTTCCTGAAACATTATTTAACGTTGATATGAACAAATGTTTGTGTCTTGAGTAATTAGCATCATGAAAACTGAGGGTGATTGGCTCCAACAGAAAACTGCCTTCCCGAAGACGAGGGCGAAGCGTTAGCAGGCTGAGGGTCAGCCCGAGAGTGTTAGAAGTGTACCCACCCTTGATAAGAGTTAGTAGTCAGACGGAGAAGCCTCTAGTAACTGGAGCACAGCAGCGCACGTAGGCCATAGTGGGCCCTTTGTGATTCCAACGTGACCCCTGGGAGGAAGGGATAAAGTGGAGAACCGAAGGGTGACCAGATCAGGACAATGATGTGCATAGCAAGGACAGGGTCCTAATGGTGCCAACATGACACCAATCCCGAAGCCGGCTAGCCCTGGCTTAGCCAGCCGCAACCAATGGGGTCCCGGGAGTAGACGAGACACTTCCAAGAGGGTAGGAGGCCCCAGCAATCTCTCCAAGCGCCAGGGATGAATCTTTCCATAGATAAATTCAACCGTCCTGCCGCAACACGCCAACCGCCGTCGCCTGCTCCTTCAACCCTAAAACATAAAGTGAGACAGATAAAAGGAAATGATGGGGATAGAAAAAGATGGTAGAAGGGGAAACCTCTACCCAGAATTCGCCTACCGAGCCGGTAAAACCACGAAAAAGCCTACGGTCAGAGTGACCGCCGCGAAGGGAATCGAACCAGGGACCTCCCGAATGGAGCCTTATACGTTACCGCGGAGATATCTGCTTGGTACACTTGATAGGGCTCAACCCTTGTTAATGGTATGGAGATTGTAGGATGACGGGTGTAACTAAGGTAGGGGAGTGAGAGGAGATAGCTATATTGCTCCTCGACGGTTGCTGATCAGAATGCAATGGCCCTTCTGCACCGCTGTATTATGTGTTTCCAAAATTCTTATTTGTTGGGGTTGCTATTGAAATCCGAGCACCTCTTGGAGGATTGTATAGGAGATCAAGTTTTGGTGGGATTATTGGTGGCATTTGCCTTTCCCACTGCGTGTTTCCTATCAGAAATACGCGCTTGAACCTTGTAAACATCCTGTACTGACAATGGAAGCAGTCTGACTCAGAGGCACCATTATGATTTATTTTATTCCTTATCTGGGGAATCTTCAGGAAGTGTATTAATTCCACATTTCCTTTTATGATGACCTTGCAGTAATGTTCACAGGAATTGAACCTTAGGTATTCACAGTTATTCTGAAGCAGCAGTTCTTATCAGGATATGCTTACATTGATATTTACAACGATTCTTTATTTAAGCTACGAAAACAAAGAAAGGGGCAGGATTATACAAACATAAACCTTTTTTTCTTTCCAATATAGGCCAGGCCTGTTGAAACAATATAAGCCCTTTAAGGTGCCGATCGTCTTTTAAAACGGCCGAGAGAGTGTTATTGAGGGTACAGCTGTGAATATTTGATTATCAATCTGAAATGGATGTTGTAGTTTGCTTTCTGAAGGTAAGAGGGCGTTTATTACATTAACATTATAATAACTGAAGCCTTAGGTATTAGATGTCCATTATCCCAAAACATTCTTGTGAGAAAATTACAAAGAAAGATTTGGGGGATCTATGGAAATGGTCAAAATATGTAGCAAAATGTAATTTTGTTTTCATCCCCCAAAATTGTTTAATCCATCCAGATTTAATTTTTAAAAACTGGAACCTAATACGGTGTCAACAGCTGATTGGTAGTTTTCTTTTATTACATATACACAATTAGTGTCATAGTAGAGTTAAACTTCTCTTTGCATTTTCTGAAAAAGGAATATTGTACACTTTTCAGTCTTAGGAGTATCTTTATCATATACTAATGAATTATTATTCAAGAGGAAGTTTTGATATTTGGATAATTTTACAAAATATGCTTTTTGAAATATATGTGTAGATATTTCATAGAAATCCAAATTTAGAGTTTTTTTTAAATTTGGAAAACAGTAATATCAGAACTTCCTCTTCTACATTTTTAGGGATTCATAAGCTTTGTTTTAAGCACAAAGTCAAGTGTAGACGAGAAAAACTCTGAAGTTACTTCATATTGTGGGCAATAAAAATAAAATCAGAGTTTTATACTTATTTATCTGTATGTCATTGAAATATGATAATAGTACATTAAATCATCTTCTAAAAAAATAGGATAATAGGATTTTCATAGTAATTTCGGAGAAATTATAGACGAATGTCACAAACTACATGGGATAAATAATTTATTTTATTGATGAAATTCCAGCTACTTCGTTGTCAACATATAATACCAGGTGGCCCACATAAGCCGTCCTTAGTTGAAGTTAGTTTATACCGGATAGCGCGGATGCCAAAAGGTTTGCCTAAGCGGAACTGCAAAGGGGACTCCATACAGACAGAGAGGAGACCGTTAAATGTGAGACTAATGCTTGAAAACGAACACTTTAACTGTTATTGCTGGTCTCAGAGCCTCTATATGAGGTGTTCCGGGTTCGACTCCCGGCTGGGCTCCAGAAAGTTGTCTTTAAACAAAAACATTTCACGGTACGCCCAGAGTCTGTTGTTTGAATGTGAGAATTTGTTTGTGGGGGGTGTTATCGATTATTTAATAAGCAATTCGCTCATTAACAAGAATTCAGGATTGCTGCTTGACGCAAACCTGAGCACACGTGTTAAGTCATTTAGTTCCATGACAGTTAATCTACAATTAGTACAACCATATGGCACCAATTGGTGCCGCAGAGTTAACAAGGTTAAACAAAATTCTATTTTTATTATATTTATGCACCCTTAAAGGTGCGTTAGAATTAAATTATTTAATATAGTGCATTATTCATAATAAGCATTGCAGAAACATGCCCACCTTGGTGGACAAATTGATGTAAGGGCCTCTCAGGCCCACGTTCTACCTGGAATGATCAGGACCCTCTGGATACCGAGGGTCCTGGAATGATTCATCATTTTTAATAATATTTCTGCACTTCCTCTCCCCCATAAAAAAGACAGAAGACAACGTGAACATGTTCAGAATACAGCCTTATAGCGTGAGCTGCATTTTGGTGCGTCTCCACACACATCGTAACCATATCTTTGTGTTCGTTATGGTGAGCGTTACCTTTTTACCTGAATGATCTGGCTCGAACTGCATCCAGGTGACCACACGACCTTATCGGTAAGAAACTACCATTTAAACACCTGCAGACAGTAACACTACCTCGGTGACCTTTCGCTTTGTACCTACACTGCCCCTTTGAGCAGCAGTGATACGGCAACTTCTTTTGCACCTATGTATGCGGGAAACATAAAACTCCAATGGACGGCTTGTTTGGGTTACCTGATATATTGAACATTAATTAACGTTCCATGTGATTCTTTTTGAGAGAACACTAAAGTATTCTGGAAGTTAAAAAAACTTAGTTTCAGCGTTTAAATTCACGTTATACTATGTAAATATGCATTGGTATGAAAATTACTGCTTTTAAATGATCCAGTCTATTCAAATAAGCATTTTATTAAACTTTGGTGAAATAAGACTGATCTAGCTTCCTACTTCACCTTCCTATTTGAATACGCTTATGCTTCATCCACTGCTACTTGCTTGTATTATATCCAAAATCTACAAAATCCAGTTGTTACTTTCCTCATGCAAGTTATGCAGAACATCTGTGCATCCTTTTCATTATGGGGCTTATACTTTGCAAAAGCTTTGCCTAAATGCAATTACTTTTAGAAAATGGGTAAAATATTGTTTTCCAGAAAATTAATAGAATAAATGCATCCGTGAGAGACTTTGAAGTAAGCTAAATGTCATTAGTTTATATAAAATACAGTATATTTTAAAATACACTTTTTTCACAGAAACAAATCATTCTTAATATTATTGTTGTGCAAGTTGTGACGTCATCAAAACATTTTTAAATTACAACAATCATACACAAATTCTACACAATAATACAAACCTTGTGATAGAATACAAAAACATAATGTGCCATTTAAAAACGTTTCCGATGACGTCACAACTTCATAACAATAATATTAAGAGCGTTTGTTTCTATGAATAAGTGTCTTAAATTTACTGCTTGACTTATCCGAGCATTTTTTTTTGAAAAACATTTCCATTTAACTGTGGCAGAAAATATGCGGAACTTTGAAACACACTGTATATATTTATGTAACGTAAAACGTTATCGCTTTGAGCAAAGTCGTTTTGTGGAAATGGGCCAAGTGCTTCTGTCCACATTATTACTTTGTGGCTCCCTGAATAAAAAAAATCTGATGTGTTACACTCACATGAGTTTTTCTACTCTTGTACAAACTATTTCTACAAACGCTTATTTTCCATATGCTTCATGTTAATCGAGATGTTCATCTTAATTGCTAATTCTCTTGTAGGTGCAAGGGGAATTGCTAGGCTTTAAGCGATAGTCAAATATTTTAAGAGCTGGTTGCTATGTGGAGTATACCATTCTCTTTGCATTACTACGACAAAAAATGAATAACGAATTCCCAATAAGTATTGGAAAATTTAAGGGAATAACAAGAAATATCTCGATAATGGTTCACCCAACAAACAAAATCTGATGTGTTACACTCACATGACTTTCTCTACTCTTGTACAAACTATTTATACAAACGCTTATTCTCCATCTACTTCATGTTAATCGAGATAAACATTTGCAAACTCTATCTTATTGCTAATTTTCTTGTAAATGTAAGGGGAATATATATTTACAAGGGCAATTTGGAAATACAGTAGCCTTTAAGCATAGAAATATCTCTTAATAGCTGGTTGCTAGGTGCAGCACCATTCCCTTTCCCACAGATTAATACTCTTTGCATATCCAAGGCAAAAAAATGAATAACGAATTCCCATTTGAGAAAATAAGTATTGAAAAATTTAAGGGAATAACAAGTAATATCTCGAAAATGGTTCACTCAACGAAAAAAATGTATATGACATAAATTGTGTATTTTAACGCGATCTACATTTTTTGTGTAGTAAAACTTTGTCTATCTGTTATGCTTTACCAGTTATGCAAAAGTCGTTCACAATGAAGAATACTTTTGGAGACGTTCCCAGGAAATTCAAGATATACATTTTATTTGTCATAAAATATCTTAAACATATGATATTTTAATCAAAATGGTTAGAGCCATTTTTGGGAAAATTAAAATTTTCGAAAAATCTTCCATGTAAAGAGTAATCTGGGGTGGGGGGATTTTCTTGAAAACCTTCGTGACGCATCCTTGGAAGATACTGAACCTAAATACCAAGTTTGGTGTTTATCCGACTGTTCGTTTCCGAGTTATGCTGTTCTCACACACAGACACACACACACAGACACACACACAGACACACAGACACACACACGGACATGTTTCCAAAAATGTTTTTTTGGATTCAGAGGGCCCCAAAACATGTATTTCCGGTGAAATCTCGGTATCGAATTTTTGGGTGGAATACAATACTTCCCCTACTTACTATACGTAGTAGAGAAAGTAAAAATGTATATGACATAAATTGTGTATTTTAACGCGATCTACATTTTTTGTGTAGTAAAATTTTGTCTATCTCTAATGCTTTACCAATTATGCAAAAGTCGTTCACAATGAAGAATACTTTTGGAGACATTCTCAGAAAATTCGAGATATACATTTCATTTGTCATGAAAATATCTTAAACATATGATATTTTAATCAAAATTGTTAGAGCCATTTTTGAGAAAATTAAAATTTTCGAAAAATGTTCCATCTAAAGGGTAATCTGGGGTGGGGAGATTTTCTTGAAAACCTTCGTGTTGCATCTCTGGAAGATACTGAACCTAAATACCAAGTTTGGTGTTTATTCGACTGTTCGTTTCTGAGTTATGCTGTTCACAGACACACACACACACACACGGACATGTTTGCAAAAATGCTTTTTTTTGGATTCAGGGGGTCTCAAAACATGTATTTCCGGTGAAATCTCGGTATCGAATTTTTGAGTGGTGTACAATACTTCCCCTACTTTACTATACGTAGTAGAGAAAGTAAAAAGGAGAAGTTGGTTAAGTGTAAAGCTTGGTATTTAAGTTCCAAGGATGCGACACAACGATTTTTAAGAAAATACCCCAATTCCGCACTAGCCATTACATAGAAAAATTTTCATTAGTTTTACTTTTCTCAAAGATGGCTCTAACGATTTTCATTAAAATATCATATGTTTAAGATATTTTTATGACAAATCAAATGTATATCTTGAATTTTCTGGGAATGTCTCCAAAAGTGTTCATTGTGAACGACTTTTGCATAGCTGGTAAATCATAAGAAATGGACAAAATTTTACTACACAAAAAATGTAGATCGCGTTTAAAGACACAATTTATGTCATATACATTTTTTTTGTTGAGTGAACCATTTTCGAGATATTGCTTATTATTCCCTTAAATTTTCCAATACTTTTTCTCAAATGGGAATTCGTTATTCATTTTTACTTTCTCTACTGCGTATAGTAAGTAGAGGAAGTATTGTATTCCACCCAAAAATTATATACCGAGATTTCACCGGAAATACATGTTTTGAGACCCCCTGAATCCAAAAAAACCATTTTTGGAAACATGTCTGTGTGTGTCTGTGTGTCTGTGTGTGTGTCTCTGTGTCTGTGAACAGCATAACTCAGAAACGAACAGTAGGATAAACCAAACTTGGTATTTAGGTTCAGTATCTTCCAGAGGTGCGACACGAAGGTTTTCAAGAAAATCTCCCCACCCCAGATTACCCTTTACATGGAACATTTTTCGAAAACTTTAATTTTCTAAAAAATGGCTCTAACGATTTTGTTTAAAATATCATATGTTTAAGATATTATCATGAAAAATGAAATGTATATCTTGAATTTTCTGGGAATGTCTCCAAAAGTATTCTTCATTGTGAACAACGTTTGCATAACTGGTAAACCATAAGAGATAGACAAAATTTTACTACACCGAAAATGTAGATCGCGTTAAAATACACAATTTATGTCATATACATTTTTGTTGTTGAGTGAACCATTACCGAGATATTGCTTGTTATTCCCTTAAATTTTCCAATACTTTTACTTTTTCTCAAATTCGTTATTCATTTTTACTTTCTCTACTACGTATAGTAAGTAGGGGAAGTATTGTATTCCACCCAAAAATTCGATACCGAGATTTCACCGGAAATACATGTTTTGAGACTCACTGAATCCAAAAAAAGCATTTTTGGAAACATGTCCGTGTGTGTGTCTGTCTGTGTGTCTGTGTGTCTGTGTGTCTGTGTGTCCGTGTGTCTGTGTGTCTGTGAACAGCATAACTCAGAAACGAACCGTCGTATAAACAACAAACTTGGTATTTAGGTTCAGTATCTTCCAGAGATGCGACACGAAGGTTTTCAAGAAAATCCCCCCACCCCAGACTACCCTTTACATGGAACATTTTTCGAAAATTTTAATTTTCTCAAAAATGGCTCTAACGATGTTGATTAAAATATCATATGTTTAAGATATTGTCATGAGAAATGAAATGTATATCTCGAATTTTCTGGGAATGTCTCCAAAAGTATTCTTCATTGTGAACGACTTTTGCATAACTGGTAAACCATAAGAGATAGACAAAATTTTACTGCACAAAAAATGTAGATCGCGTTAAAATACACAATTTATGTCATACACATTTCTTTTGTTGAGTGAACCGTTTACGAGATATTGCTTGTTATTCCCTTAAATTTTCCAATACTTATACTTTTTCTCAAATTCGTTATTCGTTTTTTTTTTACGTCCTGGACATGCAAAGAGAATGGAATGCGCCACATAGCAACCAGCGTTAAAATATTTGACTATAGCTTTAAACCTAGCATATTCCCCTTGCATCTACATGAAAATTACCAATAAGATTGACATCTCGATTAACATGAAGCATATGGAGAATAAGCGTTTGTAAAAATAGTTTGTACAAGAGTAGAGAAAGTCATGTGAGTGTAACACATCAGATTTTTACTTTCTCTACTACGTATAGCAAGTAGGGGAAGTATTGCATTCCACCCAAAAATTCGATACCGAGATTTCACCGGAAATACATGTTCTGAGACCTCCTGAATCCAAAAAAAGCATTTTTGGAAACATGTCCGTGTGTGTGTCTGTGTGTGTGTGTGTGTGTGTGTGTGTGTGTCTGTGTGTCTGTGTGCCTTGAACAGCATAACTCAAAAACTAACAGTCGGATAAACACCAAACTTGGTATTTAGGTTCAGTATCTTCCAGAGATGCGACACGAAGATTTTCAAGAAAATCCCCCTACCCCAGACTACCCTTTACATGGAGCATTTTTCGAAAATTTTAATTTTCTCAAAAATGGCTCCAACGATTTTGATGAAAATATCATATGTTTAAGATAATGTCATGAGAAATGAAATGTATATCTCGAAATTTCTGGGAATGTCTCCAAACGTATTCTTCATTGTGAACGACTTTTGCATAACTGGTAAACCATAAGAGATAGACAAAATTTTACTACACAAAAAATGTAGATCGCGTTAAAATACACAACTTATATCATATACATTTCTTTTGTTGAGTGAACCGTTTTCGAGATATTGCTTGTTATTTCCTTAAATTTTCCAATACTTATACTTTTTCTCAAATTCGTTATTCATTTTTTTATGTCCTGGACATGCAAAGAGAATGGAATGCGCCACATAGCAACCAGCGATAAAATATTTGACTATCGCTTAAAAGCTACCATATTCCCCTTGCATCTACAAGAAAATTATCAATAAGATTGACATCTCGATATCTCGAATAATATGAAGCATATGGAGAATAAGCGTCTGTAAAAATAGATTGTACAAGAGTAGAGAAAGTCATGTGAGTGTAACACATCAGATTTTTTTTGTCCTGGTAATGCAAAGAGAATGGAATACTCCACATAGCAACCACCTCTTAAAATATTTGACTATAGCTTAAAGCATACCATATTCCCCTTGCACCTACAAGAAAATTAGCAATAAGATTAACATCTCGATTAACATGATGCATATGGAAAATAAGCGTTTGTAAAAATAGTTTGTACAAGAGTAGAGAAAGTCTTGTGAGTGTAACACATCAGATTTTCTTTAACGTGCTATCCATGGTAATAACAAAAAGTGATGGCTTCCTTAGCAAAGAATCGTTGCTTCTCTATGCAGTTAGCTTTACAGGTGTTTTCTTGGTGAACGACTTAAGGAATTCAAAATTTTAATCACAGGCATTGCTCTAATGTATAGAATTGGAATGGCAAACTGAGATTTTTAAATGGTGAGAAAAAACCCTGATGGTCGCATTAGATCTCAAAAATGAAAAAAGGAAGGTATTTTGTGTTTATGGAACCTTTTACATTTCAGCGTCAAAATTACTTGTGTTAGCCTAGGAAAATGGCACAGCTGAAGAAAGCATTAACCAAGTTGACAGAAACAATTCCAAACCAGATCTTACCAGTGATAGAAACATTGCAGTAATTTAGTAAGAAACTATACAACTGAAAATATTCAATCGTAATTGAGAGTTAGGAGCACTTGTAGAATGTTAACATTTTCTTCTTTTGCAGCAACAGCTAAACGAAGTAAATTGCTATGAAAATAGACACAGTACTTTGTCACTTGTGCATAGATGCTCAAATGCCTTATCACTTAAGTTGAAAATGTCTGTTTTGTTTAAACTTGAATTCTGTATTACATGTGGTATGAGGTAGCGAATAATTTCTAGTGAGGTTTTTCATTATAGTGAACTATTTGAGCTCAAAAGCTCTGAAATGTATTACATAATATACATGGGGACACATGCTGTCGCTGGGAATACGTAATTATATACTATAAACGTGATTAAAATATTTAAATGGCTGGCCCCGTAGCTCAGTCGGTAGAGCACCTACCTGTTGTGCTAGGGGCCCCGGGTTCGATTCTCGGTTGGGGGTGGGAATTTTTAGTAGCCAAGATTATTCCTTGTCCTACTCAGAGTATGAATGAGAGTGTGAATGTGCGTGTGATCTAATGAATAAAAACCAAAGTGCAAGAAACCCAACGACAAGAGAATACGAGTTAACACCATTGCCTATAGGAAAGGCCGCCGATAAGACCAATGCAGTTAAAGGCGGAGTATAAATGGAACTAAAAAAGAATTTAAATGAGATCTCGCGATCTAAAAGTCAGTTTTTATATTTGTATCTTACATTAGTTATTCAAGTGTTTATGTTTTAATATACAAGCGATTTTGTCATTCAGTTAATGTTTCCTCACACAGCACAGTTTTCTGATTACTTAAAAAGAAATCTGATGCGTTGCACTCACATGACTTTTTCTACTCTTGTACAATCTATTTTTACAAACGCTTGTTCTCTATCTACTTCATGTTATTCGAGATATCGAAATGTGTGAAAGGGGAATATGGTAGACTGTAAGCGATAGTCAAATCTTTTAAATCTTTAAGAGCTGGTTGCTCTGTGGAGCATTTTATTCTATTTGCATGCCCATGAAACATAAAAAAACGAATAACGAATTCCCATTTGAGAAAAAGTTTAAAATACTGCAAAATTCAAACAAATAACAAAGAATACCTCAGAAATGGTTCACTCCGCAAAAAGTGTATATGACATAAATTGTGTGTTTTAGCGAGATCTACACTTTTTGTGTAGAAAAATTACGTCTATCTCTTAAGGTTTACCAGTTAAGCAAAATCCATTCAAATGAAAAGGACTTTTGATAACATTCCCAGAGAATTCAAGATATACATTTCATTTGTCATGAAAACATCTTAAACATATGATATTTTAATCAAAATCATTAGAGCCATTTCTGTGAAAATAAAAATCTTCGAAAACTGTTCCATGTAAAGACTAGTCTGGAGTGGGGGAATTTTCTTGAAACTCTTTGTGTCGCATCTTTGAAAGATACTTAACCTAAATACCAAGTTTGGTATTTATCCGACTTTTCGTTTTCGAATTATGCTGTTCAAAGACACACAGCCACACGGACACACAGACACACACACACATGAAAACCTTTTTCTAAAAACATATGTTATTCAAGGGTCCTCAAAACATGTATTTCCGGTGAAATTTCGGTATCGAATTTTTTAGTGGAATGCAATACTTCCCCTACTTACTATACGTAGTAGAGAAAGTAAACACGCCCCGTCGAAATTGCTATTATTGATACTATATTAGGTATTAGTTGTACCTTTCTAATAACATTTCTATTGAACATACATACACGAAACCTAATCTATTTTTATTGTGTTAAATATTTGAGCAGAGTCAGGCATCCAAGATTTTCGATAATTAACTTCTCTCGTTCATTTCGCATTGACAGTGGCTTATTATTCATACTATTTACATTCACTTTCATTTTGAAAGCATAACTATAATTTGTTACTATAAATGCAATGCGAAACAACTAACACCCCAGCACCAGAAGCGTGAGTGATAAAGCTGAAAGTAGGGAAGTGTGGGTGATTTTTAGAGCGAGACAGCGTTAATAGTTGGGGGTTGCGAAGAGAATAAGTCACTTAATTTAGGTAGCAGGCGCGTAAAATAGAAAAGTAATACGTTTCGAACTACCTTTAGAATATTCAGTGCATAATTTACATTAAATAAGCTAAATACAGTATATATGGAATTAAGTGTCATTATTGTGGGTGGAAACTGTTGGGGCTAACGCTAACCAGCTAACATACAGAAACCACCTCTTCAGTGTTCCATACATATTTTCTAGTCAGTAATACTTGAGAAGGAACAATAACATTTTGAATATACATGTCTATAAACAAAAGCGAACAAAACGACTGGTCTCTCGTATTTTTATTCCATAGTGCTCTTTAATAAAATAAGCTTTAAACAAGTTGCAAACTACGAGTACTGCTGATTTACAATCTAGAGGTGTAGTCTGTCAAAACTTCATTCTGAGTATCTTTTGGATCACTTTGGATATATTACATCTCGGCACATATCCATAGAGCCTACTCTTGGTATTTCAGCTTTAGTTAAAGCCAGGCACAGGGATTCTTAAGGAGTTATCCACCGCCAAACCACATATCAACACAAAGAATGTAAACAACAGCGGTCACTGACACATGGTCTGGCGAGTGCTGTCTGAAAACGCCAACAGATTGTGAGAGGAATAGGAGTTGGTTTGTTACCTGCGACGTCTTTGCCTAAAGTTCAGTAACAGTTCAACTTTGTTTCCTTTCGTTCTGGATTTAACGCTTAGAAATTCCTATGCCCGGTTATAACAAAACTGTCAATGTTCACAGTGTTCGTAACAGATGTTTGTTAAGTATATGGATGTTCTATCCTTTTCTGTACAAATTTATCCTCTTTATAGAACAATGCAATATTTGTTTGATATTTATACAAACCCAATTTAAAGTTTACTAGTTTAAACGTTGATAACAAATACGTTCTTGCTGAAAGCCCTGCTGCATTTCAAGGTTTTTAAAACATAAAATTAACAATTCTTCTTCCACATTCTTAAGTAGTATTTTG
The DNA here is from genome assembly GCA_030765065.1 of Deroplatys truncata. Lineage (NCBI taxonomy): Eukaryota > Metazoa > Arthropoda > Insecta > Mantodea > Mantidae > Deroplatys > Deroplatys truncata. The sequence continues at coordinate 202,903,879 of CM060984.1, read as the reverse complement.
GATAACTAGGAATTTGTCCCGGTGTTATACGCTTATTAAGATCACCTGTGTATATCCCTCTCCAACACTTGGTAGCTAAAGCAATACTCAAACTGTCCAACAGTATATGCTGTATATATAAGTCTATGCCCACCTACTAGTGCATTAGTATAAAAGTAAGTGGAGAAACGGACGGACTAAGCAGAATTTTTGAGAAAGAAAAAGTGGTACCCTCGAATTATATTCGTAGCACAGCGATTTTCACATTAATTTTGCCTTTAGAGGAAGGGAGGAGGGACATAGAACGGTTATCTTTTATTGTCTCACCAAGTATCCCTAGACACTATGGATACTTTGCACTCAAACAGCACATTAATTTGTAAATAACAACAGCGCTAGGAACTTGGTCGAACGTCACATGTATTAGTTGATTTATTCCTGTTACAGGAATATTTATCTTCCTTTGAATCATTACAACATCTTGAGGATATTTGTGCTTTCTCACAGATTATTCCATATCTACATTAAATGAACAACGTTTGACTATGATGCCCTAATACGGTACAAAAAGAAATAAAAAGACAGACTAAAAAGACCTGTCATGTCAAACCAACAATATCAATACTCGGCAACTAAAATTGATTGTTTTTTCTCATTGTTACAGATTATTATTCTTGGACTACTAATCGGCGAAGGTCCGGTGAATAGCTTGGCACAAATTCGGAATGACAACAGAACCGATGGCAGCAATATCACTGAATTGAATGCTCCAGATTCATCAACATTTTTATATAATAAAAGTCAGCTTGATAATTTAATAATCCTTGACTCCAGGAACTTAAGTGGTCAAAACACAAGTGAAACACCGATTAATCCTGACTTAAATAAAATTATGCAAACGAATACTACTTCAAATGTGTTATCAATGGAGGAGAATCATAAATCTGAGACAGTAACTTTATCGAACAACGCTGATGATAACATTTATGAAGAACAGGATCACGAGAGCAACGTATTCGTGGTGTCATGGAATGATTTTGGAACCAGTACGATGTCTGCTGAAAAAATGGAAACTGATGCAGTAGCAGAGAACGCAGTTGCTCAAGAGAAAACAGTTGAAAATAGCAATGATGTCATTACACGAGTTTCTATTAAATCAGATATCCCTGATGATCAGCACAGCTCAGGATTTGATGCTGAGGCAAGGGCTGATAAAATATTACATAATGATAGTGTCATAACAAACTCGACTTCAAGTACAATCTCCCTTCCAAAAGAAGCCATCTCAATGACATCAATACAAATAGAACTGCAGCCAACAACTCTACAAGCATTTTCTTCGGAGTATGTAAACGCAGAGATTGATATGAATCCTAAAGAGAATGAATCCGTTGTACTTGAAATGTCTGGACCAGAAAAACATAACGAATCGGAAAACAACTTTGTCACTGCTTCAGCCTCTACAAACTATGAATTTTCTTCTTTTCCCTCCACAACCAATCCGGTAGTTGATGTACAACCTTTAGAAAATGTTCCTGCTTCTGTTGAAATCGAAGAACATGTGACTTCTACATCTTCCCAGGATCAGACTGGATTTACTTCTACAATTCATCATTCACTTGGATCATCATCAGATACCACAGAACCAACCTTCAGCACAGTATTTCAATTTGAAAGTGATACAGCACCAACAAGCATCGCCTTAGATGTATCTAGCGCACAACTAGAAGTAGAAACATTCACCAACGAAGGTATTAACCTAGAGTCGACAGTAACAACCATATATGGTGATATGGAGACTTCTTCAAAACCTTCTACCACAGTTATTCCTTTGCGCGAATACACCCTTACAACCGCTCTTGGAAATGTTCAGGCTTCTTCAAAGCCGATAACTACAAATACTGCTTTGCAAGGATCCACAACAACGAGTGTTAATGCGGATACACAGACTTCTTCCAAAACTTTAATCACAGATGCTCCTTTGCAAGAATCCACCACAGTAACAACCATTCTTGTTGATACTCAGGCGTCTTCGAAGCCATTAACTACAGACACTCTTTTATACGGGTCGACAGCATCAACCATTGTTGCTGATACACAGACTTCTTCGAAACCATTAACTACAGATACCCCTTTGTATGAGTCTACAGTGACAACCATTCTTGTTGATACTGAGACATCTTCAAAGTCATTAGCTACAGATATCCCTTTGCATGAGTCAACAATAACAACCATTCCTGCTAATACTGAGACATTTTCGAAGCCATTAATTACAGATACTCCTCTGCATGAGTCAACAATAACAACCATTCTTGCTAATACTGAAACATCTTCGAAGCCATTAACTACAGATACCCCTTTGTATGAGTCTACAGCAGCAACCATTCCTGCTAATACTGAGACATCTTCGAAGCCATTAATTACAGATACTCCTCTGCATGAGTCAACAATAACAACCATTCTTGCTAATACTGAGACATCTTCGAAGCCATTAACTACAGACACTCTTTTATACGGGTCGACAGCATCAACCATTGTTGCTGATACACAGACTTCTTCGAAACCATTAACTACAGATATCCCTTTGCATGAGTCAACAGCAGCAACCATTCCTGCTAATACTGAGACATCTTCGAAGCCATTAATTACAGATACCCCTCTGCATGAGTCAACAATAACAACCATTCTTGCTGATATTAAGACATCTTCGAAGCCATTAACTACAGATACCCCTTTACATGAGTCCACAGTAACAACCATTCTTGTTGATACTGAGACATCCTCGAAGCCATTATCTACAGGCACTCTTTTGCATACGGAATCTCTTACGGAAGCAGTCTCCAACCTAGGAATCACGAATGTAACAACTACCTTGAACCTGGCACCAACCACTGAAGTTGTCACTTCTGCTATTGCAAGTGCCACTACAACTGGACTCCCTTCAAAGCTCCCCACCTTGAAGCCTTCAGGAGCTGCAGAAATCTTCATATGTAGAAAAAGTGGAATATTTGCGGATCCAAGTAACTGTGATAGCTACCATGTTTGTCATAAGGCCTTCTACTGGAATTTACATTTCAAGAAACGCTGTTGGTTTGGTTTCCAATTTCATTCTGCTTGGAAAATCTGTGTTCCACCGAAATTTTCCGATTGTAACAGGAGGCTTCCTGATCTGGTTGCTATAAGTGAACAAACGAAAGGCAAATAATTAGAATTCTCATTATGTGGACCTTAAACTCAGCAACCCTGCGGGGAAACTCATGAAAACGACAGCGTAAATGTGAATAAAAACATCGACAAAAATAATTAAGGCTAACGATGAACACAAACTATATTTAGTATGAAAATATGTTTCCTTAGAGTTGTCTAGATGTTATGTTACTACTTAAAAGGACTTTTACAAATAATTCCAGCAGTATAATTGCTTTTGTAATAATGTTTTTATAACAACTAAGGACAATTCCATGGAAAGAGAAAATGGAATAAAAATAAAAATATTATAGTTTTAAAAAATGAATATGTGTAATAAAGTTTAATGATCATTGGAGGAACAGTTCCTATTTAAATATATCACAATTAGGAAAATAATTGCATATCGTTATAGCTAGTTACTTATTATTCCAGTACTTTAAGGGTGTATGATCTTTTCTTTATTTCTAACTCACTTATTACACTTAACTATTTCTTTTTGAAATTTAAAATGAAATTACCCACCCACGCATTCCCTAGCGATCGAGGAAAACTGCAAAAAAACCCCTACTAAATAGGAATACATTCTTGTATGTATAATTTGAAGAAGACTGAGTGGATAAAATCGTGTGAATATTAGGAATGAGATTTTTAATCAAGTTTTATATGAATGGTGTAATATGTGTAAGGGATACTTGTGAAATGGTAATGTTTAGAAAAAGCCTTGTGAGTGTTACACATTCTATTTTTACTTTCTCTACTACGTATAGTAAGTATGGAAAGTATTGTATTCCACCCAAAATTTGATACCGAGATTTCACCGGAAATACATTTTTGAGACCCCCTGAATCCAAAAAAAGCATTTTTTGGAAACATGTCCGTGTGTGTGTCTGTGAACAGCATAACTCAGAAACGAACAGTCGGATAAATACCAAACTTGATATTTAGGTTCAATATCTTCCAGAGATACGACACGAAGGTTTTCAAAAAAAATCCCCCCACCCCAGATTACCCATTACATGGAAAATTTTTCGAAAATTTTAATTTTCTCAAAAATGGCTCTAACGATTTTGTTTAAAATATCATATGTTTAAGACATTTTCATGACAAATGAAATGTATATCTCGAATTTTCTGGGAATGTCTCCAAAAGTATTCTTCATTGTGAACGACTTTTGCATAACTGGTAAACCATAAGAGATAGACAAAATTTTACTATACTAAAAATGTAGATCGCGTTAAAATACACAATTTATGTCATATACATTTTTTTGTTGGGTGAACCATTTTCAAGATATCCCCCGCCCCAGATTAACCTTTACATGGAACATTTTTCGAATATTTTAATTTTCTCAAAAATGGCTCTAACGATTTTGTTTAAAATATCATATGTTTAAGACATTTTCATGACAAATGAAATGTATATCTCGAATTTTCTGGGAATGTCTTCAAAAGTATTCTTCATTGTGAATGACCTTTGCATAACTGGTAAACCATAAGAGATAGACAAAACTTTACTACACTAAAATGTAGATCGCGTTAAAATACACAATTTATGTCATATACATTTTTTTGTTGGGTGAACCATTTTCGAGATACCCCCACCCCAGATTACCCTTTACATGGAACATTTTTCGAAAATTTTAATTTTCTCAAAAACGGCTATAACGATTTTGATTAAAATATCATATGTTTAAGATATTTTCATGACAAATCAAATGTATATCTCGAATGTTCTGGGAATGTCTCCAGAAGTTTCTTCATTGTGAACGACTTTTGCATAACTGATAAACCGTAAGAGATAGACAAAATTTTACTACACAAAAAATGTAGATCGCGTTAAAATACACAATTTATATCATATACATTTTGTTGTTGGGTTGAACCATTTTCGAGATATTGCTTGTTATTCTCTTAAATTTTCCAATACTTATATTTTTTCTCAAATTCGTTATTCCATTTTTGTGTGCTGGTAATGCCAAGAGAAACGAATGCTCCACATAGCAACCAGCTCTTAAAATGTTTGACTTCGCTTAAAACCTAGCATATTCCCCTTGCATCTACAAGAAAATTAGCAATAAGATTAACATCTCGATATCTCTGTTAACATGAAGCACATGGAGAATAAGCGTTTGTAAAAATAGTTTGTACAAGAGTAGAGAAAGTCATGTGAGTGTAACACATCAGATTTTTTTTGAAGAAATGAACTGTTTCCTCACTACAGCGTAAGGATGGGTCCAGTGGTATTTTCATGACGACATTCACTGTTGCAACAGATATGTGTACATATTAAGAAAGCTTTTTACGATGGTTCCCAGAACCACAAACTGTAAATAACACATGAACCACAGGTACATGTTTGTGTCGACCGATGTTTGCTCTGAAGGCGGCGATTTAGATAAGGACATGACACACGGCTTAGGAACAAACAAGAAGTTATTTCGAGAGCTGTCTTCTATGGGGCGTTTTGCTCATGGATAGTTTTTAGCCCTGGCTCCTTGGCATAATCTAGGTAAAGAAAAAGAGTGCAGTCTGACATCATGAAGAATAGGGGAAGTTTTGCAATCACGGTAAGAAATATATACTATTTTTAGCACCATGTAATTAGTTTGCTTCTGTATTAGCTTATTTCTTTCACCATAAATCATCAGTAGCAGGGACATATGCAGAGAATGCATTTGGAGGGGGCTGAAACAGGAATAACTGATACACAGCATGTCAGTCATACCTTCAATCAGTGGTTACTTTTATAGATTTATCCATTTGAGAGGAATATCAAAAGGATCACGAAGATGGTGCACTAACTAAATAAAGGATTTGATAATGACCAACAATCAACATTTAAATATTCATTGGACCAAAAGGCAAACAGAGTACACAGAGAGTAAACTCCCCAGCTAGGACTCATACCCAGTGAGGTGTGTTAACCATTAGACTTCGGGGAGATCCATAAATTCTTTCCGCTTCATTACGAGGTGCTTTCTAAACGCGTGCGGATAGTAAACAATGTTCGTTTAAACAATGTTGCTGACCAACATATGGAACGATAATTTTCCAAAAGAACGGATTGAATTTCAAATCATCCTACAATATTTGCTATAGCATTTGCAAATGACACTATAGTACTTTGATATAACGGTTTTGTGTATCTGAGGGGGGAGGCCTTGAGCCTCAACCCCCCTGCGTACTATTATGATCACCAGAGTCAACTGAATTATTAAAACAGAACCAAAACCGAAGTTTAAGGACGCAGAAATATGTGTCTCTTCTGGGCATGTACTGCCTCTTCCCTGCAACATCATCAAATATATAGGTTTCATTCGCAAGTGCTTAGTTAAAAAAAGAAACATAATTTCTAAAGTTTTAGGAAGAAGAACTGCAAACATTTTGAAGCTTAAGTACATTTTTCTCTGAAACTACTTGAAACATTTGCTGATAATGTATTGCATTAAGATATTCTATTCCATTCTGTTGAATTGTTGCTGAGGTTGTCTACTTTTTAGTTTTCTTCTTCTCTGGGGAAAAACGAAGTTAAAGCTTGCTTTATAGTTTAAAACAAACTGCTCCGTGTTTTAAGATACTCCATTCAAAATGTTTAGGTTAGTAGGTTTCACAATATTGGGAATTGTAGCTTTCATAGCTTCTTTAGAAAAAAGTACTTTATCTTTACGAAAATGTACTTTGACTATAACTTGAAAAGGATGGCCCACGTTTAGGATTTCCTCAGAATGCTCATTAGCTGTACTATATGTCCAACTAACATGATTAGGTAGCCTGCAGATACATTTGTGATCAGACATAGTAATTTAATTTACCTCCAAAGATGCTTGAATACGCAATAATACTAAGAAAGGAGTATGGAAACCACCCTAAAATAGATGCACTTTCTATTCAAACGTCTTGGTAAAAAGATTTGGTGCAAGCACCAAATAATTAACCTAATATTCTGAGTCTGAAAAAATATGCTTTAATAAAAAACAGAATTATTTGTCATTTCACATTTCCTGTTTCACTTGCAGAGAAGCGAGTGATCCTTAATTTAAAATTAAACCCGATTGATAAAAATTTTTACTAATTATTATCAAACGTTGTACGAACCTTTAGTTTTGCTTAATTTTGATCGCATTCCTTACACATTACCTACCATCATTCAAGCCATTATGGCTGGCTTCAAAGCGTTTTCACCAGAAACACTAGTTTCGAAGAATCCTCATTCTTCATATGAAATCATTTTCTTCATATTTCAAATATGGTGTCACCTGGACACACGCCTTGCGGTGAGGTTCATTATTCCTTGGAGATTGTACTTGTCATGAAGAAAGTCTATTCCTGTTGTAGGCTTTTGTTTAATAAATTGGTTTTAACCTTAAAATTGCCCAAATAATGCTATGAAATGAGCTTCTAGTCATTTGAAATGAAAGACGATTTCTATATATAATATTTTTGCATGGTTTGCACTTTAAGTTCATTCTTTAGAGGATGTTAGTGAAGAATTCAATTGTTTTTAATTTTGATCAGCAAAAATTCGCCCGCAGCTTATGGCGCCACATCTTATCATCCACCAAAAGCTAATGTAAAGTCTCGCCTCTCTCCATTATTAATATGTATGTTTACTTGTCCTCATCAATACAGGCCTTTGTTTAACGTACTCGTTTTGAAACTTTGCAGATTCATTGGCTATCGGCTCCACAAAATTAAAAATATCTTTTAGTGCAATAGACGGTGAAAATTGTTATCTAGAAGCGCTTGAACGGAACCAAAACTCATAAATTCCGTATATTCTTCCATCCATCCATCCATCCATTCATCCATCTACATGTTAAACCAGAACTCCACCGACATATGAGGGCCATTCAAACGAAACCCGGTCACTTGTGTAAAGTAACAGTAATGATTTTATTAACTCAAAAATAATCGCCAAAACTGTTGGCACATTTATCCCATTGCGACACTAACCTGTCGATTCCATCTTTGAAGAAGCTAGTAGGCTGCTGTCGGATCCAGGCCTGGACCGATTCACACACTTCATCGTCCATTGTGAATTGATGTCCGCGAATAGCTTGTTTTAGAGCTCCATAAACATGAAAGTCACACGGTGAAAGGTCTGGATTGTACGGTGGATGTTCCAGTGTTTCCCATCGAAACTGCTGCAATGTCGTCTTCACCGCATTGGCAGTGTGTGGACGGGCATTATCATGCCAATGGACAACATGCCTGGGCTTTCCGACTTGATGGCTCGTCTAAAGTTCTGTAAAGTGGCTTGATAACGCTGGGCATTGATGGCGGTTCCCCGTTCCAGGTAATCGACAAGCAGTGGGCCCTTGTGGTCAAAAAGGACATCATGACCTTACCAGAACGGTATGACGGCCTTTGATTTCTTTGGAGGTGGTGAAGTCAAATGTTTCCACTGCTTGCTCTGACACTTGCTTTCCGGTCCAAAATGGTGACACCATGTTTCGTCACCAGTGACAATATACGACAGAAAGCCGTATTCCTCCTCGTGATAACGTTGCAGATGACTCAAAGACAGCGCCATTCGAGTATTGCGCTATTCGGCGGTCAGTTGGTGGGGAACCCACTGCGCACAAACTTTTCGAAATTTCAAGTGTTGATGCATTATGGTGTGAATGGTACCCACGCTAATACCCAGTAACCAATGGATCTCGTCCGGTGATTCTGTGGTTGCCCAAGACTAAAGCATTCACTTCCGCAATGATTTCAGATGTGATGACACGATGAACCTGTCCAGGACGAGCATCGTCTTCCAGTAACTCGCGTCCCTCAACGAATCTTTTGCGCCATTCCACCACACTTGAACGATACAAACTGTACACACCGTACACATCCTTCATCCGTCATTACATTTCATGGCCTCCAACTCTCTTCGCCGTTAAAAATTGAATCACTCCTCTTTGTTCCTGCTTACTCGCCTTCATGTTTAGTAGTGGACGATAACTTGTGTGACCACCCTCTCTTCGGCGTGAAACCACACTGTCGCTATGCAACGTCAAACGTTGCGCACCCTGCAGTCGCTCTACCAATAGATGCTGCCACCATATACGCAGTTATGTGGTGCCACCTTACGTGTAATGCAAAGTTAGACACACTGACCAGGTTTCATTTGAATGCCCCTTATACTTTCAGAGGTTGTTCAGGAATACATTCTAAGTGTTTTGGTATAAGGGACCCACGGTCTCCGGCGGTTCGTCATAGAGTAATTGCATTTCGTTTGGTTTCTTGCCCCAATTAGCTTTGTATCTGTGTAGCACTGAAAATACTGCACAACGTTGCAAATGTCGAGGGTATGCGCTGTGTGACTTGTTTGTAAACAAACTTTTTCCATTCGCTGGCGATACCTGTTGATGACAACCGCAATACTCTCATTTACTCGTTGCCCTCAATTTTGCGTTCAGTACTGCTCGGTTCTGTCTAGGGTTTTGTTTTTCCGGCATGTTAGTTACACGTTAACAGTGATACTCAGCAGTGTGGATAAGGTTACTGATGAAGAGTTGGGCGATATGCACCTCATGTATGGGTTCACTGAATGCAATGAAAGAGCGGCAAACGACGCTATGCTGAGCTGCTCCCGCACCGATGCAACCTCATCACAGTATTTTTGCTTCTGTACATAGGCGTCTATAATAAACTGGATACTTTCGTGTCAGAATGGAAGATACTGGCCTTGCGAGGTATGCCAGAACACCCGATCTGGAAGAAAATGTATTACACACGATTGGTGACAATTCTGCCGCTAGTGGTCGGCGCGTAGCACGAGCCCTGAACGCAAGCTAATCAACTGTTTTGAGAGTCGTACATGAGCAACAATTGAATCTATATCATCCACAGAAGGTGCAGTCATTGAGCTAGCGGACTTCTCTTTTCGAGTGGAGTTGCGTGGAGTGGATTGTGTGTTCGGCGGGTTGCGGCTGGGCGGTGGCTTGCGCTCTGTAAAGTTTATACCCTGGGTCGCTGCGGTACCGCTCAGTAGATCTCTCTTCAGCGGGCGGCTCAGCTGCGGGAGAACCCTTGTGGTTGGTGGCTTGTGGGCAGGGATCGAGCGGCGTTGGATGCGACTATATGGAAACGTTAGGCATCTCGTCCATGCTTGCGCCCTTCAGCATCCGGATCGGGTCGCTCTTCGGATCTCTCCCCTAATCCCTCTCTTCCAGGGGTCACGTTGGAAGCACAATGGGCCCACTGGCCTGCGTGCGGTGCTCTGTCGCGGTTCCGGGGGCCCCTTCTATACCTTTATTACGTACGTGGTAGAGAAAATAAAAATGAGGGCACATAATATGTTTGTCGTTTCACAGACCAGTATTCGGCAAACGACTAGTCACATGAACGTATTCTGTTTTGCAAGGTTTCTCATGTGTCACATTTTTTCGATTACTAATTTAGACAACAAGAAAAGTGTGATCATTTCATCTGTCCCATTAAGCTGTGGATTAAAAAACTAGGGCACACTTCCGTTGCTATGACCAATGCAGTCTGAAAACCACATAGGAACCTGTATAAGATTGTGCATAGGTATTTGCAAGAAAGTAAAATACTATTTCTCAACTTATACCTATTACGACTCGTATTATATTTGTGATTTTCAAGTATAATTGTATTTTCACTAATAATGACGCACTATTGCAATATTATCTGCATTATGTTTATAGCGGAAAAAATATCGGTATACTTTTATTTCCTGTAAAAGTTGTAGCTGGTAGGATTCAAGTACATATAATATGTGCGCCAAGAAAGGTTACTGTATGATTGCTATACGGTTCACATTATAAAATCTAAAACATAGAACAGTTTAGGGTGTTAATTGCCGCTGTGTTTACAAGGATCATTTAAAGAAATATCATAATTTAAGTTCTTAGGTGTAGAAATAAGAATTATCTTCCACGGAAGGTCAGCAAAGTCTTAGCGCGACTAAAAGAAATTATCAAATAATTTCAATGTACATGAAAAAACCTACCTATAACTATAATAAATTCAGAGAGTGATCTATTTCAGTTTACCCTAAATATACTTAATTTTATCACAGGGAATGTGTATATATATCATTCTTCTGACAGTTTCTCACCCCTTAATTTAACTTTTGGAACATATAAATGAGTCCGATCATTCAAATTCACTGCTTTTTCATGTTACTTACATAAGAGCTATAACAATGTAAGCATTCGTATAATTCATCACGTATAAACCATAGTGGAATATGAACGCTGTCCCAGATATACCAAGGACATAAGGAAAAAGTTCATTCCTAACAATATTAAAACTAGAGCCATCTAGCAGTTGACTTTCAATTCCAGCAGCGGTCACACTTCTACTTATATACTTTATTGAACTAAAAGATACTGCGGTTTATACTTCGGATGACATTTTCATAATATAAACTGGGCTATATTGTCCTTCATTTCATTACGCATAGAGTTCTTTCATTAGGCCAGGGAGTAGCAAATTAATGGATAAATAAATGAATACATAGTAGAAATCTAGCCTTGAATACCTTTGTTTCTTTTTGCAGGTGGTGTTAGCAATCTGGTTGTACCCTGCTGTAATATCGTCGTTGACAACAGAAGGGAACTGCACAATCCACGAGTTCATCTGTGACAATTCAACTCATTATCGCTGGTGCAACAACCCGAACGTGACGAATCAGTGTCCTTATCCAAGGGAATGTAAACAAAACTGGCCTCATCCATGTTTTATTCCCAGCAACGCTTCCATTATGGCGGCAAAGCAGATTCAGTGCGGTCCTTCTCACCACATTTGCGTGAGTCAATATGCTTTCCAGAAATGTGCCATCATACACCTGACCCCTCAACCAGTGGGCCCCGTTATTGACTGTCCCCCTGGCTTCACTTGCAACGAGAATTCTTATCAACCTTGTTCATATCGCTGTCTCGGCACCACTAGACAGTTCGTCTGCCTGAACTCTACTCACTATGCTAACTGTCCCGACAACACACCTCGACCATGTTCGGGGTATGCTCAGTGCAACGAAAATGCTCCTCAGGCATGCATCAGTCAAGGAGGATTGGTTCCTCCACCTGCAATACCAGGGTCATCCTGTGGTCTTCATGGGTTCAGATGCATCGGCAGGGATGAGTATCAGGAATGCAACAACATCGGCTGGGACGTCGGTCAAACTTCTCGATGTCCTTCTGGTTATTACTGCGACGAATCTTCAAGTCTCCGCTGTATCGACAGGTGTCGCTCAGGTCTCGGATATATCTGCGTTGACGAATATTCCTATAGAAACTGCTCATTGAATTCCGGGGCCGTAAGCTGTGCGAAAAAGGAAGTTTGCCGTGAGGGTCGACCGAAACCTTGTGGTCGCGCGGGAGGAGCCAAAAATACTGTGTTGCTTTGGTTGTTTGCTTTTGTCGCTGTTGGTCAGAAACTAGTTTCTTTCTAAGAAACGAGATTATATATGATCAAATAAAGTCTCCTCCAAGGGAAGTGGAAACATAAAGGGATAATGCAACAGGTTGTGGAGATTCGTCGATACAGTGTATTTATCCAAGACTTGGATTTAGTAATGTGATGCTTACTTACTATTTTCTGATTGGTCTTTAATTTGAAGACCACCAATAGGCTTTGAAATTTAATGCGTAATGCTTGAAATTTACTACTGAAGTTATATTATCATCCCCAATATGAAAGCCTACTGCAGAAACTAATTTCCTACACATCACCACTTTACCTATCTCATTTGTATTGGAATAAAGTATACTCATATGTTAAGTGAATAACAGCGTGCTACGAACACAGAGGTGGGTAAGTTAAGGATTTATTTTACTCATTCGAAAACTCTCACTACTGTACTATTATTGCATTGTGGGAAGGGGAAGGGTACGTTTAGAGGTGCCCATTTGTGAAAAAAGGCAAAAATTGCTAAAAAATCTTGAATATGGATATTAATGTTATTAAACACTACAAACCCTATAACTTTAGTTGTATATTTTTTATAACTGTACAATCTTTTAAAGCTTGTAATGTGGCGATTTAACTGTTTGTCTGTAGGCCTAGCTTCCAATAAAATTGTAGTAAAAAGCTATACGTTTTGCCAATATAAAAGTGAACAACCATTCAAGAGAAATGGCCTCAGGAATCTTTAAATGCCAAATTAGTTGCAGAGGAACAGAAAAAGAGAAAGGAAAGCCTATGTATGCTCTAAATGCGTTTTAAAAACCATAAAGTCAGAAAAAGTGTTATATTAGCGTAATATTTTTTAAACTTTCTTTTATTTGTCAGCAGATTCCTTTTAATATTGTTCCACACAATGTACATTTAGGTATAAATAAATTAATTTTATATACCTCCTTGGTATTAACAGGATAAAAAAAAGAAAGGCGAATTTTTGTCAACATGCTTAGTTTTGTAGTTATTAAACAGTAATATTCATATCTGGTAAATTTTAAGTAAAAACTTGAAGTATTTATTTAACATTTACTCCCTCCCAAACTAGTAGGATAATTAAAGATTTATCGTTACAGTGTATTAATATAGTATTAAAGGGAATAATTATAGAAGATTAAATTTTTGAAGAAAATAATTGCATTGTTTGAAGAATTTTTCTAAACAGTAAAAATTACCAACAAAAATTAATATCTCTGGAAATAATTAAAAAATTGTAGAAAATTTGGTCTACGTATTATACATTAAACCTTGATTGCTGCATTAAAATTACAAATGAATTGACCTGAAATTACGGATTTTTTTTAATTTCACATATGGGTATCCTTAGTATTAATCAGGTGCGCTTTAAACCCTTTAACCAATAGCGGATTGTGTACCGGATAGGACAGGCCTAGGAGCGGAGGGGAACTTAACACCTCGGCCTACGCAGATCTTTTGTACCTAGGATTCCGACAGGGCGCCCTCAGGAGGGAGGGATGAGGTGAGAGAGACAAGAGGGCGGCCGGACAAGGAGACACGGCAGGCAGAGGGCAAGGTCCCTACCGTTTACAGATTTAAATTCACGGGTGACACCTGGTGCAGCCGGCTCTCTGCCCCCTGTGGGCTTACATATACCCTTGGGGGCCCGGTACACGGAGACCCTTCATTCCGGGGACGAATGTTTCCTCAGAGCTTCCTTTTCCCCTAATATGTATTGGCCGAGACCTCCCGCCGACACTTGCCTGAAAGAGACCAAGCAGATGAAAGTGAAATAAAATGAGAATGGAGGTGAAGTTGAGGGACAGGAAATTCGGGTAATGTAATGAACCTTCCCAGCATTCGCCTAGCAACCCGGCAAAATCCCCCATGGGTGGAAAGGTAAATATGCTATCTTAAATCAGAGAGAGGGAGAGAGAGAGAGAGAGAGAGAGAGAGAGAGAGAGAGAGACGGGTACATTGAAAAAGCTTATGCGCACTTTTCTATCTTTCACAGGTTTATAGAAAGTCACTTTGAAAAGCAGACATTTGTCAAGGTTTTTCAAGTGAGTGAGAAAGTCACGCTTGAAGGATAAGGTCATGGCCGCTACACGGTAGAATGTGAGTTCAGTTACTGCGGCATGAGATTCCGAAACCAGCCGCAGTTATGTTGCCTTACGGAAAGAATAATGTACCAATTTTCATAATATATTCAATTCCTAAGAGTTCTTTCGTGCATTTTGAGCGAAATGTTTAAAGCTTAATGAAATCAACTAATACCGAAACACACTTATTAACTTTGAGTGAAATAAATAAAGAAAATACCTGCTTTAATTTAAACGTTATCATATTCATTCAAAACAAAAACCAAATAGGTGCAGTAGTTTATGACGATTAGGTACAAAACAGTTCATTTATAGACTGCCTCTGTGATCGAGTTGTCAACGTTTTGACTTTTCAGCCCAGAGCTCCCGGTTTCTGTTCCCGGCTAGAGCAGGGTATTCTTTTTTAACCGGAATAATTCCCTATTCTCGGCACAGTCTGGAAGTATGAGTGTGTATTTAAATGTAAAAAGTAGTAAAAATGTAAATTTTGTTTGTCAATTTAATGAAATGGAATATAGAATACATTATTTTATCTAAACATTTGATATACAAGATTAAAAATTAAATTGTTTGTATTTAAACGTCTAATAAAATGAAATATTCATGTACATTTTGGTATTAACATTTCATATCGTATAATACTGAGTGTAAAACAATCTCAGACGTATGTAAAGTCAGTAATTCAGGCAAATGTTGTGATCTCTTAACTCCATTGTAAATTATTATTTTTAGAAACGAAAGATCTAAATTGTGCCCGAAACGAGACACTTATGGAAGAAGGTGAAGACAAGAAAAACGATTCCTTATAGCTATTTAAAAAGGAGTTTTCATAATCAAACTCTTTATTCCCTGCTGAAATAAGCGTTCACAGACTAATGCTATTATAAGCTTTCATTCGTCTATTGCAGGTGTCACGAACTAGTTGCTCTTTGAGTAAAACAGAGAGAGTAACCTTGCTCGTTGCTCCCGCTGAATCACCTATTGTGCACTGCGTGATCTTCAACTGTGCAGAAAGCATGAACAAATAATTCGTTCAGTGTAGTGGCGGTATCAATATTTTGTGTTTAAAATACTTAATCCACAGTTCATAGGTTAATATACCTATTGTAGGTTAATGATTGATAGAATAATTACTCTATTATAATATCTCAAATATTAGCATTTATATTTCTGATATGAACATACGCATATTTTCATAGGTTTGATAGTTGTAACATAAACAGTTGCAAAAATGACAAATATTATAGTATTAACGTAGTGAAACAATAAGCTCCTTGACTTGACCAATACCATTGTAATCGCATTGTAACGCTAACAGTATGAGAATTAATTTGTAATGAAAAATTTACACATTTATGGCAGTGAATATGCACAGGCATCTTGGTAATTAATTGGTATCTAACACAATTCCAAAAAAAAAAAAAAATAAAAAATACTTTCACATTTACAGCAGTGAATGTAAACTATTGGTAATTAATTGGCATTTAGCATAATTAAATAAAACTACAACGTACTTAATTATTGAGGCATTACAAAAGAACAAGAGACCCACTACTGCTGTCAAAAGCCCGTCTCTAACTGATAGCACGTGTTTACGCATTGCAGTGCACGGAACAAGCCTGCTTGCTCTAGCACAACACTAACCGAGTTGGTGACGCCTGCTCTATTGCATATAATCATCTCCTAAGAAAACGATACCTCTGCCCCTTCAATCCAATATTGACTAGCCTCAAATGACTTAATTTATTTGTATTAACAAATCCAAGGGTTCACGTTAATTGAATCACTAGTGAGGGTAAATGAAGATTCATTAGCTCTTGAACACAAGGAAATAAATAGCTTAAGACATTAATTATTTTGGTTAAGACAAAATACCCATTCATATAAACTAAAAAAGATTACCATGGAATCAGATGAGGTAATCTCAGACTGACAAGGCGTATACTTACATCCATTTGATGTAACTATTTTATTTTTTGCTATCCTGTAAAATGGTTAAACATTTACTTTTATTGCGTAGCCGACCCATCTGAATAAGTTTTTGGCTATACAAATCTGAAAGCTCTCTATGAGCAGTGATATTTAACTTAATCTTAAGCCAGGGCGTGTCAAGTCTAACCAAAATTCCCTGTTTTCTAACCTCCAGGATTTTATATTTCAATTCATAATTATTATATTTATTTTCAAAGGAAGTGAAAGGAATGCCATTATTCCTCAAGCAGCAGAATGTTGTATTAAAAACTGTTTCTATGTAAAAATAACTTCTTCAAAATTGTAAAAATGTACGTGAACATGAAACCTAATACAATCGAATGTCGTTATAACGAATTTTTGGGGGATTTTGAAATTAATTTCGTTGTACTAAAATTTCGTAAAATCGGTTATTTAATATTTTTATATTAAAAGGGCCAAAATTCCAACTTTTAAATCCAATATGATATTGCATCTATATTTTAAAACGTACTATGTACGAGGCGTATTCCAAAACTACTGTCCGGTGAGCAATATTTAAAGGATTGTGGGCCTGAATGACGTTTCATGCCTGCAGTGCTGTCTACCAACTCCTGAGGAACCTACCGCAGCGTTGGTGTGACGCAGTAGGTGTTTGAGAGTCGGTGAGAGCAGATCGCAATGGCCACAACAATCGCAGATCTCGCCAGTTGTGAAATGCGCGGTGTGATTAGATTTTTGATGGCAAAAGGATCCTCAGCTGCGACATCCATCGTGTATGCCTCGTGTATGGACCGGACATACTGAGTGACAAACAGGTTGGACACTGGTGTCTAGAATTTCTAAATGGCCGCAAAAATGTGCACGATGAACAGGGAAGTGGTAGACCCAGTATTCGGACCGACGACATCGTTGAGCAAGTGAACAAGAAACTTCGAAGTGATCGGCGTTTACGATTAGTGGTCGGGCTGATGAATTCCCAAATGTTGCTCGAACCTCACTTTATAGGATTGTTACTGAACAGCTTCGATATTGCAAACTTTATGTGAGGTGGGTGTCAAAATTCCTCACCGGTCAGCACAAAGAGCAACGAATGCGTAGTGCACGACAGCTTTGGAGCGCTATAGACAAGGTGGAGATGGTTTGTTTTCCCACATTGTTATGGGCGACGAGACATGGATAGCGTAAACCAATGCAAAATCAAAACAACAGTCAATGCAGTGGCGCCGTTCCGGTTCAGCCAAACCAAAAAAGTGTAAGCAATCGCTGTACATGAATCGCAAAACGTTAGCTACCGTCGTTTGGGACGAAAAGGCATCTCCTTTTGATTGATTTCTTGGACGTGGGTCAACAATTATAGCTGATGTGTAATATGCAACGCCTACCAAACTGAGACTGCGATCCAAAATCGACGCCGCCGGAAACTGTCGTCTGGCATAATCCTAAATAAAATTAATATTCCCCCTAAATAAATTAATAATAATACATAAGAGAATCAAAATCCTGCACGACAACGCACGCCCGCGCACCACTGCCAAAACCAAAGAGAAGATTCAAGGATTTCGTTGGGAACTCCTTGACCACCCTCCGTATAGTCCCGATCTGGCACCAAGTGACTATTTCCTCTTCTTGGATTTGAAACCGACGATGAACTCAAGACGAGCGTTACCAACTGGTTCAAGTCCCAGGCGGCAGACTTCTATGCCAAGGGGTTAAAGAAGCTGGTGCTGAGTTACAGAAAGTGTATAGATGTGAACGGCGATTATAGGGAAAAGTAAGGTATGTATGTAGGCACATATCACTGTCAATTAAAACCTTATCTTATGAGCGATGTTGCTATTATGACCAAACGGATCTTAGTTTGAATACGTCTCGTATATATTATGAATGAATGTGAAAGAAATCAGTACAGTTCCAAAATCACTACTAAAGTAATATATTCAAAACATTAAACTTGGCAACATTACATTATTAATTAATATGTATTAAGCTTATACGCTAATTACGTAACATACCATACATATGGTTTCATTTTGAGAAAACGTCTAACTCTTCTGGAACAGAACACTTCACAACTGATTCTTCCAAGTAGCTCTCAATGCACTATTTGTCCCATTGTCAACTTCTTCCAAGATTTTTAAGATTTGTTGTAAAGAAAACTGGTTTCTTTTACTTTTTGCTATTTCGTTGGTTGACATTGTTAAAACCGGACTTGCTCTAAGCACACTGACATTCCCGTCCTACGTAGATTAAATCACATGAGATAACAATAAGCAGACGAAACAGAAGTTTACCATTTAACGGTAACTTTGATGTTTTAAAACAGATTGCCGGACTACGAAAGGATTAGACAAAAGAAGAGGCAAAACATTGTATGGTCAAGGATGAACCAACCACTCTCTGAATCAGGAAACGACACTGTAATACTTTTTCAGTAAGTCAAGAAAACGCTTTCAAAAATTCGTTGAGTCGGTCATGTATTCATTAAGGGGAATTTCTCATTTTCGCTATACTGATATTTTCGTAATACCGACGTTCTTACAATTGAGATAATTTAACATGGAAGCTTTTAGAGATACAGAGAGTTTTCAGTTTTTTTTTTGTGAACTGAAACATTCGTTAAAGTGGCGTTCATTAAAACGGTATTTGACTGTACATGCATTAAAACTGTCTGTAATAGTTCTATTGGCATATGAGAATTCGAGTCTATTTTCTTAATTACACCTAACGTTTACCACACATGAGATCTATGTTAAATTAGCCAGATGCTTAAAGATAAATTTAAATCGGCTAGCTTCGGAGTAGCTTATTGTATTACAGGCTTCCAAGCCGTGACTTTTATCTTGTGTGCACCTTTAAATTTATCTAGAGCTGCTAATAATGCAACCACTGAATGCTCTATGACGTCAGCCGGCAAGTCTCTTCAAACTCCCGTCTTTCAGCCAGGAACTAAACCCTGTTTCTTATAAGCTTGCCCTACAGACATGTATTCTTTCGCGCTGACTTTCCTTCCCCTTTCCCCTAGTTGGCTATGTACACCTTCGAATGGTGACAAACAAGCCCTGTGCAGTGCAAGGATAGGCGATATAAACACATTGTCATGATAGATGAACGTGCTTTCGTCATTCTAAGAGGAAGGTTTATACCGAAGGAACCTCCCTTTTATTGCTTTCTCTACTAAGTAAAGTAGGGGAAGTATTGCATTCCACCCAAAAATTCGATACCGAGATTTCACCGGAAATACATGTTTTGAGACCCCCTGAATCCAAAAAAAAGCATTTTTGGAAACATGTCCGCGTGTGTGTGTGTCTGTGTGTGTGTGTGTGTGTCTGTGTCTGTGTGTCTGTGAACAGCATAACTCAGAAACGAAAAGTTGGATAAACACCAAACTTGGTAGGTATTTAGGTTTAGTATCTTCCAGAGATGCGACAGGAAGGTTTTCAAGAAAATCTCCCACCCCAAACTACCCTTTACATGGAACATTTTTCGAAAATTTTAATTTTCTCAAAAATGGCTCTAACGATTTTGATTAAAATATCATATGTTTAAGATATTTTTATGACAAATGAAATGTATATCTCGAATTTTCTGGGAATATCTCCAAAAGTATTCTTCATTGTGAACGACTTTTGCATAACTGGTAAACCATAAGAGATAGACAAAATTTTACTACACATAAAATGTAGATCACGTTAAAATACACAATTTATGTCATATACAGTTTTGTTGTTGAGTGAACCATTTTCGAGATATTGCTTGTTATTCCCTTAAATTTTCCAATACTTATACTTTTTCTCAAATACGTTATTCATGTTTTTTATGTCCTGGACATGCAAAGAGAATGGAATGCGCCACATAGCAACCAGCGCTTAAAAGATTTGACTATCGCTTAAGTACTACCATATTCCCTTGTATCTACAAGAAAATTAGCAATAAGATTGACATCTCGATATCTCGATTAACAGGAAGCATATGGAGAATAAGCGTTTGTAAAAATAGTTTGTAAAAGAGTAGAGAAAATCATGTGAGTGTAACACATCAGATTTTTTTATAAGGAGTCACATGAGTAGCGTAGAAATGAGAGAGCTGGCACAGTTAATTTATGCATGTCTATTCATATGCAAATGAGCTCCCCCACCTCCTCTCCCCCCACCCCCAATGAGAGAGCTGGCACAGTTAATTTATGCATGGCTATTCATATGCAAATGAGCTCCCCCACCTCCTCCCTCCCCCACCCCCACCCCCGCTGTGCCTTGGTAGTTTTAGTTGCAGCTGCGGTCGTAAATCATGTTGAGTACAATGGAGGCTTGACAGTTAAGTAATTAAAGCTGTCAATCAACTGTCAAAACGAACAAAGGGGTCATAAATTTAAGGTTCTGTAACAAAGGCGAGATGTTTTTCCTACCCATTCCACATCCGGCCACTTCTGCACCTGGTCAGTTACCCACTCCACTCCTATTGTTCTCGAACACGTGGCAACCCAATAACAAAGCCGGTCCCTTTCCATTGTGTAAGAGATTCTATTGTGTGTGCCTTTCTATTGTCCTTGGCAAGCATTCTTTAGAAAGACCACCTGCAGCGTTCCCATCCCAATAACAAAGCCTGACCCTTTCCATTGTGTAAGAGATTCTATTGTCCTTGGCAAGGCTAGTTTAGAAAGACACCTGCAGCGTTCCCATTGTTTGGCCACCTGCTAGTTTAACAAAAGAATTCGAGGGTTGCTTTATACTCGTCCTGTCCTTGTTTGTGTGAAAGAGAGAGAAACTTGTTTACCAACTCTGCGTGACGTCATAGTCGGCCATCATGATTTTGCCTGAGGGAGTTCTCTCCGATGTTTTACGACCTCCTACGAATATACCCGAGCATAGTTAACAAGCATTCTGTTTCAGCCAACGACTCCGAAAAAGCGTCTAATATACATTTCATTACGTGCATTAAACCTCTGAGTGATATCCATAGATCGGTGTTCGATTCTTACTGTAATCAAAAGTTTATTGCTAATGAGAAATTAATGATTGATATTATTATATCATTACCCTAATTAATAAAAAGGCGTTCAGAGAATTCTAGCTCGAGTCTTACCAAGTGAAACTCTAACGCGTAATAACTATTAAACTATGCAAGGTCAGATTTAAAAATGTATTTATCAAATATAATTTTTTTATACATCATTACCCTGATTAATGAAAGACCGTTCAGAGGACCCTAGTTCGAATCTTACGCAGCGAAACTCTAATGCTTAATAAATATTAAACTATGTAAGGTCAGATTAAAATGTATTTAACAAATATAATTTAATTTTTATATATCATTACAATAATTAATAAAAAGGGTGTTCAGAGGGTCCTAGATCGAATCTGCGAAACTCTAATGCCCAATAACTATTAAACTATGCACGGCTAGATTAAAATGTATTTAACAAATATAATTTAATTAATGAAACGGTGTTCAGAGGGTTCTAGATCGAATCTGCGAAACTCTAATGCTTAATAAATATTAAACTATGTGAGTATTGGGCGGTCAGATTAAAACGTGTTTAACAAATATAATTTAATTTATACAACATTACAATGTTTAACGATCTGTATTGTTAGGAACCAGAGGCCCCTAGTTCGAATCCAAACCTGTGAAATGCTATAATAACTATTAAGTTATTGAAGCAGCGGGCGGTCGGATTAAAATTGCATTTAACAACTATAATTATTTATATTAAACCCTGATGCATACTTAGATATCCCGAAGCCTAGACAACATTCTTTCTTCTTCTCCTCTCTTCTTCTTTCTATCTATCTCTTTCTTTCTCCACGACTTGTACACATTCAGGCGTTCACATATACACGAGCACTTGTACACACATCAGCAAACATACACTGGTGCACGCATGCAAGCGCACACACACACACACGCACATACATACATACACCAGCACACACACATGCACATACATACAACAGTACACACACACACACACATACACCAGTACACACACGCATTCACGCACCTCATGCGTATACATACATACACCAGTGCTCTTACACTCACGCATACATATACATGGACACACACACACGTGCAAGCACATATGTCTGTTCACTTACACCCAACAGCAGCAACCCACACACGCACACACCAACTCACGCGCATGTCCTGAATGAAAAGAGACAAAATGATGCAATAAAAACTAATTATAGCTCGGGATGCAAGGCTCCATTTACGATTGATCGAAACCGGTCTTCTAATAACTCCAAAACTAATTAAAATAAAGACAGTAAATAAACTTTATTACTTTTATGCCATTAGCTCGTTTCTTGTGCATGTATATTAGAGTCCGGGTGTCATGGGTTCGATCCTTAACTTTAAAATCTCAATTATCTCAGAAACTAGCAGGGATTAAGGTGCGGACCAAAGCACGATTTTTAGTTCCTACGATGAACAATTAATGCTTTATATAATTTCCAATCAGTGTTCCTAGCTCGAATCCCGATCTTTCAGTGACTTCCTTAATTTTCCACTGTGTTCTAGAATATATCACTTAGATCAATGTTGCAACTGCATACAGGTCTTTTAAACACATCAAACTAATATTATAAATAATTTTGTTTCTGGCGTTCTGAGTTCGAATACCGATTCAATGAAGTTTACTTATAAATTTAATAACAGTAAATAATTAAGACAAGGGTACCAAATAAACCTATTACGTTTATGTCATCAGATAATATCTTGCGGGTGTATATTAGGGTACCTGACGTCCAAGGTTCGATCCTTAAGTTTAAATCTCAATTATCGCAGAAACTAGCAGAGATAGAGCTGTAGACGAGAGCATGTTTGATAGCTCATACAATGAACAATTAATGCTGTATATAATTTTCAATCAGTTGCCCCTAGTTCGAATCCCGATCTTTCAATGACTTCACTGATTTTCCTCTGTACTCTAGAATACATCACTTAGATTGATGCTTTAACTGCATGCAGCTTTGTGTAACGACATTATGGATGTACTCTGTGTGAGAGAGAGCGAGAGAGGAGAGAGAGAGCGAGAGAGGGAGAGGAAGTGAAACAAGCAGGGATAGAAGTGCTGAGGGCCTCTGCGCATGCGTAGCAAGAGATGATGTCATTGGCTGCAATAATCACGTGACGTGTAAGCATCACAGCCATGATGACGTGCAGGCATCGCCTGGAGGGGGTTTAGATCCCTATATAAACAGACATCTTTCCCATGTTAGAACTGTTATTAACTTTACATTCAAGTTTTAAAGAGCTTTAAAAGCAACGTGAGCTGCAGGCCGTCTACACATTCAGCACATATCAAAACGGGGACAATGCAAGGTGAGTTTTAAATAACTATACAAAATCACTGTTGGCTTTTACAATACATTTAATTTTATTTAAACGTTACAGTACATGAAAGACGATTCGTTACAAAGAGCATCATACTTTCTAATCTGTGCTTTACATTCACATGATATTCTCAACACACATTCTTCTGTAACATTTATATGATTTTCTCTACATCTTCTTTGTAAACATTCATACGATTTTCCCCTCATTCTTTGTTTCACTATACACTCACATGATTTCCTCTACTCATTCTTTATTCCACCTACAGGTTCATGCTCTGTTAACATTCACATGACTTTCTCTTCACATTCTTTGCTTCCATTAACATTCACATGATTTTCGCCACACCTTCTTCTTACATAAACATTCATACGACTTTACCCTCATTCTTTGTTTCACTATACACTCACATGATTTCCTCTACTCATTCTTTGTTCCCCTGCAGGTTCATGCTTTGTTAACATTCACACGACGTTCTCAGCTCATTTCTCTATTGACATTCACATGATCTTCTCAACACATTCTTCTTATTTAAACATTCATACGATTTTCCCCCCTCATTCTTTGTTTCACTATACATTCGCACACGATTTCCTCTACTCATTCTTTGGTTCTCTGCTGGCTCATCTTCAATGAACATTCACATGATTTTCTGTACTTATTCTTTATTTCTCTACACCTTCATAGGCTTACTTACAAAACATACACACCCTAGTTCTTCAACTTGAATAATGTAGTGAAAATAATAATTCATGGCAATGTCTGTTACAGATTGTTTAGCTGATAGACTTAACAAGATGGTGGAAGAGCGTAGTTTCCTACCGACTCGTCGAGTTCAAGATCTCGAAATAGGTCTTAACTATGAGATAAAGTCCTTAAAGAGAGTTCAAACAAGATATGGTACCAGGATCGTATCTTCGCTGGAGGATTGTCAAGTGTTCTGCCAGAGCGCTATAATTCGTTAACCGATCAAGAGATTGCAGAAATACCTGGGAGCGTATACCTACAGTATAATGGCATGGCAGAGACGGGGAAATTTAAGACATGTAAATTGTCTTTTTTACACGCAAAGAAGGTGCGTAGAAGTGTCAAACTTAAGTATTGAATGTTCTCCCATTTCACAATGAAAAATTCATAAATAAAACAACTGACTCATTGATATTACATATAAAGATACAAAAGAAGCATATTATAGAATTTTATAAAAAATTAACGAAATTACAATATCACATGCTTTGAGTTTAATTATATCTAGCGCATTGAAATTACTCTAAATATCCGAATGTTTATACAAATCTTTGTGCTTCTTTTTACATGTGCCACATGCTTCATTTTACATGTATCATAACAAAAAATGTAATTCTTTCCAGGTTGCCTTTACTTGACCAAGATAGTTTTCTAAGACTTTCATTGTGCAATGTTTCAGGGTGTGCATTAAGAGGAAGAAGAAGAGGAATAGCCTGCTACCATGCAATGGATGCTGACGCTATTGGAGGGTAGAATACCTACAAGAAACATTTCGGCAAGAAACGGGTGCTGAGACATCTACATCACCGAAACACATTAAGACAGGATCCTTATATAACATTACAGGGTATACAATGAAAAAAATACGGTCAATTTTGTATACAATTAAATGCATGGCTGAGAGTTAGCTCGAACTAGTCTCCCTATATTCACTGAAATTAAGCATTGTGAGCAATAATTTAAGTGACTGTGAAAATACTTTAAGTAATGGCGAAATTTGTATCCTAAAAGACTTGAGCCCTGTATACATTAACAGCATTAAGACTGTTTGCCACGCTGGAATACAAATTATGAAAATAAAAAGACTTTCATTTAAATAATAAGGAAATTTGCATAACCTGCTGTTACAAGTGTAATGACATATACAGAAACAAAGAGTCGGGCGAGAAAGTGATGGAAATGTAAGATAAATAATAACAATAAAAGAATTAAGGTATGCTTTTACATAGTGTTTTTATTCATTAAAAATCCTTGCATTCCTAATGAAAAATAAATCAATACAATGATTAGTTTAAGTTATGTTACAATGATCAAAAAGAGAACCGTCTTTAGATGCATTACTCGATCTTAAGTCAGAGCACCAAAAATGACAAATCACGGCTTCTCCATTTTAGATGTGGTGTCACTATTCAGGTAAATTCCTGTAACACAGCAGGTTGAGTATGCAGATCTGTGGTCCTAAATGGGTGAAACAGAGTCTTATCCAGCTTAACAGTCTTGAGATCTCAGCATCAGAAAGCCGAATCACAAGCCTTCTCCACTCGATGAGTACAGGTTTAACAACAGCATTCTCTTCACCCTGAGACGGTGTAATGTATATAAATGTTCAACTTGACTAGGGATTCTAAACTCGTTGTTAGAGTCCAGAGCTGATGTATTATATGGTGAAAACACATGTTCCTCTTCTTAGTGATCTTGTCGTCGAATCTCGGTAGCATTGAAGATGCCCATGATTATAGGATTCTGAAGCCCAAAAACTGTAGGAACTGCTGATTGCGTGATGTTAACCTGATGGGCGTCAAGGGCAGAGCATGATATGTGCGTCGAATCATTCCATTATTATATCCTCGACGTCGTTGACTTCTTCTAAAAACTATAGGCATTATGCTTATATCCTTGTTTCTAAAGGCAATGATATTGCTGTTAGGCTCCCCTGTTTGCTCTATGAAGTGGATCTTTATGAACAACAGGTAAAATTTGATTTGATGGTTCCTGTGAAATACGTTATCCTGCCGTAACAGATGGGAAAACTGGTAGATGGAGTGTCCACTTTTACTATCGAGGAAGGAGACTGATGCAATACTGCGCTAAATTCGTATGATGCTCAACTTAAATATATTCACTAGGAAATCAGATTCAGACAGCTGATTAGATGGAATAACTTTGTCACTGAAGGGCCACAGAACGTTCCTATAGAACAATCACTGGAAAAAATCAAGAGTGAAAGGACATTTTAATGACATTTTATTATTATTATTATTATTATTATTATTATTATTATTATTATTCACTGATCTAATAAAGAAGACATTCGCATCCTAATATGAGGAATCTTTCTAACTCTTTCATGGTTTTGCAAATGCTAATCACGCTATAAAACCACCCAGCTTTAAATCCTGAATAATGTCGTTAATCGCATCGGAAAAGTGATTTTTATCAGGTGTATTAAGCGTCATGAGTACCCTTAGCATGTTTACCAAATCATTAGGATCGGTGTAGCGGCATAGCATCTCCTGTGTATTCGCTTTGGATATATCTTCTAATCTAGGTGAGTTGTCACTAGTATGCTTGCTTTCATTGGTGTGTTTATTCAGAGCTTGCTCATTCAAAGAAACTGCTCTCATTGCTTCATTAGTGGTAGCTCTTGATGTTATTACAGGGTCGCTTGAACTGGCTCCAAGCACGGTACATCTTGAATCCCGCTCTTCGGGACTTGAGAAGATTTCAGGATCTCGTTTGGGTGTTGTAGTCAATGCACAGCTGGCCATTGCTTTACAGCATCGTCTCCTATGTTGCTTAAGCCTTGAAATTGTCCTGTTTTTTAAAGTTCTATTACATATGCAGCACTTAACAAAGCGATTACTCCCCCCTTGGGAAACATACGAAAAATCAAGATTCTCGTAAATTGACTGTAATTGTCCGTCTTTGTGAGTGTTCATGCTCAAGCAGTATATATAAACTAGTCAATGTATAATGTAGATGTTGAATTCGTATACGATAACACGAGACTGAGTTATTTTTTAACATTTATGTATTTATATATGTACTCAGGTTTTGATGCATATAAACAGCCATGTCCGAATTAGACTAAGCAAAATATTGTAGCATTTCCGCATAATAGTTGTAATTCCGTTAATTATAACTATCTCATTAAGCACACGCAGATTCAAGTAGCTAGAAACGGATTCATAGAGGTAAGAGTACAAGTTTTCTTGATAGTTAGCACAGAAAATGCGAGAGTTAAGGGAGATACTGGTCATTTTCCCTTTGCAGGTCACCTTTTTTCCCTTTGCTGGTCACCTTTTTCCCTTTGCTGGTCACCTTTTTCCCTTTGCTGGTCACCTTTTTCCCTTTGCTGGTCACCTTTTCCCTGAATGGGTTACATGATGGGAACGTATATAACGTTGACATGAAACAGTTTTCCACTAAGTTCACATCTAAAGTTGCTTTCAAAGTCTAACATATGAATAGGCTGTGAGCATTCCTGTTTCATCCTCTCTAGCTTGACAGCTAAAGTAAAATAAATCGCTCTTAATGTATATACGCTAATGAGAAAGTATAAAAGAACTATCCTGAATAAAAATCGATTAGTATAACGTGAGAGCTAAGGTGGTTAAGCTCGCAAGAGGTTTCGGTTTAATTAACTCTCTCACTAGCCTGCAACCATTGAAGTACATTTACCTGGTTACATAGGCTGAGGAACTGTGGTAAAGCTAGAGAAAAATTAAAGATAGGAGACCCTGGAATCATTCCGTTAGACGATTCGTGTAATCTTAGTGGCATTGCCAACGCTCAGCATAAGGTCTCTGCTTCGAGAAACATTGCTGCCAAGATCTGACTGAAACGACTTGGAAAAGCGTGCAATCTGATGTTACATTAGGTGAAAAAGTTGGCGGCGTGACTAGTAACAGCAATTATGAAGGGAAAGGTAGCTCCAGGTACAGTAACCACGAAGAAGAAACGAGGAGGATTTCTACCTCTCATACCAATTATTGCAGCTCTAGGCGCTGCTGCTGGAGGTGCAGCCCAAATTGCCTCAGCAGTGAATAAGAAAAAGGCAGCAGATAAACAACTTGCCGAAATGATGAGGCATAAGAGAGAAATTGAGAGAAAGGTATCTGTTGGCGGAGGGTCCAAAAAGAAGAAACGAGGAGGATTTCTACAGCTCATACCAATTATTACAGCACTAGGAGCCGCCGCTGGAGGAGCATCACAAATTGCTACAGCTGTAAATACGAAAAAAGCTGCGGATAAACAACTTGCTGAAATGATGAGACGTAACAGAGAAATTGAAGCAAGAGGGAGAGGTTTTCGAGTGAAGAAGAATAAGGGAAGAAACACAGAAACGAAGAGGAGACAGAGCCTGAAAGGGAATTCAAAAAACTCTGGCAGGGGGCTATACTTATCCCGGAAAAAACATTGAGTAACATAGACCTTGACTTGTACGCCCGACGTTTAAAGATTCCTCATATTAGGATGCGAATGTCTTCTTTATTAGATCAGTGAATAATAATAATAATAATAATAATAATAAAAATGTCATTAAAATGTCCTTTCACTCTTGATTTTTTCCAGTGATTGTTCTATAGGAACGTTCTGTGGCCCTTCAGTGACAAAGTTATTCCATCTAATCAGCTGTCTGAATCTGATTTCCTAGTGAATATATTTAAGTTGAGCATCATACGAATTTAGCGCAGTATTGCATCAGTCTCCTTCCTCGATAGTAAAAGTGGACACTCCATCTACCAGTTTTCCCATCTGTTACGGCAGGATAACGTATTTCACAGGAACCATCAAATCAAATTTTACCTGTTGTTCATAAAGATCCGCTTCATAGAGCAAACAGGGGAGCCTAACAGCAATATCATTGCCTTTAGAAACAAGGATATAAGCATAATGCCTATAGTTTTTAGAAGAAGTCAACGACGTCGAGGATATAATAATGGAATGATTCGACGCACATATCATGCTCTGCCCTTGACGCCCATCAGGTTAACATCACGCAATCAGCAGTTCCTACAGTTTTTGGGCTTCAGAATCCTATAATCATGGGCATCTTCAATGCTACCGAGATTCGACGACAAGATCACTAAGAAGAGGAACATGTGTTTTCACCATATAATACATCAGCTCTGGACTCTAACAACGAGTTTAGAATCCCTAGTCAAGTTGAACATTTATATACATTACACCGTCTCAGGGTGAAGAGAATGCTGTTGTTAAACCTGTACTCATCGAGTGGAGAAGGCTTGTGATTCGGCTTTCTGATGCTGAGATCTCAAGACTGTTAAGCTGGATAAGACTCTGTTTCACCCATTTAGGACCACAGATCTGCATACTCAACCTGCTGTGTTACAGGAATTTACCTGAATAGTGACACCACATCTAAAATGGAGAAGCCGTGATTTGTCATTTTTTGGTGCTCTGACTTAAGATCGAGTAATGCATCTAAAGACGGTTCTCTTTTTGATCATTGTAACATAACTTAAACTAATCATTGTAATGATTTATTTTTCATTAGGAATGCAAGGATTTTTAATGAATAAAAACACTATGTAAAAGCACACCTTAATTCTTTTATTGTTATTATTTATCTTACATTTCCATCACTTTCTCGCCCGACTCTTTGTTTCTGTATATGTCATTACACTTGTAACAGCAGGTTATGCAAATTTCCTTATTATTTAAATGAAAGTCTTTTTATTTTCATAATTTGTATTCCAGCGTGGCAAACAGTCTTAATGCTGTTAATGTATACAGGGCTCAAGTCTTTTAGGATACAAATTTCGCCATTACTTAAAGTATTTTCACAGTCACTTAAATTATTGCTCACAATGCTTAATTTCAGTGAATATAGGGAGACTAGTTCGAGCTAACTCTCAGCCATGCATTGAATTGTATACAAAATTGACCGTATTTTTTCATTGTATACCCTGTAATGTTATATAAGGATCCTGTCTTAATGTGTTTCGGTGATGTAGATGTCTCAGCACCCGTTTCTTGCCGAAATGTTTCTTGTAGGTATTCTACCCTCCAATAGCGTCAGCATCCATTGCATGGTAGCAGGCTATTCCTCTTCTTCTTCCTCTTAATGCACACCCTGAAACATTGCACAATGAAAGTCTTAGAAAACTATCTTGGTCAAGTAAAGGCAACCTGGAAAGAATTACATTTTTTGTTATGATACATGTAAAATGAAGCATATGGCACATGTAAAAAGAAGCACAAAGATTTGTATAAACATTCGGATATTTAGAGTTATTTCAATGCGCTAGATATAATTAAACTCAAAGCATGTGATATTGTAATTTCGTTAATTTTTTATAAAATTCTATAATATGCATCTTTTGTATCTTTATATGTAATATCAATGAGTCAGTTGTTTTATTTATGAATTTTTCATTGTGAAATGGGAGAACATTCAATACTTAAGTTTGACACTTCTACGCACCTTCTTTGCGTGTAAAAAAGACAATTTACATGTCTTAAATTTCCCCGTCTCTGCCATGCCATTATACTGTAGGTATACGCTCCCAGGTATTTCTGCAATCTCTTGATCGGTTAACGAATTATAGCGCTCTGGCAAGAACACTTGACAATCCTCCAGCGAAGATACGATCCTGGTACCATATCTTGTTTGAACTCTCTTTAAGGACTTTATCTCATAGTTAAGACCTATTTCGAGATCTTGAACTCGACGAGTCGGTAGGAAACTACGCTCTTCCACCATCTTGTTAAGTCTATCAGCTAAACAATCTGTAACAGACATTGCCATGAATTATTATTTTCACTACATTATTCAAGTTGAAGAACTAGGGTGTGTATGTTTTGTAAGTAAGCCTATGAAGGTGTAGAGAAATAAAGAATAAGTACAGAAAATCATGTGAATGTTCATTGAAGATGAGCCAGCAGAGAACCAAAGAATGAGTAGAGGAAATCGTGTGCGAATGTATAGTGAAACAAAGAATGAGGGGGGAAAATCGTATGAATGTTTAAATAAGAAGAATGTGTTGAGAAGATCATGTGAATGTCAATAGAGAAATGAGCTGAGAACGTCGTGTGAATGTTAACAAAGCATGAACCTGCAGGGGAACAAAGAATGAGTAGAGGAAATCATGTGAGTGTATAGTGAAACAAAGAATGAGGGTAAAGTCGTATGAATGTTTATGTAAGAAGAAGGTGTGGCGAAAATCATGTGAATGTTAATGGAAGCAAAGAATGTGAAGAGAAAGTCATGTGAATGTTAACAGAGCATGAACCTGTAGGTGGAATAAAGAATGAGTAGAGGAAATCATGTGAGTGTATAGTGAAACAAAGAATGAGGGGAAAATCGTATGAATGTTTACAAAGAAGATGTAGAGAAAATCATATAAATGTTACAGAAGAATGTGTGTTGAGAATATCATGTGAATGTAAAGCACAGATTAGAAAGTATGATGCTCTTTGTAACGAATCGTCTTTCATGTACTGTAACGTTTAAATAAAATTAAATGTATTGTAAAAGCCAACAGTGATTTTGTATAGTTATTTAAAACTCACCTTGCATTGTCCCCGTTTTGATATGTGCTGAATGTGTAGACGGCCTGCAGCTCACGTTGCTTTTAAAGCTCTTTAAAACTTGAATGTAAAGTTAATAACAGTTCTAACATGGGAAAGATGTCTGTTTATATAGGGATCTAAACCCCCTCCAGGCGATGCCTGCACGTCATCATGGCTGTGATGCTTACACGTCACGTGATTATTGCAGCCAATGACATCATCTCTTGCTACGCATGCGCAGAGGCCCTCAGCACTTCTATCCCTGCTTGTTTCACTTCCTCTCCCTCTCTCGCTCTCTCTCTCCTCTCTCGCTCTCTCTCACACAGAGTACATCCATAATGTCGTTACACAAAGCTGCATGCAGTTAAAGCATCAATCTAAGTGATGTATTCTAGAGTACAGAGGAAAATCAGTGAAGTCATTGAAAGATCGGGATTCGAACTAGGGGCAACTGATTGAAAATTATATACAGCATTAATTGTTCATTGTATGAGCTATCAAACATGCTCTCGTCTACAGCTCTATCTCTGCTAGTTTCTGCGATAATTGAGATTTAAACTTAAGGATCGAACCTTGGACGTCAGGTACCCTAATATACACCCGCAAGATATTATCTGATGACATAAACGTAATAGGTTTATTTGGTACCCTTGTCTTAATTATTTACTGTTATTAAATTTATAAGTAAACTTCATTGAATCGGTATTCGAACTCAGAACGCCAGAAACAAAATTATTTATAATATTAGTTTGATGTGTTTAAAAGACCTGTATGCAGTTGCAACATTGATCTAAGTGATATATTCTAGAACACAGTGGAAAATTAAGGAAGTCACTGAAAGATCGGGATTCGAGCTAGGGACACTGATTGGAAATTATATAAAGCATTAATTGTTCATCGTAGGAACTAAAAATCGTGCTTTGGTCCGCACCTTAATCCCTGCTAGTTTCTGAGATAATTGAGATTTTAAAGTTAAGGATCGAACCCATGACACCCGGACTCTAATATACATGCACAAGAAACGAGCTAATGGCATAAAAGTAATAAAGTTTATTTACTGTCTTTATTTTAATTAGTTTTGGAGTTATTAGAAGACCGGTTTCGATCAATCGTAAATGGAGCCTTGCATCCCGAGCTTAGTTTTTATTGCATCATTTTGTCTCTTTTCATTCAGGACATGCGCGTGAGTTGGTGTGTGCGTGTGTGGGTTGCTGCTGTTGGGTGTAAGTGAACAGACATATGTGCTTGCACGTGTGTGTGTCCATGTATATGTATGCGTGAGTGTAAGAGCACTGGTGTATGTATGTATACGCATGAGGTGCGTGAATGTGTAAGTGTAAGAGCACTGGTGTATGTATGTATACGCATGAGGTGCGTGAATGCGTGTGTGTACTGGTGTATGTGTGTGTGTACTGTTGTATGTATGTGCATGTGTGTGTGTGCTGGTGTATGTATGTGCGTGTGTGTGTGTGTGCTTGCATGCGTGCACCAGTGTATGTTTGCTGATGTGTGTACAAGTGCTCGTGTATATGTGAACGCCTGAATGTGTACAAGTCGTGGAGAAAGAAAGAGATAGATAGAAAGAAAAAGAGAGGAGAAGAAGAAAGAATGTTGTCTAGGCTTCGGGATATCTAAGTATGCATCAGGGTTTAATATAAATAATTATAGTTGTTAAATGCAATTTTAATCCGACCGCCCGCTGCTTCAATAACTTAATAGTTATTATAGCATTTCACAGGTTTGGATTCGAACTAGGGGCCTCTGGTCCCTAACAATACAGATCGTTAAACATTGTAATGTTGTATAAATTAAATTATATTTGTTAAACACGTTTTAATCTGACCGCCCAATACTCACATAGTTTAATATTTATTAAGCATTAGAGTTTCGCAGATTCGATCTAGAACCCTCTGAACACCGTTTCATTAATTAAATTATATTTGTTAAATACATTTTAATCTAGCCGTGCATAGTTTAATAGTTATTGGGCATTAGAGTTTCGCAGATTCGATCTAGGACCCTCTGAACACCCTTTTTATTAATTATTGTAATGATATATAAAAATTAAATTATATTTGTTAAATACATTTTAATCTGACCTTACATAGTTTAATATTTATTAAGCATTAGAGTTTCGCTGCGTAAGATTCGAACTAGGGTCCTCTGAACGGTCTTTCATTAATCAGGGTAATGATGTATAAAAAAATTATATTTGATAAATACATTTTTAAATCTGACCTTGCATAGTTTAATAGTTATTACGCGTTAGAGTTTCACTTGGTAAGACTCGAGCTAGAATTCTCTGAACGCCTTTTTATTAATTAGGGTAATGATATAATAATATCAATCATTAATTTCTCATTAGCAATAAACTTTTGATTACAGTAAGAATCGAACACCGATCTATGGATATCACTCAGAGGTTTAATTCACGTAATGAAATGTATATTAGACGCTTTTTCGGAGTCGTTGGCTGAAACAGAATGCTTGTTAACTATGCTCGGGTATATTCGTAGGAGGTCGTAAAACATCGGAGAGAACTCCCTCAGGCAAAATCATGATGGCCGACTATGACGTCACGCAGAGTTGGTAAACAAGTTTCTCTCTCTTTCACACAAACAAGGACAGGACGAGTATAAAGCAACCCTCGAATTCTTTTGTTAAACTAGCAGGTGGCCAAACAATGGGAACGCTGCAGGTGTCTTTCTAAACTAGCCTTGCCAAGAACAATAGAAAGGCACACACAATAGAATCTCTTACACAATGGAAAGGGTCAGGCTTTGTTATGGAGCAGGTGTCTTTCTAAAGTATGACGTCACGCAGAGTTGGTAAACAAGTTTCTCTCTCTTTCACACAAACAAGGACAGGACGAGTATAAAGCAACCCTCGAATTCTTTTGTTAAACTAGCAGGTGGCCAAACAATGGGAACGCTGCAGGTGTCTTTCTAAACTAGCCTTGCCAAGGACAATAGAATCTCTTACACAATGGAAAGGGTCAGGCTTTGTTATTGGGATGGGAACGCTGCAGGTGGTCTTTCTAAAGAATGCTTGCCAAGGACAATAGAAAGGCACACACAATAGAATCTCTTACACAATGGAAAGGGACCGGCTTTGTTATTGGGTTGCCACGTGTTCGAGAACAATAGGAGTGGAGTGGGTAACTGATCAGGTGCAGAAGTGGCCGGATGTGGAATGGGTAGGAAAAACATCTCGCCTTTGTTACAGAACCTTAAATTTATGACCCCTTTGTTCGTTTTGACAGTTGATTGACAGCTTTAATTACTTAACTGTCAAGCCTCCATTGTACTCAACATGATTTACGACCGCAGCTGCAACTAAAACTACCAAGGCACAGCGGGGGGTGGGGTCGGGGGAGGGAGGAGGTGGGGGAGCTCATTTGCATATGAATAGCCATGCATAAATTAACTGTGCCAGCTCTCTCATTGGGGGTGGGGGGAGAGGAGGTGGGGGAGCTCATTTGCATATGAATAGACATGCATAAATTAACTGTGCCAGCTCTCTCATTTCTACCCTACTCACATGTATTCTACATAGTTACGTTCTGTTATGTTCTATATTTAACTCATTCGGTTATGAAAATGTATATTTGACAATTATCATCGAATATACTAAGGCAAATGATCATGTTAGTCTTGTGTTCATGTCAGCTGTGAGGAGCTCATTATTATCATCTGCATGCAGAGGAGAAATGAACGAAACCACACAGAATTAAACGGAAGCTACAACCTTCTTTAGTTTTACTATTATATTATTTACTATTTCATATTAATAAAAAATTTCGAAGTATGTTTGATTAACATACTTCTTGAAAACCCACAAATAATAATTGCTCATATTTAAAGTACTACATGCTATGGTGTGCTTTGTTTTCCCGCGTATCTCAGGCTAGTTAATGACATCATGTGTTTACATCAAGTTGGGTTCTAAGAGTGGAGCTATAGTACATTACATGCTAGGGGACCCTGTTCAATTACAGCCTGGGTGTGGGAATTTTTCTCTAGCCAAGATCATTTTCTATACTTCCCAGAGTCTGGAAGTGTGAATGAGAATGAGAATGTGAATGCGTGCGTGATC
This sequence comes from Deroplatys truncata, assembly GCA_030765065.1. Lineage (NCBI taxonomy): Eukaryota > Metazoa > Arthropoda > Insecta > Mantodea > Mantidae > Deroplatys > Deroplatys truncata. Next base: position 202,867,566 of record CM060984.1, on the reverse strand, counting down.
TAATGCATAACGCCCAAAGAAATCTAGAAATCCAAGGACAAGTGCATACGAGTTAACACCATTGCCAATTAGGCAATGTGTTCCAAAAGTGAAAGCCCGCCGACATGATTATTGCAGTTAAAGGCGAGGCATAAATGGAATAATAATAACAGTAATAATAGTAATAATAATAAATAAATAAATAAATAAAAGTAATGGTGACAGTCAAATGTTCAAGAAGTGGACGCTATATGCTGGCCTTACACTTTCCGTGCAATTGCTAGAAACAACTGAATGTCGACAGGAGTTTAAAAGCATAACAAAGCATTGAACAAATCGAACCATTAATAATGGATTTTCGGAAATGGCTAATGCCACAAAAAAGTTATTTGAAATAAGTTGTGTATTTTAGAGAGGTCTACATTTTTTATGTAGTGCGTTTTTTCTGTCACTTAACGTTTGTCAGTTGTACGAGATTGTATTAAATTCCGTCCGAATGAATTCACAAGATATTTTCAAAAAATTCAAGATATATAAATGTTATTTGTCATGGTATCCTTAATATATGGTACTTTAATCAGAATCATTTGTGCCATTTTTGAACAAATCGAACATTTCGAAAAATGTTTCATGTAAAGGGTAGTTGGTGGTTGGGGGATTTTGTTTTTAAAAATCTTTGTGTCGCATCTTTGGAAGATACTAAACATAAGTACCAAGTTTTGTATATATCTGACATTTCATTTTTTAGTTATGCTGTTCTCATACACACACGCGCGCGCGCGACCTTTTTCACAAAAGTGCTTTTTATTCAGGGGTCTCAAAACATGTATTTCCGGTAAAATCTCGGTGCAGTCACACAAGGAAATGTCTATCCAAAAAAGGATAGCTTTATGTGGCACACCAAGTACCTCTTTCTCAATGTATAAATTATTTATCTACAGTAAAATATAAGACTTTTTCTTTATTCTGATTTGGTGTAAACTTCAGTTGGCGGCGCCGTGGCCGAGTGGTTAGACCGCTCGCCCCCAAGTAAGGCGGCCCAGGATCTGGACCCGCATTTGGGATTTGTCGTGGATAAAGCGGCGGCTGGGAAGGGTTTTGCTCCGGGTTCAGTGGTTCCCCTGCTATCCATCATCATCTTTCCTTTCATCTAATTAGCCTTCATTTCACATCTTCTTCTTCCCTCATTCTCATACCTGGCTTCGCCGATCCTCCGTTCCGGGTTCTTCATTATTTTATTCAATGTTCGTCTGCTTCTCTACAGGCCTCTGACCCTAGGCACGGTTGTAAGTCCTAGGGGGTGTAAGCCCTACATACGAGGAGGTTAAGCCGATTAAGCGAGCAGGCGGACCGGCGCGCGGGTGAGCCGGCCAGCAAGCAAGCACGCAGCCAGGCAGTCTGCTGGCTTAAAATAGGCTTAAAAGTATCTCCCTCCCCAGACATTATACTACTGGCTATAATGTGAAAGGACGTTTAAAAATGGCTTATTATTGAGTTTTATGAAAAATATCACATAAGAAAAGCTATTGACCTACAATTTATAATAAGCTTAACTTGGATAGGATGAAAACTTAAGCATTACGCATTTTCTCATACTCACAAAACTCTTACCGAGCGAGGTGGCGCTGCAGTAACATGTGTGACTCGCATTCGGAAGGTCCCGTGTTGGATCCCGGCGATCGCTCACTCTGACCCATGGGATTTTCGTTGTTTCCCCGGGTCGGTAGGCGAATGCTGGAGTGGTTCATCTTCTACCACGACTCTCCTGTCCTCCAGTTTTCTGTACGCATTATCTTCCTTGTCCTCTATTTTAGGGTTGTAAGACCAGGTGACGGTGTTAGGCGGCTTGCGGCTGGGCGGTGGCTGTGCACTCTGTAGAGGTTTCATCCTGATGTCCTCCAGGGACTGCTGGATTGGCGGCATTGGAGACGTTCAATCTGGAAATATTAAGGACCCCGTCTTGCTTGCGCCCGTCGTCAGGCGGATCTGGTCACCCTTCGGGTCTCTCCCCTCATCCCTCCCTCCTCACGGTAGAAGCACAAGGGATCGGCTGGCCTGCCTGCGGTGTTCTGCCCCAGTTTTGAGGGCCCCCCTCCGTCCGTCCGTCCGTACCTTTACCCACAAAACAACATAGTTGTTATCACTTCTGGTTACCGTAGGAAGCTTTGAATGTAAAACAGGGATAGGTTTTGTGTTTTGCTTTCCTTAATTTTAAGTGATATATTTTACCAACAACCTAGAAAGAAAAACAAGTCTCGTGATTCATTATGTGAACAGATGAGGTTGAGAGAAGGGTAGAGAGGGGAGGAGGGAGGGAGTCGACTCATCGTTCGAGAGAATAATGTAATCGAAGCTAGGTGACATTTCTTTTTATATGCCATGTCGCGGTAATCTGTCTAGTGTTATCTTATATGCTGGGCGCCTGTTATTGTTTTATTATTGTAAAATTTGGGTTCTTTGTCCTCCGGCTAGCTATTATTACTCAGTCAAGCAAGTATCTCTGAGCAGGGCGTGTAAACGGAAAGGAGTTGATACTAAAAGATAACACTGATAAAATAATTTGTTTATACACGTTTATTGCCGTAACACTTAATTAGTAATTCACATATTTAATCTTTATACACGCCTGACTGAAACTGTGATATTTCCGAATGTAATTACTGTCGTATTAGTTGCCGCGTACCAATTACTTCGCGTACTTCACATTTTTTAACTAACTTTACGACGTGTACATCGCGAGAGATTCTTCCAAACTGTATGACATGCACCTCACGAGAGATTCTTCAAGACTACGTGACGTGCACCTCGTGAAAGATTCTTCGAAACTGCGCGACATTTGCTTATGGCTCGAGAATATATACTCCTTCACTTCAAATTCCTAAACATTATAATAGAGCTGCTATTCGTTACCAAATCGCGCCCACTTTAGCGTTTGTTTTGTCAGCCAATCACTACTACTAACATATTTACTTTAGGGAAGATATTCCCTCCATTTCTAAAGAAAGGCACGCTGCCCTGATGTCATTTGTTTGTCTCTTCTTAGTGATAAATAACTCACCCCCTCGGTTTATTGTTACCCACTTCTATTATCAGTTTCAGTGAGGCCGTGTAAACCTATTTCCTAACAATACTTATGGCTAACAAGATCTAAAATCCTGTACATACAATAATATTAATTTACACTACAATCACTCTGGCATTCACAGCATGTTATGATATAAAATACTGCCTCAGTCACAAGGTAGACAAGTACCTAAAGCAATAATTTATAACGAAATCTGTATAGAAAACTCTTCTCTTGATTCAAGCTTATCATTAGTTCATGACTATTGGTTCTAACAACTAAATTTTGTTATTATGAGGACAAATGAAATGCACCAAGTGCAAAGCATATTGGAAATTAATTCAACAGTTTATTTCACACACTGACACCAAGTTTAGTTTCATTTAGAAGTTTACTATGGTAAACTAAGACTGAGAAAGAGGAAAAAGATCTGATGTGTTACAGTCACACGACTTATTATACAAAATATATTATTTTATAGGTATTCTAGTTATCCTTAAAAAGCTTGTTTTTCTCTGCATTTTCTATTAAACACAATAAATCCCAAAATGGTTTCAAAACACACTTTCTAGTATATACACAAGAGTATGCAACGACAAGGACGACAGTCAAATACTGTTTGCAAACCTCCCGAGAAACAAAAGAATAGATATAAATTTCAGAAGCGTATATCTTAAAACTTTGCAACATTATAGCAATCAACAAGAAATATTTTCTAAACGTCTAAAGAAATAAAACTTTTTTGACACAAATTATATATTCTAACGAGTTTTACTTTCTGCAACTTGTTTTATCTCTTATGCTTATAGTTTTAAATTACACATACTTCTCTAAAAATCAGTGAGAATGAAGAGAAATTAACAGGCTATTCATAGAAACTCCAAAATATACATTTTATTTGTCATTCCAATATCTCAAAAATATATTTTAATCAAAATCGTTAGCGCTGTTTTTGAGAAAATAAAAGATAATGAAACTTTTTTCTATATAAAGCACAGTTTGGGGTTGGGAAGTTGGTGGAAACCTTCGTATTACATCCTTGAAATATGCTGGATAATAAAACGAAGTTTTGTGCACGCACGCATTTACACACACATAGATTTTTTTTAAATACTTGCTCTTCCTCAAAATATGCATTTCCGGTGGAATTTCGATATAGATTTTCTGGATGGAATACAATATTCCCTCATCTATCATAGGAAAGAGGTACAGAAAGTTAAACCCTTGTGTATGAGGCAAAATTTAAAGTAAAAAAAGAGGGGGAACAATCTTTAAAATCAGCATACAAGGAAGTATATAAGAACTATTAAACGTTTATGAATTGGATGATAATATAATTAAGTCACATAATTGAGTATAAACATAAGTCATATGAACTAAAACGGATACAAGTAGTAACATATTAAACACAAACATCCCATAAATTATAAGACTAATGCGGAATAGTCGTATGTGTAATCCCTGAAGCGTAGAGAAGGAGAGAAAAGAGAAGAAAGAAAAAGGTGGCAAAGAAAGAAAGAAAGAAAATGCATTTGCATAGTATTTCTAATGTAGCCTGTATGCCAACTGAAGTCTTGTTAAGCGTCAAAATATCCTAAGAATGGGAATTTTTGGCACAAAGACGAATTGATTCATTTATTATGAAAGTGCCCAAAGTCATTCACTGGGTGTGCATACTATTGATTATTATGATACTAATTCAGCTTATCGTAAAACTGGATGCCACTATTTTTGGCCATTCTTCCCCTTATCATTTTATACACACCCTGCTACAAGGACAGGCCTCAGTACCGTTTTAAGCAACATGTGGCTTGTGACAGTTCACTCGAACCGGAGAAGAGTGAAAGCTACGCTGCTATATTGTGTTAAAGCATATCAGCGGTTTAATAACTCGACGAATTGCAAACCATTCACATTGCTTAGCGTCAAATACGTCCGTAACAGTTAGAGCTAGGATCGTGAACTAAAATGCAGATTGTTTCACATAAAGAAGCTAATTTTATTCCTATTGTAACAAATGAGAACTTCGGCTACTGCGAAACACGCTTTATTTATTATTTAGACACTCAGCGTAGCACAAGCATTACACTTGAGTCTCTTTGGGCATACACTGACGACACAACACAACTGATCCGTCGAAGCACAACTCACAACTGACGCTGTCCACTTTTCACTCCGTAACTTCTTAGCCAACTGAACTCCACTGTCCGGGCTAGAGCAGCACCTTATATAGGCCTTGTATATAAAACAAGATTCTAGAAGGGGAGGCTACTAGAATATGCTGAACGGAATGTTCTGGAACAAGGAAGTGGCACATAATGGACTGTTTTTCTTCACTGGCTGTTGTTCCGACGGCCGGTCGAAGGTCCCCATCCAAATGACGGGTCGGAATTGCACTTGCCTGCGGCCCGCAGGTAGCTTCGCCCTCACGGTCACACTATGTTTTCCCACATTTTGCATTTAAAATACGGAACAGAATCTTTATAATATTTGACATCTCTACCACTCTGAATTTATGATCGTTTAATTAGATATGCAGAATACGAAATATATAGAAAATAATCAATTCTCATATGTCTAATAGGGATCGAAGTAGCTCAGATTACTTTCTAGTTGCAGGGAATTAAAATATAGAGTAGCTGCCCGTTTTTTCTGTAAATAAAATAATTTTAAATTAAAAAGGTACTGCCACTACCAACACCGCCATCACCACCACTGTAGCTCTCCACGGAAATAAGCTTAGAGTAGTGAAGGACATTCCGATAAACTGCGTAACTTCCTCTCGCGTATCTCGTCGTGAGGAGGTGATTTTGGCTCGGTTGCGTATTGGCCACTGCAATTTTACGCATGGTTATTTTTTAAGGGGGGGGCCTTGGTCCTATTGTCCGCTTTGTAGCGAAGGTCTTTCGGTCCGTCACATGTTGCTAGAGTGTGTAGCTCTAGCACATTTTCGGGACACTGCAACTGCGGTCAGTCCTGCAGAGGTCTTAGCGGATGATAAGCAAGCGGTTGATAGGAGTTTTGATTTTGTGTCAAAGGTACATTTTCAAATGCGTATTCAGCCATGTTAATAGCAGGTGTTTCATGCTTCTCGGCTTAGTTTTATATGTTCATATTTATTTATGACTTATGCTGTGATTTTTATATTGATCTTTATCTCTGGCTCTTGCTATGATTTTTATAATAATGTTTATCTCTGGACTTTGCCATGGTATTTTGTACTGATCTTTATCTCTGGCCTTTGCCATAATCCGTTTTACAAGAGCTCTAATGACCTAGCAGTTGAGCGCCCTTAAATACATAGCATCATCGCCATCACCACCACCACTACTGTGCTTAGTTTTCTACCACAGAATAATGGGGTTATCCATCACGTGTTCGATTTCGGAAGAATGTATTAAGTAAACAGTTCTGGAACCATCCCTCAGAAAGTTTTAGCATTTATTAGCCCCTGTAGCCCGTCTTTTTTTTCGAATGAAACATTACGCAAGAGTTCGGACAAAACCACGAGAAGTCCCAACATAAAGAACAATGACTCTCCAATCACAACCACTCAACAACGAACAGTAAATAACCACAATAAAGAGAATACAAGTGAATTCTAGTAAGCAGTGGGAAACCACGTGCTACAATGTAGTGCAACACGGTAAATGCTGCCCCTTAAAGTTCAGGTTGAAGGGGAAGGTAAAAGACGGTGGTGGTACCTTACTGATAGACCACGAGAAGAAGGCAAGCGAGAGGAATGTGTAACATCAACACTTTCCTGCGTCCGTATCATATTTACGCTCGCCGTGTGGATACGATAAGCATGTTGGGAGGTTATAAACTGCACAGTGTTGTCAAGCACTCACCCATGGCTAGAAGTCCAGCACCTATTACGGCGGTTGCTGTTCTACTATTAGTATCAGATCTGGCAGCATGGGTGGTTCATTTGCACACATACACATTTCGTAGTAAACAATCGACAGTACGTGAGCATATAAACAGTTACAGAACCCCGCTCGCCCCTCAGGCCCCGCTCGCCTTCTTCTTGTGGTCCAACAGTACTGGTAAGAACAATGCTGCTCTTATAACTGGCGCAACAGTTCTAGACACGTGAAAATCTTAATGACAGCTATGAAGCGAGTTACATACAAGATCAGGAGGTGACCGGTCGTCTGCATGCTGCAGGAGTGCGTGGGACAGTCATTGTCAAATATCCGCACACCGGTTATGCACTGCAATACACGATAAACTTATAGTTATATACAGTATATTTAAATCCACCGCTGTAATATGCCCTTAGTATAAAAACAATGTCAACCATCTGCCTCCACACCTGACAGCCCTTCCTCTTCTGCGGAATCACTCACATCATTGCCGCTGTCGCTACTTTCTGCACCATTATCCTGGATGAGAATTTTTTCTAATTGATTTTCTGCAATTCCGTATTATTTGAAATAATGATTCTCAATTTATTCAACATGTCGATATACATTTTCCCATTCTGGCCTTCCAATTTCTGCAAATCGCTGGCGACATAACTGCTCCACATCTTTTAGTTTAAAAGTGATATTTCTGCAGGACACCCAGTTTTTGACATCAGCCCAGATTAATTCGATTGGGTTTAGATCTGGGTGATACGGTGGCAGTCTAAGTACATTATGGCGATGTTGTATTAATATCTGGCCAAGTATTATGAGTTATGACTTCTGAGGGGATTTGTTGGCTTTAACTAAATTATATTTTTTTTACTCATGATTTCATCAAAAGCTATATTATGCCTAAGCAACCGGGTTGTTATTTCTTCTTTCAAGGAATTTGAGGTAGGTTGTTTGTCAATTTGAGTGCTACCACATTGTGAAGCATTGTCGATAACCAGAATAGACCCAGCAGGCATATTAGGTATCAACATGGTGTTGATTCACTTCATGTAATTTTCTGTATTCATTTCTTGATGAAAATCTCCTGTTTTTTGTTGCGACTTGTAAAAGAATGGCATTTGGAACGAACAGCATGAACGATAATAAGTATTTGCCCTTTGGCAACAGGTGCCTGAAAACCTAATTCGCTATCGTCACTTCAACTTTTAGATGTTGTATGACTGCTGTGTATGTACGACTCTTCTTCATACACTATAGTTTGACCCTCTAATTTGTACCTCTGAGTAAGGTACTCTTCCAGCTGAGATCGTATGTCGTGCATTTCTATTAGAACTCTCCTATTTGGTTTCGTTTTCTTCCACTTAAACCCTAAATCTTTTATAATTTTTCTGAGATTTGTAGCAGCATCTTGAAAATTTATGCTGATATGAGTACATATAAAATTAGTCATTTCGAAAATTAGTACCAGACTGCAAAATTCAGTGCCATAGCCGGGAATTGAGACTTGTAGCACCACCTTGAACATTTATGACATCTTTCAGATTGATGAGCAATCTGCTTATTGTTGGCACATTTTTTTCTTCCACATAGAAATTGTGAATCGTGCGTCGAATGACGCATTTGTCGAAATCGTCTATTTCTGTAATACGTTTAGGGACCTTATGTTTCTTCCCAGGTGTGTCAAATGGTACTCTCTCATCCATATGGTTTTTCTTATCTTTGAGAACTCTGGAAACGGAACTCAGTGAAACACCAGTTGCTTTGGCTACTCTTTCTTTCACTCTCTTAAGGCTTTTGTGGAACTCGGGTAAACATATATTTTCTTCCTTCATCTCTGCTTCTTGCTTCATGAAGTCGAGGACATTTGCAATTATTTCCCTGCTTTGAATACGTAATACCTTACCATTTAACTTTGAAAACGTAGGAGCCATGGTTATAAATATCACAAATATAAAATAAGCACTATATACGTACTGATCTCTTTGAAATTACAAGGTGCGGACACTTTCTATGCAGACTGTATGTGTTTCGCACTGTGAGTAAGCAAAGGTGTTATATCGCTTTCGTTGATTAAGCTAAACATAAACCTTTCCTAGGCTCGGCAGCTGGGGTGACAATCAAGGTCACGATTCCAGAAGTTTTGCGCCAGTTATACCTCAGTTGCTCGGAGGGAATGCTGCTATGGAAACTTACCTCTCCAGCAACTGTCACAAGTCTCATACTGTTTAAATGGCACTGTAAGTAAGTAAGCAAGCATGCAAGTTCACTGTGCATCATAGAGTATTCGGTTGATGGCCTGAGGTGCGGAATATCCATCTGCGCAACTAATGTTGACCCTAATTTGTAGTCATAAATCTAGATATACATATACCATGAAATAGAGGTAAAGCTGGTGAATATGAAGAATCCTCACTTCTAGACCACCAAGTTAACTAACCGCTTTAGACACATAATCTGCGACCACGATAAAACTAATGCTCTCAGTTGGTAACATAAATTATCGGTTCCCTGATTTCTAATGTTAGCAATTTTATCTACTTATACAATTATTAAACACGCCCTGTTAACGAACTTGATTACAGCATAAGTGCAAAGTAAATAAAGCAAAACTTTTCTACATGAGAGTTATTAGAAGTTTTTGGCATCTAGAAGCTTCATATATATATAATCAGAATAAAGCTTATTTAGAGGTTTAGACACTGTTTCATTACACACATATCTAGTATTTGATAAATTGCAATTAAAGAAATAAAATAAAATTAAATATAACATACGATTCGTACGCACAGCAATACTATGATTATGGAAACCATGAAAGCGTATAGAAAACAAAGATTTAAGGAAAGAAAGAAAAAAATTCTGATGTGTTACACTCACATGACTTTCCCTACTATTGTACAAACTATTTTTACAAACGCTTATTCTCCATATGCTTCATGTTAATCGAGATATCGAGATGTTAATCTTGTTGATAATTTTCTTGTAGATGCAAGGGGAATTGGTGGGCTTTAAGCGATAGTGAAATATTTTAAGAGCTGGTTGCTATGTGGAGTATTCTATTTGCATTACCAGGACAAAAAATGAATAACGAATTTGAGAAAAAGTATAATAATTGGAAAATTTAAGGGAATAACAAGCAATATCTCGAAAATGGTTCACTCAACAAAAAAAATTTAGGTATATGACATAAATTGTGTATTTTAAGGCGATTTACATTTTTTGTATAGTAAAATTTTGTCTACCTCTTATGGTTTACTAGTTATGCAAAAGTCGTTCGCAATCAAGAATACTTTTGGAGACTTCCCAGAAAATTCGAGATATACATTTCATTTGTCATGAAAATATCTTAAACATATGATAATTTAATCAAAATCGTTAGAGCCATTTTGGAGAAAATTAAAATGTTCGAAAAATGTTCCATGTAAAGGGTACTCTGGGGTGGGGGAATTTCTTGAAAACCTTCGTGTCGCATCTATGGAAAGTACTGAACCTAAATACCAAGTTTGGTGTTTATCCGACTGTTCGTTTCTGAGTTATGCTGTTCACACACACACATACAGACGCACAGACACACACACGGACATGCTTCCAAAAATCTGATGTGTTACACTCACATGACTTTCTCTACTCTTGTGCAAGCTATTTTTACAAATGCTTATTCTCCATCTACTTCATGTTAATCGAGATAAACGTTTGCAGACTCTATTTTATTGCTAATTTTCTTGTAGATGTAAGGGGAATATATATTTACAAGGGCAATATAGAAATTCAGTAGCCTTTAAGCATACACATTACTCTTAAGGGCTGGTTGCTATGTGCAGCACCATTCTCTTTGCCACAGATTAATACTCTTTGCATATCCAAGACAAAAAAATGAATAACGAATTCTCATTTGAGAAAATAAGTATTGAAAAATTTAAGGGAATAACAAACAATTTCTCGAAAATGGTTCACTCAACAAAAAATGTATATGACATAAATTGTGTATTTTAACGCGATCTAGATTTTTTGTGTAGTAAAATTTTATCTATTTCTTATGGTTTACCAGTTATACAAAAGTCGTTCACAATGAAGAATACTTTTGGAGACATTCCCAGAAAATTCAAGATATACGTTTTATTTGTCATGAAAATATCTCAAACATATGATATTTTAATCAAAATCGTTGTAGCCATTTTTGAGAAAATTAAAATTTTCGAAAAATGTTCCATGTAAAGGGTAATCTGGGATGGGGGGATTTTCTTGAAAACCTTCGTGTCGCATCTCTGGAAGATGCTGAACCTAAATGCCAAGTTTGGTGTTTATCCGACTGTTCGTTTCTGAGTTATGCTGTTCACAGACACACAGACAGACACACACACAGACATGTTTCCAAAAATGCTTTTTTTTATTCAGGGGGTCTCAAAACATATATTTCCGGTGAAATCTCGGTATCGAATTTTTCGGTCGAATACTATACTTCCCCTACTTACTGTAGGTACGTAGTAGAGAAAGTAAAAATATGCAGGTCAAATGCCGAGCCATACGGAGAATTTAAGGGAACAAGGTACTCTGAAATGGTAAAAAATCACACTTTTTGTTTTAGGCACCAATAAAATTTCTATTATTTCCAGTTTCAGAAAATATGAACCTTTTGAAGGTTAAGAGGTTTTTTGACATTTAAATACCATTTAAATGCTAGTCTGCATTCCTTTAAGGCTGTCATGCAACGCCTCTTTTTAGAACAGTTTAGTATCTTTCAACAACGAATGACTATATCATGTCCAGCGAGCAGTTCAGCAATTAACAGAACAGGCCAGAACCAAGAGAAGGCAATCAAAAAAGCTGCAGTAATCCAGGAATGATGGTGCAGATGATTATGATCCTGGAATGTACTGAAGTGTGTCAGAATTTTAATGTTCAAACTTTAAATTCAGTTTTCTCAAAACAACATTTTTGGATACTTACAATGTACGTTTTTTCTCAGAAAGTATGAAAGGTAGAGAGCTAAAATTTTCAGTACATGTATACAGCACATAGTTAAACCTTCTGAACCATAATAATAATTGTATAGTGTATATTAGTGATATTAAGAAAGCAACAACATTGCAAATTTCCCACATGTTTACTTTGCAATTATTTTTTTTAAATTTCTAGTGAACTGATATACATAACTAAATAATTGAGCTTCAGAAGATAGCTGATTATACTAAGAACAAGCACGCAAAAGTGTGATTCTGTATTGCAAGTAGTATCAGAGAAAAGGGTACATGAATTCACATGTTTTAAGAGTCAATTTTATTATTTTTCTGCTGAATGAAATAATTTTTACGGTCTCAACTACATAAGCTATCAACGCAAACAGCCACTTAAAATAATTTTAATGATTTACAGAGTAATTCGTAAAACTTTCAGGAAAAACCATACAGAAATTTAAGAGCAGTGGTAATTTAACACGCCTAAGGTTAATTTCCATGTGTTCAGACTACCTTGTCCCCTTAAGTACTAAAATGCAGAATTAACTCGAAAAAATTCTTTTGAAAGTATTGGTAGAGTTCAGAATCATATCTTTCACATTTTCATAAAATGGCTTAAGAATTATTATTGTGCAATAAAGTTGTAGCGTTTATGGATAGCTATTCTCACGAAAGACCGTAGATTCTCAGTTGTTTTCCTTGGAAGATGCAAGCAGTTATAAACGCAAGATTATTACTTAATCCCTTTCAAATGTTGATTGTTCATTACAGCAGCAATGAGGAGACAAACATCCTTGGCTAAACTCTGTTTTATCAGTTAGAAGAAATTCTGCGGTCTAACTCAACATGCGGTGGGAAAAACGTAATTACTACCGTTCTCACAGGGTTTGCACATTTCTTATTTTAGTAAGTAGATATACAATTACGTATTTATAATTCATTTGTGTTGTAGCTTATAATCACGAACCCATTAAGAACGTTTAAGACAGAGTGTGGTTGATCGCTGCCATGTACCTGGTGTAGGTATGCAAAACCCACAACGCGAAGTCAAACACTATTTGCACAAGCTTGTAGTAACCATAACGTATGATCTGTATAAAACAAGACATTGCCGATTTTATAGCTTCTGTATATTACGCTGTATTGTAAAACTGTCCTCCCTGGTCTAGGAGTACCAGTCTAGCCTTTAGTTCCCGAAGTCACGGGTTCAAACCCGGCGGAGGCCGATGGATTTTTTCGGGCGTAAAAATCTTTACCATGGCTTCCTTCGGAAGGGAAGTAAAGCCGGTGGTCCCATGTCGTAGACTTATGACACGTAAAAGAACCTCAAGCCTGATGAAGAGGCCTCTGAGCGAAATATCCGGTCTTTCGCGCCTAATATAGAATGGGACGGTAAGGGCCATAGTAGTTACAGAGCGTCCATTAATCAAACTCAATTCAATTTTTACTTTCTCTTCTACGTATAGTAAGTAGGGGAAGTATTGTATTCCACCCAAAAATTCGATACCGAGATTTCACCGGAAATATATGTTTTGAGATCCCTGAATCCAAAAAAAATCATTTTTGGAAACATGTCCGTGTTTGTGTCTGTGAACAGCATAACTCAGAAACGAAAAGTCGGATAAACACCAAACAACTTGCTATTTAGGTTCAGTATCTTCCAGAGATGTGACACGAAGGTTTTGAAGAAAATCCCCCCACCCCAGATTACCCTTTACATGGAACATCTTTCTCAAAAATGCTCTAACGATTTTGATTAAAATATCACGTGTTTAAGATATTTTCATGGCAAATGAATGTATATCTCGAATTTTCTGGGAATGTCTCCAAAAGTATTCTTCATTGTGAACTACTTTTGCATAACTAGTAAACCATAAGAAATAGACAAAATTTTACTACACAAAAAATATAGATCGTGTTAAAATACACAATTTATGTCATATAGATTTTTTTTTGAGTGAACCATTTTCGAGATATCGCTTGTTATTTCTTAAACTTTCCAATTTTTCTCAAATGGGAATTCGTTATTCGTTTTTTTTATGTCCTGGACATGCGAAGAGAATGGAATACTCTACATAGCAACCAGCTCTTAAAATATTTGACTATCGCTTAAAGCCTACCAATTCCCCTGCATCTAGAAGAAAATTAGCAATAAGATTAACATCTCGATATCTCGATTAACATGAAGTATACGGAGACTAAGCGTTTGTAAAAATAGTTTGTACAAGAGTAGAGAAAGTCATGTGAGTGTAACACATCAGATTTTTTATGTTGTAAAGGTCAATTATATTTGAAATGACGTATAATAGGATTTTAAAAAGAGCTATACATTGACAAACAAAGCTTAAGTTAATTAAAACTTATAAGGAAAAGAATGTAAGTTTGCGAGTCAGAATATTTTATCGTTAAAAGCTCTGAAGTTCAACAATGGGATTTCAGCAGGAAGTTATATGTGGTTATCGCTAAGACGTGTAAGAGCGCGTGTATGCTGAGTTATCCCGGGAGCATAAACCATTATTGGCCATTAATCATATAAAACAAACTTTTGATTTTACGATTAATGGGAGGACGGGCCACTTTTTCACGTAAAACAAGGGGGCCCGGATATCTATAAGCCAACAATTAAATGACCCAGCGTAAAAGAGAATAAGTGAACGATAATAAGGGAATCAGAAGAATTGTATTAAAAAAGGGTTATAAGTGTTCAATTTGGAAATGCTGTCCCCAAATTCTATTGCATTTGTTTTCTGAAGTTATATAACTGTATTTTATCTTTAAAAAATTAAGATCTTAAGCGTGGTATTCTCTTGAACAAGACTTGCCTTATACCCTTTTATCAGAAGTTGTCCAATTGTACGTAGGCTAGCAATATGTTTACTTCACTAACATTTCTTGACAAGGCTATTTGGGGGCGGGTAGGTGGTGCCGTAAGGTAAAAGGACTTCAAAAGTAGATATAACTACAATCAGGTATGGTTTCTTGACTCGGTGTAGCAATATTTCTATGTGAAGGATCTTATATTAAGCGCATGTTCTTAAATCCACCAACAGAGTTGGAGTTCTCGACATACTTTCGACCAGAATACCGATCGTGAGAATAGGTGATGAAATACAGAAATAACATATTATTTCCTTCCACCTCCCGAATTACTTGTAATGGTATATTAGAAATGTTGTATTAGATTAGATTGTATTCTTTAGGATTAATGGTGTTTAACGATACATGTGAACATAAAACATGTCAAAGGCATGTAGAATTTAGCTACACGTATACCAAATCATAATATATGAACAAGGAACATATTAAAGTAAATAATAAGAAATAAAACTAAAAAGAAGCATGTGCGATATACACTGTTAAATAAACACCAACATGTACAAATATTTCCCTGCGGTTACAAATCCTATAAATGTACATATAAATGCTGTTTTGCTGCATATTAATGACGACATTTATATTTCACGGGGTTATGCATCTCATCAACTCATAGAATTGCTATTTAATATCTGCAATATATAAAATATGATTTAATAGTGTTCATAATTCTAGAGCAGACATAATAACAATACTTTATCATATAAAAGCAGCCAAACATTTTTTTACAGAACTATATAAGTGTTATCATCAGAATAATTTGTCATTCAAACAATCTTCTGCAGAATAAAATGACGTATTACAAAGAAAGTCTTTAACAGCAGTTTTGATAGCTTCGATGTAGTCGATTTTTTCTTAAGATTATCATTTTAATTATTTCATAACGCACACCTTTCTGGAGGTAAGAAAGCTTTGGATTCGGACCATGAATATTTCCCTTTTGTATAGTGTTTATGTCATAATTTCTGTATCTGTTGTGAACGTGGTTCGATTAGTCATATACTTTTAAAAAATTTAGTTTTATTTATAGACGCTCTTTAACTGCTGTGGTCCTTAGCGTCCCTTTCTATATTGGGCGTGAAAGACCGGAAATTTTTCTCAGAGGCCGCCTTATCGGGCTTGAGGTTCTTTTACGTACCGTAAATCTACGACACGGAACCACCGGTTTTACTTCCCTTCCGAAGGAAGCCATGCTAAGGGTTTTTATGCCCCCCAAAAAATCCATCGCCCTCCGTGATCTCGGTAACTAGAGGTTAACATGGCAATCACTATACCACGGAGGACGACATATGCTTTTAAGATGGAGAAAATATACACATGTTCAAGAAGAATTAATATCTTTAATCTCCTAAATAGATCTTTGTACGAATGTCTGCTCAGCGCCAAACTTCTCAAAATTAAGTTTGTGCTCATGTGTTATAAACCAAAGACTCTCAGAGGCAGCGTATTCTTCTTTTACATTAATGGAGGTCCCTAGTGTTATCTTCAGTGATAATATTAAATAATATTAGAATATTTTGTTAATATTTCTAAGCTGATATTTTGGCACCCAATATTCTCAAAGGTTCCCGACGCTCAGAAAACGGGAATAAGCTACGTAGTGGCCGAATCTAACTGTTAATCCAAGCAAAACAGCAGTGGTACCCTTTGCCAGGAGAAGGGGACCTGATTTAACCAGACTTTCTCTCTTTGGTGAAATAGTGCCCTATTCAACACAAGTTAAATATCTTGGGCTTGTTTTAGACAAGAAATTAACTTGGAAACATCACATGGAATTATGTATTACCAAAGCTTACAGAGTCTTTTGGACATGTAGAGGTATGCTTGGTAAGACATGGGGTCTGAAACCTAGTATAGTGTACTGGATATACACTGTCATGGTGAGACCTATATTCTCCTATGCCGCACTGATGTGGTGGCCTAGAGTTAATTTAAAGGTGTGCAGAAAGGAACTCTGTAAATTACAGAGGACCTTCTGCATTTCAATTATGGGAGCTTTCAAAACTACTCCAACTGCGGCAATGGAGATGCTGATTGGGCTCACACCTCTCCACATGTGGATGAAGGCAGAAGCCATAATCGCGTATCACCGTATTTGTCGCCAAACCAAAGTGTCTAATACTGGACAGATTAATCATCTCAAACTTCCTTGGGATAAGAATGTACAACAGATACTCAACATGAGAACTGACATTCTTGAACCAAGATTCAAGTTTGAATTGAAATTTACGGTCTACTATCCACAGCGGGGTGAATGGGAAAGACTGGTAAAACTTCATAATAACAAAGGCCCAATCTGGTATACTGATGTTTCTAGAACCAAATCAGGAACGGGGGCTCGGCTTTACGGTAATGGCACCAAGATTTCTTATAGTCTGGGTACATTAGCTACAGTTTTCCAGGCTGAGGTTTATGCAATCCTAGCCAGTTCATGGTAAGCATTAAAAAGAGATATAAGAATAGAAGTGTTCTTATCCTCTCAGACAGTCAAGCTGCTCTTAAAGCACTTGAATCACCATCAATAAAATCAAAGCTGCTCTCAGAATGCCGGGAATCCTTAATGACACTGGCTGAACACAATAAGGTTCAACTTATGTGGGTGCCAGGACATACAGATATATCAGGGAATGAGAAAGCAGATGAAGCAGCCAAGATTGGCAGCGAAATCCCATTTTTGGGTCCGGAGCCTGTACTGGGGGTGTCCTACAGACCAGTGAAACAGACTATTAAGTGCTGGGCTCAAGCAGAACACAAGAACCACTGGAACTCCATTGAGGGTTGCAGACATTCCAAGTTGTTTATTACAGACCTGGATAACAGCAGGGCAAAGTATCTGCGCGGTCTTAGTAGAAGAGGCTTGCATGGACAACAGGATTCATTACAGGACACCGTGCTCTAAAGTTTAATCTATACAGAATGAGATTGTTTAACAACCCTATCTGTAGTAGATGCCTAGAAGGAGAGGAGACTGTTACTCATCTGCTATGTGATTGCCCTGCTCTTGCGATTCAAAGAGCAAGTATTTTTGGCAATCACTTTCCAAAGATAGTTTCAGTTAGCAGTCTGGTTAAGTTCATAACGAGCAACAGACTACTTAACTGATGATAGGGGAATGCGCAATAGATCTTTAAGGTGGCAGTGCTTGGGCATAAAACCCACCCCTTTTTCAAACTACAGCCGTGGCCGTCGGTTCAACTTTGTTCAGTTTTGATTGTAAGCGCGGTAGAAGTGTAATCGTAATGAACGCAGAAGGTAAATGAACGTTGAAGCCTATTGTCCAAACATTTGTTTGTTTAACTTAGGCTGTACGTATTTTCACAGATACCTTATGCATGACACAAGAAGTATAATTAAATTTCCTTTTTGTTTCAGATAAATGTCTTCCAGCAAGCGTTCTGCTCACCTGCATGTAACCAATATGGATTTTATTGTGAAGATCAAAGCAATGTACACCTCTGCTACGACAACGTAACCCTGGCCTGTCCAGAAGACACATTTTGCTCAGAGTTCTGTCCGGGGGAGTGCACCCGAGACACTTCGGTGTGTCGAGGAAGATCTCGCAGATCGCTTCTCAAGGAGCTCTTCGCCTCAGAAATTGCCTTCGAATGTCCTTCTGAGGGACGCTTCGTGGACCCAAACTCGGAGTGTTCCAAATATTACCAGTGTGTTAAAGACCCCAGCAACGCCAAAAAATTCGTTATACTCGCGGAATTTGAATGCCCCAGCAATTCAAAGTATAATATCGAAGCAGGGAGATGCATGATTGCTGAAAACGTGAAATGCCCTGAAGTAAAATGCAACGCCTATGGTTTCTATTGCGTCACTCCCACAAAGGTTCAGCTCTGCGCAGATGACAACCCTCCAAGCGGCGAAGTTACGGAATGTCCCCCAGGATTTGTTTGCAACATACACTGTAGTTCAGAGTGCTTCGCCGAATCTGATGTACACTACTGTCCTAGTAGCTCGGAGAATATCTTCACGTGTGAATCCGAAGGTCTTTTCGTTGATTCAGGTGACTGTCATTATTTTTATGTATGCACCAAAAATTCACAGGGCGGTTTCCATCAACTGAGTGTCAAGTGTCCGGGAGGATATGCATTCGATCAAAAAGTAAAACAATGCACTATGAGTTCTGGCAGTGAATGCATCTAATTATCACGAATATTTCTTTCATAGCGTCTTTTGTAAACAGAATAGCATTGTTCAAACCCACGGAAAATTCAACATGCTGCATAACAAATTATGTACATTTGTGTTTCCTTAGTTTTCTAACTATTCTTGTTAAAAGTTTCCGCACTCTAAGAGATGTTTCATATTTTATCTTTGGACCATAACTTCAAAACATAATGTGCTCAAAATACCATACGGATTCCACGGTTTTCAACGATGTATTTTTATAGGCGTAATAGAAAATACAAACTAATAAAAATGTTGATTAAAGAACAGAATTTAATATATATGTTGGATGTTTCCCCAATTATATCCACATAACAGTTTGCTTCCACAGAGTTGTACATAATTTCTTATATTAAGGCTGTTGCATTTATTTATGTGCAAAGATATATTTTAAACTTTCAGATACAAATATGTGTAGAGAAGTTGTTGACATATAAAGTACACGAATATTCAGCAAAATACGTCTACGTAATTGTATACAATACATAATTCATATGCATACTTACAAATGTTCAATGTGCTAGTACACTTTAGTATTCTATATCAACTGAAACAATGCTTTAAAACGTTTATAGATATGAAACACATGCAAAAGTCTTAAAGGCGAAACAAAGCTCCACTTTGAGTATAAGAAAGGCAGATTTATTTTCTCATTGCAACAGTAAAAGCATAATTTGCTATTGCATAAATCTATTACAGAATGTAATCTAAACTGAACTAATTATACTTATCCCCTTAGGTATCTTTTCTCTGAAGATAAATTAAATTTTATTTATGGACGTTCTTGAACTGCTGTGTTACTTAGCGTCCCATTCTATATTGGGCGTGAAAGACCGGTAATTTTGCTCAGAGGCCTCTTTATCAGGTTTGAGGTTCTTTTACGTGCCGTAAATACACGGGACCACCGGCTTTACTTCCCTTCCGAAGGAAGCCATGCTAATAATTTTTATTCCCGAAAAAATCCATCGCCCTCCGCCGCGTTTGAACCCGCGACCTCGGGAACTAGAGGCTAGCATGGTAACCACTACACCATGGAGGACGACTTCTCCGAAGTCTGCACTTATTGGTCCCAAAACACACAACTTCAAGTTATTAGTGCATTATTTGAGGAAATATCAGAATGCATAAAAATACTGAGAATTAGGAATCGTGGTGCCGATTTCTGTATTAAGTTATGAATGAGTTTAAAGCCAGATAACAGAATAAGTTAGGAAATAGATCATGTATATATGAAAGAGTGTTTGCAATCACTTTCCAAGTTCTAGTTAATTGTATAGGTTTATCAATGATATATTTACTAAGCATCTGAAGAAGGTTCCTGCTGTAGCACAATTTAAACGATCTTTGTTTGTTGTTAAATGGATATTATACAGTCGAAAGTTATAAATATTATCATGCATAGTACACAAATGCAAATAGATATATAATGTGGTATCAACTGTGATCTATAATCGCTACCAGTGTACTTATAGGAAATTTTTTGCTTTGTTACTGGGACTATTTGAATCTTAAATGTAAATTAAGGTTCGGTTTGTAGAACTCCTGCATGGGCTTAGACAATAATTATATTCTAACAAGTATATTCTCAGGTGTTTTAAATCTTCATAAACTATTCTAATACATAAATCGAAACTATAATATCCGATGATATTCATGTCTTTGTTAAAGTCCTATGCAATATCATGGTCTCCAGGCCACCACTTAAAAACAACCTAATGTGTTTGGAAGGCGCATTCATTTGGCTTGTATACTACCTTCGCATAGTTACTATGATATTGTTAAAGTACTGTAACTCAGTTGAACCAACTCACCACAGCAGTAGTTTGTCGATCATGTATTCTATTAGGTTGTCTCTGCTTTTAATTGGGTTTATATCGTACGTATATATGTGTTTATGTTTGTCAATACTATTTATAGGGTACTATGGTTATTGTTGCTTATTGTTAGCATGTTGGCAGCCAGCAGCTAGTAATACAAGATTTTAAAACGGAAGCAACGAAATCTGAAGTTAAAGCCCTTCTGAAGCACTACTGAAAACAAGTTTATAAAGCTACTGCCACGGCTCGAAGAATATGCAAATTCGAAGGTGGAGGTGTCGTTAGTGAGCGAGTAGCACAACGATGGTTCCAGCTATTCAATAATGGAAACGAAAACATTAAAGATTTACAACGTTCTGAAAGACCCAAGTTGTGGAATATTGAGAATACATGCAGAGTTTTGGAAGAAAATCTACAGACAAGCACTCGGAGGTTGTCAGAAGTACCTGGTGCTTCAAAAGATATACATCGCCATATTAAGACATTAAAAGTCGTTCAGAACCTGTAAAGTTGTGCCACATGAATTGATACCTGATCAGGCTCAACGTAAAGTGGATACCTGTCGTCAGTTTATCGCTAATCCCTGGGATGATAGATTTATCAGGAGAATTGTCACATGTGATGAAACGTTGGTGTGTTACCGCATCCCCTGTACCTCGAAACAGTGAATTGATACCCTTAGCCTGCAAACGTTGTATTTCAAACAAATCGGTTCGGCCCCAAAATAATGATATTGTGTCTGGTGGAATTTTGAAAGTATAATTCACTGGGAATTTGTTGCAGACGGACGTACAGTCAATGCTGATCTTTATTCTCAACAACTATAACGAGTTCATTAAGTTTTGAGGCAGAAGTACCCGCATTAGTTAATAGAAACAGAGTTATATTACAGCAGGACAATGCGAGACCTCATACAGCTCAAAGAACAATGGATAAAATCCAGGAATTGGAAGAAATCGCGTATAATCCAGCATATACATCTGATGTTGAGCCATCAGATTATCATCTGTTTACATCCATAACCCATTTCCTACGTGGAAGAAATTTGTAAAACATTGAAGCAGTTGAAATGGATATGAACGAATTCTCCGCATCAAAAATAAAAAACTGGTACCGTGGCTGGACAGCAAACCTCACTGAAAGGTGGATCAGGACTATAGAATCTAATGGTATTTACTTTGAGGATTAGAATCACATACTGTAACAACACATTTGAAATAAAGTTTTGCTTAAAAGCCGACATTACTTATTAGACATCGTCTATAATTAAGAAAGAAATAGAGTTAAATGCTGTAATACAGTTATGAGAAGTGTGAGCAAAACTCACATTAAAAAGACAAAGGTTTCTATGTTAAGGCCTTTTGATAGATTTTTATATCGTTGTATCCCATTTTCCAGTGTTCTTAGCATTTAATGCGACGGTACCCTGTGGGAGTGCTGGGCGCCAATTTGGTGGCACGGGATTTGCAGGAATGGTCCCGGGTTCGATGCTAGCTCAGGGACTTGCATGGATCTTGGATCTGTTGTTGGTGGTTAACACGACTGGTTCATTTTCCTGCCCGTTTATTTCCCGTCACCGTTTCAAAACCTGACTCCTGATATTACCTCGCCACACACACACACACACACACACACACACGTGCGCGCGCATTTCTTTACTACTGTGCTTCATACCATCGCCCCTATCCACCGGCACTCACACTTGTTTCCAGAACAACCTCCAAGGCAATACCACGAAGAAGAAGCGTCCAATAAACTCTCCTGTTTCTTTATTTAAAATTTCCTATCTCCCCATTTCACTATCACCTGATTTCTACCTTCTTTCTTATTTGATGTCTGGGGGTGATAAGAGCACTGAACGTTTTCCATACATGTGCTTTGGAGGTGACCTAACGGTACACTAACAACAATTGAGGGAAAAACCAACCCCGTTTTCGGCCTGCTGCTGGCATTGTCTTTTCAACCCATATTCATCTTTACATGCAATGCAATGCTTCCCAGTCTTATTTAATAATACTATTCCTACTGTGATTAATATTTATTTTCCGTATGGTTATAACTTTATATTTAGCTATGCAGAACGTACTGTCTCACGACGGAATACCTGAACTTTATCTTTCACATGTAAGGGTGGCGATGTTGAAAGTGCTGAAGTATTGCAGAGGTAAGCCATAAGATGTCAAAGTTCAAACAAACAATAAACTTTATGTATGAGCAATATAAAACATTTATCTCAAAGGCAGATACTTTAATAATACGCCTCTTTAGAAAGATGCTTCAGTTTTTTGCATCCTTGGTTTCCAGTTAAAACTGTTCATGATATTTAATGTCAATGGTATTCACACTCAATACCTGAACCTTGTTGAAGGTGTTTGTCGATTTCAGAGGTAAGATTTAAGATTTGTCATGATTTAAAACAACTCCGGCAAGTCCTGGAAATAAGCTTAATTACGAAACATTCAGCTGATGCTGCTACTCTTACATCACCAGATTAGGCAAACGCCTGAAATTTTTGGAGATCAGAGAGGTTCTCTTTATTTTGTCATGTATTATATATTACAGAGAAAATTCAGAGCTTAACTTAATAGACATAGAATTTGGACATCCTTCTCTAACAGATTTGTATGTAGCTATAATAGACGTTATTCACCAATTTAGTTTCAATGTGGATTCAATATCAATGTATAAGCTTGTCCATCCAACGAAAGCATAATTGTTTCTGTGGCACTGTTACTTTAAACAGATAGGCTGATTAATTCTGTACATAGCTCAACGATAATTCAAGGAGATCCATAATGCAAACGTTATCCTGAAGACTTAGAGCAATTCCCGGCCACTGCCCACTCTAGCCCATGGTTTTTTCGTGGCTTTCCCGGGTCGACAGGCGAATACTGGAGTGGTTTACCTTCTACCACGACTCTCCTCCATCTCATTTCTCGTATCCATCATTTACCTTGTCATCTGTTTCAGAGTTGTAAGACCAGGTGACGGTGTTCGTGTGTTACGGCTGAGCAGTGGCCGTGCGCTCTACAAAGATTTATTCCCTGGCGTCGCTCCGATACCGCTCAGTTAGGTCTCTCCTCCGAGTGGGCTCCGTCCCGTAGACCCTGGAGGTTGTACAGTGGCCCAAAATTCAAATCTGGAGGGAAAAAGTACGAATTTTTGATGGCTTCAAAAATATTAAAATCCAATATATTCTTAATGTTGGATAGCCAAACTTCACTGTATACCATCCTTTTCGATTATCCTGCGGTAAATTAAACAACTCCAGCACCTCAAAGATAAGGATTGAAAAATACGACCTAACTACAGAGTCAGGCGGTTTATGACATTCAAAGTATGTGGACTGTTTGTGAATTCGTAAGAGGTATTTCGTTATGCTTTCAAATGGAATCCACTTCTAAAGCTATGAAATTATTTTGCTGTAAAATTTATTCCAGATATGTCAGCCATGTATCAGTGACCATTTGACAGTGATTAAATGACTTAATACAAGGTTTTAAAAATGCGGTAACGATACCACTATTAAAGTTACATCAACTTGTAGGAGGAATCGTTAGCTTGAAAATACTAAAAAATCATTTGTCGCAAATGATTGCAAAGTTTTAAAAATTATTCAGGTAGTATCTACCAGGCTAGCACAGCCAGCATCAAAAGTGGTGTTGTACATGTAACTTTATACTTTTTTGTGCGAGAATAAGGATCGTCAAAATCATTGTGTGACCATTTGAAGGACAGACTTGGTTTTGAGGAATGTTCTGATACTATTTCAAAATCATTACAATCTTAGTGTCCACTTTTAGATCGGATTTTAAACAAAGTGGAAAAAACAAAAGGCAGATTTTGGTCAACATTTTAGTTTGGTTGGAAAAAGAAATAAAATTTCCCAAAAAAGTAGTACGAAACCTAAAAGTTAAAACAATCCCAGAGGAGCCCATTCCATCACCTCTGTTGCTGGGAGACCTCGTAAATGTTTTGAGGAGGCTGGCATAAAAACCAAGCGAAAATGGTAAGGGCGCTAACAACAGAGTTTTCCGAGAAAGAGCCTGTTCTTGCTACTAAAATGTCATTCAATACTTCCGTAAAGAGAGATACAGCCTTTATGTTAGAGCAAATAACTCAAACAACCCCTAAAGGAACTTCCAAGTACAAGAAGTCCTTCCAAACATCACTGCTGCCACCGTAGCTTTCACACTAGGCGAGGCATCGGCATTCTTTGTTAATGATGATTTGACTAAACGGCAATATGTAAATATGCGTCTTGAAAACAAAAGGCGTTGTGATATATATCCTCCCTATAGTGTACTGTTAAAAGCAAAAGGGGCATGCTATTCCCTGAAAGAAGACACTGAGTTGGCAGAAATATCGGCAGAAATCAATTTGTAAGCCCACGACCACGCTGCTTGTAGGTTAGTGAACGTCCAGGAAAATGTGTCCCACAGTGTTTTATTTCTGCTCCTGAGGAAACAAAATATGGTGTTTAAACGGGATAGGAATAGTGGCCACAGTCAGTATAAACAAGATTTTAAGGATGAACAGGATGGACAATTTTTTACGATTCCAACATGTATGTGATTTCACTGGTACCTCTCTAAATGTATTATGAACTCCAAAACAATAAAATAGTGCTCTGGCAAAATCAAAGACTCTCCTATGCTAGATTCTACCGTCCTATTAAGCTCCTTCTTGTGAAAGAAACAAAATAACTCACAGGGAGTAAGTAAATAAAATTGAAAATCAAATTCAAAATATTCAGCCAACACAAATAATATTAATAACAAAGAGTTAAAACTGTAACAAAATGATAATTACAATGGTCGATGGGAACCTCTGCAATGAAATGATGGACTATTCTTCTCAGAAGTGTTACATCTGTGGTTGTACACCCGACAGATAAACAGCAGAATTGCAGACAAAACTCCATTTTGGTGTCACAACCTACTCTTTCGATTTGTCAACCTTATATGCTTGGATTAAATTCTTTGAGTACCTCCTTCACATTTCGTACAAATTGTAAACTAAAAAATGGCAAGTAAGGGGAGAAGAAGACAATACGCATATTGCTGTAAGAAAAGAAGATATGAAGCAAGAGTTTCATAAGAAAATGGGCTTAATTTTAAACAGACCAAAGCCGGATGTTAGTGGCAAATCAAATGATGAGAACATATCTGACGATTTTTTGGAAACCCTGAATTGTCTGTTGCCATCAGTGGTTGAAAAGGAATTAATTCACAGGTTCTCGGTCATTTTATGTACTATTTCTAGCGGCTTCCAAATTAACTTGGAAGCATTTGACACGTATGCTGCAAAAATTGCGGTTCTGTACCGCAGTTTATATTCTTGGTTTTATATGACTGCCAGCGTGCATAAGGTTTCAATTCATGGTGATAGTGTCGTTCAGCTTTGTTATCCATAGGCATGCTTTCCGAAGAAGCACATGAAACAAGGCAGCAACATTTGCGACGATAAAGAGAGAGCCATGCTCGGAAATCCTCTCGGTAGGAAACCATGCAAGAATTACTATCTGTTTCTCGTCAGTTCGAACCCTATAATTTTCAGCGCGTTCCTCAGTCGCATAAAAAACCCTTAACTGAAGAAGTGCGTAGGTTACTGCAGGGACCGTAAGTATCTGTTCACAAGGGCAAGGGAAGCAAAGGAGAAGATATGGATGATGATAATGATAATGATGCTGATGATTACGAAGATGACGTACAGGAAGATAAAGAAGAACCTGATGTTGACGACGAATAAGGGGCTCAGGAAGACGAGCATACCAGTGTTAAGGTATTTCCCACTATCATTAAAATATTATTAAATTTTAGTTTTGTTAATTCTTAAAAGGATGCTTTTTTCTCTATATTAAAACTATTTTAAACTTACTTTTGTCCCATAATCACTTGAAAGAAGTATCAGAATAACAAAATAACCTACGTTATGGTCTGTGTTAAAAATAATTTCCCCCCTCTAGATTTCAATTCCGGGTCACTGTGGGTTGGTGGCTTGTGGGCAGGAACCGGGCGTGTTGGTTGCGTTCTATCTGGAGATGTTAGGGACCCCGTCTATGTTTGCGCCCATCGGCATCCGGATCTGGTTGTCCTTCAGGTCCCTCCCCTCATCCCTCCCTCCCAGGGGTCACCTTGGAAGCAAAAAGGGCCGTTATAGTCTACTTACGGTGCTCTGCCCCGGTTCCGGGGGTCCCTCCTTGGTACATACTGTGGCGTATTATTAATCTTATTGTCATTACCAGACGCACTGTTGTGTTGTATTATTGCTAACAGACGTAGCATTATTGGGTCTCCTTAATTATATTTTGGCTTAACGGTCTTTCCTTTCGGCGAGGATCACGCCAAAGGGGAGGATCTGTGTGAAAGCGTCTGGTATGACGTTAGCCCTGTCTGGCTTCGGCTAGATCCACGCCTTCCCCTTAAATCTACACACCAAGGTCCCGGACTTTTTGCTGCCAGCGAGTTGCGCCTCCCCCAATGTGCGTGTTGGGGTGACATAAATTAATCTTTTTCTGGTAACCTTTTAGGCCTTCACCCCAACATGTAACAATACTTTTACCTTTAGAGCAATAGTGACAAAGTGGCATAAAATTGTCTTATTTTGAATACCATAACTAGGTTAAATGGTTTATGTATAATTACATTAGTATGAAGCAATTCATTAAATTCTAACCACTAGTTTATAACATCGTTGAGTAATGATAAAAGGCGATAGCTCTGTATGTCAAGCTTGTTGTATTACTTCGCGATATGTACCACAATACCACCCTTATGTGACTCGCTTTACAATATAGCATTTTGAAGCTGTACGTTACGCCTAAAATCAAATAAGTATACCAATCGTAATATATTTTTTTGAATTGATGTAATGTAACTTTAAGAAGCCAATACGTTGTTGAACACAGTACGGAATTACAGAGAATAACAAGTTCAATGGGAAACAGACTCTCTTAGCAGGGCAATAGAAAAGCCTTCCCTGAAGCTGCGTCCGGTGCCAAGTTGTCGCTATTAAAAGCTCTTTTGCAGGTAAAACAGGCCAAATTGTGTTTGGGAAGTTAAGATTTCAGGAGAACATGACTTATCTTGTTGTCGTATCAATTCGCGTGAGAACGTTTAAGCTTCAGTTCACAGAACGGATCTAAGTGGGGAGTTTGTGTGATATTTCCCGACCAATAGAAACATTACATTTATGTATTATAGAGACACAAATCTGACGAATAATACTAAATAAATTTGCCGCGTTACTTAGTGTGAGAAGCGATACATTATATGCCGAAATGTTACATCCATGAGTAAGGTCACTCACGATTTTAAAGTCCAAAAAGTCCACAAATTCGTGAAGCAGGCCACCGACGCGAGAATGTAAATTTCTTTTTGGTGGTCGCATAGCACTAAGGGAGGGGAGCAAGCGAATATGAAAATGTAGTGTAAATATACTGTTCAGACAAAAACGGGGTCTTCATTTAACATCGAACATCATGACCTGAGATACTAGCGTACATTCTGAATCCACCGACGTATCTCTTTATCTCTCTCTTCCTTCCCTGACGAGTAGCATTCCTGCCGCAATGTTCACCAAATATGAAATACACACAAGTAAAACTCGTGTGGTAGGCCCCAGAATTTGGAAGTTTTAGTTTAATTATCGTTCTTCAGTTCCACTAACATCTCCTCTGGTATAAAGGCTATTCCAAAAGTTGGTTTTCCCTGCCAGTAACCCCAGATGATAGCGACATGACTACCACTAACAAATCGACTTCCTGTAACTTCAGAAGCTTCGATGCAAGGTAGTACAGTATTTGCGGCAAAGCCTATACTCTTGCACAATGATATACTTCTAAGAGGGTTTCAAGCTTGGTTAGTTAGTTCAGCTAAGTTAGATAAGACAGATCTGTTTGTATATTTGTATGAGCAGGGTCCTGGTTCCTAAACCTCGACATATATGATAAGCGTGACAAATTCGACAACTATGCAGAAACTGCGAAATTTGTCGATAAGTCTTGTTATTTTTATGTTTCATAAATGCCATTGTGATGAATGACAACGATATTGTGAATACAAAAATTGTTTCACAAATTGAAATTGAGTTTTATTTATGGACGCTCTCTAACTCTGTGGTCCTTAGCGTCCCATTCTATGTTGAGGTGTGAAAAACCGAACATTTTGCTAGCACCACTACACCACGGAGGACGACAATCTGTTTCACGAAAATACCAACTGCTAATATACAAAATTACGAGATATAGTTCCTGTAGCTAAAAATATAAAAGACTGCTTCATAGGCATTCTTCCCACATAACATCTGTTTGACAGGTTACTTTTGTAGGTCATACATTCCTTAGTTTTTATTTGTTTGTTTTATAAGTTGAGGCTGGTTCACTGATGCATCACTTAGAAGCCCGTGTCTAAGAGGGACCCAGCTGGTACTGCACACTGCGGTTTGTGGTTCGTACCTCGCACGAGTCACCGCAGAGCATAGCTACTGAGCGTACCGTAGCACGGTAGAGGTAATGCTACAGATGCGAAGTTACCGTACCTTTTTGAGGTCCTCTCGTCGGGCTTCTTCTTCTGCTGCTACCTCCCACGACGGAGGATGTGCTTGTAATAATTTAGTTCATTGTTTGCCCTAGCTAAGTTGAATCTCAGTGGAGATATGTACATGAATTCTGCCTATCAGGAAAGGATAAGCTACGGGATCCAGGTTGTGGGATAAAGGAAATTTCAGGAGGAATTAAAGAAGCATCACGGAGTTCAGTTGACTGAATTTTATTACTACTAATAATGACTAACGTTCCTGGTCACTGGGAGCTGACAGATTTCTCGCGCGTCTCACGGCCCTTTGTCATCTCACTGCGCGTGGCCATCACTTATTCTACGATACAGTACTACAATTACAGGCGATGTATACCTTCAACCTGGGATTTAATTTAGCACTTTGATGAAAATAATATGCTTTCCACGGGCCCCTATTTGCGCACCACCTTCTGCTCACAAGTGACGTGGAGTCTATCTCCAGGATTACATATCGACTGCCCCATTTCTGGGGTGAACATGGGATATTTATACAAACCTATCCCCCACTCAATACTTTAAGTTTCTGTTATAGTATTGGAGCATTTTTCGTGGGATAGTAAGCGTGAGTCTAACATTTCGTCATTTATCTAACATCTCATTGGCTACTCATTCATCATGCGACTTTTCCCTCGCGTCACAGGTGTCTTTCCCGTTCCAAGTCAAAATCCACTCCCACATGCGTCTGAATAGAAGACTCTTGCAGAAATACTTAAACCTTGACCCGATTAACAGAAGGAGGGTTCCCACATTCCAGCGCTCATAGACAGGATCCTTTTCGACGAAACGGTAGGATTTAAGGCATCTACCAACTAGTGGACCAGGAACATTAAACACAGGCTAAAATTACTCTGTAATAAAACGAGCAATTACACATGATCCAGTTTATCTACTTATGCAATCTATATATCAAAATGATGAAAAAATGGACACAATACAAAATATATTCGGGCGCCATAGCTAAATCCCGCTTCAAAGTCCAAGGTTTTTTTGTTTACTTTTCATTTTAGCATCTTTTATCTTCTACGTATTGTCACACTGGAGGTTTTGTCTTGAGAAACAACTCGATCACTATAGGTTGTTTTACTTTTTTTAAATAATTTCTAACTTGAAATACACACATTCACTCACACATGCACACCTCCAGACTATGGGGAGGATAGAGGAAAATTCTAACCAAAGAAAAAGTCCCCGAATCGAAACCCGGACCTCTGGGTTAAAAAGCCAAAACGCTGACCACTCGGCCACAGAGGTAGTCCACCAATGTTTTGTTTTAAGCATGTAAAGTTGATAAGCATTTTCTTCGTGTATTTCTTACACAACACAATGTAAATTTATGCTTTTGTAAAATACCTCTCGGTTGACTTTGAAATACACAAACGACAATGATACATCTCAACACTTAATTCAGTGCTCTAACTACTGCTTAGTACCGAAATAAATTATCAGTAACTTTAATAATTGTTGACACAGTAAAATAAAACTAAAGTTGAAACAAAAGCATGCAAAGAAATTTCGGAAAGAGCTAAATCAAAAGGTCAAAAATGTTTTCCTGTCTAATTTGGACCCCATGTGATAATCAATTACTCTCTCAAAGTAAACTGTTATTTCTTTTACTTTCACACTGCCGTTTACAGGTTTTCCTGTTAATAACGTAATGAACAAACAGATTTGCGTAGTAATTTGCTGAACTTCGTATTCGCACACAAAAACATATTTTATGGCTCATATATCACATGACGTAGGACAATGCAAGGTCTTCAAATTTTAGTTCATGGAAGCACTCTATGCTGTGAAAAGACTGCTCATGGTATCTTTCAAAATTACAAGATGAATAAATGCAGATTTTGGAACGTAAGTAAGATGCAAATTTTATTTATATTTTAAACCTGGTGACTGTAACAACGTTCATCATTCATTTTAAGTATATCCGTCAGTTAACTACTATGGTGAAGATCGTAGCTCCTATCCCCCTTTGATCAGTATCGACCACAGATTAAAATGTATCGACTAAGATTTTATTTTCCTCTCCTTTTCATTCTACCTTTATTCTAAAAGAACTAAACATCTAATACAAACACCCCCCTAACGAATTCACATATTTCCGTTGCATACTACAGTATACTTATATAAAGCGTTTCTTCTATCCATCTTACATTATTCGCTATAAATTTTGGTCTACAAATTAGTACAAATTAAGCAACAGGTGCTTAGCTACGTAAAACATACAAAAACAGCATTCAAATGTTTAGCCATGCTAACGGGACAGTCTCTTACAAAGGAAAAGGAAAAGAAGAATCGCAACTTTTCAAGCCTGTCCGTCAGATGACGTATTTAGGAAATGTAAACATGCAACATGGCATATTTCGAAAGCGGTTGGCGCTACGAAAAAGTTTTACACATACTGTGTATTTTAATGAGCTCTAAATTATTCCTGTAACACATTTTGCTTATACAGGGTGTACCATTTAAGTTAAGACTGTACAATATTTCCAAAACTAAGCGTTGTAGAAAGAAATGTCTTTAAACGTTGCTGGATATTATGGGGGAAAGTAAATGCCATTAGGCGTGTTTTGTTTGGAGGACGTTATGATGGTTATTTTAGGGTCAATTTAATTTTTTTAAATGGGAACATGTCGTTTTCTAATTAGAAAATGGTTTATAAAAGCCGTTTATTTTGTGATGTGATATAAGGAAACAATAAAAAATCTGATGTGTTACACTCACATGACTTTCTGTACTCTTGTACAAACCATTTTTACAAACGCTTATTCTCCACATGCCTCATGCTAATAGAGATGTTAATCTTATTGATAATTTTCTTGTAAATGCAAGGGGAATTGGTAGGCTTTAAGCGATAGTCAAATATTTTAAGAGCGGTTGCTATGTAGAATATTCCATTCTCTTTGCATTACCAAGACAAAAAAAAAAAAATGCATAACGAATTTGAGAAAAAGTACAAGTATTGGAAAATTTAAGGGAATGACAAGCAATATCTCGAAAATGGTACATTCAACAAAATATATATGACATAAACTGTGTATTTTAACGCGATCTATAGTTTTTGTGTAATAAAATTTTGTCTATCTCTTATGGTTTGCCAGTTATGCAAAAGTCGTTCAGAATGAAGAATACTTTTGGAGAAATTTCCAGAAAATTCAAGATATACATTTTATTTGTCATAAAAATATCTTAAACAAATGATATTTTAATCAAAATCGTTAGAGCCATTTTTAAGAAAATTAAAATTTAAGAAAAATCTTCCATGTAAAGGGTAATCTGGGGTGGGAGGATTTTCTTGAAAACCTTCGTGTCGCATCTCTGGAAGATACTGAACCTAAATACCAAGTTTGGTGTTTATCCGACTGTTCGTTTCTGAGTTATGCTGTTCACAGACACACACACACACGCACACACACACACACACACTCACACAGACACACACACACAGACACACACACGGACATGTTTCCAAAAATGCTTTTTACTTTCTCTACTACGTATAATAAGTAGGGGAAGTATTGTATTCCACCCAAAAATTCGATACCGAGATTTCACCGGAAATACATGTTTTGAGACCCCCTGAATCCAAAAAAAGCATTTTTGGAAACATGTCCGTGTGTGTGTCTGTCTGTGAACAGCATAACTCAGAAACGAACAGTCGGATAAACACCAAACTTGGTATTTAGGTTCAGTATCTTCCAGAGATGCGACACGAAGGTTTTCAAGAAAATCCCCCCACCCCAGATTACCCTTTACATGGAAGATTTTTCGAAAATTTTAATTTTCTTAAAAATGGTCTAACGATTTTGATTAAAATATCATTTGTTTAAGATATTTTTATGACAAATAAAATGTATATCTTGAATTTTCTGGAAATTTCTCCAAAAGTATTCTTCATTCTGAACGACTTTTGCATAACTGGTAAACCATAAGAGATAGACAAACTTTTACTACACAAAAAAATGTAGATCGCGTTAAAATACACAACTTATGTCATATACTGTTTTTTTGTTTGTTGAGTGAACCATTTTCGAGATATTGCTTGTTATTCCCTTAAATTTTTCAATACTTATTTTCTCAAATGGGAATTCGTTATACATTTTTATGTCTTGGATATGCAAAGAGTATTATCTGTGGCAAAGGGAATGGTGCTGCACCTAGCAACCAGCTATTAAGAGAGATGTATGTGCTTAAAGGCTACTGTATATCTATATTGCCCTTGTAAATATATATTTCCTTACATCTACAGAAAATTAGCAATAAGATAGAGTCTGCAAATGTTTATCTCGATTAACTTGAAGTAGATGGAGAATAAGCGTTTGTAAAAATGGTTTGTACAAGAGTAGAGAAAGTCATGTGAGTGTAACACATCAGATTTTTTTTATTCAGAGGGGTCTCAAAATATATATTTCCGGTGAAATCTCGGTATCGAATTTTTGGGTGGAATACAATACTTCCCCTGCTTACTATACGTAGTAGAGAAGTAAAAATCCGATGCGATACTTAAGCATGACTTTCTTTACCCTGTGTCATTTATTAATGTGTATAAATGCTTATTTTATGAAATCTTATTTTTCGGTCTACATCTTTTTTAATCGAGATAAACCGTTGCAGAAATAGCTACATTACACATTTTATTAGGGTACAAAGGTAACAGCGATAGTCAAATGTTTAAGAACTGGATGCTATATGCTGGCCTTAAAATTCCATTGTTGCCTTGCAATCGCGAGAAACAACTGAATGTTGACAGGATTTTAAAACATGACAAGGTACTGAGCAATTTGAACCACTAATAACGGATACCTCGGCAACGGCTTATGCCACAAAAAGTTTTTTGAATAAATTGTGTGTTCGAAAGAGATTTTTATATTTTTTGAAGTACGTTTTCATCTATCGCTTAACGTTTACCGTTTTTACAAGATTATATAAAATTCCTTACGAATGAAAAAGACTTCATAGGCATTTCCAGAAAACTGACGATATACGTTTTAATTGTCATGTAAATATTTTTAATATATGGTATTTTAATCAAAACCGTTAGAGCTATTTTTGAGAAAATGAACAATTCTGAAAAAGTCTTGCATGTAGATGGTAGTCTGGAGTGGGAGATTTTCTTGAAAATCTTCGTGTCGCATCCTTGGCAGATACTGAATTTAAATGCCAAGTTTGGTATTTAGCCGACTTTTCGTTTTTGAGTTATAATGTTGACAGACACACAGACCTTTTTCTAAAAATGCTTCTTTTGTATTCAGGGAGCTTCAAAACATGTATTTCCGTTGAAACCTCGACATAGAATATTTGGTTGGAATGTAGTACCTTCTCATCTAAATTGTACATGGTAGAGATGTTTGTAAAAGCCATAGAGGACCATGGCAATTGCAGAGGTTAGAGGGGAAGTTTTGGGAACCACCGACTTAATGCGATGCTGCATAATGTACTGCGAAACACATTAAAAAGAATCTTATCAATATGATTAAAACCCTAACTGGATTACCGAGGATCACCTTGTTAGAAATACTTACCTCTGGCATTATGGGGAGTAGGAAGCATGAGCACTATATCGACATGCAGCGAATCCAAGAAACATGCATATCTCTGGCTATAATAGACAGATAAATGTAAAAAAAAAAAACCTTATGCGATACACTCACATGACTTTCTCTACTCTCCATCGTTTATTAATGAGTATACAAACTATTCTTACAAAGCTTATTTTTATATCTACCACGTTTTAATCCAAATAAACCTTTGCAGAAATAGCTACATTACACATTCCGTTACGGATACATTGAGAACAGCGATAGTCAAATGTTTAAGAAGTGGGCTCTATATGCTAGGCATAAAATT
Organism: Deroplatys truncata; assembly: GCA_030765065.1. Taxonomy (NCBI): domain Eukaryota; kingdom Metazoa; phylum Arthropoda; class Insecta; order Mantodea; family Mantidae; genus Deroplatys; species Deroplatys truncata. The sequence goes on along the minus strand of CM060984.1, from coordinate 202,832,412 downwards.
TCATACTCTTTCCATGCAATTTCGAAAAACAACTGAATGTTGAAGGGACTTTAAAGAATGGCCAAGAAAAGAACAATGCGAATCATTAATAACGGATATCTCAGAAATGGTTAATGTCACAAAAATGCTTATTTTAAATAAACTGTATGTTTTATAGAGACCTAAATCTTTTTGTGTAGTACGTTTCGTCTATCCCTTAACGTTTATCAGTTATACAAGATTATACAAAATTCCTTCCGAATGAAGAGGACTTCAAAGGCCATTCCCAGAAAATTCAAGATATACATTTTATTTGACATGTAAATATCTTTAATGTGTGATATTTTAATAAAAGTCGTCAGAGCCATGTTTTAGAAAATAAACATTTTCGAAAAATGTTCCATGTAAAGGGTAGTTGGGGTTCGGGATTTTCTTGAAAATCTTCGTGTCGCATCCTTTGGAAAATACTGGACTTAAATACCAAGTTTGGTACTTATCCGATGTTTTGTTTTTGAGTTATGCTGTTCACAGACACACAGGCACGCGCGCGCGCGCGGATCTTTTCTAAAAGTGTTTTTTTTTTATTCAGGGGGCCTCAAAAATATATATTTCCGGTGAAATCTCGATATAGAAATTTTGAGTGGAATGCAAAACTTCCCGTAAGTAGTAAATGTATTGTCAGTATATACGCCTATATCACACTTTAATTTTTCGCATTTTATGCAGCATACTTTAAAATATGTTCTTTTTTTTTCTAAAGGGTTGATACAAAGAGCATATAATATCATGACTAGTGTAATTAAACTTTAAAGTGGGCTGTCAGGAATATGCATGTATAATTTTTGACACCGATTGTTTCAGCTTCTTGAGTGGTACATCTTACCTAACCAGGGTGAACAGAACGATATGCTTAGTCTGACACTGTAGGCATAATGTACGCGCGCGCGTGTGTGCGTACGTGCATTTAAATGAAATGTTTGGAGCAAATGAACTCTTACAACTAGAGCTAGAACAAATTTCCATTGAGCGAGGAATCAGCCCAACTATTGTACTACCCTACCTAGTAGAATTGACGTCGTGCGAGTTGCTCTCTGTGAGCTCTGTGTTTATGTTCTGCTCTACCTCAACCAGTTCCAGGCTACCTGTGGCACCCCTTCCCTCGCAGTACTGTCGATACAAACTCGCAGCGTGCACGCATTGTAAGCCAAGGATATCTGTCCTGGCTCTACTTATAACGATTGCAAACAAGAATACAAATTACCTTATTACACCAACATTAAGAGCATGCGGTGCTCAGGTTGAAAATTCCTCCCAGTAGCTTAAATTGATCAAACTACGTACAGCAGTGGCTAAGAGGTCACGGCATGTCAATACAGGTCTGAATCCTCAACAGACTTATTTATTTGCTTGCTTGTTTTCTACTAAATCTACTTAGAAACTGGAGGCTTGAAAACAAATGCGATATTTGAGCGCGTTATTAATTTTAGTTTTTTGTGCTTCCTTCCTTTTCTTTCTTGCTATTATTATTGCCAGTTGCACCGCCCTCCTGACCTACAGTTAAAGCCTTCAAGGAGAAGAAAAGTCACCCAGAGGACGTCACAAAGCACATGAAAACATAATTTGGAAATTTATTTCCGCCTCATGGAAAATTATATGGGGCAACATAAATACAATTATAAGATTTACGGATTTAATCTCGAAGCATCTTGCTGAACATTTATGATTTTCGTGTAAGCCTTTAGCGTTCCACAACAATACAATAAAGGTGGGAATGAATATTACGTGACTGGCCGTAAAGCATTTCGCATTGATAAATCTTTATAATTATTACCTTTAATTGCATTACATCCCACCGGCTAAAAATTAAATTCCATAAATGCGCGGCTAAACTGGTAATTGAATTATATAAAACTTCCGACTAAATGCTAAAAGATCACAAACACAGCTGTCACACGAACCGAACAAGAACAAATAACGGTCAGAAATACGGAGGCTAAAGTAGGTTAAGTTACGCGAACAAATGCAAGATTAGGGGAACTTACCACACAAATAAATACATACGTTTTAGCTGCTAGGGGATAAAACAAAATTCCCCCTGGGACGGAGAAATATATGGAAGTAGCTTCGCGGTTATACAGTACAAACATGCATTTACAGCTTAAAAACATGCTTTCACAATGCCTACTAGGGGTGGCACAGATTACCGATGCATTAATAGATATTAAAGATGCTTTATATAGCGAAATAGTTGCACGAAGTGATGACCTGCAGGTTCTGTCTTTGCAAATGAACTTGTCGTATATAAATGTCTTCCAGTATTCCGAAATACATTTTATGTCGGTTGTTTTCCTACAGGAAACTCGTGGTAGTGCGTGTAATGAGTTGTGTTGCTTTTCTCCATTAATAACATGTCGAGTATTAATGAATACGTACGGAGACATAAGGAGAAATTGAAGCTTTGTACAGTTGAAGAGGTTGCATACTTTTGTTATAATGCTCGGCTGATGTGTTTATGAGTAAGGAAATTTAAAAGTACTGAAAACAATCAAAGATCTTTCATACTTGCTCTGACCACATATTATCATGAACCCATTCAGACAGAGTAATCATAATTAGTTTTAGCTTAGAAATATGGACAGTGCGTGTTCTCTCAATTTATGCAATTAATATTGGTTTCATAATAAATTTTTCTGGAGTAAAACGTTCATTAACTTTAGGCCACATTGCAGTTCCTGTTATTTTCATCATGTTACAGTCACACGCTTTAAGACAGCAGACAATAATCTTATACTTCCGGAATGGTTGTGGTTACTGTTTTGCTGGGTTTATCTCCGTTCAAACAGTTAATTTCTACATTAGTAGAATTAATCAGATTACAATATTCAAAGAGCTAATGTTACATAAATGCTGTTGTTTTCCAGATTCTGTGGACGGTAGCATTTACATTCCCTCTTGCAGTTAATGGACAGACTGGGAACGGCTTTGTGTGTGTGAGTGCTGGAAGATTTCCTGATCCCACAAGCTGTTCACGTTACTATTCCTGCTTCTTGGACCCAACCACCGGTAACTTACTGCTGAGCCAGCAAATCTGTCCTGGCACTTCCATTTTTAATCCAACTACTGCCAAATGTACTGCGGTTGGTGGAGCTTACATATGCACCCCTACCACAACTACTACCACCACCACAACAACTACGCCAAGTACAACCACTCCAACCACAACGACCACAAGCACAACCACGGAAATTGTCACCGTATCAACTACCACGCCAAAACCTACTACCACTAAAAAGACAACTACACCAAAAACCACAACTACTAGAAAGACAACTACACCGAAAACTACTACTACTAAAAGCAGCACTACCACTGCCGCCCCAGTTCCAATCACTACAACTACGACTACAACCCCAGCAACTACAACAACTACTACAGCTCCAACGACTACAACCACGACTACAACACCAACTACCACGACAACTCCAACTCCAACAACCACAACCACCACAACTCCAGCAACCACAACCACTACACTTACTACTACAACAACTCTAACAGCGGCTACAACAACCACTGCAACGATAAGAGCTGATGAAAGCTGCATAAGTCCAGGAAGATTTCCAGAACCAACGGACTGCTCCCGGTATTATGCCTGTTTCAGGGATCCCACTTCCGGAGAGCTCATAAGGAGTAACTATACTTGCCCTGGTACTTCCATCTTCAATCCAGCCACGTCAAAATGCACCGCTTCTGGAGGAAGTTTTACATGCATTCCAACTACTATTGCTACTACCACAAGCAGCACCAGCACCACCACTGATTCGACATCGACCAGTACAACCACAACGACAACCGAATCCACTACACCGACAACCACAACACAGACTACAACTCCATCAACTTCAACTACAACTGTTACCACTACTGCAGCAACTCCTTGCAATGCAAATGGATTTCTCTGTCCTACGAGCACGAGTTTCCAGCTTTGCTCTGCAGGCCAACCTATTGGTGATTCGATTCCTTGCTCATCAGGACTCTTCTGCTCTGAGTCGTGCTCTCTTTTCTGCGTAGAGGACGTTTCTACTTGTTGATATGAAAACTATCTGCAATTACATATCTTAATTACGGTATCTCAATATCTTATTACAATATCCCAATGTGCTGAAAATTGCTGTTAGTGAATGAATTCAGATCCTTCCTTATGCTTTTGTTTTTGTCTTTCATAATGTAAGCATTTTCTGTGATTTAATAAAGGAATGACCAATGAATGCTACTTTAAATACTACCTGAATCCTGTGTTACTTATTTCTTTGGGAGAATCATGATATAACATAATATGGTAGTTCCCAGATTGTGGAGCGTGGAATTTCGAAAACGGGAAGTAGACACGTTCCAGGGATAAAAATGGTAACTGCACTAAGGGCAGGTTCTACAATGTACCGATGAGCTTGTTTATAGTTACTCACCAAATAAACCTTTCTGGCCGATAAGCAACGCTCTCGTTCTACAATCACATGACTTTCTCTGTATAGCAGTCTTATAGGATAACCTGTGATGTGTTAAGTTTGCCATTCTGAATTCGACGGAAATGCCACCACCGGGAAATTCGTAAACTAGAAAACAAACGAGAATTGCCCTACGAAATAGACAACAAACAAAATGAAAATCAGTGTTCATCGAATGGTTTCTTTTGATATTGTTTTAGAATAAAATTGAAGTGACGAAGTGAAGCAGGGCTCAAACCTTCAATAATGACGACTGCGAAAAACTGTTAAACCTCGTATAAACATATAAGATTGCACAAGAATAAAAGATATAATGCGTATGGGAAAAAATACTGTGAGAAAATCGCACCAGTGTTCACATAACGTTACCTCTTTGTTGGCGTATTCTTCATTTCTTTATGCTCCTTCTGCTAATTTATAATTTTTTATGAACACTTATGGGTGGTCAACCACGGTTAAAGTACAGCTAAAATACACTCACAGGCAAATCGTAGAATTCCAAATGTTTTGAATAGTGGTTTACAATGAGTTGATTTCTTTGCACCTGCCATTATTCTTATTGCCTTTTTTTGCAAAAGAAATATTTTTTTTTGCGTCTACTAAATTTCCCCAAAATGTTATTCCATAAGTCATAATTGAATGAAAATAAGCATAATATACTGTTTTAGGATGCTTTTATTTGTAAAATGAATTAATGATCTAATTGCAAAACATGCAAGCTTAGTTTCGTTAGGATGTAATCAATATGGTCTTTCCAATTCATATTATGATCTATAATAAGACCAAGAAATTTTATGCTACAAGTTTCAGTAATTTCATTGCCTTCATGTTCAATTCTTGTCTGCAATACTTTTATTTTTTATGCGAAAATTGATATACTTAGTGTTTTCAAAGCTTATATGATTTTTGTTACTATCGAACCAATTATTTAGCACACTGAAAATACTGTTGGATAACTCTGAGAGGCGACTGGTGTTGTGTTCATTAATTATAATACTTGTATCATCAGCTAAGAGAACTGGGTGAGCATGTTCGTTTATTACTCTGGGAAGGTCATTGACATATTAGAAAGAATAATGGACCCAAAATCGAACCTTGTGGAACACCATGCTTTATTTATGACCATTTGGAATATATTTTGGAATTTTCTGCAGTATCTATTATGACCTTTGATGTTTGTTTGATAAGTAAGATGCAATCCATTGATGTTTTATTCTTAATGCCATAATATGATAATTTTGATAAGAGTATGTTATGATATAACAGTCAAATGCTTTTGATAGTTCATAGAATATTCCTAGTGTATTACATCATAATTCTGCCATGATTATTATTGCTAGTAATAAGAATTGTGTCAGTCATGAACGTGAAAACTTGTTATTTGTCGACTAATGGAGTACCAGCTAAGCCAACTAGCCGAAAACTTATCGGCAAAGACATCTTCCGAGTAGTGCTATCCAGAGGCTGTAGAACCCATTCGCCAAGAAGAAATCCGGGAAATAGTGTTATCGGCAGATTGTAAACCGACCCTAAATCAATTAAAAATAAAAATAGTTATGATGTGCAGAGTCCGCAGATAAATGAATTTAAAACAACTAGACTTTGTTATTTCAACATAAAATGCGAACGAAAGTATGATAGAGGAAGCAACACTGCCCTGCACAGCGACCTTTGCGCATTTGTTTAACGTCCCCAGCCCTATTATCATCGATCTAGAAGTCTGGCGTTCATAATGAACTGAATCAGCTTCTGGGCCGTGATGGTTGAAAGCTCGTCCAATTCTGGATACTGACTCCCAAAAACGAAAGCTCTTTAGTGGGCAAGTGCTGGGAGCTCACACAATAGATGGAGAGCTGTCTCATTTGTCTTTTGACACTCTACAGATAGGATTAACTCGCTGTCTCATTCTGTGCAGGTGCCCTAAAATTTTAGCAGTTTTCGCGATTTGCTTCTGTCCAGTCTCTGTGTGAGAGCTTTTGAGTCCTGAACAAATGAGTTCCAGGGAAATAAGATACCATAGAAGCTGCCAGATACCTCAAAAAAACACGCAGTCACAAATCTTTTACGTATAGAACGCCCTAATCATAAAAAATATTTACATGGCCCAACCCGTTTTTATAAAAATTGGAAGCTCCAGTGAAATGACCGTGAAATGAAACGGAACTTAAGTTAAGAGCGTGTATTCTTTTACACTTCTAATTGTCGAAGTCTAACCCTACTTTTGAAAATAAAGTGTATCAGATCATCGAGTACTTCCAAAACTATCGCCCTGAAGTTGTTTGAAAACGTTTCGTGTTTTATGTTGAAGTAACAAAGTTTAGTTGTTTTGAAGTTCATTTATCTGGGGTTCCACACATATTAACTATTTCTTATGTACTTTTTCATTTTTAATTGATTTAGGACCGGTTCCACAACCTGCCGATAAAACTAGTTACCGTATTTCTTAGCGAATGGCGTTATACAGTCTCTGGATAGCACTACTCGGACGATATCTTCGCCGATAAGTTTTCGGCTAGTTGGAGTAACCGATACCCCAATTAGCCAACAAATAAGTTTTCGCGTTCATGACTAATACAATTCTTATCACTAGCAAAACTAATCATGGAGGAATTATATTTCTCGGACGGCGACGAGGAAATAATGATTTTTCTGCACAAACCGGAGAAAGGCTAAGATCACAAGAGAGAGACGAAATTATTTCCAGATATTGAACAAAGACGAAAGTCATAAGCTTGCTTTTATAAACGACTAAACATGGAACAAAGTCATAGCTCTTAATGTCCTTCTGATCTTCCATAATAATAAAGAATTAAAGGATAACGTAGAGGGAAAAGCCTCAAGAATGCTTACGCATGACCGCAATCAAGCCGTAAAGATCGGCCATGAGCAATGCTTTTATGACAACTGTAAGGTGAAATTTGGGCCAAAAAATGACAAAAAATTCCCAAACACGTTTTTGTACATTTATTAGCTTCAGAACTCTATTTATCTTATCAGGCATCTCTTAAATGCTATTTCGGATTTTAAAGGACGACATGCGGACATTGAAATCACCCACGCAGGTGAGCGTGACTCTTTAAATCCTATGGAGGCAATGAGTGCAGATACCCCATAGAAAAGATCCACTCAACTTGGCTTCTGATACACAACCATATTAAGCGATGTTGATTTAATGAACCACAAGCTCATCTAGAAAGACGAATACCTAAGGTATTTTTCTAAAAGACTGGGTACTGGTCTCCGAAATACTGTAAAGGAAAAGATGATTAAAGATATGGAGAGAAAAAAGGTCAGCTGAAGGAAACTATAATTTTAAAAGTGTGCAAACATTATAGGAATGCAAAAGCAAACATCATCCCCATTGTCCAGGACATGTAGAGAGCAATATGTGCAACCCAGTGGTATTGCACATCCGCAACGCAAGTTCTACCACGTTCATTGTCCTGCTGAAGAAACATCCCGGTGCTTCTACAACAGAACAATATTCAAAGGTGAAGAAGTAGCTAAGTATACAAGTAAGACAATGAAAACAATACTGAACAATGAAGTGGTGTAGAAAATAATACAAGATCACTTGAGACTTGCTTAAGATGAGCTCCTAAAACGATGCACAACTGGCATAAAAACAAAACGCCGAGTGCCTACACAGCACGATTTGGAGCGATATTCAAACGAAATATTTACGAGGACTGTTCCAGAAGTACTCCACCTAACAAAGAAAACACAAAACTTTTGGAAAAAAATATCTTTATTTCTTTGCATAGTCTCCTTTCACGCTATACACCTTTTCCAGCGATGTTCAATAGCTTCGATAACCTGTTTGTAGTGAGAACTGTCGAGTTCTGCAAAATAGCCATCAACTGCAAACTCCACCTCCTCATTGTTAGCAAATCTTTTACCACCAAGCCATTTCATATCTTTGGAAACAGAAAATAGTCATAGGGGCGCTAAGTCTGGCGAATACAGTGCATGAGGAAGCAATTCGAACTTTAACTCATTGATTTTGGCCATGGCGATAATGGATGTGTGAACTGGTGCATTGTCTTGATGAAACAGGACTTTTTTCGCTTAATGTGACCGTTTTTGCTTGATTTCATCATTCAAACGCTGCAATAACTTTGCATAATACTCGCCATTGATTGCTTTTCCTTTTGGAGATAATCAATGAAAATTATCCCACGTGCATCCCAAAAAACTGACACCATGACCTCGCCTGCAGATGGAACTGTCTTCACTTTCTTTGGAACCGATTCTCCCCTTTCAATCCATTGTTTTGACTGTTCCTTCGTCTCAGGTGTGAAGCGATGGACCCATGTTTCATCCATGGTTATGAGTCGACGCAAAACTCGGCTTTATTGCAGCGAAACATCGCCAAACGCTCGACTGAAACATCCTCACGACGCTGCTTTTGTTGCATTGTGATAAACGCCGCACCCATCTTGCGCACAGCTTTCTCATGTCTAAATTTTCAGTTAGTGTGCGATGTACAGCACCTTTTGAAATGCCCACGATGTCTGCTAGCTCGCACACTTTCAGTCGACGTTCATCCAATGCCATTTTGTGGGTTTTCTTCACAATTTCTGGCGTGGTCACCTCATTTGGTCAACTGTAATATTCGTCTTGGCAGCTCGTACGGCCTCGCTTAAACTCTGCCACCCAATATTTTACTATTGTAAACGAAGGAGCAGACTCCCCCAGAGTAGAATCTAGCTCAGCTTTAACCTTAGTTGGACTAAGACCTTTCAAATAAAAGTATTCTATCACATAACGATGACCAGTTTTATCCATGTTTACAAATTCACTGTGAGAGTTCACTATTAATGGCTGCCAAACAATTACTAAACAACGCATCATCGTCAAACTCTAAACTTAAGCTTTATAAGGGTGATACTTTCTACCATAGTCATTTGTCTGAAACAACAATCGCTATATATACACGTCAGATCGGGTACTTATGGGATTGCCCTCATATATATATATAAATCAAAGCTAAGCATTGCCATGGTGTCTGCAGTCAGTGAATTCAATATGGGATATTTGAAAGGCAATACAAATAGTTGATATGGATTCAAGCTATTACTATCAATTGAGAAACTGAGCAGCGTTGTTCACAAATGACGACTGCTTCGATCAGTACCATAACAACCCAAATTTCTAGTAAAAGGCTGAGTATGTCCAAAAGTACTGCTGAGGACAATAAATCAAGAACAGGGGATAAAAAAATATAGAGCAAGAAGCTTTTAGATGACTGAAGGGTAGCAGTAGACGTTGCTAAAACTTTAAGATTAGTTTTCTTATGTTCTACTTTTTTTACTACTGTTTACCTTATAAAATGCTCCTTTCAGAATAGTTATAGCCCAGTTTATCTTAAATTTTAAACATGTGTGATGTACAACACGTGTGTGGACAAATGATCATGCTTATGTTAATAGTCTCTCTACGTTAATGTCAATAATTTTATAACATAAAATTCAAACAATATTAATTTATTTGCAAATTTACAACCAAGTTTACATTTTCTAACATTAGTTATACTTGTGTTTATAAAGCATGCCTCAGATATTTTTTCCGAAGCCATTCCAGTGTTACAGAACAAAAGAAAATTAAATAAATTAAAAAATATTCTATAGCAAGCATTTTTATTGTGTCGATCAATGAATATGCAAAGTTGGATATTTTTTTTATTCCTTGGGAACCATTTGAAATAACTGACTGAAACTTGGTACCTATGCTACATTTACTAGTAATACTTGCTATATAAACTTCATTATTTCAAGATTCTAGGTTTCTTTTACCTTTTTACCCCTCTAATTCGTATAAAACGACAGCACAATGGCTTGAGAGTATTGATGTCCACAGAAATCTTATTTATAATCTAATTAGGGGAGTACATCCAAATGGACATTGAGGACCTACAGCTTAAGGTGAAATTCTAACTACTTGGGTGAATTATAACCAGTGAATTCTTCCGGCTAATAAACCGTGGTCTGCTGGAGTTTTGACTTTCAGGCATTTTGTCCAAGTCTGCGGTGAAGATCTTCAGCGGCGTGGTCTTAATCTTCTGGGCGGAGGTTCAGTCGCAACTGACTCGTTGGCATCTTGTTTTTCGAGTGGAGGTGAAAAATGCAGTTCACTCACTGCTGCTGGTAGGCTGAGGTTCAGCCTGAGTGCTTTTTCTGGTGCCCACCCTTATTGGGGTTTTACTGCAGGCAGATTTATTCCCGGAAGGGTGTTTAAGGATGGCGTTTTAGTATGGGAATGGCGTGACAAGATAGGAAGCAGGTTGCTCCTCGACGGCTGTCGATTAGGATGCAGTAGCCCTTTTGCACCCTGGTGGGTAGGTTTAACGAAGCTCAGCTTTCATTGGCTGGTGTGTGTAATTTTGAGTCCAATCAGTTGGATTAGAATGGAGGTCAATCTAGCTGATGTTGGTTACAGTCCATGGTTATCTGGTATGCCCGCATGTCATTGGGGAACGATGACGCCGAAGTCGACGAATTCTAGGGTTATAATCCCCAAGAGATTTAACCAGGTCACTCTGGTGATTAGGTAAGGTCTTGTAAAATTTAGGTGATCGGCGCCTAATTTTAACACTTTTACGTAGTTACTGAGGTATTTATACGCAAGCTGTTGTCACGATATTGGTTGGGCTAAACAGGGTGATGAGGTGAGTGTGGTGGACGGGGCTTGGCCTCTCCAGTGTTGTTAGTTGCTGATTGTTTGGCCTGCTTTTTATGCTCAAGAATTGGAATCCAGGTTTTACTCCTTTTTTTTAATTTCTATTGCTTCTCGTTGCAGTCTAGCGTTATAGTACGGCATTGAATAAAGAATGGTCCTCTCATTATATTGAATTATGTGTTCCCCTTCCACCACTGAAGATGTTCACCGCAGATGTGAACGAAACGTCTGGACGTCAAAACTCCAGCAGATCACGGCTTATTAAACCGGAAGAATTGGCTGGTTATAATTCTGACTCGGCCATGAAAGCTTACGACTACCTAACACTTAAGTTATGCTCTACACAGCTTATGCCAAAGGTGGAGGGTAACCCGAGGAAGTGCCGAACAAGCTCAAATGTATGTGGTACATTGTTGTTTTTGCCTGCTATCACAGAGAATTGCTGCACTCTTTGGAGTAGTAGCAATTTGTAATTCAGTGTTGGTAACATGGGAACCTGCTGCAGAAGCAAATTGCAAAGTGTAAACTGGAGTTTGTGTGCAGGTGCAAGATATCTATGTTGCAATAAACGGACATTAATTTATTTATTTTAAGTGTTACATTTTGAGTCAAAAGTAAGTGTTTTGAACCATATTGAGGTTATAAGTATCGTTAGAAATGCTGGTTTTCTTAGGAATGCTTGTTAAGCAATGTCACTTAACCTCCAAAATCATTGTTTGGTTTTAAGTTAAATGAAAACGACAATGACAACAGAGAAGGGTTCTACTGCTGGTAACAATCCACTGGAGCAGTTTGTATTGCTTGCTAAGTCGGCGAAAGGGGCAGCAGCTGTGGAGTTAATTAAGCAAGTGCTTGAATCACCGGGTGTGCATGTGTTTGGAGAACTTTTGGATATGCCAAATATTACAGAGGTAAGAAAAAACACATCGTGACAGCCTTCAAGCAGTGTTATCTTTTTGTCTTCTAAGTCTTATAATGCCCTGGTATACTGCTCTAGGAATACCATAAAAATGGTTAAGAGTCATGAATTATGATTTCGATCTGGTGATGTGAAAGATTGGACAATTCGTTTTCCTTTTCTAACTTTCTCCCTAATGTACAGAAATATCCCCTCTCCCATCTATGTAAATATCATGAATATTCATGGAATTGAAATTTTCAGAATAATGAGTCATTAGTTTCATTTTACACACCCAGCAAATTTGCCGTCTTTTTTCCTAACCCTTCAGGAAAATTTATTTGTTTGCTAGTTTTTCGTGCCTATAGGAACCCACAGTGAGCAGTGCTTGGTGTTACTGATCATATTCAGCATATAACCATCAACTAAACTCCACTAAAAGTTTAAAACCTTCATCTTCCATAATGCTAAATTGTTAAAACTAATGTAATTTATGATGTATAATACACAAAAGAGTAGGAATTAGTACAATTCACACGTTATATCCGTAAATTTAATTAAAATTTATGTTACTAATGTGATGGAATATTTTCCTGAAAAATGTGGATTTTTTTTTTAAATCATTGTGCTTATTTTGAGGATTTCCCATTGGTTCCAGAAACTAGGAAGTCTAGTTATCCTGGTGCTATGATCCCTTTGTACACTGAGTACATCCCTAAATTCATGAGTTATCTCTTCTTGACTATATATGCAAACGTTTCAGCCTTTTAAGCATCTTTTGTCCTTATTTTTAATTTTATTTGTATTGCACCTATATTGGCAATTTTACTTGAGAAACAACTGATGGTGTTATTATTTGTTGAATTGTAGGTTTTAATTTTGGTGTTATTAGCTTATCAAACAAACTCACATTCCAGGCTCTGCAGACGGATAGAGAATGATTCTAGCAAAGAAAGATTACCATGTTCCAAACGGGAATCGAACCCGGGACCTCTGGGTTGAGCAGCCCAGAGACAACCTTAGAGACTGTTCTTTAAGCTGTTGATGTGAGAAAAATATATGTAAAACATGCATTACCATTTAATTAGAGAATGTGTTCACAGAAATATTTAAGAAATGTTGTACAATTATTGCCAAGATGATATAAAATTATTCCTGGTTGTAAATGGAGAATGTTGAAATCTCAGTATGTAGAATTTTTGGGTGGAATACAATACGTCCTCTACTTACTATAGCTAAGTAGTAGAGAAAGTAAAAACGAATAGTGAGTTACCACTTGAAACAAGTATAAAGTAATTCAAAATTCAAATCAATAACAAAGAATATCTTGAAAACGGTTAATGTCACAAAATAATTTGACATAGTGTGCTTTAAAAGATTTACATTTTTGGGGTATTAAGATTTTGTCTATCCCTTACGGTTTACCAATTATACAAAGGTCACTCAGAAGAGCACTTTACAAGCTATTCCCAGAAAATTCAAGATATGCATTTTATTTTACAATGAAATTATTATAAACATATGGTATTTTAATCAAAATTACCAAAACCTTTAACAAAAATAAGAAATAATGAACAATTTTCCATGTGAAGAGTATTTTGGGGCGGGGGATATTCTTGAAAATCTTTGTTCTATCCTTGGAAGATACTAAACTTAAATACCAAGTTTGGTATTTAACCAACTTTTAGTTTTTTGAGTTATGCTGTTCAAAGATAAATACAAACTTGCACACAGACCTTTTTCTTAAAAATACACTTTTTTAGGATTCAGGGAGCCTCAAAACATGTATTTATGGTGAAATATTGGTGTCAATTTTTTGGGTGAAATTCAATCCTACTTAGTATAAGTACTCTACAAGCCACAGGGAGGAAGCGGGTTGCAAGTCTAGGCTGATGATGTAGACATCAGTCTCTGAAACTTGTTCCATTGAGTTTTGATGTAGAAAGTGAAGTAGAATTTAATATGATTGTGACTGTGGACATGTAGGGTTCAATAGTGATGCTCAGTGGTCAAGAATGACACGTTTGAGGTGTTCATATTTACACGCAAATGAATAGGTCTTCCTTCTACATGTAGGACTAGCTTCTACTGACTCTGTGAATGCAGTATGAAAGAGTGTGAACCATACAAGGCATTGTGCTGTCATGGAGAGTTTCTTAAAATCTGGATTGTTTCTCGGGAAAATGGGCCCACATCCAGAACCTACTCTTAGTAGGGGTTGCCTACTGTCTGAGTGAGTGCTCCAGAACATTTAAAGTAACTGTATATGGGGACAGCATGGTCAATCCATGTGATTAGCACTTCAGAAGATGGGTATAGTGTATGTTTTAAATGTTTTATAAGAACATTCTTTAAAGGCTTAGAGAAGTGTGTGTTTTTACAAACACTTATTCTCCATATGCTTCATGTTAATCAAGATGTTAATCTTATTGCTAATTTTCTTGTAGATGCAAGGGGAATTGGTAGGCGTTAAGCGATAGACAAATATTTTAATAGCTGGTTGCTATGTGGAGTATTCCATTCTCTTTGCATTACCAGAACAAAAAAAAAAAAGAATAACGAATTCCCATTTGAGAAAAAGTATAAGTATTGGAAAATTTAAGGGAATAACAAGCAATATCACGAAAATGGTTCACTTAACAAAAAAAATGTATATGACATAAATTGTGTATTTTAACTCGATCTACACTTTTTGTGCAGTAAAATTTTGTCTATCTCTTATGGTTTACCAGATATGCAAAAGTCGTTCACAATGAACAATACTTTTGGAGACATTCCCAGAAAATTAGAGATATACATTTCATTTGTCATGAAAATATCTTAAACATATGGTATTTTAATCAAAATAATTGAGAACATTAAAATTTTCGAAAAATGTTCCATGTAAAGGGTAGTCGGGGTGGGGGGATTTTCTTGATAACCTTTGTGTCGCATCTCTGGAAGATACTGAACCTAAATACCAAGTTTGTTGTTTATCCGACTGTTCGTTTCTGAGTTATGCTGTTCACACACACACACACACACACACGGACATGTTTCCAAAACTGCTTTTTTTGGATTCAGGGGGTCTCAAAACATATATTTCTGCTGAAATCTCGGTATCGAATTTTTGGGTGGAATATAATACTTCCCCTACTTACTATACGTAGTAGAGAAAGTAAAAATGAGTTGAATTTTTAAATCCCTGCTGAAGACAACTCACTCCATAGATTCATAGAGCTCCAGTAAAAGAGCCTCAAGATTCCAGAGGAAACACATCTAATCATTCTGGCAGTTTAACGTAGCTGATGATGCAGATGTCTGTAAAACATGTACTATATGTAAGCAAAAGTTAGTGAAACATTAAGTGTTGATTTCGACTCAATGTTGCTTAAATAAGTCATCATTTCGCTTCACTATGTACCACTTCCAGTTTGTTTATTTATCATAAAGCTTCATATGTTTGAGATATTGACACAAATAAAACATATACCTGAATCTGTGAAATGCTTGTGAAGTTGCCCTCATTGCAGATGAAATTATGTGTAAGTGGGAAACAGTAAGAGCTAAACGAAGCTTAGCTAAGAAAAATACAGATATGGTTATAACACATTTATGACAACCATTTTCAGGAGTAAAATTTTGTTTCTTGTGATTTCATGCAAAAATTGTGGAATTTCAAAGCCAACATATAGCAACCTGCTTTGAAGTAGTATTGTTCTTTGAGTTTATTTTTTTTCTTTAGCTCCACGTAAGGATGTCAATTTGAAGTTGTTGATAATTACGTAATATGCTGCTGCGTATGAGAAACTGATTTGAAGATGTATTTTTACACTCCAAGTTTAAAAATATTATATTAACTTTGTTATTAAACTGGTTCTATAGATATTATTTATGTTTGTTTTTGCCTCGGCTGTGTCAGTATTACTTTAGAGACACATTTCTCTTAATCAGGGCGTGGTGCGACAAGAATGTAGGTTTACACAGATCTTAAGTTTAAATTCACTTCTTTTTATTAATCCTTGACACAAATTAAATAGCATTACACTGATATCAAGAGCTGTGAGATTCTTTTATTTAATGCTTGCACTTTGTTAACACATATACATAATTTTACGTTTTACACTAATACGTAATATTTGTCTAGAGAACGCATCTTCCATCCGGTTGCTATCAAGGTCTGCAGGCAACTGAACATATTTCAACTGTCCAAACCCGTAAACTTTGTATTTCAAGTCTCTGAGTGGCTAATCCTAGTCCAATAGAATACCTGCATTTAATTAAAGCTTTTTCTGGCTGTTGATTGGCTATTTTTAAACTGTCACAAAATTTACATTATTGCTGCCCTAATCATGAGTAGTAGCATTTAAACTCTCAAACTCATTGCTTCAAGGTTACCTCATTGTTAGCAACTTTAAACTTATTATTCTCACAGCTCTTACATTAATAAATTAAGTAATGCATTCACATAACATTATTGAATATGCTTATAATAATATAAGCATATGCAATGACTGTTACATACATTTTATAAATTATTACATACATATTGCTTCAAGGCAGGCTGTTATTGACTTTACATATTATATAATTTAATTGAAATTATTCAAGTGTTAAAAATACTGCCTCAGCTTTTTAAAAATATGTTGTCTTGGGCTCATCTATCCATCTTAACATACCCCATGTATCCGAAGTGCAATGTGTAATGAAATCATTTCTGCAAATGTTTCTTTCAGTTAACATAAAGTAGTTAAAATATAAGCTTTTGTAAGCATATGTAGAACATAAATAAAAAATGATAGTGAGTATAGAAATTCATATGCATGTCTTCATTTCCTCTTCCTCTGGTGACATGAGAAATCTTGGTTATATTCTTCGTCTAACATCCCAATAAAGTGGCATTTGCTTTGTCCAAAATAGGCCATTGCAATAAATGCTTCTTATCCATAAGTGAATTCAGATCATTGCAGAATGTGCAGTTATCAAAATTAAAATTTTTTAGTGTAGGTATATAACTTTTTTTACTTTCTCTACTACGTATAGTAAGTAGGGGAAGTATTGCATTCCACCCAAAAATTCGATACTGAGATTTCACCGGAAATACATGTTTTGAGACCCCCTGAATTCCAAAACAAAAAAAAAGCATTTTTGGAAACATGTCCTTGTGTGTGTCTGTGAACAGCATAACTCAGAAACGAACAGTCCGATAAACACCAAACCTGGTATTTAGGTTCAGTATCTTCCAGAGATGCAACACAAAGGTTTTCAAGAAAATCCCCCCACCCCAGATTACCCTTTACATGGAACATTTTTCGAAAATTTTAATTTTCTCAAAAATGGCTCTAACGATTTTGATTAAAATATCATATGTTTAAGATATTTTCATGACAAATAAAATGTATGTCTTGAATTTTCTGGCAATGTCTCCAAAAGTATTCTTCATTGTGAACGACTTTTGCATAACTGGTAAACCATAAGACATAGACAAAATTTTACTACACAAAAAATGTAGATCGCATTAAAATCACAATTTGTCATATACATTTTTTTTGTTGACTGAACCATTTTCGAGATATAGCTTGTTATTCCCTTAAGTTTTCCAATACTTTTTCTCAAATGGGAATTCATTATTAATTTTTTTTTTATGTACTGGACATACAAAGAGAATGGAATGCGCCACATAGCAACCAGCTCTTAAAACATTTGACTGTCGCTTAAACTCTACCATATTCCCCTTGCACCTACAAGAAAATTAGCAATAAGATTAACATCTCGATTAACATGAAGCATATGGAGAATAAGCATTTGTAAAAATAGTTTGTACAAGAGTAGAGAAAGTCATGTGAGTGAAACACATCAGATTTTTTTATGTCTTGGACATATAAAGAGAATGGAATGTGCCACATAGCAACCAGCTCTTAAAACATTTGACTGTCGCTTAAAGTCTACCATATTCCCCTTGCACCTACAAGAAAATTAGCAATAAGATTAACATCTCGATTATCATGAAGCATATGCAGAATAAGTGTTTGTAAAAATGGTTTGTACAAGAGTAGAGAAAGTCATGTAAGTGTAACACATCAGATTTTTTCCCTTGTACTTGTTGATGTTTATGAAATGTGGAATCAGATACAAACTTTGACATGTGAATGAAACACATTAGATTTATTTGGAATGTTAGCGTAAGTATAGATACCGAGCTCTGTGTGCATGCTATACCTCTTGATGCTCCTGAAGGTAAGATGTGAGAGAGTCAACGTTCCTCTGTTCCCCTTGTCTTTCCTCTCAAACACTAGAACTTAATCTAAAGCAGGCGTATTTATCTATTTATGCATGGGGGGAGCATGGGGAATGTTAACTTGCTAAACATTAGGTTTAAATTAAATAACAAAATGAAACTGGGCACAAGTTAACTCAAAGTGTTTATCAGAATCCTACAGTATTGCCAGTATTATAAACTTTTCATGTCATGTACTAAAATGTCTACTTTATATTATTTATTTATGTGTTTACTTGTCAGTTTTAAATGTATATTACTTTCTCTACTGCATACCTGTAGTAAGTAGAGGAAGCATATTGTATTATTCCACTCAAAAGTTTTAAACCAAGATTTCAACAAAAATGTATATTTTGAGATCCCTAAATAAAAAAAGAAAAACTAGAAAAAGGTCCATGGTTGTGTCTTGTCTGTGAACAGCAGAATGCAAAACAAAATGCTGGTTAAATATCAAAGTTGCTATTTCAAGTTCAGCAACTTCCAAAGATGTGACAGGTCATAGGTTCAAACCTGGCAGAGGGCGATGGGCTTTTTTGGCCATAAAAGAAAGTAAAGCTGGTGTAAAAGGCACATAAAGGAACCTCAGAAGCCATCTGAGCAAAATTTCCGGCCTTTCATGCCCAATATAGAATTGGATGCTAATAACCATAGTAGTTGAAGAGTGTCCATAAATAAAACCTTAAAAATGAAAAAGATGTGGAAAAAATTTTTTCTAGAGGATCTCCCAGACTGCCTCTGCAATCAAGTGGTCAGCATTGGCTTCTCAACCCAAATGTCCCAGGTACGATTCCCAGCTGGGGCAGGGAATTTTTCTTTAACCAGAAACATTCCCTAACCTTCACAGAGTCTGGAAGTATGTTTGTGCGAGTGAATGGAATGTTTTTGAAAATGGAAATGATTAAAACCCAATGTTAATAACCTACATTCAACAAGTTCTTTCATGAGTCAAAGCCCCTGATATGACCAAACAAGTTAAAGGGGGCTATACAAATGAAACAATAAATAAATAAATCCCATTTCAAACTATGCTTTACATGGAAACATTTTAATTATTTTTGATTTCCTACAGATGACAACAACCTTAATTAAAATGCCATAGTTGTAAGATAGTTGTATGACTAATAAAAAGTGTGTCGTGAATTTTCTGGAAATAGCCTATGAAGTTCCCAGTATTCAGAAATCATTTTATATAACTGGTAAACTATAAGAGATAGACAAACACTTGCTATACAAAAATGTAGATATCTTTAGAACGTACAGTTTATTTCAAATAACTTGTTTTGTTGCATTGGTCACTTCCCAGATATCCATTGCATACTTGCCAACTTTTACAGTTTGTTCATAAAATGTACAGCAGCTGAAGTTTTTTTATAACTTATTACAAAGGATACATTTTTATAGGTTTGTGGGCAGATTTTAAATGTTACAAATTTTCACCATGCACATGACAAAGCATTAAATTAATTCTATTGCATTATATGTAGCTTAAGATTACAGACTGGATGTATCACACTAATTAGTATGCAGTGCAATAATAGGAAAGAATTCATCTTTGTGTCTATTTTTCATCACAATCAAGGTCCCCCTCACTGGGCTGCAACAAAATGCATAGCATGGGGATTTAAAATTTTGTTGCAGTATTTGAGACAGTATTTTTAACACTTAAATGATTTTAGTCAAATTATATAATAAAAAAATATAATAACAGCCTGCCTTAAAGCAATATGTATATGCAACAATATATAAAAAGTGTATATTACAGTCATTGTATATATTTATATTATTGTATACATTTAATAATGTTATGTGAATGTATTACGTAATTTAATAATGTAGGAGCTGTGAGAATAATAGGTTAAAAGTTGCTAACAATGAAGTAGCCTTGAGGCAATAATGAATTAGAAGGTTTAATAATGCTACTAGTCATTCTTGGAGCAACAATAATGTAATTTTTTGTGACAGTTTATAAAATAGCCAATCCATAACCAGAAAAAAGCTTAAGTTAAATAAAAGTATTCTATTGGATTAGGAATAACCAATCAGAGACTTGAAATACAGAAATTTACAAATTTAGGCGCTAGAAATCAAGTCAGTTTCTTGTAGACAGCGCTCATAACTGGACATGTTGGTTGTAGACAGTGTTCCTAACCAGATGCGAGATGTGTCCTCGAGAAATTTAATATGTATTCGTGTGAGACGAAAATAGTTTACATGTTAAAAAGTGCAAGTAATTAATAAAAGAATCTCGCAGCTCTCTATATCAGTGAAGTGTTATTTAAATTGTGTCAAGGATTAATAAATATAGTGAAGTAAACATTATAATCTGTGTAAGCCTACATTCTTCAGCCGCACTACGCCTTGCAAAGAAAACCATGTCTCTAACAATAATACTGACGCAGCCGAGGCAAACATAAATATATAATGTTTACAGAAACAGTCAAATTACAAAGTTAGTATTTTTTTAAACTTGGGGCGAAGGCTACCGGAAACTTTTTACCATACATGCAGTTGCTACTACTTCAAGTTCGGCTCCCCAACAGTTGAACTACAATACAACTCCTACTTCAAATTGGCTTTCCATACGTGAAGCAACCATCTTCTTCAAATTGGCTTCCAAAGCGTGGGGCAAATAGCATACAAAAAAACAAAACTTCAAATTTGACCTGTAATAACCAACAATAAATGGGTATGATCATTCAGTAATGGGCAACAGTAATTGTAAGATCAATTCCCTCGAGTAAATTGTGTTATATGACTGAAGGATGTTTCCCATATTATGAGGCATAAAATACGGACTAGAAATCTGTGTATGGTTAGTAAGTGGTGTTCTTTGCTTTAATATGTGTTTATTGTGGTACCTGGAAGAATTTCAGCATATATGAAGAAAGAAACAGTACTACCAGATCTTCAGGGATTCCTACAAAATGTAATTCCCATTTATTTTAACTGTAAATTTTGTACATTTACTGTATCACACATTTTATGCATACTAAATTTCATGTCACTGCAAAATAAAATGCTTTGTTGGACAAGGGAAGGTTTGCATTTCAAGAATTTGGCAAGTATGTTATTGGTTTAAATGTTTCAGTACTTTGTCAATTTTTGAAGTGCTGCCACCACTCAATTGTTTTTTGTGATGTCATGGAAAGGAGTTTGGAATTTCAAAGCCAAAATGTAGCAGCCCCCTTTTTAAACACATGACTACCATTTCAATTTTTCGTATCCCCTGTACCTGTAATTGTGTAAGGAATCTATTTTTGCTATTCATTTAATTCAATTAATGTGCAGACAATAAGCTTTTGTAAGAATAATTTGTAGTAGCTATATAAAAATAACCAATCATAGGTAGAGAAAGATTTATTTTACATTCAGTTTAATTTTGTTTAGGATATTTATCTTTATATTATTGTTTACAGATATTATGAAATAACTTTTTTGGCAACCATTTTTAATGGGAAAGCTCTCAAAAAATAAAAATAATAATAAAGCTGTTTACTTTGTTACAGCTTGAAAGTGGCCCACATGCAAATTATTATCATGCCCTCCATTTATTTGCTTATGGAACCTATAAACAGTACCTGGAAAATAAATCAAAATACTTGGAACTGTCCCCTGCTCAGAAGAAGAAATTGCAGCATCTCACAATTGTTACTTTAGCCACAAAATCAAAGGTAAATGTTTAAATGTTACATCATTAAGTTTATCCTTTCTAGAGTTGTGGTCATGTATGCCTTTGAAGTTGGGGAGTAACATTGCATTCAAGTAAAAATGTTGTAAATGCCTAGTTTATTATTGCATAAAATGGAAGGTATTCTCTGCAAGCTTACTGTTGCATCACAAAGGAGCTCATTGTAATTTTGGCATAATATTTTTGGCTTTCTATAAAATGTTAAACATTTAAGCAATAATTACGTAATAAATGATCCATACAAATAAATTGTGTACTGTTGGCAATTCTATTCCACTACTGTGATCTCACAGTAGAAGCATAGCAAAAGAATTTGTTTGATCTCAAGTAAAGTTGATTATTACTTATAGCACTGAATGAAGTAATGAAATGAACAGAGAACTTAAAAGAACTAAATCGACTAACAAAGCCTTTCTTTGGATTCATGGCTGGTCTTACAGGAATTTTTGTGACACCAGGAAGCACATTGTTTGATGGCAGAATCAGATAGTCATAGCCCCTTAAATTCAAGTGCATAGATTTCTCATGGGAATTATACAATAACCATATACTTTTGCCATAGAAGATGTTGAAAACTATGTCCTTGTGCCACCACACATCTCTCACAACTTTTAAGAAAATTTGTTAACCTTGTTAATTCTTTGTGACCATGGAAATAAAACCATGCTTCCGGTGAAAAAGAAAAAAAAAAATTAAATGCAGGTCAGTATAGTGAAATTAACTACTCACATCGCATGGTTGCAATTCCTGAACTCAGTTATCTTACAGGGTTTTAATTTTAAAAGTTTAATAGCATTCCAAGCCGAGGTTTGCAAAATTTCTGATTCCTCTGCAGGCTTTCTCAGAGATTTCTTTGGATTTCATTCTAACTTTTCTGTATCATCATGTTTTTCGTCTGTAACATTACAACTTTATTTTGGGTTCATATCAAGAATAGACCCCATTTCCCTAAATCTATTCACAAGATTAGGAATCGTTTCTCTGTGAGGCTCACAAATAGAAGGAAATCTGTCTATAAATCGCCATCTCGCTTCTCTACGAGAGTTTGTCATATAGGAATCATACATGAAGATTCCGTGTGCTAAGTATAAGAACCTTTTGGCATTATAACAGCACTAACACACTATAATACTGAAACATGTGGTCTCACAATGTTATCAACCTTTATATAAAGACTTTGTGTCAACTGATTACCACATGGAGAGGAGGGAAAGTGGAGAGTAATAGAGCAGGTTAGAAACAGCGCAGTGCAGGGCAAGCAATTTCCCATAATTTGGCCATAAGAAATGGTTATTGGACTATAAAAAGAGATATGAATTAATTTCATCATGAGATGTTAAGATATGTAATTCTATTATCATTATCATAAAATTAGTATTATTAGATTATCATTTTGGTTTTACTACTATTATATTATTATTATTATTATTATTATTATTATTATTATTATTATTATTATTATTATTATTATTATTATTATTATTATTATAAATTTTATGTTATAATTAAAGAAAGTAATATGGGTAGAATATGGAAAAATAACAGCTTGGACTGATGTATAGCCATATTCTAAGGAAGATTGCTAGCACAAATAAATAAATACATTTGGATGCATCAAAAAAAGGCTGTGTAATTTTCATCCCAAGTACTGAGAGGATAACTACAGGTAAATTCAGCCAGGTAACACTGGATGCAGCAAGATTTGAGCCTAGGCTCTTGCACAAAATGCAAGAATAATACTTCTACCCTGCTTTAGGGACAAAAAGCGCTTTAAAATACTCTTTTTAATGCTTCTGTAAACATAAGCTATTTACTAATTATTGCTGGCTGAGAGATTGCCTTAAACAGGGTGGCATAAATAATAATGGTCAAATCTCACTTTAAAATTCACAGGACCACTTTTGCATTTTAAGTATAAGCCTGTTGTTTCGTATTTCAAGATATAGATGTAATTCTGTTAATAAAAGTGGTAGATGAATACAATACTGTTGTTGCACAGCAGTTCCTCGTGTATAGATCTAAATTGTTTTTAAGATACTGGAATAGCTATACAGATGTCAGGGAATTAATAAAACTATATAATTTATTTAAACATTTGAAAGTAGTGTAAAGAACTATGCATATAAAACACTGATTTAGCTTTTTGTGACCGCAGTGTATACCATATTCAGTGCTTCTGCAAGAACTTGGTATAAAGAATGTACGAGATTTAGAAGACTTAATTATTGAAGCTATTTATGCAGGTAAGTCCATTTAATACATTTTTGTTTGTACAGATATTCCTTTTTCTACCATGTGCCTAGCACATAGAGGTACATTGCATTGCCTCAAAAAATTGCATGTTGAAATTTCATCAGAAATACCTTTTTTTTTAAAGGCTCCCTTAGTCCAAAAAAAGTATATTTTGAAAAAAGGGAAGGTTTCTGTGTGTGAATGTGCTCAATAACGAAATGTAGGATAAATATCAAACTTAGCATTTAAGTTTAGCATCTTCCAAAGGTGCGACATGAAGATATCTGCCCCCAAGGTCCTTTCACATGGGAAATATTTTATTTTCTCAAAAATGGTTCTAACAATTTTAATAAAAGTACCATATGTTTAAGATATTTTCATCACAAATGCATATCTTGAATTTTTTTGGGAGTAGTCTGTGAAGTCCTCTTCATTCTGAATAACTTTTGCATAATTGGTAAACTGTAAGAGGTAGATAAAATCTTTGAACATAAAAAAATGTAGGTCTTGTCAAAGCATTTAGTAAATAACATTTTTTATGCTGTGAACGTTTCTGAGATATTGTTTGTTTTTGGTTTAAATTTTCAAATACTTTTTACACATTTCTCAACTGCATATCACTGTGTTTATTAATTTTTTTCCTCCCATGTTAATGCAAAGAGAATGGAATTTCAAAGCATAGCAACTGGCTTTGAAAAGATTTCACTATTATTTTAGCTTACTGTATTCTTATACATACAATGAAATGTGTAATGAAGGTTTATCTATATTAACAGGAAGTAGATGGAAGAATAAGCTTTTAAAGAATAGTTTGTAGAAGAGCGAGTAGAGAAGGTCATGTAAATTGAGCTTTATTTATGGATGCTCCTTAACTGCTGTGGTCCCTAGCGTCCTATTCCATATTGTGTGTGAAAGACCGGTTCAGGCTTGAGGTTCTTTTACATGCCGTAAATCTATGACACGGGACCACCAGCTTTACTTCCCTTCCGAAGGAAGCCATGCTAAAGATTTTTACACCCGAAAAAGTCCATCACCTTCCGCCGAGTTTGAACCTGTGACCTTGGGAACTAGAGGCTAGCATGATAACCACTACACCACGGAGGACAACAAAAGGAGGTCATGTTACCCCTCTATTGCATGAATTGTTTTGCTACATATGCTGCTCTTCCTCCAATTCCTAAACTGGCTTTTATATCCCTTTCACTGCCACCACAACTGAAGCAGTTTGAGTAGCCATGATTGTTAGAGCGGTATGAAATGGACTGACCATCCATCCATTCAAAGCCAAATGTTGCAAGTTTGAGTCCCAGTGTCTGCAGTCAAATGTGCCTGTGGTAAAGGACGGGAATAAAATAGCCGGTATAATGGCATGCTTGGATGTTGATGGGGTTACATTTGACTGCAGTCGCATGCATTTTGCATTTTAATAATTAAAAAAAATACAATTTTATTTTAAAAATTTAATATTTTGCAATATAAAAAATTATAAGTAGCTTAATTTTATTGCTGAAGGTTAGAATACTGTAAAATTAACAAAACAAAAAAATGCCGTTAAGGTATTCTATAACTTTGCCTAAATTTCTTTGTTGCCAAGAGGCAATGTGAAGAAGGTGTTTTGTTTAAGTAATTTATTTACGTAAGTTATTAGCCTCACGCTTGGGAAGCCAACTTGAAGTTGTTATTGTCTTGGATTTTATTTATGTATTTAGCTCCACGTATGGACGTCAATTTTGAAGTGGATTGTTTATTACATAATATGCTGCTACGTATGGGAAGCCGATTTTTGAAGATGTATTTTTGTTGTTACTCTCCAAGTTTTTTAAAAAAAATATTAACTTTGTTATTAAACTGCTTCTATAGATATTATTTATGTTTGTTTTTGCCTCGGCTGCATCAGTGTTGTTTTAGAGTCATGAATCTCTTAGACAGGGCGTGGTGCGACAAGAATGTAGACTTAAACAGATTTATATTAATCCTTGGCACAAATTATATAGCACTACACTGATATTAAGAGCTGTGAGATTCTTTAATTTAAAACTTGCGCTTTGTTAACGCATATACTTAATTTTCGTTACACACGAATACGTAATATTTCTTTAGAGAACACTTCTTCCATCCGGTCACTACCAAGGTCTGCCAGCAACTGAAAGATTTCAACCGTCCAAACCCGTAAACTTCTGTATTTCAAGTCTCTGATTGGCTAATCCTAGTCCAATAGAATACCTGCATTTAACTAAAGCTTTTTCTAGCTGTTGATTGGCTAATTTTAAACTGTCACAAAATTTACATTATCGTTGCTGTAATCATGACTAGTAACATTTAAACTCTCAAACTCATTATTGCCTCAAGGTTAACTCATTGTTACTTCATTGTTAGCAATGTTAAACTTATTATTCTCACAGCTCTTACATTATTAAATTACTTAATGCATTCACATAACATTATTAACATGTTTACAATAATATAAGCATTTGCAATGACTGTTACATACATTTTTACAAATTATTACATACATATTGCTTCAAGGCGGGCTGTTATTGAATTTATATATATTATATAATACAATTAAATTATTCAAGATTTAAAATACTGCCTCAAATGCTATGCATTAGAGGGTTAATACAACACATCAGATTTTTTCTGACCTCTTCTCAACTTCATGCAAGGAAAACCTCCAGGGGAACAAAAGGCACAGAGCAGGAACTTCACACAAGTCCAACCAAGAACTGATGGTTAACACACAGCTGATGATGGAGGCAAAGGCCTTTAAAACATGTACTGAGTAATGCTGGCAAATAAAGCTTGGATTGTGAGGGTAAAAGCGTGACTCAGACATTTTATCAATTTATTCAATTGCTTCACTGTGTTGAATTTTCATTTAAATTGGCTAAAACATTATAAACTTTATGAAGAAGTGTAACAACTGGTAGGTTTTGGTGCTGAATAGGTATGTTCGCCATTTCTCTTGGCTTATCCTTCTGCTTCATTATCCACCCAATGTAAGTCACATGAACAGCCAGCAGAAGTTTATGCAGAAAAGGTATGATATTTGAGCCTACAATTCCAATTACAAGAAGTACTACTTAACTCCATACAGGTAACCAGCCTCATGATAGCTGTCCTCCTTGGTCTAGTGATACCATGCTAGCCTCTAGTTCCTGAGGTTGGGGTTAAAACTTTGTGGAGGGCAATGGAGTTTTTTTGGGCATAAAAATCCTTTGGAAGGGAAGTAAAGCAAAGCCGGTGGTTCCTTGTTGTAGATTTACGGCACGTAAAAGAACCTCAAGCCTGATAAAGAGGCCTCTGAGCAAAATTTCTAGTCTCTCACGCCCAAGATAGAATGGGACGCTAAAAATCATAGCAATTAAAGAGTATTCATAAATAAAACTCAGTTTTTAACTTAGAGACATGATACCTCACCACCTGATGAACTTCAATTAGCAATTTGTCATTAACAATAGTCTACTGCAAGAATACTAAAGAATTGTCTTTATGGTAAATAGGTGTTCCTCTCTTTCCCTTACTAGCAAATAATATTTTAAAATTTGTATTTAAAAATACTTGCCTCTATTAAATAGGTTTCTCTTCTTACATAACCTAACATTATATGTATGTTTAAATAATTTTGTATACAAGTTTTAAAATTTTGTTCAGCACATTTTGTCTATTCAGGCAACCTTGAATTGTGGACGCTGAAATTGTTGATGAATGTGACAAAGCAGCGAGAGAGGGCTTTGCTTGGACTAGAACAGGAGTGGTGAAATTGAAAGGTCTAAAAACAGGGAGTGATTTAGAGAAATGTCCTTCATGTAAGTTGAAGGATAATAATTGGCACATGATTTTGGAATGTAAGGAAACTAAAATACTCAGATAGGTAAGAATGAGTGGTAAAATTTCCCAAAAGAAATTCAAAGGAAAGTGTTTATGAGTGTAAAATATAGAAAAGACGTAAGGGAAATAGCAAACTTTTTGGGCAGGGTAAGAGCTAAATGACTGAGGAAAATTAGCAAGCAAGGTGAAGAAGAAAGTAAAATAATAGTTGGTATAGTACAATTTTTTCAACCTGACCCTTCAGAAATGCACACAAAGAGAAGGTTGGAGAGGGGAGGGGAGAAAAGACCGGCAGTATTCCCCTAGCATGGTGTAACAGGAATGCCTAAGGTATGTATTGGCTGTTCTACCGCTAACCCAAAACCCCTCCTGGAAAATAATGGGCTCATCCAGCTGAATAGGGCCAGAAGGAAAAAAAGTCTCAATAGCTCGGCATCCTCAGGGTTTGAGTCTTTTGGGATTCAGAGTTCTCACCAACTAGTATAGAGACAAGAATGATAAGAAATGTATACTAACTTGTTTAGTAAGAAGTGATGTAAGGTTTAGGCTTGCATCATTACTTGAATTTTATCCTGAATTTTGCTTGTAGTAATACATACAATGAAATAAATACCACCACGACTGCGACCACGACCACTGTCAATGCAACTATTCAGTCCACCTTAGCTCCAGGTATAATACTTTTAATTCCTATTAAAAGTGTGTTTTAGGTTACAAATTCCTGGTGAGTTTATTTCATAGCACCCAAACAAGGTGAGCTGACATCATATTGCTAACAGAAGAGAGTGAATAAATTTGATCACCATGTGATTGTGTTTTAAAGAAAATAGGAGATACTGTTAGGGGAAATACTACTTTTTTGCTGGTTCCATTTCCAGTAAAGAAGCTTAATAAGCACTTAAAATTTATAACAAAATGTTGAATAAATTACTATTATGCGTATTGTGTTTTCATTTACAGACATAATTCATGGTAAGCTTGATCAAAAAAATAGCCAACTTGAAGTAGATTATGCGATTGGACGTGATATTCAGCCTGCAGACTTGGGTTCCATTATATATACTCTTCAAGAATGGTGTGATGCATGTGAAGCAGTCCTATCGTGTGTTGAGACACAGATAAATCGTGCCAATGCAGAAAAGAACAGGAGGCTCAAACACAAAGAGGCTATAGAGCAAGAAGTAAGTAGGAATAACTGATAGAGTTAATGCATACAATAATGAAAGTTACGAAGGTAACTAGATATGTTATAATAAAACAGAAGTATTTCTTATTGTGATGTTATCATATGATAATTTAAACTTGAGTCGTTATATGTTAATTCCCATCACATAGGCGCTAGATGTTAACTAAGGAGCGCCTATGTGATGGGAATTAACATATAATGACTCAAGTTTAAATTAACTAGATATGTATTGAGACAGCAAAATATGAATATTCACAGAAACGTTTTGTTTATCCCATTTTCTCAAAGTATTCTCTCTGGCACTGTATACAGCGTTCCATCCTCCGGAACCACTTCTGGAAGCATCCATGCCATTCAGTTTCTGGCACTGCAGATAACTGCTCTTCATATGCAGAAACTGCTTCTTTAGGGCTGGAAAATCGCTGACCTCGAAGTTGATTATTCACCGTAGAGAACAGGAAGAAATCACATGGTGCCAGATCCGGACTATAGGGTGGATGAATCATTAGTTTTGCCTCAATTTCTTGCAGAAACTCCATTGTGACATAGTGGTATGAGCTGATGCATTGTTATGATGCAGCAATGTGCCCCTTAGTCCTGTCCATGGACGCTTTTCTTGGATTCTTAGAAAACACTTTCGGAAGACAAACTTCTGTGTACCTTTTGCAGTAACAGTTTTCTGATTTTCAAGCACAACAGTTGCCAAATGGCTGCTTTTGGAGAAGAAAAAAGCAACCATTTTCTTTCCAGCGCTCCTTGCTCTCTTGACCTTGATGGGTGGTTGGTCATCTGGGAACATCCAAATGGAGGACTGGCATTTTGTTTCAGGGTCAAACTGATAGATCCATGTTTCGTCACCCGTAACAATATCTGAAACACGGCGAGACTCTCCACAGTTAAATCTTTTCAGCATTTCTTCGCACCATTCCACCCTATGGAGCTTCAGATAAATTATGGGGCTCCCATCTTGAAGAAATCTTTTTTACACGAAGGTGTTCATGAAGGATTGTTGAAACACCTTGCAAAGTAATCCCTAATGACAACTCTATGTCCTTGTAGGTTAGTCTTGGATCTTCCCTAATCATTGTTTCCACAGTGGTGATGCTTTTGTCAGTCACTACTGTTGCTAGTCTGCCACTCTTCTCTTCATCTTTAAGAGATTGGCATCCCCTCTTAAATTTTGCAAACGAGTGAAACACAGTGGCACGTAATGGAGAATAGTCCCAAAAGTTCCCCTCACATGCTCAAGTGACTGCATTTCATTTAGGCCAAAATTGCACGAAAATGCTCTCTCTGAATCTCCATTACACTTGAAAAACGTCCACACTTTCCAGACTTCAAACATAAACTGAGCAAAAATGAATGGCGCAACAATCGTCTGCCTGCTAATATTGCATTACCAATGAGTCAGTTATTTTGACAAAGCAACAATGCTTTCCCCAGGGGTGGCCAATTTTCCGTGTCTCAACATATATCTAGTGGCCCTTGTATTAGACAGATTAATTCTATAATTTTTCTGTCGTAAGACTTTGTCTCTCAAGATTTCACATTTACAAAAATATTCAGCAAGAATGAGGTTATTGTTAGTTTTGTAAATATGATTTTGAATTTTAAATGTCCACCATTGCACAAGAAGGTATAAGCTATGACGACAAAAACACAACATTCCTTTTTAAGCAAATCTTAGTGTTTTTCTTTAATTCTTGGGGTCTTGTAGCAGATTTCTTATTCAGGTATTGTAAAGAATTAAGAATAAAATTAATTTACGTTATTAGTGTTCAATTCATATTATAGTATTTCTATTTAATTTTGCAGATTGTTAACATAAAGAAAACGTTAAAGACTCAATCTCAGGATCAAGATGAAGCTATGGCAACTGATTCACGTGAAGCTGTCGCACAGGGAGGAGACAAAGGAAAGAAACCAATAAAAGCCAAAGGCCTGCGAGGTAGCAGCAAGTTCTGGCAAAAGTCATGAACTTCCACCACAACTGTGATTAAAGACAGAGACATGTAAGTTATATCATAGTTGAGTTATAGCTTCATTCACCATATAGGTGCATTACATCCAGTTGAGGCCAAGTAACTGTGCAATCTTTTGTGTTGTCAATTCCAGCCACGCTGAAGACGACAAAAGAAGGCATAATTCTTTTATATTTTTTCTAGGCATTTATGTGTCTGAAGCAAAGGGGTATGATTGTATTCGTCACAGTATTGGCAAATGAGTAATGCAGTGATACCCTCTTTTTTGCATTTCTACATTATACATTTTTGTAATATTTACTACTTTTTGTACTAGTTCCATTTTCTCCTCTGCTTGCAGTATATTTATAGAGACCTGGAACAATAGTAAAGAAAATGCCTAAGCTATAGCACTGCTTGTAGAAACCTTGTAACATAAGTGTATCTTTTCGGTAATATCATAGGGTTCAGACTAAAGATGGCATTGATCAGTGGCTCATTCCTTGTGGGACACTAAAATACTTGACTCTAAAACAAATACTTTGCATTGTGAAAAAATGGGGGGGGGCATAAATCAATCTGCAATGAAATATTTCAAGTGAGTTTTATAAGCAAATGCCTCTATCAAGTTTGGAAGTTTATTGGATCTTATACCGAGCCTTCGTTTGAATGCAGGGTCACATTACAGGAATCTGCATGCACTGCACTGTTTCTAATCAGTTCTATTCCCCCTCCACATACCTTCCTCTCCATGCCAGCTATTAACACAAAGTCTTTGTGCTGTACAGAGGTTTATAAATTGGAGAACATGTGTTAGTGCTGTTATAATACCAAAACATGTGTATACTTCAGCATACAGAATCTATGATTCCAATGTGATGACAAATTTTTGTAGAGAATTGAGGCAGTGATTTATAGTCAGATGCAGAGAAATGGTGAATAGATTTAGGGAAATGCAATCTATTCTTTATAAGAAACCAAAAGTAAATTGCAGTGTTCTTACAGAGGAAAAACTCAGTGACATTGGAGAAAAGTTAGAATGAAGCCCAAAGAAATCTCTGAAAAAGCTTGTACAGGAATCAGGAATTTCTCAAACCTCGACTTGAAATGCTACTTGTTGGGAACCTCCACAACAGATGAAACAACCTTTTTGGTCAAGGCCCAGTGGGCCAAAATATACTTAGTTACTAAGATCCTCCACATAGAGGCCTACTGTAAATAGTTGATTTAATAAAACAAGATGGCGCCACCATGCTAATTACAGTGGACCAGTGAGGCACTGGCTCGGGTATAAAAAGTGGAGGGTATGACCAAGATTCCTTGCCTGAATTTCCAAGAGCATAAGTAGGGCCTTGGCCATGCTTGCATCCTGGCTCTCATTTCACCTGGCTCAGGTTCATTGGACTGGTCACTATATCTGCTCCTTGAATGCACAGGTGCAATAGCGGTGCTGCTGCATTTCCTCGTCCGAATTTCTTCTGTTTCATTCTTCCTTTTCCTTCCGGTGGAGGAGTTTTTTAGTGTGGGTATGGCCACCTACTGGCAAGCCCCACACTCTCAGTCTCCGACTCCCATCAGGGCTGAGGTTAGCATGAAACATGTGTTTTTCTCCTCCACTTGGAAAAAAAACCAAGAGACAGTCAATGCAACTCAGTCGACCAGGCAACATCTCTCCTGCGATACCACATGGTGATACTTTTCAGGTGTAAGTGTAAACTTGTGTTATTCACTCTCCCTCCTTACGTTCCTCAAGCAGAGTGACCTCTGACCTACGCTGAAGATCCCATTCTGCATCTTCGAGCTCATCAGGGTAAGTCCTGACAGCATCTGTCGATGCAGACCTGTGGAGCAAGGGCATCCTGTTCTGCTTTTGAAACCTTTAAGTGTTAGATCCGGACATGCAACTAGAATGTCTACGTCATGCCAGAGGACTACAACTTTACTAAACTTTAAAAATTAAAAGGCTATAAGATAACTGTAGCTCAAGAATTGCAACCAAGTAATAATGTGAATACAGTTAATTTTTGCAATTGGGTGCTGGGTAATGTTAATAATCACTGCATTGACCTCTATTTAATTCTTTTTATAGATGAAGCATAGTTTTATTTACATTGGCATGAATAATTAATGAGTGTTAATGCAAATTTTCTCAAAGACAGGAGGGATGCATGGCAGCATAAAGGCATCATTTCCAACCTTTTTGATGAAGGTATGTGCTTGGTTATTGTAGTTATAATTTGCATGAAAAATCTATTGAGTTTGAATTTATTTAAAGGACTATGAATATCCAACTCCGTCAGCAAACAGTGTGCTTCCTGGTGTCAAGCAAATTCCTGTTAGGTCGACCATGCATCCAAACAGCTCTGTATTTATATCTATAGACTTTTTTTTTTTTTAATCCTACCTTATCACAATTTTTGGCTTGTGATCCATTCAGAAGGTTTAACAGATATGTACAAACTTTAGGGGCAGGTAGACTCTTCTCTTATTGAATGCTGACTTCTTCTGAGCTCTACATGGTAGGTATAGTGTTTGGTTTACAATGTGTAGTGCATTTATGAGCTACTGCATTAGTTGTGATCATTCTGTGCATTCTGTTAGCTCTCTTGTTAAGAACACAGTTTCGCTTCTGGTATCAAATACATTTTTATTTTCTTTATTTCTTTAAACTTTTGTTGTTGTTAAGAAATATTTAACTATTATAGCTAGTTTTGTAATATTATTTTCATACATAGCAATCTCTAATATTAACATATCACAACTGAAGTATGCTGTGCATGCTCTGTTTAGTGCACAGAAGTTTGCACAATTTGCCACCACCTCTTAATGGTTTTGTTTTCATTAATTATACCAAGTTTATATATGGCACACGGAGACATAAACACAAGGCAATTTCTCCCTGCACGTGAATGTTGCAGGCTTTCTGCTCATTAGGCTGCCGAGTAGGTTGGAATCCCTGCACCTAATGTCAGCGTGCCCCTTACAAGCATGCACAAAGATTCTCTGAATTAACTAGAGAATCTTTGGATAACTCATCTATTATTAATCTGAAGAAAATGAGGATTAAAATGTAGTCCCATTTCCACTTAGCTGTAGTATTTGTTCCTGTATGTGATGTTCTGAAAGACTGCATCTCTGTCCAGTGTTTCCAGAAAGCATAAACTTGGCAGAAAAGTTATGAACCTGTTGCTGTTAGAGCTAATCTAATCCTAATTTGTTATTAAGCCTTCAAAGTGCCATCAAGTGTCAGTAGTTAACAAATGTCAGGTGTTGTCCATGACAAATTCTGAAAACAAAGCACTGTTTATGATGATAATTTTGCATGTTATATACGCTTGTACTGGTTTTACTGTTACTATGAATTAATGTATTGCTCTGCCATGCATGTGCTTATTTTCTGGCGACCAGATGGTAGAGCTTACCAGCTTTTCATTGTAGGAAGAGATGACTGAGAAGCAGCACACCTGTTGTTCTGCTACTGTTATCACTTATACACCTAGGATGATGCAAAGTTTTTTAGCATAAAACTGCTTATGTGGTTCCATTAATCAGATTGTGTAAGGGGCTTCACTCCCTCAAGATCTGAGTGCAGCATGTTCTTTTCTGGCACTATAAATGCTCATCTTAGACACACTGTGAATTCTAAGGTTAATGTCACTCCGAGCAAAATTTCAACAGATAATATTACTGTGGATACCAGCACATGTGGGAGTGAATGGTAATGAGACAGCAGACTTTCTGGCCAAAAAGGGTGTAGTGTTATATTCAAAATCTACAAAGTCTTGTGGACTAGATATGAAACTAAACAATGTCAAAATTAATATAGAACAAAAATACCAATATAATATTCAAAAGGAAATTACTAACAAACATTACCCCAACATAAAAGAAATAGTACAAAAAATAAAAAAATGTCCCAAGGAAAGAAGCCGTTGCTCACTTCAGATAGCCACTAGACATGACTGTCTGGTGGAACATCTACATAGGTGTGGTTTTATGAATGACGAAGTATGTAAAATTTGCAATGCTGACAAGATTTTAAATGGAAAACACCTACTAGAATGCCCAAAATTGAGGAAAGCTGTACCAGATGTGAAGATAAAATTAAATTAAATTGAGTTTTATTTATGAACGCTCTTTAACTACTATGGTCCTTAGCATCCCATTCTATATTGGGCGTGAAACACCGGTAATTTTGCTCAGAGGCCTCTTTATCAGGCTTGAGGTTCTTTTACGTGCCGTAAATCTACGACACGAGACCACCGGCTTTACTTCCCTTCCGAAGGAAGCGTGCTAAGGATTTTTACGCCCGAAAAAATCCATCGCCCTCCGCCGGGTTTGAACCCGCGACCTTGGGAGCTTGTGGCAATTTATATTGGCTAGCTAGGGAAAAATTTAGTACAACAACAACATGTCACAATTTCGTGTAGGAATAGGCTGGATACATCTTGCAAAACTTACAAAATGCGTTATAACAATTGCTTTCTTCCCACTGTATAAGGTTTGACTTTTCTATGTTTTGCTAATGCATGAAAAGCACCCTGCTTGTTGTCATACATGTTAATACTCAAGCAGTGGACTGATTTGAGTGTAACTTTGTCCATACTGCAGCAAAATAGATGGCTTGCGTAGGGAATTAATTACTGAAATTATTTTTCTGTTAGTGTAATTGTTCTTCAATCCCCAATTCATATTCTTTAGTAGTGTGTTAATATTGCTGATATTTTACTTGTATTTGTCTAATTGCTATGAATTTCATATATGCATGCAAACCATTTCTATGCTTGCAACCAACAGGAGCCCTGCCAGCTGATGTGCATACTAAGATTTGTTTTGTTTCTTTAACCTAAGGTGTAATATATTGTAATAAAGGGCGTAAAATGTTTATTGAATGCATTACTGAAAATAACAATGGCAATAATAATAATAATAATAATAATAATAATAATAATAATAATAATAATAATAATAATGATGATGATGATGTACAAGGTGTGATCAAAAAAATGTGTGTTATAAGCAATATTGAAAATATTGTCTCTCAGTAGCAGTAAATTGATGACATCTGTATGAAATTCCCGCTCACTTCCATTAGCTCTTGAGACATAATTGCAGCAATTTGATGTGTAATATTTGCTTTTAGATCCTCAGTTGTATGTTGGTTATTCTGACACACCTTGTTCTTTAGTTTCCCGATAAATAAAAATCACGAGGCGTAAAAATTTTTGTAAGCACTATTGATGGTGTAAGATTTCGAAGAGACATTTTACAGCCTTTGTACTAACAACTGACAGACATTGAACTCAGCAGTCATTCTTTCAGCAGGACTCAGCTACTGCACACACTGCTTATGAAACACTTGATTTGGTTGCCAAGATTTTTGAGGACAATTATCAGTACTGGGTTGTGGCCCGCTTCTAGTCCTGATTTAACGCCTAGTTATTTTTATTTATGTGGAAACTTGAAGAACAAGAGGTATCAGAACAACCTCCATACAATTGAGGATCTAAAACCAAATATCACACAACAAATTGTTGCGATTATATCTCAGGAGCTAATTGAAGTGAATGGAAATTTCATATGCAGATGTTATCGATGTATTTTCCACATTGTAATCATCATCGTCATTGTTGTTGTTTTCACTAATGTTTTCACTAAACATTTTTTGTCCAACAATTCTGAGTCTCTCTCTCATGCAACCTACCGTGCTCTGCCTGTCATTTGTCTGGTGCTCTGCCAGCCACTGGTTGTAATAACAACCCTGTGTAGCAAGTGTTATTATATTGTTTGGTGAAATATTCTTAGGTTAAATTGGATTGAGAAACTGACCTCTTAAAATAAAATGTCTACAGGCATAACCCACAGCAGATTTTATATTCTTAACATTTTTATCTGATGGTTGTTTCAGGTGATTTATCCAGATCTTGAATTCTTGGAGCCTTGGTACATCCTTAAGAATATTTTTCAAGAAGATATATATTTCAGACTTTGATGCCAACAGTGAATTCACATTGTGTGTGTGCGTGTTCTGTTGTTTTCTTTCTTTTTAATGCTCTGGTGAACAATGGACATAAAAGCCGCAAATGTTTTATGTAGAAAGCAGTCCTGCACTTTATACGTGACGATTTGTAACCATCAACTGTAATTTTGCTGATCAGAATATATATTAACTTTCAGTTGTATTTGAAAAAGCACACACTTAACATTTCATATGAAATGTATTATTTAAGCTAATATCAATCATGTTGTATGCTTATAAAGTGTGTTGCTGAGGAGCAAAATCACCAAACTGTGCAGCATTCTGTTACATGGTTTTATTCTTGTGGCAGCAAGTGCATCTTAATAGCCTACAAAAATTTCATGTTTGAAGTACATGGATTTTACCAAATAAAGCTGCAACATGTAAGGGAGATAAGTACACGACTAATGTTCTTGATTTGTGCAGGGTATAATATTTTGCCCATGAAGTCATTTCTGATCTGTTTCATAGCAACATTGTTTTTAAATAAAACCACTAAAGTAAAGATATACAATTGCTCAATACCTTACAACTTAGTACTTTTTATCCAACAATGGATAGGAATTTACAAGACTGGAAATCACAGTGTAATTAAGAAGTGAAACAATTTGAAAGTACCCAGCCTTTCTAGCTGTACACCATTAGGTTTGTTTTCTCTCTGTTTGTTTGTTATTTAATATTGTTTTAACACTTAGGTCAAATCATGATGGTTGTCAGTAAGGTTTAGTATGTGGCAGACAGACAACTTAGTTGAATAATTTTACCTTTCTTTACCATCTCTTTTGTTGCTATTGATTTGATTGGAATGCGTACATCTGTGATTTCAATTCTACGCTTCTGTGGGAAGATACGAACGGTGTTCCAAAAATAAGTTTGATCATTTTAATTCACAGGGAAACTGTATTACAAATTGAGAAGGCATATTGCTATGACAAAAGACAATTTTTCAATGGGCAGAGCAAGAGCAAAGGAGCATTGCCACATACTGTTGAGTGACAAAAAAGAGAGAGATGCAGCAGATCAGCATGCCCAAGTGCAAACCAGTATGGCAGAAAAACATGTGCTGGAAATGTCACAGATCTGACAATGTCCTGTCAAATGGATGGGTGCTGCTGTTCAACGTTCAGTGAAAGAAGTTATGAAAGATGGAGATCACTCTGGGTGCTCTTCCATGTCTACGTCTGTAAGAAATATCAACAGAGTACAAGAAATTCTGTTAGCCAACAGACACAAAACTGTGTCTGATGTATCTTAGCTATGTCTTGGGGCTGAAGTCAAGGGGTTTTGTTTGTTTGTGGATGACAATGCAAGACCCCACACAGCAAGGGATACTGCAGAATGAAGTCATCATCTTGAATGGGAGAGATTGCCTACAGCCCTATTTTGCCTCAACAGACTTCCACCTTTTTCCTGCAGTGAAGTCAGCACTATTGGAACGTCACTTCAGAAGCAATGAAGAGGTTCAACAGGCTGTGAGGAACTTCCTGAAATCCCTGGGCACCAACGTTTACTATACCTTTTTCACTATAAGCTGAAAGGAGAAGTAAACAAAATCACATGACAAGACAGCACCTCATTGGCTGATGGACAAACTACAACCTTTCCCACTTAGCATGTCGTCTCTTCCTCTACAAAAAACAGTTCGGTTCAGATCATAACATTTTGGTTATTCTTGTGTAGAGAAATTTAAAAAACTCATTATTGTAACAGTTTAATTTATGAAACTAAACGTGTTTGTTCAGATTCACCTACAACTAAATGAACTGTTATAGCAGAGGGTTTAAGCGGCCATGCGCAGGTGCTGCAGTTCGTTTCCAGCTTCCGGCTAAGAATCCTCTGCTACTGTAGAAAACATAAACGCGAGAAATGGAAAGAAGACAAATTTTGTGTTAAATGCTTTTAACAAATTCTGTGAAAAGTACCCACCTTTAATAGACAATGAATATGATTGGCCATTATTTAGCAATATTTGAACTTCTTTGTTAGTGACGCAGAACTGTTGCTTGGATAGTTTGGGCCGCGTTTGTTTTCTGTGGTTTCTAACTATAGTGCTAATCGTTTTTTTAACTTATTGACTCATAAAAGGTCAAAGCAACAGAGGTATACTCATATTAGTCATTAAATGAATGATTTCTAAAGCCTGAAGTTAAGAACCGTTAATCAAGTACCTTTAACTACAGATGCCGAACTGTTCAGGTACAACTTTTATTTGTCTACTCTTAGTATTATGTGTTAGAAGTGTATGTAAGGCAAAATATAGCAATAATATACAATGTTTAAAATCTAATGCTCCCTAAGGTACACAATATACTGTATTCGCATTCTGTCTGAAGCAATTTCCTCTCACGGATCTTAGTTCCCGTCATCCTCCATGTGGTGCTGCCATGTGCTCAGTGGAGTAATACATTTAAGTATTAAGTTTACTTCTTTCAGCTTATAGTGAAAAAGGTTTAGGAGGGTTTCCTGAAATTGATTTCATGATACGACAAGTATACCGATGTTGGTAGCGGCTGTGTGGAAAATAGTCATGGTTAGTCTTTTTTTTATGACAATGTATTTTCTCACTTTGTATACAGCTTCCTTGTGAAATAACACAACAAAACTTATTTTCAAAATGTCCCTAATATATTTACATTGGTTTGGTGTTGGACAATGGTTGCATACTTACATTCCTGTATGATTTGCTAGAGTAACTTATTTAAAGCATGTATCTTCATCCACCATCTATTTCATTTTTAATTCTTTTAGAATTTTTGGTATTACTCAGATTTGTCTTTGTAATCATTACAAAAAAATCTGATTTTTTGTATAACATATTCCCATGACTTTCTCTACCCTTGATCGTTTATTAGTGGGTACCCAAATAATCTTATTCAAGCTTATTTTTCTATCTACTACATTTTAATCCAAATAAACCTTTGCAAAAATAGCTACACTACACGTTTTGTTATAGACACATAGGTAACAGCAATAGCCAAATGTTTAAAAACTGGATGTTATATACGGTCTTAAAATTCCATACTGTTTCCATGCAATCATGAGAAACAACTGAATGCTGAAAGAGAATGACCAAGTAATGAACAATTTGAGCCTTTAATAATGGATATCTCAGAAATGGCGTAAGCCACAAAAGAAACTTATTTTAAATAAATTGTGCGTTTTAAGGAGATATACATTTTTCATGTAGTACGATTTTGTATATCTCTTAATGTTTACCTGTTATACAAGATTATACAAAATTCCCACTTAATGAAGAGGATTTTATAGGCTATTCCTTGAAAATTCAAGATATACATTTTATTTATTGTGTAAATATCTTTAATATATGGTATTTTAATCAAAATCATTAGAGCCATTTGTTTTGAAAATAACAAATTTTTGAAAAATGTTCCATGTAAAGGCTAGTTTGATGTGGGGGGGGGGATTTTGTTGAAAATCTTGTCACATCTTTAGAAGATATTGAACCTAAATACCAAGTTTGGTATTTATCTGACTTTTTGCTTTTGAGTTATGCTGTTCACAGACACAGACAGACATCTTTCCAAAATTGCTTTATTTGGATTCAGGGCAGCTCAAAACATGTATTTCTGTTGAAATCTTGGTATTGAATTTTTGGGTGGAATGCAATACTTCCCCTACTTACTATACATAGTAGAGAAAGTAGAAATTGACACTTTTGTGTTCAACCATTTAATCTCTTTTTCAGTCATTGGATAAAAATTCAATTAATTGC
Organism: Deroplatys truncata; assembly: GCA_030765065.1. Classification (NCBI taxonomy): domain Eukaryota; kingdom Metazoa; phylum Arthropoda; class Insecta; order Mantodea; family Mantidae; genus Deroplatys; species Deroplatys truncata. The sequence goes on along the minus strand of CM060984.1, from coordinate 202,791,446 downwards.
ACTTATCATTTCACTGATTGGGGTTTAAAATACAGTTTCTGAATTGCTTTTTAGGGTTAATGCCCTTCAGTTTTATTTTCTTTAGAATCAACTGAGTCAGCTCTGCAATAAGGATAATTTATTTGTAACACTTACTTCATGGATAAATGAGTAACATTGTTTCCAAAAAGCATTTTGTCGACGAATATTTATTTTTCAGGAGAAAGAAAAACTTCATAGTGATCAAACTAAACAAGAAAAAATGAAACATGAAACTTGTACATAAATTTCTTATAATGCCTTAAAAGAAAATTTATAAAAAAAAAAGATAAAAAAATAATACAAATGCAATACAATAAAGGAAACTTTGGGCACTTTGCATTTTGTACCAAACTAATGTGGGCTTAGCAGGATTTTAGACAGCATATATGAATAGTTTTTTAAAGATTTTGTTTTGTGAGTTAAATACTTCTACTTAATTTGTAAAGGTTACTTTTTCTACCAAACACACAGACTTAAGATATGAAAAAAAACAAAACAAAGCTTAGCAGTTTGGTTCATTTTATGGCTCAGCCACTTTTTTTAAGAAGCTGTCCACAGGATTTGCAGTCCTCTTTCAAGGCAATCACATACTGTTAGGTTTGGATCATTGATGTACAAGCAAACAAGAATTTTAACTATTTGGAAAATTGAGTTTGAGTTGAAACACTTATCACTTACATATTTTTCGTCTTAACCGGTTTCAAGAGCTTTGCTCCCATCATCATCAATTTTGAATTGCCGTCACCAAATCCACTATGGAAATTCATCACTCCACCACCAGATGTCACCACTCACAGAACACATCGGACAACACCACGAGGAACCAGTCAACCACTTCTGATGATGGGAGCAAAGCTCTTGAAACTGGTTAAGATGAAAAACATATAAGTGATGTTAACTCCGACTCAATTTCCGTAAATAATTTCAGATTCACATCACTGTTACTAGCTTATCCATTAGTAAAAGAATTTTAGTACTACTTCTTGTTAGATTAAAGATAATAATGAAATTTAATAATTTGGGAAGAATTTTAGGATTAGTGATCGTTATACATCAGTTCAATAATTAGGAACATGTTTCGGAAATCAATTGTCTCCAGTTTCAATCTATTTCATACAGGTTGAAAGCCCTTTTGTGTTGGTCCTAAGAACTTGCTGAAAAAATCTTTTGTTGTAATTTAAAATTGAAAACTCTGTTTATGTTTTTACAAATATAGATCTGCTCCTATGTGGTTAGTGATGTTGTTTTATTAATTATTTTAAGAGTATATGGAGGGGATTTATATCAGAGTTTTAGTCCAGAAATGAGCAGCACAGCTGATTTTTCTGTTTATATTTTAATTGCCTGAAGTGTTCTTTAGCTCTAATTTCCACATTCCTCTTTGTTTATGCTAGGCAAAACTGTTCATAGTTAGAGTTAGAGGAGCAACACATCTGCATTAAATTTTGTGTGATGGCCAGATGGAAGTTAAAGATGACCCTCGTTCATGACGCCCTTTGACGTCTACCGACGATGCTCATGTCAGGAACGTCTAAGAAAATTATATGTGCCAATCGGAGAATGATTATTGGGACGTGTTCCGATGCTTGCGAGAAAATGTGAGAAGGAAACGGCCTGAAATGTGGCGAGACAATTCATGGCTCTTGCATCACGATAACGCATCTGCACATTCATCCCTCTGGTGCATGACTATTGCACAAAAAACGATATCACTGTGCTGCCTCATCCTCCATACTCTCCAGACCTGGCCCCTGCAGACTTTTTTATTTCCAAAGTTGAAAACTCCGTTGAAAAGACGAAGATTTGCAATGATAGATGAGATAAAAAAAATTTGCAACGACGCTTTGTACCAAGACTGCCTCCGGAAGTGGAAATGACGGGTGCGATGTATCAATTTCAAAGGAGACCATGCACAACAAGCAAACGCTAAGCATAGAAAAATGTTGTGGACAAAGTTCCGCAATTTTTTGAACAGATCTCATAGATATGAGGTTTTAAGTGAAAAAGAATAGAAAACAGCAGAAGTTTGTGATTCATCTAAAATCAAATTACTTCCAATCAGTAATTCCGCCATAAACAATCCAACTTTCACACACAACACAGAGTATCTCTAGATTAAAGTTTATACAATTGCTTTCTCTGTTGTAAAGTTATCACAAGACCTTAAGGAAGTTAACTGTTCTCTTGTTTCATTTAATGACGAATAAATGCACATAATTACATTCAAATACTTTTGTATCTTTATTCTGAAGCGTAGTGCTTATGCATAAAAGCAAGACGCATTTAAATTATTATTCTTCATTCAAGTTTTAGGCCAAGGATCTGATGCTGGCTAAAGCTGGATTTTCCAACCATTGTTTCTTATGGCGGCCCAGAGATCATTTCCCTCTAGGATGATAATTAAGCATAGCTTTAAGAATCCTACTAGAGTGCATTCAATGTACAGTAGAGCCCCGGTAATTTGAGCTAATTGGGGCTGAGGCTACCTCAAATTACAAAAAACTTGGATTATATGGAAATATCACTAAATCAATGAGTAAATCATGAATAAATGCTTAATGAGTACAATAATGGTTAAAAAATAAATAAAAAGAAACCACTTCAGTACATACTTGTGTTATATGTACATATATGTCACACATTTCCAAGTTGCAAAAATATAAGTTACATTTTTAAAGAAGCTGTCCAAAGTCCTTTGTTTTAAAATAGAACCTAATTTTTTTAGCAGCAATGTCACGCCATCTTCTTAGAAGCATGGTGTCAGTTGGAGTAGCTTCTGCTTGCTTCTCGATATAACGCAATGCCACATCTAGCGCTGCCAAACCTTCGATGTGAGTGATACTGGTACAGTTTCTTCAGGCAATTCCTCATCGCCATTGTCTTCAGCAGACTCACTAACCATTTCAACAATTGCAAGATCAGTCACTTCAAACTGTTCATCACTGTTCATCCATTCTGAAACCTCATTCGCATTCACGTTTTCACATCCAGCAAGCTTTTTCATCAGTGCTGCCAGTGGTAGATCATCTTCGTCTGTATTGTTGGTATCCATTTCATTCCGTAAAATCTGGTTCCGAGACTGTTTTTGCATCTCCGCCTTTATTTCAGACCATGAATCAAAGCCTCCAATTTCACATTCAACGGCACAAATTTTCTCTTACTCCTACCACTCATTGTAATGTATGAATTGCAGCATTAAGAAACACAGAGTTACATATGTACATACTACAACACTTTAAAATTAACGTGACACAGGTGGGCTCACTACAGTACGATGTTACTACACAACCATCTACATACAAGAACGGTCAGCCTATGTTGTAAAATGTGTATGTTTACTTAAGCGTATGTTAATGACCACTGTTGCTGAGTAGGGATAACAATAGGGATGGTATACACTGTACAACTGATTGTCAGGTGGTCCCAATTAGTGAAGGGTCCACAAAGAAAGAGCAAGCGCACTATTCGAAACCTAATGATACCTGTCCACCTGTAATAGAAATGCATTAGCAATCTGAAGCCAAGGTTATTTCTGTGCATTATGAACGAAAACCCTAAGTGGGACAGTTTTACTTGTATTATACATGGAAAATTGAAAAAAAGTTCAAAATGTTACACATTCGGAAGTGGGTAAAATATACATATAGACAACGTATGAAAACAGGATTTTACTCTAGTTTTATACAAAATTATAATTTTCTTAAGACTAGCTCGAATTACACAGAACCTCGAAATACCAGGGCTCTACTGTATGCGTTTCTTCCAGTTGTTCTGGTACTGTTGGATATATTGGATTACAGGTACAGCTTGTAGCTCCTTTAACACACCTTCATTGCGTTTGTGGCCCCATCTTGTATAGCCAGCTGTTGAGTGCATGAATCTCACTTCATTAGTTATTTTCTATGATTCTGAAGTAAAAGTACCTAAATAGACATTTATTTATTCTCTTTCTTGATGATTGAAAATAATTTTGGCTTGATTCCCAAAGGCAAATATATACAAATTGTGATGCAAACTTAATTTTTATATTGCTAAAAGTTATTTAAATAAATTACCAACTCACATTCACTGACCATTTCCATTTCATCTTAACATTCCAAAGAAGTTCCCCTTACCTTCTTAGCTGAGATTGATGACTAAACATTTTCTTTATCTTTATTGAGTGTTGAGCTAATACAATACATTTGGGCATGATCAGCGTTGAGCCCTGGCTCCTTTTGCCGATCGTACCCAAGCTTCCGCATTTACAAAACATGTGTGTTGAGTTAGCTTCATATCGTTAACAGTTTCTCATTTAAAGTCACTATACTGCTTAGTGTTCTTCTCCCCTTCCCATCTCCTTCCCTTGCTTCCTCCGATTGTCTTTGAGACTCCACTATCAGCGGAATATGGGAACTATTAGATGCAATTTAGAGAATGCTTATTTGTACCCCGTGCTGATCGGCCATAACAACAATTGCTCGTTCATATTAAGAAATGTACCACTCCCTCCTAGCCCTCTCCATGTTTACCGTCCTTTATATCTAAATCATTCACTTCATGATTTCATATAAATCTATCACTTGCTTATCAATACACTTGTCTTTACTTTGTCTAATCTTTCTGTTTTCCCATACTTCTCACAGAGCCTGCATGATTTCTATATGTATGGCACACTTTCCTACTCCATAAATCTATTTCTGTTGGCTCCCTTAATGGTCCCGCTTTGTTTCTGTCCAAAATCCATAAACTCCCATTGGGTGTCAACATAATGCTTTCTTCTCGCACCAATTTGCCACTCTGAAACCACGCCTCTACCCTGCCTGTAACCATATCACGTGGCAATTGAATTCCCTTCCTCCTCGATGATGTCACTGCCTCAGCTCCTAATCCCCTCTCTGACTCAGCCATCTTCTTCCCGCCAGCCACACGTAGCAGTGATGTAACTTCCATTTTCCATTTTCTTAATCACTGCACTTCTATTACTTCCAAGCCATTTTTCTCCAATCAACTTTCTCCACCATCCATCAGTTCCTCTACATTCCATCCAAATATGACCCTAGCTTCATTATTCCCACAGAAGAATGCCTTTTAGGTAAAATAAAAAAAATTAAAATGATGAAGCATTTAAAATAATGGAGCATGGTAATCAAATTTTTGCTCCACTTGTCAAACCATGGCAGAACGTGATTCAAGGAGACATCCTCATTCATCAGCTGATTAGTGTGTCTCTCACTTCCACAGTTCCATCTTCTTCTATCCTTTCAATCTACATCTGTATATCTTCCACATTTTATGCCATCACTCCACACAGTTGTCTTCCTCTCTTCTTCTGTCGAGGAGGTTGCCAATTATATAGCTTCAATGGCTGCCTCTCTGGTGACATTCTTCTGAGATGACCATACTAATTTGAACATCTTCCTTCAGTTGCATCAATAATATTTACTGCTGTCACTTGCATCTGCTCTGGTCTAGCTTCATTTTGGATTTTATGAAGCCTAGAAACATAGTAACTTAATAATCCATTTCCATCGTTTTTAGTTTGTTTTCATTTTCTTGGGGACCTCTCAGAGCTATACAATGCAATACTTTCAATTACTGATTTGTATATTCTTCTGTTTACATCCTTTTGGAAGTTTTGTTCCAATTTAAGGAATATAATTGTCTTCTAGCAAGTCTTTCTTTTTGCTGTCTGTTCTTCTTTTGCAAGTATAAATACAGCTCTAAGACATACAGCTTCTATAAGTCATGGTATCTTTACTATGGATCCAGATGTTAAACATGTAATGTATAAATTTATAGATAAATGGTGTACTACACTTTCACAATAGGGTAACATGTTGCTGGACTAATTTTCATTTTGTCCCAATTATCCACATTTCTGTACATTATATTATACCAGTCTGCAGCAAGTTTTGGATAACTGAAATTCTTCTGTAGGTTACCTTTAATACAAGTTGTAAAAGAAACCAAGAGGTTTTATCATATGCAAGATAGTAAAGAGAGGAAAGATTCCCCCCCTCCCCATTTTGCATTAATTGTATAAGTACAAAAGTACAAGTGTTAGGCATGTCATATTGAAGTACAATAAAATATATACAAAATTATCAAAGAATACGTGCTGTAATATCTGTATTTGTACATGTGAAGAAAGGTAGTTATGTACAATCATTTTTCCCTACCTATCTACCTCAAAATATATCTTTCTTGAACTGATTTGAGTTAAAAATTTTGTAATTTTTGCACGCTATACAAAAATGAAGTTTTTATACACCCTGTTTACAAAACACGTCTTTTGAAAAATGCTTTCATTTTAAAGTAATTCCGTACATCTATAAGTATTAACACAATTCATTAAAAACACACAAGCTCCACATACGTCAAGAAGTTAAAAATGTGTTTCGAGAAGCATGCTCGTCATCAGTTAGGCGATCTAACAAAAGTTGAATATCAAAATGAATATGACTGTATACATGAAATAGCTATACAGAATGGATTCAAAACATAACCAACAAACAATATTGAAAGAAACTGCTACTCTGTCCATCTTAAGAAATCTCCTAGCTATAGTAAATTTACCTTTCATCCTAAATTGTTTTACAAATTTGAAAAAATATTTAAAGAATTCAGTCTAAAGTTGGCATCACAAAATAGATATAATTTTAAGAAATCTATTGTATCATCCTTTAAAAAACAGTTTACCTAAAAATAAGATGGTTGGAATATATAAAATGGAATGTTTAGAGTGTGATAAAACTTACAGTAGGAACAATGGTTCTGTGCTGGTGAAGGCTCAATGCGCACTGGTTATCTGTACAGTGAGCGAGCCCCCAATTCTCGGGCATGCGCAGTAAGTGCCATCGTTTCAGTCTAGCGGCAGCAGTAGTTTGAGTAACATCTCTCTTGTCAGCCATCTGTTGATGCTACCTTGAACGTTGTGTTTATAAATTAGTTACTGTATGTTTCTGTAGGGGCGTCATTTCAGTTTCTGCATTGGGGGGCCAAGATTGCTTAGAGCAGTTTCACAAATGTTCATGTGGATTGTAACGATATATATAATGTTTTATTTCTTAAATGTGAAATATTGCTATTAATAGTACAATTGTAATGTTTCATTTGGTAGAGCAATAATGTTGCTCGTAACCTAGGGGAGGGGGACAATTGACCCCCTGCCCTCCTAAATGACACCCTGTGTTTCTGTAATTAAACTTGGATTGCATATAGTTATTGTGTATTTTGGTGTGTTTATTAGAGGTTCTTGCCTTCTGCGACGTTTTATGTAAAAATAACAAAGGTTAATATAACACAAAATGATGGGGATAAATACAAAGAAATTGCTAATGGAGAAACTAATCCCTACCTTGCCTCTCAGATCTGCCTTGGTGATGGATAACGCACCGTACCATAGTGTGCAGTTGGAAAAGGCCCCATACCAAAATACGATGCAGAACTTGCCCCATTCTATGAAAGGATGCTAAGTTTGGAGCTTTACAACCTAAGTAAGGGTCAAAACCTATTCCGAAAATTTACGTTGATAGTTTGTAGGCCATGCACACAATGTTTTCCGATTACCGCCCTAGTCTTTGGGGCTTACTCGAGTAGAACTCATCTGGGCTGATATAAAGCAATGGGTAGCTTGGTAGAACACCCTTTTAAACTACATGATGTTGATTAAGCTTAGCTAACAACATGTTGAGGACATTAGTGTACAAAAGTGGGAAAATGCCTCTCAACACATTAAGTAGGAAGACAAATACATTGAAGAACAACAAGGCCTGTTTGAAAATGTCTTAGAAGGTTCTGTAATCCAGGTTAGGAAATATAGTGACAGCGAACGAGAAGAAGACTGGTGACGATGAAAGGGAAAGTCTTGCAGAAGAAAACGACGGTGGTGATATGTCTGGTGTAGAGTGTTTATCACACTAATAAAGCCCCTGCTAGTTTACGACAATGCATTTACGTGACAAGGTTTGTGTATAACGTGTAAATATAAAAGAATGATAGAGCAATCTGATAATAGTGAGAATAAACCAGTCAATGTAATGGTGTGGTGTTGTATGTTTATGTCGTATCAGCAAAGTCCCACGTCTTGCAGCAGGCAGGCAGACAGAGAGCTACCTGGCGTTAGACATAGACTCTCTTCAGTGCGCGAGGAAACAAGGTCACCGGCACAGAACCATCGTTCCTATTGTACATTGGAAAAATAAAATGGAGCCTGGAAATGAGAATGAAGGAGCATAAAATTTAAACAAGTGGACAAGTCTGCAGTTTCATCTCATTTTTGGAAATTTAACCATGAAATAAAGCGGGAAATCACATTGCTCAAACACATCAAGACACTTTTAGCACTTGATATATGGGAAAGAATTTTAATCACCAAGAACGAGCCTCATCTCATGAATTTTGATACCCCTCTAGTTGAGGATATCGTCCGAGTAGCCATAGGAGACAGAGGACAGCACAGACATAATGACTTGGCCGAGGATTTTCCGACTGCAAGCTCCAGTCGACAAATTCATGATGAGGAGCATGCTTCTTGAAACACGTTTTTAATTACTTGACGTATGTGGAGCTCATGTGTTTTTTATAAATAAAATTTGTGTTAATACTTATTATATAACTCCAATTTAATAATAACTTCATTTTAATTTCATGATACTCTATATTTTCTTTTACATACAGTACAGACTTCATCTTTGAATGCTTAGACCACAAAGTTGAATACTTCTTAACTTTCAATTTTTCACCTAGATAAACCAGGATATCTTCTTCACTTTTTCTCTTGTCCCACTTTAGAAATTCATTATATTTTTACTTTCTCTACTACGTATAGTAAGTAGGGGAAGTATTGCATTCCACCCAAAAATTCAATACCGAGATTTCACCGGAAATACATGTTTTGAGACCTCCTGAATCCAAAAAAAGCATTTTTGGAAACATGTCCGTGTGTGTGTCTGTGTGTGTGTGTGTCTGTGTGTGTGTGTGTCTGTGAACAGCATAACTCAAAAACCAACAGTTGGATAAACACCAAACTTGGTATTTAGGTTCAGTATCTTCCAGAGATGCGACACGAAGGTTTTCAAGAAAATCCCCCCACCCCAGACTACCCTTTACATGGAACATTTTTCGAAAATTTTAATTTTCTCAAAAATGGCTCAAACGATTTTGATTAAAATATCATATGTTTAAGATAATGTCATGATAAATGAAATGTATATCTCGAATTTTCTGGGAATGTCTCCAAAAGTATTCTTCATTGTGAACGACTTTTGCATAACTGGTAAACCATAAGAGATAGACAAAATTTTACTACACAAAAAATGTAGATCTCGTTAAAATACACAACTTATGTCATATACATTTCTTTTGTTGAGTGAACCGTTTTCGAGATATTGCTTGTTATTTCCTTAAATTTTCCAATACTTATACTTTTTCTCAAATTCGTTATTCATTTTTTTTATGTCCTGGACATGCAAAGAGAATGGAATGCACCACATAGCAACCAGTGTTAAAATATTTGACTATCGCTTAAAAACTACCATATTCCCCTTGCATCTACAAGAAAATTACCAATAATATCGACATCTCGATTAACATGAAGCATATGGAGAATAGGCGTTTGTAAAAATAGATTGTACAAGAGTAGAGAAAGTCATGTGAGTGTAACACATCAGATTTTTTTTTTCGTATTGAAGTCTGGATTTTTCAGGCAGAAGCTACCACATCAAATTATCTGCTGATTCCTGTATATCATTTGGAACAACACTTTTGTTGCTTTCCAACCTCATTATTATTTAAATTTCAGAAACTCCTATGTTACAATAACTGTAAAATGGCCACCACACAGAACTTTATTTATTGAGGAGTATTTCCATGGCAACAGGCTCTAGCAATGCAGCTTTCACTAAATTGATTCTTACTAACTCCACACTAATTGTCAGGAGACTTGACCATTAATTCGCGCTGCATCTCCAATTAAAAAATGACAAACTACCAACACAATGACATACTTTTGAGGTAGGTATGTAACTTTTATAGAAAGCTTCTTTTTTTTAAATTGTGAGTTTTCAGAATGAGCCTGGTGGCGGGTATTGAAGATTTCTCACACATTCAAAAATTTGTTGTTGTCTATACTTTGACTATTAGCAGGAAATCTTGGAATTAGTAAACACAGTGGTTAATTAGAATGTTCCTTTAGGGGTAGTTTGAATCTTTTATCTTGCTGTATGAGGTGTGATGAAAAGGTTTTCAGAATGAGGCCATAAACACAACACAACACTATGTGCAGAATAGACACAACTATTCTGCACTGTTACTTTTGAAGTAGTCTGCTTGGGAGTTGATACATTTGTCCCAATGCTTTTGCCAGTTCTGGAAGCACCTCTGGAAGTCACCTTCTTTAAACACACTCAGAACATGCACAAGTAAAGAAACAGAGCAGCATATTTTGCACATGTGCACTCACTCTTAAGTTATGGAGTAGTCTTCTGAGGTGAGTCTCCAGCAAGCAAGTTAACCTTTATTGCACAGAAAAATATCAGAACTATTGAAGGAGTCAGCCCAAAGTCGTCATGTAAACCTCTCTTTAAAAAAACTGGGGATCCTCCCACTTCCCTGCATTTACATATATGCAGTCATTCTGCTTATAGTCAAGAACATTAATGCTTCTGATTCACTATTCATAACTAATAATATGGTGCATGAACACAATACTAGGGAAAATACACAAATACATGTGTCCAGCTGCAACACCTCGCTCTATCAAAAAAGTATCTTATACTCCGGCATTAAACTTTATAATAATTTACCAAGTAATATCAAGGCAATTAAAAATGTAAACCAGCTGAAATCCAGTCTCAAGGCACATCTAATTAACCACTCCTTTTATTCTATTAATGATTACCTTGAACACAAATGTATATCATGAACCATAGTATTTGGCATGTAAAGACCTATTATATATAATGTAAAAACATATTGTATATATTGCAAAATTCTATTATTGTTTATGTTTATAGCTTGACGTGTCCAATAGTGAATGTACATTGTACCAAACCACTTTAATGGATGAAAGAACGTTCTGCGATTTGCAATGGATAACATCAATATCCTCAAAATGGTGTCCTCAGAGCCACATTTAAGTCACAAGAAAAGAAAAAAGCCTGTGGAGCCAAATCTGGAGAATAGGCAGTATGGGGAACAGTATTCATCCTATTTATATCCAAAAATTGATGGACAGAAAAGACTGTGCATGGGGCATTGTTACAATGCAGGAACCAGTTACCAGTCCTCTTCTCCATTTTGCGTTGTTTATTCTTTAATCTTTGCAATACTTGTTTGTAGAATACGTGAATCACTGTTTGACCGTGTGGTACAAATTCCTTACGTACAATTCCTTTAATGGGGGGGGGGGAAATCATCATTGACTTCATGTTGGATCAACATGAAGTCATGGCCTCTTGGGTCATGGAGATGGACACTTCTATTGTGAAGATTGTTGCTTCATTTCTGGATCGTACCCATAAATCCATGTTTCATCACCAGTAGTAAACTTTCTCCATAAACTGTGGGTCATTTTTAAGCTGTTCTTTAAGATTTATGCAGGCAATCACACAACTTTACTTTTGTTCATTTGAATCTCATATCCAAATCGTCTTTTAAAATGCTTTGAACACTTCCAAAGGAGAGTCTTATAGTGTTTTTGCTAGACAGAAAAATGGCAGCAGGTGCAAAACATGTGTTCGCTTCAGAGCTTCTTCCTCTGCACTGGGAGGTCACAGAAAGTCACATGACATTTCATTGTTTTCAAGAGGGGGCACTGATATACATTCTGGGTAAGAATTAAAGACGCTCACTGGCAAAATTGTTGTGAAATCATACTGGAAAAGTTTTGGTCACACCTCGTATTTCCTATTTCCTGTAAGAATTTTGGAATTTTGTTTATAGCTTTATACAGTCTTTTTTTGGGGGGGGGGACAGGGAGTTAAGCATATATACATGCAGATTTGTGTTTTGTCTTGCGTTGATACACTATTTCAGTCTTTATTAAGGTTGAATCTGTATTGTTGACAGTTTTACAGATAAAAATATTATTTCAAGTATACAAACTCAAGGGAAGGAAAGGATGCCTATTTTTTTAAAAAGAGGTTTACATGATCTTAGACTTCCTTCTTCCATGACTACTTTTTTCTTATAAAGCATGCCTTACTTGCAGCTGATTCCCCCCAGAGTATTATGCCATAATATTTACAAGTGAAGTGGTGGACTTGGTTTACTCAAGGCAATTAATTTAAATCTTTTCCAAGCTGCACTCGAACAGGAAGTCTACTGATAAAGGCAGAACCAACATGTGGTTCACTAGGCATATGTTTCTTTTTGACATGATTTCCTATTATCTCTGAAATTGGACGTATAATGAAGTAGTAAATGAACTCAACCAAACTGAGAAGGCTTGCTCCAAGAAACAATCCAGCTGTTCCTCCCATACTCACTGGAAAAAGAACATATAACATTCTTCATATAATTTGTAAATATTAAAATATTTAATTTATATTTAATTGTATGAGTTTGTGTTTATAGGAACTAAAAATAAGCTTTTTAAGATAAGGGTTTCTTTTATTTCCGCAAAACATGATAAAAAACAGTCCATGCAGGTATTTATTGGATGGAATCACAATTTTCATAAGACAAATAATGAGCAATTTTATGCTCAGCCTTATAAATGACAAAAAGTGAAATAATAGCAACTGAAGGGAATTTTCTTTTAAAATTTTATATTACAATAAGAGTGAAATGTTGAATTTGGAATGAGTCATACTATCTTTACACAAACCTTCACTTACCAAATTTTTAAAACTGGAACGCTTTTGAGGGCATTCGTCCTCATCATCAGTACTAAGGTCACTGAAGCATGTTCCTTCTTTTCTCTTCGTCTCCTGGTTGGGTTGCATCCTGCTGCTGTGACTATTTGAAGGGTAACAAAGATCTAACAGACTACTCAGGGGGATTTCAAAATTTATGATAATATCTGCATTCTTGACAATGAATATTTTCTCCCAAATAGTCAGTTCTAGTGATGAGGAAACTGATTTTAACAATTTTATGCCTTGACCAATGTTGTGGTTTTCATTCTTACCCCAAAAGTGGTGTGACACAGCAGATTTGTCTATTTCTGTTTTATATTTCACTGATGTTCTTTCAATATGATGCTCAAATTTCTGTTGGTTTTTCCTTTGGTGTGACACAGCAGATTTATCTGTTTTTGTTTTATATTTCACTGATGTTCTTTCTATATGATGCTCAAATTTCTCTTGGTTTTTCCTTTGTAGTATTTCTCACAATCTTTGCGGTTAATCTGGTAGATTCCTGATTTTAGTGCATCTGGAACTGTGTTTTTTGATTGCTTTATTCAGCATATTATTCAGCTGTATCTGTTTTGAGGAGCCAATCAGATGCTAAACTTATTAAAGATTTTCTCAAATTTTCTAAACACTTATGTATGGTATGTGATGTATTAAAAACTTAGCAAGTAAAGGTTTGTGTAAAGATAGTGTGACTCATTCCAAATTCAACAAGAAAACTTCACTGTTTGTAGTGCTTCTGCTTTTAATAGCTAAGAGTGAAATGTTTAGAATATTCTTTTTCATTATTCCCTGAGCTATCATCACAGGTTTACTGGCATTTTCATAGATTTGCTATAAGCAAGTCAAAATAGGATTAAGACAGAGATGTAAGCTGAGTCCAATATTATTTAACCTATTCATAGATGATATATTAAAAGGAATAAAAATAAGAAATCAGCATTGTCCAGTAATAAGGGATAAGGGGATTCCAGGTTTATTATACACAGATAATCTTATGGTGACAGATCGATAATAGGGTTATAAAAAGCAATAAATGAAAATCAAGAATTTTGTGAAAAATGGGAAATTAAGGTAAATATAAATAAATCCAAAGTGATAGTGTTTAAAAAAAGGAAATAATCTGAGGAAGGATGAAAAAAGGTAGTCAAAGAATATGACTATTTAAAAGTAAGGTTGAGTAATAGCGCGGAATGGAGAGCACATGGCAGGAAGATGTTACCTAAAGGGAAGGCAGCTATGACAGGAATAAGAATATGCAAATATAAATGAGAAATGTTGACAAAATGGTTGGAGAGAATATACAATGCATTGGTAGAATAAAAAAATGCTTTATGTGGAAATATGGAGGGGGAGAATTAATTAAGAAAATTGACCAAATGTATTGAATGTTTTGTAAAGAATTAGTTGGACTCCAAGAGCAGCACCAGGAGAGGTTTGCATTAGTAGAACTAGGAAGAACGAGGAGGAAAGGTATAATAGTAGAAAGAATTTTAAAATTTTGGTTTAGATATATGAAAATGGAGGAAGGTGAAATCTTAAAGATATGCCTGACTCAACAAAAGGTTCTAAGAAACAAAATCAAGGGCATGGGAGAATTTTTAAGGAAGGTAAAGGAAAAATGGTCTAGAAAAGCAAGGGCCGCTTGGAGAGCAATAAGGCCAGGGAGCCAAGCAATCTGAGTGCTCAATAAGAAAACAAGCACCAGACAAATTGTACAAAAGATGTAGGGGTACAGTGATATCTGAGTATACATTGTATAAATTGTAAACCAAATTGTAGAACAATATAAGCAAGTCATTGCAATAAAATATTAAAATTTCTAAGTAAAAACGAATGTTCCTTAGTAAATAAAATTGGAAATTTCTTCAAATTGGTATACATATACTTCTGCTCTAAACAAACATTCTCCATAAAATTTTATCCTTTCAAACAATAAGCTAGTGAAACAAACTTTCTTAGGTAGGTACTTGAGCCTTGACAACATTTAAGGATTCTAGGCAAAGAATTACAAAACAAATTCCCTCATGCCAGCAACCTTTAGTAAAGAAAATGTGTTACATTTTATTTCTAAAAAATTTCCATACTTATTTTTCTGTAATTAGGATCATTCCATATCCTTGGAAGTGTGAATTTTAGTGTGCTTAAAAGTTATGAATTCCAAAACCTGGAGTTAAAATCCCACATTCAGCAAGGCAATAACATACAAGGGCAATCCCAGAAGTACCTGACTGTACGTATATATAGCAGTTGTTGTTTCTAACAAATGACTATGGTAGAAAGTACCATGCATATAAAGCTTAATTGAAGTTTGACGATGCTACATTGTTTAGTAATTGTTTGGCAGCCATTAATAGTGAACTCTCTCAGTAAATTTGTAAACATGGATAAAACTGGCCATTGTTATGTGATACAATACTTTCATTTGAAAGGTCTTAGTCCAACTAATATTAAAGCTGAGCTAGATTCTACTCTGGGGGAGTCTGCTCCTTCGTTAACAACAGTAAAATTTCGGATGGCAGAGTTTAAGTGAGGCCGTATGAGCTGCCAAGATGAACATCGCAGTTGTCGACCAAATGAGGTGACCATGCCAGAAATTTTTAAGAAAATCCATAAAATGGTATTGGATGACTAGACTGAAAGTGCGTGAGCTAGCAGACATTGTAGGCATTTCAAAAAGTGCTGTACATTGCACACTAACTGAAAATTTAGACATGAAAAAGCTGTGCGCAAGATGGGTGCTGCGTTTACTCACAATGGAACAAAAGCAGCATAGTAAGAATGTTTCAGTCGAGTGTTTGGCGATGTTTTGCGGCAATAAAGCCGAGTTTTTGCGTTGATTCATAACCATGGATGAAACATGGTTCCATCACTTCATACCTGAGACAAAGGAACAGTCAAAACAATCGATTGAAAGGGGAGAATTGGCTTCAAAGAAGGCGAAGACAGTTCCATCTGCAGGCAAGGTCATGGCATCAGTTTTTTGGGATGCGCGTGTGGGATAATTTTCATTGATTATCTTCAAAAAGGAAAAACAATCAATGGCGAGTATTATGTAAACTTATTGCAGTGTTTGAATGATGAAATCAAGCAAAAATGGCCACATTTAGAGAAAGAGAAAGCTCTGTTTCATCAAGAAATACACCAGTTCACACATCCATTATCGCCATGGCCAAAATCAATGAGTCAAAGTTCGAATTGCTTTCTCATGCACCCTATTCACCAGACTTAGCCCCCTCAGATTACTTTCTGTTTTCAAAGTTGAAGAAATGGCTTGGTAAAAGATTTGCCAACAATGAAGAGGTGGAGTTTGCAATTGATGGCTATTTTGCAGAACTCGACGGTTCTCAGTATAAACAGGATATCGAAGCTATTGAACATTGCTGGTAAAAGTATATCGAGCTGAAAGGAGACTATGTAGAGAAATAAAGATGTTTTTTCCCAAATATTTTTGTGTTTTCTTTGTTAGGTCGGGGACAGCCCTCTTAAATAAATTGTTTCTAAAGGTAAAGCTGCCAACATGATCAGATTAATTAAAGGCAACTATGTAAATGAAACAGAACAGGAAAAAGAAAATATATATTGAATCAATTTCTGCTAATATTTAACATAATTAGTAAAAGGTAGGTGGAAAAAGCAAGCTTTTTTATAAATAATTTATAGAATAGCAATGAAAATAAATGACAGAAGGTAGTGATGTGACTATAACATCTATATTTTTTTTACATAAAATGCAAATTTGAGGAATGAAGAATAAGCGTGCAGAGCATTCATGGATGTTTGAAGGAGCCAAAATAATAAGTAAAATTTGGGCTACATATGTAGCCTACAGGGCTATTTGTGCAATTAATGCTGTTTCACCACTGCAGGTTAAAGAGAGTGTAATTTATAGATAAATTACAGTTTGGCAGAAAACTTATGGAAATGAGCATGAATGTGCTGAATACATGAGCAAGCAGACAACAATAATTAGGTGTTACATTCTATGAACTTTCCCTACCAGCTTTAATTATTTTTATATATCTTACAACATATACAAACTATTCTTATAAAAGCTTTTGTTAACTAAGACACAGAAACTGACTCATTATACATTTCCCTGTAGGTACAAGTGGGATACAGGAGGCTGAAGTGATAGTCAAAGTTTTAACAAAGGAGTTGCTATATGCTGGCTTTGAAAACTCCTTAATCTTTGCACGACATCATGAGAAACAAATGAATAATGGCGTAGAACTTAAAAGCATATTGGAAAATTCAAACCAAGAACAATAAATGTCTTAGAAATGTCACTAAAAATTTATTAGATGTAAACAAGTGTTCTAACAAGTTCTGCATTTTTATGAAGTAATCTGTAATTGTTTATCACACAAAATTCGTTCAGAATGAAAAGGATTTCACAGATTATTTGTAGAAAATTTACAGTTTATTAATTAGGCAAGCATAAACATGGCATTTTAATCCAAATCATTAGAGCCATTTTAGAGAAAATAAAAAAAACGAAACACTTTCCATGCAAAGGGTATTTGGAGTAGAGATATTTTTTGAAAATCGTTATATCACATCTTTGGAAGATGCAGAACTTAAACACCAATTTGGTATTTATACAACATTTCATTTTTTTTAGTTATGATGTTCACAGGCACATCGACATGAACCATTTTCTAAAAATGCTTATTTTTGGGTTCATAGCACCTCAAATCATATATTTCTGGTGAAGTTTCAATATAAAAGTTTTGGTTGGAATGCAATACTGTAGGTAAGTAATAGGGAAAGTAACAAAAAACTGCTGAAGGAAAGGAATAAAATTAAAAATAATAAAGAAGCGTTAAAACTCTCTCACTCTTTCTTCCCTTTTGTACTACATACCAACTAAATCCAGTTTTTCTCTAACCACCTGGCGTTTGTAGCGAATACTGGGCAGATGATTCATTTTCACCAGCACAGTTGTAGAAAAGTGGCTTGGTTCCCTTGAAAAAATATGTTGTAAAGGAAAATATTAGTTCAAATGGCAATTTTGAGAACACACATTAAATGTAAATGCTATACACATGGTATATATTTTAAAGTTATTTTTAGGGATACTTACTGCTCTGAACGAATGACATCCAAATTAAGTTCATTGCAACCTTGCATACAATCACATACAATTCCATTTGATTTCTTATTCCATTCATTTTTTAATGTTTTTATATTTGTATCTGAAGCATAACACATCAGCCCATCCAAGTTACAGCTGGTTGAATCTGCAAAAATAAATATACATGAAGCATTTTGTCAGATAAAAATAAAAATTTATTATATTCAAACAAATAAAATTATATTCTATTTATGAGTAAGAGTATTTGGAAAGTCTTTAAAAAGTGATCCCAGGATTGTCAGAAACACTGAAGAGATTCACCATATATGTGTGAAGAGATAATAAGTTCATTCAGTCAACACATCCGTTTCTGAGTGACAGGATAGTCTATTGTTGATTTTATATAATGTGAATTTCACACTAGCAATCGAGGTGGTCTAATACAAAAACATGAGTTGAATGTATATTAATTAGGAAAATCCAAGGAATGTACTGCAAAACCACATAAGACATTGTGGACACAAACAAGTCAGTATTCTTCTACATCTGTCATATAAAATAAAAATGGTAGACAGCAGTTTGCCAAAAAGTTTTGTTGAAATATAGAAATCCTACATAATATGGGAGAGCTTACAGTCCTATTAGAGTTTAGCTACATCATAGTGTGTCCAGGAAGTCTGTATACCCCTATATGCTATAAGTGATTAAATGAATTTAATAAGAATGAATAATGTATTTAGTATTGTATTGAATTTATCGTGCTAAGAGTTTTACAAATTAGATTGTCTACTGTATTTTGACCCTGGTCACTTATTCAGTAGACAATCTATTACAGTAAGTGGTTTAAAACAATCATTACAAGCAATTGATGTATATTGTAAAGAATGGAGGTTAAAAGTGAATCAAGAGAAAATACAGATTGTGGTTTTCAAAAAGGGGGGGGAAATTAGGCAAATATGAAAAGTGGAAGGGAGAGAATAAAGATTACAGGGTAGTGCGTGACTGTATCTATTTAGGAGTAAAAATAGATGGAGGTAATAAATGGGAGAAACAAAAGAAGTTTGCATTGGCAAAAGGTAAAGGGGCGATGGCAGCAATTAGAAGCTGCAAATATAAAGTACGTAATATAAATGTTAAATGGCTGGAAAAAGTTTATGAGATGATTGTGGAGGCAAAAATGATGTATGGTATAGAAATATGGGAATTAGATAGAGGATGGGAATGTATAGATGTGGTGCACAGGATGTTTTGTAGAGAAATACTAGGGCTACCGAAGTCAATTGTAAGACAGGTAGCACAATTAGAGATGGGCAGGGTGTCAACTAAGGGGAAGATAATGGAAAGAGCTTTGAAATTTTGGTTTAGAACTTTAAATCTAGGAAAAAGTAATGTGTTAAGACAATGTATTGAATACCAAGAGAAGAGCTTAATGAATGATGGATGGGTAAGTAAATTACGGAATATTTTGGAGAAAAATGGGTTAGGAGATATATGGAGAAGGAGAGAAAATAATGTAAAACATTTTTGGAAAAAAGGCAAGGAAAAGACTGGAAGATATAGAAATACAAATCATGTTCAGTGAGATTGCCGAAAAGAGCTCTTTAGTTTATTATAGGCCAGTGAAAAATACATGGGGTAGGGAAAAATATATAGACATAGTAAATAAAGAAGAGAGAGAATCTATTGCATGGTTAAGAACCGGAGCATGGAGACTAAAAGGGCTAAGACAGGGTATTCCTCAGAACCAATGTCCGATATGTGGTGGTAATGAAGACATTGAACACATAGTATTTAAGTGCTAAGGAACAGAAAATTGGAGAAAAGAAATTTTTAATAAGAAGTGGTTGAAGGGGGATAGAAATACACTTATAATTGAAATGATATGCAAGGACGCTAGAAGCATTGGGCAGTTTTTGTGTAAAGTAAAAAATAAATGGCTTTGGACAGTGGAAAGACAAAAGTAAGAGGTAGTGCATCTTACTTTGACTGGAAAACTATAGTGAATGTGTTAATTTAGTGACAAGAGATTGTAAAATGTAAATGTATTTAGTAAGAAAGTTGCACCTAGTAGTCTAAGGGATACCACTTAGATTGTACCATACTGCTGTTGCCAATTTCATGTTTATCAAATTTCATTGCAAATGTTTGTTCATGCAAACTCCTGGTGTTTGAAAGGAAGGCTTCTTGACACAAAGAGTGCGGAAAAAACGCTTGATGACCACAGCAAGATAAATGGATTCCCATATGGAAATTGCTGTGATATCTTATTTAGGCCAATTATTTCCATTACTATTACTACCACCACTCTGATCCATTTTACAAAGGAGACTTCTAGATTATGGTTAAGTATTAATAAGTTGAGTCTCAAATGAGAGTACTCCTAAACTTAGTTTTTTGTTTTATAAAATAGCTCTCAATGTTTTAGAAAATAGCTCTGAACATATGTCTTGTTTAAATCCAGTTAGAGTATCACAGTTAAGAGTTGGGAGCATGAGCAAAGACATGTGAATATAGGCTGTACAGCACTACTGATTTGAGTCATGTGACCTGCCAGCCGATGAGCATTACTCAGTCATTGCTCCTTCCCAAGCGCAAACCATGATGCATTAGCGGTATTCCTTGGCATTGAGAATATTGAGAGAGCAGTCAAGGTGCAGAGTGAACGAGAATGAAAGAAAGAGACAGTATATTATCTCTTTCTATCTCTAGGTGAAGCAGCTTTCTCCTTACCCATCTTGTTTGTGCTCCAGACCTTATTTTGTTTTGTTTTAGTGATGTTGTCTTCTTAGATGTAGTTATTTTTCAGTGCTGATGTCAGTGTCTTTAATTTAGTTAATGAGGAGAGAAGTATTTCATTTTGCATTTATTGCAAAAGCTTTTTTTCTATATGATAAGGATATACATTCAGCTTAGTATATAATCACATGACTTTGAATTTCCAGCAGCTTATATGGTATACCCACTATTATTCCATTTTGTTCCAAACTAACCTAAATTTATATAAGGTAGGAAGAAATTTTATGCAGCAAAGAAGTTTAAATTCAGGGTTAGCATAAACCACAATAAAATCAGTTTTCTGCCATAAAGTAAGAAAAAACAAATACTAAATTCTTCAGAGGTATAAATAAATCATTCTGCAACAGGGTGAAAAAAAAAGAAAGTATTATATTCACATGACTTTCTCCACTCGCTCTTCTATCTATTTTTACAAAACCTTATTCTTCTGTTTACTACTTGTTAATGGAGATAAGCTTTCATTACACATCCGTTATGGGTATAAAAATGATACAGTAGGTTAAAACAAGTCATATTTTTAAAATATGCATCGTTATGTGACAGCTTTGAAATTCCGTGCTCTTTGTATGACTGTGAGAAAAAATAAATAATGATTCCCACTTGAAGAAAGTTTAAGTAGCTATTTGAAAATTCACACCAATAACAAAGAATATCTTGTAAGTAGTTATCTATTAATGGGTTATTTGACATAAACTGTGTGCTTTAATGAGATTAGTAAGATTATGTCTGTTTCTTACGATTTACCAATTATATAAAAGCCATTCAGAACGGAGAGGACTTCACAGGTTATTCCCAGAAAGTTCAAGATATTCATTCTATTTGTCTTGCAAATATCTTTAAGTTTTGCCAGAATTGTTAGAGCCATTTTTAAGAAAGTCAGAAATATTGAAAAAATTTCCTCTCTCTGTCTGTCTTTCTAAAATGCTTTCTGATTTTATCCGGAGAAGCTTAAAATGTGTATTATTGTAAAACCTTGGCATTGAATTTTTAGGTGGAATGCAATACTACCTGTACTTACTATAGGGAAGCAGTAGAGAAGGTAAAAAGGCACTTAGAGCAAACAATGTTTGTCATAAAGCATAAACATATTTGGAACAAAGTAATCCAACATTATAGCATAACTTCAATTGCTAATTTTGGACTTAACATCTACAAATTGCCAGTAGTATAGTTACTCGCCACTTATTGGCAGTAGTGGATTTGTGCAATTGCAGAATTCCAGTGATTTATTCATACGACACTCAACAAGGCATGCTGAAAATGAATATTGCTTAAAGATGACAAGGCCCATGTTCTCATCTGGAAATTTGCATCTCCGTTGCTCCACATCAAGTTTTTGCACTCCAGGCAGGTTCACTACCTCAGTGACAACAAATTCAACAGTGTGATGCATTGGTGTGCTTTCAATTTTAATTTGTTGTATTGGCGGAGTGTTTAATGTTGGAACTTCATCTTTAGCAACCAAATAAACCTGTAAAAGATATTGTAAATGTTAATGTATATTGGACATGGAACTGTGGTGAATTAATTAGTGTTTACAAGGGAGTGATGAATGTAAAATAAAAAAAAAGAAAGAAAGAAAGATATGACTGAAAATATACCTTTTGGCGTCTACAGATTTAATTGGTTGATCAACACTGAAGTGAAGGTAGGAAGCTACACAAAATGGAAAATGAAAGAGTCAAATCTATTTTTACTTAAGAACCTTCATGGGCATAAGTGTAGCGAACTTTTACAGACAGCAACAAACAGCATAAAGATTACCAACAGCATTGCATAAGAAAAACCTTTGGGTAGATGTATACTCTCAACACACTCACATTTATACATGATAGCACTGCTGCTGCTCGCACTACCACCTATCCTTGATTATGAGTCACATTTTCATTGTTTTTTTATTTTCATTTGAGATGTTTCAGATAGTCAGTGATCAGTCCAGTCTGTTCCTAACATATAAAACATTTTTGTATTTTTAAAATAACGTTTTGTTCCCATATACTTCATGGCATTAGCTTCACTGCTTGTATTAAATTCACAAGAATATGACACATTAATTGTATTACACAGAGCTTTAAAAGCCACAGATATACACACAAGCAATAACTACTCTCTCACACTCAGAATAATCTATCAAAATGATAATGGATGAATTTTGTATTCAATTCTTGTACAAAGATACTTGACTATAGTCATGTCTACTTCAACTAGAAGAGTTTGGTAAAAAAGGCAGGGAGCATGCGCAATCAGTCTAGGCAGTACTTAAAATGGAAACATGGCAAAGTCACTCTCCAAGAGGTGCTATTAGAAGCCAACAGCAGAAGGGCAATGCATGCACAGCATTTTACTGCCTTGCTTTAGTAGAAGCAGAGTATACATACCAGAAAGTGTGTCTCTGAGAGAGACAGCTTTGTACAGTAAATTAAACATTTTTTTCCCAATGTGCAATTTATGTACAGTAAAAGTTTAAAAAATAGCTAAAGCATTGCTTGTCTCTAAACCCTGATGCTGCGCCATTAAAGTTGAATTATGTACAAATATACTTAGAAAGTGCGCTGTTTTATCTTTCACAGCCAAAGCCCTTGTAATTATTATTAAAAATAAACTGATATGTTACATTCATATGACTTTCTCTACCCTTTCTTCAACAAACTATAGTTATAAAAGTTTATTTTTCATGTTGATTGAGATAAACATTTGCAGAAATAGTTTTATTGCATATTTTGTTGTAGATATAAGGGGATTAGAGGAATAAGTAAACTTTAAGTGATAGTCAAAATCTTTTAATAGCGGGTCACTATGAGATGGCTTTGAAATTCTGTTGTTTTGCATGAGCATGAGAAAAAAAGCGAATATGATTTGCCCCTTGAGAAAAGTATAGTATTTGAAAACTCAAATAAGTAACACAGAATATCTAATGGTTAACACTACAAACATGTTTATTTGACAGAAATTGTATCCTTTAATGGGATCTACACTTTTTTTGTGGTAAGATTTTGTTTATCTCTTACGATTTGCCAATGATACAACACTCATTCTGAATGAAGAAGGCTGTTCCCAGAAAATTCAAGATATACATTTCATTTTTCATAAAAATATCTTAATTAAATGGTGTTTTAATCAAAATAATTATAGTCATTCTTGAGAAAATCAAAATTTTCTAAAAATATTCTGTGTATAGGGTAGTTTGGTTTGGCGGATTTTCTTGAAGATCTTCATGTCACATCCTTGAAAGATGCTGAATTTCAAATTCCATGTTTGGTATTTAATTGACTTACACACACATGTGTGCATGCGCATACATCTTTTCTTAAAATGCTGTTTTGTTGGGCTCAGGGACCTCAAAACATGTTTTTCTGGTGAATGCAAAACATCAAATTTTTAGGTGGGATGCAATACTTCCCCTACTTACCGTGAGTATGTAGTAGAGAAAGTAATATGGAACAGTGACATATACACTTTAGTCTTGTGTGAAAAGGAAAGGACTGCCTGTACAGGAACCCAAGGAGGACCAATCGGGACTCCTTTTGAAGGGACCTGGAAGGTGGGCTGAGGAATGGATCCCAGACTAAGCTAAGGAATCTGGAGAGATTTGCCACTGTTTTCCAGGCTGAGGTCTTTGCGATCTTAGCCTACACTATGCATATTTACACTATGCCACATGGACAAGCAGATGTGTACATCTGCTTGGATAGTATGGCAGCTTTGAAAGCCCTTTGGGCGGTTAAAACCACATCCAGACTGTTGTGGCAATGCCAGAGAATGTTTGATAGACTATGTACCAGCTGCCCAGTTACACTACTTAGGGTACTGGGGAATGCTGTTATTAGAGGCAATGAGATGGCAGACACTCTAGCGAGGAGGGGATCGGGGCTTGATTTTATAGGGTCCAGCCCTTTTGCAGAGTGTCTGCTAGAAATGTCAAGTGTGATTACTTTTAAATTGGAAGACTTAGTGAAAAGATTAAATATAATGTATAGGAGTGGTTGCATATATAAATTTCTCTAAAATAGGTTAAATACCTCGGAACTAGTTTCGAGGAATCACTTCCTCATCAAATCACTTCCTCAGGAATCACTTCAGTTGCAATCAGCTGACGATGAAGTGATACCTCGAAACTAATTCTGAGGTAGGTATTTAACATATTTTAGTGAAATTGTATATTTGCAACCACTTCTATATATTATATGTCAAGTGTGTCCAGCTCACAGCGAGGGCTCATCTTGAGATCTGGAGTAAGCAAATCACTGCCAGGCAGGCCCATGATTTTATATCTGGGCCTGACTGGAGAGTGAGTGAGTTCCTCCTGAATTTATCTAGAGTTAAGCTCAGAGGGATTGTGGGCTATCTTCTTATGGGTCACAACACTCTGCACAGATATTTATGTATAATGGGGCTTGTACAGCACCCTTTATGTAGGAAATGTATGAGGGACTTTGAAACCTCACAGCATATACTATGCGAATGCGAAGGCTTTGCTATGCATAGGTATGTATCCGTAGGGTTGTTTTTGGAACCTGAGGATATAAAAAATGCAGATATTAAGGACATGGCCCATTTTATTCGGACCATTAAACTAGACTAAAGCCAGAATGTGAGAGACAATGGGTTCTTGAGGCTGCATGCATGACTTCTTTTAGAGGACACTCATTTATCATTATGAACAGTAATGGGATTTGGATATTAGTGGAACTGAAAACTGAGAAACCATATGTAGACCTAAGCTTACAGAAACAATGAATGTACTTGAAATTTAATTCCTTAGTTTGTCTGGGTGTGATAAAAGCTGAATGACTTACCTAACTGTTGGACTCTGGATCAGAAATAATGTATGTTGTAAATAAATGAGTGGCTAATTGTAATTCATAAGAAAACTGGATGCAGTATTTGCAAAGAAGTTGGATAACTGACATGGGTAAGGTAATTTCTGTTATTTGGGCTGGCTGTTTATTATTATCAACACTTCCCTCTTGCTTGAGAAGAAAACTTCAGATTAAGTTGAGTCTGAGGTGAGAGTACCCCTAAACTCAGTTTTAGAGAAAGATCCCTATAATAAATATTAAAAACTTAATATTATAGTAATAATTAAAAAAGCATTCATGTCCCATATATTTTGTACCTTTTTCTTCTCCTCTTGCACCTCCTCTTCCTCATCATCCTCCTCCTCTTCCTCGTCATCCTCCTCCTCTTCCTCGTCATCCTCCTCCTCCTCTGCACTTTCATCCTCCAATTCCACCACTTCCCTTTTTTTCTGCAATGTATCATAATTCTGAATGTTTAATAAGTATCTCTTTTTAATTAGTATCCTGTGCTAATTAAATATAAGGTGGTTCAAATATGAATGGAACTGACTTTTTTAGAAGATACTGTAATGAAAACTGACCAGGTTTACATGTAATCCATCAAAGTAGTGCACATTGGCTTCTATACATATTTTCCAGTGTTTTGGCAACTGTTTTATTCCCTTTTCTCAAAAGGTTTTGAGTGTGCACCCATTCCTGAACAAATGCAATCACTGCAGTGTTATCCTCAAACCGCACTCCCTCCAAGTCACTTTTAAGTCTTCCAAATAAAAAAAAAATCACTTGGGGCTACATCTGGACTGAGGTGGGTGGGGAAGGAGGTCCCACTTTAGTTTCCTGATGGTTTCCATGGTTTTTCTGGCAGTGTGAAGCCTTGCATTGTCTTGAAAGAAGGAAATCCAATTTCCTCCAGTTTTCCTCTTGAACCAGAGCTTATCCTTTACTTGTCCTAACAAAATGTTGGAATAATATGCCTATTATCCTATAAGCACATTAGCATAGTTGCAGTTGGATGGGGTGATTGAGGTTCATGGTCGACTGGTGTATTTTCCATTCTCTCTTTCTTCCCTCTCTAAAGGCTTTACACCATTTGAACACTCGAGTTCTTGAGAGACATGCTTCTCCAAACTGTTTTTCGAGCTTCTGAAGAATTTCTGATGTTTGGACCCCTTCTACAGTAAGAAGTATGATAATAATGCGCTGTTCCATGCTAACTGACATTTTCTGTTCACTCATCTCTCTTGCAGAGCTTAGACAAGACTGAACACACCCACAACTGCCTGAGTGGGAGGGGAGGGAAGCGAAGAAACTTCCCCATTCTGAGGTCAGAAATGTGCTGGGTGGGGTTTTATAAAGAATCAGTCCTGTTCATATTTGAACTACCTTATACATGGATGTTGCAATGAAAATGTCTTCCAAACGCTTACTTTGCAACAGTCTTTTAATGTGAGCAACATATTTTCAGGTTAGTACATATGCCTGGAATTAATTCAAGTTTTATCTTGCAGTTTCGTGTTACTTATCTGCACTAGGAACATAAATGTATTTAGAACTTTTTCTTTGTTATTGTTTAAAGCCTTGTAATTCTGCAATTTTTTTCACTACTTTTTGGTATTATTTGTACCAGGATCATATAATAAGTCATGGTAACTGTGTACAAGTATGATAATAAATGTTCCTTTTTCTCTATCTGTGTGTAGCCACTAAGTTGGACAGTTTATTTATTGATTTGTGTGTACTATGCTCATTACAAAGTTGAATGACCTGGTGTTAATCCAGGTTCTATCCCAAGGCATACAAAGTAATGGCCATGATCAGGGAAAGGAGGGGACACCTTGATCCAATGCAGATCTTTTTTGCTTACCACCCTTAGGAGTAATGGATGAGGTGAAGGAATTGTAGGAGGCTATAGGCTGCAGGCAGGCCAGCTGACAGAGACATACAGAGTTCCCTAATGATTCCAAGCTTGATGACCTGGTCACACTGTTAGTCTGCTTAGAGAGGCTTCCCTCTGGCAGAACTGGAGAAAACTCAATCCACCAGAGGTGTCTCAGAGAAGGCTGCTATCTTTCCAATGAGCAAGCATATATGCCATCTGTCCGACACTGCGCAACCCCTAAGTCTACCTGAAACATGAAAGGGGAAGTGAAATGGTAGGAAATGAGAGAAAGGAAATTTATGGCAGGAGAAACCATCCCAGCACTCACCTTGCCAATCAGAGAAAACCACGAAAAATGCATGGTCAGAGTGGCCAGCCCCAGGAATCGAACTCAGGACCTCCCAAATGCCAGCCTCACACTTTACCATAGAGCTGTCTTGCTCAGTATACAAAGTAATACATGATTCCCCCCCCCCCCCCCAGATTTGTTATGTTACTAGTACAATCCTTGACTAACTGATATAGGACAGCTATACTATATGCATATTTCCAGCTTTTATTTATAAACCAAACCCATATCTTCTTGACTCTGAATAGATACTCTCCTAAATTATTAAAAATTGTTGATGAAAATTGTTTTGAATTATTAATGCTTTTGCTACCATTAGCCATTTCTTTTGAATTAATTCTTTCCTCTAAGTATTTGTACCTTTGCATGGGTTCCACCTACCTTCTCCCCTGAACCATATATTCTCTTTGATCTTTGTTACATTTCTCTATGTACAATGCTTTCCATCATTCATACCAAGATTCTTATAGAATTTGAGAGAATTTCTCTATTTCACAGCTGCCTATAAGCATTGCCAATTCATATCGTTTAGCTGATATATATTTGCCAAAAGCCATTTGCCATATTATATTTTCTTTGTAGTATCTGGATATACTCAGACAGTCAGGCAGCCCTACGGGCACTAACAGGAGATCAAATATTGTTAAGAAATGTTGAGAAGACCTAGAAAGGCTAGCAGAATGCAATAGACTTACTCTAGCATGGATCCCTGGCCACACCGGGGTAATTGGAAATGAAAATGCAGACAGGCTGGCTAAAATGGGAGCACAGGCCCCATTTATAGGACAAGAACCAGTCTTGAGTATTACCAAATTAATGGTAAGTACAAATCTATTAGACTGGATTCAAAGATAGCTTATGAAATATTGGAGAAATATCAGAGAACAAAGACATGGAAAGTTAATTATGCAACAGCCATGTCTTAGAAGGAATACTACAGTCCTTAAACTGAGTAGGAAGCAGATTAGGCCCATAGTGGGTTTGATGACTGGTCACGCAAATTTTAAAAAACACCTGTAGAAAATGGGGCTTTCAGAAGACCACCCAAGATCCAGGATGTGTGGTGTACAGGAGGAAATGGCCTTGCACTTAATATTCCAGTGTGAAGCACTGGAAATGAATAGATACAATCAATTTGGAACTGTTGATCCAAATGAGATAGTATCTGATAAAAAACCTAATCAATGGACTCCTGAGACTTATTAGAGTTTAGGGAGGTATGATTGGAAAAACTGGGAGGAAGCTGTACAATAAACCTAAGGTTTCAGTCCAGGCAGGTATGTCCCTGTTCATCTCCCTATCAAATATCTAATCTAATCTTTTCCTAGCCATATATTGCCCATGCCGTTTATTGCTAGTTGGTGCCTAATTTCACCTAGACAGTTCTTTGAGTGGACATACTTTTCTTGCACGCTTAAACAGTCTTACAAAATATGCCCTCATGGTAATTCATCAGTAATTCTAAACCAATATTTTTAACTTTCTTTCTATAATCATCCCTCTTACACAAACTTTGTTTCAGAGGCATAGACAGGGGGGAGGAGGGTTTGGGGGTTGAAATCCACCATTTGCTAAAATAGATGCAAACATTACTAGCAAAAATAACTTAGTTAAAACAATAGCACCTTTCCAGGTTGGTGGGAACGAGATACTTCTTAATCATATCACAGGTAGTGCTATATTTATGCCGCATGTCTTGGAAAATATGACCAAAGGTGTACTGTAGATGGCATGGCACAACCATATTAAGATATCAGAGGTATGTTTTCGTTCTGGTGCTAAATTTAGTGGTTTCCAAATTAGTGCAATATCTCCCAGTTTAGAACACAACTAAAATCCCTAATAAAACTGAAATAAAATGGCCTGCAGCAGTAATATAAAATATTTCTCAGTGGTCATTAATTCTCATGTCATAACGCATTTACCACTTAGAATACGCAAAACACCCTATTCTAATTTTAATAGTGATTGCGCACCTTAATCTGTGAATATAAAATCAATTCATTTAAATATTCCAATTTGGAATTAATTGATACAAATTGTTTAAAAAATGGGCCCCTATACATAACCATCCCCCTTAATAATTTTCTGGCTATGCTACTGCTTTGTCTAATTCCATCATTAGATACTCCTGCTGCATTATACAGAACTCCTAAAATTAATTTTAAAGAATTTTCAATAATGCATTCATCTTATCCCACCCTAACTGAGTGGGATGGCTCAGGCGGCAACATCTGTGGCCCATGTTCGTGAGGTCCTGGGTTCAATCACTGGTGACTGCCCATTCTGATCCATGGGTTTTTTCCAGGAGTTTCCCGGGTCATCAGGAGAATGCTGGAGTGGTTTCCTTCAACCCCCAAATTTCCTGTTCCTCCATTTAGTTCCATTCATCATTTCATTCATCCTGTTGGTTTCTTACGAGGTTGGAAGTGTCAGTGATGGTGTTTTGGTGCAGCATGGCAGGGGAAAAGGGTTCTCTCTGTACCTATCTCTGTCCCTCAGCTTTCAGTTGACTGCCTGGGTATCCAAACCCCTTGAGGGGCATTGGACCCCCTCTGTGGGTGCAGTCTCCAGTCTGCCTGACCGTCTGTCGGGGTGTCTGCTCTGGAAACTTAGGGGCACTGTCATTGTGATACCGTTCTCCTGGCTGCCTGGTGTCTCCTCTTGCCTCATCCTTCCTCCCAGGGACGCATCCTCATGGGGCGTAGATTCAATATCCCCTGTGGATCAGTGCCGAGTTCCCTCCATTCAGGAAGATAAAGATTCCCACCCTACTTCTGCATTCCAAATAGTCATCTTGATTTGACTAAAGCCTTGTAGATTATAGCCATCCTTACCTGCTTTGTAGAAACTTTTAGTAACAAACTTTAATGCTGCTTTTCTTTTTGTCTTGGCCATTTCTTTGTTTCCCCCTAGCTCCTGTGTTATTAAATGTGATGCAGTAATTTGTATCACAAATTACTTAAATGTAAATAATGATTGTAATATGAATATGCATTTTTATGTGATATTGATTTGAGATGTTTCTTGACTGTAATTATTGTTGGGAAGTAAATTTATAATGCCTTACTGAAACTGTCAATAATAGCGCGCAATAATGCAGAGAGGGGGGTGAGCTGTTTATCATTATTGGAAACGAGGAAGTTACGTAATGTTGGCGCGTTTTTCGGTAGAAACTTCTGGAATATTTTCTCCCTAAAGCATATGTTTTCATAATTTTCATTGGATATTAAAATAGACGCTAATGTTGGCGCGTTTTATTAGCCAATAGTAGTTCAGTTATAATCTTTTGGCGTATCTGGATGCGGGAGTATAAATAGAAGCTAGGTTAGAGGTAAAGTCAGTCAGTTGCTCAGTTCATCAAAAATCTGTGTACACTACACGTCGTCTTCAGTCAGTCAGTTCGTCATACATCGGATATAGATTCACAAGTTACGCGCAGCAGAATTATGAAAGATCTAAAATATGGTAAAGTTAATTATACAAAAGATTGAAGTACGTGGATTAAAAGAATTATCAGTAAGAAGTTGTTATAACAGTTTCAGTTTGGCGAGTGTCAAGATCAATGTATAAATGTGATAGTTAACGTGTTCGACAATAAATGTGTAAAACAAATTTCTTCATCAGTGTAATTTTTGGATAAAAGATTCCTTTCCGTTTACACAACCCTGATCAAGACACATGTTCGACCCAAGATAAGATAATAGCTAGCCGGAGGACAGTAAACAAAACTTAAAATTCTTTCAAACAAAACTAATACTGCCACAAATTGCTAACACTAGATGGAGCTACAAACCTAACAAAGAATGACGTCACAAGATGGCTTCAACACTAACATAAACAAACATTATAAGTAATACACTCGCAAATTGGCTACCACAACGTGGGGCTACAATCAATAATGTTAAAAATAAATAACATTAAATACCGCATCAAAGTGGCTCCCATACGTGGGGCAGTTAAAAATTATGTAACCAAACAAAACAAAAGCAGCACAACATAAGATCTTCAAGTTCTAATAATTTACGTAAAAACATATTACGTAAGCACCAAGAATGTTACTATCGCGAATGTTATACCCAAATGTATAAAGCTCCTTAAAAATTTGGACTTCTTTGTCCCTAAATAATAATTTCTCATGTTTACTTGATTTATTAGCTTTTTTGAATTCCATGATTTTAGTTTAATCAACATATACTTTAGGACTTCATTCCTTTTAGTACCTTTCAATTTCATTAATTAAACATCGTATACATACCGCCAAGAATGAGCTGATGAACAGGTCATGTACGTATAACAATGCTGGCATTTCATTGTTATTAATTGTTGGTGTATGCTTATTAACTACCTTTAATCTTTCTAACACATCATCTGTAAATAAATTAATGTAGGACTTAATTTGCATCCCTGTTTCATTCCCCTATCTTGCTGTACTACTTCTGTTACCTCTCCCTCTTGTACTTTTATATAGAGTATGTTTTTTTATATAGTTCCTTTAAAATACTAACTATATGCTGAGAACTGTTTGCTGATGGAGTTAGATATTCATAGTCCCTTAAATTCAAGGACATAGATTTCTCATGCAAATTATAACACAGGTTGGAAATTATGTGGTTATGCTATCACACCTTTCTCACACCTTTTTAGAAAATTTGTGTTAACACTCCTTAATTCTTCATGCCCTTGTAAGTAAAGCCATGTATTCTCCATGAAAAAAATTAAATGCAGTTCAATAGAGTGATCATTAATATTATCCAACTGCAGTTGCAGAACTATCTCTAGGTACTTACATTATTGCACAGTTGCAATTCTTGAACTACAGCTGTTATAATTATAAGATTTTAATTTTAAAAGTTTAATGGCACTCCAAGCTGAGGTTTACAAAATTCTTGATTCCTATGCAGGCTTTCTCAAAGGTTTCTTTGGACTTCATTCTGACATTTTTCTGAGTCATAGAGTTTTTCCTCTGTAAGAACACAGCAATTTAATTTTGGTTTCATATTAAGGATATACCCCATTTTCCTAAATCTATTCACAAGATTATGGACATTTTGCTGAGAGGTGCACAAACAGCAGGGAATCTGTCTGTAAATTGCCATCCTGCCTCTCTACAAAGTTTGTTGTCACATAGGAATCATACATAAAGGTTCTAAGTGCTAAGTTTATGGCCTTTTTGCCATAATAACAGCACTAACATACTATAATACTGAAGCACGTAGTCAACCTCTCTACAGCACAGACTTCATGTCAACTGATTAGCTGGTACATGGAGAGGAGGGAAAGTGGAGGGGAAGCAGAACCAATTAGAAACAGCATAGTATAGCACAAGCAATTCCCTGTAATATGGCCACACATTGAAGTGAAGGCTCTGTAGTTTGCTTCACGGGATAGAGCACACTTTATATTTAGAAAGTAAGATCAGAAGTCTCAGAATAACTAGCTGTCATTTATTCTTACTGTAAGCTATTTGCACAAACATTTTCATGTGCAATCAACGCACACAGATCCCATCTACTGGGTTGGTCTGGGTGGCTCAGTTGATTAGGCACTGGCCTTCTGATCCCAAGGTCATGGGTTCAGATCTGGTCCAAACCAACGGTTTTTAAGTGTGCTTAAAAATGACAGTCCCGGGTCAGTAGATTTACTAGCATGAAATGGAACTCCTGTGAGATGAAATTCTGGCATACCGGCAGTGCTGAAGTGATCCTAGTAACTGATAGCATCCTCAACAAAAAATATTTATTTCCCATCTACTGGTTGCACTTAGTAGACCACAACATAAGCATACTGTGCTGTCAGGTTGGGAAGATATAGCATGCCCGTACCCAGAAAAAAAATTTGGGGACAGTTTTTTACAAGTAGATCTAAACTTAACAGTACCCCACACAGTTACCATGTACCTATTCCATAGTATATAGATGTTACATGGATAAGAAAATTGCTTGGAGACATTATATAGACAAGAAAAACTCACCAGAATGAGGATATTCCACCTTACAGTACAAAACATGGAGACTGCTTCGAAAACCGGAATGTATGGATGTAAGGCGACGATATTAAGTTTACCTTTTTCTTGTAAATGTGCTACTAGCAATAGACTTGCTGTTATCTAACAACATTTTCCCATATTGGTTTGCTATGAATTTAAATAAATAAAACTGTCAGAAGTTTCGGGGGGTTTGAACCCTAGAAACCCCCTTCTAAATACGGCCTTGAGATATAGCACAGTAGTCATGATCATCTTAAGTTGCACAACATTGTATTTTAATTACAGAGCTGTTGACTTAAATATCACTAAAAGTTTCGCATTTTAATTGAAAAGCTGCTGACATAAATGCTATAAAAATTTATTTTTGAGCGATTTCGCATTAATCTTTTATTACACAAACTTTAAAAAATGATTTACTCAGTACACCCTTACCTTTATGTTTGTGCTGCTTGAGGAGAAATTTAAAAACATTCTTCCTGGTCCTAAGCTCTTATTAGACTTTAGGTCCAAATAGTCTTTCTGTTTGCTAAAACCCCTGAAAAAAGTTTTGTAATATACAAAATTATGTGATAAATATACAATGATGAGCTTTCAAAATTGTTAAAGTTAGAAAAGCATGCTAGTATGATATTTTAACTCAATTGAAATGCTCTTTTCCAATGAGCTGAGCATGTAAGGTAAATTTGCATATAGAGACTTGTCATTCTCAATTATTTTTCTTCTCTGTTTTAGTAATTATTTTCATTGTCACTTATTCTTTGATTAATTAGTTATTTTTATGTGGAAGCACTCACTCAGAATGCAAATTATTAATTGCATAACACATCCCAAGTTCTCCATGAAGAGGTAGAAAATATTGACAGCAGTCAAACTCTTGACCATTCCACAAGCACTGATGGAAAAGCTCCTGGCATTTGCTTCTAACCTGTGTTAAATTAAATTAAGAGCATGAGATAAATTTCCCTCTTACATTACTTAACTAACTCACTATTAAAGGAAAATGAACATATCCAACCCTGTTCAAAGGACAAACTTAACTCTAGTAGTCAGAGCAAATTGGATAAGCAGCTACATATATGTTTCACAATAAGAAAAGTGTAATACTCCAGCGCCATTTGTTTAATCTTAGAAGAACTGAGTTGCTCAGTTTCAAACAAACTACTCCATTTGTGTATGAAAATGGGATAGAAGTTTGTTAGATTTTTATAATTAATTTAGCAGCATCAATTGGGGCAACTTGGGACAGAAATCTAGATTGGGACAAAGTGATAACATATTTTTACAGACTGTGTGCATTTACCATTAGTAGTAGGGGTATGTACAGAGAGTGCAGTTGAAGGGGACTTAAACAGGAACAACTGAAACACACATTGTCATCATACCTTCATTCCATGGTCTCTTTTAGATATTTATCAAGGTCAAGGGTATACTGTGATGGACATAATTTTGTAAGGTTTCGGATTTTAGAAAACCATTGTTTTGGGAACACAGTGAAATTTGCTTTGGAAATTATGGCAAGTCATTTCCCGGATAAAGATATCAGCAAGTTGGATCATGTGATACAAGAGATATTGACTGCTGACTTGTTTTGAGAAGGTGTTAACCAAAGCACTGAGTTAAGAACTTATCCAAGTTCTTACTGACCATACTTCAGGTGTATATAGAGTTTTATGTTTTTTTTAATATGGTATATAGAGAGAGCCTTTTAACAAGTTATTCTCTCTGATTCTGACATGCATCTTGCCATCCAGACTCTTTGTTGTTTGCCTTTTTAAGTAATTTTTATGAACGTGGTTATAATCCATGTTGGACACACAGAGTCATGGACCATGGGACTTTCTTAACCGGCCAGGTAGCCATAGCTGTCAAGTGCAGCACTATACAAACCTTCTAACATGTTTGTAGTATAGAGTAGAACCAGAGTTTTGGAACCAGAGATACAGATAATTGTTTCACCCTACCGCTAAGCCTCCTTCGCGATACATTTTATCCTTATAGGGTGTCCCAGTTATATGTAGAGCAGGTCCTATCCACCCTGATCTGTTACCTTCCAGTGTACAGTTAGGGATGTGATGACATAGGCTATCATTTAAGACAGCGATGGTAGGTTGAGCCGACAATGTCATCAATGTGATGCGATGCTGGTGTGGAATTAGCATGGTTTGAATTAACAGTATTGAACTCAGTTGATTACTTACTTATACAGGTAGCTTCAAGTGAGTTTCTGAGTAATCTTCAAGACTTTCATTTGCATCATGCTACTTTGGCAATATGATTTTCTGACTTTGTGTCATGGCAAGTACTGATGTGTCCTCCTGTACCATTCTGTTTTTTCTTGCAAGCTACCATCATTTCAGTTCTTGCACATCCATTGCTTTCCTTTGTTAGCCGACATCTCCAACACCTATTTAATTCAACACCAGCACCACACCACCTATGTGATGTCATTGGTTCAACCTACTATCAGCACCGTAAATGACAGCAGATGCCATCCCTATCTGTGCACTGGAGGGTCTCAGATTTCCAATAGAGTTTGGGTTTGTGTTTTAGGCACAGTGATAGGGTTGCTCTGTAACTGGGATGCCCTATAAGGATCAAATGGATCAAGAAGGAGGCTTAGCAGCTGCATGGAACAATTATCTGTAACTCTGGTTCCAAAAATATGTTAATGATTGAAGTTCTACTCTACACTACAATACATGTTAAAAGCATTGTCCTGCATCTGACAGCTAAGGTTACCTTGTGTACTGAGGAGGTCCCATGATCCATACTCTGTGTGCCCGACTTTGAATGGATTATAACCATTTATAAAAATGATTTAAAGAGTCAGACGACAAAGAGTCTGGTTGGCAAGACATGTGCCAGAGAATCAAAGAGAATGACCCATTAAAAGGCTTTCTCTATATACACCTGGAGAGTGCTGAGTAAGCACTTGGATAAGTGCTTAACAATCAGCAACTTTCTGAACAAATTGGAGTCAATATCCCTTGGATCACATGATCCAAGTTGCCGACATCTGTATCCAGGAAATGACTTGCCATAGTTTCTAAAGAAAATTTCACTGTGTTACCAAAACAATGGCTTCCTGAATGCAAAATCTTACAAAATACATCCGTTACAATATCAACTGGATCACTGAACACACATATTGACTAAATGAAGGATTTGGAACAGCTTGACAAAAAAGTTTTTAAGTATCTATAGAACCCAAAGGTAAACAGGAGTGCATATAGATCAAGCTTCCTAATCAAGTGTCTTTACCAGTAGACCCACTCAGAAGTTCCACTTTCACTTCACTACAACTTTAAAGAGGTGTTCTGTAAATTCTAGTATTAACCGCGTGCATGCCTGTGAGTGTGTGTGCGTGCGTGCGGGCAGGCGTGCATGCGTGCGTGCGCGCGTGCGTGCGCGTGTGTGTGTGTGAGAGAGAGAGAGAGAGAGATTCTTTTATACAAATTCATGTCTTTATCAAAATTTAAATACAATAATATGAATCAGAATATATGCAAAGAATGCAGTATAATAATAATAATAATAATAATAATAATAATAATAATAATAATAATAATAATAATAATAATAATAATAATAATAGAAAAAAGAATTAATAATAATAACAATAATCATTAATAAACATGTATACAATCATGTGCGGCTATTTACATATTTGTACCTCATGTTTCTGTGACAGAAAAATAATTATTATTTACTAATATATAGTTACTTCTTTTCTAAATGGTTTATAATTTAATGTTGGTAGATCCTGGCAAAGTTTATTGTACAGTTTTAAAGCCTGATGTACCATACACTTTAGATTCTTTGTGGTTCTTTGGTTTTCTACATGCAGATGGTTAAAGGTTCTTGTGAAGTGAAGATGTTAATTAGAATTTTTTTAAAACTGTCATGTTACTATAGATGAGGCATATTGTTTCTAGCATCCTTTCATTGAGTCTGTCGATTGATTTTGAGTTGAAAGTAGAGTTACTGCAGCATAATTTTATGCTGATACATAAATTATGTAGCAAATGCCAGTGTGAACTTATCTTGGTAACTTAAAATATGAAATTAGTAATTAAGTGGCCACTGGCCACCTATCACCCTCCTAGAATTACACACACAAATAGCATGTGTGCGCACTCATATAGCAGTTGTACGTACGGCATTAATGATGGATGTGAAGTTCTCAAATGGACATTGTATTGCTTGGTCAAATAACATTCCTGTGGCAACATGCCCTTTATAGCATTCCTTAATACGATCTTGCTCTCCTCGGAAGAATGCAATTTGTGCTACAGCATCAACAACTTTATTAAGATTGCTTTGCTTTATGTTTCTGAAATAAAAATAAGGAGAATGTTAGAAATGCAGACAGTGCTCTTTATATGATTCAGTATTACAAGAAAGTAAAGGTTATTATATACAATACAAAATCACATATATTTCGAAGTTGCATGTATCTCAAGTCCAAAACTTTAAAGGTATTAAGCATGAAGCTTAAAGAAATGCTTAGGATCTTACAGCTACAGTTGCAGTTTTCTGCTGCATTACAATAATTTTATTCACAATATCATGCATTGTTCACAGACATTATTTAAGCCCCTCTATCTGGAGCCCATATCTAGTACCTTGAGAGGTCCTCTTAATTACGAGTCTATGCCTTAATGACTTCAACTATCTGTTTTAGTATTATTAGTTACTCAAACACAGTTTTCTGTGTACAGATTATAATATAAGTATGCATTGAACCAGTCATGATATTCCCAGATGTTTCAAGTTTAATTTTGTTCTTATTTTGCATTCTCTGAAGATTTGTTCCTGAATAGGCTTGCACAAAAAATGAAATAAGAATGTTTCACCATACAGTTTCAGTGTATCATTGCCAGGTGCTATACATGGCAGTTTCAGTTTGTTCTTGCATGTTACATAATATAGTTTATTTTTATCATAGTTTTGTGATCTTATATACTTATGCTTTCCAATTGAAAGGAAAGCTAGCGATGAAAGCTGTCAGAGTTTGCTTGTGCAAAACACCCACGCTAACAATGAACTGGTTGGAAAGGCTATATGAAGCCGTAGTAGAGTCAAAAATGTTATATGGAATAGAAATATGGGGGGTGGCAAAGGGATGGATTAAGATTGATATAGTCCATAGAATGTTTTGTAAAGAAGTTTTGGGTTTACCCAAGAGTTCACCAAGGGGTGTGACACTGGCAGAGCTAGGAAGGGTAGGGAGAAAAGGTTTAATAGTGGAAAGAATTTTGAAGTATTGGTATAGATGTTTAAATTTAGAAGATAATAATATATTAAAAGAATGTATACAGTTTCAAAAAGCTGTCCTAGGAGAAGAGTGTTGGTTAGGGGAGATGGGAAATGTCCTAAAAGAAATTGGCATGAGGAATATTTTCCTATTAGATAAATATAATAACAGTGGGTTTTGGAAAGAAGTGAGATTGAGGGTGGAAGATATCGAGAAACAAGAGATATGGGCTAGTTTTGAGGATAAAAGGTCATTGATCTTGTATAAATCAGTTAAAAGAGATTGGGGAAGGGAGAAGTATGTAGATATATGTAATCAATTTGGTAGAATAGGTCTTGCGTGGATGCGCACAGGAGTAATATTTTTAAAAAGGAATGGATATAATTGTTCGGGTAGATGTATTATGTGTGATGAATCGGGTAGTACTTTTCATTGTCTAATAGAATGTGATAAGGTTAAAAGGTGGAGAGAGGTTATATGGAATAAAAAATGGGACAAGCTAAACAAAGAAGCAGTAGCATTAAGAATGTTGGGAAGCACAAAAGTAGAAACAATTAAAATGATGGGGACATTTTTAGGCAACACAAGGGATAAGTGGATAAGGAGCTTAAGAAAGGTACAGCTGAACGAGCATAGTTTGTAAAGTGGAGAGATGGTATAGTAGCTTTATCCCATATATACAGCCTAGGGGCTAAATATGGGGGAGCTAGAAAACTGGTGCACTAGACATAAGTTTTAGATGTAAGCTTTATTTGTATTATTGTAATAATGATGAAATAAATATTACATTACTTATGCTTTCTTAGCCATGATTCTCTTAGACGTTTCAAGTTCTGTAGTCATCTAGTAAAATGCAAATATTTTATATTAGGGCATAAGTAATTACAACAATTTTTTTTGTAAAAAACTGTTATTGGAGCATAAAATTATAAGTGTCACAGGAAAGACATACAGTCCTAATGTGTGTTGACAATGTCAGATGGCACTGGGGTGGTCTG
This sequence comes from Deroplatys truncata, assembly GCA_030765065.1. Lineage (NCBI taxonomy): Eukaryota > Metazoa > Arthropoda > Insecta > Mantodea > Mantidae > Deroplatys > Deroplatys truncata. The sequence continues at coordinate 202,751,442 of CM060984.1, read as the reverse complement.
TATGGGCGCAGAGAGCAATGTGAAATCAGTCTATTCGGCAACCAGCATGCTAGATGGATGTAACCTGTATTGAGCAGTGCTTGTACATCAAAATAGACCTTCTCCATGGGAGAACTGCCAAAGGGGAATTTGTGGAAGTTGTTGGGAATAATGCTAGAGAGTGCCAACTTTCTCCACGACATTGCAAGACCACATAAAGGAGAGTGTGTTGGATGATTACTACAGCACTGGGGATGAAGAACTGGAGCATACTCTCCTGGGCTGTCTCCATGTGACTTCGACCTCATACACAAGGTAAAGGAAACCAATACATGACAGGCAGACAGCAACAGATGATCAGATTCCCACATGGGAAGGAAAATGGTGATATATAGATGGTATTTAATGCCTCCCACATCATTGGAAGCGTGCTTTGAAGAGATTACTTTGAGGGCCTTTAGAAGGGTGTGCCTGCTGTGCTGTAATGAGTGTAAAACATGAAGCCAGTACTTTCATGTCAACTACCTTAATAAATATGTGAAGCAGAATATTGGCACGTTGTTCAGTGTCCATACATGTAGCTCATACCTTGTCCTTAATGTATATATTTCACATTTTCTACATGCTCTGGTATTCTCACGAGAAAAAAAAAAGCTGCTATGATTTGTGCTCCAACTCTCATATATCTACATGGGGGAAGGAGTAGAAAACAAAAATATGCTGACAAGCATGATCTTTGGACACAATTGTACCTGGTACTTATACTGTTGCTATCTGCTCCTTAAGCTTCTCAGAAAATTAATCAAGAAAGAAAAAAAAAAAGTAATGAAATAGGCAGAGAGAAATAAATTTGTTCAGCATGGTATGTCATTCATTCTTCATGATTATGAAGAAAATTTATTTTTAAAAGTGTGCATAAGGTTGGAATTAGGAACTCACAGAACTGGGGAACCTTAAGCAAGAATATCATTACACTTTTGTAATAATGATTACAATGACATTTGCCTTTAACTTTCAATCTGAACAAGAACAACTTTCTCCCACAAACACAATATTCATTCATTTTTTTTAAACAACTAACCAAGTTCATGCTATGCATCTGGCCCCATCCTTGCCCTCTGACTGTTCTTTTCCAACATGAGGTCAATATTCACTGTTTTGTGCTAATGGATTCCAAACCCAAGCAAGGGCATATACAGAGAGGGGCTCAAGAACATAAAATCAATTGTCTTAAGACTTGATTTAACTTTTAAAACATTTTTGAAAACTTGAAAATTTAAAAGCTCCATGATAAGGCTCAAAATCGATAGCAACATTTAAACTAAGTCAGTAACAAAGCTGTGGAATGAATTTTTAAACATATTTATCAAAAGAAACCAAACACTATTACCATAATTCACATTTACATACAACAAATTACATGCATTAACTTACTCCAGAGTAGCAACTCATGAGTCTAATGTAGCAACCCAATTTGACTAAAAGATTCCTCCTGTGTACACATGTTCTACATGAAACTTTCTAAATGCAAATGACCTTAAGTGCTTGCGAAATTTAGTTAAAGTAATGCTGACACCTTCATGGAATCAAAATCTTACTCAATGGTGAAAAGATGAGCAATTCTGCAGTATCTCATCAAATACAGTGCTTTTCCCTCACACTAAGGTCAGCGCATGGCTGCTCATGCACCAGCCACCCCAGCTCAGACTCTTGCCCAAACAGTTATAACATCCCCACAACTGCTTCACATTGGTGCAGTTACAGTTACAATAATACAATTTTATAAGTAGATACTTTGTCATAAGAGATGTAGGAAATGTTGTCCTTCTATCCAAGCATTTACAGTATCTTCTCACGAAATTTTCATTCTCACTCTAGGGTTCACTATCCGACATTGAGTGAATTTCTCGCTTGATGTTTCATTTTAGTTCTTCCAAAGTATAGGGATTTGTTGTATACACTTTATTTTTCATGTGATCATCAGAGTGGATAAACTTCTGCAGTGCATTTTGTGAAATGTCAATGATAGAGTAATTGACCCACACTTAATTTTCTTTTCTGATGAAGCATGGTTCCATTTACATGGTTTATGTTTCATCACAAAATAACAGATATTGGAGCGTGGAGAAACCTGATCTTACACACAAGATTCCCTTTCATGACATGAAAATTGTGGTATGTGGTGTGCAGTGAGTGCATACAGAATAACAGAACCTTTTATTTTTTGAACAAACAATAAATGCAGACAGATGCAGGAATGACTTACAGCATTTTTAAACAGCTGATTGATATGGAATGTCAAGCTGGATTTTTCCAGCAAGACTGTACTACCACACATATGGCTGATGAGTTATTAAATTTAATTCTGGAAATTTTTTATGATAGGGTAATTAGTAAAGGATTATGGCCCTCACAATCCTGTGATTTAATGCATACAATTTTCATCTATGCAGGAACTTAAAAAATAAAGTGTATGCAAGAAACTCTCATGCATTGGAAGAACTAAAATAAAACAGATGAGAAATTTACTCAATTTCGGTTATTGAATTCTTGATGTAAATAAAAGTTTCCTGAGAATGCCAGAAATGTTTGGATAGAAAAGGACAACATTTCCAATATCTCTTATGATAAGGTATGTGCTTATTATCATTGCAATTGTAACTGTAACTATGAGGATATGAGGCAGTTGTGGGATATTATAAATGTTTTGGTGGGAGTCTGAGCTGTGGTGGCCAGCATGCAAGCAGCCAGCATTGACTTTAGTGTGAGGGAAAAGCACTATATAACATCATGTTTAGTAACCAATGAAATGAAAACTTCAGCAGTTATAAGATTTTATTACCAAAATAGTATTTCCTTAGCTGAAAGAATTCATGGATAATATAAAGTAAAACTTTGCAATTCCTGATCTCAATCAAGAAAGGAAGACTTATGTGCAATGATAGTCTGCTCCAAAACTCAGTGACAAGGATAGGGGGAGGAAACTTTCTAGCCGCCTGCTCTCAACTGCATGACTGCTCTTCTCTCCCTACTCTCTAAACACTATGCCTTGAAAAAGTCTCAAAGCAGCTCCTAGCTGAGGCAAGAAAGAACATGCCCCCTCACCTTGTCACAAGGCAGGCAACCTACAATGGATGTTGATATGGTTGAATCAAGCTTGAAGTGATAACCAGGCATAGGAATTCTTCAAGAGTTGCTTCAGGTTATCTACACTCAAACCATATGTCAATAATGCCAATGCAAAGAATGTAGACAACAGTAGCCATGAGTCACTGATGGGCAGGTAAACATGTTGAGTGCTGTGTGCAAACACCAACAGACTATACGAGGGATAATAGCGGTTTGCAACCTGTGACATCACTGCGTAAAGTCCAGTATCAGTTCAACATCATTTCCTTTCAACCTGGCTTTAATGCTTAGAAATTCCTATGCCTGAAGATAACTAATTCCATATATACATTTTGTCATCTGTTATAGGTAAGCACAATTATTTATTTATTTTAGCAAAACAAATAGCAAATATTCTTATCCAAAAATTATAAGAAATAAATTAGGCAACTTTCATGGTTCAACATTTACTTAAAATACTATCACACCTTTTAGAATTTATTAAAAGCAGGAGCTTGAGAGAAGATCTTAATGACCTATTGTGAAACACACAGTTTATTAGCTTCTTGAGATGAAGTTAGTAGTGATTTAATGGCATCAATTTATGAGTATTATCATTGCTTGTGAAAGGTTACTTACTTCATATTCTCTTTAACATACTCTGCTACATGTGGTGGCTTAAATTCCTCACAAACTACAATAGAAATAAAATCAGTGTTCCAATCCAAATAGGTAGTATCAGCAGAGAAACTTAGAGAATTGTTCTGAAAATCATCATAAGCACCTCTGATCAGCATAATTGAACTTATCCAAGATAAAATACAGCATGCAATCCACAGAAATCTGTAATGAAGAAAGGTGTTCATTAGCATTACCCTGTTTAATAAAAGCAGACAATGAGTTGATAACTAGAAATAACAATTTATCACATTTTCATGTAACAGGACTACCTAAAATCAAGGTTTGAATCAAGCATGCTAATGAGAGGAGATAGAAAAATTGAATGTTTGGTTTACTAGCAGATCAGTGGCAATTTTTACCCCAAAATGTTATATTTATCAGTTGAACTTTGGTTGTATAAGTTAAGAGGAAAGCATTTATCCCTGGCCAAGGAAGAGAATTTCCCATTATAAGCTAGCTTACTTGACAAGAAAGTGAAAATTTCCCCCTCCACAAGGGTAATTTAAACCATGTCTATAAATTGTTTTCTTGCACATCTTATGTGATGAATTTATTAATTGTTCTTATAAAATGTGCACTTTTCCTCTTGAATTTAAATATAATAATAATTAAAATTAATAATATGTATTAAAATAATAATAATAATAATAATAATAATAATAATAATAATAATAATAATAATAATAATAATAATAATAATAATAATTGATAATAGTCAATAATAATACAACAATGACAACAACACTAATGAAAATAACCACAATCATAAAAACAACAACAATAATAATAAAGTTGCATGTTATACTTGTAATTATCTTGAATATATCTTACCTTTCTGTCCAATGTCTTTCAGGTTCTGCAATGAATCTCAGTCCATGGAGAGAGGAATTCATACAGTATTCTCTACATATTTTCCCCAACATGATTAAAAAATCTATTATGCTGAAAGAAAATCAGTAATGTTTCAAATATGTCTCAGAGTAAATAAAATGACAGTCATGTTGGGTGGAAAGTTTGCCAGGGTGGCAACTCTACAATGCATTTAAATGGTGAAATGAAAGTTTTGAGGTCATATTGTAGACAAAAAAACAGTGCATGATAAGAAGTTTTCTCCTTCGTTTATTCATTAAAATCTCTTGGTGGATTTACTTCCCTGCTTCAAATATTGTGGTCATATTTTAAGTGTTAGGTACCTTTGTTTTTTTTATGATTACCACCTCATTAGCTTTATTGCATTTAATTAAATGTTGGAGCTCATTATATATTGTGTGATTCGAACAAATTACATGGTAAGATGCTATTTTCTTGTTCCTCTCCTTTTTTTACCAAGAGTTTCTCACTGCTGAATGACAACTGTATCACATAAATTGGTGTGCTAAAATATCTGTTCTGTATTCATTTGCCTTAACTTTCAAAGAAAGAAGCAAGATAGGAAAGAATGAACTAAGGAATGAAAAACAGAAATAAAGATTATTAGTTCTATATTGTACATTTCTTTTTATATCTACAATACTTTTATGATTTATTGCAAGTGTGGTAATTGATACAAGAAGTACTTTTTTAGTCTTTAATTACAAATACAACAGGAGTTTAATGCAATTAAATTCTAAGAGATAACGCCAGGATTCAACCATAAAAAAGTTATACCTTTTGTACATAAGATTTCATATCTAAAGAGAAGAGGGTTTTAAATTTGTTTAAGAAAAGATGTATTCTAAAGCTTAAAAATCAACTCATGCAATTAAAGCTAAGACAGCAAGTAAAATACTAATATATTGCATCTGAGCATTATTTTAATTTTTACTGCTAATGATTCAGTAATAGCTTTATTAACATAAAACATTAATGTGTTATAATTTTTACCTTAATACTTGGCAAAAGTGTTGCGGGGTTTTCCCTTATACTGAGAAGACAGTCAGGAACTCTAAGCTCTAAGGACCTTGGACTCATTTGAGCATCATTTGAGCCATTTCATTTATCTTCTTATATGCCTATTAGTTTAAAGAACGTTAAACTTCAAAGGCAGAAAAATAAAATGTATTAGCAGAATGATCATCTGCACTTTTTTAGCACTGTAACTTTTAGTAGTGTCATTGTTGGAAATGGCTAATCAAGTGGTGTACATGTTCATGCCATTTCTTCATTATTGCTATTATAGGACTTCCACATTTCTTCTCTTTTTTTATATTTACCCTCCTTTTATGAGTGTAATGTCCTTTATTCAGTAGGCCATATCAGCTGATAAGTGAATGAAATGAGTGAAATGATGATCAAATGAGCCTGGAGTACATAGAGCTTAGGATTCCAAATAGTTAACTACTAATTGCGGAAAACCTTGAAAAAACCATATCTATACCCAATGAAATTTGAACCTGGAACCTTTTGAGTGTCAGTCAGACTTGTTACTCCCACACTATGGAAGTAAATATTTTGTTTCATGAAGTAACCGTTAAGAGGTGAAATCAACTAATGATGCAGAGTTCAAATAAAAAATACTGAAAACATTTACAGAGATGGAAAGTTAAGAAGAGTGTGATTGTAATTCTAAAGATAAGAACTGGAATCAAAGTAGATCTATTTGTAATGGTACTATTAGGAAACTGACTGAAAAGAGACTGAAAACAAACAGCTGGATGTAACACCAAAATGTGTCAAAGGAATTATGTGACTTATGGTACATCCAGGTAACCCATCATTACAAGGAAAAAATGGATATGTGCAATCATCAGTTTCACAAACGTATGCTAGTAGAAATACTTAAACCCAAAATATAATTCCAGGGTCAAAAGACCAGTGCACAACAATGCATTATACTTCTGGAGACAATGAGGATACGTTAGGAGGATGCACAAAGAATTCAGAAATGAATGCAAAAATGTCAAAATATGACAGAATAAATATTTCCATTTCATAAGTATGTAGAGATGAATTAAATGGAGTTCTTATTCTATATGTGGTCATGAAAGGCAATAATTTTACTTTGAGAGTATATTAAATAAACAACCCAACTTATAAATAATACTTTTAACCAAGAATTAATATTAAAGAATTGAACATAGCAAAACTCAGAAAAATCTCCGGATATGCAGAATTTATCAAACTTATTGAGAAAAAAAACAACAAAAATAAGATCCTATATTTTATAACGTACCATAAAATACAGAAGTACTAGATGAGCGGGGAAAAGCAACTAATACATATTCTTACTAGCTAGTTGCACTTTTGGCTCTGGAGAAGTTCTATTGCAGCCAGTCAGAGCCATGAGTTAATCGTGGGGCCTTTAAAGGGTATAAGAAGATCTTGATGACCTTCAGTAGGGAGTGAGTGAGGATTGTGGTAGGCATGTACACCAGGCACAAATCTCTTCACAGGCATCTGCACATCATGGGTTTGATTGATAACCCATTGTGTAGAATGTGTGAAAAGTGCATGAAACCTCCAAGCACATCTTCTAAGTGTAAGGTATATGCACAGCGATTTCTCTAGGATCTCTTTTTTGCAACCGGAGGTTAGAGGATATTAAAGGGATTGAACCTAGGAGCTTGGTTACCTTTATTGGTACCTTGGGGCTTGAGTAGATTCCTTAGTCCAAGGGACACAATGGGCCTTCTTTTGGCCTATGTGCAGAGCTCCAGAAATGGGCCACCCATTTTCTAATCAACTAATCAATTAATCAATACCTATTCTTAAATCAAACAAATCATTGGATAGTTTTTCAAGTTACCACACAATTCACTTACCAGTGTAACGTCAGAAAACATGGAAAAAATTATTCTTACTTCTAATTGGCTTCTGTTAACAAATAACTAAATTTCAACTAGCCAAGCTGAATTTACAGAATACAATAAATCAAAATATTTTAAATCTAGCCAAGATATGCCCTCATTAAAGCTGGCCTAAGTTAGGGGACCTGAGTTGTTTAGGCTTGGATCCTACAAAGGAGGGATAGCTTTCGATAGAGGCTACTGCTAGGGATGGAAGGGAGAGGGGATAGTGGGCAGAATAACTGAGTCTATCTAGCACTATGCCTAAGAGGTTTATTCTATCTGCCATTGGACCTAAAGGTCTAATATACTTCAACAAATATACATCCCTTTGAGAGCTATGACTGGTCTTGATGTTCACAGCTAAAAATATTACATGACTCCGGCGTTAGCGGTGGCAGCATCGGGGCAATTGACAGACTATGATACTGAGAGAGTGTGACTTATTTGAGGATAATTTATATTGCTTTTAGGTGCTGACTACAAATACATCGCCATTTTACTGTCACCAATTCCGACCTATTCTGGTTTCAACACTTCCTTCCGTGTTGCATCTCTTCCTTATCGCTGATTCAGGTTTTGGTGCAGATTGTTACAGTATATTGAACACCAAACTAAAAAATCAAAGTCAGCAGTTAATAAATGCAGTGCAATGATCCCTAATGAAATGCACACTTTTGAGATAAGGAAACCTGGTCCGGAAACGCCTCCGTCGCAGGTTAAAAAACCAAAGCCAATTTCGTATGTTGCAGTATAAAAACCGACAACACGTATGTGCATATGTATATTATGAGGAGACAGGAAATAAAATGTGAAGGATGCAATACAAATAGCTTGGATTTTAAACTTTAGAAGTGCGATGAAGATAATGTGTACCTGATGTAATCGGTCTAATGTACCACTCATTAGACTGCAGCTTGTATTTGCACGTTGTACATTCAGTCAGCCCTAGTGAAATGGCATATACGATTTAGGAATTTGCGGACATGGCTCTCATGTGCGAACAAGGAAATGGAAACTTGAGGTTGCAAAATGGCTGAGTCAGGCCAGGTGTATTCACAAAGGCAATATTCGGCTCATAACATGTTTCCAAGAATTATCCAACGATTAAGGGGAAAGACTAATCACAAGATCACTACCGAAGGGGAAGACGAACTGTACGGACTCCCGACGTGGGAGAAGCTGAGGAGTCTTCAATAAGCAAGCACGTGAAATGGTGTCGCTTACTCTACTATTTGGAAGCTATATGGCAACAGCAAGTGCATCCCCATCACTCACACAAATCTCATTCTTTGACTGCTGCTGATATCGCACCTTGCTCGTGTTTAGTCAACAGTTAGTGCAGGGCTGCTTTTCTGCGTGTGTATTTTTCACCGGTGGACCCTTTTCCTTAGAGATAGAATAGTCATATGTCGGCCGGTGTGAATCCTCGCTGAGGCATCATCAACATACATTTACAGTAAAATTGTGGGTGGGGATAGTCAGTCCATTTCTTTAACCACCCCACTTAAATACACCACTGTACACTGGGTTTCTGAGAGACGTACTATCAAGGTTACTGAAGCATATGCTGCTTGTTCGTCAATGTGATGTGGTTTCAGTTTGATGGAGCTCAAACTCATTCACGTGGCTCTCGCGAGCACCTTACTCAGGCATTTCCTAAATAGAAGACAGAAAGAGAAGATCCTGTTCCGTGGCTAGCTCCTTCATCTGATCTGCTTCACTTGATTTTCTCCTGTGTGGTCATGTGAAAAGTCTTGTGTACCAGATACTTGTAGAAACAGAAGAACTGCTGGCAAGAATCCTCGCTGTTTGTGACGTTGTTAAAACGACTACATCATGCATGCATTACATCTGGGGTAGATAAATACAATTCAAACTTCTACAAACAGAGGTTCATACGCTCTCTAATTCCACTTTTATAGGTGTCCCAAAACAAGTTGTCTTACCTATAACGTGCGACTCAGACATTTCGGATCGGTGCTTATTTTATTTGGAACATTTGCACTTCTCCATCATCGGAAAGCATTCTGTAGCTTTTCTAGAAGGATTTCTAAGAAGGAGTATGACTGGTTTCTTGAGTTATTGTTTTAAAGTAGAGTTTACTTGCACCCGCTTTCTTTAATAACCAACTGTTGATGAGGAATGGGGCTGTGGAATATAATGGGATAAACAGGTCTCAAAGGAAACTAAAACTACAATTTTAAAACAATAGTCAGAAGTATTATAACCTATGACTCCGACGTGTGGTCTCTGAAGTATCGGTTAAGAAAGAAAATTATTGGCAACAGAAATGGATTATTGGAGGAGATCTGCTAGGATATCTAAAAGAGAAAACATTAGAAACGAGATTACAAAGGAAAATATGAATGTTCAAACTGCAATGTTAGATTTTATTCAACCGAAATAAATAGAATGGTATGGACATGCTAAAAGAATGGAAGATGAAAGATTACCCAAAAGAATAATGGAGTGGACGCCACCAGGAAGGAGGAGAAAAGAAAGATCGCATAGCATGTGGATTCAAGGAATTAGAGGGGCAGTGATGGATTGGGAAATTAAGGAAGATTTATGGTCCAACGGGCAAGAATGGAGAACATTAATAAGCAGATGTTAAAAATTGTAGTCTTGGGTGCCGGAAAAAGTTTGTGCATTATAAAACCGGAAAAAAATTAAATCTATTAGATGCTTTACCAAAATATAATGATTCTTCAGCTGTGAAAAAGAGCAAAGAACTAGAAGGTTAAAGGAATTGCAACATGAACTGTGCATGGATGCTTAATCCTGGCAACTGTTATTTCAAAACTGGCGGAACAGTGTTCAGTGACTGTTCTGATGGACGTGAAGGAATCACTGGAAGGTATTCGAAAGCGAAACCTGGAGCAGAGGTTAGCCAGAAGCTCATGCTGAGGATGTTGCAGCAAACAAGGATCTGCATTAACGATTACAAACAAAATAGGCACCACTTGTAATCTGTTAACGTGGAACGTTCCTTTTCTTCACACAAATATTTATTTAATAATCGGAGGTACAGACTAACTGAAATATTGAGCGTTACCTATCTGTTTCAAGTTTTCTGGAGAGTGATTTTAATAGCATTGTGCTCTGTGACATTTTAGACAGGCTTTTTATTTTAATACACGAGTGAATGTTGTGTCATTTGTCATGTAAATGTTTTTAAATTGAGCTTTATTTATGGACGCTCTTTAACTGCTACGGTTCTTAGCGCCCCATTGCCCCATTCTACATTGAATGAATGAAAGACCGGAAATTTTGCTCAGAGGCCTCGTTTATCGGGTTTGAGGTTCTTTTACGTGCCGTAAATCTACGATATGGGATCGGTTTTACTTCCCTTCCGAAGGAAGCCACGCGAAGGATTTTTACGTCCGAAAAAAGCCCATCGCTCTCCTCCGGGTTTGAACTCACGGCTGGGGGAACTAGAAGCTATAATGGTATCCCTAGACCATGGAGGACGACACAATTGTCTTTGGTAGCTTTTGTGATGAATATTTACATTTTAAATTTGCACTTTTTTCAATTAAATTAGGCATGTTTATACCATTTTGACCATTTGACCATCTGACCAATGCAGCTAAAATTCCTAGCTCTAAATATATTTCACATAAATTATGTATTTTTTTTTTACGAAATCTACATTCTTCTAAGTTTCTGTCCATCAAGTGGTTTGCCACTTGTGCAAGACTACAAAATTCATCTTAATTGAAGAGGAATTCACATGCTATTTCCAGAAAATTTATAATACCCATTTTATTTGTCATGTACATATCTTAAAAATGTGGTATTTGAATAAAAACCATTAGGGTCATTTTTGAGAACTTCAAAAGTAAGGAAACTTTTCGGTGTAAAGAGTAGTTTGGGGTAGGGGCTACTTGAAAATCTTCGTGTCGATCCTTGGATGATGGTGAACTAAAATATAAAATTTAGTATTTATCCGACGTTTTGTTTTTGGTTTATGCTGTTCACACACACACACACACAGATACACACCCACCTGTTTTCTAAAATGTTTTATTTAGTGCACAAGAAAGTGTGTATTCGCGGTGAACTCTTGATATCTAGTTTTTGGGTAGGAAGCAATACTTCTTTTGCTTACTATTGGTAGTAGAGAAAATAAAATTTATAAGTATTTAAAGCTTTCAAGCCAATAACAAAGAATGTCTCGGAAATGGTTTACGCCACAAAAATTTCTAATTGCATAAATTGTGTGCTTTAACGAGATCTACAGTGTTTTTTTGTAGTAAGCTTCTGTCTATCTCTTGCAGTTTACCAGTTACAGAATTATGCAAGTATTCACATACTAATATCTTAAACATCATATTTTTATCAAAATTGTTAGAGCAATTTTTGAGAAAATAAAAAATGTTAGCAATTTTCTATATAAAGGGTATCTTGGTATAGGGTTATTTTTTTTTAAGATCTTCTTGTCACATCCTTGTAAGATATTCAGCTTTAACAGGTTTGGTATTTAACAGACTTTTCACCTACACGAGTAGCCGAGGTCGTCAAGGCACAGCTTCGTGAAAGGGAGGTCTGTGATTCAAATTCCTCCAGGCCGACCTCTCTGACTGAATTTTTTTTTAGGTTTTCCTCAGTCATCACACTCGCAAATGCCGGGGAGGTACCCTAAACATAGGTCTAGAACGTTTCCTTCCCAAATGTCATTTCATTTCATGTATCATTAGTGTCCACCGCCTGTGATGCCGTATGCAGTAAGAACGAGCATTAAAACATCACTAAAATACTTTTTGTTTTTGAGTTATACTATTTACAGACAGACACATACACATATACCTTTTTTAATAATACTGTTTTTGGGATTCGGGATGCCTCAAAACATGTATTTCCGGTGAAATCTCGATATAGAATTTTTGGATGAAATGCAATACTTCCTCTTAGGTACCTACTATGTACAAAGAAAATCTCACTGCTGCTCTCGTCTATGTTACATTATCGTTGTGCGTGGCCTTGCGAAGCCATGGCCATTTCATTGGTTGCTTTAGGCCACGGTGCAAGGATGCGCCAGTCCTTCTGCTAAATAGTTACAACAATAACCACAACAAAGGTTACACAAAAGGGCATAGAAACGAAATATATATTTACGCTCTCGGTCGTATTGGGTAAAAGAGAAAGAGATAGAGCGAGTGCATTCAGTTTGTCATACAGACCCCTTATCGTGATTGGTAGCCCATACCTTATCGGCTAGTGCAGGACACGCCTTTGAAAGAGTTAAAATCTAAGGGGAAAACTTAATGTAGAATGTGTAGTGTGAGAAGATTTACAGGGGGTGCAAATTAAAGCTTGAAATGGTATTCATTAGATACATAGCAAGGCAGAACTTTATAACAAAAAATAAACAGAACTGTGTTCTCACAGTGTTATAAATGCTTGTTGCTGCATAGAAGCAAACATAACTAAATAATAAATAAATAAATAAATAAATAAAGCAGCATGTTTTCCGTCTAATTCAAATTATAATTGGTTAATATACCTTTACTAACATATTGCTGATCATTGGAATACAACAGTGTTATAGAAAAAAAATAACCCAATTTTATTGCCATACTATGTGTCATGTTTGGTAACCCATATATAGATATACATATTTATCTCTAGTTTCTAAACATGGTGAGTCAATTATAAAAAAAAGAGTAATTTGCATTTAGTAAACGAATATCACTGGGAGTGCCCACTTTCTGACGAGTATGTAGACCGTCTTCCCCACTTTCCTGGAATATTTTCATCCAGTAATTTATTACAAAAACAGTTTTATGCACTGCCGTTGTAATTGCTGTAACAGTGAAACCACATATCCACGATGCGTCCACGAGTAATTTTGCTAGTATGCGGCATGACTTGTTCTAAGACAATAAACATGTTTTGGTTTCAATAACACCAGAAAAAGCAAAGGCATCAACCTCCCCTATTTTTCCCCTTATTGCTGTGTTTTCAAGGCACCAATGCTCTGCGATAGGTAAGATGAAGGACACGCCTCAAAAGACCCCAGAAAACGATACAAAATCCGCCGAAGATTTTCTTTGCAGCTCTGTGTACGAGACAGAGAAAGAAAACGGATAAACTTTAAAATGACCCCATACTCCGCATATACTACGTACCTACATCATCTCATAGTTGTCGGTCTGGATGGCTCAGTTGATTAGGCGCTGGTCTTCTAATCCCAAGGTCGCGGGTTCGAAATCGGCACAGAGATGGTTTTAAGTCTGCTTAAAAGCGACAGCCCCGTGTCAGTAGATTTACTAGCCTGTAAAAGAACTCCTGCGGGAGAAATTCCGGCACACCGGCGGGACTGATGTAATACTGGCAATTGACAGCATCGTTAACAAACAAAATAGTCGTTTATCACATAGTTCTTACTTGCCGCTCTTTGTGCATTCCTAGTTTCATGCATTCACAAATCCGATCCTGGAGAAATGGCTTTATTTTTTGTTTTATGGTTATATGTATATAAATACAAGTGATTTAGTTCTGGTATGTTACAGTTACCTGAGTTAGGGTAGAGCTGAGGCAAGACTCTCTCAGTGATGATTGTTGTACTGACCATGTCCTTCAAAAAGTAATTAAACACTTAAATGCGCTTTGCGTGACGTAAGACTGCGTTTTGCATCATAGTTCCTATATTAGAAATTAATGAGAGGATAAAGTGACATAACATTCGTGACTGTTGTGTGGATATGATAGGACCTGGCTTTCCATCGGGTGTTTATCAAGTAGAAGGTTATTTACACTGACGAAATTAATCCTATTGTCCTGCATCCTTGGACGATATCGGTGTCTCTCACAGATGTAAAATCGCTAAACAACGACAGACCAAAGGAAAAAAACATATAAATAATTTTGGGCGAATTTATAAGTTATGGTGTTTGGCAAATCCGCATACAAATTACTTCACAGTGACAAAAGGTTATAAATAGTTTATTGTTTGAAGTTACACGCAATTGCTTTTATTTTCTCTCACAAGTAGGCATTTGGTTTACAATGACGTAGTGGGCCAAATTACAGATTCAGTTGGTGTAAAATAACTCTTCTTCCTCTGTAAGTCGGAATTTACTTGTTTTCGAATAAAGAAAAATGAAAATAAACCTTTAAGCTCCTAAATATATTTGCTATGCTACTTAATGCCCAGTCTGTTGGAAATAGATTGATTCTACATTTCGTTTTAGGTGCACTGGGCTGCAGAAGGAATGCCGATACGATATATTATCGTTTTCCGAGGACGTAAGTAAACATGGCGAGGTGTAAAGGTCTTCGTATATCATTATGTCATTTGTTTCCTGAGTGAAGTCCTCGTAATACCATAATATTTCAAATCGATAACAACTTCGACTCGGAAGTTCTTCTACAACACAGAGTACAAGGGAGATACAAGAAACCGAAGCGATAGCGAGTCGCTATATGCCCTTTGAAATTCCACACTCTTTCCATGACATCGCGAGAAACAACTGAAAAGCGACAGCGCTTTAGAATAATAGACTTTTAAAATAATATATTATTTTTAAAATATTATTTAAAAATAATAAAAGATTTTTAAAACAATAACGCTTTAAAATAAATAATTGGAAGATGTATACAGTGGACCATTTAAGTTGAGACTGCACAATATCTCCAAAACTAAGCGTTGTAGAAAGAAATGTCTTGAATAAGTTCGTTGATATTATGGGGGAAAGTAAATGTCATTAGTCGTATTTTATTTGGAGGACGTTGTGATGGCCATTTTAGGGTCAATTTAATTTTTTTCAATGCAAGCTACCTTTTTTTATGTTGTTTTCTCACTCATAAAAAACTAAACAAAATTTGTATAAAGCACTTTGCAATTATTCTTACACCAAGGTAAATAATAACGAAAATTCTGAATGACTGCGTACGAAGAGCGCAATGAATGGTTGGACCATCCATGGATGGTCATTTGAGGGTCAAGTAACGTTTCGTAATTGGGAACCACATTTTCTATTTTGTTTCCTTATTCCACATCACAAAATAAATAGCTTTTTATAAACCAATTTCTAATGAGAAAACAATATACAAAATGTAGGTTTCCATTTTAAAAAGTTTGATGTATTGCACTCACATGACTTTCTGTATTTTTGTACAGACTATTTTTACAAACGCATATTCTCCAGCTACTTCATATTAATCGAGATACACATTTGCAGAAACTATCTTATTGCTAATTTTCTTGTAGGTGCAAGGGGAATATGGAGACTTTAAACTATAGTCAAATCTTTTAAGAGCTGGTTTCTATGTGGAGCATTCCATTCTCTTTGCATGTCCAGGACAATATATATATATATATATATATATATATATATATATATATATATATATATATAATCAATAACAAGTTCCCATTTGAGAAAAAGTATAAGTAGATTGAAAAATTCAAATAAATAAAAAGGAATATCTCGGAAATGGTTCACTGGACAAAAAAAATTGTGTGTTTTAACGTGATGTACATTTTTTTGCAGTAACATTTTGTGCATCTTTTACGGTTTACCAGTTATGCGAATGAAGAGGACTTTAGGGGCATTCCCAAAAAATTCAAGACATACATTACATTTGCCATAAAATATCTTAAACATATGATATTTTAAACAAAATCTTTTAAGAAAATCGAAGTTTTCGAAAAATCTTCCATATACAGGGTAATCTGGGGTTGGGAGATTTTCTTGAAAATCTTCGTGTCGCAGTTTTGGAAGATACTGAACTCAAATAGCAAGTTTGGTATTTATCCAACTTTTCGTTTTTTGGTTATACTATTCACAAACACACAGAGACACACACACACGGACATGTTTCCAAAAATGCTTTATTTGAATCCAGGCCACCTCAAAACAGATTTCCAATGAAATCTCGGTATCGAATTCTTGGGTGGAATCACAGGGTGGAATGCAATACTCCCCCTACTTACTCTACGTAGTAGAGAAAGTAAAAATTAAATTGATCCTAAAATGACCATCGTAACGTCCTCCAAACAAAACACGGCTAATGGAATTAATTTTCTCCCATAATATCAAGCAAGTTTTATTCAAGACATTTCTTTCTACAACGCTTGGTTTTGGGGGTATTGTACAGTCTCAACTTAAATGATCACTCCGTATACAATTCCATCTTCCAATATTGATTTGCGCTTTGACTTTATTGTATGCATAGCTTTATTTTGTTCCAGTAGTAGATCACCTCTTTGACCCACTATCTGTTAATGTCCACATCTTTTCTGTGATCACATGCAGTGAATAAACAATAGTTATCTTATGTGGCACGAACAATACCTACTATAATATGCATGACCTTTTAATCAATATTGCAACCATTATTGCAGCCTTGTTCATTGGTTAGACTTTATCTTATGTTAAACACAATAAAAGCTTAACCGAGAGAGATGGCTTCAGTGTTAGCGCTTATAGCCAGATCTCGTGTCAGAATTCCAGGTACCAATCAATAGCGTTTTGTATGGTATTCTTTCAGTCTCCAGGATATCATTCTGGATATTTATTCCACGATTCAAAATTTCATTCTCGGAACAGAATGAACAGAAACAGAGTATCTATCAGCAAGTTACTCAAGCAGGCGGGACAGGAAGGCGACTACCCAGAGAAGCTTTTCAAGGAATTATATTATCTAGAAGTACCAAAACACTTAACAGTCCATTTCCACGACCCAAGATCCGTCTCCGGACTTAATCAATAGGAGTAAAATAGGTGACACAAAATGGCAACGAAGTAAATAAATCATCTTTTAGCATTCATTGATTCAAACTCATGTGCGCCTAAGAATCTATGAACACCATCAAAGCGACTTTAAATAACAGATAAAAAAATAAAGGTTTAGGTAAACATACCTTAAAGGAATAGTTCATCGAATAAGTTTATTTCCGCATAAACCTCAAGTAGTTATTAAAAACATAAAACCTAACATGGGTCTATGTACTCGTATATTGGGTGTCAAACAGGTTCCTTTATAATATTTTAGGAATGATAGAGGAGGAAAATCAAAGATCTCTCATGCAACAAAGACTGAGATAACCTCTGTAATGTCGTAAAGTAATTTTGCTAATACCACAGAAGTCGAGCGCTCTAATCTTTAAAGCCAACTAGTGCAAGTTCTTATCACATAAGAAAGAATTTGCCTTAGCTCGTATATCATTTCTGAAACGTTGTAAGTAGTATACAAATGGGGAGTATAGCTCAAAAACTGTTCGAGTTCTATAAGATGCGCGGGAATATCTAATTTGCATGTCCCTGTACCTTTCTTGGCTACACTCCTTCTTCCTACATTTGTGATTGTACAATGATGCAGTTATACCCTCTCTGTGTTGTGTTGTGATTGGCTGGTGTAAATGATTAACTTTTAGATGGGGGTAATCGTCACCTCCCTTATTATGTATATGAAATGAAACCGTCAGGTGTAATTTGCATATCAAAGGAAGCCAAGTAAAGCTTCAAGTGAAGGAAGTAAAGCTGGTGGTCCCGTGTTGTAGATTTACGGCACGTAAAAGAACCTCAATGATCAACCTGATAAACCGCTCTTTCATGCCCAGTATAGAATGGAACTCTAAGGACCACAGGAATTAAAGAGCGTTCATAAATAAAACAAACAAAAAAACTCAAAACAAGGAACACTATAAGAGAAATAGCTCAAAGCTTGTAGGATCGAGACTCTAGGGCCAATTTTTATTAATTTACCTATTGGAATAAGGTGAACATTGATATATGAATTCGCGCTACATGTTTTATAGGGATTCATTGGTTTAATTATATTGAAAATATCTCGCCATCTGGATTATATTGGATTGATCAAATTAATTTGCACATTTAATCTTAAAAGTTAAAATAAAGTGTACATGGCATATATCCAAATCGTACTATAATTTTAATTGAATCAGATTTGCGATATCTCGTCGTCTGGATTACTCAAGACCATATATGAGATTTCGAACCTTAATAGTGGTAAAACTGCTGAAGAGATGCCATGCAACGGAACCTAATAATGTCGCTGATAGCACACGTTATTTACACACCTGCTTTACTCCAGAGCAAATGGATTCCCCCTTCTCGCGTATGCGAACCAGCGAGAGGAACAGAACCTGGTGTGAGCTGGCGGAATAATGTAGTGTTGTCACGATGTTTTCGGAACAGGAACAATGAAGTTGGATAAAGACTGAATGTGCCGGAGGTCGTACAGCACGACAATGCCATCAAGGTCTTCACGAGGCTTGCGGGGAATCTGCATTGAATTACAGAACAGTTAACAATTAAATTGGGTTTTATTTACGAGTTCTTTAACTACTATGATCCTTAGCGTACCATTCTATATTGGGCGTGAAAGATCGGAAATTTTTCTGAGGCGTCTTTATCAGGCTTGGGGTTCTTTTACGTGCCGTAAATCTATGACATAGGATCACCGGTTTTACTTCCCTTCCCAAGGAAAACATGCTAAGTATTTTTACGCCGTAAAAATTAATCGCGCTCCACCGGGTTTGAACCGCGACTTCGGGAACTAAAAGCTAGACCCCTAGACCATGGAGGACGATTACAGAACAGTGGCACGGTGGCCTTCAACGAGGGACGCAAAAATGTGGCAGACATGCGTCGGCCAGGCCGTCCTAGTGTCAGTGAAGAAGTGCGTGCTCTTATCGCGTTACTGGTCAATGATCGACGCCACACGATTCGTGAGCTGGTCCGAGACACCGGATTAGCGCATACGATTGCGCTTCACATTCTGAAGGAACGCCTGGGCACGAGAAAAAATTGCATCACGATGATTCCGCATGATTTGACGAAATGCAGAAATGGTTACGATACGACACTGCTCGTAACCACTTGGAGCACCTTGAGCGCGAAGGAGAGACTTTCTTACGCCGTATCACTGGATGAGATGTGGGCCAAAACGTACGAGCCATAACTGAAACGCCAATCGAACGAATATCTTCATTAAGGGTCACCATGAGGATAGAAAGAACCCCAGCAATGTGAAAGTCATGATGCTTCTCGTGTACGACTGTGGTGCTGTTTGACGTTCCTCCACAGAAGACCGTCAATGCGCAGTATTATTGTTCATTTTTGGAACACAACCTGCGACCAACTTTGAGAAAGAAGCGGCGACACTTTCTGCAGAACCCATCCTTCATTTTGCACGACAATGCTCGGCCGCAAACAGTGCAAGCTGTGGCTGATTTGTTCAGTCGATGGGGTGGGAAGTGCTGTACCATCCACTATACTCTCCGGACTTAAGCCCTTGTGACTTTGACTTGATTCCGAAGATGAAGGAACCACTTCTTGGCATTCGCTTCAGAGCTGTTCCAAAGATACATCAGGCAGTAGATCTCTCCATTCAAACTATCAATACAACAGGCCAGGTGCTGCTAAAGGTATCATACTACTTCCACATCGCTGGCAACGGGTTGTGCACAATACTGGTGACTATTTTGAAGGACAGTAGAACTTCGTAAAATATATCTCTTTTGTATCATTGTAAGTAAATAGTTGCCACCATTAAAGTTCCAACCCTCGTAAGTGCTCTCTCTGACGCTAAGGCCTCCCCTAGCGGCACCGTTTTCTTTGCATGATCCTAGCTCCTCCGGTGGGAAATGGTGTTAGAGATACTCCCCTTCGCAACATTTCCCTTTCTAGCATAACCTCAGTGTAAGGTAGACTGAGAGATGATAAAAAAAGGTGTATAGTATTTCCATTTAAGTGACGGCATTTTGAAAGAGGACTTTCTCAAAGGTATTTAAAATAAGAATTGGAATATATTGTGGTAGAGGATTGCTTTAAATGTATGGAAGTGCTTTCCTCCAGCAAATAAAATCCCCGTGTGTCTAGATATCATATATTTAGATCTAGCCATCTAGAAGCAGATTTATTCTAAAGATTTAAAAGAATTCTTCCTTAATACTTGCGGAGACCTGCATTAAAAGAGTCTGGTAATATTCCCCCTCACCCAGATTGGCTCTAATGTTTGCATTGTTTGCTTAGACACATAGAAGCTTTTTAGAAAGGGTTAAAGATTTTTATATCTTCTCCTAGCATGTGGTTGCCATTAAAAGGATCTTGTCAGCACTTATATTTATACGTCTAATATATATTGCCTGCAGCAGTGACTTTTAAAATATTTCTATGGTGTGATATAGGCAGCTTTGGAAAGGGAAAGACATGGGATTTTTCCATGTTGGGTTAATGGAAAAAAATATTTTAAATCCATGTATGAAAAGAGTGCTTTCTTCACAGTCGTTAAAAATGTCTAGCATGTTATTTTTCCAACCAGAACGACTTTTAATATATGCCTTCTTTACATATTCATGTGGAAACTTTTTAGAAAGAGTTAAAGAATTCAGTTTCTTTCCACAGCTCGTAGTTGACATTAAAAAATGCCAGACAAAATATTTCAGCATTATGGCCTAGACGGCTTTGGAAAAACAAAATGCATTTGGGTTTCTATGGTGGGTTAATAGCATAAGCTGCTTAAGTCTATTAGTTTGGGGAATATATACTATAATTCTTTTACAGAATGCTGCCCATTTTCAATTGATATTCTATTGCTAAAAAGTTCACAGCGATGGAATTTTCATTGATAAAAAATCAAGTCGCATATTCAGTATGTCATAGAATAGTAAGAACAATATTTCAAGAGGCAGTCTTATGTCTATAAAAATTCAATTACCCCCGCATTTATCAACAGCATATATACCTACCACTCATGTAAGAAAGTTCGCATTGCGAATTTTTACCATGAATGGTCAAAAATTCAGCTTATTCCTGCCTTAGTGAACAACAGTCAGCTAAACTGTATTCACTCTTAGGTTGATCCGCGCCAAAACAAAACCCAGGTAACTAGTGCACCTTATAACATACCCTTCCGCCATTCGCGCCAGAAATACTGTTATACTTTCACGGCCACGTGACGAGTACACGCAAATGCAGTATCGAGTACAGGCAGGAAATGCAAAAAGAACAGGGTCCGACAACTTAAACGGTGACTAGCATATTCTGTTAGGGTTGAAGGTGATAAGGTTGATAATTGTAGCAAAATAGAATATGTTTGCACATATAATAATAGTTGATTTTAAAAGAAACGAGTAAAAAAGAAAGTAACAGGTATGCGATATCTTACATTTATTCGTTCTCTAGAAGCGGCAATTTATCAACTATTGGCGGCTCATTTTTTAAAAAGAAATTACTTGTACTCGAAACACCGGTGAACTCAGAAGTTAATTTCTCCACATCTTTGACGGGAAGTGTTAGATACTTTTCACATAACTTACAATAAACTTCCAACCCTATTGTTTTTTCACCACTAGTCATGGTTTGCCCGCTTATGCTTTACGTAAGTCGATGAAAACGCAAGAGCAAATTACCGTCCACCATGATACTAACAGAAACTGTTGGTTTCAAACAATATTCTGCGCATACCCGGATCTCAGGTACTTATATGAATTGCATGTTGGGACTTGTAGCTCTGTATAACGTTACAAATTAATTTTAATTAGACTCTTAGGAATTTGTATAGAATATTATACCATTCAAGGATAAATTCATCCTAAAATTTATACTATTATCATGGGACTATTTCCCGCACGCATTGCTACAGTGTTGTACCTCGGTGCAATGGTCACGTGCGTTTGTTTTGGCGCGGATCAACCTAAGAGTGAATGCAGTATAGTGCTATTCTAAGTTTGAATGAAAGCTATTTTTCCTTGATCTGTGAAACATTATATTCCGCGCGCGCGTGTGTTCAGTGGCATGGATCTTTCAAAGAGTACGAGAGATCTTTTATGCTTTTTGGTGTCCTTGTCATATTTTCCCAGTTGTTGAATGCATGGATTGATTCTTTATGGCTTCTCTGCTTTTCAATGGTTAGAGTTTGAGGTCATGTTGGTTAAACTCATGAAGGACCTTAAATTTCGGAGGGTTCCAGGTTTGCTGTGAAAATGGAAGTAAAACAAGAAGAAAAGAAAAGAACGGAGGAAAGCTGTGTTAAATATAATACGCGCGCGCGCGCGCGCACACACACACACACACACACACACACACACACACACACAACTCCTAATATTTTGATTCTGCTTTGAAAATTCTTAGAGAACTGTATCAGACACTTAAAGATATTTTATACACATCACAGGTTCAGAAGATTCATTGTCTAACATGAATTTTAGTAACTGAATGTTACTAAGTAATATGTGAATTACAAATTACACATAAACCAAATTAAAAGATTAGATGTAAAACTACCTAATGGCATCTTTCTTTCCTGATGAAAGATGCTCATCTTTTTTGATGATCATCAGATTTGTAATGTAATACCATAACTTACATTACAAATACTTTTCTTCTGAAAAAAAGAAAAAGAATGAAATGGAATAAAAAGGATTTTAAAATTTGGTTTAATGCATGGCTACTTCATATGAGCAAAATAGGTAATTGTGTGAATAAATTTCTGAGATTTCAATACTGTTTTACTTTATTTAATGAAGATTTATTACATGTAGCACAACTTTAAAAACTCCCTCCCCCTGACACACACACACACACACAGATCTGCATGTATGTATGTTAAGGAGAATAAGCAGTTATGCAAGATTTTGAGAATGTGTATCCTTTGTCCTAGGAGATGGAGAACTGTGAAGACGAGTGCATCATTTTTTTTCCATAAAATCAACTCTGCTAATCAAGTATAATAATGCTATTCCCAAATTTGCTACCATGGGATTGTGATTCCTGTATAAATGTATAAAAAACATGTGGAAACTGTAGGTACTACATGCAGCAAATACCATTTTAAATAGTTATTTATCTCAACCACAAAAAAGTAAAATCTATCAAATTTGATCTAAGTTTCAGCCTAAAATGTTCTTTCACTTTCAATATTCGCTTTATTTTCTTTCTTTTTTCCCCTTTCCTTTCTTTTTATTTTTTTATGTTTACAGCAGTATTTAACTTCAGTGGTCATATAAACATATTCATATAAAGTACTGAAGCGTTAATATGTTTATTAAAACACAAAACTATTTTAAAGCTGGTTATAAATTACATAAAAGTAATTAACAAACTACATAAGAAAATATGAGATATTCACATAACTTTAGTGAAATGGTATCTGTAAGCAACCAGGCATATTCTTTCTTTATCATATTTTGGTTTATAGTAAAATGATTTTCTTTCAGGATATATTGATGCATATTACATTTATTTCTATATCAGGTTAAGTATTTATAATTATGTATTGCTATCAATACAAATTACCTTTGATACAAAACTTTCTTAAAGAAGCAGGAATTATTATTAGAATTTGTTACTGTAAAGACAGCAAAAAGATGAAATATATCTTGTGATCTTAATGCAAACTTTATGCATATATTGCAAGTGCAGTGATGCTATGATACTGTTACTTCAATCAGGGTTGTTTTAGGTGTTTTTTCCAAGTTGTACTTGAAGAGAAAGTCTACTGCTATGGGCAGAGCCAACATGTGGTTCACTAGGCATATGTTTCTTCTTTGTATGGTTTCCTATTATCTCCGAAATTGGACGTATAATGAAGTAATGAATAAATTCAACTAAACTGAGAAGGCTTGCTCCTAGGAATAAACCAGCTGTTCCTCCCATACTCACTGAAAATAGAGAATTCTTTATATTAGTTTTATTCTAAATTTTTAAATATTTTACCTATTATTTATCAGCATCAAAGAAGCTTATACATTTTTCTCAGCATCTTTTGGTTGGTGTTTGCTGTTCTTATTCTGAAAGCCTCAATTTTTTTGGGCAGAATGAATAAGCATAAAAATGTGTTAGGATGCATTAGCAAGTGAACATGTGAAATGAGAAAGCAAATGGCAATGTAAGGAATAAAAGTATTCAGTTTAAGTTAACAAGGAAATGCTAAAATTAACTCACTCTTATCCTTTTGTATTACATACCAACCAAATCAAGCTTTTCCCTAACCACCTGGCGTTTGTAGCGAATAGTAGGTAGATGATTCATTTGCACCAATGCAGTTGTTGAAAACTGACTCGATTCCCTTTAAAAATAAATAATAATAAAAAAAAAACAGAGATGTTACTCAACATGGAAGTAATGAGTTCACTCAGAGCTTACTAAGAATGTCTTAATTTATTTATTTACTTATGCTAAGTAAATTACGTTAAAATATGACATGGTATTCAGCCCAGTCTTATTGCCTGTCATATGCTATTAATATTCTGAAAACATATATTTTTAAGATTTGTTCTCTAACGTAGGTAACTATTTGTGTTCTCCTTTATGTATGTTCAATTCCACTTACTTTTTACTTTGTTTAAAAAACTGACCTAATTTCTTACCATGCTTACTGAGCAAACCACTTATGGCACACTTTCTGCTATAACTTTAAACCATTTTTCAGATTGAAATACTTTTCTCCATATGTAAGTCCATTTACAATCAAATATAATATGCTCAGTATCCCCCTTATCACCACATAAGGGACATTGGTCCTGGGGTATACCATTGCTAAATCCTTTCTCCAAACACCAGTTCTTAACCATGGAATGCCCTCTGGTTCCTTTGTTTACCTTATGTATATATGTTTCCCTTTCCCATAAACTTTTTATCTGAGCATAGAGTGTCAAGGAACTCTATCAATATTGCACTAAAGAGTTTTTGTATTTCTATGTCCTCAAATCCTTTTTTCTTGCAAATCTTTTCTTTCCAACGCCCCTACAAAGAGTATATACTGCTTCAGCAGTTTAATGACTTATTTTGTATTTTATATATTGCACAATTTGCTCCTAATGAACACAGCTCTATGCAGGGCAGAACATATACATTTTTTATGGTAGCTACATTTGTCTAATAACATACAGATTACATTAAATATTAATACAATTGATACATATTTAATTAAAGTTTTTAAAATATTTATAAATAAGATTGGTATGCATTCGGAATCACAGTGAGTTTAGCGTGACCAGTAAGTGCTAACTTATACCTAACTATAACCTAAATGTTGCTTTAATTCCCTTTTACTTTTTCTGCTAACCTCCTATAGTAGATAAGAGTAAGTACTGTATTCCACCCAAAAATTTGATATCAAGATTTTTATGGAAATACATATTTTCTGGAAATTCAAAAGAAAAAAACCGTTTTAGAAAAAGGTCTGTGCATATGTCTGTGAACAACATACCTAACTTGAAAGCAAAATGTTTGATAGTATCTTCCAAGGATGCAACATGAAGATTTGAAGATTTTTCAAGAACATTTCTCCACCCCAAACTACCTTTTACATGAAAAATTGTCAATAGTTTTGATTTTCTCAAAAGCGGTTCTCATGACTTTGATTAAAATATCATATATTTAAGACAAAGTAAAATAAGCAAATAAAATGTACCATATCTTGAATTTTCTGGGAATAGCCTGTGAAACTCTCTTAATTTGGAAGGAATTTGTATAGTTTTGTATAATGGGTAAATTATAAAAGACAGACAAAAACTTACTAGACAAAAAATATAGATCTCTTTAAACTATACAATTTGTTTCAAATAACTTTTTTGTGGCATCAGCCATTTCCAAGATATTTATTTATTACTGGTTTGAAGTTTGCAATGCTTTGTCATTGTTTCAAAATGCTGTCACTATCCAGTTGTTTCTCATGATGTCATGGGAAGATTATGCAATTTCAAGGCCCATATACATAGATCAGTTTTTAAACATTTGTCTAACACTATTCCCTTTGCACCTATAACAAAACGTGTAATGAAACTATTCACTTAAATGTTTATCTTAATTAATGTGAAGTAAATAGAAGAATAAGGCTTTGCAAAATAATTTGTAGATGCTCTATAAAAATAAGTTATGATGGATAGAGATAGTTATATGACTGTAGCAAATTTTTAAATATATGCAGGTAGTCAATATAATATTTGATAGCTGTGTATAACCCTGATCAAATGCCATATTTTGTCAAGTTTGGTGTAATCAAGTGACTGTTATATTACTGCCTTGTGCAATGATTATGAATTTCAGTATTTATGTAATATTAATATCTAGTATAGTAATTTTCTTAGCAATTTTATATATAAAGATTGTTAGTGAATGCTTTATTTCAAGGTTTACAGCTGGTATTTTTGTGATAAATGCAATTCCCTGTTTCGGGTTTGTATGACTTTCCATATAATGCCCATACTGCTCTCCTCTGCAGCGCTTCCAGTTTATGTATGAAACTTTTATTGCATTTATTTAAAGGTGAGTCGGAATTGTTACACTAACATCACTTAAGTTTACTCACTTTTTATTTAAAGGTGAGTCGGAATTGTTACACTAACATTCACTAACATTCACTAACTAACTTAAGTGATGTTAGTGTAACAATTCCGACTCACCTTTAAATAAATTCAATACACATCACTGTTTCTAGCTTCTTTTCATTACAATATCAACTTTTATTGCATGTTTATAAAAGAGAACTCAAATAAGTGAAATGAGAATATAGAACTGTGTACTAAAAATATTTCTTAGTTGCTCCTTATTTAGTAACCATAACTGAAATTTGGCAAATTTTCATAAAATTACTTTTTATATCAAAAAAATACTTTGAACCTTTAACTTCAATTACATAGCATGGCTTGTGCTCTCATCACCCTTTAAAGCTTCAACACATGGCCTTTATATGCCCAAGAGCAATATGCCATTTATATATTAATTATGATTAATTCAACCACTGAGAGTAAATTGTTAATAAAATTATATTTTAAGGTTTAAAAATGTTTTCTTAGACAATCAGAAGAGTGAATAAAATTTCATATACAAATTTTGTACACTAGTACTTATTAATATACCAGCATTTTTATTTCTTTCAAAATTGCTATTTCTGCACAATGTGAAACACCTGATTAACTAGCATAATGGAAGTAAGTATAATTGTTTCTAAAAAATATTAAAGATATCT
The DNA here is from genome assembly GCA_030765065.1 of Deroplatys truncata. Taxonomy (NCBI): domain Eukaryota; kingdom Metazoa; phylum Arthropoda; class Insecta; order Mantodea; family Mantidae; genus Deroplatys; species Deroplatys truncata. Next base: position 202,723,957 of record CM060984.1, on the reverse strand, counting down.
GTATGAAATTTAAAACACTCTTATAATTGAGGTAGAGCAGTATGTGACAATATTTTGAAAACATTTAGATAAGAACTGCTAGATTTATAAACAAAATACCAATGACAAGTGATTTTTTTTTCTTTTTTTTTCTTGGTTTGATTCATATGTTCATTTCAGCGTAGCTTACTAACTATTATTATTCCTAGATATTTAATTTTTTTCAACCCCCTCCAGAATTTCATAATTTATTTGAATTTCGAAATTGTTTTTTCTTCTTGATTGCTGGAGAAGATATGTTTTGGTGTTTATGGTTAGTTTCTTTTTTTTTGCCTTTTTTTTGCCCATTTAAGAATTACCTTCATTTCTTGTTACATTTCATTCAAGATGTTATCATTACATTCCTACAGTGAATATAGTAATTAAATCTGTAAATAATATGATTTTTGAACTTAATTTAAGCTAACCAATATTTTAAATATATATTAAGAATAGTAAAGGCGAAGAACTAAACCTTGAGGCACACTGTGCCTTGTTATTAGAATCTCACTTTTGTAATTATTACAATTATCATATTGCTTCTGACCTTACAATGGTTTTCCTTCAACCCCAATTGCATCTAGCCTTTCTGCTAATGTTTGATGATTAGCAGCATCAAATACTTTGTTTGAGATCTATGAATATAGCTGCACCCAATGTTTTATAAAGCAAATGTTAGCAAAAAGATAGTTAAAAGATCAATCTCCAATGCAGGCCTGGAGAGTATATTGCTTTCTTAACTAGAAATTCTGTTTTCTCTTCCTTAACGCATTTTAATAGCTTCCACTATTTTTAAAATTTCTTACATTATATATTTATTAACCTCAGAAGCCAATGCTCCCTGAAAATTTATTTATGTTTCTATTTATGCATTCACTTTTATTAATTATTTAGTTTTATAGTGTTGCATGTACATGAAAATTGTTCACAAGGAACACTTACCTCTCTGAACGAATGATATCCAACTGAAGTTCATTGCAACCTTGCATACAGTCACATGCTATTCCATTTGAATCCTCATCCCATTCATTTTTTAATGTTTTAAGATTTGTGCTTGTTGCATAGCACATGAGCCCATCTAAATTACAACTGGTTGTACCTGCATTTGAAAAATAAATAATATGAAGAATTTTATCAGCTAATAATCTGTAAGTAGGTAGTATCAAATGTGTTTATTTGGGACAAAGTTACAAGGCAGACTAATTTTGCAGGCATAGTACACCTATACTGTTAATAGAAAATGTATCATTGTACAATTGTTTACTCTGAGGCTTACATATATGAACTAAGAGGCACACTTTATCCATAAAAGTCACTTTGTTCCAAGTTAAGCCTAAATTTAAAGTCTAACTTGTTGTAAATGTTGGAATTTACTATACCCAAATATGTACAGAGCCTTTGTTTAGGTGCATGGCCTTATTATGGAGAATTGCTTGCCCTGCACTGTGCTGTTTCTAACCACTTCTGTTCCCCTTCCACTTTCCCTCCTCTCCAGGTGTTGGCTAATCAGTGAGATGACATGTTTCAGTGTTATAGTCAGTAGTGTAGCCAGAAAATTATTAATGGGGGGGGGGTTATGTATAGGGGTCCGATTTTTAAATAATTTGTATCAATTCAAACGATAAATTTGAATTAATTCTGAATAATAATAATAATAATAATAATAATAATAATAATAATAATAATAATAATAATAATAACAATATACTCAACATTTGGTAATTACAATAATTACAATAGGGTTCGTCAAAGCTATACATTATGTATTACTTAAAACTAATAAACATATATTTACATATCACTTTTGCTTAATGTGTCAAATTCCTGTATACTATATAAAGGGTGTTTTATTAGCCATTTGTACAATTTCCCTTTATAGAGTTGAAGATTTACAGTAGTTACTTTTAAGGGAAGTGAATTGAAGAATTTTATGCATACTGCCTTGTAATACTTAGAGGTTTTCTGCAATCTGTAGTATGGCATATCAACTTTATTGCTCCTATGTGTATTATGTTTGTGTATGTCTCTCCATACTTCCTAGACATGCAAAATTCTCTTTTATATAGGTTAAAACATCATATATATATATATATATATATAAATTAACAACTGAAGGGATTTCTAATTCTATAAATAATAGTTTGCAGTGTTCAAGTTTCTTTGAGTTAGTCAAAATTCTTATTATCCTTTTTTGAACTCTTAATACCGCTTCTATGTGTGGACTACTGCTCCATAATACTATGCCATATCTTAGGATGGACTGAAAGAATGAAAAATATGCCATTTGAACAAATTCTTTTGGTACTGCTTTTTTTAAATTTTCTAAGAGAAATACTTTGCGTGATAATTTATTGCATACAAAATCTATATGTGGATTTTAAATAAACAAATTTTATATTCACAGATTAAGGTGCAGCAATGGTATTAAAATTAGGATAGGATGTTTTGCATATTCTAAGTGGCAAATGTGTTATGACATGAGAATTAATGATCACTGTGAAGTATTTTATATTACTGCTGCAGGCCATTTTATTTTACTACAAAATAGGATTTCTAGTTAGATTCTAAACTGGGAGATATTGCACTAATGTGGAAATCACTCAAATTTAGCTCCGGAACTAAAACATGCCCCTGATATCTTAACATGGTTGTACTGCCATCTAAAGTACAGTTTCTGTTGATCTTACCATTGGTCATATTGTACAAGACATGCGGCATAAATATTGTGCTACCAGTGATACGATTAGGAAGTATCTCATTCCCGCCAACCTGAAAAGCTACAAGTTATTTTTGCTAGTAATTTTTACATTTTTTAGCAAGAGGGGTTTCAATCCCAAAACCCCTCCCCTCCTTCCTGGCTACGCTGCTGGTATAGTGAATTAGTGCTGTTATAATGCAAAAAGATCATGTATTTTAGTACTCAGAATCTTCATGTATGATTCTTATGTGACAGATTCCCTACTGTTCTTGAGCCCCACATAGAAATGGTTCATAATCTTATGAATACATTTAGGGAAACGGGATCTATTCTTGACAAGAAACTGAAAGTAAATCGCCGTGTTCTTAAGATAAAAAATTGATGCCAATGGAGATAAGTTTGCTCAAAGCCAAAATAAATCTTGCATGAGAAATCTATGTGCTTGAATTCAAAGGGCTATGAATAACCAGCATCACGGGCAAACAGTGTACTTCTGGTGCCAAGAAAGTTCCTATTAAGCCATCATGCATCCAAACAAATGCTATGTAGAATTCAGGACAAACACAATTAGTAAAATATGCATATATTTGTTACCTTTTTGTGAAAAAGATCCTAAATTGATTATTTTAAAGCACAATGTAGACTTATAGACTTAACTAAAGCACTGAAGTGAGTAAGAAGAATAGTTTATGCTACAGTTGACAACTATTTGTACTTTTAGCTCAAATAAGTGAACTTTCATTTTGTTTGTTTTCATTTTAATTTGGGTAAAATGCAGTACCTAAAAATAAGTAGATGATTGGGCAAGTCAAGCATTGTTATCCATAAAGTTGGCACAATATAACAAAAAATTGCAACATTTAGAATTGCATTGGTACAACATGGAAAAAAAATAAAATGTATAAACTTCAAATAGATTATAACACAGAATACTTAAAAAGAATGCCTTTAGAGATTGATAGTTTTATCTGTTTTTAAAATCTTTAAAATAAAGTACAATAATTTTTCATACTTTTCATAACAAACTTTGTCACAGCATAGAACAAGAAAACTACAGGTTTTACACTGAAAAGAAAATTACTTATTTTAATAGGTAGCTTGTTTGTTTATGATGAAAGTGACGAATCATATATCTACTGTATGCATTAACTGAACTGATTGCAGTAGAAGACTTTCCTGGCATGAGATTGCATGTATTTATGTAGAAAGCAAAATCACAGTTTTCCTTCTTCTTAAAATACAAAAACATGTTTCATGCATATGCAATTCATATTGAATAATACTTAACCTGCAAACTTGCAGTAGTTGTGCAATGTTTTGTACTGCTAGTAGACACTGTGGACTGTGAGTCTGTATGGATGGATTTATAACTAAATACTAACAACAAAGTAACCAGAATATACCTACAATTTATTATATTTGAATTTTACTTTACTCAATATATACATTTTATAAAATAAGAAATCTTTTCAGTTATACATTTCAGTCATAGCCTTCAAACTTCATGGTCAGTCCCTGCCAAAATCTCAACAACAATATTCCTGATTCTTTCAGACTCTTATTTCATAAGGATCTATTCAGCAAAAAAAGATAGACAAATAAAAAAATCACTATCCTAAACATAATAAAACAATGTGACTAATAGGAAACTTTAATAAGAAACTCGTTGAGAATAAACTATGTATGTACACTAGCTCAGCTTTATTATTTTTGTTAATGGCAACAATGCAGATAATTTCCAATACTGTTGCTCCTGCATGACTGTCAGTCCACAATTGTTAACCATACCATAACATTGCACAAGTCCAAGTAAAATAAAGCAATAATGTAATACTGCTGATTACAGGAAGGTACTTGGTTGATGTGATTCCTAAGTTCAAAAACTTAACCCATAAAGTGGTAACATCAGCATTCTATTTTTCTGTGATATTGCCTATGCTGATTATGTTGCAACCTTAAATGCCGAGCTATGTATCACATGGACGTTTGTGTTTGATGTGAAAAGGTGACTTTGTAATTGTTGCTACCCATTGTTACAAATTTATCAGGAAGGCTTCCTAGACTGGTGTTACTGTTAACTTTTGCCTACCTCTGATCTCTTATTTTACAAAACAAAAGTCATTGTTTTCTAGTATATTACAAGTAATAAGTTCACTCTATTAGTAAACAATCAGTGTTAAGTGGTATATCGACGTTTTTATTTCAGTTTGAATGAAAGTGTCGAAAGGGAACCTGAATGTAAATATGTCACACCGAAGTCAGAGAAGTGAGGAAAATAATAACAGACACTTTCCCACAACAGGATGCAGAAAGGAATATGGACCAGAGATCAGGCAGACTTGAAAAAAGAAAGACATGTCACTATTGCCCATATGAAAAATACAGGAAAACTAATTACAAATGTGTCAAGTATGGGACACCAAATTGCTTGTAGTATTTTAAGAAGTTGTGCAAAGAATGTGTAATGAAACTGTAACTTTTTCCTTGGTGAGAATGCAAAGTTATGAACAAGAAAGACACTACTGAACACAGTGTTATATTATTATGTGAAATAAAGTATATATCAATGTAAAAGAGGGGTATATCAAAATGAATTTCCCACAAGGTTCATACTTTTCTAATAAGTGTTTTTTGTTACTTAAATGTAATTCCTTGTTTAAAAACTGTTTTATTATATTAAAAACATGAAACATATAATATATACAAGAACTAAATTCGATACTGTAGTGAAAATGTGTAGATAAAATCAAATAAAAATGACTAGGTCTGAGAGACTGATGTTATCTATAACGTGACAAAATTTATGTTACCACTTGAGGGTTAAAGGGAGTGAAAAAAGTACTTTCGCATGGACTACGAGTCAGCATGTGGCTACTGCAGGGTTAATGTCAAAACATTGCAGCTTCTGTCTGCTTACAATAGCTGGTAAAACCAATTATAGTGCAAGTAATTACGGAGATATTAATGAAGGGGCAATGAAAAAAGTTCTTATATGTTATATTCACATGACTTTCTCTACCACCTCTTGTACAGACTATGCTTATGAAAGCTTATTTATTTATCTACTTCTTGTTAGTTGAGATGAATGTTTGCAGAAATGCTTTCATTACACGCTTTGTTATACGTACAAGAGCAGTATAGAAGCTTAAGCATAATCAAATCTTTAAAAAGTGGGTCACTATGTCATGTCTTTGAAATTTCACTCTTTGCATTGACCAAAGAACAGTGACTTAGTACTTAAAAAACTATAAACTATTTTAAAATTCAAATCAAGTACAAAGGATATCTTGGAAATGGCGCAAATGCCATAAAATATGTATTTGTCATAAATTGTGTTTTTTAACAAGATCTATATTTTTTGAGCAGTAAGTTTATGTTATCTCTTAGGTTTACAAGCAATACAAATTTAGACAAAACTTGTTCAGATAAAGAGGAGTTTATGCATTATTTCCAGAAAATTCAGGATATATGTTTTAAACATTTGGTGTTTTAAAAAATTTGGAATGGAATCTCTTCTTCGTAGAGGACACCATGCTCAGATTTAATATATTCCAACTTAAGGTTTGCTTGTCTCTATTTACGCTGAGATATTTGGTACTTTTGACTAATGCTAACAGCCTTTAAAATGTAAAGAAAATAACAAAGTTGATATTTTGAGAAGCTTGGGAGTGGTGGTAATTTATGTATAACTAAGCTGCTAATTTTGGAGCCATGTACATCTAAATCGATAAATTTCCAGTAATGTAGTTACTTACCACCAATAACTGGCAGTAGTGGGCTTGTGCAATTGCACAATTCCCGTGATTTACTCATACGACACTCAATAAGACATGCTGAAAATGAGTATTGCTTAAAGACGACAAGGTCCATGTTCTCGTTTGGAAATTTGCACCTCCGCTGCTTCATATCAAGATTTTGTACTCCAGGCAGATTCATGACTTCAGTTACCATAAATTCAAGAGTGTAATGCACTGGTGCACCTCCAATGTCAATTTGTTGCGTTGTAGGAGTGTTTAATGTAGGGATTTCATCTTTAGCAACCAAGTACATCTGAAAAAGATAATACACCTAACTTATAAGGTGAATATATATGTGTATATAAGAACATGATTAGATTTACTGTAGGTATTACAGATGTCAGGCATATAATTATGAGGGGCATTTTAACAGTTCTCAGCCTGACCAAGAAAACACAATATTTAAGAGAAGCACTTTTTTCATCTTGCAACATCTTTTAAATCAATATGTTTAGTCCAATGACTTTCCAGCCTTTTAATACCCTCAGTGAAATAACATTTGTCCAACTGTGCAAAATAAGCATCTGATTCAGCTTCAGTCTCATCATTTGATGTGAACCTTTGCCATCCAGCCATTTATTCAGGTTTGAAAATAAAAAGTAATATCTAGGAGATAAATTTGGTGAATATGTAGATGTGGAAGCACTTAGAAGCAAAGGTAATGCTGTTTTGGAGCAACAACGCCAGATTTGTGTGAAGGCACATTATTGGATATAAGAGAACTTTATTTTTCACAAGGTTGATACGGTAATTTGTATCACAAATTACTCAGATGTAATTAATGATAATAATATGAATATGTATTTTTATGTGACATTGATTTCAGATGTTTATTAATTGTAATTATTATTGGTAAATAATAATATACGACTTTACTGAAACTGTCAACAATAACGCAATAATGCAGCAAGGGGGTGAGTTGTTTATCATTACCGGGAATAAGGAAGTTACGTAATGTTTCGCGCCTTTTCGGTAAAAAGCTTCTAGAATGTTCCCTAAAAGAAATATGTATTAGTGGTTTTCATTGGATATTAAAATAGACGCTAATGTTGGCGCGTTTTATTAGCCAATAGCAGTTCATTTTTAATCTTTGGGCATGTCAAGGAGTGGGGGTATATAAGCCAGGTTCAAGGGAGCGTTCCCCCCCAGTTCAACGGAATTCTCAGTACACTACATATCGCCAGTCAGTCCTTCATTTCGTCATAAGTTACGCGCAGCAGAATTATGAGAATATAAAATATTATACAGTTAAATATACACAAAGTCGAAGTACGTGAGTTAAAAGTGAGAAGTTATTACAAACAGTTTCAGTTTGGCGAGTATCCAGATTAATTTGTAAAAGTGTTTGTGAATGTGTTCAGCAATAAAAGTTATAAAACCAATTTCTTCGTCAGTATAATTTCTGGATAAAAGATTCCTTTCCGATTCACACTCTGCAAGAGATACAAGTTCTACCAAGATAAGATGATAGCTAGCCGGAGGACAATATACATAACTTTAAATTCTTTCAGAAACTAATTGATACAAATTGCTAACGTCAGAGGGAGCTACGAACCAAACAAAGAATGATGTCACAAGAAGGCTTCAACACACGTGATGTAAACAACATTACGTAAAGCAGCAACCGTCGCATATTGGCTTCCAAACGCGGAGCTACAATTAATGATCTACAACATTAATACCGCAGCAAATTGGCTCCCATACGTGGGGCTCAACAACAAATTACGTAAAAACATATTACGTAATTTAGACCATTGCATATTGGCACCCAGGACGTGGGGCAAAGCGACCAGGAAAGGAACTCGTGTGACCAGGAAAGGAACACGATGACTAGGAATGAAGCAGAATAACCAGGAATGCAGCGGTGAAATCATCTACAAGACGCAGATTCAAGAAACAACAGGGACGACAGACTTCGATCGTAATTCCGAGATTACGAGACAACAGGGTAATTCAACAACAAAAACATCGAGACGACGTAGATTCATCACAACACAACGCAGAAGCGACATACAAATCTAGGAGAATGGGGCAGAACGCTGGACATTAAAGTAACAGCAACATACAGCATCAAAAAGGTAAATAAATGTTAATGAGGAGTGGTAGGATAATAAAAACAATGGCTACCAATAATACAGAAGAAATAATTATGGAGGGAGATGATGTAACAGTTAGTTGTGATTCAATACAGGTTACAGGAAATAGCCCAGACTTTTTAGGATTTGAAGATGAAAATGTTAGTACAGAAAGTCAGAATAAAATAGCAGGAAATGTTAATCTTGATACTAGTATGATTATTGAAATGCTGAGAAATATGAGTAGGGAGATAAGGGAAGATCTTAGTAAGAAATTAGATCAAAACAGGGAAGATATGCAAAAGAGTTTTGAGGAATTGAGGGAAGCTATGGACAGGAATCATAGCAAATTAATTGAAAATATTGGTAGGAAGAATGAGAAATTAGAGCAAACAGTAGATCAAAGCAGTGAAGAAATGGAAAAGAAAGTTATGAAGTTAGATAGTAGTATGCCAGAAATGAGAGATGAAAATGAGGAAGTAATAGTAAGTGAGATAGGAGAAGTTTCAAAGAAAATGCTAGACATGAGCATGGAAATAGGTAACAAAGAAAGTGAGGTTAATACTAAAAGTGAGGTTAATGTAGAATGTACAGAGTTAGGAAGTCAAATGAGTAGTATTTCAAGTGAGTTAAGAGAGATGAAAGAGGTTAGGAATGTAGATGTAAATGAGGCGCAAGTTAATTTCAGAGGGGAGATATCAGAAATACAGGAGTCAGTAATGCAAAGAAAGAAATTGTGCCAAGATTTTCAAAATGAAAACTCCAGTCCAGTACAGTTTAGTACAGATTTGTCAGAGTATTCTCAAGTTAAAAAGATAGCAGATGAATTGAAAATGAAAGTTGTCAAAAGATGTGTTGTTCAAGAAACTGTAGATTGTTTTCAAATGTTATCAGGGAACGAAATGTCATATGAATACAAGAGGTTATTCATTAACACAAATTTGAAGGTTAGGTTATGGCTACGAGTAATGTTTAGCCACACACAATTTGATCCAGGAGGGTAAATAGCAATGTGATGTAAAGTAAATGCTGGATAGTTAAAGACGACTTGCAGGGAAATGTATTAGAACGTAAGAGGGTTAACTATTTATATATATATCATTTGAAAAGAGAAATAAATTATAAAATAAAAAAAAAAGAGAGAAATGTTTAAAAAAATAAATAAATAAATAAATTTTTAGTAACTGTAACAACATTTGAAAATTAAGAATGCAAAGATTGAAACTTAAGATGATATTAAATTAAAAGTACGTAAATACAATTCCAAGATTTAAAAATTAAGAATGCAAAGATTGAAACTTAATATGATATTAAATTAAAAGTACGTAAATACAATTCCAAAAGTATTGTTAAAATAATAATAAATTCAAAAAAAAAATATTTATGTAGAAAACAGAAAAGGTGACACATTGTCAAGATTTAAGAGATGTAAATATATTTGTAAAGTACAAAATAACAAAAATGGGTAAAAATAATTGAAACAAATACTTATGTAGCAAACAGAAGATGTGAAACATTGTCTAGATTTAAGAGATGTAAATATTTGTGTAGAGGGTGAATATTTTGGTACATATGTATAATAATTACAAAAATCTTAAATGTATAAATTTTTGTCAACAACTCAAAGTAAACAATTTGGTAGCAGTGATTAAATAATTTAGGGTAAAGTATTTGCTATAAAAAAGTTTGTAATGTCAGATTAATATCTAAATTAATTAAACCAGAGCCAGTAAGTAGTGGCGAGATAGGGGAAAAACATGTCGTGTGTTAAATGCATGTGAAGTGTTAAGTGAAAGTGATAGCGTGTGTTCCAAGATTTAGGAGACTGAAAACACAATTTTAAAATTTCTAAACAAGTTATAAATATTTATAATTATGTTTCTAGTGGGGCATATGATACGGTAATTTGTATCACAAATTACTCAGATGTAATTAATGATAATAATATGAATATGTATTTTTATGTGACATTGATTTCAGATGTTTATTAATTGTAATTATTATTGGTAAATAATAATATACGGCTTTACTGAAACTGTCAACAATAACGCAATAATGCAGCAAGGGGGTGAGTTGTTTATCATTACCGGGAATAAGGAAGTTACGTAATGTTTCGCGCCTTTTCGGTAAAAAGCTTCTAGAATGTTCCCTAAAAGAAATATGTATTAGTGGTTTTCATTGGATATTAAAATAGACGCTAATGTTGGCGCGTTTTATTAGCCAATAGCAGTTCATTTTTAATCTTTGGGCATGTCAAGGAGTGGGGGTATATAAGCCAGGTTCAAGGGAGCGTTCCCCCCCAGTTCAACGGAATTCTCAGTACACTACATATCGCCAGTCAGTCCTTCATTTCGTCATAAGTTACGCGCAGCAGAATTATGAGAATATAAAATATTATACAGTTAAATATACACAAAGTCGAAGTACGTGAGTTAAAAGTGAGAAGTTATTACAAACAGTTTCAGTTTGGCGAGTATCCAGATTAATTTGTAAAAGTGTTTGTGAATGTGTTCAGCAATAAAAGTTATAAAACCAATTTCTTCGTCAGTATAATTTCTGGATAAAAGATTCCTTTCCGATTCACACTCTGCAAGAGATACAAGTTCTACCAAGATAAGATGATAGCTAGCCGGAGGACAATATACATAACTTTAAATTCTTTCAGAAACTAATTGATACAAATTGCTAACGTCAGAGGGAGCTACGAACCAAACAAAGAATGATGTCACAAGAAGGCTTCAACACACGTGATGTAAACAACATTACGTAAAGCAGCAACCGTCGCATATTGGCTTCCAAACGCGGAGCTACAATTAATGATCTACAACATTAATACCGCAGCAAATTGGCTCCCATACGTGGGGCTCAACAACAAATTACGTAAAAACATATTACGTAATTTAGACCATTGCAAGGTGTGAACATTTAAGCCTGAATAGCATCCTTCAATCTTTTCAGTAATGAATGTAATATCAACAGTTATGGTTTTGCCATTCCAGAGGTAGCCTAAGAGCACCACATTATGAGAATCCCATAAAAAAACATCTGTGAATGGAACTACCATTTTTGCTTTCTTTGGTACATTTTCACCTGTTGCACCCACTGTTTGGACTGTTCATTCATCTCTGGCGTGTAGTGATGATTTGATGAGTTCACATTTCATCTACTGCTATGAAATGTCACAGAGACTCACTGGAATTCCATTTAAATAACCTAAACGCTTTTCAGGGATATTCACTTAATGTGTCTTTGGTCCATTGTTAACAAACATGGCACCCATTAAGTGGAAAGATTTCTGATATCCAAAATTTCATGTAAAATTCAGTGGCTTATCAAGATCTTTGCAATGTCAGCCTACTCATATACCTTCAATTGATGATCATTGCATACAGGATTGTGAATTTTTGTCACAATCTCATCACTCATAGTGGTTTTGGGATGCCCTGAGCTCATCATCTTGAATGAATGTATGACCATGCTTAAACTCAGCAACCCAAATTTAAACTGTAAAATATGGAGGGAAAGAATCCTTTAATTTTGAATGTAGGTCCTTTTGTATTTATATATTGAGGTTAAACCCTTCAAAGAGAATTTACTTTATCACAGTTTGTGTTTCATTTTTATCCATTTTGTAGAAAGTATTAATACTGGTTTGTTTGCATGATTGTCACAAATAAGTGACTACACTTGTGCATCTGAAATGCCATTCAGTGGAAGATACTTAACATCTATAAGGTAATTTGGCCATCTCAGGTACCTATTTTAGAATAGGTATCCTTCATATGGTGCTCACCATTGTGAAACTGTGGTACTAACCATTTTTTAGTTTTTCACAACACCTATTGCTGTTATGAATAAAACATAAAATATGATGTATGATTTAATTTTTATGTTCTCCATTAGTTAATAATTGATTACCAGTTCTGAACCAACAACTAAAATAGAGAGAGAGGAAGAAAAATTGAGGAACCTTGGAATTATAATTATATTTCTTGCTGTTATTTGAGCTATCATTAGCATTGCTCTCTTTCTTAAAGATATGCATTCTATTTGTCTATCTTTTGATATTACTGATTTTTAAAACATTATTGGATATTAATGCAAGTTATTGGATTATAAAAGCAAGAAAATTATAACATTTCCTGTTATCAACACATTGAAAAGTTTTATCAGAGTATATTGGTAGAAGGCCTTTAATGAATTCAATTGCTGTAAATTGTTCTGATAATGTTGGTCGGTAACTTATACATTATGTTTCTAACAGGAAAAACATAAGTTCTCAGAGCTCATAGGCAAAAGCCTTTTTACCATCCTTAAATGCGTAATGTCACACTTATTAATGTTTTTGAAGTTAAATACTACCTACCTTCTATCTCTCGAAAGCGTTCCTACGGTAACAACTAGCGCCTTTATGTGATGTGAATTAACATATACCAACTCAAATTTTAAGTATCATATAACATCACAATAAGAAATACTTCTGGTTTATTATAAAATAACAGCTCACTGATATTCTTCCTAAGGACTGAGTAAAATTCCAAATAAAAATCACAGCAGGCCGCTGGGTTCAACTAGAGACTCAACACAGGCCTACAATGTTAAGGCAATAATGTTATCTCAAACCAGAATGGTTGGCATAACAGAAGAATTGTTTTAAAATAATTTTACATTACTGTTTCATAATAAACGAACAATAATCTTTTATTTACTTAGTGTATGTAAACTTACTTTCATTCTTGTGTTGGTTGAAGAAAAATTTAAAAACATTTTTCCTGGTCCTAAGCTTCGGTTAGATTTCAGGTCCAGATAGTCTTTTCGTTTGCCATAACCTCTGAAAAAATTGTTGCAATGAACAAACTCATACATATTACTTTTCTTTTCAGTAAGTAGATAGTATTTAATTTCAAATCAGAGGATTATTATGAAAAAGCACTCACTCAGAATGAAAATTATTAATTGCATAGCACATTCCAAGCTCGCCATGAAGTGGGAGAAAATACTGACAGCAGTCAAATTCTTTATCATTCCATTCACAGTGATGAAAAAGCTCTTGGCATTTGCTTCTAACCTGGATTAAATTAAGGTGAGAGCATGAAAATTCAGCTTTTTGTAACTTACCCTATAAATCTCAATACTTAGTAGCTTAAACAACAGAAAGTCATTGAAGATCTACAGGGAACTAAAGAAAGAATAGGGTAGGGAAAACTATGAAGAAAAATGATGGGTGAGGGAGGGAGCTGCATGGTCTAGAAATTGAAAGGAAATTGTAGTGAAATTGAAAGGAATATGAGGGGGCAGGAATTTAGAGGAATGCTCAATGTGCACAATGAAAGATAATTATTGGTATACAATTTTTGAAAGTGAGAAACCAAAAAATGAGAGAAAAATTGAGGCTTGAGAAATGGGCTAATCTACCAACAGATATAGTGGGGACAAGGTTGCTGAACTTGAAGTCAGGGAAGGACATTATCAAGTTTATGGAATATTTAGGTTAAGAGAGCAAATAATGAAGAAAATTAATAAACATGGGGAATCAGTTTCTTAGAAATATAATTAAAAGTGGAAAGGGACTAAGTTTATCTTCATGTGTAAAGCAGTCCCAGTAATAGAATAACCATGTTGTTGAAGCTGTCCAGGCCACTTTGTTGCAGAGCAACTCATGAGTATGAGTCAGATATTAGCAAGCAGTGACATATTTCTTTTGTATTACTAAGAGATTGTAAAAGGTATTATAGGATGGACTATAAATTTATATAAGTCTTAACTTATAACCCATAGTGTCTCAGCAGTACCTGATTTATTTGTATGTTTTGAGTTCATAGATCTTGCGATGTAAGGTTATTGAAAAAAATATACACATATTATTTCAGTTTGTTTATTTTTAATTTGCCTGCTTATTAAAACATATGATTGACAGTGATTTACATTTTGCTTATATGTTACATCATTCCCTGAAACTGGAAAATTATAGCCCAGTATCAATTTTGCCAGTCTTTTTTAAAATTTGATACTGTTATAAAGTCTCAATTAGGTACATGACTTTTTGAAATTCACTACTGTTCTTCTAAATGTCAATATGGGTTTAGGAAAAAAATATTGTCAGTTGTTGTGGTGGAAAAATTTAATTCCTCAATTCTAACAGACTTTGAAAACTGCCGTGATACTTGGGCGATCTTGTGTGCCCTAGCTAAAGCTTTTGATTGTATTTCTTGTGAAACTATCATAAACAAATTTTGTTACTATGGTTATCTGATCTGTCTGAGTTTATGTTCTACCTATCTGTGCAATGTTATCAGGCTTTTTATCATCAGATATATTATTCTCATTTTATTAATACTGATAAGGGAGTATCACAAGGGTCTGTTTTGGGCCCATTCCTATTTTTAATAATGATTAATGACTGATCATCAAATATTGGATCCGACTGCATTTTATTTTCTGATGATGCTGGTATTTTGTAACCATATTAATCATAATTTAGATTTGCTGATGACTCAGGCTTATAATGAGGCTACTGATTGGTTTAAAGTTAATGGTTTAAGTTTGAATAGTATAAAATCAAGATTTAAGCTTCTCATTGCATTGTAATTCTGATTTTGTAAGCAGTGTTAAACTTCCAGAAGTAATAATTGAGAGGAAATTAATGTGAGAACCCCATGTCAATTCCATTTGTATCAGAATCTCAAGAATAATATATATACTTAGGTTACTGAAATGTATGATAATACCTAAAAGTTATCTTAGAAGTGGCCTACTTTGGCTTTTTCCAAAGTGTTATTACCTATGATATTCATATCTGGGTAAACTGTAGCAGTATCAAAAGAATTCTAATTATTCAAACCATGGGATGCTCATTGCAGATCATGTTCATAAAGGAAGGCATATTTACAGTTGTTAATCTATTTATCTTTAATTGTTTAGTGAAAATTAAAGCCACCTTAAACAGTCACTTTACTCAAGCCAGTACGCATATGAGGATGACACTGAAAATTTTTAGAAAATCAAACAAGAATTAGTTTTAAAAAATTTAAATGATTTAATTGTTTTTCAAAATATTATCCTTTAACATGAATACATTTTTGTATTCATTGAAATCAGTCCTTAAAGCATTGATGCCACTTTTCCTGAGGCACTTCAGAAACCACATTTTTATAATATTCCACTGCTTCATCGGATGACGAAAAAGTGATTCCAAACAATTTTATTTTTAATTTTTTGAAACAGAAAGAAGTCACAAGATGTTAGGTCAGGGCTGTATGATGAAGGGTCCATGGTGCTGACCTTTAGAGTATCCAGATACTGAGTTGTTAGTTTTGCTGTATGAGACAATGTGTTGTCATGATGTAACATTATTTTTCCTTTTGGACATTTTTCATGAGCTTTTTCAAATATTTGCTGTAAATAGACATTTGTGTACCAATTTGCAGTAGCAGTACATTGATCTTCTAACACTATAGTAGCATTATGGCCTGTTTTAGAAAAAAAAAAGCTAGCAACCATCTTCTTACCAGCACTGGGAAGTCATTGGAGTTTTGTTGGCTTAGGTTCTGCTGAAAAGACCCATTTGGGCGATTTACTTTTCTTTTCAGGATCTTAATAATAAATCCAAGATTCGTCACCATTAACAATATTCCAAACCAAATTTAAAGTGCTGCCTGGGAATTTTTCCAAAGTTTTCCTGCACCAATCAATGCGTTATTGATTTCGATCAGGAGTCAGTTTATGTGGAATCCATCGATAACAAAGTTTTCTCATGCCTCACTGTTGATGTAAAACATTTTGGATTTGACTCATACTAGTGCCCAATGTCGCTGAATAAATTCATAAGATGTCCATCAATCTTCTTCAAGCATTGCTGGAACAGCAGCAATATTTTCATCAGTAAACAGCAGTCCTTGAACATCCTTCATGAAATTCATCACCAAGGAAAATCCCATCTCTTTTGAATTCCTGTACCAATTATAAATTGTTGCCTTAGTTGGGGTTTCTTCACCAAATGCATTTCTAAGCTGATCTTTACATTGTTTAGGTGTTAAGGATGATCACAGCCCAGAAATGTTCTCAAGTCAAATGCATTTTTGGGTGAAACACAAAATCTTTAAATGATGATAATTAATAAACTATTAGAGCAAATCAAACTACCTGGTAATTAACTTGCAAAACATTAAAAAGTAGTTGTCAAATATAAACAAATTTCATTTGTTTTTAAAAACATGGCATTCCAAAAGTTATCAGTATTGCTCTCATAACTATTCAACTCAAAATAATTTCCAATTAGTGGGTCAACAAACAAGACACACTTCACAAAAAGTGGTTTAATGTACTGGCTGTCGACACATTCAGCAACTTGCCAGTGGAGGCTACCATTTTAGCTTAGTAAGGTTTAAGACTGTTTTACATACCTTATTTTAATTAATAATCCTTATTATAATAAAATGTTTTACTAATCCTTTATTATTCTTTTTTAATTTGATCTCTGTTTGTATTTTATGTGTATACCATTGTATCACTTTTATTTTAACAACTGCCTAATATACTTGAATATATTTGGCAAGATAAACAAAAACATAGGAAGAGGAGGAGGAGGAGGAGGAAGAAGAAGAAGAAGAAGAAGAGGAAGAAGAATCACCCAATGTAATTATAAATAAATGTGAGGGAATAATGCATTATTAGAAAGCATGTAAATTATATAAATAATCAACATAACTTGTGAGGACCACATAGTCAAGTAATAAGAAAATAACAAGCATTAATTTAAAAAAATAAATGATTAAAATAGATGTATATATAAATATTTGAATGATGTAGCATGCAAGAGTTAACAATTAGATTCTGTTGCTAAAGACCTTGAGAATTAACAAGTAGAAGGGAATGCCATTGCTATTTTATAAGAAGGTGACATGTAACAATGCAGAAGAGAAGATTTTAAAAGAAGAAATTATTCTATGTGTATAATAGGAACAATGATGATATTACATGAGGTAGAGCAGGTTCCACATAATCAAACAGTTACAGTAGGATAGATTCTGTGGGAGATAATAGGAGAATAAACTCTGCATATAAGGTATAGAGACAAATTAATCTCCACACATTAGCAAGTACCTCAGCTCAGACTATCATGAGGAAATAATATTTGATTTGTGCTCCCCATTGAACAAGTAAATATCACATCATAAGAGAAAGTAACAGATAAATTATTCAAATAATTATCCAGATTACAATAATTAGAAAATAGCCAAGTGTTACCACACTACATACAAATTTGAAATGTTTTTGTAAGAGTCACATACAGGCAAAGGGCAAAGATTTTCAAATAAAAGAAAGTTATATAATTGAAAGCATCATCACTGTTATCATTTCTTAACACTGCTGTTTAAAATATAATCTATTGTTATATTTTCCTGAAACACCATAAACATTTAATTATTCATTTAATTACATTCTGCCACAACACTTATTTTAATCTTATTGTTCATTGCCTCACCGAAACAAGCTATTGATTATTAAGGGAAAAAGCAGCCTCCTTAGATGGCTCCATGCTGAAATGCTAGAAATAAGGTTCTTTTAAGCACAATTTTTGAAGATTTAGAAGCTTGTAACAGTGATGTGTCATAATTTAAAATATTTTAAAATCTATTTTAAAAAAAATTCTTTTAAGCAGTTAACATTTTTGGATTTAGCTGTTCTAATGTAATGTGAACTCAAGATTTTATTAACAAATTTGTGAACAATGAAATAATGAGTGAAGTTATGTGTATTGAGGGAATCTGGACTAACTGTTGTATTTGTTTAAGCTATATAGCGAGTAACTACAGAATTAAATAGTAATTTTAAATTAGAGCATTAGTGATTAAATTGAATTCTGATACTCTCCCTCACATACCCTCATTATGCGCATGCATACATTCACATATGCATCTACAGTCATACATACTGAAGTAATAATCGATGAAAAATTATCAAATGGACATTGTCTTGTTGAATCAAATGTAAATCCTGTGGCAAAGTTTCCTTTGTAGCATCTTTTGATATAATTTTGCTGTCCTCGAAAGAAAGCAATTTGTGCCACAGCGTCTATAACTTTATTAAGGTTCCTTGACTCTACATCTCTGAAATGAAAATAAGGAGCATATTGTGAATGTACATAATATTCCTTTCATTACTCATTTCTACAAGAAAACATTATTTAACCAATTATTAACCTATAAAATAACTTTTATTTTTGAATTCTTACAGACTGTATTTTCCTGTGACTTATTACATTCCCTGTTGATCGTGCATCTTATCTTATACCTAATAAATAGTATTCTGCTCTTAACAATCTGCATTGTTGTTAAGATCATAAGAAATTTGGTGAAAACTCAGGAAAACAAATATTTGGATCATTTAGCTGAAAAAATACCCAGTCTATAACTTCAAAATCAATTTTGATTTTGAATATTATGAAATATACCTTTTTATACACTAAGCAAAGAAACAACAAAAATTATTTTTAAGTGAAACTTTGTTTTTTGGTAATTATATTTCATTCATTCAAAATAATTCCCCATGATGGAAATTTTACCTAATTCCTTTGAAATATATGTACTTTACACTTTCTAAAAAGTTGAACAATTAAAATTGTCAGTAAATGTCCTGTATTGTACATCATTTTTGAGTTAATGGCTTATAAATCAATAAGGAACTTTAGAAAAATAGAAATGTACAACGATAATTTTTTAAAAATTATATTCTCTTGAACCAAAATTACTAAAAACACTGTGTGACAATCTGTGCTCCCTGACTGTGACCAGATAAATAATACTGATATGTGTGTATATAAAATAAAGCATATTTTTAAAATTTGATTGTGTGGAAGTTTTTGAATAGGACAATATAACTCATTTTTGAAATGTAATAAACTGAAAAATAAAAATAATTGAAAGGAAATTTTAATAAATTCATTGTTTGTTAGAGAAACTCATGATTAATTTTTTTTGTTATATTTATGAAAAGTTTTGAATGGTGTATCTTCTCAAATCAATTTTGTTGAGCTGCTAAACATTTCATTCATTAAAATATTTTATTTTTAACAGTGTCTACCTCAAATTCAGATTTTATTGCAATCCAATATAGTGTTATACACAATTGAATCCAGTTAGAGTAAGCAATAAAAGTAATGTATACCAAGAGTTGTTAACAAAGTAATACAGTAATATATACAATAAACTGTTAACAATCATTGTTGCACTAGTGATTTGCACATTGACACTAGCCTTCACAATCACAATTCAGCCAGCTGATTATGTAAAATATTGCTTAGTCATGCTGTGTAGTTTAATATACAGTTTTAGCAGTCTTTAAACACTTGTTCTTTCAACAAAATTATCTTAACATTATATTCATTGTACATATTTGAAACAATATACTTTTAAGATCCAAACAATCAGATATATAATTATGAAACTAGAGTAAGTAAAAATGCTTACATTCAGGCCAAAGGATTGAACTATACAAGACCAAACCCACTTTTACAGCTTGTTATCTTTATAGTAGATTATCAGATGGGTTACAGAAGATACATATAACAAATGGATTAAAAAATGAGCAAATGAATTTCTTTATTGAGGGTAGTTTCTATAAACTAGAGCAATTTTTATACAAATGAAAATAACTGTTACTGTATTTGTATTGTGTTTGTTGCTATTAAGATTATACAAATGTAGTTTTAGGACCTTAGATAGTTCTTATATGCTGTTTGTAAAATGACTAAGCATCTGTAGGTATTATTTTTGTTTTTAAGTTATTCCAATACTGTGTTTTTTATATTTTATATATTCATGACAAGCCCAAAAGATGTACATTGATCAGTGAGATGAATAAAGGAATTTAAAGAAATGGAAAGAAAACAGAGATTCTCTAGCAAAAATCACAGTCGGAACATGTGTTTACTTAGTAATAGCAGTGATTTTAAAATTGTCCAAGTGTTTGATGAATTCCAAATTCTGCCTACTAAGTATCTACTGTCATGACAATGCAAAAGAAAAGGAACACTTTGCCACAACAAATGTTGTTGTAATTGTTGACATCCAGCTATTTTAAATTGAAAAAAGAAAAAAAAGTGTTACATTGATATGAATTTTTCTACACATACTTCTACAAACAATCATCATCAATTGCTCCTCCTCCTGATCATCTCATTATAATCATTGCTGTCATTTTTCTTTTATCTACTTCTTATTAGGTATTTTAGAAAAGTATTTGCAGAAATGTTTGTATTACAAATTTTGCTGTGAGCACAAGAGGGTTACTATAAGCTGAAGCAATAGTCAAATCTCTAAAAAGTGGGTTGCTATGTGATGGCTTTCAAATTCCATCCTTATGTTACATTCAATTAGTTCCACTACAAATTCTTCCACATTCTATTCTTACATACACTTATTGTGCTTTCTCTACCATGTACTTAGTATTGCATGTCAAGATTTCATTCATTCATTCATTCATTATCTGTTTACCCTCCTCTTATGTAGGACTTACACCCTCCAGGACTTACAGGCGGGTGCCTGGGGTCAGAGGCCCGTCGAGGAGCAGACACTCATGGATCAGACAGAACATCCAGGATGGGTGATCAGCCCGATGCCTGGTATGGGATGAAGGAAGTGGATGAAGCGAAATGTTGGTGAAATGGATGAAAGGAAAGGTGATGATGCAGCAGTTGGTGGAATGAATGGCGGGGGAAACCGGAGAACCTGGAGAAAACCCGCCCAGATGCCGCTTCGTCCACCACAAATCCCACATGCAGGTCCCTGGGATTGAACCCGGATGTCAAGATTTCACCAGAAATAAATGTTTCAAGGCCTTACATATGTGCATGTGTGTGTGTGTGTATCTGTGAACAACATAACTCAAAAATGAAAGGTTGAATAAATGCCAAACTAGGTGTTTAACTTCAGTACCCATCTTCCAAAGAGGGACATACAGATTTTTCAAGAACTCCTCATCCCAAACTACCCTTTGCATGGAACATTTTTTGAATTTCTTATTTTCTAAAAAATTACTATAATGATTTTAGTTAAAATACAATACATTTAAACTATTTGTGTGATAAATAAAATGTATATATTGAATTTCGTGAGAATAGCCTTGAAGTCCTCTTCTTCTGAAAGGAATTTTCTATTTATATATCTTGTATACCTTAAGAGACAGACAAAAACTTACTACTCAAAGAATATAGCTTCCTTTAAAACACACAATTTATTTCAAATAATTTCTTTTTGCCATCAGGGATTTCTGAGATATCCTTACTATTTATTTGAATTTTTCAATATTTGTCATTTTAAAGTGCTGTCAATATTCAGTTGTTTCTCGCAATGTCTTGGAAAAGGTATGAAATTTCAAGACCAGCATATAGTGACCCACTTTCAAAAATCTGATCATTGATTTGGTTTCATCTAACCCCTTTGTACCTGCAACAAAATGTATAATGAGAGTATTACTGCAAAAATTTATGTTGACTAACATAAAGTAGATAGAAACATAAGCTTTCTTGACAATAGTTTGTAGAAGTTATATGAAAATAAATAAGATTATGTTACTTCTGATTTTGCTTACCTTTATTTGAAAAGGGACTTAGAAAGGGTCCTCATCATATTTTAATAAAACACTCAGTTTATTATGTTTTTGGAAGCAGAATAATTTGAAGTTTAATCATGTCAGTTTAATAGTAAAGATTATAAACATTTTTGTGCTTAAGATTACTTACTTCATATGCTCTTTAACATACTGCTCTACATGTGGTGACTTAAATTCCTCACAGACTACAACAGAAATAAAATCAGTGTTCCAGTCTAGGTATGTAGTATCTGCAGAGAAACTCAGAGAATTGTTCTGAAAATCATTATAAGCACTTCTAATCAGCATAAATGAACCAATCCAAGATAAAATGCAGCATACGATCCACAGTAATCTGTAATGAAGAAATGTGTTTATAAATACATTTTTCTGTAATAAACCTAAACTTTTGCTCTTTAAAAAGTAGGTAACTTTTGGGAAATAAACTATTTATCACTGCCTTTGTGTACATCACATTGAATTTTATTCTTGTGCATTTTATGTGATGGAACTATTATGAATTATATACTTCATGCCTGATTCAGCTATATAGAAGACACATGCACAAAATGATTTTGAAATTAAACCTTCATTAGCTAATTACTAACTATAGTCCTTTTGGTCCAAGAATGGGTCCTAACATTAACAATGCTTGTACTCTCTCTGTGCTCGACATTTCATGAATGCATAGCGAAGCTTCCTCTCTTCCCTTTATCAGCTGCTCAGCTGTTTACTTTTGGGACTTCAAGAACCTGTCATTGTTATCTTCCAGCTTCTAATTATCTTTCTTGCACAGTCAAGGTCACAGATTCAAACCTGGCAGCGGGCGATGGATTTTTCAGGTGTAAAAATCCTTAGCATGGCTTCCTTCAGAAGGAAAGTAAAGTCGGTGGTCCAGTGTCATAGATTTACGGCATGTAAAAGAACTTCAAGCCTGATAAAGAGGCCTCTGAGCAAAATTACCGGTCTTTCATGCCCAATATAGAATGGGATGCTAAGGACCACAGCAGTTATAGAGCATCCATAAATATATATAAAATTGCAGCAGAACTGTGTATTAAAGAAATACATACCCCTATCAGTGTACCAGGTGTCCAGCTTTTGGACAACATGTCCTCCTTTTTAGGCCTTGTCCTTCTGTCCTCTAGGCATTTGAAAATATATCAAAATGTTCAGCATTTTAAATTATATTACTATTGGAAGTAAAACCTTCACAAAAATGCATATTGTTACGTATATGAGAAAAGGAAATTTTAAAAATAGCACTATTTTTTATTACCTGGTTCAAACTCAAGTGTTGAAAACGTTTTCTCATTGTTAAGTATTCAGTAGTCAAATGAAAGAAATAGATTGTTACCTTCTTCTTTGAAGGGAATTACTACTTGTTCAGTATGTACAACTTTAAAAATATAACATGCATGGATTTTCATAATTAGGCCCTTGAAAAACAGCCTACTTCTCCTAAAACAAATTGCATCTAATGAAAAATAACATTCTCAATGAAAAAAAGCAGTGTTTGTTAATTATTTCTCTAATTTTCTGTGTTATAGTTTGAAAATGAAAAGAGAAACATAAAATAAAAATGTGCACTTGCTCTAAGATCTCATTACTAATCAATTGATTTATCATATTATGTAAGCTTCTCATTTAGAATAAGGATTAGCATATATAGCATAATATATTAGTATATGAAGACCTAATATATTTACATATTAAAAGTAATAATAAACTCCAAAACTATAATCTCAACACATAAAACAGTTGTTACATGTATATTCTATGGAATAGGTCAGGTGCTAAGTCAGGGCTGTATGGTGGAGGGTCCATGGTGCTGACCTTTAAGGCATCCAGATACACATTGTTAGTTTTGCTGTATGCGATGTTGTGTTGTCATTGTAACGTTATTTTACCTTTTGGGCATTTTTCACGAACGTTTTAAAAGATTTGAAGTAAACAGACATTTGTGTACCAATTGACAGTAACAGTATGTTTATCTACTAATGCTATAGTAGCAATATGACCCAGTTTAGAAAAGAAACTAGCAACCATCTTCTTACAGCACTGCGAGTTTGTCAGACTTTCGTAGGCTTAGGTTTAGTTTGAAACACCCATTGAGCCAATTGACTTTTCTTTTCAGGATCATAACAATAAACCTAAGATGCATTACCAGTAATGATATTCTAAACCAAATGTGAAGTGTCCCTTGGAACTTTTCCAGGGCTTTCTGAACCAAACAGTGCTTTGTTTTTGATCAGGAGTCAGTTAATGTGGAATCCACAAACAACAAAGTTTTGCCACATCTAATTGTTGATGTAAAATGTTTTGGATTTGAACTCATACCAATACCCAATGTTTCCTGAACAAATTCATAAGATGTCCATTGAACTTCTTCAAGCATTGCTCAAACAGCGGGTATATTTTCATCAGTAATAGCAGTTCTTGGGTGTCCTTCATAAAATTCATCACTAAGAAAAACTGATTTCTTTTGAATTCACTGTCCAATTATAAATGGATGGGGCTTCTTTGTCAAATGTATTTCTAAGCCAATCTTCACATGTTTAAGTATTAATGATGATTTAAAATCGTAAAAATTCACAGCCCGGAAATGTTCTCTAGTCAAATTGATTTTTGGGTGAACACAAAATCTTTAAATGATGATAATTAACAAACTATTAAAGGAAACCAAACAAACTATATGGCAATCACCTTGCAAAACATTAGAAAATATTTGTCAAATATAAATAAATTTAATTTCTTTTTAGAAACATGTTCTAAAAAATTTCAGTATCGCCCTCACACAATTTTACATTAATCCTACTAGGTGGTAGCAATATGGCAGAATTAGGTAACTTGCACAAGCGCAGAAACTTCTCCTGGTTATTCCAGACCATCCATACTCTCAACTAATTTAATTTAACATTACTTCGTTCTTGCCCTATATCACTGTACTTAATTATGTCTACGACAAACACCCACAAAAATGACTCTTTCTATTATCAGACAACTTATGCATAATAATCGTCATTATTATTATTGTTGTTGTTTTGTATTATTGTGTTGTCATTGTTGGGAGCAGCTGCAGTTATATCAATTTGTTCTTAATCATAACTAATATGCAGCAGATCCTATTGCACATTTTCAAGGCTATCGACCTCCAAAATTTTGTGAACACCCAAAATGTATACTCATGAGCAATGCTTCTTTAACAAGCATACTTATACGCTCCCTTGTGAAGAAATCTTGAAATAACATTAAAACAAGATTTTCTTATAATATATTAATAAAAAATCAAGTATGTATGGTAATAGTAATGTAACAGACAGTTATACAAGTTCATGTAACATTTACTATGAATTTCATTTAAAATTCTATATGATCGATTTGCATTTACAAAATAAATTTAAAGGTATTTAAAACCTAATATATCCATAATATCTTATAATTTTATTTTCTTTAGTTAACACCTGTAATTTTAAAAGGTTTTAATAACTTTGTTGCCAGATAATGCTTAATCATGGGAAGGGAAGTAGCCTGTGGTACAAACATCTTTCTCACTCAAATTCTTACATGCCTACTGTGGTAGTATTTAAATAACATGAGACTTCTGTCACTTCTCAGAGAGGTATATTTCCATGGCAATGTTCCCTCTGCTGTTGCTCTAGCCAGTTAGGTGCCACCACCCTCATTTCCCTTCACCCACAAGTTGAACTTTGAGGGATAACACGTCGCCATGTTGGCATGGTTTACTACTGCTCACTAGTGTCACGTACCAGCAAGTTGTTTGCTATTTGGCACATGCTAAACAGCTGATACATGCTCTAATACAACGTGGCAGTACAGCTCTTCCACTTCTCCGCTTAGAGTGAAATGTCAGGAGTCTCAGGTTATTTAAATGACACTGTAAATTGCAATTCTGTAGACATAAGAGTAATATGTTTTTCTAAGCATAGTATTGCCTGTAATACCATTCATTAACTGATAAAATTTCAAAACAATCAACAAATAGACATTTGAAATATCACTTCTGGTTCCTCATTTGGTTTTATATCCTGTATGTAACCTACCTTTCAGTCCAGTGTCTCTCAGGTTCAGCAATAAATCTCAAGCCATGGAGAGATGAATTCATACAATATTCTCTACATACTTTCCCCAACATGATGAAAGAGCTATTAAGCTGGTAGGAATCTGAAAAATTAAGCCAATAAGGTATAAATGTGTCTCAAAACCAATAAAGTTACAATAATGATGGATGAAGGTATAAAGAATTGAAGATAATGGGGTCCTGAAGAAATGGCACTGTACACTGTTCATTTTAGTGCTAGAGTGGTTTGAAAACTATGTCACACTGTAAGTATAACAAATTATATTTGTTTAAAAGCACCACGTTGTGGAAGCCAATTTACGAGAGCAACTATATGTTTTTCTTTACGCGATGCCATCTTGTGTGACGTCACTCCTTGTTGGTTCGTTTAACTCCATCTGGCGTAGCAATTTGTATCAATTAGTTTCTGAAATACTTTAAGGTTATGTATATTGTCCTCCGGCTCGCTATCATCTTTTCTTGGTAGAACTTGTATCTCTTGCAGGGTGTGAAGCGGAAAGGAATCTTTTGTCTAGAAATGATATTGACGAAGAAATTGGTTTTATAATCTTTATTGCAGAACACGTTCACGAACACTTTCACATATTTATCTTGATACTCGCCATACTGAAACTGTTTGTAATAACTTCTTATCACTTTTAACTCACGTACTTCAACTTTATATATTTAACTGTATAATACTTTATAAGATTTCTCGTACTTCTGCTGCGCGTAACTTGACGAAATGAAGGACTGACTGACGATATGTACTGTACTGAGAATTCCGTTGAACTGGAGGCTGACGTGTTATGTGTTGAGAATCTTGTTGCACACTGGGGGACACGCTACCTCGACCTGGCTTATTTATAGGCTTGCCTCAAGATACGCCTAAAGATTATAAATGAACTGCTATTGGCTAATAAAACGCGCCAACATTAGCGTCTATTTTACTATCCAATGAAAACCACTAATACATATTACTTTTAGGGAAAATTCTAGAAGCTTTTTTACCGAAAAGGCGCGAAACATTACGTAACTTCCTGGTACCCGGTAACGATAAACAAATCACCCCTTCGCTGCATTCTTGCGCCATTACTAACAGTTTCAGTAAAGCCCTATATTATTATTTACCAATAATAATTACAATTAATAAACCTCTGAAATCAATGTCACATAAAAATACATATTCATATTACAATAATTATTTACATTTGAGTAATTTGTGATACAAATTACCGTCTCATATGCCCCACTAGAAACATAATTATAAATATTTATAACCTGTTTGGAAATTTTATAATTTTATTTTTAGTCTCCTAAATCTTGTAACACACGCTATCACTTTCACTTAACACTTCACACGCATTTAACACACGACATATGTTTTATCTCGCCACTACTTACTGGCTCTGGTTTAATTAATTTAGATATTCATCTGACATCACAAACTTTTTTTTATAGCAAATACTTTACCCTAAATTATTTAACTAGTGTTACAAAAAATGGTTTACTTTCTTATATTGTTACCAAAAATTTATCATTTCAAGAATTTTTTTGTAATTACTATACATATTTACCAAAATATTCACCCTCTACACAAATATTTACATCTCTTAAATCTAGACAATGTTTCACCTTTTCTGTTTGCTACACAAGTATTTGTTTTATTTATTTTTACCAATTTTTGTTATTTTGTACTTTACAAATATATTTACATCTCTTAAATCTTGACAATGTTTCACCTTTTCTGTTTGCTACACAAGTATTTGTTTTATTTATTTTTACCAATTTTTGTTATTCTGAATTTTATTTCAACAATACTCTTGGAATTGTATTTACGTACTTTTTAATTTAATATCATCTTAAGTTTCAATCTTTGCATTCTTAATTTTCAAATGTTGTTACAGTTACTAAAAAAAATTTAATTTATTTATTTATATTTTTTTTTAAACATTTCTCTCTCTTTTTTTTTTTTTTTATTTTTTTTATAATTTATTTCTCTTTTCAAATGACACATAAATAATTAACCCTCTTACGTTCCAATACATTTCTATGCAAGTCATCTTTAACTATCCAGCATTTACATCTTATTGCTATTTACCCTCCTGGATCAAATTGTGTGTGGCTAAACATTACTCGTAGCCGTAACCTAACCTTCCAATTTTTGTTAATGAATAACCTCTTGTATTCATATGAAATTTCGTTCCCTGATAATATTTGAAAACAATCTACAGTTTCTTGAACAATACATCTTTTGACAACTTTCATTTTCAATTCATCTGCTATCTTTATAACTTGAGAATACTCTGACAAATCTGTACCAAACTGTACTGGACTGGAGTTTTCAATTTGAATATCTTGGTACAATTTATTTCTTTGCATTACTGACTCATTTTGTATTTCTGATATTTCCCCTCTGAAATTAACTTGCGCCTGATTTACATCTACATTCCTAACCTCATTTATCTCTCTTGTCTCACTTGCAATACTACTCGTTTGACTTCCTAACTCTGTGCCTTCTACATTAACCTCACTTTTAGTATTAACCTCACTTTCTTTGTTACCTATTTCCTTGCTCATGTCTAGCATTTTCTTTGAATTTTCTCCTATCTCACTTACTATTACTTCTTCATTTTCATCTCTCATTTCTGGCATACTACTATCTAGCTTCGTAACTTTCTTTTCAATTTCTTCACTGCTTTGATCTACTTTTTGCTCTAATATCTCATTACTCCTACCAATATCTTTTCTGTTTTGTTCAAAGCTTTTACCAATATCTTCCCTCAATTCCCTATAACTCTTATCCATATTCTGAGTTAGTTTTTGTTTTAATTTCTCACTACTCTTTTGCATATCTTCTCTAAATTGATCTACAATACTCTTACCAATATCTTTCCACATTTCCCTACGATCTTTTCTTATAGCTTCTATCAATTCCCTATGATCCTTATTCATTTCCTCATGAATCTTTTTTATCATATCCATAATCATTCTAGTATCAGAACTAATATTTCCTGCTATTCTATTCTTACTTTCTGCACTAACATTTTTTTTCTCCAATACTACATTGTTTGAGCTTTTTTTTGTAACCTGTATTGACTTACAGCTAACTGTTACACTATCTCCCTCCATCATTGTTTCTTCTGTATTACTTGCAGCCATTGTTTTTGTTTTCTAAAAAAAAATTACGATACCTTGTGATGCTTTCTGTTGATGTAGCTTTGATGTCCAGCGTTCTGCCCCATTCTCCTAGATTTGTATGTCGCTTCTGCGTTGTGTTGTGATGAATCTACGTTGTCTTGTTGTTTTGTAGTTGAATTCCTTGTTGCATCGTAATCTCGGAATTACGATCGAAGTCTGTCGTCCCTTTTGTTTCTGGAATCTGCGTCTTGTAGATCATTTCACCGCTGCATTCCTGGTTACTCTGCTTCATTCCTGGTCATCGTTTTCCTTTCCTTGTCACTTCGCCTTCCTTTCCTGGTCATCTTCGCCCCACGTCCTGGGTGCCAATTTGATGAGTATAACAAATTGTATTTATTGTAACATTATTGTAGCTCCGCGTTTGGAAGCCAATTTGTAAGTATAACAAATTATATTTGTTTAAAAGCACCACGTTGTGGAAGCCAATTTACGAGAGCAACTATATGTTTTTCTTTACGCGATGCCATCTTGTGTGACGTCACTCCTTGTTGGTTCGTTTAACTCCATCTGGCGTAGCAATTTGTATCAATTAGTTTCTGAAATACTTTAAGGTTATGTATATTGTCCTCCGGCTAGCTATCATCTTTTCTTGGTAGAACTTGTATCTCTTGCAGGGTGTGAAGCGGAAAGGAATCTTTTGTCTAGAAATGATATTGACGAAGAAATTGGTTTTATAATCTTTATTGCAGAACACGTTCACGAACACTTTCACATATTTATCTTGATACTCGCCATACTGAAACTGTTTGTAATAACTTCTTATCACTTTTAACTCACGTACTTCAACTTTATATATTTAACTGTATAATACTTTATAAGATTTCTCGTACTTCTGCTGCGCGTAACTTGACGAAATGAAGGACTGACTGACGATATGTACTGTACTGAGAATTCCGTTGAACTGGAGGCTGACGTGTTATGTGTTGAGAATCTTGTTGCACACTGGGGGACACGCTACCTCGACCTGGCTTATTTATAGGCTTGCCTCAAGATACGCCTAAAGATTATAAATGAACTGCTATTGGCTAATAAAACGCGCCAACATTAGCGTCTATTTTACTATCCAATGAAAACCACGAATACATATTACTTTTAGGGAAAATTCTAGAAGCTTTTTTACCGAAAAGGCGCGAAACATTACGTAACTTCCTGGTTCCCGGTAACGATAAACAACTCACCCCTTCGCTGCATTCTTGCGCCATTACTAACAGTTTCAGTAAAGCCCTATATAATTATTTACCAATAATAATTACAATTAATAAACCTCTGAAATCAATGTCACATAAAAATACATATTCATATTACAATAATTATTTACATTTGAGTAATTTGTGATACAAATTATCGTCTCAACACACAAATATTCATCTGCTCACTTTGAGTAGAAACAGAAAACCTGTAATAGGAATGAACTGGAAGGATGTGTAGAGACACATAGGAATGTTACTTGCTGGTTTTGCAGAGGTGATACAAACTAAGTCTACCTACTAGGTATGTGATAGAGAAAGTAAAAAAAACACTCTGATGTGATACATTCACATGACTTTCTCTACCCTCTATCACTTATTAGTGTGTATACAAATTATTCTTATACAAGCTTATTTTTCTATCTACTACTTTTTCATCCATAAACCTTTGCAGAAATAGCTACATACACATTTCGTTATAGATACAAAGAGAACTATGATAGTCAAATGTTTAAGAATTGGACGCTATATGCCAGCCTTAAAATTCCATACAATCATGAGAAACAACTGAATGTTAAAAGGACTTGAGAATAACCAAGGAATGAATAATTCGAACTTCTAATAACGGATATTTCAGAAATTACTTATACCACAAAAAAATTATTTTAAATGAATTGTATGTTTTAAAGAGATCTACATTTTTGTGTAGTGCATTTTCATTTTTTGCTTAATGTTTACAGGTTATACAAGATTATACAAAATTTCTTCCAAATGAAGTGGACTTCACAGGCTATTCCCAAAAAATCCAAGATATAAATTTTATTTGTCATGTAAAATATCTTTAGAGTATGGTATTTTAATCAAAATGTTTACAGCCATTTTTTAGAAAATAAAATTTTTTGAAAAATCTTCCATGTAAAGGCTAGCTGGGTTGGGGGAATTTTCTTTAAAATCTTTGTATCTCATCTTTGGAAGGTACTGAACTTAAATACCAAGTTTGGTGTTGATAGAAATTTTTGGTGGAATACAATACTTCTGCTTACTATGTGTAGTAGAGAAAATAACTAGTATGCTTATCTGTGCTAAGTTCTTCTTCACCTCCCAGAACAAAATATCTCATAGGTAAGTACCTATCCAAAAGATTGATGCAATAATATTTTTTGGGGAACAATGTAGTCCGCCTCCATGTGGTGTTCCCTGGGTAACGCTAAATGGACTACAACACAGGCATGCTTCCCAAGCCAAAAATGTTGAAACAAGAGCAATTCTTAGTGCTATTTTGGAATGCCGGTGGAATGAACTAAAGTAAAAAAAAAAAAAACCATGATAGACAATCTTTTAAGAGACAATGACGTAGATGTATTCATCATAGCTGAAGCAAATATAGATCAACAGAAGGAAAAATTCTATCAGTTCCCAAAATACAACACAAATATATTAGAAAAACACAGACAGATAGCAAGTGGCATACTTGGTGGCATTAAACAATGCATAAATGGAAAACCTGAAATTATAAAAGAAATGAACCAAGATGATACTTCTGAAATAATAAGGATAACAGCTTGTAAACAGAAACATAAACTTAAAATCTATGGTATCTATAGCCCACCCAATAACAATCACCTCAACCTGGACATAATACAATCATAATTGGTGATCTCAATGGACATTCTCCAAGATGGGGCTGTAGTGACAACAATAAAGCGGGTGAAATTATTGAAGAATTAGTAGACTCCAACTAAATGAAAATATTACATAGGGATGAAGACCCAAAAACCTACATACACTACTCAGGACAGTCAGCCAATCCAGACATTGCTATCATATCAACTGATTTAGAAGATAAAACTATAAAAAAAGTAATCGAAGATAGTGGTAGTGGACATAGATCTATAATAACAAAAACAGATCTAAATCATCAACTGCCTAGAACAAAGGGAAAAATAAGACCTAAATGGAATTTTAAAAAGGCACACTGAGAAGAATATAAAACAATAACAAACAAACTTTTCAAAGAAATTAAATTGGAACAAAACATAAACAAAGTAGTGAAAGAACTAAATGCCACAATTCTAAAAGCTGCAAAACAATGTATCCCAAGAGGGAAAATTCATAAATACAAACCCTTCTGGAATGAACAATTAGCACAACTCAAATCAAAATGAGATAAAACTAGAGAAAAAGCAGAGAGGACACAAGGCAAAACAGATGTTATAGAATGGCAAAAAGCAAACACACAGTTAAAACAGGCTATAAAACTGTCAAAAAAACAGAGCTTTGAAGAATTTATAAACAAACTAGACTATAGAATAAATAGTAAGATACATAATTACATTAAACAAATAAATAGAGAAAACCAACAAAATCAGCCATTAAATGTCAATAATAAAGGAATATATGAGGATAACCTTATAGCAAAAAAATTAGCAACATACTATAAAAATAGTACTACATTAAAAAATAAAAACAAAAAACAGAATAAATACTAAAGAAATAGCAACCTCGAAGATACGTCTAACTTTCAGAATATCTTCAATGAGCCATTCACACTCCCAGAAATAAAGCAAGCAATAAGGACACTAAAAAATAAAAGGAGCCCAGGCCTTGATAACATACATCCAAAACTGCTCAAGAATTTAGGACATGAAGCACTCCATACTTTATTAAAAGTTTTCATAAAATCTGGACAACCAGAAATAACATAACAAAACTGTGGAAAAAAAGGAAAAATTATACCCATTAAGAAGAAAGGAAAACCAACTCAAATGATAGATAGCTATAGACCAATATCCTTAACATCAAACATAGCAAAACTCTTAGAAAGAATAGTAGCTACAAGACTGACATACTATCTAGAAACACAAAATCTATTAGTCCCTGAACAAACTGGATTTAGGAAGGACAGTTCAGCAATACACCAGGTTGTAAGACTCACACAGGACATTAAAAAAAATTCAACAACAACAATAACAATAATAATAATAATAATAATAATAATAATAATAATAGTAATAATAATAATAATAATAATAATAATAATAATAATAATAATAATAATAATAAGAAGAAGAAGAAGAAGAAGAAGAAGAAGAAGAAGAAGAAGAAGAAGAAGAAGAAGAAGAAGAAGAAGAAGAAGAAGAAGAAGAAGAAGAAGAAGAAGAAGAAGACTACTCTAGCACTGTTTGTCGACTTCAAAGATGCATTTAACACAGTA
This sequence comes from Deroplatys truncata, assembly GCA_030765065.1. Classification (NCBI taxonomy): domain Eukaryota; kingdom Metazoa; phylum Arthropoda; class Insecta; order Mantodea; family Mantidae; genus Deroplatys; species Deroplatys truncata. Next base: position 202,690,096 of record CM060984.1, on the reverse strand, counting down.
TGGTGAGAAATGCTACTATACAGATGAAGACATATGGCATATCAGGCCACATGCTAAACTGGTTTCAAACCTTCCTATCCCAAAGATGGTTTGCAGTACAATACAAAACAGCCACATCTAAATGGAAACAAACAAGAGTTGAACTACCTCAAGAGTCTGTTACAAGTGCTATATATATATATTGAAATGACCTAGTAGATGTGGGTGGCAACTAAGGGGAAGATAATGGAAAGAGCTTTGAAATTTTGGTTCAGAACTTTAAATCTAGGAAAAAGTAATGTGTTAAGACAATGTTTTGAATACCAAGAGAATAGCTTAATGAATGATGGATGGGTAAGTAAATTACGGAACATTTTGGAGAAAAATGGGTTAGGACACATGTGTAGAAGGAGAGAAAATAACGTGAAAATTTTTTGGAAAAAGGCGATGAAAAGACTGGAAGATATAGAAATACAAATCATGTTCAGTGAGATTGCCAAAAAGAGCTCATTAGTTTATTATAGGCCAATGAAAAATACATGGGGTAGGGAAAAATATATAGACATAGTAAACAAAGAAGAGAGAGAATCTATTGCATGGTTAGGAACCGGAGCATGGAGGCTAAAAGGGCTAAGACAGGGTATTCCTCAGAACCATTGTCCGATATGTGGTGGTAATGAAGACATTGAACACATAGTATTTAAGTGCCAAGGAACAGAAAATTGGAGAAAAGAATTTTTTAATAAGAAGTGGTTGAAGGGGGATAGAAATACACTTATGATTGAAATGATATGTAAGGATGCTAGAAGCATTGTACAGTTTTTGTGTGAAGTAAAAAATAAATGGCTTTGGACAGTGGAAAGAGAAAAGTAAGAGGTAGTGCATCTTACTTTGAATGGAAAACTATAGTGAATGTGTGATGGTTAAGTAATCAATAAGTGAAAAGTGAAAAACAAGTGGAAATGGGACATGAAAAAAACTGAAAAAAAAAAGAGCAAGGTAATTTATTGACAAGAAATTGTAAAATGTAAATAAACTGTAGTGATTGTTTACTGAATGAGTGACCAGGGTCAAAGTGCAGTAGACAATCACATTTGTAAAACTCTTAGCACAATAAATACTATACTATACTATACTATACTATACTATACTATACTATACTATACTATACTAAAGAAAGTAGGTAACATACAAGTAGGAATGTTTGCTGACGACGTGGTAATATGGACTTCAGCAAAGAACATAAGATCTGGGAAACATTACAAAAAGTTACAAACAACAATGGAGAATACAATCATAACCCTAGAACAGTGGACTAATAATAACAATATGGAAATAAATACAGGAAAAACTCAGTATCAACTATTCACAATGCAGCATAAAACTGAAAATATATGGCTGCAAATCAACAACAAAAAACTACAAGAAGCAACTACAACAACCTATCTAGAGATAGAATTAGATAAAAAACTATCAATGAAAGAACATGTAAACAATATAACGAATAAAATCAACAAAAAGAACATTTTAAAATGTTTAGCAGGAATAAAATGGGGTGGAAACATGGACCTCCTTAATAATACATATAAAACATACATAAAACCTAACCTATTGTATGGAGGAGAACTACTAGCAACAGTAAACAAGAGGCTTAAAAGTAATCACAAAATAATTCACTAAAAATAATAACAGGAGCTGTAAAAACAATACCAATTACAGTATTACAAAGCTTCACAAAAAACATGGCTATAGAATTGGAACACGAGTTGAAAGCAATTATTCTAGCACAAAAACTGCAAGTCAATAGAAACAAATACAAGTGGTACCACACAGCAGATACTATAAGTAATTTAAAAACTCAAATAAGCTTCAAAACATATATTAATAACTTAAAATACAAGAATATAATTACAACAAATATAATTGCAACAGAGGTAATGAGTCCAATAGAATACATTGATATGCAATATCAGAATGACCTGATATATACAATACACTAACAAAACAATCAACCAGATGAAATGAGAGCCATAGCAATAGCTACAGAAAATGAAAGATACCCAGAAAAAGAATGGCTCCGAATATATACAGATGGATTCCTCATCAATAAAAAAATGCCGGTGCAGGAGTATACTGTAAACATTTTGCACAGTATCTAACATTAGATGAAACGTTAAATTAACAGCTATAAAAGCAGCATTACAGAACATTTTATATAGACCATACATAAAACAAAAAATAGTCATCTTATCAGACTCAAAATCAGCCATAGATGGAATAGTAAATTATAATAATAAAACAACAAGAAATATTAAAGAAATAAGCAGCCTAATTTAAGCAGTTGAAACTAGAAATCATGTCACTCTACAGTGGATCCCAGCTCATGTCAAACTTTTGGGCAATGAACATGTGGATCAATTAGCAAAGAAAGGTGCAATACAACAAATAAAACCTGTAGTACAAATAGAAATAAATAAATAATTAAATAACATTAAACAACATTTCAAAAGACAGCAGAGACTTGATGAAGAAGATAAATTAAAAGATAAAGATTATAAGAATATTAAAGATAGAGTTGATATACAATAAATGCCAAGGAAGACTGCAGTGGCCTTATTTAGGATGGCAACTGGCCTTGATTGCCTTGCAGAACACCTCTACAAGATACGATGCCTACCTACACCCAAGTGCACTCTGTGTGAAGAAGATTCTGAACAAACAGCATCTCGCCAAATGCAAAGGCCTTAAAAGTGATAACTTACAGACTTTATATTGGAAAGCCAGAGGGAAAATGATGCAGAACAATTAATCCCCAGTGTCATTGGTGAACAACAACAACAACATAATTATTATTTGAAGTGGAAACAAATCAGCTATAGTCTAAAACATGAATGTTATTGTTGTTGTTGTTGCTGCTGTATGTGCTGATAATAATTATTTTTTTGCTTTTGAGTGATCAGTGTCCCTTTAAACAACACATTCAACAATTTTTGTGAAAATGATGATGAATGATTCTGTATCATTTTGTAGAAATAAATTATATATTTTATCCACAAGGCAAGTTTATAGCTTAGGGCAGGCATCACCAACTAATTGTTCTTCAGTAAAGTAGAGAGAGTAACCTTGCTTGTTGCTCCCACTGAATAACCTACTGTGCCCTGCATCTAATCCACTGTTCATTGGTTAATACACCTATTGTAGATTCATGATTGACAGAATAATTTAACTATTATAATGTCTCTTACATTGGTATTTATATTTCTGATTTGAACATATACATATTTTCATAGGTTTGGTAATTGTAACATAAACAATTGCAAAAAATAATGACAATTATTATGGTATTAACATAGTAAAACAACAAGCTCCTTAACTTGGTCAGTACCATTATAGTTGCATTGTAACACTAACAGTAGAGAATTGCTTTGTAATGAAAAACTTTCACATTAATTGCAGTAAATATGAACAGGCCTCTTGGTAATTAAGTAGTATCTAACATAATTCAAGCAAACTACAATAGACTTAATAAGTGAAGTGTTACAAAGGAACAAGAGACCCACCACTGCTGTCAGAAGCCTGTCTCTGATCTCACGTGTTTACCCACTGCAGTGCACAGAGCAAGCCTGCTTGCTCTAGCACAACATCATGTGAGTTAGTGATGCCTGGCTTAGGGACTTTTGAAATATTCACTGAACTGACATATGGTGTAACAGCAATTAATAAAGGCTAGCTGACATACGACAGTATGGAATGTTTGCATTGAACCCCACTCAATATAGAATCCATCATTTGCCGCCAAACAAGAAGGCTTAGGTTGTCCTTAGTCTGAATCTTGAGTATCTACCAATCTAATTATGGTATTTTCATGATTTTTCTTAGTTACTAGGTGAAAGCTACTCAGTTTTTCAATACTGTACACTATTCCTTAACTCATTTCATTAATTTCACATCTTAGCATGTTAAACACCTATAGGGGCTGCATTAGATATTAATTAGAAGCAGAATCATTTTTGCCACCCCTCTGAGGCATGATGTAATGAATGTGTACCTGCATGGCACTAGTTACTCCTTGATGTCTGCAGCAGACACCATTGACAGTACAGCTTATATCACTCCCTCTGAGGGGTGAGATAATGCACACATGCCTGATACTAGATGACATGCTGTCTCCCATTAACTGACAGCAGGTCTCCTGTAGTACTGTCTTACTTCACTTCAATCCATTCTTTGGAAAAGTGCAATAGATAATCAATGCTCACGGAGCCACATTCTCAACAGTTTTTTAACTTATCTTACAACATATGCAATTTATCACATCTGTGGTACTCTGGATTATGAAGTAAGAATGTTTTACTGAACAGGATGAGGTAGAGGAAGGAGCAGATCACATGTAAATTTTCGAACAGAAAGTGAAAAACAAATCTCTCCAGACTGCCTCGATAGTTCAGTAGTCAGCATTCTGGCTTCTCAACCCAGACGATTTGGGTTCAATTCCTGGCTAGGGCAGGAGAAATTTCCTTAAATTAGAATCATTCCCTACCTACTCCAGAGAGTCTGGAAGTATGAATGTGTGAGTGATTGTGAATGAGTTTCCTAATAAAAATCAGTTAAAAAAAAATATCTCTCTCCATTTTCTCTCCATGTTCAAGGCAACGCTATCATATTACATTCTTTTGTGCAGAGAATATTGTAATATATCTCTTATATGTTCTTAATAAATGTTAAATATCAAACAGAATGACATTCAAAGGAAAATACAAACATTTAATTATGCAATGTGGCACAATCAAATGAATACTATTAAACAAAACGAGAAAAGGACACTATACAAAAATTTTACAAATGTTAGCAATACCATCTATTATATATGGATGTGAATGTTGGATGCTAAAAAGAAAAGAAGCCAGACAGATAGAAGTACTAGAGATGAAATTTCTGAGAACAGTGGTGGGCTTTAAAAGAATAGACAAAAAGAAAAATGAAGACATCAGAAAATTAACTACCTAAATATATATAATTTGAATGAGACATCATCCAGGAGAGATAGTCGTGTATACATGGAGTCACTACAACCCCGCCCGCTACATGCTGTTGAACTTATTAGCAAACATGATTCCATTTTATCTTGAGTAATGAATGAGTTTAATTTTGTGATACATCTAAGTAAAGGAGAATGTAAATAACAAATCTATAGAACTCACGATGCAGGAAAGTTTTCTAGGATATTTTAGAGTTGGGAATGGAAGTGCATAAGGCTTAGTTACTACAGTTTTAGAATTCATTGAAAACAATGGAATTTCCATACAACAATGCAGAAATCAAGATTAAGATGGAGTGAAAGCAATGAGTGCAAGAGTGGATCAAAGATTGGAGCCGGCTTCCAATTGTGTAAATTGTGCTGCCCACAACTTGAATTGTCCTAAGAGATGCAGCTAAGATACCACAGATAACATCCTTTTACAACTGGCTTGAAGTAATATATAGGTTTTTCAGTTCCAGTATTAAAAATAACTACTATAGAAGAAATGACAATCGAAAAGAAAACCCCAACTACCAATCAAGATGGTCTCCAGCTTATGATGCTTTATTATCCGGTCGTTTCCGTTATCGAGATATCATGAGCGCTTTAAGCAATATAACAGTGACTAAAAGTTTAAATTAGGTAACGTAGCAACTTCCGCAAGAAAACAAATGGAAACGTACGAGTCTGTGGTTCAGACAGTGTTAGAAATGTCCAGTATCGTCAAAAAATATACAGTCGCCTAATGAAGATATACAGCATTATAAAACTACTGGGCGAAGCATTTACTTCATTTCAGCAATTTAGAAATTGTTTTAACAAAGAAAAACAAGACATCGAAGAGATGGCAAACACATGAGGAATCGAATGTCGTCTTGCAAGAAAATGCACAATTAAAACAAAGAAATGTTTTGATGAATTGCGTAGGATAGAAGGCTGAGTGATCTCGAACTGTATTTCACATTTAATGTGTTCTGTGGTTATTTGGATGTTGTGTTAGATCAATAACGACTCAGATTTAAAAGCATGATGGACTTCACTGAAAAGTTAAAGTGTTTTGTGACAATGAACTGCGTTCAATTGCGGAAATTGTAGTGAGCTTTCCGAATGATATTTCACCACAATTTCTTCACTCATGGTCCGTAATGTACTTCAGAGCGATATCTGGGGTATTAAAAGTGGATCATAAACGGTTAACAGATCTAATCCTTATAAACTAAAACCACATAATTATTTCTAGTGTCCTTGGAGTCTTAGTGGCGTTGAAATTATTTCTGACTCTCCCTGTGACAGTGGCTTCAGCAATAAGGACTTTCTCAAAATTAAAATCAATTAATCACCACGTGCACAATTCGATGACGCAGGAGCGTTTGTCTCCCTTTGAAGCGGAAAGGGCACACACATTAGATCTTCACGTGCTAATGGATGAATTCGCTAGGAAGAATCCTGCAAGAAAACGGCAATTAACATTCAATATTAACTGTGAGAAGTGCATATTTATTATTATTATTATTATTATTATTATTATTAACATTATTTATCATATACTTTTAATATATGGGTCTCCATTTGACTCTACAGTGGGGATCAGGAACAGTCCGCTACGCCACTGCAGCGAGAATAAAGTAATTTAGATATTTTTAGTTAACAATTTAAGCAGGTTTGGTAAATATGCCCTCCTTCTACGAGCCACTAAATGTTAAACGTTTAGCAACATGTGGAAAAACAAAACAGCCAGCGAGGGAAGGAGAGTCACATGCGACTCCCGTTTTCGCCACGTCTGATTTAACGAAATGGAATAAAATAAAGTGATTTAATTGAAATACTTAATAAACGAGACTTACAACTTAACTGCCATATTTATATAACCTTCTATAAAGGGAATAAACATTAGTGCAATGTTGATAACGTTGTTTATACCGAAGATATAAAAGCGAGCGGACGAGTGATACCCAAACTTTGTGAAGCTTGCGTGTGGGATAAGTTATTCCGGCGCCTTAGCCGCCGCGAATTTACGAGGTCGTAACTCCAAAATTACGGTTTGTATTTAACAAAAATACTAAACTGTGGCGAAACAATGATCTTAAGGTAGCAAATGAAGATAAAAAATGTACACTAAGATCCGTCTTAATCCTTCCGCATTTGAATTACAATACGAAAAGTGCGGAAAACATAGTTTTTTTCTTCTGTTAAAATAAATGCTCATAGACTAAATTCCATTATAATGTTTCATTCGTATTTGAAAATGTAATAGTCTGTTAAGAGACTGACATCTTTTTCCCTTATATTCATTATAGCCGAGTACAAGTCTACATAACAAATGCATATACTAGGGCGGACCGAAACGTAATGCACAATAATTTTTTCTGCCTAGGTATTGCAGCTGGAATGTTGCAATTTCACACAGATATGGTTTGAAGTTTTCACTACAGAAGGTATTTTTTGTTTCACGTACAGCTCTAGCGAGAGAAGCGTGAACTACGCAACATGTTACTGTTGTCCACGTGTGAAGAGCAGAGAGGTGTGGTTCGATATTTGTGGGCCAAAGGGCATAAACCGAGTGATGTTCACAGGGACATGCGTGGCGTGTATGGGGATGATTGTATGGACCGTAGCAATGTCAGGTGGTGCGCATTCTTCCTAGAGGGCCGTGTGAACCTTAGTGATTCGCCACGCTCCGGGAGGCCGGTAACAGCTGCAACCCCGCAGAATGTCAGAGGCTGCAATTTTGAACGACCGGCGTGTGCAACTGCGAACCTTATCGCAACAGTTCAACATTTCATATGGTGCAGTGTACGATATTGTTCATGACACGTTGAAATTTCGTAAAGTTAGTGCTCGTTGGATGCCTAAGAACCTGACAGACAACCATAAGGGCCAGCGAATGATGGTGCGCTTGGATCACCTAACGCGGTACACCGCAGAAAGGCATGACTTTCTGAAAGGAATCGTCACTGGTGATGAGTCGTGGGCATACCACTACACGCCCGAAACCAAGTAGGCAAGTATGATGTGAAAACATGCTGGTTCCCCAGTGAAGAAAATATTCAAAGTGACTCAATCTGCTAGGAAAGTGCTTGTGACGGTGTTCTGGGATGTGCGTGGTGTTGTATTGGTGGACTTTGCTGAACACGGGACCACTGTGAATGCTGCTGCCTACATGAAAACTTTGGTGAAGTTGCGTCGTGCTCTTCGTGACAAACGCCACAACATGAATGCTGACGATCTGAAAATTCTTCATGACAATTCTCGCCCCCATGTTGTTGCTGCTGTTCGTCAGAAAATCAGCAAATTTGGTTGGGAGGTGCTCAGCATCCACCAACAGTCCGGACCTTGCACCGTCGGACTTTCATCTGTTTGGTCCCATGAAGAAATACCTGGCCAGCCAACGCTCTGCGACAGGCGCGGAAGCGAAATCAGTAGTCCGCAGATGGCTATACTCCAAGGAAACCGACTTCTACGAACAGGGCATATTGAAACTGGTATCACGATGGCAGAAATGTGTTGAAAAACTTGGTGACTATGTCGAAAAGTAGGTAAAAGGTGTAAGTTCATTTATGATTTTTTTTAACTATTAAACCTTTTTGTAAAAAAATTATTGTGAGTTACTTTTCGATCCGCCCTCGTACAAAGCTTATAGGTCAACATATTTACTGTGATTTATATATTAATATAAAAAATAATATATTCTTTATTGAGATTTTTAAAGGGAAGGAATTACCTACCATTGTTATCTAAAGTCTTTAGAGATCTCAAATAACGGTGTTAATTGATTTCTTTTTAATTAAATATTAGGGATATATTAGTTACCTGGAGTCAGGAATCTGGTGAAGCAAGCCTCTTCTCAGTGATTATTTTCAAACTGTCGTGAATATATAAGAACAAAAAATTCGACTGAGGATTTTTGACTATAACTGCCCTCCAGAAGGTAATTAAACACTTGACTACACATGGCGTGACGGAAAGTAGTGTTTTATAACCGATATTAATAATTAACGAGAGGAAAAAGCAATAACGCAAGCCTGTGGCGTAACAAAATAAAATGTTCGTGATCCATGCTTATCTCAACAGTCAGGGTATGACAGCGACAGGAGTCTCCGTTGTCACATGCCTATTGAGTTAATTGGAAATCGAAAATAAGAAATTTTCAGCTAAACTGATCAGAGTATGTTCAAATGATAGGTATAATTGTCTATCACATATCCGAAATCAACAAAGGTAAATACTATACAATTTATTCTTTAATTCTGTTTGTTAAGGGAGATAGCGAAAACTGCCAAAAAATGAAATCTTGTAATTCTATTTCACTTCACAGAAAAAAAAAGCCATAATAACTCCCACACACTTTGAAGTAGAGAGGCAAACTTTAGCACATCTTTTATGGGAAGTTTTGGCCTATAAATTGATACAACCATTAGATATGGTAACTTCTGTGTTCTCAAACCATGTACTAGTCGGCCACAATATGAGTGCGCTTCGAGGAGGGCGCTATTGTTTTTGTTGACATGCCTAACGTCATCAAGGTCTGAGCGGAGCGAGGGACAAGCGATAGGGAAATGTTCAGTAGCACAATAAAAACAATACTACATTTGTCTCTCAGTCTCGTTAGTAAATGCAACTCGGAGCTGCGGATGTTTTTTCTACCTGATTGTCCTTCCGATGCCCCTCTCACTTGATCTACAACTGTTTGGTTCCTCTTCCCATCGAACACACTCATATCGTGGCCGACTAGTAGTTGCTTTGCAAATATACGCGAGTTTGTTTTCTCCATTTTTACTTTGAACAGCTTTTTTCTGTGAATTACATTTTCTGGCATAATGATCCGTTTTCCCAGAAACCATTGTAGATGACAAAATTACATTTTAGATGATAAAAGCAACCTCTAAGTGCTGTTGTAGATTTACTTTAGAGTTAATAAGATGAAAGGTTATTTTTTAAAAAAAAATAATTGCTGAACAATGTTAAACCAAAGATTGTAGGTATAATTAAGAAATAAAAGTCCTATTTTCCTTAATCAACACGCTTATTGGATAAAAGTAAATCAGTGAACTTAGAAGATTCACATCTACATCCTGTAATAATTTCATTCTGTTATTGGTCATGGATTTAGCAGGCTTAACGTTGGCGGAATAGGACCTTTTATCTTCCCTTAAGTATTTGGTGGTCTCTGCCTCCCTGGTGATGTAATGAGAGCATTTCTTAAGTAGGGATATATTCCCCACAGTGATATGTTTGTGAGATCGATGACCGACTGAGAGGGCCTGCATTAACGTGATGTCTGAACTACGGTGGGGACGCAAGAAAAAGCGATTTGGCTGTTTGAAAAAATCCGAAACATCTGAACTCTTGATCTCTAGCTTAGAAGTCCGTTACTCGCCATTAGAGCACCGCATTTCCTATTCTTTAAACTAGCCTTACATGCTTGTATAGAAATATAATATTGGATAATATAATAGGCCATAGAATTTTTAAGGTCCCATTAATACGTTTATTTTCTTTTCAGATACATAATAACGATTGAGGCAGTATTATTAACACTTAAATGATTTCAGTCAAATTATATAATATGTAAATTCAATAACAGCCCGCCTTGAAGCAATATGAGTATGTATTAATTTGTAAAATGTATGTAACAGTCAATGCATTTGTTTATATTATTGTATCCATGTTTAATAATGTTATGTGAATGTATTACATAATTTAATAATGTATGAGCTGTGAGAATAATAAGTTTAAAGTTGCTAACAATGAGGTAACCTTGAGGTAATAATGAGTTTGAGAGTTTAACAATACTACTTGTGATTCTTGGAAGCAATAATGTAAATTTTGAGACAGTTTAAAAAGAGCCAATCAACAACCAGAAAAAGCTTTAGTTAAATGCAGGTATTCTATTTAGATTAGTCAATCAGAGACTTGAAATACAGAAATTTACAAGTTTAGACGGTTGAAATCAATTCAGTTGCCTCCAAACAGTGCTCATAACCAGACGTCTTGCTTCTAGACGGTGATCATAACCAGACGCGAGATGTGTCCTCGAGAAATTAATTACGTATTCGTGTGAGACGGAAATAGTATACGTGTTAAAAAGTGCAAGTATTAAATAACAGAATCTCACAGCTCTCGATGTCAGTGAAGTTCTATTTAATTGTGTCAAGGATTAATAAAAAGGAGTGAATTAAAACTTATAATCTGTGTAAGCCTACATTCTTGTCGTATCACAACCCTGCCAAGACTTCCATGTCTCTAACAACAATAATACTGACGCAGCCGAGGCAAACATAAATATATAATATCTAAAGAAACAGTCAAATTACAAAGTTAATAATATTTTTTTAAACTTGAGCAAAGGCCACATTTGGGGTGAAGGCTACCGCAAACTGTTTACTATACGTGCGGTTGCAACGAATTTCAAGTTCGGCTCCCCAACAGTTAAAATATAATACAACTCCTATAACAAACAACTTCTTCAAATTGACGGTCAAAGCGTGGTGCAAATAACGTAACAAACCATCATTTTCAAACTGACTTTCCATATGTAGCAGCAAACAACGTAAAAGATAATAACTTCTTCACGACTGATGTTGAATTGCTGACCCAAGTTGGCCAATTATTTTAAAAGTACTAGCAAGAGAACTGAATGCGATACGTACAAGTACGACAGCTTTTGTCTTAAAAATGTTATATAAGAATCGTCTGTAAAGTGATTAAAATAAAATGGATTGCCTTAGTGTGCACATAGAATAAACAATATTTGAAAGCACTCTGCCTGCCATTCTCTGGTAGGACTGTTCCAAAAGCTCCCTCACATTTATTTGGGAATATTGATGGGCTAACCCTGTGATACCACATTCCATGTCGATGGAGAGAAACATCTTCAAGGAAACCAGAGTCGTCCTCCGTGGTGTAGTGTTCAGTCTAGCCTCTAATTCCCGAGGTCGTGGGTTCAAACCCGGTGGAGGGGGATGGGTTTTTTCGGGCGTAAAAATCCTTAGCATGACTTCCTTCTGAAGGGAAATAAAGCCGTGGTCCCGTGTCGTAGATTTACGGCACGTAAAAGAACCTCAAGCCTAATAAAGAGGCCTCTAAGCAAAATTTTCAGTCTTTCACGCTTAATATAGAGTGGGCCTTTAAGGACCATAGCAGTTAAAAAGCGTGCATAATTTAAAAACTCAGTTTAAGGAAACCAGGGAGTGTGTGTTGTAAAATCTCATGATAAATACTTACATTTAATCCCTGAGGGGAAAAAATTAGACAATAATGTGCTTTTGTTTAGTTTTAAACTGTCACTTCACTAATGTGACTTAGTTCAATTCTCACTGTCACTGCACTATTGTGATTTAGTTTCAATTTGTTGTCCTCCGTGGTGTAGTGGTTACCATGCTAGCCTCTAGTTTCTGAGATCGCGGGTTCAAACCCGGCGGAGGGCGATGGATTTTTTCGGGCGTAAAATTCCTTAGCATGGCTTCCCTCGGAAGGGAAGTAAAGCCGGTGGTCCCGTGTCGTAGATTTAGGCACGTAAAAGAACCTCAAGCCTGATAAAAAGGCCTCTGAGGAAAATTACGGTCTTTAACGCCCACTATAGAATGGGACGCTAAGGACCACAGCAGTTAAAGAGCGTCCATAAATAAAACAACTCAGTTTCACTTTTGTGACTGCGCATAGTAGTGAAATGAAACACACGCGAAGTCGCCTCTTCTTCCGTCCGCTTTATTCTTAGGGCGAAGAACACAAGACTTCGCTAATCTTCGCAGTAGTAGCACTCACTGTACGTCACAACAGCACTTGAAGTCACATCAGAAACGTACTCACTAACTTGCGTGCACGCTGGCTTGTATAGCCGCTTCAGAATTCTAGAATGTTCGCGAGGCGGGGAGAAAGAAGGTTCCAGAATTATCTTGTTGCGTCGCGAGCGCTTCTGGAATTTGCGTCAAGGAGGGGGAAAATGTCCCTCCTATCTCTGTTTATCTCTCTAACCGGCCGATCGACTGGCGCCTTCGTTGCGATTAAGCTGTACTTCGAACAATGGGTGAATTAACGCTTGATTCCAAACCTCCCGGAAAAATCTGTAATCATTCTAGAATTCTAAATAATGCTCCTTATCACACCATTTAGATCAATAAGCCTCCAAACAAATACGACACTATATAAAGTTAACATGATGTCATGGCTTCAGAAAAATGGACTTCATTGTGTAGAAAGCATGCTAAGGCATCAATTTATTTCTTTGATAGAAATGAACAGACCAAGAGAAAAAGTATTTAAGCTTGACCGCATCCTCAATGCACATGGACAATGCATAAGGGAGCGCAATGTTACTGGCGAATTTTTGTTATCTCGTTTATTGAGTTTAATCAACGAAGGAATCTCTGCGGTACCTGCAGAACACTGGGTAGGATATCACCGGCATGTTAGAAAATTAGAAGATGGTTACTGGTCCCAGGATCGTGTGGTTTCTGATGTGATCAATCAGATTATTATTTCAAATGCAAACGACAGTTCTGATGAGCAAGAAGGGATATCATCCGATGACTCTGACTCCGAATCATCTGCATCGGATCTTGCACACCCTTTAGATTAACAAGGTTAATAAAATAATATTCCACATTTATATTCTCATAAATGTACTGTTTTACATGTATACAGGCCTTACAAGTTCACTTATTGAAAGTATGATCATAATTGTTTTGTTTGATGCGGTAATACTGTACTATTGATGTTACTTCGCCTAATATTTGTTGTCGCGGAAAGAAAGGATAAGTACCTTTGGAACAGGGTGTAAAACAATAGAGCGATAGGAAAGAATAACACAACGCTCTCTCAGGTTCGCTTACGTCAACCACAAGGGCAAAGCTAAACTCCTGAGTTAATCTGTGCTCATGAGTCACAGACAGTACCCATAGCCGCTTTGTCACAATAATATGATAAAAGAAGTACCAGCGTAGGCTTGCTTGTCCAGGCGACTTGCGTGGACAAGCATAAAGAGATGAAAACTCCATCGCGGAAGGTCAGCACCACTCAGCACGAACAGAACACTGCAATTTTTATCCAAGGTGAGTGGTTGCATACATTCAAATTACGACGGTTTTTAAAAGGTTTCCGTCTATATTTTATGTTAAATATAATGTGGAAGCAGAGGTGAGAACAGCTATAACTAAAGGATAACCGTTACAGAGGCCATTATGATAACCGCGCGTTTGGCATCCGATCTTGCTAAACTTAACCTCAGTTCCAGAGGCGGGTCCAGGATTTCCTAAAGGGGGCCCTAAAATATACCACACTAGTACCACAAAGCAAAGCCGAGCGGGATGGTTCAGGCGGCAACGTCTGTGGCCCGCATTCGGAAGGTCCCGGGTACGATCCTCGGCGACCGCCTACTCTGGCCCATGGGTTTTTCGTGGTTTCCCCGGGTCGACAGGCGAATGCTGGGGTTGTTCATCTTCTAACCGACTCTCCTCCCTCTCATTTCCTTTACCCCTCATCTTCCTTGTTATCTGTTTCAGGGTTGTAGGTCCAGGCGACGGTGTTCGGCGGGTTGCGGCTGGACAATGACTGTGCCTTCTGTAGAGGTTTCTTCCCTGGTATCGTGGTGGGACTGCTCAGTGGACTCCGCCCCGGGGGGACTGCCGGAGTATCGGTGGCTTGTGGGCAGGACCGGGCGTCGTCGGATGCGTTCAATCTGTAAACATTAGGAACCCCGTCTCTGCTTGCGCCCATCATCGTCCGGATCTGGTCGTTCTTCAAGTCTCTCCCCTCATCTCTCCCTCCCGGGGGTCACAGGTAGAAGCACAAGGCACCGACTGGCTTGCTTGCTGTGGTCTGTCCCGGTTTCGGGGGCCGCTTCCGTTAGTTCGTACCTTTAACTTTACCTTAAAGCAAAAACGAGTAATTGGGACATTTTACCTCTGTAGTGATGAAATTTCCCAAGTTTATTTTTAAAAAACTATTATATTATAGTAAATGCTAGTTGAGGTGTAGATAATGTATTATTATTTATTTTTCCTCTAGTTATCGCAGTAATCTGTTCGTGTTATCTTATTTGCTGGGCGCCTGTTATTGTATTATTATTTTGAATTTTGGGTTCTTTGTCCTCCGGCTAGCTATTATTACTCAGTCGAGCAAATATCTCTGAGCAGGGCGTGTAAACGGAAAGGAGTTGTTACTAAAAGATAACACCAATAAAAGAATTTATTTTCACACTTTTATTGCTGTCACACTTAATTAATAGTTCGCATCTTTTATCTTTATACACGCCTAACTGAAACTGTTATATTTCCAAAGTAATTACTGTCGTATTAGTTGCCGCGTACTTCACATTTTGTAACTAACTTTACGACGCGAGAGATTCTTCCAAACTGTATGATGTGCACTTCACGATAGATTCTTCAAGACTGTGCGACGTGTACCTCGCGAATGACTTTTCAAGACTGCGTGACGTATACCCACCTCGCGAGAGATTTTTTAGAACTGTGTGAAACATGCTTATGGCACGAGAATATATACTTCTTCTCCCCGAAATGCCTAAACATTATAATAGAGCTACTATTGGTTACCAAATCGCGCCAACATTAGCGTCTGTTTTGTCAGCCAATCACAATTACTAACACATATGCTCAAGGAAAGATATTCCCTCCATTTCTAAAGAAAGGCACGCTACCCACGTCATTTGTTTGTCTCTTCTAAGTGATAAACAACTCACCCCATCGGTTCATTGTTACCCACTTCTATTGCCAGTTTCAATGAGGCCGTGTAAACTTATTTCCTAACAATGCTTATGGCTAACAAACAAAAAATTATTGTCATACAATAATGTTAATTTACACTACAATCACTCTGGCATTCACAGTGTTGTGATATAAAATACTGCCTCATAGTAAACATGTCGCCTATTTGATTCCTACCTGTTTCCTTGCAACAATCTCAATTGACAATCTCAATTTTAAGATACCTAGTGGAAATGTTAGCTATTGTCACTGAAGTACGAGAAGCACTTATGCTTATTCCATCATCTGCTGGTCCTTTTCTTTTTCAGTAATAACTATGTCAACGCTACAAGGAAAAGGCCTTAACTGCTGAATTTATATTTATATATATATATATATATATATATATATATATATATATATATTTGCTTTTTAAAATAGGATAAGATTGCAACAGTAGAAATTTTATGTTTGTTACTCATTGCATAGAAAAAGTAAGCTTTCAGTAATATCTCAAGTAGGTATTACTTTTGAAGTATAACTACTTATGGAAATTGAAACACTTTCACTGTGTAACCGGTAACTTTTGTGAACTACAGCACTCGTACGGTCGCTGAAGTAAACGGTATATGTCGACATATAGCCCATTGTTGCCAGTCAGGGGCGTCATTTAGGGGAGGCAACGGGATCAGTTGCACCTCCTAATTTATGAGAAATACTTGTGCTACTGATTATTATTGCTCTACCAAATGAAAAACAATTATGTACAACGGTACTTTTAATACAAATATATCACATTTAAGAAACAAAAGAAAATTGTTAGGCTAAATGTGTGGTTAGGAATTACTATGATAATTCGGAAAACTGCTTCAGGCAATCTTGCCTCCCCCAAGCTCATGTTGCCAGTCCTGCGGCCACTGATATAAAATATAATAATAATAATAATAATAATAATAATAATAATAACAACAACAATAATATAATAGGACTAGTCCAATAATTATTTAAGGGTGTATAATCATCACTAGCAAACACTTTGATGGCATAGGTACGTATTTAAGGCAGAAATAAAACTGTTAGGTTTATTTTCATTAAACAAAAACAACTTTAGTAAACATGTAACTAGAAGGAGTAGTTCCTCTTAGTCCCTATCTAGATCCACCTTTGCTCAGTCCTAACGTTCCTATTCTCTAGAAGGAGGAACAATGGTAATCTTTTGGTAGCAGTTATGACCGTTCCATACTAAGGTCTGTTGCATATATAACTTCGTCCCGTATCTCTTAACGGTCACATGCACTAGCCATCTCTCATTGGCTGCTGTCGTGGAATAGGTTGTTATGCGACACAAAATAGTTCCTTATTTAACATGATCATTTACCTTAAAATATTCGAAGATAGTTGTCAAATTTACATTTTCATAACCGTATGAATTAAATATATTACGTAACTAAGTTAATGCATGTAAAGTATTATCAGCAAATAGATGTGAGGATCCTTTGGTTTAATCTGCCTCTCAGAATGACGAAAACACGTGCATTTACAGGGTGAGCCAACTGACTCCGAACCGCCTGCGCGGTGTTTTTCCTGTCCGCGTCCTCGGCGCTCGTTGCCGTCTGCCGCTGTCATAGAAATGCGCGGATGAAACCATACAACATTTTTAAAACTACTTTTAAAGGCTTTACTTACCAACTTTATGAAAGGAGATGCTGAAATGGCCACCGTCGTTGTCCATACATTTTTGGCACCTCTTTAGGAAACTATCCATCATGGAATTTTTGGGGGGAATTTTCCAAACGATGACCGATGTCGTCTAATGTTTCTTCGGTAAGAACCGAACGCCGTATTTTAGATTTCTTAGCCTCAACACTAACTGTGGCCTGAAATTTACTGTAAAGTTCATGAATTGTTGTACGGCCTGGAACTTTTGCACCTGGAAATCTTTCTACAAATCGTACTTTCACTTGGCGAGCTGACCGAGTTAACACATACGAATTATAAATACACGTTGTGTGTATAATATAAACCTTGTTTATAGCAGCAGTACGTTATCATGTTTTTATCATATTTCCACACGCCCAGTGGAAAAACACCGCTCCGGGTAACTTAAAACATAAAGTTGTGGTGGTTTTATTATTAATGTTATTGTTTGTTTAGCCCCACATTTGGGAGCCAATTTGCGATGGTAAATTTATAATGTTATTTGTGTATGTGTGTTTACTTCATGTGATGAAGCCATCTTGTGACGTGATTCATTTGTTAGGCTTGTTAGCTCCATCTGGTGTTAGCAATTTGCGGCAGTATTAGTGTTCGTTTGAAAGAATGCTACTGTTATTTTATTTAATTTTGGTTCTCTGTCCTCCGGCTAGCTACGATCTTTTTGGTCAAGCACTTCTCTTTATACAGGTTGTGTAAGCGGAAAGGAGTCTCTTATCCAAAGATAACACTGATGAAAGAATTTGTTTTACACTTTTATTGTCGAACACATTTACTATCACATTTACACATTGATCTTGACACTCGCCAAACTGAAACTGTTATAATAACTTCATTACTGATCAGTCTTAATTCGCGTACTTCAACTTTTTGTATAATTAACTTTATAGCACTTGAGATTTTTTTATAACTCTGTTACGCGTAACCTGCAAATTGATATCCGACGTGTGCCGTACAAATACTTTCGACGAACTGACTGACTGAAGGCGACGTGTACTTTACAAATATTTTCGATGAACTGACGAGCTGAATACGACGTGTAGCGTACAAAGATTTTTGATGAACTGACGGGGTCTACCTCTAACCTACTCTTTTTATACTCATACACCCCGATATGCCTTAAGATTATAACTGAGCTGCAATTGGCTAATAAAACGCGCCAACATTAGCGTCTATTTTATATCCAATGAAAATTATTAATACATATGCTCTAGGGAAAAAATGTTCCAGCAAATTCTAAAAGAAAACGCGCCAACATTACGTAACTTCCTCGTTTCCAATAATGGTAAACAGCTCACCCCCTCGCTGCATTATTGCACGCTATTATTGTCAGTTTCAGCAAGGCAGTATAAACTTACTTCCCAACAATAATTACAATCAACAAACATCTCAAATCAATGTCACATAATAATGCATATTCATACTATAATCACTCTTTACATTTAAATAATTTGTGATACAAATTACTGCATCAAAGTGTACAAGACAAACACACACACACCCTGGAGGAATTAAAACAAAATATCCGCCAGGAAATTTCTCAAGGTGAACTACGGACGAGGGATGGATAGTTTCCTAAAGAGGTGCCAAAAATGTATGGACAGCGACGGTGGCCAGTTTCAGCATCTCCTTTGTAAAGTTGGTAAGTAAAGCCTTTAAAAGTAGTTTTAAAAATGTATGATTTCATCCGCGCCTTTCTATGATAGCGGCAGACGGCAACGAGCGCCGAGAACGCGGACAGGAAAAACACCGCGCAGGCGGTTCGGAGTCTTTTGGCTCACTCTGTATCACGACAATGTGTTTATATCGCTTTATCGCCTATCCTTTCATTGCACACGGCTTGTTTGTAAAGTGTACATTAGCCAACCAGGGGAAAGGGGGAGGAAACGCAGAGCGGAAGAATATATGTCTGCGGTACAAGGTTATAAGAAATAGGTTTTAGGCTCCAAATTATCGTTCTAAAATAACAGTTAAACACGTTAATGAGCATTTACTGTTTAGTAAATCACAAAAGAAATTCTTGGTCCACTGTTACTTGACTGACTTGGGGTTCTTTCGCATCAAGCTGTTATTCTTCGTTCTGTTATGAATATTGCCAAGCGGTTAGAAAATGCTTTTCCGCTTTTCTCTCCCCCTCCCATCCAACATTCAGCCATGCACACGGAAATTCAGCGGTGCTGTTAACAACAATACTTACATCGACATAATTATAATTACTTCTTATTTAACTCATCTCTTTATGTCTCTCATAATAAGTAATCATCGTAATAACTATTTTGTATAAATGCATCGTAGACCGCTACATATGGGCTATTTGTTATCTACATGTAAAACTCCTAAAAGAAAAGCAAACTCGTAACTGACTGCGGACATCAGCGGCAAGGACGATTAAATTACGTCGAATTGAAGATCCTAGCTTAGAAATGTTTCAACTCCGTATTTGGTACATATAGATAAGAAATAGTGGATTAGATGACATTATACTTATTCCATGCTGTGCTGTTGTTACAATGCAAGTCGGAGGATTGGCGGGGAGGGAACAGAAAACAAAATGTTTAAGTTTTGAAACTCTAATATTTAATTTGTCTTGTATTAATCGTGTGTAATCATTTTCTTTCATAAATGTAGAGTGCTGCACAAATGATTGCCTGTAACTGAGGTAAATGACTCACTTCCTCTTGTGTGCATTCAGTGAGTAAACAGTTTGATAGTAGATATATTGCCTTGACACGAACAGTATAAAGCGCAGTGGCTATGTAATCAATACATGTCTCTTTCGACATGTTACTAGAAACGGCCAATACAGATGTAGGTTAAAAAGAGAGACAAACAAAGAAAAAATTCAAAGTAACAATCAAATAGGTAACTTAATTTTCACACGGCAGAACCCACAGCTCTACTCGTGTCACTGCTTTAAATATCGAAATTCTCCTTTTTCTCCTCCTTCCTTTTCTCTCCCGTGTTCACGTCTCTTTTATTATTTCCCTTCGCATTTCTCTCCCTCTCCAGCTTCGTCCTCCCTTTCCCATCTCTCTCCCCCACCATCCTCTCACCCTTATCTCCTTTTCTGTGCAATTATAAGATATGAAATGTTTTGAAAACCGGCAATAAAGCTGCTCTTTCTGGGATGTTTATGTAAGTAGGAAGCAGTGCGGACTATTCTGGAGCCCCTGCAAAGTCAAGTAGATACCCAAATATTATAAAAGTCTATGCTAAATAATAATAATAATAATAATAATAATAATAATAATAATAATAATAATAATAATAATAATAATAATAGTGCCCCTGAATACAAATAAAGCAAGAAAATCCTCCCATCACAAACTACCTGTTACATGGAACTTTTTTCGAAATTTTTGATTTTCTAAAAAATGCCTGTAACGATTTTGATTAAAATACCATATATTAAAGTTACTTACATGACAAATAAAATGTATGTCAAATTTTCTGGGAGTAGCCTATCCTCTTCATTCGTCAGGAGTTTTGTATAATCTTGTATTACTGGTAAACGTTAAGCGCTAGACGAAAATGTGCTATACAAAAATGTAGATCTCGTTAAAGCACACAATTTATTTAAAATAAGTTTTTTTGTTGTGACATAAGCCGTTTGTGAGATATCCATTATTAAAGATTCGAATTTTATGGTTCATTTCTTGGTCATTGTCTTAAAAGTCCTGTCAACGTTCAATTGTTTCTCGCCATTGCATGGAAAAGGTTGGAATTTCAACGCCAGCGTATAGCGTCAGTTCTTAATTTGACTATCGCTGTTCCCTTTGTATCTATAACGAAATGTATAATGTAGCTATTTCCGGAAAGGTTTGTCGGGACTAAAATGAAGTGGATAGGAAAATAAACTTTAGTAAGAATAATTTTATATTAACTAATACGCGATAGAGGATAAAGAAAGTTATGTGAATGTATCACATCAGATTTTTCTATTTGTGAAGACAGGATCTGAATGAGTTCATTTTCTGTTCGGTGACTGAAGCTTTTGTTTTTTGGCTTCTCATTCATTAATCCGATAAAATGGTATTATTTTTGCTAAGAAGTTCAATAACTGCAAGAAAATTACTACTGTGTGATTCACCTAGTTTTTCTCTATGCCCTCGAAAGACCATAGGTATTACACATTGCTAAGGTCAGGGATACATCAGTTACCCTTCTCATGATTTCTTGCTATACGTTTCTTTTAATTATCTATGATTTCTTTATTAAAATGACTTCGATCAGTGTGGTTCTTGTGTGAGATAAATTTATATAATTTTTGACATTCGTTTGAGAAATAGAAGTCAAAAGAAGGGAAAATTAGAGAAATCTCATCTTCATTATTGTTATTAGAATCCGTGGGAAAATAAGTGCTATGTTCCATTTTATGGACTTGCCCACGAAATTAGCGGAAGCATCTATTTCAGAAACGCCACCATTTGCACATTCTTCATTTTCTGTAGTTTTTAATGGAACACTTTGTCCATTTTCTTTGTATCAGTGAAAAATGCGATTTTTTTGGAGTTTCGTCACTAAGGCATCCTTTTTTTTAATTTGTTTCTTTTCTTTTTGTTTATGCCGCTCCATAAAGGTACTAATCGGCCACGATATGGATGCACTTGGAGGAGGACTGGCCTTCAGTTTATGACTGTTTTTGGCTACGGATCTGGGGGGAGGGAAGGTCAAGGCAATATAGGAATATACAGCTGCACGATGAAAGCAGTACTTCATTTGCAGGCCTCAGCCTCGATAGTAAGTGAAACTCGACGACGACGACGACGACGACGACGACGTATTGGCGGGCTGAGCACAACCCGAAGGTGTGTTGAAATGTGCATGTTTTCTTTATCTGACTGTCCTTCCGATGCCCCGCCCATTTGTTCCTTAACCGTTTAGTTCCTCTTCCCACCGCACGCACTCATATTGTGGCCGACTGGTACATACACTCAGTCGACATAATTCCAACAAACAACTTTCAACTTCGGAAATTAAAATCTTTGACCGGTACAATAATTAATTTTCACAGTCAAAATAGGCCTTTTTCACAATATTATAGGTGTAACAGTGTTACACGCACTCCTGCGCTCACTATCCTAATAGATCAGAATGACACGAGGAACAGAGGAAAACTGTTTGAATTTGGTATTTCCCTTTGACCAGTAAATTCGAGTAACAAAGAAGAAAATAATTCTAATCACACCTGCCATTCTATTGCTCCGTTTAAATTAAATTTTATTTATGGACGCCCTTTAACTGCTATGGTCCTTGGCGTCCCAGTTTATATTGAACATGAAAGACCGGAAATTTTGCTACGGATATTTTCCCTGA
Organism: Deroplatys truncata; assembly: GCA_030765065.1. Taxonomy (NCBI): domain Eukaryota; kingdom Metazoa; phylum Arthropoda; class Insecta; order Mantodea; family Mantidae; genus Deroplatys; species Deroplatys truncata. The sequence goes on along the minus strand of CM060984.1, from coordinate 202,667,368 downwards.
ATTTACAGTCTTAAAGCAGGACGCTGCATGCGCGGTCTAAACATGTGGGGCCTGCGGGTGCGGTTGTTACACTACTGGTAGGAGGTTTAATGGTACGTTGTGTATTTTGCTTAATATTGCTATACGATAGGACTATACTGTTTCTTGTAATAAATTACAATGCGTACGCGAATTATGTCAACGAAAAAATTGTATTACTTCTTAAACATTCATCTTATCGACATTTTGTGAATAATATAACTTGTCAGAAACATTTTGCCTTCCGCACTTAGCAATGCACGCAAAACCCTACAGAGATGAGTTTGCTCTCTTAAGGCCTTATCGTCCTACTCAAACTGAAATCCAATGCCACAATCTGCAACCAACACAATAAAGGCCCTATCGAATACACAAGTCTCGATGATATATCTACTGTTTTGCCTTCAGGACGACCAGTTTGAGGAGGAAGTGGCCGAATGTCATCTTTTTTCCGCTCCATTTTTGTTGCCGAAGTCAGAGTCGATACTGGCGCATTACAAAGGCCTTCGAATAATGAGTCATCGATACTTCCATTATTATGTTTTTGTTTCCAGAAGTTCCATGAGCGCGATTCTAAAATCTACTATGGTAGATAAAATATGTTATAAAGACACTGGCTCTACCGGCACAGTTTTATAAACACAACAAACAATCCTGGAATACCTGTCCCGATTGTCGACCTTATTGTTGAGGAGAGCATTCGTACCCATTGAAAGTGTTTGATTAAGAATCAGAATGGTATTTACATTTTATAAACATATAATTAAATCCATCAAGACTAATTAAATGTTTTAGGAAAATGCGAATGTAATGTTCTTTAGAAAAGGCCTTCAAACTCAAATTTGAGGCTAAGTACTCTTGATGCCCTTGCCCTTACCTCCGAAGTTGACACATTTACAGTATAGCCAGCGTATTTGTATTACTATATATATATGTTTTTCACCACAATGCCTTTATTTGTGAACTATCAGAAGTGGGAGTCAAAATTTAGCAGACGGGTTTATTAACCTTTTATGCAGCGAGATGGTTTCGTTATGCTTCTTTGCTTTTCTCCGCATGAAGGGAATTTTAATTTTTACAGGTTGCATACTTGTAGAAATGGCCAAATGGTTTACTACGAACGTCAATATGTAGTACTAAGAATGTCGATAAATAGCAATACTTAATTTTAGAAATGTTCATTTTATCTCTTTTGATCTATTTTCTTTAAATTAGTTTAAGTGATTATAAGTCCTCTTTGTTGTTTTGCCCTCCTGTAATTAACAATTTAACAACTTAGATCGCTGTCTGGCTGACAAGTATTCCAGCTGTTCTGTCTTCATTAGGGTTTAAGTTTTGTACGTTTTGTTGCTTGAATTTTCATTTAGTTACCTAAAATGGCATCTGGGTATTCTGCGAAAGGGCTTTCAGATGGTTCTGCGAATCAAAAGACAGGTAATAATGAAAACCGACCATCTAAACCGTAACAGTTGGAGGATATTTGTAATTATTATAAGTGGCTAGACGACCTGGGTGTATCAACTTAACCTATAACCTTAATTGCAATAAGGCCAGAGAAGAGTATCTTCTACGAGTTAAGATTCAAGAGCGTAATTGCTTAAAAAATGAAGGATTTACAAGGTTACGGAAGTTCGCTACTAATTATGTTGGGAAACAGAATGCCATAATTTATTTGTTTTGCTTTCTCCCTTAAGGTGCTACTACAACCATGGACAAGGCAAAGGAATGGCAGATGGAGCTATTGATGGAGAAGCTAAGGTCCAAAGCTGGGCAGTTCAAGCCCTTTGTAGAGACAGCAAAAGCGTTGCGAATGTCACTTTTGGTAAGCACTATTTTTCATACTTTTTAAAGCTTTAGGTACTTCAGCTTGCAGGATACTTTTAACTAGAAATGCACTTAGGAAGGTCAGTTCAGACTAAAACATACCTTCAATTTGCAGTTATGTAATGTATCAAATGCTCAGAGCATGAAGGAATGTTTTTAACATTGAGCACCAAATGATGGAGAAAATAAGGACGTAAAAGATATTTGCACAGAGAAATATTCTTGACATACTGATAAAACATTGCTTGTATCAAATTGGTACTTATGTAATTGATTTGGGAATTGATGCAGAAATGTTCCCTTGAGAAAATATGTAAAATGCAGTGTTACTGGTAGATTATTTCGACAATCTGCTCTTAGTCCTCTTGCTTAGTGATGTGTTATATGTCCAACAGATGTCACTCTGTCATATGCCTAGCCCAACACATGTCACTCTATGTCATACGCTAGCTCTAACACAATGCTGGCAACATATGAGTAACTAATGCCGCCAAAGCCGGTAAGATACTCAGCCTCAAGGCGTAACCGAGAGATTGAGGGCCCTCAGCCTCAAAACGTAGCCGAGGGATGTTTTTTAGAAGGGGAGGAGCGTAGCATTGCGTTCCTAAGCTTAGGTTTCTGATTCACAAGAGGTTAGGTTAGGTTTAGGAAGAAGAAGAAATTCTAGTAACAACAACACATCGCATATTTAGCAGATTTCACCTTTTTATTTAGGTTGGCAGTTCCCACTTTGCATGCGATTTAGGGGAAAAAATGGCTATGTTTGTTGTGTTCATAATGCAAATTGCCTATAAAAGTCAAACACCTAAAAGGGGGTGAAGAGATCGCATCCACTTCTAAACTCACTCTTAAGGTAATTTATTCACTTTCCTATTGCTTTTATAACCATTTTCCACAAAGAGCTCTAAGAGCAGATTTGCCAATTATTTTACATTATGTTTTTACCAACTTTGTTTCCAGGAAAGCTCCTTAGACACTAATGACTCTGAGTCATGAGAATAGGTAGTCAGGCTGTACTGAAACCAAGGGATCCTGTGTTTTTTAGATTTAACCCGAGATAAGCTATAGTTACTTTTTGTGTGAGAGACAGAGGGGGGCAGGAACATGGCAGCGAACAGTAGCAGTTCTGCATAATTACCTATATTAAGTTTATTTAAGCTAAATATACAGTATTAATAGAGATTTACCTTGTTTAGTCAACATTTCAAACCTTTAAATGTTGTTTTTTAATTTCAGGAAAAAAGATACCCAGTAGACAGTGTAGAAAGAAGTCAACTCCAGAAATGCCTAGACATCCTTCAGCATTCCATTAAAGTGACCTCATTGCAAGGAATGGTTGAGAGGCTAGAAAGTGTTACAAGACAATTAGGGTATGATTTTTATAAATGTATAACTTCTAGAGTAATGACATCTAATTGACTGCCTTTGCGGTCTAGTGGTTAGGATTTTAGTCTGTAAATCAAGCGGTTCTGAGCTCTATTCCTGGTTGGTTGGGGGAATGTTTCTTTCATTATGATCCTGTTAACCTTCCTACAGTCTGGAAGCATGATTGCATACTTGCCAACTTTTAAGGTTTGCCTGTAAAAGGAATGGGAGTGGAGGCCCTTTCACAAATTTATGGCAAAGGAGGCATTTTTATGACTCTGTGGGCAGATTCAAAGTGTTACATATTTTGACCAGGAAAATGATAAACCATTACAATTTTTTATATTATATTGTAGGTTAAGATTGCAGATTGAAAGTACTGCACTAAATGGTATGTAGTGCTATGATAGGCCAGAGCTTATTGTATGTCTGTCCATCACGATCATGGTCCCCCTTCATTGGGCTGCAACAAAATGCATAGGGTGCAGATTTAAAATTTGATTTCACAACTAGCAACCTCTGGTAATCAGCAGTGATGGGTATGAACACTTTGTAATGGAATACATTAACTATAAAGTCAACTTCTTCATACAAATTATTTGTCTTATTTGCATTCTATGGCTGTGGGATATTTTTTGCATTTTTTGTGACAGCTGTTCATGGCATGAAGTGTAAAATATGGTCTAGTAATCTGTGTATAGCCTAGAATTTCCATTCATTTAAAATCGGATAAGTGGGTAAAATTAGCATTCTTATGACTTCATTGAAAATAAGGAAAGATATTAAGGTTAAGAAGCGGAAACCCAGGAGGAAGGGGTGAGGTGGGAGAGTGCGAAGGTTAGTGCAGCAGGTCCCTATCATTTTCAGACAGAGCATTCATAGATTCCCCTTTGATGTCCCCCACCTAAGAATGGATGGACAGGTTCAGGCAGAAGGATCCGTGCTGGTAAAAAACAGTTATCTCCTTAAAGCAGTTATCTCCTGCAATCCCTGAAAGGAAATTAAATATAGAAATGGACAGGAAAATGCATGGTAGTATAAAATCCACCCCAGAATTTGCCTAATCTATGAAAAAAGCCAAAGCCTGGGTTGCTTATCCAATGGGAATCAAACCCAGGACCTCCCAAACTTGAACCTCAGGCACTACTGTCTAAGCAGTCCAGCTTACTGCGGAAGATAATAAATGGGCAAAATTAGTCCATTAGCCCAAGGGTCAGATGAAATGCTAAAGTGTAATAAAATAGCATCAGTTATGTGGGCAATTTTTACTTTCTCTACTACGTATAGTAAGTAGGGGAAGTATTGTATTCCACCCAAAAATTCAATACCAAGATTTCACGGAAATACACGTTTTCAGACCCCCTGAATCCAAAAAAAGCATTTTTGGAAACATGTCCGTGTGTGTGTCTGTGAACAGCATAACTCAGAAATGAACAGTTGGATAAACACCAAACTTGATATTTAGGTTCAGTATCTTCCAGAGATGCGACACGAAGGTTTTCAAGAAAATCCCCCCACCCTAGATTACCCTTTACATGGAACATTTTTCGAAAATTTTAATTTTCTCAAAAATGGCTCTAACGATTTTGATTAAAATATCATATGTTTAAGATATTTTCATGACTGGGAATGTCTCCCAAAAGTATTTTCATTGTGAACGACTTTTGCATAACTGGTAAACCATTAGAGATAGACAAAATTTTACTACACAAAAAATGTAGATCGCATTAAAATACAGAATTTATGTCATATACATTTTTTTTGTTCAGTGAACCATTTTCGAGATATTGCTTGCTATTCCCTTAAATTTTCCAATACTTAATACTTTTTCTCAAATTTGTTATTCATTTTTTTTACATCCTGGATATGCAAAGAGAATGGAATGCGCCACATAGCAACCAGCGCTTAAAAGATTTGACTATCGCTTAAAACCTACCATATTCCCCTTGCACCTACAAGAAAATTAGCAATAAGATTAACATCTCGATTAACATGAAGCATATGGAGAATAAGCGTTTGTAAAAATAGTTTGTACAACATAGATAAAGTCATGTGAGTGTAACACATCAGATTTTTTAACTATTTGCCACAGTAATGCTGAATGTGAACGAGTTTGTCTTGTGAGAAAGAACAGAACTGACTTCAGGGCACTGATTTCTAATATAAAATAAAGGGAGTTTCTCAATGGAAATGCAGCAGCACTTCTATGTTCTAAGAACAGAGTTTCAGTAGAGACCTTTCTGATAAGAGCTAACAAAACTACATCTAATGCCATAGCCTTAAACATACTATATGCTGTGAGGTAGAATGAAACCAGCAAACAACATCTCCCAATTAATAGTTTAGTTAGTTTTGCAAATTGTGATGTCTTAAAACAAAATCGATGTCCACAACAACATGTATAATGTACTATAGTTGTATTTAGTTTGAAAAAAGTTAATACATTTTACTTCAGTGTTTTGGTGTATATTGCATGTACTTTTTGTACATTTGCTGCACTAAAAACTTTATACATTCTAAATTTCATGTCATCACAAAATTATTGTCCTTTACTGGACGAGTGAAGAGTTTATGGGTCTCAATTTCAGGAAGTTGGCAAGTATGTGATTGTGCGAATATGTGTGAGATTCAAAATTAAGTTAGAAAGCAACGAAACTCGATTATTACAGCTGAATGTACACTTAAACAACATTGCATAAGCACTTGTTTCCAAAAGCAAAGCCATTATGGTCCTAGGTGCTAAAGGTAGTTGATAAATGGGGCATAAAAAGTGTATGCATCTAATCCTTCATTCTTCTAAGCGTGAATCCGTAATATTTTTCTATCTATTCTCCCTGTTGCTAATTTTTGCTTTTTTTTCTTTTTTTTACTGTAAATGCATTTGAGGCTTGATGATGATGATGACGATGATGAACCTTGAGTAGCGTCTTTCAGAGGCCTGCCCTGAAAGCTCTTAGAATGTTTTGCTCAATATAGTTATTGGTATTAAAAAAGCATATAAATTTCATTTATTACACAAAATGCATCTTAAGGAACTTGCACTCCTTAACCTTATTACCAGCACATATTTGTTCTGGTTTCTTTGGATTCCATTGTCAGCTGTATGCAAGAGTATTTTGCACACAGTCAATTGAAATCACAAAGTTGTAGCAATATACAATTGTTTAATTCCTATCTGGTAACCACAACAACAAATGAATGCACATCATATTCAGAACTATTAACCATGGTGGTATAAATCCTAGTACAGGAACTGAAAAACTGTGGTATTTTCCAGAAATTATAGTACAAATCACAATACACACTTTGATGATATAAGTCCATTTACTGCACACTTAAATATACTTTGATCAGTATAATTAAAAATATGTACTGTCTTCCACAGCAAAGAAAGTCCCCAGGGAATGAAGGGCAGATGGGAAATTGCTGATTAGACTCGGTCCGAACCCTGCCTACTGCTTATGTTACCCTTATTTATGACACACAGTTACAGCCCATTGAATAGTTTTACTCCTTGTGTAGCATGCATTCTCTGACACACACATTCACTGTCCTTGTCGCACTGTTTCCAAACAGATAAGGGCAGCACATTCCTGTCTGGGACTTTCTTTCCATTGGCGAACGGTACTATGCACTATTTTTAGAAGAAAACCCTGTTTAACCTTGTTGTTGTTAGATGCCTGTAGCTTAGTTTATGACTCTTATAGTATACTGAATAAAATATTGTAATATTTTTTTTTATCTGAGCACTAAAAAATATTTTGTTCGAATTTCATTATAGCTTATGCTATATGTCTTTGAATATCAGTATGCACTTAAGGTTATGTACTGGTAAAACGAGATGGAACTTATTATTATTATTATTATTATTATTATTATTATTATTATTATTATTATTATTATTATTGGTAAAAACCTATTGGTTTTCTCACAATTTTTATTTGAAATTTCTGCACACTTCTAACTTTCTGCTATAGTACATTTGACACATCACACATTCTGCTCAACTAACCTTACTTATACAGGTTGGTAATAAGCAATTGCATGCACACAGGAACACATACACACAGGGAAAAACAGAACATTGGTTGTTTTAGAGACATTAACAATTTAGGAATTTATTGTGAACAGGTAGTTTTTATATTTGCTTCTAAGTCAGTACTTTAGTGAAAGGAATTCTGAACTGTGCAGGGAATTTTTTTCTGTGGTTACTCCATCATTACATGAGACAGATGTGTTGAAAGCTTCATTTTATTGTGCTTTTTTAAAAATGTTATTCACTAGTAATATGATATACCTGTCTTTTGTTATGTGTTACTTTATTGCAGCTGCACAATTATTGAATTGTCATATTATTTCATAGGAGTCTAGAGTATGATGTGACACTGTTGTCAGACAAAATTTTCATTTATTGGTTTGAATATCTTATGCAAAAATGTTTCCTTAAAAGTATTCAAATAGGTACTATTGTTATGAAATTCATTACTTTGAAATCAGGGATTGATACTAAACAGGACATTAATCTAGGTTTAGTGAGAATATTTAACTAAATCTGAGCCCAGGTTATTACCATTATTGCAGCTACTTTAATTCAAAACAGCTGATAAACTGATGTTATGGAATATTTAGTTTTGTTCATATGTTTTGGATTTACCTCATATTAAGCATTTATCTTCTATTAACTCTTCAAATTACAGGTTAAAATTTTCTCCTGGAGGCTCACCCCTGGACTGGTTCATATCATCAGATATGTTTTACTTAGAAGTAATGTTAGAGAACAATGGTGGTGTTAAGGATGTTAGAATTCATCATGAAGGAAAAGTTGAGCAGCAGGTGAGATATCTTATAATTATATAACACCAGTGTGAAATAACGTAGCCATATTGCTGTAAATGAACAATTTTCCAATTAGTGTACGGGAAAAAGTAAGTTTCAAATTTTGCAGGTATGGAATAGGTATTGGCAGTGGAGAAGCATGCAGGAAATGTGGAAGGTTGCTGTGTGGATCAGGACATGTCACCTAGATTTTGTGCGTTTCATTTTGTGTTGTAAAGTTAGTGATCTACCAACAAGCTTAGAGGAATTATTGGGTTTTCCTGTGGCAAAAAACTTTCTTTTAAAGCTAAAATAGGAATTTGAGGATTTCTTTCCCATATCCATGGCTTAATATGGTATTGGTATATTATGCTTTCTTTCATATGAGCAGCTGAGTTTGCTAAGGCATGAACTCATGATGGTAGGTCCGCAGTTCAAATTCTGCCAAGACTGTTCTCCCTGACTGAAGTTTTTTCCAGGTGTTCCTCAGTCCTTATAACAAGCAAATGCCTGGGAGGTACCTTAACCTTCAAATGCTTCCTTCTCAAATTTTCTTCTCCAATTATCATTTCATTTCGATTATCATCAGTTTCCACCACTGGGTAGTAAAAAAAAAATAGTGTTAAACCCCCCCCCCAAAAAAAAAAATTACATTTCTATGCTGTTATCCCTGCTGGCTGTCTTCACCCATCAAGTGCATTTCTGCACAACTCTGAATCATAATTCTTTACAACAATTCATTATAGTGTCCTAGAAAGAAAATTTCATCCATATTATCATTGTTGTTGCCACTGTTGTCATCATCCTAATCCATTTCACTCTTCATCAAACATTCCTTAATAATCCTACTTCTTTTACACTGTTTGTGCCAATATTTATAATGCTACAATATTGTTTTATAATTATCTCAAGTAATCTCTCTCATGTTGCTTTTTCTTGGCCCTGCATCAAACAATTTAACATTCTACTCCTTCCAAATGCACAACGCATGCTTCCATACTGCTTTTTGTAAATTCTTTAAGATACAATACAAATTGCAAAGAATGTCTCTCGCTTCTTAGCTGACCACAGCTATCAACATACTTCTTCTTGCCCTAATTTACATATTATCCTATATAATCTCAAGGAAATTTTATTCTCTAAACTTGATCATATGTATTGACCATATATGCTATTCTGTGGCATAGGACTGTGCAGCATGGCAAACAGTTGCAAAGCTCTCCACAGGACAAATGTTGTCCTCCGTGGTTACCATTCTAGCCTCTAGTTCCCGAGGTCACGGGTGCAAACCCGGCGGAGGGTGATGGATTTTTTTGGGCGTAAAAATCCTTAGCATGGCTTCCTTCGGAAGGGAAGTAAAGCTGGTGGTATTGTATAGATTTACGGCACGTAAAACAACCTCAAGCCTGATAAAGAGGCCTCTGAGCAAAATCACCGGTCTTTCATGCCCAATGTAGAATGGGACGCTAAGGACCACAGCAGTAAAAGAGCGTACATAAATAAAACTCAATTTCAATTTTAATTTACAGCACGAATTGCCAGAATTATTGTTACTATATCATCTAGTTTCAGATTGCTATACATAGGTTGAAACTTTAATAGAGCCAATGCTGCTGTGGAAGCCAAACAAGAAGGAAGTAATTATTCTCGTATTTACCATGTGTTTGCCTATGTCTTACCTGCCACCCAATAAATGGGCTCTCCCTTTTGATGCATAGTGCATCGAGTAGAAGATAGATCTGTATCAGCTACCGATTTAAACTGTTGTGTGTTGTGTTTTCTTATGTTCACAAAACAGGAACAGTGAAACTGGTTGAAGATTGAATGTGCTTGTAGTTGTACAGCAAGACAATGTCTTGCAGGTCTCGTTGAGGCATGTGGGGAACTTTGTTATCGTACAGAACAGTGGCGAGAAGGGTTAGAAATGTGAGAGCTATGATGCTTTTGTGTACGACTGTGATAGCATTATCGTAACACATACTGTACCACAAGGACAACATGTTATTGCACAGTAATTCTGTCACTTTTAGAGCATCATCTCAGAGCACCATTGCAAAGAAAACTGCCACACTTTTTACAGAATACTCCCATCATTTTGCAACACAATCCTTGGGAGCATGTAGCACAACCTGTAACTCATCTATATTATTGCTGGGGTTTGGAAGTGCTTTTTCATCTACCATATTCACCAGACCTAGCTCCCTATTATTAGGATCTAATCCCAAAGAGGAAGGAACCGAATTTGATTCAGGACTGTTCCTGGAATTCTGCAGCCATTAGATCTTCCATCAGGAATATCATCAAAACGGTGCTGTAACAGGGACCCTATGGTTTCCACATTGCTGGCAATGGGTTATTGAAAATACTGATTATTACATTGAAGGACTGTAGAAGTTTCATACATATATCATTCTTGTAATAGTAATAAATCGTTGCCACTATTAAAGTTCCAACCTATGTATTTAAAAACTCTCAACTACTCTTTCTTTTCTTCCTATTCTACCTGATTCAGTTTATCAATACTACTTTTCTTGGCAGTGCTTTTGATAGATCTCATTAATTCTTTACAAACACATGTGTATATTTTGTTGAATTTGACCACAATCCCTTGACAGTCCCTATAATTCTACTGCATCATAAAACAAATTGTGTTATGAGTATTCTAAAAGAATACATTATAATAACATAACTGCTCTCAGGAAATTATTTACTTTGTATTAATATTGTGGAAAAGTCACATTAAAGCCATATAAAAGTCACATATTTTTGGGAATATTAATTCTAATTTTCTCTTTCAGAGCTGTGAAGAGCTGGTGTCATGTTTATCCCGTGGGGATTTTGCTGATTTCACTGCCCAGCTTGAAGGCTTGGCCTCCATTTACCAGCTGAATGCAGAAAAAAAAGTTAAATGTAAAGCTTTCAGTGCTCTACAAAGTTTAGAAGCAGATTTGGGCACCCTTGCTTCGTTACAGTCCTTCATAAAGGAGCCGTTTAATTTAGTGCATAAATCTCCAGTGGGTATTTTGGAGAAAAGGCGAGGAGGTAATTATTATTAATTAATTTGTATTAGCTGAAATGTGCATGTTATTTATCTCTGCTTTTTATATTTATACCCCCGCCACTGTATCTTTGCACTTGACAGTTCGTGTGGCTTCGCGTAAGGTTGACTACATTGTGGTTGCGACATTGCCAGAGTGGCTATTAAACAACAACAGCTGATTGTTCTCCTTTCTATCGTGTCTAAGTCGCATACAAAAAGTCTACGTAAGTAGCGAACATCAATGAATAATAACTATTTCGTATTATTATTGTTAATTGAAAATAACTCCGCATAAACATTGCAGCGTATGTAGAATAAATTACACACTTTTGACAATATAGAAACAAAATAATACAAACTTCCTGCTACAATGAGAAGAAATAAAACAAATTATAAGCATGCCATAACAAAGTTATTTTCACACCCATTTAAAACTGCAATGGCTCAATTCCATCCAAATCCCCATTGTTGTCGTCATCATCATCCTCGGAAGCATCATTGTCATCATCATCATCATCTTCACCAAGGTATATCATCAATGGTTCACAGTCACTAATAATTCCGTGTATTTCTTGTGCTTTTCGTATTAGCTTATTCACATGATCTACTTTTTTCTTCCACGAAGCCGTGTCCACCACAGCCTTTTGAATAACAGTTCTCGTGCTTAGTCCAAGAGCTGCTGCAGTTCGTTGTACGGCTTTATCAGCAGGAATAGAGGGATTGCCATGAAGCTTCACGTACTCCCTTTCCTGTTCAAAGAATTCCCGGGTTCTCCTTAATAGTTCCAATGCCTGACTATTAAGTGGCACACCTCGGCGCAAAGGATTTTCACTTCATGAATCATCACTCGGCGATTGGCGTCGTATTTCAGACATTGTCGCACTTAAGTTTTGTTTAAATAAATAATATGCATGAAATATATATAAAATAGATAAATATATATATATGTATAAACGAACAATAATAAAACTATCAAACAATAACCACAAATATAAATAACAATGAACAATATGTAGGTTGCAAAGAACAACTCGACGCTCGTGTTGGAGATTCACAAACTGAAGCACGTGGTTGGGAATAGTTACATCCGGCAACAGAGCCGATTCTAATTCCGGTTCCGCTTTGTCATCGACCATCCGGAATGCTGACTTGTGATTGTCTTAGGAAGTCAAATGGTTGAAGCTTTTTATCTGTTTTTTTGCGAGTGTACCAACTTAAACGCTAGCTGTCAAGTGCAATGTTACAGTGGCGGGGGTGTACTACACAAATTGCAAACCAATGATGATAATGCATTATTGAATGGCAAGAGTAGTACAGTTATTATATTGGCTGTTTAGAAGCTTGCTCACAGTTTTGTGGCTCTCTTTCAATATGACAATAACTGACAGTTGAATTGGTCAGAGCTGTAAGGCATTAAGTCACTTTTTGCAACTTTTTAGACATAGGTAAAAACAATTTGGGTGCATGTAAAATCAAACAAATCAAGTGGGATGGCTTAGGCGGTAACATCAAACCTCTAGGTCTGATCATCTGACCAATGGTTCTTTTTTTGTGGTTTTCCTCAGTTGCTAGGACTATGCTGGGTTCGATAATTTGACCAGCAACTTTTCCTTTCATTCCCTTCATACCTACATTTCATTTCCTTCTTCACTACCATACCAGGCATTGGGCTGATCATCCGTCCTCAATATGCTACGATCCAGAGTTTGCTTACTCCTCGACAGGCTACTGACCCAAGGCATTGGTTTGTAAATCCTACAAAGAGGAGGGTAATCTGTTAAAAAAGAAGAAGAAGAATCAAAACAAATATAAACTATGCACATGCATAGTCTTTCTTTATATGTAGTTGTCAATGTGAAAATTCAATTTAAATGCTTAATCTATGCTTTTAATTCTTTGCTTTCAAAAAGACTGCTTTTCAGCTCCTCGGTCACAATTTACTTCACAATCAAGTCATAATGCACAGTCTGTATTATTAATTTCATTTAATATGATTACTTTGATCATATTAATGTATAAAACCTAAGTTCATTGAGAAGTTCACTGTAAATTACAAAATGTCTTATTGCTTTGCCTAAATACCATTCAAACTTAATGGACTAAATTAGAAAAAGAGGGGAAAATATCTTGTGGCGTATCACTTCATGTAGACTACTTTACTCATGCCACAAATATGGGATAATGACCAATCACGTTTAAAGGAATGTTGTTTTTGAACCAATCATGGCAATGATTCTATTCAATGTTTATCAAAATAACTTTATCACCTCCTCCTTTGGGCTCCTGGTTTTAATACTCTGAAGGGGTTGGAGTATCATTTTACAGTGACTCAGCTACCAGCAATCAATGCTGCTACGTTTAAACATAAAAATGGCAGAAATGAGACTTGGTAATGCTTCAAATGAAGATATAGATGAGATATTAATTAGGCATGCCAATTCTAGCCACTGATAAGGAAGAACTTCATTTGTAATCCTTCAGGGGTATTCTCATCACAGTTGATCATTGTCTCATATTCTTCGGACTTTAAAACCACTGTACTAACCTTTCTTTTTTCTGGTAAGTTTTGGAGCAGCTTTCTTTTTTTGTTGCTTGCATCTCTCGCCTCTTGAAACCCTTGGTCTTCAAATGGATTGCACTTTATGTGATATTTCTTAAAATATATTTCTTGTAGCATTTTAGTTGTGACATTTCACATTTTTATAGCATCAATATGAGGAAATCAAATGGAGAAGAGTAAAAGGAATACACTACAAAATTAACAAGATAATAGTGTTTTTTGGTTAATTTTCATAAAGCCAATGAAGTGAAACAAGTTAACAATTATCAGCCTTTTTATATAAAGAAAGTTATAACCTATAATGTTGATAATATGGTTTTATTTTGTTTCATATTTTCTCTACTAGGAGCATTCTTACAATAATAGATAAGAGAATAGTGAATTCCCACTAAAAGTTCCGCATGTCAGATGGTAGAAAATAATACTTATATGATCAAGTTACACTGATCAAACAAACAAAATGTGATCATATGATTCTATATGCTTGTTTTTGAAAACAGCGCCTTATATTGCAAATAAATATAAATATTTTATGATTTTATTATAATAATAATAATTATTTTTGGGTAAATCACTTCATTTATTCATAAAATAGTCTTAGTAAATGTTACTTATGATTTCCCAACCCTAGAGATAAATTCTCAAGTCACTTCGAGGCCCGAGAGTTTATCGATTATTTGGAAACCACTTGTGGCATTACTATAGATAAACTCTGACCACCTATTGTTGGCCATTTCAAAATGTTCTCTCATAAAACTGCAAAGCATTCTGAGGAACTTTGCCGTATATACCTTTTTAGGTAGCATGGTAAGGTGTTTTGGTGACTGAAATTTTTCTTTAGTGATCGTACATTTTTCTTGTGAATAGAGTAGTTTATTTTCCTCTTAGGCAATATGGTGAGACAACTCACTTTAGTACAAGTAAACAACAACTAAATGAATATGAAACCATGCAACAATAGCGTGGTAATCTTAACTTAGCAGCATAACCAACATGCGGTAATGATACAGTGGTGAAAGGTAGCAACTGAATGGTTTAATGCTTTTCTCCTGTATTAACATTATGTGCAGCAACAATTTTGCATACAAGGAGAAGCATGCCTTAATGCTTTTCTATGCCATTTCATGTGCCTTATTTAAATACTTCATTTTTGAATCATTTTTGTTTTTTTTCAAATTTGACTTAATGCTTTTTGGCTCCAGTCAGTTTAATTCATGGTGAGTACTTGCAATGAAATTTTGATTTTATATTTTTTGACTTTAAGTTTTTCTGCATTTTACATTATGCATTCAAAGTTCCAATTAATGCCTAGAGAAACAATTGAAACATCTTTGTTATTTTACAATCTCAGATTTTACAGCTGCTGGTAGTTTCCAGAGAGTTCTAGAATGTTAGGGAGGTGTGGAGAAAGAAGGTTCCAGAACAATCTCATCACTTCCCAATAGGTTTCTAGTGTTATGCTGGGTAAGAACATTTTCCAAATGGGTGGGCAGTCAGTTACTGATTGGTCAGTTGGCGTCTATTATGCAATAACCACAGCTGCGTTACAATATTGTATGTTGGAAACTCAAAAATATTCGGTTGTGTATTCATGCCATGTCACCATGTCTCTGTAACAAAGAGGTATAACTGTTAGTGTATAGGATATTTTCTGAAATGTACACAGTTATGGGGCATGCTGTATGTATTGTAAGTATGATACAGTGCAGTTGCTTTAAGGTGAGGCTACAAACGGACTGTATGTGTAGCATGTTCTGCAGTAACCTCAGTACTTTTCTGATTTGCAACTGGCAGCGATGACATGTTGAAGGTTATCTTTATCAGCTTTTCTTCAGTTGCTGCTTTGTGTTCGTGCTGTAAAGAGAGTTGTGCATTGTGCATCTCATAGGTGAAAGTTTATTCAACATATCTGTGTTGTATATGATTTGCTTAAGAATGTTAATGTCTTGTTATTAGTCCTGTGCAATGTAGTGCAATGCCTGCTGACAAATTCATTTAAACAACAAATTTTTATGCATGATATATGTGTAAAAACCAAATCATATGGACAGGCATATAGACAATTTCAGAAGAAATTTCCTCGTATTCCAGTTCCAGGTAGAGAAACTGTTAAATGTCTGGTTAATAAGTTTAGAACAATAGGATTGCTAAATGCTAAACTAAGAAGCGAAAACAAGATGTTATAATGGAGTAAAAAATTGACAAAATTGCTGTATCTACAGGGAGAGCCAAAAAACTACCAACCAGCTCTACTGTGTTTTTCCTTTCTGCATCCTTGGTGCTTGTTGCCGTCTGCCGCTATTATAGAAAGACGTGGATGAAGCCGTACAACATTTTTAAAACTACTTTTAAAGGCTTTACATACCAACTTTATGAAAGAAGATGCTGAAACTGGCCACTGTCGTTGTCCATACATTTTTGGCACCTCTTTAGGAAACTATCCATCCCTCGCTGTAGTTCACGTTGAGAAATGCTGGCAATTTCCTGGCGGATATTTTGTTTTAATTCTTCCAGGTGTGTGAGTTTGTCTTGTATACTTTGTTTTAAGTTACCCCAGAGATAGAAATCGCAGGGGATTAGCTTGGGGGACCAAGGGGGCCACAAATCTCTATTAATAATTCTGTTCTCAAACACACTTTCAATTGTTCTTATCGAAATATTGGCCGTATGAGCTGTTGCAGAGTCTTGCTGAAAAGGCAAAATCACGCTCCCTGTCTGTTAATTCTCTAAAAACAGGAGGAAAAATTGTATTCATGTATGCACAGGCTTCAACTATTGACCCTGTGTTTTCTATCTCTGGGATAACTTAAAACAAAGTGTACAAGACAAACCTACTTACCCTGGAAGAATTAAAACAAAATATCTGCCAGAAAATTGCCAGCATTTCTCAACTTAAACTACTGCGAGTGATGGATAGTTTCCTAAAGAGGTGCCAAAAATGCATGGACGACGGTGGCCAGTTTCACCATCTTCTTGGTAAGTAAAACCTATAAAAGTAGTTTTAAAAATGTTGTATGATAGCGGCAGACGGCAACGAGCACCGAGGACGCGGACATGGAAAACACTGTGCAGCTGGTTCATAGTTTTTTGGCTCTCTCTGTATTTGTGGGGATCCCTAAAAAATAAAGTTTATAGGAACAATCCTCACACCATAGACAAACTTAAGGATAATACAAAAACAGAAATTATGAACATTGTGGAAGAAAAAATTATGTGTGTTAATGGAAATTTCATCTGAAGATGCCAGGAATGCCTTCATGCAGATGGACACCGCTTATAAGAAAGTTAGTACACATTATAGTGCATGTTACCATCACTCGTGAGTAAGTAATATGGGAGTTACGGAATGAAAAACATCACGCATACGCATGATTCCTTTCCTCACCATAAAACGACTGCGCTGTATATATGCTTATAATTCCAACCGGATATGATCATGTAATAAAGCATTAAATTGCATCAGAAACTGTTACACTTTGAGTTGTAGTTTTCTGTACCACAACAAGTGGCAATGTTATTAATTGTAAGTTTATTCATACTTACAGGCCATGCCATGAAGTTGACATATCTTGTACCACCATATGATCTGTTGGATCAACAGGCGAAAACCTCATTGCCCCTCTCAGTTGAGGAAGTTACAGCAAGAAACATAGGTTACAGTGTAATGGTCTGTATGGAAGGTTCAACAGCACATAAACTTCAGACCACACCGCTAATTTCTGTCAACCGCAGTCCTAATGGAAAAAGGTAAGTTCAGGGCACTGTACAGCAACAAGAAACTGAAGATATAGACTTTCATAGGTTTTGGTTATATCTGTATACATATCACTCAGTTATGATAAAGTATGATAAAATAATTAAATATTCAGTATGTTGAGAAATTGACAAATGGTAATGTTCATCAAGATAAGGATGAAGGTCCACAGACATGGATTCAAAAAATGTGAATCCTAAAACAATTTTGTGTTAATTAACGTTTAAATGATAATACTGGGTTTAAAATTTTGCCGCTGACACAAGTGATTTTGAAGCACTGATTCAAATGATGGGTCCTTAAATCTGCAAAAGTGATATTAAATTGCTACACTTGTAACATACCAATTAGCAGCAGCTCTCAGATTCTTGTTAAGTGGTGATTTTTATATTAATCTTATGCACACATTTTGAATCTCAAAACAGTCTATTTCAGAACAGAGTTGTGTCAGTTTAATCAATGCATAGAGTGCTTTTTTCTGCATTCTGTAGTGGTACTAACTCAAAAATGATAACCTTTAGAGTTTTGAGTCATGCCACTGTTCTTGCCAATGAGTAATGTAGAATCATACATTGTTGGACTCATAGCATAGCCTTGGAGTAAACACAATGCTTTTCATATCCAAACCATTGTCTTTCTCAGAGAAAAACCATTGTGTTGATAATCCATTAATCCTTTATAGAACGGTGTACCATGTTTGTTACAAAGTTTTTTTGTTTTTTTTTGTAAGGTTTTTTAATACCCATTTCTTTCTAATTTCATTTATACAGAGAGAGCCAAAAAACTACGAACTGGCAGCGCAGTGTTTTTCCTGTTTGTGTCCTCGACGCTTGCCGATGCTGCTATCATAGAAAGGCATGGATGAAACATACAACATTTTTAAAACTACTCTTAAAGGCTTTACTTACCAACTCTATGAAAGGAGATGCTGAAACTGGCCGCTGCCGTTGTCCATACATTTTTGGCACCTCTTTAGGAAACTGTCCATCACTCGCCATAGTTCACGTTGAGAAATGTTGGCACTTTCCTGGCAGATATTTTGTTTTAATTCTTCCAGGGTGTGTGGGTTTGTCTTGTACACTTTATGTTTGAAGTTACCCCAGAGATAGAAATTGCAGGGGATTAGATCGGGGGACCGAAGGGGTCACAAATCTCTACTAATAATTCTGTCCTCAAACACACTTTCAATTGTTCTCATTGAAATATTGGTTGTATGAACTGTTGCAGAGTCTTGTTGAAAAAACCTGATATGTTACACTCACATGACTTTCTCTACTCTTGTGCAAACTATTTTTACAAACGTTTATTCTCCATATGCTTCATGTTACTCGAGATATCGAGATGTCAATCTTATTGCTAATGTTCTTGTAGATGCAAGGGGAACATGGTAGGTTATAAGCGATAGTCAAATATTTTAAGCGCTGGTTGCTATGTGGCGCATTCTATTCTGTTTGCATATCCAGGACATAAAAATTGAATAACGAATTTGAGAAAAAGTATAAGTATTGGAAAATTTAAGGGAATAACAAGCAATATCTCGAAAATGGTTCACTCAACTAAAAAAATGTATATGACATAAATTGTGTATTTTAACGCGATCTACATTTTTTGTGTAGTAAAATTTTGTCTATCTCTTATGGTTTACCAGTTATGCAAAAGTCGTTCACAATAAAGAATACTTTTGGAGACATTCCCAGGAAATTCAAGATATACATTTTATTTGTCATAAAAATATCTTAAACATATGATATTTTAATCAAAATCGTTTGAGCCATTTTTGAGAAAATTAAAATTTTCGAAAAATCTTCCATGTAAAGGGTACTCTGGGGTGAGGGGATTTTCTTGAAAACCTTCGTGTCGCATCCTTGGAAGATACTGAACCCAAATACCAAGTTTGGTGTTTATCCGACTGTTCGTTTCTGAGTTATGCTGTTCACAGACACACAGACACACACACGGACATGTTTCCAAAAATGCTTTTTTTGGATTCAGGGGGTCTCAAAACATGTATTTCCGGTGAAATCTCGGTATCGGAATTTTGGGTGGAATACAATACTTCCCCTACTTACTATACGTAGTAGAGAAAGTAAAAAGGCAAAATCATGCCCCCTGTCTGTTAAATCTCTAAAAAAAGGGCAGCAAAATTGTATTCACGTATGTACAGGCGTCAACTGTTGGCTCGAAAAAAATTGGCCCTATAACTCTTTCTGCTCTCATGGCACACCATACACCAATTTTTTCGTCATGAAGGGGTACTTCATGAACAATATTAGGTTTGTCAGAGCTCCAATAACGATTATTTTGTGTACACACATATCCATATATCCTCGCCCGTAAAAATATTAAATATGGATCTATTTCGCCATGGTGTACCCTATTGAGACTCCACTCACAAAATGTGCACCTAATTACAGGAACACCTGTTTGAAGAGCATGTGCCACTGTTATTTTATATGGTTTTAACTTCAGCAATTTGGTAGCTCTTCGCGCAGAGCCATAGGAAATGCCTGCCTGTTGTGAAAGACGCCTAAGTGATTTTTGGAGGGAATTCTCCAAATATGACCAATGTCGTCTAATGTTTTTTCGGTAAGAACCGTACGCTGTCTTTTAGATTTCTTAGTCTGAACACTTCCTGTGGCCTGAAATTTATTGGATTGCTGTACGGCCTGGAACTTTTACACCTGGAAATCTTTCACTTGGCGAGCTGACTGAGTTAACACATACGAATCATAAATAAATACACGCTGTGCCGTAGAAAACATATATGAGCCATAATGTACTTTGTTACTAACTACAGGACAAAATAATAAATAACTCGTAATAACTGAACTACATTACATCACCATCAACTCAATACTGCACTTCACACTGCAGAGCAAAACCACGTCAACAGTGTGACCTTGTTTTATAGCAGCAGTGCGTTATGTTTCCACACGCCCAGTGGAAAAACACTGCGCAGCCAGTTCGTAGTTTCTTGGCTGTCCCGTTACTAACCTTCAGCAATAAAATTACACTATTTATAGCTGTTTTATATTGTAAAAACAATAATTTTTTTCAATAAAATTGCGTGTGTTTTTTAAAATAATTAAGCAAAATCCATGCAAATAGTTAAAAATGTAACTCTGTCAGCATCCAAGTGTGCCATCACACAGGTTATTTTACTTGGGCCTTTCCCATCCTTTACCACAGCCACATTTGACTGCAGTCATTGGGACTTGAACTTGTGACATTTGGTAGTGAATGGATGTCCAGTACATTTCATATCACTTTAATGATCACAGTTATTCGAAGTGCTTCGTTGCGGTGCTGGTGAAAGGAATATAAAAGTCAGTTTAAGAATTAGAGGAAGAGTGGTAATCGTAGTAAAATAATTCTTGCAATAAAGGGTTAATTTCTTATGTTTTCACCGAAATTGAATTTTTAGTAAATTGTCTTCTCTGTACCCATTACACTAACTTATTTATTTTTTTTTTTGACAGGTTTTTGATTGCATAAATTTTCTTTGTCCTCTTAACAATTTTGTTCTCTATGTTCCATGCAGTAGAATGTATGTCCTCAATCAGTGACAATGTTGTTACTGTCTTTATTTTCCAAAAAAAATATAAAACTGTTTTTTGATTGTACCAGTACGGTACTGAGTGAACTGCAGTCACAAACTGTAGTACTGTTGGTACTGTGTGTTTCTGCCTGCAAACGCATCCAGACATTCGTGTTTGTGATTGCTATTGCACTTGTTTTCCATCTCGAATAGAATACAAAAAAAAAAACCAAAAAAAAAAACCAACAACAACATTCGTTTGCAAACATCAGCATACTCACAAATAAATGTTCCCAAACAGATTTTGTGGACCAGGCCTAAGCTGTTCAGAAAAACACTTCATGGATAATCCCAGGAAATATTTGCAAATTCGTGCTAAAGATAAATTACATTAAGAAATTTGTCATTTTAGTGCAGAAAAATACCGTCAAGTTAATACATGTACATCTAGCTCTTTTGATAGACAAAGAAATAAGCAAAAATACAAACTGTTCTTGTCCATGCACAAAACCAGAGATTTCAATCTGTGTGTAGTGCACCAAACAGTTGACGACTTTTGTATCCAATGAAAGCAAGTTCCAACACGTAAATCAGTGCTTACATTATTCAAAATTAACTGTGTAATGTGTTTCTCTAAAACATTTCTATTTTCGAATTTAGTGAATTTTAACGACCACCTGCTTTTAGGAAATTATTGCCCCTCTCCAAAAACATTCTGTGGATGTCCTCACTCATGTTTATTGTCATTTATATATTCATCTACAGAATAATAAATCTTTTACAGAGTTAGTTTTCCAAAGCAATTTTGAATGATTATGCATAAGTAAATGTTTTGACATCTCGTAGCAACAGGCATGTAGTTTGAGCACGACACACATGTAGGAAGATTAGTGATACAAAGCTTACTGAAATCAAATGACTGGTTGGATAGGGAAGGCAAAAAAGAGGGTTTTATTGATTACTGATAGAAATACATGAACTGTTTTAATTTTACTAACAGAATATTGAAAACACTTAAAATGATCTTTGAAGCAGACTCGGTGACCATGGTTCTTGTGCTAGTCTCTTGAATTACTGTTTTGTAGCTGTTATGTTGCATAAAAGTGTTTTAAATGCAATATTTTTGTCCTGTATAATATTACTGTTATGTTGACTAATTTTGAAGATTTAGAAGCTAGTAACAGTGATGTGTCATAATTTAAAATAGAGAGAGTTGAAGGTTGTTACACTGCATCACTAAAATGGTCTTACTTGAACGCGTTTCGGGAGACGGTTTGCTCCCATTGTCAGCATGTCCTCAACTGATGGGAGCAAACTGTCTCCCAAAACGTGTTCAAGTAAGAACATTTTAGTGATGTAGTGTAACAACCTTCAACTCTCTTTATTTTAAATTACTGTTATGTATAAATGCAGTGAGAGTACATTTTGCAAATTTTAAGCAGTGACAAAGTTTAGTGTTAAAGTAAATATTTTGGTTTTCAGTTATCATCAAGCTTTAATGTACTTAATTTACCTATACATATAATAAAACTGTAATGGAAATTTTTTTTCATATTTTCGATTTTAATTGAATAGTTGATGTTAACATGAAGCCAAAAATCCAATTTTTTAACTTCTTGTTTGTAGTATGTGCATGTGTATTTCACCTTTTCATGCTAGAATGGTCAAACCAGTTATTGTGAAAGTTCATATGTAACTGCCAAGAGCCAATCCAATCTGCAGAGGTGGTTTTTATGTTAAAATAATTTACTACTCATACAACAGATGCCGTAAGTGCACACCTCTAGCTAATCTACAATGTTTAAACTGCGTGTTGGTAGCATTTTTCCTGTTTATTTAGTTTTTTTCCGAGGTCATGCATCAGCCATTGTAGCATGCTGTAAACAGAATAGCACGTGGTGGTGTTTATTTCGTGTCAGGTTTGTTTTTTTTTGCATGTTTACAGTGATTTCTTGCAATTTTTGCTTACTGTACATCACTGAATGGCATGCTGAAACAAGAAATTATTGGCAGAAAAGGAAACTGAGGCTGGAAAGTGATAGTTATAGTGACATTTTGATGGTGATAATATAGAATATTCAAAATTAAAGATTTTAATTTTGTTAATACATGAGGACACAAGTAACATTCTTAAAATTGGATGAAAATGTGAAACAACATATCAAGAACCATTGCAAAAAATCAGAACTCAAAAGTTTCAAAATTGAGAGTGGAAAGTTTCATGGGGTAAATTGCCTTTCTTAGGCCCTCATTAGTGACTAAATTGATGTCTTATATGTCCAACAGACGTCACTGTATGTCATTCTCTGGCTGTAACACAATGCTGGCAACATATGAATAAGTAATGCCGCCAAAGGCAACTCTCTGGTTTGGGTTTTTTTTTAACATAAGCTTAGGTTTCTGAATTCACGCAAGGTTAGCCTTAGGTTAGGTTTTTTTTTTTTTATATATATGCTTATGTTTCTGAATTCACGCAAGGTTAGCCTTAGGTTAGGTTTTTTTTTATATAAGCTTACGTTTCTGAATTCACGCACAGCTTGCTCTGAATGCGTGGCGCTTTTTTTACCAGCTATACCGTATGAATAATAAGAAGACATCGCATACTTAGCGGATTCCCAGCTTCTTACTTAAGTTGGCACTTCTGATTGAGTGTCAGTATTACCGTGAAGATGGCCACGTTTTTTGCTAGTTCGTTTCCCAATTTCCCTATATCAGTGAGGCACAAAAAAGTGGCGGGCAGCCGGGCTTCTGATGTTCAACACTTCACATCTACTTCTACATTCGTTCATAAGGTAATTTATTCCATTATTTCTCACTTCCTTCAGCATTATCTAGGTGGGCCCAAGAAAGGCAATTTAGCCACTTCATGTGAAACCTTAAAGTTCACCTTCCTTAGGGCTGGCAATTTCAGCAATAACATAGCATTTTAACTTGACAGTGAATGGGTTAATACCATAGGTCAGACTTAGGGAATAGGCTATATGACATCTTTCCTCAAAGTGGGGGGAGAGATACTAATGAGGTGCAAAATCAGAAAATCAAAATTTCTTGCTTATTGTTGAGGTTTATGAAAAATGTTACATAACAAAAGTTTATAAGCATGATTGTGATGAGCTGTGTTGTATACAAAATTTTGAAGAATGGATGTTTAAGAAGTTAAGTTAAAATTTTTGCTAACATTATTCATGTAGATAAACCAGTTATCATGGGAGAGAATACAGCTCCGAACTTATGTTTTAATTTTTATTAATATCCTAGAGAAAGTAGTTTTATTACCCATTGTCAAAATACCTGAATGAAATTTGTTGCTCAGAGTGGAAGAGAGGACTGGTAGAGGGTGATGGGTGGGAGAGGTTAAGGGAAGAGAGAAAGGGAGAGGGAACAAGAAAGGGGGAGAGTAGAAGTAGAGAAATAGAGAGAAGGAAGAAATTAAGAGAGTGATAGAGTAGAGGCAGATAAATGGAAAGAGGGAGAAAGAGAATCTTTGTAGTCAACTCAACAATGCTAACGGAGTTGCAGGTTCTGCTTAGGCATATAATAAAATGATACTGCTTAATCAAGCTGGGTTAACAAATAAATCTCAATTTCAATATTCTTTGCATTCTCACTATTCACTTTTCCTTCAATTAAAATTTATTTTCATGTGTGCTAAAACATGAAAAGGTTGTTTCATTATAGGTGCTTCAATCTTAAATTAAAATAAATTTCAATGGGCTTTGGATGCACTGGACTGATTTCCTTTCAACATCTGCATATCTTATTATTACTTTTGCTGCCATTAAAGTTTACCTTTCAGTTACTGCATATTGATAGTTATATATTGTTGACAGCTCTCCTCAGTATGCCTCTTTGAATGCTACAAACTCTGCAACACTGCCAGCCTGCTTTGTTTTACGACTTAACAATCCTATGCCTATGTGCCTGGCATTGGTGCGACGAATACAGCAAATTACAGAGATGGAATGTGGGGACCTTTCCTCTCCACATCCGTTGCTCAGCCTTGTTACGCAGCATGCATCAGCCGGACAGCTGGACTGTGCCAACAATAGGGGACTCTTTGTGGTAAGATTGTAACTCCTCATTACAGATATTAGGTATTGCTATGCTGTAGCCTTATAGGTACACAAACTTTAAAAACACCTTTAGGGTATTAATATTACAGATTCAGATTTAAATACACAAAATTCAGTAAAACCACATGTTACCTTGAACTAATGTTAATGGGGTAGTTACGCCATCAGCTGTATCTGTTTCACTTTAAGTTCAAAGTAGAAGTAAACAAACCTTAATGTATCATTCTGCTGAGCACGTGGCAGCACTACGTGGAATGACAGCAACTAAGTACCATGTGTGTTTTATTCCTGTATTTTGCCTTACATCCTAAACTCCTAACACACAATATTAAAAGCAGACAGATGAAAGTAGTACCTGAATAGTTCGGTAGCTGTACCTGTCTACTATTCCCCCTGTGATTAAAGTTAGTGGATTAAACTGCTCTTACCTTTAGATTTTGTAAATCGTTCACTTAATGACCAATATCATTATGCCGCTTTTATGAGTCAATGAGTTAAGAAAATGATGAACACTATAGGTTAGAAACTACAACAGAAAATCACGACGCAAACAATCCAAACAACAATTCTTCATCACTAACAATGAAGTTCAATTATTGCTAAACAACAGCTAACCACATCCATTAAAGGAGGGTACTTTTCACAGAATTTGTTAAAAAGATTTAACACAATTGTCTTCTCCCGAATTTCTGCGTTTGTTGCCCACAGTTAAGGCTGGTTCACAACCGCCTGAGAACGGTAACCGGAACAGAAACGAGAATGGGAATCCATATCAACGATCATATCGATCACAAACTGAAAGTCGATTTTTCGCATTGGGATTTCATTGTTTTTAACTGACCAATGATATTTTTTCACCTACTTCCAATTTAGCCAACATAACGTGGGTTAGCCATTGTCAAAATTCGATAGAGTAAACATTATCTAAATGCATATCCATTACATTTCTGATCCTTCTAGCTGTGCCAAGCTTTCATTCCTTTATTTAATGGTATACATTAAAGTTGTTTATTGTTCTTTTTTTAATTTCCATCAGTTATTGCTGTTTTTTGTAGCTTTTGCCATAGTTTTTGAGGTCATAGCCAGTTTTGAGTTGCATATAAACAAACAACTAATGACCCTTTCACCAGAGGAACCAACGTTCATTGGATTTGCATGTGTCGGAATGAGGTTAGAAAGCATATTTACTACTAATTTCTTCCAGTTTCATGTTTCCAGTTTGTGACTATAGAAAGCACTAGTGGCTTTTTCATGTCATGGTCGCCTGGAATAATATCTAGAGTGAAGAGTCTAATATGCATAATATGGATCTAATATACCGTTCCCGGGAACGAGAATGAGAAAGTTAAAAAGTTGGGCAACTCTTCTTTCCCGTTCCCGGGTCCCGGGAAGGCTTCCCGTCGATTGTGAACACTCCCATTTGAATACATGTATTTCAACGTTCTGGTTACCGTTCTTGTTGGTTGTGAACCAGTCTTTACAGAGGACACTCTTGAAAGTATTATTATCTCAACACATGCAAAGAGTACACTGGCTTATACCTAAACTGGAAATGCAGCACCGGTGTATAGCCTCATAATGCTGTGCTATTATGGTTCAGTTAGTTATATGTGAATCTGAATGAATACTTTTTGTTTCATAAATTGAACTTAATGCAATGAGTGTTTTAAATTTCTCTGCATAAGAATAACCACAAATTTTTACAATCTGAACTGAACTGTTTAATGTGGGGATGGCATGCTAGGCAGGAAAAGTTGTAGTTTGCCTACCACCTAGTGAGACACTGCCTCGTCATGTGGTTTTGTTTACAGCCCCTTTGAACTTAAAGTGAAACTGTTTTAGTTCTAACTGCTGCATCATCTTCTCCTGTGTTATTCTCTGCTGACGGTTGGAAGAAGTTATTAATTAGGTCCTTCTCCTTAGGGATTTCAAAGTTCATTACACTCTGGCTTTTTTTCATGAAGGAAATCTCCTGTATGGTTAATTCAGCGGTTGGTCTATATCTTTGAGGAAACTGATACTGCTTTGGAAGTTGTGGTCACTGTTCCAAAAATATGATGCTATTATAGAGTTGTCCCTTGTTTGTATTTAATATTTCTAAGGTGTTCTTTTAGCCTGGTTACTTTCTCTACTACGTATAGTAAGTAGGGGAAGTATTGCATTCCACTCAAAAATTTGATACCGAGATTTCACTGGAAATACATGTTTTGAGACCTCCTGAAAAAAAAAAGAGCATTTTTGGAAACATGTTCATGTGTGTGTCTGTGAACAGTATAACTCAGAAACGAACAGTCGGATAAACACCAAACTTGGTATTTAGGTTCAGTATCTTCCAGATATGCGACACGAAGGTTTTCAAGAAAATCCCCCCACCCCAGATTCCCCTTTACATGGAACATTTTTCGAAAATTTTAATTTTCTCAAAAATGGTTCTAACGATTTTGATTAAAGTATCATATGTTTAAGACACTTTTATGGCAATAATTTGAATATTCTGGGAATGTCTTCAAAAGTATTCTTCATTGTGAACGACTTTTGCATAACTGGTAAACCATAAGAGATAGACAAAATTTTATATACAAAAAATTGTAGATCGCGTTAAAATACACAATTTATGTCATATACATTTTTTTTTGTTTGTTGAGTGAACCATTTTCAAGATATTGCTTGTTATTCCCTTAAATTTTCCAGTACTTATACTTTTTCTCAAATGGGAATTCGTTATTCATTTTTACTTTCTCTACTACGTATAGTAAGTAGGGAAGTATTGCATTCCACCCAAAAATTCGATACCGAGATTTCACCGGAAATACATGTTTTGAGACCTCCTGAATCCAAAAAAAGCATTTTTGGAAACATGTCCGTGTGTGTGTGTGTGTGTGTGTGTGTGTGTGTGTGTGTGTGTGTCTGTGAACAGCATAACTCAAAAACGAACAGTCGGATAAACACCAAACTTGGTATTTAGGTTCAGTATCTTCCAGAGATGCGACACGAAGGTTTTCAAGAAAATCCCCCCACCCCAGACTACCCTTTACATGGAACATTTTTCGAAAATTTTAATTTTCTCAAAAATGGCTCTAACGATTTTGAT
Source organism: Deroplatys truncata (assembly GCA_030765065.1). NCBI lineage: Eukaryota > Metazoa > Arthropoda > Insecta > Mantodea > Mantidae > Deroplatys > Deroplatys truncata. The sequence continues at coordinate 202,639,290 of CM060984.1, read as the reverse complement.
GAAAATATCATATGTTTAAGATAATGTCATGAGAAATGAAATGTATATCTCGAATTTTCTGGGAATGTCTCCAAAAGTATTCTTCATTGTGAACGACTTTTGCATAACTGGTAAACTATAAGAGATAGACAAAATTTTACTACACAAAAAATGTAGATCGGTTAAAATACACAACTTATGTCATATACATATCTTTTGTTGAGTGAACCGTTTTTGAGATATTGCTTGTTATTTCCTTAAATTTTCCAATACTTATACTTTTTCTCAAATTCGTTATTCATTTTTTTATGTCCTGGACATGCAAAGAGAATGGAATGTGCCACATAGCAACCAGTGTTAAAATATTTGACTATCGCTTAAAAGCTACCATATTCCCCTTGCATCTACAAGAAAATTACCAATAAGATTGACATCTCGATATCTCGATATACATGAAGCATATGGAGAATAAGTGTTTGTAAAAATAGTTTGTACAAGAGTAGAGAAAGTCATGTGAGTGTAACACATCAGATTTTTTTTTTGTCCTGGTAATGCAAGGAGAATGGAATACTCCACATAGCAACCAACTTAAAATATTTGACTATTGCTTAAAGCCTACCAATTCCCCTTGCATCTACAAGAAAATTAGCAATAAGATTAACATCTCGATATCTCGATTAACATGAAGCATATGGAGAATAAGCGTTTGTAAAAATAGTTTGTACAAGAGTAGAGAAAGTCATGTGAGTGTAACACATCAGATTTTTTTTACTGCTAGTCCTTTTAATGGTGGTAATTTTTTCTTAGTTTATTTCTCCATGTTAATTTTGTATCAAAAACAATACCCAAATATTTGGCTTCACAATTTTCTGTAAGTGTTTTCCCTTATAATCATAGTGAAAATATTTAGTGACTTCTACCTTAGTGAGAAAAGTTGATCACTTGATTTCTGGATGTTTATTTTATACAAAACCAAATTCTTTGCTTAGTAACTGAGACTGTTAAAACTACCCCAGTACTTGCTCTCCAAATTACAACAAATAACTAGAGTTAAATCTTGACATTGAAAAAGCAGCTGTCATACAGTATGAAAAATTAATCAGACTACCCTATAACAATTGGGAAAAAGAAAAAAACCACAGATGAACTTAAAAACTCAACAAATCTTTCTTAATAAAGTCCAAGAAATCAAACAGAAATTAAAACTCCAATACATAAAAGAAAACTGACAAACAAAATTCAACCCTTTAGACCTATTTGATATTGAACACTTCTATATTTAGTAGAAAATTTAAAATATCCTGCTAATGAATAGCTACATGTTTACACTGATAAGATCCAGCTTACCAAATAATAGTGCTGAAATTTTAGCAATTCTTCTGGCTTACAAAATCTTCCATATCAAATAAACAAGAGAGTTGTAATATTATCTGACTCTAAAGAAGCAGCTACAATATCCATAGCATCTGTTACAACAACCAAAAGCCTAAATGTTATAGAATGCCAAAAATATTATAACACAATTAGCTAATATAAATAAAAGAGTAGTACTTCAATGGATATCAGCACACTGTGAAATATATGGTAATGAAACAGCTGATTTTCTGGCCAAGAGAGGTAGTAAAATTACATCAAAATCATCTGGTCCACTGTCTTATCACTCTATTAAAATAATAATTATATTAACATACAATACAAAAATTAAAGAAGAATATGTATCACAAAAAAATAATCTGATGTGTTACACTCACATGACTCTCTCTACTCTTATACAAACTATGCTTATTCTCCATATGCTTCATGTTAATCGAGATATCGATATGCTAATCTTATTGCTAATTTTCTTGTAGATGCAAGGGGAATTGGTAGGTTTTAAGCGATAGTCAAATCTTTTAAGAGCTGGTGTTGCTGTGTGGAGTATTCCATTCTCTTTGCATTACCAGGACAAAAAAAAAAAAATAGAAAAAGGAATAATGAATTCCCATTTGAGAAAATAAGTATTGGAAAATTTAAGGGAATAACAAGCAATATATCGAAAATGGTTCACTCAACAAAAAAAATGTATATGACGTAAATTGTGTATTTTAACGCGATCTACATTTTTTGTGTAGTAAAATTTTGTCTATCTCTTATGGTCTATCGGTTATGCAAAAGCCGTTCACAATGAAGAATACTTTTGGAGACATTGCTAGAAAATTCAAGATATACATTTTAATTGTCATGAAAGTATCTTAAATATATGATATTTTAATCAAAATCGTTAGAGCCATTTTTGAGAAAATTAAAATGTTCGAAAAATGTTCCATGTAAAGGGTAATCTGGGGTGGGGGGATTTTCTTGAAAACCTGCGTGTCGCATCTCTGGAAGACACTGAACCTAAATACCAAGTTTGCTGTTTATCCAACTGTTTGTTTCTGAGTTATGCTGTTCACAGACAGACACAGACACACACATGGACATGTTTCAAAAAATACTTTTTTTGGATTCAGGAGGCCTCAAAACATGTATTTCAGGTGAAATCTCAGTATCGAATTTTTGGGTGAAATGCAATACTTCCCCTACTTTCTATACGTAGCAGAGAAAGTAAAAAGGAAAACAATGGGAAAATTGACATAGCATGACTAGAATTACTACATTACCAAGAAAATCCTAGGTAGCAGTTTTTAGATTATTAACAGACCATGACTGCCTCAACAAATAACTACACAGGATTGGTATAGCAGAATCTCCTGTATGCCCTTTCTGTGAACTTCAAGAAGAAATGGAGAGAAACCACCTATTCCATTGCCTGGCTTTCGATCAACATACCAACTTATCATCAAAATACTGGAGTACAAGAAAGCAAATGGCTTCATTGCCAACTGCGCAACATTAGATATCATCCATCTTTCATTCTAACAGAAATACAATGTTAAGAGATACTTGCAGAAAATGAGTGTCAGTTAATGCTTGCATGGCTGTTAGAAATTAGCAAAACCAATCTGTGTCTTATTATGTGCTTTTTTGTTCTGTTGCAGACACTACCAGATCAGCAACATTGCTACTTTATGACGGAAAGTAAAAACTTGGAAGGTATCTTAGTATCGAACATACCTTTTTCTCATCCAGCTCATGTGCCACAAATTCTTGTAGTTCTAAGACAGCAGGCGCTCTTCAATGTTCTACTTTCCAGTTGTGTTCGTCCAGCAAGTAAACATGGTAATTATTAATACTATTAATGCCATTATGGTGTTCACAATCACATGTAGAAGTATTGCTTTAAGTAAACCAATAGTTAAGTACGTAATTTAATCAGGTGAAAAGTTCAGATAACTATGCAACCTAAGACAGCTTAGTTTAGAAGATGCGGCATAATAGTTCATGGAGTTACCCTGGGCAAAGGAAGGCGAGCTGAAGTAGAGAGGAAGTCTGAATTCATCAGCCATTAGGGAAGCAACGCGTTGAGTCCAGCTCTAGGGAAGCGTTGTTGTGCACACGCCATTTTTCGGTCTTATCTAATTTTCTTCACGCACAATATTTTCTGTAAGTAAGTTTCTAAATTTCAAAATTCTATGCATGCGCCAACACTGTGATTCTCATGAATAGAGTGAGAATAATTTATTGTAAAGAAAGATTGTAAATTTCATATTAGTTGCAATGATCTAAGAATAAAAACTGTAACAAAGTGACAAATGTATTAACAAATATCAAAAGGCGTTATAAATATGGGTGAACATAAACACATTAAATGAAAAAGGTCTTTTTAAATGTTGCTATTACTTGAATTAATAACATGTTTCAATAGCTAGTAGTCACTTTAAATTGTGAATCATGATTTCTGTAAAGTGTCAGAGAATAATGCTTAAATGCCTTCTGTGGAAGTCTAGTTGCTTTTTAAAAAGTTGTCAACAGGATTAGATTAGATTCAGGACTTCACCATTAATAAGTTTTTCACTTTTGAAAACATCTTCATTTGGAAACGTAGAGAAATGTGTCTGTGAAAGCATTTTGCACTAAATTCAAAATGAGAGTAAAATTTCAGAAGTTTGCATTCATTTAATATGTTTATAAAATAATATATTTTTCTTTGATGAAACTATACTCACCATAGTTAAATTTTTATGACAGTACAAATATTAATCTTTTTAATAAAAATATAAAAGCCTCCTTTAATAGTTTAATGTAAAAATATCACTGAAATCTAAACTTTCTGTATATATGTGACAGAAACTGAGGATCAGTAACAGTTGATGCAAACATTCTTTTAAGATACTCCTAAACTTACCCTAAAATAAATTAGGATGGCACAGGTGATTGACACAGAACACTTAAGTATGCATAATGCAACAATCTTATGTATTATATTAAATTGCATGCAAAAAGAAAACCCATGCAGCACAAAATCCTGTCATGCCAGTGACATTCATAAGTACCTGGTGATTGTTAATTTTATTATAAAAACAATTTCCACCAAGCAATAAAACAAAAAGGGCAAATATCTCATAACATAACTGCTGTGTTGCAAGTAGCAAGGGTCTATCAACTTACATTGTCATGTGGAATTTCTCAAAAATACTGCTTGAATTGTATTGCAAGCTTACTGATAATATGTAAAAATGAAGCTAGTGACTGTGATGCAAACACAAATATTATAATATTAAAATAAATATTTTATGACAATTCTTCACTTATCTTTTTAAAGTATATATTTAAAAGCAACAGGACATGTTTCATAATCCATCGATTACATCTTCAGCTTCTCTTCCTTATGTAATTGAAGTACGAAACATGTCCTGTTGGTTTTAAATTTATATTTTAAAAAGATAAGTGAAGAATTGTCATAAAATATTTACTGTAATATTATATTTTTCTATAACTGTTAAGGATAAGCAGAATTAGGCAAAGTATGAATAAAAATTTGCCAAAATATGTAAATATCAAGGAAAAAAATCTGATGTGTTACACTCACATGACTTTCTCTACTCTTGTACAAACTATTTTTACAAACGCTTATTCTCCAGATAAACATTTGCAGACTCTATCTTATTGCTAATTTTCTTGTAGAAGTAAGGGGAATATATATTTACAAGGACAATTTGGAAATACAGTAGCCTTTAAGCACATACATATCTGTTAATAGCTGGTTGCTATGTGCAGCACCATTCTCTTTGCCACAGATTAATACTCTTTGCATATCCAAGACAAAAAAAATGGATAACGAATTCCCATTTGAGAAAATAAGTATTGAAATCGCATCTCTGGAAGATACTGAACCTAAATACCAAGTTTGGTGTTTATCTGACTGTTTTCGTTTCTGAGTTATGCTGTTCACAGACAGAGACACAGACATGTTTCCAAAAATGCTTTTTTTGGATTCAGGGGGTCTCAAAACATGTATTTCCGGTGAAATCTCGGTATCGAATTTTTGGGTGGAATACAATACTTCCCCTACTTACTATACGTAGTAGAGAAAGTAAAAAAATCCCAAAATATCATGAAGTATATATTTAAAAAAATATTTTAAGCGTTTGGAGCAGATTCACCTCTTTTGTTTAAAAAAATAGGCTTTGTAGATTTTTGTCATATTGAATAATAAAATATAAAATGAAATACAACAAATTATATGGAGTTTATAGATTTTAATCACTGTGAAACCTTAAACTTAGAAAAAAAAAATAAAAAGAAGTTATTGGTTGCTTTTTCCTTGCTTAATACTAATAACAGTATCCCTTTAAAAGCATTGGTTTGCAAACATAAAACTCTTCAAGAATGGAAGGTGTTTAATTATGCATGTGATGTCACATAGAGGAAATGCTATATTTTCTGAACTTTCTTGTTGGAAAGCATGATGAAGATTTTACCAGATTGTTTTTTGGAAAGAGTGGCTTGGGTTTTCTAAGTCTGATTTGCAGAAAACTGTCCAGATAGAATATCTAAAAAGCTTGGTACATTGCTAACAAGTTGTTACAAATCTAATAAAATATGAAGATTTTACCAAAATGTTATGAAATATGAATTTTTTTGGCATGTATATTGAATTCTACACACCGCAAAATGTAAAAATGCTTGTTTTCATAATTGATAGTAAACCTGTTTAGTATATGAAATTTCATTGTTACATTTCCTACTGTTCATAGGTGATCTTGAGAATGTAACCATGTTTGAAGTGACAGCGCTTTCATGGCAGCACTTGTGTATCTCATTTGAACATCCTTTAGAAGAAACAATGGCAACGGCTGAACTTGATTTAACAGATATTGCCAGTGTGAAGTGCAAAGTATATGGTGTTGGGAATGGAGAAAATGGCAGCACACCTGAACATGCCAGCAAGGTGCTGCAAAGGTGAGTATTTAAAGAATTGTGGAACTGCATTACTTAAATGATTAATATATTAGTACTTTTATTGCTACTCTATATACAGTGAAGCATCTATAGTAATTCATTTTGAGTGAAGTTATCCAAAATTGGTGCTGTCTTTTCAGAAGTTAAGTAGCAGAATGTGTTTCACTGATCTTCATTCCTATCATCAGTAAGACAAAAATAATTCTACGCACTACGAGTTTGTTATTAACACCTTGCTGTTTTGATTCAGGAGTTTAAGCACAAGTTGGCTGCTTTGAAATATTTCAGTCGAACTGGAGATTTGACCCTTAGATCCATTCATACTCAAGAGAGTATGATCTTGCCCTGTTTCCTTGGTCTTGACTCTATTCTTCCTGAAGATTTATTTACTCTCTTTTGGCCTCTTTAAAGATAATATACTATTTATTCCATAATCATTAATTACAGTATAACCTCAGTTATACATTTTCAAAGGAACACTGCTAAAATAATACATAAATGAGAAAACATAAAAGTAAATTTTCTTATGGAACTGAAATTCTTTTATTAGATTATTATTAAAAAAATAAATTTCTGATGTTACATTCACATGACTTTCTCTAACTTCTATTGCTTATTAGTGGGTATACAAACTATTTTAATTCAGATAAACCTTTGCACAAAATAGCTAAATTACATATTTCATTATAGATACAAGGGGAATAGCGATAGTCAAAATGTTTAAGAGCTGGACGGTATATGCTGGCCTTAAAATTCCATGCTGTTTCCGTGCAATCAAGAGAAACAGCTGAATGTTGAAAGGACTTTAAAGAATGACGAAATAATGAACAATTTGAACTATTAATAATGGAAATCTTGGAAATGGCTGATGCCACAAAAAAAGTTATTTGAAATAAATTGTGATGTTTTAAGAGCTCTACATTTTTGATATAGTACATTTTCGTCTATTGCTGAGCATTTACTAGTTATACAAGATTATACAAAACTCCTTCCGAATAAAGACTTCAGCAGCTATTCCCAGAAAATTAAAGATATACATTTTATTTGTCATGTAAATAGCATTAATATATGCTAGTTTAATCAATATGGTTTGAGGCATTTTTTACAAAATCAAAAATTTCGAAAAAAATTCCATTTAAAGGATAAACATCAATTGGGAACATTACATGGCCATGGCCATGAATGTAAATAGTTGTCGGCTACTGATACAGAGAGCGCGGCGATATGTAGATAAAAGTGCATTGGAGTACATTCAGAAGCAGTGTAGTTCAGCCACTGCCATCTCGAAAGCTAGCGTTCACAGCTGTCTTTGACGTTAATAAAATGTTAGCTGACAATTTGCTGTAAAAGCTTGATGAAATGCAAAAGTTTTAACCTTATGTAAAACTTTGAACACCTTGTTAACAAACAAGATGTTAGAGTATTTTTAACACTGGTTGGTAAAACTGGCCCTTAACATGTTAAACTTTTAGCATAATCTTAACAAGCAATATATTAGGAGTATTTTTAACATCTGTTGAAACTGGGTCTACATCTTGATATCTTCAGGTTTGCATCCTTGTCTGCCAAGGAAATGGCTGGTTTCCAATTGGTGCTTTTGCCACTTGCTCTGAGACTAGAATGACATAATTAATACACTACGTGATCAAAAATATCCGGACACCTGGCTGAAAATGACATAAAAGTTCGTGGCGCCCTCCATCAGTAATGCTGGAAGTCAACATGGTGTTGGCCCACCCTTAGCCTTGATGACAGCGTTCACTCTCACAGGCATACTTTCAATCAGGTGCTGGAGGGTTTCTTGGGGAATGGCAGCTCATTCTTCACGGAGTGCGGAATTGAGGAGAGGTATCGATGTAGGTCGGTGAGACCTGGCACGAAGTCAGTGTTCCAAAACATCCCAAAGGTGTTCTATAGGATTCAAGTCAGGACTCTGTGCAGGCCAGTCCATTACAGGGATGTTATTGTCGTGTAACCACTCCGCCACGGCCCGTGCAGTATGAACAGGTGCTCGATCGTGTTGAAAGATGCAATCGCCATCCCTGAATTGCTCTTCAACAGTGGGAAGCAAGAAGGTGCTTAAAACATCAATGTAGGTCTGCGCTGTGATTGTGCCACGCAAAATAACAAGGGGTGCAAGCCCCCTTCAGGAAAAACACGACCACACCATAACACCACCACCTCCGAATTTCACTGTTGGCACTACACATGCTGGCAGATGATATTCACCGGGCATTCGCCATACCCACACCCTGCCATCGGCTTGCCACATTGTGTACTGTGATTCGTTACTCCACACAACGTTTTGCCACTGTTCAATCATGTAATGTTGACGCTCCTTACACCAAACGAGGCGTCGTTTGGCATTTTACTGCATATGTGGCTTATGAGCAGCCGGTCGACCATGGAATCCAAGGTTTCTCACCTCACGCCTGTCATACTACTTGGAGTGGATCCTGATGTAGTTTGGAATTTCTGTGTGATAGATGTCTGCCTATTACTCTTTACGACCCTCTTCAAATGTCGGCGGTCTCTGTCAGTCAACAGACGAGGTTGGCCTGTACGCTTTTGTGCTGTACATGTCCCTTCACATTTCTACTTCACTATCACATCACTAGGGGTGTTTAGGAGTGTGGAAATCTCGCGTACAGGCCTCTAATATAAGTGACACCCAATCATCTGGCCATGTTCGAAGTCCGTGAGTTCCACGGAGAGTTCCCATTCTGCTGTTTCACGATATAATGATACTGAGGTCGCGGATAATGAGTACCAGGCAGTAGGTGGCAGCACAATGCACCTAAGATGAAAAACGTATGTTTGTGGGGTGTCCAGATACTTTTGATCACATAGTGTAAGTTCTGATTCCCGGCTTATTATCATGTGGTCAGCAAATGTCAATTACCAAGTTGTAGCAATAATATGTTTAATTATCAGTTTTAACACAACCAAGGTGCTCTTAATCAGTCACTGCGAGATGCAGTTGCAGTAAATACTGATTTGAACAAAAATCAACATTAATGTTTTATAAATATGTGTGTAAGGAGATATAAATATATATAAACTTAATTCAGGTGATAATTGTGTTGTACATTGCTAGTTACGTCATGTTTATTTCTGTTCCAGGTGTTTGTCAATACCTGTAACAATGCGTGCCCTCATACGATCTTGGCAGAGTCAAAGCCTAAGATCCAATGGATTATCCTCTGGTGGTAATCTTGGCATCCCCCCAGGTAATGATTCCAGTCGCAGCCATGGAGGCACAAATGGAAACCACTCCATGCCTCCGGATTTTGATGTGAGCCGTGTTAAGTCTGAGCCAGATGGAAGCAGTCTGTCACATAATCAGTCGTTGAGTGGTTCGGGAAACAGGCAAGGTTTTGGACCAGATATGTCGGATAGTGCAGTTGGCTTTCAGAATTTGAGCAACAGCTCGGATAGTTCGGCTTCAAATCCCTTTCAGATAGGGGCTCTTCTCTCAGGCCAGGGATCAGGTGGGAAGGGCCCAGGACTTTTAAACATGTTGAGTGAGCAAGCATCTGGTTCCAAAAAACAACGCAAACGCAGCAAGGCTAGTGATGGAATGTGGCGTAGTCCCAAGCGTAAGCAGAACAATGAAGACTGTGAAATTATTTTGGAAAGCTCTAGTAATGATTCAACCCCTTTAGGTACTCCAACTTCTAGAGATGCCCCCATTGAGTCAAGTATGGATTGTGAAGAAGAGAAAGCAGGTTCAGATTATGCTGAAGAAGAAATAATGCAACTCGATGAGGTTGATGCAGAAGTGATGAATGTACGTAAATCAAAAAAGGAGAAAAAGAGTTCCCCTCCAACTATTATTCTTGATTTAGCAGATAAACAACTTGTGGCACCATCTGTTAGCATAACTCCCATCAGTTCGTCAGGATCCAGTTTTAATGTTTTGACAGGCATGGGTTTGGAAAGAAGACCTGGTATTGAAATTATTCCTATAGTTTCTTCCCCATCTACAAACAGCCTTCCCAGTTCCATTACAATTACACCTATTTCATCTAAAACAGTGGGGTCAGATGATCGCAATAATAGAGATAGAAAAAGTGGCAAAAGTAGAACTGATGACAAAGCGCGTATAGAGAAAAAGCGGAAGCGGAAAAGGGAAGACAGTCCAAGTGGAAGCAGCAACTCTGGAAGCGCAATGGGACCTCCTGACAAATTACCACCAAAGCAAGATCCATTAACCAAACCAGTTTCTGTTAGTATCAAACCTACTGAATCTCCCCCTCTGGCATCTGTCCGACCTTCTTCTCCAGCTAGTACTCTTCGTAAAATTACATCCTCACCAACGCACATGAATTTATCAAGCTCAAAGTCAGGCTCCAGCAAGAGCTCTTCTTCTCATCAGAGTCCGAAACATTCTCCGGGTTACAACACGAGCAGTCCAAAACATCATGGAACATCATCTCCAAAGCATCAATCATCTGGAGGCTCAGGTAAACCCAGCATGTCGGCTCTGAAATCTGCTGCAAATTCACCATCCACAGCAGGAAAGAGTGGGTCAGGAGATGTGCCAAAAGTTAAATCTTCTTCAAACAAAGACAAAGATCGGAAGGTTTCCAGCTCCTTTAGCAGTAATAGCAGTTCGAGTTCAGGATCTAGTTCCAGTCCCAAACTTAAGTCTTCGAGTGTAAAATTGAAGCAATTAGATCTTAGCAGTGGTGCTGGGGATGCAGGACTGGGGTCTCAAAGCGGAAATTCTACGCCTCCTTCTGGTAATGCAGAGGGAGGAAAATCTTCATCTAGTGCTCCCCAGGTAAGGAACAGAAAAGGCTCTCTCTCTGCAGTTATAGATAAGCTTAAGTCACAACATCAAGGACCTGAACCTGGGGAGGTAATAAAAGAAAGTCGTAGTAGTAATAACTCAAGCAGTAAAACACCAAGTGACAGTTCAGGCAGCACTGCTAGTAGCAAAAATCCAGGAGAATACATGGTGAAACCCAGTTCAGATGGAATGAAAATAACTATAAACAAAAAGTGTAAAGACTCAAAGTCAGGTGCAGTGAAATCTTCATCCTCAAGCTCAGGCACAGGTTCTCCAAAAACGCACACAGGTCTTAAACCGGGAGTGAACAGTGGTCCAGCATCCAAGAAACCTCATCCAATGCTGCAACAAAAGTCAAGTAGTGGAAGTAGTAGCAGTAGTAGTGGAAGTGGTAGTGTGTCCAGTAGCAACAAAACTAGTAGCAGTAATAATTCTTCTAAAACACCTGCTACAAAATCCAGTAGCTCTCCTGTGTCAGGCATACTGTCTAAATCAACGTCCAAATCTGGAGGTTCACCCAAGATGGGCTTATCTGAATCAAGCAGAAGAGATAGTAAGCCCCGGCCTTCTAAAAGTGGTAGTGATAGGGAAAAATCTGTGTTCAGTAGCTCTAAAGGTCCAGATGCGAGGAAATCTAGTCCTGTTAGTCTCAGGGATGACGGTGAAGGTGATAGGCCATTGAAACTTGTTACAGCCCACAATAAAATTGAACCACTACCGCCCCAACTTATGGTGGAAGGTATGATGAAATCCCTTGATACAAAATTTCAAATTCCTAAGCTCTCTGCTCGGACTAGTAACTTAGCTGAGGGAGACTCAAAGAAAAGTTCGGATAAAACATCAGTTGGGAGCAGTGATAGTAGTAGACTTGATTCCGGTAATAAACCATTAGACTTTGCAAGTAAGGGAGAAAGTGCAAATTCATCTTCAAAATTTTCATCGTTAAGCAAAACTTCAGACGAAATAAAAGGTTCAAAAATACCTCCATTAACATCGGTAACCTCCCCTTTAGCCATTGCAGGTACTCAAATATCAAGCCTTACAGCACCCAGTTTGAAGCCTCCGCCAAGTACACCGTCTTTTCCTTCTATTTCATCAAAATCACAGGATATTAATTTAGATACAGGCCCACAATTACCCACAGTAGTAAGTTCTACAGTGGCTAGTTTATCAGTTAGTAGTTCAGAATCAGTTGGAGAGGCAACGGATCTCTCCAGAGCAAAATCAGATATTTCTAGGAGTGGAACTTCATTGTCTGTTACATCTAAAGATGATCTAACATTACAATCAAGTGGAAAACTGGAAAGCTCTTCCAAATCCTTTTCCTCGGGTAGTAACAGTAATTCGACCCCTTTAGCTTTAACACATGTAAGTGGCATAAAATCTTTGGATTCTTCCCAGTCTAAATTTGCAGTAGCCAATGCACAAAAACAAGGAGAGGATGCTAAAAAAATTGTAAATATATCACCAGACCTGCCAAACAAATCAGCCTCATTAAATAAGATTGTGTCTTCCGTTAGTACTTCTTCACAAGAGGCTGCAGAAATCCTCTTAGATATTTCAGCTTCTTCAGCCTCTACAGCCATTCCTCCTAAACCTATTTCTTCTGAGGTTCAAAGTACTAAACTCGCTACAGTTCCTGAACGTGCTGTAGCAGCTTCAGCTCCCAGCAGGAGGAACACCCCACCACCTCCACTGCCTCCTCAACCCTCAGTGCAGGTACATATAGTTCAATCCCCTGCAGCCACTCCAGCTACCTCGTCACCCTTGGTCAATCCTTCTCCTCATTCTGCTTCTCCCTGTAGTATAGATGATGATCTAATGGATGAGGCTCTGGTAGGGCTGGGTAAATGAAGAAAAGTTAATATTAACGAAATATATACCACCGAAATGCATGTAAAGATTCACCATTTCTCATTTCTTTTATTTATGATATCCTAATAGTGAAGTAATAATCAGCTGTACAGTAGATTTTCATACTTAAGTATAACTTTGCAGGTGCAAAATCTGCTGAAAGTTCAAAGGAAGATATTAATGTGTATTCTAAGAATACAGTGATATAAAAACTGTATTAGGTGTAAATAGAAGTCATGGTGGCTGAATGTGAAGATAAGTTATTTTCCTATCTTATGGACTGAAATTTGGTTATCAGCTATGGCTTCAGAGCAGAAAACAAATGTGAAGGAATGCTAAATAATTCCTTGTGTGCTTACCAATATACAGATGACATTTCTGGACATTTTTGTTAATCTTGCCTTTATTTTTTTGAGATGAATTCTTACTATACACCACACTGTGCAATTGTAATTAATATCTATAATATTGTAAATAGACATATGCTAATAAACATATGAAGTTTATTATCAGAATTAGGTACAGTTATTTATTTATGTATAATAATATTGTGTACCTTATAGTGTTACTTTCAGATTTAGTTAATTGTTATTTTGAAATTAAAATGTATTCAGTCACTTAAGAAAAGGGCACACATAGCAAAAGCAAGTGTAAAAAAATCTTTTATTTCTGTGGGATATTTTTGTATTTAAATTATTTTACTGAAACAAATATAACATCTTCAAAGGAAGAATAGTCATCATGTGTTTCATTCATAAGAACAATTGGTTGTCTGTGCCTTTCTAATAGTAACTGAAGTGTTATATGTGCCCTTTTTGCACTAACTTATGCAAAGTTTTAGCATTTTGAGTACAATGAATATTTTAATTTACTTAGTTCACATTATTTGTTTTATTCTTATAAAGAGAACGCTTGTCCAATATTATGTCTGTTCCTTGCAAATTGCATACTGGAATTGTAGAGTGAAAACTTGAAATTAAACTTAATAACCCATTATAATAAATTGCATAATCTTGAGGAAAAAAGATTGTAAGTGGTCTTTCACTAACGTTCAAATACTGGATGCACCTGAATGATGCTAGTGACAGAGAATATATAATCCCAAATAAAATTTGGATATTTACTGTAGTGAAAGTCTTTTATTTTAGCACCCGATATCACATACACTTAAATTTTGTTCCTTATTTCATTGCCTTTTGACCATACAGCCTTATCAGATAATGAATGAGTGAAACAAGTGGGAGGTAAGACTGCGACCTGAAGCACTAAGGCTGTCTAATGTTCTCTCTAATGAATCAGGGAAAACTCCATTTGTAAGATCTCTCAGAATGACAGCATACTTACCAACTTTTATGGTTTGCCTAAAATGTATGGGAGCAGAGACAAATGTCAGGTAACCCTTTGGTGGGATGCAGGCTTATTTGAGAATTCACTAATCGTCATCACTTAATTTTGTTTGTAGATCTGTTAAGGGACTTCAATAAAAGAGAGGGATAAAAATATCTGATGTGTTACATTCACATGACTTAGTTTCTCTACCTTCTATCATTTATTAGTGGGTATACAAATTGTTCTTACCAAAATTTATTTTTCTGTGTAATTCATTTTCAGATAATCCTTTGCAGAAATAGCTACATTACATTAAACATGTCATTAGAATATAGAGAGAACAGTGATAGTCAAATGTTTAAGAACTGGGTGCTATATACTAGCCTTGAAATTCCATACTGTTTCCATGCAATTGCGAGAAACAGCTGAAAATCGATGGGACTTAAAAAGAATGACAAAGTATTGAATAAATCAAATTATTAATAATGGCTATCTCGGAAATGGCTGATGTCATAAAAAAAGTTAATTGAAATAAATTGTGTGTTTTTAAAGAGATCTACTTTTTCTGTGTAGTACATTTTTGTCTATCGCTTAACATTTACAAATTATACAAGATTATACAAAATTCCTTCCAAATGAAGAGGACTTCAAAGGCTATTCCCAGAAAATCAAGGTATACATTTTATTTTTCATGTAAATATTCTCAATATGTGGTATTTTAACCAAAATCATTGAGAGCCATTTTTTAGAAAATCAAAAGTTTCAAAAAATGTTCCATATAAAGGATAGTTTGGTGTCGGTATATTTTGTTGAAAATCTTGGTGTCGCATCTTTAGAACGTACTGAAATTAAACCAAGTTTGGTATTTATCTGACGTTTTGCTTTTGAGTTATTCTGTTAACAAACAGACCTTTTTTCTAAATTTTTTTTTATTCAAGGGGCCTTAAAATCCTTGAAATTCCATACTACACTAAACTCTCACTAATCTGGCCCACATCCGGCCTTTGGTTGGACAAGGGCATTTTGGAATCAAATGTCATTATCGATATGCACTTCTTGTCTCCTTGCTGAACGAATGTGAAAATGACTGTACCGAGGCTACATTGAAGATGTGGAAAGCAATAAACTTACGTGATGTTTTGCAAGCAGCATGGGACAAAATGGAAAACACTACAATAATGAGAGCTGGAGAAAAGTGTGGCCATCCATTGATGCAGAATTGGTGAAATACTGAGCAACAGCAATTGCTGACAATTTGTACATTGACATGTTCCATAAGCTTCCAGGAGGAGGAGAAATTGATGATGTTGCTAAGTGGCTGAGTGAGAAAAACTGTGAGGTAGACCAAACTGAAGAAATAATCAAAAGTGTGCAGGAAAGTAGTGATGAAAGTGATGAAGAGGACATAGGATCAGAGAGCATAAAGATTTCTCACATTGCTTGTACTGAAGCTGCAAATACTTTATGCAACACATGCAATACCAACATAATGCTTATAAAGTGGTTACATGATAAAGCCCGCTGTCGTCACATATCATAATTTTGACAACTACAACTTTGGAAGATGTTTCATAGTAAGTGATACTACTTATATGTACACGCTCAAGGACTAAGTTTTATATGAAAATGAACGTATCTTTGGATTTAATAAAGTATAGTTCCTATGTGTTTAAACTAAATTTCAGACACACCCAATAATCCGGCACCCATATGTACAGGGAATGGTTGGATTAGCAAGAGTTTAGTGTATTTCCATGACATGAGAAATAACAAATGTGACCACATCAAAAACTGACAAAAGGTATTGAAAAATTCAAACCAATAACAATGGCTTAAGCCGCAAGAGTTATTTGAAATAAATTATGTTTTAATGAAACCATCCTGTTTCATGTAGTATGTTTTTGTCTATCTCTTATGGTTTACCTGTTATGCAAAATTCCAGATGAAGAGGACTGCATACGTAGCTTTTATTAGTCATGTAAGTATTCAAGAGTATTTTAATCAAAATTGTTAGCCACTTTTAAGAAAATAAAAAATTAACAAATACTTTCCCTGTAAAGGGTAGTTTAGGATACGATATTTTTGAAAATCTTTGTGTCACATCTTTGGCAGAAAGACATAAATATCAAGGTTGGCATTTATTGTACATTTTGTTTTTTAAGATATGTTATTCATAGACACACATACACATGGTCCTTTTTTCTAAAAATGCTTTTATTATTATTATTATTATTATTATTATTATTATTATTATTATTATTATTATTATTATTATTATTATTATTATTATTATTATTATTCAGGGGGCCTCAAACATGTATTTCTGGTGAAATTTTGATATCATTTTTTTTTGGATGGAATGCAATCCTCTACCTACTAAATACGTGGTCAGTGGTAGAGAAAGTGAAAATAAATTTATCTATTTCATTCCTAATCGCATATTGTTACATGTAAGAAGAGCAGTCAATTTTTTCCCCTCCTTACAGCAATTTGTGTTTCTATCCATAAAGAGTTAATACTTATCAAATACCTTGAAGGTGTAAAGAATTGGTTATTATTGTGTGATCTTTTTGCATTTGGTATATGGAATCAAACTAGTGATTCAAGTGTACATTCACATACTTACTACTTGAAAAGGATATTCATTACAAAAGGAATTTGGTGTATGGTATAAAAAGACTAGCTTTTAAGCATACTAGGTGTAAGACACTATGTTTAGCAAGAAATAAAGCTCAAGTTTATTTCATCTATGAAAACATCTACATGTTGTGGATTCATAAAAAACTGTAATCTTAAAACTATTTTGCAATAATTATTTACAATTCGTAATTTAAAATTATATACAAATAAGTTTTTACACTAAACACTTACCCTCCCCTACGCTTAAATTCCTCCAGAGTATAAAATGCATTAGTATTAGATATCTCTTTATTGCCTTAATACTAGTTCAGTGTTTTTCGTATTGTACTTCTTCAGGTAATTTATTATAAAAGTTCTTTTCACATGTTTTTCACACAGTGTCTGCTTAATGTGCCTCTAATTAAATATCTAAAATAATCACCATTGTTTAAGTTATATGTGTGTATACCATAATTTTTTGGTTCTTTTTCTTGTAAAATTTTTTTTATAGTTTCATAAATATATATGCATGAACCAGTCAATATACCAAATTGTTTAAGCATTAATCTGCATGTATGTCGTAATTGCTTTTTTTTTTTGGGGGGGGGTTTAATTTAAAAATATTTCCCCACAAGTATCCCATATTCTTTTATGTGTAAGTATATAAAAGCACAATACACCTACTTAAGTGTATCACTGACCATGGTTTTCCTCACCTGTCACATTATGTACAAGCCAGTATTTATCTTTTTTTTTATATGACCTAAATGGTTTCCAGTTTAACTGCTTATCTATTATAACTCCTAAAAAATGTGTGTATTGCATTCTTGATATATTTTCTTCATCTGTTTCTAATTTTATACTATTTAAACTACAATTTTTGAATTAATAATTTATCCAAGCTGTCCAAATTTAAATAGCATTGTTTTATTTTTCAATAACTCATTTGCTTTTAGTTCTACATCAGCTACTGATTTACCTTTAATTATTATTGTCATGTCTCTACATATCCAATTGCTGTATTTCCATTTTTTTGTACTAATTAAAAAATATTGATGTATATTAAAAACAAAAATGGACCTAACTTCGAACCTTGTGGTACTCCTTGCCTAACCATTTGGAAGTTTGATTTAATTTTTTCCACAATAACAGCACTATTTCTATGATTTATTTCTACACACTGCATTCTGTTTTTCAAATATGAGATGACCCATTTTTGTGCCAACCCACAAACCCCATAATTGTTTTAATTTATTTATAAGTATATCTATATTAACACAGTAAAGTGTTTTGATAAGTCCAAAAAAATAGCTATTACCTTCTCCAGTTTATTTAATGCTTCAATTATATAATTATTTACCTTATTTATTGCATTGATTGTTGATTTCTACTTTTGGAATCCAAATTACAATTCTGATATGTTCAATTTAGTAAAATAATTTGCAATTGGTTTAAAAATACACCTTCCATTGTTTTTGAAATAGTTGAACTTAATGTAATTGGCCTATAATTTTCTATATTTGTCTTATTTCCTTTTTATTAAAATAGTGGATTACAATTGCTTTCTTTTACATATCTGGAAACATCCCTTGATTTAATGACGCATTTGTAATGCTTGTCAGGATTTGAACAATCTAAGTTTTGACATCTTTTATAATTTTGTTTTATATTTCATCAAATGCAACCAATCTTTTAGGCTTAAGCTTATCAATTTCTTGTAATATGTTTTGTTCTGATATTACTAATATTCCCATTTTATCTGACTTGTTGATAATATTTTTACTTGGTTATTATTTTGCCCATTTGTCTTTTATTTGGTTTATAATATTTATTTAATTGTTAAAACTAGAACATATCTCATTTGGGTTTTTTATTTCTCTTTAATTTTTTCAGATTGTCATATTTTCAAATTGGTTAGTTATTTTATTTTCTTCTTGTGAATCCTATTTACCGTATTACATATTGCTTTTCTCTTATTTTCTGCCTTTACTACTAGTTCCCGATTATCTCTCATCTTTGTATATTCACACACTAATTTAAATATTCTATTGTAATTTTCAATATATTTTAATGATCTTTTGCCCATATTTATGTGTTTTAGAGAATATAAGAATTTCACTCTTTTCCATTAGATGTTTATCCCCTTTGTATCCATTTTTCATATTGGATACCCATTAAATCCGACTTAACTTTCACTTTTTTTAACAACATTTTACGAGGGCTGTCCAGAAAGTAACCTTTGTTTATGCATAGCACGAGAAGTAGTAGGGTAGTGCTGCCATTTCAACATCAGCATGCACAGTGGCTCAGTATGCTTCGCTTCTAGCTGTGCAAGGTGGAGCATCGTACTGTCACGTGTTTGCTAGTTATAACCCAATAACATGAGTGCTGAAATATATCCCGCCAAGTGTGAAGTGTGAAAAGACTAAGAAGAGCAATCCAAAACAAGCATCGTGGTCTTCTGACATTGGTGTATTTTTGCATGACAATGCTTGTTTGCTCCAGGTTTTCTATATTACTGCTTTCTACACCACATTTTACTTTTTCCATTTTCAAAATCTTGCTTACGATTATTTTGTTGCTATCATTTACACTTAGTTCTATTTCCCTCTTTCTTGCATATATTTACTACCTTGTTTTATCATTTTGCTTAGTTTATACAGACCTTTACTATTTAAATGCAAAACCTCTAATACACAAATTATTTACTTATAAAATGGAGTTCTAGGCAAGTGGCAATTCACTATTTAGTTATTGTGACCCTCAGTGGAAATCTTAATGGATTCAGCGTGCCCACCTGAATGATGAAAACTTGCGGCATTTTGCTGGATATACAAGTACCTAACATTTCATTTATTTGAAAATGGAGTTTTGTTTAGCATGCAAGTTTAACTGACTTTGGCTCTGGTTGATATTTAGAGCCATTTTTGAGCATGGCATACTGAGTCAGTCACAAGCACCATAGTCTTTTGGCCTCTCTGATGTCACTGGTTTCTCCTGTACCTATGCTGCTTCTATGTGGCAAGTACAAGATCAACCATCAAACTTTAATGCTCAAAAATGACCATAAATATCACTGAGCTAAAATCATTTCAATTTGTGAGAAGCACCCCATCTTAGCATGCCTTGCAGGTCCAACAAAATCACAGTTTTGAGTGCGTGGATTGTTTCTTGGCTTGAAAGCACAAAAATCAACTTGATACTTAAAAGATAATGTAACAGGCAATAAAGCCAAAAATCTTGCTTACTTTATGCAAGAAATTTTTACGATAATTATAGTACAATTTGTATATTATTGAGACATCACAAAGGATAATAGTCTTGGCAGGTTCCCAATTAAACTTCATTTTTATTAAACTAGCATGTTCAGTTTGTTAAGATTAAAATTTAAGGAAATGCATTTTCAGCAATTCTTAGTTAATGCAGTGTAATATTTTATAGTGAGGTACTATGGTGATTTTATTGATTCTGAAGAAAGTCAAAAGATAAAAGCCAAATTGACTTGTTTATTTCAGAATCTTAGTCAGCAACTAAGTATTATGCTGCTATGCTTTGCACCATATACTGGAGTTATTTATATTGAATACATATTAAATGTGATGTTCTAATAGTTAAATACAACTGAGGAAAAAAATTAGATTAATATTCTAACTGCACAAAATTAATTAGTTATTTTCTCATCGAGTGCCTTTCTGGCCACAAATGATAAAAGTTTACCTTAAAACTACGTTATCACTTTAATGTCCTATTTTTTTTTTTTTTAGTTTAGAGAAGCTATTAACATTGAGCTTCCCCCAGTTGGAGGCTGCCATAAACAAAGCATACTAAACAACAAAACAATATGAATACATACCTAATTTAAATTATAAAGAACTTAAACTCGGAAAATAATTGTAATCTACAAATGTACATGGAAATTTTTCTTTTCTGATCCAAATCTGTATATGAGATTAATCAGTTTACATATACATCATAACCGATTTCTCCATATAGCTAGTGACCCTTTAACAACACTAAGGGCCACTGCTTTAATAAACGAGTTTTTTAATTTATATTTTCTGAGAAACCTTACATAAATGCATTGGATAGTACCCCTGGCTCCAATCAGTAATCCAATATTAATTGAAGCAAGATAGTATTTATTGCAGAAGTATGGTACTAGACACAATATGGGAAGATGTGTTAACTCGGGTTATTAGCGAACTATATGTATATTTAACCACAAGACAATCAAATGCAGCAGCCGTGGTCTATTTGAATCAGCTTATTACTATCGAACCAACTCCACGGTCTGCAGTGTACTTATTTATTTAATTACAATTTATAATAGCTATAATAAACATTAAGGTTAGCATCTTCTTTCGACATCAGTCAACGTTTGTTTATTTGACGTTTCGGGTTATTCACTTGTTTCCAGGTTCATTCATCTGTTTCCATGTAGAGGACAGCATAGCCAACAGCAAGTAGTATGTTTTTGTTATGCATTGGCTTCATGGAATATACAATCCACCCGAACGCCATTTGAAGTTATTGATTGTTGGACTTTGCTACAGTAATTTAATATATTATTTCTTAATTTTTCGACTTCTCCAGAAACTACGGACACTGGAATTTTACATTCCATGATTTTTATTGTTACTCTCTCCTTCATTAAATATCTTACTGTATGTCAGAGCAGTACTAAAAATTAGAGACCTGAATATGCAAAAATATGAAAAATTAGAAAAAATTGGGGAAGGTAAGTAATTAGTTGCTGAGTATTTATTTGGGAATAAATTGCATAAAATATTATAGCATTTGAAAAATTGGGGTATGCCAAGAAACCGTATAATATTAAGTTACAGGATACCCGACAATGTGTGAGAGTTACGTTTTTATTTTTATGTTTAGGCACTTACGGCACGGTATTTAAGGCCAAGAATCGAGAGACGCATGAAATTGTTGCCTTAAAAAGAGTGCGTTTGGATGATGACGATGAGGCAAGTATTATCGAAATTTGACAAACACCGACTAATACAACAGTCACCTCTGCTAAGCATCCATTGACATTTTCATGAATAGCTAGTTACATATTTCACGTTAAGTTTCAATGCTTTAAATTTTGGGCATGCACACTGAGCAAATTAAGTTTCGCAAAATTTAATAATAATCAGGTAATTCCTTCAGTCCAGTGGCAGTAACTACAATTCTAATCTCTGAAAAAAAAAACAACTTTTTTTGTAGCTCCACACAGACACATATACTTATGTGTATCTATTTAATGGTTTGTCAGGGAATATACAAAACTGTATATCACTCTTTGTATGTAATGATGACCAAACTTGTTAAATTCATAATAAGCAAACTGCAGTTTTGTAATAAGCCAGCATATTATTTGTTATTAAATTCAAACAATGAAAGTAAACACATTTGATTTCTTATACTGTAAAATTAATAAGATGCAACATAAGGTTTTGCTGATTGCTGATGAGCTGCCAGGACAGTTTAAAATATATTTTATACATTGGGGGCACTATTCAATTGTAGTTTTAGGGAATACAGTTTAAATACATTTTTTACACAGGCATTAATTTTCATAGGGTGTACCATCATCTGCCTTGCGAGAAATTTGCCTTCTGAAGGAGCTCAAGCATAAGAATATTGTTCGTCTTTATGATGTGCTTCACAGTGATAAAAAGCTGACACTTGTGTTTGAACACTGCGATCAGGACCTGAAGAAATATTTTGACAGCCTCAATGGTGAAATTGATCCAGATGTTGTGAAATCTTTCATGTATCAACTTCTTAGAGGTTTAGCATTTTGTCACAGTCATAATGTACTGCATCGGGATCTTAAGCCACAGAACCTGCTCATCAATAAGGTAAATAATATTAAGTTAGCTCTTTTGTGCATTGCATGCAGTTATAATTAGGGCCAGGGAATTTATACCCTCAACAAAAGCCTGAGGTATGCAAAAACATGCAACATCCATATTAATGAAATTGTAATCAGCTAAAATAATGCAGTCTTTTAAGTTTATTGTCCATTTGATTATTTACAAATCGTTTTGCAAACCGAAGAATCAAACTGAATTATAAGTTTCAGCAGTTCCTTATTAAGATATACATGTAGCAATTTCTCAAGATTATTCAACAAATATACCATGTACGTTATCACCAAGGATGTTTTTAAAGCTGAATGTTACATCTTAATGCACACATTTGTAAGTTTGTTAGATGTTTCTTGATATAACACTTTGATTTAAGCACAATTATACTACATCCTAGAATATACAAGGTTTTTACAAATTGGCAATTAAAGAATTTTTAGCAGAATTCAGCTGAATTGTATTGTTTCACTGTGAATGGATAATTTACATGTCATACTTACTTTACTAGAGAACAGGCATGTGCCAATAATTAATAATAAGGAAATACCTGGTTTGTTACTTGCAGATGATTTAGTTGTGGGATCTATAAGTAATGTGTGATTGGTGAGAACAATTGAAGTGATAGATAAATTTTGCAAAAAATGGAGTGTAAGAATTAATGTAAATAAAACAAAAATTATGGCATTTAAAAAGGGCAATAAATTACAGAAAGATGAGAAATGGTATTGGCATGGAAGAGAAATTGAGGTAGTCCAAAAATTTGATTATTTAGAGATACGATTAAGCAGCAATGGTGGATGGAGCGAACAAAAGAGAATAGTATTAGCTAAAGGAAAAATGGCAATGAAAGCCATAAAAACTTGTACAGATAAATTACCAGAAATGCAATTAAAATGGTTAGAGAGAATTTATACTACTGTAGTAGAAGCAAAAATGTTAATTGGACCAGAGATTTGGGGCCTGGAAGAATGATGGGTAAATATAGACATGATCCATAGGAGCTTTTGTAAACAAATATTGGGCTTACCAAGATCATCACCCAACGGAGTAGCTCAAGCTGAATTAGGGAGAATGGGAATTAAAGGAAAAATTGTGGAAAGAGTGCTAAAATATTGGATTAGAATTAGAAATTTTGATGATCAGAACATTTTACATCAATGTTTGATAGTGCAGGAAAGACTTAATCATAAAGAGTCTTGGCTAGGTAAGATAAAGGAAACCTTGATGAAGATAGGTTTTGGGGCGATTTGGAGAGCTAAAGAATTACTACAAATAGGTTTCTGGAATGAAATTAGGACAAGAATAGAGGATATGGAAAAAACAAGATTTATTAGTGAGTTTTACTTTTAAGAGCTAACTGAGATTATATAGAGAAATGAAACTAGTATGGAGCAGGGAACAGTGATAAAACAGCAAGAGCAGGATTTGCATGGTTTAGGACAGGGGTGGTGAATTTGAAAGGTTTGAGAAAAGAGATTGATTTGGAGAAATGCCCACTATGACACAGGAAAGTTAAGGAGTGGCATATAGTTTTAGAGTGTGAAGAAACAAAGTTGCTTAGAAAGAGGATAGAGAAGAGAGAATGGTTTAATTTACCAATAGAAATTCAAGCTAAAAAGTTAGTAAATGTAAAATCTAGGAAAAATATAATAGAAGTAGGAAATGTTTTGGGCAGAGTAAGAGCAAAATGAATGAGGAAAATTAACAAGGAAGAGGTAAATGAGTATTAAATTACAGTAGTTTTTATTTGATATGTTGCAAGTAGGACCCAACAACTTGACAACCTCAAGGTTTGAGTTTGTTGGGGTCCAAGGTAAAGCAACTCAAGGTAGAGTTAGAGTTAGTATTGGAGATTAAATAAATTGATAATTGTACTTTTAGATTAGGAGGAATGCTGGCTACAAGTATTCCATACTGCTGGATACTAGTGATTAGGAGGTTAGTTTTCTTTATATTTTATTTTAGTGTTATTTTTAGAAATTGGGTTAAGAATAAATTTGTAAAATTGTTGTAAATGTGTACAATTAACTGGGATAATAATAAAATTTACTTACTTACTTTACTGTTTTCCAAAAATCTGCCTTTTTGTTTCTCAAAGCGTTCTAACAGCTGGAGCCAGATTAGGTATTTCCCACAGACAGAGCTGTGCTTAACTAAAATGCGCCCATGGTCCCAAAAGAAGATGTTGCCCCCCTCTTCCCCATAGTTTGCACGTTAATGTAAAAAGTATAAGTTTATAAAACAGTACAAAAATAGAGAAAAAACATTGAAGAAAAATATTAGGAAACAATAAAACGACTAACAGGCATATATATGAAGAAACTGTTTCTTTAAGCATGTTCTTAAGATATATCTAATAACTATTTTCCATTATATGTAAAATCAAAGCATAGCAACTGTAATAATAATTGCGGTTTTAAAGACTTCATTATAGATTGTACACTACTTATAAAACAGTGAATCTATCATAACCTCAAAATTATAAGATAATAATTACAATATAGGTAATGCAAAATATGTGGCCACCCTTACTTTAGGTCAGATGTTTTAAAAATATTCCTATGTTCTTTTAAAACACAGTAGTTATTAAGTTTACAAATATATATTACTGTTCACATCATTGTGACTTGCATTGCTGGTTACCAAATGTTGGTGATGAAAGGATTGGAGGATTTTCCAAGAAATCTTGAAAAATAAATTTGAACCTGTTAAAAAAGAAATTTAATTTTTCTGACCTGGTCCCCTTTGGCCCTGTCTAAATGTGGCTCTGCCCACAGAATATGAACATGAAATTCAAATTATAGCAATTGATGAAAAAGATAGGTTTCAAAATGTCTGATTGTAAATGCAGTTACACTCATTTGATCGAATTTGATGTGATTCTAAAGATAAGATGTGTTTGCATTCAGAAGTTTTGAGTTCATTGTTTAATTTAACAAATCATAAAAAAAAAAGAGCTGCATGTTTTGTATCATTGTTGGCCTAACAGTTTTATCATTAAATATTTAGGTTCTTGGGAGCGAGACATTGTGTCTTAAGCTATCATATCAGAAGTGTCAGTATACTTGCACCTAATTTGTACAACATTACGTTTTTTACTTTCCATGCCACTTATAGTAAATATTTAGAGGAAGTATTACATTTCACTAACAAATTTGATATCCAAGATTTCTGTGGAAATGTACATTTTGAGGCATTCCAAATCCAAAAAAGAATATTTTTAGAAATAGTCTATATATGTGTGTGGGTGTGCGTATGCGCATCATAACTCAAAAATGAAAAGTCAGTCATCCAAGGATGCAACATGATTTTCAACGACCCTTTACGTGGAAAAATTTTCGTTATTTTTTTATTTTATCAAAAATAACAATAGTAATGATTTTGATAATTCTTATATTGGGCCACATAGGCAAGCTGAAAGATGCTTATTTGTGATATTTATGTTATCTATATATATTGTATAAACTTTTTAATGTTGGTATTCAAATAGCTAATTTAAAACTAACAGAATGGTGAGCTTAAGCTGGCTGACTTTGGACTCGCTCGTGCATTTGGTATACCGGTGAAGTGCTATTCAGCTGAAGTGGTGACACTGTGGTACAGACCTCCAGATGTCTTATTTGGAGCCAAACTGTATACAACGTCTATTGATATGTGGTCTGCAGGCTGTATTTTTGCAGGTATATAAACTCTAAATTCTGTAGTATTGGTGAAGCTTAATTAGCATAAAAGGCCAATTATTTGCTGCCTGGCATCAAGTTGTGTGCAAACAACAGTAATTTATTATATAATAAGTATTATTATAAATAATTATTATTTATTATTAATCTATTATTATTATTATTATTATTATTGTTGTTGTTATTATTATTATTATTATTATTATTATTATTATTATTACTAATATTATTTTTTCACCATTTGGTAATTACAATAATTACAATAGGCTTCATCAGAGAAAAAAGAAAGACTTAAGATCTAAACAATACATAATACATTATAACTATCGAACATCTGCATATTGCATTTAATTTCGTATTAAATTCCTGTACACTATGTAAAGATATTTTATTAACCATTTGTACACTCTTATCTTTGAAAATTTGAACATTTTCAGTAGTTTTTCTTACGAGAGTGAACTGAAAAATTTTATACCTGTTACTTTGTAATACTTACAGGCCTACTGCAGTTTGTGATATGGCATATTGACTCCATTCCTATTACATGTATTATGTGCAAACATATCACCCTTTACATCAGGGATATGCAAATTCTCTTTTATATGGATCAAAACATCCTAAATATATAAATTAACGCTTTAGGAACTTCTAAAGCTACAAATAGAGTTTACAGTAATCAGTTTTCTTTGAGATTGTGAAGAGCCTTATTGCCTTCTTCTGAATTCTTAATACCTCTGCTTTCCATGGACTGCTGCCCATAATATTAGCCCATACCATAAGATGCTTTGAAAGAATGAATAATAAGCCATATGCACAAAATCTTTTGGCACTGCTGCTTTTAGGTTTGCTAATAGGAATACCATGCATGATAAATTGTTACATACTACAAAATTAGTGTATGGATTCCAGGATAGATGTTTATCAATTACAACACTAAGAAGTTTCACACTATCACAGGTAAAATTTATATTTTTACTTTCTCTATTACGTACTTAGGGGAAATATTGTATTCCACCCAACAATTCAATGTCAATATTTCATTGGAAATAAATGTTTTGAGGTCCCTGAATCCAAAAAGCTGCATTTTACAAAAAGGATAGTATACACAGTGCAGTAATGAATTATTTTCATTCACTTGAAAGGTGTGCTGCAATTGCGGCATGTGCATATGTTTACACCAGATCCTTTCTTGGGCTGGACAGAGTATAATACAAGTTTTGCATTACTAAGCAATGTGACATACATGGAAAATATGTGATGTGGCTGCTCAAATCATATGCATCTAAAGTGTTCACATGGTGATCTAAAAATATGTTGAGGAAGAACTGCCAAGTGAGCTGAAGCAATGTGTGGCTGGAATTATAGTTAAATTGTTAGAAGCATTCAAGCTCAATTAAGCTGAATGGAATGGAGCCAGCATGCTCCCTGCTTTAGCTAACGCTACATGTGTATGGAGTCTTATGTATAATGCATTCTCTCAGGAATGTATATTTCTACCAGTGTAAGCACTTCATAATTTGGCATGTTTACACCATGTTGGGTACTCCAAATTGATATAAATTGCAGGAAGTTCAGAATTCCACAACTATAAATACAACCTTAAAAATGTATTGTTAACTGGAAAATCAAAAGGGTATAAATAATGATGTAAACGATGGCAAAACATTATTTCAAGGAACATTAATGACCTTGTGCACCATTCTCGATTAAGATTTTATCATGATAAAATACTGACTTTACTGCTATGAATGATCATTTGTGGTGCATTGACAACAGTAAAAGTTTATTGAGGATTTTACCATGGTTAAATATACTGGCTGTGAACTATTGGTTTTTGTTGATTATCTCCAACTTTAATTGTGTTCTAATGTTAAAATGGTGGAATGATATAGGTTAGAATTCCCAATGAAAAGGAAATACTCCAATTTTGACAATAAACGCATCCTGATAAACTTGCGATCTCCCTGATACTTTGTAGTTTTTAATGCCTTAAGGCTTTTTATGCCACAGATACCGTAAATATCCTGACCAAAGACACAATGAAAATCCACAGCATTACATATCATAATTATACTAGCTTGAAGCATAGTTCCAATAAAATTGCGAGCAATGAATGGATTAAGTGTAGTTGGTACATTTCCAGGAATGTTGAAATTGAGTTTTTATTTATGGACGCTCTTTAATGGCTATGGTTCTTAGCAACGCAGCCTATATTGGGCATGAAAGACTGGAAATTTTTCTGGAGGTTTCTTTGTCAGACTTGAGGATCTTTTACATGCCGTAAATATATGACATGGGACCACCTGCGTTACTTCCCGGATTTTTATACCTGAAAAAATCCATTACCCTCCGCTGGATTTGAACCCGCAAGCTCGGGAACTAGAGGCTAGGAATTTTGGGATGCATTAATTGCATATATAGAAAAATCTGGTAAGGATATTATTCCATATGCGGGTAGGAGGATTATTCTGTATGCGGATAGGAGGTATGAAATATTAAGAAACTTATGGATTCAGAGTTTTTTAATACACAGAGTTTATTGTATAGTATCCTGGGTTCTCATTCCAGTTCAGACGTGCAGATCCTATGGCTACGCCCTGTCGTCACTCCACAGCTATGGCCAAATCTGCTCCTCTCCTCCTAAAACATCCCTTGGCTACGTTTTTAGGCTGAGGATCCTCAGTCCCTCAGCTACGTCTTATGGCTTAATCATATTAAAACACCCTGATTCTATAAGTTTCTTAAAATTTCGTACCTACTACTCGCATATGGAATAATGTCCTCTGGTAACCTAATGAGGTCAGTGCCAAAGTCATCATCATAGTGTAGGGTAGGTAGGTGTGCCCCATATGGAGCAAGAGGTTCTGAGTTCAAATCTTGTCTGGGGATAATACTTATTTTCTTTTTTCTGCCTCTCTTTCAGAAGGTAAATGTTGACTAAGCTCATAGGAACTTTAATTAGTATGAAAAGAAAGGAAAGAAAAAAATAACCATAATAGTGCAATATATTTTTCTACACAATTGTAAGGTCAGCTTTTCCCATACGTACATCTTTAAGTTATTGATTCTATCTCTTTATTTTATATCTTTTCTTAAAAATTGCATGTTAAATTTAATAACATATCTACTTCATGTTTAGAGAAACTTGGGAATACTTTTGCTTCCTTTCCTTGCACGCTGAACAAGTTCATGCATGTGTTTCAGTAAAGAGGTAGAACAAGTGAAAAAGAGATGATGCGATATACTTCTGGGTGTGTTCAGTAGATTTTACCTGTAATGAGTGGTGAGTGCCTGCTAGCTAACCAGTCACCTAAACTGCTGCGAATATTGGTGCACTAATGTGTGATGATTACCCTGGTCAAATTCTTATCACAGAAGGCGAAGGCCCCTGAAGGATTTGTTTAATGAGAATGGTGCAAACAGCCATTAAATTAGATTAATGCAGTTACTTTCTATGTATATATAACTGTTATCTTTTAGGTAGAAGGTAATTATGCAGCCGTTTTTATATTTACAGAACTGGCGAATGCGGGGCGGCCGTTATTTCCTGGGTCTGATGTGGATGACCAGTTGAAGCGCATCTTCAAGCTTCTTGGTACTCCTACAGAAGAAACATGGGCAGGAATTAGTCAGTTACCAGATTACAAGCCCTTTCCTATGTACCATCCTAGCATGAGTTTCAGTCAGGTTGTGCCAAAACTTAATTCAAAAGGGAGAGATCTGCTTCAGGTAAGTTTCATGTTTTTTAAGGCTTATGGACATTTAGTTCAAGTCTTTCTAACTTTTCTGTGAAGAATGGCGTACAAATTTCTGTCCAAGCCATATGAAGTAGATGAGAGAATAAAGATACATACTTGCTTGATTTAGAGGATAAGATGCTAACCATTACACTGTAGATACATCCACCCAATGTATTAAATAGGATATAAACTTCTGAAGTTACTACACTTTTGCTGCTTCACTTGCCGAAGTATTATCCAGAACATATATTTCTTGAGCCTCTGTTCACTGTGACAGCAGCGTGTTAGCTGTTGTAAAACTTTTGAGATAGTTCCTGTAGAGTTTAGGGAAACCTCTGACTATCTTTAGATGTCTGAAGAAAGGGTTGTCCGTTTCTGGATTGTCAAAGTGCATTAAGATATTTTTTTTTCAATGTTCTTTGAAGTGGGTATGTATGTATGTTTCTTTTTCTTTTTACTTTTTCTACTGCTTACCTATAGTAAATGAAGTATTGCATTTCATTGAAAAATTTGATCTAAAGATTTCACCGAAAATACTGTTTTGAGGCTTCCTGAATGCATAAAAAAGCATTTTTAGAAAAAGATGTACGTATGTATGTGTGGGGGAGTGATGGGTGTGTGTGCATGCGTGCATATGTGTGTGCGTGCGTGTGTGCGTGCATCAGAAATGAAAAGTTGGTATTTCAGTTTAATATCTCCCAAATGTGACATCAAGAATTTAAACAAAATCTACTCCAAATTACATTTTACACAGAACAATTTTCATTATTTCTTATTTTTAAAAATTTCCCTAGCAATTCTGGTTAAATTACCATATATTTTAGGGTACATGCATGACGAATAAAATTTATATCTTGAATTTTCTGCAAAGCGTCTGAAGTCCTGTTCGCTCTGAAAGACTTTTATGTAATTGAACTATAAGAAATAGACAAGATCTTACTAGACAAAAAATGTAAATCTTGTTGAAGCACATTATTTATGTCAAATAAAATTTTTTATGGCCATAACTATTTCTGAGGTATTCTTTCTTATTTATTTGAATTTTCGAATACTTAAACTTTTTTCAAGTGGTATGTGGCTACTCATTTTTTCTCGTGGTTTTGCAAATGACATGGAATTTCAAAGCCAACATGTAGTGACACATTTTTACTTTCTCTACTTTATATAGTAAGTAGGGGAAGTATTGTATTTCACCCAAAAATTCGATACCGAGATTTCACCGGAAATATATGTTTTGAGGCCCCCTGAATCCAAAAAAATGCATTTTTGGAAACATGTCCGTGTGCATGTCTGTGAACAGTATAACTCAGAAACGAACAATCGTATAAACACCAAACTTGGTATTTAGGTTCAGTAACTTCCAGAGATGCGACACGAAGGTTTTCAAGAAAATCCCCCCCACCCCATATTACTCTTTACATGGAACATTTTTCGAAAATTTTAATTTTCTCAAAAATGGCTCCAACGATTTTGATTAAAATATCAAATGTTTAAGATATTTTCATGACAAATGAAATGTATAACTCAAATTTTGTGGGAATGTCTCCAAAAGTATTCTTCATTGTGAATGACTTTTGCATAACTGGTAAACCATGATAGACAAAATTTTACTACACAAAAAATGTAGATTGCGTTAAAATACACAATTTATGTCATATACATTTGTTTTGTTGAGTGAACCATTTTTGAGATATTGCTTGTTATTCCCTTAAATTTTCCAATACTTATACTTTTTCTCAAATGGGAATTCGTTATTCATTTTTTTTTATCCTGGTAATGCAAAGAGAATAGAATACTCCACATAGCAACCAGCTCTTAAAATATTTGACTATCGCTTAAAGCCTTCCAATTCCCCTTGCATCTACAAGAAAATTAGCGATAAGATTAACATCTCGATTAATGTGAAGCATATGGAGAATAAGCATTTGTAAAAATAGTTTGTAAAAGAGTAGAGAAAGTCATGTGAGTGTAACACATCAGATTTTTTTAAAATCTGACTATCCCTTCAGCCTAATGTATTCTTCTTATACCTACAACATCTGTAATGAAAGTTTAACTCTATTAACAAGAAGTAGGTAGAAAAATGAGCTTTTGTAAGAATAGTTTATAGAAGAGTGAATAGAGAAAGTCAAGCAACAGATCTTAATTTTTTTCAACGTGAATACTGGATCATATAAATTCTTAACTTTTCTCCAGAATTGTTTGCTGTGTTTTGATGGATTTTATTAGGTTTTGTAATACTTGTTTATTTAGAAGTTTGACTCACACTTGAAAAATTCAGTACTACAGCTGGGAACTCAAACCACATATTGTTGGTTATCCATGCCGGTGGTCTTACCATTGAATTATTATGGTGGAATACCTACCTGTACACACATTAAATCTTTTTATCTGACTCAAGCATCCTGATAAACCCTCAAAGCCATCTCAATCGAGATCTTATACTTCAAAGGCGACTTGCAATGTTGCAAGTGCTTTTTATTTTATAATTTCTTTCATGCTAGCCTTGCGTAGGCAGTAAGTTGGAAAGTTGAATCAGACTTGAAAACTTCAATGCCTCGGTTGGGACTCGGATGACAGATCTTTGGCTATTCTTAAACATTCACTAGGATATATGAGTCAGATGAGAAGATTTAATGCATGTACAGATATCTTGCAACAGTAGTTGAAGTGGTAAGAATATCACCATGGAGGATGGACTGGAGCTCTGTGGTTCAAGTTCAGGCCATGGCATTGAATTTTAGCAGTCTGATTTATTCCTGGATGATATATTTCAGTACACTATTCTCTGGAGTGCCAGAATGCTCCGGGTAACAAATCTGTCTTATACTTTGTTTAATAAAGAGGTGTAATTGTAGCACCATGGAATGTGTTTTATTGTATATAAAAAAAAATTAATGGAATAGTAATTTGCATAAATACAATACGATGCCATTGTATTAATAACAACTGCTTTTAAATTGAATATAATTTTTTAAAAGATATTATCTTTCTTTAATTGTAAGTTGTCACGTCATGTGAATCAATTTAATGATTATGAAAGTAACTGAAAGATGTCACCCTGTAGTCAGCATACCCCACCTTTGATATCATGTTGTCCTCCGTAGTGTAGTGGTTACCATGCTAGCCTCTAGTTCCCGGGGTCGTGGGTTCAAACCCAGCGGAGGGCGATGGATTTTTTTCGGGTGTCAAAATCCTTAGCATAGCTTCCTTCGAAAGGGAAGTAAAGCCAGTGGTCCTGTGTCGTGGATTTACAGCACATAAAAGAACCTCAAGCCTGATAAAGAGGCCTCTGAGCAAAATTACTGGTCTTTCACGCCCAATATAGAATGGGACACTAAGGCCCACAACAGTTAAATAGCGTCCATAAATAAAACTCAATTTAATTTAACTCTGATACCAAACCATCATAAATCAAAAGGGGTAACTATCAAAACATGGCATTTTAATGCCTGAAAACATTGATAAGTTAAGGTTTCAATTCTTTTTATTTTATTTATTTGTTTAGTTTTTTTTATATTTGGAGAAATATTCTACTTTACTTTAATCTTCTATTAGATAGAGATTTATTTTGTAATGGTGTTAAATGCCTGATCTCTGATCTTAAAGTGGTTCACAATAACCTGAGAATGGATACCAGGTTGGGAAGCAAAACAGCATACAACATTTTGGTTCACAATACTGCGGAATGAGAATGGGAATGCATATTGTTGACAATATTGATAGCAAAGTGGAAAGTTGATTTTGGACATTGGGAAATCATTTGTTTGTAACTGCCAATGCTTCCAATTCAGCTAACATAATGCAGGTTAGCCAATGTGTCGGTCTGGGTGGCTCAGTTGGTTAGGCGCTGGCTTTCTGATCCCAGGTTGCAGGTCCCAGACCAATGGTTTTTAAGTGTGCTTAAAAGCAACAGCCCCATGTCATTAGATTTACTAGCATGTAAAAGAACTCCTGCAGGTTGAAATTCCGGCACACTGGTGGCGCTAATAGATCCTGGCAATTGATAACGTTGTTAACAAACGAAATATTAAAATTAGCCAGTATCAAAATTGGATAGACTAAACATTTTCTAAATGCAGATCCATTGCTATTCTTATTCCTGTAGTTGTACCAAACTTCATTCTTATTTTAATAGCATACATTACACTTGCTTGTTCTTTGTTAATTCCTACCTGCTTCTGTTGTTATTTGTAGTTTTTGCTATTTTTTTTGAGATAGTAGCCAGTCATCAATGGTATTGAAGTTATGAATATTCAGACTTTACTAATATTGAATATAACTCTTATATAATTCCACATATATGAGTTGCATATAAACAAACTATAGATGACATTTTCCTTACAAGAACCAACACTCAATCGATCGAACACAGGATCTGTGTTCAGGATGCATATTTGCTGGAATTTCTTCTGGTTTCTTTTTCCCAATTTGCGACAATAGAGAGCTCTAACAGCTGTTTCATGTCATGGCCATCTTGAATAATTTCTACTCTGCAGTAGAGTCTAATATGCCATGCCCAGGAATGAGAATGAGGAAGTTAAAATTTGACCAAGTCTTTTTTCCCAGAGCTGTTTCATGTCATGGCCACCTACAGTGCAGAAAGAGTCTTAATATTACAATTTGGATGTAATATGCCATGCCTGTGAATGAGAATGTTAAAAATTTGACCAAGTCTTCTTTCCTAGGATTCAGGAAAGCTGCCCATTAATTTTGAATGCTCATATTATAATACATGTATTTTAACTTTGTCATTCTTGTTCTGATTACTGTTCTCGGTTATTGTAAACCATCCTTTACAGCATATGGACCACAGGCAGTGGACACTGTTTATGCATGTAATGAGTTGATAACTTAGGAACGAAACATTCCAGGCTTAAGTTAAGGGTACCTCCCTGGCATGTGCCACAGGGATTGAGGAAAACCTGCAAAAACCCCAGGATGATCCTGGTAGGATTTGAGCCATGGATGTCTTATTCAACATTGTGTGAATCAAATGTAATGATTATGAAAATAATTGAAAGAGGCCACATTGTAATCAGCATATTCCACCTTTGTTACCAAATCATCAAAACTCAAGAAGGGTAACTATGAAAAAATGGCATTTTAATGCTTGAAAACATCGCTTGATCTCATCCACCTTATTAGCCTTATAGAATGCACTGCTTTATGCTAGTATAGTCATAACTGAAAAATCACCATTTAAATTATGTTGACTTTGATTACAATATGCAAGTTCATTTTAACCCTGATACTTAATCTAGAGCTAAATTCAAGGAGGGGCAGAACAAATGTCCCTTGGGTGTCAAATCTCCTTGCTCTTCCATATTTAGTTTTAAACATCTTGTGTTATGCAGTACATTTGGATTGCAAGTTTCTCCAAGCACGTGAATGTTGTGACTGGAAAGGAAATGTGGAACTTACACTATCCAAATGTGAAAGTATTAAGGCAGCATGAACATTGCAGTGATTGTGGCTTTTTGTGTCAGGTAGCAAACTTATGTACCACGCCTTGCAATAGGCATGCATGTCGCTGCCATTCATTTTATTCTTTAGAGAAAAATAGTTGTAACTGTTTATAATACCTAATTCATTGTTTCACTTTCATAGCGTCTCTTGGTGTGTAATCCTGCCCTGAGATTATCTGCTGATGATGCAATGACACATCCATACTTTAGTGATCTCAACTCAGCTGTGAAGAGTGATCGGTGTCAATAGCGAACTCTGAGTGCTGGGTCAACCAGCATGGCAACTGGTTCTTCACAGCTTTAGTGTAAATGGATCAATGCCTTGTAACCCAGCAGTGACGATAGACTCTTTCTCATTTTAAACCCTCCGATATTAGCTGCATGTGGTGCATCATCCACGCAGAGTTTTATATAACAAAAAATGCAAATTTAGTGCTTGATTCAAAGGTCAGACTTCTTAGTTTGAAGTATAAGTGTAAAACTCTAAAGTGTATTTCCCTGCATAGGAGTAAACAAGCTAAATGGACAAAAGTTCAAGTGAAAGAAGTCCGCAAGCATCACTAAGATATATTTGTGTATTTAAAAGGATAAACCGAACTTGCAGACAAGTTAAACTAGCTTATCAGTATGTGATACAATTAGCTAAGATAACTTGGCATTTAAAAACATATTGAATGCTGAAGTCATGAATGAGATGTCAATGAAGACATCAAAATGTACTTTTTCTATGAAAACTGAAGTTAGAATTTTGGTAATCAGGGGTCTGTTTACACTGTAAATTTTGTTTGTAATTTCCAAGTATCTGTTTCATAATGAAACTTAGGGATGACATTTTGTAAAGTGTAGGGGGTCATTTCACAGTAAACGAGACATAATTAGGGACCTATAAAAGTGTGTGTTATTCTTTAGTGAACAGCAGTGTTATCTTTTACCAAAAACGGCGTTATTTTTTCATATTGTCAGATCATAACTGTTATTAAATCTGTGTTGTTCAGAAAATTAAGCAAATCGTTTATAGCATGAAAATAATATAATAAACAGGTGGACAGACTATACACACACTCAAGCTATTCAACAGTACATGACGAGATAAATGGAATTGGGACAGATGAGATAGAGGGTACAAGCAGAACACATATCATTTAAGATGCATCATTGTACTGTCATTGTACTCCTGTGTTTATTTTATATAGGTTATAACAAATTGAAAAGTGTTAATTTTCAGATGAAATTGATACTTTGGTTAAATAATGATATAACTGCTTTTGTATTATAATGAGCTGAGTATTAAGAAAGCCAAAAGTAATTTGCAGGGAATTTATGTGTGTAAGCTTGAAAGTACTTCTGCAATAAATGAGGCTGGGAATAGAATATAAATTAAATCCACAGTGATTTTGAGTAGATTTTAATGCTATTAAACAGCCAAGGAGAAACAATCTGTGCATTACTAGCACAGATAATATTTATTAGATTTGGTAAAACACACAATTAGTACGAAGTTACATGGTTGAATCTTTTGAGAAAAACAGTTGCGAACAGGTAAAAAATATTTGTGCTCAAGAAGGGAATGCAGATTCATGTGGTAAATTTAAGTGTGATTTTTCAAAAACGCTGATTAAAAATGTGCGCAAACCTTGTCCATGTATGAATGTGTGATTGTGTTTGTGTGTGTGTGTGGCCCCCGAAACCATTGCTTCACTGAGGTGTAGTATAGAGATCCTCCAAGCTGTTGTCATCCTCTGTGGTGTAGTGAATACCATGCTAACCTCTAGTTCCCAAGGTTGCAGGTTCAAACCTGGTGGAAGGTGATGAATTTTTTTGGGCATAAAAATCCTTAGCATGGTTTCCTTCGGAAGGCAAGTAAAGCTGGTGGTCCTGTGTCATAGATTTACGGCATGTAAAAGAACCTCAAGCCTGATAAAGAGGCCTCTGAGCAAAATTACCGGCCTTTCACGTCCAATATAAAATGGGACGCTAAGGACACAGCAGTTATAGAGCGTCCATAAATAAAACTTAATTTAATTTAATTTTCCAAGCTTTTGATGCTCAGCATTTATCTCTGTGTTTCAAAAGTGATTTTTGAGAGTGGCCTTGTCAGCAAATCCTACACTGATTTGTGGGTGCAACATGTTGTAAGGAATTCCTTTGCAAGGGAAGTAAAACTGGAGGTACCGTGTTGTAGATTTACAGCACGTAAAAGAACCCCAAGTCTGATAAAGAGGTCTCAGAAGAAAATTTCCGGTCTTTCACGCCCAGTATAGAATAGGATGCTAAGAACCATAGCAGTTAAAGAGCGTCCATAAATAAAACTTAATTAAATTATGTTGCAAGGAAAAATCCCCTTCATTGAGTTTGTTATGTATGAAGTGGTATTTCATGCCTATGTATTTGCTCCTTTGGTGAAACTCAGGATTTTTAATGAGTTTAATAGCACTCATGTTGTCGGTGTACAGGTTGTTTTCAAATCATCAAACAGACTTCATTGATCAGACTGTTCACTAGATGACCTTCACAATTTGCCTTGCTGCTGCATACTCTGCTTCTGTAGTAGATAGTGTAAAGGCTGGTTCACAACCAACGAGAACAGTAACCAGAATGAGAAAGTTGAAATACATGTATTCAAATAGAAGCATTCACAATCAACGGAAAGACTTACTGAGTCCTGGGAACGGGAAAGAAGAGTTGCCCAACTTTTAACTTTCTTGTTCTTGTTCCCGGGCATGACATATTAGATCCATATAGTGCATATTAGACTCTTCAATCCAGAGATTATCCTAGACGGCCGTGACATGAAACAGCCGCTAGTGCTCTCTATAGTTGCAAGCTGGAAACATGAAACTTGAAGAAATTAGTAGTAAATGTACTTCCTAACCTTATTCCGACACCTGCAAATACAATGATCGTTGGTTCCTCTGGTGAAAGGGTCATTTGTAGTTGGTTTATATGCAACTCAAACACTGGCTAGTACCTCAAAAACAATAGAAAGCTACAAAGAACAGCAAAAACCAGTGGAAATGAAAAAAGAACAATAAACAACCTTAACATATGCTATTAAATAAAGGAATGAAAGCTTGGCACAGCTAGAGGGATTGGAAATGTAGTGGATATGCATTTATGTTTACTTTATCAAATTTTGACATTGGCTAATTTGGAAATAGGTGAAAAAATATCATTGGCCAGTTAAAAACAAATGAAATCCCAATGCGCAAAATCGACTTTCACTTTGTGATCTATATGAGCATCGATATGCATTCCCGTTCTCGTTACTGGGCTGTTGTGAACCAATATCTTGTATGGTGTATTGCTTCCTGTTCTCGTTTCCGTTCTGGTTACCATTCTTGGGTGGTTGTGAACCAGCCTTAACTGCCTTCTGCTTGTTGGAGCACTGACTGTAGGTTCACCTAATTTAAGGATGAGGCCAGATTTGGATCTGGAAGTCTTTGTATTTCTCATTAATCTGAATCACTGAAAGCTTGAAGTTCACTCATCTGCTTGGTTGGAAAATAATGTCATCACTTTTCAGTATTTGGGATTCTATGCTCCACATTTCAGTGGATTTTTCTTGAAGTTTCCAAGAATTGGCTGGAACTGTTAGCGAAATAGGTAATATCGGATGATCAAGCTGCCTACAACATGGCAGCATTGGAATTCTGGAGCATCCTTGTCTTCCCTTATGTGCGTCACTGCACACATCTGGTGGTGCTGGTCAGCAGGGTTTGTACTCTCCATTCTGAATTGCTTTAAGCATTTGTTGGATGAAGACCAAGCTTGCTCAGTACCATTGTGAAATGGAATCTTGATGCATGTTTTATACCATACAGGTTGTGATTTAGCCTGTACACTCATTTAGTGCTAGCTCATATCCTCTTGGTTGTTACATAGAGATAACTTTGAGTTCTCCATAGAGGAGAGCTGTCTTGATGTCAAATAGCTGCAGATGCATGCTTTGGGAAGCTGCAGTAGATAGAATAAGTTGGATGGAATCAAATCTTAAAACTGGTCTGAATGTCTTGCTATTTTTCATATTGTAGGGACATAACTACTATTGAATCTGTGTAGTTCAGAAAGTTAACAAACCCTTGGAGCATGAAAATAATGTGATAACAGGTAAATTACTTGGCATTAAACACTATTAAGAGATTAATGGGAATGAAGCAGGTTAAGAGTGTGGGGTACAAGAACAACTTTTACTCAAGATTCATCATTTTACTCTGTATTCAGCTGTCTCATTGAAACCTTGAACAACAAGCCTTAAGTTATACTTAAGGACGTTTCCACCACTACTTTGCTTCAGCTGCTTGCAACACCAATGGTTGCCAATTGCTTGCTGAATTGATGGTCGACTTATGAGTGTCCAGATGTTTTTACTAAGAGAGTCAACTTCATCATCCACAACAGCTCTCTATTTTTCTGCTTCTCTGCATGAGATTGCTTCCTCATATGCCTCTGGATTGTTTTGCTCTGCAACTGAAGTGCTTCCAAATATATATTTTATACTCGCTGCCAAAGAAGAAAGGGATTGACAGTTCAGGAAGAGAGAGAGGCGACATTGCCGCTTATCACGACCGCGTGGAAAGTGCGTGAGGATTATGTACAAAGGCGACTGAGTTGCATCTACATTGTAGAGTGGGTATTATTTATATTCATATATGAAGACAGTTATAAAATAATGAATCTGCATGCAAAGGATAGAACATGCAAGAATATATCAGTATAAAGATCTGCGTTAACAAGAGAGACATACCTGTGAAATATTGTTACATACTCTAATGGGAAAATGCTGCTGATGCTCTCACAGAGCATATTATTTCCTGCTTGTCCTTTAATTAGGATACGTTTACCAAATGCATTTTATTCGGTTACCGAGTACGCTCAGTTTTTTGTCTGGCTCACTGTCTTCGTCACTATTTTTTGGATATTGTTAATTATCCATTAAAAGTGTTAACACAATTGCAAATGCTCACAACACACGCACAGATACACAGACTGAAACACACGTAAACACAAAGCAAATAACCGTACAAATAGGATGATGCAAAATAACTTGTCAGTACATAGGCAATCTCTAAACCGATATAAATACATTAAGCTGTGGCTAAAGGAAGCATTGTTTATAACTGCAGCGACAGCAGAAGATAAGACGTGCAATTCATGTTACTGCAACGGTTGCTTGCCAGGTATGTTATGCTAACCACATGTTACAGTATTGGCAACAAGGTTTTTGCATCTATCGTTGCTATGGAAACGTCTTACTTCTAATCATTTCTATGACGACCGCTATGATGTATCCATCCCCTCCCGTTCATTTATAGCTTTCCGCCACGTGGTTAATAACTGTCAATCACCTTCTTGATTGGCGCCGACTATAGTTGTGATTTTAAGAGATGCCTATTCCTTAGTTGGCTTTGCTCTTCCCCATTGATGGAGGGTTCCTCTTGTATGGGATGTTTCCGAATG
This sequence comes from Deroplatys truncata, assembly GCA_030765065.1. Classification (NCBI taxonomy): domain Eukaryota; kingdom Metazoa; phylum Arthropoda; class Insecta; order Mantodea; family Mantidae; genus Deroplatys; species Deroplatys truncata. The sequence continues at coordinate 202,598,178 of CM060984.1, read as the reverse complement.
TCATCTTCTGGATGGAAGTGTAAAAGTGAAAGTGCTACTAGATGAAATAATAAAATCTTCCATGCTGGAAGGCTGTGGTCAATGGATAAAATTGTTTAAGCCAACTCTTTGGTTGCCATTTGAAAAGGGTAACAGGGCGGCATATGTTTTACAGTTTATAGCTTAAGCCCAGGTCAGAAGGCTTAACCTATATGATTGGTGTGTCTACAGTGGCGGCCATTGCTGGTATTCATGTGTGGATGAGCTTAAATTTTTCCTCTTTTTTTATTGATTGTTTATATATTTCAATCGATTCTCTATGAAGTCTAGCATGATAATATTTTTTTGTTGCTAATACTTTCCTGTCTTCATGGAGAATACAATGACCCATAATAATAAAATGTTTGGCGACTGCAGACTTATCTGTTTGTACACGACGGCAATGTTGCTTATGCTTTTTTTTTTTAAAGTTCCATTTATACCTTGCCTTTAACTGCAATGGTCTTATTGGCAGCCTTTCCTTTGGAACTTATTGCCTATTGGCAATGGTGTCAATTTGCATTCACTTATCGTTGAATTTCAGTAACTTTGGGTTTTATTCATTAGATCACACATACATTCATACCCTTATTCAAACTTCCAGACTATGGGAAGGATAGGGAATAATCTTGGTTAGGAAAACTCACCCCCAAGCGGGAATCGAACCTGAGACTGCTCGCACAGCAGGCGGGTGCTCTACAGACTGAGTTACGAGGTTTATGCTCTGTTATTCGAGTATTAATGCTGCATTTAGTTGTTCTGATATACAGAACCGCACAAGCAGGTGCTCTATATACCCCTGGGACACATAAGGGATCTTTCTTATCTTAGCAGATTTTAAAATTTGTTGAATTTTTGTTGTTGGTTTACATATTGCATTGATTTTGTACTTTTTAAGTATTTTTCCAATGCAGTCTGTAACATTTTAAACATAGGATAAGAAACCTTTCCCTTTATGTGCAGATAATTCGTGACCTTGGTGTGGTTTCTTTCTAGGGCAAATTCCTCTATTAAAATTTTTGCTCGCAAATCCATTTTGTAGTGCAGTCACCCTAAGGTCCGGTATCTCCTTACTTAAATATCGAACAGTACAAATTCGTTTGGCTTGGTCCACTAAGGTTTCAATTATTCCTCTCTTTTGCTGTGGGTGGTGGTTAGAATACTTATTTAAATATCTGTTGGTATGGTTGGGTTTCCTGTAAACAGTGTATGACACATTTCTTATTACTAAAACATCCAAAAAGGCTATCTGATTATTATTTTCTGTTTCCATATTGAATTGAATCTTAAAATTCATATTGTTAAGATGTTCCAGAAAGCTTGAGTTCTTGCTTACCATGGGGCAACCGCTATACCGATACCAGCAACTAAACAGTTATCAATGGCAGGCCCAAGTGGATTTCCCATAGCGATGCCATCTTGTTGATAAAATAACGGATCATCGAGAAGTCGCTCTGCACCTCCCGTGTAACCAAGATTCCCTTAGAGTCAGGAATTCTGGTGGTAGCACTGGCTGGCGCGAGCGTATGGTGAAAACGTTTTGCTGGTTAAGAAAACTGTTAGGTTCACTATATTCATGCATGAAAGGCAATGTAGCAAAATAATATGCAACTAACCTGTTTAAAGAAGATGTTAAAAATGTTTACCATTTTCCTGAAGACACAAATTCACTCGTTTTAATTTGTTTTCGAACACTGAAATTAATGTCCCCTTTGTTACAGATGTTATGTAGTCTTCTATTGCCGTTTTCAGCTCATCGATTATTTTTGGATTGTTCTTATAGACCAAAGCTTTAGCGACTCCCCAAAGAAAATAATCCGGAGGGGTAAGATCAGGAGACTGCGGAGGCCACAGACCTTTAGAAATTAGTCTTTCCCCAAAAAAATTCCACTAACAGTACCATGGATTTATGTGATGTATGAGCAGTGGCATTATCTTTTTGAAAAAAATGCACCGTTCACTTCATCTTCATTTAGCTGTGAAATAAATGGAAAAAGAATATACGAGCAATAAACATCTGAATTAATTGAGTTATGGAAAAAAAATGCGCAATAATTTGAGAGCGAGAGATTGCACACCATACACCAATTTTCTCTGAATGTAAAGGGGTTTCCTGAATTGCATTAGGATTTTCAGTAGACCATACTCACGTATTTTGTGAATTTACGCATCCTGAAAAGTGGAACCAAGCTTCATCAGTAAAAAATGTCGTATCTAACACGTCAATTCCATGGTGCAAAATAAACCTCTGAATAAACCACTGAACTCTATTCCCATGATCTGTGGGTTTTAATTCGTGGACGACTGATACCTTATGTGGATACAAACCTAGTTCTTTTTTGACTGCTTTGTATGCAGAACTGTAAGAAATATCACATTGTTGGGCCAATTTGTTTATTGATTTCTGTGTACTTTTAAGCATTCTATCTGATAGTTTTTCTTCTGTTAGCACACTGGGTCTTCCACTTCTAACAGCATCATGCACGGAACCTGACTCCCGAAATTTATGAATTAAATCACGCACAGTATCTCTGCGGTAGTTTTGAGTAAGGGAACCTGACAACGAAATTTTATTTCACTTTCTCAGTATAATTTCCACGTTCATTAAAACGTTTTCCACTAGAAACACACGTTCTTCTGTAGAATACATTGATTTCGCTTCAGGCACATGTCAGAACTCAGCATAGTAGACCATACTAACCAGTACAATAAACAACTCATGCACTTGCAGCTGCTGATAACGCTGATAATCATAACATCCCGTCGGAATTGAATGCGATAAACCTAGGGATGCCAACCTTTTATCGAGCGGTGGCCAGCATCAAGGTGCGGAGGAAGTTCTTGATGACCCGTTAATTCATTCCATTGAAAGTAGGAAGTCATCAAACAGTGTTTAAAAAGGTTAAAAATATCTTTAGGAAAAATGCCATCAATCTGAGATAAAACGTCACCTACAGGTACAGAACGTATTATCTAGACTGACTAAAATATCAGATGCTATACAATTTAAAGCATCTAATTTCTCCATGAAGTGTTTGGAGTCTTTTATATAGTTGCAATGTGAGGCTAGTAATATTTAGAAATAGCAAAAGTTAAGAGTATCAATCATACTTACTATAGGACGGAGAGGAATATTTTGTGTATGTATCTTTGGCAGTCTGTATAGAAGTGACCCATAAGCTTCTGATGTACAAAGTAACTTTTTTATATCTGAGTTTAGCGAAGTAGACTATTTGGTTTATTGGTTTTTCTAAGGGTATCTAAGAATACTCACAGTTGAATCCCGTGTAAGCATTTTGTGAAGCTGAGGCTCAAGTAGTCACTAATCTTCTGCATATAGTCTGACCTATTCAGTATTACAGCAGCACTTCCTTTATCTGCAGTAAGGATTTAAATGTTGACATCAGCATTCAGAATCTTGAGAGCTCTCCTTTCTTTTGACGAGATGATGCTTACTGGAGGCTGAGCTTTATGTAAAACTCTTTATGTTTGAGATCATATTTCATCGGCCACGCTCAATGATAATGACTTATTCTACTTCTACATTAGCAATAATGCCCTCAACAGTTAATGTACTAGGTGTAAAAGCAAAATTTTCGCCTTTGGCAAGAACATTATATTCATCTGTTGAAAGTTGTCTGTCGAATAGGTTGTGAATGATTTGTGTACATATTGGTAGTTTGACCTTGGATGGATGAAGGCAGTTGAACTTTTTCTGTTTTCGAGCAGAAGAAGAAATCAATAGTTTTTCCATTGAGCGAAAAGTAAGTGAGTCGATGTTGTTCCAGTTGTCCTTGTGAACTAAGTTTTTGATTTGTAAGTGAATACTTAATAATTCACAGTCTAAGAATGCAAAGTCTTTTCTAGCCTGATAAATACAGTCCCGTAACAAAGCAGATTCAGCACAATTATATATTTAATGGGACTGTACAGAATAGAAGTTTTGCTTCATCCTTATGAAATTAAGAGTCACAGCTTCATCTTGCAGTACAATCGAAGGATCAAAGATGACAACAGCTGAGCTGTTTTCTTGCGAAGGTTCTCTAGATGATGCAAAGGTTAAAATATTTCTTCCCCATAGAGTCGTTTAAAATGGTGAAGACTTTCATAGTCGAAGTTAATTGATGAAACTGTAAAATCTTCTCAGCTGGAAAGCTGTGGTCTATGGATAAAATTGTTTACACCCGACATTTTGGTTAACTCTTTTGTTGGCATCTTAAAAGAGTAACACCCTGGGCAGCCAACAGGGTGGCAAATTCTGCACAATTTATAGCTCATGCCAAGGCCAGAAGTGGCTCATGATTGGTGGGTTTGCAGTGTCATGCCATTGCTGGTATCATGTGCGGTTGTGCTTAAATTTTTCCTCTTTTTTTATTGATGTTGTTGGAATGCTTATATATTTCAATTGCTTCTCTATAAAGTCTAGCATGATAATATTTTGTTCTTGTTAATACTTTTGTGTCTTTATACACGTGTGTGTCAACAATTTTACCCATAGAACATTGCCTTCCAGCCTGGAGGATTTTACTAGTTTATCAATTAACTCCGGCTGTGAAAGTCTTTGCACTTATTGAAAGTGCTACTATTTGTTCTTCTAAGATTAGGTATGAATAAATTGCGGGATTTATTTTACTTATTTTATCAAAATAATTTAATATAAGCTGTCATGCCCATAATAAAAATACCATGGAATGATCACATATTTTGTTTTGCAATCCTGTATTCATTTCATTTTGTAAACTTCATTTTAATAAGGCATGTTGTCTACAGAGGTTGAATATATTCAGTGACATTTGTGTATGAAATTGAAATAAAGGATGTAAGTTTAATTGAAGTAGATATTATAACTCTAGTAAAACTTCTATCATGCAGTTTTTCAGAAGCAGATATTGAAGTAAATGCAAGAAGAGGTAGATTCGCAAAACCTTTTGGGCCAGTGGTGACACTTTTATGTGTTCATATGAATACAATGAAAGGATGTCTTGAAGCAAGGGAATTACTACTGCAAGATATTGGTCATCACTAGTGTTGAGAAATATATGCATATACATATTTGAGATGCAGCTGTACAGTTTGTGTAAAACGTGGTGACAGTCCCCCACTCCTGAAGCATAGATGCGCAATAGCAATGAGAGTCCACTTGAATAAAAAGAGAGGTGGGGTCAATGTTCCACCTGCTGTGAGCTCAAATGCAAGGCAACCTCACACATTTGTTTACAATGCGTTGTGTATGACTGCTTCCGAGTTCTGATATCACTTGCTCTCCACCACTGTCACCACTTTTCATTTCTCCTCTCTTGCACATACAGAGTGTCACGACATTTTACACAAGCTGTACGTCTTAGTAAAACTTAGCAATTATGTGTTTCCTATTAAAGGAAGACCTTTGAAGTGTATTTGTTCCTGCATATTTGTGCATATTCTGTATGTTTACATACTCAACAATAAGAGCATATTTAGTGCCTATTATAAATTTTTTGAGCAGAGTAACATTTTGAGTTTTCTGAACTTCAACAATAAAATCCATGTTAATGTTGGGAAGTAATGTCAGAGCATTACCATGGTATTATTGGCAATGCTGTGTGATAAATAGATGAATGCCATCTTTGTTTATCCTTTTGTCTCATATTTATTTTGCATTTGTTCAAGATAAGTAAGTGTAAGCAGGTAATTAGGATACCAAAAGAAAGGTCAAGCAAAAAGTCGTTGAGTTGGAAACTTTGAAGGTGCTTAATGCTACTATAGAAAATGCAGACACAAGTGCAAAATGGGCCAATGATGTGAGGAAGAAAATAGCAAATGTCTTTGAAAGGAATAATGGACTTAGGAAGCTAAAAGAAATTAGCAGAGTTCTTTTTGGTTCTAATGGGTGATATATATTAATTTTTATGGACTGCAGAAATAAGTTAGAACCAGAAAATATGGAAAAAATGATTATATGTCAAAGTTTTATCAGTTGAAGGTTTTTAATAAACGGTAGGTAGGAACAACTTATAAAACTGTTCTTATTTATGATTAAAATTTTGAGTATGTAATATATTGTTAAAAGGAATATTATAGGGAATATTTGGACATTTCGTAGTGCATATTTGCATGCATATAATTCTCAACACTAATCATCTCATAATTGTCATAGTGATTTATGGTGTCTAACCTTAAAATATGTAATGGCTTTCTGGGCTTTATTTTGGATACTGGCTATCTCTTTCATGCACTAAGTAATAGGCAGGCATAGGGTTTTTAACAGTGGAAACTAAGGCAACAACATGTTAATATTGCAGAAAATAGCTATGCACTGCTCCTTGGCATTAAATGCTGTATACTTCAGAACTTTTTTTGTGATGGCAGCAAAACTGGCATAAAACTATCAGCAAAATTTTGTTACTCTGCTCTTTGCTCTGATTTCATGTACATATCAGAAACTCATGATCTTAATTTTTATTTGGAAAAAACATGTTTTCATCCTGGCAGCAAGTTTTGCAGCACTACTTCCTTTCCCTTATCTAGTTGTCCTCTGTGAACTAGTGATACCGTGCTAGCCTCTAGTTCCCAAGGTTGCGGGTTCAAACCCGGCAGAGGGCGATGGATTTTTTCGGGAGTAAAAATCCTTAACATGGCTTCCTTTGGAAGGGAAGTAAAGCCAGTGGTCCCGTGTTGTAGATTTACGGCGCATAAAAGAACCTCAAGTCTGATAAAGAGGCCTCTGAGCAAAATTACCGGTCTTTCACGCCCAATATGGAATGGGATGCTAAGAACCATAGTAGTTAAAGAGCGTCCATAAATAAAACTCAATTTAAAATTTTCCCTTATCTAAAGTGAATCATTGACACCTTAAGACAGTTCTAGATGGACTTAAAAGATAGTAGTCTGAGATTGGGCTTGTATGCAGGATGGTTAACATTTTCTAACCCACTATATTCAGGAGTTTGAACGGTATGATGACAGGAAGGATACACACCATCAGTTAACAATAGATGCCTATCAACAGTGTACCTTAGTATTTGGGATGAATTGTAGGCTTTAATTTGTTGCACAGAATCTTGATACAGTGTAAACTGTTGTTATTTTACAAAAGTGGAAGGTTGGCACCTGAAGTACTTAATTGGAAATTCCTGTTTGCATTACCTGCTGTTCTTACATCCTGATCTTGTTGCCTTGACTCACTTAAAGATGCCTTAAGGATTATTCACCTTAAATGAAGTGTAAGGTGAATCATTGTTTGCTACTTATTCAAACACTTATTCTAAGGATGTCAGGAAGGTGGATCAAGTACATTGAAAATTAACCAAGAGCTATGTTGAAAAATTATGTTTTCTTTGTAAAAATTATGGAATTGTACCAACACAAAATTACTATATTTACTGGCATATAAGATACATTTTTTTTGCTCCAAAAATAGGTCTAAAAATAGGGTACATCTTACATGCTGATAGTAAATTGTTTATTACCTCCATTTCTTTAAAATTGGTCGATTTAAAGTAATTCCTTGTTAGTCTCCTTGTAGAGGTGAGAGCATTATTCCAGTTGTATAGAGTCAGTAGATGACACACACTGTTGTTAACGATTCTCGTGCTGTTTGTTCAAACTTCAGTTGTTGTGATTAGTGCGAGGATGCACTTATGGCTTTAATAATGGTAATTTGCAGACTATGGCTGGGAAACCACATTGCTATACAATTGCATTTAAACTGCAAGTGATTGCTTATGCTAAAAAATATGGAAACAGGGCTGCAGAAAGGCATTTCAAATCAACAACTAAGAAAATATAAGAATCAGGAAGAGGTTTTAAAGAAAGCAACTTGTAGTAAACGTAATCTAAGAAGCGGAACTGCTAAATGTTAGAACTTCAGGTATACTTGGATTTTAGACAACAGACAAGTGGAAATTTTAGTTTCTAAAAAAATTTCAGTTTCTACACATATTTGTTAGAATTGTTTGAATTACAGTAGTTTCATTAATTTTTCTCTAAAATGTGTCTTAAAATGGGATGTGTCTTATGTGCCATGCATTTTATATGCTGGGAAATACAGTAATTTGGTTTTGTCAGCAGAAATGTTTGTGAATATCATAAGAAATATGTTGCTTCCATAGGAAATACTGTACATGTAAAAGACCTTTAACACAGTTGAGTGGTAATTTTTTGTGAAGTATTGTAAAATGTGTATGCATCAGAATCTGCATAATGTTTCAATTTTTAAATTCATTAGTTGAATGTGTCAAACTTTAAGCTTAGAAATAGATAAACTTGCATTGTGAAACAAAGCATGTAAGTACACAAGGACCTTGTTTATCTGGACTAGGGGGGACTGGAGGTAATCTGGATAATAAAAATGTGAATAATCCAGAAACAAACTTTTAAATGAATATAAACTACTAATCTGTATAAACATTTATTTTGGCACTAACAAGAATAAGGAAAAAACACTTATTGGCACTTAAACTCAACACTGTACTTACTTTTATTTTGTGAAATAGCTGCAAGTTTCTTTTGTTTCAATTTATGCTGCATTTGAGAGGAAAAACGTGTAAAGTAAGCAAAAATCAATCCGGATTAATGAGATTCAGATAAACGGGGTTCTTGTATATCTAACTCTTCATTGTGATATATTCATTGTTAACATGTAAGTTTAATTACAGTGGAACAGGCCCCAGGTTGTCGCATGCATATGGAGAGAGGTTGATAATTACATTTTTTGTGTGTAAAATGCAATAAATATTGCTTTGCTCAGAATGATATTAATGAGTTTAAGTTCCAAAGCTGAAAGCATATGGCTGTTAAGAAAAGAGAACATAATGGCTTTTCAGCAGATACATTTGCTTTGTATGCTGCTTTTGTAGGTTTAAATGCAAATTGTTATGAGTAAAATCTTAAACTGATTGATTTAGAGGACTAATTTGTAGGGTAATGCAGGGAGGTTTATGAACAAACATCCTTTACTATTCAGCAAGGATAAAGCTTTACTCTCAGGTTTGTAAAATCAGCAATAGAAATACTAGATTTATGATTTAGAAGAAAATGTGTGTTGGTCCAAAGGTTAACTGATTATTAGGCATTGTTACTGCTTGAATTTCTCAAGTGTCTTCTTATAGGTAATCTAAATATCATAAACAGATATGAAATACAAAGATATTTCTACCTATAAAAGAGCCTGTAATGTAAAAATAATAAAATAACAGTGAAGCTGTACAGTATGATACAGTTGTAAAATTCTGAGTCAGTTGAACATTCCTAAAGTTTTACTCATTTTATTGCAGTACGTGTTTCACAAGGTGTAACTTGCATCATCAGCTGCTATTAACTGAGGTACCTCTAGTAGTATTTGGTTGGATCCACTATATGAACTTATTTCCATTAGAATTTTGAAGTTCATTTTTAAGATTTTATAAATTATGGGGAGATTTAAATCTGATATTAGTCAAATTATAAGATCTTACACTATAGATACCGTATAAGTCTTTGAAGTTTTCTGCTTATTTTGATATTGCATATATGTATCAAAATGTAATTTTATTTAATTTTTAAACATTATATAGGGTGTGGCAGTGGGATATGACAGTTTTTACAGACCTGTTGTGGGACACTTAGAATGAATTAAAAGAAAACACATATACTGGAAGTATGCCAGTACAATGGAGTTTATTAATGTCTCATTACTTTTTAAAAACTACTTTTGTAAGTAGCCTCCATAGCAATGAATGCATTCCTGCAATCTGCACTGAGAGTTCTGCATGACTTGCCCCAACAAAACAGGATCGATGGCACTAATTTTGTTCCTTATGTTTTCTTTCAACTGGATGGTGGTGCAAGGCTTGTTGTGATACACCCTTTTGTTGTTTTTGTTTTTTTTCATCTGTAGTCAGATCAGGAGATCTTGGTGGCCAGTCTATGTGTCCTAATCGTGAAATTATGCATCCTGAAAACATGTTTCACAGACAATTCATTGAACCACGAGCAATGTGTGCTGTGTGGCACTTACTTGCTGAAACCGTAATTCAGCATCAAAATTAATTTGGCCAGGAATTTCTAACACTGCGAGTCTTTGTTTAGTACTTTGTTGTTTAAAAGTTTGCAGATAACTATCTTGTTAAAAAGACACAACTCTCGCACAACAAAGAGTTAATGGCAGCAGAAGCAAATGAGAACAAGTCTAAATCCAAAAGTAAGACAAGCTAAAATATTTCATTACAACAATAAAATTATTACATTTGATAAGAACTGGTAAGAGTTGATGGCCAGAGTGCAACCACAGTATGGGTTGATAATTCGAAAATTATAAACACCAAATTGTTACTTTTAGACTGCAGTGGTTTTCCCCACACTTGTAAGGGTTGTTCAGCACTCCAGTAGCGAAAATAACCAGAAAGGTTATTGTTATTGAAAGATGGAAATGCACCTCACCCAACATAATCAGTCTGTTCAGAATATCCGGATTAGAATTCAAAATGTCATTAAACTGTCTAAAAAACTGCATTCAAGTAAGTTTATCAGCTGGTTTAACTCAATGTACAAATTGAAATTTGTACAGAAATTTGAGGTCACAGTGTAGGTTGTGGTGAAAACTTCTGTCCGATAGATTCAAAGCCATTGACTGATGCCTTGCAGGGCGAGTTTTGCTTTGCTGCACAGCTTCTCTAACTCCCACAATGTTCTCAGGTGTGTGGACTGTTTTTTAGCTACCAACAAATTTATCACAAACATTGCCAGAATTGTTAAATTTACTCATCCACTTTAGGGCAGTGTTTCAGGATGGAATTCTTTCTTGCTGTGTGATATTAAATTCATATCTAAATCTTCCCTGCACAGTGATTAATTTCAACTTAAAAAAAAAGTTCTTACTCGAACACACATTCTGATACAGACCAGTTGTCCATATTATCTTTCACAACAATTAGGTGGTTTATGGATCTCATTAGCAACACTGCTGGTTACATCACTTAAAACCACTAGAAATGAGCGCATTCTAAAAATCGTCATGTCCCACTGCCACACCCTGTACTTGTCTTATTGGTGCTTTTGAGGTCACGGGTTCAAGCCTGACAGAGGGCGATGGATTTTTATGGGCGTAAAAATCCTTAGCATGGCTTCCTTCAGAAGGGAAGTAAAGCCGGTGGTCCCATGTCATATATTTACAGCATGTAAAAGAACCTCAAGCCTGATAAAGAGGCCTCTGAGCAAAATTTCTGGTCTTTCATGCCTAATATAGAATGGGACGCTAAGAACCATAGCAGTTAAAGACCATCCATAAATAAAACTCAGGTTAATTTTAATTTTATTGGTGTTTATTGGGGTACTTATGAAGGATAGTGTCCTTATTCAAGTCTGGTATATTATTATATTTCGTAGAACCTGTGTTTATTTTTAACATACATTATAACTGGAGGAAAAAAGGAAAAAAAAAGAAAAGAAAAATAGGTGTAGGAACCCTTTACCACCCATTGTGTATATGTCAAAAATATTTGTTCATTCCAGATTTATGATACAAGTAATCCCAACCTTCCCATGTAGAAAAGCTTTTGATTTTCTCAGAAATAGTCACTAAAGGTTTTGATTAAAATAACATAATATTTAAGATATTTTTTTGACTAATAAAATGTATCTTAAATTTTCTTGTTACCACATGTGAAGTTCTCTTCATTCTGCATGAATCTTCTATAACTTTGTTTAACTGGTAAAGCATAAGAGACAGATAAAATCTTATTACGCAGAAAACATAGAGCTCATTGAAATATAGTATTTATGATCCAAGACTTTTCCTGTAGCATTAGCCATTTTCAAAATATTCATTGTTACATCTTTGGTTTTCCCAGGTTGAACTGTCGGGTGCCATCTACATATAAAGAGCTTATATCATTCTTACTTTTTCACACTTGAGCTCATTAGTAACAATATGCGACTCAACAATGTGCAAACAATTGTATTTTGTTTTCTGCATTATGAATGCAGCCATGTCTATTAGCATAATTTGAGATTATTTTTAATAAGATGACTTAACATGAATAGAAGGTTCACTTTTTCTATGAACACTAGGATGTGTTCAAGATTATGAGAAGTTGTAATGGTTAAATAAAACCTTGTGAGTGTGATGCAATAGTTTTGAGCTATTGCTGATTTTTCCATTTGCTCACTCTTAGTAATTCTAATGTTCTTTTAGTGTACCATCTCTACTAATTTTCATCTTCCCAAAATAGATTTTGTCACATTGTAAACATTGATTGCAAACAGCTGGCTTTTCTTCTATTTGTGTTTTTGTCCAGTTAATCTGTATTATCATGTTTGTCATATTCCACGTATTTTGAGGCATCAAAGTTATTTTCAGTTTCCTAAAACATTTTCTGGTATTAATGCATAGCTTTTGGAAATATGTCAATTTGTTACATGTTGTCATTTTTTTCTTTACGAATGTAATCATACCTCTCAAATGCTTGTCTTTATTGAATTTTTAAATCTTCCTTTCAATATTCTGCTATACAACACTGTTGTAGTAAATTAATCCAAGATAGTGGACATTATAATACATTATAAGACATTAAGACCTTAAGCAATATTTGAAATTCTTTTAAGAGATTCAGACTCTCAGCCATAAGCTGACGGCAGCTGAAGATGCAGGCAATGGTTTGTAAAGCATGTACTATAGTTAAACTATAAGGCAACTCTTGGAGTGTTCATTTAACTCATAAGCTTACATACAGTTTTATCAGCCTGTGAATTGTTTCATAAAGTGTGAAATTTCATAAAGCATCGACTTGCTAACCATGGCAAATGTAATGTACTCTCATTCCCATTGCTTAGAGCAAGTGTATTCCTTTATATTACCATCAGTTTGATAGCTCCTGTTAGTTTTACCTCTGCCTTTGAGGTTCTGACGAATCTGTGTGATAATTAACTTTTTACAAACGTATGCCTTAAGGTATTGAACTTCAAATATACTAAGGCATTAGTTTTAAAATAAAGACTGAAAAATGTTACAAACTCTACTTAGGGTGATTAAGGTTGAACAAATACTTTTTTATACCTCTCAGCTTTACATTTCTCCCAGTGTACTTTATACCTGCTTTTTTGTGATTAGAGTTATGGTATTAATAATCTTGTTACCTTACAGTGCAATATAGATATTTTATTGTAGCTTAACATAAGGAATATAATTTCAGATTGTTGGTAATTAAAATTTTCAAAAATGTACATTGGAGGACTGTGCAGAGTAAAGGTAGAAGTGTTCGAAATACTCCGTTTTTATTATTTAGCTTTTAAAGTTATATATTTTGGAAATGCATACATTCTGTTTTATTGTGCATCTTAAAAGAATGCTTTAGTCTCTGAATACTAGTTCACTAATAATATGCATGATTTTTATGTAAACCTTTCTAGGGTCAAGCTGAGTATGAACTGGAGTGCTGCTGTTTCCTTAGGGAGGAACTAAACTTTTGTGAAGGCCACTGAGTTGGCCAATATACCACTGCCATTTTTTGTGATAAAATTTAAACTGTTTTACATGCATTCCATTAATGCATTGTAAATGAATAAAGATTATGTTTTTATTTTTATTATGTAGGTTTAATATCTTATTAGGACAGGTCATATTGGAGAATGAATGAATAATGTGGAGAATCAAAATTAACCAATTATACAGCTGATGGTTGGTGGACACTTGCCTTTTCAGGATAAAGGAAATAACTTCATCTGAGCAACTTGTCCCAACCAAGATTTGAACACAGGCCTTCAGGACTAAGAGACAGATATTGTATCTCAAACCATAGAGATGGGAATGAACTGTGCCCTTTACTAATACATGCACCTCTGCTGAAGTTTTATATAACATACTTGCCAACTTGTATGGTTTCCCTGTAAAATGTATGTGAGTAGAGGCCTTTTTATGACTGTGGCAAAAGCAGCATTTTTATGGCTTTTAATGGACAGCTTTAAAGTGTTACAGATTTTCATTATGGACATGACAAAGCATTAAACTTTATTGCCTTACATAGTAACTTAAGATTACAGATTGAATGTACTGTGTCCAATTGGTATATAGTGCTATGATAGACCAGAGCTTATCGTATGTCTATCCTTCATCATGATCATGGTCCTCTTTCACTGAGCTGCAATAGGTATATTGTGCAAATTTAAAATGTGGTTACATCGCTAGTGACCTCTAGGAAGCTCTAGGAACCAGCAGTAAATGGGTCTGTACATTCAGTAATGGATGGTGTGAATTATAAAGTCAACTTTGTTTTTATGACAGGTTTTCTTTTTAGTTCAGGTTATCAAATGTAACATATGGACTAGAAATCTCTGTATGGTCTAGGAAGTGGTGTTCTTTGCCTTAATACATGTTTATTGTGCTACCAAGAAGAATTCCAGTATGTGTGTCAGAAAGAAGCAGTACTTTGAGGTCTTCAGGGGTTCTTATAAAATGGAATTCAGATTTATTTTGCTTGTAATTTGTGAACACTTCCTACACTGAACATTTTGCACATTCTAAATTTCATGGCATTGCAAAATTATTTATGCTTTACTGGATGATGGAAAGTTTTTAGGGTTTCAATTTCAGGAAGTTGGCAACAATGACATAAGGATTTTTGAATGTGAAAATTAAAATCTGTTCACAAGTAAAAACTAAAAGAAAGAATTGAACTAAATTTGAAACTGCCCAGAGAATACAATTTTCATTTGAACCAGTAATAAAAATAGTTGTGGCTGCTTGCATCATCTGTCACGGTTGACAAGCTAACCTGTTCTTGATGAAGTAATTGCAAATTTGAAACTTTGCTGCAATCAAATTTGAAATTTGTGAGATAGGGGTTTTATTTATATTATAGTGGTCCAGGGTTAAATCTAACAGGTTTCATATCTTTAGCTTTAATTCCTTCTGGGATGGAGGTACACAAAATTGACAACTTAACATAGATTTAAAAATATTTAAAACATAATGAGAAATTGAAACATTTTTACACTTCACTCATTTATTTTGATCAGAACATGTTTCAAGAGCATTTGGTCTCATCCTCAGCTTTGGACTGACTGATGGGCGAACTGGAAGGAGTTTCCATTGATATAATTGGCATCTGATGAAAATTTGCCCAACTGAGAAGGCGGGGTGATGAATTTCCTTAGCTTATCTGGAGGGGGGAGATGAAAGTTCATTGTACTATATGTATTCCTCAGAATATGTATTTTCTCCCACATTGACAGTTCAGCTGCAAAGTTGGTGCATTTCAAGAGTTTGGCAACCATGGTTGAGGGACCAAATAGGCTGCTATTGCTGATTTATCAGTTTGTTTGTTTGTATTTGATATTATATTTCTTATGTGCACTTTGGGCCTGGCATCCAAGTTGCATTTTGTTTTCCCTATGTATATTTGGTGGCAGTCTGAGCAATCAATTTGGCATACATTTTGGTGTCTTTGAATGAATTGCATAATAGGTTTCTTTGTACTATACTTGCTGTGTGAAGCCAAATGTATGTCATGTTCTTTAAAAAATGTTTTTGAATCTACTGTCTACGTATGGGTGATATGAGAACTTTAGAAATTGCTTGAATTCTTTTTCTTAAGTGTAGTTATTTGGTTTACTGATTTTTGTCTCTTGAATTTCATTATGTTTTAAATTTATGATCCACTTCTGCCTTGATCATTAAATTATCATGGGTTACTCAGGTATCTAGGTTATCTTGAAGTGAATTGCGGTCAAGAAAATTGTTTGTTATGTGATTCCATAATTAATGTTACTGTGGTGCACTTAAAATGAAAGAAATAATAGGGTTTTTAAAACTACTAATTCCATTATTTCATAGTCATATTGTTTATTGTGTTAATGTGGTGATATGTGTTTTGTAAAATGAAATCTGCATTGAACTATTTGTCAAAGAGTAGTGCCTTAGTTGATTGTAGAACAAGAAACAGAAGAATGGGGAGAGAAATACTAGTTTGTCACTCTTCACTAATGTTTGGTTAGATATATTGTGGTTACAGCATCCTCATTGTTGAACTTTTGGAACTACCAGTGCCTTTTCCTGAAGGTATAAGTAAAATGTTATCATGCAATACACAAGATTCAAAGTTGGGCCATCTGAGTTATAAGATGCCATAGAGTCTGTCTCTGCAAGTTTAGTTCAGTGGGTTGAGATCAGGGCTGTTATCTGGAGCACTAAAGTCAATACAATTGTTTTAAACCATTAAGGCTTCAGAACAAGTTCCAATATGGTATCCGATGATTTTGGCAGAAGTTTTCAGTCTCTTTTCATAAAAACAGCTCAATGTTACCAACATATGCAACTACCCAATAAACCTGACTAAGGTAAAATGATGATCCCTTAGGATTTTTTGGGACACACTTATGAATTTCTCAAGAGCATGGAGTATAAACTCTTGCCATTTTGCTGATTGATGTTGATTTTCTCATTGAGAGAAATAATATTTATGTGCTTGCTTTGCGGTAATGCTGAAGAAGCCGCATTGATTTTAGTTTCCTCTCCAGCTTAAGTTGCAGAACAAAGGAAGCAACTCATAACTTCATTGGTAAGATCCTACACCCCTCATTGCTTCCAAGTACATTCTTGAAAGATTTGCCTTCCTGATGTGGAGTGGCATTCCTTTCCCATAATCTGTAGGGTTCTACTTGAACAAGGTTTTTAGATGGGTTTTTGCTTGTTCTGAGAAGACATATCAGACAGCTTTATGCTCCATGGACACATGGTACTTTTGAGGAAGTATTTTATACATTAATTTACTGTCTAACAGGATTGCCTGTTACAGATTTTAAATGTACAAAAAAAGAAAGAAAAAAAACCTTTAAATCTACAGGTGAGCTGGCACAGAGCTTGTTTCTGATAGAATTTTACAGAATATCAGCCACCACTGCTTTAATGAACTTCTTGTTCTTCATGGTGCATGGAGGACCTTTCATCAGGCAGTTATTTCTGTGAACAGGTTAATAGTCTTGACACACAAACAATTTGCAAATATTAAGCTTTTTAAAAAGTTGTGAAATTTTCTGAAATGGATTTTTCAACTCTATGAGGTGCAATAATAGCTTCATGATTTTCAAAATCACCTGATGGCATGTTGAAAAGTTTGCAAAAATAACTTTTTCTTCAACTGAATTCACAGCCTGTGGCTTAACACCAATGGTCGGAAATATCTGTTACAGCTAGTATTAAACAGCTCCTAAAAAGTTCTGTAAAGTGTTAACGTTAATGTCTGTGCTTCCCATTTCTGTGTGTATGTAGACTTGATACTGTCAGTTGTCCAGTGGCCTCAAAATTGTTGGTTAATTCCTTCTTCATAATTGACCAAGAGAAAATGTATGCACATTTAAAACAGATTATTATTATATACATCCAGATTTTTATTTATGGTTGACAGTGCCACTTATATAATTCTCTGTTAAGTTTTTATACAATTAGTTATGAGGTTGACAAATAAATGATTTAATGAATGTTAAATTGTGAGAGAACAGTTTTAAATGATGATAATTAAATACATATCTGCTCAGTCTTCCAATCAGAGTTATAATTAAGTTAATTACCAAGTGACCAAAAATGTTAACATGTGACATTACAAAGTGAAGGAATAAAATAAATTTAAAAAACATTGGTTCCTCTTCAATTACAATGTGATAAACTTTGTAACATCCTGTCAGCCATATCAACTCTGTGTAGCAGTATATTTTGTATACTGGTAATAGAAATAGAGGTTACCAGCCATCATGCAATAGAATTTCATCAGACACCGATTCCTGCCAAGTACTTGAAACGCCCAAATTCTTTATGGATTGATTATAATATTGTAGTGACCCTTGGGGTTGGGAACCCCAGAGTGCTAGCAACAGGGAGGTGGTAGCATCAGATGGAAGAGTCGTCCTCCGAGTGTAGTGGTTACCATGCTAGCCTCTAGTTCCCGAGGTCGCGGGTTCAAACCTGGTGGAGCGCAATGGATCTTTTTGGGCGTAAAAATCCTTACCATGGCTTCCTTCGGAAGGGAAGTAAAGCCGATGGTCCCGCATCGATTTACAGCATGTAAAAGAACCTCAAGCCTGATAAAGAGGTCTCTGAGCAAAATTGCTAGTCTTTCATGCCCAATGTAGAATGGGATGCTAAGAACTACAGCAGTTAAAGTGCGTCCATAAATAAAACTAAATTTCAGTTTCAATTTCGGATGGAAGTGGTGGTTGGTTCTGGGGTTGAGTGCCATTCTGAAGCTAGGGGCTCTATGAAAAGCTAGTAGCTAGGCCATTTAATTAGATGAGTTAAGGGTTGTAGACCCTTCAAAAGGGTCTGAGGTGCAAGAGCTTAAGTATGCATTACTACGACCTACCTGAATACAGATCTGGCAGGACTTGAGCTACTGTTTAAAGTATAGTGAGTGAGGACAAGGTTCGAGACCCAAATTTAGTGTAAACACGGGACTCCTCTGCGGCAGCAAGATGATCGAGAGATAGACCTTCTGACCCACTTATATGGTCAGTAAATACTCTTTGGAAAGACAGATCAGTGAAGTTGCTATGATATATTTTGGAGTGTGTATAGCATCGTAGAATTACATTAAATGAATGCACAGGATTTAATGATAAGATGGTACCAAAATATTCTTCTCCACAATACACAATATGTTTGCAAAGATGATAGCTGAGCTCGTATACCATGTTCATTGCTCTCATATGCAATTGGAGCATCCAAAATAAATCATAGCTCTTTGCATGGTCCTTCTCGATCTACATCTTTCCAACAGACCATGTGACCATTGATGGGCAGATTTATGGAGCACTCTCCTGTCTTACAGATTTTTTGGGAACTTCTTGTCTAAAGGTACAACCGATTACATTAGCTATACTTTTAAAACAGACTGTAATCAGTTTCATTATCATCATCATCAAATCATTTTATCATCTTTCTGCAATATCTGTGTCATATAATGAAGTGTCATATTCACTTATGAACATGGAACACAGAAATGCAGATTATATTTAAAGTTATCTGTGAGCATTGAGCTTTCAGATTCAGATTTTATTCTTCATATAAATAAGTTCTGTGCTTTATTTTTGTATTGTTTTACAGGACATGTAGTAAACATTTCTATTTTCTAGCATCTGATGTAGATTCTATATGATTTTGAAAGTATAGTAATGCTGTGAAATTAAATAGAGGGAAATTACTTGAAAAGTTTGCATATGTTTTTAGACAGTAAATAAGCATGGGATTTAAATATAGCATAATTTGGGCAACTTGCAGGTACTTGATGCTCCGAAAATATATGTAAAAGTGCTAGGATTCTTAAGGTGAAAAATTAACATTGCAAATTTTGACCATGAATGACTAAAAGTTCACCTTTCACCTGTCTTAGTACGGAGCAGACAGCTAGTTATTCTAGGTTTGAATCAAAGCTATTCTTTGAATCTGTAAAATATTATACTCAACATAATTTTCCACTGTTCTTTTCATTCCTTCTTTTTATGCTTTATTTTGCTTGAAGTTTAACACCCTTTAACTGAGAAGTTCATAGTGGATGAAGGAACAAAATGGTTGATGCTTAAATGGATACAGAGTCCCTAGAGCTTAGAGTTACCCAGCATTCGTCAGCATAAGGGAAATACCCAAGAAAAACCTTATCCAGATACTTACCCTAACCGAATTCAAACTTGCGACTTCTTGAATGTGAGGCACACACACTACCCCAATTACCACAGAGTTAAGCTTTTTTGTGTTGCAACCCTTTTCACAGCAAACAAATTCTCCAGAATTCAAACACTGTGACTTCATAAACCCATACTGATAATTGAATAAATGCAGGCTGTCAGAGCTCGGCAGATTGGTAATTTGTCCCGAAGCAAATGTAGTAGTACAACTTATCAGGTGAAGAATCACTGAAATTTCTATTTTCTAAAAGTTTTAAACCAATATTCCTAAAAACTTGGCCATATGCTCCAAACCAATTAACCAAATAACCAACCATTTTACTACTACCATTTTGAATAATGAAGAATTAAAAATCATTTAATTAATTTAATGATCTTTTAAAATCTTTATTTTATAAAAGATTCTGAGAAAAGAAAATAAATAAATGTGAAATAGTTTCTCCATCATTACAACTAAAAAACTAGCATATGGTTTTTGAATCCTGATTGCTTAGGGGGAAAAAAATGTTTTAAGTTTTGTAAAGTAAATAAAATGTTCAATACATGATTGTGAAAGATACACTACCAGACAAAAAATTTCAGCACCGAGAAGGAGTGGTGGAAATGAAATGAAACTTCATGTGTTGAAAGGTTCTGTGACTATATTTCAATGATTACAAAATAGAGTGATATATTCAATGTTGGTAGTACAACCCCACTCAGTATGATGTACCTGCTATGGCCTGGATTCATGTATGAATTCAGTTGGGAAGGGTGTCATATAGCCGGCGTATACTCTCCCGAGGCCAGTTGGCCCACAACTGTGTAACTGGTCCTGGATATCCTGGATAGGGGTTACTGGGATGTTGGAGCTGATCCCCTATATGTTCTATTGGGAACAAACCTGGGGATCTTGCTGGCCACGGGAGTACTTCAGCCCCTAGGAGGCAGTTCACAGAGACATGTGCTGTGTGTGTATGAGCATTGTCCTGCTGATAGATGGTACCAGGATACTGTCACATGAGAGGTAACACATGAGGATGTAGGATTTCTGTGATGTACCGTTGTGCTGGCAAGAGTTCCCCGAATCACTAACAGCTGTGACCTAAAATCATATCCGATGGCTCCCCACACCATGACGACAGGAGTAACACCGCTGTGCCTCTCCAGTCGTCCTCCGTGGTGTAGTGGTTACCATGCTAGCCTCTAGTTCCCGAGGTCGCGGGTTCAAATCCGGCGGAGGGCGATGTGTTTTTTCGGGCGTAAAAATCCTTAGCATGCTTCCTTCGGAAGGGAAGTAAAGCCGGTGGTCCCGTGTCGTAGATTTACGGCACCTAAAAGAACCTCAAGCCTGATAAAGAGGCCTCTGAGCAGAATTGCGGGCCTTTCACACCCAATATATAGAATGGGATGCTAAGGACCACAGCTGTTAAAGAGCGTCTATAAATAAAACTCAGTTCCAATTTCAATTTGCTGTGCCTCTCCAACGCATAGACAGAATAGCGCCTCTCTCCAGATCGCCGTTATACTCGCACATGATGGTCATCCGAAGTAATGCAGAACCAGAATCCATCATTAAGCATAATGCGACTCCACTCATCAGCAGTCCATCCTTCGCGGGCATGGCACCACTCCAAACGTAGCCGTTTCTGTCGTGGTGTTAACGGCAGTTTACGTATGGAACGCTAATTCCGTAGTCCGACTGCTGCTAGTCTCCAACTAATGGTGCGGGAAGACGCGGCGTGTTGCAGTGAGTTGATTGCATATTCCCGGATGGTAGGGGCAGGCCTGAAGGGGTTGCGATGGGCCTGGAGCAGAGGATTCTCCCTTGTGGTGGTTAGACGTGGTCTACCAGAACCTTCACGACGAGCGTGGTTGCCCTCACATTCCCATTCAGTCCAACATTGGGCTACTGTCACATCCGAATGCCCGATTCGACCAGTCGGCCACATGGAGACCCACAATGAGGCACAGTTCAAACTCCGTCAGATGCAGGTAACGTCGTCTAACACCAGTACGCGGCGTTCTCCGTGTCCTTCACAGTAATCGGTAGCCTCTGCACGCTAGTCACGCTCCTTATATATCTTATCAGACCTGTTAACAGGATCACATGATGACAACATTAATGCACTCTGGTGGGCATTCTAGCTGGCACAGAGCATTGCAACTCTAATCATCTACATACCCACTGGTGGCGTGCACGTGTACGACGTTGCGTCGACATTGGATTGTTTCTTCCAGGTGCTTAACTTTTGTTTGTCAGGCAGTGTATGTGAAGAGTAGGTAAAAAAAGCAATTTTATTTTTCTCATTACACTTACAAAAAGATCTGTAGCAAATTTCAAGTCCACATCGTTTGTCATGGCAGGGTTTGAAAGAATCCAAAGCAATGGGATACTACTGGAATGTTTATTATAAAACTTTCTAAATTTAATACCAGCTTTGCTAATGGGGAATACGTTTTTGATATTATTTAGTTCCTTGGAAGCTTACAGTAGTTAAAACATTATACAATTTGAACATTTGAAGGAATTCAGATGATAGCCTTGCTAGGATTCGTAATTTATTGGTAGTATCACTGCCATAATGTCGAGATGCAAACCTCACTTAACAGTAAGTTACATTCAACCTTAGTCAAGAAAGTAAAAAATAAATGGAAGCCTGATATAGCATTAGGGATGTAGGCATGAAGACAGTCTATCAGATGGAGATGCACAAATCACTTGTAACTAAGCGTGAGACATCTGCAATTAGGTTCAGGTTCATAATTGGTTCATATTAATGCGTAGATAGACGTATGGAAGTAAACCAAATCTACATTTAGGATTGTAAAAGTAACTTTTAGTAGTAGATTAGCTATAGGATGTGCCATAACTATGTTACAGGTTTTCATCTTCGGATAGGATAAGCACCCACTAGTTTGTTAACAGTACATTTTTTTGAATTGTAGACATGGGCATCACATGCCAGTTCTTGTTGTTTTTCTACAAAATTACCAGGAGTACCTTCGCAGACCACTACAAACCAACACATCAAGGGGTGAAATATTTAATCCTTTGAATGAATTCTTCACATTAACTGGAATAACGTGGTTGCAGATATATGCAATGGTGGTGCAACGACAATGATGGGTTCCAATGCTAGAGCCATTCCAAAATGGGAACGAACAGTAGTAGCAGCAGCTATTGCGTTCTCATAGGCACACCCTATCCTCGAGAAAAATATCTTCTGAACGTATAACAGAGTTGAATGGAGCCGTAAAAATAGTAAACTAGGTAAATAAAGTGGCGACCTTTTAAAAGCAGGCTCCTCAAAGTAATGTGTGAAGACACGGAAGCCACCATCAATTCCTCCTACTGCTCACTGAAGCAAGATGGTTGTCCCGAGGTTACAACTGACACGTTTGAAGGAACTATGTGTGCAGAGGTAGAAGCATTTTTGGTGGACCATAACGCTCTGTTGGCAACGGTTTTAAACGGTGAAGACTGGGTATGCAAACTGGCGTATTTAGCTGATCTTTTGGCAAAATAAACGACTTGAATCTATCATTGCAAGATAAAACTGCCACGGTTTTTATGCAAACGCAATGCGTCTTCTTTTAGAAACAAGACTTGGGTGGGTATGGTTCGCAGATTAATAAGGTTGGAGGTTCTGGAAAAGGAAGTTATCAATTGTTTCTCTCATACAAATGGATTTTTTTTAATGAAAATGACATTAATCTCGAGAAAAACTACAGAAAAACATTCAGGCGCATCTCGAAGCATTGACTCATTTGAGCATTCTTTTCCGACGCATGAAGACTTCGAATGGTATACAGAATGTGTTCAGCTTGAACGAAAGATCACCCAGCTTAAACTCAGCGGAATATAGGTCCTCACATATTTGAAATCTCTTAGCAAACTAAACATCGCATTTCATAACCAAACGCTACGAGTTTTGAGTACATTTACGAGTACCAAATGAATTAAAAATCTTGTCTGAAAAGGAAAAATTAGTTTTGCTTCCCTTTTCAATTACGTATCTCTGTGAAACGAGATTCTCTACCTATGCAGCTACCAAAACAAAATACAGAAGTCATTTGAATGCAGAATCAGATATTCACCTGCAATTATCATCAATTGAACCAAATACTAGAACACTGCAAAAAAAAAAAAAAATAAAAAAATAAAAAATAAAATAAAACAGAAGCAAATGCAACCACAGATGTGTCATTGAAAACGCAAATGGTTTGTTACTTCTGTTTATGTACAGTAAGTAGAGGAAGTATTATTTTCCACCCAAAAAGTCGGTACCGAGATTTCATCGGAAACATGTTTTGAGTTCCTCTGAATTCGAGGAAAGCTTAGAAAAAGGTCAGCGCGCTCGTGTCTGTCTATATGTGAACAGCATAACTAAAAAACTGAACATAAAACTCTGTATTTAAGTTTAGCATCTTCTAAAGGTTCTAAAGAAAATTCCCCCTTCCAAACTACCCTTTACATGGAAAATTTTTCGTTATTTTCGATTTTCTAAAAAATGGATTAAAATAACATACGTTTTAAGATACTTGCATGGCAAAATCGATGTTGAATTTTCTGCAAATAGCCTGTGAATACCTCTTTATTTTGAATGATTTATAACTGGTAAACCACAAGAGATAGACTACACAAAAAATGTGTATCTCGTTAAAGCATACAATTATTTCCAAATCAACTTTTTTGTGGCGTTTAACCATTTTCGAGGTATTCTTCGTTACTGCTCGTGTCTGTCTATATGTGAACAGCATAACTAAAAAACTAAACATAAAATTCTGTATTTAAGTTTAGCATATTTTAAAGGTTCTAAAGAAAATTCCTCCTTCCAAACTACCCTTTACATGGAACATTTTTCGTTATTTTTGATTTTCTAAAAAATGGATTAAAATACCACACGTTTTAAGATATTTGCATGGCAAAATCTATGTTGAATATTCTGCAAATAGCCTGTGAATACCTCTTTATTTTGAACGATTTATAACTGGTAAACCACAAGAGATAGACAAAACCTTACTACACAAAAAAATGTGTATCTCGTTAAAACACACAATTATTTCCAAATCAAATTTTTTTTGTGGCGTTTAACCATTTTCGAGGTATTCTTTGTTACTGATTTAAATAAGCGAGCGGGATGTCTCAGGCGGTAATGTTTGTGGCCCACATTCAGGAGGTTGTGGGCTCGATTCTCGTGGCCGACCTTCCTGACCTATTAGTTTTTTCGGGATTCTCCTGGGTCGCTAGGCGAATGATGGGAAGGAGCATTAAGTCCGCCGAATTTCCTGTCCCTCCATTTCACTGCCTTCTCATTTCACTTCACCTTTCATCCAGTTTGTCGTGTACGTGTCGGTGGGAGGTTTCGACAGGGGAAGAGGATATTCTATGGAAACCTTCGTCCCCCGGAATGGGAGCAGTCTCCGGGTTTCGGGCCCCCCAGGGGATGTGTAAGCCCACAGGGGGAAGGGGAGCCGGATGCACCAGTGTCCATCGGAGAGTTTAAATCTAAATTGGTAGGGACCCTGCCCTCTGCTTGTCGCACCCTCTGGTCCGGCTGCCCTCTCCTCTCACCTCATCCCCCCTCCCGCCCTCCCGAGGGCGCCCCGTTCGGGGCATAAGTACAAAGGATCTAGGTCAACGTGCTAAGTCCTCCGCATTGAATCCTAATCTTACTGATTTACATTTTAAAAATCTTACACTTTTTTAAAGTAGTAAGTCGCTATTCCTTTCATCGTGGTCATGGAATCTCAAACCCATCACATATAGACTCGCTTTTTAAAAATCTGACTCGCTGTAGCTTACTGCATCCTTACACCTACAATGAAATGTGCAAATGAGTAATAAAAGTTTATCTTGATTAACAAGAAGATAGAAGAATAAGCTTTTGTAAGAATACTTTGTAGAAGAATGTGTAGAGAAGGTTATGTGAATGCAACACGTCAGATCTTTGTTTATTGAACTTCGGAAGCACTTTTATGTGTGACCAAGTTTTGACATGTATATTGGTAGCTGGGAATGAATTGAATTATTGTGGTATATTTCAAGGTTTTTAAAATACAGTTTCATTGCATGAATATAGTACAACTGCTTCTTTAAGTTAGATACAACCTTACTTTAGTTCCCTATAAGCTATCTATTCCATCTTCCTCCCTACGCCACATCACTCCACACCACATCACCCTAACGTTAACTTTTAAGTAAAGCATAGAGTAGGGCCTACCCTTTGCCTTACCCGGCAGGCCTTTAAGGAGCTACGCCAGAGAAATTGAGTCAAAAAAGTTAGGAACCTCTTCTCTAGAGGAATCCAAAGGATTTGTGCTTCTTGCTGACTACAGGTCAAGAAGCAAAACCGACAATTTGCTGCACCACTAGCATTGGAAGTGTATTTCAAGGTTGATAATATCCCATTTGCTTTTAGGGGCATAATCCACTCTTTAATAATGTACTCTTCTAGATTTATAAAACTTTGTGGAATATCTGGTAGAATTGTAATGCCAGGCATCTAATCTTGCAACTAGTCCTGAAAGAAGTTTCTTAAAGTGGCTGTGATTCTCTATAGACATCACAGGAATGTCTTAAGGCTCCCAATGGAGATAAGTTTTCGATGTGGCATGAATTAAGAATGACTATGTGCAAAATGGGCGTATCCCCTGTTTGGACTATTATTGTATCAAGAAACTACATACTAAATTTTGAGAAACATAGCGAAACACTTTAAAGTACCTCATGTATAAAAAAGACACAGACTAGTTTGAAAGATTTTTGTTTCGATATTTGTAGCAGGTAGTTAAGATTTCTCAAGTTCACCGCGTCGTATTTGACATGAGCAGATAACCCTTCGTGCGTTGAAAGAGCTGCAGAACACAATGGCGCAATTCCAAGTAAACATAGGTCAGTGGGGAACTGGCACATTAGTGCCCTAAAAACCCACTACTACTACTACTACTACTACTACTACTACTACTACTACTACTACTACTACTACAACTACTACTACTACTACTACTACTACTACTACTACTACTACTACTACTACTGCTACTATACTAGTGGTTCTCAGAAACGTCCATATGGATACACGGAGACGAGTAGTAATAGTCCCGGATGAGCCAATTGTTTTAACGATAATCCTGCCGCTAGGGGCGCTAGTGTCGCTAGTGTCGCTGCGTGCGACGGCGGCGGCGGTAAGTTTGAAAAGCGCCCTGAGCGTTAGGATTATCGTTAAATCGGTTGGCTCATCCGGGACGAGTTGAAAGAATTGAGGAAGTGACGTGGAGTGTTTTGATTGGTTCGTTAATTTGGGGTGGGAGATGGAGGAAGGAAGATGGAGGAGTATGGAGGTCGCGTGATGGAGAGGAATTGGGTGGCGAGGTGTTGTCTGTGCGGAGGTCGGTACTGAAAGAGGGGTAAAGATGGGTAGCGAGGGATAAAAAGTGTAACAGAAAGTGACGTGTGAAGTTGTGATTGGTGGGAATAAGAAGTGATTTTATTGGTGGAAAGGAGCAAATGAAGGTTGTTGATTGGTAAGAATAAGAGGGATTATGATTGGTGGAAAAGAAAAAGTTGTGGGAGTGGGGTATGTTGGAGGTGATGGGAAAGGTGAGTTTTGCTAGCAGCAAGATTTGCAAAAGCCTGTCTTGAACTGATCAGCAATTTTTGAACGTCGGATGGTAGTTTTCTTGAGTGGATAGAGAGATGGGGGCGATATGAGATGCGGTGGCGAAAATGGGAACTAGACAAGGTTGTTGAGACAAGAGGTTTAAGGACGAGGAAATTTGGAGGTTAGTGGTGAACACGGCGGTCGCAAGAGGTGGGGGTAAGGAGACGCAGTGGTGAGAATGGGAACTAAAAGAAGATGGGGGTAGCAAGAGTTTTAGAAGAGTAGATTTTGAGGTTAAAATAGTGGGAACTAAAAATGGCGGAGGGTCTGCGACAAGGAGATGCGGTGAGAACTAAACAAGATGGCGGTCGCAAGAGGAGGGTAAGGAGATTTGAGGTTACAGTACGAAAACACGAAAGGATATATTCCTACGCCAAGCAGGTGCGAAAAATAATTATGCGTGTGGTACTTACCTGTTACCGGTGTGGATGCGTCACCAAAAGCGCGGCACGCGAGGCGGAAAAATAAAAGCAAACTGTTTTTGAAAATGCTTAACCAGCTTTAAGATCAACCAACATCACTACGCACTGATATACCTAGGTTTTTAAAGCGGTACAGACACCCTTTGCAGAGGCGTCATTTAACTATACCAAAAACCTGGTACTGGACCATCGTGATGGTCGCTAGCGTACGTAGGAGCAGGGTTCTCATAGCCGGTCGAAAGCGGTCAAAAACGTGTACGACGTAGGTGTTGACAGTAGCTGCTGTCGAGTCAACGGTCGAGGTGTGAATAAACAAGATCTGTTCTCGCCGGCAATTTGGTTCGGAGATGTGAGCAGCGGCGAGGTGTTGTCTGTGCGGAGGTCGGGACTGAAAGAGGGAAAAGATGGGGAGCGAGGGATAAAAAGTGTAACAGAAAGTGACGTGTGAAGTTGTGATTGGTGGGAATAAGAAGTGATTTTATTGGTGGAAAGGAGCAAATGAAAGTTGTTGATTGGTAAGAATAAGAGAGGTTATGATTGGTGGAAAGAAAAAGGAGTGGGGTATGTTGGAGGTGATGGGAAAGGTAAGTTTTGCTAGCAACAAGATTTGCAAAAGCCTGTCGTGAACTGATCAGCAATTTTTTGAACGTTGGATGGTAGTTTTCTTGAGTGGATAGAGAGATGGGGCGATATGAGATGCGGTGGCGAAAATGGGAACTAAACAAGGTGGTTGAGACAAGAGGTTTAAGGACGAGGAAATTTGGAGGTTAGTGGTGAACATGGCGGTCGCAAGAGGTGGGGGTAAGGAGACGCGGTGGTGAGAATGGGAACTAAAAGAAGATGGCGGTAGCAAGAGGTTAGAAGAGTAGATTTTGAGGTTAAAATAGCGGGAACTAAAAATGGCGGAGGGTCTGCGACAAGGAGATGCGGTGAGAACTAAACAAGATGGCGGACGCAAGAGGTGGGTAAGGAGGTTTGAGGTTACAGTACCAAAACACGAAAGGATATATTCCTACGCCAAGCAGGTCCGAAAAATAATTATGCGTGTGTTACTTACCTGTTACCGGTGTGGATGCGTCACCAAAAGCGCGGCACGCGAGACGGAAAAATAAAAGCAAACTGTTTTTGAAAATGCTTAACCAGCTTTAAGATCAACCAACATCACTACGCACTGATATACCTAGGTTTTTAAAGCGGTACAGACACCCTTTGCAGAGGCGTAATTTAACTATACCAAAAACCTGGTACTGGACCATCGTGATGGTCGCTAGCGTACGTAGGAGCAGGGTTCTCATAGCCGGTCGAAAGCGGTCAAAAACGTGTACGACGTAGGTGTTGGCAGTAGCTGCTGCCGAGGCAACCGTCGAGGTGCGAATGAACGAGATCTGTTCTTGCAGGCAATCTGGTTGAGAGATGAGAGGCGCGGTGGTAAAAATGTGAACTAAATAAGATGGCGGAGGCACGAAGTTGAGGTTAAGGAGCGGCGAGGTGTTGACTGTGCGGCGGTTGGGGTCTGAAAGAGGGGGAAAGATGGCGAACGAGGGATAAAAAGTATAACAGAAAGTGACGTGTGAAGTTGTCATTGGTGGGAATAAGAAGTGATGTTATTGGTGGAAAGGAACAAATGAAAGTTGCTGATTGGCGAGAATAAGAGAGATTATGATTGGTGGAAAGAAAAAAAGGTGTGGGAGTGGGGTATGTTGGAGGTGATGGAAAAGGCAAGTTTTGCTACCAACAACATTTGCAAAAGCCTATCCAGAAATCATCAGCAATTTTAAATAACTAGTGTTTCGGGGGTTTTCTCTGGTTGGTAGACGAATGCAAGCTGTTTCTACCATACTTATATTATTCGTCTTTTTCCTTTTTTTTTTTAAAATGACTAGTTTTTTTTTTTTTTTTCTTTTTTGGGAGTTTTCTGCGGATGGTAAACAAATGCAAGCTCTTTCTGCTTTTTCATAGGTTTTCCCTGGTTGGTAGGCGTTTTCTGTACTGGTTGACGAAGGCGTTTCTAATTTTGGAGGTTTTCTCAGGTTTTTAGCGGTTGTCCCTGCCCGGTAGGCAAATGATGAAGTTTTACCTTGTCGGCGCACGGATACTAGGCACGTACTGGCGCGCACACACACACACACACACACACACACAGAGAGACAGACAGACACACAGACAGGCACACACACACGGACATGTTTCCAAAAATGCTTTTTTTTTTTTTTTTTTTTTTTTTTTTTTTTTTGATTCAGGAGGTCTCAAAACGTGTATTTCCGGTGAAATTTACACCAATCACAACGCTCCACGTCACTACTTGTTCTGCTTTTTAACCCTCGGTCGTGCATGTTTTGCGTCCTTGAGTTTCCATACCTCGCACACGCAACACCACAGCGCGATAACATGTCCACGTGCTAGCTGGTGTACCGGTACGATCGCCTCCTGGGCCTGCTCAACGCCGAGGAAGTGGTAGTGCAGACCTGCGTACCCGTGACGAACCAGGTCATGTACGTGGTGTTGAGGTAACTCCGAGGAGAGCCCCAAGGAGATCCACGCTACCAATACCGTGATTGCGGCTTACACCACGGCACACAAGTGCCTAGTGTTATTTTGTCACCTGAAGCGAAAGGTCTCCGTGGACACGTATCGAAGCTGCAATCTGCCGTTCACGTATAGAAACAGAGGTACAGTTGCCTAACACTAAGGTCTCCGTGGACACGTATCGAAGCTGCCATCTGACGTTCACGTATAGAAACACAGGTACAGTTGCCTAGCACTAAGGTCTCCGTGGACACGTATCGAAGCTGCAATCTGCCGTTCACGTATAGAAACAGGTATAGTTGCCTAGCACTAAGATCTCCGTGGACACGTATCGAACCTGCAATCTGCCGTTCACGTATAGAAACAGAGGTATAGTTGCCTAGCACTAGCACTAAGGTCTCCGTGGACACGTATTGAAGCTGCAATCTGCCGTTCACGTATAGAAACAGAGGTACAGTTGTCTAGCACTAAGGTCTCCGTGGACACGTATAGAAACACAGGTACAGTTGCCTAGCACTAAGGTCTCCGTGAACACGTATCGAAGCTGCAATCTGCCGTTGACGTATAGAAACAGGTATAGCTGCCTAGCACTAAGATCTCCGTGGACACGTATCGAAGCTGCAATCTGCCGTTCACGTATAGAAACAGAGGTACAGCTGCCTAGCACTAAGGTCTCCGTGGACACGTATTGAAGCTGCAATCTGCCGTTCACGTATAGAAACAGAGGTGCAGTTCCCTAGCACTAAGGTCCCCGTGGATACGTATCGAAGCTGCAATCTGCCGTTCACGTATAGAAACAGAGGTGCAGTTGCCTAGCACTAAGGTCTCCGTGGACACGTATCGAAGCTGCAATCTGACGTTCACGTATAGAAACAGAGGTGCAGTTGCCTAGCACTAAGGTCTCCGTGGACACGTATCGAAGCTGCAATCTCCCGTTCACGTATAGAAACAGAGGTACAGTTGCCTAGCACTAAGGTCTCCGTGGACACGTATTGAAGCTGCAATCTGCCGTTCACGTATAGAAACAGAGGTGCAGTTGCCTAGCACTAAGGTCTCCGTGGATACGTATCGAAGCTGCAATCTGCCGTTCACGTATAGAAACAGAGGTGCAGTTGCCTAGCACTAAGGTCTCCGTGGACACGTATCGAAGCTGCAATCTGCCGTTCACGTATAGAAACAGAGGTACAGTTGCCTAGCACTAAGGTCTCCGTGGACACGTATCGAAGCTGCAATCTGCCGTTCACGTATAGAAACAGAGGTACAGTTGCCTAGCACTAAGGTCTCCGTGGACACGTATCGAAGCTGCAATCTGCCGTTCACGTATAGAAACAGAGGTGCAGTTGCCTAGCGCTAAGGTCTCCGTGGACACGTATCGAAGCTGCAATCTGCCGTTCACGTATAGAAACAGAGGTGCAGTTGCCTAGCACTAAGGTCTCCGTGGACACGTATCGAAGCTGCAATCTGCCGTTCACGTATAGAAACAGAGGTACAGTTGCCTAGCACTAAGGTCTCCGTGGACACGTATCGAAGCTGCAATCTGCCGTTCACGTATAGAAACAGAGGTACAGTTGCCTAGCACTAAGGTCTCCGTGGACACGTATCGAAGCTGCCATCTGACGTTCACGTATAGAAACACAGGTACAGTTGCTGACTTTTTAAAAACTCAATATTCTTGGTATATAGAGGCTTATTATGAGGTGATACATCCATTTATATGAATTTTCACGATCCACCACTGCACGATTTCTACCATCGCCAATAAAAATGCATTTAAAAGATTTTACCGCTGACGTACATCCGCTCTCAGGCTCTTTTTACACATAGATCAGCCACACACGTTCTCTGTACGTAAGGCTGCACATGGGAAATGACTGTTTGCAGACTTCAGTTATTCCTGATGTTATTAGTGCAAATATTAAAACTGAGTATCGTGTGTAGTGCTTTTGTGTTGTGCCAGTGCATACGTGTTATGTAAAATGTAAAGAATTAAATAAAAATCAGCAGATACTTCCTTTCTAAGGAGTAACACCAACTGTTGAATATAGATTCTCAAAGTGCTACGTTCGTACGACCTCTACCCTCTATATCTTATAGGTGAGTACGAAAGTATGTAGATCGCGTTAAAATACACAACTTATGTCATATACATCTTTATTGTTGAGTGAACCGTTTTCGAGATATTGCTTGTTATTTACTTAAATTTTCCAATAGTTATTTTCTCAAATGGGAATTCGTTATTCATTTTTTTTTTTGTCTTTGATATGCAAAGAGTATTAATCTGTGGCAAAAAGAATGGTACTGCACATAGCAACCAGCTATTAAGAGATATGTATGTGCTTAAAGGCTACTGTTTTTCTATATTCCCCTTGTAAATATATTTTCCCTACATCTACAACAAAATTAGCAATAAAACAGAGTTTGCAAATGTTTATCTCGATTAACATGAACTAGATGGGGAATAAGCGTTTGTAAAAATACTTTGTACAAGAGATGAGAAAAGTCATGTGAGTGTTACACATCAGATTTTTTTTATGTGTTTCAGTGGGTGAATAATAATTAGTTTTGTTGGTATCGTTATCACAGTACTGTTTCACTTGTGAAATCCCGTTCTCTTTGTATTAAAAAAAATGGCTCTAACGATTTTGATGAAAAATATCGTATGTTTAATATAATGTCGTGAGAAATGAAATGTATATCTCGAATTTTCTGGGAATGTCTCCAAAAGTATTCTTCATTGTGAACGTCTTTTTCATAACTGAAAAACCGTAAGAGATAGACAAAATTTTACTACACAAAAAATGTAGATCGCGTTAAAATACACATCTTATGTAATATACATTTTTGTTGTTGAGTGAACCGTTTTCGAGATATTGTTTGTTAATTTTCCAATATTTATTTTCTCAAATGGGACTTCGTTATTCATTTTTTTTTGTCTTTGATATGCAAACAGTATTAATCTGTGGCAAAAAGAATGGTGTTGCACATAGCAACCAGCTATTAAGAGATATGTATGTGCTTAAAGGCTACTGTTTTTCTATATTCCCCTTGTAAATATATTTTCCCCTACATCTACAAGAAAATTAGCAATAAAATAGAGTTTGCAAATGTTTATCTCGATTAACATGAACTAGATGGAGCATAAGCGTTTGTAAAAATACTTTGTACAAGAGTAGAGAACGTCATGTGAGTGTTACACATCAGATTTTTTTTTTTATACAAGAAAATTAGCAATAAAATAGATTTTGCAAATGTTTATCTCGATTAACATGAACTAGATGGGGAATAAGCGTTTGTAAAAATACTTTGTACAAGAGTTGAGAAAGTCATGTGAGTGTTACACATCAGATTTTTTTTTTGTTTCAGTGGTATCGTTATCACAGTACTGTTTCACTTGTGAAATCCCGTTCTCTTTGTATTAAAAAATGGCTCTAACGATTTTGATGAAAATATCATATATTTAAGATAATGTCGAGAGAAATGAAATGTATATCTCGAATTTTCTGGGAATGTCTCCAAAAGAATTCTTCATTGTGAACGACTTTTTCATAACTGATAAACCGTAAGAGATAGACAAAAGTTTGCTACACAAAAAATGTAGATCGCGTTAAAATACACAACTTATGCCATATACATTTATTTTGTTGAGTGAACCGTTTTTCGAGATATTGCTTGTTATTTCCTTTAAATTTTCCAATACTTATACTTTTTCTCAAATGCGTTATTCATTTTTACTTTCTCTACTACGTATAGTAAGTAGGGGAAGTATTGCATTCCACCCAAAAATTCGATACCGAGATTTCACTGGAAATACA
Source organism: Deroplatys truncata (assembly GCA_030765065.1). Classification (NCBI taxonomy): domain Eukaryota; kingdom Metazoa; phylum Arthropoda; class Insecta; order Mantodea; family Mantidae; genus Deroplatys; species Deroplatys truncata. Next base: position 202,564,128 of record CM060984.1, on the reverse strand, counting down.
TGTTTTGAGAATCACTGAATCCAGAAAAAAAAAGCATTTTTGGAAACATGTCCGTGTGTGTGTCTGTCTGTGTGTCTGTGTGTCTGTGTGTCTGTCTGTCTGTGCGTCTGTGTGTCTGTGAACAGCATAACTCAAAAACGAACAGTCGGATAAACACCAAACTTGGTATTTAGGTTCAGTATGCATAACTGGTAAACCATAAGAGATAGCCAAAATTTTACTACACAAAAAATGTAGATCGCGTTAAAATACACAATTTATGTCATATACATTTTTTTTTAGTTGAGTGAACCATTTTCGAGATATTGCTTGTTATTTCCTTAAATTTTCCAATACTTATACTTTTTCTCAAATGCGTTATTCATTTTTACTTTCTCTACTACGTATAGTAAGTAGGGGAAGTATTGCATTCCACCCAAAAATTCGTTACCGAGATTTCACTGGAAATACATGTTTTGAGAATCTCTGAATCCAAAAAAAAAAAGCATTTTTGGAAACATGTCCGTGTGTGTGTCTGTCTGTGTGTCTGTGTGTCTGTGTGTCTGTGAACAGCATAACTCAAAAACGAACAGTCGGATAAACACCAAACTTGGTATTTAGGTTCAGTATCTTCCAGAGATGCGACACGAAGGTTTTCAAGAAAATCCCCCCACCCCAGACTACCCTTTACATGGAACATTTTTCGAAAATTTTAATTTTCTCAAAAACGGCTCTAACGATTTTGATTAAAACATCATATGTTTAAGATATTGTCATGTCAAATAAAATGTATATCTCGAATTTTCTGGGAATGTCTCCAAAAATATTCTTCATTGTGAACGACTTTTTTGCATAACTGGTAAACCATAAGAGATAGACAAAATTTTACTACACAAAAAATGTAGATCGCGTTAAAATACACAACTTATGTCATATACGTTTCTTTTGTTGAGTGAACCGTTTTCGAGATATTGCTTGTTATTTCCTTAAATTTTCCAATACTTATACTTTTTCTCAAATTCGTTTATTCATTTTTTTTATGTCCTGAACATGCAAACAGAATGGAATTCGCCACATAGCAACCAGCGTTAAAATATTTGACTATCGCTTAAAAGCTACCAATTAGATTGTACAAGAGTAGAGAAAGTCATGTGAGTGTAACAAATCAGTTTTTTTTATACGCTACTATTTTAGTGTGTGTGTGTGTGTGTGTGTGTGTGTGTGCGCGCGCGCGAGTACGTGCCTAGGAACCGTGCGCCACAAGCCAAAACGACGACGTTATAGAAAAACTTTATCAATTGCCTACCGGCCAGGGACAACCGCTAAAAAACCTGAAAAAAGCTCTAAGAGTATTCTAACGCTTACCGATCTGGTAAACCCTTGAAAACAAGATAGTACACTTTTGAGATATTGCTTGTTATTTCCTTAAATTTTTCAATACTTTTTTACTTTCTCTACTACGTATAGTAAGTAGGGGAAGTATTGCATTCCGCCCAAAAATTCGATACCGAGATTTCACCGGAAATACACGTTTTGAGACCTCCTGAATCAAAAAAAAAAAAAAAAAAAAAAAAAGCATTTTTGGAAACATGTCCGTGTGTGTGTGCCTGTCTGTGTGTCTGTCTGTCTCTCTGTGTGTGTGTGTGTGTGCGCGCCAGTACGTGCCTAGTATCCGTGCGCCGACAAGGTAAAACTTCATCATTTGCCTACCGGGCAGGGACAACCGCTAAAAACCTGAGAAAACCTCCAAAATTAGAAACGCCTTCGTCAACCAGTACAGAAAACGCCTACCAACCAGGGAAAACCTATGAAAAAGCAGAAAGAGCTTGCATTTGTTTACCATCCGCAGAAAACTCCCAAAAAAAAAAAAAAAAAAAAACTAGTCATTTTAAAAAAAAAAAGGAAAAAGACGAATAATATAAGTATGGTAGAAACAGCTTGCATTCGTCTACCAACCAGAGAAAACCCCCGAAACACTAGTTATTTAAAATTGCTGATGAGTTCTGGATAGGCTTTTGCAAATGTTGTTGGTAGCAAAACTTGCCTTTTCCATCACCTCCAACATACCCCACTCCCACACCTTTTTTTCTTTCCACCAATCATAATCTCTCTTATTCTCGCCAATCAGCAACTTTCATTTGTTCCTTTCCACCAATAACATCACTTCTTATTCCCACCAATGACAACTTCACACGTCACTTTCTGTTATACTTTTTATCCCTCGTTCGCCATCTTTCCCCCTCTTTCAGACCCCAACCGCCGCACAGTCAACACCTCGCCGCTCCTTAACCTCAACTTCGTGCCTCCGCCATCTTATTTAGTTCACATTTTTACCACCGCGCCTCTCATCTCTCAACCAGATTGCCTGCAAGAACAGATCTCGTTCATTCGCACCTCGACGGTTGCCTCGGCAGCAGCTACTGCCAACACCTACGTCGTACACGTTTTTGACCGCTTTCGACCGGCTATGAGAACCCTGCTCCTACGTACGCTAGCGACCATCACGATGGTCCAGTACCAGGTTTTTGGTATAGTTAAATTACGCCTCTGCAAAGGGTGTCTGTACCGCTTTAAAAACCTAGGTATATCAGTGCGTAGTGATGTTGGTTGATCTTAAAGCTGGTTAAGCATTTTCAAAAACAGTTTGCTTTTATTTTTCCGTCTCGCGTGCCGCACTTTTGGTGACGCATCCACACCGGTAACAGGTAAGTAACACACGCATAATTATTTTTCGGACCTGCTTGGCGTAGGAATATATCCTTTCGTGTTTTGGTACTGTAACCTCAAACCTCCTTACCCACCTCTTGCGTCCGCCATCTTGTTTAGTTCTCACCGCATCTCCTTGTCGCAGACCCTCCGCCATTTTTAGTTCCCGCTATTTTAACCTCAAAATCTACTCTTCTAACCTCTTGCTACCGCCATCTTCTTTTAGTTCCCATTCTCACCACCGCGTCTCCTTACCCCCACCTCTTGCGACCGCCATGTTCACCACTAACCTCCAAATTTCCTCGTCCTTAAACCTCTTGTCTCAACCACCTTGTTTAGTTCCCATTTTCGCCACCGCATCTCATATCGCCCCATCTCTCTATCCACTCAAGAAAACTACCATCCAACGTTCAAAAAATTGCTGATCAGTTCACGACAGGCTTTTGCAAATCTTGTTGCTAGCAAAACTTACCTTTCCCATCACCTCCAACATACCCCACTCCTTTTTCTTTCCACCAATCATAACCTCTCTTATTCTTACCAATCAACAACTTTCATTTGCTCCTTTCCACCAATAAAATCACTTCTTATTCCCACCAATCACAACTTCACACGTCACTTTCTGTTACACTTTTTATCCCTCGCTCCCCATCTTTTCCCTCTTTCAGTCCCGACCTCCGCACAGACAACACCTCGCCGCTGCTCACATCTCCGAACCAAATTGCCGGCGAGAACAGATCTTGTTTATTCACACCTCGACCGTTGACTCGACAGCAGCTACTGTCAACACCTACGTCGTACACGTTTTTGACCGCTTTCGACCGGCTATGAGAACCCTGCTCCTACGTACGCTAGCGACCATCACGATGGTCCAGTACCAGGTTTTTGGTATAGTTAAATTACGCCTCTTCAAAGGGTGTCTGTACCGCTTTAAAAACCTAGGTATATCAGTGCGTAGTGATGTTGGTTGATCTTAAAGCTGGTTAAGCATTTTCAAAAACAGTTTGCTTTTATTTTTCCGCCTCGCGTGCCGCGCTTTTGGTGACGCATCCACACCGGTAACAGGTAAGTACCACACGCATAATTATTTTTCGCACCTGCTTGGCGTAGGAATATATCCTTTCGTGTTTTCGTACTGTAACCTCAAATCTCCTTACCCTCCTCTTGCGACCGCCATCTTGTTTAGTTCTCACCGCATCTCCTTGTCGCAGACCCTCCGCCATTTTTAGTTCCCACTATTTTAACCTCAAAATCTACTCTTCTAAAACTCTTGCTACCCCCATCTTCTTTTAGTTCCCATTCTCACCACTGCGTCTCCTTACCCCCACCTCTTGCGACCGCCGTGTTCACCACTAACCTCCAAATTTCCTCGTCCTTAAACCTCTTGTCTCAACAACCTTGTCTAGTTCCCATTTTCGCCACCGCATCTCAAATCGCCCCCATCTCTCTATCCACTCAAGAAAACTACCATCCGACGTTCAAAAATTGCTGATCAGTTCAAGACAGGCTTTTGCAAATCTTGCTGCTAGCAAAACTCACCTTTCCCATCACCTCCAACATACCCCACTCCCACAACTTTTTCTTTTCCACCAATCATAATCCCTCTTATTCTTACCAATCAACAACCTTCATTTGCTCCTTTCCACCAATAAAATCACTTCTTATTCCCACCAATCACAACTTCACACGTCACTTTCTGTTACACTTTTTATCCCTCGCTACCCATCTTTACCCCTCTTTCAGTACCGACCTCCGCACAGACAACACCTCGCCACCCAATTCCTCTCCATCACGCGACCTCCATACTCCTCCATCTTCCTTCCTCCATCTCCCACCCCAAATTAACGAACCAATCAAAACACTCCACGTCACTTCCTCAATTCTTTCAACTCGTCCCGGATGAGCCAACCGATTTAACGATAATCCTAACGCTCAGGGCGCTTTTCAAACTTACCGCCGCCGCCGTCGCACGCAGCGACACTAGCGACACTAGCGCCCCTAGCGGCAGGATTATCGTTAAAACAATTGGCTCATCCGGGACTATTACTGAGACGGTTGGAACATCGTATCAATTATCAGGAACCTCAAGCCTGATAAAGAGGCCTCTGAGAAAAATTACCGGTCTTTCACGCCCAATATAGAATGGGACGCTAAGGACCAAAGTAGTTAAAAGATCATCCATAAATTAAAAAAAAACTCAAACTCAATCATCAGGGCTATTTGGAACACTATTCAATGAGGGAAGCCAGCATAACAGTACCGTTAGGAGAAGATGATGATGATGATGATAATAATAATAATAATAATAATAATAATAGCAAGTGAAAAAATGGCAGTGAAACATTGCGTGCTATGGGCGGATACGGAGAAGGCAAATAAAGGCATTTTGATTATTTGTCAGTCTAAAAAGTAGTTCATTCCCTCGAAAATAAAGCCTGTGTAACTGAAGTGAAACATACTTTGAAATTTTCGGTCTATTTTTGTCTATCATCACGGACAGTAGGTACACTCCAGTACACTCTACTGTTTTAAAGGGAACCTATGATTGAGGTGAATTAAATTGACCTTAAATTGACCACCACAACGTCCTCCAAATAAAACACGACTAATGGCATTTACTTTCCCCCATAATATCAAGCAACTTTTATTCCAGACATTTCTTTCTACAATGCTTAGTTTTGGAGATACTGTACAGTCTCAACTTAAATGGTCCAGTATGCATAAAGGGCTGCTTGCGCACAATTAAGACAGTTAAGACATTGAAGAGTTTGGAAAGCTAAAAGTGTACATTTAAGGTGACAGTTCAGAGTGCAGTTCAGTCATGAATTATGATTCGACGGTCCAGTTGTGTTCTTTTGAATAGGTGTCAGTAGTGACTCAAGTGTAACGTGTTGTGCTACGCTGTATGTCCAAGTGCATTTCGTAGCAATTGGTGTTCTCACTTGTTACAGTATTTAGATATAGATTCAATGAAGGGGACAGCTCACGCGCTGCAACTTGCACAGATCTATTGCGGCTACCACCCTTAGGAGGAAGAATGAGGTGAAGGAACCACAGAAACCACTGCTGGAGCCGCTGAGAAAGGGCAATGAGCGGCCTATTAAACAAGCAGCCCTCTGGTGTCCATGGGGAGTACTCTTTCCATCTGTTCGGCACCGCCATGCACCACTAAACCTAGAAGTACACCTGAACGATGAGAAGGAAACGGGATGAAAGGAAAATGTTGGAAAGGAAATCGTGGTAGAGAAGAAACCACCCCAGTGTTCGCCTACCGACCCGGGAAAACTACAAAAACCTATGGGTCAGAGTGAACGGTACCTGGGATCAAACCCGGGACCTCCCGAATGGAGTCGCACACGCTACCTCGGCGCCATCTCACTCGGTTGTTACAGTATTAAGGCTGATGCGAAATTTTGTCCAATAATCAACGCTACCGAGATTTCATGGAAATACATATTTTGAGGCCCCCTGAATCCAAAAAAAGCACTTTTAGAAAAAGGTCCGTGTGTGTAGCTGTGTGTCTGTGAACAGCATAACTCAAAAACGAAATGTCGGATAAATACTAAACTTGGTATTTAGGTTCAGTATCTTTCAAAGATCCGGCACAAATATTTTCAAAAAAATTCCCTCACCCCAGACTACCTTTTACATGGAACATGTTTGGAAAATTTTGATTTTTTCAAGAATGGCTCTAACGATTTTGCTTAATAGTATATATATTTAAGATATTTTCATGACAAATGTATATCTTGAATTTTTTGGGAATGTCCCCAAAAGTCCTCTTCTTTCTGAATGGCTTTTGCATAACGGGTAAACCACAAGAGATAGACCAGCTTTTGCTGCACAAACAATGTAGAACTCGTTAAAACACACAATTTATGTCATATGCATTTTTATTGTAGAATGAACCATTTCTGAGATATTCATTGTTATTTTTTTGAATTTTCCAATACTTATACTTTTCCTCAAATGGGAATTCGTTATTCGTTGTTTTATGTCCGGGGCATGCAAAGAGAATGGAATGTTCCACATAACAACCAGCTCTTAAAAGATTTGACTGTCGCTTAAAGCCTATCATATTCCCCTTGCACCTATACGAATATTAGCAATAAGATAGTTTCTGCAAATGTTTATCTCGATTAACATGGAGTAGATGGAGAATAAGCGTTTGTAAATATAGTATGTACAAGAGTAGAGAAAGTCATGTTAGTGTAAAAATTCAGATTTTCTTTTTTATTTGAATTCTTTGAAGTTTAAATACCGTCATATCTAGGTCGATATATGCAAGGAATATCTGCTTTACATGTTACGTCAAAGTTTATGGCCAACCTTAAGAGATTCCGAAAATTAGAGACTACAAAAACTGGGTTATCTTTATGTAGCAGTCCAAAATATATCCTGAACGTTTGTGGGTTTTACATAGCTTTGTGCATTCAAAATGAGTTGGTGTAATAACATACTGCAATAAAAGAAGCCTCCATAAGATAAGTAGCTATGATGTCCTCTACATTTTATGTATACCTGCGCATTGACCTATGACGCATGAGGCGCCCTTTTATCTCTTTCAACTTTTTTGTATGCATCTTTGATTATTAAAGTCCTCATCTCTTATTGCATTATAGAAATACCTCTGCAATATTTTTTCATGCTATACTTCTGTTGCAACGTCTTTAATTTGCCTTACTGCATTCTAAGAAAGAGAAAAAAATCTGATGTGAGACATTCACACGCCTTTCTCTACCCTTTAAATTTTATTAGTGGGTATACAAAGTATTCTTACTAAGCTTATTTTTCTATCTACTACATTTTAATCCAAATAAACCTTTGCAGAAATAGCTACGTTACAAATTTAGTTATAGATATAAAGGAAACAGCGATAGTCAAATATATTCAAGAGCTATAGGCTTGTCTTAAAATTCCATATACAATCGCAGAAACAGCTGAATGTTGAGAGAACTTTAAGAGAATGGTCAAGGAATGAGCAATTCGAGCTTTAACAACTGATATCTCAGAAACGGCTTATGTCACAAAAAAAAACTCATTTGAAATAAATTGTGTGTTTTAGGAAGATCTGCAGTTTTTGTGCGGTATGTTTTCGTCAATCGCTTAAAGTTTACCAGTTATAGAAGATTATACAAAATTCCTTCTGAATGAAGAGGACTTCGTAGGCTATTTCCAAAAAATTCAAGATATACATTTTATTTGCCATGCAAATATCGTTCGTATGTGGTATTTTAATCAAAATCTTTATAGCCATTTTTTTAGAAAATCAAACATTTCGAAAAATGTTCTATGTAAATGGTATTGCGGTGGGGGGAGTTTGTTGAAAATCTTCGTGTCACATCTTTGGAATATATTGAACCTAAATACCAAATTTGGTATTTATCCAAATTTTGGTTTTTGAGTTAACGTGTTCAAAGACACACAGTCAGACACACACACACACACACACACAAAAAACACACACACAAATGCTTTATTTGGAATCAGGGGGACTCAAAACATGTATTTCTAGTGAAATCTCGGTATCGAATTTTTTGGTGGAATGCAATACTTCCCTTTCTTACTATATGTAGCATAGAAAGTAAAAACTCTGATATGTTGCATTCATTTTTCTGCTCACTTTTCTACAAACTATTCTTACAGAAACTTATTCTTCTGTCTACTTGTAATCCGTGAAACCTTTTCACTACATATTTACATATTTTGTAGTAGCTATAAGAAGCATACAGCTTTTTAAAAAGTTGTTCGGTGTGGGATGGTTTTGAAATTTTATCTCCCTGTATCACCACGAGAAAAAAAATATTTTTATACACCGGGATGAGGCTGAAAGGTTTGCAGTTAGATATTTAATTTTATTACCCCAGCATATACAGTGGGAGACATAGCTGCAGAGGTAGCAAGAGGACCAGAATCTTAAACTACGCATTCCAGAGCAGGCGTGGGATAGTTATAACAAAATACACAGCATTTCACATTAATCACATTACCTGTGGTTTACTCAGTATAAACACGGTGTCCCTACATAGACACAAAAGATAAAAAGGAAGAAACTGAAGGGAAATGCTACATACACGAGACTCCACTCACACGATTTCACATACAACCTTACATACCAGACTCTCAGACCAAAGTGACACACAAAACAAAGAAGTAACGCTCACTTCTCCCACTCTCCACCGCTAGCTAGGATCACCAGTTAGAAGGTGGCGAGTCACCACGCCAGACGAAACTTCAAAACCCCAACCGAAAGAATTACCCCAACAATGCTGTCGCCAACGACGCAATAATGTATCTGGCGTGACTATACACAACATACACGCCACAATATATATAAGAATGCGTGAGACTCTCGCGCGTTAGAAGTAAAACTTCTTAGGTTCTAGCCCTTGTTGTCGATTTTATTATTTCAGGATTAAAAAATCGTTATGTCGAATTTGATTGAAGAAAATTTCTCTCAATTAAATGCAATATTTCTTTTATTCATAAATTTACATTAATTCTTACTCTAAAAAAAGAAATTGTGGTTTTCTGATGGCTGAAATATGATACATATAATTTAGACTGTAAATTTTCTAAATAATGAGGGAAAACTGCGTCGATAGTAGTGCTTGATCTGGTTGTAGACTGATCTTTTTCAGTGTTCAACTTTAACTTGAATTTTTCATCCAAAAACCTTACCAGTGGTTTAACTTCGTCTAAATTGAAGTTGATGTTGAAGTCACCGCTCATAATCATTGACATTTTGTCCAAATCTTTTTCCAACAATGCTGCACCTTCAATAGTAGAGGCCAATAAGACTTTATGAATGAGTTCAATGACATCTTAACTCTTGCACTGTTTGATATAGCTAATGCACACTATAATATAGTCGTCCTCCGTGGCAGTGATTACCATGCTAGCCTGTCCTTCCCGTGGTCGGCGGCTCAAACCCGGCGGAGGGCGATGTATTTTTTTCGGGCGTAAAAATGCTTAGCATGGCTTCCTTCGGAAGGGAAGTAAAGCCGGTGGTCTCGTGTCGTAGATTTACGGCACGTAAAAGTTCCTCAAATAGGCCTCTGAGCAAAATTACTGATCTTTCTCGCCCAATATAGAATGGGAGCTAAGAACCACAGCAGTTAAAGAATTTCATTTTTTTACAGTATAATACCAAGCGTCTACTAGTTCCCAATGCTACGTATTAACACAGTACAAGCGATGCATGCGCGTAGACTGTCAATGAGTATGCGACGGAGAGGGTAGAAATGATTCTCCCTCTCTTTCTTCTCAACTGCCGGTTAGTCTCTCGATCAGCCCAATTCATGCGTTTCACTTTTCGTCTGATCCAAGCCAATTTGCCCCACCGCGTCTAAAGAAGTTTCATTTCAAAAAATGATGTTGCGTTACATTAACATTACTTTCTGTACCCACTATCGTTTATTTTAGTATAGCTTCTATAGACTATTCTTACGAAAGCTTATATTTCTATACAATTAATATTCGTATTAATGGGTAAAAACCTTTGCAGAAACTAGTTTTATTATAGATTTCGCAGGGGTAACCGAATCAATTGGCAGATGTTTAAAACCGGGTCCCTGTATGCTGGCCTTGAAATTCCACACGCTTTCCATGACATCGCGAGAAACAACTGAATAGCAACATCACTTAAAGAAATGATAAAGTATTGAAAAATTCAAACCAATAATAACAAGATATCTCGGAAATCGCTGATGCCACAAAAACGTCATTTGAAATAAATTGAAGCCACTAGTTTCAAAACCACGCAAATCCAGTTGAATGAGTTTTGAGATAATTAAAGTAAACTTAATAAATTTTGAATTGAGCACTAGCATCAATTTTTTTTCTACAGGATCTTTACATTATTTTGGATGAAACACTTTTGATAAGACTTTTTAATTATGCGTATATTGTGTGTAACAAATTAAGTAATATGAACATGTGTTGTTATGAAACTCATTTATGTATTTTTAGGATCCAACAATAAAAGTAATGGATTTTCGGGACGTTGGGTAAAAGAAATAAGCAAATAACACGAAAAACATAATAATACTTTTTCAGTAATCTTTTATTTATACAAATAAAAATACGTATAATAATACTAATAATAATCATACCTTACTTTAAACAATGCATGTAAACATGAATTCAATACAGTCTATCTGCTTCCATCTTAAAACAGTTGTTAATATGAGTCCCAGACTACCTCCCTCCCTGATCCTTTAACACTATCACTGTGATCCTGCCTGTAGGTATTTATCTTTAAAATTTTCATAATAAGGAAGTTTTTCAGGGTGAATTGAAAAAAGATATTTGCCAGTATATTTAGTTTTAGCTAGGTACTTTGAATTGGATTTCAGAATCTTATGCTTTCTTTAACTGATCAAACTTTACTTTCCCTTTCATAAGTAATGTTTTACTTCCTAAGCCACTGGTTGTTTTGCTTGCAGTTACGATATTTTACCCATATTCTATTATTTTGTAGTATTTTGTATTTAATAATGGTCCTCTTTCTTTGCACTGAGAACTCGCTGCTTGATTTTAGAGTATTTCTTTCCAGCAAGTAATCTTATTCTTGAGTATATTTCTCTTCCTTTCATTTGATGACGGTTTCTTTCGTAGCACCGAGATATCACTGTCTGAAAAACTCGTTATTAGTTAATAAAACTGGTAAGGATCTTCACTCCTTCACACTCGTGGACTCTCCAGCTGCAGTTTAACAATGAAGACTCTAGGTTCCCGCCGTGCGGCAACTTCCATGCGTAGCGCATCACATTCTTGTATTATGCATCTCAGACATCCTCTAGCCTTGTACTGCTATCTAACTTCCATATCAACACAGGTCTCAGACTTGTGTACTTTTGTAACTCAACCTCCCAACAACATGGAATAATCTTCGAAACTTGTGTTGTTTTGTATATCACTGGAGAACTCATCGAGATGAACGCAAAGTATATAAGCATCTAACTAATATAGTGCCAAAAAGTGGACTTTCTATGAAACTAATGACTTCAACTGTTACTTTTAAAGACATCTACATTTTTTGTGGAGTAAAATTTTGTCTATCTCTTATCGTTTACCAATTTGCAAATTATACTTACAATTCTATAAAAATGAAGAGGGCATTACAAGCTATTCCAAAAAAATCTGATGTGTTACACTCACATGACTTTCTCTACTCTTGTACAATCTAATTTTACAAACGCCTATTCTCCATATGCTTCATGTTATCGAGATATCGAGATGTCAATCTTATTGGTAATTTTCTTGTAGATGCAAGGGAAATATGGTAGCTTTTAAGCGATAGTCAAATATTTTAACGCTGGTTGCTATGTGCCGCATTCCATTCTCTTTGCATGTCCAGGACATAAAAAATCTGATGTGTTACACTCACATGACTTTCTCTACTCTTGTACAATCTATTTTTACAAACGCCTATTCTCCATATGCTAATCGAGATATCGAGATGTCAATCTTATTGGTAATTTTCTTGTAGATGCAAGGGGAATATGGTAGCTTTTAAGCGATAGTCAAATATTTTAACGCTGGTTGCTATGTGGCGAATTCTATTCTCTTTGCATGTTCAGGACATAAAAAAAATGAATAACGAATTTGAGAAAAAGTATAAGTATTGGAAAATTTAAGGAAATAACAAGCAATATCTCGAAAACGGTTCACTCAACAAAAGAAACGTATATGACATAAGTTGTGTATTTTAACGCGATCTACATTTTTTGTGTAGTAAAATTTTGTCTATCTCTTATGGTTTACCAGTTATGCAAAAGTCGTTCACAATGAAGAATATTTTTGGAGACATTCCCAGAAAATTCGAGATATACATTTTATTTGTCATGACAATATCTTAAACATATGATATTTTAATCAAAATCGTTAGAGCCGTTTTTGAGAAAATTAAAATTTTCGAAAAATGTTCCATGTAAAGGGTAGTCTGGGGTGGGGGGATTTTCTTGAAAACCTTCGTGTCGCATCTCTGGAAGATACTAAACCTAAATACCAAGTTTGGTGTTTATCCGACTGTTCGTTTTTGAGTTATGCTGTTCACAGACACACAGACACACAGACACACAGACAGACAGACACACAGACACACAGACAGACACACACACGGACATGTTTCCAAAAATGCTTTTTTTGGATTCAGTGATTCTCAAAACATGTATTTCCGGTGAAATCTCGGTATCGAATTTTTGGGTGGAATGCAATACTTCCCCTACTTACTATACGTAGTAGAGAAAGTAAAAAAATCTGATGTGTTACACTCACATGACTTTCTCTACTCTTGTACAATCTATTTTTACAAACGCCTATTCTCCATATGCTTCATATTAATCCAGATATCGAGATGTCAATCTTATTTGTAATTTTCTTGTAGATGCAAGGGGAATATGGTAGGTTTTAAGCGATAGTCAAATATTTTAACGCTGGTTGCTATGTGGCGCATTCCATTCTCTTTGCATGTCCAGGACATAAAAGAATGAATAACGAATTGGAGAAAAACTATAAGTATTGGAAAATTTAAGGGAATAACAAGCAATATCTCGCAAACGGTTCACTCAACAAAAGAAATGTATATGACATAAATTGTGTATTTTAACGCGATCTACATTTTTTGTGTAGTAAAAGTTTGTCTATCTCTTATGGTTTACCAGTTATGAAAAAGTCGTTCATAATAAAGAATACTTTTGGAGACATTCCCAGAAAATTCGAGATATACATTTTAATTATCATGACAATATCTTAAACATATGATATTTTAATCAAAATCGTTAGAGCCGTTTTTGAGAAAATTAAAATTTTCGAAAAATGTTCCATGTAAAGGGTAGTCTGGGGTGAGGGGATTTTCTTGAAAACCTTCGTGTCGCATCTCTGGAAGATACTGAACCTAAATACCAAGTTTGGTGTTTATCCGGCTCTTCGTTTTTGAGTTATGCTGTTCACAGACACACAGACAGACAGACACACAGACACACAGACACACAGACACACAGACAGACACACACACGGACATGTTTCCAAAAATGCTTTTTTTGGATTCAGTGAGTCTCAAAACATGTATTTCCGGTGAAATCTCGGTATCGAATTTTTGGGTGGAATGCAATACTTCCCCTACTTACTATACGTAGTAGAGAAAGTAAAAATGAATAATGCATTTGAGAAAAAGTATAAGTATTGGAAAATTTAAGGAAATAACAAGCAATATCTCGAAAACGGTTCACTCTACAAAAGAAATGTATATGACATAAGTTGTGTATTTTAACGCGATCTACATTTTTTGTGTAGTAAAATTTTGTCTATCTCTTATGGTTTACCAGTTATGCAAAAGTCGTTCACAATGAAGAACACTTTTGGAGACATTCCCAGAAAATTCGAGATATACATTTCATTTCTCATGACATTATCTTAAACAAATGATATTATCATCAAAATCGTTAGAGCCATTTTTGAGAAAATTAAAATTTTCGAAAAATCTTCCATGTAAAGGGTAGTCTGGGGTGGAGAGATTTTCTTGAAAACCTTCGTGTCGCATCTCTAGAAGATACTGAACCTAAATACCAAGTTTGGTGCTTATCCGACTGTTCGTTTTTGAGTTATGCTGTTCACAGACACACACACACACATACACAGACACACACACACACACACACACACAGACACACATAGGACATGTTTCCAAAAATGCTTTTTTTGGATTCAGTAGGTCTCAAAACATGTATTTCCGGCGAAATCTCGGTATCGAATTTTTGGGTGGAATGCAATACTTCCCCTACTTACTATACGTAGTAGAGAAAGTAAAAATTAAGATATACATTTTATTTGTGTATCTCATATATACCGCGTGAGTGTTCTCATCCTGCGGATTGGTAACTAGGCAACCCTTCATTTTACAGACGATGCTGCGAAATGCAGGTGCTGACACCGTATTCAGCAGCCCGCTGATTAGGGCTATGGTGATGCCCCTTGTTAACGTGTTCTAGTAGCGTAATGGTTAACATGCTGGAAATTCACGCATGCAAATAAATGACTTTTTAAAATTAATTTCTTGCATTTATTTATGAAGTTCATTAAAGCGTATTCTAACAAGTAGCAATTTGTGTTTTAATGAAATTCACATAAACTTCACTAAACATAAAAAGTACCTTCCAGTGGCAGTATTTGAACCTGTGACCTTCACCACTGTTGGCACAATGTTACGCTACGAGTGCAAGTCACTGCACATATAGCGGTGCAAAGTAGTCACTTCGGCCGAAATTGATACGACGCAATGCAGTGAACAGTGTTTACGGCATAGCCTGTACAACGCCGGGACAGCATGACTTCTCAATCCGCAGGCTGAGAAGACTCACCCGGTGTCTTTTATTAAAATCATTAGAGCCGTTTTTGAGAAAATCGAAAATTTTGAAAAATCTTACATATAAATGGGATGGGAACTTTCTTCTAAATTTTCGTGTCGCATCTTTGGAAGATGCTGAACCTAAATACCAAATTTGGTATTAATCCAACATTTCGTTTTGGAGTTATGTTGTTCACACATACACACACACACACACAAAAGCACGGAGCCTTTTTCTAAAATGCTATTTTTTGGATTAGAAGGCCTCAAAATAGTATTTCTGGTAAAATCTGGACATCAAATGTTTGGGTACAATACAATACATACTTCACCTACTTATTGTAAGTACGTAGCGAGAAAGTAAAACACTTTTTGGGGGGGGATTCAGGGGACTTCAAAACTTGTATTTCCGGTGAAATTTCTTTATTGAATTTTTGGGTGGATTACAATTATAATTACAATCCAGAGGTATTGGGTTCGATGCCCGGCTGGAGAATGGGTATTTTTCTTTAACCAGGATTATTCCGGAAGTATGAGAGTGTGAATTGAAACCCAAAAATACACAATAGTAAACGAGTGAATTTCACTGCCGATGAGTAATTGCTCCAAAGAACCGTCGATATAACCTACGGCCATCTAATTTGAATTGAACGTGAAGGGCATCTTATCTCAATGTTTATGAGACAATAGAAATCAATCTTGTAATAGGTAAGCAAGGAATTGCTGTTGTTGGAGTTAGGCGATCTTAGCGGTGCTGAAAGGTTAGAAGTAACATTTTAAAAGTCGCCTAATATGGACTGAATGCGAATTCTCTGCGTTCATAATTAATGAAATTGGATGCTCTCACGGATGTTGGAAAATAAGCATTCCTCTGTTATGCTCGTGAAAAGCAGAGCATTGTGTCACTACTTGCATTTATTAAAAAATGAAAAGCTTCCTTGTTTTAAAATTCTCCTTTAACGATCAGAAACCGCGTTGCATTATTTATTTCTCAGTTTGTTTGATCCTGACAGATAGTGAAATGTAACGCATTTTCCTTTAAGGGAAATGTTACTTGATGCATGGAGAACCATGGAAAAGAATCAATTTGAGGAAACTCTAGAAGGGAGTGGCATCTCACGGAACCGTTTCTTCCACATATTTTGGAATAAAAGTGTAAACACTTTAATGCTTAAATGAACTACTTTCGGATTTGGTGAGTTTTTATTTTAGGAAACACGTAGTAAAATATTTTTAAATAACAAGTAGAAAATTAATGTTTGAAGCAGATGAACATCTGTTTGTTTTAGGGAATGTTTCTAAAGTAATATTAAGAAAATTACACGTATGTACGTTTCTGCTTGTAACTGGGAGAAAAAAAATAACAATGCTTCCCCTTAGGGATAGCTCAGGTGGCTACGTCTGTGTTCGCATTTGGGAGGTTCCGGGATCGATCCCCGGCGACCGGCCACTGGCCCATGGGTTTTTCGTGGTTTCTCCGGGTCGACAGGCGAATGAGGTGATTCATCTTCTACCACAACTCTTCTCCCTCTGTATCCATCATCTTGCTTGTCATCTGTTTTAGGGTTAGGACCAGGCGACGGTGTTCGACGGGTTGCGGCTGGGCAATGGCTTGCGCTCTGTAAAGTTTTTCTTCCCTGGTCGCTGCGGTACCGCTCAGATAACCTTTTCTCCGGTGGGCTCCGTTCCGGGGACGCATGGAGCTTGGCTGCTTATGGGCGGGGACCAGGTGTGGTCGGATACTTTATATATGGAAACGTTAGAGACCCCGTTCATGCCTGTACCCCTCAGCATCCGCGTCTGGTTGTCTTTCGGATCTCTCCCCTCATCCATCCCTCCCTCCCTCCCTCCCTCCCTGGGATCACATTGGAAGCAAAAAGAGACGCTACGGCCTACTTGCGGTACTCTGCCCTGTTCGAGGGCCCCTCCGTGATGTATATCTTCATCTTAACTTTCCCTAAAAGGCAAAAATAATATAATTATTGTGCATTTCTGAGAAGGTAAAGAAGATTTTAAGATTGCCATGTTTCTCGAAGACCAAAATTTGCGTGTTTAAGTTTTATGTTAATCGAATTCCCCGACGCGGGGTGGTTTCCTTGTTAATATCTTTATATTCCCTTTTCTTTTAGCGTAGTCCTCTTTAGCAGAAATAGACAGCAACTGGATACTACATCGAGCGAGGTGGTACAGCGGTAACGTGTGCGAATCGCATTCGGGAGGTTCCGGTTCTATCCCCGGCGACCGCCCATTCTTACCTATGGACTTTCCGTGGTTTCCTTGCGTCGGCAGGCGAATGCTTGGGTAGTTAATCTTCTACACGACTCCGCTGCTCCTCATTTTCTGTACCCATCATCTTCCTTGTCATCTGTTTTAGGGTTAGGACCAGGCGACGGTGTTCGGTGCGTTGCGGCTAGATGGTAGCTATGCGCTTTCTTACTGATGTCGTCCGGGGACCGCGTGGTTGGATACCCGCCTCTGGGTGCTTTCTGGCAGGCGTCTTTCGGGGACCTCCCGGAGGCTCGGGACCCAATGGGTGGGCTCCGGTGGCGCTAGAGGCGTTCAATCTGGAAATATTAGCGAACCCGTCCGTGGTTGCGCCCATCGTCATCCGGATCGGCCCTTTGGGCCTCTCCCCTCTCTCCTCATTCTTTTCTCCCGGGGGTCACTTAAAAGCACAAGGGGTCGGTGTTTTGGTTATAACCAACACTCATTTCTTAACTGTATCTTATTGTATATGAGGAGCTTTTTATCTTGGCTACAGAAATGGAAGAGTCACCTTTTGAGATCAACCGGAAGCTGCTGTACTGGGTGTGTCTGTGGCGTCCGCGACACAGCTTCTTGCTGTATTGGGCTCTTTATTGGCTTTCCTTTGTCATCATGGTACTGCATGTGAGTTCGGAAGCCGTGGCCATCTACATGTTCCGGCATGACCTCCAGCTCCTAGCCACCATCATTTGCATCGTGCTCACTGGCTGTAATGCATTCCTCAAGATATCCTACTTCATGTATGAGGGTCTCCAGGTAAGCAGAATTTATAAACTATCACCTTTTAATTTGTTTTTGAGCAGTTCTTTCTGCGCCATGGCGTAGTGAGTTGGAGCGTGTTTCTCCGCGCCCTTTCTGCGCAAAGGCTGGAGCCCATCAATGGGGTGCAGATTTTTCGGCCCATGTGTAGGATCGATGCCTGCACATCATCCTGAGAAATTTGAGTACACCAACTTGCAGCATTCCGGCAGGGGAAAGCATGGTGCTTACCACATTATGACCCCGCTCTGTTTGCGTGAGGTCAGCAGATTTATTGGTAGGCCATTATCCAGGAAGAGCAGGTTTTATTGTTGTGACAAATAAAAACACCCGTTACTTGAAACGCGTTACAAGCTTCGCTTTGCAGCTCTGAGTTACAAATCTCGTTACTCTCTCGCAATTATCTCGCAACTCACACTTATTGTCTTCCGTCTTTTTATAGTCCCCTGTTGCTAATGCATTGTTCTAGAATTTACCAGCATGCAGATTTGAACGTTCACGAAGAGTAGCGAGTCAAAGCCTCTTCCAATGCTTGGGCGACTGTGCCGTACGGGGTTGCTTTCTCGGAACTCCCGCGCTCACCGATTGCGGGTTTGCCACATTATTATTATTATTATTATTATTTATTATATACTGTCTATATGCTCCATTACCTGCGTAAAACTACATGCTCTTCATTTCGTTTTATGGTTGTGTTAATAATATTAATTACTTTTGAATAATACATTTTTGCTGATGGGTTTTGATCTTGAATCTTATACACTTAAAGTCCAAATCACTTGCGTGTTTTGTTTTATTTTTATATCGTATAGTGGTTGATACCTCAAGTCTTATTTAATTGTTGTACTAGCATTGTTTACTTTTGATACTTGTACGCTGATTGCTGTTACTAATTGGTATTCTTCAACACCAAGTCTAAGGAATTCACATGCTTTGTAAATAGTTTTAAAAACTTTTCATTATTTTATGTTCAGTTTTTCAGAGCCTTCAGTAAAGATGTTTACATATTGTCATGGAAACGCTGGGCATAATTAAAGCCGGTAGTTGGCTAAGCCAGTTTTCAAGGTCTATGAGCGACAATCGCTGTAAACTATTTTTGTAAAGAGCCCTAATGTAAAACGTTAAGGTATTTTGTAGGATCTGTAATTACTAATCTAAAATGTAAAAGGATAAATAGCATTTTATAATAAAATCAATTCTTATATCGTTGTATACTGCATGGGGTCATATGGGTTTAAAATTCCCATATACATTACCAATTTCAAGAATGTAATAATAGTCGAATTTGACATCGTCTGTGCTACCTAATGGTTATTTTGCTTTGTATGCCCACTTCTGGGCATGCATTTACCAGATTAGCTATTACACTCTCAATGACTGGAGTCTTAGTGTTTTAAGGTGTGCTCATTTATAAATTTGGAAATACAGTTTTCGTTTGAATCGAAGCTCCATTCAGGCAAGCTTAAAACAATTTAGAATAGTTTGATTCGTGTTGAACAGGAGATCACCTCAAATCAATCCTTGAAATTAGGCACATAAATACTGTAATGTACACAAATACTATAACATAAATAGGGATCTCCATAATGATTATATCTCGGGAGGCGGTTAAATAAATAATAAAGAAGTGGGAAATAAAATATGACTTTGAATACAGAATAATACGCGTAGCCATGTTGTATTCTCTTATTTTCCTCTTCTTCCTTCTTCTGGCCATTAGGTCGGTCATGTTGATGCTGTTAATTAATTTATGGTATGTTTAAATGTCAATGAATGTAAACAGACTATTGGTATGTAAACAACTGCCGAGGAACAAAATTATGGCACCTCGCTAATGTTGATTTTATTCCGATGGCACTAATATTGAAAAATACATTAATAATGATGATGATGTAATAATACCAGGTGGCCCAACCACGTCGTATTTGACATGAGCAGATAACCCTTCGTGCGTTAAAAGAGTTGCAGAGCTCAACGGGTCAATTCCAAGTAAACACAGCTCAACGGGGACTAACGCATTAGTGCCCTAAAAACTCATTACCACCACCACTATACCAGCGGTTCTCAGAAACGTCCATATGGATACACGGAGACGGTTGGAACATCGCATCAATCACAGGAGAAACATTTCGAACACATTCAATGAGCGAAGTCAGCATAACAGTACCGTTAGATGACAATAATAGTAACAATAACATTTATAATAGCAAGCGAAAAAATGCCAGTGAAACAGTGCATGCTCTCATGTTTGTTGCTTATAGTCCGTAATGTTAGACAAGAACAGCGTAAACACAATTAAAAAGATAGCAATGGGCGGATACGGGTATGTCAAATAAAGATAGCCTCAAGTTTAAAAAGCGAGTAAAAAGCCTTTGTAGCTAAAGTGGAAAATATTCTTAGATATTTTCGGCCTATTTTTGTCTATCATCGCGGACAGTAAACTTTAGTGCAAGGGTCTGTTTTTGTCTATCATCACGGAACTATACACTCTATTGCAAGCCTGGGAAGTGCCTTTCAATGAGCGCGATAAGCGCATCATCTTTTCTGATAAGCAAGAGGAGGAGAACGAAGCTCGGCTGGCCCCATAGTTCAGTCGGTAGAGCACCTGTGTGCTGTGCGAGGTGTCTCAGATTAGATTCCTTGCGGGGTGGGAATTTTTCTTTATCCAAGATTATTCCCTATTCTCCCCAGAGTCTGGAAACATGAATGAGAGGGTGAATGTGTATGTGAACTAATGATTAAGGCCCAAACTTTACTAGAAACCCAAAGACAAGCGAATACAAGTTAATACCGTTGCCTACAGGCAATAAATTGTTCCAAAGGAAAGCCCGCTGATAGTCAATTAAAGGCGGGGTATAAATGGAACTTAAAAAAAAGAAGAAAAAAAAGCTCCTTCACGCTAATTCGCCAGTTTCTACATTGACTTGTGTTTAATTGGAATTGCCCCGTTGAGTTCTGCAACTCTTTTAACACTCAAAGAGATATATGCACAGGTGAAATAGGGCGCGGTTGGTATAATAACGTAAAAGAAAATCATTGGGAAGCTCTAAAGGTCGTCACCTTAGTTTAAACTTTCTTATCCCACGTCCTGAGTCACAGAATTCTGACAGGATGCACGCATAGTTGTGTTGATTTTATAATTCCATTATAAACTCCTAGGATTTATACAGGGGACCGAGTAGATAACATAGTAGGTCGCGGCTTCAAACTCTGCGGAGGGCGATGGATTTTTTGGGCATAAAAATCCTTTGCATGGCTTCCTTCGGAACGGAAGTAAGGCCGGTGGTCCCGCGTCATAGATTTACGGCACGTAAAAGAACCTCAAGTCTGATAAAGAGGCCTCTGAGAAAAGTTACCGGTCTTTCACGCCCAATATAGAATGGGACGCTAAGAACCACAGCAGTTAAAGAGCGTCCATAAATAAAACTCAATTTTTTGAGTAGATAACATTTGAATAGGAGCTCCTATCTAGTGTGGATATCCTCCCCGCATTTTGTTCTCTAATATACTTGTTCTTTTTTAAACCATAATTAAAGAAATACTCCGAGAAAAAAGTTTAGTTGCCTTTAATCGACCATTTTTCAATCTAACCAAATGCATGATTCTGGATTTTCTGGATTATTTACTACATTATCACCAAACGGAATGGCTCAGGCGGCAACGGCTGTGGTTCACATTCGGGAGGTTCCGGGTTCGATCCCCGGTGCGCTCACTCTGACCATGGGGTTTTTCGTGGTTTTCCGGTCACCTAGGCGAATGCTGGGATGGCGTATTGTACAACGATTTCTCTTTTCCCTATTTTTTATCATTTCATCTTTCAGAAAGTGTCTTCGGGTATGGTTGCCTGCGCATTGTAAAGGATTTCTCCCCGTAAAACACCAGAGTGCGTTGGCTCGCTTGCTAGGGTCGCTACGTCACCCTTTCGCGGGATCCTTCGTCTCTACTGGTGCAGGCGGGTGTTTCAAACTGGAAATATTAGGCACTTCCATGCCTTTCTGTGGACCTGCGAGCTCCTGCGGCTCCTTCCCTTCATCCCTGCCTCCCGAGGGATGTTCACAATAGATCTAGTTGATCGGAGTGGCGAGGTGTCCCCCTCCGTTGAATTCCTCTTCCTCTACCTCTGTACTACATCCTCGGCAGTAAACTGGTTATAGCAGTGCTCTTGCGTGGTATTAAAGTGTATAGAATTTGCACACGTGTGCCTGTGTGAAACCAAGTTTTGCTTTGTCGCAGTATCTTTCGTGTTATCTTATTTGCTGAGCGCCTTTTATTGTTTTACTATTTTTAATTTTGAGTTCTTTGTCCTCCGGCTAGCTATTATTACCCAGTCGAGCAAATCTCTTGAACAGGGTGTGTAAACGGAAAGGAGTTGTTACTAAAAGATAACACTGATAAAAGAATTTGTTTTTACACTTTTATTGCCGTCACAATTAATTAATTTCACATAATTACTCTTGATACACGCCCGACTGAAACTGTTATATTTTCGAATGTAACTATAATCACTTATTTGCCGCACATTATTAATTCTAGTATTTCACATTTTGTAACTAACTTTACGACGCGAGAGATTCTGTAGAACTGCGCGACGTGTAACCCGTGAATGATTCTGTTGAGCTGTGCGACGTTTGCCTTGTGAATGATTCTGTAGAACTGCGCGACGTTTGCCTTGTGAATGATTCTGTAAAACTCCGCGTTACCCGTCTTTGGCACGGAATTTATACTCCCTCACCCCGATATGCCTAAACATTATAACAGAGCTGCTATTGGTTAATAAAGCGCGCCAACATTAGCGTCTATTTTTATATCCAATCAAAATTACGAACACATATGCTCTAGGGAAGATATTCCCTCCATTTCTAAAGAAAAGCGAACTACTCTGACGTCATTTGCTTGTCTCTTATAATTGATAAACAACTCACCCCCTCGCTCATTGTTACCCGCTCCTATTGTCAGTTTCAGTGAGGCCTTGTAAACTTATTTCCTAACAATGCTTATAATTAACAAACATCTCAAATCATTGTCATACAATAATGCTAATTTACACTACAATCACTCTGGCATTCACAGTGTTGTGATATAAAATACTGCGTCAGCTTTCAAGTTAGAATCCTAAAATAGCAAATAATTATCTTGGGGTTGCACTTATTTCTGTAGATAAACAACGTTTTTAAGCCATGGTAAACATAGAGAAGAAAATGCAAAGTAAAAGCATTTAAAACTGTTTTTAATGTTCAAAAAGAAAAGCAAAAGAAGAAACTTAGCCCAAAGATTCAATTGGAGAAAATAACCAGAAAACCTTTTACAACGTTCAGAATAACGCCTGTAGGCTCATAACATTTTCACATTGATTTTAAAGAATATTCTCTACTAAAACCGGAGCTCAATGCAAGCTAATAGAACGCTTATGATATTGAAGAAAACTGACCTTCCTTCCTTGTCTTGGGTAGGAGAAGCTCTCAAAGAGAATCTGGTAAAATCCGTTCTTCTAAAACAAGGTCATTCTCGAAGGAATAAAAAGTTACGAGGTTCCATTCGTAGTTCGAAACATTGAAAAGAGAACGTTTCGAAGAGCGTAACAGTTCAAATGAACCTAATATAAACTAAGCTGTGTACTGTAAGATGGGGCAAAATGTTAAGAAAAGTGTAATGAATCAGAAACGGTTTTATATTAAACTCTAAACAAATGAAAGAAAAACTGCTCATAAACGATAATTCTACATACACAATATGAAGTTCATTTGTTTAGAATCAGTTTTTGACTTGCATAAATTTACGAGCAGTAACTGGACGAAGGAATATAATGGTTTTGCGTTCAGTGCGACAAACAGACTGGATTATAGGGTAAATTGCAATAGATGTTGCGTATAGTATCTTAGAAGTGCTATTATAACAGCTAACTTAGTTTATAAATATTTATTTACTCGCTCTACATTGTCGCAGATTGCACAGTCAAACGAAACCACGTTTATGCAGAGACCAGTGCTCGTGACGTCACCAGTTGACGGCCAAACCGTAACCGTGGAAACTAAAATGTCCACAGAGATGAAACAAACACGAGTTAACTAAGGGATACTGAAATAAACACTCTATTATACAATTAAAATTGGAATGTTGTCGTACATTGCTCCTTCACTATCTACAGAGTCTTATATAAAATGTATGAGTTTGGCTCTGGTAATCATCTTCTGATACGTATAAGTAATAACTATTGCTTATTAAGAAATAATAAGTATTATGTGACTAATGAATACAAAATAATTGAGTTCTACTGTAAACGACAGCTTAGCATCACCATATTACCACAGTAATCTGAAATTGTCGTGTATCACATTAACTTTAATTCGTAAAAATATCCGTATACATTAACGATTTAACAGAGTCAACCATTCTAAGTAATGTGAAGAATTATCAGTTATAGAGTGATGTGAAAGATTTCGTGATTAAGCTCTATGCAATTTCTATGAGCCAAGTTTTGAAAACTAAAATTATGTCGTTATGTACAAATTACCAACTAATTCAGTACCATTACAAACATACAAAGTCTAATGTACTTGGCTGCCTAATTTACAAATCAAGGAGTGGAATTGCCACAAGCAGAAATGTCTTCAGTAATCCTGATATTTAAAAAGAAACCACATAAAATGTAAACTGCATTATTTGTTTGCAAAATGGGATCATAATATTGCATTATTGTGCATTTAAAGCACTAGACAGCACACTTTTCTGTGTAGAACGATGGAACCGTCTATAATCCATCAAAAACTCCATGTGATGTTTTTATGGTGAAGCCATTTGTTTCTAAATGGATTGATTCAAGTGAATTATACAAGATGTATACTCTATAATATTATGTCCTATGTTACCTTTAGCATAACATTTAACAGTTATTCCTTTACTGTCGAAAAAGAAAGCTATAATCACAGAATTATCCACAAGGTATTATCCATTGTTCTCTAACAATGGGTGATCATTTTTGTTGTGAATAACTTTGAACAATCTTTTTCTTCAAAATACGTTTTTATTCCTTCGAATTGAAATGACAATAAACACTCAACTATAGCTATATTTTAACATAAAAATTATTCTTCAACCCTTTCCCTCTTTGCTGATAACTTAATATTGACCTAGGCGAAGACAAGATACCAATTCTTGACGTGCTTCTTATTGCATTTAACATTGAGGACAATTTCACTTGGTTTAGATGATCTTCTAATCTTCTATGATTTAAGTTTCAGGATCTCCTGCTGCAGCTGGAATCTATCATGCACAAATATTCACACCAAAAAGAAGAGGAAAGCCTCACCGTTATGCGAGCTGGCATCAAACGCGGTAAACTGATTACTTTGCGTTACGCATGGTTATGGATGTTAGCCACCAGCATATGGATGGTTATGCCTGTGTTGTATGGCGACCCCACAAGCCCTTACGAGAGACCAACACCTATTCTGGCTTGTTTTCCCTTTAATATCAGCATTACCCCTTACTATGAGATTGCTTATAGCTTTCAGGTAAACTAACTTCTCTAAATTATGACCGCCAGTTCATCGTGGTGAATGACGCATACTGTGCAAATTCTGGCTTTAGAAATGAAATCTCAAAATAAACATAGAAAATGAGATGAACAATGTTTTGGTCGGTAAGGATTGGACGGTTGTGTGTTTTCCTAATACGCTATCTATCACTATCTTGTATGTAAATACTGATAAAATATTGCGTAGTTATGAGGAACACATCACATCACCGCCACTTGTTAAAGACAACGATGGCAAAAAATTTTATGAAGCTATTTTATACGACAATGAATTTCCAAAGTGAATGCTCTGTGACATCATAGTGGTGACTTTCTACCCTGAATAGTAAAATAGGGGTGCACACGTTGTGCTGATTGATTTTTATATACTCAGATACAATGATATGCAATGATTGTAAACAGACGTCCAAAGAGCAAGGAAGACAAGTGTACGAAGAAGGGTAGGTAGACTGTGGATAAGATGAACAGACCTATAATTTAAGTAAACATTTTGGAGACAGAAAGAGTCAAAAGGCCCAAATTGCAAGGATGAATTTCTTTGGGTCATTCTGTAAAGAGGAAAAGAGGAGCAAATTTCTCAGTTTCCCAAACAGAAAGAAATTTTAACGGGTTCGTTGAGGTACATTACTCTCTGAAGCCATGAATTGCATTATGAATACAGGCTATAACTATTCTCTCTTTGGCATTGGTTAGTTCTCCATGTCTCTATTCCGAGAGAAGGAACTTGTTCCACCGTCATACCCTGGTCCGCTGAAAATTACTGATTTTAGGCTTCCATCTCCTGCTACCTTCCGGATGCCACACTAACCTTATCGTTCTTAACCACACAGCCATCTCTTCTAGTTATTCCTTCGATAAACGTTGTAGGTTAAATGTGTAGGTGAAATATGATACACATAACGTTATAGTATAACTGATGATCATTTCTTCATTAACCATTGAAGATGTTCATTTAGTTGGTTAGGGCATCTCATAAATGCCATCTAGAAGCATTCCTCCTTGCTACTTTTATAATATTTTGCTTGAGACGATCCAAACCGTAGTGTGTTAAGCACAATCCATACTCTCCAAATCATCATAAGCTCTGGCAACTGAGAGCTTTTTTCAGTTGCAATGGATTCTGGAACAATGTTCCATTATATTGTTTTTGCTCTGTGAACTTTAGGCAATAATTTGTTAATGATTCAGTACTTCAGCTCAGTGGAATTCGCTAACAAGGTATTTATGAAATACTTCGGGGATAAGATCTACATTTTACCATACAGTAATTTCATGGCTTGAAACTTTGTGAATTCGCAATTCATGTAGTATTCAACTAAACGATTTATGGTAAACCCATGTTTTCCTTTTAATAATGAGGCTTATTTTTGTTAGTTGGAATAGTTGCATGGCTGATGCAAACTAGAGTTTTGAGGAACTTTATTAAGATACTCAGTAGCTTCATTCGTCCAACAACCTGAAGCACCACCATTATACCGAGTCCCTTCGCGTTGACGAATCGAATTTCTAATAACTCGTGAGAATGTATCTCAAGAGTTCATTGTAATGCTGACGCATAAAATTAATGATTATTAGGTCTACTTCTTTCATATTGATAAATTAAATGATTGTAACAAAACGAATTTGGAATTAATGGGTTGCAATATGCAAAATAAAAAACCAAGCTTAGAAATTATTAGATCAGTGGGAGCTTACGGATTATCTAAACAAGGTGCTTAATGTTCATTTGTTATTACACTTTTTGCAATTATTTCTTAATTATTAGTTAAGAAGGTTTAGAAGGATTTGAGAATTTAAGGCATTAGATATATTTAAGAAATTGTGATTTTTATTTACTGTAGTACTTGTACACAAACTACAACCGTTTTTGGAAGTATTGTGGCACGAATTTTGTCTTCAGCTTCACAAATAATGATAAACCCACTTCCCCAGCTACCCTTCCTTACTTTGGAAGACTTGCACTTCAGAAGTAGCGTGTAATTCAAAAGGAACTATGATTTGCTTTCATTTTGGGAAAAACCTCTGGTACAAAACAGCACTCTTTATACGCGATGATAGGCTCATTTAGGTTGAACGCAGGACTTTCTCAAGGTTAGGATTCCATCTCGGTTCTTTTAAATAATGAACGATAGTGGACGCACTCGATTACTCTCTGCGAGGTTCTATTGCGCGATAAAGTCGCGCAGTCCTAGATTCACTATAAAATCGGAGCAAGCAGGAGATATTGTAGAAGCTCGCGGGCTGGATTGTTTGCTATATAGGTAGCTTAGAAACAGAGGCTTGTTCTAATGTGGATTGGATTAACTACGGAGGGGCTCGGCACCGATCCAGAGTGAATATTGTACCTACGCCTCACGAGGAGGCGTCACCGGGATCAGGCGAGAGGAGACACCGGGTGGCCGGAACCAGGAGCGACGGTACAGCAATTACAGGGTCCTTAAGTTTCCAGATAGAGACACCTCGGCAGACCGGGGACCCCACTCCACACAGAGGGGTCCAATACCCCTCAAGGGGGTTCGGACACCCCGGCAGCAAGCCGAAAGCCGAGGGGATGAATGAAATGAAGAATGGAACGAAATGGAGGGACAGGATTCGCCTGACGAATCGAGAAAACTCTTGGGAGGTCGCCGGGGATCGATCCCGGGACCTCCGAATGCGGGTCACAGACGCAACCGCCTGGTTTGTTCTAATGTGACTGATTTAAAGGATCACTTTAACGAAGCACTTCAACTACTATAATTTGATTTTCCGCCACTCAGATGCACATGACGGCGTCAGTCACTATGCTGAGCGAGCGGTCAGGTAATAAGGAAAATATAATGTATATATGTACTTTAATTTGTGAGCAACTTGTTAAAGGGGTTTTGTTTTTCTCAGATAGTGAGCAGCTACGCAGCAGTCTGCATAGTTTCCGCAACAGATGCTGTGTGTATTTCACTGTTTATACAGGTCGCTGCACAGCTCAAAATTATCAACGACTCCTTTAAATCCATTGTAACCAGGTAAGAGACTCTTGTCTTCATTAACCAGTAGCTGATCTACACTTTAGGTTTGCAAACTTTACTTCTTCAATAGATACTGCAGTGGATACATGTACTATAGTATGTATTTTACTGCTGTCTCTCCATCAACTCATGGCCTTGACAGGAATTCAGTCAATTGGTCATTCAGTTCGACATCTAAACCGCGATATCTGACACCGGACTCGCGTCTCTAGCTATGCTTTTGGCAGTATCGTCACTTTTGTGGTATGTAGGTACTATTCTCGCTAGATTAAAGCGAGGAAGTCGCTAAATGATCGCGAAACTTAGAGTTAAAGGTTATTCCGTTTGATGTACTATGTTTACTTTATAATAAATCAGAATGCACTCGTCTCAAGCAAGCGGTATGGCCAGCTCTTCAGAACTGAACTTATTTTCACTGGAGGAAGAAGAGGAACATGAAGAACAGCTGTTGATGTTGGGTAGTGTACAAAAAAGAAAACATGACTCTAAATTATATTCTAAATGACTTTTAAATAATTAATTATTCTATTATTTATATAAAAGTATACATATATGTATATTTAGGGTGGACCATTTAAGTTGAGACTGTACAATGTCTCCCAAACTAAACGTTGTAGAAAGAAATGTCCTTAATAAAAGTTACTTGATATTGTTGGGGAAAGTAAATGCCATTAGCCGTGTTTTATTTGGATGACGTTATGTTGGTCATTTTATGACCAACTTAATTCTTTTAAATGGGAACCTACCCGTTGTATGTTGTTTTCTCACTCCTCATAAAAAGGGAAACAACATTTGTATAAAACAATTGTTCTTACACCAACGTAAATAACAACGAAAGTTCTAAATGGCTGTGTACGAAGAGCGCAGTGAATGGTTGGACCATCCATGGATGGCATTTGAGGGTCAAGTTACGTTTCGTAATTGGGAACCAACATTGTTTATTCCTCATCACAAAATAAACATCTTTTTATAAACCATTTTCTAATGAGAAAACAACATACAAAATTAGATTCCCATTAAAAAAATTAAATTGACCATAAAATGACCATCATAACGACCTCCAAACAAAACACGACTAATGACATTTACTTTCTCCCATAATATCAAGAAACTTTTATTCAAGATATTTCTTCTACAACGCTTAGTTTTGGAGATATTATACAGTCTCAACTTAAATGGTCCACCCTGTATATATCACAATTATTGTTTAAACGTTTAGGATATTAGTAAAAGAAAAGGAAAAAGCTGTTGATTATTTTAACCTAGGGTTGGTTGTTTTTATAAAAGCATAAATACTTTTACCAAAGTAAGAAAATTTTATTAGCAATAATCATAAACGGTTTCAAATGCCCACAAGTTGGTGACGTGATTTGAACACGAAAACTTCTGATTGTGGGTTTGAAATGCCCACACTGTCATCTCCCAACGTAACGATAATACTATGATGACATTTTTCACTATATTATCCTTCTTCCAGTAATCGTTTTCTACCTTCTCTACATGTTTGTAGACGCTCTGCCAGTATTTCGATCACAAGCGATATACCTCGCTTAATTTCTGCAGCGATGTCACTTATAATATTTCTTGCACTCATTCGATCCACCTTGGACCAAGCTAGGTATGGGCTTCAGATCACAAGTGTATAAGGACTAACGAACAATGACGCGGCCCAAAAAAAGCAAGAATGCGCCCACTTTAAACATTTTCTTTAGGTTCGTTACTTCACCCAATTTGTATAATTGTGATTTCGCATAGAACTGTCGCCCCTTTGGTTAGAAACTGCAATATAATAGCAGATTTCAAGGAACTCCTATAGAGAGCGCAAGCTATTTAAGTTCACCAAAAGCCAACTGCGACATATTTCCCCCGTTATAGTGCTCTATGGCATCTGCTCAGTTGGAATCAATACCAGCAACTGTTTCTAAAATTCTCCCCATGGTAAAGATACGGTCGTAGTTGGTGATAATTACAGCTTTAAGTTGGCGACTTAGGCATTGTCTTACAGACACATAAATCATTGATTTTAAAGTAAATATCCTTGGTTAGGTAGACTCCATTGTGTATTTGGAATTGTGTTAATGCTTACATAAGTGTTCTATACGTTTTAATAATTGTTGTTAATACAATACAATTTCGCAATAAATACACAAATTATCCAGTGCTGCTAAATTGTTTAATTTAGAAGAGTTGTTTCAAAATGCCTGTTGTCCTAACACGCAATTCTTACCGTTCTCTGTACAGAAACTCTTTTATTAATATGTTTTAAAAATGTTTATGTCTTATATGCACTTCTTTTTGATCAGGGCTGGACAGAGTTCCTTACATCAACGAGATTTTGCTTCGAGTCTAGTGGAAAAGGAAAAAGAAAGCGGTGAAAATGAAGTAATTGAATACAGTTTCAAAGTAAGTGTTTTACTCTAAATTAAGTTTTTTTTAAATCGAAAAGTGTATGTTAAGAACTTAAGTAATTAAAAATGTCAATTTATGGATATTGCAATTTTTCTGCGTGTCGTAGTACATTGGTAATGTACCTTAAATATATAAGATTGTATAATTTAACATTATGTCGCTATAAGACCTAGATTGAATTGGATTGGAAGGATGAGGCGAGAGGAGACACCGGACGGCCGGAACCAGGAGTGACGGCACAGGAATGGCAGAGTCCCTAAGTTTCCAGATAGAAACTCCCCGGCAGACGGACGGGCAGACTGGGGACCTCACCCCGCACAGAGGGGGTCCAACGCCCCTCAAGGGGGTCCGGGTAACCTCGGCAGCCAGCCAAAAGCCGAGGAACGGAGAGTCACAAAGAGCATCCTTTTCCCCTGCCACACTGCACCGAAACACCATCGTCGGCACTTCTAACCCTGAAAGAGATCAATGGATGAAAGATGAAGTGAAATGAGAAGGGAGATGATGGGGGATGTGAGAATCCTTCCCAGAATTCACCTGGCGAGACCGAAAAAAAACCCATTGACCAGGAAGGTCAGCCACGAGAATCGAACCCATGACCTTCCGAATGCGGACCATAGGCGAAACCGCTTGAGCCGTTCCGCCCATAAAAGACTTGGAGGTTCTGCGACCAAAATTAAGTTGTAAATAAAAAACAAAAGCTAACAAATATGTCAGTTTGATCTCGCGAATCCGGCTGGATATCTCTATAAATGGCTTATCATGGGGATTAAAGGAGAGTGCAGTAAGGTTTTATGCTTCTTGCCACTAAGAACAGAAATAGGCTAACTACGGCTAACTCGGTGATTTTGAAGGTGGAGTTTCCACATGACTACACCCTAATTGACCTTTACTCAGAATACAGAAGGGACAACCGCATTATAACCACAGACTGTCTGACCAAGAGCTAATGATGTAAGGGATGTGATCTTCACTAGCACTTCAATAGCATTGCCTGTGGTCTGTCCAGGAACGTCGACGATTAAGAGCTTATTGGCTTTACCGTTAAGCTGCGGTCAAATATGAAGAACAGTACCCTGAAAACCGCTGTTAACCTACATGCTCACTGACGGATTTGTGTGGAGACCTGTATATGAGACAAATACCAGCTACTAGTGCCTAGCAACTTGTAGGAAGAGGGTTCCGTAGGAAATATATGCCTGGCGCTTGTATAAAACGCTTATGCTCATTATGCCGTCTTGTTGCAGGTCAACTGTTAATCGAAACATGGCACCAGACGTTCAACTGTTAGCGACCTTTGTGTCCTAGAGCCTCGAGTGTGATTTAACAGCAAAAGAAGGATGTCTAACATTCTGGGAAAGTCTTTTAGTCAGTTGAATCCTTTACTTTAGTGTCGTCCTCCGTGGTCTAGTGGTACCAGTTCCCGAAGTCCCGGGTTCAAACCCGGCGGAGGGGAAAGGATTTTTTTCGGGCGTAAAAATCCTTAGTATGGCTTCTTGCGAAAGGGGAGTAAAGCTGGTAGTCCCGTAATTTGTACCAAACCTAAATTAACGCAATATCAATAAAATTATCCTAGATTCACGGCACGTAAAAGAACCTCAAGACTGATAAAGAGGCCTCTGAGCAAAATTTCCGGTCTTTCACATCCAACATAGAATGGGACGCTAAGAACCCTAGTAGTTAAATAGTGTCCATAAATGAAACTCAATTTAATTTTTCTTTACTTCAGAAACCGTTGTGTACCCAGCAAGTATGAGCATCATTTTGGGCTTTGCGCATGCTACGTTCTGTTAGTTACGATCCCTAATATTTCAGAAATGACTGTCCTTCACTTTTAGTATTTTTATAGTTATCCATGCTGTGCTCTTTTATACATGATTAAACGCTTTACACATTAACTCATTGTTTTTGCGTTAACTATATAAAGTAGATAAGGTAATGTTTTAGTGTTGAAATAAATAAAACTTTTGTACATCATGCTTACCGAGCGGGATGGTTCAGGCGGATATGTCTGTGGCCCGCATTCGGGAGTCCCGGGATCGATCCTCGGCGATTGCCCACTCTGGCCCATGGCTGGTTTCCCCGGGTCGCCAGGCGAATGCTGGAATGGTTAATCTTCTACCACGACTCTCTTTCCTCTCATTTCCTGTACCCATAATCCTCCTTGTCATCTGTCGCCCTCCGGGTCTCTCCCCTCATCCCTCCCTTCCATGGGTCACGTTGGAGGCACAATGGGCCGACTGGCCCGTGTGCGGTGCTCTGCCCTGTTTCGGGGGTCCCTCAATGATACGTACCTTTACATCATGCTTTGTTTTTGTTTTATGCTTAATCCAGGAAAACTGCACCAAAACAGACAAATAAATGCATAATTTGTAATAAGATAATTTATTGCAGAAAACAGGCATTTTAATTTTAATTTTTTAATGTAAAGATGAGAAACAATGCCATAAAGCCATGCCTTATTTAGAAAGAACTTAAAACAACGGTAACATTTTATACAAAAATCTTGAATTCCTTTTAAAGGTAGCAAGGCTTTCTTTTCTTCTCAGAAGATAATATGAAAATGACGTGTTTCCAAAATAAAGCATTAGCTCAATGACTGATGATTTCAACTTCAAGATATTGGGTTCTTAAAAAAGTCTGTTCGAATATGACTGAAACAGAATAAAACTCTATCCAAGCAGAGACCAACATATCTCATCATAAACGTTTTATCAGAGGGCCGGATGAAGCAGGCACATATGCCATGTTAGGGTATTTTATAAAAGTGACGTTACATTTGTTCCTATTTTGCAGAACATGTCACAAAATTTTAAGATTTGTACCGCACTGTGAGGGTCATACCCCAAGACACAAATTCCTGCGACAAATCTTCACTTTAGTGATCACTGTAACAATGAAAACATGCGATTTGAGATGACAATTTTCCACTGTGGTAGTCTGGGAGATTTGGAAATGGGAAGAAGGCAGTAGCCTTGTGTTTAATGCTGGCTATGGAATTTGGAGCACAATTCTATTTGCGGCTTCACTAAGGGGCACAAGGCATGTGTTCCCCTTAATTTTCAACTAGAATAATATATTATAAGAGTTGTAAGTGCAAGAAGTTTGAAAGCATGAGACGAAGTCGAGAACTTTCACTTTCGAGTATCTGGAAAGCGCTTATATTATTCTTTCAACGATAATAAATAGCAGAAATACTTACGCAAAATAAAATTAATTACTGTCAGCTGTTCAAAAGCAGTATCAAGGTCACATCCGGCTAGCCACTGCGAACTGGTGATATATTAGCCAGGTTCAGTAGTGTTGATTAAGCCAGTAAACAACTGAAGGTGAGATGGATGCTTGTGCTGAAATATTTATATATATAAATGCTGCATGAGTTAAATCGCAAGTAAATGTTAAAACATAAAGGGAAGTAAGGATTGTAAGATTTAAATGGTAAAATTCAACTGCAAAAATAAGTATACATATCAATACTTGGAAGGTTAAATACATTTTATTAACATCTGCTGTAAAAATGCTAAACGCATGGAGTGCAGGAATTGTAACATCCCACCCCTGGTAGCATGAGCAGGAAGTGGATAAAACACTATCTTCAAAAATACCTTTAAATAATTTGTTTATAAATTGTCAACTCGAAAACAAAGATACAGGATTATTCAAAAAGAAGAACAGTCTTTAAATATTCATTTCTAATGAACGACAATAGATGGCGACACATACGATACATCACTGAATAGAGGAAAGCTCAAAATTTTATTTTATGTGTTCAAAATGAGCACCATTTGTTATGCGGGGACAACTAGCGCGTTTGCGCTTGCATACGCAACCATCTTCTACGAATTTATTGTATAAATTGTAATTTTTTATGACGCGCTCGTTGTTGAACTTACAACGAAATGCAGCTACAACGAAACAATGGATTCACTCTTTGTATACTGCAGCAGACAAAACACTTTTCCTGTGACGTTGTCATTTTATCGTAAACAAACCCAGTGTCGCTGTAGGCACTGAATGGAACTAATAGATGAGGGCTTAAAACTTTGAACTTTCCTCTATTCAGTGATGTGTCGTATGTGTTAGTATCTATTGTCGTTCATTAAAAATGAATATTTAAAATCTGTTCCTTCTTTTTGAATAAACCTGTATTATTAATTTTAGACGCAAACTCTGTTTCAGCACTTGCATGTTAGTATACAAGAGAAGCGCGCGGTTTAAACAGTTTCTCAGATGAATGCACACAGTTTGGTGTGTGTGTGTGTGTGTGTGTGTGTGTGTGTGTGTGTGTGTGTGTCAGTGTGTGTGTGTGTGTGTGTGTGTTTGTGTGTGTGAAGAAAACGGGCCAGGTCACATTCACCTTGTGTCCAGGCTTAACAGGGCAGAATGCTTTGGTTTAAAAGGAGTTGTTATGATGGGCAAAGTGGCAGAGGTGTCTCAGGGAGGATTCACGAACGGCACGAGGAATCTGCGGACTTTTCTCGCACTTTCGGACTGAGCCTGTCCTCCCTATCGGAGCACCTGCAAGAGGAGCTTTCCTAAGCTATTTGTCGTGAGGTCAATGTTATTACTTTCCATCAGCTGTTCGCTCTTTTGCACTAATGGCTTATGAGGAATTTAAAATATAAGAGGCTCTTCCACTATAAAGTAAACTCAACTAATACATCCTTAAATAACATTAGTTAAACAGAGGCAGCATTATCAGAGTAAACTTTGAAGAAGGTTTGTTTTAGGAGGAGTTGTATTGTAGTCCGACTGTTGGGGAGCCAAAAACTTGAGATAGTTTCTTGGAGTGTTCGCCCCACATACGATACAACGTTTCCGGTGGCCTTCGCCCAAACGTTCACTTTCCGGTGGCCTTCGTCTCAACGTTTAAGAATCAACTTTGTATTTTAACGTTTATTTAAATATTATATATATTTATGTTTGCCTCGGCTGCGTCAGTGTTAATTTGTAGAAACATGTATCTCTTTGCAGGGGGTGATGCGGCTAACATGTAGGCCTACACAAATTATAAGTTTTACTTAACTCCTTTTATTAATCCTTGACACGATTAAATAACACTTCACTGATATAGAGAGCTGTGAGATTATTTATTAATTACTTGCACTTTTTAACACGTAAGCTTTATAATATTCTCGTCGTAATGAAATTTATATGTCTCACACTAAATACGTATTAAACTTCTTGAGAACGCGTATAGCGTCCGGTTAGGAACGCTGTCTACTATGGATTGGCGTTTACCGCTTAGATTTGTAAATTTTTCTATTTCACGTCTCTGATTGGCTAATTTTATTCCAATAGAATACTTTTATATAACTTTCAGCTTTTCTAATATTTGATTGGTTATTCATAAAGTGTTTTAATATTAGATTATTGTTTCCAAGAATTACTAGTAGCATTATTAAACTTTCCAATTCATTGCCTCAAGGTTACCTCATTGTTAGCAACTTTCAGCTTCTATTCTCACAGCTCTAACATTATTAAACTACTTAATACATTCACATAACATTATTAAACATGTACATAATAATATAAACATAATACAATGACTGTTACGTACACTTTATATATTATATTATACACATATTGCTTTAAGGAGGGCTGTTATTTTTTTATATTATATAATTAGACTAAAATCATTTAAGTGTTAAAAATACTGCCTTAACTTGAAGAGTGGTTAGTGAGAGGAGGTTCACAAAATGACTTCATCTATAGATAGATTAGTGTGTATTGCGTCCTTTAGAGTTATATTTTACTTTTGCTTTTAACACACTTTAAAGCCCCTCCCCCCGAAAAGTGACGTCGCGTATAATAATGTTTAAATACGCTGCTTCATTCTAAGTATTCATATTTATTGCTGACATTAATTCTTACATGTAGTTTCTGAGCAAGGGTACGTAGTGAAATTATTAACAAAGTTCTGAAAAACATGAAAAACCTAGGAATTATTTATTTCATAAACATGTAGTGTGTAGTGAATATTTTACGTACAATAAAAATTTATTTTCCTGGAGTTTTGCAGTGCAGTATGTTAAATACATGTTCCTGGATTCCATGGAATGTTATTTTTACTTTCTGTACTTGTATAGTAAGTAGAGAAAGTATTGCATTCCAACCAAAATTTGTTATCGAAATTTCACCGAAAATGCATGTTTTGAGGCACCTGAATCCAAACTAAGTGTTATTAGAAAAAGGTCAGTGTGCGTGTCTGTGAATAGCATTACTCAAAAAGGAAAAGTCGGATAAATACCAAACTTGGTATTTAGGTTCAGTATCTTTCAAAGATGCGACTCGAAGATTTTAAAGAAAATCCCCCCATCCCAGACTAACCTTTAAATGGAACATTTTTTGAAAATTTTGATTTTTTCAAAAAATGCTCTAACGATTTTGATTAAGTACCATATACTTAAGATATTTTTATGAAAATAAAATATATATCTGTAATTTTCTGGGAATGTCCCCATAACTGTCCCGCATAACTGGTAAACCGTAAGAGATAGACAAAATTTTACCACACAAAAAATGCAGATCTCGTTAAAAGTCTCAATTTGTCACATACATGTTTTGTCGAGTGAACCATTTCCGAAATATTCCTTGCTCAAGTGGGAATTTGTTATTGGTTTTTTTATGTCCTGGACATGCAAAGGGAATGGAATGCTCCGCATAGCAACCAGCTCTTAAAAGATTTGACTATCGCTTAAAGCCTACCTTGCACCTATAAGAAAATTTGCAATACGATAGTTTCTGCAAATGTTTATCTCGATTAACATTAACAAGAGTAGAGAAAGTCAAATGATTGCCCCACTATTTAAAATGTACACCAACCGCCAATGCATGCTGGGATACTTTCTACGGCTTGGACCTGACCTTCTTTGGCACTTTAATGCAGTTCGAATAACTTTATACTTCCTACAACATACCATTTCATTATGGTATCAATATGTAACGTTCCATGTTATAAAATGTCACTGTCAAATAGTGGTTTAGGAAGAGTAATTTAAACAAAGTCCATATCTGGGATACATTAATTGATTAGCTTTATTTCAATGTACCCCTCATGCTTGGACTTTGTGCCGTAGTATTTCTCATACCTTTTCGTAGTTATACGTAAACTGATAGAGGCGCTTCTTGCCGCTATTCAGCGCTTTTCTTTCGGTACATTACTCGGTTTGGGGGTGTGGTTTGACCTGCTTGGTCAAAGGTTGCACCTGAACTGTGGGAGATGGCTGTCCTGGATTTGCCCGGTGAGTTCCACTGTCGATGTGGCCTGCCTTTCTTTCTGTGATGTAAAGTGTTATAATATTTGGCTGTATTCGTCTTGCTAATCGCTTTTTCATCATTTGCTATTGCCTTGATTTATTTAGGGATATGTTGTAAGAACAATTATTATTTAACGGGTCCAAAGCCGCAGGCGATTTACAAATTACGATACCGTTAAAGATTTTAATATGAATATGTTTGCTTTTCGAATGTGGAAGAGAACCTTTTAATCTTAGTTCATTTAGGCTTCGATATTGGGTAATTCATTTACTGTAAGCAATTGCATCGTCTGTCCCATTTTACTGAAGGTTGATTCTGTGTTTTAAAACTAACTTGGGTATTTGTAATATTTTTACTTTCTCTGCTACGTATAGTAAGTAGGGGAAGTATTGTATTCCACCCAAAAGTTCGATACCGAGATTTCACCGGAAATACATGTTTTGAGACCCCTGAATCCAAAAGGAGCATTTTTGGAAACATGTCTGTGTGTCTGTGAACAGCATAACTCAGAAATGAACAGTCGGATAAACACCAAACTTTGTATTTAGGTTCAGTATCTTCCAGAAATGCGACACGAAGGTTTTCAGGAAAATCCCCCTAGCCCAGACTATCCTTTACATGGAACATTTTTCGAAAATTTTAATTTTCTCAAAAATGGCTCTAACGATTTTGAATAAAATATCATATGTTTAAGATATTTTCATAACAAATGAAATGTATATCTCGAATTTTCTGGGAATGTCTCCAAAAGTATTCTTCATTGTGAACGACTTTTGCATAACTGGTAAACCATAAGACAAAATTTTACTACACAAAAAATGTAGATAGCGTTAAAATGCAGAATTTATCATATACAATTTTTTTGTTGAGTGAACCATTTTAGAGATATTGCTTCTTATTCCATTAAATTTTCCAATACTTATACTTTTTATCAAATGCAAATTCGTTATTCATTTTTTTTGTCCTGGTAATGTAAAGCGAACGGAATACTCCACATAGCAACCAGCTCTTAAAATATTTGACTATCGCTTAAAGCCTAGCAATTCCCCTTGCATCTGCAAGGAAATTAGCAATAAGATTAACATCTCGATATCTCGATTAACATAAAGCATATGGAGAATAAGCGTTTGTAAAAATAGTTTGTACAAGAGTAGAGAAAGTCATGTGAGTGTAACACATGAGATTTTTTTTACAAAGTCACTTCTATATATTCGTAATTTCAGTAAATCATTTGTACTTTTTCAGCGCTAATCAAGAAAACTCTTATAAAGTAACTAGCCTATTACAGATTATTTTCAGTATATACATACAGTTTCAGCAATTACTTTATGCGCATTGCTAAACTACTAAAGAATGCGGATTTGTAAAGTGACTTTCCTGACTATTACAAACTTATTTTTCACTACATACAATCTCGGTAATTTGTGCTTTTGCCAAGCTTTTTAACAAAACTGATTTGTGAAGTAACTTGCCAGACTAATACGAACTGTTTTCCAGTGTATACAATTTCAGTACTTGTGCTTTTTCTAAACTATTCAAGAATACTCATTTGCAAAGTAACTTTTTCGACTTGCAATCTATTTGGAGTATTTAAAATTTGAATTATTAATTTGTACTTTCTTTGCTAAAATATTCAAGAAAATTGTTTGTCTAGGAATTTGCTTCCTTAATACAGATTATTTGCAGTTATCACCAATTATTTTGTGTTATTTTGCTAAGTTATTAAAGAACATTCGTAAAGTAACTTGTTTACCTATTACAAATCATTTTGCAGTTCACACTTTCAGTAACTTGTGGCTTTTGCTAAACTATTCATGATCATTGATTTTTAAACTAAGCTTTTTGCCTATTATAAGTCATTTGTCCTATTTAAAATTTCAGGAAGTGATTTGTGCTTTCTTGGTTAAGCTATCTAACAGCATTCAGTGGTATAGTAATTTACATTCACTTTGCAGTTTTAGTAACGTATGTATGGTTTACACACTGAATTATGAAAAACTTTGTAGGCGTATAAAATAATTCTTTACTTTCTCTACTACGTATAGTAAGCAGGGGAAGTACTGCGTTCCACCCAAAAATTAGATATCGAGATTTCACTGGAAATAAATGTTTTGAGGCCACTTGAATCCAAAAAAGTAATTTTAAAAAAGATCCGTGTGTGTGTGTGTGTGTGTGTGTGTGTGAACGGCATGACCCAAAAACAGAAGTCTGGTAAATACCAAACTTGGTATTTAGGTTCAGCAACTTTCAAAGATGCGACACGAATTTAAAGAAAATCCCCGATCCAAACTTCCCTTTACATGGAACATTTTTCGAAAATTTTGATTATCAAAAATGGCTAACGATTTTGATTAAAATATCACATTTTTAAGATATTTTCATGGTAAATGAAATGTATATCTTGAATTTTCTGGGAATGTCCCAAAAGTCCTTCATTCTGAATGGTTTGGCATAACTAGTAAGCCGTAAGAAAAAGACAATCCTTTACTACACAAAAATGTAGATCTCGTTAAAACGCACAAATTATGTCCTATAATTTTTTTCCAGTGAACCGTTTCCGAGATATTCCTTGTTATTCAAATTTTCCAATACTTTTACTTCTTCTCAAAGGGAAATTCATTATTTTTTATGCCCTGGACATGCAAAGGGAATGAAATGCTCCACATAGCAACCAGCTCTTAAAAGATTTGACTATCGCTTATGGCCTACTATATTCCCCTTCCACCTACAAGAAAATTAGCAATAAGATTGTTTTTACAAATGTTTATCTCGCTTAACATGAAGTAGATTGAGAATAAGCGTTTGTAAAAATAGTTTGTACAAGAAGAGAAAATCATGGGGACAATACAAATGGTGTATTGTTGACTCTCAGGCATCTCGCCACCCCATTTGACCCCCACTCCCATTTGTAATTTTAAATTGATACCTCACTGGTCTCGCTTCCTGTTATAGAGGATTGTTGAAATAAAGGTCATGTGAAAGTTTACATGTGCTGTAGTATAAATATTTTTGTCCCCAAAATTTAATATAGTTTCCGAAATAAATAACTGAGTGATCTGGTTTACTCCGCACATACACAGATTTATCTGTATGACTTTGACTAGCTCAGTTTTGACATGTCTATTTTCCTCCTCATTTGACTTTTCTTCAGTTCCTTTAGAGTTGAGGGTGAGCACGTATTTCATCACAACTTCTAGAGTGGTTTGGCATATCATTCACATGCCAGAATTTCTGCAATACTGCTAATGTTGGGGGAAAGCACCCTTCAACAGAATAAGGTCTGGAATAACTTCATATTAGGGTTCGTTGGTGATCATCTTGCCTGTGTTAATTAAGTTTCCACACGTTTTTGTTCTGACCGCATGTAACATTGCTCACTTTATTGCAGATGTGGTAGATGACATTCATGCTCTACGGATTGGAACTTGTAAATATGCCTTCAAACTACGAAATAAATGGTTTAAGTCATTTTACTTGACTTTGAAGTAATATGTTTAAGACAAACGTTAAAGTATTAACAAGAAGTAATCCAAGGAAAACTGCTCTGAATCTCTACTTTTTTTTTCTCAAACCGAGAAGCTACTCCTTTGTACTTTATCTACTACGTATAGTAAGCAGGGGAAGTATTGTATTCCATCCAAAAAATCTGATGTGTCACACTCACATGACTTTCTCTACTCTTGTACAAACTATTTTTACAACCGCTTATTCTCCATATGCTCATGTTAATCGAGATATCGAGATGTTAATCTTATTGCTAACTTTCTTGTTGATGCAAGGGGAATTGGTAGACTTTAAGCGATAGTCAAATATTTTAAAAGCTGGTTGCTATGTGGAGTATTCCATTCTCTTTGCATTACCAGGACAAAAAAAATGAAATACCGAATTTGAGAAAAAGTATAAGTATTGAAAATTTAAGGAAATAACAAGCAATATCTCTAAAATGGTTCACTCAACAAAAAAAGTATATGACATAAATTGTGTATTTTAACGCGATCTACATTTTGTGTAGTAAACTTTTGTCTATCTCTTATGGTTTACCAGTTATGCAAAACTCGTTCACAATGAAGAATACTTTTGGAGACATTTTCAGAAAATTCGAGATATACATTTCATTTGTCATGAAAATATTTTAAGCATATGATATTTTATCCGACTGTTCGTTTCTGAGTTATGCTGTTCACAGACACAGACAGACAGACAGACAGACAGACACACGGAAATGTTTTCAAAACTGCTTTTTTGATTCAGGGGGTCTCAAAACATATATTTCCGATGAAATCTCGGTATCGAATTTTTGGGTGGAATACAATACTTCTACTTACTATACGTAGTAGAGAAGGTAATATGGTTTAGTAAGAGTAGTTTATATACCCACTAATAAATGATAGGGGTAGATAGTCATGTGAATGTACTACATCGGATTTTTAATTTCAGGTGTCAAATAACCTGTTTAAAATAAACGTTTTCGTGTACAATTAAAACCAGGAAATTATCTTTTCACTACACTGTACAGGGTCTTCTGCATTGTTTGTTCTAA
Source organism: Deroplatys truncata (assembly GCA_030765065.1). Taxonomy (NCBI): domain Eukaryota; kingdom Metazoa; phylum Arthropoda; class Insecta; order Mantodea; family Mantidae; genus Deroplatys; species Deroplatys truncata. Next base: position 202,521,322 of record CM060984.1, on the reverse strand, counting down.
ATTGTGTGTCCTAAGTTATAAACAATTGTGACTAAAGTGAAGTCTTTCTCCTACAATAACTCATGTTTATAAGGTTTGCATGGTTTGTCTGTTTAAACATGTCAAATTCTTTTACAGGATGCGGAATATCACAACGGCAAACCAAACGTTCTTGATCTTGTTTCGGACGCTGTGAATGACATGAGTTACAAGCTGATGTTAGAATGCGTGCAACATCACCAAGAAATGATAAGGTAAGTAAAAACGTGAAGTAGTCTTTAGAATTAAGACAATTGCTGCTAAAAATGAAAGCGAATTGGTTTTAATGGGAGGCACATCTATACCCCCGCCGCTGAATCTTTGCACTTGCCAGTTCATGTGGGTTCGCGTAAAGTTGGCTACATTGTGGTTGCGACGTTGCCAGAGTGGCTAGTAAACAACAACAGTTGATAGTTCTGTCTGTGTCTAAGCCGCATACAAAAGTGTACGTAGTAGCGAACGTCAATGTATAATAACTATTTTGTATTATTATTGTTAATTGAAAATAACTTTGCATAAACATTGCAGCGTATGTAGAATAAATTACGCACTTTTGACAATATAGAAACAGAACAATGCAAACTTGCCTGCCACATTGAGGAGAAATAAAACAAATTATAAGCACGCGATAACAAAAGTTATTTTCATTCACGATTTAAAACAGCAATGGCTCAATTCCATCCAAATCCCGTCATCTTCACCAAGGCATATCATTAATGGTTCACACTCACTAATAATTCCGTCTATTTCTTGTGTTTTTCGTATTAGCTTATTCACATGATCTACTTTCTTCTTCCACGAAGCCGCGTCCACCGTCACCACACCTTCCCACAAAAGCCTTTCCGCCTCAGTAATGGTAAATGACTTATTGTTCTCCCTCACATAAACCTTAATGTCGTTTCACACTAATTTGATAGGGTTGAAGTGACAGTGTACGGCTTTATCAGCAGGAATAGAGGGATGGCCGTGAAGCTTCACGTACTCCTTTTCCTGTTCAAAGAATTCTCGGGTGCTCCTTAATAGTTCCATGTCTGACTATTAAGTGGCGCAAAGGATATACACTTCGTGAATCATCACTCGGCGATCGACGTCGTTTTTCAGACATTTTTGCACTTAAATCTTGTATAAATAAATAAATAAATAAATAAATAATATGACTTAAATGTATATAAAACAGATAAATACCTATATAAACATATATGTATATATATGTATAAACGAACAATAACTAAACTATAAAACAATAACCACAAATAACAAGAACAATATGTAGCTTCCAAAGAACAACTCGACGTTTGTGCTAGAGATACACAAACTGAAGCACGTGGTTGGGGATAGCTACATCCGGCAACAGAGCCGCTTCCAGCTCCGGTTCCGGTTCCGCTTCCGCTTCCGCTTTGTCATCGACCATCCGGAATGCTGCCTTGTGATTGGCTTAGAAAGTCAAACGGTGAAAGCTTTTCATCTGTTTTGTTGCGAGTGTACCAACTTAAACGCGAGCTGTTAACGTTTCAGCGGCGGGGGTATAGGTAAAATGTATGATTAAAACTTACCAGAATGTCCGAACTATTACACTTACAGAAATGTAACGTGGGTCAATAATAAAATTAATTTGCTTGCTTGTTTTTTTGATTGTTTGTGTTTGTTCAGTTGGCCCCACCGTGAGCAACGCTCAGGGTCATTGAACACGCCACACAGTTATGAAATATGTATCATAACTAATAACATACCCAACACCAACAGCTTCTTTTTCTCTCTCCACTTCATGCATTATCTGGATATGAAAATGTGTAAACCACCACCCTTCCAAGAGTAAACATCTCAACATGCATTACAGTAGGACAATAACAAATAAGTATAAATCACCACCACATGCAAACTGCCCTAAGTATCGAGTATTCACATGTTGCACGACATGTTAAAAAATTCCTCCAAAGTAATCGGGGAGTGAGTATATAAGAAAGACTAATTCTTTCTTAAATATTTTATGTTGATTAGGATTGCCTAATAGTTTTAGGTAACATGGAAGGTTATTATAAATTGTTATTGCAGAATAGTAACATTATTTTTGGAACACTTTTAAGCTATTTGTTGGTCTATGCAAATCGCCTGCATGCCATTATCTGTAAAGTTGCTCAAGATAGAATATATATGTTCACCAGTAAGAGTAAGAATTTTTGGGTTTTTGAAAAAGGACCTACAAGGATGACGGGACCCAACACCACAAATAATAAGTGTAGCCTTTTTTGTAATATAAATACTTGCTTGCTGTGTGCCCAATTACCCCAGAAGATTATTCCATATAGCAACAGGGAGTTAAAGTGGGTAAAATAGGCTGGTCTTAAGGCATTTTGGTTGAGCAGATTTTTGAAGTTGCTTAAGACATAGCAAGCGGAACTAAGTTTTAGTAGCATTATATTCATTTATTTTCTACAGCTTAGCTCTCCATCTACTTGAAGTCCAAGAAACTTTGTATCAGATACCTTACTTATAGTGCAATTGTTGTATCTGATTGTTAAGTCATATAGCTTAATGGGTTCACTAATTCTGAAGATAAATAACACTGCTGTTATAATAAAATGTGTTTTAAAATATACACTTACTTCCTAATACACAGTGCTTTTCTTTCACACTGTGGCCATCGCACGGCATGACGCGCGCCGGCTGCTACAGCTCGAAATCCTGCCGAAGCAGCAATTATTAGACTCGAGTACATTTTTACAGTGAAATGATTCTAAGTTCTGACTTAGAAAATGGTTTACAAATGTCTAAAATCAAATCTACACCGTATATGAATGCCTATTAGCTATTTTTCACTTTGAATATTTATTTTTCCTCCAGTAATACCATTGCATTAGTAATTATTGTTGGTGAAACGCCATTTTTCCAACCCATAGTCTCAAAAATCTACAAAGAACAAAAGGTACGCATCGTAGAACAAATATTTGGCATTTAATTTCCATATATAATCTTGAATTTTCACAGATAATGCCGAGTGGAAGAATGACTGAAAACGATAATCTAAGATCCACTTATGGCAAACTTGAAATCAGTTTGCCTACATCTTATTGAAGAAAAATCTGATGTGTTGCACTAGCATGACTTTCTCTACTCTTATACAAACTATTTTTACAAACGCTATTCTGCATCTACTTCTACTTAATTGAGATAAACATTTGCAGAAAGCATCTTATTGCTAATTTTCTTGTGGATACAAGGGGAATATGGTAGGTTTAAGCGATAGTCTTATCTTTTAAGAGCTGGTTGCTATGTGGAGTATTCCATTTCTTTGCATGTCTGGAACATAAAAGAGAATAACCAATTCCCATTTGAGAAAAAGTGCAAGTACTGGAAAATTCAAACAAATAAGGATTATCTCGGAAATGGTTCACTTCAGAAAAAATTTCGTGATATGAATTGTGTGTTTTAACGAGATCTACATATTTTGTGCAGTAAAATTTTATCTCTTACGGTTTACCAGTTATGCAAAAGTCATTCAGAATGAGGAGGACCTTTGGGGACATTCCCAGAAAATTCAAGATGTACATTACATTTGCCATAAAATATCTTCAACACATGACATCTGAATCAAAATCGTTGGAGTCATTTTTGAGAAAATCAAAATTTTCGAAAAATGTTCCATGTAAAGGGTAATCTGGGGTGGGGGAATTTTCTTGAAAATCTTCGTGTCGCATCCTTGGAAAATACTAAACTCAAATATCAAGTTTGGTATTTATACGACCTTTCGTTTGAGTTATGGTGTTCAGTCACACGGGCAGTTTCTAAAAATGCAGTATTTGGATTCAAGACGCCTCAAAACATGTATTTGCGGTGAAATATCGGTATCGAATTTTTGGTGGAATGCAATACTTCTCCTAGTTGCTATAGGTAGGAGAGAAAGTAAAACTACCTGCATCTATCCAATAGTAAAGGATAAAAGTTGACTCTTAAGTTTTATTCTACTTTTTTCAAAGTTAGACAGTCATCTAATTCTGATTGATGGAAAATTCTATAAGCCTTTATCACACTAAAACTTAAATATCTTCGAGACATAACTTCGTGCAGTAAATCACCAAAACTTTGAGTCTAATAATCCTCACACCTCTGTATAATATCCTTGCAACCGCCTCTCATTCTCCTAGTTAGTTACAATTACATGATAATAAGCACATATCTTATCGTAAGAGATGTTGGAAAAGTCCTTCTCTACTCGAACATTTCTGGTATTTTCTCGGAAAATGTTCATTTGCACTTTTAGAGTTAAATATCTGAAATCCAGTGAGTTTCTTGCGTGATGTTTTCGTTTAGTTCTTCCAATATGTGGGGTTAGTTGCATACACTTTTTTATGTCATCAGAGTCGGGTAAATCTTTGTAATTGCATTTTGCGAAATGTCAATGACAGAGTAATATACTGACGCTTAAAATTCTTCTCTGACGAAGCATGGTTGCATTTACAAGATTATGTTTCGTCGTAAAATAACAGATACTGAAGTACAGACAAACCCGATTTTACACACGAGATTCCGTGTTACGCAGAAACTACTGTGTATGGTGTGCAATAAATGCACACAGAATAATATGGCCTATATTTTCTGAAGAAACAAACGCAGAGAAATACCGGATGAAGAAGGTGTTTTATTGTAGGAGTTGTACCACGCTTTGGGCGTCAATTTGAAGAAGTTATTGTCTTTACGTTGTTTGCTGCTACGTATGGAAAAACCGATTTGAAGTAGGAGTTGTATTATAGTTCAACTGTTGGGGAGCCGAACACTTGAAGTAGTTGCAATCTCACGTATGTTAAACAGTTTCCAGTAGCCTTCGCCCCCAGCTTTTTATTAATTCTTGAAACAAATTAAATAGTATTAATTGTTCTTTCACACAAGCCGTGTGTTGGACAGGGTTGGAAAGGTAGAACCAGATGACTGAAAAATTCAATGCCATAGCCGGGATTTGAACCACGAATCTCACGGATCTCCGGTCTCCCGGTTTACCGGAAAAAATGCGAATCAGCTGGAGAATTTAATGGCGTGCCGGCATGTTGCCATGGTAGCTCAGTGGTTAGAGCAACCGGACGGAGACCTGGAGATCCGTGGTTCAAATCCCGGCTATGGCATTGAATTTTTCAGTCATCTGATTCTACCTTTCCAAATTAAATAGCACTTCACTGATATAGAGAGCTGTAAGATTCTTTTATTTAATACTTGCACTTTTTAACGCGTATACTTATTTTTCGTCTCACACGAATACATATTATATTTCTCTAGAGGACGCATCACGCATCCGGCCACTATCACGGTCTGCAGGCAACTGAATATATTTCAACCGTCTAAACTTGTAAACTTCTGTATTTCAAGTCTCTGATTGGCTAATTCTACTCCAATAGAATACCTTCATTTAACTAAAGCTTTTTCTGGCTGTTGATTGGCTATTTTTAAACTGTCTCAAAATTTACATTATTGCTGCTCTAATAATGACTTGTAGTATTTAAACTCTCAAACTCATTATTGCTTCAAGGTTACCTCATTGTTAGCAACGTTTAACTTATTATTCTCACAGCTCCTACATTATTAAATTACGTAATTCATTCACATAACATTATTGAACATGTATACAATAATATAAGCATATGCAATGACTGTTAAATACATTTTACAAATTATTACATACACATATTGCTTCAAGGCGGGCTGTTATTGAATTTACATATTATATAATTTGACTGAAATCATTTAAATGTTAGAAATACTGCCTCACGGAGTGGCTTACACAATTTTTTGAACAGCTGACTGACGTTGGATGTCAGTCGTTTTTCTAACAAGACGTTTGCTACCGCGCGTACAGCTGATGAGTCATTAAGTTTAATTAGGAAATGTTTGAAGATAGGGTAGTAAAGAATTATGGCCCTCACGATCCCCTGATTTAAACTGTGTGCGATTTCCATATATCAGGAAACTTGAAAAATAAAGTGTATGCAAGAAACCTCCGTACGTTGGAAGAAATAAATTAAAACAGACGAGAAAATCACTGAATTTCACATATTGAACTCTCGAGTGTAAATGAAAATTTCTTGATGACGCCAGACAATTGTGGATAGAGGGGTACAACATTTCCATCTCTTATGATAAGATATGTGCTATTATCGTTGTATTTGTAACTATGAGAACGTGAGGCAGTTGTATGAATATTATAACTATCGGCGGGAGTTCCCTGTAGCAGCCGGCGCGCGAGCGGCCGTGCGGTGGCCACAATGTAAAAGAAAAGCACTGTACTTCTTCACAGAAATATATATTCCCTTAGAACGAAAACTGACCACAATGTGTTTTTTTTACAGAATGTCAAGAACGTTTAGTCATTTGGAATGTAGTAACGTATGACAAAAGATTCGCAGATACACCCATTTGACTTGCGCTTTGTTATAAAAGTTAATTTAGGCTTGTTTTACTGTGAGTGACAAAAGATTCTCAGGGTTATTATTTAGACTCTTTGTGTCAAGCATTGCTGTGAATTGGTTTTCGAACTCCCATTACTTGAATATACAGGGGGATGTTTCTAAACTGTCGGCATCCGAATTGATTATTTAATTTATTCGTGCCACTACGGAGCCAAAATGAGAGGGGAAAAAATAACGGTAGGGTTTTCTTTGTCGTGCTACATCTAAATTCCTTCGTTGCTAATATGGAGACCAAGAGATACAGATAATACAAATATCAGAACTGTAACGATGCCAAATGCTAAATTTGCATAATCCATTCAATCGATTTAGTTTCTTAAACACATCATAGTATTTGACACTGGAAGATGGACACTGTTCTTTAACAATGGTTTACTCAGTGTCGTTAGTGTTCCGCACTTTTCGAATGTCTTGGGATATATAGTAACTAATATATTCTTTTGGGAGATAACTCTGCCTCTATTAACCATATCCTTCAGTATATTAAATTAAGTGGATTCCTTAAAAAATATTTAACTCGTAAGCTATGCTTATTACTTTATCCACCGCTTACCTTGAGTAAGTAGAGGAAGTATTGCATCCCACCCAAAAAATCGATACCGAGATTTCACTGGAAATACATGTTTTGAGACTCCTGAATAAAAAATAAGAATTTTTTAGAAAAAGGTGAGTGAGAGAGAGAGAGAGAGAGAGAGACTCTGTCTCTCAACACAAAACTATCATTTACATATAAACATTTGTGAATTTTCTCAATGGTCCTAACGATTTTGTTTGAAGTACTATATGATCATGAGAAGTCGCATATCTTGAATTTTCTGTGAGTAACCTGTGGAGTCATCTTCATTTTGAATTACTTTGGTATAATTGTAAACCCGCAAGAGAGATAGACTTACCACAAAAATATGGATCTTGTTAAAGGACGCAATTTGTCATTCTTATGGCGTCATTTCCGAGATATTCTTTGTTATGGGTTTAAATTTTCAAGTGCTTATATGTACTCTTTTCGAGTGGTAGTTTTCTAATAATTTTTTTTCTCGTGGTCATGAAAGGGGCATGAAATTCCAAAGCCGTCACACAGTTTTTTTCTATCTTTTATTAATTTATTTAGCAACATCTCAATTACATTTGTAGTAAACTACATGCACCAGAAATAATTTTATATTATTTTTACAATGTAACGTCCATGCAAGGCCGATTTAGAAGCAGTCGATGCATAGAAGTCACAATTACTTAAAGAAAGAAAACTAGAAAAGTAAAATGCCGGGCCCATTATAGAATGTGCTGGAAATAAAACATTCCCCGGAGTAATAATTGTTTTGTACTACCAAAGCTTAAAGGAAATGAACAAGAATTTAAAGTAACTTTAAATAAAAGTAACAAACTATACCACCCCAAAGGTACTGAATATATTAACAAAAATATAGAAACAGAGATATGTTAAAGTTGAAGCACATTGCATTTGAATTTGTCATTCTCATACATCTCGTATTTGCCATTTCGAAATGGAAATAATATAATATAAACCTATGAGATATTAAATGCCGCTCCACACTGTACAAGAATTTAGAATTTACTTACACCCAAAGTACATGATATAAATAATTTAGACGAGGCCGAAAGGTGTGGGGACGGCCGCTCCCAGACATGAAGCTCGATTAAAGTCCTTCACTTGTCGTGGAGAACTGTCACACACTTTTCTCTCGGAGCATCGCTCGGGGTACGCACTGGGAAGGTCAGGTGATGACGTGGAACCAACATTAGCGCTGCCTATACTGGCGGAGAGGACACAACCTGGCGAGCGCTGTAGAAACCTGGTGCAGCCGGATTCTGGTGTAAGGCTGGCTGCCAGCGTAATAAGAAGCAGGGGCCCAAAAATGTAGCTCATGATTGCAGGTACCAAAAGAACTACGGTCATCTCTGCGAAACAGCCGCTCGGTGAAAGAAAGAGCCACAATTGGCTCAACAATAATTGTACATAGCTGTTGAGTATAAGCTATATCAAGATACTTTTTATGCTTTCTATTTTTCTTCTTAGTCTGTTATTATTATTTTTATTATCTGTATATGTGTCGCAAATTTTTCGAAGTCGATGCTTTTTATAAATTTCATGAATAATTTTACTAATTTGCTAAATTAGTTGCAGTTGGAGGCCAAGTTCCTTCTGTTATTTATGCGATCATGCATAATATTTCTTTCATTTGGCAGTGTTTTGCATTGGTAAATTAAGTTCCGCACAGTTTGGCTACCCAGGTTGCAAGAACAATGTGGGTTTTCAATTATCTTGAAACGGTAGAGCAGTGAAGCTCAACTTAATCTCTTGAGAGCTAACGTTAAAAGTCCATAGTTCAGCCCACCTACTATATTTGAAGAGATTGGCAAGGCAAACCATGAATGGGAAGGGAAACTACCTTCATCTCCTCTCTCTGTAAGGTTGGCCATCCCTGCGGTAGAGGTAAGATTTTAAAATCCATGTCCTGATATGGTTGCTATCACATAGCGTCATCCTCTTTAAAATCTCACTATCGCCTGGCCTACTGTATCGTACATCGAAAAGCGTAAATGTGATTTCAAAGTTTATCTAGATTAACAAGAAATAACTAGAAAGAGTTTTTGTAAGAATAGTTTGTAGAAAAATGATCAGTGTTATATTAATGCAACACATATGTGTTTTTACAACAAAATTTCTTTTCCGTGCGATCTCATCTTTTGAACCATGCAAGAAATGTGTTTTGTATTTTTGGTTTATGCATATTTTTGTTATCCCAGATTTGAATGTATTGTTATCTGTATCAGAATGTGAATAAATATATAGCAAGAGTATGGCACTGATGTGCAGTTGTGCGCCACGCAAATATTATTACCACTGGGTCTTCGGTATAAAATCTGACCGCTCGCACGGTGTTGTGCATCAGAGCCGATACCGGCTGGTTTCCCATACCTCGCACTCACGACAGGCTCTCTGTCCTTCAGTTACTAAGTCATTAGCGTCTGCAGTCCACTTTCATTTGCGAAGCTGGGAAGACAGTTAAATAAATGTTATTTTACGAATCATTACAGCGGCCGAGCTAAATCGTGTCACTCTAAATGTGTTTACTCGATACAATGCTTGTTTAGCTGTGGAAGGGCGACACTACACTACTCCGTGGTGTGGTGGTTGCCATGCTAGCCTCTAGTTCTCGAGGTGGCGGGTTCAAACCCAGCGGAGGGCGACGGATTTTTTCGGGCGCAAAAATTGTTAGCATGGCTTCCTTCGGAAAGGAAGTGAAACCGATGGTCCCGTGTCGTAAATTTACGGCACGTAAAGGAACCTCAAGTCTCTGAGCCGGCACTGGAAGCCTCTGAGCAAAATTTCCGGTCTTTCACGTCCAGTATATAATGGGACGCTAGGAATCACAACGGTTAAAGAGCGTTTATAAATAAAACTCAATTTAATTTAGTTTAATTCCAGCATTTGCTATGAGGTAAGAGTTAACACTGTTATATTTGTTTAAGAAGCGAAGATAGTATTGACACGGCCGGCTGTGGCATGTCGTGCTACGCACACGCAAAACCCTGCACGAGCGGTCAGGTTTTATACCGAAGATCCTGTAGTACTGCTTTAACGTGCTTGTGACTGTATTTTGGTCCCCAGGTAAAACGAATGCTTGCCTTAAATACATTTTGAATCCATTGCCACGCTCCGTAGCTCACTGTCGCAGCCTAAACACGTAACAAAGCGAGTATTGTTTCAACCCTGTGCAGACTGAAGTTATTGTTAACAAGAGCGTGTAAAATTAACTCCTAACCTGTAATATCAAATTTCAGGTATATTCAACAAATGGAGGCGTTATTTAGTCCGCTGATCTTCTATCAGTGTGTTTCAAGCACTTTCATCATCTGCTTTGTGACGTTCCTTGCAGCATCGGTAAGTTTATTAGTTTGTCATATGTATGTTCTGAGGGACCATTATGTTTTTCAAAAGCATTAGTTATTTTCTAACCTAATTAATCATTCCGAGAGTTATCTGATGCAGGTGTAACAGTTGCTAGCAAGTATTGTTAATACTGTAAAACTAAGAAGAAAAAATACATTATTATACTCAATCTTCTTATATTTTTGGGAACATTAATTATTATTAAAATTAAATTTTTGTTTGATTTAGATAGTTTATTTACTTGATTTTTACTTTTTCTACCACGTACATAAAAGGTAGAGAAGGCATTATTCCACCCAAAATTTCGATATAGAAATTTCATCGGAAATATATGTTTTGAGGCCCCCTTAATCAAATATAGCATTTTTGGAAACATGTCTGTCTATGAACAGCATAACTCAAAAACAAAAAGTCTGATAAATAACTAACTTGGTATTTAAGTTCAGTATCTTCCAAGAATGCGATACGAAGATTTTGAAAATCCCCCATACCAACTGCCCTTTACATGGAACATTTTTCGAAAATTTTGATTTGCTAAAAAAATGACTCTAATGATTTTGATTAAAATACCATTATTAAATATATTTTGAGGCAGTATTTTTAACACTTAAATGATTTCAGTCAAATTATATAAATAAAAATTCAATAAGAGTACGCCTTGAAGCAATATGTGTATCTAATAATTTGTAAAATGTATGTAACAGTCATTGTATATGCTTATATTATTGTATACATGTTCAATAATGTCATGTGGATATATTACGTAATTTAATAATGTAGGAGCATTGAGAAATAGGTAAAAAATTGCTAACAAAGAGGTAACAATGAGGTAACCTTGAGTAAATAACGAGTTTGAGAGTTTAATAATACTACTTCTGATTCTTGGAGCAAGAATAATGTAATTTTTATGACAGTTCATAAAAATAGCCAATCAAAAACCAGAAAAAGCTTTAGTAAAATGAAGGTATTCTTTTGGAGTAGGATTAGCGAATCAGAAACTGAAAAGGAGAAACATTTACAAATTCAGAAGTCAGTTGGTTGTAGACAGCGTTACTAACCAGACGCAAAAAGTGTCCTCGACAGATTTAATAAGTTTTCGTGTGAGACAAAAATAGTTTACGTATTAAAAAGTGCAAGTATTTAATAAAAACATCTCACAGCTCTCTCTCTATATCAGTGAAGTGTTATTTAAATCGTATCAAGCATTAATAAAAGGAGTGAAGTAAAATTATAATCTGTGTAAGCCTACATTCTTGTCGCATCACAACCCTGCTAAGAGAAACGTGTCTCTAACAATAATACTGACGCAGCCGAGGCAAACATAAATATAATATTTAAAGAAACAGTCAAATTACAAAGTTAATATATTTTTTTAAAATTGGGCAAAGGCCACCTGAAAGTACATTTGGGGCGAACACTACCGAAAATCGGGTACTATACTTATGGCTGCAATGAATTTCAAGCTCGGTTCCCCAAAAGTTGAAATATAATACAACTCCTTCAATACAAACTACCTCAAATTGACGCCCAAAGCGTGGTGCAAATAACGTAACAAACCATCTTCTCAAATTGGCGTCCATACGTGGGACTAATAAAATATCTTTCTCAATTTACATGACAAGATATATATCTTGAATTTTCTGTGAATAGCCTGTGAAGTCTTCTTCATTCAGAAGGAACTTTGTATAATCTTGTAAACGTTAAACGATAGACGAAAACCCACTACACAAAAACTGTAGATCTCTTTAAAACAAAGAATTTATCTCAAATAATTTTTTTGTTAAGCTATTTGTGAGATATCCGTTATTAATTGTCCGAATCGTTCATTTCTTGGTCATTCTTTAAAGTCCTTTTAACATTCAGTTGAACAGGAAACAGTATGGAACGTCCAGTTCTTAAATATTTGACTATCGCTATTCTGTTTGTGTCTACATTACGAAATGTGTAATGCAGCTATTTTTGCAAATGTTTATTTGGATTAAAACGTAGTAGATATAAAAATAAGGTTTACTAAGAACAGTTTGTATTCTCACTATACAGTAGAGGGTGGAGAAAGTCATATGAATGTATCATATCAGTTTGTTTTTAAAGATTTCGTGCTGCCAGTCTGAGGAATAAGTGCAGACCTGTGGCAAAGGAAGCTCGCGCAGAAGCATAACTCAGGCCGTATTACGTCACCATTCCCGGTGCGTAGCATGTACAGGTCTGCAGTGAGGAAATGCAGCAGTTGAGTTTGCTAGTCACAGTGAATGGGTTCGTATACAGGTCAAACTGCAAACATCGCCACGCGAAATCACACGCTCACAAAGTAGAAAAATAATATTCAATGTGTTACGGTTTTGTAAAGAGAAACGTGAAGGCCTAACTATTTCGTTAGATACGCTATGTTTATGTTTTGAGGGTCAGGCTATACTGTACTCTCGTTCAAGCATTATATCTCCTGTCTAAACCAAACTATGGCATACTAGCGATCTCACCCGAAAACTGCACTCTTTCAATTCCAAGTTTCATACCTCATACTCGGATAGTATATTGGTTACTTGTTTATGTTGCTCTGTATTAATGGGACCGTGTTTAGTTTGTGTTTATTGGAAGACGTTGTAGAATTTGTGATTAAAAGACTTTTTTTCCGCCTTCTACCTCAAAAGTATATCATTCTTAAATTGATTTTAGTTACAAAAATGTCATTTTTGCACGCCTTGCAGAAATGACTTTTTTGCAAGTTATTTACAAAAAAAAAGTTACAAACATTTATTCAACATATACAACTGATTTTTCATTTATTTAACAAATTTATTGTTATTGTACTGTTCTAGCTGTTACTGATATTTATACCGTGTGAACTTGAAGCTATAGCGGAAGTGTCAAAATCAATTTTTTACCTTGATAAGCCAGAAGAACTGTTTCGGATATCTTCAATTTCTTTTCTTGCCTCCACTTTGTTTGTTCAGAGTATTTTGAGGCAGTGGAAGGGGCAGATAACGAATTCGCGGCCGGTGAGCCAGCAATCACAAAAAGCGGCCACACGAAGCCGACCTGGGCGCGTTCAACCGGTTTTTTAACTTTCCCTCTCCACTGCCTCAAAAGACTCTAAACGACGTATACAAATTCATTATATTCTTTTTCGTATATTTTGGACACTTCAGGCGGAAGCTTCAATATCAAACTATCTGGCGATTCCTGTATGTCATGTGGAGCGACACCTTCGCTTTCCGAGCTCATGTTATTTAAAATTTTATTTAAGAAAATCCTATATTGCAATAGCTGTAAAATGGCGACCACACGGGACTTTGTTTAAGAGTATTTTCATGGAAATGGGCTCTAGCAACTCAGTATTCACTAAATCTGCTACTAACTCCACCGCTAATTATTATCAGAACTTCATTATTAATTTGTATTGCAGCTGTTACACTTAAAAATGACAAAACTGCGGGTACAATGACATACTTTTGAGGAGGTATCGGAAAAGAGTTATGTATCAAAACTTTTATGAAAGCTTCTTTTTTGAACTTTCGAGTTTTCAGACTGGTTCTAAAAATTCCACGCGCGACAGATTTAAAAACTACGTCACTTTCTATATAAATATGAATAAATATGTTGTTGTTATTGCTGATCTAGCTCTTTTTTCTTGCATGTTTTAGAATTTGTGTACTGGTATTACGTTTATCTGTAGTAATACCTCGGTGGTTTCCAAATCATCGATAAATTCTCGAATCATGAAGCGACAGAGTTTATCTAGAGCAGCGGTGACCCAAACTGTGGGTCGCGACCCTCAAGAGCCGCGGTATTCTATGTGGGGGGTCACAGTGGATATTTTGAATTATTAATAAATCATTTTTATTAATCATTATTATAACATGTGGAAAATGGAATTTAGTCACCTATTATATATTACATTTAAACAGAATCATGTTTTGTATTTAAGAAGCCTATTAATACTACAATTTCACAGTAAATGCACATGTACAATTTTGTGTAAACCATTAATTATTACACTGCACGTCAGGATGATTAGTGATAAGTATGAGCATTTTTGATATTAATTGATCGTGCAATGTCTGGATGTATATTAGTTGCACACATTATCTATTCCTAGATTTAGTCTTGATGTTTATCATTGACGAAAATACAATTTTGTAGAGGTTTGAGGTGCAGAATGGAACAAGCACGTTTAGTGTGGAAGACACCAGGGTATTTTGTTCTTCTTGCTAGCCAGAACTGATACACGTCTTCCTTCTGGAAAGTCAGTAATTTATCGTTAACTTCGCGCGAAAACTTGTAAATTAATGATTAAGCAGCGAAGTGAATGGAGGGGTCACCAATAATTTCATTATTGAAAAGGGGGTCGTGTGTGCAAGAAGTTTGGGAACCGCTAATCTAGAGGATTGGGGAATCATGAGTGGCATTTGCTAAGACTATTTTACGAATAAAATCAAGTGATTTATCCAAAGTCATCACTATAATAAAATAATAGAATATTTATATTTATTTGCAATATAAGTGTCGTCGTTTTCTAAAACAAGTTAGAATAGTATGCTCACGTTTTGTTTGATCGGTGCAACTTGATCATATAGGTATTTTCTGCCACCTGGTGTGCGGAACTTGCACTAGGAATTCCCTATTCTTTTATCTATGATTGTAAGAATGCTCCTAGTGGAGAAAATATGAAACAAGTAAAACCTATATTATCAGCGTTATAGATTATGGCTTACTTTAAAGAAAAGGCTGACAAATGTTAACGTTTGAATTCGTTGGTTTATTATGAACTTTATTTAAAAACATAATTATCTCGTTAATTTTATGGTACATTCCATGCGCTCTTCTCCGTTTGATTTCCTCGCACTGATTCTATAAAAACAATGTGGAATATCACAGCTAAAATACTACAAGAAATGTATTTAAAGGAATATCATATAAAGTTAAATCCAATTGAAGACCAGGAGTTTCAAGAGGCGAGAGATGCAAGGAATGCGAAATAAACTTGCTGGAAAAAAGAACGGTTAGTGCAGTCGGTTTAAAGTCCGAAGAATACGAAACATTGATCAATACTCTGGAAGGATTACAAATTAACTTCTTCCTTATCCTGCACTAGAATTGTCGTGCCCAATTAATAATCTCGTGTATATGTTCATTTGAAGCGTTACTAAATCTCGTTTGTTATTTTTATGTTTAAACGTAGTTGTATTGATTGTTGGTACGAGGGCTGTCCCAGAAGTACCCGACCTAACAAAGAAAACATTCAAATTTTGGGAAAAATCAAATTTGTTTCTCTACAGAGTCTGCTTTCAGCTCGATACATTTTTCCCAGCGATGTCCAATTGCTTCGTTACTCTATTTATAGTGAGAACCGTCGAGTTCTGCAAAATATCCAACTGCAGACACCACCTCATCATTCTTAGCAAATCTGTTACCACAAAGCGATTTCTTCAACTTTGGAAAAAGAAAATAATCAGAGGGGGCGGGGGCTAAATCAGGTGAATAGAGTGCATGAAGAAGCAATTCGAACTTTAACTCTTTGACTTTGGCCATGGCGATAGTGAATATGTGAACTGATGCATTGTCTTGATGAAACAGAACTTTCTTTTTCTCTAAATGCGGCCGTTTTTGCCTGATTTCATCATTCAAACGCTGTAATAAGTTTGCATAATACTCGCTATTGATTGCTTTTCCTTTTTGAAGATAATAAATGAAAATTATCCCACGCGCATCCCCAAAATCTGACGCCATGACCTTGCCTGCAGATGGAACTGTCTTCGCCTTCTTTTTAGCCGATTCTCCCCTTTCAATCCACTGTTTTGACTGTTCCTTCGCCTCAGGTGTGAAGTGATGGACCAATGTTTTATCCATGGTTATGAATGGACGCAAAATCTCGGTTTTATTGCAGCGAAATATTCTCACGACGCTGCATTTGTTCCATTGTGAGTAAACTCGGTACCCATCTTAAGCACAGCTTTCTTATGTCTAAATTTTCAGTCAGTATGCGATGTACGGCACTTTTTGAAATGCCTACGATGTCTGCTAGTTCATGCACTTTCATTCGACGGTCATTCAATACCATTTTATGGATTTTCTTAAAAGTTTCTGGCGTGGTCTCCTCATTTGGTCGACCACTGCGATGTTCATGTTGGCAGCTCGTCCTGCCTTGCTTAAACTCTGCCACCCAATATTTTACTGTTGTAAACGAAGGAGCAGACTCCTCCAGAGTAGAATCTAGCTCAGCTTTAATATTAGTTGGACTAAGACCTTTCAAATGCAAGTGTTGTATCACATAACGATGACCAGTTTTATCCATGTTTACAAATTTACTGAGTGTGTTCACATTTACTAAGCCAAACATTTACTAAGCAACGTAGCATCGTCAAACTTCAAACTTAAGCTTTAAAAGGTTGGTATTTCTACCATAATCATTTGTTTGAAACAACAAACACTATCTATACGTCAGGTTGGGTACATCTGGAACTGCCCTCGTAGCTGAGTCACTGCAGAATGACACTCCAACTTCTTCAGAGTATTAAGAAAAGGAGGCGACCAAAGAGGAGGTGATAAAGATACTTCGATAAACATTGAGTAGAATCATGGCCGTGATTGGTTCAAAAACAACATTCCTTTAAACGTGATTGGTCATCTCCCATTTGCGGCATGAAGATAGTCTACTTTTTACTTTCTATGTGTAAATGTGGCAACTAATACTATCTTATAGAAAACCTACGCCGCGTCCGAATTTTCCGAAATAGTAGTTTAAAGGAACATACATGTTTTGAGGTGCACTGAATGCATATAATGCATTTTCGGAAACATGTCCGTGTGTGTGTGTGTGTGTGTGTGTGTGAACAGCATAACTCAGAAACGAACAGTCGGATAAACACCAGCTTGGTATTTAGGTTCAGTATCTTCCAGAGATGCGACACGAAGATTTTCAAAAAAAACCCCCCACCCCAGATTACCCTTTACATGGAACATTTTTCGAAAATTTTAATTTTCTCAAAAATGGTTCTAACGATTTTGAATAAAATACCATAAGTTTGACATTTTTATAGCAAATGAATTGTATATCTCGAATTTTCTGGGAATGTCTCCAAAAGTATTCTTCATTGTGAACGCTTTTTGCATAATTGGTAAACCATAAGAGATAAAGTTTTAAGACAAAAAACTGTAGATCGCGTTAAAGCACACAATTTATGTCTATACATTTTTTTTATTGAGTGAACCATTTTCGAGATATTGCTTGTTATTCCCTTAAATTTTCCAATACTTATACTTTTACTCAAATGGGAATTCGTTATTCATTTTTTTTGTCCTGGTAATGCAAACAGAATGGAATACTCCACATAGCAACCGGCTCTTAAAATATTTGACTATCGCTTAAAGCCTATCAATTCCCCTTGCATCTACAAGAAAATTAGCAATAAGATTAATATCTTGATATCTCGATTAACATGAAGCATATGGAGAATAAGCGTTTGTAAAAATAGTTTATACAAGAGTAGAGAAAGTCATGTGAGTGTAACACATAGAATTTTTTTACGTTCTGCTTGGCTTTGGTGTAGTAAGTGGTCTATGGCTTTACTCTCCAACGTGTTAAAGGAGTGGAGAATGACGGAATAGGATGAAGGTTTGTTTAAGTTAATATCTCTCTCTCTCGTGACGTTTCACCTGGAAGAAACCAGCGAATTTGGGTATTACGAAAACAGAAAATTTATCTTTGGGCAGAGTAAAGGTAAATTCTGATTTTAAATGCTAAATTATATTGAGTTTTATTTATGGACGATCTTTAACTGCTGTGATCCTTAGCGTCCCATTCCATATTGGGCGTGAAAGACCGGTAATTTTGCTCAGAGGCGTCTTTATCAGGCTTGAGGTTCATTCCCATGCCGTAAACCTACGACTCGGGACCACCGGCTTTACTCCCCTTCCGAAGGAAGCCATGGTAAGCATTTTTACGTCCGAGAAAATCCATCGCCTTTCGCCGGGTTTGAACCCGCGATCTCGGAAACTAGAGGCTATCACGGAGGACGACATATTAAATGCTAAATTATTAAAATTGTATACATGCTTGAATTTTGGATACTGATTTGTTTCTCTCACTATTTCTGGATCTTAGAACCTTCAAAACATTGAATTTGGATATTTTAAGAAAAATGCACCACTTTGGGTTTAACGATCTTTATCCGATTAGATCATATCAAATGGTAAATTAAATGAGTAAAATGATGCCCAGGTGTGAACTTCGAGCTTAGATACTTGAAGTGCATCTTTCAGGATGAGGGAAAACCCCGGAGAAAAATTTATGCGGATAGCTCAACCTAACCGAGATTCGATCACGGGACCTCTTGAGTGGGAGGCAGACACCCTACTGCTACACCACAGTTTTTGTCGGCTCATGTATCTGGCTATAGGTATTCTGAGGTGTCGAGAATTCAAATACCGCTTGGGCGGCATTCCCTGGATAACGTCCCCTCATGGTTTTCCCTTACCTGAGGAGGCGAATGCCGGGTAATTCTAAGCTCTATGAAACCAGAGCTCATGTGAGCATTTATATACTGAACAGTATATAACAGTTGAGGTATATTAATCTTGCAAATGTTAGGTTTCCCAATTAAGGAAATGTAGAAATGGAATCTCCAAAATCTGCCGTTTATATGAGAGCATACCGAATGTTCATAATATAATTTTTTACTTTCTCTACTACGTATAGGAAGTAGGGGAAGTATTATATTCCACCCAAAAATTCGATACCTAGATTTCACCGGAAATATATGTTTTGAGACCCCCTGAATCCAAAAAAAGTATTTTTGGAAACGCGCGCGCGTGCGTGCGTGCGTGCGTGCGTGTGTGTGTGTGTCTGTCTGTCTGTCTGTGAACAGCATAACTCAGAAACGAACAGTCGGATAAACACCAAACTTGGTATTTAGGTTCAGTATCTTCCAGAGATGCGACACAGGTTTTCAAGAAAATCCCCTCTCCCAAGATTACCCTTTACATGGAACATTTTTCGAAAATTTTAATTTTCCCAAAAATGGCTCTAACGATTTTGATTAAAATATCATATGTTTAATATATTTTCATGACAAATGAAATGTATATCTAGAATTTTCTGAGAATGTCTCCAAAAGTATTCTTCATTGTGAACGACTTTTGCATAACTGGTAAACCATAAGAGATAGACAAAATGTTACTACACAAAAATGTAGATCGCGTTAAAATACACAATTTATGTCATATACATTTTTTTGATGAGTGAACCATTTTCGAAATATTGCTTGTTGTTCCCTTAAATTTTCCAATACTTATACTTTTTCTCAAATGGGAATTTGTTATTCATTCTTTTTGTCCTGGTAATGCAAAGGGAATGGAATGCGCCACATAGCAACCAGCTCTTAAAATATTTGACTATTGTTTAAAGCCTACCAATTCTCCTTGCATCTACAAGAAAATTAGCAATAAGATTAGCATCTCCAATAACATGAAGCTTATGGAGAATAAGTATTTGTAAAAATAGTTTGTACAAGAGTAGAGAAAGTCATGTGAGTGTAACACATCAGATTTTAACTATAGTACATACAGTTCCATAGTGATATTTTAATATTCATTTTAAACATGGTTTAATTAGAAATTTGTGCCAAAGTTCTGCATGTATTATAATTTTGTTGAGAATCCTCTTCAATACAAGATGTGTGAATCATTTTGGCTGCTGTGAAGGAAAGAAAAAGAAAATTCGAAAAAATTGCAACATTAGACGCCTCAACGGAGAGGAAATCGCTCAGAAAGTAAGGGAAATTTAGGAAGAAGAAGAACAAACTATTCGCATCACTGGCCTTTCCCCGACGCTGCTGAGACACAGGCACGATGCCGACTTCATCCAGATGGAAGGATTGTTAAAAGTCCGACAAATCTTGCCGTATTATTACAATCGCATTGAAGAAGCCCTCCTGCGTGAAGGCATTCGTACTATCAATAAGGAGCTGGCCTTCACTGATGATATACTGTATAAGTCACAGTTAATCAGCCACAAACTTGTATTTGGCGACTAGAATCGGCTGGATAATCTAATATCACTCATCGACGTTTTTTATTTTTCACAAGTTTTCCAATGTCGGGCTCCATGTTTGAGGTACACAAACGTAACACAGACACCAAGTTGTTATCAGTAATCCTGGCATGCTCTGTTGTTTTGATACTCTACAGTTTGGAAAAGAGCTGTCAGACATAAGTTGATCCGAATGTAGCTATGAGATGACATGTAAACCAACGAAAATTCGGAAACAAAGTTTCTGACATTGACTTATACAACTTCAGACCCAAGATGCCAGATGTTTATAGAGTGGTATTGTTTTGTAAATGTATTAATTCTAAATTCAACGCACCATTTGCTTCTGATGGTTGACAGAAAAAGGGCTATTGATAAGCCGCCATTCTAAGTCCATGGACTTTAGATCCGCAAATCTCGTAGCAAACTCTTTGCCTAGGTCTTCTATTAGCGATTTGCATTTTGTGTTGAGAGTACTATAATTTTCCATTGATCCTGACTGCAGATTTTCAAGGTGACAAATCGCCTTGTTGAATTTGACATCTCCACAGTGTACGTTTGACAATGAACGCTTTCACATTGTCTAATAGATTAACAATCAAGTTTTCCTATCCTGTAAATTGAGATTCAGGTAATTCAAATGCGAAGTCAAGTCTACAAAAAACGCTAGATCATATATCCATTCATAACACTACTCAACAATGAAAATGTTTGGAGATAAAAATAGCTTATTCTTATGTATTTCCACCCGCTGAATTAAAAGAAACGCCATAAAATGACCGATTTACTATGGAGATACAATGACATATAATTTTTTAGAGTCTCCATTTTAATTTTTGGGAAAGTTTGCTTTTGAGTGTTGGAATACGTGTCAACTGACAAAACATAACGTTCTTCAGCTGTTTGTAGATTATAAACAAATACTGTTGTGACTGAATTTAATTTTTTCTGCAATTAGTGCATAATCTCTGGTTTTCGAGTGATCTTAAAGTGTAAAATTTGTTAAATCAAAACGCCACAAAAATGCGTAATTTCAGTGAATAAGTTTTGTCATATTTGTGGTGAAGCAACATTTTCGTCGCAGAAACGTACCTAATCTGACGCCTGTTGTGAAGACTGCCTATCAGCATTATTTTGGTGGGGGACCAGGATAAGTATGGGCTCCACATATTTGTTGAACTGTTGTTCAGTTATACCACTGCTATTTCTATTTGACTCCACCTACAACGGCAGGATTGTCAATGAAGAAAAGAGGAACAGTTCAATGTTCGAATCTTCCATCTGCTATTCGACCTATTCCACATTCAGATAGTTTACCAGGTCCTACTCCACCCCAAATTCTGAGCTGCAGGAGAAAATGAAGACCGTTTGGAAGAAGAAGAACCCAGCAAGCCTTACACATCACATGACCTTGATTTTGAAGAAAAAGGTGATAAACAGCACAGACTGACTCAAGCGGAATTGAGTGATCTCATTTGAGACCGTGACTTGTCAAAGGAGAAGGCAGAACTTCTAGGGTCAAGATTACCAATGGAATCTTCTCCAAGGTAATGTCAGGATCTCACAGTACAGACGTCATTAGGATCTGCTTATCCTGTTTTTTTTGTTTGTTGAGAAGAAAAACAGTCTTGTTGTTTGCTGCGACGTTAATGGCTTGATGAATTATTTGAAATTGAACCGTGATCCAACTGAATGGAAGCTATTCATAGACTCCTTCAGGGTTATTTTCAAAGTTGTATTACTTCACAACGGCAAAAGTCTTCCTTCTATTTCTGTTGGTCATGCAGTTCACATGAAGGAGACTCATGTAAGCATGACAACCCCCTGGAGTCAATCAAATGTGCTGAACACAAGTGGAAAATCTGACGATCTATAGGTTATCACTGCACTCTTTAAGAATGCAACTGGTACATCGATTATTGCTGTTTTTATGTATGTGGGACAGTAGAATAGGAAGTCGCATTATATTCAGGCAAACTGACCTGCAAGAAATCTTTTCTCTAGCGAGAAAAAAATGTCATGTACCTAAAGATACACAATATGTACAACTGTAGCCTCTTGCTCTCAAAATATCTTCTTCCACCTCCTAAATATAAAACTGAGTTTGAAGAAAAATTTTGTCAAAGCTATGAACCAAGAAGAGCAGCGCTATAAGTACTCAAGAAACAATTTTTCTTCATAAGTGGTGCAAAAGTTAAGGAAGATACTTTTATGCCACAAATTTAACCTGTAAAGGATCTGCGTTTAACAGAGTTTTGAAGAGGAAAGAAAAGGAAGCTTGCAAAGCCTTCACGGGAGTTATTAATGGATTGAAAAGGCTTGATAACTGCACTCAGTTGGCGAGAGTACAAATATACCATCAACTCGGATGCAACAGGTCCGTTAAAATACAATTTCTCTACTCCCAACTAGACTTTTCCCTTCCCTTCCCTCTCGGTGAAAGATTCCACCAGGAAACTACTGTAATGGAACAAAGATACCAGGGCCACTGAAATGAAGAAACGCTTGCGGATTACTGCCAGTCTGTGTATGGGGATGGTCCGGAACTCAAGAGATAAGCCGAAGGACAACCACCTCAAGAACCTACTACACGATTCTCTTCAGACCCAACCGCCTGACAGGTATTATTCCATAAATTTAGAACTATTAGGAAGCCAGTCATTAAAAAATTCAAATGGACTTTTGTAGCGGTTCCTGCTTGGTAGGCCCCCACTACGTTGATGATGGTGGATGCTGTATTACGTACCTGTAGGTCGTCTTGATGACAGTACTCTTGTGATGTATCTTGAGGTTCTCGTAGACTGGAATCTGATGATCGTGTACCTGTATTCTTGTGTGTGTGTGTGTGTTAGTATGTTGTAATTATTATTTTATAATTGTGCCATGACTACTGTATTTGTGTCAGAGAGCACTTGTGTCTTGTCAGGCTTGGGTATGGAGAAGGTTAAAATATTTTGCACACACGTATTCTGTTAATTATTGAAGTAGGTATTTATTAGCTCCACATATGGACGCCAATTTGAGGAAGATGGTTTTTATTGAAGGAGTTGTATTATTAGCCCCACGTTTTGGGCACCAATTTGAGAATGATTGTTACGTTATTTGCACCACGTATGGAAACCCGATTTGAAGTAGTTATTATCTTTACGTGTTTTTAGCACCACGCTTTGTGCGTCGATTTGAAGAAGGTTGTTTATTGCTGCTACGTATGGAAAGTCAGTTTGAATATGTATTATATTTCGACTGTTGGGGAGCCGAACACTTGAAGTAGTTGCAACCGCACGTATGGTACCCGGTAGCGCTTGACCCAATTTTTAAAAAATATTAACTTTGTAATTTGACTGTTTCTTTAAATATTTAATATTTATGTTTGCCTCGGCTGCGTAAGTATTTATTTTAGAGACATGGATGTCTTGGCAGGGTTGTGATGCGACAAGAATGTAGGCTTACACAGATTATAATTTTACTTCACTCCTTTTATTAATGTTTGACACGATTTAAATAACACTTCACTGATAGAAAGTTGCGAGAATGACTGTAATATACACTTTTTATATATTGTTACATACACATATTGCTCTAAGGCGGGCGGTTATTGAATTTATATATTATATAATTAGACTGAAATCATTTAGGTGTTAAAAATACTGCCTCACTATTCTACTCGTATTTTAAATAAACCGCATGTAAATATTCACAATTCACTATCACCTTTGCCATGTTAAAATGTGTATAACTGGTAAACTTTAAATACGTCGTTTTAGCGTCTATTTAGAGGCGAGTTTATACGCGGCCTTCCTGCTTGAAGACCGACAAGCTTCTGTTAGCGTTCCCTCCAACCGTTTTCTTAAAGTAGGTATTTTAATTATAAGCATGTATCAATGTACCTGATTGGTGCTACTATCCAGTAACATCCAATAACAGTTTGTTACACACACACACACACACACACACACACACACCCACACACACACACATATGTTTACAGACTTCCATTGTCTTAATTATGAATCCAAGATTCGTTACATGCTTACCCAGATACTACTGTATTTCTGATAATTTTATATTACTGTTTATAGCTAACAATGGCCTTTCTCTCTTATATTATATTTTATATGTTATAACGTTATGTACTTTTTCTGTGTACATTATGAACATGTGTTTTTAACATCCTCTTAATTATTATATACGTGCAATATTATCAAAGAAAATGCATAACACGTAAAACTTAGAACAAAATATATTAAATAAAGAAACTATTAATGTGTTGATGCTGAGAAGCTGTGAATTAGATATCTTATTACATTAATGAGTTATTGTATTAGTTTATCCGTGGCTAGTACTGTATGTTGCCTCATTTTAATGTGGTCACATGTAATTAAAATGTATCGTTTTCTCTTAATCCATTCCATTAGTACTTCCATCTATTGTATATCATAGAAGCTAGAGTTATTAAATTTTTCTTTGTCATATTTGTTTTTCTCAACCCAAATTAGTAAAATTTGATCCGTGAAGTGAAGGAAACATTAAAAAGTTTTTTAATGCCCAGCGAATTAGAGAAGTCTTGAATTTCTAATCGCAGCATTTTCATAAATTCCTCAATTTCTTTACGGGAGTAAAAAATGCGCTTCAGCATACTGCCTCGATTAAGGCATCTTACATGACTGTAGTAGGCTTAGTCAATATAATTGGAGCCATTATTGAAGAAATTCTTGGAATTACCTGTGACGCAGTTCTCGTAAATGAATCGTATTAACTGTAAACAACTACTGACATTATCTTTTCTATGGCGACAGAATGCGCCCATAATGCCTCGCGATGAATAATACAATGGATCGCTAAACATCTGGAGAGTGTCCTTTTTCTACTAGGCACTTTCGTAATTCACCGTCAAATCCATTCTTGCCCTTCCATAGAGGGCGCTCCATTAGCCGAAACAGGGACCAAATTTTCCAATGGAAGCTCAACTTTGTTAATTAGTTTAGACTCCTTCAACATGATTTTATTAGCTCGTGTGATCCTTTATAGGTGCCATATCTAGGAAGTCTCCAAAGATAGCAAACCCAGAATAAATTTCTCTAATGAAAAAGCCAATTGTTCTGTGTCTTTTAGAATAAAAAGGTACTTGTTTTCCCGCTCACTGTTGAAGATTCGTTTTGGGGTCTTGGTTGAGGTTGGAGGTGAAGCAATCACTACTTGTTTTGAGAAACACGCTGGCACATGCTACTGGAACTTCTACTGGAAGTAGGGAAATGACATCACACCTTGGGAGTACTGTTCCCCAGGCTTGTTATAGGTGATAATTCCGCTGCTTACCAATTGGCGCTAAACACCAACCATCGCCCGTCCAATGTCTCAGTGCTGTAGCATTCATTTGGAGCTATAAAAGAAAAGTATTCTGGGAGTCCATGCAGCTGTTTACCTGAAAGTTTCTTTGCGAAGAAGAAAGCCACTGGCGTCGTATTTGGTGGAATGCCAAAGATTAGAAAACAGAGCAACCTATTTGCCTATGTATTGACTGTGAAACAAATTTACTGTCATCATTCTTAGTCATTTTCGTGTTTCTTTCTTAAAGTGTTAATATGTTTTCTTGCACTCTGCTCCCCAAAGAATGTATTACGTTTCTCGTCATACTGAAGCTGTTGTGCAATAGTAATCTCGTCTACTAACAAACTGCATATTAATTTAGCCAAGTCGTTTGGACACTTCAGTACCTGCTCCCTTGCGAACCTATAATCTTTCGGTGAGCAGTACTACCACGGTACACATTTTGATTGCATTCTTACTCCACCTACGTGTGCAATTGCTAAACTTTGTTACAACAAAAATGAATACTCAACACTATCACTGTCTTTGAAAGAATTTCTATGGAATGGTGATAGTTATTGTTCTCACAATACTTTACCTTTGAATGCAGGTCTTCTTGGCCGTTTTACATTATCTCTGAGCTCTTTTCGAAACCCCTAACTTACATTTCGTATATTATTTTGTCTTTCTAATTGTTTTAATGTGTAAACTAAGTAATCTTCTGTTTGAACAGCTTTGGAATTAAAAAAAATCTGATGTGTTATACTCAAATGACTTTCTCTACTCTTGTACAAAGTATTTTCACAAACGCTTATTCTCCATATGCTTCATGTTAATCGAGATGTTAATCTTATTGCTAATTTTCTTGTAGATGCAAGGGGAATTGCTAGGCTTTATGCGATAGTCAAATATTTTAAGAGCTGGTTGCTATGTTGAGTATTCCATTCTCTTTGCATTACAAGGACAAAAAAATGAATAACAAATTCGAGAAAAAGTATAAGTATTGGAAAATTTAAGGGAATAACAAGCAATATCTCGAAAATGGTTCACCCACAAAAATGTATATGACCTAAATTGTGTATTTTAACGCCATCTACATTTTGTGTGTAGTACAATTTTGTCTATCTCTTATGGTTTACAAGTTATGCAAAAGTCGTTCACAATGAAGAATAATTTTGGAGACATTCCCAGAAAATTAGAGATATACATTTCATTTGTCATGAAAATATCGTAAACATATGATATTTTAATTAAAATCGTTAGATCAATTTTTGAGAAAATTAAAATTTTCGAAAAATGTACCATGTAAAGGATAAACTGGGGTGCGGGGATTTTCTTGAAAACTTTCGTGTCGCATCTCTGGAAGATACTGAACCTAAATACCAAGTTTGGTGTTTATCCGACTGTTCGTTTCTGAGTTATGCTGTTCGCGCGCACAAACACACACACACACACACACACACACACGCACGCAGACACACACACACGGACATGTTTCCAAAAATGCTTTTTTTGGATTCAGGGGGTCTCAAAACATATATTTCCGGTGAAATCTCTGTATCGAATTTTTGCGTGGAATACAATACTTCGCCTACTTACCATACGTAGTAGAGAAAGTAAAAAACTATTTACGTTAGCACTGTTGTTATTTTGCTGTGATCTATGCTTAGGCTGTTGTTTCCTTCTGTAGCATATCATCATAACGTTTTTTTATAATTTATTTCCTTGGTGTTGTTGCTCTTTGTAGTTTGAGCTGGATAATTACGGAAAATAGTTATTACTGCTCCTGCCGTAAGTATTTTTATTTTACAGTCTGGTTTCTAATCGCGTTGATTAAAGTGTACGCTACAAATTACAGATGAATTGGATGTATTGTTTGGTTTGAAATATAACCGGGAAATTGCTTTTAACCAATGCCACTTTAACTCTTGGTTTACAGGAAATTCATGAATACTAACTCGTTTTGTTGTGCCCTTTGTGTTCCTACGAAACGGCGCGCAAAAATGAACCATCTGGAAAGAGCGCAAACAATACCTTAGCAATTGTGGCTTGCTAAGAATATTGTCCAGGATCATGGTCATGTAAATTTATACTTAACGCCTTTTCTCCTCTACCTAATGCATGTTAAAAGCTTCTACTACTTATCT
Organism: Deroplatys truncata; assembly: GCA_030765065.1. Lineage (NCBI taxonomy): Eukaryota > Metazoa > Arthropoda > Insecta > Mantodea > Mantidae > Deroplatys > Deroplatys truncata. Next base: position 202,493,458 of record CM060984.1, on the reverse strand, counting down.
TTAATAATCCACAGCAAACCTGGTGTATGTGATATCACTAATTATAATCACCACTTACTATAAAAAAAAAAAAAAAACACAAGCAAGCCCAAGAGAGCAATGAACAGAATAGTCGGCCATCAGCGTCTCTGCCGTCAGCAATCAAACTTCTTCCGTTCGCTTAGGCCCGTAAGGATATGAAATAAGCCGAGGCTGTTAAATAGTAGTGGGCTATGTTTAAAGCACAGGGTTTGTCATTTTTGTAGAGTTAACTATTTAGAGTTTGATTTGGTTTGAATTTTGATATACTTTTTGATCTCGGAAGTCGCTGTGCGTTAGTTTTTTCTGTTACTCGTAAAAAGAGCATGGATTTTCAAAGATGTTGTCTTTAAGTTATTTGCCCCACGCTTTGGGAGCCAATTTGAAGAACGTAAACTTTATGGTAGTGGTGTATTATATTTCGACTGTTGGGGAGCCGAACTTGAAGTAGTTGCAACCGCAGGTACGGTAAAAAGTTTCCGGTAGCCTTCGTCCCAAAGTGTACTTTCCGGTGGCCTTTGCCCCAAGTTTAAAAAATATTAACTTTGTAATTTTGACTGTTTCTTTAAATATTATATATTTATGTTTGCCTCGGCTGCGTCAGTATTTATTTTTAGAGACATGAATGTCTTAGCGGGGAATGGTGCGACTGAAGAATGTAGGCTTACACAGATTATAATTTTGCTTCACTCCATTTATTAATGCTTGGCACTATTTAAATAACACTTCACTGAGAGAGAGAGAGAGAGGGGGGAGAGGGAGATTTTTTAATTAATTACTTGCGCTTTTTAACACGTAAACTATTTTTGTCTCGCACAAAATACGTATTAAATTTCTCGAGGAAGCATCTCGCGTCCGGTAAGGAACACTGTCTACAAGCAACTAACTTCTGAATTTGTAAATTTTCCTCCATTTTAGTTTCTGATTGGCTAATCCTAGTCCAATAAAATACCTTCATTTAACTAAAGCTTTTTCTGGTTGTTGATTGGCTATTTTATAAACTATCACAAAAATTACATTATTGTTGCTCCAAGAATTACCAGTAGCATTTAAACTTTCTAATTCATTATTGCCTCAAGGTTACCTCATTGTTAGCAACCTTTAACCTATTATTCTCACAGCTCCTACATATTAAATTACGTAATACATTCACATAACATTATTACACATGTATACAATAATATAAACATATACAATGACTGTAATATACACTTTTTATATATTGTTACATATTGCTTTAAGGGGGCTTGTTATTGAATTTATATATTATATAATTAGACTGAAATCATTTAAATGTTAAAAATACTGCCTCATCACGTAGCGATATACTCTTTAAAACTCTATCGCTTTACTTACTCCATAATACTACGAAATGTATAAATGTGAATTGAAAGTATATCTGGATTAACAAGAAATAGAATAATAAGCTTTTGCACGAATATTTTATAGAGAACTGAGTAAAGAAAATCATGTGAATACAACACCACTTACCCCTCCAAGTTTCACTCATCCCCTCACTACGCTGCCCTTTTATTATATGCTTATATTGCTTCATAGGAACACAGTGGATCTGATAAGGAAGGCAATTTTCTACATTGGTGACTTTAGGGGAGTTTAAACACTTGAAACAAAAGTTTAATTGTCTGAGGCTGTGGATAAAGTATAGCCCCACTGCACGCAGATGTGCTCAGCGCAATAAACTGAGGACAAAACTAGGAACCGTTATCCCGAGAGAGCACAAAATGCGACAAAAAGACTGTAAATGTACCCAGGATGTAATTCACACTGGAGAAGCGACGAGGCCTCGGCAAATCTTCGAGCGAGGGGAAAGGGGCAACTATTGTTTCATGGACGATGGTCAACGCTTAACAGGTTCGATAAATATCTTACGGATCTGGGATAAAAATGGGTAAACGTTAACATGACCATATTTCATATTGTAACAGCCAAATGTTTAAGAAGTGGACGCTATGTGCTTCAGAGTTACAACACAAAAACGAAAGTTACAGAAATTGCTCGAAGTGGCTTCCTCTTGCTTCGATGCATGCAGTAAGCCTGCGTTCCATACTCTGGCGTACTCTGTTGAAAATCCAGTTTGGATACGTCCTCTCAAAATGTCAACATCAGGTACAGGAGTCGCGTAAACCAAGGACTTCAAATGTCCTCAGACGAAGAAATCCATTGAATTCAAATCAGGCGATCGAGCAGACCATGTAATGGATCTCCCTCGACCAATCCATATTTGCGGAAATCGATCATTCAAAAACTTACGAACGTACTGAAATGAGCTGGAGCACCTTCGTGTAAAAACCACATTCATTGGATGATGTACAGAGGCACATTATCAGTTAACCGAGGCAACTCATTTCTGAGAAACTGGAGATAGGTTTGTCCATTCAGTCGCGGAAGGAAGAAGTGGGGACCAATAAGGTGATCATGAATGATTCCACCCCAAACGTTGAGAGAGTACCTCTGTTGATGGTTGTCCTGTTGTACTTCATTAGGATTTTCAAATGCTCAGTTATGAGTGTTATGAAAATTGAAGATGCCGTCGCGAGTAAAACCAGCCTCATCCGTGAATAAGATACAGGCTAGGACATTGAGGGACAGAGCGCACTGCTGTAATATGCGTTGACAGAAACATCTTCTTGGATCAAAGTCCGCCTCATTTAATCCTTGCAGAAGATTTTCATGCAGAATTCTCCAGATAGTCATATGACTAACTCTTTCCCTTACAGCCATACGTCTTGTGCTTTGAGATGGGTCTGCATCCCAGCACGAAGAACTTGTTCTTCAAGCTCAATGCCTCGCACCGCTCTTGGTCTCCAATATCCCTAGTACTCCTCTCAAATGCGCCATCTCTCTCAAGCGTTGGTGAATTTGTGCAAATGTTCTTGCACACGGTAACGACCTGTCAGGGTACCTTTCTGCATAAAGTTCACGAGCTCATGCTCGCCATACGTGTAGTGCATATCCGTCTTTTCACTCATGGAATACATCTTAGACCTATAACAACGAAACGGTTGATTTTCAGACCCATGTACACATGAACTTTTTTTTACTGTTTTGATGTCAGGAACACGTCCCCCAAAATATGATACCAATAGATATACATCCAATATATAGTCACAACTACTGATATTAATTCTTTAATGGCTGAAGAATTTCTTGGGCTGACATTTAAGTCTTTATCTAAGGTGTAACGAACCCTTATTACATGCTGACTTATGAGTAGGCAAATCCAGAACTCTTGCTTACGTTTTTTTTGGAAAGGTAGAATCCACGACTGAAAAATTCAATACCATAGCCGGGATTTGAACCACGGATCTCCTGGTCTCTGTCCGGTTGCTCTAACCACTGAGCTACAATGGTAACAGGCCGGTACGACGTTAAATTCTCCAACTGATTCGCATTTTTCCCGGTAAACCCCAAGGAGATCCTAAATTGTGTTGAGATGACATACCCCAATGGCGGCTTACAACATTGTAAGTACTTTTAAGTTCCGGGCTTCATAGTTTCAAATACTATTAGGCCAATTAATGGAATTCCTCACAAATGCGAAATAGTTGGAGGAATTTAATGTCTTGTTGGCATGTTGCCATGGTAGCTCAATGGTTAGAGCAACCGGACGGAGACAGGGAGATTCGTGGTTCAAATACAGGTTACGACACTGAATTTTTGCGTCGTCTGATTCTACCTTTCCAACCTTGTGCAACACATGGCCTGTGTGGAAGAACAATTAATTACGTTTTCGTTTTCTGGCAATTCGAAATCACATACACAGGTGACCTCTTCTAATATGCAACTGACTGCATGAATGTGGGCACATTGTTCTATTTCATACTTCCTCGATTACTTATATGGCCACATAACGAAATAAAGGATCACGCAACCGCTGTTGTTTCATTCTTTGTATTGAATATGGATAACTTGAAGTCAACTGCTTAAGAATTCCAATGCCTGATTATTGCTAATCAGTTTAAAATTATTAAGGAGGGGCGATATATTAAGTATATTTGACTTAGTATTGGCTTCTGCGTACCAATTCTTAATTATTTCAATACATAAAGTTAACCACTTGAGCACAATCATTTTGGATTATATTAAATCAGCTTTAATAGTAAGTTTCTCTCTCCTATGCCAAGCTCTCTATATGCTTCCAAAAGTAGTGAAAGGATGCTACATTTCAAAGTGACTTCATTGCTGGTATGCGAATATAGTGCCTTGTTTATATTGTCCAGCTAACCGAAAATTTCTGGTCGTTGGTACAAATGATCCAATAAGTACTGAACTGATTAGTCAATGTGTGAATGTGCGTGTTTGTATGAGAGACAGTGCTGATGCTTTATTAATTTATCCCTTCAATGAGGCTAAAGAAAACACAAAATACATTTGAATGTTGTCGTCATTTCTGACACTTTCCATATAATCTATGACCTTCGGGGTTACCCCATTCCACCAAGCGATGACTGGAGTCATTTTTGAGGTGCCATGGTAGGGTGATGGTGAGGATGGCGGTTGAATGAGAGGACCTACAGCTCTTACCGTGGACTCCGAGCCAGTTGAACCTTATGGATACTTCACATGAACAAGTCAGAGGCATGGATAAGCCGACTTAGTCATCACCCCAGGGCCGGGAACGAACCTCTGACCCTCAGTACGACAGCCGGAAACGAAATCGCTATGCTACTCCGAGGCCCACATTTCAATGTTATATTTGATAAATGTTTGTGCTGCAGCAAATTTTGGCCTTTTATCAATGATTTTTTTTTGATTTCAGAGTTCGTTGGAGATAGCATCATTGCTAAAATGTATGGTTTATCTCATGGTGGCTACTTTTCAAATATGGTTGTACTGCACTTACGGAGACGACATTATGTCCGAGGTAAGTGCAAAAATAAACTAAATCCATTAGTTCTCGTTTCCTTACAATGACTACGAAATATACCGTTGGCGTCCCTCCAGGCGAAATACATTCGATTCCAAATTCCATTCTTACAGATGAAGATAGGTCATGCAGGCTTTGTCCTCTAACTCTCTCCTACCTATCATGCCACTAGGTTTCCCATAATCTTCATCCGCATTTTCATCTAGCGTAAGAATTGGGAATAGACTCTTCCTCCTTAGCGAAACGTTCAGATATCCCTCCTAATATTAACTTGCCATGCTAATTGAGTAATAAATAGATTTTATTGTCGTTAAGAAGTTATACAATGATGCAGTAATTTGTATCATAAATTATTTAAATGTAAAGAATGATTATAGTATGAATATGCATTTTTGTGTGACATTGATTTAAGATGTTTGTTGATTGTAATTATTGTTGAGAAGTAAGTTTATACGGCCTTACTGAAACTAACAATAATAGCGTGCAATAATGCAGCGAGGGGGTGAGCTGTTTATCATTATTAGAGACGAGGAAGTTACGTAATATTGGCACGTTTTTCTTTAGAATTTGCTGGAACATTTTCCCTAGAGCATATATATTCATAATTTTCATTGGATATAAAAATAGACGCTAATGTTGGCGCGTTTTATTAGCCAATAGCAGCTCAGTTATAATCTTTAGGCATATCGGGGTGTAGGAGTATAAAAAGGGCTAGGTTAGAGGTAGACCCCGTCAGTTCATCGAAAATCTTTGTACACTACACGTCGTTTTCAGGTCAGTTCACCAAAAAATATTTGTACGCTACACGTCGCCGTCAGTTCGTCGAAAACATTTGTACGTTACACGTCGTCTTCAGTCCAGCAGAAATATTTGTACAGTACACGTCGGCTATCGATTCGCAAGTTACGCGTAGCAGAGTTATGAAAAATCTCAAGTGGTAAAGTTAATTACACAAAAAGTTCAAGTACGCGAATTAAGAGTGATCAGTAATGAAGTTATTATAACAGTTTCAGTTTGGCGAGTGTCAAGATCAATGTGTAAATGTGATAGTGAATGTGTTCGACAATAAAAGTGTAAAACAAATTCTTTCATTAGTGTTATCTTTGGATAAATGACTCCTTTCCGTTTACACAACCTGTATAAAGAGAAGTGCTCGACCAAAAAGATAATAGCTAGCCGGAGGACAGTGAACCAAAAATTAAATAAAATAACAGTAGCATTCTTTCAAACAAAAACTAATACTGCCGCAAATTGCTGACACCAGATGGAGCTAACAAACCTAACAAAGAATCATGTCACAAAATGGCTTCACCACGTGGAGTAAACACAAATACACAAACAACGTTATAAGAAATACCGCCGCAACAACTGCAATAGACAAAATCAATACAGTAAAATAAAACTATTGTATACGATGTATTGAATTTACAGAAAACAGAAAAGAAACACTGTTGTGTAGAGCATTTTTGGGTTGTAATTGGACAATTATATACTGTCAATAAACCGACTGAATATTATGATGAAGCTTATTAAAGAAGCGATGAATGAATGTTAGAACATTGTTTTTTGATTGTATAACATAGAGGATTTGCAAGTTCACTGCCACAAAAGTTCAGGTGGTTGTCTAGGACGCTAGGAAATCAGGTCCTGTATAGTTTGAGGGGATCCACAGAAGCATGTATAATCATCTGTAACATTGATCTTACATCGCTCGAAATAGGCCTCAAGTTGGCCATGGTTAATAAAAACTGAGTAAGCACAACGTTCGGTACGAATATATTCCTCTGGAGTTGATGCTAGATCTCGGGAACAAACTATTTCTCTCGTAACTTGTCCTTTCTGGATTGCGGTACATATGTTCCGGTGGAGAGTTGTGTGATTTTTAATTTTAATTTTCAGATAACATATAAGAGCTGTATCACAGACTTCCATCGTAGATTTTACAGCTTCTTTTACTGTCATGTAAACCAATGTAAATGATGTAAACCAAGCCTTATATAGTGCCTCCGTTTTATGCCAAGGCCACACTGCCTCATATGCGTATCGACCGAGACGGCAGTGACTTCGGAATTATGCCACTGCGCAGAGGCGGGGCAGGACGTGTCAATGGTACGTTTATGCTGTGGGCTGTCTCAGTCGTTGCTTTGTCTTCGTGTTGTGAAGTGTTTCGACAATACGTGTGTTGTGTGTGATTTCCTTAGGAATGTTATTTTCTTACCAGTCCACGGAAATGCCTGCCAACGAATTCACGCTTTAACAGCGTATTTTTATGTACAATACATACTGAATTATGTAAACAATGTCGGCAGCAATTTCCTGGTTATCCAGTTCCGGGTAGAGACACAGACGTTTGGTCAATAAATTTAGGACAACGGGATCGCTAAAAAAGTAACCTCCGCACCATAGACGGATTTAAGGACAATATAAAAGCAGAAAATATGAACATTACGCAAGAAGAACTTGTGCGTGTGAATGGTAATTTTATCCGACGATGTCAAGAATGTCTAGGCGTAGATGAACACCACTTTCAACAACACTTATAACAAGTGCATAATGTTACTAACACTCGTAACACGGGAGTTACGGAACGGAAAACCCCGCAGTATAGCAGACTGTGTGCGGAGCACGCATTCGTGCGATGCGCGGCCTTAGCATAAAACGAACGCACTGTACAAAATTTACAATATTGAAACAATTTAAGAATGCCGTAAATTGAACGTAAATAATAGACTATTAAAGGCACTGCGAAGTGTTTCGGGCGACTTTTCCAGAAATATCCTATATATCTTCGGAGAAACATCTCTGCTTGGTTATAAGCTAGGGCCAGAGAATGTTTACACACGTTCAGCAACCCTTACTTATTAAATCAATATGAAATCCAGAGCTATCCGAATTCCTCTTGCTTTCTGAAGCAGCGTAATGCATTCTGGCCAGACAAGTTACTAAGCTTTCATTTTCACTCCTTTAAGCCTGCTACAGATCTTCAAATTTGGTCAGTCTAAGTTTACCTTATTTGCACTGAATGAAAGCAAACCTATTATCTTGCATTTTATTCTTATTACACTTTTCATTGTCGGCGCGGTTAGACCGCTAGCCATTTACCAAGGCCCGGGTTCGATTCCAGAGAACCGTATGTGGGAATTGTGGTGGACGAAGCGGCGTCTGGGTGGGTTCTCCGATTTCCCCCGCCAATCATTCCACCAGCTGCTGCATCACCCTTTCCTTCATCCATTTCACCGTCACTTCAAATTATCTCCTTTCTCGCTGTCATACCGAGCTTTGGGCTGATCACCCATCCTGGTCCTTCTATCTGATCCATAGGCCTTATCTGCTCCCCGGCAGGCGTCTGACCCCAGGCATTGGCTTGTAAGTTCTAGGGGGGCGTAAGTCCTTCAAACAGGGAGGGTAAACCGAGAAAGAAGAAGATACTTGTTCATTGGTTAACTTATTTTAGATTTACCTCAGGTCAGATAAAGAATCACTAGGATGGGCGGTGTCAGATTTTAGGGAGATGAGATTACATGTGTTGCATTCACATGACTTTCCTTATTCACTTTTCTATTTACTAATTTTACAAAATCTTTTTCTTCTGCCTACTTCTTGTTAATCGAAACAAAATTGAATTACGCATTTACGTATAAGGGTACACTAGGCTAAAGCAATTGTCAGATTTTTAAAAAAGTTTGTTGTTAGATGATGACTTTGAAATTTCATACTCTTTGCATGACCATGAGAACACGAATAACAACTTTCTAATTGAAAAAAGTATAGAACTTCAAACCGACAATAAAAAATACATCGGAAATGGTTGACAATACAAAAAAGTGAAATTATCTTTAGCAAGATATACGTTTTTGCATAGTAAGTTTCGTCCGCCTCTTACGGTTTACCCATTACACAATCATTCAATATAAACAGGACTTCAGAAGTTATTCCCCAAAAATTAAAGATATACATTTTATTTGCCATGCAAATATCTTAAACGCGTGTTATTTTAATAAAAATCCTTACTCTATTTTAAGAAAATAAAAAAATATCGAAAATGTTTCAATTGAAAAGGTAGTTTTGGGTTGAATGACTTTCTTAAAAATCTTTATCTCGCATCCTTGAAAGATGCTGAACTTAAACATCAAGTTTGGTATTTATCTGAGTTTTAATTTTTAAGCTTAAGATTGTTTACATGCACGCACCCACCCACCCACCCATTTTCCAAAAATCCTTTTCTTGGATTTAGAGAGCCACAAAACGTGTATTTCCTGTGGAGACTCGATATAGAATTTTTGGGTGGAAGCAATACTGCTGTATAGGTAAGCAGCAGAGAGAGTAAAAATCACTGCTGCACTTTGCTGGGTTATGATTTTTTATTTATTTATTTTTTGTTTTGCGCGTTAGCTGTTGTTACGGTAGTAAAATATATCATGATATTTCACTTTATCTGCATGTGGGTATTGAGCCTTCAATCTCCTCCTCCTCGTACACCTCCTCCATTTCACGATTAGGCAAGTCGCCTGTTCAGAACTTAACAGCACATTGGATATAAAGAATGTACAAGGCACTGGAAGAAGCAAGAATACTATATGCAGTTGAAATTCGGGAGGGGGGATCTGAATTAAGCAGGAGAACATACCAGAGCTACAGAACGTTCTGTAAAGAACTATTGGGGTTACCAAGATCAGCACAGGGGGAGGTAGCGTTAGTGGAATTACGAAGAACAAGAAGAAATGGAGTGATACTGAAAATATATTGAAATTATGGTTTAGATGCTTGAAAAAAGATGAAGGGGAAACTTTAGGGATATGTATGGAACAACAAGAGAGTACGAAAATAAAAATACCTGGTGGACAGGATAGAAAAAATTATAGAGAAGATAGTAATGGGAGATATTTGGAGAGCAGGAGAAAGAAATAGCTACGGCTTCTGGATAACAGTAAGAAACAGAGTAGAGGACATAGAAAGACAAGAGATCTGGGGAAGCTTAGAGAATAAAAAATCATTAGGGTTCTATAGGTTAGTAAAATGGAAATGGGGAAGAGAAGGGTATGTGGATTATTGTAATAGAGCGGAAAAAGAAGTGTTTGCATGGATGAGAAGATCAATGTACCTGAGAGGGCTAAGAGGGAAAAAGCGGAATTTGTGAAGTATGCGGAGGCAGTGAAAGCACAGAACATTATATGACAGAACGTAAAGAATTAGCGGAATGGAGACAAAAGTATGGGAGGAAAAATAGTGGCAAATAAAATGTTGACAAAAAAAAGGAATAAAGAAAAATGAGAATATTGGGGAGTTCTTAAAAAAGTAAAGGAGAAATGTATTAGAAAAGTAAGAGATAAAGCTTGAAGTGCAAACGGAGGAGGGAGAGAATGGATCATAGGTGATTAAGGATAGCAAAGGCTACTCAGCTGAGCCATAAGGCCAGGGTGCCAGGCAAAATGAGCAGTATAGGTAGAACATAGCTGACAAGAAAATTTGTACATAGGTCAAATTAGTTTACAAGTGAAGTATTGTAAAAAAGGATTGTGTATAAAATATGTACAAATAAAGTTTATTCATTAATTCACCACCAGCAACCATCTCGGCCTCTTTTCTTTCGGGGAGTCCTGAATTATTTGGTTAATGGCAAATTACAATTGGAAGAAAGGTCTTTAACATTTTTGTCTCCGATATCCATAGAATCCTGGTGAGCTAGTACACGAATTCATGGACAACCCGTATAAGTACTTATACTATACGTTCCCTACGCTGTAATCTTCTTTTTTCTTGTTTTAAGTCTACTTCTGTTGCATTTCTTATAATATTTTAACGATATTTCTCCAAAAGAATTTAGTATTAAATAAAACTGAAATACAGCGAAAGTTTTGGAGTAATAACAGAATGTTCACAAAATGTAGGTCACCATACGCGCAATAAATAGCATCTATGCCAAAAAATTGAGAAAGGAGTATTTTAGGAGTTGTATCGTATTTCAATTGTTGGGGAGCCGAACTTGTAGTAGTTGCAACCGCAGTATAGTAAACAGTTTCCGGTAGCCTTTGCCCCAAATATACTTTCTGGTGGCCTTTGCCCCAAGTTTAAAAAAATTAACTTCGTAATTTAACTGTTTCTTTAAATAGTATATATTTATGTTTGCCTCGGCTGCGTCAGTATTACTGTTAGAGACATGGATGTCTTGGCAGGGTTGTGGTACGACTATGAATGTAGGATTGCACAGATTATAATTTTACTTCACTCCTTTTATTAATAATTGATACGATTTAAATAACACTTCACTGATATAGAAAGTTGTGAGATTCTTTAATTAATTACTTGCACTTTTTAACATGTAAAACTATTTTCGTCTCACATGAATACGTATTAAATTTCTTGAGGACACCTTTTGCGTCTGGTAAGTAACGCTGTCTGCAACCAACTGAACTGATTTCAACCGTCTAAACTTGTAAATTTCTGTGTTTCAAGTCTCTGATTTGCTATTTATAATCCAGTAGAATACCTTCATTTAGCTAAAGCTTTTTCTGGTTGTTGATTGGCTATTCTTTATAAACTGTCAATAAAATTACATTATTGCTTCCAAAAATCACAAGTAGCATTTAAACTCTCAAACTCATAATTGCCTCCAGATTACCTCATTGTTAGCAACTTTTAACCTATTATTATCACGGCTCCTACATTATTAAAATTACGTAATATAGTCACATAACATTATTGCACATGGATACAATAATATAAACATATACAATGACTGTAATATACGCTTTTTATATATTGTTACATACACATATTGCTTTAAGGCTGGCTGTTATTAATATTTTATATTGTACAATTAGACTGAAATCATTTAAGTGTTAAAAATACTGCCTCAAAGTCCCTTAAACATAGTTTATTCAATATTGTCAAGCTAAATTTTAACTGAGAATTTGTTGTGAACATCTGGAATGTTTTATTCGGTCATAGTCATTCCTCATTTTTCCATAAAATGATGGAGAACCAGGCATCTCAAATGTCATATTGGCTTATTTTACATTGAAATGGATAAGCATTAACTTTTTAATTGAATTATTTTAAATGTTTTGACACTTTTTGTTCTACCACACTATAATACGCTGATTACATATGACGTATCTGAACTGTTGAGGCTTCCATAATACTTCAGCGACTCATTATGACCTTACTTGACGAGCCCGTACTTTTTAACACTTTCAAAGCAGCAGTACACTGAGATCATTCCTCAGATATACTATGGCATATATGTATTTAAAATAAAATAAATTCTGTTGATTGTAATTTTAATATTCTAATCGATTAAGTCCATTTCTTTTGCTTCAATGTATATTCTTTCCACGTTACCTGCAAAAATCAATAAATACGACGTGGACTTACCAGTGCTTCCATCTGTTGGTTACTTTCAAACAGGCTCAAGGTGTTGCTATCCGATCAGCATTTAATTGTATACAATTAACAAGGTAAAATCTTTTTGTAAAAATTCGAAATTTTGAAATTATGGTGTGGTAGACCAAAAGCAGTATTAAACTTCCCATAATGAATTGCAGACTAAGAGCTGAGCTCCCAGCTCGCCTGCATCATTCTTCTTGCCAACAACTTCTACTTCCGCTTTGTACTGCTCGCAGCCTGCAATTCAGTGTGTAATGGTAATTAAGATGCTCGTATGAAAATTAAGGCGCATCATAGAATAGAGGAAAGTTCAAAGTTTTAAGCCACACCTATTAGTTCCATTCAGTGCCTACAGGGGCACTGTTTCTTTACGAGAAAATGGCGACGCCACAGGATAAGTCGTTTTATGTGCTGCATTATGCAAAGAGTGAGTCCATTGTTTCATTGCAGCGTGCATTTCTTTGCAAGTTCATCAACGAGCCGCCTCGTCATAAAAATGTACAATTGATACAATAAACTTCTAGAAGATGGTTGTGTAAGCAAACAGAAAAGCATTGGTCGTCCTCGCATAACATATGGTGCTCATTTTGAACAGAAAAAATAAAATTTTGAACTTTTCTGTATTCACCATATCGTCGTTCATTAGAAATAAATATTTAAAGTCTGTTCCTTCTTTTTGAATAACCCTGAATACTATTGTGAAATTGCTTGTTGGTCAACATGACATATCGAGCCACCTGTAGCTGTTGCTGAGCCAATGGTTCATTTTGACAGAATCGTATCTGAATACGACAGCTGTTTACTTCGACTTGCACTTGACTTACTCATACGTAAAATCTGAACTGCATACTTTTTAAAGTGGAAAACGTTACCTCTCACATTGTAACAAAATTGTCTTAAGTATGAAAAATCGCTTTCCGAGTGAAGCTGTACATATCCGAGTTTAAAAAATATCAAAGTAATAATCCTATACAATTTTAGATGTCTTTCAGAATATTCACAATAATATATAAGAATGGAAATAAACATTTTCACATTAACTTCAATTTACAGTTTTGCTTGCTGTTTCATACAGAGCCTGCAAGTCGGAGATGCAGCGTTTTCATCTGATTGGATTGGAAGTTCTACAAAACTCAAGAGAAACCTCATGATGATAATCATGATGGGAAGACGTCCTTTGCGTGTCAGAGCTGCCCAGTTTTATGCCCTATCCTTACAAACTTTTGCTTCGGTAAGTGACACGATGATAGCCTTACATTTAAAACTTAGAATAGCAGTACCTCCATTCAGTACATTTCGATACATGGTAAACAAGGTATCGTTCCAAGTAGGGGAAAGGCTCCTATATTGAACCACTTAAGGCTAAATAGTAAATAATTATTATAATTTCCAATCAAAATTTTCAGAAACACAAGCTTTGAAGTGACAAATCCTTGCGCTATAAATATCCTCAACACAATTTAAAATTAATACAATTATCAAGTAAATAACATTTAAAAAGTGAGATGGTGTAAATCGGTTCAAATTAGGAACGTGGTACTTAAATTGAACCACATACTTTCAAGTTTAAAAGTATTATTATTAATATGAAATACATATATTTTACTGTACATTCAAAACAAATATGCTATCAGCAACAAAAATTGAGTCCAAAATTATGATAAGAATAGCAATTTCCTTGAAGATTTTGTATTTTTATATAATGACAATCACTTGGTTTTTGGAATAGGTATTATTTTCAAATATAGAGTTTTTACTAATTTTTGCGCTCATACAAAAGAGTCCAATTATACACAGTCTTCACAATAAAACACTTTCTTCTTGGCACTAACTTTTGCACACTTTTGGCGAAGCCATATCCTACAACTCATACACTGCATTTCAGACAATTCACATAATCATGTCATCCACTGTTTATGACATGATCTTTTTTAACTTAGAATATGATGTGAATATTTATTCACAAGATATACTATTCGCAGTTGAGCAGTCCTAGAACTTCAATAGGTTTCCTAAATTGGACCAGGTCAATATAGGGTTCAAACAGTGGTTCAGTTTAGGAGCAACGCCATTTTGGAAGCTTTAGCATATATGTGACAAGGAGAGACGCTGCTTGTAAAAACGTGTGCAGGAATATTGTTGCTAAATAAACACTTCATAACATGTAACATATATAGATCTCAAACTTATCTAATTGGTAGTATAAGCTTAGCTAGAGGAGTCAAATATTACTTCTGAAGCACCACAAAACACACAACACTTCATACAACTGAAACCACAGCTCAGAATGCAAAGTCAACAAGTCCAAGCCTTCATAACTGTACACGCTACACTTCTGCTAGGAGTATGGTGACATCTGTCGAACAGTTTGGAAAATATCGGAGCGGTTCAATTTAAGAAGCGGTTCAAATTAGGGACCTTTCCCCTACTACTTTTGTGCCAGGACCAACTACTCATTAATTATGGGCTCATTTGGTTTAAACTTGTTGCATGGTGAAAGACAGTCTTTGGAAGTTGTTTGAGTATCTGTGCCATTTGCAAGGAAGGAAAATTTTGTGCAAGTATCTTTACATGTAGGGCCATGAAAGAAAAGAGGGAGAATTATCCAACACGATTCTTTAACGCACCCAATACAGGGCGATTTGTGTACTGTACATATGATCGGAGTTCAAATATTCAAATACTTTTCCCCCCGGCTTTGATCTATCAATTTTTGTAAAACCCAGCGTTTCATTCATTGTGACGAACATCAGAGGACTGTTATGTTGGCAGGCAGTGATTATTTTTATTTTATATGTAGATCCTTCAACGGAGTAGTTAATTGTTGATCGCCGAAAAGGGCGATTGTAAATTGCAATGAAGGCCTCTAATCAACAATGTAAATCACACTAAATCATTAAAAGTATAGCAAGTAAATACCACTGGTTGTTTTTATAGTTAATCTGTAAACTGCAATGGAACACTACACTATATTCACTCTTAGGTTGATCCGCGGCAAAACAAACCCACGTAGTCAGTGCACCGTGTTGCAACACGGTATCAATGCGCCCAGGAAAGTAGTCCCATACTAATCTTCGAATTTTAGAATGAATTTATCCTTATATAGTATAATATTCTATACAAAAACATAGGATTTTATTTAACGCTGATTTATACCGTAAAACAGAGCTACAAGTCCCATGATTCAATTTGTATGAGTTACCTGACATCTGGGTAGCGCAGAATATTGTTTACAGCCAGAAACGAGCAGTTGTGTTTAGTATCATGGAGGACAGTGAATTCGCTCTTGTGTTTTCGTCGAATTACGTAACGCATTAGCCGCGCAAACCATTGACTAGTGGTGAAGAAACAATAGTGTTGAATCTTTATTATAAGTTATGTGAGAAATATCCAACACTTTCTACGAAAGAAATGGCGAAATTAACTTCTGAGTTCACCGGTGTTTCGAGTACAAGTATAAACAGTGCTTGTGCAGAAAAATATGAAACGAGAAAAGTGGTTACACCCGAAATAAAAAAGAAAAAGAAAGCATATGAAATACGTGATGCAAGAATGTAGTGATCTTGAGAAGAATGCAATTCGCGTAACAGTGCACAATTTCTTTTTTAAAATGAGCCGCCAACAGTTAATAAAGTGCCACTTCCAGAGAGCGAATAAATTAAGTTATCGCATACATGTTACTTTATTTTTCGCTCATTTATTTTAGAATTAATTATTATTATATGTGCAAACGTTTGTTTTGTTACAATTAATCATTCTTATCATCTAAACAGAAATGCTAGTCACCGCACATGGTCTGAAAGTGTGACAGTATTTTTACTGCGAATGGCGGAAGGATGCATTATAACGGTGCACTGGTCACCTGTGGTTTGTTTTGACGCGGATCAACCTAAGAGTGAATACAGTTTAGGAGTCAGATGTAGATTGCTCTGAGAATACGTGTTGAAGGTTTTGCACGAATTGTACGGACTGCATTGCATCTCCAATCTTTATTCGTAGCTCTTTTCACTTTACTTCCGTAAATATATCTTAAAACAGCACAGAAATATTTAAAATCTACCATAAAATTCAGTTTATTTACTTATTTTTACCTCACTCTGAAAAATATTGGTGTTTTTGAGAACGAGAATCGATCAGTTTGACTCTGTTCATAGTTACTGATTTGCTTTTCAATATATCGTTGATTTATCGTGAAAGACTTTTTCCCGCGTGTGGATATTTGGTGCTGTTTATTTTGACATAGAGATCGGTCTGATATGTCGCAACTCTTCCACGGAAATACTAGTATATACAGATTAATGGCAGAGATTAAATTTTGCATTGAAATAAGAGTGAAAAGATTCACATGGATTGGTAATTTGTACAGTGTTTGCTGATATGGCTGTTCATATACTGGGAGGAAAATTAGTACTTTTTTTACTTTCTCTACTACAACGTATAGTAAGTAGGGGAAGTATTGTATTCTACCCAAAAATTCGATACCAAGATTTCACCGGAAATACATGTTTTGAGATCCTCTGAATCCAAAAAATCTGACGTGTTACACTCACATGACTTTCTCTACTCTTGTACAAACTATTTTTACAAGCTCTTATTCTCCATCTATTTTATATTAATCGAGATAAAAATTTGCAGAAACGATCTTTTGTTATGCAAAGGGAATTACATTTTACACATAGCCACCAGTTCTAAAAATGTTTGACACTATCGCTTAAGGCCTACTATGTTCCCCTTGTTTTGTATTTGCAAGTGCAATAGAGAAATACAGTAGCCTTTAAGCATAGACATATATCTTAATAGCTGGTTGCTATGTGCAGCACCATTCCCTTTGCCACAGATTAATACTCTTTGCATATCCAAGACAAAAAAATGAATAATGAATTCCCATTTGAGAAAATAAGTATTGAAAAATTTAAGGGAATAACAAGCAATATCTCGAAAATGGTTCACTCAAGAAAAAAGGTATATGACATAAATTGTGTATTTTAACGCGATCTACATTTTTTGTGTAGTAAAATTTTGTCTATCTCTTATGGTTTACCAGTTATGGAAAAGTCGTTCACAATGAAGAATACTTTTGGAGACATTCCCAGAAAATTCAAGATATAAATTTTATTTGTCATGAAAATATCTTAAACATATGATATTTTAATGAAAATCGTTAGAGGCATTTTTGAGAAAATTAAAACTTTCGAAAAATGTTCCATGTAAAGGGTAATCTGGGGTGGGGGGATTTTCTTGGAAACCTTCGTGTCGCATCTCTGGAAGATACTGAACCTAAATACCAAGTTTGGTGTTTATCCGACTGTTGGTTTCTGAGTTATGCTGTTCACAGACACAACCACACACACACACACACTCCCACGGACATGTTTCCAAAAACGATTTTTTTTTGGATTCAGGGGGTCTCTAAACATATTTCCGATGAAATCTCGGTATCGAATTTTTGGGTGGAATACAATACTTCCCCTACTTACTATACGTAGTAGAGAAAATAAAAAGCATTTTTGGAAACATGTCCGTGTGTGCGACTGTGAACAGCATAACTCAGAAACGAACAGTCGCATAAACACCAAACTTGGTATTTAGGTTCGGTATCTTCCAGAGGTGCGACACGATGGTTTTCAAGAAAATCCCCCCTCCTCAGAATACCCTTTACATGGAACATTTTTCGAAAGTTTTAATTTTCTCAAAAATGGCTCTAACGATTTTGATTAAATTATCATGTTTAAGATACTTTCATGACAAATAAAATGTATATCTTGAATTTTCTGGGAATGTCTCCAAAAGTATTCTTCATTGTGAACGACTTTTGCATAACTGGTAAACCATAAGAGATAGAGAAAATTTTACTACACTAAAAATGTGGATCACGTTAAAATGCACAATTTATGTCATATACATTTTTGTTGTTAATTGAACCATTTTCGAGATATTCCATGTTATTCCCTTATATTTTCCAATACTTATGCTTTTTCTCAAATTTTAATTCGTTATTCATTTTTTTATGTCCTGGACATACAAAGAGAATGGAATGCGCCACATAGCAACCAGCGTTAAAATATTTGACTATCGCTTAAAGTCTACCATATTCCCCTTGCACCTATAAGAAAATTAGCAATATTATTAACATCTCGATTAACATGAAGCATATGGAGAATAAGCGTTTGTAAAAATAGTCTCGACAAGGGTAGAGAAGGTCATGTGAGTCATCAGACTTTTTTGATATATTTTTAGACTAATTGTGCGTTGAGCAACTGGTAAGTCTTTAAATTACTTTTCACTAAATGCATCAAAATAGAAAACATCTTATAATGTTTGCGTTTTAGAGTAGAGGTCTTCGGCACAATTTAAAACTTCCTTTCTTTCCAGTGCAATTTACTTCCGCTCGTGGAAATGTAGGAATTCATGGAAGGGGAGGGGAAAAATCTCATTTATGATTGCGGATGGAAAAAACTTCTTGGATAAAAACAGGAATCCACGATCGTTACGATTTTAATTCTTCCTCTTTGTTACGTATATTATGGGTAATTTATGTATCTATATTGCTTCTCTATGAAGTCTAATATAGTAGTGTTTGATTTTGGAGATGTCCTTTATTTTCTCCTCTATCACGTGATTTGCAACTGACGATTATTGCAGTAAGTAGAGGAAGCATTGCGGTTCATAGAAAAATTTGATGCCTATATTTTACCAGAAATACATGTTTTGAGGCTCGCTGAACCAGCGCGTATATCTGTATCTGTGAACAACATAAATAAATAACGAAAAGTCCGATAAATATCAAACTTGGTATTTAAGTTGGGTATCTTCCAAAGGTGCAATACGAAGAGTTCAACAAACTCCCCTACCTTAACTACCCTTGATATGGAAAATTATTTAAATGTTTTATTTTCTCAAAAATGTCTTATAATTTTGACTAAAACATCATACATTAAGATGCACAAATAAAATGTATATCTTGAATTTTTGGGGGGAATATTCTGTGAACTTCTCTTAATTCTGAATGACTTTTGTATATCTATTAAATCGCAAGATATAGACAAAATAGTGCTACACAAAAAACATACCTGTTTAAAGCACACAATTCATGTGAAATAATCTTTGTTATGGATTTAACCATTTCCAAGATATTCATTTTTATTGGTTTGAATTTTAAAATACTTATAATTTTCTCAACAAAAGCTATCATTGAAATGGCAAACGCCACACAAATTTCGACATAAGTAAATTGTGTACTTTAAACGACCTCTATCTTTTTTGTGTACTAAGATTTTATCCACCTCTTAAGGTTCACAAATTATACAAAAGTATTCAGAATAAACCAGACTTCACAGACTATTCCTAAAAAAAATCAAGATATAAATTTTGTCATACATACATCTTAAATTCACAGTATTTTAATTAAAATCGTTAGTCATTTTGAGTAAACAAATAAAAATGTTCCATGTAAAGGGTAGTTTGGGGTAGGAGATTTTCCTGAAAATCTTCGTGTTACATCCTTAGAAAATGTTGAACTTCAGTACAAAGTTTGATATCTAACTTTTCCTTTCTGATACTGTTCAGACACACACACGCAAGCGGACCTATTTCTAAAATATTTTAATTTAGGGAACCTCCAAACGTGAATTCCCAGTGAAATTTTCATATAGAATTTTTTGTAGAATACAATACTTCCTTTACTTACTACAGGTAAGTGGTAGAGAAAGTAGCTAGATAAGGCTTTATTGGTATCAAATTATTAATGTTATGACACAAATGCTTAATAATAACTAATTAATTAATTAATTTGAAGTTTATTTATAGACGTTCTTTAACTGCTATGGTTCTTAGCTATCCTAGGTCCTCTGCTATTCCTAATTATGATTAATGATGTACCATTCAATACTGAATCTAAAATCATATTATTTTCTGATGACACAACTTTTATTCATAATAATGCAAATATACAGTATCTTGAAACTGAGGTTCAAAATAATATAATATATGCATCACAATGGTTTCAAGCAAATTATATTTTTCTTAATGATTCTAAAACTAAAAATATAATTTTTACTTTAAATAATGTTGTTGTCCCAAAGCTTTGTATTGATGTAAAGTTTTTAAGCATTTTTATTGATAGATTTTTAACGTGGGAGTCACATATTACATTTTTATGCAGAAAGTTGTCAAGGGTTTTATTCTTGATGAGGAACTTAGTCAATTGTATACCCTTTGAGTATATACGTGTCTCATATTTTGCACAATTGTGTACCCTTTGAGTATATACGTGTCTCATATTTTGCATACTTTCACAGTATTATTAATTATGGTATTTTACTTTGGGGTAATAGCTCATATATCCAAGATGTATTACTTCTGCAAAAGAAAGCTATAAGAATTATGGCTAAATAACTACTAGAACACATTGTAAACCTTATTTTAAAATATATAATATTTTGACTGTTATAAATTTGTATATTTATACTGTACTGGGTTTTATGAAACAGAATCAACATATGTATGACACGAGATCCAATATTCATAATTATAATATCCGTAATGGTCAAATGATTGTTATTTCTCAGCATAGACTTAAGAAAACTTCTCAAAGTTATTTCTATATTGGCATTAAACTTTTTAATAAGCTACCTCAAGCTGTAAAAGATTTTCCTTATAAAATATTTTGTAAGCGATTGCATTCTTGGCTTGTGGATAATCCATTTTATTCTATTAGTGAATTTATTGATTTTAGTGCATCTGATATTGATATTTAATTGTTACTTTTTTGCTTTAAATGTTGCACAAAGTGTGGTTTATGTTGTATTATTGATTTGTATTATTGTATATACTGACAATGTCTATTGCAGTTATATAACTGTTTAATGACAATAAATTGATATTGATATTCCATATTAGGCGTGGAAGAACGGTAATTTTGTTTTAGAGGCCTGTTTTTCAGGTTTGAGGATTTTTTACGTGCCGTAAATCTACGACCGGACCACCGACTTTACTACCCTTCCGAAGGAAGCCACGCTAAGGATTTTTACGCCCGAAAAAATCCATCGCCCTCCGCCGGGTTTGAACCCGCAACCTCGGGACAAATGCTTAATGCATGGTGTATTGACCTTATATGCATACTTAAGATACACTTTAAAGCTGACAAAAATAAACAAAACAAAAAGAAAGGAAAGAAAGAAAAGAAAAAGAGAGAAACTTACCTCTGATTAATTGAACAAATTTGATCCGGCTTCTCACACTTTAGCCAGGAAATAGCCCATGTTTTTCCAGTTCCTCCGGTCAGCCAGTAGATACAAACATGCCAGTCTTCTACTAGCAGGACTTAAGAATTTTTCTGTGGATGTAACTGTTCGCTAGTTCTTCCATTGTGAGCATTTCGGCAAAATCTGTACCACGCCTCAGGCGGTCGTGGTAAATAAATCACAGAGGACCGCTATTATGTTACATTCTTTCAGCACTCCATAACAGATTGCAATCCAGTGCAGTAGCTCAATCTATTAAGGTTGTGTTCCACTTCTATTGGTAATAAAAATGGGTGTATTTATTTCCTTCTGCCTTACCGATTTGCAGTAAATGTCTTTGCCACATGTTAGGACTGCACTCGTAAAAGAGGAGATATCAGTAAACGCTTGAGCGATATCGCCTGTGTGGAAGTCTCGATACCTGAGTATGCACCGCTATCTGCTAAGTGACTGGTAATTCTTTATTTTTCATGAAATCAGAGATAAACGAAATAGCTCATTGTGAACTAGTCGTTTACTCACACAAAAACCTGAAATTTCAAACGAACTAGTTCACTGAAATCGACTAAACAGTTTATTGCATTACACGCATGGGCATATACGCACAATGTGGTGCTTTCACCGCACTTGGTAAAATTGCATGTGAAATATTCAGCAGATGACAGGGCAAATGCCTGTTTAAAGGCACTAAATGACAGCACTGCTCCAGAATTCGCCTGGGAGAACGATATAAGGGACGACTTTGAAGCTAGTCGGTTAAAAGACTTGGGCATTTACGTCTTTGAACACAATTACACTGAATTGAATAAGGTGAAATCCGTGTTAATTTAGTAGAATCCACATGAGAATTCGTGGATTGTACCGGAGGTGGGGGAAGTTTTCCTTAACTAGAATGATTCCCTACCCTTCGCAGAGTCTGAAAGTATGGTAAAGGTGCTTAATCACGGAGGGCCCTAAAACCGGAGCAGAGTACGCACATAGACCAGTGAGTCCCTTTGTGTTTCGAACATGATCCCTGAGAGGGAGGGAGGGGTCAGGTAGAGACACGAAGGGCGATCAGGAGACGATGTGCGCAACCATGGACCGGTCCATAACCTTTCCAGATAGAACGCTTAAGAGGAACCTGCTGAGTGAGAACCTGAGGGCTGAATTTTCTGGTAATAGCCTATGGAGTCCTCTTTATTCAGAAGGAATTTTGTATGATCTTGTATAACTGGTAAATATTAAGCGATAGACGAAAACATAGTACTCAAAAATGTAGATCTCCTTAAAACACATAATTATTTCAAAAACCTTTTCTTGTGGCATCTGTCATTTCCGAGGTATATTTATTAATGGTTCTAATTTTCATTACTTGATCATTCTCTAAGTCCTTTCAACATTCACTGTTTCTCGTAATTCCATGGAAACAACATGGAATTTTAAGCCAGCATATAGAGTCCAGTTCTTAAACATTTGACTATCGTTGTTCTCTTTGTATCTATAACGAAATGTGTAATATAGCTATTTCTGCAAAGGCTTATTTGGATTAAAATGAAATAGAGAGAAAAATAAGGTTTAGTAATAATAGTTTGTATATCCATTAATAAGCGATAGAGGGTAGAGAAAGTCATATGAATTTAACACATCAGGCTTTTCAACATTTAACAATCGCCACAGACTCCTGTATCACACCTATACTATAATGAAACTATTTCTGTAATAGTTATCTCGAGTTTTATGAAGTAGATATAAGATTCTTATAAGAAAGCTATAGAAATAATAAACGACAGTGGCTAGCAAAGGTCCTGTGCATGAAACACACATTTTTATGTAATAAACTGCGTGACATTTATTCAACAACTGTTGTTTCCTGTATGTTTAAATATTTGAAGGTGACCATAGTAGGGAGTGGTACGAGTCGTTGATAGGTGAAGTGATAGTCACTTATTGATAACACTAGTCTGAATGATATCGGATGATTGAAAACTAATGTAATTTTGATTCACTTTTTCATGCTGATTTCAGAACTGCTTTTAGTATATTTTCTATTCAGTTTTTTCACAATTTCACTTAAAAATATAGATTTGAGCCAGTGGATGATGAGTATTGTTGAAGGGAAATTTGTCACTTCTTGGAGGGAAATTTATCAATACAGACTTGTAAGTCTTTAGGTTGTTACACATGTAGATGCTGGTTGCTATTTGTAATTTAGGCATTGTTATTAATATCAGAGGCTTGCATTACCAGTGCTATATCGTGATTGAAGTTATAAATACATTATGTCTACACGCAAGTGTGTGAACAATCCAAATGTTTTCTGCTACATTTGTGGAAATTATACAGTGCTTCAGCAGAGAACTGATATAACAGATTTGTGAAAAAAGTGTACCATCTTATTTTAAAATCAAACTTGGTGATCAAGACAAGACCTGGGCTCCAAAGACAGTTTGCTGCTATTGTGTTGAGAGGTTAAGATTGTGGATAAAAGGAAAGAAATCATGCCTGCATGGTGTGGAAGGAGCCTAAAGACCACCTTAAAGACTGTTATTTCTGTTTAGTTAATGTTCAAGGGTGCAATTCGAAAAATAAGAAACACCTTTTGTATCCAAGCATTCCTTCAGGCATCAGGCCAGTTCCATACGGAGAAGATCTGCCTGCTCCTCTTCATCCAGCTGTTTTAGAGAACTTGGAAGAAGCTGGTGTTGAAAGTGAACCTCATGCAAGCACCGAAGACGATTCTGATGATGTCTACCGCCCTGAATACGACGCGACTCCACAACTGTTCTCTCAGAATGAACTAAATGATCTAGTACGTGATTTGAATTTGTCTAAGGAATCTGCAGAGTTACTAGGCTTCCGTCTTAAAAATTAGAATCTTCTGGAACCAGGAACACATTACTCATAATACATACACAGAGAACAAGAGCTAGTTCCTTTTCCCTCACAGATCGAGTCCTTGGTTTACTGCAATAACATTAACGAGTTAATGCACTTTTATGACATTGAACATGATCCTACTCAGTGGAGACTTTTTATAGGTTCATCAAAGAGGAGCCTGAAAGGCGTGTTACTGTATAATGGAAATGTGTATGGGTCCATTCTTGTCGCACATTCAGCTCAAATGAGAAACTTTTAACAGGTATCCAATACGAGGAACACAAATGGCGTATCTGCGGTGATTTCTAAGTTATTGGAATACTATTAGTTCAACAAGCTGGGTTCACAAAAATGCCTTGTTTTCTTTAGGAATAGGACAGCCGGGCAAAGTAAAGATATTGGAGTGTGAAGGTATGGCCACAGTGGAGAAACGTATTGCCTGGAACTAAAAACATCCTGCACGAACCGCTTGTAGAGAGACAAAAGATGTTGCTTCCACCACTACACATAAAATTGGGCTTGATGAAGCAATTTGTAAGAGCTCTACCACAGGATGGACCCTGCTTCAAGTATCTTTACAATACATTTCCCTTCATTACGCAAGATAAATTAAAGGCTGGGATTTTTGTTGGTCCTCAAATAAGGAAATTGATGAAGAATGAAGATTTTGAGAAGACATTGAATGAGAGAGAAATAGAAGCATGGATCGCCTTCCGATCAGCTACTGAAAACTTCTTAGGCAATAACAAAGAGCCTAATTACAAAGCCATTGTCGAAACACTGTTGGAAAATTTCAAGAAGATGGGTTGTAACATGAGTGTAAAGGTGCATTTTCTGCATTTACATATCGCCTACTTTCCAGAGAATCTGGGACATTATAGTGAAGAGCAGGGTGAACGTTTTTACCAAGATATTAAGGAAATGGAGAGGAGGTACCAGGGGAGATGGAATGAAACTATAATGGCCGACTACTGTTGGATGTTGAGGAGGGACAGTCATCTTCAAGGATCTGAAAGGAAAAAAAAGAAGAGAAAGTTTGGAAAAAAATTAAATGAACCATTTTGGCTTCTTGTTTTGTTAAAATGTAGTCATGAAATAAATAAGGGGAGTTCTTGAGAATATTCTTAAAATGTTTCTTGAATAAAAACTTACCTTGTGTGAAATGGTATTTGAATATTTTTCTACGTTCATTAGTAAAATTATCAAAAAATTACTTCTTATTTTGTGTAAAAACCTGACGTGATAGAAAAAAAATCTGATGTGTTACACTCACATGACTTTCTCTACTCTTGTACAAACTATTTTTACAAACTCATATTCTCCATCTATTTCATATTAATCGAGATAAACATCTGCAGAAACGATCTTTTGACATGCAAAGTGAATTATATTTTAAACATAGTGACCACTTCTAAAAATATTTGACTATGGCTTAAGGCCTACTAATTTCTCCTTGTTTTGTATTTGCAAGGGCAATATAGAAATGCAGTAGCCTTTAAGCATATACATATCATTTAATAGCTGGTTGCTAGGTGCAGCACCATTCTCTTTGCCACAGATTAATACTCTTTGCATATCCAAGACAAAAAAAATGAATAACGAATTCCTATTTGAGAAAATAAGTATTGAAAACTTTAAGGGAATAACAAGCAATATCGCGAAAATGGTTCATTCAACAAAAAATGTATATGACATAAATTGTGTATTTTAACGCGATCTACATTTTTTTGTGTAGTAAAATGTTGTTTATCTCTTATGGTTTACCAGTTATGCAAAAGTCGTTCACAATGAAGAATACTTTTGGAGACATTCCCAGAAAATTCAAGATATACATTTTATTTGTCATGAAAATTTCTTAAACATGATACTTTAATCAAAATCGTTAGAGCCGTTGTTGAGAAAATTAAAATTTTCGAAAAATGTTCCATGTAAAGGATAGTCTGGGGTGGGGGATTTTCTTGAAAACCTCGTGTCGCATCTCTGGAAGATACTGAACCTAAATACCAAGTTTGGTGTTTATCTGACTGTTCGTTTCTGAGTTATGCTGTTCACAGACACACAGACAGACACACACACACAGACACACACACGGACATGTTTTCAAAAATGCTTTTTTTGGATTCAGGGGGTCTCAAAACATATATTTTCGGTGAAATCTCGGTATCGAATCTTTGGGTGGAATACAATACTTCCCCTACTTAATATACGTAGTAGAGAAAGTAAATATGGAAGTTATTTCTGGAATCAGAATAAAATTTTGATTCAAGAACACCTACTTTTAAGAAATCATCTGACAAAAAGTTTGAAAATACAGACTAGTATAATTTAATAACAAAGGATATTTCGTCTCTTCTTAAGAAAAATCTGACGTGTTACATTCACAAGACTTTCTCTAGGCTTTATTGTTTTTAGTGGCTATAAAAATTATTCTTGTGAAAGTTTATTTTAATATCAACTAATTTTAATACAGATAAACCTTTGTTGAAATAGTTACTTTACACGCTTCATTATATACGAAAGCAATAGCAACAATCAAATGTTGACGAACTGGATTTTGTATACTGGCCTTACTCCTTCCATGCAAACACGAGAAACAACCGAATGTCGACAGAACTTTAAAATAGCGACAAAGTTGACGCAGTAATTTGTCACAAATTATGTAAATGTAAAGAGTGATTATAGTGTAAATATGCATTATTGTGTGACATTTATTTGAGATGTTTGTTGATTGTAATTATTGTTGAGAAGTGGGTTTATACGGCCTTACTGAAACTGACAATAATAGCGTGCAATAATGTAGCGAGGGGGTGAGCTGTTTATCATTATTAGAGACGAGCAAATGACGTAATATTGGCGCTTTTTTCTTAGGAATTTGCGGGAACATTTTCCCTAGAGCATATGTTTTCGTAATTTTCATTGGATATAAAAATAGACGCTAATGTTGGCGCGTTTTATTAACCAATAGCAGCTCGGTTATAACCTTTAGGTATATCGGGGTGTGGGAGAATAAAAAGGGCTAAGTCAGAGGTAGATCCCTCCGGTCCATCGGAAACATTTGTGCATTACACGTCGCTGAGTTCAACAGAAACAGTCATGGTGAATACATAGCATACTTTATCGATTCGCAGGTTACGCGTAGCAAAGTTATGAAAAATCTCAAGTGTCGTAAAGTTAATTACACAAAAAGTTGAAGTACGCGAATTAATAATGTGCAGTAAATAAGTTATTATAACAGTTTTAGTTTGGCGAGTGTCACGATTAATAGGTGAAGGTGAATAATGTGTTAAGACAATAAAAAGTGTAAAACAAATTCTTTCATCAGTGTTATCTTTGGATAAAAACTCCTTTCCGTTTACACACCTGTATAAGATAAGTGCTTGACCGAGAGATCATAGCTAGCCGGAGGACAGTGAACCCAAAAATTAAACACAACAACAGGCGCTCAGTAAAAGATAACACGAAGTGACCGCGACAAATTGTCTGTTATACGTGCGGCAGATAAACAGTAGCATTCTTTCAAACAAACACTAATACCATCGCAAATTGGCTACCACAACGTGGAGCTAACTAACTTAACAAGGAATACCGTCACAAAGTGTATAACAAATCGAACCATTAATAACGAATATCTCGGAAATGGCTGGTGCCACATAAAAGTTATTTGAAATAGTCTTTTAAAGATATCATATTTTTTTGTAGTACGTTTTCGTCTATCATTTAACAGTTATACAAGATTATACAAAATGCCTTCGAATGAAGAGGTTACTCCCGGAAAATTGAGGATATACATTTTATTTGTCATGTAAATATCTTTAATACATGATATTTTAATCAAGAAACGTTTTAAGAAACTAAATAATTTCGAAAAATGTTCCAGGTAAACATGGGGTGGGGTAGCATTAAACCCAAATATGTACCAAGTTTGGATTTGTTCTAGTTTTCATTATTTAGTTACGCTGATCTCTCTCTCAATCTCACACACATACCTACCTACCTACCTACCTACCTACCTACCTACAAAGCCTTCTTCTAAAAATGCTTTTTATTGAGGGATCTCAAAACACGTATTCCCAGTGAAGTTCGGAGTAGAATTTTTAGGTGGAATACAATATCTTCTCTACCTATGTACTTGGTAGAGAAAGTAAAAATCCTGTATGGAGAACCTCGAGCACGGCTGATTTTTTTTCTTTCAAAAAAATAGTGTATGAGGCATTCCAGCACAAGAGGTTAAAGGAACAATTTGTATTATTAGGCCTTGACAGCGAGCATTGACTTATACCTCATGGGGATTTGCTTATTCCAGTATTATGTACTCTTAGAGAAGTGGTGCTACTACTCAACCAGTCTCCTCCGTGATGTAGTGGTTACCATGCAAGGCTCTAGTTCCCGAGGTAGCGAGTTCAAACCCGGCTCAGGGCGTAAAAATCCTTAGCATGGCTTCCTTCGGAAGCGAAGTAAAGCCGGTGGTCCCGTGTCGTAGATTTACGGCACATAAAAGAATCTCACGCCTGATAAAGATGTCTCTGAGCAAAATTTCCGGTCTTTCACGTTCAGTATAGAATGGGACGCTAAGGACCAGAGCAGTTAAAGAGCGTCCATAAATAAAAACTAATTTTTACTTTCTCTACTACTACCTACAGTAAGTAGGGGAAGTATTGTATTCCACCCAAAAATTCGATACCGAGATTTCACCGGAAATATGCTTTGAGACCCCCTGAATCCAAAAAAAGCATTTTTGTAAACATGTCCGTGTGTATGTATGTCTGTCTGTCTGTCTGTCTGTCTGTCTGTTTGTCTGTCTGTGAACAGCCAAACTCAGAAACGAACAGTCGGATGTACACCAAACTTGGTATTTAGGTTCAGTATCTGCGACACGAAGGTTTTCAAGAAAATCCCCCACCCCAAATTACCCTTTAATGGAACATTTTTCGAAAATTTTAGTTTTCTCAAAAATGGCTCTAACGATTTTGATTAAAATATCATATGTTTAAGGTATTTTCATGACAAATGAAATGTTTATCTCGAATTTTCTGGGCATGTCTCCAAAAGTATTCTTCATTGTGAACGACTTTTGCATAACTGCTAAGCCATAAGAGATAAACAAAATTTTACTACTCAAAAATGTAGATCGCGTTAAAATAAACAACTTATGTCATATACTTTTTTTGTTGTGTGAACCATTTTCGAGTTATTGCTTGTTATTCCCTTAAATTTTCCAATACTTATACTTTTTCTTAAATGAAAATTCTTTATTTATTTTTTTTTGTCCTGGTAATGCAAAGAGAATGGAATGCTTCACATAGCAACCAGCTCTTAAAATATTTGACTATCGCTTAAAGCCTACCATATTCCCCTTGCACCTACAAGAAAATTAGCAATAAGATTAACATCTCGATTAACATGAAGCATATGGAGAATAAGCGTTTGTAAAAATATTTTGTACAAGAGTAGAGAAAGTCATGTGAGTGTAACAAATCAGAATTTTTTTACTACTCAGCCGATAGAAGTTTCAGATATACCTCCTTGTCTGTGAAGTCATCTCACCCACAAGCACTGAAATACTACTCCGCTCTCAATAGCTCAAATGTTTGATGCATGAAACCAAAGGGGACATAGGCTCCCGTGAAAACGTAAATTTTAAAGAAGAAAATGTATGTAAACTGTTAAATTTGAGGTGCATTCGTTTCGCGGCGGAAATAACATGCTGATACTATCTGCCAGAGAAAATAGAGTGGAGAGGTAGAATTACCTACGCTCGATTTGTAAGAAAACAAAATGGTATAGAAATACGTCACAATCAGGTGGTATAACTGAAACCTTTGTGTAGGCGTGTATTTTGTATTCTTATTCGCGCGTTTCACAGAAGTTCATGTTGAATAAGAGTAACGAGCCCAATGATTATTATTGTCCATATGCACGCATAATTATGTTTTTAGTTTTATTCAAACTAGTACGGAGCTTTTCATTTGTACTGTCGCCACGCACGGCGTCTCGTGTGCCGGTCGCAGCAGCTTTGACCCACTGATAGTTATGGATGTTGTATGGGGAGAACTCCAAACTACGATCAAAATGTTATAAATACCAGCGAAAAAAACCTGTCTCCTAAGTTTTGGGCAGCTGATTTGGAAAGGGGTTTGACGAGAATAGGAATGAGGTCAGTATGGCTAAGAGCTGAAACAAATGACAAAAGTGAATGTCTCCAAAAGTATGCTTCATTGTGAACGACTTTTGCATAACTGATAAACCATAAGAGAGAGACTAAATTTTACTACACAAAAAATGTAGATCGCGTTAAAATACAAAATTTATGTCATATACATTTTTTTGTTGAGTGAACCATTTTCCAGATATTGCTGGTTATCCCGTTAAATTTTTCAATAGTTACTTTTTCTCAAATGGAAATTCGTATTTCATTTTTTTTGCCCTGGTAATGCCACATAGCAGCCAGCTCTTAAAATATTTGACTATCGCTTAAAGCCTACCAATTCCCCTTGCATCTACAAGAAAATTACCAATAAGATTAAGATGTCGATATCTCGATTAGCATGAAGCATATGGAGAATAAGCGTTTATAAAAATAATTTGTACACGAGTAGAGAAAGTCATGCGAGTGTATCGATCAGATTTTTGTCTTGGACATGGAAAGAGAATGGGATGCTCCACATAGCAACCAGCTCTTAAAAGATTCGACTATCGCTTAAAGCCTACCATATTCCCCTTGCACCTTCAGGAAAATTAGCAATAAGATAATTTCATCAAATGTTTATCTCGATTAACATGAAGTAGATGCAGAATAGGCGTTTGTAAAAATTGTTGTACAGGAGTAGACGAACTCGTGCAAGTGTAACACGTTAGATTTTTACTCATGTTTTTAAAATGAAATGGGGAGGGTTAAATAGATCCATGGAGATTTCAACTTACAACCTCAAGAACAGTAAGTTAACACTCTACCACTGGGCTAAGAGTACTACAATAAACTTGGGATTTAGTCATACTCCACTTGATAATCATAATTGAATAGTATGTTTTGGTTACAAATGTTCAGTGTTGAAACACACTGAAACATCTGTCTGTTTGAAATCTCGTATATGAATTATATTCTCGGAACACTTTTCTGATCATAGTTGTTCCCCATTATAGCTACTACAAGAATATACGCAGTTTTGTGAACAAAGCCTGGCTGATCCGAGCACTCGCGGAAATACTCGGTTCAAGCTCTGTTTCTCAGACCGAGTGTATATAATTTTATCGCAAGTAATCGTTTAAATTAAAAACGCCACCGTAATAGACAAATTGTTGCACACAGGAGAGTGAGGCTGCAGTAAATGGTTTACAAACAGGACATAGACCGTGTGCGCTTCCAACTATACGGCTTTCAAGTTATCCAAGGTGAGGCAGTATTTTTAACATTTAAATGATTTTAGTCAAATTATGTAATATGTAAATTCAATAACAACCCGCCTTAAAGCAATATGTGTATGTAATAATTTGTAAAATGTATGTAACAGTCATTGCATATGATTATATTGTTGTGTCCATGTGTAATAATGTTATATGTATATATTACGTAATTTAATAATGTAGGAGCTGTGAGAATAATAAGTTAAACGTTACTAACAATGAGGTAACCTTGAGGCAATAATGAGTTGAGAGTTTAAATGTTATTTGTGGTTCTTGGAAGCAATAATGTAATTTTAGTGACAGCTTATAAAAATAGCCAATCAACAACAAGAAAAAAGCTTTAATTAAATGCAGCTATTCTATTAGAGTAGGATTAGCCAATCAAAGACTTGAAATACAGAGATTTACAAGTTTTGACGGTTGAAATCTAGTCAGTTGCCTGCGGACAGTGATAGTAACCGGATACAAGATGCGTCCTCGAGAGATTTAATTACGTATTCGTGTGAGACGAAAAATAGTTTTACGTGGTAAAAGTGTAATTAATTAATAAAAAGAATCTCACAGCTCTCTATATCAGTGCTATTTAATTTGTGTCAAGGATTGATAAAAAGGAGTGAATTAAAACTTGAAATCTGTGTAAGCCTACGTTCTTGTCGCATCACGCCCTGCCAAGACTTCCATGTCTCTAACAATAATACTGACGCAGCATAGGCAAACACAATTATTTAATACTTAAAGAAACAGTTTAATTACAAAGTTAATATTTTTTAAACTTAGGGCAAAGGCCACCTGAAAATACATTTGGGGCGAAGGCTACCGGAAACTGTTTACTATACGTGCGGTTGCAACTACTACAAGTTCGGTTCCCCAACAATTGAAATATAATACAACACCTTCAACACAACCTACTTCAAATTGACGCCCAAAGCGTGGTGGAAAAATAACGTAACAAACCACCTACTTCAAACTGGCGTCCATACGTGGAGCTAAATAAATAAACAACTCCAACGTAAAGACAATATCTTCTCAAAGGAAATGGCATAGGAAAACTATTACATAACTAATGTCATCTGTCCGGAATCACACTGAATGTGGGATTTGTAGCCATCGATCACACTCGCTGAAGCATGTGAATGACGGAATCAATAATTAACTGTCGCGAGATTATACCTAGAAGCTAAAACAATGCTATAAAAGGACAAAAAGGCTTGTTTTAGATGTTTGGGAATGTAAGGTATGATTTTTATTAATGTTTTGAGGTACAGATAGCTTGAGATCGATCGAAAAACAGCTCTGTAGTGAAGCTACAGTTAGTATTTCATCCTACAAGTACTAGAAATACTGTTATTTGTAGGGATTTATACTTGCTGTAAATAATATCAATATATTTTTCGTCCTCCGTGGTATAGTGATTATCATGCAATTTCTAGTTCACGAGATCGCGGTTCAGACCTGGATGAGGGCGATGAATTTATTTCGAGGGTAAAAATCCTTAGCATGGCTTCATTCGGAAGGGAAGTAAAGCCGGTAGTCCCGTGTCATAGATTTACGGCACATAAAAGAACCTCAATCCTGATAAAGAGACCTTGAGCAAAATTAGCAGTCTTTCACGCCCAATATAGAATGCGACGCTAAGGACCATAGTAATTAAAGAGCGTCCATAAATAAAACTCAATTTTTTCCAATATATTTGCCATTAAGTTTAGTACGCATCAGTAATTGTCATTATTTAATCAAATAGAACTTTTTATAATTAATAATACATTTACCGAGTGAGGTTGCATCGCAGTAACGTGTGCGACATGCATTCGGGAGGTTCTGGTTTCGATCCCGGCGACCGGCCATTCTAACTCGTAAGCTATTCGTGGTTTCCCCTGGTCGGCAGTCAAATGCTGGGGTGGTTCATATACCACGATTTTCCTACCCCTCATTTCTTATATACATCTTGTCATCTGTTTCATGGTTATAGGACCAGGCGACGGTGTTCAGTGAGTTGCGGCTGGGCGGTGGATATGCACTCTGTAGAGGTCTCTTCCCTGGCGTCGTTGCGGGACTGCTCAGTTAGGTCTCGTCTGCGTGTGGGTCACGCTAGGGGTTCGGTGGAGTTTAGATTTGGAAACGTTAGGGACCCCGTCCATGCTTGCACCTCGTTCAAAGATCTTACAAAAACACTCGTCAAACAAATAGGGCGGTAGCTAGAGGGAAGGTGCCGGTCTTTTCCAGGTCGAGGGATGGGGATAACAATACCCTCTCGCCAGGAAGACGGGAAAACCTGCTCACGCCAGATACGGTTCTGGTCGCCCAGTTTATGATACTGTGTTTTTACTGTTTTCGAAACCGCTTATTACCGCAATTACACAACACACATACACACACAAACGCCCATGCCCATGGCGGGACTCGAATCCGCGACACTCAGCTTGGCGGAGCGCCGAAGCTATACACTCCAGCGACCACGGCTACGAGGTCCCGCTTAAAGGTTCCCTTGTGTACCCAGTTTATGATTACTGTGTTTTGCTGTTTACTTTACCGCTTATTTCCACAATTGCACATACAAAACGCACACATAAACACCCATGCCCATGGCGGGAGTTGAACCTGCGACACTCAGCTTGGCGGAGCGCCGAAGCTACACGTTTCAACGACCACGGTTACGAGGGCCGGCACCTTTGGGTCTCTCCCCTTATGCCTCCCTCCTAGGGGTCACAGTAGAAGAAAAAAAGGGCCATTGCGACGTACTTGCGGTGCTGTGCCCTCGTTCCGGGGTACCCTCCCCATACCTTTACGTTTTAATACTACATTTTAACGAGTTATTTTTCTCCGAGTAAGTGTTAGGCCATCTTATATGCTACTCCAGCTCTTTAAAAATATAATGAGAATGGAGAAAGCTTTACCGGGTATTCACAGAAAATTCAAGGGATACATCTTAACTGTCGCGGTATTTTAATTAAAACTATTAAAGGGTCAGTTATGAGGAGATAAAAACATTGAAGCACAGTTTGAATCGGGGAATCCCTTGAAAATATTCACCTTAATGTTTTATCACGCGTACAACTGCACAAAGGCTTTTTATAAAAACAAACTTTTTGATTCGGGGACCTTAAAACGTGCATTCCTAGTGTATCGTAGATCAAACGCACCATTTCCTCTACCTTACATCAGGTACGTATAAAGTAAGCTGCACACTTTAAGGGTGTGCAACACTAAAGCAGAGGGTTCTAGATTCAGTTCTCACAGAAACCGGCCCCTATTTTGTTAAAAAATTCACGTTTAGAATTTAAGCGAGACAATACAACATTTTTAAAGCACCTAGCTCTCGTGACCGAGTGGCCAGGGTACGCTTTGTATCATGCACTTGTTCGAGAAAGCTCTCCGCTGCGAAAGTATTTTTTTTTTTTTTGCGAAATGTACAAAAAAACATTTTCCTTGTACTCTCTCAACCGTGGCCCAACACGACAAAAATGTGGAAGCGACGTCAGCGTTGGTATGGAGCTGGTGCTACGTAATCGCTTCCGGCGATATATAAGAGCGCCAGGCTTAAACTACGACCACTGCAGTGTTCCCTCGTGGATTCGTCGAGCGACACGCTCAACGTTAAGCCATTTAGTCACGAGAGTTGTTGAGAGACCGTATACGTGCGTGCAGAAAAACTCTTGTTTGAGGGAAAGAGTTGAACACTGGTCAGCCTGTAATGATATTTTCACCTCAACCGACAGCAATCCTACAGTTCTGAGTGAAAATCTTGTGTGAAACCAGGGGCTTAACTGTGGACTGGGACTTTGAATCTTGATTGGCTCAAGCTGTCTCAGGATTTCTTAACAGAAAATCTCGCCTATTCTGGTAGTGATTTATTCTATCCTGAATACACGCAGTGAAAGTTGTGCAAATGATCTTAAGAAATGGCTTTACATTGTGCATTCTTTCACTGTATCAGTTTTTTTATTTGCGATCATTAGATTCACCGTAGAATCAATGCATACTCGAAATAGACGTACTCGTATATCGATCGGACTATTAAATATAGTATTGTGGCGTATCAGTAAGCATTGTCATACCAGACGCATTATTGTGTCGCATTGTCGACAATATTATTGAGTGGCTTTTATTATTTCTTTCGGCTTAACGCTTCTCCTTTGGCGCCAACCACGCCAGAGAGAGTAGGCCTGGTATGACACCGGACCTGGCTAGCTAGCGTTTTTGGACGAGTCCCGCTTCAACGTGTCATACGGTAATGGCCGCATACGTGTCCGGCGGTACCGTGGTGAGCGCAACCTGGAAGGCTGCATTGTTGAGCGACATAGCGGACAAACACCAGTTGTGATGATTTGGGGCGCCATTGGTTGCAACAACCGATCTTGCCTCCTAAGAATTGAGGGCACTTTGAACAGCAACCGGTGACTAACGGTGGTTGCAGAGCCTGAGGTACAGGCCACATTTCAACAGGACAATGCCCGGCCACATATTGCGAGGAATGCACAAGCCTTCTTCGAAGAGCGACGGGTACCATTGCTTCTCTGACCTGCACGTTCTTCTGACATGTCGCTCATCGAACATATCTGGGATATGGTTGGTCGGCACCTGGTGCGTCACGGTCCTCCAGTAACCAGTGTCATGGATTTGTGGGTTCGAATGCAAACTGCGTGGAGGGAAATCCCTCAGGAACTTATTCAAAACTTTTTTGATTCAATGCCACGACGTATAGCAGCTCTAATTGCAGCGCATGGAGGCCACACCAAATACTGAATATTAGGGCTCAAAGGTCATGTATACATTTGAAAAGTTTATCATTTGTTACTTGTCATATACCTAATCTGTGGTATTAAATACATTGAATTCATCCCTTTCCTTCTTGGTGTTGCAATCTTCGCAAACGGCAGTGCATGTTTAAGTATTCCCATGACAACTGAAATGCATGTCTTGAGTGTTCTGGGTATAGTCTCTTAAGTCCTCCTTATTTGAATAACTTTTGCATAACTGGTAACTGGTAAAACCTGAGAGAGAGAGATAGAGGGAGGGGGAAGGGGGAGGGAGAGGGGGGAGAGCGCAAAAAATGTAATCTCATTAGAGCATACAATTAATTATGTCATATGTTTGTGGAGCTAACCATTTCCGAGATACTCGTTATTTATTTGAATTTTTAGATACTTATACTTTCCTAAAATGCGAAGTTGTTATTCTTTTTTTCTTGTGATTATGCAAAGTTCGTGGGCTTTCAAAGCCATCACATAACCACAAACTCTTTAAGAACCTGACTATCGCTTTACCCACTGTATCAACCAAATGTATAAATGTGAATTGAAAGTTTATTTGGATTAACGAGAAGTTAAACTTTTATAAGCATAGTTTGTAGAAGAGCGAGCAGAAAAGGCCGTGTGAATGTAACAACTTTTTATTCTCCGGTCTTCTGGTGTAGGTTAGCACTGCATTTGGTTATTTTTGTTTTTAATATCTCTTAAGATTTGCTTTCTCTAAATTAAATTTTGTTTATCGTTGTATTGTTTAATACACAGCTAATATTTTATTATTTTGAAATTCTGAGATCACCCTTGTTTCCGGCTGTTATTCTGACATCCAATCCCTATAACAAACGTTAAAGAACACTTGCAAATAATAAAACTCATTAGTCTAAAATTATGTATATGTATAATTTTATAGACTAAAGCTTATTCACTTTAAGGATTTTGCATTTTTTCAAAACAGGGTCACATTCCGAAAATGATCAAATTACAAAATTAGAACCCAATATTTCCACATTCTGCTGGCTTACTGGTGAAACTTTATAATGCAATTTCTATTCTAATAAATAAAAAAAAAACAAATTGTAAGCCCTGATTCTTAAAAAGTAGCTCAATGTTTGATTGGAATACATAAAGTATAGGAATATTGATGAAACAAGTGCACATATATTTCACTTAAAACAAAAAGTTATCGTTTTAACACCTGCTACAGTTTTACTCGCTTTCCTTTGGTCTTTTGACAAACGTATGTTGCAATACGCACTAGGCTCCAGTACTACAGTATAGCAGCTTCTAAACTGTTTTTATGAAATGAAACATTAGGTTAACGTTAGTTTCTTTGTGTTACAGTTGTTGAACGCTTCTTATACGTACTTCACAATTCTGCAGCAAGTCAACAAGAAACGAGTAGGGTAAATAAATTTAAGAATATTGTAGCACTGTACTATAGAGAAAAGTTTATTATGCACCTGAAATATAATAATTGTAACTAGCATTTTCCTTGTAATTTTCTTCTTTTGGATAAATATTTTATGCTTGGTGTGTATAATGAACTATTTATGAACCAAAAGTTTCATTGTGTACGAGAGAGATAGAGATTAACATGAATGAGTTCTTTTTTAGTTAAACACACACAAATATATGTACTTTCTCACCAGCAAAGATTGTTTAATGACACCTGAAGCCCTATAGTATTACCATAGGCTACTATAATATAGTTCACGAAGCTTTGTGTATTTTGGTTTTCTGGGGGGCGGTTGAGGTGATGAATTACAGCGCTTCTAGCGGCCAGCTACCGGATCTTCGGTAAAAACGCCAATGTCGATTGGTTTACTCCACTCCCCACACCTCGCACTCACGACAGGCTTTCTGTCCTTCGGTTACCACGTAGTCATTAGCGTCATCAGTTAAATTTCATTTTTGAAGATGGGGCTCTTTAGAACAACGTGTATTTGTAAATAAATATTATTTTATGAAACATTAAGTGGCTGTGGTAAATCGTATCTATCTAAATATGCTTGGCTCGGTACAATGCTTGTTTAGCCGCGGAAGGGCGACATTTTTAGCACTTGCTATGAAGTAAGAGTTATTTTTCTATATTTTATGTACATCTGTATTTAAGAAGTGAAGAAAGAGTGCTGGCTCGACCGGCTGTGGCATGACGTACTACCAAGACGGAAATCCCCGCGCGAGCAATCAGGTTTTATACGAAGGCCTTGTACTAGAGGAATGGTTTTAACCAACCAAGCAGAGAAAAAAAGACATCTTAAACGGAATTTTCTTTAAGAATAATAAGATGGGACGAGGAGGAGATCCGACACAGGCAGCAGAGGTCGTTAAAGCATGGACTCGTGAAGAGGTGGTCTACGGGTTCAAATCCCGCTGTCCTCCCTGATAGAGGTATTTTCTCGTCAGGTGCCGTTTTCCTCCTCCCCTTGGTCATGACTTATGCAACCGGCTTAAGAACGTCCCAATGCTTCAGAAATGATGACGTGGGTCATCGAGAGAAATAGTTAACATCCGAAGCTTCGAGAAAGATGTCACCATGCATGACGTAATTCATCATTCCACAATTTAAGTGTCGTTCAGAGTTACCATTGGCTGGTTTGCTTCACGCCACTTACCCAGCGCCATCGCACTCGTGGACAGCTACAGCAACTCCTGGGCAGGCAGCAGAGGCACTCTTCGGCCAGGGACAGTGGGTAGCATCCAGATTTGGCGTAAACCACCAAGAGTAATCTTTTGGCTTTTCTAAATATTTTCAACTGTTTGGTAAGT
This sequence comes from Deroplatys truncata, assembly GCA_030765065.1. NCBI lineage: Eukaryota > Metazoa > Arthropoda > Insecta > Mantodea > Mantidae > Deroplatys > Deroplatys truncata. The sequence continues at coordinate 202,454,150 of CM060984.1, read as the reverse complement.
TGCAAAATTTAACCCTTTTACTCTTGGTGTCTGTAAATTCACATTTACGGGAGAAGCATTTATATTTTTCACTTCGTGTAACATAGCATTGCATTAGTCGCCGTTTCAGAAATATTCTCGATTTGTAGGGCAACTTAAATTGTAAAAAGGTGAAAGAGTATATTACATTGTCGTCTCCGAGCATATTATTTGTAAATCACAAAAGTTTTAAAATGTTAAAGCAAGCTGATGATGGAACTGTTAACAAATGCAAAACTTTATAATAGATTGTTAACCTATGTGACGGTGATTCTTTCCAATTCCTAGCTCCTACACAATAGTCCTTTCCACAATATTTAACACCAGAGTGTGGGAAAAGCCGAGTGGTGCACTCATAACTATCAAATTTCCTTTTCCAGTTATCATTTCATCTCAGTGTCCACCGCCTATGCCGTCTACAGTAAGAACTGACGTTAAACACTATTTAAAAGAGAACCAAGGACAGTTGTTGTGCTACGAATTGTACTAACAATAACAGATATATAATTCTTCCAGAATTCCGAAACATCCAGTAAAATATTTCCATAAGACATATCACCTACATTAAAATATAAAAGTATAGCTATAAATGACCTAGTTGTGGTTGACGAAATTTATGAATGAAACCAATTGTTCACGTTTACAGTAAACGTTTGTGCATACACACCTAAAAATAATAATTATTGCTATTATTTTACGTGTCTTCGTGTTCATGCTGGAATTTATTATACCTCATTAAATATTAAATGAAATATGTTGTATAATGTTTGAATAATGAAAGGAAGGTGTTTATTTTTCTAAAAGGACACCTTAATGAACGCATATTTCATCGTCTGATGACATCATCCTAGAAGCTAACCACCAGGAGCACTAGTATAAAACCGATGGATTTTCTCTACATATGGAGCTTCATAACTATATTTAGTAGACTGTGCCATTATCCCAAAAAACAGGTGATATTTCATTGACTAATACAGGAGAGCCAGAAAACTAAAACCGGCTGCGCAGTGTTTTTCCTGTTCGCGTCCTGGGCGCTCGTTGCCGTCTGCCGCTATCATAGAAAGGTGCGGATGAAGCCATACAACATTTTTAAAACTACTTTTAAGGGCTTTACTTACCAACTTTATGAAAGGAGATGCTGAAACTGACTACCGTCGTTGTCCATACATTTTCGGCACCTCTTTAGGAAACTATCCATCACTCGCCGTAGTTCACGTTGAGAAATGCTGGCAATTTCCTGGCGGATATTTTGTTTTAATTCTTGCAGGGTGTGTGGGTTTGTCTGTACTCTTTGTTTTAAGTTACACCAGAGATAGAAATCGCAGGGGTTTAGGTCGGGGGACCGAGGGGGCCACAAATCTCTATTGATAATTCTGTCCTCAAACACACTTTCATAAGTTGTTAGGTAAAGTCTTTAAAAGTAGTTTTAAAAATGTTGTATGGTTTCATTGCGCCTTTCTATGGTAGCGACAGACGGCAACGAGCGCCGAGGACGCGGACAGAAAAAACACCGCGCAACCGGTTCATAGTCTTTTAGCTCTCCATGTACTTCAAAATCTTCTGAGAGAATATTTATAAACTTCTTGTAACAAATGCTTCACATTCCACTAAGCTGTGGTAGGAATGTTGCTGCGCATAAACTTTCAATACAAAATTTAGCGCCTCTTTTGTCGGTACATTCTTTCAGCAACAGGTAAGTAATTTTTCCTTAACCCGAAGGAAATAACAGCCTTGAAGAAACAGCAGTGATATTAAGTGAAGAAAGTTAATTTCCTTATCTCTCAGCGTACAAGGAAATATCGCTAAGCCTCGTGCAGGTGGGAATGGAACAACAGCTTTATAATAAGAAAGGTCTTCATTCGCTGGAACTGGGATTTCGTTTGTTTGATAAGTTAGTGTGGTGGTGCGTTTCTCAGAAATGGAAACTGCTTTGGCACAGTGTGATAATTAGGGGCATTTTTGAGCTTTAAAGTTCGAGTAATCGTTCTTCTGTTTGATGCGTGGAAAGAATATAAAGCCGGCAGCATCAGAGATCAAAATGCTAACGCGCTGGTGAGTGGCTCAACGTACCAGCCCCAAAACTGACCGCTTAAAACTTACCTTTAATCGTAATGAAACGCCAATTTTGAACTAGTGGATTGCTCCTTGTCAATACCTGTGATTCTTTAATATTGTGTGTATATTAATGATTTCTAATTAAACATTTTAATTCAATAAATACTTAATTTCATACTTTTGAGCAAATCGTGACTATTCAGTTTTCACCGTCGCTTCGCTGGTTTGATTTAGATCAATTTTCACTGATATTTCATTTTTCTTCGCGAGTAGTGGTGAAATGAAGCATGCGCCAAGCAACCCCTTCTTCCTTGCACTGCACACGCTGGGGCGTCTAACCCAAGACCTTTCTAATCTCTTGTAGTAGCACCAGCAGCAGCAGCACTCGCTGTGCGACACAACTGTCGTCACAGCCTCATTCGTAGAACAACTCACCATTTCACTGTCTATCGCGAGCGCGCTCGTCGATATATAGACACTGGATTTTCGAGTGTATTCTCGGGAGGCGGGACGAGAATCACTCAAAAAGTCTGATGTGTTACACTCACATGGCTTTCTCTATTCTTGTACAAACTATTTTTACAAACGCTTATTCTCCATATGCTTCATGTTAATCGAGATATCGAGATGTTAATCTTATTGCTAATTTTCTTGTAGATGCAAGGGGAATTGGTAGGCTTTAAGTGATAGTCAAATATTTTAAGAGCTGGTTGCTATGTGCAGGATTCCATTCTCTTTGCATTACCAGGACAAAAAAAAAGAAAAACAAATTTCCATTTGAGAAAAAATATAAGTATTGGAAAATTTAAGAGAAAAGCAAGCAATATCTCGAAAATGGTTCACTCAACAACAAAAATGTATATGATATAAATTGTGTATTTTAATGCGATCTACATTTTTGTGTAGTAAACGTTTGTCTATCTCTTATGGTTTACCAGTTATGCAAAAGTCGTTCACAATGAAGAATACTTTTGGAGACATTCCCAGATAATTCGAGATATGCACTTCACTTTTCATAAAAATATCTTAAACATATGATATTTTAATCAAAATCGTTAGAGCCATATCTGAGAAAATTAAAATTTTCGAAAAATGTTCCATATAAAGGGTAATCTGGGGTGGGGGAATTTTCTTGAAAACCTTTGTGTCGCATCTCTGGAAGATACTGAACCTAAATACCAAGTTTGGTGTTTATCCGACTGTTCGTTTCTGAGTTATGCTGCTCACAGACACACACACACGGACATGTTTCCAAAAATGCTTTTTTTGGATTCAGGGAGTCTCAAAACATGTATTTCCGCTGAAATCTCGGTATCGAATTTTTGGTTGGAATACTACTATACGTAGTAGAGAAAATAAAAATCTCGTTATTTCTCAATAGCGCTTCTGGATAGCTTTTTTAATCAAAATCGTTAGAGCCATGTTTTGGAAAATAAATTTCGTAAAATCTTCTAAGTAAATGGCAGTTTGGAGTAGGGTGATTTTCTTGAAAATCTTCTTGTCGCATCATTGGAAGGTGCTGAACCTAAATACCAACTTTGGTATTTGAGTTATGTTGTTCACAGACACACAATGATATTTTTACTTAAAATTCCTTTTTTGGATTCAGGGGCCTCAAAACTTGTATTTCCGCTAAAATCTCAGTATCGAATGTTTGGGTGGAATCCAGTACCTTCGCTACCTATATGTACGTGGTAGAGAAATTAATAAGCTTTCGTAAGTAAGTTTGTAGAAGATTTACAAAGGTAAGAGATAATGGGTAGGGAAAATCATGTGAAACTGACATGGCAGTCATTATTCTTGAACAGGGAGGTAAACGCGAGTCGGCTCATACTAAGTATTTAGCGGCATGTGGAAGTAGGACTGTAGAGGGAACATGTAATTAGGTGTTCAGACAATTCGATGCGAAACTCGCTCTCCGATTCGCCGTTTTTTATTTTCAATTTGACGTACATATAAGCATAAAAAACTTGCGACTTTCACATTTCAATATTTGCGTTTAATATTTGTTTTTATGTTTACGTAACTCAGTGGGTTTATTGGATGACTTGTTACTAAGCTTTATTTTTATGCTTTGTTTACTCGCAGTGTTCATTGCGAATGGGATTTAATGCTGAGGTAAACTTTTCCATGAGAGCAAATGGATGCTGCTGGAATATTCGATTTTGTCACGACTGATATGCTTAGTTTAATAGCGTGTAAAACTGTATTAGACAATTCTTTTGTTTAAATTCCGATAATATATTTTGTTTAAAGTTATTTTAATGTGCCAACTATGTTGGAATTATTAAGTTTAAACTGCTTCTACTTGCTTTCCCTACTACGTGCTTAAATTAGAGGAAATTGTGTATTCCATGTAAAAATTTGATGTCGATATTTCACCGGAAATAAAAGTGTTTGGCTCTTTGTACCCGCTTTTCTCTTTATTTTTAGAAAAAATCACCGTGTTTGTATTTGTGAGCAGCATAACTCTGTTACAGGGACAAGGTACTCCGAAATGCTCAAAAATCACATTTTTTGTTTTACATACTAATAAATTCTCTCTATTATTTCCAGTTTTAGAAAATATATACGTTTTGGTGGTTAAGAGATGAAGATGCAGTTGAGTATGATCCTGGAATCTACTGGAGTGTGTCAGAGTTTTAATGCTCAAACTTTAAATTGAGTTTTCTCAAAACAACATTTTTGGATACTTATGTACCTTTTTCTCAGAAAGCATGGGAGGTAGAGAGATGAAACTTTCAGTACATGTATATAACACAGTTAAACCTTCTGAACTAAAATAATAATTTTATGATATATATTAGTGATATTAAGGAAACAACATTGCAAATTTTCCACATTTTTACCTTTTTGATTTTGTAAATAATTTTCAATTTCTAGTGAACTGATACACATAACTAAGTAATTGAGGTTCAGAGGATAGCTGATTATACTAAAAACAAGCATGTAAAAGTGTGGTTCTGTATTTGCAAGTAGTATCGGAGAAAAAGGTACATGAATTCACATGTTTTAAGAGTAAATATTATTTTTCTGCTGAATGAAATAACTCAACTATATAAGCTATCAATGCAAACAACCACTTGAAGTAATTGTCATTATTTATAGAGTAATTTGTAAACATTTCAGGAAAAACTATTGAGAACTTTAAGAGCAGTGGTAATTTAAGACACTTAAGGTACCGAGCGGTCCCTCAGCGTTCTGGCCGGGAATGGCACGGCAGTGCGACACGTCTGAATGAACACAAGACAATGGGCTCTTCCACTTATCAGACATGTGGCAACGGGCTTCAGTGAGCTGTTATTGCTTCTTGTGTATAGACACGAGACGCGTGTGTATTTGTGAGAGATTGAATTATCGAATTATTACAACCCAGAAATGGTACTCAAATTTTCGCTTGAACAAAGACTTTATGTATAACACGTATGTGAAAACCGACTCATGTAGACGGGTGTGTAGGCAATTTCACGATAAATTTTCTGGTGTTCCAGTTCCGAGTAGAGAAACAGATATCTAGTGAATAAAGTGAAGAGAACGGGATCATATAATGTTGTAAGTTGGAAAAAGAAACGAAGGATTATAACGCAAGAAAAGCTTAATGAAATTGGTGAAGTATTGAATGATCTCCGAATAAATATTTACGACGTGTAGCACAACAAGTCAGTGTTTCAAAAACATCAGTACATAGGTCTACGAAACTGTTGAAATTAAAACCATACAGAGTGACTATTGTCCATCAATTACGACCTCGTGAGGCTTCCTTGGAAGACATCAAGAATGTTTTTGATGACAGAATAATTTCTAGAGGGTTATGGCAGGCTCGATCGCCGGATCTTAATGTGTGTGACTTTTATCTGTGGGGGAACTCTCAACAATAGAGTCTATAGGAATTGTCTTCGCACCATAGACGATCTTAAAAACAATATAAGAACAGAAATTAGGGAAATTACGCAACAAGAACTTATACGTTTGAATGGTAATTTCGTCAGAAGGTGCCAAGAATGTTTATCTGCCGAAGGACACCACTTTCAACACCGTGAAAAAGGTTAGTACTGATAAAATAAAAAGTAATCATGTTTGTTGAATAGGTAATCAATATATCGTAATCATCATAAAATCACTAATAATATGGTATCAGTATCAATAATGAGAATAATAAACAGATAAACTGAATATAGCGCGCGGAACACGCATCGCAACTACCGGCCAGATAGCTAAGGGATCGCGCACGGAACACGCATCGCGACTACCGGTCAGATAGCTAAGGGATCGCGCAAGGAACACGCATCGCGACTACCGGCCAGATAGCTAAGGGATCGCGCAAGGAACACGCATCGCGACTACCGGCCAGATAGCTAAGGGATCGCGCAAGGAACACGCATCGCGACTACCGGCCAGATAGCTAAGGGATCGCGCACGGAACACGCATCGCGACTACCTGCCAGATGGCTGAGGGACCGCTCTGTACAATATAATTTCCATGTGTTCCACTATCTTGTCCCCTTAAATACGAAACTTGGTATGCAAGTGAGAAAGTTCCTTCCAAGGATGCGACACGAAGATTTTTAAGAAAATTCCCCTTACCTAAACTGCACGGAAAAATTTTACAAATTTTTTTTATTTCCTCAAAAATGGCTTTTAACGATTTTGATTAAAATACGATATGTTTAAGCTGTTTTCATGACAAACAAAACATATATCTTGAATTTTCTGGGGATAGCCTGTGAAGTCTTCTTTAGTCTGAATGAATTTTATATAATTAGTAAACCTTAAGAAATAAAAAGGTCTTGCGGCATAAAATATGTAGATCTCATTAAAGCAAACAATTATATAAAATAAGATTTTTTTATATGGTGGCGCCGGGGTAACGCAGTGGTTTGGTTTCCGTCTCTCGTATTGGGGGTTCGGGGTTCGACTTTGAGCCTACAGTGGCGATTTTAAGTCGGTCCTATCAACTCCTTCAGCTCTGACTTGCTCATGTGAAGTATCCCCAAGGTCTAACGTGTTTTAGAGTCCACGGTAAAAGCCGTAGGTCCTCTCATTCCACCGTCATCCTCATCATTACCCTACCATCAGAGGCAAAGGATTGCACCCATTGGGTGCCTCCACTTCAGAAATGGATTCAGTCATCGCTTGGTGGAATGAGGTATTCCCGAAGGTCATAGGCCATATGGGGAGTGTTAGAAACGAAATATTTTGTGGCGTTAATCATTTCCGAAATGAACGTACTTCATACTTCCCTCAACTGCAAATCGCTATTATTTTTTACTTTCTCTACCACGTAAAGTAAGTGGGGAAGTATTGTATTCCACCCAAAAAATTCGATAACGAAATTTCACCGGAAATACATGTTTTGAGGCTCCTGAATCCAAAAATAAAGAATTTTTAGAAAAAGGCCTATGTGTATGTATCTGTGAACAGCATAATTCAAATACTAATAAATAACCCAACTTCGTATTTAGGTTCAGTACCTTCCAAAGATGCGACAAAAGGATTTTCAAGAAAATCCCCCCTGTCCTAAACTATCCTTTATATGGAACATTTTTCGAAAAATTTGATTTTCTAAAAAATGCCTAACGATTTTGATTAAAATACCACATATTAAAGATATTTAAATGACAAATAAAATATGTATCTTGAATTTTCTGGGAATAGCCTGTGAAGTCCACTTCATTTGGAAGAAATGTTGTATAACTGGTAAACGTCAAGCGACAGACGAACACTACTACACAAAAAATGTAGATGCTTTAAAACTCATTATTTATTTCAAATAAAACTTTGTATATAAGCTGTGTCTGAGATATGTCTTTAAAGATTCGAATTGTTCATAATTTGGTCATTCTCTTAAAGTCCTTTCAACATTCAATTGTTTCTCGAGATTGCATGGAAACAGTATGGAATTTTAAGTCCAGCATATAGCGTCCAGTTCTTTAACATTTGACTATCGCTGTTCTCTTTGTATCTATAACGAAATGTGTAATTTAACTATTTTTGCAAAGGTTTATTTGGATAGAAAAATAAGCTTTTGCGTTTCGCCATCTGTTCGACACCCACCAATTCGGCATAGCCTTAAGACTGCCTGAAACATGAAAGGGGAAGCGAAAAGAAAGGAAATAACGGAAAGGAAATTCGTGGTAGAAGAGATATCACCTCAGTATTTGCCCAGCGGAAGCAGAAGAATCACGAAAAACCCATGCCCAGAGTGGCCGGCCAGAAAAATTGAACCAAGGACCTCTTGAATGCAAACCTCACATGTTATTAGGAGCCATCTCATTCGGTGAAGTAAAACTTAACATAAAACATATTGCTTATAGTAATTCTGTAAAAAAGCTGGCCAAAACTTGAACACATGTGTAGCTAGGATAGCCAGAGATAGCTGAACAATCTATGACTGTCAAGTTTCTCTCACTTTACAATAAAAAAAAAACATAGCTGTTGTTGACTATGAAGTGAGAGGAATTTGACGCAGCCATAGATTTTTCTACCTGGTCTTTTTCCATTGCCTTCACCTCCTCCTCCTTGTGTACCAGCTGCGCGAACTTGCTATCAAGATAATTGCATAGAAATTGCTCTACAGTATTTTAATAATCAGCTGCCGGCTTGAATTTGTTGTCGATGTGAAAGTGAACTCTAGAGCTCGTTTCTTATTTCTTTATGTTTCGAAAGACTATTTGAATAACGATGGACTGTAGTGAAAGTGACGTTTGTTTTCTTGCATCAAACACTGAAGACTGAATGACAACGGATGATCAACTCATCTCTGGTAAGCTATTTATCTGTAGGTATATCGAGGGATAATTTGATGCGCATTATTGTGTTAGACTGCTCTTCCCGCGACTTAAATGAAATAAAATTATTCTACGAAGGAGGCTAAGTATTACTACAGTCTGAAAAGCCAGAATAACGTTGCAGGAGTAAAGTTCTGCACGGAAGTCCTTTGTGTACCATTTTGGCTTCCTCCCCTCAACATGAAAGGTCCAGCTCTCCGTATGCCAAAAACGTGAGCTGCAACGCTATGGCCACTAAGAATTGGCAGCGCAGAACCAATGAGGTGATGGCAGCTCTAGCAGTGGAGTTTTCGAGGCTGGTTGATAAGGAGAGGACTCCCAGGGAGAGAGGCGATGAGAGTCAGAGGAAAACTGGCAAGGGGACACTGGGCAACGTTCCGGTAGGGGCGCTGGTTTACCGCGTCAAAATTTATTTTCGGTCTTTGTCTAAATTCTGAAAAAATTCATCATGTTTCGGTGACTACATATTCTAAATTACATTTATTTAGAGAACTAAGTTGAACACACGACACAAAGGGATTTTATTAATTAACACATTTTAAACACACAATATTGTTATTAAACTAAAAGTCTATGAAAGTATTGATATTATAAATGTAATATTGTCAAAAGTAAAGGAGTAAAAGCTCGTACGTTGTAAAAGGTGGACAGTAGTTCAAGAGAGATATGCGTGCTATAATGTTCGGAAATTACGTGAGAAGAAGTTTAGTAGAATGAAGCAAGAATAAAAGTCATAAGCAAGATGTATTTGAAACAGTTTAAAAGAACATTTTGTATTTTATCAAGCTAAATTAAATGGGTACATTCTCAAATATTGTTAAACACGACTTTTTCTGTCCTGTTTTCACATTTCCCTGGTTAGGACCCGATCCACGTCCTTCAGCTATGCTCCAGTTAGATGTCATGGCTTGTATTTAGTGACCTACATATGTATTTATACAGGGTGGTCCGCTCGAATGTCACTAATTTCAATTATATGTGACGGGTAAACGGTTGAAGTTAGAAACAACGTTTATATGACAGGAAAACTCAACAAGGTTTGATATGCACATCACCACATCTCCATGCGAGCTCCAGCAGTCATTGTGACGATGTGAAGGCGATGAACAATTTTTTGCCAAGTACGTTGGAGCATGTCTTCTGAAGTGCTCTCAATAGCCTCTGATGCTCTCCCGAAGAGCACGAAGATCGCTGACTGGGGTGACGTAAACTTTATCTTTGACGTAGCCTCAGAGGAAGAAAATGAGCGGTATTAAATCTTGAGATCCCGGGGGCAACACGATCGATCCTCCCCTACCAGTGCAACGACCAGGGAAAATGTCCAAAGTCGTACGAACTTCATTGAACCAGTGTGGAGAAGCGCTATCTCGTTGCAGAAAGATGTTAGATTGCAAGTGTTCAACTTTTGGAAGAACTACTCCTACATGTCAAGATATGTGGTACAACGGATACTTTTCTCTGCGAAGAAAAACGGTTCAATGTCCTTATTCTGTGACAAACCGCACCAAAAATTGACCTTGGGGCTATCACCAACGTGCTCTTATGTAGCATGAGGATTCTGCGACACCCAGATCCGCACATTATGCCGGTTTACCTTGCCTGACACATGTAAAGCGGTTTCGTCCGAGAAGAAAACCTTGGGCATGAAATCAGGATCAGCGCCGAGACGGTCTAGCATCGTATTGGCGAATGCACTAATTTGGGCTTGTCATTCGGCTTATATGGTGCAATAACTGTAATTTGTATGTGCAGTTTGAGACTTTGTGCACAATTCGTTGCAATGTTTATATCAGTATTTGAAGTTCCCGCGAAGCTCTTCTTAATGACTTCCGTGAGCTTCGCTCAAATGAGGCTTGAACATTTGCAACCATTTTGTCGGATGTTCTGCGACCACCACCATGCTTCTTTAACACAGTTCTAGTAGCTAAAAATCTGATGTGTTAAACTCACAAGACTTTCTCTACTCTTATACAAACTATGTTTACAAACGCTTATTCTCCATATGCTTCATGTTAATCGAGATGTTAATCTTATAGCTAATTTTCTTGTAGATGCAAGGGGAATATGGTAGGTTTTAAGCGATAGTCAAATATTTTAAGCGCTGGTTGTTATGTGGCGCATTCCATTCACTTTGTATGTCCAGGACATAAAAAAAATGAACAACGAATTCCCATTTGAGTAAAAGTATTGGAAAATTTTAAGGGAATAACAAGCAATCTCTCGAAAATGGTTCACTCAAAAAAAAAAAAACAAAAAAAAAACAAACACAAATTGTGCATTTTGACGCGATCTACATTTTTTGCACAGTAAACTTTTGTCTATCTCTTATGGTTTACCAGTTATTCAAAAGTCGTTCACAATGAATACTTTTGCAGACATTCTCACAAAATTCAAGATATACATTTTATTTGTCATGAAAGTGTGTTTAATATATTATATTTTAATCAAAATCGTTAGAGCCATTTCTGAAAAAATTAAAATTTTCGAAAAATGTTCCATGTAAAGGGTAATCTGGGGTGGGGGATTTTCTTGAAAACCTTCGTGTCGCATCTCCAGAACCTAAATACCAAGTTTGGTGTTTATCCGACTGTTTGTTTCTGAGTTATGCTGTTCAGACACACAGAGACACACACACACGGACATGTTTCCAAAATGCTTTTTTTTGGATTCAGGGGGTGAAATCTCGGTATAGAATTTTTGGGTGGAATGCAATACTTCCCCTACTTACTATACGTAATATTGAAAGTAAAAATGTATCGTACTACTTCTTTATACTTTTAGCAATTAGAACATAATGGTTAAACACTCGCCGAAACTCCCTTAGAACTTTAACAATTGATTTAAACTCCGCATACCACACAACAGTTAGTGCTTTGATCTGCGGTGTCGCCATTTTGATAAACGATAAAAATCTAAGAATAGAAACCGTGTCTTTGCACCATCTACCGACAGGATTCGAAACTTGAGTTTTCCTTTTATATAAACATGATTTTTCAACTGTTAATCGTCACATACAATTGAAATTAGGGATATTCGAGCGGAGTATCCTGTTTATAAAGTAATGAACAGCAAATAAAAGAATTAAAATAAAGACTACCTTTTAATGGAGTAGCACAGCACAGTTCAAATCCAAAACCATTACAATTGGCCAACATTGCTTGTAAACTGAAAAGACGAGGCTGGTCTTATTGTACGCCTCCAGTTATGATTCCGTTTTAACTCGCATCTGAGTGAGCCATAATGGAAGACATCTTTCAAAGACTGTTGTGTTTTTCTAACTTTTTAGACTTTTGGGCAAGTAAAAAAAGGTACTAAAACAGAGAACATAAATATTAGGGCCAATCTCGTACCTTGCAAGCTAAAACATTTTGTGCCTCGCGGAGCCTTATCTTATGAAGCTACCGGGAGGGTTCAGTTGTGAAATAAGACAGCTATGATGCGGATATCTGCCCTGAACTTATCTCTAAATATTTTCTATTGAAAAAGTCTGAAGCTTAGAGAAGATAACATGGATGCAGGAATATTTTATTAAGTACGTAGTATTACATTTAATTGCGTAACACAATCGCATGGGTCATAAGAACGTACATACTCTCTAGGAAAATACCTGGTCTCTAAACTCGACTTGCAGAATCAACCAGAAAACACAGTTTATAATCACAACCTATATACACACATATAAAATGAAAAATACTCTGAATCACACACACACACACACACACACACACACACACACACACACACACGCACGCACGCGTACACGAATGCTCAAGTACCACATATATTTAAAGAAAATTTACATAAACACCTTATCTCTTAGTACACGTACTTCCATTGAGTATGTGCCCAAGCTTGGCCTGTTTTGGCTGTTTAGAATCAAGCCCCAGCATGCTGTCCTCCGTCTGTTGGAAGCCAAAAATACTTCCGGTATGCATGCTGCCAAAATTTGCAGCCAATCCTCCTGTTCCCCGCATAATGGGCAAATCCTCTTGCCATCATCATCTACGATCTTGCGAGCTTTCCACCCTCCCAATTCCAAACTATATGTTTCCTTACCCCACCCAGGTTTTATTTAATTTTGTAACTTCAATGTTGATCTTTGTCTATATTCAGATTCTATTTCCTGCATGTTTAAGTCACATAGTCGTCTTTTGATTTTTTTCATGGCACTGTATGTATTTTCATCATCCCTTTGCCAGATATCGTTTAAGTCAATTTTTGATATTTTCCGTTTTAATCCATTTTGGATGCTCTGTTATTATTTGATGACGATAATATATTGCTCTCAGAGGTGTTTGGTCACCTTTAATTCGCAGCCAGTACCTAACTACATTTAGTTTAGCAAATACAGCATCTTCCCTCACGAGGAACTCCGTAGTTTGAAGTACCCCTCCCCAACCCTAGAATACGCTTCCAGAAATTACATGTACTTTATTTACATTATCCATCCTCTCCCATCCCCACACTTCACTACCGTATAGTAATGAAGACCTAACCATTGCTTCAAACATGGAATGCATGAATATAGTAAATCCCGGAGCAAGTCTTGATCTCTCAAAACCAGTGCTTCTGTAGCGAGGTTGCTTTCAGAAAATCAATTTTTGAATGCCAATAATAAAATAAAAATCAGACTAAAACCTACCTAAAATTATGGTGTTACATTCGCATGACTTTTTTACTCAAACTTCCACAAGATATTCTTACAAAGGCTTATTATTCCAGCTAATTCTTGTTAAAGTTTTCAATTCTCGTCTAAACATTTTGTTGTGGATAAAGGGATAGTCAGATTTTTACGTTCTCTAATACGTATAGTAAGTCGCTGTATTCCACCCAAAATTTCGATAACGAGATTTCACCGGAAATACATGTTTTGAGACCCCCTGAATAAAAAAAAGCATTTTTGGAAATATGTCCGTGTGTGTGTGTGTGTGTCTGTGAACAGCATAACTCAGAAACGAACAGTCGGATAAACACCAAACTTGGTATTTAGGTTCAGTATCTTCCAGAGATGCGACGCGATGGTTTTCAAGAAAATCCCCCACCCCAGATTACCCTTTAAATGGAACATATTTAAAAAATTTTAATTTTCTCAAAAATGGCTCTAACGATTTTGATTAAAATATCATATGTTTAAGATATTTTCATGACAAATGAAATGTATATCTCGAATTTTCTGGGAATGTCTCCGAGAGTATTCTTCATTGTGAACGACTTTTGCATAACTGGTAAACCATAAGAGATAGACAAACTTTTACTACACAAAAAATTTAGATCGCGTTAAAATGAACAATTAATGTCGTATACATTTTTATTGTTGGGTGAACCATTTTCGAGATATTGCTTGTTATTCCCTTAAATTTTCCAATACTTTTTCTCAAATGGCAATTCGTTATTCATTTTTACTTTCTCTACTACGTATAGTAAGTAGGGGAAGTATTGTATTCCACCCAAAATTTCAATACCGAGATTTCACCGGAAATACATGTTTTGAGACCCCGTGAATCCAAAAAAAAGCATTTTTGGAAATATGTCCGTGTGTGTGTCTGTGTGTGTGTGTGTGTGTGTGTGTGTGTGTGTGTGTGTGTGTCTGTCTGTGTATGTGTCTGTGAACAGCATAACTCAGAAACGAACAGTCGGATAAACACAAACTTGGTATTTGGGTTCAGTATCTTCCAAGGATGCGACACGAAGGTTTTCAAGAAAATCCCCCCACCCCAGAGTACCATTTACATGGAAGATTTTTCGAAAATTTTAATTTTCTCCAAAATGGCTCTAACGATTTTGATTAAAATATCATATGTTTAATATTTTTATGACATATAAAATGTATATCTTAAATTTTCTGGGAATGTCTCCAAAAGTATTCTTTATTGTGAACGACTTTTGCATAACTGGTAAACTATAAGAGTTAGACAAAATGTTACTGCACAAAAAATGTAGATCGCGTTAAAATACACAATTTATGTCATATACATTTCTTTTGTTGAGTGAACCGTTTGCGAGATATTGCTTGTTATTCCCTTAAATTTTCCAATACTTATACTTTTTCTCAAATTCGTTATTCATTTTTTTTATGTCCTGGACATGCAAAGAGAATGTAATGCACCACATAGCAACCAGCGTTTAAAAATTTGACTATCGCTTAAAACCTACGATATTCCCCTTGCATCTACAAGAAAATTAGCAATAAGATTGACATCTCGATATCTCGATTAACATGAAGCATATGGAGAATAAGCATTTGTAAAAAGAGTTTGTACAAGAGTAGAGAAAGTCATGTGAGTGTAACACATCAGATTTTTTATGTCCTGGACATACAAAAAGAATAGAATACTCCACATAGCAACCAGCTCTTAAAAGATTTGACTATCGCTTAAATACTACCATATTCCCCTTGCACCTACAAGAAAATTAGCAATAGGATTAATATCTCGATTAATATGAAGCATATGGAGAATAAGCGTTTGTAAAAATAGTTTGTACAAGAGTAGAGAAAGTCATATGAGTGTAACATAAGAAATTTTTTCTTAATTTTGCTTAGCTAGAACGTAACTTGTGTCGAAATTTTGTACTTTTGTTATTCTGCCATTATTATTTTTATGCTCTGCATATAAGAACTTCAACGGTATATTTTTTCCACGGCTACTGTGTACTACGTATATACTATGTCATTCCATTTTCATATCTCGCGATAGCTGAAAAAGCTAGCGGAATGACTTTTATCATATTATTATCGACCAAAAATCTACCTCTATGCTGATTTAGAAATGGATAGGACTGTCCAATTGGGGTACTTACCTTATAAGTGTAGGCCATTGAGTTTTGACAACAGATGTGTAGTTGACGGCAGAGTCAAACATACGAAGGTTTTGTATAACGGGTGATAAAGACCTCGCGTGCAAAAGCAGTGTGGTGAGGTTCACGAGTTAATTGCGTCACGGAGGGCAAGACATTGGCTCATAAATACGATGGCTACGTTTACACTTCGCTCTGTTCTTATACTTCAATTCCCACACGCCGGCTGCTTGATAGGTACGCAAAAGCTTATGCAAGTTTTGCCTTAGAACCGGACTGGACTTTAACAAAACATTTTATATCCCTCCGCGTTATCCTCGTGTTTGTACCAACTGTGAGGAACAAACTGCTCATCGTATGTGTATGAGAGGTGATCGACATCACACAGAATTAATTAGAAGCTGAAACCTTCTTTAGTTTTACTATTCATATTTATATTTCATATGAATCGAATGTTTCGAACTATGTTTAACATACTTCTTGAAAACCCACCGATAATCGTGAATATTTAAGGTACTATATGTCAGGTGTGCTTTGGTTTCCGTTATCGAGGGCTAGTTAATGATGTGAGGTGATCCAATTGTTATAAATACCAGCGAGAAAACCTGTCTCCTAAATTTTGGGCAGCTGATTTGGTAAGGGGTTTGAGGAGAATAGGAATGGGGTCAGTATGGCAAAGGGCTGAAACAAATGGAAAGGTGTCAATAGAAAACTAAGAGACATCAACCAACAAGAAATAGAATCTGGTTGTAAAATTAAACCTTCTCTAAGTCTAGCGAATAAAACAAAATTGAATTGGGGTAAAGAGGCAGATATACTTAGGAAGAAAGGAAAGAATAAGGAATGGCATGGTTTAGACTAGGGGGCTGGAGGGCACAGAAAATGATTGACCATTCTGGTAGGAGAATCTGCCCATTCTGTGATTTGGATGAGGACTGGGTATATATTTTGGCGGAATGTGCACAGTGGGAGAACCAGCGAACAATTAAACTCAAAGAAAAATTCTAAGTCCGTCAAGAAAGAGATTGGCATATTGGGATCTACTGGCTGACCAGAGGAACTGACAAAACATGGGCAATTTCTTGGCTAATGTGCGCGAAGCTAGGTTAAATTTGTTCAGTTAGTCAAAGGTAATTTATCTCTGATTTCCTTTTTCGTGTTGTTTCTTTTTATATTGTTTATTTTGTCACCATACCTTGTATCTTAAATATGCATGTACGGTCAATGACCCATGCACTAAATACTTCTGTAATAACTTCAGTAATTTGAAACCAATAAAGATACGTTATCTCTCTCTGACTTTATCTCTCTGTCTGTTTGAAGTTGGATTCTAAGAGTGGAGGTAAATTAAGAGATTTTAAGAAGTTGCATGCAAACGAGAAAAATGTTATTACTGCGCGGGTATATTAATCGTATTAGCCACTGCAGCTCAGAACTGCACGTAGACCATTATAGGCCCTTTGTGACTGGGAGGAAGGAATGACACAGAGATACTAAGACTGACCAGATTCGGACGATGATACGTGCTGACAAAGTCGGGTCTCTAACGATTCCAGAATAACACCAATTCTGACCCTGGGCAAGCCTCCGACGCCAACAATCCAGGAGCCCCAGAACGAGCTCCCTCCCAGAGAAAAATCTTCACACACCATTCCGCCACAACCCACCTCACTGAAACCTATGAAGATGAAAGGAGATGACAGGGAGAGGAAATTCGTAGTAGAAGAGGAACCACGCAGAATTCGCCTACCGATCTGGAAAACGAGAAAATACAGGATCATAGTGGCCGGCCCAAGGATATCGAGCCCGGGATCTTCCGAACACGAGCCTCACACGTTATCGCGGAGCCATTTTGCTCAGTAATTAGCTTGGATACCTTTTAGATGTTTCGAAACGAAACTTATTAAAACATATTACGTATCTGTTGATCAAACACAGGTCATTTAAGCTCTTACCAAAGTAAAACTACATAGGTAACAGAATGGACAACACTTAAATGCAAGTTTTCTTCCAATAAATTAAATATTGTATTACATGTTGGTTCTGTCAATAAATACAGAAGAATTTCTTCAGGTTCTACTCGAGAATTTCAAAACTTATTCCTACCAACAGACATCGGGATTTTTAAGTAACTTCATCAAGTTATCAATATGCAAACTACAAAGTATACACAAAGAATGAACGCTGCACAGCTTAGATGATCATGTCACGTGAAGATATCTGGATTGTCGAGGGATATGAGAGGTCATGACTTGACTTCATTTTTTTGTAGTAGTCTAAAACCAATACAGTATACTCTGGTTCATTACTTTGAAATTTCGATATTTGCTAACTAGTTTCACAACAATTAGGTACTTGTGCCACATGGAGTTTGGTGATAAAACATTTGATACGTGTGATACACCTCAGCCTATGATAATGTTTTTTGCCTTAGTGTTCTCGAAAGTGAAGTAGGAGGGTCGTCCAATAAGTAAGTTTCCCTATTTTATAAAAAAAAAAAACATTACACACAATTGATCAGGTTGGATTAATTTTATTTATGTTGTACAAACCTTCTGTTACTTTTCTACATAGTCAACATGTTTTTCCAAGCATTTTTGAGGACGTGACAAGTTTTTCCAAGCCAGTGTTGCACCAGGTCGGGTCCTGTGCTCGCAACCAGCTGTTCACTGATTTTACTTCATCATCGGTGTTAAAAGTGCTTACCTTTGAGTTGGAGGAGCATGTAAAATCACTTGGGGCAAGCTCCAGTGAAACTGGAGGATACAAGAGAACTTCCAAGTTGAATCTTGACCAGGCGAGCTCAAAAGATTCAACTGGAAAGTTTTATCGCGTCCTTCACCAGGTCTCTTCCCAAGTGATTTTCATATGTTCCCCTGGCTCAAATGTCATCTTGGAGGTAAGCACTTTAACATCGTGACGAAGATGAATCAGAAGTGAACCAGAAGTCGGATCCTGTGCTCGTAACCAGCTGTTACTTGGGGAAAGATCTGGTGAATATGGAGGATGCGAGAAAACTTCCCAGTTGAATCTTCTGAGCTCCGCCTGGGTCTAGATTCAACTTGAAAGTTTTCTCGTATCCTCCGTATTCACCGGAGCTTGCCCCAAGTGATTTTCACATGTTCCTCCTACTCAAAGGTAAGCACTTTTAACACCGATGATGAAGTCAAATCAGTGAACGGCTGATTGCGAGCACAGGACTCGACCTGGTACAACACTGGTTTGGAAAAACTTGTCAACGTCCCCAAAAATACTTGGGAAAACATGTTGACTATGTAGAAAAGTAACAGAAGGATGTACAATTTAAATAAAATTAATTCAACATGATCAATTGTGTGTAATGTTTTTTTATAAAATAGGGAAACTTTAATTATTGGACACCCCTCGTATTTTGAATGGACTTGCAAATGAGTTCAAGAATTGCAGTATAACCCTTTTTATTTCGATGAGACTGTTGCTGTAATCGAATTACTACGGAACCAAGGAAGATCTGTAAGGTTGCAACTGGGATTCACTGTTGACTGTAAATCTCGGACGTACACAATACGTTCTCCCAGAGGTTGCAGAATCCGATAGTTGTCTACCAGCTTCTTTTTGCTTCCACTTGACAATTTACGGAATTTCTTCATCTGAAACAGAAAACAAATTAATTCCATACCTGTTATCAAGATTTTGTTACTAAAATCTGTTTTGGCTAAGTGAAAAAAAAAACACTGGCTGAGGGGAAAGGTTCACCAGGAAATTTGGGTTAAAATTCTTATTCCAACCATTTGACTAGGGATTTTCGTAATTTCTCTCGTACAGACAAATTTCCTCAGAGCACGAGCAGTAAATAAGCAATAAAATCAAGAAATTCTAATCACCATCAGCAGAAATAATGATCTCAAAGTAGTCAACTCTAAGGCATAAGCTATTTACTTCCAAAAATGCATTTGAAAACATACCTAAATACACGTAACAGTTGAGCGCCAATAAGTAAGCGAAATAAAAAAGAAATAGGATGTGTTGCATTCACATGGCTTTTTCTTCCCTCTGTCACTTATTAATGGGTAAGCCAATTATTCTTACTAAAGTTTATTTTCCTATCTATTTCATTTCAATAGACATGAACCTATCCGGAAATAGCTGCATTACATATTTCGTTATATTGTTACATGCTGGAGTGAGGCCCTAAAGGTTCCCAGCAAAATACTAAATTTGGATCACCCCACATGCACACGGGGGAGCATAGCTACAAACGGCGAGAAGACCAGGACCTTGGTGACTACATTTAGCTGAAGGCGTGGTTTTTTTTAACACATTATACACAAATTTCACATCATTCACGTTACCTGTGGTTTATTAATAAAACAGTTAGTGGCTCTACATTAAACACAAAGAATAAAAGATTGAGGAGAGATGCCTCACACACACGACCTAAACCTTACACTCTTACTCAACAAGTGACGCTCATACACACAAAAAAGTAACGCTAACATCTATCCCCCACTCTCCAACCCTGGCTAGGCACGCTAGCTAGAGCTGGCGAGTGTCACACAAGACGGAATTTGCAACACAAGACCGAAAGAATACTGCATTATTCCCAACAACATTGTCGCCAATACGACATAATAATGTGCCTGGCATTGCAATAGCTACTAATACCTACTAATACGCCACAATATGTACAAAGGGAATAGCCATAGTCAAATGTTTAAAAACTTAACGGTATAGGCTGGCCGTTAAATTCCATGCTCTTTCTGTGACATCGCGAGAAACAACTGAAACTTGGCAGGACCTTAAAAGAATGGCTAAGTGTTGAACAATTCGAACCATTAATAACAATATCTAGGAAGTGGCTGGTGCCAAAAAAAGTTATTTGAAATAAATTGTGTATTTTAAAGAGAGATACATTTTTGTGTGGTACGTTTTAGTCTCGCTAAACGTTTTCCAGTTATACAAGATTATACAAAATTCCTACCGAATGAATAATACTTAAAAAGGCTATTCCCAGAAAATTCAAGATATACATTTTATTTGTCGTGTAAATATCTTTAATATATGGTATTCTAGTCTAAATCGTCGGAGCAATTTTTCAGTAAATCAAAATTCGAGAAATTTCCAAGTAAAGGGTAGTTTGGGGTAAGGGGATTTTCTTGAAAATCTTGTGGTCGCATCTTTGAAAGGTGCTGAACCTAAATACCGAGTTTGGTATTTATCCAACTTTTCGTTTTTGAGTTATGCTGTACACACACATACACACAATGCACACAGACGTACCTTTTCCTAAAAATTATGATGTGTTACACTCGCATGGCTTTCCCTACTCTTGTACAAACTATTTTTACAAACGCTTATTCTCCATCTACTTCATGTTAATGGAGATAAACTTTTGCGGAAGCTTATTGCTAATTTTCTTGTAGGTGCAAGGAGAATATGGCAGGCTTTAAGCGATAGTCAAGTCTTTTAAGAGCTGGTTGCTATGTGGAGCATTTAATTATCTTTGCATGTCCGGGACATAAAAAAACGAAAACGAATTCCCATTTGAGAACAAGCATAAATAAGTACGGAAAATTAAAAAAAATAGCAAGGAATAGCTCGGAAATGGTTCATCAAATAAAACATCTATGACATAAATTGTTGCTTTAACGAGATCTACATTTTTTGTAAAGAAACATTTTGTGCATCTCTTATTGTTTACCAGTTATGCAAAAGCCATTCAGAATGAGGGCTTTTGGGGAAATTAGCAGAAAATTCAAGATATTTATTTCATTTGTCATAAAATATCTTAAATATATTGTATTTTAATCAAAATTGTTAGTCATTTTTGAGAAAACAAAAATTTTCGAAAAATGTTCCATGTAAAGCGTTGGGGGATTTTCTTGAAAATTTTCGTGTCACATCTTTGAAAGATACTGAACCTAAATACCAAGTTTTGTACTTATACGAGTTTTAGTTTTTGAGTTATGTTATTCACAGCCACACATCGACAGACACACATGAACCTTTTTCAATTTTTTTTGGATTCAGGGGGCCTCAAAACATGCATTTTTGATGAAATATCAGTATCAAATTTTTGGCTAGAATGAAATACTTCCCCTACTTAGAGATGGAGTAGAGAAAGTAAGAAGTACTTTCTTTTTGAATTCAAGGGCGTCAAATATGCATTTCCTGTGAATTTTTGGGTGGAGACAGCAATAAACACTGACTTTACATATAATAGAATATGAATGCAGTTTGAGTGGGCATCTTCATTATCTTTATCCCGTTATAGCGCAAGTATTTGCTGTTATTACACATACATTATAAATACAGGTAAAGACTATCTCATCCTTATCCAGGTTAGATGCAATGCCTAGTTTTGTACTGAAACCTTCGAATATACCCCATCTGACGTTCTAACTTACTAATAGAAAATTTATTTTATTGCTCTCTGTGATTTGCAACAGAAGGAAACTAGCTAGCCAAGATGAGGTAAACCAAAACGATTTTCTGGTTAATCTGGTGAAGCAGTTTGCAGATATCTCCGCATTTATTTAACTAATCTCGCTCTAAGTCTTGTAATCTGCACGTCACCGTAACTCTCTCAGAATGAACAAACCTGATTAGAGAAAGACGCCAAGGGAAGAAGGAAAAAAAGGAAAACAAAGAAAAAAGATAGCAGGACATAGAGGAAAGAGGATGAATAAATTATAAGAAATCCATTTTTCTTTCTTTCTAATGCCACAGCAGCCATTTGCCTTGGCTCCCAAATGGGCCTGTGTGAAAGAGGCAAAGAGGGTTTCAACTCCTTTCCATCTCGATTAAGGGATTGCCGTTTATATGTATGTTCGATAATGACGACATAACTCTTAATTTTGAGTAGGGTCCACGAAAATGCTCGCTCTATCACCCTTTTCTTTTATTCCTGTTCTCTCCTCTTTACTGCGGCGTGCCTTTGCAGGAATACCCGACCAGCGCTTCACCAAGTTTTAATCAACCTGCTCTCCTTCTAGAGATAGATGCGAATATATTTCATCAACGGAAATGTTCGTGACAGAACAACTTAGATTTCATTGTCCAGGAAATATCAACGGTAGGGAAGGCGTACCTCAAATTAATACCATTAATCATACGTGCATGATTTCCCAGCGGTATAGCTAATATGTGCCAAATGCAGAAACTAGGGATGCGATATGATGAACTGATATGGACAGCAAATATCTAATCACAAGTGTGTTGTGCTGTACAGGAAATTCGAATGAAAATTAAAATTATTACCGAAATTAACAGCCAAAATAATTATAATCTTTAGTCAAAGTTACTGGCATTTTAAAGTGCTTCCAAAGATATAAATTTCTAGCTGAGATGGACTTAGAAGTGTCCAACTAAGTAATTAGATTATGCTAAATGAACATCACGTTATGTCTTTGCGCAGTGAACGTAACATGAAACAAGTATTCTTCTATAATATGTATTTGTATGCCACTATGAGTTACTCAGTTACCAGCTAGAATATTTCAGCATTAAGTTTTGCCTGGTATATGTTGAGATACATGTAGTGAGAAAATGGCTACTGAGGCAATAGTATATATATTAACATGCTGTGAATGCCAGAGTGATTATAGTGTAACTTAATATTATTGTATGTACAGGATTTTAGATGTTTGTTAGCCATAAGTATTGTTAGGACATAAGTTTACACGGCCTAACTGAAACTGACGATAGAAGTTGGTAACAATAAACCGAGGGGGACAGTTGTTTATCACCAAGAAGAGATAAACAAAATGACGTCAGGGTAGCTTGCATTTTTTAGAAATGAAGGGAATATCTTCCCTAGAGCATGTTGCTAGTAGTAGTGATTGGCTGACCAAAACAGACGCTAAAATGGGCGCAATTTGGTAACCAATAGCAGCTATATTATAATGTTTAGGCAATTCGAGGTGAAGGAGTATATATTCTCGAGCCATAAGGAAGTGTTGCACAGTTCTGAAGAATTTCTCACGAGGTGTACGTCACACAGTTCTGAAGAATCTCTCACGAGGTGCATGACACACAGTTCTGAAGAATCTCTCACGAGGTGCACGTCGCAGAGTTAGTTACAAAAAATGTAAAGTAGTGGAAGTAATTGGTGCACGACAACTAAAACGACTGTAGTTACATTCGGAAATATCACAGTTTCAGTCAGGCGTGCATAAAGATTAAATATGTCAAAAGATGAAAAAGATTTAGAACATCTGAATGTTAGCGTGACGGCAATAAAAGTCTAGATTCAGATTTTTGTTATCAGTGTAATCTTTTATCAACAACTCCTTTCCGTTTACATGCCCTGCTTAGAGACACGTGTCGACTGAGTTATAATAGCTAGCCGGAGGACAAAGAACCCAAATTAAAAAATAATTAAACAATAAGCGCCCAACAAACAGGATAACACAAGCCATCGAGAACTGCGACACTACTAAAAGCATAAAGTTCCATTGGTTTCATACTAGCCGGAATTTCATGTTTTTCAGACTCCAAAACGGTACGTGAAATTGAACTTTTCCGTTCAGTTACTTTCCGTACTCCAACACCAACATATTGTGGTGTATCAGTAAGCATTGTCATACCACACGCATTATTGTGTCACATTGACGACAGCATTATTGGGTGCCTTTATTTCTTTCGGCTGAACGTACCTTCTCCTTTGGCGCGCAACACGCCAGAGAGGCAGAGAGAGAGAGAGAGAGAGAGAGAGAGAGAGAGAGAGAGAGAGAGAGAGAGAGAGAGAGAGAGAGGGGGCTTTGTTTGAATCTCGCCTGGTATGACGCCAGCCTTGGCTAGCTAGCTTGCTTAGATAGGGTTGGAGATGGAGGATACATAGTTAGCGTTTTTGATTGTGAGCGTCACATTTGTGTGTGAGAGTGTAAAGAGTAAGTCGCGTGTGGCCAGTCCTCGACTTCGAGGCATTTCCCCTCATCCTTTGTTTCCCTAAGTGTAATGTAGAACCGCCAAGTGTTTTAGCAATAAATTACAGGTAATGTGTGTTATGTAATATTTGTGTACTTTATCAAAAAACCTCACGCCCTCTTATGAATGTAGACACCAAAGTCCCGGTCCTCTCGCCGTTTAAGAGCTACGCTCTCCCATGTCCGTGTTGGGGTGATCAAAATTTAGTAATTTGCTGGAAACCTTTGGCACTCACACCCAGCAAGTAACAGTATGAATACATTGGTCATGCAACGTGCATATAAAACATATGACTGCGTCCATGCCCAACATCAAACGCAGTACAATATTTAATCCATACATAAAGTATTTCACATAGTATGTGTAGCAGGATTTCGGCGACTTTTGTTATCTTTATTTGTCTGGCGCTTATTGTTTAATTATTTTTAAATTTGGGTTCTTGTCCTCCGGCTAGCTGTTGTAACTCAGTCGAGCACGTATCTCCAAGCAGGGTGTGTAAACGTAAAGGAGTGGTTGCTAAAAGATAACACTGATTTAGAACATCTGAATGTTAGATTTTTGTTGCCGTCACGCTTAGTTTCGCATAATAATTGACATATTTAATTTTTCTACATGCTTAACTGAAACTTTTGTATTTCTAAACATAACTATAGCCCTTTGAGTTGCCGCGCACCAATTACTTCGCGTACTTTACTGTTGTTCACATTTGTATCTGACTTTGCGACGTGCACCTCGTGAGATATTCTTCAAACTGTGCGACACTTCCCCATGACTCGAGAATATACCGGGTGTTTCAGAAATACTTTTAGAAACTTCGGGTATGGGTTCCTCACACCAAAAGAAGGGGAAAAGTTCATATGAACATATGTCCCATAATCCTTGGTTTTCGCGTTATTCCTGTTACAATGAAAGTGAGAGTTCAACGGCATTCGGGGTCCAACCTCAAAACTTCATTTCTCTATGCATTCATAGAAGGCGTTGACCCATTGTACTACATACGGTAGATGGCGAAGTGTTGCCATGGAGACTTGTTTACGTTTGTCATTTGTCATTAGTCTGTCTTCAACCTTTCAATTGTGTACATGTAGTGAGTTAACTGACGTGTTTCGTTCCACCATTGCTGGATATTCATTTCATGAACAGGCAGACATGATTTTTATGTATGGTCGCGCGAATGGTAATGGACGCGAGGCTGCGCGGCTCTATCAGATGGAGTTTCCAGACCGAAGACAACCGAGTCATCCAACCTTCGTCGCTGTTTATCATCGCCTTGCTGATAAATGTGATAAATGCCTGGCTCCGGCACACTTTAGTCGCATTGTTCGAGATGCACTGACTGGTATCTACCATGACCGATGGATACGCAGAGGAGGACCAGTTCCATGGCCTGCACGTTCTCCCGACCTCAATGCTGTGGATGTTTACCTCTAGGGGCATCTTAAATCATTGGTTTATGCAGCAGCCATCCCGGATGCAGAAACGCTTCATCGACGTGTCATGGAAGCCTGCGAAACCATTCGACACCATTCCGGAGTTTTTGACAGGGTGCGACATTCCATGATTCGACGAGTACAGGCATGCATAGAAGCAAGAGGAGGACATTTCGAGCATTTATTATGAGTCTTGTGTATTATAAGTGTACCACTGTGTTGAACACCTCCTAACGAGAACACAAAGGATTATGGGACATACATTCATATGAACTTTTTTCCTTCTTGTGGTGTGGAACCCATACCCGAAGTTTGTAAAAGTATTTCTGAAACAATACTCTTTCATATCGAATCGCCTAAACTTTCTAAATTAATTCTTATTGGTTACCAAATTGCGCCAACTTTAACGTCTCTTTTGGTCAACCAATCACTACTACTGACACATACTCTGGGGAAGATATTCCCTCCATTTCTAAAAAAGACACGCTACTCTGTGACCTCAATTCCAACTTTCTCTACTAGTACCGAGCGGGACGCTTCAGGCGGTTGCGTCTGTGGCCCGCATTCGGGAGGTCCCGGGATCGATCCCCAGCGACGCTCACTCTGGCCCATGGGTTTTTCGTGGTTTCCCTGGGTCGCCAGGCAATGCTTGGGTGGTTCATCTTCTACCACGACTCTCTTCCCTCTCATTTCCTGTATCCATCATCTTCCTTGTCATCTGTTCCAGGGTTGTAGGACCAGACGACGTATTCTGGGGGTTGCGGCTGGGCGGTGGCTTGGGCTTTGTAAAGGTTTCTTCCCTGGCGGTACCGCTCAGTTAGGTCTCTTCTCAGCGTGGGTTTCCGCTCCGGAGGATCCTGGAGGTTGGTGACTTGTGAGCAGGGACCATGCGGCGTTGGATGCGTTTAATCTGGAAACGTTAGAGACACCATACATGCTTGCGCCCCTCGGCATCCGAAATCTGGTCGCCTTTCGGGCCTCTCCCCTCATCTTTCCATCCCAGGGATCACGCTAGAGGCACAATGTGCCAACTGGCCTGCGTGGGTGCTTTGCCCCGGTTTCCGGGTCCCCTCCGTGATACGTACC
Source organism: Deroplatys truncata (assembly GCA_030765065.1). NCBI lineage: Eukaryota > Metazoa > Arthropoda > Insecta > Mantodea > Mantidae > Deroplatys > Deroplatys truncata. Next base: position 202,427,071 of record CM060984.1, on the reverse strand, counting down.
TTTACCTCGGTTTGTTGTTACCCAACTTTCTATTCTCAGTTTGAGTTAGGTAGTGCAATCTTATTTCCTAACAAATCCACAGACATCTAAAAGTATGTATGTAGATAGATAAGGTATCTTTATTTGTTTCAAATTATTGAAGTTATTTCATAACTATTTAATGCATGGGTCATTGACCGCACATGCATATTTAAGATACAATAGGGTGACAAAATAAACAACAGAGAAAGAAAACATAACAAAAAGGAACAAGAAAAAGGGGAATAGAGGTAAATTACCTTAGTCTAACTGAACAAATATGACCTAGCTTCGCGCACTTTAGCCAAAAAATTGCACATGTTTAGCCAATTCCTCTGGTCAGCCAGCAGATCCCAACATGCCAATCTCTTTCTCGAGGGACTTAAAATTTTTTCTTTCAGTTTAATCGTTCGCTGTTCTCCCACTGTGCACATTCCACCAAAATATGTACCCAGTCCTCATGCAAATCACAGAATGGGCAGATTCTCCTGCCAGAATCGTCTGTCATTTTCTGTGCCCTCCAGTCCCCCAGTCTAAACCATGCCTGATCTTTTCTTTCCTTCCTAAATTAAGTATATATGCGTCTTTACCCCAGTTCAATTTTATTTCATTTGCTAGACTTAGAGAAGGCTTAATTTTACAATCCGATTCTATTTCCTGTTGGTTGATGTCTCTTAGTCTTCTTTTAACACCTTTCTATATGTTTTTGTCATTTGTTTCAGCTCTTAGCCATACTGACCCCATTCCTATTCTCCTCAAACCCCTTTCCAAATCAGCTGCCCAAAACTTAGGATACAGTTTTTCTTTCTGGTATTTATAACATTTGGATCGTAGTGTGGAGTTATCCCCCCTGCATCAGCCTCAGCCAGTACTTCACTGCTCTTATTTGTATGTATGTATATATATGTATATATAATATACGAGTATATAAAACATTACAAACACAAAGCTGGTTAAAGAATTATTTTGTTATTTACACTATAATTCACAGCATGTAGTGATATGAAATACTGCCTTATGTGTAACAAAATATTGTACGTAATTGCAGGAAAGTGCTTTCTTTTCAGGACTCGTTTCGAAACCCACTTTCCTGTACAGTTACATAAATAACTATTTCTGCAGTATTTACAGCTAGAAAACGAGTCCATTTCTAGCCACATAGAATGTTTAACACTCTTTAACTTATAAAACAGACGTATTTTAAGCTTAAGTTGATTGTTGACTGAGGCGAGATTCTCTGCAGACTTTCATATGCACTAGACGGTTTCTCAATTATAGTAAATAAGCGTAAACTTCATAAACTGTTCCTCAATATATTGCTTCAGGTTAAGCTATTTTGGAAATAGTCATTCTCCAGTTTTCTGCACTTTAGACTTAACCATGGTAGTTGGTCGATAGTTGGCATTTGCAATCAAATTTTGGAATTTATTTAGACAGGCCCAAAGAGCCTTTCTGTATCTCAGGAGCCATTATGTTCAATGGTGTTCTAATACACAATCACATTCCTTGGCTCATGCTATAATGAAGTACTTCCTGATCTAGCCAAAGTTTTATTTTTTGTAACAAAGTTTGTCCCAGACAGAGCTGTCCAATACTAGCGTCAAGAATACTGCAGCTACAACAACTTTGAACAACCGTTATTACAAGGGTCAAAAATATTTGTTCAAAAAGCTCAGATATTGATTTAGCTACACACAAGCTATTGTTAAGCTATGAAATGAGGGGTGAAGAAGTCCCTTGCTTGCTGACGGTACTAATGTCAGAATGCGCTTGCACACCATCACCAATGTAATCCTTATCGTCTGAGGACAAACTTCAACATAAAAGCTAATTGGCCTCACCTCAGGGCTGGTACAGGTGTTTCCCAGAATTTCCGCAATGTATCGCAGATTATGTTGTAAGAATCGCACCCAGTCAGTGAACTAAATTATGTCCTCTGAAAACTCCGAGGTGTCTGTAAAACCGTCACCTGACCAGGATTAGTTGGAATCATCACAGAGCGGAGTTCCTTATTCTATTCAGGATTCTAGAAGGTTTCGTGAGTGCTCATGTAAATCGTAAGAGCATACATAAAATGTAGCCCATCTCTGTGGTGTGGAGGTAGCGTGTCTGCCTCATATTCAAGAGGTCCCGAGTTCGAATCTCGGTTAAGGTACGTTATGCGTGCAATATCTTTTTTCGGGGTTTCTCTTACTCTGAGAGGACGAATATCGGGGTAACTTTAAGTTCTAGGGATAGCTGGCTTATTAGAGCATTATTTCACCATTTTCATTTATCCACTATTCGATATGAACCTACCAAGTTAAAGCTCGTTAAACTTAAACAAAAAAAAAACAAATTCATTCTGAAGAAAAGTACAGACCCTATAACAGAAACGTACTTTTGTCGTCTAGAGTTTGTTTACAGTTAAAGTTAAGAAAAAGACAGCATGTTTACGTGTCGTCCGGAGCACTTTGCATATAGCGGGACCAATATATTTGAGCAAGTTGCTTGTTTTATGTCCTTTCGTGTTTATTTTGAGGTTTCCTGAGGCAAAAAATTAAATAAATGGGAGCTTCTGCAACAAGGTCTTGGCACTTGTTTCAAGTACATCATTCTTAATCTGAAAGTTAAGGGAAGTGAACCGAGCCATTGTAGATCAACACTAAGTGTCACATGCATTTTATAGTCTAAAATAGAAATAAATATAAAGCATATTAATCCCAAAGTAATCCCACAGACAAACCTAAAGAAATATTTCCACTCTTGAACTGCATTTACCCGATAAATGGATTCTTATCATCTTGGATAATCAATGCGAGCTAAAAGCACTCTCTTCAGGAAGGTAAAATAAAATCTGGTATGGGATTTATGATATAGAGCCAGCTAAAAACTTGTATTGGATTATCTAGATATATCGACAGCCCTGTATTCTCACAACAGGCTTGGGTGACTGGGAATTCGGGTATTAGCGTAATGAAAAAATTGTTGTTGCATTCACATGACTTTCTCTAACCTCTATCGTTTATTAGTGGATACACAAACTATTATTAGTAAACCTTATTTTTCTATCTGCCTACCTCATTTTAATCTAAGTAAACCGTTGCTGAAACAGCTACATTACACATTTCGTTATAGATAGAAACGGAACAGCAATAGTCAAATGTTTAAGAACTGGACGCTATATGCTAGTCTTAAAATTCCATCATGCTTCCATGCAATCGCGAGAAAAAACAACGTTGAAAGAAATTTACAGAATGATCAAATAATGAACAATGCGAACCTTTAATAACAGATATCTCGGAAACGGCTGATGCCACAAAAAGTTATTTGAAATAAATTGTGTGTTTTAAGAGGTCTACATTTCTTGTGTAGTACGTTTTCTTCTATCGCTTAACGTTTACTAGTTATACAAGATCATATGAAATTCTTTCCGAACGAAGAGAACTTCAAAGGCTATTCCAAGAAAATTCAAGATATAAATTTTATTTGTCACGTAAATATCCTTAATATATGGTATTTTAATCCAAATGGTTACAGCCATTTTTTAGAAAATAAAAAAAATTGAAAAATATTCCATGTAAAGGGTAGTTAGAGCTGTGGGGATTTTTACTTTCTCTACTACGTATAATAAGTAGAGGAAGTATTGCATTCCACCCAAAAATTCGATAACGAGATTTCACCGGAAATACATGTTTTGATACCCCCTGAAAGCAAAAAAAGCATTTTTGGAAACATGTCCGTGTGTGTGTGTGTCTGTGAACAGCATAACTCAGAAACGAACAGTCGGATAAACACCAAACTTGGTATTTAGGTTCAGTATCTTCCAGAGATGCGACACGAAGGTTTTAAAGAAAATCCCCCCACCCCAGACTACCCTTTACATGGAACATTTATCGAAAATTTAAATTTTCTCAAAAATGTTTCTAAGGATTTTGATTAAAGTATCATATGTTTAAGATATTTTCATGACAAATGAAATGTATATCTCGAATTTTCTGGGAATGCCTCCAAAAGTGTTATTCAATGTGAACGACTTTTGCATAACTGGTAAACCATAAGAGATAGACAAAATGTTACTACACAAAAAAAATTAGATCGCGTTAAAATACACAATTTATGTTATATACATTTTTTTTGAGTGAAGCATTTTCGAGATATTGCTTGTTATTTCCTTAAATTTTCCAATACTTATACTTTTTCTCAAATTCGTTATTCATTTTTTGTCCTGGTAATGCAAAGAGAATGGAATACTGCACATAGCTACCAGCTCTTAAAATATTTGACTATCGCTTAAAGTCTAGCAATTCCCCTTGCATCTACAAGAAAATTAGCAATAAGATTAACATCTCGATATATGGATTAACACGAAGCATATGGAGAATAAGCGTTTGTAAAACTAGTTTGTTTAAGAGTAGAGAAAGTCATGCAATTGTAACAGATCAGATTATTTTGAAAATATTTGTGTTGCATCTTCAGAAGGTACTGAACCTACATACCAAGTTTGGTGTCTATCCGGCTTTTCGTTTTAGTTTTGCTGTTCAGAGATATACAGACATACATATGACCTTTTCCTAAAATGCTTTTTTTCGGATTCAAAACCTGTGTTCCCGGTGAATTTTCGGTATCAAATTTTTGGGTGGAATGCAATATCTTCTCTACCCATTATGTATGTGGTAGAGAAAGTAAACGGCAGGTGAATATCCAAAAACGAGTTTTGTTGGCTGTGAATCAGTACATCAAGGCATAGGTTTGGCGAAGTCACCAACTTAAGTGGCAAATCTACTCTAGACAAAGACTAGTCAGAAAACTGATTTTAAGTCAAAAACTCTCCTTCTCATTTCTGTCAAATAAGACAGAAGTGTAGTTACTGGACATGTCCATTTCAGAAAATATCTATGCTCATTGGGAATTTATAAAGACGACCCCATCTGCCGAATGTGGACACACTAAAGATGAGATTGCCGCACCCATTCTGTTTGACTGTCTGTTCCTGGAAGGAAGAGATTTGCCCTTTCCGTAATAAGGGAATACTCAGGAACGGATACTGACAATGAAATCCAAACACTGCGCCTTTATCAAATAATGGATTTGGGGAGACAATATTAATATCTCTTCTAATGGGCTTACACAATAAGCCTTTTAGGCTGAAGTGCAGGAGACCATTAGAACTTCTTATATCATCCCTATTGCTTAACTTACCTCCAAAGCATTTGCATAATTGCTATCGGCCTTTACCGCCAGTCGGTTTAAATGAATGACGTCATCAGTTCAGCGAGCCCCTTGTCTCAAAGGGGAGGTGCGGAATTGAACCTCGACTGCATGTGTTTCCGACTTCGTAAACATGTACCTCGGCGGTGCAGAATGTTTTTCACTAGGGCATTTTGTGCGTTCTATGCACGCGAGATGGAAGTGACCACGATCACAGAATTTGCATGGTTGAGTGCTACTTCCGAACTGTAAGGATTGAGGCAGTATTTTAATACCTAAATAATTTCAATTGTATTTTTATAAAAGTAAATTCAATAACATCCCGCCTTGAAATAATATGTATGTAGTAATTATTGTTTAAATGTATGTAACAGTCATTGCATATGCTTATTTTTATTGTAAAACATGTTTAATAATGTTATGTGAATACATTACATACTTTAATAATGCAAGAGCTGTGAGAATAATAAATTTTAAGTTGCTAACAATGAGGTAATAATGAGGTAACCTTGTAGCAATAATGAGTTTTATAGTTCGAAAGTTACTAGTCATGATTAAAGCAAACGATAATGTAATTTCTCTAACAGTTTAAAATTAGCCAATGAACAGCAAACAAAAGCTTTAAGTAAAATGCAGATATTCTATTGGACTAGAATTAACCAATCAGAGACTTGAAATACCGAAGCTTACGAGTTTTAACCGTTGAAAGTTGCTCAGTTGCTGGCAAGCCTAGGTAGTGAACAGATGTAAGATGTGTTCTCTACGTGTGAATCGTAAAATATGTATACGCGCTAAGTGAAAGTATTGAAGATTCTCACAGTTCTTAAAAAGTGTAGTGCTTTATAAAAATGTGCAAGAAGTGAGTTTAAAAACTTCATTTCTGTGATGTCTACAATCATTGTCATACCGCGCCCTGCCTAAGACACATGACTCTACAAACATTACTGACGCAGCCGAGGCAAAATTCAAACATAAATAATATATAGAAGCAGTGTTAATAACAAAGTTAAATATTATAGTGTAAAACTTGGAGTGCAAAAACAAAAAACACATCTTGAAATCAGCTTTTCATTCGTAGCAGCATATTGTGTAATAACAGTAACTATTACGTAATTAACAAATACAAACCGACGCCCAAAGCGTGTTGCAAACTTCATAAAGCAACTAATAAGTTACGTAAAATACAATTACGTAAGCATACATCTTCAAGTTTAAAAATACGTAAAAAAATTCTGATGTGTTACACTCACATGAATTTCTCTACTCTTGTACAAACTATTTTTACAAACGCTTATTTTCCATATGCTTCATGTTAATCGAGATATCGAGATGTCAATCTTATTGCTAATTTTCTTGTAGATGCAAGGGGAATATGGTAGGTTTTAAGCGATAGTCAAATATTTTAAGCGCTGGTTGCTATGTGGCGCATTCCATTCTCTTTGCATGTCCAGGACATAAAAAAATGAATAACGAATTTGAGAAAAAGTATATAAGTATTGGAAAATTTAAGGGAATAACAAGCAATATCTCGAAAATGGTTCACTCAACAAAAAAAATGTATATGACATAAATTGTGTATTTTAACGCGATCTACATTTTTTGTGTAGTAAAAGTTTGTCTATCTCTTATGGTTGACCAGTTATGCAAACGTCGTTCACAATGAAGAATACTTTTGGAGACATTCTCAGATAATTCGAGATATACATTTCATTTGTCATGAAAATATCTTAAACATATAATATTTTAATCAAAATCGTTAGAGCCATTTTTGAGAAAATTATAATTTTCGAAAAATGTTCCATGTAAAGGGTAGTCTGGGGCGAGGAGATTTTCTTGAAAACCTTCGTGTCGCATCTCTGAAAGATACAGAATCTAAATACCAAGTTTGGTGTTTATCCGACTGTTCGTTTCTGAGTTATGCTGTTCACAGACACACACACACACACAAATACACGGACATGTTTCCAAAATTACTTTTTTTGGATTCAGAGGGTCTCAAAACATGTATTTCCGGTGAAATCTCGGTATCGAATTTTTGGGTGGAATGCAATACTTCCCCTACTTACTATACGTAGTAGAGAAAGTAATAATAACTTCAAGTTGGCTCCCATACGTGGGACAGTTAAAATTACGTAGCCAAACAAAACAAAAGCAGCACAACATAATTTTCTTCAAGTTTTAAATAAACAATACAACTAATCTCAGGATACGAGGTGGAGTCTATCGTTACGATATTGGCAGCTGTGTGAATGATTTTCTCCATTCTTGCACAGAATTTCCTAGAGTCCCGAGAAAAAAGGACGATAAAACACAAAAGACAGCTTTTTTATTAACACAAAAGGAGAAACAAGTGAAATATTTATAAAGGTTACTACAGTTGTCTTTTATTAAAAATTTATTTGTGCCATTAAAGCCAAAACACTACTCTACTAAAAGCGTCCAATTATTTGAGTTACCTATCAGCATACACGCTGAGATAGAAAATTTACGAGAGGCAAGCGAAAGAAGTTCCAAATGTAAATACTGGAAAGGTACGATGGAAGTTGCGTTTCACTAAGCTGACCTAGAAACTGTTGACACCCACCCCTTTCACTCAACTTTCACCAGTCTTTTGCCAGTGACACTGGTGATAAACTCGCTTCAAAGTACTGATGCCATACCCTGACAACCGACTGGCAGCAACAGCCGAATAAATCTGAAGACCCCCCCTATAATCGAGCATGTGGAGTTTACTTAGATCAAACGGTTGGTAAACAAAACCTCGTGCAATTACGTCATCGGTATTGGACTTGGTATACTATGCCTACTTTGAGCCCTTGAGCAACAATTTTGGAGATTTGTACGCGCGAATGACTTTGATAAAAATGAAAAAAAATCTGTGTTACACTCACATGACTTTCTCTACTCTTGTACAAACTATTTTTACAAACGCTTATTCTCCATATGCTTCATGTTAATCGAGATATCGAGATGATAATCTTATTGCTAATTTTCTTGTAGATGCAAGGGGAATTGGTAGGCTTTAAGCGATAGTCAAAATATTTTAAGAGCTGGTTGCTATGTGGAGTATTCATTTCTCTTTGCATTACCAGGACAAAGAAAAAGAATAACGAATTCCCATTTGAGAAAAAGTATAAGGATTGGAAAATTTAAGGGAATAACAAGCAATATCTCGAAAATGGTTCACTCAACAAAAACAATGTATATGACATAAATTGTGTAATTTAAAGCGATCTATATTTTTTGTGTAGTAAAATTTTGTGTATCTCTCATGGTTTACCAGTTATGCAAAAGTCGTTCACAATGAAGAACACTTTTGGGGACATTCCCAGAAAATTCAGGATGTACATTTTGTCATGAAAGTATCTTAAATATATAATATTTTAATCAAAATCGTTAGAGCCATTTTTGAGAAAATTAAAATTTTCGAAAAATGTTCCATGTAAAGAGTAATCTGGGGTGGGGGAATTTTCTTGAAAACCTTCGTGTCGCATCTCTGGAAGATACTGAACCTCAATACCAAGTTTGGTGTTTATCCAACTGTTCGTTTCTGAGTTGTGCTATTCACAGACTGACAGACATACACACGGACAGGTTTCCAAAAAATACCTTTTTGGATTCTGGAGGCCTCAAAATGGCGGTGAAATCTCAGTATCGAATTTTTGGGAGAAATGCAGTACTTCTCCTACTTACTATACGTAGTAGAGAAAGTAAAAAATGGCTAAATTCAACCTTTTCGTAGCAAAAACTTGCACATGCATGCAGTAAAGGTGGAAACCAATCTATTATCATCAGCAGCAATTTTGTAAGCGCATGGTATCCGCATTTGCCTTCTTCAGAAACTGCACCAGCAGTAGTGTCATCTACTCACTTTGCTGATTTCTTACGATACCCAAGATATTTCCACTTATCTCCACTTAATACTGTAGGCTACGATGTCGCTCATGAAGATAGATTATATTTTCCAGTGTACAGGATTTCTTGCATGGAAATGTCTTAGTAGAAGAATCATCAGAATAAATAGAAATTTTTACAGGTAAGAATTTATCCTGCCATCCTTCGTAAACCTGGAGTTTTGAATTCTATGCCATGATGATCAAAGATGTGCGAAACAGATAAAGCGGTGCATAGTCGGTGGAAAGAGGTAAATTAAACTTTGAAAAGAAGGGCCCTCGAATGACTGCTCATCTTAAATATAGTCAGATTATCTTGGGTAGGTTTCCCCTAATGAACACCTACTACTTACCTATAGCAAGTAGAGTATGCATGTGTGTGTGTGTGTGTGTGTGTGTGTGTGTGTGTGTGTGTGTGTGGTTTATTGTACACATTTCAAGTTACAGATTAGAAAATTTGTTACATTTATTTTCATGCTTCTACTTTATTATGTACATGCCTGGTACCCTACTTTGTGTTGCACAGCTCCCTGGCCTTCAGCATTGCTGTGCAACATTTACTTCTCTTTGCTAAAGCTTCATTACAATTTATTACATTTTATCTTACCTATCCTCCCTCTGCCCCTCTCTTTGACTTTCCTCATCCATTTCTGTTTCATTTTTATTAAGAAATCCCCTACTTTCCTATTTCTTTCTGCTTGCTTGTTAGCATTTTCAGTGCGACTACATCAACCCTCTCCCATATTATTCATTCTTTAGCCCAGATTTTCTTCTTCCATTTTTTAAATCTTCACATATATTACATTCCTTCCAAAATATCGATACGGAGATTTCAATGGAAAAACTTGTTTTAAGGCTCTCAGAATCCAAAAAGAGCATTTTATAAATATCTGTGTGCGTTTGTTACCAAATTTGGTATTTAAGTTGAGCATGCTCCAAGGTTACGACACAAAGGTTTTCAAGAAAATCCCCTCAACTAAAACAACCCCCTATCTGGAACATTTTTAGTTATTTTCGAATTTCTCAAAAATCCCATTAACGAGTCTGTTTGTTTTGTTCAAGGGCGCTCAACTGCTAGGTCATTATCGCCCGTGTAAAACGGTTCATGGCAAAGGCCAGAGATAAACTTGAATATAAAAATCAAAGCAAAAGCCCTAGATAAATATCAATATAAAATATTAGCAAAAGCAAGATATAAATATCAATATAAAACATAGCACAAGTCATAAATAAATATAAATATATAAAACTAAACCGACCAGTATGAAACAACTGCTATGAAGATGTCTAAATCCGCATTTGTAAATATACTTTTGACACAAAATTAAAAATCCTATCAACAGCTTATTTTATCATTCGCTAAGACCTGTGCAAGACTGACCGGCAGTTGCAGGCTGTCCCGAAGATGTGCTAGAGCAATACACTCTAGCAACACGTGACGGACCGACAGACCTTCGCTACAAAGCGGACAAATGGAAGCAGGGTAACCGTTAAAAGAAAAACTGTGCTTAAAAGTGAGGTGACCAATACGCAACTGAGCCAAAATCACCTCCTTACGACGAGATATGCGAGAGGAAGTTACACAGTTTATCGAAATGTGCTTCACTACTCTAAGCTTATTTCCGCGAAGAGCTAACCACTCCTCGTCAGCACGACAGCACCGCTCTCCGTACAACAAGCTTAAAGTCTTCCGACGCTACCCGAGATATTGTAACACTGGGTTCTGCGGTTGACGCCTTAGCTGCCAAATCCGCTCCCTTTAACGATTTTGATTACCAAAGCATAGATTATAATATATTCGCATGGCAACTAAAATGTACGTATATCCTTGAAATTTCTGAGATTAGCCTGCGGCGACCTCTTCATTCTGAGCGACGTTTGCGCATTTGGCAATCCGTAAGGGAGACAAAATCTTACTACACAAAAAAAATATATATATACATATATATGTATATATATCTATATAAACATGCAAATTGTGTCACAAATGTTTTTGTGGAGTTAACTATTCCTAGTTATTCCTTGTTACTGGTATGAATTTTCAAATAATTATAATTTTCTCAACTGGGAAGTCATTTTTTTTACTTTCTCTACTATATATAGCAAAGAGAGGAAATATTGCATTCCACCCAAAAATTCGATACCGATATTTCACCGGAAATACGTGTTTTAATGTCCTCTGAATTAAAAAAAGCACTATTAGAAAAAGGTCCGTGTGCATCTGTGAAAACAGCGTAACTCAAAAACGGAAAGTCGCATAAATACCAAACTTGGTGCTTAGGTTCAGTATCTTTCAAAGATGCGACACGAAGAATTTCAAGAATATTCCCCTACTACGGACACTAGCTTTTGCATGGAACATTTTCAAAAATTTTGATTTTCTAAAAAACAACTCTTAACGATATATTTAAGATATTTTCATGACAAAAAAAATGTATGTCTTGAATTTTCTGGGAATGTCCCTAAAAGTACCCTTCTTTCTGAATGGCTTTTACATAACTGGTAAACCGTTAGAGGCAGACAAAGATTTTCCATACAAAAATGTAGATCAAAACACACAATTTGTCATATACTTTTTTGTCGAGTGAAGCATTTCCGACATATTCCTTGTTATTGTCTAAATTTTCCAACACTTATACTTTTTCTCAAATGGGAACTCATTATTCGTTTTTTACTTTCTCTACTACGTATAGTAAGTAGGGGAAGTATTGCATTCCACCCAAAAATTCGATACCGAGATTTCACCGGAAATACATGTTTTGAGACCTCCTGAATCCAAAAAAAGCATTTTTGGAAACATGTCCGTGTGTGTGTCTGTGTGTGTGTGTGTCTGTGTGTGTGTGTGTGTCTGTGTGTGTGTGTCAGTGAACAGCACAACTCAAAAACTAACAGTCGGATAAACACCAAACTTGGCATTTACGTTCAGTATCTTTCAGAGATGCGACACGAAGATTTTCAAGAAAATCCCCCCACCCCAGACTACCCTTTACATGGAAGATTTTTCGAAAATTTTAATTTTCTCAAAAATGGCTCTAACGATTTTGATGAAAATATCATGTTTAAGATAATGTCATGAGAAATGAAATGTATATCTCGAAATTTCTGGGAATGTCTCCAAAAGTATTCTTCATTATGAACGACTTTTGCATAACTGGTAAACCATAAGAGATAGACAAAATTTTACTACACAAAAAATGTAGATCGCGTTAAAATACACAACTTATATCATATACATTTTTTTGTTGAGTGAACCGTTTTCGAGATATTGCTTGTTATTTCCTTAAATTTTCCAATACTTATACTTTTTCTCAAATTCGTTATTCATTTTTTTATGTCCTGGACATGCAAAGAGAATGGAATGCGCCACATAGCAACCAGCGATAAAATATTTGACTATCGCTTAAAAGCTACCATATTCCCCTTGCATCTACAAGAAAATTACAAATAAGATTGACATCTCGATATCTCGATTAATATGAAGCATATGGAGAATAGGCGTTTGTAAAAATAGATTGTACAAGAGTAGAGAAAGTCATGTGAGTGTAATACATCAGATTTTTTTATGTCCTGGACATGTGAAGAGAATGGAATGCCCCACATAGCAACCAACTCTTAAAAGATGTGACTATCGCTTAAAACCTACCATATTCCCCTTGCACCTACAAGAAAATTAGCAATAAGATACTTTCTGCAAATGCTTATCTCGATCAACTTGAAGTAAATGGAGAATAAACGTTTGTAAAAATAGTTTGTAGAGGAGTGATTAGATGGGGTCATGTGAATGCATTTTTACATTTGCAGCATTGTTTCGGAAATTCGAGTTTCCCATAGCGCTGTTGCCTGCTATCATCAGATGGGGACTTTGAATGTCGTCCTTTCGGAAAGTGGAATTTGAGCCAATATCCTAGTTATGCTTTGACCTGCCTTTGCAATAATATGAAAGGCCAATTTTCCATAAATTAATTATGCAATTCAATGGTTCAGTACTCGAGCAATATTACAATAACTGAACTCTTTGTGAAATCTGAGTGTAGCATTTCGTTTTGCAAAGGGCAGGTTGGTTAATCTAATTAGGCCTCGGTATGTCACAGCAGTGTCACTTCGGTGAAATTGCAACGGGTACTGCAAACGTATATTACACTCCAATATAAAAGTCGATTCGGTGCTTGCCGGTAGTTCACGGCGTACACACAAAGTGATTCACATGTCAGAATATCTAAAATGGATCAACAAAATTATATGCTTGCTTCCTGTAAACCCATCACATTAAACAATCTGTAGGATATACAGGGTTGTTCGCAATCTGTGGTAACAAACTTAAGACCCCTTACCCCATGAATAACCACGCCCTCACCAGCAGTGATGTTCTATCTGGCAGCTTGAGCTATCAGTCTGAGCACAGCTTTCACTGGAACAAACTGCTACGAAATACAGGGATGTCCAGTTTATTCATTCCTTTTCTGGCAGCTTTCCAGAGACCATCCAAAGTTCGCGGCCGTGTGCTTCCAAAGGCTCTTTTCAGTAATGCAAATGCACAAAACTCCATCAGTGATGCATCACATGACTTAACACGGATGTCGTTGAAAGTATGGAATGTATTCTGAAGAAGTATTGTTCTGCAACTGTTGTAGTTTATTGTTGTTGGAGTAGTTTGCAGTATTTTGCACCACGCTTTGGGCGTCGGTTTGAAGAAGATTGTTTCTACGTAATATGCTGCTACGTATGAGAAGCTGATTTTAAGATTATGTTTTTGTTGTTACACTCCAAGTTTTAAAAAATAATATTAACTTTGTTATTAAACAGCTTTTATAGATACTATTTATGTTTGTTTGCCTCGGCTGCTTCAGTATTGTTTTAGAGTCACGTTTCTCTTAGACAGGGCGTGGTGCGACAAGAATGTAGGCTTACACAGATTTTAAGTTTATAATTCACTTCTTTTTATTTATTCTTGACACAAATTAAATAGCACTACACTGATATTAAGAGTTGTGAGATTCTTTAATTTAAACCTTGCACTTTGTTAACGCCTATACATAATTTACGATTCACAAGAATACGTAATATTTCTTTAGAGAACACATCTTCCATCCGGTCACTACCAAGGTCTGCAGGCAACTGAACATATTTAAACCGTCAAAATCCGTAAGCTTCTGTATTTCAAGTGTCTGATTTGCTAATCCTAGTCCATTAGAATACCTGCATTCAAATAAAGCTTTTTCTGGCTGTTGATTGGCTATTTGTTTTAAACTGTCACAAAATTTACGTTATTTCTGCCCTAATCATGACTAGTAGCATTCAAACTCTAAAGCTCATTATTGCCTCTAGGTTACCTCATTGTTAGCAACTTTAAACTTATTATTCTCACAGCTCTTACATTATTAAACTACACAATGCATTCAAATGACATTATTAAACATGTTTACAATAATATAAGCATATGCAATGTCTGTTACATACATTTTAAAAGTTATTACATACATATTGCTTCAAGGCGGGCTGTTATTGAAATTACACATTGTATAATTTAATTGAGATTATTCAAGTGTTAAAAATACTGCCTCAATTCCCTTTGCTCTGTCTATGTTCTCCAAAAATGTGTAGGTTGAAGCAGACTATGGCTTGATGCCTTATCCTGATGCAACCATACTTTATTTACATCTGCACCATAGAGAGCAGGGATTTATGTATGGAAAATTGGTAGTCTGATAATATGCCAAGTTGATTTTTACATTTTCATGTACACAATGAATGGTTAATTTGCCATTGTAACTGTACTTGCTATTACCATGAAATCACTGGGGAAGTTTTCGTTAGTTTCCTTATACCATTTTAAATTTGTTTCTCCCCATGGTCGGTAATACGTCGCTCGGGTTTGTTGCAGTCGCTTAGACAAGCATGCCTCATCTAAAAAGGCAACATACATCCACTTTTCACCAGCTAGGTATCGTTCATACAGCTTTCTGCTGTTAGTGGCACGTTCTGCAATGCGTTTAGGCAACAGGTTATATCCCCGGCTCTTATGACACTTTTATAGATTCAAATGCTGGTTGATTATGGTATTCACAGTAGTAGCATAGATTCCTAATTACAGTGCAATGGCCCTCTGAGTTACAGGATTTGGTCCAGAACCATGGGCCTTCGTCTTCCAAATTATCTCCGGGGTGTGACTGGTGAGCGATTGTGGATTTCCATGTTTCTTGCCCTTTGGAATAAATCCCGATGTGGACTTACCTTTTTTGTTAGTGCACATGAGATCACTTTCTTATGGTAAAACCACGCCTCTTGCACTGCTTGATAATCTTAGAATAAAAGTATTTTTCATGGGAAAGGGCAATAACGTACCCTTATCAGGATGGTTCTGTTTTTGATGCAGCAAGAACAAGAGAACACAACTGAACAAACACGGTGATACGCTCATACTGCTGAACTTTCGTTCGGTTCCACATGTTTCAGCGCGGAGCTATTGTACTCGTCTGATATTGTTACCACAGATCGTGAATAACTCTCCATAATTTTATGAGCAATACTTGTACTGGCCCAAAATGGAGTTAGGAGGGCTAAGTTTTAAACAGAAGGATTGCATTACTTTCACATTTATCTTCTATCGACTAAGCAATTTGTATTAACACGAAAAATTATATGTGTCCCTAATTACATATTCTAAATCCTTGAGTACCGATTTATTTCCGACCAAAATTGATTTTTCAAACATAACTTACGTTTATTACTAAATGTGCCATAACTCTTACTTTTACTACTTGTACTCGCAGCTGTGGTTAAGTTGGCTAACGTATGGAACACCACTGACAATTTCAAAGTGGGAAGTTAACAAGATTTCAACTCTCGTTGCGGTGCCACCGAGTCCATAGGAATGGATGGGGCGGACCCACATAAAATAAACGGTAACTGAACTGCAACTTATATGTGGAAATTCTGTAGCAATGTGTCTAGACACCTTTCATTTAAATTAATAAAATAAGTAGAATGAAATTGTTCATTTTCGGTTTTTGTTTGGCATAATATATCCTAAATTCCATAAACGAAGTATAAAACAGAAAACATAGAGATCTTTTTACAGCTAATTGTTTTACTACTTGATATAGAAACTATTCAGAATAAGTATTTCTTATATTTCTTGTAAAATGAATAATTCTGTGCGGGATATTTTATATTAGGTATTGACAAAATTCGACATCACTGGGACACAAATTTATTACCGTCATTAACGTCAATGCATGGCTTAAAATATCACATTTGTGTGTTTTGCGAAGGTCAGATTGCAGTTTTTTTACACAACTCGCAAATGTAAACTTATATATATATATTTATTATTGCACAATTCTCATTCAAAGGGACTGAGAATGCTTCAAGCAGCTAATAATGAAGCAGAAATGGTACTAACGCAGATTTATTCTGGGTTATACATATTTGCGATAATTGTGAGGGTATCGAATATGTCCTACGACCAATAAAAGGGTTGCTACAAATCCACGATTTTTATTCCAGAAATTCTTCCAAAAATTCACACGTTGACAAACACTTACTACTAAGGTAAGGAACCAAAATGCAGGAAACGTGAAAATACAGGTATGAAATTTTGATATTACATTCATATGTCTTTCTCTACCCTGTATAGTTTTATTAGTGTGTATTGCAAATTATTCTTAAGAAAGCTTATTTTTCTATTTGCTTCATTTTATCGAGATGAACCTTTCCGGAAATAGGTACATTACACATTTCTCTATAGATAAAAAGGCAACAGCGATAGCCAAATGTTTAAGAACTGGTCGCTATATGCTGGCCTTAAAATTCCATACTCGTTCCAAGCAATCGCGAGAAACAACTGAAAATCGACAGGACTTGAAAAGAATGGCTAATTATACGACAACGGATATCCAGAAAATGGTTTATGTCACACAAATTTAGTTGAAATAAATTGTGTGTTTTAAACAGACCTACATTTTATGTGCTGCGCGTTTCCGTCTATCGTTTAGCGTTTACCAGTTATAGAAGATTATATAATTCCCTCCGAATGAAGAGCACTTCACAGGCTATTTCCAAAAAATCTGATGTGTTAGACTCACATGACTTTCTCTACTCTTGTACAAACTATTTTTACAAACGCTTATTCTCCATATGCTTCATGTTAATCGAGATATCGAGATGTTAATCTTATTGCTAATTTTCTTGTAGAAGCAAGGAGAATTGGTAGGCTTTAAGCTATAGACAAATATTTTAAGAGCTGGTTGCTATGTGGAGTATTCCATTCTCTTTGCATTACCAGGACAGCAAAAAAATGAATAACGAATTTGAGAAAAATTTCAAGTATTGGAAAATTTAAAGGAATAACAAGCAATATCTCGAAAATGGTTCACTCAACAACAAAAATGTATATGATATTTAATGTGTATTTTAACGCGATCTACATTTTTAGTGTAGTGAAATTTTGTCTATCTCATATGGTTTAACAGTTATGCAAAAGTCGTTCGCAATGAAGAATACTTTTGGAGACATTCCTAGAAAATTCGAAATAAACATTCATTTTTCATGAAAATATCTTGAACATAGGATATTTTAATCAAAATCGTTATCGCCATTTTTGAGAAAATTAAAATTTTCGAAAAATCTTCCACGTAAAGGGTAATCTGGGGTGGGGGGTTTTCTTGAAAACCTTCGTGTCGTATCTCTGGAAGATACTGAACCTAAATACCAAGTTTGGTGTTTATCCGACTGTTCGTTTCTGAGTTATGTTGTTTACAGACACACACATGGACATGTTTCCAAAAATGTTTTTTTTTGGATTCAGGGGGTCTCAAAACATATATTTCCGGTGAAATCTCGGTATCGAATTTTTGGGTGGAATACAATACTTCCCCTACTTACTATACGTAGTAGAGAAAGTAAAAATTCAAGATATACGTTTTATTTGTTATGTAAAGACGTTTAATGTATGGTATTTTAATCAAAATCGGTAATGATTTTTTCGAAAATAAAAAAAAATAGAAAAATGTTGGGTAGTTGGGGTGGGAGATTTTACTGAAAACTTTGTGTTATATCTTTGGAAGATACTCCTCTTAAATGTCAGGTTTGGTGTCTATCCGACTTTCCGTTTTTGAGTTATACTGTTCACAGATCACACATACACACGGATCGTTTTCTAAAATGCTTTTCTTAGGGGTCTCAAAACATGTATTATGGTGAAATACCGATCGATTTTTTTTTGTAGAATGCAGTAATTTCTCTACATACTATGTACGTGGTAAGAAAACAAAAATGCATGGGCCGCTTATGGCGAGTTATATTCAATGAAACTTTTTCCGAAAAAGGTTGCACCATGATTGTACTTTCAGCGATCCAGGTGAAGTTTGCGCAATTTCTTCATTTTGTGATAAATTTTACTTCATTGATGAAGAGCATAACATGGAGAAGGTATTGTCCTGAGCAAATGTTTTTTATTAAGAGGCAAATCACTTCTCTAGATGAAAACTATACTTCTCTGTGATCTTGTATTCTTTAAGGCGACACACACAAAGAGATTGTCGTATGATTAACATTCTATGTTGCTGCTAAACCTCTGGTACGGCTCCTTCAGTTATTCTCAATGTGATAAAAGATTCCTACCTCAAAGGTACGTACTTTGCTTTTTGATTTTCCACTAACTGAAATTCGTTTTTAAAACTAGCCTATTTACAAGGCAACTTCATATATGCTCTGGAATGTCTTGGCGTTGAATCCGGAAACTGCTCAGCATACAATTGCCTTGCTTCATTTGCATTCCAATAAGCACGTCTATACATAATGAACACATTGTCATTTCCTGATTACAATAATCAATTTCTACTACTAGGTTTAAGGTAACTATACTGCGAACATACATTCACAGTTACAATAAAAATCCTGTTCCTTGATTTATTTACTATGATGTAGAAATTGTCGCCAATGGCTTTAAATATTAATAAGAGAGCCACAAGTTAAATAGGAAAGTAAATTGCTTGCAATGCAATGAAAAAAATCTGATGGGTTGCACTCACATGACTTTCTCTACTCTTTTACAAACTATTTTTACAAACGCTTATTCTCCATATGCTTCATTTTAATCGAGATATTGAGATGTTAATCTTATTGCTAATTTTCTTATAGATGCAAGGGGAATTGCTAGGCTTTAAGCTATGGTCAAATATTTTAAGATCTGGTTGCTATGTGGAGTATTCCATTCTCTTTGCATTACCAGGACAGCAAAAAAATGAATAACGAATTTCAGAAAAAGTATAAGTATAGGAAAATTTAAGGCAATAACAAGCAATATCTCGAAAATGGTTCACTCAACAAAACAAAAATGTATGAGACATAAATTGAGTATTTTAACGCGATCTACATTTTTTGTGTAGTAAAATTTTGTCTCTCTCTTATGATTTACCAGATATACAAAAGTCGTTCACAATGAAGAATACTTTTGGAGACAATCCCAGAAAATTCGAGATATACACATCATTTTTCATGAAAATATCTTAAACATGTGATATTTTAATCAAAATCGTTAGAGCCGTTTTAGAGAGAATTAAAATTTTCGAAAAATGTTCCATGTAAAGGGTAATCTGGGGTGGGGGATTTTCTTGAAAACCTTCGTGTCGCATCTCTGGAAGATACTGAACCTAAATACCAAGTTTGGTGTTTTTCCGACTGTTCGTTTCTGAGTTATGCTCTTCACAGACACACACCACACATACACACGGACATGTTTTCAAAAATGCTTTTTCTTGGATTCAGGGGGTCTCAAAATATGTATTTCCGGTGAAATCTCGGTATCGAATTTTTGGGTGGAATGCAATACTTCCCCTACTTTCTATACGTAGTAGAAAAAGTAAAAACCGAGATGTCAGATGGTTTGATGTTTTGTTGATTCGATAGCAGTCATTTCCCGTGAAATTATTTTCACCATGTTTTGCCTTACGTCAGCCAATGAAGCGATTAAATGCCATTTTATATGGATTTCTGGATTTTTTTGGGAAGTACTTCTGGTGATATTATTTCTGCTGCGTCTCTAATTCCGAGAGCCATTTCCGAGATATCCGTTATTAATGCTTCGCATTGTTCATTACTTGGTCATTCTTTAAAGTGTTTTCAACATAAGTTATTTCTCGCGATTGCATGGAAACTGTATGAAATTTTAAGGATAGCATATAGCGTCCAGTTCTTAAACATTTGATTATCGGTGTCCCTTTGTATCTATAACGAAATGTGTAACGTAGCTATTTATGCAAAGGTTTTTTTGGATTAAAGTGTAGTAGATAGAAAAATATGCTTAGTAAGAATAGTTTGTATACCCACTAATAAACGATACAGGGTAGAGAAGATCATTGAATGTATCATATCAGATTTTTCATTTAGTAGTTGTCGTCGGGTTTTAATTCTGTACGTTTAAACTTTGATAGAAAAGCATACATTCATACTCTGTTATATCTCGAGATTTGGGTGGATAGAGAATAATCCTAATTAAAGAAAATTCCCTCCTTCATAGGGAATCGACTTAGGGACCTCTGGGTTGAGAAGCCAGAACGCTGATCTCTCGGGCACAGAGGTAGTTGCTTGCTTTTATATTAGTTCCCCAAAGGTTTCTCAATTGTTTGTGGCACGTGAGAAATATTTTATATTTTTTGAGTTATATGAACGAGGCTTGTTATCTCGATAATTTTGAATATTAACAAAATTTATTGCAATTGCTTTCGTAAAAATATAAAGAAGGAACCCATATGTTATATAGCTTACTTTGACTGAAAACAAAAATTAGATAAGTCCCATTTGAAACTGCCTATACCTACATTGATATGGCAGGCATTCCTTGCCATTCTTCTTTCTTTTCCTTTCACCATGCTACGGCACTAATTACTGTGATCTTTTATTTTTCTGTATTCTGAAACCCGAATCTATGGTTTCAATACGTTGATTATATATATATATATATATATATATATATATTCGTTCCTTCTATTTTAATCACGTTAGATTGGCTCATCATTACTGTGAATTATCCTTTCTGCATTCAGAATTTTTTATAGTTTAAAATAAACTGTTTTCGTTTGCATTTTCTACTTACAGAGAAATTTGTTCACAGTGTAACAGAGTTTAATTTAATCTCATGACTTGCATTTCATATAAATATTTGTATGCGTTTGATATGTCTCAGATATACCAACTTAGTACGCAAAGCTTTTTTATATTTTAATTGCTACATTCCTTCACTATTTTCTCTTTAATTAACTCTAAATGGTTTTGTGAATTCTGTTATTTTAGTTTCAAAGCGCTATCTAATTAATAAGCAAAACAGCAAAGTATTTAGTGTACCTGCTCTAATTTTTATTTTCATTTGGATTTTTGTAGGAACGTTGTAGGAACGCTGTCAGGCTTCAGTTTTAACTATGCATATGTCAACGCTTTATGAAAATTTTACCTACTTTTTTTCTTTACCTTATAAAGATTAAAAGAGAAATTGAATATATATCCCTTCTGTAAGCCTGAGATGCATTAGCAAGCGAGTCTACAACAATGCATGTGTGGAAAACGAATAATCAAATATTTTAGTAATCTTTCTGAAATCTCTACCAGTTAGTTGGTGCATAATATATGTGTAAGTCAAAATAACTACCTTTATGCAATCTTATCATTAAAAACAGCTGTTTTATTCAATATCGTATAGAATTGGCTCATTATGACTCGCGTGTCAATAATAGCAATAACGTATTTCCTATAGCAATGACGTAAAACTGGTTTTCCAAGTTGCCGTGTCTTATAGAGGCAAACGTAAAGGTAGGACGAAAGAAGGGAGCCCCCGAAACCCCGACAGAACACCGCACGCAGGCCATCCGACCCCTTATACTTCTACCGTTAACCCCGGGAGAGAGGGGTGAGGGGAGAGACCCGAAGGGAGACCAGATCCGGATGACGACGGGCCCAAGCACAGACGGGGTCCTTAATGTTTCCAGATTGAACACCTCCAACGCTGCCCGAGCTCACTCTATCGGGCCCCAGCCTCCGGAGATCCCCCGAAGGAGCTCCCGCCCGAGAACACCCAGAGGCGGATTCCAGCCGAGCAGGCCCTGGAATGAAACAGCCACCATCCAGCCGCAACCCACCCAACACCGCCGCACAGTCCTACAACCCTAAAACAGATGACAAGGAAGATGAAGGATATAGGAAATGAACGCAAGGATAGTTGTGCTGTAGAAGTTGCAGCACTCGAGCATTCGCTACCGACCCGGGGAAAATATGAAAAACCCACGGGCCACATTGGGCGGCCGCCGAGGATCAAATGCGAGACCTCCCGAATGCGAGTCACACACGTTACCTTTGCGCCACAGCGCTGGGTTGTCTTATAGAGAGAAGATGAAACCAATTTGTGACCTGCTTTTCACTGAGCAACGAATATGCAAAGACCGTTGTATATAATTAAATATAGAATAATTAGAATTTGATTTTATAATTTCTTATCACAGTTCGTAACACCTACTCACTTCTCTTCCAGGAAGGAAATTCAGGCAAGTGGCTGTCTTGTTTATCGGCTCACCACACCAGGTAATGAGTGAAATGTAGATAGAGAGGCTAACGTCTCATTTACGAACATATGAAGACGTCACTTGTCATAATTTATTTATGCAATGTATAATACTAAGATTGCATAAAATATTGTACCTATCTAACTTGTGGGTAGTGAAAAATGTTCTACAAAAGACAGTGAGGATATTCATTAAGATTATCCACTTGTTGCATAAATTACTACAGCGCCTTTCTTTCACACTGTGACCGCCGCAGCTCAGACTCCTCTCGAAACAATTATATCCCCGCAACCACTTCACGTTCTCATAGTTACAGTTAAAATTACAGTGATGTTAAGAACATACACTATGTGATCAAAAGTATCCGGACACCGCCGCAAACATACGTTTTTCATCTTAGGTGCATTGTGCTGCCCCCTACTGCCTGGCACTCATTATCCGCGACCTCAGTAGTCATTAGACATCGTGAAACAGCAGTATGGGACGCTCCGTGGAACTCACGGACTTCGATCATGGTCAGGTGATTGGGTGTCACTTGCGTCAGAAGTCTGTACGCGATATTTCCACACTCCTAAACATCCCTAGGTCCACTGTTTCTGATGTGATAGTGAAGTGGAAACGTGAAGGTACATGTACAAAACAAAAGCGTACAGGCCGACCTCGTCTGTTAACTGACAGAGACCGCCGACATTTGAAGAGGGTCGTAAAGAGTAATAGGCAGACATCTATCCAAACCATCACACAGGAATTCCAAACAGCATCAGTATCCACTCCAAGTACTATGACAGTTAGGCGTGAGGTGAGAAACCTTGGATTTCATGATCGAGGGGCTGCTCATAAGCCACACATTACGCAGGAAAACGCCAAACGACGCCTCGCTTGGTGTAAGGAGCGTCAACATTACACGACTGAATAGTGGCAAAACGTTGCGTGGAGTGATGAATCATGGTACACAATGTGGCGATCCGATGGCAGGGTGTGGCGAATGCCCGGTGAACATCATCTGCCAGTGTGTGTAATGCCAACAGTGAAATTCGGAGGTGGTGGTATGGTGTGGTGGTGTTTTTCTGGAGGGGCCTAGCACTCCTTGCGTGGCACGATCACAGCGCAGCCCTACATTGATATTTTAAGCACCTTCTTGCTTCCCACTGTTGGAGAGTAATTCGGGGATGGCGATCGAGCATCTGTTCATACTGCACGAGCTGTGGCGGAGTGGTTACATGACAATAATATCCTTGTAATGGACTGACCTGCACAGAGTCCTGACTTGAATCCTATAGAACACCTTTGGGATGTTTTGGAACGCCGACTTCGTGCCAGGCCTCGCCGACCTACATCGATACCTCTCCTCAGTTCCGCACTCCATGAAGAACGGGCTGCCATTCCCCAAGAAACCTGCCAGCACCTGATTGAAAGTGTGCCTGCGAGAGTGAACGCTGTCATCAAGGCTAAGGGTGGGCCAACACCATATTAACTTCCAGCATTACCGATGGAGGGCACCACGAACTTGTACGTCATTTTCAGCCAGTTGTCCGGATACTTTAGATCACGTAGCGTACCTTATCATAAGAGATGTTGGAAATATTGTCCTCTATCTACACATTTCTGGCATCTTCTCAGGAAATCTTCATTTACGCTCGAGAGTTCAATATCAGAAATTCAATGCATTTCTTGCGTGTTGTTTTCTTTTAGTTCTTCTAATGCATGGAGTTTGTTGCATACACTTTATTTTTCAAGTTCCTCCGTATATGAAGATAGCGTACAGTTAAATGAAGAGATCTTGAGAGCCATATCGTTTACTAATTACTGTGATGGGACGATATCACTATTTCTCGATACTCGATTCTTTATAAAAGTCTGTAAAGGCGATATCTTGTTCACTGAATTATGCTCTTATTGGTAGTTTTCTATGTATAAAGGAATGTAAGCAATTTTGTATTGAACGCTAGTTCTGAAATTGTTCCTTTTGACGTTCTTCAATTGACAACAATCTTTTTATCTTAATAATGCCACAAGTTATATATCCCCTATTGTTAGTCAAGGCTAATAATAATAATTTTTTCGCTAGCAATGCATCCTTATTCTGCAACTTTCAAAAATAAACTGATATATACTTTACATGAAACCCAAACAACTAAGAATAACAAATGTTTTCATGCGCTGTACTATCTCACGTCTTGAGTTCTGATTTGTTTCTGCTGGATTTACAGATTTTGCTCACCGGATTAGGTAAATGTAATGACTGAGAGCGAGTCACAAAGCTAGGAAACGTGGTTTAGTGCGTCAGCTAAATCATCTTCATTCACAGCTCGGCTAACACTGCATATTATACGAGTACCTCTTCTCCCACTGTTTTGCATATTTTCATTTAGATACAAGATATATGGAATGCTGCGTTTACCTACAGGAAACGCAGTCAATGTCTATCGAGAACTATAGTCCCGCAACTCTTTGGGGACGCGTGCGAGGCAGTAACATGAAATCTCTCATACCTTATCTAGAATAAAGTGGAAGGCAAGAACTTTCAATAATACCAAACTTAAGAATTTAAAAGTTTTGTCTCAAAGTATTCGACATTCTTCGATACCACCGAGTATCGAGGTCCCATCCCTACTAATTATTTTCAGAAATTTCGTCTTCTTTCTCTGTTTACCCTCCCTGTTGTTAGGGCTTACACCCCCAAGATTTACAAGGGGGTGCCTGCCCGGGAGCTCAGACTATGGATCAGAGAGAACAGCTGGGGTCATCAGCCCGAAGCCTGGTATATGGGCAAGAAAGGAAATGATATGAACTGGCGGTGAGATGAATGAATGGAAAGGTGATGATGGAGAAAGAGGTGGCATGAATAGTGGAAGAACTCGGAGAAAATCCGTCCAGACCCCGTTTTGTCCACCACAAATCCCATATGCGGTTCCCTGGGACTGACTCCAGGCCGCCAGGGCGCCGCCTTATTTTCAGAAATTAAATTTAATGATTCATTAGCTGTATGCGCAGTAGCACAGTCTTGTTGAAAAAAACCCAAACTGACATTCAACGTCGGTCAGCAGTTTGTGTATGTCGTTTCTGTATCTCTGTATTTATTCTTTGTTCAGAAAATGTGGGCCCTATTATTGTGTGTGCATTTACTGCACACCACACGCCAATTTTGTTATCGTGCAAGGGAATCTTGTGTGTAAGACCGAGTTTATCTGTCTTTCAGTATCTGTTATTTTATGACAGAACATAACCATGCAGTGGCGGAGCAGTAGCCGAATGGTTAGACCACTCGCCTTCTACAAAGGGGGCCCTGGTTCAATCCCAAGGACCCACATGTGGGATTTGTGGTGGACAAAATGGCTTCCCCCGCCATTCATCATTCCAGCGGTGCTCCATCTTCACCTTTCCTGTCATTCAACTCTCGCATCTCATCTATCATCGCCTTCTCCGCTCTCAACCCGGGCGTGGGCTGATCACCCACCCTGGTGATCCATAGATCATCAGCTCCCTGACAGACATGAGGGTAATAAGGGATTGTTTTGCTCTACATAACCATGTAAATGGAACCATGCTTCAACTACTCTTCATTGATATTTCGCAAAATCCAATTGCAGAAATTTATCCGGCTCTAATGAGCACCTGAAATACATTGTGCATGCAACAAAGCCCTACATTGAAAGAACCAAAAGAAAACATAATTTGAACAAGAAATTCAGTTAATTTCGGATATTGAACTCGGTGTAAATGAAAATTTTCTGAGAAGATGTCAGAAACATGTAGGTAGTATAGGACAACATTTCCAACATCTCTTATAAGATATATGATTATTATAGTTTTAATTGTAACTGAGTGTGTGAGGCGGTTGCGCGATTATTTTAACTGTTTCGACGGGAGTCGGAGGTGTAGTGCCCGCGCGCGATTCGCCATGCGGCGGCCACAGCGTGACAGAAAAGGACTGTATTATTTTATTGTTGGAAACTATGAATCGAAACGCATTGCAGCATATGCATCAATTAGTTTGAAGTTCCATTGACAAACTGCGGTGACAGATGACTTCTCTTTAATTCCAGGTCCCTGTTTTGGGAACTTCAAAAAGGTCTTGGTTTATGTTATGGCTGTTGTTGCAACTGTGAACGCAACAGCTTATCAAGCGAAATTTAATACGGCTGAAGCAAACTCTTAGATGTACGCTATCTATATATCGCGGAGTGGATAATGTCTAGCATCAACTTACGTGTTCCTCATCCACCATACGGACCGTTCCTGGCGCCTTCATACTTTATCTGTTTGTAAAATTGCGGAACGGGTCCAAATATTTGGCAATGGTAATGTAATGAAAGACGAGGTTCAACGGGCAGGACTGCATTTTCGATCATCATACGTAATGACCGAATGCTTTTTGATAATTGGGTTGAAAAGTAAGTGTGCAGCCACAGGACCGTATTTGATACCTTGGCGTATCTTAAACTGTTAAAATAAAAAAGAAAGGTAAGTTACTTTTCAAATTCATCTCCTAATTGAAATGTCCAATAGCAGTTGGATCCTCGGCTTAATACTTGTTTAACCTAAAGCTATAACCGAATTCACACTTTCAAATAGTCATGCTATGGCAATGAAATTATTTTACATTAGCAAACTTTATTTATGACCATTGATTTTAGTAATTAGTCAAACCATAAACAAGCATATCTTATACGTGACATCTCTCAATTAAGTTTTAAGTGCCTTATACGGAACTGATTCAAACAGAATTTTCAAAAAATTGCTGCTAAAGTCACGCTGGCTTGTTTATCAATTTCCCCAAACATTTACCGACATTGTTTTATATTAAACTGTTTGTATGAAAAATGATTCCTTTATTCAGTTTACATTAAATATAATGAGCATGCTCAGGGTCCTGGACAAGATAGCAACAATGTATGTGCAACCTTACTATAGAGTTCAGGAAACAGTACTGTTGGTGTAAACAAAGCTTTATTTGCTACTGTAAACAGTATAGTTTAGTGATGGTAGAAAATGAAGTAGAACATACACATCGGAATGAGACACAGAAGTGTACTATACCTCTCGTCGCGAAGCGAATTGTACACGGTCTCACAGGTTGAAGTGGTATATTTGTTATGTTATATTTAATTTGTTGAGCTCCACGTTTGGGAGCCAATTTGGGACGGTATTATTTATAATGTTTGTGTATTTGTGTTTACTCCACGTGGTGAAGCCATTTTTGTGACCTGATTCTTTGTTAGGTTTGTTAGCTCCATCTGGTGTTAACAATTTGCGGCAGTATTAGTGTTTGTTTGAAAAAAATGCTACTGTGATTTTATTTAATTTTGGTTCACTGTCCTCCGGCTAGCTATGATCTTTTTGGTCGAGCACTTCTCTTTATACAGGTTGTGTAAACGGAAAGGAGTCTTTTATCCAAAGATAACACTGATGAAAGAATTTGTTTTACACTTTTTATTGTCGAACATATTCACTATCACATTTACACATTGATCTTGACACTCGCCAAACTGAAACTGTTATAATAACTTCATTACTAATCATTCTTAATTCGCGTACTTCAGCTTTTTGTATAATTAACTTTACAACACATTAGATTTCTCATAACTCTGCTACGCGTAACTTGCAAATCGATAGCCGATGTGTACTGTACAAATATTTCTGCTGGACTGAAGGCAACGTGTAACGTACAAATGTTTTCGACGAACTGACGTGAAGACGACGTGTAATGTACAAAGATTTTTGATGAACTGACGGGGTCTACCTGTAACCTAGCCCTTTTTATACTCCTAAACCCCTATATGCCTAAAGATTATAACTGAGCTGCTATTGGCTAATAAAACGCGCCAACATTAGCGTCTATTTTTATATCCAATGAAAATTATGAATACATATGCTCTAGGGAAAATGTTCCAGCAAATTCTAAAGAAAAACGCGCCAACATTACGTAACTTTCTCATTTCCAATAATGATAAACAGCTCACCCCCTCGCTGCATTATTGCACGCTATTATTGTCAGTTTCAGTAAGGCAGTATAAACTTACTTCTCAACAATAATTACAATCAACAAACATCTCAAATCAATGTCACATAAAAATGCATATTCATATTATAATCACTCTTTACATTTAAATAATTTATGGTACAAATTACTGCATCAAGGTAAACAACATCCCAATGTGTCACCTTACTCTACCCTACTCGATGCACAGTATACTTCACTTCATTCTTAAGTTGTCCCGGATCCCAAGCCTTATCATAAATACTTCATTTAAGAAGAAAAGAATGTGTTATATTCAAGATAAAAAAACCACACTAATTACTTCTTTTCATTTTTACTTTATCTCGTATCCAATAGGTAGAGGAATCATTACATCCCACCCAAAATTCAATATTTACCATACTTCACCGGAAAAATAATGTTTAGAGGCACCTGAAATAAAAAGAAGAAAAATATATGCGAGTATTTTTTGTACGCCTTTGAACAGCATAACTGATAAACCAAAAGTCGGATCAATATCAAATTTCGTATTCAGGTTCACTGTCTTCTTAGGATGCCACAGGAAGATGTTCAAAAAATCTCCCCAAACCAAACTACCCTTCACATGGAAACGTTTTGGGCAGTTTTACTTTCTCCACTACGTATAGTAAGTAGGGGAAGTATTGTATTCCACCCAAAACTGCGATACCGAGATTTCACCGGAAATACATGTTTTGAGGCCCCCAGAATCCAAGAAAAGCATTTTTGGAAACATGACCGTGTGTGTGTCTGTGAACATAATAACTCGGAAACGAACAGTCGGATAAACATCAAACTTGGTATTTACGTTCAGTATCTTCCAGAGATGCGACACGAAAGAAAATCAAGAAAATCTCCTAACCCCAGACTACCCTTTACATGGAAAATTTTTCGAAAATTTTAATTTTCTCAAAAACGGCTCTAACGATTTTGATTAAAATATCACATGTTTAAGTTATTGTCATGACAAATAAAATGTATATCTTGAATTTTCTGGGAATGTCTCCAAAAATATTCTTCATTGTGAACAACTTTTGCATAACTGGTAAACCATAAGAGATAGACAAAATTTTACTACACAAAACATATAGGTTGCGTTAAAATACACAATTTATGTCATATACATTTTTTTGTTGAGTGAACCATTTTCGAGATATTGCTTGTTATTCCCTTAAATTTTTCAATAATTTTCTCAAATGGCAATTCGTTATTCATTTTTTTTGTCTTGGATATGCAAAGAGTATTAATCTGTGGCAAAGGGAATGGTGCTGCACCTAGCAACCAGCTATTAAGAGATATGCATATGCTTAAAGGCTACTGTATTTCTATATTGCCCTTGTAACTATATATTCCCCTTACATCCACAAGAAAATTAGCAATAAGATAGTCAGGATTAACATGAAGTAGATGGAGAATAAGCGTTTGTAAAAATAGTTTGTACAAGGGTAGAGAAAGTCATGTAAGTGTAACATATCAGATTTTTTTGTAAGTAGGGGAAGTATTGTATTCCACCCAAAAATTCGATACCGAGATTTCACCGGAAATACATGTTTTGAGACCCCCTGAATCCAAAAAAGCATTTTTGGGAACATTTCCGTGTGTGTCTGTCTGTGAACAGCATAACTCAGAAACGAACAGTCGGATAAACGCCAAACTTGGTATTTAGGTTCAGTATCTTCCAGAGATGCGACACGAATGTTTTCAAGAAAATCTCCCACCCCATATTACCCTTTACATGGAAGATTTTTCGAAAATTTTAATTTTCTCAAAAATGGCTCTAACGATTTTGATTAAAATATCGTATGTTTAAGATACTTTCATGAGAAATAAAATGTATATCTTGAATTTTCTGGGAATGTCTCCAAAAGTATTCTTCATTGTGAACGACTTTTGCATAACTGGTAAACCACAAGAGATAGACAAAAGTTTACTACACAAAAACGTAGATCGCGTTAAAATACACAATTTATGTCATATACATTTTTTTGTTGAGTGAACCATTTTCGAGATATTCCTTGTTATTCCCTTAAATTTTCCAATACTTATACTTTTTCTCAAATGGAAATTCGTTATTCATTTTTTTTTGTCCTAGTAATACAAAGAGAATGGAATACACGGCATAGCAACCAGCTCTTAAAATATTTGACTGTAGCTTAAAGCCTGGCAATTCCCCTTGCATCTACAAGAAAATTAGCAATAAGATTAACATCTCAATATCTCGATTAACATGAAGTAGATGGAGAATAACCGTTTGTAAAAATAGTTTGTACAAGAGTAGAGAAAGTCATGTGAGTGTAACACATCAGATTTTTTATTTTCTGAGAAACAGCTCTTAGCAATTTTTATTAAAATACCACACCTTTTTGAATATTTACAAGATAAGATGTATACCTTGAATTTTCTGGAAATAATCTGTATAAACCTCTTCATTCAAAAGGAATTTTGTATAATTGGTAAACCATAAAAGTTAGATGAAAAGCTTACTGCAGAAGAACGCGAAGATCTCTTTAAAACACAACATTTAATTCAAATAGCTTTTTCTATGGCATAGGCTATTTCCGAGATATCTGCTGTTATTGGTGTGAATAATATAGTTGACTCGCGATGTCATGGAAAGACATGCAATTTCAAGGCTAGTTATAACGACCCATCTTTAAAGATAAACGATCCACCTTTAAACATAGACTACCTGTCGATTCGATTTCCTGTATGTCCATATTATTTACACCGAAATGAGTAATGAAAATATTTCTACAAAGATTATCCCAAATAACATGAAGTAGATAAATGAGGTTTCGTAGGAATAGTGTGTAAAACCTATGTAAAAATTAACGATAATGAATAGCACATTTACTTTCTCTACTACGTATAGACAGGTAAATAGGGGAAATATTGCATTCCACACAAGAATTTGATACGAGATTTCACAAAAAAAATGCTCGTACATCTTTGAATACCCCTAAAAAAACAGAAAAAGATCGGTGCGCCTGTGTGTGTGTATGTGTGTGTGCGCGCGTGCGCGCGTGCTTTGAACAGCATAACTCAAAAACGAAGAGTCGGATAAATACCAAACTTGGTATTGAGGTTCAGTATCTTCCAAAGATGCGACATAAAGATTTTCAAGAAAATCTCCCAACCCTAAACTATCCTTTATATGGAACATTATTCGAAAATTTTTATTTTTTAAAAAGTAGCTCTAATGATTTAGTTACCATATATTAAATATATTTACATGACAAATAAGCTGTGTATCTTGAATTTTTTGGGAATAACCTGTGAAGGCCACTTCAGTTGGAAGAATTTTTGTATAATCTTGTGCAATTGCTAAACGGTAAGCGATGGACAACAACGCACTACACAGAAAATGTAGATCTCTTTAAAACACACAATTTACTTCAAATAAGTTTTTTTGTGGCATAAGCTATTTCTGAGATATCCGCTATTAAAGGTTCGAATTATTCATTACTTTAAATTTTTAAGGTCATTTCAGAATTCATTTGTTTCTCGCGATTGCATGGAAACAGTATGGAATTTTAAGGTAGCGTATAGCCTCCATTTCTTAAACATTCGCTGTTCCCTTGAATCTGTAACGGAATGTGTAATGTAGCTATTTCTGAGAAGGTTTACTTGGATTAAAATGTATTAGATAGAAAAATAGGCTTTAGTAAAAATAGTTTAAGCCACTAATGATGGAGGGTAGAGAAAGTCGTATCGCTGCCTCACATGCATATGTTGGGTGGATCAATGTGAAGAATATAGGGAACAAGGTATTTTCAAACCCGAAAGGGTTCGTTTCATCTGGATGTGACAAATCTGAACATTCTCTCTACAGCCTCGTTGTGGAACCATGTGACATTTTCTTTTTGTATACTTAGCACATCAGCTTTTCGATGACTGACGTGCCCAAGTGGCTAGCACTGCAGGCGGCCTAATTCTAGTGCCAGCGCTTCTGCAAAATCTTGTCCAGATGGAATAATGGTGTATTGTGGAGAAGTATTTTCAGTTGAGAGTTTATTAAAACTGTTTCTCACATTTGTAGAATACACATATTATAAATGCAGTATTGTGCATGAAGGAATACTGGATAATAAATCCTGTGTATACCTACTTGTTTATGACTGTAATATAACATCATGTTCTTTAGACTATCTCAAACACGCATGCGCACACAGATTGCAATTAAAATATCTTTTTTTTCCTTCTTTCTCTTATTATTTAATGACGTCCTGAGACATATATGATCTTTTTAACGTCTGTATACCTACAATATTGTATCATTCATTACATTAAATTATTCGTCTTATGTTTAATTGTTCATAGGGTGTCCGTTGATACTGTAAATATACTTAAATGTTTGCTTTGTCTACTACGTATAGCAAGTGGAGGAATTATTGTATTCCACCCAAAAAATCGATACCGAGATTTCACCGGAAATACATGTTTTGAGGTGCCCTGAATCCATATACAGCATTTTTGGAAACGTCCGTGTGTGTATGCCTGTGTGTCTGTGAACAGTGTGACTCCAAAAACGAACAGTCGGATAAATACCAAACTGGTATTTGAGTTTATATCATCCAAGGATGCGACACGAAGATTTTCAAGTAAATCCCCCCACCCCAGGCTACCCTTTAAATGGAACATTTTCAAAAATTTTGATTTTCTGAAAAATGCCTCTAACAATTTTGATTAAAATATCATATACTTGAGATATTTTCATGCCAAAGTCCACTTAATTCTGAATGGCTTTTGCATAACTGGTAAACCGTAAGAGATAGACAAAATATTGCTCACAAAACATGTAGATCTCGTTAAAACACACGATTTATGCCATATACATTTTTGTACAGTGAACCATTTCCGAGATATTCCTTGTTATTTGTTGAATTTTCCAATACTTACACTTTTCTCAAGTAGGAATTCGTTATTCGTTGTTTTTATGTCCTGAACATGCAAAGAGAATGGAAAGCTCCACATAGCAACCAGCTCTTAAAACATTTGACTATAAGTTAAAGCCTACCATTTTCCCCTTGCACCCACAAGAAAATTAGCAATAAAATAATTTCTGCAAATGTTTAATCTCAATTAACATGAAGTAGATGGAGAAGAAGCGTTTGTGAAAATAATGTTTAGAAAAGCAGAGGAAGCATGTGAGTGCAACACATCAGATTTTTTTTTACATACTGGGTATACTAGAATTAGTGATTATGTCAAGGGTGGCGAAAATGCCTTCCTCCCTCGGGTCCTCAAATATGCAACACGCACTACACCACTCACCAGCATATGGAAAACAAATGAATAGACAGCTAGAAAAGGAGTAGCGCCTGAGAGTCACACTGCTTCGCGAGTCTCGTTTTTGCCACCACTGGATTACGTACTGGAAACATTCGATGAAATATACCTATAACATTGATTTGTTTCAGATTAAATTTTCAGGTGATTGGTTCTTGGAAGATCTTGTTAATCAAATAAGTATGATTTGAATGTTATTGTTTTCCGTGATATCTATTGTTTCATAAGTTTTCATCTCGTGTAAACATGACTCAAAATTTTGGATAATCTTTCACACCTAATACTATTTTACAAACTACACAATATTTTCAGAGTTTTGAATATTGTTGCGTGGGAGGAGACTAAGATAAGAGCTATGCTGATGTTTCAATCCGTTTCTGTGAATATGTGTGAATGTTTGATCCATTATCACTAGCATGGGACTTTTATGAAATTAGAGTTCTAAGTTTTAATGAGGAGAAATCATCATAAAAATTTTCTAGATAGTTGTATACAATAATTTCGTACAGAGTACAGGGATTAAATTTAATTAAATCGTCATTAGAATTTTAAAAATCTAACCGCTCAACATCGTGTATGGTACCTAGTAACAAACTCATCTTCATATTATGGTTGTGGAAGCAAATAAAGCCATTAAAGATGTTAAGTTAGCCACAACATAGATTTGAAGACTACTGCATTTTTGTTGCATTATGACTTGATGCAGTATTGGAATTTTATCAAAACTTACACTGGAAATACTGCAAACATACTGGAATTTTAAACCTTCAAAGCAGTAGACCCCCTGGTTCCGTATCGATAAATTTGGTACTCGCTAATCACTTCATTTATCTTTAATATAATTAAAGCAATTGTTTAAATAACAATTATTAAATTATTTGCAAAACTGTGATATTATCTTACTCTAAAGCAGCTATAATAGCCATAGCATCAGATACTACAGCTAAAAGCCTAAATGTCCCAGAATTCCAAAGAATTATAAAACAATTAAATAAAAGCGTAAGACTTCAATGGATACCAACACAGTATTGAATAGATGGCAATGAAACAGCTGATTTTCTGGCCAAGAGAGGTGTTAAAATTACATAAACATCATCTGGTCCAGTGTCTTATTACTGTAATAAAAGAATAATTACACCAACACACAATACACAAATTAAAGTAGAATATGTATCACAAACAAAAGGAAAATTAGAAATTCTTAGTTGGTAATGAAATGTCAATCGTTTTCAGGGATATCTAGTTTTGGTTTTGTAAATCAAAAATTAGAATACGACTTTTAAAACTTCAAATGAAAGAAAACCTTATCATTAATTTCCAAAACCATTATTTTATTTTCACAATGGGAAAATCTACATAACACGACTAGAATTACTGCACAATCAAGAAAATCCTATACAGCAGTTTTTAGTTTATTGACAGGCCATGACTGTTTTAACAAATATCTACACAGGATTGGCATAGTAGAATTCCCTATTTGCCCTTTCTGTGAACTTGAAGAAGAAATGGAGACAAATTACCTACTCTATTGCCCAGCTATCGATCAACACACCAACCTATCATCAAAATATTGGAGTGCTAGAGAGGCATTGCCAACAGCGCAATATTAGATATCAACCAACCATTTCTAAAATTTATCATTTGATACGCCACATTATACCATACAGTATGAATAGTACTTTAAAATACTTTTGTTATACAACAAACTTAAAAATACAAACTGATTAACAATTAAATACTCAATTAAAATTTGTAATAAATGTGTTTATATTACCTACCTTAATTTAAGTAAGGGGACAAGGTACTCTGAAATGGTAAACAAAATCACACTTTTTGTTTTAGGCAGTTAGAAAGTCTCTTTTATTTCCAATTTCAGAAAATATATACTTTATGGGTATTAAGAGGTTTTTAAGACATTTAAATACCATTTAAATGCTAGTCTGCAGTCCTTTAAAGCTGTCACGCGACACCCCTTTTTAGAACATTTTTGTATCTTTCAACAACGAACGACTATATTATGACCAGCGAGCAGTTCAACAATTAACAAAGAGGCCAGGATGAAGAGAAGGCAATCAGAAAAGCTGAAGCAATCCAGGGATGAAGGTGCAAATGATTATGATCCTGGAATATACTGAAGTGTGTCAGAAGTTTTTGTTCAAACTTTAAATTGAGTTTTCTCAAAACAACATTTTTGGATACTTACGTACCCTTCCCTCAGAAAGTATGGGAGGTAGAGAGCCGAAATTTTCAGTACATGTATATAACACATAGTTAAACGTTCTGAAGAACAATTATAATTTTATAATGTATATTAGTGATATTAAGAAAGCAACAACATTGCAAATTTTCCACATGTTTACTTTTTTAATTTAGCAAATAACTTTTTTTTTTCAATTTATAGTGAACTGATATACATAACTAAATAATTGAGGTTCAGAAGATATTTGATTATACTAAGAACAAGCATGCAAAAGTGTGATTCTGTATTACAAGTATTATAAGAGAAAAAAGGTACATGAATTTACATGTTTTAAGAGTAAATCTTATTACTTTTCTGCTGAATGAAATACTTTTTACGGTCTCAACTACATAAGCTATCAATGCAAACGACTACTTCAAATAATTGTCATGATTTATAGAATAATTCGTAACAATTTCAAGAATTACTATTGAGAACTTTGAGCAGTGGTAATTTAACACACTTAAGGTGTAATTTCCATGTGTTCAGACTACCTTGTCCCCTTAAATGTTTTTGTATTCCCCTACATTTTGAGTTCCTTTCCCCCAAAATGTTCCTGATGGCGCAACTTGCGACAGGATTTCCCCCAGTGGCGAGAACACCAAACATGTTACGTCGGAGCAGCCTGTCGTTGATTAAAGCTGAAATACTCATTGCGACATTATCGCGCAGCTAAGTGCAGTTAATTCGTGTTTATTGCATGCGGTGGCCACAAATCTGAGAGAAGCACTCACCTGTTTGAACGAGATGGGTTGCGGTTCCGGAAAGAGGAACCATGTAACCACTTCAGAGCACGGCGGTGTGGTAAGCGAGCCTCTGTAAGTGTAGAATATGTCTCTGTCGCGGGGTAGAAGCGACGCCAGCGTCGGGAAATAATCGACTCGCGTCTCTCGTCCTTCCCACTTAACTGCAGGTAGCTTCTCCACTAGGGGGACAAGTTTCCGGTTGTCACGCTCAGTAAGCTGAAAAATTGAATTATTCACGCTACACACGTTTTTCAGTCACTCAATCGTAACTTAGTGGCAACTAGCTTCTTAAGGTAGCAAGTAGAACCTCTGTTATCCAGTGACGTAGTGTAAGGGTAAACTTTGAAACTGAGTATACCTAAATAAATTGCCAGGAAATTAAGTAAATTTTTAAACATATAAATAAAAACAGCCTCAAACAAGTGATGAAAATCAAATTAATACAATCAACTTCACTGCTGCTTACCCCAACACCCCAATCCCTACTGCTAAATGTCAGGTTGTAGTCCTGCGTTCTTAGGCAGCTTCGAAATCTCGTGATGCGGCAGCAAAGTCCAGCAGAGATTGGGATGGCTGAGCGAGTGCAAGTCTCATCAAGAGTGGACTTATATAGCTTTTCCCACTAAATTTTACCTCTCGTTGTAGGAAGACATGCCTACATATTGTTGTGCATTAAGGGCACAAAGGCAACAGGAGAGACTTAGCACGTTTAACGAGGTGTTTAGTCTCTGTGTACCTGCTCTCTCCAAGGTCCGTAAACAGGACAATAGGGGTTGGAGACAGGGCAGTGTAACTTAAACATTTCATTCCTCAGTTATTGGTGAACCAGCATTATGTGCGTGCAGCCGTGCAGTGCATATAGTGTTAATTTTACGTAAACCTGTGTATTGTTTTCATTGCGCGTATTTTATTTATGATTTTAGAAATATGGAGAATTTCACCGATTTAATGGATTACTTATTAAAAATTCAGTTTTCGAACTCTATCTTATGAGAAAAGTCGTGAACTTAAAGGCAAAAGCCCAATTCCTAAGCTTGGCATTGTCTTCCATGAAAAGAACCAAAAACGCACGTTTCAAACATCCTGGTACAGTAAATTTAATTAACTGGCAGTTAGATTCATAACGAAGTGTATTGCTTTGTATGTTCGCTTTTCGGCGGGAAAAAGGAATGGAGTGTTGAAGGAATATCAAATATTAAAAACATTGAAACAAAAGCTTGCAATAAAAATACCGACTGGAGCTTATATACAAGAAAATCTAAGTGGAGTACCCACATTGTTTTCATGATCTCAATCATACAATTGTTTGTCAGCATTTTGTAAAGTTATACCTAACGCTATGTTTTTATAATCTAGTTTAGTTTAAAATGTATGCTCAGTCGATTTCAGCAATTAGTAGTGATGCTAATGACTGCCAAAACAACAACAAATAATAATAGTAATAGTAACAACAGTAATAATCCAATCGATATGGAGAATTCACACTATTTTATGAAACACTAATGTATGGGAATTTGTGCATCATTTAAAGAAATTCTAAATTCAATTTTTAAAATCTAGTATACCTAGAACACAGTAATCAAACTACGCCACTGCTGTTATCCGAAACACTTTTAACCGAACTAACGTTTATTCGAAACTGCCAAAGAAATACATATATTTGGTTAAAACGAATTGAAGAAACATCGATCGTTAATTTATGTTGGGAATGATAATGGGGATGCTAAACGGAATGTGTTGACGCTGACCCTGACTGTTTCCGTCCCTTCTGTATTGACAACTGTTTTGGCTGTTTCTTAATGACAGGCTGGTCCTCACTTTTGTTAGCTGTCAATCATCTACGGTCACAGTCACAGCGGCGGACTGTTATTACTGCAACTTAAGTGTGGGAACATATATAACATTGTGGACAGCGAGATACAGACCATTCCGCCACTTTTTCATGGGATTTCTCAGTTGCCATCAGGTACCTAAACTAATTAGAAGTAAGTGTATATATCTTTATCTTTCTAAAAATCCTTGCCAGATAATTACGGTTTGTCAAAACATGTGAAGAATCAAAGCCTTCTGACAATTTTTCAAACAAAACTAGTACTGTATATGTAATTAAAAGTATTGTTTGCACTATGGAATATCTTTTTGGTAAATACAGTAGCTTGCGTTTATTAAATGTTTTGTTAACATTGTATGAATATGTATTGACTTCACTCACTTTCACCTAAAACTTCAAACACCTGACTTCAAACTTCAAACTTCACATTTAGTTTTTGTCCGAAATTTTGGTTATCAAAATCACCTTCCCCCCTTTGTTCGGTTAACAGAGGTTCCACTGTATTTGTTACAGATTATGTGGGTGGGGAAAATACTGTTACATTCTTATGATTTTTCAAAACACTATCGTTTATTTTCATACAACTTGTATAAGCTGTTCTTAGAAAAGTATATATTCAATCTACTTCATCCTAATTGAGATTAACCTTTACAGAAATACAGTGCCTTCGTTTTATTCCAAGGCCACAACCGCCTTATATGCGGATCTTGATACGGAGTGGCCTCGGTATTATGCCACTGCGCAGAAGCGGCGCAGCACGTGTCAAGGGTACGTTTATCAGCGGTGAGCTGTCTCAGTCGTTGCTTTGTTTTCGTGTTATGAAGTGTTTCGCTATATGTGTGTTGTGTTTGTGATTTCCTTACGAATGTTATTCTCGTATTAGTCCACGGAAATGCCTGCCAACAAGTTCACGCTTCAACAGTCTATTTTTATGTACGATACATACGTGAAAACTGAATCATGTAGACAGGCATGTAGGATAGACGCTAAAAATTAAAGTTTATAGTAGCAATCCCCGTACCATAGACGAACTTAAGAACAATATAAAAGCAGAAATTATGAACATTACGCAATGCGTGTGAATGGTAGTTTCATCCGATGATGTCGAGAATGTCTTTGCGCAGATGGACACTACTTTCAACAACACCTATAACAAGGTTAGTACTAATTACATTTATGCTACTAACACTCGTAAGTAAAGCGAGAGCTACAGAACGGAAAACCCCGCAGTGCAGTAGACTGTGTGCAGAGCGTGCATTCGCGCGATCCGTGGGCTTGGCATAAAACGAAAGCACTGTAGTTTCATCGCACATTTCGTTGTAGTTACAAGGGGGCCAGAAGAAACTGAATCGATAATCAGATGTTTAAATGCGAGTGGCTATATGCTGATCTTGAAGTTCGATACTCTTGCCATGATATTGCGAGAAATAACTGAATAACGACAGCTCTTTAAACACTATAAAAGTATTGACAAATTCAAAGCATTAATAACAGATGTCTCGGAAATGGCTGATGCCACGAAAAGGTTATTTAAAATAAATTGTTTGTACATACCAACATTACCCTATCTTTGAGTACCTCCTTAGTTTGCTCTCTTACTTTTAGCATGATATTCATAACAGCCATACCTTGAATCATCATAACTTTCTGTGTACAGTTTCACAGAATCAAAATCCAGAGCATCCAATTCTCCCTGGACATTTTATGGAAAATAGAAGTGGTGGTTGTGGTAATCAGAGCCAAGCATTTGTCAGTATGTAGCACGAGCAAGGTACTAACTATGAAAACCATTGAAAACCACTATTTAAGAAATGCAAACTCTAAGATTAAAATAGAAAAGCTCGTTTGCGGAAAATCGCTGGATATTTAACTTTATTCACATCTGAAAACTTAAAATGAAATATTTTCCGACACCTTGTTGCAGGACAGATGATTTATATAATCATAGTGTAGAAAAATCTGCTATAACCGTAATTAATCACTAAAACCAGCATGCAACACAATTACTGTCTTAAACTGCGAGAAACGTTCGTTTCATTCAACTGTCAGAGCTCGGCTGATAAAATACATGCGTCGCTTGCCGAGAGCTTAAGAATGAACCAAGCAGTAGCTACGGCAGCTATCACCCAGTTCAAGGTTGTTATTCAGTCGGTCAAGTCTTATTCTAGACTCTGGGTATATAGGTCGTCAGCGATTGAAGTTCCTCGATGAATAAGAAAGAAACGAAATCTTCTACTGCATATGAGCAATTTTTAAACTAAACGCTCGGAACAACCACTTTTAAAGTACTTGAAAACAAACAAACAAAATCTATTGATTTTGCAGATTTGAGAGTAACTTTAGGCTTTAAACAAATAAGGGAAGAAACGGAGAAGAAAAGAAATTAAAAGCATACATTGAACGCTATAATAATAATAATAATAATAATAATATTGTTATTATTATTATTATTATTATTATTATTATTATTGATGAAAAAATTATGCTCACCCGGAAAAAGAATGCAAGGACCACAAGACCATCGTCATGTAGAAATGCTTCTGTGAGATTCCGGTAACTGCTCTTATAATGTACCAGGTGCATCTCCATGGGATACCTGCAGGTTTATAAAGTAATGTAAGATCAGATTACTTACATATTTATTACTGCATACATTGATTGCTATATTTCAAGCATACCTACTCTTTTGCAATATTTACTGTCTACAGTGCATAAATATGCAGCTCAGTAACACATATGGTTGACAGACATGTATTGAGCACTTTTAAATATGATTTCTAGGAAGCACATTTTTCTTTCTAAAATAATCACACTTTAAGTGCACTCACAAATAAACACAATATCACCCGGTATTCTACGAACATATACATAGACTTGGAAAGAACGTTTTACTTGTTTATTAGCTCTAAAATTCTAGATGTATAAAGCCAAGCTATAGGAAGGCGAGAATTTGCTCGCATTTTCGTGCTGGGCCTCTTTTAAGTTAAGTGGCGTCACAGTAGCAAGTTTGAATCGAGGC
This sequence comes from Deroplatys truncata, assembly GCA_030765065.1. NCBI lineage: Eukaryota > Metazoa > Arthropoda > Insecta > Mantodea > Mantidae > Deroplatys > Deroplatys truncata. Next base: position 202,385,298 of record CM060984.1, on the reverse strand, counting down.
ATTGTTATGAATCGGTAGTTGAGAGACGTGATTGACAAATAACAAGGAATATTATTATTTTAGCATTTATGGGGTATCTTGATTCGAAAAGGAACAAGAAAGAAAAAGAAAAAAAGGGTAGAATCGTTCAAAGTGAATTATTTTTTTTAAGGGACACTGGGTCCGAAGCTTTAGTGAAAACGATAAAATTTTCGATTTTTGAATTATATCTATAAATATTCCATAGACATCCGTGAATCATTTTGGCCATACATTTTTTATGATGCACTTTTCAAAAGTCCACGACATGTTTTAATCATCCGTGCGCTATCGTTTAACCCCCTGGATTCTTTCTGTGTGTATTTTTCTCAGTTTTACATTTTTGTGCATGAAATTTATTCCATATATTTCGGTTTTGTTCTGATTTATATGGAAATTTGCATACATAATCTAAAGTGTGCAATCTAAAGATTCAAGCATGAATTTTATGGTTGCGTTATTCATTGACTCGCGAAAAAATTAATTTGTACTGAAAAACAAGTAAACTTAAAACACCAACAGCTTCATAAAAACAAACATTTTAGCTATTTATAGCAATTATAAATAATAACATCAATTTGAATTAAATCCTTACATTTATTTTCACTTACAAAGGTATTAGAAAATTTCAGTATCATACCTGTCTGACCAAACTAGATTGCGCAAAGCAGTTTTAGAATGTTTGTATTTTTTCGCTAATTAAAATATGCAATTGTGCTATATGAGAAACTATTCGAGCTAGAGCTTAGAGTTTTTGCACATTAATTTCTTTATTTACTCATATTAACTGTACAAATTTTCAAGTGAATAGCTTTAAGATAAAACAAATTATAAAATTCAGTGCCAGTGACCGACTGACTGAGTGAAGAGATAAGTCGATGCAGTAGCGCTCTCACCCAGCATAAGCACCAGAAGCGCTATCGACAGATAACGGAATTGTTCTAGAAGCTTCTTTCTCCCCGCCTCTCGAACATTGTGCTCGCGCGAGAGAGAGAGAGTTAGAGAGATAGTGAGTTGTTCTGATGCGACATCGAACACTGTTGTGAGAAGGGTGAGTGCTGCTACTGCGAGAGATTGCGGAAGTCTTGTTTGACACATCAGAGAGTGCAGCGTACGTAAGAAGCGTCTTCGTGCATGTTTCATTTCACTGCTACACGCAGCCACAAACGTGAAGTGACAGTGAAAATGAACTGAATTATATTACTGAAGTGGCAGTCAAAGTGGACAAAGTCACACTATTATAAGAAAACTGTGGTTGTGAATTTTCTATTTCGGGAGCGTTCTAACCTAATTTCAAAGTTGCAATAGATTATTTTTACCCCTAGGTGTAATTTTGATTTATTTTGAGATTGCATCAATATTAAGCTACAATTTCGATCTAGAGTTCCTTGCTATATTCTGATAGGCAAATCAGAAGTTTTTTTGTTTTATTTTGGTAAACATGCCACGTCTTCCAATACTCTTTATTTGCTTAATGTATTTCGTATATGTTAATTGCGTTCACACTTTAAATATTAGAAAGTGCATTGCACTCACCGAATCCCATTCAGGCGATGTTCACTGCCACGGTAATTTTTCAGACCCCAGTGAAAATGGAAGCTGTCAAGGATGTAGCTATCTCTAAGCATGGCTCCAAATATCTTTGGAGGATCTTGGGAGTACCCTGCCCGTAGAGATACTGTAACACACAGCATCTGAAGGAAATCAAACTAGCAAAACAGTTAAAAAATTACATTTAAAAGTGCTGATGTACAATAACTAATATAAATCATATAAAGGATGCTTAAAATACACACTAATTAAATAAAAAATCAAATATAAAGTGAGTACAGGTTATATTCTTTTATTTGGAAATGAAGATATCTTTGGGAACCGAAGAAAGAAAAGCCACAATGAGAAAGGAAAATTTAACATAATTTATACATACGCGTCGATGTAGCTCAGTGGTTTCGTTCGCGACTCGCGTGTTGAGGGTGCATGGTTCGATTTACCAGCTCTGGGGTGGCAATTTTAAGCTGGATTTATTCAAACCTTCACCTGTGACTAATTACTGTGGCGTATCAGAATCCACGGTAAAAGCTGAAGGTCCTCTCGTTTAATCGCTCTTCCCATTATTACCCTACCCTTATTTACACCGTCCCCTTCAGATAATAAATGAATCCAGTCATTTCTTGGTGAAATGAGTTTCCCCGAAAGTCATTGACCATACGAGGGACGTTGAAACAATGTAAGTTATACACGGAAAAAAATTGTGGATTAACGAAGAGAAAATGCTAATTTTTAATATACAGAAGGAGCAAACGATATTACAGCAGGTGCTCAGGTGTTTGTAAAGGTTTCTCTTTTGTGATTTTTTCAAAACAAATATATCGTTTTTTTAAGTTCTTCTTTCGTTGTGTTTACGAAATAACTTTGCATTTGTTTAGGAAAGCAAACATTTTGTATTAATATATAAAACTTTGGCGAAAATTGATTTTGATCTGAAAGTGTCAGTGTAAGGAATAATATGTGTTTTTACCGAATTTGCTCATGCCTCAGATTCGACTTCAAAAATATATTTCCGCGTCATTTAAAATGGTGACATTTGCAGTTATTATACACAAAATACTCTATTAAATGCATATAAAATACTTTTGCAAACATCGCAAAAGAAAAAAATTGAAACAAAACAGGGACAACTTTCATAAACTTATAAAAACTTACAAAGTGAAAAATATTGCTAGACATTAACTGCAATATAAATTATTCATTGTGAATATATTTTCCTTGTAAATATATATTCCCCTTACATCTACAAGAAAATTAGCAATAAGATAAAGTCTGCAAATGTTTATCTCGATTAACATGAACTAGATGGAGAATAAGCGTTTGTAAGAATAGTTTGTACAAGAGTAGAGAAAGTCATGTGAGTATAACACATCAGATTTTTTTATTTTATTTGTATTAAATTAAATTATTTAAAGTGTGGATACATTTTTTCGTGAGTGACGAAAATGTTAAAACCGGGTATACAAATTATTCATAATTATTAATTTATTCTTATAAAAATGTGACAAAGTTGAAGTAGTCTAGCTGTAAGAGTAATTTGTAGGAAGTAGCAATTTTAGTACAGACTACCGTTAAGTAGAAAATTATGAAAAGACACAAAGGTACTGTAGACAATTATGGACTATATCCACCAGACATATAAACTGTCTGAAGACACTAACGTGTCTGTTGCGTTCTGCAGCTCGACCTTGTTTTAAGTGCCAACGTGCTTCTTATCTGCTCAGGAAGTAACTACCGCTGTGCAATTCCACCTGTTTTACGAGGTTCCAATCTTTCTGAGCTGCGCTTGGGTTAGAAATAAGATGATATCCTTTCATGTGCTACACACAGCTCTTAGCAGCAGGCCTGAGAAAGTGCTGGCATTGAACATGGTTTCTTACGAAGCTGGTATTTCCTTCTGATTGCAACTACAGTTAGCTGAGGTGATGTACTTCTCAGAAATTGAAACACTGTTGCCCCAAAATGATACTTGGAGTTATTTTCCAGCGTTTTGAACGGTCAACTTTGTACTTGGCTCATTGAGCTGGCTTCTCCTATTGTCAGCTTTCTTTCTCGCGCCAAGCAGAAATTCGGTAACTCAAACTTCAATACCCGAAAAAGGCGATAAATACAACTTTGGGCCCAAACAGCTTCTATTTCTAAGAAATATCCCACCAGAGCCAGTTAACTTTACAACCCGAAAAATTAGGTACAAACGGGTTTAATGTGTGTGTGTTTATTTTCTCTACTATGTAGAGTAAGTAAGGGAAGTATTGCATTCCACCCAAAAATTCGATACCGAGATTTCACGGGAAATACATGTTTTGAGGTGCCCTGAATTAAAATAAAGCATTTTTTGAAATACACTACATATGTGATAAAAATATCCGGACACCCCCAAAAATATACGTTTTTCATCTTAGATGCTTTGTGCTACCACATACTGCCTGGTACTCATTATCCGCGACCTCAGTAGTCATTAAACATCGTGAAACAGCAGAATGGGACGCTCCGTGGAACTCACGGACTTCGAACGTGGTCAGTGATTGGGTATCACTTGTGTCAGAAGTCTGTACGCGAGATTTCCACACTCCTAAACTTCCCTAGGTCCACTGTTTCTGATGTGACAGTGAAGTGGAAACGTGAAAGGACATGTACAGCATAAAAGTGTACAGGCCGACCTCGTCTGTTGACTGACAGAGACCGCCGACATTTGAAGAGGGTCGTAAAGAGTAATAAGCAGACATCTATCCAGACCATCACACAGGAATTCCAAACTGCATCAGGATCCACTTCAAGTACTATGACAGGCGTGAGGTGAGAAACCTTGGATTCCATGGTCGAGCTCATAAGCCACACATCACGCAGGAAAATGCGAAATGACCTCTCGCTTGGTGTAAGGAGCGTCAACTTTACACGATTGAACAGTTGCAAAACGTTGTGTGGAGTGACGTATCACGGTACACAATGTAGCGATCCGATGGCAGGGTGTGCGTATGGCGAATGCACGGTGAACGTCATCTGCCAGCGTGTGTAGTGCCAATAGTGAAATTCGGAGGTGGTGGTGTTATGGTGTGGTCGAGTTGCACGATCACAGCGCAGACCTACATTGATATTTTAAGCACCTTGTTGCTTCCCACTGTTGAAGAGCAATTTGGGGATGGCGATTGCATCTTTCCACACGATCGAGCACCTGTTCATAATGCACGGGCTGTGGCGGAGTGGTTACACGACAATAACATCCCTGTAAGGGACTGGCCTGCACAGAGTCCTGACTTGAATCCTATAGAACACCTTTGGGATATTTTAGAACGCCGACTTCGTGCCAGGCCTCACCGACCTACATCGATACCTCTCCTCAGTTCCGCACTCCGTGAAGAATGGGCTGCCATTCCCCAAGAAATCTTCCAGCACCTGATTGAAAGTATGCCTGCGAGAGTGAACGCTGTCATCAAGAATAAGGGTGGGCCAACACTATATTGACTTCCAGCATTACCGATGGAGGGCGCCACGAACTTTTACGTCATTTTCAGCCAGGTGTCCGGATACTTTTGATCACGTAGTGTATGTCCGTGTGTGAACAGCATAACTCAAAAATGAAAAGTCGGATAAAAACCAAACTTGGTATTCGAGTTTAGTATCTTGCAAGAATGCGACACGAAGATTTTCAAGAAAAACCCCTACCCAAAACTGCCCTTCACATGGAACGTTTTTGAAAATCTTGATTTTTTTTTAAAAAAAATGGCTTTAACGGTGTTGATTAAAAGTTATATGTTTAAGATATTTTCATGACAAACGAAATGTATACCTTGAATTTTCTGGGAATGCACCCAAAATTTCTCTTCATTCTGAATATTTTAGCATAACTGGTAAACCGTAAAAGATAGACAAACTTTTACTACACAAAAATGTAGATTTTGGTAAAACATACAATTTATGCGATATACATTTTTTTGGAGTGAACCATTTCGAGATATTCCTTGTTATTTTTTTAATTTTCCAATAATTATACTTTTCGCAAATGGGAATTATTCGTTTCTTTTATGTCCTGGACATGCAAAGAGAATGAAATGCTCGACATAGCAACCAGCTCTTAAAAGATTTGACTATCGCTTAGAGCCTACCATATTCCCCTTGCACCTATATGAAAATTTGCAAATAGATAGTTTCTGCAAACGTTTATCTCGATTAACATTAAGTAGATGGCGAATACGCGTTTGTGAAAATAGTTTGTACAAGAGTACGGATATAATATGAATGCAACACATCAGATTTTTATGTTTAAACGTACCGGCATTGATTGCTCGTAGCTGAGTCAAAATGATACTCCAACCTCTTCAGAACATTAAAACATCGAGGTGGTGTTGGGATATTTCGATTATTGAGGAGAATCATGGCTGTGATTGGTTCAGAAACAACATTCCTTTAAACGTGATTGGTCATAAATTAAATTAAATTGAGTTTTATTTATGGACGCTATTTAACTACTGTGATCCTTAGCGTCCCAATCTATATTGGGCATGAAAGACCGTAAATATTGCTCAGAGGGCTCTTTATCAGGCTTGAGGTTCTTTTACGTGCCGTTGATTGGTCATTGTCTCCCGTTTGCGGGAGATGTTTTTCTTAGCTTGTGAATTATAATGTATCTTGCAAAGAATATTGTAATGATGCATGCCATGTGCATAAATGAATAGATGAGTAATAAAACAGGCTTAAAATAAAGCATACGTTACTATTTTGCAGGCAACAGTATCATTGAGATCTTTCCATTGAAAGTATTAAATAATGGCACGGTATAATTGATGATAATGTTGCTGCTAATGATGATTGATGATAAGTATATTACAGGCTCCAAATTTTGTAGAAGAAACACAACAGCCAATTTTTTCAACAGACAATATGTATATTTTGAAAAGTTGCAATTTCTTTCGTAACAGATAAAGGTGTTCCAAAAGGGTGTAGTATGTCATCCATTTTAATTTATGCGTCAAAGATCTAATTATGAAGTGGAAAAATGAAATACAGTTTGAATCAAAACGTAATTAAATATATCTTAAATACTTTACTATATACTGATGGTCAAATAGTTATTCAAGAAATGGAAGATAATCTACAAAGAGATGTATACATTATAATTTACCTATATCTACAAATAAAACAAAGCCTTTAAAGTGAAGAACTCCGTTATATCGAAAATGTTCATAAATGTGAAAATATTGGTACAAGTAATACAATTAAATTTCTTAGGATGCAATATTAGTTTTAAATTTAACAAAGGCATGGAAATTAAAGTTAATATATTTCAAACCATTTGTTGAACAATTATAAGACCTTTAGAAAGAAAAAACTAGAAAAGAAACACAAATACTATAAGATTATGGCTGTGCCTACTGTGTTATATAGCTCCAAATCGTGGATTATAAAAAAGGGGAGAGAGAGAATGTAAACAGTCTACGGAAATTAAATTTGAGATATGTAAAAAGGTGCACTAAAGCTGATAAAATAAGAAATCACAAACAGCATTAACCTTAGAACATATTATACTGAGATGCTCAAAGTTTCAACAGCAGAGAAAACAATTTGGTATAGCAATAAACCTTCATACCTCAATAATCCTTCCCACTGTCGAAATGTTATCAACTTGATTAAAGCAATTGAATTATATAACCATATTTAATCAAAAGAATTAAAAATATTGTTATTCTACAATTATTGTAACGTCCATTGTGTATTAATTTTTCTTGTAAAACATTGTTATGTTTAATAAATGTAATTGTAAGGCTATCGTTATTTACAATGCGAATTGTGATGTTCTTGTAAAATCATGGTAAGAAATGCTTGTAAAATCGTTCTACTGAACCTAAATCGGTCGCGATTAGACCAAAATGGTTAAAGCGACCTTAAACAAATAAATAAATAAAAAAATAAGAAATGAAACAATAAGATCAGACTTGAATGTTTTCTCGTTAACGACAAGATTGATGAAAATAAAACAAACCGGGAAAATTACGTCGACAGAATGACAGATGATAGATTACCAAAGAAGATGGTGAACTACCAACCAACAAGGAAAAAGAAATTTAGGTGGACCGCGCTAGAGGTGGTTCGATGATGAGACTGGAACAGCTGATATCACCTAATCTTGAAGGGAGAAGAAGAAGAACAGCAGAGTTCAAACATTAGAAATCAACGTTTCTTGTTTGTACACAGAGATTGCTATCAATCCAAACCAGCGGAAATTTCAGAGCAGGCAGCAGTAATACGCCGTTTCATATCGTCTGGTGTAGTTGGTATATCGTTGTAGGTAGTGTCTTTCAGAAAAAAGTCTAAAGGGGTCAGATCCGGTGAACGGGCCGGCCAAGGTACAGGTCCTCTTTGTCCAATCCAACGATTTGGAAACAATCCGTTAAGAAAAGCTGTAGTACTCCGTGCACTATGGGCTGGACAGCCATCATGTTGGTACCACAGGTTCCTCCTAGTCTGCAAAGGAACGTCTTCTAGCATTTGTGGCAGATGGTCTGTCAGGAGGCTGTGATACTTGTGAGAGTTCAATTTCCCTTCTATGAACAAAGGGCTATGAGCTGATGGTTCACTATCCCACACCACACGTTTAAACTCCATGGACGCTGACGTTCTACCTGACGAAACCAACGGGGATTGTCAACGGACCAATAGTGCATGTTTCTGCGGTTTACCTGGCCATGATTAGTAAATGTTGCCTCATCACTAAACAAGATACATGATGAATCTGGAGTATCATGACGTCTTAATGCCCATGTACAAAAGTTAACACGATTCTCAAAATTGTTTCCATGCAGCTCTTGATGAGAGAGATGTGATAGGGATGGAACCTATGTCAATGGAGAATGCGCAGTACACTTGCCTGGCTTATGCCTCTCCCACGTGCGATTGTGTGGGAACTAATTTGCCTATCTACTGCAACGGCAGCCAAAACATTAATTTATGCCTCTTCTCCAGTCACTTGTTTGTTTCTGTTACTTTTTCTAGGTGTTACAGTACCACTTTCAGGTAATTGGTTGAAGAGGTTGATAAATAATTGCCGAGATGGTTGACGTCTTTTGGGATTCGTTTCCGTATACTCCGTACAGGAACGAATTGCATTCTTCCTACACTCTCCATACACCAAGAGCATGTCGGCTTATTCTGCATTAGTAAATCCCATCTTCCACGCACGACTTACTGCTTGAACTGTCACAAACTAGCTGACCAGAAAGTCGCAATACAATCTGAATAGAAAACAAATGCAAACAAACATAACAACATAGTACCTAGCAACTAAGCAGGTTGAATGGGACAACTTTTCAAAGTACGATTTCTCGTAAACCACTTGCACCAGAATCCTGCAACAAAGACCATTGACATTCTAATTTACCCTAGCTTTATTCTGTTGATGTAACTAGGTATTGTTCCATTTAAAAATTGTATGTTTGCTCAAAAATACGCTTTTTCAGTATTATTAAAATCTGTTTATAGACTAATGTACGAGCTCCTGACTACCAATCAATGCTGTGAAAACTACACATCAATAGCACTTTCCATTTCCGAAATATTTGCGGTGCAAGTTTTAAGTGATTCATTATGTATGGTAGCATCAGAATCTTCACGGGTTTCCCCAACTTACACTGATCTTCCTCTGAGAGAGAAATCACCGAAGCACAACAGTGAGCAGTAATTTACATCACAGCAAACAGTGACGTAGTAACACGTTTCCTTGTCGAAATACGGCACAGAGCGGGGCAGGACAAGTGTGGGTAATGATTTGTGGCTGAAAGCCGGTCTGGTTCTGCAAGCGAGCGTGAATTGGGAGCATGAATGTCAGATTTCACAATGAGGTGGTAACTTAACTATATGCAGTTATAATAAATTACTTAACGCATAGGTACAGAAAAGATATCTGATGTTACATTCATGCAAGTTTCTCTATCCACTATTGTTTGTTTTTGTAAGCTGCTACAAGTAGGTAGATACCGAGATTCGCCGGAAACACGTGCTTTGAGACTCCCTGAATTAAAAAAAATCATTTTTAGAAAAAAGTCCGTGTGTGTCTGTCCTTGAACAGCATAATTATAAAAGATTTTCAAGAAAATCCCCCACTCAATTACGCTTTACACGGAACATTGTTCGAAATTTTGATTTTTTAAAAAAAGACGAACAATTTTGATTAAAATATCATATATTAAAATATTTACATGACAAATAAAATGTATATCTTGAATTTTTTGGGAAGTCCTCTTCATTCGGAAGGAATTTTGTATAATCTTGTATAACTGGTAAACGTTAAGCTACAAACGAAAACGTTCCACACAAAAAATGTAGAATTCTTTAAAACACACAATTTACTTTAAATACGTTTTTCTGTGGCATAAGTTCTTTTTGAGATATGCGTTATTAAAGGTTCCAATTCTTCAATACTTGTCATTCTTTTTAAGAATCATCGATTCGGTTGTTTATCGCGATTGCATGGAAACGATATGGAACATTAAGGCCAGCATATAGCTTCCAGTTCTTAAACATTTGACTATCGATGTTCTCTTTGTATCTATAACGAAATGTAATGTAGCTATTTTTGCAAAGGTTTATTTGGAATAAAATGTAGTAGGTAGAGAAATAAGTTTTAGTAAAAATAGTTTGTGTACCAGATAGAGGGTTGTCATATAAAAGTATCGCATCAGAGTATTTTTTCTATCTCCTACATGTTAATCGAGATAAAACTTTGCAGAAATACTTCATTACAGATTTTCTAGTAACTATCGCGGATAGGGGAAACCAAATTGATAAATCAATCGATGTATGCTGGATTTGAAATCCCACTCTCTTTCCATGATATCGCGAGAAATAGCCCAATAAGGCTTTAAAAAGATGACGAAGCACTAAACAGTTCAAACAAATAATAAGAGATATCTTGGCAATGTCTGATGCTACAAAAGGCGTTTGAAATAAATTGTGTGTTTTAGTGAGATCTATCTCTTAACGTTTACCAGTTATGCAAAATTATACAGAATTTCTTCCAAATGAAGAGGACTTCACAGACTGTTCTCAGAAAATACAAGACAAACATCTTATTAGTAATGTAAATATCTTTAATATATGGTTTTTAATCAAAGTCACTAGAGCCATTTTAAGAACATAAATTTCGAAAGGGTGGTTTGGGGTGGGAGGATTTTCTTGAAAATCTTCGTGTGGCATCTTTTGAAGGTACAAAACTTAAATACCAAATTTGGTATTTATCCAAATTTTCATTTTCGAGTTATGCTGTTCACAGATGTACAGCGCACTAATGGATCTTTTTCTATAGATCTGATGTGGTATACTCACATGAATTTCTCTACTCTTCCACAATTTATTCTTACAACAGCTTATTTTTTATCTACTTGTTAATATAGATAAACCTTCATTAATTAATTAATCATTTTCACATTTCTTATAGGTATAAGGATAATAAAATAAGGTAAAGCGATAGTAAAATCATTTCAAAGCCGGTTGCTATGTGATATATAGGTGTCCAGAAATGAGGTTCCAATATTTACAGAGGAGATAGCATGCACAAAAAAGAAGAAAAAACAGTTCCTATAAACATTGGCCGTAAAGTAATATCTTCCAAGTTATGGTCTTATGTTGCACGAGGAGCATATCTTGCGCTCTGAGCGCTTTGGCACGAAATCGATGAGAACACCTTATATGTAGAGGTTTGTTAATATGCAGCACATCGTGTTTGCATATGGTGTATCAAGAAAGAACAGAACACAAGAGTAGTCAACCTACAGTATTCCACTGCGTGCTACACAAGTATTGCTCTATCGGTCAAGAATGTTATTTACGTCTGGTATATGGTAGTACTCAAATGGCTCATGGTTTGTTATGACACTGCATTACTGTAATTTGTTTTATTGTCCCTCTCTGGACTACAGCACCCGCGCATTTTCATCGTAGGGTTATGCGCAGTTACACGAATATTTCATGAGCGGTGGATTGGTCGGGGAGGGCCAATACCTTGGCCTTCCTGTTCTCCTGACCTTAATCACTTAGATTTTAGGTTTTGGGAAAATTTAAAGACCATTGTATGCAGTCCCCACAAATGACGAGCAGGCACTACGAGACCGCGTGTTCAATGCCTGTTTCGCAATAGGCAACAACCAGATTCCATGAGACGCAGGGTGGAAGGCTACACTGCAATGGATGGTGGCCACATCGAGCACCTATTGTGAAGAGTAGATAAAAAACATTGTAATCATTGATGGTAGACCACATCTCAGCAGATATTAAGTTTACGACCAATGTTTATAGGAACTGTTTTTCTTCTTTTGTTGCATACTACCTCCTCTGTAAATATTGGAACCTTTTTTCCGGACACTGAATATGTATTGTCATGAAAACACTAAATATGGTATTTTAATAAAAATCATTAGTCATTTATGAGAAAATAAACAACTAAAACTTTTCCATGTAAAGGATAGTTTGGAGTGGGCATTTTCTTCAAAATCTTCGCGTAACTTCCTTGGATGATGCTGAACTAAAATAAGAAGTTTCGTATTTAACGGACATTTCGTTTTAACAATGTATAATGCATAATATAATATAATATTATATATACACACATAGTGCGTTAACGACGCTGTCAATTGCCAGAGTCATACCAGCGCGCCGCCGGTGTGCTGGAATTTCGTCCCGCAGGAGTTTTTGTATGCTAGTAAATTTACTGACATGAGGCTGTCGCCTTCAAGCACGTTTAAAAAGCATGTGCCGGGTTTTTGAGTTATGCTGCACACACGCACGCACAATTTCCTAAAAATGCAATTTTTTAATTCAGGTTATGTTGAAATCTCGATATCGAATATGAATTGGGCGTGATAAAATTACATTGATGATCTAATTCATAGTATGGTGAATATAACCTGAAGCCCATCGAGTTATTGGTAATAACACCAACATCTAAGTTTTCTTTTCCCTTTGCGAGAATTTATTCTATGTGCTCCCTCCTGTTACATTATACTCTGTTTACAGTAAAAAACCACACTATATCAACAACTATGTCTTATTTAAATCTATATAAAATAAGTAAGTCTATATTGATGAATTTGAGATCAACTTTAGGTAAACATTTTTCGTGTTTATCCTAACCCTGGTAAAGGAATCACTTGGAATTGTAATCGATGAGGAAAGTGGTGAACATTGCACATGAGATATTTAATTAAAATGCAACGTTTTTTTATTTGTAAAATGTTCCCTAATCATTCAATGTTTGGTCGGTATTTATGACATCTGTATTATTATTATTATTATTATTATTATTACTATTATTATTTATTATTATTTGTCGCGGTAATCTGTTCGTGTTATCTTATTTGCTGGGCGTCGTTAGTATTTTATTATTTTAAGATTTGGGTGCTTTGTCCTCCGGCTAGCTATTATTACTCAGTCGAGCAAATATCTCTGAGCAGGACGTGTAAACGGAAAGGAGTTGTTACTAAAAGATAACACTGATAAAAGAATTTTTTTAACACTTTTATTGCCGTCACACTTAATTAATAGTTCACATCTTTAATCTTTATACACGCCTGACTGAAACTGTTACATTTCCGAATGTAATTACTGTCGTATTAGTTGCCGCGTACTTCACATTTTGTAACTAACTTTACGACGCGAGAGATTCTTCCAAACTGTATGATGTGCACTTCACGATAGATTCTTCAAGACTACGCGACGTGTATCTCGTGAATGATTCCATAGAACTGCATAATGTGTACCTCGCGAATGATTCTTTAGAACTGCGTGAAACATGCTTACAGCTCGAGAATATATACTCCTTCACCTCGAAATACCTAAACAACATATAGAGCTACTATTGGTTACCAAATCGCGCCAACATTAGCGTCTATTTTGCCAGCCAATCACAATTACTAACACATATTCTCAAGGGAAGATATTCCCTCCATTTCTAAAGAAAGGCACGCTAACCTGACGTCATTAGTTTGTGTCTTCTTAGTGATAAACAACTCACCCCATCGGTTCATTGCTACCCACTTCTATTGGGAGTTTCAGTGAGGCCGTGTAAACTTATTTCCTAACAATGCTTATGACAAACAAACATCTAAAATCATTGTCATACAATAATGTTAATTTACACTACAATCACTCTGGCATTCACAGTGTTGTGATATAAAATACTGCCTCATATTGTTGTTGTTATGAGCAGACATTGGACTTTCTAAGTATTTAAGCCAGGACGGAAGGAAATGAAGTTGAACTAACTGTACCTACTTTAGGCAGGGACGTTCCGGGTAACAAAACACTTCCATCCCTCGTACATTTTGTTGGCGTTTGCACACAGCGCTCACCAGGCGGTGTTTACTTGCCGTTAAGGACCTTGGACGCTGTTGTTTACGTTCTTTGTATTGACATATACTTTGAGTGTAGATAATCTGAAACCAACTGATTAGGAATTACTATTCCTGATTGAGGTTCTATGAAGGTTTTAGTCCTTGGACCTTAGATCATATTCTCTTTTATTGTATTCTTAATTAGACGTGATTAATAACGATTTATAGTTATGGAAGTTGCCTCGCGCTGTCAGCGAGTCCATTGTTTATCAAAATTATTTCCATCCTGCATAAGGAAGAGTCTTAGCTCTGCTTTTGCTAGATCCTCTAAAGTAGTCTTAAGAGTGCTTGCATCCTTCAGAACTCCCTGTATTTCCTTGATGTCTGAGTTTCATCGGCTCCAATGAATCATAGGATGTGCCAGCACCTGGCTCAGGTGCTATTAAGGATTTCTCGGAACCTCTCTGTACAGCTTATTGGCTAGATCATTGTCCCATATGTAGCTATGTCACGGTATCTACATCAATTTTGCCTAGACACCGTCATCTCAGTTAGGACATCCCAGACCAGTTTGGGCTTCCCATGAGGGAGTCAAGTGCTTTTAGTTGGTGTAATTCTAAATTAAAAATATGATGTGATACACTCACATGCCTTTCACTACCCTACATCTTTATTGGTCATGTTTAACTACTACTACTAAAGCTTACTTTTCTATCTATTACAGTTAATCCAAATAAACCTTTTAAAAAAAATCTGATGTGTTACACTCACATGACTTTCTCTACTCTTGTACAAATTATTTTCACAAACGCTTATTCTCCATATTCTTCATGTTAATCGAGATATCGAGATGTTAATCTTATTGCAAATTTTCTTGTAGATGCAAGGGGAATTGCAAGGCTTTAAGCAATAGTCAAATATTTTAAGAGCTGGTTGCTATGTGGAGTATTCCATTCTCTTTGCATTACCAGGACAAAAAAAAAAAAACGAATTCCCATTTGAGAAAAAGTATAAGTATTGGAAAATTTAAGGGAATATCAAGCACTATCACGAAAATAGTTCACTCAACAAAAAAAATGTATAAAACATAAATTCTGTATTTTAACGCGATCTACATTTTTTGTGTAGTAAACATTTGTCTATCTCTTATGGTTTACCAGTTATGTAAAATTCGTTCACAATGAAGAATACTTTTGGAGACATTCCCAGAAAGTTCCAGATATACATTTTATTTGTCATAAAGGTATCTTAAATGTATGATATTTTAATCAAAATCGTTAGCCATTTTTGAGAAAATTAAAATTTTCGAAAAATGTTGCATGTAAAGGGTAATCTGGGGTGGGGGATTTTCTTGAAAACCTTCGTGTCCATCTCTGGAAGATACTGAACCTAAATACCAAGTTTGGTGTTTATCCAACTGTTCGTTTGAGTAATGCTGTTCACAAACACACACACGGACATGTTTCCAAAAATGCTTTTTTGGATTCTGGGGGTCTCAAAATATGTATTTCCGGATAAATCTCGGTATTGAAATTTTGGTGGAGTGCAATACTTCCCCTACTTACTATACGTAGTAGAGAAAGTGAAAATTATAGCGTAAAGGAGGAGCGTGACCTTCTCATTATAGTACTGGGGGAGAGGGTAACTGGAAAAAATCTATGTTGCGTTCACAGGACTTTCTCTACATCTCTATAAACTATTCTTACCAAAGCTTATTCTTCTATCTACTTCTTGTTAGTAGAGATAAACTTTCATTACACACACACACACACACATATTTCATTGTAGGTATAACAAGAGTAGATAAAGCAATAGCCCGATTTTTAAAAAGCGGGTCGCTATGTAATGGCTTTGAAATTATATATAGTATACACAGAGTGGACCATTTAAGTTGAGACTGTACAATATCTCCAAAATTAAGCGTTGTCGAAAGAAATGTCTTGAATAAAAGTTGCTGGATATTATGGGGGAAAGTAAATGCCATTAGTCGTGTTTTGTTTGGAGGACGGTATGATGGTCCTTTTAGGGTCAAGTTAATTTGACTCTAATTATGGGTTCCCATTTAAAAAAAATCTGATGTGTTACACTCACATGACTTTCTCTCTACTCTTGTACAAACTATTTTTACAAACGCTTATTCTCCATATGCTTCATGTTAATCGAGATATTAATCTTATTGCTAATTTTCTTGTAGATGCAAGGGGAACTGGTAGGCTTTAAGCTATAGTCAAATATTTTAAGAGCTGGTTGCTATGTGGAGTATTCTATTCTCTTTGCATTACCAGAACAATAAAAGGAATAACGAATTTGAGAAAAGTATAAGTATTGGAAAATTTAAGGGAATAACAAACAATATCTCGAAATAGTTCACTCAAGAAATAAAATGTATATGACATAAATTAGTATTTTAACGCGATCTATATTTTTTGTGTAGTAAAATTTTGTCTATCTCTTACGGTTTACCAGTTATGCAGAAGTCGTTCACAATGAAGAATGCTTTTGGAGACATTCCAAGAAAATTCCAGATATACATTTCATTTGCCATGAAAATATCTTGAACATATGATATTTGAATCAAAATCGTTAGAGCCAATATTGAAAAAATTAAATTTTCGAAAAATGTTCCATGTAAAGGGTAATCTGGGGTGGGGGGATTTTCTTGAAAACCTTCATGTCACATCTCTGGAAGATACTGAACCTAAATATCAAGTTTGGTGTTTATCCGACTGTTCGTTTCTGCATTATGCTGTTCACAGACACACACACACACACACGGACATGTTTCCAAAAATGCTTTTTTGGATTCAGGGGGTCTCAAAATATGTATTTCCGGTTAAATCTCGGTATCGAATTTTTGGTGGAGTGCAATACTTCCCCTACTTACTATACGTAGTAGAGAAAGTTAAAAATAATGACATTTACTTTCCCCCATAATATCAAGCAACCTTTATTAAAGATATTCCTTTCTACAACACTTAGTTTTGGAGATATTATACAGCCTCAACTTAAGTGGTCAACCCTGTATAATAGATAGGGGGCAGGTTTACCTTTAAGTACCTCGGCCTAAAAGACCTTTTGTACACTTTATGGTTTCTAATCTAGGGATCAATATATACATTTTTAGTTATTTGTAATGAATGTTTGTCTCACTAAATTTGAAACTATTTCTAATTTTGCGAAGCTCCAAGAACTTGGTATTTTTTGCGCTATGTGGCTTCGCATTCTAATAGAATAGAATCATTGACTACACTAATCTTCACGACCGCAACTATCACATGAAAATATGAAGCTGGGAATCCAGTGATGCTCTTTAGAGCTTTTAATTTCAACTCCTAGGACTTTTGTTAGCATCTGGTAACAAATTAACCACACGGTACTGGTTGCATGCTAGCAAGGGTTATGACAAATACTGGTATTATGGAACGTACCTGAATGGCCATTGTTGACCATTGTGATGGGTGAAGGTAAAGGGTCATGGTACCCTGAAGTTTCCAAAGCTCTCAGTGGTAGTCGGACTGCTTGATCTGCAGCGATCGGAACTGGAGACTGCCATTTTCCCCCGCAGGAGGCGTGTTCCTGTTGCCATGCTTTCTGATCTGTAAGGTAACATCAATATGTTCATTCTTTTGTATAGAGAAATTTTAAATAATACGTTTCTTAAATATATTTATTGTGTGAAGGTTTCATTTGGTATTTTTGGGTGTTGCTGTAAAAAGGACAATTATTTTCCTTAAAGAAACCTAGTCATTCTTCTCATTCTAACTGGGGAAGTACCTCACTGGACGGTCGCAATTTCTTTCTAAACCGAAATATATACAGGGTGGACCATTTCAGTTGAGATTGTAAAATATCTCCAATTTAAGCTTTGTAGAAAAAAATGTCTTTAATAAAATTGGAAAGGTAGAATCAGATGTCATCCAATACTATTTCAGATCTCCTTACAGGGAAAAATGCGAATCAGCTGGAGAATTTAGTGTCCCGCCGGCATGTTGCCATGGCAGCTCAGTGGTTAGAGCACCCGGATGGAGACTGGGAGATCCGTGGTTCTGATACCGACTGTGGCATTGAATTTTTTAGTCATCTGATTCTACCTTTCCAACCTTGTCCAACACACGGCTTGTGTGGAGAAACAATTAATTCCATTTTGAATAAAAGTTGCTTGATATTATGGGGGAAAGTAAATGCCATTAGTCATGCCTATGATGGTCATTTTAGGGTCAATTTAAGTTTTTTAAATGGGAACCTATGTTTTGTAGATTGTTTTCTCATTAGAAAATGGTTTATAAAAAGCTGTTTATATTGTAATGAATAAAGAAACCAAATAAAAACGGTTGGTTCACAATTACGAAATGCAACAGGATCCTCAAATTACCATCCATGGATCCATTGCACTCTTCGTACACCACCATTCAGAATTTTCGTAGTCATTTACGTTGGGGTAATAACAATTGCAAAGTGCTTCATGCAATATTGTTTAGTTTTTTATGAGTGAAAAAACAATATAAATATCTGATGTGTTACACTCGCATGACTTTCTCTACTTTGTACTAACTATTTTTACAAACGCTTATTCTCCATATGCTTCATGTTAATCGAGATATCGAGATGTCAATCTTACTGCTAATTTTCTTGTAGATGCAAGGGGAATATGGTAGGCTTTACGCGATAGTCAGATGTTTTAAGAGATGGTTGCTATGTGGAGTATTCTTTCTTTGCATGTCCACGACATAAAAAAAAAGAATAACGAATTCCCATTTGAGAAAAAGTATAAGCATTGGAAAATTTAAGGAAATAACAAGCAATATCTCGAAAATGGTTCACTCAACAAAAAAATGTATATGACATAAATTGTGCATTTTAACGCGATCTACATTTTTTGTGCAGTAAACTTTTGTCTATCTCTTATGATTTACCAGTTATGCAAAAGTCGTTCACAATAAAGAATACTTTTGGAGACATTCCCAGAAAATTCAAGATGTACATTTTATTTGTCATAAAATATCTTAAACATATGATATTTTAATCAAAATCGTTAGAGCCATTTTTGAGAAAATTAAAATTTTCGAAAACTCTTCCATGTAAAGGGTACTCTGGGGTGGGGGATTTTCTTGAAAACCTTGTGTCGCATCCTTGGAAGATACTGAACCTAAATACCAAGTTTGGTGTTTATCCGACTGTTCGTTTCTGAGTTATGCTGTTCACAGACAGACACACACACACACACACACACACACACACACACACACACACACACACACACAGACAGACACACACACGGACATGTTTCCAAAAATGCTTTTTTTGGATTCAGGGGGTCTCAAAACATGTATTTCCGGTGAAATCTCGGTATCGAAGTTTTGGGTGGAATACAATACTTCCCCTACTTACTATACGTAGTAGAGAAAGTAAAAATGTATATGACATACATTGTGTATTTTAACGCGATTTACATTTTTTGTGCATGCCTATATAAGCATAATATTCTTTCAAGATTGTTGAAGCGAACTGGTGGCACGCAACAGAATGCAATTTCATTATAAAACCCTTCTAATGTCACTTTTATGTAGTTTTCATGGTTAATATTCTATTCCTGAACAGTTCTTCCAGCCTTTGTATTACAATGTTGTAACTACGTCTAGGGGTTGACGAATCTTCTTACTCTGGAGGAACGATTTCAGTCAATTCTTTTGTGTAGCATCCTTTTTATTTTCTCGACATTAAAGATCACATCTGTCCACTCCAAAAATCCAAAATGAGCAATGTGTAGTTTGTAACAGCAGACGACAAGTGCCTATTCTGTACCTGTTAGTGCAATACTGGAATAAATGCAAGTTTGGAATCGCAAAGTAAATGGCTAGAAAATTTACTTTTACCATGTCTTTATCGACCAAAAATCTAGCTATACACAGGCTGGACCATTTAAGCTGAGACTGTACAGTATCTCCAAAACTAAGCCTTGTAAAAATAAATGCCTCGAATAAAAGTTTCTTGATAATATGGGGGAAAGTAAATACCGTTAGTCGTCTTTTGTTTGTAGGAGAGTGATGGTTATTTTAGGGTCAATTTTATTACTTTCTCCTCTACGTATAGTAAGTACTCAGCAGCATAACTCAGAAACGAACAGTCGGATAAACACCAAACTTGATACTTACGTTCAGTATCTTCCAGAGATGCGACACGAAGGTTTTCAAGAAAATCCCCCCACCCCAGATTACCCTTTACATGGAACATTTTTCGAACATTTTAATTTTCTCAAAAATGGCTCTAACGATTTTGATTAAAATATCATATCTTTAAGATATTTTCATGTATATCTCGAATTTTCTGGGAATGTCTCCAAAAGTATTCTTCATTGTAAACGACTTTTGCATAACTGGTAAACCATAAGAGATAGACACAATTTTGCTACACAAAAAAATGTAGATCGCGTTAAAATGCACAATTTATGTCATATACATTTTTTGTTGTTGAGTGAACCATTTTCGAGATATTGCTTGTTATTCCCTTAAATTTTCCAATACTTATACTTTTTCTCAAATTCGTTATTCATTTTTACTTTCTCTACTACGTATAGTAAGTAGGGGAAGTATTGTATTCCACCCAAAAAAAATCTGATGTGTTTCACTCATATGACTTTCCCTACTCTTGTATAAACTATTTTTACAAAGGCTTATTCTCCATATGCCTCATGTTAATCGAGATATCGAGATGTCAATATTATTGCTAATTTTCTTGTAGATGCAAGGGGAATATGGTAGGTTTTAAACGATAGTCAAATATTTAAGCGCTGGTTGCTATGTGGCGCATTCCATTCTCTTTGCATGTCCAGGACATAAAAAAATGAGTAACGAATTTGAGAAAAAGTATAAGTATTGGAAAATTTAAGGGAATAACAAGCAATATCTTGAAAACGGTTCACTCAACAAAGAAAACGTATATGACATAAATTGTGTATTGTAACGCGATCTACATTTTTTGTGCAGTAAAATTTTGTCTATCTCTTATGGTTTACCAGTTATGCTAAAGTCGTTCAGAATGAAGAACACTTTTGCAGACATTCCCAGAAAATTCGAGATATACATTTCATTTATCATGAAAATACCTTCAACATATGATATTTTAATCAAAATCGTTAGAGCCTTTTTGAGAAAATTAAAATTTTCGAAAAATGTTCTATGTTAAGGGTAGTCTGGGGTGGGGGGATTTTCTTGGAAACCTTCGTGTCGCATCCCTGGAAGATACTGAACCAAAATACCAAGTTTGGTGTTTATCCGACTGTTCGTTTCTGAGTTATGCTGTTCACAGACACACAGACACACACACACACACACACGGACATGTTTCCAAAAATGCTTTTTTTGGATTCAGGGGGTCTCAAAACATGTATTTCCGGTGAAATCTCGGTATCGAATTTTTGGGTGGAATGCAATACTTCCCCTACTTACTATAAGTAGTAGAGAAAGTAATACAATACCGAGATTTCACCGGAAATACACGTTTTGAGACCCCCTGAATCCAAAAAAAAAGCATTTTTGGAAACATGTCCGTGTGTGTGTCTGTCTTTGAACAGCATAAGTCCAAAACGAACAGTCGGATAAACACCAAACCTGGTATTTAGGTTCAGTATCTTCCAGAGATGCGACACGAAGGTTTTCAAGACTATCCCCCCACCCCCTTCACATGGAAGATTTTTCGAAAATTTTAATTTTCTCAAAAATGGCTCTAACGATTTTGATTAAAATATCATATGTTTAAGATCTTTTCATGATAAATAAAATGTATATCTTGAATTTTCCGGGAATGTCTCCAAAAGTATTCTTTATTGTAAACGACTTTTGCATAACTGGTAAACCATAAGAGATAGACCAAATGTTACTACACAAAAGATGTAGATTGCGTTAAAGTATACAATATATGTCATATATATTTTTTTGTTGAGTTAGCCATTTTCGAGATATTGCTTGTTATTCCCTTAAATTTTTCAATACTTATTTTCTCAAATGGAAATTCCTTATTCGTTTTTTGTCTTGGATATGCAATGTGTATTAATCTGTGGCAAAGGGAATGGTGCTGCACCTAGCAACCAGCTATTAAGAGATATGTATGTGCTTAAACGCTACTGTATTTCTATATTGCCCTTGTAAATATATATTCCCCTTACATCTACAAGAAAATTAGCAATAAGGTAGAGTCTGCAAATGTTTATCTCGATTAACATGAAGTAGATGGAGAATAAACGTTTGTAAAAATAGTTTGTACAAGAGTAGAGAAAGTCATGTGAGTGTAACACATCAGATTCTTTTATGTCCTGGACATGCAAAGAGAATGGAGTGCGCCACATAGCAACCAGCTCTTAAAATATTTGACTGTTGCTTAAAGTATACCATATTCCCATTGCACCTACAAGAAAATTAGCGATAAGATTAACATCTCGATTAATATGAAGCATATGGAGAATAAGCGTTTGTAAAAATAGTTTGTACAAGAGTAGAGAAAGTCATGTGAGTGTAACACATCAGATTTTTTTTGTCCTGGTAATGCAAAGTGAATGGAATACTCGACATAACAACCACTTAAAATATTTGACCATTGCTTAAAGCCTACCAATTCCCCTTGTATCTACAAGAAAATTAGCAATATGATTAACATCTCTATGTCTCGTTTGACATGAAGCATATGGGGAATAAGCGTTTGTAAAAATATTTTGTACAAGAGTAGTGAAAGTCATGTGAGTGTAACACATCAAATTACTACTTTGGCGAGATTTATCTGTGAATAGAATTTTATGGTATAAATTACCTGTTTGCTTAGAAAAGGTTCAAGACATTGGAATTAAGTTTTAGGCTTACAAAATATTTAAGTGTTGCTGTGGATCTAGTTTGGTGTTAATAAAATGCTTAGTTAAAATTGTAGTCAGAAAATGCTGTAATTAAGAAAATAATGGAAACTTCCTTAATAAAAAAACCTATTGTATAAAAAGTAGATCAGTGAATTTCGAAAGCATGCATCCACATACTGTAAAAGTTTGTCTCTTATCTTGGGTATTTTCTGAGTTAAGTCATGAAATTACCAGATTTTACACTGGAGCAATAGCGCCTTTAATCTCCCCTTAATTCTTTTGGAGAAATAATCATACTAATGATTAATAATACATGCAAATTCAAATATCTAAATTAATGTTTCAGAATGTAAGCAGAAACGCAGCAGCTTACATAAATGAACTCTACAGTATTCGCTGTTGGTGTTAATACGGAGAGAAAGTGTAGTATGTAAGAGGGAGCACTATTTATATTTTAAGCCTTGGCAACCCTGATGTTGTAGGTGCCATCTGACGTTTTCAATGGAAAGTTTGACATTTTTGACCGTAATCTGCTTCAAACATTTTGTCAATATAGCGTCATTTGGTTTGTTTACACTAACTTGAAAATTGTGTGTCAAAAACATGGAATTAACTCGTGAAAATGTTCATGCAATGATTTATTACGACTTTCGACGTGGATTATTCCGACAAGAGTGAATCGATCAACTAACTTCCACATTTGGCGACAAAGCTCCATCCTTTGCCACTGTTAAACGCTGGTATAACGAATTTAATCGTGGCCACTGTTCGCTCAGTGATGAAGTTCTTGAAGGTCGTCCAAAATCAGTTGTGCCAGAAAACATTGATGCTCTGCAAAAACTAATGATTAAAGATTGTCATGCGACATATTGTGAGATTGAGGCAACCCTAGGCATTAGTTCCATCAGCATATATGAAATATTGCATGATTATTTAGCCGTGAAAAAAGGTTTGCTCTCGTTGGATCCCACATAATTTGACGCAATCTCAAAAAGATGCTCGTGTGAATTGGTGTGCAAAAATTCTCAAGAAATACAATGGCGATGCCTCAAAAGATGTATATAAGAATTTAATAGGTGACGAATCATGGATCTATACGTATGAGCCGGAACGTAAGCAGCAGTCGACTGTATGGGTGTTTCAAGATGAAGCAAATCCAACAAAAGCTGTTCGCACTCAAAGCACTTCGAAGCAAATGGTCGCCGGCTTTTTCAGCAAAACTGGCCATGGACGTAAAATGGTCAATGGTACACAACCATTTGTTTGCCGGAAGTCTTCGGTTAAGTAAGGAAAACCAACAAGAACTGTAAGATCGTTTTTCATCAAGACAATGCGTGCGCACAAACATCTCGTCTAACAATAGAGCATTTGAAGGCTCAAAAATCGAATTGATGGGTCATCTGCCATACAGTCCTGATATGGCACCCAATGACTTCTTTTTGTTCCCGAACATCAAGAATAAATTGCGTGGACAACGATTTTCGTTGGCAGAAGAAGCCGTTGATGCCTTCAAAAACCATGTTTTGGAGGTGTCTCAAGAAGACTGGAATAAATGCTTTGACAAATGGTTCAAACGGATGCAAAAGTGCATTGATCATAAAGGAGAATATTTTTAAAAACAATAAAGCAGTTTTTAAACAGAAATTACTTTGTTTTAATTATTAGGCTCAAAATATAAATAGTGCTCCTCGTACACCTTATGCCTTTCATCATTTACTAAACCCTCTCTCCACTGCTATGTCTACTCGTATATAATATTTAAATTACTTACGGGTTTTTGCATATCCGAAACCATGACCTAGGACTTCCAGTGACACTGAAAATAAAGTGTAATTAATTATTAGTCGGTATTTGAACACAGCTTATTGTTTTAAGGATACTCACAGGTGAAATGTCTAAATCTTAGTTTTTATCTTATTGTTTCAACGTTTTGTCACATACGGCTCTAAGTGTGTTTTTTATTTCATGAAGATATCTTTAATAGTTTTTGAGAAATAAATGTCATTTTACTTTTATTGTGGCAATTAATCAAGTTATTTCATATGATGTAGTAATTGTTATTTTGAAAAAATATAAAATTTACCATATATTTAAATACTAAGATACAAACTAGTCTATATACATTTATTCACGCTTCTGGTTGTTTCAGAGGTTTTAAATATAGTTTTTAATTTCTATGCTGTGTATATTAAGTAGGTGAAGAATTGTGTTCTACTCCAAAAAAATCGAAATCGTCATTTCACCTGAAATACATGTTTTGAGGCAACCTGAATCCAAAAACAGAATTTTTAGAAAAACGACCGTTTGTGTGTGTCTTGTAGTGGGGTTTTGGAATGGAAAGGTTGTAATGGTTCGGTTCTTGGTGGTAGGTTTGTT
Source organism: Deroplatys truncata (assembly GCA_030765065.1). Lineage (NCBI taxonomy): Eukaryota > Metazoa > Arthropoda > Insecta > Mantodea > Mantidae > Deroplatys > Deroplatys truncata. The sequence goes on along the minus strand of CM060984.1, from coordinate 202,360,200 downwards.
AATTCGGGAGAATCGTTGTTACTGTCGGCTACTCAGGTAGAGGAATTTGGGTTCAGGAGTCTCTTACCTCAGGGAGTGTGGATGGCAGATAAATGAAGTTCACTTTCTCCTCTCAGATGGCCCGTTTATTGATGATCCACACTCGAGTTGAAGTCCTCGTACGAATTTCCTTTCCACACAAGACGGGATTTTTCCCGTCACCCCTGCTACTGTTTCCGTGCTCTTATCCTTTCTTAATTACTTTACGAAGTTGACGTATGTTACTATATTACGTTAATGACTTTACCTTTTGTCATTTCCTAGCTACCTGTTACTCACGTCTGCCTTAAACTGGTTTTCAATACATAAATATTTACTCGAAGACCCCGGCACTGTTTCCTTCTTTAATATAAAATATTTTGAATTTCTAGATCTATCTTACATTCCCTCATGTTTCCTACACAAATCTACTTCTTTCCCCCAGCTCATCTTCTCTCCCCCACTTCTTCCCTCCCCGACGTTTCGACACAGTGTGTTTCTATTTCACACCTACTTTCTAGTTTTTCTCTCACTTTTTGCTATTCACGTGACTTTTATTTATTCTGATTGGTTACACCTCTGAATTTTTCCTCCATCTACCTTTGGCTCTTAATTTCATTGTCCGAGCGTGGCTCGCGTCTCACATTAACAAATTATGTTCACTTTACTGAATTTTCTGTGCGCTTGACTGACTTCGGTTTCCTGCCCGTTGTCCTGACATCCTGCGTGTAATACACCTTTCCTATTGTCACTAAAACGATTCCTATTGTTGCTTTCCTGTCCTTAAATACGTCTGCAACCTTTCTGTGCTTTACGCCAAGTTTTTTCGTTCTCAACTACACGTTTTCTACATTTTATTTCATGTTATTATTAATTAATATCTACTCTCTACATTTTTTTCTTCATGATTTTATTTCTCCCTTTCTATAATTCTTAATGTTCTCTTTTATTCTTCCCTCATACTGGTATTCCTTCTTATTATTTTGATGATATGCTTATTAATTATTCTTCTTATTCGTTATTATTTATTATTTATTTATTATTCGGGCGGAACTTATCACTTCAGTCTGTGAACAGCATAACTCAAAAACGAAAAGTCGGATAAATACCAAACTTGGTATTTAGGTTCAATAGGCACAAATATGCGACACGAAGATTTTCAAGAAAATCCCCCACTCCATAGTACCCTTTACATGGAAGGCTTTGCGAAATTTTTGATTTCCTAAAAAAATGGCTCTAACGACTTTGTTTAAAATATCATATATTAAAGATGTTTACATTACAAATAGAATGTATGTCTTGAATTTTATGGAAATAGCCTGTGAAGTCTACTACATCTGGAAGAAATTTTGTATAATCTTGTATAACCTTAGCGAGAGAAGTAAACGTAGTACCAAAAAATGCAGGCCTTTTTAAAACACACAATTTATTTAAAATAAGTTGCTTGCGGTATTAGCTAGTTCTGAGATATCCGTTATTAAAGGTTTTAATTGTTTCTTTCTTGGTCATTCTCTTAAAAGTTCTATCAACATTCATTTTTACTTTCTCTACTACGTATATTATTTAGGGGATGTATTGAATTCCACCCAAAAATTCGATACCGAGATTTCACCGGAAATATATGTTTTGAGGCCCCCCCGAATCCAAAAAAAGCATTTATGGAAACATGTCTTTGTGTGTCTGTGAACAGCATAACTCAGAAACGAACAGTCGGATAAACACCAAACTTGGTATTTAGGTTCAGTATCTTCCAGAGATGTGACACGAAGGTTTTCAAGAAAATCCTCCCACCCCAGATTACCCTTTACATGGAACATTTTCCGAAAATTTTAATTTTCTCAAAAATGGCTCTAAAGATTTTGATTAAAATATATGTTATATATATTTTATATATATATTAATATATATGTTTAAGATATTTTAATCAAAATCGTTAGAGCCATTTTTGAGAAAATTGAAATTTTCGAAAAATGTTCCATGTTAAGTGTAATCTGGGGTGGGGGATTTTCTTGAAAACCTTCGTGTTGCATCTCTGGAAGATGCTGGACCTAAATACCAAGTTTGATGTTTATCCGACTGTTCGTTTCTGAGTTATGCTGTTCACAGACACACACACAGACACACACACACGGACATGTTTCCAAAAATGTTTTTTTTTTTGGATTTAGGGGGTCTCAAAACATATATTTCCGATCAAACCTCGGTATCGAATTTTTGGTTGGAATACAATATTTTCCTCACATACTATACGTAGTAGAGAAAGTAATAAACGAGTGTGGAGTGCAATACTTTCCCTACTTATTATACGTATTAGAGAAAGTATAGAATGGCGTGTTTTAATAATAAATTCTTATGTTTCATTTGGTTTATGAGTTATACAAAATGATATGAAAGTCATTCAGAATGAAGAGAACTTCAGACTGTTCACATAAAGCTCAAAATATTCATTTTATTTGTCATATAAACATCTTAAGCATTTATATTTTAGGTCCAGTTTTGAGAAAATAAAGAATAAATTATTTTCCTTGTAAAGAGTAGTTTTTGGGGGAGGATTTTCTTTAAAATCCCATTGCATCCTTGGAAGCTATGGAACTTAAATACAAAATCTGGTATTTATTCAAATTTTCGTTTTAGAGTATGCAGTTACGTGCGCGCGTGTACACGCGCATAGGCTGACTTTCTTTTAAAACAGATTAGTTTTGGAATATGTGCACCTCAAAACGTGTATTTCTGGTGAAATCTCGGAATAGAAGATGCAATAATTTTAATTTAAAGAACCTCAAAACGTGCCTATATTTTACATCTGGGTCACAAAAATAATTAACGCATTGACTTAATTTTAACACAGCCATACTCTCAAATATATATATAGGATTCTGCAGACGTTTGTACAGTTCTTATCTGCTTAACAAGGCGAAATAGTTTCCTAATTCCTTATAATTGTACAGTTTGCTGGGCGCTTTCTGCTAAATGATTAGAGGGAGAAGCTTACCGTTTGAGAAAGTTAGAAGGACCAAGACCACGCAGCAAGTCCAAGTAGCCATTGGGAAGGCAAACTTCTGACAGCGATGACGCAGGGACACTTGTTGAAATATCTGTCGGAAATACAAGCCAGGAAGTTGGATTAGTTTTGAAGTTCAGTTTTGTGGTTATTTGCTCTAAATACTACGTAAGTTCATGTTCCATAGACAATTCTGTTTAAAGTTCGATATTTCGTGTTAATCAGAGCATTCTGAGGATGAGGACCTTATCTGTGATGCATACCGAAGGACTTGGTGTTGTGGCTTACAGCACAGAGAGGCATGGTGACCTCAATTAGAGAAAGAATGCATTAGTTAAAGCAGTTATAGAAATAACTACGATATTTGTCATGTAATTGTTATCTGCATAGTGGTTAGAAATTTGACTAATATTTAAAACTAGTAGTGGGTACTTGCTGTAGCTTTCGACTTTTCGTATCGGTGCTTTACCTCTGAGCTACCTTGGCGGGATACACGAATACGTGCGCGGGTGAATTCGCGTGAGGAATGCAGGGACGAATAGTTGAAGTTTTGTTTTCTGCTGCGTGAATGACATAACCTCAATAAGACATTTCAAAATTATTTATTTCCTAGAAAATAGTAACGGTATATTACAGACCATGTAATTGTTATGCGTAGACCCTTATAAACAACAAAAGTGTCATTGTAAATAGTTTGTATAAAAGTATAATATTAAGTAACAAATCTTGATACATTCAATGACTTTCTCTGCCCTTCTCTGTCCCCTTTATATATCTGCAAAGGTTTATTTGGATTAAAATGAAGTAGATAAAATAAGCTGGAGTAAGAATAATTTGTATACTCACTAATAAACGATAGAGGATAAGAGAAAGTCTTGTGAATGTGTCACAACAGATTTTTTCCCTGTCTTCTTAAATTTAATCTAAGCAAACCCATGCAGAAATAGCTGCATTACACATTTCGTTATAAATACAAAGAGAACAGCGATAGTCAAAGCTATATGCTAGCTTTAAAATACCATACTGTTTCTATGCAATCGCGAGAAGCAACTGAATGTTGAAAGACTTAGAAAAAATTACCAACTAATGAACAATTCGAACTTTTAGTAACGGATATCTCAGAAATAACGGAAACTTATTTAACATAAGTTGTCTGTTTTAAAGAGATATACAATTCTTGTGTAAGTCGTTTTCGTCTATCGCTTAACGTTTACCAGTTATACCAGATTATACAAAATTCCTTCCGAATGAAGAGGACTTCATAGGCTATTCCCAGAAAATTCAAGATATAAAGTTTTATGTCATGTAAACATCTTTAATATGTGGAATGTTAATCAAAATTGCTAGAGCCATTTTTTAGAAAATTAAACATTTCAAAAAAGGTTCTGTGTGAAGGGTAGTTTTGGCTGGGGAATTTTCTTGAAAATCTTCGTGTCACATCTTTGGAAGGTACTGAACCTAAATACCAATTTTGGTATTTATCTGACTTTTCGTTTTCGAGTTTATGCTGTTCACACACACAGACGTTTTTGTAAAAATATATTTTCGGTGAAATCTCGGTATCGCATTTTTGGGTGGAAGATATATCTTCTCTACTTTCTATGTACGTGGTAGAGAAAGTAAAAATTCTATCGTCCTTAATATGCAAAGTTATTATATAAAATTACATCAGTGAACTTGGAAGACATTCATCTACGTCCTGTAGATAAAATTTTTTAATCTGATATCTTAATTATTTTGAGATAATAGGTCATGAATTTATCAAATTTAACATTGCTTGATAGAAGTTTTAATTTCTCCTTAAGAAACAAAAGCTAAGCTGTTAATATCAGGATCAGAATATTGTGTGAGAGGTTAAGGTTAAGGGGAAGATGAATTGGAGGGAGGATACGAGGAAAGTGGGGTGGAAATAAAATATTTGATTTTTCAAATTTATTTCCGAAACTAAGTTTTTACACCAAAAACGACAGCCCAAAATATCATTACAATACGTAGTAAACATAGGTTAAAACAAATGGGTTACCGGGCGCTAAAGTAAATAATTACCTACAGTCTTCACAAATACACTTGCTTATTTTCGTAAATACTTGAGCAAAGGAATACAAAAAGCTGAAATATGTCAGTTCATTGCTAAAACTGGGTACGTCACATTTTTCAGATCAGCAATGCTCCTAACCACAACCGCAAACCACAAAGCAATTCTTTTTAAAGAATGTAGCGGTAGTTATGCTATGAAGGTTAAGCTCGTAACACATAAAGGTATGCTTTTAAAGAAGGAAGTACAGGTCAAGATGGTATTTTCTATTCTATCTAAATGAAGTCTTATTAACTATTGAAGATATCACAGACATATGCATTTTCTTTGCGATTAGAAGATTATTTTATTACTTTAACATACATAATAACTACTAAAATTACCTGTTATGAAAAACAAGTAGTATGCATGGACAGAAAATTGCTAATTTAATACCGAGTCACATATAATTTCTTCTTAACTGGAGTATAAAAAGCACTAAAAGATTTTAGAAACACAATTTATATCAAATTTACACGATGTTCAGTTGTTGAAAATAAAGTTTTTTACTCCATGCTATCGAAAATCGCTGGGTTTATTGTACGTGCGTCAGGTGTTTATTGATTTCTCATTTTAATGGATAAAAAGTCATCTTCAATTAAGGGTAAAAGCATTTTGAAATAATCGGTTGTTTTATTATAGTTTAGTTTTATTTGAGGTGCAGGTTTATAATGTTCAAACGCGTTCAGATACTGACGCAAAGACGGAGAGGGAGAGAAACGGAAAGAAAGAGAAAAGAAGATACTATGAGAAAGTGAGAGAGGCAGAGAGAGACAGAAGAGTTTGTATTAATGTAACAAAGCAAGCAGATCCTATCTCTCTAATCACGATTTTAGAATTCAATCCAAGACGGAAAGGGAGAGTAAAACGCCCATATCTGAGATGGGGAGACCAGGATTTTCTTCATTGGCCATAAGGACGTAACATTTTGGGGATGAACTAAATCGTGTAGATGATTAAATGAAATTAAGTTTTATTTATGGACGCTCTTTAACTGCTGTGGACCTAAAGCCGCTTGTACGCGATAAAATTTTTGTCAAATTCAATACTTTATAAGACTTTTCAAGAGTTGTCACAACTTCACAACTTTTCTTGTCAGATTGCTGCCAATACTTTTAAAGTCTTTGAAAGTGTTGAAAGGAAATAAGCACATGCTCTAAACGGTCAAAGATTTCACAATGATTTGATGGCTTTGGCCAATGAAATGCGAGTATTCACAGTGCGTCACATCTGCAACATGGCTGAAAGCGAAAAGTAAACAAAAATGGCTACACGCCAAGGTATGTCGTATGCGAACTGATTAGGTTATACATAAGCTGGCCATGTCTGTACATCGAGGGCTCCGTGGATTACCACAAGATGGAGTAGATGAAGAAATAATTGCCAGGCAGTTTTCCGAACTAAGTATATAATGCAATGTTATATAGTGTCGTTAACCTATCAGTTGGTGTTATTTCCATTGTATTCCATAATCGTAAGTGATTTCATTGAATATAATTCGTGAAAGTGCTACATAATATTAGTAAAGTACAGTATTTCATTGCGAATTGTTATACTGTGACGCCAAAACTAAATTGCTTTGCGCGTGATAAATTATCAATGTGTTCTGAAGGGTTTCAGTTTGGCGAAGAGACAGCTTGTAAATACACATTTTTGACATTGTCAAGTCTTGCCAGGTCCTGCCAAGTCTTTTCCAATCTTGTCACTTATTGAAAAACATTTCACAAATTTTCTTGTAAACTATTGAATTAAAAAAGAAAGTTTGATCGTGTACAAGAGGCTTTAGCGTCCCAATCTATATTGGGCGTGAAAGACCGGAAATGTTGCTCAGAGGCCTCTGTATCAGTCTTGAGGTTCTTTTACGTGTGTAAATCTACGGCTTTACTTCCCTTCCGAAGGAAGCCATGCTAAGGATTTTTACGCCCGAAAAAGTCCATCTCCCTCCGTTGGGTTTGAACTCGCGACCTCGGGAACCAGAGGCTAGCATGGAACTGCTATACCATCTGCAGATGATGATTATGATCTCTATAACCAACACATAATTAGAAATATTTGCTCTCCAGAATGAGGTGAAAGAAACTTCCTAAAATGCCAAACGATTGTATTAGATGGTTGAAAATTAACAAACCTGATGTGTTGCATTCACATATTTTCTCTACTCATTGTTTTACAAAATAATCCTATAAAATATTATTCTTATATTTACTTATTATTGATGGAGATAAATTTTCATTACACATTTCGTTGTAGGTATAACATGGTTACAGTTGCTTAAAACATAAGTCAATTTTTTAAAAAGCGGATGGCTATGTGATGGATTTGAAATTCCATTCCTCTGTATGGCCACAAGGAAAAACAAATATCGACTTGCTGCTTGAAAACGGTGTAACTATTTTTAAATGCAAACGAATAACAAATAATATACCAGAAATGTTTAATGCCTAAATTTTATGTTAAATAAACTGGGTGTTTTAATGAAGCCTGCATTTTTCATGAGGCAAGCTTTTTTTATTTCTTACGGCTTACAAATTATACAAAATTCATTCAGGATGAAGAGAACTTCTCAGACTGTTGGCAGAAAATTAAAGACATATGTTTTAACAGCGATGTAAATATCCTAAATATATGGCATATTTTAATCAAAATCGTCAGCAATTTTTGAGGAAATAAAATACAACGGAACATTTTACATGCAAAGCGTAGTTTAGGGTAAGAGTACGTTCCTTTTCTTTTTTCTTTTAAATTGGTTTAACTACATGGACAAATCGCAACGGATCTGTTAGAACATACCTCGTGGCTCATCCCATACCATCTTGCCTATTTAAGGGTCCACAGAGGCATTAGTGCTAGGAAAGTGTACCTACTTCTGATTCTGTACACGACGAGCAGATGGCAGCTTCGATACGTGTACACAGAGGCCTTAGTGCAAGGCGACTGTACCTCTGCTTCTACACGTGCTAAGCAGATGGCATTAGTTTGCCGTCCAGTCTACCATGTCATTATTTGTGGACACATAATAGAGTACTCGCTAATACCACTTATTTTAATTTTACTATTCTTTTAGGTCAAGGTGGAACTTTGGGTTGTGGTCTTAATAATTCAATCCGGTATTTACCTTCGCGACTTAAGGAAACCACTGAAAATCCCAATCAGTTTCGTCAGCCCATGGGTTTTGAACCCGGGACCCTCCATGGGTTACTGACGTTACTGCCTGAACCATCCTGCTTGGTGGTGCTTTCTTGAAAATCTTGGTGTCGTATCTTTGAAATATACTGAATTCGAAAACCAAGTTTGCTATTTATCTACCATTCATTTTGAGGTATGACACACACATGCCCGTGTGTCGTCCTCCGTGGTGTAGTGGTTACCTCTAGTTCCCGAGGTCGCGGGTTCAAACCCGGCGGATGGCGAGGGATTTTTTCGGGCGTAAAAATCCTTAGCATGGCTTACTTCGGAAGGAAAGTAAAGTCGGTGGTCCCGTGTCATAGATTTACGGCACGTAAAAGAGGTTTAAGCCTGATAGAGGTCTCTGAGCAAAGTTACCGGTCTTTCTCGCCCAATATTTGTAGAATGGGACGCAAAGGCAGCAGTTAAAGAGCGTCCATAAATAAAACTCAATTTAATTTAATTTAACACATACGCACACACAGGGACCTTTTTCTAAAAATACCTTTTTGGATTCATGAGAGCTTATAATTTGCATTTCCGGTAAAATCTTTATATTAAATTTATGGGTGGATCCAGTAGGTGCTTGTCTACCTACTTACAGATAGTGGTTAAATAAAATCTGAATAATAAGCGAGATATTTCAAATTGTTGATATTGTAGCCCTTTAAAACTCTGTCTCCGTTTATTAAGTTCCATGTAGTATTTTCCGAATGGGACACCGAGTTTCACAGCAATTGGTTTGGTCCTTCTTCCGTGAAAAGATAGGTCCCTCCCTCCACCCCTCCCTATCTTACATACACACAATTTTAAAAATCTGGTATGTTACACTCACATGCCTTTCTCTACTCTTGTACAAACCATTTTTACAAACGCTTATTCTCCATATGCGTCATGTTAATCGAGATGTTAATCTTATTGCTAATTTTCTTGTAGGTGCAAGGCGAATATGGTAGGCTTTAAGAGATAGTCAAATTTGCTAAGACCTGGTTGCTATGTGGAGCATTCCATTCTCTTTGCATGTCCAGGACATAAAAAAAATGAATAAGGAATTCCCATTTGAGAAAAAGTATTGGAAAATTAAAGGGAATAACAAGCAATATCCCGAAAATGGTTCACTCAACAAAAAAAATATATATGATATGAATTTTGTATTTTAAGGCGATCTACATTTTTTGTGTAGTAAAATTTTGCCAATACTTATGGTTTACCAGTTATGCAAAAGTCGTTCACAATGAAGAATACTTTTGGAGACATTCCAGAAAATTCGAGATATACATTTTATTTGTCATGAAAATATCTTAAACATGATATTTTAATCAAATTCGTTAGAGCCTTTTTTGAGAAAATTAAAATTTTCGAAAAATGTTGTATGTAATGGGTAATCTGGGGTGGGGGAATTTCTTGAAAACCGTCGTGTCGCATCTCTGGAAGATACTGAACCTAAATACCAAATTTGGTGTTTATCCGGCTGTTCGTTTCTGAGTTACGCTGTTCAAAGACAGGCAGACAGACACACACACGGACATGATTCCAAAAATGCTTTTTTTTTTTTTTTTTTAGATTCAGGGAGTCTCAAAATATATATTTCCGGTGAAATCTTGGTATCGAATTTTTGGGTGGAATACAATGCTTCCCCTACTTACTGTACGTAGTAGTAAAAGTAAAAAACGAATAATAAATTCTCATTTGAGAAAAAGTTAAGTATTAAAAATTTCAAACAAAAAACAAGGAATACCTCGAAATGGGTCATTCCACAAAAAGAGATGACATAAATTGTGTGCTTTAAAGAGATATACATTTTTTGTGCAGTAAAATTTTGTCTATCTCTTACGGTTTACCAGCTATGCAAAAGTCATTCAGAATGAACAGGACTTTTGGGGAAATTCCCAAAAAATTTAAGATATAAATTTTATTTGTCATGAAAATATCTTAAACGTATGAGATTTTTATAAAAAATTTTCCATGTAAAGTTTAGTCTGGGGTAGGGAGATCTTCTTAAAAATCTTCGTGTCATATCTTTGAAAAATACTGAACTTAAATACCAAGTGTGGTATTTATCCGACTTTTCGTTTTTGAGTTACGCTGTTCATAGACAGACATACACACACTAAAACACAATCGGACATGTTTCCAATAGCGCTTTATTTGGATTCAGGACACCTCAAAACATGTATTTCAAATGAAATCTCGGTATCGAATTTTTGGGTAAATGCAATACTTCCCCTACCTACTATAAGTAGTAGGGAAATAAAAATGAAATTTTGTTACTAAGGTAGCCCATTATACATGTAAGTAGATGGTATTATTTATCCTAAATTGAAAGTTACTAGAAAAGTTGGGTTACACTTTTAGTTTATTTATACATAAACTGAAACTACAGTGAATAAGTAATTTCCCAATGAGCTTGGGAGTACAGCCAAGAGATTAATGGGTAATATTGTAGCATTATATCAGTACTGCAAATATTTTACGATTAAAAGAAGCAATACTAACTGTGACACACATGCACACACGATCACATGTGCGCTTGGATTTTCTTCCTGTGAAAAGCCTTTGGGAGAAAACACTTTCATCATCGACTGTAGACCTCGGCTGATGTGATGCGCATAAAAAGTACAGACTCAATTATTTAAACAATGCAAATATTATAAACAAATTGCGTAATTGCACATGGCTTTCCGAATGGTTGATTAGGATTCAGACATACTTGAAATTTTAGGTGAACATTACTTCAATGAAGTTTATAGATAGGCCAAGTGCTATATTTTCACGTTCTCTACTACGTATAGTAAGTAGGGGAAGTATCGTATTCCACCCAAAAATTCGATACCGAGATTTCCCCGGAAATACATGTTTTGAGGCCTCCTGAATCCAAAAAAAGTATTTTTGGAAACATGTCCGTGTGTGTGTGTGTGTGTGTGTGTGTCTGTCTGTGAACAGCATAACTCAGAAACGAACAGTCAGATAAACACCAAACTTGGCATTTAGATTCAGTATCTTCTAGAGATGCGACACGCAGGTTTTCAAGAAAATCCCCCATCCCAGATTACCCTTTACATGTAACATTTTTCGAAAATTATAATTTTATCAAAAATAGCTCCAACGAGTTTTATTAAAAAGATCATATGTTTAAGATATTTTCATGACAAATGAAATGTATATCTCGAATTTTTTTGGGAATGTCTCCAAAAGTGTTATTCATTGTGAACGACTTTTGCATATCTGGTGAACCATAAGAGATAGACAAAATTATACTACACAAAATGTAGATCGCGTTAAAATACACAATTTATGTCATATACATTTTTGTTGTTGAGCGAACCATTTTCGAGATATTGCTTGTTATTCCCTTAAATTTTCCAATACTTATACTTTATCTCAAATGGGAATTCGTTATTCATTTTTGTATGTATTGGACATGCAAAGAGAATGGAATGCGCCACATAGCAACCAGCTCTTAAAATATTTGACTATCGCTTAAAACCTACCAATTCCCCTTGCATCTACAAGAAAATTAGCAATAAGATTAACATCTGGATATCTCGATTAACATGAAGCATATGGAGAATAAGCGTTTGTAAAAATAGTTTGTACAAGTGTAGAGAAGGTCATGTGAGTGTAACACATCAGTTGTTTTAGATTGAAATGTTGTTTTTAGCCTAATGCCTATCTTTGCACATTGCAGAAAATGAATCTCCGCAAGATTAGATGCTTACAGTCAACATTCAGGAGGGACAGATAAAAATCTCGCATATCTGTTATGGAATAGGTTAAGAAGGAGAAAAGAAACATTTACATTCCCAGCTTTCCACTCTAGGGGTACCACTTACTATGATTTTTACTGATAATTTGGATGCTGTCATGAGGATATAACTGCAGGAAAACGAGAGAACCTCGTGCAATTGCGTCTGTCCAGTAACTTTACACGAAATGTATGATTAAACGTTATTTTGTGATGTCTAGGAACACCAGGAAGCAGCCAATAATTAAATAATGTGACCTTTTCTGCAAATGGTTTTACCCTTGGTTTCTCTTTCCCAGAGATGACTCATATACAGATTCCAATTGTGGCAAACTACCGGTCCCAGATTTATGATTAGGTCCGTAGAGATCATCTTCGAATTCATTAGCGTGAGTAAAGTAAACACGCCAACATTCTCAATTCACGCTTTTTATTATTTTTATTTATCTCCTATAGTTACGTAATATCGATTTTACAATAATGAGAAAAAACGTTGCAAACCTATTTATTACCTAAGTAGTTTCGTAATGGTACTCATTACGCAACTAGTTTCGTAATAAAGCTACTATTATGCAACGATCTTCGTAATGTAACTCTCATCACGAAACTGGTTGCATATTGTGAACCATACATAAGTAACAAACAAAATAGAACCAATTTTACTTATTATAAACATTGACAACAATATTTTAAGTCGGGATTTATTAGGAATTAAACTATCTATAACAGATTTAGCTGCGATTGCAATATTTTCGTCAGAACTTATTTTTAAAAGTTTATTTAACTCACCTAGTACTCATGTTCTTCTGTTTTAAACAAAAACCTAACAAACAAATCGTCTATCAAACAATGTATGGACCACTGCACACACATGTCAACTATGTATCAATTTAGTGCACTGTTTCAGTGATTCCTAATACTACATCTGAAATAAAAATGTAATTTACCAAAGCTAATAAAAATGGATATTACATAATTAAAGTAAATAAACGTTGTACCATACACGTATCGTAATTACATATTACAATACTCGGCCTGCGGCCTCGTTTGCTAATCTTCCAGCCTCATATTGTAATAGGATACGTTACGATATTCATATTGTAAATTACTATTACACACTTGTTCTACTGGTTCTGTTTCTTTATTCTCATAGGAAGCATATATATATATATATATATATATATATATCCTCCCGATTCAAATATCGTATCGGTATTCCCACCACATGGAGCAAATTAATTTTCACTCAGTCATACTCTTCTCTATCTGTCTCTCTATTTATCTCTTTCTTTTTAGCTGATTACGATCCTCTTTGTAGGACTTATACCCCCAAGGACTTAAAAACCAATGTCATGGGTCAGTAGCCTGTCGAGGAGCAAGCAAACTCTAGATGATACCAAATCCGGGTGATCAGACCAATGTCTGGAATGGTGGTAAAGATGGAAATGAGATGTAGCGACGAAAGAGATGATAGGGAAATTCGCGGATCAAATAATTATCCAACCCAGCATTCGGTCAGATTGGTCGACCCGGAATTTGAACCCAGGACCTCCCGAATGCGAGTCACTCAAGTTACCGCGATGCCACCACAATCATATTCACAATAGGTAAAACGCGCGTGAAATATGACAGACTGGATAGCCCGTCAGCAGCTTGCCTGGCATTAGTCGATGACGTAACGGATGGCCACTTATAATGCATAGCAACTTATGATGCTCCGGAATTAACGATTTGTAAATGGCCGTGACGCGTCCTGTAATTCTCCACGAGTTGTTCAGTTCTGCATAATTATAGATATATTTAGCAATGGTGCATCCAACAGTACCAGAAAATCTATCACTTTTATTTGTCCCTCCTGAATGTTTGCTTATTAGGGGAACAGTTCTCTGTAAAGTCGTATGAAGATAGAAAGATGGGCTTTCAACAAAGAAAAACAGTATTATTTTGCATAAAACTTAGTACGAACATTGGTTTTCGACACGTAACGCATCTGTGTGCACGCAGCAAAGTTACTCTAGCTATTTAAACCATTACTTTTTTTTTTTTTAAAATCCCGCAGAATTGTTGTGATTCTGGTTGTGGGAAAAACGAACGTCTGTCTTTCCACAATCTCTTATCAGTATAACAGATGCAGTACCTCCCTGACAGAAAACATTTGGGTTATGAAAGTCTGGTATCGAGAACTATGCTTGCTAAAACAATTAACACCCCTACGCAGAGATAGGTTATAAAAATATATATCAGCGTAATTCAATATCTACCTGACGCGATGGTGCGGAGGCGAGGTTGCATTACCGAGGAAGTAGGTAGTTGTAAATTGAATAAAACATACTTTACAATGTAGCCGCAGTTCACTGTCTTTACACAGAGCTGTTTAGTTCCTTCCGCTTTTAGTGAATGAATCTAACAGCTCACCTGGCACAACAGTCTTCGTGGGCCAAGGCCTACGCAGGTAATATATTACTTTCTCTACTACGTATAGTAAGTAGGGGAAGTATTGTATTCCACCCAAAAATTCGATACAAGATTTCACCGGAAATATATGTTTTGAGACACCCTGAATCAAAAAAAGCATTTTTTGGAAACATGTCCGTGTGTGTGTCTGTGAACAGCACAACTCAGAAACAAACAGTCGGATAAACACCAAACTTGGTATTTAGCTTCAGCATCTTCCAAAGATTCGACACGAAGGTTTTCAAGAAAATCCCCCACCCCAGATTACCCTTTACAGGGAACATTTTTCGAAAATTTTAATTTTCTCAAAAATGCCTAACGATTTTGATTAAAATATCATATGTTTAAGATATTTTCATGATAAATAAAATGTATATCTTGAATTTTCTTGGAATCTCCAAAAGTATTCTTCATTATGAACGACTTTTGCATCACTGGTAAACCATAAGAGATAGATCTAATTTTGCTACACAAAAACTGTAGATCGCGTTAAAATACACAATTTATGTCATATACATTTTTTTTGAGTGAACCATTTTCGAGATATTGCTTGTTATTCCCTTAATTTTTCCAATCCTTATAATTTTTCTCAAATGGAAATTCGTTATTCATTTTTTTTTGTCCTGGTAATGCAAAGAGAATGGAATACTCCACATAACAACCAGCTCTTAAAATATTTGACTATCGCTTAAAGCCTAGCAATTCCCCTTGCATCTACAAGAAAATTAGCAATAAGATTAACATCTCGATTAACATGAAGCATATGGAGAATAAGCGTTTGTAAAAATAGTTTGTACAAGAGTAGAGAAAGTCATGTGAGTGTAACACATTAGATTTTTTATTTTATCACGTGAATAGTAGGTAGAGGAGGTATTACATTCCACAAAAAATTTAATACTGAGATTGCACCGGAAATGTATGAATAAATAAATACATTTTATAACAAGGACCGTGGGCGCGCGTCTGTGTGTGTGTCTGAACAGCATAGCTCAAAAACGAAAAGTCGGATAAATACCAAACTGTTAAGTTTAGTATCCTCCAAGGATGCTAGACAAAGAAAATCTTCTCACCCCAAACTACCGTTTACAAGGAATTTTTTTTCTCGAAATTTTTTAATATATAAGAAAACGGTTCTAAGGATTCTGATTAAAATACCATATATTAAGTATATTTACATGACAAATTAAATATACGTCTTTAAGTTTTTGAGAATATCCTTGAAGTTCTTTTCATTCGGAGAAATTTTGAATAACCTTGTATAACTGGTAAACGTTAAGCGATAGACGAAAGCATACTACACCAAAACATGTAGATCTCTTTAAAACGCACAATTTACTTCAAATAACTTTCTTGTGGCATCAGCTATTTCCAAGATATTCGATATTAATGGTTCGATTTTGTTCAACACTTGGTCATTCCATTAAAGTCCTGTCAATATTCAGTTGTTTCTCGCGATGTCGTGGAAACAGTATGGAATTTTAAGGCTAGTGTATAGGAACCAATTCTTAAACATTTGAATATCATTATTAGCTTTATATATAACGAAATGTGCTATGTAGCTATTTCTGCAAAAGTTTATTTGGATTAAAATGTAGGAAATAGGAAATAAAATTTTGCAAGAATAACTTATTTACCCACTAGTAAGCTGTAGAGGGCAGAGAGAGAGAGAGAGAGAGAGAGAGAGAGAGAGAGAGTGTGTGTAATGTAAATGTAACACACCAGAAGTTTTTTCTTATCGTGTTTCTTTGTTCTCTTCGATGTGATACTGTTTCTTCGTACATTAAATCACACACACACATTCATATTTACAGGAGATAATCTTGACTAAAGAAAAATTCTCAAACTCCAGAAGGGAATTGAACCTAAAATCTCTAGATTAGAAGGCTAGCCTCCTAGCTGCAAGACCACAGGGCAGTCAACTCTAAACACACAGCAAAAATCAAGTGAATGCGAATGTACCAGCGTTGTGTTGTTTTGAATCTGACAAATGTTCTAGACGGGCAGATAATGTTTACAAATTGCCTTTCCATAAATAAGCTATACTCAAAAGGAGTAATAATATTTCATGGTGTAACTGTGCAATTTGTATTCCTTTTCCTTTGCTACCGAAACAAATAGACAATAAATGCGAGCATGTTGGAGCCATAAAGAAACATACTTGCGAGTAAGGCGATGACTTTTCGTTGAGAATGCCATAGAGTAGAGAATAGCAACGTCCCTTGTTTCGTTGAGGATGCCATAGAATATAAAGCAGTTGTTACTGCACAAAAAATGCGTGCGAGTACAAGACAAAAGCTTCCGATATTTCATTCCAAGCAACATATAGGGATATTCACGATTTAGCAACTGAGAAAAGAGGAGACAAAGCAAAACAAGACATCGGATCTACTTGTAAAGATGCGATATGTATGCGATATTTAGGCGAAAGTATTTTAATAACCATTATCTAAGAGAAGTTTTTTTCTGTATTTTCTCTGTATGTTTAATTTAATTCATTGCCAAGGTATACTTTATAATTATAAAAAGAGAGGAAATTGTGTCCAGGGTAACACCAGAAACTATTTAACCAATATTTTATTATTAACAACTGAAAAGATAATTTGTTTCATACTATCAGGAATTTCATGTTTTTCTTCTCCAAACTAGTACGTCAAATTGGACATTTCCAACATATGAATACATTGGGACCTGCAAGCCTATGAAATATATAAATTAAGACTAAGTTTTATTTATAGACGTTTCTTTAACTGCTGTAGTCCTTAGCATCCAATTCTACAGAATGGACCATTTAAATTGAGACTGTACAATATCTCCAAAGCTAAGCGTTGTAGAAGGAAATGTCTTTAATAAAAGTTGCTTGATATTATGGGGGAAAGTAAATGGAATTAGTCATGTTTTGTTTGGAGGACGTTATGATGGTTTTTAGAGATAATTTATTTTTTTAACTGGGAATCTACATTTTGTATGCTGTTTTCTCATTTGAAAAGGCTTATAAAAAGCTATTATGTGGTGAGGAATAAGGAAACAAAATAAAAAATGTTGATTCCCAATTATGAAACGTAACCTGACCCTTAAATGACCATCCATGAATGGTCCAATCATTCATTGCGGTGTTCGTACACAGAATTTTCGTTGTTATTTACGTCGGTGCAAGAACAACTGCAAAGTGCTTTATACAAATGTTGTGTAGTTTTCTGAGGAGTGAGAAAACAATATAAAAAAGGTAGGTTCCCATTTAAAAAAAATTAAGTTGACCCTAAAATGACAATCACAACGTCCTCTAAATAAAACCCGACTAATGGCATTTACTTTCCCCCGTAATATCAAGCAACTTTTATTCAATAGAGATTTCTTTTTACAACGTTTAAGTTTTGGAGATATTGTAAAGTCTCAACTTAAATGGTCCATCCTGTATTTTGGGTGTGAAAAACTGCTAATTTTGCTCAGAGGCCTCTTTATCAGGCTCGAGGTTCTTTTACGTGCCGTAAATCTACGACACCGGACCACCGGCTTTACTTCCCTTCCGAACGAAGCCATGCTAAGGATTTTTACGCTCGAAAGGTTCCATCGCCCTCCGCCGGGTTTAAACCCGCGACCTCGGGAACTACAAACTAGCATGGTAACCACTACAGCACGGAGGATGACCATACGAAACATATGACTGTGCCCATGTCCAACATAACATACAGTACAGTATTTAACAATATATAAAGTATTTGACATGCATGAAACAAAACATCACGTAACTGCAGAAAAATGCTTTTTCAGGACTCGTTTTCATATTCTGGCTTCAGTTTTGATTCGGTCATAAAGATCTTACTCGTCCTGAAAAACTCGCTTTCCTATACATTTACTAAATAACTATTTCCGGAAGGTTGACGTTTAAGTTGGGGGCCTAGGAGTAGGGAATCTTTAAATTTATCAGTTTTGTTTAACATTTTTGTCGGAGGATTCTGTATTATTGAAAACTACGTATCCTATATATTATTAACTAACTACGGGCCAAAACGAAGGCACAAACTCTTAAAATTTCTTCACTGTGATTACCCTAAAACATTACTTGACCTATCCCATAATTCTTTCAGTAGATATAACAGAGATTAAAAAACCAAAAATACAAGTCTGATATTTAATACCTACTTCTTTGAATAAAAGCTGTTTGTCCGTTATTAGGAATATAATGGAGATGTAAGAGATTAGTATTATAAGGGATAAAGGGAGTATTTAATCATAAAAATATTCAGGATTATACTATAAAAAAATCTGATGTGTTACACTCACATGACTTTCTCTACTCTTGTAGAAACTATTTTTTTACATCTATTTCATATTAATCCAGATAAACATTTGCAGAAACGATCTTTTGACATGCAAACAGAATTACTTTTTACACATAGCGACCAGTTCTAAAAATATTTGACTATCGCTTAAGGCGTACTATGTTCCCCTTGTTTTGTATTTGCAAGGGCAATATAGAAATACAGTAGCCTTTAAGCATATATATATATATATCTCTTAATAGCTGGTTACCAGGTGCAGCACCATTCTCTTTGCCTCAGATTAATACTCTTTGCATATACAAGCCAAAAAAATGAATAACGAATTTCCATTTAAGAAAATAAGTATCGAAAAATTTAAGGGAATAACAAGCAACATCTCGAAAATGGTACACTCAACAAAAAAATGTATATGACATAAATTGTGTATTTTAACGCGATCTACATTTTTTGTGCAGTAAAAGTTTGTCTATCTCTTATGGTTTACCAGTTATGCAAAAGTCGTTCACAATGAAGAATACTTTTGGAGACATTCCCAGAAAATTCGGGATATACATTTCATTCGTCATGAAAATGTCTTAAACATATGATGTTTTAATCAAAATCGTTAGAGCCATTTTTGAGAAAATTAAAATTTTCGAAACCTTTTCCATGTAAAGGGTAGTCTGGGGTGGGGCATTTTCTTGAAAACCTTCGTGTCGCATCTCTGGAAGATACTGAAACTAAATATCAAGTTTTGTGTTATCCGACTGTTCGTTTCTGAGTTATGCTGTTCACAGACACAAAATCGTTAGAGCCATTTTTGAGAAAATTAAAATTTTCGAAACCTTTTCCATGTAAAGGGTAGTCTGGGGTGGGGCATTTTCTTGAAAACCTTCGTGTCGCATCTCTGGAAGATACTGAAACTAAATATCAAGTTTTGTGTTATCCGACTGTTCGTTTCTGAGTTATGCTGTTCACAGACACACACACACACACACACACACACACACACACACACACACACACACACACACACAGGGACATGTTTCCAAAAATGCTGTTTTTGGATTCAGGGGGTCTCAAAACATATATTTCCGGTGAAATCTTGGTATCGAATTTTTGGGTGGAACACAATACTTCCCCTAGTTACTATACGCAGTAGAGAAAGTAATATTACAAGGAATACGAAGGGAGATAAACGAAATTAATTGAATCGTCATTAGAGATTTAAAATACCACAGTTTTAACGTGGGATAATTTCATATTTTGGTGTTATTGGCAAATGTTCTCGGAAACTAAGGAAGATACGGAGCTGAAATGTTTATATATTGTGACTTTGTCCAGTTTCTGTCACTTTTTCAGTTCTCACTGTCGCTGTTCTAAGTACTTATATATTTCAACTTCACTGGGAGTTCACTTCACTAATGTCACTTCACTAAGGCGAACTGGCTCAATTCTCCGTTACTTCATTTCCTTCGTGACGTAGCCTCGTCGCTTCACTCGGGAGTCGAACACAAGACCTCCACAATCGCTCTGCAGTAGCACTCGTCGTCAGTCGTCACCAACTCGCTCGCACCGTATCCCGCGAGAGCGCTCGCTTATATAGTCAGTGGAATCTTTCTACGAGGTTCTCAAACATCTATTTCGACACACGTTCTGGAAAAGGGGAGGAGAAGAAGCTTCTAGAAGGTTCTGTTTATCTGCTGATAGCGCGCCCAGTGTTTACACTGGCGAGCGTCAGTTATCATTGTTTATTCCGACTGTTCTACGCCGAACTACATAACCGTGATCCATAGCCGCTGAGTCACATTATCAATACTTTTGCTATAAAATAAGCTAGAGTACCCTTTCATTTAATCATAAAATATTTAATTTTATTTGGATATGAAGTTTTCAGTAAAACTGGGTTAAAATGCCTAAAGTATTACGAGGTACGTTCAGAAAGTAAGTTACGTTTCAATTTCTCTCCGCTGCAGCGCTGCGATCGCAGTTCCGCACATGCGCGGTAGACGCTCTGTATCAAGGAGAAGAAACGTGCGCCATTTTGAGATCGCTGTCAGCCACGTACGCTTTGTTGTGCTTGTTTACAATGTCGGTGTTGATTGAAAATCCCGCCGCTTGAGTAATCAGATCTGTGATTCGTTTTCTGAATGCTAGGAAAGTGAAACCAATTGAAATTTATCGGCAAATTTGCGAAGTTTACGGACAAAATGCGATGAGTGATTCAATGGTGAGAATATGGGTCCGACAGTTCAATGAAGGTCGTAGTGAAGTGCACGATGAAGAACGAAGTGGGCGTCCATCTTTGGTTACAGAAGAACTGGTTCACGCGATTGATGACAAGATCCAGGAAAACCGGAAGTTTACAATTAGTGCTCTCGCTATGGAATTTCCCCAAATCTCACGATCACTAATTCATGAAATTGTTACCGAAAAACTGAAATTTCGTAAACTTTGCTCTCGTTGGGTACCAAAGATTCTTACTGAGCAACACAAAACAACCGGATGGGTAGTGCACTTCAGTTTTTGACCCGTTATGATGAAGGCGGCGAAGAATTTCTGACACAGATAGTCACAGGAGATGAAACTTGGGTTTCTTACGACACCCCTGAAAGTAAGCGGCAATCAATGGAATGGAGGCACACTTCATCCCCAGCAAAGGTTAAGCCGAAACAAATCTTGACACCTCGAAAAATGATGTGCACAGTGTTCTGGGACTGGAAAGGCATCTTACTCATTGATTTCTTACCGCGTGGTCAAACAATCAAAGCAGATGTTTATTACGAGACACTTAGGAAATTGCACCGCGCAATACAGAATAAGCGCCGAGGATTGCTGTCAAAAGGTGTTGATTTTCTTCACGACAACGCACGACCACACACTGCAAGTGTGACGCAAAACCTCCTACAGGGATTTGGCTTTGACGTGTTTGACCATCCTCCGTATAGCCCTGACCTCGCTCCTAGCGACTTTCATCTATTCTTACATCTCAAGTCTTTCCTTGGCGGTCAACACTTCAACAATGACGAAGAGCTGAAAGAAAATGTTTCCAACTGGTTGAAGACATAGGCGGCAAACCTGTATGAAGAAGGTATACAAAAACTTGTGCCACGCTATGACAAATGCCTGCAAAATTTCGGCAGTTATGTGGAAAAGTAGTTTAAGAGTTGTAGAATTTTGTGCAATAAATTATTTTTCTGTATCTGTACACAATTTAATTTTATTACCAAACGGAACTTACTTTCTGGACGTACCTCGTATTACTGCAAAAACAGTATTATTAAAACCTCTAAATAGTTTTAGTACCCAGTAGACCAAGGCTCGAATAAACTAACTCTGAAAATATTATGTTTGTGAATAATTACTACACGTAAACATTCGATATAACATTATCTAAATACAATGACTGCAAGAGGTTTTCGTTTCCAATTTAAAATATTTTAGCAGCCAGGAAATTATGATCTTCAGTATACAGAAGGAAAAAATCATACTACAGTTTGCTTGTTCTGGTGTGATTCCAGAATTTTCATTTCATTACTTATTTTATATTTTTAACCTTTTTCGTGTGAGTAGCTTACAAAATTTTTTAGTAAAGTTTTGATTTAATGCGGCAATTAAATGATAATGGTTGTGATCTGAAGGAGGAAAAATTATTAAAATTAACCGGTTTATACCGAACTTTCTAATTACACCTCCGTTTTTACTTCGCACATTTCCTTGTCCATTTTAATGGCATGTCGGTGAGTCTGTGAGGTATTATATATAATGATTTTATTAAATGCATTTAAATAACTTTGTAAACAACACACATGAAAAGCCCGAAAAATCGGTACAGTTTTTAAAAGAAATTATATAACTAATGAGATGAAACATCTTGAAAAATGCCAAAGCACGCAAACTGTGTTATCGTTTCTGCATATTAAAATAATAGTTTTATCTCCATTAATTTGCTGCATCCAGTTTTATAAATGGAGGCAGTAACCACTGCTTCGTTTGTATAGTCATCTTTAACTTCTATGGTTAGAAACAAATGATGGAATTATTACTCATTGGACTGAAGGTTTTCTTAACGTTTTCTTTTTAGTACATCCTTACTTTTTCTAATACCTACCTGTAGCAGGCAAGAGGAGTATTGTATTGCACCCAAAATTTTGATATCGATATTTCATTAAAAATATATGTTTTGAGGCTCCCTGAATTAAACAAAAGTATTTTTAAAAAGGTCGTGCATGTGTCTGTACGTCTGTGATTAGCATTATCCAGAAAGGAAATGTCCAATGAATGCCAAACTCGGTATTTAGATTTTAGATCTTCCAAAGATGATACACAAAGATTTTCAAGACCATTTTTAGCCCAAAGTATCCTTTACATGGAAGATTTTTCGAAATATTCGACTTTCTCAAATGTGGCTCAAACGATTTTTATTAAAATACCACACGTTTAAGATACTTGCATAAAAAATTCGATGAGTTACGTTCACATGACTTTATCTACCCTCTACCGGTTATTACTGCGTATAAAAATTATTCTAACCAAAGTTTATTTTCCTATCTACTTCATTTTAATGAGATAAACCTTTTCCGAAATAGCTGCATTACACATTTCGTTATAGATACAAAGAGTGGCGATTGTCAAATGATTAAGAACTGGCCGCTATACAATGACCTTAAAATTCCATACTGTTTCCATGACATCGCGAGAAACAACTGAAAATCGACAGGATAAAAGAACGTATTGAATAATTACAAGTAATGAATAATTCGAAGCATTAACAACATATATCTGGAAATAGCTAATGCCATAAAAAAGTTTTTCGAAAGAAAATTGTGTCTTTTAAGGAGATCTACATTTTTTATAGTACGTTTTCATCTATCGCTTAACGTTTACCAGTTATCTTAGATTATCCAAAGTTCATTCTGAGTGAAGAGGACTTCAAGGAAATTCAATATGTACATCTTATTCGTTATGTAAATATATTTAATATGTGGTATTTTAATCAACATTGTTAGCCATTTTTTAGAAAATAAAAAATTTCGAAAAATAATCATATTAAGGGTAGTTTGGTGTTGGGGATTTTCTTGGAAATATTCGTGTCGCATCTTTGGACGGTACTGAACCTAAACACCAAGTTTGGTAATTAAAATACTTTTCGTTTTTGAGTTATGCTGTTCATAGACGCACACACAGATGTTTTTATTGTAAAAATGCTGCTTTTTTGAATTCAGGGGGCTTAAAACATGTATTTCCAGTGAAATATTTGTCTGAAACTTTAGGGAGGAATGCAATACCTTCTGTATCTACTAAGTACGTGGTAGAGAAGGTAATAAAATGCACGTCTCAGACTATTCCCAGAAAATTCAAGAAGTCCTCTTCATTGGAAGGAATTTTTTATAATTTTTGTAAAACTGGTACACCATAAGAGAGACAAACGTACTGTAGAAAAAATGCAGTTATCTTTAAAACACACGGCTTATTTTAAATATTTCTTTTCTGGCATCAGTCATTTAAAAGATATCCACTGTTATTCAATGCTGTCATTATTCAGTTATTTCTCGGCATGTCATGAAATTTTTAGGCCAGCATATAGCGGCCTGGGTTTCGAACACAATTGCTATCGATTCGGTTTCCTCTATCCCCCTTGTGCCTTCGGCACATGCAATAGATAGAAAAATAAACTTTCGTAGGATTAATTTGTAGAAGCGATATTAAGGGGCCAAGGCACTCTGAAATGGTAAAACATCACATTTTTGTTTTAGGCACTAATAAAATCTCTTATTTCAAGTTTCAGAAAAGATATACTTTTGGGGATTAAGAGGTTTTTAAGACATTTAAATGCCATTTAAATGCTAGTCTGCATTCCTTTAAACCTGTCATGCAACGCCCCTTTTTAGAACATTTTTGTATCTTTCAACAACGAACGACTATATCATGCCCAGCGAGCAGTTCAGCAATTAACAAAAGAGGCCAGGACCAAGAGGCAATCAGAAAAGCTGAAGAAATCCGGAGATGAAGGTGCAGATGATTATGACCCTTGAATATACTAAGTGTGTCAGAATTTTAATGTTCAAACTTTAAATTCAGTTTTCTCAGAACAACATTTTTGGATACTTATGTACCTTTTTCTCAGAAGGTATGAGAGGTAGATAGCTGAAATTTTCAGTAGATATATACAACACATAGTTAAACTTTATGAACCACAATCATAATTGTATAATGCACATTAGCGATGTTAAGGAAGCAATAACCCTGCAGATCTTCCACATTTTTACTTTTTGACTTTATTATTAATTGTTTTTCAATTTCTTGTGAACTAATATGCATAACTAAATAATTGAGGTTCAGAAGATGGCTGATTATACTAAGAGCAAGCATGCAAAAGGACAATTCTGTATTTCAGGCAGTATCAGAGAAAAAGGTACATGAATTCATATGTTTTAAGAGTAAATTTTATTACTTTTCTGCTGAATGAAATCATTTTTACGGTCTCAACTACATACGCTACCAATGCAAACAGCCACTTGAAATAATTGCCATAATATATAGAGTAATTCGTAAAAATTTCAGGAAAAACCATTAAGAACTTTAAGAGCACTGGTAATTTAACACACTTAAGGTGTAATTTCCGTATATTCACACTACCTTCTCCCGTTAAAATAAGCGATATTGAGTAGAGAAAGCCTGTGAATGTAACAACGGAATTTTTTGCTATTAAACATGCATTCACTAACCACATTCACACCTCCCGATTCTGCGGAGGATAGGAAATAATTCTAATTAAAGCAAAATTTCCCGTCGCAGCAGTGAATCGAACCCGGGACCTCTGGGTTGAAAAACTACTTTCCATTAAAATTAATTAAAAATATATTTTTATGATTTGATTGCCCCGGGTTTCGTGTCGACTGCCACGTGAAACAAACGGCACTAAAGTAAATGGGTGTGTTGCGAAACGTTACTTACGTACAGAGGTTGTAGAACGAACCTGTTTGCTGCTCCGCTGAGTCAATACTGGCTGCAATACCGCCGACTTGTTAAGACGCCTCAATAAAAGCGACATTATTGTTATCCTTGAAATGTAAACACCTCAGCTGTTGCTCCAAGGTCACTATCAACAAGTTGTATACCGGGAAACAAAAATACCTTGATGATGTGGCTTCCCCCTGATGTGTGATACAGCATATAAAAGCAGCACGATGTGCAACGTTCAGTACTTTGCCAAACGGGGAAGTATTTACTTAGAAATGCGCCTGGAGCGTAGTATCGGTAAACCCCGGCTTCGTACTTTCCTGTGTCTAAGAGCGCCAGGTAATGGTGGAAACATAGCAGAATCCTCAGTTCCACTCGCGTCATTGTGGAGATTCTTCAGTTCCCCTCTCTCATACTTTCTTTCTCCCTCTCATACCTCTCGATTCTCTCTTTCCCGTGGTGTCTGCATATCTCCTACTGGAGCTATCAGAAACCGTGGCTCCACTCTCGTAATTGTGGAGATTCTTCAGTCCCCCTCTCTCATTCTTTCCTTCTCTCCCCCATACCTCTAATTTCTCCTTTTTCCGCGTGTCTGCAAATCTCTTGATGGAGCCACCAGAACCCGTGTCTCCACTGTCGTAATTGTGGAGATTCTTTTGTCTTTCCTTTTCGCTTTCCTTCTCCTCCTCATATGTCTCGTTTCTCCCTTTCCAGGCGTGTCTGCAAGTCTCCTGATGGAGCTACCAGAATCTGTGGCTCCACTCTCGTAATTTGGAGATTCTTCTGTCCCCTCTCTCATTCTCTTTCCTTCTCTCCCTCAAACCTCTCGTTTCTCTCTTTCCCGTGGTGTCTGCATATCTCCTACTGGGGCTATCAGAACCCGTGGCTCCACTCTTGTAATTATGGAGATTCTTCTGTCCCCTCTCTCATTCTCTTTCCTTCTCTCGTCATATCTCTCGTTTCTCTCTTTCCCGGCTTGTCTGCAAATCTCCTGATGGAGCTACCAGAACTCGTAGCCCCACTCTATTATTGTGGAGATTTTTCAGTCTCCCCCTCTCATTCTCTTTCCTTCCCCCCTCATACCTCTCGTTTCTTTCTTTCACGGCGTGTCTGCAAACCTCCTGATCAGTTACCAGATGGAGCTAACAG
The DNA here is from genome assembly GCA_030765065.1 of Deroplatys truncata. NCBI lineage: Eukaryota > Metazoa > Arthropoda > Insecta > Mantodea > Mantidae > Deroplatys > Deroplatys truncata. The sequence continues at coordinate 202,333,372 of CM060984.1, read as the reverse complement.
AGTCCTTGGCTCCACTCTCGTAGTTGTGGAGCTTCTTCTGCTCATACTTCTCGTCTCTCCCTTTTTCAGTGTGTCTGCATCTCCTGGTGATGACTCGTAATCATTCCGTAAGTTACCAGAACCCGTAGCCCCGCTCTCGTAATTGTGGAGATTCTTCTGTTCTCCCTACCTCTCTCCCTTCCCCTCCACCTCACATCTCTCACATCTTCCTGTGTCTGCAAATCTTCTGACGAGCTACCAGATGGAGCTGCCACAACACGTGGCTACACTCTCGTAATTGTGGAGATTCTTCTGTTCCCTCTCTTTCATTTCTTATCCCCCTCATACTTCTCGTCTCTCCCTTTACCGGTGTGTCTGCACATCTCCTGATGATAACTCGTAGTCATTCCGTAAGCTACCAGAACCCGTAGCTCCACTCTCATAGTTGTGGAGATTCTTCTGTCCCCCCTCTCTCCCCCTTTCTCTCCACCTCACAACCTCTCACTATCCCCACTCCCCTCTCCCTTTGTCAGCAAACCTCCATGATGACACGCAGTCATTCTTCAAGCTAGCCGAACCCTTAGTGCATAATTGTGGAAATACTTCTCTCCCCCCCACATCTCTCCCACTCTCTGTGTTAGCAAACCTCGTGATGATGATAGTCATTCTTGAAGCTAGTAGAACCCGTAGCTCCGCTCGCGTAACTGTGCAGATTTTCGACTTTCCCCCCTCCTTCCGCCCCTCACACCTCTCCCTTTCTCCTTCTCTTGTGTATCTGCAAACCTCCAGATGATGACAAAATTATTTTTCAAGCTAGCGGAAAACCCGTACGTTCACGTAATTGTGCAGATTCTTCTCCTCTCCTTACACCTCTCTCACTCCCTCTCCCTATGTATCTACAAACCTCCTGATGAGGACATGCGGTCATTCAAGTTAGCAAATTGCTTAGCTCCGCTCGCATAATTGTGTAGGTTCTCTCTCTCTCTCTCTCTCTCTCTTCCCTCCCTATGTGTCCGTAAACCTCTTGGTGATGAAGCGTAGTCTTTCTTCAAGCTACCAAAATCCGTAATCCCGCTCGCATAATTGTGGAGATTCTCTCCTTTTCTCTCTCCCCCTCTCCCTCCTCTGTCCCTTTGTGCCTACAAACTTCTTGATGATGACATGCTGTCTTTCTTCAAGCTAGCAAAACCCGTAGCTCGGCTCGCATAATTGTGCAGATTCCTTCTATCTCCTTCTCTCTGTCCTTCCATGCGAACCTCTCCCTCTTCCCCAACTATTCCTCTCGCTTCCTCTTCCGTAGGCTCTGTAAACCACTTATGGTGGCACACTTGGATATGCTATAGCAGAGTCCCGCAATACTGCATTCATGGAAATCAGTGTTTCCAGTATCAATGAAGGTACAATTAACTCTCAGTAGTTTTCCAATAAAATTCAACTTCATTTACTATATCTTATTTCTCTGTATTGATTTTATAATTAAATCGAACCCCGGAAGTTTTATTACTCTTTTTTAACTTTTTAAAAAGCGCAGTCGAATTAAAGACTGCTTATACAGCTTAAAATCATTGTTTAGTAAAACAGGTATTAGATATGAGCCAGTAAATTAAATGAAACCCTTAAAGGAATATTGGGTAAAATTTTAATTTTCAACATTTTTGAATCTACACCTTAACTTTTTGTATGCTTAGGATACAACTAATCGGTTGGAAAAGCTACATTTCTGTTAGTCTGAATATTAAGATTATTTGCAAAAAATTGCAAATTACAAAATAGAACTTGTAAGAAACTGCAATCACATCAGTGAGAAATTTCAACAAGACCAGAGAAACATTTAGAAAACATTAGATTTGTAATGTTTGACCACAGATGCGGGAAAAACCATATTTATATAAACCTGCACCTACATTTCAAGGATTTAGGATATCTATGCTTACATTTAATTTTTTTATTTGGTACAGATTTAATTGAAAATTACATGCTTAATTTTTATCCCCGGTTACAGAAAAGGCAGTGAAAATTTCAGCCTTCTTGCAGTAGTGAAAGTAAAGCGTGGGAATTTCTGCATGTGTTCTGTAGAAAATAAGTGCAGACCTTGTACCTTTGGTAAAGATATTTTAAGACAGTGAAAGGGGGAGATAAAGACGTCGTGGGCCGCACCGGCGGCTATCCCAAAGTGATGCCACGAGTAACAGACCTGGGGCACGAGCAACCTGTTTTATACCTTCTCCTTTCCACTGTCTCAATAAACTCTGACCGAAGTATAACAATGATAAAATAAGGGTAACTTATAGATGTCGTGGCGAGTTAACTTAACTGACGTGTACAGTCGGGTGCAAAAAGTTGCCGATATAAGGAACCGCGGTTTAAGTTGGCAATAAATAATTAACATGCCTCTGCCGCACCTTCCATCGCTCATTCGGTTACAGAGGTTAATGCTTGAATTCCGAACCAATAAGAACCAGACTTATTCAGGGGCAGTGCGGCATATTTGGGAGACGTATTGTTTAAACCATTCAGGTGACATATCGATTCCCTACCCCTTTCATCGCCCAACTGGGCCTGGCCTTTCTTCATAGAGTAATGCTAGCATATCGGATTTCAGCTAAAACCAATTAGAGGATAGCTCACCTAAGGCAGGCGCAGAACACAAATGATGAGATTCTGTCAACATTCAAGAATGGAAAACACTAAAAGTAACCAAAAGCATCAGCACGCTTTTTGCACTCGACTGTACAGTTGGTGAAAAAATGGTTGAATGCACTTTCAGAGCAGGATGTATTCCATCTGCACTGCTGCTGCTAGCGGGGTTCACAAGAGTCTATTTTTAAGCGTTCCAATAAAGGCAAAAACAATATTCATGGTCATCCTTATCATATATATCCAGCGCATATATAGCAGGAGTCTTTAAACACCTTTGTCGTTCTATTTGTTCCGTGGCATTGAAAGAGGGATGCTGGAGCAGGTTTTAATTCACTTCCCCTGTTTCTTCGAAGCCACGGTGCCACTAGAATGTAAACGTATGTCTGTCTGATGCCATACTCATTGGAGGAGCAATCAAAACTCGGTTGACGAACACCATCAATGAACTGAACTCGTGAAGAGAAACGGGAATTCTATGGCTATATTTATTACCTTGCTTGTTAATTGGACGTGGGAAGAGAGCCTTTGAAAGGCAATAGCAAATAGCTCAGAAGCAAACCCTGAGCTTCGCGCATTGGCAACAGTGTTCCAATATCGGTGATTGTTAATGCCCCCTTTTTTACTTTCTTTACTACGTATAGTAAGTAGGGGAAGTATTGTATTCCACCCAAAAATTCGATATAGAGATTTCACCGGAAATATATGTTTTGAGACCCCCTGAATTCAAAAAAAGCTTTTTTGGAAACATGTCCGTGTGTGTCTGTATGTGTGTCTGTGAGCAGCATAACTCAAAAACGAACAATCGGATAAACACCAAACTGGGTATTTAGGTTCAGTATCTTCCAGAGATGCGACACGAAGGTTTTCAAGAAAATCCCCACACCCAAGATTACCCTTTACATGGAACATTTTTTGAAAATTTTAATTTTCTCAAAAATGGCTTTAAGGATTTTGATTAAAATATCATATGTTTAAGATATTTTCATGACAAATGAACTGTATATCTCTAGTTTTCTGGGAATGTCTGCAAAAGTGTTCTTCATTGTGAACGACTTTTACATAACTGGTAAACCATAAGAGAAAGACAAAATTTTACTGCACAAAAATGTAGATCGCATTAAGACACACAATTTATGTTGTAAACATTTTTTTGTAGAGTGAACCGTTTTCGAGATATTGCTTGTTATTCCCTTAAATTTTCCAATAATTATACTTTTTTCAAATTCGTTAATCATTTTTTTTGTCCTGGTAATGCAAAGAGAATGGAATACTCCACATAGCAACCAGCTCTTAAAATATTTGACCATCGCTTAAAGCCTAGCAATTCTCCTTGCATCTACAAGAAAATTAGCAAGATTAACATTTCGATATCTCGATTAACATGAAGCATATGGAGAATAAGCGTTTGTAAAAATAGTTTGTACAAGAGTAGAAAGTCATGTTAGTGTAACGCATCAGATTTTTATATTTTCCTTCTTTTCACCTCGACACCACGTATCATATTTTTACATTAAAACGACATAATATGATTTTCATAACATTATGTTATAAAATGCGTATTACTTACACATGCCTATACCTTATATTAGTCTTTTAGTAATTTATGAAATTAAATTACATGGTGTTTATAGCCCTATGACCCTCGGACTTCTCAATGATTAAAGAATATCAAAATCGGTTGAGTGATTTTTGAAATTACCTTAGATGTACACACCCACACACAAATACTCCTCGCTTTATAGTATTAATATACGTAGATAGCAAATTTCACAACAATTATCGTTGTATATCGTTTCAATATTCAGGGGTGAGGGATTCTCCCAACAGGGGAAAACGTCTTCTATCTTTGGCCAACATAATAATCCATGTGCAGTGATGCGTGTAATAGCTGGTTGGTATTATTGCAAGGAAACTTTAAAAAAAGGCGAGGGGTCATCGTTTCTCTGAAGTTTCTGGAGGGTAATCTATGCCAAAATCAAGCAGATGCGTTTCCGAATGATATAGGCATTTGCCCTTGGCTCTTATTTAACGAGAAATTTGCAGTTTTGCATGAAACGAGCTTGAAGATGTGAAAATGCCCACTCATGGGTAAGATTTATATCACTCGCATCTTTGGATATGTTGCACGTCATGCTCAGCCAATAGATACGAGTAAACGTTATAACAGACGTGGTCTGATGTGGCAAATCAGAGGTATGGTATCTTTAAATTACAATGCGTTTGGATTGCACATTTATTTTTGGTTGAAGCTAAATGAACCTATTAACAATAGGTGGAACTGAATAGAAGTAACTTTCGACTTGCATACGCTCAGTAGAAATAAAATCAAGTTACAAATATAAAGGTGATATAAAAATCTCCAAATTCCAAACATCATCATCCTTCAGAGGAAACAAACAACTAAATGTTTATTAAAAATCTTGTGTGTTACACTCACATGACTTTCTCTACTCTTGTACAAACTATTTTTACAAACGCTTATTCTCCATTTACTTCATGTTAATCGAGATAAACATTTGCAGACTCTATCTTATTGCTAATTTTCTTGTAGATGTAAGGGGAATATATATTTACAAGGACAATATAGAAATGCAGTAGCCTTTAAGCATAGGTGCGGCACCATTCCCTTTGCCACAGATTAATACTCTTTGCATATACAAGATAAAATGAATAACGAATTCCCATTTGAGAAAATAAGTATTGAAAAATTTAAGGGAATAACAAGCAATATCTCGAAAATGCTTCGCTCAACAAACAAAATGTATATGACATAAATTGTGTATTTTAACGCGATCTACATTTTTTGTGTAGTAACATTATGTCTATCTCTTATGGTTTACCAGTTATGCAAAAGTTATTCACAATGAAGAATACTTTTGGAGACATTCCCACAAAATTCAAGATATACATTTCATTTGCCATAAAAATATCTTAAACATGTGATATTTTAATCAAAATCGTTATATCCATTTTTGAGAAAATTAAAATTTTCGAAAAATCTTCCATGTAAAGGGTACTCTGGGGTGGAGGGATTTTCTTGAAAACCTTCGTGTCGCATCCTTGGAAGATACTGAACCTAAATACCAAGTTTGGTGTTTATTCGACTGTTCGTTGTTGAGTTATGCTGTTCACAGACAGACACACACACAGACACGCACACACACAGACACACACGGACATGTTTCCAAAAATGCTTTTTTTGGATTCAGGGGGTCTCAAAACATGTATTTCCAGTGAAATCTCGGTATCGAATTTTTGGGTGGAATACAGTACTTCGCCTACTTACTATACGTAGTAGAAAAAGTAAAAATAGACGTAGAAATGAGAATTATTTAATCTCAAATCACTCAATGTTTTAATCAGTACTCCTAGATGGGATAAATCATCCAAATCTCATCTCTGACCATAGAGGAATGTGCAAATTAAATTAATTTGGGATGCTTTTGAAATCACAGAATTATTTTAAAACCCAACGTTTTTTTTCAGACAATGAATGCTCATTGATGTTGTACTTTATTATTTGCTGCCAAAGGGCATGTTCTTTACTGCAAATGCAATCTACGTGTACCTCTATTCTTCTCCCTTTCCGTTTCCTCATTCGGTTCTGGGTATGAATGTTAGTTCTAATGTTGTCTATCATCTGGTATATTCTTCTGCCCGAGCATCTATTTAGCTAGTGGTTTCAAACTGCCCATTTCTTCTTCCATTCCTGATCATTTGTAGTATTGTTATTCCTTCTGTCATTCTAAATCAGCTTCTATATGTACATCTGAGTTGTGTATCCAACGCTTCCAACAACTGACGACAAGGCCCAGTTCATGTGTTCATAGAACGGCGAAACGTACGATATATTGAAATACTCCACGTTCTCCTACCTTCTTACCGAGAGCTTATTCTGAAGGAAATATTATATTCCAGCAGGATAACCATTCGGTCCATAGTTCAACCAGTGTTCAAAGTTGGTTTTCGGATCACACGGACATTCTTGAGCAGATGCCATGGTTTCCAAAGCCACCAGGTTTGAATTCCATACAAAATTTTGAGTGAAAATAAAGAGCTTTTCTCGGTGTTCCAGAATTCACTAACGCTACACGGCCTTAGTATGCCATAGAGGGCACTTGGGAATCACTAGCAGATAATACCAATTATTTCAGGAATTTGGTGGGTTCCAAGCCCCAAAGATTGAGGGCGATGATAGAAATTAGCTGCGCCACCTAAAATGTTAATTGTCTTACTGTAATTAGATTTGTTTCTCCTTTTACTTTCTCTACTACGTAAAATTAGGAGGGAAAGTATTGTATTCTACCCAAAAATTCGATACCGCGATTTCACTGGAAATACATGTTTTGAAGTGCCCTGAATCCGAATAAAGAATTTTCGGAAACATGTCCGTGTCTGTCTGTGAACAGCATAACTCAAAAACGAAAAGTCGGATAAACACCAAACTTGGTATATGAGTTTAGTGTCTTCCAAGGATGCAACACAAAGATTGTTGAAGAAAAAACCCTACCCCAGACTGCCCATTGTATTTAACACTTTTCGAAAGATTTGATTTTCTCAAAAATGGCAACGATTTTGATTAAAATATCACACGTTTAAGATACATTCATGACAAATGAAATGCATATTTTGAATTTTCTGGGAATGGCCCCAAAATGTCTTTTATTCTGAATGACTTTCGCATAACTGGTAAACCGTAAGAGATAGCCAAAATTTTACTACACAAAAATGTAGATATCGCTAAACACACAATTTATGTCATATGATTTTTTTTTTGCCGAGTGAATGCTTTCCGAGATATTCCTTGTTATTTGCTTGAATTTTTCAATACTGATATTTTTTCTCAAATGATAATTATTGTTAGTCTTTTTATGTCCTGAACATGCAAAGAGAATGGAATGCTCCACATATCAACCAGCTCTTAAAAGATCTGATTATCGCTTAAACTTTAAACCCTACCATATTCCCATTGCACCGGCAAGAAAATTAGCAATAGGATAATTTCTGCAAATGTTTATCACGATTAACCGGGGGCAGATTGAGAATAAGCGTTTGTAAACAGTTTGTACAAGAGTATCAATTCTGATATGCTGTGAGTACAACATATCAGACTTTTTTTTTACTTTCTCTACTACGTATTCCACCCAGAAATTCGATACCAAAATTTCACCGGAAATACATGTTTTGAGGCTCCCTGAATCTAAAAAAAGCATTTTTGGAAACATATCCGTGTGTGTCTGTGTGTCTGTCTGTGAACAGCATAACTCAGAAACGAACAGTCGGATAAACACCAAACTTGGTATTTAGGTTCAGTATCTTCCAGAAATGCGACACGAAGGTTTTCAAGATAATCCCCACACCCTAGATTACCCTTTACATGGAAGATTTTTCGAAAATTTTAATTTTCTCAAAAATAGTTATAACGATTTTTATTAAAATATCATATGTCTTAAGATATTTTTATGATAAATAAAATGTATATCTTGAATTTTCTGGGAATGTCTCCAAAAGTATTCTTCATTGTGAACGACTTTTGCATAACTGGTAAACCATAAGAGATAGACAAAATTTTACTACACAAAAAAATGTAGATCGCGTTAAAATACACAATTTATGTCATATACATTTTTTGTTGAGTGAACCATTTTCGAGATATTGCTTGTTATTCCCTTAAGTTTTCCAATACTTATACTTTTTCTCAAATGGAAATTCGTTATTCATTTTTTTGTCCTGGTAATGCAAAGAGAATGTAATACTCCACATAGCAACCAGCTCTTAAAAAGGTGACTATCGCTTAAAGCCTACCAATTCCCCTTGCATCTATATACAAGAAAATTAGCAATAAGATTAACATCTCGATATCTCGATTAACATAAAGCACATGGAGAATAAGCTTTTGTAAAAATAGTTGGTACAAGAGTAGAGAAAGTCATGTGAGTATAACACATAAGATTTGTTTACAGTAATAAACAATCGGGAGTTCAGATCGCTATGTAGAATTAAGGTTTTTATTCTTTTTGTTTCTCGAGAACAGCAGATAAATATCTCAGAATCGGAGAATGAATATAGATCTAAAACATAATCTGCTTCTACATAGTATATAAAGTGACTTATGAAAAGTACATGAATAAAGAGGTACACCATTGCAATATTCGAACCGTCTCTTCAGATAGTACCGTGAGCTACAAGCCTAGAACGTTGCCACTGAGCCACTTCTACGACGTAAAGCGGTATTCTCTCTTAATAAAGTCATACAACCAAAGGTTCAATTTGAATGGGTTGAGTTTGTGTTTGTATTTGAGTATTTACCTGTGCATTTTGCGAAGAACCATTTTTTGAATTACTTTTCGGGTGGTTATTTTATATAGTAATATAATACACTGTCTTAACTGGAGTTTTACATAATTCTGGTTTGTAGTGATATACATTGTACGTGTAAACCAAGCTGTGTTATCTTTGGGTATTTTCGTGAGGCCGTAGCGATAGTTTTAAAGTTTTCTCAGTACAGTGCTTTGAAAATTCTAGTATGTTTCAATACAGAAAACTAAAAGTTCAGATTTTCTCAAAAAAATAGACAAGAGTTTTACCCATCACTCCCAGACACACAACCCATCATGGTTCCCTCTCAGCCACATTCCACTGAGCAATTTCACACATAACTCCCAGCTCCTCTTCTAGATTTGTAGATGCGGGGTTGAGCATTTCGCGTACTTTTAGATGGGCGATGGTCTTGATCTCGCACCTGCTGCTTTTATATATATATATATATATATATATATTATACATATGCAATAAAGTTGAAGGGTTGACCTGGAGAAGGTGGAGCCCATGTTCGTTGTGTTTCTCTACCAATCCACATGAGTGGAAATATGCACCCGTGTACTCACGAACAATCCATGCGAAATGAGAGGAAGGACCATTCTGTTCAGATTGGATTAAAGAAACATCTCCTCCAAATCGATACACAAAGTGCCTTCAGTGGCGGCTCTTGCGCATGTTATTGGTGGGGCATACGTTATAAAATAGCATTACAGAAAATCCACGATCATGAGTTTATCACACTGCACTGCAAAACATAGATCAAGCATATAAAAATATATTCAAATCTCGAAAATATAGTAGCAAATAATTTTATGTACCGGCTTTAATATATATTTAAACCAACAGTAAAACGTAACGTTAAAGGTTGCAGTAAACACAAACCTTCCCATTTATGAATGAAGTCCATTCTGCTATCCTCCTCCTCTTCTTCACTAACCATTCAAGTTTATTCTTATGATAATTCTGACTCTTTTTTAAACGCAATGCTATTTAAGGATACGTTAATTGAGTTACCTTTGTAACGGAATAGTTTGGATTCCTCATATGCCATTGGCGTGAAAGAGCAAACAGCTGAGGGAAGTAATAAGTAAGGCTCGGAACTATGAACCCATGTGCTCTGCGGTCAACTGGGACAAGTATAATATAAACAAAGCTAACACAACGTGTACTCGGTGACAGTATGTCTATTGGTAGGAAGTGTTTGTTGACATTGGATATCGGTCGCTTAGGGGCACAACATCCTAACTTTTGAGTCTTAGTAATAACGTTAACATCACATCAAATCACTTAGTGAAGCTCCTCCTGCAGGTGCTTCGATAGGGAGGACAACTCAATGCGCACGCGCAAGGAAAGTCGAGAGAATCTACATTTCTAGAGACACATCTATCATCCTTTTGCCTTTCATAACTCGTTTTAAACGAAAGCATTCTGCCCTGCTAAGCCTGGACACAAGGCTGAAGTGCCTTGACCCATTCTCTTCTCACATACATACACTAAGTAGCCTGCATTTCCCTGAGAAGGCGTGTGCGTTTCTCTGGCATACTGCAATGCAGCTACTGAAACATTCAGGGTTTGCGTCTAAAATTCTATAATATTTTTGAGTTAACAATTTAGACGTATTTGTGGTTCAGAATTCAAGGGAGGACACATGCTCTTGTGCTCTTTAATGCGCCACTGAAAACTTGTCACTTTGGGTTTTAAGAAGATCGTCTCTACTGCATATATAAAGCAACATATCCTGCTAAGTAATCATCTGCAATGGGTAGTAAATGTGTTTCGTGCAAGGATGTGTTGTGGGATATTGTGGCGTATCAGTAAGCATTGTCATACCAGACGAATTATTGTGTCGCATTGTCGACAGCATTATTGGGTGACTTGGTTATTTCTTTCGGTTGATCGAGCTTTCTCCTTTGGTGCGGAACGCGCCAGAGAGGGAAGGCTTTGTTTGAATCTCGCCCGGTATGACTCCAGCCCTGGCTAGCTAGCTAGGGTTGGAGAGAGGGGATATATAGTTAGCGTTACTTGAATGTGCACGTCACTTTGTGTGTGAGAGGGTAAGAAACAAGTCGCGTGTGGCCATTCCTCAACTGCGAGGCTACTCCCCTCATCCTTTGTTTCCTAAGTGTAATGTAGAGCCGCCAAGTGTTTATCAATAAATTACGGGTAATGTGTGTTATGTAATATTTGTGTATTTTGTCAAAAAACCTCGCACCTCCATATCTGAATGTAGAGACCAAGGTTCCGGTCCTCTCGCCGTTTATGGGCTACGCTCCCCCATGTGCATGTTGGGAGTGATAAAAATTTAGTAGTTTTGCTGGGAACCTTTTGGTCCTCCCCCAGCATATAAAAATATTCGGAACGTGGCTGAAAGACCATTGTAATTATGTGTTACGCGTTAAACGTGCGTAAACGAATCTAAAATCTGTTTTTTTAAAAAGTGTCTCGAAACTTTATATACATTTTCATGGCAATGCTTGAAATAGCTTTCTGCATTTTCTGTAATCTAATACGAAAAGTATCCAATAATTTAAATTTCTGGCAGTTTTTTTCTCATAACTCGTTTCTTAGGCGGGTTTCACCAATCCCGATAATTTTACTTAACTCCAGTAAAGGGTGTGAAAACCGCGTTTTGATAAAACAGCTGTTTCACCAGCTAGTATAAAGGTTGCTGTGGCCTGTAAAGTCGGTTAAAGCTTTACCGGTAATTTTCCATAGTTTATGAATCGAAATCGAAGTTAGCGAAGCAAAAACAAAGATGGCGTCGCAACGGATAATGGACTTGTTTATGGAGAACGCCGGATATGAGGGGAGTGATGAAAAACATATTATGCACTACAAGAGAAATAGAAGGCGACCACGATGCATCACAGAGCGAAGCAATTAGTACCTACATATATGATGTAGATTTTGTGTAACGTGATTTCGTCTCGTATATCCTGAAGACGATTTTACTTACAGTACCTGTGTGGTCGAGTGTTCAGCATTATGGCTTTAAATCCAGAGATTCAGGGTTCGAATGTTGGGTAGGGTGGGGGAATTTTTTGTAATTGGTTTCTTTCTACTCTCCACAGAATTCGGAAGTATGCGTATGGGAGTGAATGCAACAGTGTTTCAAAATAGAAACAATTGAACCTAGCATTGAGTAACCTACAGTCAACGAGTTTTTCTCGAGTCAACGCCCCCGATATGACCATAAACGTTGTAGGGGCTATACAAAAGGAACTAAAAAAACTGTACTCCATTTTGGAACTTAAAAGAGAAAGGATTGGAATTTTATCCAACATGTAAACAGTTAAGAAATAGACATTTCACTAATAAATTAAAGATTTGTGCACCGAGTATCTATAATAAGTGTTTTGTTTTCGTCAACACACCTAACCTCTGTTTCTCTAGTGCATTGTCTGTCACTCCTAGTAAACTGAAGTGATAAGATCCGTCCAAATAATATGCATAATAAATAATAAACCATAATAAGAATATTAATAAGCATCTAATCAAAATAAGGAGGGGAATACCAATATGAGGGAAGAATTAAAGAGAACATTAAGAATTAGAAAAGGGGGCAACTAAATCATAACGAAAGAAATAAAGTAAAAATTAGATATTAATAAATAATCAAAAAGTGAAATAAAATGTAGAAAACGTGTATTTGAGAACGAAGAGACTTGGCGAAAACCGTAAAAAGGTTGAAGACTTAGGAACGTACAGAAAGAGAGACATTAGTAAGCGCTAAGTCACAATAGGAACCGAGTAGAGCTCTCAGGATGCGAAGACAACGGTTCGGAAAGCGAATTCAGTCAAGCGAACAGAAGTTGTTAATGATAGACGCGGACGATGCTTGGACGACGAAATTAAGAGCCAATAGAAAACGAAGAAAAATTTAGAGAATTAACCAATAAAAATTAATAAAAGTCACGTGCATAGCAAAAAGATAGATCGAAACTAGAAAAGAGGCGTGAAATAGCAAATTATCTATGACAGAGAGCAACTTTCAGACGTGTGTAAGATGAATACTTTGTGTCGAACCGTAGGGTAGAGAAGGCCACTCCGTGTTGTGCAGTGAGGGAGAATAAGATAGATGTAGGAATTCAAAGTATTTTATATCCGAGAGGGAAACAGTGCAGATGTCTACGAGTAATTATTTATGTATGGGAAAATTAGTTTAAAGTAAACGTGAGTAAAAGGGTAGCTAGAACGTGACTAAAGGTTAAGTCATTAAAGTAAGATTGTAATATACTTCAACTTCTCAAAGTACTTAAGAAAGGGTAAAGCACGGATACAATAGCAGGGTATGACAGGAGTAATCGCGTCTTGTGTGAAAGGGTATTCGGATGAGGACAACAGTGTGGATGTTCAATAAACGGGCCATCTAAGAGAACAGTAAGCTTCATTCATCTCCCATCCACACTCCCTGAGATAAGAGTTACCAGAACCCATATTCCTCTACCTGAGTAGCCGGCAGCAACATCAATCCTCCCGAGTTACCGATATTACACCTTTTTTTTAAACCCCGCTACAAAACGTTCCACTGCTCTTTATAGGCACAAGGTAAAAGCACGATATCTGTGGCTTCGCTAAATAGTAATAAAAAGCATAAGATGATTAGTAAGATTACGTTAGAATGAGATAGGATGCCTACCTACACCCAAGTGCACTCTCTGTGAAGATGATGTCATGCTGAACAAACAACATCTCGCCAAATGCAAAGGCCTTAAAATTGATAACTTAGAGCCTTTATATTGGGAAGCCAGAGGGAAAATGATGCAGATCAATAATTAATCCCCAGTGCCATTGGTGAACAACACAACAATATATTACATTAGAATTGTGCTTGTAGTAGAAGTCGACGCTTCCAAAGCCTGTGACCCACCCGCCCTTATAAGGATCCTTTCTTTTATAGTAAAATCCTTGGTTAACGGCAACAAACTTCACCATTTTGTCGATAATGCACATGCGTAGGGAATTACCAAGCTATCGTAGTTAGGCAAATCCGCTAAATTGCCAATAATTTGATTTTATTGTTCTTATTGTTCGCTTCCCGCTCACATAAACGTAAATTCTAACACTGTGTTTTATTGGTGTTGCATTACACCAACGAAAATCTCTTGTGGAATTAGGGAACCTATGTTTGCTTCGCTCGGGTGCTTTTGTGCAACTGCTGGTTGCCAATTAACCTAAGTTTATATAAAAAAGAAATGAACTAAATCTAAGCTTAATCTTCCGTGAATCACTGGTTGCGAATTAACTTAAGTTTATATATAAAAACTAAACCTAACCTAATATCATGTGAATTATTGCATGATAATTAACCAATTTTATATATAAAAACTAAACCTAACCTAACCTCCCGTGAATCACTGGTTGCTAATTAAGCTAAGTTTATATATAAAAACTAAACCTAACCTAATTTCCCGTGAATTATTGGTTGCTAATTAACCTAATTTTATATATATATAAAACTAAACCTAACCTCCCGTGAATTATTGGTTGCTAATTAACCTAATTTTATACAAAGAAACTAAACCGAACCTAACTATCCGTGAATCACTGGTTGCTAATTAACCTAAGTTTATATAAAAAACTAAACCGAATCTAACTATACGCGAATCACTGATTGATAATTAACCTAAGTTTATATAAAAAACTAAACCTAACTAACCATCCATGTATCACTGGTTGCTAATTAACTTAACTTAACCTACCCCAACCTCCCGTGAATCACTGGTTGCTAATTAACCCAAGTTATATAAAAAACTAAACCTAACCTCCCGTGAATCACTGGTTGCTATTTAACCTAAGTTTATATAAAAAAACTAAATCTAACCTGACCTAACCTCTCATGGATCACTGATTACTAATTAACCTAAGTTCATATAAAACAAACTGAACCGTAAATCATTGGTTGCTAATTAACCTAAGTTCACATAAAAAACTAAACCTAACCTAGCCTCCCGTGAGTAAGAAGCCTAAGCTTATATAAATAGTGAATCATAAACATCGTTAAGGGGATGCACGCTCGCTTCGCTCGCGTGCTTTGGTGTGACTACTGGTTTTTAATTAACCTAAGCAAGGAGTAGTAACATTAAGGCCGCTACTGCGATTAAAGAAGTGCAAGGAGTATTCATTTTTCGAGAAAGGATGGCCGGTTTGTTAGTCGTATGTTGGAGCTCTGCATTTCTCAAAACAAAAGACGGGGAAAGTGGCACCTGTTGGGAAACTCCCCAATTTCTACGAAGACATAGATAAAATACTTTATTGGACACATTTTAAAGGACAATAAAATATAAGCCAACTTTCGGGTTCCACCTCCTCTCTTGCTTTCCATAGCCTACATGTTTGTGTCATGTCTTTATAAAACATCCTGTGTGCATCAATTATTTCGCACGTGATAAGCTTAAATTTCAGACCAAAGATACCATTTTACTCACCTGAATGGTTTGCAATCTGAAGAGCTTCAAAAGCAGCAGACATTTGCCTGTGCTTCCATTAAACGTACTTTTTATTTTTGACTTGCACAGGAAAAGGTATCAATCGAAAGCAGTGGACAGCTTTTCTCGCTTGAACATACATGAGAAATTGCTGACCCGTATAACACACACAAACTAAAACTACGAATTCTTGACCTGGGTTTGCAACCTCATGGTGAAACCAGCTTCTATATCACAGCGATAAAGACCCATACCTTGGCTTATATAGGGTGGACAATTTAAGTTGAGACTATACAACATCTATAAAACTAAGCGCTGTAGAAAGAAATGCCTTGAATAAAAATTGCCTGATATTATAGGGGAAAGTAAATGCCATTAGTCGTGTTTTGTTTGGAGGACGTTATGATGGTTATTTTAGGCTCAATTAATTTTTACTTTCTCTACTACGTAGAGTAAGTAGGGGAAGTATTGTATTCCACACAAAAATTCGATACCGTGATTTCACCGGAAATATATGTTTTGAGAGCCCCTGAATCCAAAAAAAAAAAAAACATTTTTGGAAACATGTCCGTGTGTGTGTGTGTCTGTGTGTCTGCCTGTGAACAGCATAACTCAGAAACGAACAGTCGGATAAACACCCAACTTGGTATTTAGGTTCAGTATCTTCCAGAGATGCGACACGAAGGTTTTCAAGAAAATCCCCCCATCCCAGATTACCTTTTACATGGAACATTTTTCGAAAATTTTAATTTTCTCCAAAATGGCTCTTAACGATTTTTATTAAAATATCATATGTTTACGATATTTTCATGACATATAAAATGTATATCTTGAATTTTCTGGGAATGTCTCCAAAAGTATTCTTCATTGTGAACGACTTTTGCATAACTTGTAAACCTTAAGAGATAGACAAAGTTTTACTACAAAAAAATGTAGACACAATAACATAATACACAATTTATGTTATATACATTTGTTTGTTGAGTGAACCATTTTCGAGATATTGCTTGTTATTCCCTTAAATTTTTCAATACTTATTTTCTCAAATGGGAATTCGTTATTCATTTTTTTGTCTTTGATGTGCAAAGAGTATTAATCTGTGGCAAAGGGAATGGTGCTATGTACATAGCAACCAGCTATTAAGCTATGTCTATGCTTAAAGACTACTGTATTTCTATATTGCCCTTGTAAATACAAAACAAGGGGGACATGTAGGCCTTACGCGATAGTAAAATATTTTTAGAAATGGTCGCTATGCGTAAAATGTAATTCTCTTTGTATGTCAAAAGATCGTTTCTGCAAATGTTTATCTCAATTAATATGAAATAGATGGAGAATAAGAGTTTGTAAAAATAGTTTGTACAAGAGTAGAGAAAGTCATGTGAGTGTAACACATCAGAGTTTTTTAAATGGGAATCTACATTTTGTATGTTGCTTTCTCATTAGAAAATGGTTTATGAAAAGCTGTTAATTTTGTAAGGAGGAATAAGGAAACAAAATAAAGAATGTTGGTTTCCAATTACGAAATATAACTTGCCCTCAAATGACCATATGGTCTAACGAATCATTGTGCTCTTTGTACATAGCCATTCAGAGTTTTCGCTGTTGTTTGCGTTGGTGTAAGAACAATTGCAAAGTGCTTTATAAAAATGTTGTTTAGTATTTTATGAGGAGTAGAAATCAGCATAAAAAGGTAGGTTCCCATTTAAAACAATTAAATAACAGCGCATAACAGCGTCTTCCAAATAAAACACGACTAATGCATTTACTTTCCCCCATAATATAAAGTAACTTTTATTCAAGATATTTCTTTCTACAACGCTTAGTTTTGGAGATATTGTACGGTCTCAACTTAAATATTTCACCCTGTATAAACCAAAATTACAAGAAAAATTATCGCTGTTGGTGAAACCTAACCTTAGAGACAGTTATAATTTATTCATACTTGTGTTTTATAAAGAGGGGATAGTGCAGTTTATAGGAATACTACTATGCACTCGCTACATAATGGAGAACTTTCACTTCAAGCCAAAGCTGGGCTACCACATTTGCTCAACATGCCTTTGCATTATCTATGCAGCTGAGCTGAGAAACAGAGGTAAACTTCTCGTGGACATTACGGCTGATTTCTCATGATGTATGGAACATTATCACCTCTTTGCAATGCTTAAATTGATCAAAACGTTTTAGTTTTCACGCTTGCTTTGCTCATTGTTTGCAAAAAAGCTAGCTTCACAATAATGCATTTTTACTTTCTCTACTACGTATAGTAAGTAGGGGAAGTATTGTATTCCACCCATAAATTCGATACCGAGATTTCACCGGAAATATATGTTTTGAGAACCCCTGAATCCAAAAGAACATTTTTGGAAACGTGTGTGTCTGTCTGTGAACAGCATAACTCGGAAACGAACAGTCGGATAAACACCAAACTTGGTATTTAGGTTCAGTATCTTCCAGAAATGCGACACGAAGGTTTTTAAGAAAATACCCCCACCCCAGATTACCCTTTACATGGAACATTTTTCGAAAATTTTAATTTTCTCAAAAATTACTCTAACGATATGATTAAAATATCATACGTTTAATATATTTTCATGACAAATAAAATATATATCTTGAATTTTCTGGGAATGTCTCCAAAAGTATTCTTCATTGTGAACGACTTTTGCATAACTGGTAATCTTTAAGAGATAGACAAAGTTTTACTACACAAAAATGTAGATCGCATTAAAATATACAATTTATGTAATATACATTTTTTTGTTGAGTGAGCCATTTTCGAGATATTGCTTGTTATTCCCTTAAATTTTTCAATACTTATTTTCTCAAATGGGAATTCGTTATTAATTTTTTTGTCTTGGATATGCAAAGAGTATTAATCTGTGGTAAAGAGAATGGTGCTGCAGCTAGCAACCAGCTATTAAGAAATATGTCTATGCATAAAGGCTACTGTATTTCTATATTGCCGTTGCAAATACAAAACAAGGGGAACATAGTATGCCTTAAGTGATAGTCAAATATTTTAGAACTGGTCGCTATGTGCAAAACGTAATTCTCTTTGCATGTCAACAGATCGTTTCTGCAAATTTTTATCTCGATTAATATGAAATAGATGGAGAATAAGAATTTGTAAAAATATTTTGTACAAGAGTAGAGAAAGTCATGTGAGTGTAACACATCAGAATATTTTTAATTTAATTTTAATCATTTTTATTATTTGATATGTAATAATGAATGTAAATATATCATATATGAAATATATACATATACATATAATAAATTAATATTAAATTTATTAATTAATTTTTAACAATTAATTACGTATTAATAATTAAATTTAAAATCAAATTAATTGAGATAATTTTTGAGACAGTAAAAAAATAAAACATTTTCCATGTAAAGGATATTTAGGATGGGGGAATTCTTTTGTAAAGTCTTCGGGTCTTATCGTTGGAAGTTGCTATAGGAAACTGAGTTTATTTATGGACGCTCTTTAACTACCATGGTTCTTAGCGTCCCATTCCATATTGGGCGTGCAAGACCGATAATTTTGCTCAGAGGCCTCTTTATCAGGCTTGAGGTTCTTTTACGTGCCGTAAATCTAGACACGGGACCACCGGTTTTACTTTCCTTCCGAAGGAAGGAAGCCATGATAAGGATTATTACGCCCGACAAAATCCATCGCCCTCCGCCTGGTTTAAATCCGCGACCTTGGGAACTTAAGTTTATTTTGATTAACAAGAAGTAGACCGAACAATAAGAATTTTTAAGTATAATTTGTAGAAGAGAGTAGAGAAAATCAAATGAATGCACCACATCTGATTTTTTCAAGTGGTAAGTCCCTGCACGTTTTGTTATCGTGGTCATGCAAGGTGCATGGAATTTCAAAGCTATCACATAGCGACACGCTCTTTAAAACTCTGACTGTTGCTTAAGGCTGTATTATCCTTATAATTAACACGAAACATGTAAAAGTTTAATTAAAGTATCTCTATTAATACATACAGAAGAATAGATTTGGTAAGAATAGTCGCAGAGAAGGTTATGTGAATGCAACGCATCAGTTATTTTTACATTTTCTACTACGCATATTAAGTAGGGGAAGTATTGTATTCCAACCAAAGATTGGATACCGAGATTTCACCGAAAATATATGTTTTGAGACCCCCCGAATCCAAAAAAATCATTTTTGGAAACATGTCCGTGTGTGTGTGTGTGTGTGTGTGTCTGTGAACAGCATAACTCAGAAACGAACAGTCGGATAAACACAAAACTTGGTATTTAGGTTCAGTATCTTCCAGAGATGCGACACGAAGGTTTTCAAGAAAATTCCCCCACCAAATATTACCCTTTACATGGAAGATTTTTCGAAAATTTTAATTTTCTCAAAATGGCTCAAACGATTTTGATTAAAATATCATACGTTTAAGATATTTTCATGACAAATGAAATGCATATCTCGAATTTTCTGGGAATGTCTCCAAAAGTATTCTTCATTGTGAATGACTTTTGCATAACTGGTAATCCATAAGAGATAGACAAAATTTTAGTACACAAGAATGTAGATCGCGTTAAAATACACAATTTATGTCATATAAATTTTTTTTTGTTGAGTGAACCATTTTCGAGATATTGCTTGTTATTCCCTTAAATTTTACAATACTTTTTCTCAAATGGGAATTCGTTATTCATTTTTTTTTACTTATTGGACATGCAAAGAGAATGGAATGCGCCACATAGTAACCAGCTCTTAAAAGATTTGACTATCGCTTAAAGCCTACCAATTCCCCTTGCACCTACAAGAAAATTAGCAATAAGTTTAACATCTCGATTAACATGAAGCATATGGAGAATAAGCGTTTGTAAAAATAGTTTGTACAAGAGTAGAAAAGTGTGAGTGTAACACATCAGATTTTTTCCTCAAAGTTCTTTGTTCCTCTTTGCTGTAATGTCCTTAATGTGTACCTTACTTCCTTTCGATTTTAAAGACAATATTTGCATGTATTATAAAAACCGGGAACGAAATGCTGTGTATAGGAATCCGTTAATATGCATCCGCTACATGGTACAGAGTTTCGCTTCTAGCTGAAACTTTGCCACCGACTGTTTTCTATATCGACATTTATTATTGGCTTTTCCAAACCTCCGGCTTCCCCCATTTTTAGTTTCTTTTTGTTTTCGGTTTCCGCTCTCCTTTAGAGGGCAGAGAAGCGGAAATGGAAGAGGAAATGCATTTCCGCTTTGGTGCCCCCATGAGGACTTCTGAAATAAGACTAGAAAGTGAAAAATGTTCACGAAAACAATATTGCGTTTTTATAAGGGTGAAGTCGATGTAAGACAACGATTGATAGATAGCTCGCAGAAAAGCCTGCCAATATCTTGCCTGTTATCTGCTCCTGTGTCTTCAGAATAATAGAATGTTGGGAAACGTTGTTCTTGAAATGGAGCACCAGCGGGAATATGGCATTGTGCGGTTTATAAGAGCAATTTTAAAACCTCTGTTATCCATTTTATTTCAGAATAATTCGGATTCCATGATAATTGATTGTTATTTGACACATTCCGTCTTTAAACTAAAGTTGAAAAGATAGAATCAAACTGAAAATTTCAGTACCATAGCCCGGATTTTAACCACGGATCGCCTCCTTCCCGTGCTCTACCAAATGAGCTACTATGGCAGCATGCCAGTACGAAACTATTAGGCAAATCAAATATAAACGAGACTTTTTTATTTGATGTAACAAAATAACAAAGTACATACTGTGGCGTGTTAATTTTGATATTACCAGACGCACTGTTGTGTTGTATTGTTGCAACCAGACGTAGCATTATTGGGTCTCCTTAGTTATATTTCGGCTTATTCGGTCTTTCCTTTTGGCGCAGACCACGCCAAAGGGAGGGACCCCTTTTTAAATTATCTGGTGTGACGTCTGGCTTTAGCTAGACATGGTTGGTAGCGGCAAGGTAGCGTCACTCGAGAGTAGGTGGTCGTTGGTCAAGACGCGTATGTAGCTGGTCTCCGGCTCGAGGCATCTCGCTCCATCCTGTTTCCTTTGTGCATTATGTAGAGAAGCCAAACGTTTGTTAATAAATCCCAGGTAATGTGCGTTATGTAATGTTTTTGTGTAATATAAAATCCACGCCTTCCCCTTAATTACACACCAGGTCCCGTACTTCTAGCTGCTACCGAGTTGCGCCCCGCATGTGCGTGTTGGACTGATCTAAATTGATCATTTTCTGGTAACCTTTTCGGCCTACACCACAACATGTAACGGTATCACTGATCTACATAATCTCTTGATTTGAAAAACACTTAGCCAGGGTCGGACCTGGCGTTGACACGGAGAGAAATGACTTCTCTTATTGACTAGTCACGTCGTTTGCTGCGTTAAGCAAGTCTAACCTCACTCAAACGGTCACAGTAATATGCCGCATTGATGGTGCGATGGTCAAATGTCGGTCGTCTTCAAGACGGTCACGAAGGACTTCAATGTTCTTCTGTAATGCTTATCAATGCCTCTCATTTTCGATCATGCCTTTCCTTGAAAGCCTTATGCCAAGCAAACACACGAGCTCTTGAAAGTATAGATCACCGAACTGTGCTGCCAGTCTCTGCAAAATTTCTGCCGGTTTCACGCCTTCACCAGCAAGGAATTTGATGAGATGATGCGTTGTACAGTGGAAGTATTGCCTCTTGCTCAGACCTCTAGAGCAAACTAACAGTGGAGTCTGCGGAGGCCTACAATTACTCAACCCGAATCCTAACATCCCCATCCAAACAGAAGTCGCAGCGTGCACCATTTAAAATTACGCGCTCAGAACAAACATTCTCGTTTATATTTGATTCACCCCTATATTTTCAACTGATTTGCAGTTTCTGGGTAAATCACAAGAAGACTTCTCGAAAGATGACGTACCCCATTGGCGTCTTGCAATCTCGTCCCAGTTAACCACTAATAAATTAAACATGGTTACTAGATATAATTTTTTAGGAAGAATTAAACTTAAGAATCGATGTTATATTTTATAGTGCTTCTATAAATGTATTTATTTATTTAACAAATGATTATATCACAAATAATTACACACACTAAGGAAATAAAAAGAATTATGCCATCGGGCAACTTCCAAACGCAGAATCGTGAGGTCCTCAGGTTGTAACCTCGCTGTCCTTGAGGTATAATATAATATTTGCTACTTAAATGACTATTTTATAAAGTTTTTTGCACATATTAGTTTCCATTTGATGACACACAATGCCTATAAAGTGAATCTTTAGGCATTCACGCTGTTGCAGCTTTGATAAACACTAATTAATCGCATAACGTGGTATCGTAGCAAGCTCTACTTTATAGAAGCAAAACCTGAGTTTAAAAGAACACATATAAGAAGAATAGAAACGTCGGAAATACGGTTCTTAAGATCGCTCTTGGGGTTGAGTCTGAGGGACAGGGTAAGAAGCCAGGATATAAGACAAGAATGTGGTTGAAGAGATTAAAACAGATAAAAAAAATGGTACAGTCATGTTAGAAGGACGCCTCATGACCGCCCACCGCATTAGTTTATTCTCCTAAGGGAAAACGAGATGTGGAACGGCCAAAGAAAAGATGGCACAAAATTTCTATTAAATTCCTTTGATGATTGAACGAGTTATAAAAGCCCAATCCTTGAATTTGGAAGAGTAACACTAACGTAATGTGAAATTGTTTTTGATATAGGATTGGTTGAGGGTGTGACGTAAAGTTTGATGTGAATGATGTGTCGCATATGACCTATTCGGTTAAAGGTCGTTAAGTTATACAAAAATGTTCTGATGTTTTACATTCAAAGACTTTCTCTACCCATTCTTCAACAAACTATTATTTCAAACCGTATTCTTCTAACTACTTCATGTTAATCGAGATAAACATATTTTGTATAAATGGCTTTATTACATATTTCCTTGTAGGTACAACGGGAATAGAGAAATACAGTAGGCTTAAGAGATAGTGAAATCTGTAAGAGCTGGTCACTATGTGATGGCTTTGAAATTCCATTCTCTTTGCATGACCAAGGGAGAAAACAAAAGTATAAGTCCTTAAATCAATAACAAGAAATATCTCAGAAATGGTTAACGCCAAACAAAATTTGTTTGATATAAATTGTGTGCTTTAACGATATATGTAAACATGTATATCAAATTCCTTGTCTATCTCTTACAGTTTACTATTAATGCAAAAGTCATTCAGAAGATAACTTTAGAGGCTATTTCCATAAAATTCAAGGTATACATTACATTTGTCATTAAAATATCTTGAACATATGACATTTTAATAAAAATCATTAGCCATTTAGAAAAACAAAATGTGCGGAAAACGTTCTATGTAAAGGATAGTTAGTGGTCAGGGAATTTTCTTGAAAATCTTCGTGTTATATCCTTGGAAGATGCCGCAATTAAATACCAAGTTTGGTATTTTACCGACTATTCGTTTTTGAGTCGTACACACACAGAAATACATACGAACCTTTTTCTAAAAATTCTTTTTTGGGTTCAGGGCGGCTGAAAACATGTATTTTCAATGAACTCTTGACATAGACTTTTTGGATGGAATACAATATTCCCCTACTTACTGTACGTAGTAGAGAAAATGAAAAATATGATATAGGTTATTAGGGATTTCAAAGGTGTTTCGCAGAAAAAAGCTTCTATTAGTTTGATCAAAGTATAGGTGGACAGAAGAAAATGTGAGACTGAAATAGGAGGCACCCCAAACTGTAAAGGAAGAAGAAAAGTACGTTGTAAGCAGTTAATAGTCGAAGATAATCCTCATTTAGCTTATGAATATCAAAGGAGGAAGGATGACTGTTTTATTTCGTTTAACTGTTTACTTACAGCTTTACATTCATTTGTATCGCTGTCAAAACCGCGCTCAAGGAATTTGTAACTAATAAGGATGATTTAATATGTTTTCTTCCATCCCAAAAAGAAAGTGAACAGAAATAGGCATCAGAACCATTAAGAGTGCAGCATTTCTTAACGGTAGCTGCTTAGCTTATTAAACCTTTAAATCTAAAATACAGGGTGATTTATGAAGAACGGACACACCTTTTTCTTTAATTATGCTGTTCGAAATTCACTCAATACCTCAATTTTAGAACCAAATTAAGTAGAATGTTCTGGAGTTTCGATTGCCTGTCACTAGATGCGCAGATGTTCATGTTTTATTCGCAATTGTCAGCTTTATTGTCGGAAACTGTTTTTGAGATTTTGTTCCAATCAACGTGAAAATGGAGTACACATTAAATGACGGACTTTTCCTTGTAAAGCAATGCTTGATTACGAATTCAATTACCACTACTCAAATGGCATACCACAGAGAATTTGGTAAACAAATTGGAAACAACTGGATCTCTGGTGAGCGAAAAAGGCAAAACTTGTTCATCTAGGCTTCCCACGATTGTTGTTGACGTAAGAGCACGACTGGATCAGTCACCCAAAACTCATTAAGTCGTTTGTCGCAGGAGACAGGTGTCTACTCAATGTCTACTCAATGTGTCAGAGAGCTGTAAAAAGTGCAGGCCTAAAGCCGTATAGGATTACGGTTGTCCATCAGTTACAGGAACCAGATAAGGATAGACTGAATTATTGTCGTTGGTTTCAGGCATTTATTGTGCAAAATCCTGCCATATTGTCCGTCACATGGTTCGCAGATGAAGCATGGTTCCATTTATGCGATTATGTGAACCCAAATAATTCATGCTATTGGGTTAGCGAAAATCCACATGTTATTCATAAAGCACTTATGCACCCGGTTAAAATTGGAATTTGGTGCGCGATATCCGCACAGAGAATAGTGGGACCAATTTGTTTGAAAACAGTGTGAACATTACAGAGTACCAACGGATTTTCATGCAGTTTACTGAGCAACTAGACATGTAGAGCTGAGTCAAGGATATTTTCAGCAGGACGGCGCTACATGCCTTACATAAAATGAATCCATGGAACTAGTTGCAAGTTTCTTTGACGACCGGATAATTTCCAAGAAGCTGTGGCCACCGAGACGTCCATTTGACATCACCGAACTTCCTTCTATGGGGTTACTTAAAACACAGGTTTATATCACACGTCCCAAGACAACGGGCGATCTGAAGCACAACATTACACAGGAGATTCAAGCTATTGACAACAGAGTCCTCCAACGAGTGGCCAGTAACATGGGACGACGTGTTGAGTTGCGCCTTATGCAGGATGGAGAACATCTTCAACATTTGCTATAAAGGTAATTAATCTCCCAATATTCCTCTCCATTTCAGGTTTAATAAATTGTCTCTAGTTTAACTCGTTTTTAAACAGTTAAATAAATGTGTCAGTTCTTCATAAATCACCCTGTATGATGTAAACATGTAGAACAAGTAGAAAACTGCCGTGATAATTAACGACTCTAAAATAAAGACAAATAGCTTTCCATTCATTGTCATGTTAAACCCTGATCTAGTTACTGGTGTTACTGCAACAGCATATAGACCCAACAAGGTCAGCGAGAATAAGCTTCTACTAATAGCCTACTTTCCAAGTATGGTGTGCACATGCACTCAGCGATGCTTCAATTCATTGCAAATTCCCATAGGGCAGAGTTACTCAAACTGCACGGAGTGTCTCAATGGGGAAGCACGAAAACTTCTTCCCAGGTTTAGGTTATGTTAATATTTGTATTTAAGATAAACACATTTCAGAATGTTTGTTGATCTAAGAGCTGAGCACACATGTCTTCTTGTCATTGTAACTCACTTTGATTATCCGTGGTAATGTTATCTCCCCGTTTTTGAGCTGAGATAGAAGAATGTTTTATGTCAATGCAGAACAATTAACATTTCTTTCGTCCAGAAGTTGCCATATTTTTATTTTCTCTGCCACCTACCTTTAGTAGGTAAGAGAAAGGATTCTACTCCACCTAACAATTCGATGTCGGGATTTTATCGGAAATACATATTTTGAGACCAGCTGAATCGAAAAAAAATCTGATGGGTTACACTCACATGACTTTCTCTACTCTTGTAGGAACTATTTTTACAAACGCTTATTCCCCATATGCTTCATGTTAATCGAGATGTGAATCTTATTGCTAATTTTCTTGTAGATGCAAGGGGAATATGGTAGGCTTTAAGCGATAGTAAAATATTTTAATAGCTAGTTGCTATGTGGAACTTTACATTCTCATTGCATGTCCAGGTCATAAAAAATGAATAATGAATTCCCATTTGAGAAAAAGTAAAACTATTGGAAAATTCAAACAAATAACAAGGAATATCTCGGAAATGGTTCACTAACAAAAAAATGTATATGACATAAATTGTGTATTTTAACGCGATATACATTTTTTGTGCTGTAAAATTTTATCTATCTGTTATGGTTTACCAGTTATGCAAAAGTCGTTCACAATAAAAATACTTTTGGAGACATTCCCAGAAAATTCGAGATATACATTTCATTTGTCATGAAAATATCTTAAACATATGATATTTTAATAAAAATCGTTAGTCATTTTTTAGAAAATTAAAATTTTCGAAACATTTTCCATATAAAGGTTAGTCTGAGGTGGGGGGATTTTCTTGTAAACCTTGGTGTCGCATCTCTGGAAGATACTGAACCTAAATACCAAGTTTGGTATTTATCCAACTATTCGTTTCTGAGTTATGCTGTTCACAGACACACAGACACACATACACGGACATGTTTCCAAAAATGCTTTTTTTTGGATTCAGGAGGCCTCAAAACATGTATTTTCGGTGAAATCTCGGTATCGAATTTTTGGGTGGAATGCAATACTTCCCCTACTTACTATACGTAGTAGAGAAAGTAAAAAATAGAGGAAGGTATTTGTGTGTAGGTGTGTGTTTGTGAACAGCATAACCCTAAAACGAAATCTCCGATGAGTACCAACCTTGGTATTTAGGTTCAGGATCTTCCGAAGATGCAACACGAAGACTTTCAAGAAAATCCCCACCCCAAACTACTCTTTAGATGAAGGATTTTTCGAAATTTTTGATTTTATGAAAAATGCCTCTAATGATTTGTTTAAAATACTTACATGAAAAATAAAATGTATATCTTGAATTTCAGAAAAAGCCCCTGTATTCGGAAGTAATTTTGCATAATAACTGGTAAACCCTAAGGATAAACGAAACCCCACTACGTAAAGAATCTTTAAAAGATGCAATATGTTTCAAACAACGGCTTCAGCCATTACTAAGATATCCGTCGTTATTGGCTTGAATTGTTCAGTACTTTCACTTTTGTCAGCATTACAGCGACCCGATTTTTAAACATCTGACTGCCTATTGAATATCATCTTATCTTTCTTTTGCCTACAATGAAATGTTAATGCAACTAATTCTGCAAAGGTTTGTCTCGATTAATATGAAATAGATATAAAAAATAAGCTTTCATAGGGATAGTTCGTAGGATTTATATAAATATAAAGACAGTGATCAGAGAAAGTCATGCAAATGTAAGCAATTAGATTTTTCTGGTATTTTTCATTAATTAAATGCTTTGCACGTATCTCTACAAAATAACGACTAACGACCTTCTACAGTTATCAGAACAATGGACCATTCAAGCGAAAATTTTATTGATGTGGAACAGAACTCTGTTGAACGATTTCTTGCAAATGATCATATAAAAATTAATTGAAGAAACCAAATATGTATTGTTCATATCCACATTGAAAGCTAGATCCCATGGTTACACAACACCGTTTGATCGAGGGTCCCTTCAACTCATACAGAACGCCAAATTTGAACACAATAAATGAATTGAGTTTTATTTATGGACGCTCTTTAACTACTATGGTTCTTACCGTCCCATTCTATACCGTCCCATTAACAACACAGTTAACGTGTTTCTGTCTTCAACATTATGAGTTTTAGACTCCGTAAAGGTTTGAGTAAGAAAGCCTTGCTCATTCTGTTCCTTCTACAATGTGTAAGGAAAAACACTCCAGAATTGGTGATCAAGTCTAAACAAAAATAAATACTAAATCTACAATTTGAGAATATGAGCCTTCCATTCCAAATAAGAAACTAAATCTAATAAGTATGGATTGCCAAGAAAACTCGTACATCCCATTGACATAACTGAACATCATTATGCCTGTTATTAACATTTCCAAGCTTTCCCAGGCCATGCAAATGTTTCATTTCCCATTTGTTTGTTATTGTTGAGTGAAATGATATACATTAAAATAAAATAGGTATTTAACCTTATCATTCCATTGCTTGGGTGTGTATCGGCAATAAATATATGTAACAGATGTATTTGAATTCACGATCTTAAATTAATGTTTCGAAGCTCAGAAATCCCGGAAGAGTTAAGTTTGAAATTCCGTTATATAGGAATAAAGCAGAGAGTAACACAATAAAACGTCTGTCAAAGGTACTGCTATTCTAGTCATTAGAGAGCTTCTGCCATAATGCGGTTCTGGTAACGTAGACCCCGAGGTCAGGTGATCAAATACTTACAATAGCAACCTTGCCATTAGAGCTCAGTTTTATTTTTTCATCCAAGTAACGATTGGGAAAGAAATAAAAAGAGCATATCTTCTCAACATAGTAGGAGAATTCAATATATTTTGCCTCCTGGTCTGTTACCTATTTATTAAATGATGGTAATGAAATATGTTACAACCAAAAGGAAGTTCGAAGTTCCCAGTTTTGTTTGATGTATTGATTTTTTAGGTGATAGCACTGACGTCGAAGCATGAACAAGCAAAGTTTCTGTTAATATTGGACGTACGGTCATAACACATGCAGTAGTAGAACTGTCTGACGCTGGAAGGTGTTCCACCTATCAATATACACCGTCAAATGAGTGTTGTTTATGGGTAAGCGTGTGTTGGCGTCAGCACAGTCAGGAGATGGGTGTACATGGAAGACCCAAGCACTACAATGGACGCCCGCTATCTGCATTCCAGAGCAGGTGACATGTGTTGACGTGTTGATTCGTGATGGTCATCTTATTAAGCAGGCGGTAATTGTGGATATTCTTGGCATATGGCTTGGAACAGTCAATTACGTTGTACTTGGCGTCCACATGGTATGTCCACTTGGACGTCTCGTCAACTCACATTCGATGAAACAAGCCTACTGGACGCGTCTCAGCAAAATTTGGCGCGTTATGAAGCATGGGATGATGAAGTATTCAATAGAATGTTAATTGAATGCGTCATGGGTTTATCACTACTACCAGAGACAAAACGGCAGAGCACGGGATACAGGTATACGAGCTCCTCCCGTTCAAAGGAGTTCAAGATAAAGCCATTAGTTGGCAGTGATGGTCACCAACTTTTGGGATCGGTATGATTCTGATTAAATTTCTGGGACGTGAGACACAACTGCCAGCTGATTACTTCATACAAACTCTGAAGCATTTGCGTGTACGTCTGCGTAGAGTTCGCCAGAAAAATAAATAGGGATCATTCAACAAGACAACGCTCGACTTCGCACAAGTTGGTAGACAATCCTCGCGTGGAGAAACTGCAATGCCGCGATGTTAAGTCTCTCCCGCCATACAGTCCGAACCTAGCCACTTGTGTCTTCCGGCTATTCCTGAAATTGAAGGGACGTCTGAAGGGCACGCGCTTTGCTTCCGACGAAGAGGTCGCCAATGGAGTGCATTGATGGTGTCGCCAAGGGCCGGCCTCATTCTACTCCGACGGCATACAATAGTGTATCGATGCTCGTGGGTGACTATATCGAAGTATGAATTACTCCTCGGAAAGCGGACATGTCAAATTTTCTTTTATTGTAACGTCTTTGATTTTCATAGATTAATATTTGAGGCAGTACTTTTAACACTTAAATGATTTTAGTCAAATTATATAAAAAACTATAACAGCAGCCCGCCTTAAAGCAATATGTGTATGTAACAATATGTAAAAAGTGTATATTACAGTCACTGTATATATTTATATTATTGTATACATGTGTAATAATGTTATCTGAATGTGTTACGTAATTTAATAATGTAGAACCTGTGAGAATAATAGGTTAAAGGTTGCTAACAATGAGGTAACAATGAGGTAACTTTCAGACAATAATGGAAATTTTGAGACAGTTTAAAAATAGCCAATCAACAACCAGAAAAAGCTTTAGTTAAATGAAGGTATGCTATTGGATTAGGACTAGCCAATCAGAAACTGAAATATAGCAAAATTTACTAAATTAGAGTTCAGTTGCTTGTAGATAGTGTTCCTAAACGGACGCGAGATACGTCCTTGCGAAATTTAATACGTATTTTGTGTGGGACAAAAATAGTTTACGTGTTAAAAAGTGCAAGTAATTAATAAAAAAATCTCACAGCTCTCTCTATATCAGTGAAGTGTTATTTAAATCGTGTCAAGCATTAATAAAAGGAGTAAAGTAAAAATTATAATCTGTGTAAGCCTACATTTTTCAGTCGCACCACAACCCTGCAAAGAGAAACATGTATCTAACAATAATACTGACGCAGCCGAGGCAAACATAAATACACAATATTTAAAGAAACAGTCAAATTACAAAGTTAATATTTTTTTAAACTTGGGGCGAAGGCTATCGGAAACTTTTTACCATACTTGCAGTTGCAACTACTTCAAGTTCGGCTCCCCAACAGTTGAACTACAATACAACTCCTTCAATACCACCTATTTCAAATTGACGCCCAAAAACGTGAGGCAAATAACAACTTCATACTTAGGTTTACAGGCTAGGAGACAAATATATTGAACCCCCTCGTGGATTCATTACTATTACTAGAGTGTTGTTTTAAAGCATTTGTATGCAAATCAAATCTTATTTTAAGCACATGTGTACGATATAAGTATTTGAAATTAACCTATGCCTTGTAAAAACAAATGTACAGGAATTTTCTTCTCTACGCTTAGGGCCGTTTGGAGATCTGCCAGGGTCATGCGTGCAATTTAAACACATTTGGCAATATCTTCAGACTGGTAGCGGCAGTAGATGTTACAAGAAGTCTTGTATAATTCATTACTGTCAGTGCAGTTAAAGAACAGCCATTTATTATCTCTAAGCATGTTAAGAATGCTATATCTTTTCTCTAAGTTAAACAAGACGGACGCTAAGTATTCCCCACTTTGTTTTAACTTGCATCTTATTCCCTTTAAAACCTAATACCCGCATTACTGAACGCTAATTTGTTATTCGACATATCTTCTTGGAAATATTTCCAAATTACGCAATGTAAAGGGTTGGCGATTTAATGTGTACGATATCTCCAAAAATAAGAGTTGTAGAAAGGCAAAATATTTTGAAAATAATGTCACTGAAAATGATGCTAGCGAATCAACAAAACATCAAACCATCTGATATCTTGCTTTTTACTTTCTCTACTACGTATAGTAAGTAGGGGAAGTATTGCATTCCACCCAAAAATTCGATACCAAGATTTCACCGGAAATACATGTTTTGAGACCCCCTGAATCCAAATAAGTGCATTTTCGGAAACATGTCCGTGTGTGTCTGTCTGTGAACAGCATAACTCAAAAACAAAAGTCGGATAAATACCAATTTGGTATTTGACTTTAGCATTTTCCAAGGATGCGGCAAAACGATATTCAAGAAAATCTCACAACCCCAACTACCCCTTACACGGAATATTTTTCGAAAATTTTAATTTTCTAAAAATGGCTCTAAGGATTTTGATTAAAATACCATGTATGAAATATATTTAGATTACAAATAAAATGTATACGTAGAACTTTCTGGAAATAGCCTTTCAAGTCCTCTTCATCTGGAGGGAATTTTGTATAAACATGTATATCTGATAAACGTTAAGTGACGGACGAAAAAGTACCATACAAAAAATGTAAATTCTTTAAAATACACAATTTACTTAAAATAAGTTCTTTGTGACATAAGTAATTTCTGAGATGTCCGTTATTAAAGGTGCGAATTGTTCAATACCTGTCATTCTTTTAAAATTCCACCGATTTTCAGTTTCATGATTGCATGGAAACAGTATGAAATTTTAAACGCTTTAGTATAAATATGTGTTACACTCACATGACTTTCCCTACTCTTGTACAAACTATTTTCACAAACGCTTATTCTCCATGTGCTCATGTTAATCGATATAAAATTTGCTAATTCTCTTGTAGCTGTAAGGAGAATATGATAGGCTTTAAGCGATGGTGGAATGTTTTAAGAGCTGGTTGCTATGTGGAACATTCTATTCTCTTTGCATATCCAGGACATAAAATAAAAGATGAATAACGACTGCCTATTTGAGAAAAAGTATAAGTATTGGGAAATTTAAGGGAATAACAAGGAATATCTTGGAAATGGTTTACTGAAAAAAATGTATATGACATAAATTGTGTATTTTAACGATATCTACATATTTTGTACAGTAAAAGTTTATTTATCTCTTACGGTTCACCGGTTATGCAAAATTCATTTAGAATGAAGTCAACTTTTGGGAACATTCCCAGAAAATTCAAGATAAACATTTTATTTGCCATGAAAGTATCTTAAACATATGATATTTTAATCAAAATGTTTGGAGTCATTTTTGAGAAAATCAAAATTTGCGAAAAATGTTCCATGTAAAGGTTAGTTTGGAATGGGGGGATTTTCTTGAAAATCTTCGTGTCGCATTTTTGCAAGATATTGAACGTAAATACCAAGCTTGGTATTTATCCAAACAGACAGATAGACACGCACATACAAATAGTTTTCTAAAAATGTATTTTTTTTGGATTCAGGGCACCTCAAAACATGTATTTCTGGTGAATTCTCGATATCGAATTTTTGAGTGGAATGCAATACTTCCTCTACTTACTATACGCAGTAAAAAAATTAAAAATATTTTGTATACACACTAATAAATGAAAGTCATGTGCATGTATCACATCGGCTTTTTTAACGTCATTTCTCTTATTTCAAGAAGAGGTTCTAAACTAATCTCTTTTAGTTTCAGGAATAAATATTGATATGTTACAAATTCTAGCGCTGCTTAAGGAGTAGTATGAGGCAGTATTATTTAACACTTAAATAATATCAATCTAATTATATAATATAAAATATAATAACAGCCCGCCTTAAAGCAATATGTGTATAATATAATAAAGTGTATGTAACAGTAATTGTATTATGTTTATATTATTATGTACATGTATAATAATGTTATGCGAATGTTTACGTAGTTTAACAATGTAGGAGCTGTGAGAATAGAAGCAAGCTGCCTTCCGTAGTAAACTGAATTAAAAAGTAAAAGTCGAAAATTGCTAACAATGAGGTAAACTTAAGACAACAATAAATTAGAAAGTTTAATAATGCTACTAATAATTCTTGGAACATTAATGTAATATTTAAAACAGTTTATATATAGTCAATCAAATACTAGAAAAACCTTACGTTAAATAAAAGTATTTTGTTGGAGTAAGCTTAGCGAACCAGAGACTTGAAAAAGAGTAAATATACAAATTCAGGCGGTAGACGCTACAAAATTGCGTACCCGATCGGTTCAGTGTGGGACATGAAAATTTATTGCGGTGAGAATAATATAAAGTTTGCCTGTTAAAAAGTGCAAATAACAATAATCTCACAGCTCTACAGTAGGGTATATCAGTGATGTGTTATTTAATCGTGTGAAGGATTACTTAACAAAGTAGAATACAATTATAATTTCTGTAAGCCTTGTTTTTTAGTCGTGCCAGCCCTGCTAAGAGATATGTGCTTTACAAATTACTAATGACGCAGCCAAGGTATACATACATATATGATATTTAAACAAACCTTAAAATACAAAGTTGATTTTTAAACGTGGGGCGAAGGCCATCGGAAAAGCAAACGTGGGGCGAAGGCCACCGGAAAGTTTGTAGCGTACGTGGGGGTGAACACTCCAAGAAACATATCTCCTGCAATACGTGGGGCAGCAACACTCTCAAGTTTATGCCACAGTTGTTAAAAGTGGTTTTACTCCTCGTATCGCAATCTACTATTAGAAATAGGTAGGTGATACAAAAATGTCCCTGAATGTTACGTCAATAGCCATGGAAACGCCAGAAGCTACGATATGAACGCTTTATGAAGTGTCATTGTGATGCTGAGTGAGAGATGTGTGATGAACTTTCTGCTTTCTTGCATATGAGACATGTTCGTAATATTGTCTTTGTTCTCAAGTCATTAGCGGGGATTACGTTGTTCAGTGCATTTCTGCTTACTGCACTATTTGTTTTGTTTGCTTTCTTGCGATGCGGTGGAGGCAATTGAAAGCAATGACTGAGAACAGCGCTATCAAGTAGGGGAAAAATAAGTAATTAGACACGACTGCATTTTATGGAAAAGTTGGTACTTACAGTAAAGAGTCATGAATGTTACATATGGATAAAAGCTTTAACGTATAAGTAATAGTGAATTGCAGTGAAGTTTCGAGATGCCTAAACAGATTCGGGGCGTGAGAAATCTTTATATTCGTGTTACGTTTTATAATTTTCTTGTTACTTTTCGTTTATTGTTGCAAGTAATCATTGTAATATTAATACCTTTGTCTGCAGTAGCTACTACGGTAGCATAAGTGCTACTGTATCACTGGTATTTGTAACAGGTTGAATTATAGCGCACGAATGGAATAGTTATATATTTTCATGTTCACTCAATATTTATTAGTACATAATCCTAAATTAAAGGTAAATAATCCGAATTTTTCATTGAATTCATATGAAATTTAATGAATCCTAGTATTGCAGCTATAATTCCTCTATACCAAACGGGATGGCTTAGGGGTAACTTCTGCGACCCGCATTCGGGACGTCTGTGTCGATGCCCGCGGACGCCCTTACTTCCCTGAATTTCCTGTCCCTCCAGTTCCCCTCCATTCTCATTTCACTTCACCTTTCATATGCTTGGTCTGTTTCAGTGTTGAAAGTGTCGGTGGGAGTCTCGGGTTGCATAGGAGGGGAAAAGGATGCTCTATGTAACCCTTCTCCCCGGAATGGGCGCAGTCTCCGAGTCTTGGGCCACCCAGTGGGATGTGCAAAGCTGCAGTGGGGAGGGGATCCGCTTGCACCAGCTGTCATCCTGGGAGTTTCAGTCTGTAAAAGGTAGGAATTTTGCCCTCTGCCCTGTCGTGTCTCCTGCTCCGACCGCCCTCTGTCTCCTCTCACCTCACCCCCCTCCCTGGGGCACCCCGTCAAGCGCTTAGGTATAAAAGATCTTGTAGATTGAGTTTCCAAGTTCCCCTCCGTACCTAGTTCTACTCTTAATTCCTTTATTCTTAAGAAGTTTTATTTTCGCGAACCATTGCTTTTGGTGGGTAATTAGTAAAGGTCAGGAGTTTGTGGGCAGCAAATACACATTGACTTTACAGCAAGCATAGATGGACATACAACTAAGGGCAGTGCAAGAAGAAGTGCAGTACCAAGTTGCAAATATCGAAGGGCATAACAATAATGGAAGAGGTGCCACGAAAATTAACGAAGGACTTTGCACACAGAGGATAAAGAATAAATGGCAAAACATTCTACAGACAAAAAAGGGATATTTACATTATTTGTAACATGAATAATACAAAATCATCAGACGATAGCATGGTATAGGTAATTGACATATGCACGTTAACTTCCTGTGACGTCGAAAGAAGCTTCTCGCAGTTCAAGAACTGTTTAAGTGATCGACGCCGACGTTTGACATTCGACAATTTTAAGAATGTCTATAGTAGTTCAGTGCAATTGGGCTTGTGATGGCTCTGGAGCTATAGATGAATCATAAGGGCAAGTTTCTTGTTCTAACTTTA
Organism: Deroplatys truncata; assembly: GCA_030765065.1. Lineage (NCBI taxonomy): Eukaryota > Metazoa > Arthropoda > Insecta > Mantodea > Mantidae > Deroplatys > Deroplatys truncata. Next base: position 202,297,225 of record CM060984.1, on the reverse strand, counting down.
TTAATGTTCCAACATATCCTTAATATTTTTATATTCTCATCTGCCAGACCTTAACGGAGTGCGCTTCGCGTGGTTTGTCTATGTCTGAAGTCAACACACACACTGGGCATGCAGCTGTATAACGTCTATACACACGCAAACTAACGACAAACAGCACTAATCCCTCATATTTAGTAATCATTATTAAGCAAGGATAAATTACTAGTAGCGTTTTTTCTATTTTTAGGTTTAAAAGATTAAAGTCTATAAATTCCATTTCATTTTCTAATAGAGTCAACTGAAAAACTCAATGTCACAGCCGGGATTTCAACACGGTTCTCCCGCTCTCCGTGCGGTTGCTTTAAGCATTAAGCTACTGTGACAACATGCCGGTGGGACATTGAAGTCCCCAACTGACTCAAGTTGGTTCCCAGACAGGCCACCAAGGCATCTCACTTGAGATGACAATCTTAGTGGCGACCTGCAATCGCAAGTACTGCAAGCTGTGTGTTTCTTAAGGTTTTACTTTATTATTATTGTTATTATTATATAATTAATTTAATTAATTATAATTTTTACAGATCTTAGCCGGTCTTGACAAGTTTTTAATATTGCAATATTATTCGATACCATTGCCACCATATTTTAATAATCCTCAAATATGAAAATTTTTCTTTATTTCCTTTGTATGTTGGAATTAAGATCGTTACCAGGGTATGTTAAATAATTGTATAAGGAGAGAATTGTATCCAAACTGACATTAGAAATCAATCATCCCAATATTTTATAATTAACAACTCAGAATATTATTTTTGTCGTTGGTCGCAGTCTATACGTCTTTTTCAAAATGGCTAGCTTGGTGGTTTGAGTGTTGAGAATTTAAATATTCACCAGTTTTACTCTATTTCGTTGTATAGTTAAGGGTTTCTGCATTATATGAGAACTATGTAGCTTTTGTGTTATTAAATAATAGTGATGGGACGATACCACTATTTCTTGATACTCGATACTCGATACCGATACTGATTTTTGAGCACCGATACTCGATACTGAATTTACAAAAACTATAAAGGCGATAGCTTCTTCACTGAATTATGTTCCTATTGATAGCTTTCTGTGTATAAACGCATGTAAGCAATTTTGTATTGTATCTATACTAATTCCGAAATTGTTCCTCTATGAGCTTCTCCAATTGTCAGGAATTTTTTATCTTTATAATTCCCCAGGCTATATATCCCCTATTGTTAATCAGAGCTAATAATAATAATAATAATAATAAAGCTTTATTTGCTTCCCTTTTGCTGAAAACTTTCCTTAAAAGATTTTCTACCCATAGAAGAACAAATACTAGCAACTATTTATTCTACAATCTTGAAAATATAAACAATAGTTCAGCTACTTAGAAAAAACCCTTGGAAGGGGTAACTCATCTGGTCATGTATTCCCCCTCTCTAACTGCCTTGGTCGGGCATGTCTTTCGGGCATGTAATCGCAAATTTCCTAGTGTGCATATACGAAAATGCTTTGCTTGTACCGTGCAGGCTCCATTTACATCAAGGATGGCGAAAATGCCTTTCTTCCTCGAGTCATCAAATATGCAACACGCACTACACCACTCACCAACATATGGAAAACAAAAGAATAGACAGAAAAGGAGTGGCGGCTGCGAGTCACGTTGCCTCGCGAGTCCCATTTTCGCTACCACTCTCACTATAGCATTAGAAGGTAGACATACCGTCACTGCCGATTGGTACACAAATGTCTGTATACCGCAAAGTTTTTAAACACTTTGTGCAAAATGCCAAACGGATAAATGATATTACATAATGACAACGTTGAAACTGGTTATCGAGACCCAGGAGAAATAATAATAATAATAATAATAATAATAATAATAATAATAATAATAATATACGATCGAACATGACAAAAATGTGCTGAATTCATATTAGGAATGGGTTTTGTAGGAAAGACAGAAAAACAAGTTTTGTTTTCCTCGAAGCAGATGTATTTACCTGCTATGGGCAACAACAAGCCTACCGGAAGTTTCGGTTTTGTACTTTTGGCTCGGACGTGTAGTTAACAACGGTTTCAAAGCTTAGCAGGGTCAGAAAGTATACGTGCCTTATCTACGATCTAAGAATATTCGTGGGAAGATTTTAAGACTCAAAATAAGCTGTAAGAAGCAGATGTGAAAGTGTCAAGTGGGGGTAGCCAATAATAAAATCATGAAACAATATGATAGCCAATCAAAAGATCGCGTATGCATCACATGATAAGTTTGAACTTAAAACGGAACGAAACATAAGAAAGGTGGGGGAAAATTCTAAGTTTGGCGAAAGGCGTGAAAGAGGAAAAGAAACGCCGAGACACATTCCGGTTTAAACTAACTACGAGGACGGTCGACGAAACAAAATTAGAAGAAAATAATCAGAAAATTTATAGTGTAAAAATGAAGTTGTGAAATCTAGGCAATTCGAGGGCTAGTCGGAGAAACACATAAGTAGCGACTTCGAAAGTGATAAGAATAACAGTGGTTTCGACGACGAAGGTGGCGGGTCGACGGATAGGAATCTTCGTAACCAAATAAAGAAATAACTCAAACTTCGCCGGCAGTATTATTAATATCATCAAGGCAGTGTCAACACCCCTGAAAACCAGAACCTCAGCTCTACCAAAACAAATTCCAAATCCCTGCCATCCAACCATCGAACCCGGGGCTCTGAGTCCCCTGAAGCAACTGCCAGGAACAACACAGATGTGTCAGAGGTCAGCGTCAACGTATACAGGTAAAATTTACAACTGAATATCTGGATACCCTAAAGGTCAGCACCATGGACCTACACCATACAGCTCTGACTTAGCACCTTCTTATTTGATTTTATTTCCAAAAATTAAAGACTTAATGCGTGGAACCATGCATGGAACATCATAAAAACCGGGTTTCTGAAGTGTCCCAGAAAGGGTGGCATCATTGCTTTAAGGACTGGTTTCATCGATTGGAGAATATTTTGAAAAAAAAATCTGATGTGTTACACTCACATGACTTTCTCTACTCTTGTAAAACTATTTTTACAAACGCTTATTCTTCATATGCTTCATGTTAATCGAGATAAACATTTGCAGACTCTATCTTATTGCTAATTTTCTTGTAGATGTAAGAGGAATATATATTTACAAGGGCAATATAGAAATACAGTAGCCTTTAAGCACATACACTCTCTTAATAGCTGGTTCCTAGGTGCAGCACCATTCACTTTACCACAGATTAATACTTTTTGCATATCCAAGACAAAAAAATAAGTATTCCCATTTAAGAAAATAAGTATTGAAAAATTTAAGAAATAACAAGCAATATCTCAAAAATTGGTTCACTCAACAACAAAAAAAATTTGTATGACATAAATTGTGTATTTTAACGCGATCTACATTTTTTGTGTAGTAAAATTTTGTCTATCTCTTATGGTTTACCAGTTATGCAAAAGTCGTTCACAATGAAGAATACTTTTGGAGACATTCCCAGAAAATTCAAGATATACATTTTATTTGTCATGAAAATATGTTAAACATATGATATTTTAATCAAAATCGTTAGAGCCATTTTTGAGAAAATTAAACTTTTCTAAATATGTTCCATGTAAAGGGTAATCTGGGGTGGGGGGATTTTCTTGAAAACCTTCGTGTCGCATCTCTGGAAGATACTGAACCTAAATACCAAGTTTGGTGTTTATCCGACTGTTCGTTTCTGAGTTATGCTGTTCACAGACACACACACACAGACACACACACGGACATGTTTCCAAAAACATATATTTCCTGTGAAATCTCGGTATCGAATTTTTGGGTGGAATACAATACTTCCCCTACTTACTATACGTAGTAGAGAAAGTAATAATAAAACCATTTAAATTCCTTAAAACTAATTCTTGTTTGATGTTGTAAAAATATTCAGTGCCACCCTCGTAAAACAAATTTATTTCTGTGATTAAAGTCGTCTTACCACTATAAAAGAGAAACACACAAGACATTTCAAATAGATTTCAGTACGTGACATAATATGACATAAAACAATCTAATTGCTTAGTTAACCAAGCGAGATTGCTCCGTGTGAGGCTTGAATTTGGGAGGTCGGGGTTGGAAGCCCGTTGCACCCACCGCTCTGACGTTAGGGTTTTCCCTAGTGGTTGGTAGAGCGAATGCTGGGGTAGTTTAAAAAATGTCTCGACTTTTCCTGTACCCATTTCACGTTCATTTCATTTCCTCACCATGTTTCAAGTTCAAAGGGTAGGCGGGTGGGCGTGTGGCAGTGGAGTTTGCTATGAGGAACTGTATGCCCTTGCTTTCGGTGTGTGACGGGTCCTCAAAGAGACCTCTCCATGGTTTTGTTGTATTGTAGTTCAACTGTGTCGAGCCGAACTTGAAGTAGTTGCAACCGCACGTATGGTACCCGGTAGCCTTCGTCCAAAATTTAAAAAATATTAACTTTGTAATTTGACTGTTTCTTTAAATATTATATATTTATGTTTGCCTCGGCTGCGTCAGTCTTACTGTTAGAGACATGGATTTCTTTGCAAGGCGTGATGCGGCTGAAGAATGTAGGCTTACACAGATTATAACTTTTAATTCACACCGTTTTATTAATTCTTGACAGGATTTAAATAATACTTCGCTGATATATAGAGCTGTAAGATTCTTTTATTAATTACCTGCACTTTTTAACACGTAAACTATTTTCGCCTCACACGAATACGTATTAAATTTCTCGAAGACGTGTCTCGCGTCCGGTTAGGAACACTGTTTACAGCCAACGCGTCCAGTTATGAGCGCTGTCTACAAACAGCTGACTTGATTTCTACCGCCTAAATTTGTAAATTTATATATTTCAAGGCTCTGATTGACTAATCCTAGTCCAATAGAATACCTTCATTTAACTAAATTTCTGGTTGTTGATTGACTGTTTTATGAACTGTCACAGAAATTACATTATTGTTGCTCCAAGAATGACTAATAGCATTATTAAACCTTCTAATTCATTATTGCCTCAAGGCTATCTCATTGTTAGCAACTTTTAACCTATTATTCTCACAGGTCCTAGATTATTAAATTACGTAATACATTCACATAACATTATTACACATGTATACAATAATATAAACATATACAATGACAATGAATTTATATATTATATAATTAGACTGAAATCATTTAAGTGTTAAAAATACTGCCTCAGGAGGTAGGTCTGTGTGAGAGGTCTCGCCGGGGTCAGGATGTAACATCTGGGGACATTAGGCACCCCTTCTGTATCCTAGCCTACTACCCCATATCTGGTCGCCCTCAGTGTCTTTCGCTTCAGCCCTTCTTCCTGGAGGTTTCCGGAAGTGCCCAAATCCTCCTCCAGTTCCTGCTAACCGTAACTGCACAGTTGAAATGTTACAAAATACGGGAAGTACCAACAATAACGCGAGAATTGGACGCTTAATGGATCAAGTTGCAGATAGGAGAAGACGGCGATAACGAATTTCTCAATTCTGTAATAGGTTATATACATTATTAAATAGAAATATGCAGAAAGAAGAGCAAAATATGTTCAGCCAAATGGAACAAGTCGAAACGTTACTTACTAACAAATTGAAACGCGAACATTCAGAGGAAGGAAGCAGACAGTATATCCAATAGTTTAGTGTTGACAAGAAAGAAAAAGGAGGTAAGTAGAACAACAAGTTGACAGGCGCAATCTCTTAATTGGAACCAACTCTAGATCTAATTTCATTAAGTAAAGGAAGAAGCACTTTGGTGTAGTTGAAACGTTTTCTCCTGATTGGAGCACTAGAACCCAAGGGTAGAGGTGCTAATCAGAGCGCTCGTGATGTGGAGACAGGATCTATAATTTGTGGCTGGAAGTGAAGCACACTCAAAGCCAAGGAAACATTTAACGCTCAAATCAAGAGGAACCACTATGCTGAGTGTGTGCATAGTAATAAGCAATCAAGCAAGCAACCAACCAACCAAGCAAGCAAACACTGATATGCCAATCTCAATAAGCTAAACGCAATTATTGCTATGACTAATTATGCGTTTCTCTTTGTATAAGCATACCAGAAGTACCGCAGATTCGCTGGTGTTGTTGCTCCTCGCTTTCTTTCCTCCCATCTCTCTCCTTTCTGTCCCTCTCTCACACTTCCCTGTCTTTGTATAACGGGCATGTCATACGATGGTTTGAAAAGTCGGAATTTTTACTTCTTTTACTGTATAGCTGCAGTAAATAGAAATAGTGTTGCGTTACATCCAACATTTTGATACCGAGATTTCACTGGAAATACCTGTTTCGAGACTACTTGAATCCAAAATAAGCATTTTTATAAAAGAACTCTATGAGTGAGCAGCAAAACTCAAAAAGAAAAAGTCGGTTTTTAACACTTAAATGATTTCAGTCAAATTATATAATTAAAAAATATAATAACAGTCCGCTTTAAAGCAATATGTGTATGTAACAATATATAAAATGTCTATATTACAGCCATTATATATGTTTATATTATTGTATACATGTGTAATGATATTATGTGAATGTATTACGTAATTTAATAATGTAGGAGCTGTGAGAATAATAGGTTAACAGTTGCTAACAATGAGGTAACCTTGAGGCAATAATGAATTTGAAAGTTTAACAACACTACTTGTATTTCTTGGAAGCAATCAACAACCAGAAAAAAGCTTTAGTTAAATGAAGGTTTTCTATTGGACTAGGATTAGCCAATCAGACTTTAAATACAGAAATTTAGAAATTTAGGCGGTAGAAATCAAGTCAGTTGCATGTAGACAGCGCTCATAACTGGACGTGTTGGTTGTAGACAGTGTTCCTAACCGGACTCGAGATGCGTCCTCGAGAAATTTAATACGTATTCGTGTGAGACGAAAATGGTTTACGTGTTAAAAAGTGCAAGTGTTTAATAAAAGAATCTCACAGCTCTCTATATCAGTGAAGTGTTATTTAAATCGTATCAAGCATTAATAAAAGGAGTGAAGTAAAATTATAATCTGTGTAAGCCTACATTCTTAGCCGCACTACTCCCTGCAAAGAAAACCATGTCACTAACAAAAATACTGCCGCAGCCGAGGCAGACATAAATATATAATATTTAAGGAAACAGTCAAATTACAAAGTTAATATTTTTAAATTTGGGACGAAGGCTACCGGGTACCATACGTGCGGTTGCAACTACTTCAAGTTCGGCTCCCCAACAGTAGAACTACATAACTCCTACTGCAAATTGGCGTTCCATACGTGAAGCAACCATCTTCTTCAAAAGGCTGCAACACGAAGATTTTCAAGCTTTCCAAGAAAATCCACCAACCCAAAATACCCTTTATATGGAAAACTTTTCGTTATGTTTGACTTTTCCAAAAATTGATGAAACTGTTTGGGTATAGCCTCGTAGGTACGCTTCAATTTCAATGATTTGTACAATTGTCAAACCACAAGAGAGAGACAAAGTCTTAATATACAAAAAGATCTCGCTAAAGCACAATTTATGTAATTTTTAGTGGCGTTAACTAATTCGAAATATTTTTTGTTATTGGTTTGAATTTTCTAATACTTACACTTTTTACAAGTGTTTAAGTCGCTATTATTTTTTACTTTCTCTACTGCGAGCATAAATAGGGGAAGTATTGTATTCCACCCAAAAATTCGATGTTGAGATTCACCGGAAATGCAGTTTGAGGCTCCCTGTATATAAAAAAGCAATTTTTAGGAAAAGATACGTTTGCCTGTCTCTGAACAGCATAACTCAAAAACAAAAGTCAGATAAGTACCAAACTTGGTATTTAAGATCAGTATTTTCCAGGGATGCGACACGAAAACTTTAAAAAAAAATCCCTCCCATTGATTTTCTAAAAAATAGCTAATGATTTTGATTAAAATTCTATATATTGAAGATATTTACATGGCAAATAAATGTATATCTTGAATTTTCAGGGAATATGCATTTGAAGTCCTCTTTATTCGGAATGAATTTTGTGTAATCTTGTATAACTGGTAAATGTAAGCGATAGACAAAAAATACTACACAAAAAATGTATACACCTCTTTAAAACACACAGCTTATTTCAAATAGTTTATTTTGTGGCATAAGCCATTTCCGAGATATCCGTTAATAATGGTTCTAATTGTTCATTTCTTGGTCATTCTTTAAAAGTCTTTTCAGCATTCAGTTGTTTCTCGCGATTGCATGGAAACAGTATGGATTTTAAGGCCTGCAGTTCTTAAACATTTAACTAACGCTGTTCCCTTTGTATCTATAACGAAATGTGTAATGTAGCTGTTTCTGCAAAGGTTTATTTGGATTAAAGCGTAGTACATATAAAAAAATTCTGATGTGTTACACTCACGTGACTTTCTCTGCTCTTGTACAAACCATTTTTACAATCTCTTATTCTCCATCTATTTTATATTAATCGAGATAAACATTTGCAGAAACCGTCTTTTCATATGCCAAGAGAATTACATTTTACATATAGCGACCACTTCTAAAAAATATTTGACTATCGCTTAAGGCCTACTATGTTCCCCTTGTTTTGTATTTGCAAGGGCTATATAGAAATACAGTAGCCTTTAAGCATAGACATATCTCTTAATAGCTGGTTGCTATGTGCAGCAACGTTCTCTTTGCCACAGATTAATACTCTTTGCATATCCACGACAAAAAATGAATAACGAATTCCCATTTGAAAAAATAAGTATTGAAAAATTTAAGGGAATAACAAGCAATTTATCGAAAATGGTTCACTCAAAAAAAAAATTCAAGATATACATTTTATTTGTAATGAAAATATCTTAAACATATGATATTTTAATCAAAATCGTTAGAGCCATTTTTGAGAAAATTAAAATGTTCGAAAAATGTTCCATGTAAAGGGTAATCTGGGGTGGGGGGGATTTTCTTGAATACCTTCGTGTCGCATCTCTGGAAGATACTGAACCTAAGTACCAAGTTTGGTGATTATCCGACTGTTCGTTTCTGAGTTATGCTGTCCACAGACACACACGGACATGTTTCCAAAAATGCTTTTTTTGAATCCAGGGGATCTCAAAACATATATTTCCTTTGAAATCTCGGTATCGAATTTTTGGGTGGAATACAATACTTCCCCTACTTACTATACGTAGTAGAGAAAGTGATAAGATTTAGTAAGAATGTTTGTATACTCACTAATAAACATAGAGGATAGAAAAAGTCATGTGAATGTATCACATCAGATTTTTTCTTGGTCATGTAAGGAGCAGGGAATTTCAAAGCCATCACGTAGCGATGGATTTGACAATCGCTTAAGCTTACTATATCCTCCCTTTTACATCGAACGAAATGTGTAGTAAAGTTATTTCCGCAAATGTTTTTCTTGATTAACATGAAGCAGATAGAAAAATATGATTTTGCAAGAATAGTTGGTAGAAGAAGGGAGAAATCTGTGAGTGTAAATACAAGATTTTTATGTATATAGGTATAGGTTATTCAACGGAGGGGGGACATTTTCCGCAGTGCAACCTACAGAGATCTATTGTGGCTACCACCTCCCAAGAGGAAGGGATGATGCGAAGTAACCATAGGAGGCTACATGCCACAGAGATGTGCCTTCAAACTGTATCATATTTGTTTTCAGAGAACACTGCAAGGTCACAAGCGCTTCCACCTTCCCTCGCTACCAATCAGTGCATTCCTAACTTGATGGTTTACTTACTAAAACCCCTCTGCCTGGTAACAATTACAGCATTTTCTCTGTGCATTATAATTTAGTTTTATAGTTATTACATAAAATATCCATGCAAGGTGCATTTTTTCCAGTTACGATAATCGCTATATATTCGCAAGAAATTGTATAAATTAGCTAAGTAATAGTTATATAGGCAGATACAGTACTGCAATTCTTTAAAAATCAGGCGATAATTGTGTGATAGTTATGATATTAAGTACACTTCACGTGAGATCGTAAAAAACAAAAGAACAACCATTAAGGAATTAGGAAGCTGTTAGTTTAAATATAGCTAGATATGAACACACCAGTGTATATTTCGGAAACGATTAAGGCCTTAAGTTGCATGTTTTCCTTAACAATACGAGTATATACGCTTTTCTCCAACTTCTAAGGTTTCCCAGTTACTTATACAAAACTCAAATGAGAATAAAGGTGATTTCAAATATTGTTTAAAGGAAATTCAATGTAATTTATTTTATTTATCATACCTCACAAGATTTCAATCAAAGTCGTTAAAGTTCTTTTTGAGAATAATAAAAATAATAATGCTTTACAAAGTGGACTGGGAAAAATTTACTAAAAACTTTCGCTTGCATCATTAAAACTTGCAGACAAACGCATAACATGTAATTGTCTCTTTCCTCACTTTCTATTCTAAACTATGTTATAATTTGAGTTATTCTCCATACATTGTATACTGCATTTTGTTTTTCTATTAACAATTACCGAGCAGGATGGCTCAAGCAGCAAAGTCTGTGGCCTGCATTCTGGAGGTTCTGGGTTCAATTCCCGGTTGCCGGCCACTCTGACCATGGGGCTTTTCGTGATTTTTCTCTGGTCGCCTAGGCAAATGAATGCTGGTGTGGTGTATTCTACTAAGACTTCTCTTTTCCAAGAAGAGTTTTTGTTTATGGACATTCTTTAACTACTATGGTTCTTAGCGTCCCATTCATATTGGGAGTGAAAGACCGGACATTTTGCTCAGAGGCCTCTTTATCATGCTCGAGGTTCTTTTGCGCGCATAAATCTACGACACGCGACCACCGGCTTTACTTCCCTTCCTAAGGAAGCCATGCTAAGGAACTTAACGTCCGAAAAAATCCATCGCCTCCGCCGGGTTTGGGCCCGCGACCTCGGGAACTAGGGGCTAGCACTTGATACCACTAGACCACGGAGGAGATCCGCGGCTAGTGCCGGGGAGATGTCACGGTTACCGCGCTTTGTAAAGGATTTCTCCCCGTAAAACACCAGGGTGCGTTGGCTAACTTGCTAGGGCCACTTCGTCGACTCTCGCGGGATTAAAAATTGAGTTTTATTTATGGACGCTCTTTAACTACTATCTCATTATCGCTCAGTTCTATATGAGGTGTGAAAGATAAAGATTTTGCCCAGAAGAGGCCTTTTTATCAGGCTATAGGTTCTTTTACGTGCCGTAAATCTATGACACGGGACCACCGGCTCTACTTCCCTTCCGAAGGAAGTCATGAAAAACATCCATCGTCCTCCCCCTGGTTTTATCCCGTGACCTCGCAAACTAGAGAGTAGTATGGTACCCCTAGACCAGAGAGGACGACACTCGCAGAATTCTTCGCGTCTGCTAGTGTAGGCGGGTGTTTCAGAGTAGGAAATGTTAGGGATTTCCGTGCGTCTCTGTGGACCTGTCTACTTACGGACCTGCGATCTCCTGCGGCTCCTTCACTTCATCCCTACCTCTTCGAGAGAGTAGTCCATCACAGTTGCTCTAGTTAGTTACAGTGGCAAAGTGTCCCTGCTCCATTGAATTACCTCTACCTCTACCTTTATTAACAGTTTTAGCGCTTATTGACCCACAATCCCTGAATGCCATCGTTTTAGCTCCCTTTTATTCTTTATTGAGGAGAAAAAATTAAGAAGAATGTAGGGCACCGTTTTCCGGAAAGGGATTCATTTTCTTTTCCTCCTGAAGGTTTTCTTCACTTTGAAAAGACAGTTGTGTAGTTTTCAGTAGCCGACTCATCTGTATCTATTTCACCACTGAACCTATGCCGCTTGTGGTGTATTAGCAATAATATCAGGCCTTAAAACACACACACACACACACACACATGCACAATCAATTTGACGCTATCGCTGTCATACCTCTCTCCTCATACATTTACCAAATATTTTCTAATAAACGTTCCAAATGAAAAACGACTAATGGTATTTACTTTACTCGATAATATCAAGCTACTTTTATTCAAGACATTTCTGTCTACAACGCTTACTTTTGGAGTTATTGTACAGTCTCAACTTAAATGGTCCACTCTGTATAAACCAGGATGGAGCAAGACCCGAATTTATGCCAACGCTAATAGAATGAAAAACATACGTAAAATCTGAGTGTTGCATTTACAACTTTTTCTACTCACTCTTTCATAAACTATTCTTATAAAGGCTTATTTTTCTATCTACTTCTTGTTAATCGAGATAAATGTTCATTACACAGTTACACATTGCGTTTTAGGTACGAGAAGAATACAGTAGGCTAAAGTGATAAAGAGTTTTAAAAAGGGGATGGCTTTATGATTGCTTTGAAATTCCATCTTTGTATGACCACGAGCAAAAATGAATAGCAACTTGCCACTTAAAAAAAGTATTTGAAAATCCAAACTAATAACAAAGATGAAGTAGATATTTTCTTACGTTATTTGCACCACCCTTTGGGCATCAATTTAAAGTAGGTTGTATTGAAGGAGTTGCATTATATTTCAACTGTTGGGGAGCTGAAAACTTGAAGTAGTTGCAACCGTACGTATGGTACCCGGTAGCCTTTGCCCCAATTTTTTTTAAAATATTAACTTTATAATTTGACTGATTTTTTAATATTAAATATTTACTTTATAATTTGACTGATTTTTTAATATTAAATATTTATGTTTGCCTAGGCTGCGTTAGTATTATTGTTAGAGACACGTTTCTCTTCGCAGGGTTGTGATGCGACAAGAATGTAGGCTTACAAATAATTATAATTTTTACTTCACTCCTTTTATTACTGCTTGGCAGGATTTAAATAACACTTCACTGATATAGGGAGCTGTGAGATTCTTTTTATTAATTAATTACACTCTTTTTAACACGTAAACTTATTTTTCGTCTCACACGAATACATATTGTATTTCTTGAGGACACTTTTTGCGTCTGGTTAGTAACGCTTTCTGCAAGCAACTGAACTCTAAATTTGTAAAATTTTCTTCTTTTCAGTTTCTGATTGGCTAATTCTACTCCAATAGAATACCTTCATTTAACTAAAGCTTTTTATGGTTGTTGATTGGCTATTTTATAAACTATCACTAAGATTACATTATTGTTACTCCAAGAATCATAAGTAGTACTGTTAAACCTTCTTACTCATTATTGACTCAAGGTTACGTCATTGTTACCTCATTGTTAGCAACTTTTAACTTATTATTCTTACAGATCCTACATTATTAAATTATGTAATATATTCACATAACATTATTACACATGGATACCATAATATATGCATATGCAATGATTGTTACATACGTTTTACAAATTATTACATACACATATTGCTTTAAGGCGGGCTGTTATTGAATTTACATATTATATAATTTGACTGAAATCATTTAAGTGTTAAAAATACCGCCTCAGAGAATAGCTCGGAAACGGTTAACGTTACAAAAAGAATTTGACATAAATTGAGATCTACATTTGAAAGTTGTTTCTATTACGGTTTACTAATTTTACAAAAGTTATTCAGAATGAAGACGAATTCAAGGCTATACGTAAACAAATTCAAGATATATGCAGATTCTATTTGTCATGCTAATCCCTTAATCATGGTGTTTTAACAAAACTTTACGCAATTTTTGAGAAAACAAGGAATAATGAATTATTTTCCATGAAGATGGTTTTGGGTGGGACGATTTTCTTGAAAATCTTCGTGTCAAATTCTTGGAGGACGCTGAACTTAAATACCAAGTTTGGTATTTATCAGAATTTTCATTTTTGAGTTGGTTATGTTGTTGACAGACAGACGGATGGACGTTATTCTATTAAAGCCTTTTTTGGATTCATGGAAGTCTCAATGTGTATTTTCGGTGAAATCTCTGTATAGAATGTTTGAGTGGAATGTAGTACTTGCTCTTTTTACTTTCTCTACTACGTATAGTAAGTAGGGGAAGTATTGTATTCCACCCCAAAATTCGATACCGAGATTTCACCGGAAATATATGCTTTGAGACCTCCTGAATCCAAAAAAAGCATTTTTGGAAACATGTCCATCAGTGTGTGTCTGTGAACAGCATAACTCAGAAACGAACAGTCGGATAAACACCAAACTTGGTATTTAGGTTCAGTATCTTCCAGAGATGCGACACGAAGGTTTTCAAGAAAATCCCCCACCCCAGATTATTCTTTACATGGAACATTTTTCGAAAACTTTAATTTTCTCAAAAATGGCTAACGATCTTGATTAAAATATCATATGTTTAGAATATTTTTATGACAAATGAAACTGTCGCAGTAATCTGTCGTGTTATCTTTTTTACTTGGCGCCTGTTATTGTTTTACTATTTTGAATTTTGGGTTCTTTGTCCTCCGGCTACCTATTATTACTCAGTCGAGCAAATATCTCTAAGCAGGGCGTGTAAACGGAAAGGAGTTGTTACTAAAAGATAACACTGATAAAAGAATTTGTTTTTACACTTTTATTGCCGTCACACTTAATTAATAGTTCACATCTGTAATCTTTATACACGCCTGTGTAACTGTTATATTTCCGACTGTAATTACTGTCGTAATAGTTGTCGCGTACTTCAGATTTTGTAACTAACTTTACGACGCGAGAGATTCTGTAGAATTGCGTAATGTATACCTCGCGAATGACTCTTTTGAACTGCCTGACGCGTACCTCGGGAGAGAGATTTCTTAGAACTGCGCGATACTTGCTTTTGGCTCAAGAATTTATACTTCCCTCACCCCGATATGCCTAAACATTATAATAGAGATGCCCTGGTTAATAAATCGCGGCAACATTAGCGTCTCTTTTATAAGACAATCATAATTGCTAATACATATGCTCTAGGAAAGATATTCCCTCCATTTTTAAAGAAAGGCACGCCACCCTGACGTCATTTGTCTCCTCTAAGTGATAAACAACTCACCCTTTCGCTTCATTGTTACCCGCTCCTATTGTCAGTTTCAGTGAGGCCGTGTAAACTTATTTCCTAACAATGCTTATAGCTAACAAACATCTAAAATCATTGTCATACAATAATATTAATTTACACTACAATCACTCTGGCATTCACAGTGTTGTAATATAAAATACTGCCTCAAAATGTATATCTCGAATTTTCTGGGAATATTTCCAAAGGTATTCTTCATTGTGAACGACTTTTGCATTACTGGTAAACCATAAGAGATAGACAAAAGTTTACTACGCGAAGAGTGTAGATCGCGTTAAAATACACAATTTATGTCATATACATTTTTTTGTTGAGTGAACCATTTTCGAGATATTGCTTGTTATTCTCTTAAATTTTCCAATACTTATACTTTTTCTCAAATGGAAATTCGTTATAATTTTTTTTATATCCTGGACATGCAAAGAGAATGAAATGCGCCACATAGCAACCAGATCTTAAAAGATTTGACTATCGCTTAAAGTCTACGATATTCCCCTTGCATCTACAAGAAAATTAGCAATAAGATTTAACATCTCGATTAACATGAAGCATATGGAGAATAAGCGTTTGTAAAAATAGTTTGTACAAGAGTAGAGAAAGTATTGCGAGTGTAACACATCCGATTTTTGTTATAGTTGTGAACAAGGTAAAAATAACGTTAGGTTGAAACTCGATAATATCTTCTTTCTTGTGCTGGCTATAAGCTAACACAGCCATTCATATGGCCAGAGGTGAGCGCAGAAAAGCACATCAACAGATACACCCAACCAGCCCAAGGGAGACATAACTGGGATTTACATAAACATTTATTATTACATATATCTCGCCTAAGGGGGCAACAATATCATTAACATTTTTGTTCAGGCTCTCAGTTTTATATTACACGTAACTCCGATGCATTAACATTTATGTACCTCGGGCTGGTAGAACATTGATGAGTTTTATGCGTACGTCAAGTGGCCGAAGCGAGCAATATGCTGAATTCGTGGTCAATAGATAAAATTATTAAATGAACAAGTTGTCCTGCGAGAATGCATAAACATGAAATAAATTACGAAATGAAGTTATTATACAAGAAGATTGAAAAAAGTGGGGATAAAAATAGAGGTGGAATCATTATTAATTTTTTTCCTTCCCATAAGTTATTTAAATTCTTCATGAAGCTTATTAATGACTAGGTTTCATAAAGTTGTTCTTCGAGAAGGTATTTCTCACACGGATGTTGGAATTAATAAAAATCCAATAAATCTTCTTAACCAATTAATTGACATATTTTATAACATTGGGGTTAAATTCAATTAAATATATTCACTTAGGACTTAGCATCTCGACTTAACCCAGATCTTTTGTGCCTAGGCCGCTAACGGGAAGGCCCTGGGAGGGAGTGATGGATGAGGTGAGAGGAGACAGAGGGCGGTCGGACCAGGAAACACGACAGGCAGGGTCCATACCATCTACATATTTGAACTCCTCGGGTAGTGGCTGGTGCAGTCGGCTCCCCTCCGCCCCTGTAGGCTTACACATCCCCTGGGGGCCCCGGGACCCGGAGACCGTTTGCAGTCTGTGGGGACGAAGATTTGCTCAGAGTATCTTTTTCCCCTGCACATGCCGAGACCTCCTGCCGACACTTGCAAGCCTGGAAGAAACCAAGCCGATGAAAGGTGACTTGAAATGAGAATGGAGATGATATGGTGGGACAGAAAATTCGGGAGATGTAATGATCCTTCCCAGCATTTGCCTGTTGACTGGGGGAAATCCCCGAAGAAAACCTATGGATCAGGAAGGTCGGCCACGGGAATCGAACCAAAGACCTCCCGAATGCGAGCCACAGACGTTATCGCCTGAGCCACCCCGCTTCATAATATATTTACTTAGGATAAATGGATATTATGGTGCACAAAGCTTTATTATATTCTGATAAAACTTGAAGGTTTTAATCAATCGTTTCAAACAAATGATTTAAAATCTTATTTAGTAATTCGTTTATTCCCTTAATTTTAATGATGCTTATTATTTATTCAAATATCTTATATTAGAGTATGAAACTGAAGCTGTTACTGGGAAAATTAATTATCCTTGTATATATTTACAACAAATAAAATTTTATTTGTACAATGAAAATGCAATAAATATAAATTGCGTGTAAAATGTAAAGATTTTAAACCACTTGAATAAGCTAGAAGCTTTTATTCGATCAACATATCTTCCTAATCGAATATATAATTGAATTTTATCATCACATATTAACTCTTTAGCCTAAGCAGAGGATTTAGTTTACACAATCAACATTCATCGCTCCAAAGCTATAATAATACGTTTTTTTAGACAGCATGGTTTGAAAGTAGAACTTCTAACACAGAGCACATGAGTTAAAATGTTTACATTATCGCACTAGTGCGATAGCCTTCAGTGTGACCAACATTGTTTTCAAGTCCAATCACATGGCAATTACCCTTTGCATTTGCACATATTTAATAATTCGACTTGGTTTGATTAGGTTTTAATTTTGTCTTTTTACATGATTAATTTCTCATGGCGCCGCATAATCTGTTCACAGTAGAAAATGTCATACTTCAATCTATCACAATTCGTTGTAGAGTTAAACCTATAGGTTATATTGGCAACTTTCTTTGATCTAAAACGTTACTCTTTTATCTACGTAAAGGTTAAATGGCGGAAATTATGAATTCAGAAGTAACTGAAATGGAAGTGAAATTACAGAAGCAGCAGAAACCATAACTTACCCAAAAAAAATCCAGAAAGCAATATAATGTAGTAATTAATCGCTTCATTGCCTGGTGTAAGACAAAACACGGTGAAAATAATTTCACTAAAAATTACTGCTACTGAATGAACAAAACTCAAACATCTGACAGCCTTTTTAAGAGTTTTAAACGACATTTCTGTTAGTTTCAGGAATCAATAAAATATTATTGATATTTTACAAATTCGAGCGCCGTCTAAAATATAGTGTATGCCACACGTGTTAAAAGTGGTTTTATTTTGCTTGTAGGATTCGAAGACTCAGCCTACGGCCTTATTTCGCAAACATTCCTACTCGCAAAATAAACCCCTACTTTAACCTCTTGTATTATAATCTACTATTTCAAATACAGTGTTTTTGATCCATTTTCCGTTCGTGCTGTCAAGCTACATTTCCTGCGTGTTTTGTCTGTTTTACTATACGTATTTGTATCAACTTATTAAGTCCACTTAAATGTTTACTTTCACTACTACATACTTTCAGCAAGTAGAGGAAGTATTGTAATCTACCCAGTAATTCGATATCGAGATTTCACCGCAAATACACGTTTTGAGGAATTTAGAAAAAGTCCGTGTGGATGTGTCTGTAAACAACAGAACTCAAAAACGAACAGTTCAGCATTTTCAGTGAATGTGACACAAATGTTTTTATTTGCTTGTGTTTCTAAAATTGGCCCTAACCATTTTAATTAAAGTACCTTATGTTTAAGACATTTTCATGAGAAGTGAAACGTGTATCTTGAATTTTCAGGGAAGACCCTCTGCAGTCCTCATCATTGTGAATGATTTTTGTATAATTGAAACAGACAAAGTCTTATTAGATCATAAAGTTATTATTACACTCGCTAAAGCACAAAATTTATGTCAAATGTTTTGTGAAGCTAACCATTTCCGAGGTATTCTAGTTATTGGTTTGAATTTTCATATACTTATGCTTTTCGTTTCTTTCCTCGTGGTTATGCAAAGAGCATGGAATTTAAAGCCTCGTATAGCGACACACTCTTTGAAAATCTATCACTTTACCTTGTGTATGGTACAACGGAGTGTGTAAGTGTAACCTGAAAGTTTATATACATCAACTAGAAAAACTCTGATGTGTTACACTTACATGACTTTCTCTACACTTGTACGAACTATTTTTACAAATGCTTATTCTCCATATGCTTTATGTTAATCGAGATGTTAATCTTACTGCTGAATTGGTAGGCTTTAAGCAATAGTCAAATATTTTAAGAGCTGGTTGCTATGTGGAGCATTCCATTCTCTTTGCATTACCAGGGCAAAAATAAATGAATAATAACGAATTTCCATTTGAGAAAAAAGTATAAGTATTGGAAAATTTAAGGGAATAACAAGCAATATCTCGGAAATGGTTCACTCAACAAAAAAAATGTATATCACATAAATTGTGTATTTTAACGCGATCTACATTTTTTGTAGTAAAATTATATGTATCTCTTATGGTTTACCAGTTATGCAAAAGTCGTTCACAATGAACAGTACTTTTGGAGACATTTCCAAAAAATCAAGATATACATTTTGTTTGTCATAAAAGTTCTTAAATATATGATATTTTAATCAAAATCGTTAGTCATTTTTGAGAAAATTAAAATGTTCGAAAAATGTTCCATGTAAAGAGTAATCTGGGATGTGACACAAATGTTTTTATTTTTTGTGTTTGTAAAATTGCCCCTAACGATTTCAATTAAAACACCTTATGTTTAAGACATTTTCATGAAAACCTTCATGTCGCATCTCTGGAAGATACTGAATCTAAATACCAAGTTTGGTGTTTATTCGACTGTTCGTTTCTGAGTTATGCTGTTCACAGACACACATACACACACAGACACACACACGGACATGCTTCCAAAAATGTTTTTTTGGATTCAGGGGGTCTCAAAACATGTATTTCCGGTGAAATCTCGGTATAGAATTTTTGGGTGGAATGCAATACTTCCCCTACTTACTGTACGTAGTAGAGAAAGTAAAAATATTTAATGCGATACATTCACATAACTTTCACTACTCTCTCTCGTTTATTAGTGAGTATACAATCTATTCTTACTAAAGATTATTATTTTTTATATCTACTACATTTTAATCCAAATAAATCTTTGCAGAAATAGCTACATTAACATTTCGTTATAGATACAAAAAGAACAGTGACAGTCCAATGTATTAGAACTGGACTCTATACGCTGGCCTTAAAATTCCATACTGAGTCCTTGCAATCGCGAGAAATAACTGAATGTTGACAGGACATGAAGGGAATGCCCAATTAATAAATAATTCTAACTGTTAATAACGGATGTCTCAGAAATACTGATGTCACAAAAAAGAACTTATTTAAATAAATTGTGTTTTAAGCAGATCTATGTTTCTTGTGTACTACGTTTTCGTGTATCGTTTAACGTTCACCAGTTATACGAGATGAAAAATGAAGACTTCACAGGCTAGTCCCAGAAAGTTCAAGATATACACTTTATTTGTCGTGTAAATATCTTAAATATATGGTATTTTAATTAAAATCGTTAGAGCCATTTTTTAGAAAATAAAAATTTTCGAAAAATGTTCCATGTAAGGGTAGTTGAAGGTGGAGGCACTTTCTTCAAAATCTTCGTGTCGCATATATAGTAGGTATTGAACCAAAATACCGACTTGGAATTTTTCCGACTTTTGGTTTTTGCTATCCACAGACACATATAAGGACCTTTCTCTAAAAATGTGTGTTTAGATTCAGCGTCCTCAAAAAATTTATTTCTGGTGAAATCTCGATATCGAATTTTTGGGTGATACGTGGCAGAGGTAATAAGCTCTTGGAGGATTAATTTGTAGAAATAGAGCACATCAGATTTTTATGTATTTATTATTGCAGACATGGGCTATAGTCGTATATGATAGTTTAATTTTACGTTTTAAATCTTGAGACAGTATTTTTAACACTTAAATAAATGATTTCAGTCAAATTATATAATATAAAATATAATAACAGCCCACCTTAAAGCAATATGTGTGTGTAATAATATATAAAAAGTGTATATTACAGTCATTGTAAATGTTTATATTATTGTATACATGTTCAATAATGTTATGTGAATGTATTACGTAATTTAATAATGTAGGAGCTGTGAGAATAATAGGTTAAAAGTTGCTAACAATGAGGTAGCCTTGAGACAATAATGAATTAGAAGGTTTAATAATGCTACTAGTCATTCTTGGAACAACAATAATATAATTCTTGTGACAGTTCATAAAATAGCCAATCAACAACCAGAAAAAGCTTTAGTTAAATGAAAGTATTCTATTGGACTAGGACTAGCCAATCAGAGACTTGAAATACAGAAATTTACAAATTTAGGCGGTAGAAATCAAATCAGTTGCTTGTAGACAGCGCTCATAACTGGACGCGTTGCTTGCAGACAGTGTTCCTAACCGGTCGCGAGATGCGTCCTCGAGAAATTTAATATGTATTCAGTGTGAGACGAAAAATAGTTTACGTGTTAAAAAGTGCAAGTAATTAATAAAAATATCTCACAGCTCTCTATATCAGTGAAGTGTTATTTAAATCGTATCAAGCATTAATAAAAGGAGTGAAGTAAAATTATAATCTGCGTAAGCCTACATTCTTCAGCTGCGCCACGCCTTGCTAAGACATTCATGTCTCTAAAAATAAATTCTGATGCAGCCAAGGTAAACATAAATATATAATATTTAAAGAAACAGTAAAATTACAAAGTTAATATTTTTTAAACTTCGGGCGAAGGCTACCGGAAACTTTTTACCATACGTGCGGTTGCAACTACTCCAAGTTCGGCTCCCCAACAGTCGAAATATAATACATTTTCTGCAAACTGACTTTCCATACGTACCTCAATACAACCTACTTTAAATTGGCTCCCAAAGCGTGCAGCAAATAACAATAACGTAAAAAATAATCTACTTTAAATTGACGCCCAAAACTTGGGGCAAATAACGTAAAGATACTATCTAATTCAATCTTGTCTAGACTTTATTTTCTTTTTATTCATTAATGTTTACTTACAATTTAATACATGCGGTAGCTAAGTATGAGCAGCTATTATTCGTTTTTTTAAGATCAACAACGAGTTGGGGATAATCAATCACCTCTTTGCCACCAAGGTTAATGGTTTTCTTCTTTTTTAGGTTTAACGTCTTTAACCGGTTAGGCCATAAGGAGATCCAGGTTTTTTGGTGTTTGCTTTAAAAAATCCTGGAAAATATACAAAATGTCGTATTTATATTTAAAATGTGGTAGAAGTTCGTAGCAATGTTTAATGTCATATGCAATGGCTCTTACTGTAGCGGTTGCGGAGTAATGTTTTTGAAATTCGATGGAGACAGCTTTCAGTATTGTAGATCACGTGCGCTGCTTACGGTCGCAATTTCGTCGGTTTATTCATTCCATTGCAGCAATTACTTCAAGAACAATTACTTCAAAACTATTTATACCAGAATGTTCCAAAAGCTCAGGAAAACCTTGTCAGCTGTCATGGATGGTCCTGCAAGTCATAGAACAGAATAACAACAGTCTCAATTTTTGGTTTATTGTATCTTTCGAAATGAATTCTAATTCCTTTACAGTCAACATCTTCAAAACGAATAATCTTTTTTAAAAATTATTTTTTTTAGTTTTTATCCTAAGAATAAAGATTTTCATAAAAGCGATCTATTTTCGCGAAACTTCGCCACAAAATTATAGCCATAAATCGGTCACAGTTGTCATAAATCGTGCATGTACTTCATGCTGCATGTCTTCGTTACATTTCGTGTCTATCGTTAATAAAAAAAGATCTAACCTTGGTCACAATGAATGAAATGGGTTAAATTATGCTCAAATGAGCACGGTGTCCATAGAGTTTAGAGTTACTGGAGTTAGAGTTACTCTTTCAGAGTAAGGGAAACCCCGGAAAAAACTTATGCAGGTAGCTAGCTCACCCTAACCAAAATTCGAATTTAGGACCTCTGGAATGTGATGCAGACGCAGTAACCCCCGCACCACAGAGATGGGTCACAGGGAGCTACAAAGTGTTGGTGACTTTGCTGTTGAATTCACCATGTGCAACAACTGTATATTATTAATTTTATTTTCGTCTAAGCACTATGTGTAATACATGTGTAAAGTGTGTTGTAGAATCTCGGAAGTAGAGAATACTCGATTTAGTCTCGTACTTTCAGACTCTTCCAACATACACTCACCGCACTTGTATACTACAGCGCCTTTCTTTCGCATTGTGACCACCACACAGTGGCTCGCGCTCCGCCTCCGCAGCTCGGACTCTCGCCGAAACATCCGTGCAACCGACTCACGTTCTCGTAGTTAGTTATAACAACAATGATAATAATCACATACCTTATCATAACATTTGTTGGAAATGTTGTCCTTCTCTATCCATACATTTCTGGCACCTTCTCAGGAAATTTTCATACAAACTCGAGATTTCAATATCTGAAATAGAGTGAATTACTTGGCTGTCTTCCTTCCAATGTATGAGGTTTGTTACATACTCTTCATTTTTCAAGTTCCCCCATAGATAGAAGTCGCATAAAGCTAAATCAGGGATCTTGAAGGCCATAATCATTTACTAAGCACCCTATCTTCAAGCATTTCAGAAATTAAATTTAATGACTCATCAGCTTATGCGTGGTAGCAGAGTCTTGTTGGAAAAATCCATACTGACATTCAACGTCTGTCAGCTGTTCAAAATGGAAGTCATTCTTGTACCGCTCTATATTTACTGTTTATTCATAAAATTTGGATCCTATTATCCCGTATGCATTTACTGCACACGAAACACCAACTTTCTCGTCATGCAAGTGTGTAAAACCGTGTTTCTCTGTGCTTTAGTATCTGTTATTTTACAACGAAATATAACCATGTAAATGGAGCCATGCTTCATCAGAGAAGAATATTAAGTGTGGGTCAGTTACTGTGACACAGACCTTTCCGCAAAATGCAATTTCAGAAATTTAACTGATCCTGATGATCACGTGAAAAATAAAGTGTAATAAACCAAACGTCCTACATTGGAAGAACTAAAAGAAAAAAACAAAACTTCAGGTGAGGAATTCACTGCTGCCAACTTCCTGGAATTGAAACCTGTTAAACTTTACATCCTCCAGAAAAGTGCAATAATTTTGGGATGACATGAAAATTAGAATTCGTAAAAAGTTCAGCGCAATAAATGTACAAAAATGACAAAATAAATGGTAATTCCGTTTTATAAGAATCCTAGAAGACCTGTTAGAACTGTTTCTTTCTGTCACATATGCTGAAACTCTTCCTGGTACCACAATAAACCATATTAAAACATTTACATAACTTTCTCTACTCACTCTTCTAAAAATTATTCTTACAAAGTTTTATTCGTCTACCTACTTCTTGTTAATACATCTACACCTTCAGTACTCATTTTGTTATATATTAAAAGAATACAATGAGCTAAAACGATAGTCAAGTCTTTTCAAAGCCAGTTGGTACGTGATGGCTTTGTAATTATGTTCTCTTTGCATAAACACAAAAAAGAATGAAAAAATAGCGAAAGGTATAAAGTATCTAAAATTCAAAGAATACCTCGAAGATGATTAAAGTAAAAATTTGATTTAACATAAATTGTGTTTTTCGAAAATATCTACAGTTTCTGTGCAGTAAGATTTTGTCTATCTCTTACAGTTCACCAGTTATACAAAGCTAGTTCAGAATAAAGGGGGCTTCAGGGGCTATTCCCAGAAAGTTCAAGATACACTTTTATTTGTCATGAAAATAGCTTGAGCATATGGTATTTTAATCGAAATCATTAGACCGTGTTTGAGAAAATAATGAAACATTTTCTGTGTAAATGGTAGTTTGGAGTAGGGAAAATTTCCTCAAAATCTTCATATTGCATCCTTGGAAGGTCCTGAATTTAAGTACCAAGTTTCGTATTAAACCAGCTTTTCATGTTTGAGTTACGCTGTTCACAAACACAGACATATGGATATTTATCTAAAATGTTTTTTTTGACGCGGTGGATCTCACACTGGATAAAAAAGAAAGCATTTTCAGATAGAAATATATTTCAGGTATTGAACTCTCGAATATAAATGAAACATTTCTGAGATATTAGAAATGTTTAGGTTGCAGCGGTAATTCCTTGGTAGGCCTCAACTATGTTGATGATGATGAAGATAAATGCTGTGTTACGTACCTGTAGGTCGTCTTGATGACCGTCTTGTGATATATCACGACCTTCTCGTAGACTGGAATCTGATGATCGTGTATCATCTGTATTCTTGTGTGTGTGTTAGTATGCTGTAATTATTATTTTATAATTGTGCCACGGTTGCTGTATTTGTGTCAGAGAGCATTTGTAACTTGCCAGGGTTGGGTATGGAGAATGTTAAAATATTTTTGCACACATGTGTTCTGTTATTTCACTTTTATTTTAGATAAACCACATATGATATTCACAATCCACTGTCACCTTTGTCATGTTAATGTATAACTGGTAGACTTTAAATACGTAGTTTTAGCGTCTATTTAGAAACGAGCTTATACACTATCTTCCTGCTTGAACACTGACAAGCTTCTGTTAGCGTTCCCTTCAACCGTTCTTCTTAACGTACCCTTATATTATATTTTATAATGTGCACATTATGGATATATGTGTTTTAGCATCCTCTTAATTATTATACGTACAATATTAGCAAAGAAAATACATAACACGTAAAACTTAGAACGCAATATTAAATAAATAAATTACTAAAGTGTTGATGCTGAGAAGCTGTGAATTAGATATCTTATAACATTAATAAGTTATTGTACTAGTTTTTCTGTAACTATGAGAACGTGATGCGGTTGCGGGGATATTATAACTTTTAGCGGGAGTTCGAACCGTATTGGCTTGCGCGCGAGCCGCCGTGCGTTGGCCACAGTGTAGAAGAAAAACACTATACGCCTTAATGCATTAAATAGGGGGACATCGCATGTGCTCCATATCGTGGTGCTTATACAATTTCACGTAAGAATGGAGTTTTAAATAAGAAAAATAGCGCATCCACTGTTTTCTCCCATTTTTCTGCCTTTTATCGTTTGTCCAGCAAAGCAGCATAAAATGTTTAACAGGTGAAATGTTAGAATATGCTTGTGAGGTAGAAAACAGCTTATTTTACGATGCTGTTGGCGTGAGGTGCAGTGCATGTCGGTGGGTTGAAACCTTGGCACGTTTCTAGCCCAAGTCAATATCAAGTGGCACTCGCAGAGATAAATTGGGTACCTACCGTGTGGGCCTTTTGTCCTGCCACTTTTAATCTGCTCCCTTCCCTTTCTAATTATTTAATAAAGCGGCAAGCCAGTTAAATTCAATGTAACCTTAACGAAGCCTTTCCACGCTCCATCCTTGAAAACATTTATTTAGTGGTCGCACAATGGAAAGGATGCCCGTTTCCCGCATGGCAAATTTGAAGACCATGACAGAGACGCCGCAGCGCTAGCAAGCATTTATACGGGTTACAATAGTGATTGTAAGTGGCGTCAAAGGCTGGGCGCTTCGTGGCTAAATTTCGATGCTTACGTCACATGCGGACATCCTCATTAATGCCGTGTAGTTGGATGTGGTAAAATAGGTCGTAGCGATACTTCTGAAGAAGTTAACAAGGAAAATTTCTCATGCTGATTTTTAAATTTTCTTAGAGATTATTTTCTGTAGTATTCTTATTTGCAAGTGATGACTAGGAAATATCTGTAGTAATATAAACGCAGCTCTAAAATTGGAGGGAACGTAATGCTCAAGTCATATTTATTTCGATTATTTAACGAATAACTAGAAAATTAAGTAACTAATAATAACACAGTTGAATAAATATAAAGAAAATCGGATGTGTTACACTCGCATGGCTTTATCTACTCTCTACTTTTTACTCTTGCACAAACTATTTTTACAAACACTTATTCTCCATATGCTTCATGTTAATCGAGATATCGAGATGTTAATCTTATTGCTAATTTTCTTGTAGATTCAAGGGGAATTGGTAGGATTTAAGCGATAGTCAAATATTTTACGGGCTGGTTGCTATGTCGAGTATTCTATTCTCTTTGCATTACCAGGACAAAAAAAAAAAGAATAACGAATTCCATTTGAGAAAAAGTATAATTATGGGAAAATTTAAGGGAATAACAAGCAATATCTCGGAAATGGTTCACTCAACAAAAAAAGTGTATATGACATAAATTATGTATTTTGACGCGATTTACATTGTTTCTTAGTAAAAGTTTACCTATCTCTTATGGTTTACGAATTATGCAAAAGTCGTTCACAATGAAGAATACTTTTGGAGACATTCCCAAAAAATTCAAGATATACATTTTATTTGTCATAAAATTATATTAAATATATGAAATTTTAATCAAAATCGTTAATCATTTTTGAGAAAATTAAAATTTTCGAAAAAATGTTCCATGTAAAGGGTAATCTGGGGTGGGGGGATTTTCTTGGAAACATTTGTGTCGCATCTCTGAAAGATACTAGACCTAAATACCAAGTTTGGTGTTTATCCGACTGTTCGTTTCTGAGTTATGCTGTTCACAGACACACAGACAGACACACAGACACACACACGGACATGTTTCCAAAAATGGTTTTTTTTTGGATTCAGGGGGCCTCAAAACATATATTTCCTGTGAAATCTCGGTATCGAATTTTTGGGTGGAATACAATACTTCCCCTACTTACTATACGCAGTAGAGAAAGTAAAAAGCATTTTTAAAAGCTCCCTCTATGACCGTGCGTCTATGTAACCTTGAATAATATAACTCGAGAACGAAACCTGGGATAAATACCAAACTTGGTATTTAAGTTCAGTATCTTTCAGCGATGCGACAAGAAGGTTTTAAAGAAAATCCCTGCACCCCAAACTGCCGTTTACATTGAAGATTTTTCGAAGTTTTTGATACTTTGCTATTAACGATTTTATTAAAATGCCATATATTAGAGATATTTACATGACAAATAAAGTGTATATCTTGAATTTTCTTGAAGTAGCCTGTGGAGTCCTCATTCAGAAGAAATTTTATATAATCCTGAATAACTGGTAAACTTGATGACAGACAAAAAATATATATTACACAAAAAAGATAGATGTTTTCAAAACATTCAAATAAATTTTTGTGGCATAAGCCATTTCCGAGACCGCCGTTATTAATGGTTGACATTGTTCATTGCTTTGTCGTTCTGTAAGGACCTGTCAACATTCAGTTAATTTTCGCGATTGCATGGATGGAGTATGGAGTTTTAGGCCAGCATATGGCGTCCAGTTCTTTAACTTTGACTATCACTGTTTCCATTGTATCACCGAGGTCACGGATTTAAACCCGGCGGAGGGCGATTGATTTTTAGCATAGCTTCCTTCGGATGGGAAGTAAAGCCGGTGGTCCCTTGTCGTAGATTTACGACACGTAAAAGAACCTCAAGTCTGATAAAGAGGCCACTGAGCAAAATTATCTGTGTTTCACGTACAATATGGTATGGGGTGCTAAGAACCATAAATAAAACTTAAATTAAGTTTTCTTTGTATCTATAACGAAATGTGTAAGATTTTATCTTAATTAAAATGAAGTGAATAACAAAATAAGCTTTCGCAAGAATAATTAGAGTAGGGAAAGTCATGTGAATGTAACACATCAGAATGGTTTTAGTTGAAAAAGTTTTAAGATACATTTTTTAATACTGAAGCTATGAAATTTTCAGGTTCTGTTAAATTCAACAGTCATTTAAGTACTTTATGTGCATTTTGTAGTTTGAGAGATGTAATGCATGATAGCTTCATTGTTGTGGACCTCCTCAGTTCTTCCATGGCAGATTTAGATCATTCCATGTTACAATAACCTTCGTGGTATGGGGTTAGCATGTCTGTCTCTCAGATTCTCGAGTTCGAATTACAGCAGGTATGGGGTACCTGAATAAGTTTGTCCGTTTTGGGATGGAGAGTTTCCCTTATTCTGAGACAGTATCAGGTAACATCAAGCTTCAATTGTGGCCCTATTTCATCATCAGATACGATCTGAAATAGACAACGAAATTTAAACCTCTTCTATAAGATTAGGTATTAAATCACATAACTTTGTCTACCAACTACTATTTATTTTCATAACTATCCTACACATTATTCATTAAAAGCTTATTTTTCAGTACACATTTTATTGTAGCTACATAGGAGCATGTAGGAGGCAAGTACAACAGTCAAAGCAGGTCTCTAAATGCTGACTTTGATATAGCATTCACTACCATATAACCTATCTTCATACGATGTTTGAGTTAATATATTGGAATATCGGAAAATTCAAACAAAACAAAATTTCTGTGGGTTGTGAGCGCCATAAATTTTTTTATTGACATGAATAAAATAGATTTAGGTTTTCGCTTATGTTTTGTCAAGCTCGTTTGGTTTTCCGGTTGTACTAAATTAATTCATACGGAGTGAAGAATTCGCGGTCTATTTACACAAAAGTAGACGTACCTATACATATTATCCTTCGTGTCATTATCTCAAAGATATAATAGTTGAATCAAAATAGTTTCAGCTGTTCTTGAGTAAACAAAATAAGAACAAGGAAATATAAAACACCATGTCACTCAAAAGAAAAAAGGAAGAAAAACGAAAAGTTGAGGTAAATAGTACAGAGAGAGCCATAAAACTACGAACCGGCTGCGCGGTCTTTTTCCTGTCCGCGTCCTCGGCGCTCGTTGCCGCCTGCCGCTATCATAGAAAGGCGCGGATGAAACCATACAACATTTTTAAAACTACCTTTAAAGGCTTTGCTTACCAACTTTATGAAAGGAAATGCTGAACCTGGCCACCGTCGTTGTCCATACATTTTTGGCACCTCTTTAGGAAACCATCCATCATTCACCCTAGTTCACGTTGAGAAATGCTGGCAATTTCATGGCGGATATTTTGTTTTAATTCTTCCAGGGTGTGTGGGTTTGTCTCCTACACTTTACATTTTAAGTTACACCAGAGATAGAAATAGCAAGGGATTTGGCCGGGGGACCGAGGGGGCCACAAATTTCTACTAATAATTCTGTCCTCAAACACACTTTCATAATGTTGTTAAGTAGTGGGTAGTAGTTTGGAGTGGGACAGTTTATTTACAGGTTTAACTTGTCGTTTTTGAGTTAGGCTGTTCATAAACATACAAAAATACTCTCAAGTTTGAAGAAGTTATTGTTTCACGTATTTATTTGCACCACGCTTTGGGCGTCAATTTGTAGTAGTTTGTTTGAAGGAGTTTTATTATATTTCAACTGTTGGGGAGCCGAACTTGAAGTTGGTTGCAACCGCACGTATGGTAAAAAGTTTCCGGTAGCCTTCGCCCCAAATGTACTTTCCGGTGGCCTTTGCCCCCCCCCCCAAAAAAAATGTTTAAAAATATTAGCTTTGTAATTTGACTGTTTCTTTAAATATTATATATTTATGTTTGCTTCGGCTGCATCAGTATTTATTTTAGAGACATGGATATCTTAGCAGGGTTGTGATGCAACAAGAATGTAGGCTTACACAGATTATAATTTTACTTCACTCCTTTTATTAATGATTGACACGATTTAAATAACACTTTACTGACATAGAGAGCTGTGAGATTATTTTTATTAATTAATTATAGTTTTTAACACGTAAACTTATTTTTCGTTTTACACGAATACGTAGTATTATATTTCTTGAGGACGCACAAGGAACGCATCCAGTTATGAGCACTGTCTGATTTCAACCGTCTAAACTTGTAAATTTCTGTATTTCAAGTCTCTGATTGGCTAATCCTACTCCAATAGAATACCTGCATTTAACTAAAGCTATTTCTGGTTATTGATTGGCTATTTTTAAACTGTCTCAAAATTACATTATTGTTTCCAAGAATCACAAGTAACATTTAAACTCTCAAACTCATTATTGCCTCAAGGTTACCTCATTGCTAGCTCATTCTTAGCAATGTTTAACTTATTATTCTCACAGTTCCTACATTATTAAATTACATAATGTATTCACATTACATTATTACACATGGATACAATAATATAAGCATATGCAATGACTGTTACATACATTTGACAAATGATTACATACACACATTGCTTCAAGGCGGGCTGTTATTGAATTTACATATTATATAATTTGACTGAAATCATTCAAGTGTTAATAATACTGCCTCAAGTTTTAGTCGTTCAGGGATCTTATTTCCTGTGAAGCCTCCATTTTAACTTTTGGGTGGAATACAGTACTTCGTTTATCTACCAGTGGCTAGCTGTAGAGAAAGAAAGACATTATAATCGACAAGACTTAATACTCAGGTCAGGTGTACTTTCAGAACGCCTACCAGTGAAATGGAAATAACTATTGCTTTGTTCATTGGCATGCAATTTGCAAGTCCATGGTGTGTATATATAGACGGAATTCAAGACGTACTCACGGATGGCGCCTTCGGTTGCACAAGACATGTCTCTGTGTATATGCAGAATTCATTTGAATGCCTAGCCACAGATTACTTAATGCAGCCTTCTAAATAAAACATATTATGAGTAGTTTATAAAAAAGATAAGACTTAATATTGCTTAATGCTCCTTTAATTATTTTCTCTACTACGTACACTGCCGCGCATCAAATGTGGACCAATTCCCTAGCTCGCCATAGTGTTTTTCTCTCCGTAAGGTTTCGTCTTCAGTAACCAACTTTTGACTCCGCCGAAATGGTATATGTTCTCTATATGACTGGCCTGAAAAACAATTCATTGAGCCATGTTCAGAATTTGTGGGATGAAGGGATGACTCAGATACCACCTCTATGAAAGAGTTTCGTTAGATTGATACACAAGGATAGGCTAAACCAATTAAAAATAATTCGGCCTTCTAGAGAAAGGGGTGGAGAATTATTTGCATGTGTGGTTAAACTGAACGACAGCTACGGCATTCACATGTATGAGAGTTTTCACCAGTGACATGGAGACAAAGGTTAAGTTGTTGCTGCTACTAAATGGGAAGAAAAAACGGTAATGTAGCATGAAAATATAAGGTTTAAGTTGTAAAGTTAGCCTTCGGCAGTTTGGCCATACTTTGGGGGCGGCAATGTACCCTGGCAATCCAGTGGCTAGAATTAAGCTCGTAAAAAAGGAGGTGGTCACGCTGGTAGAGGGTGGGGCTAGACTTTGTCTTTACCAACATAAGCAGCTGCGTTCCATCATGCCGGCCCTCGTAGCCGTGGTCGCTGGAGTATGTAGCTTGGGCGCTCCACCAAATTGAGGGTCACGGGTTCGAGTCCCGCCATGGGCATGGGTGTTTGTGTGTCTGTGTAATTGCGGTAATAAGCGGTAAAGGAAAAACAGTAAAAACACAGAAATGATAGCCTGGGTAAACAAGGGAACATATATTTATGCGCCACATTTTATCCACGCCAGTATCCTTAGTAGGTAGAGAAAGTATTTCATTCCATCCCAAAATTTGATGACGAGATTTCGCTGAATATACATGTTTTCAGGCCCCCCGAAACCAAGCGCCCGCGTGCGTGCATATGTGAACAATATAGCTCTAAAGGAAAAGTCCGGATAAATACCAATCTTGGTAATTAACTTCCATATATTAAAAAAAATTCTACCCTTTACATGGAAAAACGAATTGATATTTGAAGCAGTATTTTTAACACTTGAATAATTTCAATTAAATTATATAATATGTAATTTCAATAACAGCCCGCCTTGAAGCAATATTTATGTAATAATTTGTAAAATGTATGTAGCAATAATTGCATATGTTTATATTATTGTAAACATGTTCAATAATGCTATGTGAATGCATTACATAATTTAATAATGTGAGAATAATAAGTTTAAAGCTGCTAACAATGAGGTAACAATGAGGTAACCTTGAGTCAATAATGAGTTTGAGAGTTTAAATGCTACTAGTCATGATTAGAGCAACGATAATGTAAATTTGTGACAGTTTAAAATTAGGCAATCAACAGCCAGAAAAAACTTTTATTAAATGCAGGTATTCTATTGGACTAAAATTAGCCCATCAGAGACTTGAAATACAGAAGTTTATGGGTTTGGACGGTTGAAATAGGTTCAGTTCCCTGCAGATCTTGATAGCAACCGGATGGAAGATGCGTTCTATAGGTAAATATTACGTATTCGTGTGAAACGAAAACTAAGTATGCGCGTTAACAAAGTGTAAGTATTACATAAAAGAATCTCACAGCTCTTGATATAAGTGTAGTGCTATTTAATTTGTGTCAAGGTTTAATAAAAAGAAGTGAATTTAAACTTAAAAGCTGTGTAAGCCTACATTCTTGTCGCACCACGTCCTGATTAAGAGAAACGTGTCTCTAAAGAAATACTGACGCAGCTGAGGCAAACATAAACATAAATAATATATAAGAAGCAGTTTAATAACAAAGTTAATAAATATTATTTTTAAACCTGGAGCGTAACAACAAAAATACATCTTCAAATCGGCTTTTCATACGTAGCAGCATATTACGTAACAAACAATCTTCAAATTAACACCCAAAGCGTGCAAACTTCAAAAACAAAAACACTTTCTTCAAATTTACGTCCATAGTGGAGCTAAATAAATAAACAACGTAACGAACAATTCTGCTTCATATTTTTGATATTCTCAAAAACGGCTGTGACGATTTTGATTATTTCCACTCGCTTTTAAACATCTGACTTCGGTTTCCTCTGTTCCCTAGGTGGCCAATGGAATTCTCTCCTGGATAGTGATACGACGTGGCATTAGGATCCGTTTCTATAACTGTAAAAAGCATACATAAGTTTGATGGCTATATTATTGTGTAAAACTATTAACAATCTACAACAGGGAGTTACTTTCTGCACAGGCTGTAGCCGATGAATATTAATAATTCCCTTCAAAAGTTTTAGAACATAGCAGAAATTTAAAAATGCTGTCACTAAAATAAAATATAACATTACATTGTGCAAATTTACCCTATTGTCAATCTCGAGAGAAAAAGCAGCATATTGATAAACCAAAAGCAGAACAAGAGGATTTTCTTAACCGTTTTGGAACAATACTCCCTTATTAATACAAGACAGTCAGTACAGGGTTTTAAAAGTAAGAGCTTTAATATTCCAGCTTATAACAATTCAAAGTTATCCTCTTGAATAATACTCTCTCCGTAAACGGTGATTTTACGTTAATCACGATGAAACATAGCTTGGAAGAGTTTCAAAGTAGACAATACGGCCTTTCTACGTGCTAGATTGATAATACTTAATTGTTTATTTCACAAGTTGATTTTGTCAGCAATTAGCTCCTCGCGGAAAAAAAATTAAAAAAATGTCAAATCTGCTACATATTTTGAACATAGAAGTAAGGTTTGATCTGGGAATACATTAAACATCCAGAGGCTAATATTTCAGAAACCGATAGTGCCACAAAAAGTTATTAAACAAAAATTCCATATTTTAACGAGTTGTATACTACGTATAGTAAGTAGGGGAAGTACTGTATTCCACTCAAAGATTCGATACCGAGATTTCACCGGAAATACATGTTTTGAGGCCCCCTGAATTCAAAAAAAGCATTTTTGGAAACATATCCGTGTGTGTGTGTCTGTGAACAGCATAACTCAGAAACGGACAGTCGGATAAACACCAAACTTGGTATTTAGGTTTAGTAACTTCCAGAGATGAGACACGAAGGTTTTCAAGAAAATGCCCCCACCCCAGAGTACCTGTACATGGAACATTTTTCGAAAATTTTAATTTTCTCAAAAATGGCTCTAACGATATTAATTAAAATATCATATGTTTAAGATATTTTCATGATAAATGAAATGTATATCTCGAACTTTCTGGGAATGTCTCCAAAAGTATTCTTCATTGTGAACGACTTTTGCATAACTGATAAACCATAAGAGATAGACAAAATTTTACTACACAAAAAATGTAGATTGTGTTAAAATAAACAATTTATGTCATATACATTTTTTGTGTTGAGTGAACCATTTTCGAGATATTGCTTGTTATTCCCTTAAATTTTCTAATACTTATACTTTTTCTCAAATTCGTTATTCATTTGTTTTATCCTGGTAATGCAATGGGAATGGAATACTCCACATAGCAACCAGCTTTTAAAACATTTGACTATAGGTTAAAGCCTATCAATTCCCCTTGCATCTACAAGAAAATTAGCAATAAGATTAACATCTTGATATCTCGATTAATATATGGAGAATAAGCGTTTGTAAAAATATATTGTACAAGAGTAGAGAAAGTCATGTGAGTGTAACACATCAGGTTATTTATGCCCTGGACATACAAAGAGAATGGAATGCGCCACATAGCATCCAGCTCTTAAAAGATTTGTTTATCGCTTAAATTCTACCATATTGCCCTTGCACCTACAAGAAAATTAGCAATAAGATTAACATCTCGATATCTCGATTAACATCTCGATTAACATGAAGCATATGGAGAATAAGCGTTTGTAAAAATAGTTTGTACAAGAGTAGAGAAAGTCATGTGGGTGTAACACTCAGATTTTTTCTTTAGTACGTTATGTCTTATCTCCTGCGGTTAAATGCGGGTGAATAAGGGTTAACTCTGAAATTGCGAAGATATCTTCTTTAACACACACTCCGAAGGGGGGAGGGTTGTCGAACCTATCACATTAAATCAATTTTAAGGAAGGAATTTGAATATTTTCATATTCCTTTACGATATAAACTACACTTTATTATAGCTGGAAATTATTTTAACACAGAAAAAGGTAAAATATTGAACACTTGGAACAAAAAATGCAATAGAAAACATCTGATGTACTCCATGCTCATAACTTTATCTACCCAGTCTTTTAAAAACTATGAAGCTTCTTCTATGAAAGCTTATTCTACTGTTTCATGTTATTCGAGATAAATATTTGCAAAGATGATTAGCTTACAAATTTGGTTGTCGGTAGAAGGGCAATGCGTCAGACTAAAGCGGCATTCAAGTGTTAACATTTGACATTTAACCTTTAAGATTTAACATCAATATATTTTTGCATTCGATGAAACCGTTCTTTATGATGCCACTCTTCCTGAGGCACTTCAGAAAGCAGGTTTTCATAATGTTCCGCTGCTTCATCTGATGACGAGAATATAATTTTACGCTTTTTGTCTTTACTTTTGTGAAAGAAAACGAAATCACAAAGTGCTAGGTCCGGGCTGTATGGTGGAGGATTCATGGTGCATCCAAAGCTCAGTTATTAGTTTTGCTGTATGCGACGATGCTTTGTCATGATGTGACATTATTTTTCCTTTTGGGCGTGTTTCGCGAATTTTTTAAAAACATTGCTGTAAACAGGCTTTAGTTACCAATCGGCACTAATGCTATAGTATCAATACGCCCCGTTTTACAAACAAACTAGCAACTATCTTCTTACCTGTACTGCGAATTCGTCGGACTTCCCTAGGCTTAGGTTATGTTCGAAAGACCCACTGAAGCGATTGACTTTTCTTTTTA
The DNA here is from genome assembly GCA_030765065.1 of Deroplatys truncata. NCBI lineage: Eukaryota > Metazoa > Arthropoda > Insecta > Mantodea > Mantidae > Deroplatys > Deroplatys truncata. The sequence goes on along the minus strand of CM060984.1, from coordinate 202,261,042 downwards.
GGATCATAACAATAAATCCAAAATTCATCACGAATTACGATATTGCAAACCAAATTTGAATTGCCACCTTGGAATTTTTACTTTCTCTACTACGTATAGTAAGTAGGGGAAGTATTGTATTCCACCCAAATATTCGATACCGAGATTTCACCGGAAATATATCTTTTGAGACTCCCTGAATCCAAAAAAAGCACTTTTGGAAACATGTCCGTGTGTGTGTCTGTGTGTCTATGGACAGCATAACTCAGAAACGAACAGTCGGATAAACACCAAACTTGGTATTTAGGTTCAGTATCTTCCAGAGATGCGACACGAAGGTTTTCAAGAAAGTCCCTCCACCACAGATTACTCTTTACATGGAACATTTTTCGAAAATTTTAATTTTCACAAAAATGGCTCTAACGATTTTGATTAAAATATAGTATATTTAAGATATTTTCATGACAAATAAAATGTATATCTCGAATTTTCTGGGAATGTCTCCAAAAGTTCTTCATTGTGAACGATTTTTGCATAACTGGTAAACCATAAGAGATAGACAAAATTTTACTACACAAAAATGTAGATCGCAAGTACACAATTTATGTCATATACATTTTTTGTTGAGTGAACTATTTTCGAGATATTGCTTGTTATTCCCTTAAATTTTTCAATACTTATTTTCTCAAATGGGAATTCGTTATTCATTTTTTTGTTTGGATATGCAAGGAGTATTACTCTGTGGCAAAGAGAATGGTGCTGCACCTAGCAACCAGCTATTAAGAGATATGTATGTGCTTAAAGGCTACTGTATTTCTATATTGCCCTTGTAAATATACATTCCCCTTACATCTACAAGAAAATTTGCAATAAGATAGTCTGCAAATGTTTATCTCGATTAACATGAAGTAGATGGAGAATAAGCGTTTGTAAAAATAGTTTGTACAAGAGTAGAGAAAGTCATGTGAGTGTAACACATCAGAATTTTTTGAGTTTTTCTTCACCAATGAACGCGTTGTTGTTTGTGATCGGGAGCCAGTTTGCGTGGAATCCATCGACAACAAAGTTTTCTCACGTCTAACTGTTGGTGTAAATGTTTTGGATTTGGCTCACACCTATGTCCAATGTTGCCCGAATAAGTTCATACGTTGTACGTCGAACTTCTTCAAGCATTGCTCCAACAGTGGGGATATTTTCATTAAATAACAGCACTTTTTGGGCGTTCTTCAGGAATTCATCACTTAGAAAAAAAGATCTCTCTTGAATTCGCTGTAACAATTATAAATTGTTGCGTTAGATGGGTATTCTTTGCCAAATGCATTTCTAAGCCGACCTTCACATTGTTTAGAAGTTAATGACGGTTTAAAATCGTAAAAGCGCAGTCCGGAAAAGTTCTCCAGTCATTTTTAGGTGATCACAAAAATGTTTGATGATGATAAATTAACATAATAATTTAGAGCAATTCGGACAATCCGCAGGCAATCAACTCGCAAAGTATTAGAAAGTAGCTGTCAAATATAAGCAAATTTAATTTGATTTTAGAGGCATGCCATTCTAAAATTTTTCATTATCGTCCTTGTATTGCAACTGATAGATAGTATACTTCTGTGGATGTGTCATAAAAGGTGCATACAATATCACTACAGTAGGAAGTCTGCAGGAAAACAGGAAGTACATGCCACACATTGAAAGCCACAACTGGTTGAGGGCTTTATTCATCCACGTTTTTGTTTACTGACCCAGCATCCGGTAGGACACTGGTTACTGTGATGTCATATATCATTAAAACAATGGCAATGAAGAGGAGGGGGGAGAAGAAGAAAACCCATATATTACAATGCAAGTAAAAGTGGAATTGACACATTGGCCAAATGACTTGCTATGTTCATGCAAGAGGGGAATAAATTGCATCTGCACAGGGTGATCACTGCGATAAGAGGAATGAGGGACGGGAGTGCCCAAAAAAGTACTTTAAAGATTTTGAGGTACACCGTGTAATATGAAAATTAGCAATCCTTCACCTTTTATGTATCAACAGATTGTTTTATTACACAGATTTATAATACATAATTGAATTACAAAGCACCAAGAAGAACATATTTTAATAACACATATAATAAAAGGCAGGCTAATCTATTTCACAAGTATTAAAAAAAGCTTTCCCTACTCTTGTATAAAGTATTTTTACAAACGCGTATTCTCCATATCTTCATGTTAATCTAGATAAACATTTGCAGAAGCTTATTTTTAATTTTCTTGTAGGTGCAAGGGGAATATGGTAGACTTTAAGCGATAGTCAAATCCATTAAGAGCTGGTTGCCTTCTCTTTGATGTCCAGGACATAAAAAAAAACGAATAATGAATTCCCATTTGGTAAAAAATATAAGTATTGGAAAGTCAAACAAATAACAAGGAATATTTCGGAAATGGTTGGCTTCACAAAAAAGGTATAAGATATAAACTGTGTATTTTAACGAGTTCTACATTTTTTGTGTAGAGAAATTTTGTCTATCACTTGCGGTTTACCAGCCATTCAGAAAGCAGAGGACTTTTGGAGAAATTTCTAGAAAATTCAAGATATACAATTCATTTTCCATGAAAATGTCTTAAATATACGATACTGTAATCAAAATCGTTAGTCTTTTTAGAGAAAATAAAAATTTTCGAAAATGTTCCATATAAAAATAGTCTGGGTTGGGGGAATTTTCTTGAAAAACTTTGTGTCGCCTTTTTGAAATATACTGAACCTAAATACCAAGTTTAGTACTTATCCGACTTTTCGTTTTTGAGTTATGCTGTTCACAGACACACATTTTTCTATAAGTTCTTTTTTTTGTATTCAGGGATCTAAAGACATGTATTTGTGTGAAATATCGGTATCTATTTTTGGGTGGAATGCAATACTTCCCCTACTTACTATAGGCATTGGCGAAGGTAAAAATGTTGAATATGGCATCTGCAATAAAAACTAAAAAGATCAAACTGCTTTATTTGCAAGGCTATGAATTTGTTTCTGGGAGTACATAAGTCCGAATGTTGTTGTTTCTGTTTAAAGCTGTACTTCTGGTTACTTCTTGTTCACTTCTTGAAGTTTCGTTATCACTGACTACAACATAGAAAGTATTTGCATGACATACTAACATTAACTTTTGCTTGAAACTCTGCTTTAAGTAAGTATATGTCTAACATCTGATCATGACATTCATCCCTACTGAATGTTTGTTCAGCAAATGCACTGGTTGATGGTCTGCATAATTTTTCGTTTGTCGAAAGATTCGAAAACCTAACTAAAGAATGTGAAGACAAAGATTAACAAAAATTCGCAACAAATGAAATCCTGCGAGGGACATGCAAGTCCCAAAGTCCCAAAATGTGGAACCGTCCCCTGAAATTCTGGATGGGTGGTCATCCTACCTCTGTCAGTGTTATTAAGTAGCAAGTGTTGAAAAAGAAATTGTTAGAAACGTGATTGTTAGTAGTATCAGGTACACCAGCAGAGAAAGATTTCCTGATTTGTCATAAAGGCCACAAACAGAAAACACAAACCTTACCGTTATGAAGTGTTCATAATGATTATGTGAACAGTCATTATGATAGTCATATTATACACTCATATAGAAAAAATAAATCAAAAGAAGTTCAGCTGATCCATTGTTCACAAAAAGGTGAGAAAAGAAGCAGCTGTAGGCTCAACAACTCCCACCCCTTTCGGAGTTCTAGAGCTAAAGAGATCGGTTACAGGAATATAACCAACATTTCGAATATCAGTTATGCTTTAAACAAAATGATTATAGCAGTTTTTGAGGATATAATACATAATGAATTCCGCATAAGCATTCGTAGTAGGACTATTTCCTGAGAATTTCCGCTTTAAATTTATAAAATATGCCTGATTTAGTATTTGGTGCCCACCTCCGTGGTGTGGGAGTAGCGTGTCTGCCTCACATTTAAGAGGTCCCGAGTACGAATCTCGATTAGAGCGAGTTACCTGGATAAGGGATTTCCGGTGTTTTCCCTTCTTCTGAGAAGACAAATGTCAGGTAACTCTAAGCCCATTTGAACATCACACCATTTTCGATCATGATCATGACCTACACGGTTAAAGGACGTTTAACATGAAGAAAGAAAGAACTTTAAATAAAGCACTTAGTATGTAACCATTTTTAATTTCTCTACTACGTATCGTAACTACGGGAAGTATTTGTATTCTACCCAAAAATTCGATACCGAGGTTTCACCGGAAATATAGGTTTTGAGACACCCTGAATCCAAAAAAGGCATTTTTGGAAACATGTCCGTTTGTGTGTGTCTGGCTGTGAACAGCATAACTCAGAAACGAACAGTCGGATAAACACCAAACTTGGTATTTAGGTTCAGTATCTTCTAGAGATGCGACACAAGGTTTTCAAGAAAATCCTGCTACCCGCGATTACCCTTTACATGGAACATTTTTCGAAAATTTTAATTTTCTTAAAAATGGCTCTTAACGACTTTGATTAAAATAACATATGTTTAAGATATTTTTATGACAAATAAAATGTATATCTGAAATTTTCTGGGTATGTCTCCAAAAGTATTCTTCATTGTGAACGACTTTTGCATAACTGGTAAACCATAAGAGATGGTCAAAATTTTACTACACAAAAAATGTGGATCACGTTAAAATACACAATTTATGTCATATACATTTTTGTTGTTGAGTGAACCATTTTCGAGATATTGCTTGTTATTTCCTTACATTTTACAATACTTATTTTCTCAAATGGGAATTCGTTATTCATTTTTTTTGTCTTGGATATGCAAAGAGTATTAATCTGTGGCAAAGAGAATGGTACTGCACATAGCAACCAGCTGTTAAAAGACATGTCTATGCTTAAAGGCTACTGTATTTCTTTATTGCGCTTGCAAATACAAAACAAGGGGAACATAGTACGCCTTAAGCGATACTCAAATATTTTTAGAACTGGTCGCTATGTGTAAAATGTAATTCTCTTTGCAAGTCAAAAGATCGTTTCTGCAAACGTTTATCTGGATTAATATGAAATAGATGGAGAATAAGAGTTTGTAAAAATAGTTTGTTTAAGAGTTAAGAAAGTCATGTGAGTGTAACACATCAGAGTTTTCGTTTTTGATTAATGCTGTCCGCAGATAGACGGCAGGCAGGCATACAATTTCTTTTCTAAACAAAATCCTCCTTTGGACTCGGGGCCTCAGGGGTATACGAGGCCGACGCTGAAAAATGTTAGAAAAGCAAACAAGGATTAGTTTTAAAATATTTGGTTGTTTTTATTATTGTTTTTTTTAAATGTTCCCCTTAACATCAATGCATTTTTGCTTTCGATGAAACCAGTCCTTAAAGCAATGATGCCACTCTTCCTGAGATCCTTTAGAAATCAGATTTTTATAATGTTCCATTGCTTCATCTGATGACAACAAAGAGATTTCACGCATTATTTTAATTTTTGGAAACAAAAAGAAATCACAAGTTGCTAGGTGAGGGCTGTATGGTGGAGGATCCATTGAGCTGACCTTTTAGAGTATAAGGTACTCAGTTGTTAGTTTTGCTATATTCGACGATACGTGGTCATGATGCGACATTATTTTGCCTTTTGGGCGTTTTCACGAACTTTTGCAAAACTTTGTTGTAAACAAGCATTTGTGTACCAATAGGCAGTAGCGGTACATCTATCTTCTAATGCTATAGTAGCAATATGACCCATTTTGGATAAAAAAAAACAGCACTGCGGACTTTTGTAGACTTAGGTTGTGTTCGAAATATCCATTGAGCCGATTGACTTTTCTTTTCAGAACCATAACAATAAATGCAAAATTAATTTGAAGTGCCGCCTTGTAATTTTTCCTGAGTTTTACTGCACCAATCAAAGTATTGTTTTTGTTCGGGAGTCAGTTCATGTGGAATCCATCGACAACAAAGTTTTCTCACGTCTGTTACTGTAAAATGTTTTGGATTTGACTAGCACCAATGCCCAATGTCGCTCGAAGAAATTAATAAGATGTCCATCAATCTTCTTCAAGCATTGCTCAAACGGCGGCAATATTTTCATTAGTAACAGCATTTCTTGGGCGTCCTTCACGAAATTCGTCACTAAGAAAAATCCGATCTCTCTTGAATTCGCTGTACTAATTATAAATTGTTTGCCGAGATTATTGTTGCCTTAGATGGGGCTTTTTCGCCAAATGCATTTTTAAGCCGATCTTCACATTGTTTAGGCGTAATGGCGATTTAATATACTAAACATTCATTGTTCTCTAGTCAACTACGTTTTTGGGCGTACACAAAAACTTTAAATGATGATAATTAACAAACTGTTAGAGTAAACCGAACAAACTACACGGCAATTAGCTCGCAAAATGTTAGAAAGTAGCTGTGAAATATAAACAAATCGTATTTGTTTTTAGAAACTTGGTATTCTAAAATTTAAGTATCGCCCTCCTATTACCGGTGAAATTTCGATATAAAATTTTCGAACACACTACTTCTGAAGAACCTAAGCGGTAGAGAATGAATAGAAAGGAGAAAAACGAATTTAATGGGAGAAACTTTCTGTTACTTGATATCAGTTTTAACCAGACCTGCGTAATATAGTGTCCTAAATCCATTAAAGTGGAAAGGAGAATGCGATACCAGGACCATATGCTTCAGAATCCACTCAGAAGTAACCCGGTAAGATTGGTTTCGTCATTTTCGTTAAACCGAATAGCAGTTTCAATTACCTGTAGCTTAAAGCGGTTTATTATGTCTTCAAAAGCCTATCTTAATGTGCATTCTCTTTCATTTGTCCTCTAAAAGGGGAGAGAGAGAGAGAGAGAGAGAGAGAGAGAGAGAGAGAGAAGAAGACGAATAAATCTGAGTATATTGATTAAGGCGGCAAAATGTTGTGCTTATAAAGCACACAAGACTTTGTGAAGCCTGCCTCTGCGGCGTGGAGGTAGCGTGTCTGCCCACATTCTTGACGTCCCCAGTTCAATGAGTTTTTACTTTCTCTACTACGTAGGTATAGTAAGTAGGGGAAGTATTGTATTCCACCCAAAAAATCGATACCGAGATTTCACCGGAAATACATGTTTTGAGACCCCTGAATCCAAAACAAGCATTTATGGAAACATGTCCGTGTGTGTGTGTGTGTGTGTGTGTCTGTGAACAGCATAACTCAGAAATGAACAGTCGGATAAACACCAAACTTGGTATTTAGGTTCAGTATCTTCCAGATATGCGACACGAAGGTTTTCAAGAAAATACCCCACCCCAGATTACCCTTTACATGGAACATTTTTCGAAAATTTTAATTTTCCCAAAAATGGCTCTAACGATTTTTTATTAAAATATCATATGTTTAAGATATTTTCATGACAAATAAAATGTATATCTTGAAATTTCTGGGAATGTCTCCAAAAGTATTCTTCATTGTGAACGACTTTTGCATAACTGGTAAACTATAAGAGATAGACAAAATTTTACTACACAAAACATGTAGATCGCGTTGAAATACACAATTTAGGTCATATACATTTATTGTTGAGTGAACCATTTTCGAGATATTGCTTATTATTCCCTTACATTTTTCGATATTTATTTTCTCAAATGGGAATTCGTTATTCATATTTTTTGTCTTGGATATACAAAGAATATTAATCTATGGCAAAGAGAATGGTGCTACACATAGCAACCAGCTATTAAGATATATGTCGATGCTTAAAGTCTACTGTATTTCTATATTGCCCTTGCAAATACAAAACAAGGGGAACATAGTAGGCCTTAAGCGATAGTCAAATATTTCTAGAACTGGTCGCTATGTGTAAAATATAATTCTCTTTGCATGTCAAAAAATCGTTTCTGCTAATCTTTCTCGATTAATATGAAGTAGATGGAGAATAAGAGTTTGTAAAATTAGTTTGTACAAGAGTAGAGAAAGTCATGTGAGTGTAACATGTCAGATTTTTATTTATCGACGCTCTTTAATTATTATGGTTTAGCGTTCGATTTTATATTGGGCGTGAAAGACCGGAAATATTTGCATAAAGTCCTGTTTATCAGGCTTAAGTTTCTTTTACGTGCTGTAAATCTACGACACGGGACCACTGGCTTTAATTCCCTTCCGAAGGAAGCCATGCTAAGGATTTTTACGCCCAAGAAATCCATCGTCCTCCACCGGGAACTAACATGGTACAGGTCCCGAGTTCGAATCTCGGTTAGGGTTGTAAAGGTAAACGTACGGAAGAACGGAGGGGCCCCCTGAAACCGGGCCAGAGCAACGTTATGCAGGCCAACCGGCCTCTTGTGGCCTATCGTGACCCCCCGGTAGGGAGGGATAAGGGGAGATACCCGAAGAGCGACCCGATTCGTATTATACGGGCACAAGAACAAACGGTTCCTTAAGGTTTCAGATTGAACGCCTGCAAACGTCCTGAGCCTACGATGGAGCTCCTGCTTGAAAGCACCCAGAGGTGGGTTTCAGCCGGGCAGTTCCTGAACGACAGGATGAAACGTCCCAGAGCGCACAGCCACAACCCACCAAACAGACAAGGAGGACGATGGGTACGGGAAATGGGGGACAGGGATGATGATGGTTGATAAATGAGTGGCCTCTGAAAGAAGCATACACGCAGGCTCAAGCGTCCACTGTGCCTCATATATCTGGCATTACTCTAGTTCAATGGTCTGTATAAAACGAATCACGTCCTTGATATCTGCCATTTGTGTCTCCTGAGGTTCCAAAAAGAAGGACCCTAAGGATACTTACCATTGAACACCGAAACCTTCGTATTCCCATAGTGTATGCTGTAAAGTCTCAAAGTTTCTCCCACATTTCCTACATAAAGAATCCTGTACAAAACCCATGTTGCATAAATGTCTGCTCAGAGTGTTATGGCCTGTAAGATAGCCCACAAATACTGTGAGCTTTACTCTAGTCAAATTCAGGAGAAACTAACTTTCTGGTCAGGCCCGTACATAAAATCGTGGGCCTGCCTGGCAATGGTTGCTTACTCCAAATCTCTAGATGAACCCTCGCCATTAAATTAAATGCAGTTTTATTTGTGGAAGCTCTTTAACTACTATGACCCTAACGTCCCATTCTATATTGAGGACTCTTCTACTCAGAGGACTCTATCAGGCTGGAGGTTCTTTTACGTGGCGTAAATCTACGACAAGGGACCACCGGCTTTACTTCCCTTCCGAAGGAAGCTATGTTAATGACTTTTACTCCCGAAAAATCCATCGCCCTCCATCGGGGTTGAACCCGCGACCTCGGGGACTAGAGGCTGCATTGTACCCCTAGAACATGGAGGGTGATAAAGAGCTCTCGCCGTGAGAGAAATTTCTAGCAGACACTCCGCAAAAGGGCTCGGGCCCAATAAAATCGAGCCCGGATCCGCTCCTTCAAGAGCGTCTGCTCTCTAACTACCTCTAATACCAGCACGCCCGGTACCCAAAGAAGTGCAATCGAGCAGCTGGTGCATATTGTATCCAACATCCTTTGCCATTGCCACACCAGTCTGGATGTGGTTTTAACCACCCTAAGGTCTTTCAGAGATGTCATAATATCCGCTCGTCCGCATGACGTACTGTAAATATGCATAGCTCAGTCTAAGATCGTAAAGACCTCATCCTGGAAAAATGGCAAATCGCCCAAGGGGAATAATAAGCCTGGTTCTAGGGCTATAGATGCCATATCCCATCCTGCCCCCGAGGAGGGAGTCATCCGTGAACCACGTCCTGCCCCCTGCCTTCGTGGAGACCCGAACTCTGTGACCGACTCCTCCCTGGAAAGTATTACCACAAAGTAGGATGGACTTAGGTTATATCTAGTCCCACATCAAGTCCCCGATCATGGGGTTATAGGACACTTCTCCTGAGTCTAGAAAGGATCAGTCAGTGCTCTTTGCGGGGTAGCTTATAACGCTACCCCCTACAGTCCAGAGGCGGTGCGCACTCATCCTGGCTCCACAAATAAGCGCAGAGGAGCAGACTGGGTAGTCATGCGCCCCGTCCCTGTTATCATACATGCCAATATTTGCTGCGAATTCAGCCCGGCAGCCACTACCTTCACCAGAGAGGCAGGTCTCCAAACCAGCGCCACATAAGTTACTGATGGTCTAATAACCGAGGTGTCTAGCAATTTGATCACATTGGGTCTCAGGACCCATCTCAGTCCTATTGATCTTCAACAGGCACATGAGGCATTGTAGGCCTTCTTAACTCTATAATCTACATGCTTTTTCCAGCTCAGCCTGACATCCGGAATAACTCCTAAATACTTGACCCTCCGGAAGGCTTCAACGTTTTCCCAAGCAGGTGGGATCTAGCAAACTTGGCAGCCTCCTCCTTGTGAAGATAATTACTTCAGTCTTGTCCAGGTAGGGAGCCCTTTATGAGCTTCGAAGAAGTGCTCGGGAATTTTCCACGTGCTACAGGGCATATGACATCAGCATAGCCTTGAGCATGAATTCCTACCTTGCTTACTCTATCTAGTACATCTACCGCCAGACATTACTGGAGACAGGACTCCCCCTTGTGGGCAGCCTCGGGGCACTGCTGCCCTCACGGACACACACCCCAAGGTGGCCACAACCTGCCAGCCTTCCAAGGAGATCACAATCCAGTCTGTTACAGCAGGACTAACTCCCCTGCTCTCCAAACATTTCCGAATGTTGCCTAAAGTTATATTATTAAAGGTGCTTCAATTTCCAGGAAAAGTGCCATGGCGAGTGTGATAGTGCGATAATCTTCATTGTAACTAACTTTGGTTTTGAGTCCAATTACAGGTGAAATACACTTTGTACATATTTGCACGTGTTTAATAACTCAACTTGGTTTGATTAGGTTTTACTTTAATTATGTCTTTTTACATGATTAATTTCTCATGGCGCTCACATTATCCGTTCACAGTACAAATCGTCATACTTCAATTCATTGCAATTCGTTGTAGAGTTAACCTGTACGTTATATTGGCAGCCTCTTGCTGATCTAAAACAGTATTTTTTACTTTCTCTACTACGTATAGTAAGTAGGGGAAGTATTTTATTCCACCCAAAAATTCTATACTGAGATTTCACCGGAAATATATGTTTTGAGACCCCCTGAATCCCAAAAAAGCATTTTTGGAAACACGTCCGTGTGAGTCTGTGTGTGTGTCTGTCTGTGAACAGCATAACTCAGAAACGAACAGTCGGATAAACACCAAACTTGTTTTATCTATCTACCCTACATGAACATTAAATGGTGGAAATTATGAATGTAGAAGAATGAATTGGAATAGCCAGGTGAAATTACAGAAGCAGCAGAAAAAATAACAGTAAAAGCACTTGCTCCAAAAAATCCAGAAAGCAACATGATATAGTATTGAATCGTTTCATTGACTGAAGTAAGGCAAAACGTGTTGAAACTAAACTCACTGAAAATGACTGCTATGAATCAACAAAACATCGAAACATCTGACATTTCGCTTTTGTAACGGCATTTCTCTTGTTTCAAGAGCCGCATTATAAACATAATCTCCGTTATTTTCAGGAATTAATATAATATTATTCATATTTTAAAAATTCGAGAGCTGTCTAAAAATAATTTGTACCACAAGTGATAAAAGTAGGGTTTTATTTTGCTCGTAGGGTTGCGAAACTCGGTCTATGGCCATTTCTACTCGTAAAATAAAACCCTACTTTTACCATTCGAATCACAATCTAAAGCCCCTTGTACACGATCAAACTTTTTTTTCAATTAAAGAGTTTACAAGAAAAGTTGTCAAACATGTTTCAATATGTGACAAGATTGGACAAGATCTGACAATGTCATAAATGTGTATTTACAAGTTGTCTTTTTTCAAACTGAAAAATACTATATCACGCACAAAGCAATTTACTATTTGCGTCACGGTATAACAGTTTCAATTGAGTTATTTTTTAATTTATGGACGCTCTTTAACTGCTGTGGTGCTTAGCGTCCCATTCTACATTGGGCGTGAAATACCGTAATTTTTCTCAGAGGTCTCTATGCTTGAGGTTCTTTTACGTGCCGTAAATCTACGACACGGACCACCATGCTAAGGGTTGTTACGCCCGAAAAACAATCCACCGCCCTCCGCCGGTCCTGAACCCGCGACCTTGGAAACTAGAAGTTAGCACAGCCACCACTACACCACGGAAGGTGACACAGTTTGCAATGAAATACTGTTCTTTACTAATATTATGTAGCACTTTCGCGTATTATATCCAATGAAATCACATTACGATTATGGAATACAACGGAAATAATACCAACTGATAGGTTAACCACTCTATATAACCTTGCATTAATGTATACTTATTACTTTGTCTACTACGTATAGTAAGTAGGGGAAGTATTGTATTCCACCCAAAAATTCGATACCGAGATTTCACCGGAAATACATGTTTTCAGATACCCTGAATCCAAAAAAAGCATTTTTGGAAACATGTCCGTGTGTGTGTGTGTGTGTGTGTGTGTCTGTGAGTCTGTCTGTCTGTGTGTCTGTGAGTCTGTCTGTCTGTCTGTCTGTGAACAGCATAACTCAGAAACGAACAGTCGGATAAACACCAAACTTGGTATTTAGGTTCAGTATCTTCCAGAGATGCGACACGAACGTTTTCAAGAAAATCCCCCCCACAGTGTACCCTTTACATGGAACACTTTTCGAAAATTTTAATTTTCTAAAAAATGGCTCTAACGATTTTGATTAAGATAACGATTTAAGATATTTTCATCAAATAAAATGTATATCTTGAATTTTCTGGGAATGTCTCCAAAAGTATTCTTCATTGTGAACGACTTTTGCATAACTGATAAACCATAAGAGATAGACAAAATTTTACTGCACAAAAGATGTAGATCGCGTTAAAATACACAATTTATGTCATATACTTTTTTGTTGTTTAGTGAACCATTTTCGAGGTATTGCTTGTTATTCCCTTAAATTTTTCAATACTTATTTTCTCAAATGGGAATTCGTTATTAATTTTTTTGTCTTGGATATGCAAAGAGTTATAATCTGTGGCAAAGGGAATGGTGCTGCACCTAGCAACCAGCTATTAAGAGATATATATGTGCTTAAAGGCTACTGTATTTCTATCTTGCCCTTGTAAATATATATTCTCCTTACATCTACAAGAAAATTAGCAATAAGATAGAGTCTGCAAATGTTTATCTCGATTAACATGAAGTAGATGGAGAATAAGCGTTTGTAAAAATAGTTTGTACAAGAGTAGAGAAAGTCGTGTGAGTGTAACACATCAGATTTTTTAATATAGAGTCAACTGAAAAATTCTACGCCACAGCCGGGATTTGAACACGGTTCTCCCGCTCTCCGTGCGGTTGCTCTAACCATTGACCTACTGTGACAACTTGCCTAGAGCAGGCTACGGTCTATTAAAAGTATAATTAATTTATACAATAACAACAAAATATCTAAAACCCTTAATAATAATCTATGCACCCAGCACTGAAGTACTTGCAATAGGCAGATCGCCCCTAAGTTTGTCATCGCGAGGGAGATGTGTCTGGGAAACAACTAGTCAATTGGGGAATATTGTCACAGTAGCTCAATGGTTAGAGCAACCGCACGGAGAGCGGGAGAACCGTGGCGTTGGATTTTTCAGTTGACCAGGCAAAGGTCTATTAAAAGTATAATTAATTTATACAATAACAACAAAATAATTAAAATGTATACTTAGTTCGGGAATCTGCCTGGCAATGATTTCTTCATCTGCTTCATCCTGTGGTAATCCACGGAGTCCTAGACATACGGACTTGGCCGGGTAGCCATTTTTGTTTACTTTTCGTGACGCACAGTAAATACTCGCATTTCATTGGCTAAAGCCATCAAATCGTTGTTAAATCTTTAATCGTTTAGAGCAAGTCTTGTTTTCAAGACTTTAAAAGTATTGGAATCAATTTGACAAGAAAATTGTGAAGCCATTACAACTCTTGAAAAGCCTTGCAATGTATTGAATTTGACAAAACTTGGATCGTGTACAAGTAGCGTTATAATCAATTCAGGTCCTGAACTTGAATTTCTCAAAATATTTGCATTTTGATTTCGGAAAACTTTTTTATGGCTTGTAAATAAAATCTACGCAAGTTTTGGAAGATACTCGCTACACTAGTGATGAAAATATTCGTAAGTACTCCCACTTCAGTCCAAATTTCGTAAATAGCTACTAATAAAATCTCAAACTTTGAAATCTTCTGTGAAGTTTGGTATTCATGATTTACCTGCTTATACCGTATAAACACATATGTATATCAACAAAAAAATCTATAAATTTAGAATTTGTTATTGATTTAAGGATGTTAAAATTAAATTTTTATTTTAGATATGTATGTGGTAGAGTATAGCTGAAAATAACAAGACCATGCTTCTAGCTTCATCTCTTATGTCTGAAGAGGGAGTAACCTTTCAAATCCTTAAGCCAAAAGTGGCAGCTCATGTGGAGGAGCAATTTTCTGTTACTATGCATATAAATGGAGAGTTTTGAGGATCAGTCTTCCTCAGGGTAGTGCCTGAGCATTATACTTGAATGGAATTTTAAACATCTGCACAAAACGCATCAGGTAAAGTGGTTTCGAAAGGCACTATTCTACTCGTACATTATGGCAGCTTTTATGCTCCTCATAGATGGGGAAATGGATTGTTCGTGCACCTTATTAATTTTACACGGTCTGGCCTTCCGAGAATGAGGCTGCAATATTCAAGATCTGCCACTTAAACACCCGGGTCGAGGACAATAGAATCTACGATTGTCAAATCATATGTGGAAGGAAGGAAAAGAGGATATGCGGAACTGAAGTATGACGATTGTTTTTCTTTGGTATGGTAGACTTCTATAATTGGATAAAATACCTTCATATATAGCACATATATCGAAAAAGATGCCTCCATTCGAATGTGAGGCTCGCATTCGGAAGGTTTCGGGTTCGATTCTGTGGACTGGCCTCTCTGACCTTAGGGTTTTTCGTGGTTTACCTAGGTGGGTATGCGAATGCTCGGGTGTCGTTCTCCGTGGTCTAGAGGTATCACGCTAGCCTCTAGTTCACGAGGTGGCGGGTTCAAACCCGGCAGAGGGCTATGCATATTTTCGGGCGTAAACATCCTTGGCATGATTTCCTTCGGAAGGGAGGTAAATCCGGTCGTCCGGTGTAGTAGATTTACGGCACGTAAAAGAACCTCAAGCCTGATAAATAGGCCTCTGAGCAAAATTTCTGGTCTTTCACGCCCAATATGGAATGGGACGCTAAGAACCATAGCAGTTAAAGAGCGTCCATAAGTAAAACTCAGTTTACTTTCCTCTCTGGTGAAGGCCATCAGAAGCATCACACGCAACGGGCCTGCTCCTGTAATACGCCTAATAATAAGTAGGGCTGCGACATCGGAGTCGTTACGTTTGTTTATAGGCGTCCTGTGATCGACTGTTTACAACGAGAGGGTTACATGTACCTTTGAGTGAAGTGTATCGCCGCACACAGACTTCGTCAACTTCATAAAAAAATTCGCATTAATCAATGGATACAAACATGGAAAGCCACATCTAGAAACAAGTTACCCGATGTCTATGTTTCCGAGTCCAAACTTGAACACTATCATTTCAACCGCAAAGACCAAGTTGTTAACTCGACTACGTATTGGATATACTTCTATAACGCGCAAACATCTCCTCAACCGTGACCTTCCTGTGCGACCTCTGCAGATCCAACCTCACAGTTCATCTCGTTATAGCCTGCCGTCGCTATGCACAACAAGAGAAAGATGTGACATCCCCAACAGCCTATCAGACGCCCTAAATTCAGCATAACAAAGAATTTAAAATTTATGAAGGCGACAAAATGATATATATATATATATATATATATACAGGGTCAAACACCTAAAACTTGCACAGCAAATATTTTGGAAACGAAAGTGCTATTGATGTGCAGTTTTCATAGCATTGATTGGTATTCAGGAGCTCGTTACGCCCTTACCTTATTCCATACGGTTTCCACGTAGCGACTCCGATGTCGCAACCCTAGTTATCAGAGATGGCACAATACACTGGCGGTCTTTCAGGTTCAGCCATACGCATCGTCAACGTCACTCGTATTGAAATAGCGAAACAGGACAACGGATATAAGTTAACGTCAGCAGACGAACTTATCAGAATTTATCAGACAAAATGTATATTTTACCAGATCGGCTGTACATCCTGCATTTCTTAAAATAAGAGAAGAGGTCCAGGGCGTGTTAAGTTACAACGAATATAGAAACAGAAGAAAATATTATCTTTCCTAATTCAGTGTAGATAATGAATTAATGATTATTTCACGTTCAACAAATATATCAGTGCTGCTAATGTCAGCTGTCCACATGGATAGGATATTTCAATATTGTGTCCGTCATTTTTATCGACTCGCGACTCGCATAAGGTGTTTCCTGTCATGCATACGAGGAATATTCGAGAAGCTACCAACGTGTATTCTGTCGAAGCAATCTTCCACTTCCAAAGGACACTCACTATTATTATTATTATTATTATTATTATTATTATTATTAGTGTTATGGTATAATGTTCCCATTATGTCTCAGTTATATTATAATTACAATATTTTATTTAGCAAGTAAAGTTTTCTTAGAATGGAATCTGCACGAAAATAAACATCTATAGAACTGGAAGCCTGGTAAAATTTAAGACCATATTATTATTGGGTTGAATGATGAGTAATATTAAATGGTAAATGACTATCTGAAATCGTATTGAGGAATAAAATGCAGTTTAGACGAAATCAGGTTTTTCGAGATCCTGTCACAACGTAAACAACCAGCGACGTGACCAGCATAGTGTTTGAAGGCAAGAAAAGCCTTGTATGGTGATAGAGAACCGTGATTGACGCTATGGAGGGGGAGATAAAATCGATGACAGGTCTGTCAACTTTTCATTTTGTCCGTAATTTGTCCTCATTAGAGCTATTTCATGCTCTTGGAAGCTATTCTGTATTTTAAGGGCATCTCCTAGGTAAAAAGCGCAAGGTGAATTTTGAAATACTGAGTCGTAAAAGGCTTTGAGGACCTCTCATCACAGCGAACTCTAACAACATACAGAGTGCAAAGGGTGCTTTGATGTTAAGAGAAGATTGTTTAGGTTAACATGACAAAAAGCTACGATATAAATTTCTTTTGCGACAGAGATTTTAGATGAAAAAAGTGCATGTTCGGCCTTTAAACACAACTAATTTACGGAAAAATCTTTGAGTACTTGAAGATTCCATAGCTAAATATTAGAAAGAATAATAAAAACAGCCAAACTCCACTGACCTGTGTTTACTTGCAATTATCCCGTTGAGTTGAACAAACCTTTTAACGTACAAAGTGTCGTCTGCACACATCAAATACGCATCTGTCACCTGGTATATTTTTACAACATTTGTTTTTCAAGTTTTTATATCAAAATATTTGATATTAATTTATTACATTATGTTGAATTTTCACAAATTAATCATAAATGATTTCTTACTAGTCAATCATATCTCGATAACTCTTCTATAACTGCTGAGGTCTTAATTATTTTACTGAGTTTTATTATATTTTTAGAGTCGCGTATTATTGCAGATAATTAATTTCCTTTTCTCAATACATATAATTATGATTATTAGGGAGTTAGAACTTCTTTTCCTACCTCGCGATAGATCTAATCCAGGTACTTATCAATGTGGAATTAAAATTTTCTCTACGCGTTGTCGCGGAGCTCTATTTATACTTCACGGACATTTTACACTCAATAAATAACGATCTCGCGGTATTATTCACTCTACCTCACTAAAAACACAATAAGTTCTTCTTTCTTCCTATAATGTCTTGCGGAATTTTCAGTCCTCAATGCTACACGTTTGGTGTATACAAAGACATATGGCATCTCTTTCTAGCTTGTCGATTTTCTCATCTTTTACAACGGTTCTGGCTTTGTTGCATGCTTGCATTCAGATAATAAATGATTCCTGCAGATATCTTTTCATTCGTCACTTGAGATTTTATTTTATAATATGACTCTTTATACATTAAAATAAATTTAAAATGTTATTAAATAATTTTACAGCCCTTCAGAGCTTTCTTCTTCTTTTGAGGTGAATTCATAGAAATTTCAACACTTTTTACTTCTTTCGCATTCTTATTACGTCTTTAGACTTTTGTTACCTTTTTACTTTCTCTACTACGTATAGTAAGTAGGGGAAGTATAGTATTCCACCCAAAATTTCGATACCGAGATTCCACCGGAAATATATGTTTTGAGACCCCCTGAATCCAAAAAAGCATTTGGTCTGTGTGTTTGTCTGTGAACAGCATAACTCAGAAACGAACAGTCGGATAAACACCAAACTTCGTATTTAGGTTCAGTATCTTCCAGAGATGCGTCACGAAGGTTTATAAGAAAATCCCCCAACCCGAGATTACTCTTTACATGGAACATTTTTCGAAAATTTTTATTTTCTCAAAAATGGCTAACGATTTTGATTAAAATATCATATGTTTAAGATATTTTGATGACAAATAAAATGTATATCTTGAATGTTCTGGTAATGTCTCCAAAAGTATTCTTCATTGTGAACGACTTTTGCATAACTGGTAAACCATAAGAGATAAACAAAATTTTACTACACAAAAAATGTAGATCGCGTTAAAATACACAATTTATGTCATATACATTTTTGTTGTTGAGTGAACCATTTTCGAGATATTGTTTGTTATTCCATTAAATTTTCCAATAGCTATACTTTTTCTCAAATGGGAATTAGTTATTCATTTTTTTTGTATTGGTAATGCAAAGATAATGGAATACTCCACATAGCAAACAGGGCTTAAAATATTTGACTATCACTTAAAACCTACCATATTCCCCTTGCACCTACAAGAAAATTAGCAATAAGATTAACATCTGGATTAACATGAAGCATATGGAGAATAAGCGTTTAAAATAGTTTGTACAAGAATAGAGAAAGTCATATGAGTGTAACACATCAGAGTTTTCATATAAATAATTTCTTAATTTGTTTATTTGATTTCTATGATGGTTCTAAACTTAACATAATTAAACAATTCCCGTTAGACAATATCTGTCTACAAAGTTTGTTTTCGTTCGTTTAGCAGCGGTGGAATGTATTTACAAGACTTACTTGCACTAAACATACACTCTAATATCACTCGACAGCTGTTCTACCATGCTCCAGGTTACAGTAAATGAATAATTATTACGGGGACACATTATTTTTCTATTCCTTTAACATGAACCCTCGCTATGGTTTGAAATTGCACAAAAACACTACGCTTTATTACTGATGATTTAACGTTAATGTGAGTTGCAGAGTTTCAGATAATCCTAACGAAGGCACGAATCTGTGGTACAAGGCTAGTGTTACACTGTTTTGCTATAATTACGAGATGTGCTACATTCTCCTAACTTGAATTAATATTTGTTTTCCTTCAACTATAGTGCTTAATCCATTCATATTTGTGAATAAAAATATTATTAGGAGTGTAATTATATAAAATTATGCTATTTAGTTTTTCACATTTTCTTTTATTTTAGATGTAGTTACTAACATGTTCCTCTGCATTCTCCCTTCGACTGTAGTTTGCTCTTGTTAAGGAAAACTGTGCATCACTTCATGCTAAATTTTTTTCCATTTATTCAGCAAATAATTCTTTTCTGAAGAATAAAATTCTGAACTTTCCCTACTTTTATGCAAACTATTTTTACAAACGATTATTCTCCATCTACTTCATATTAATCGAGATAAGCATTTGCAAAACCCTATTGCTAATTTTCTTGTAGGTGCAAGGGCAATATGGTAGACTTTAAGCGATAGTCACATCTTTTAAGAGCTGGTTGCTATGTGGAGCATTGCATTAGTAAGAGTATTGGAAAATTAAAAAAAATCTGATGTGTTACACTCACATGACTTTCTCTACTCTTGTACAAACTATTTTTACAAACGCTTATTCTCCATATGCTTCATGTTAATCGAGATATCGAGATATTAATCTTATTGCTAATTTTCTTGTAGATGCAAGTGAATTGGTAGGCTTTAAGCGACAGTCAAATATTTTAAGAGCAGGTTGCTATGTGAAGTATTCCATTCTCTTTGCATTACTAGGACCAAAAATGAATAAGGAATTCCCATTTGAGTAAAAGTATAATTATTGGAAAATTTAAGGGAATAACAAACAATATCTCGAAAATGGTTCACTCAACAAAAAAAAAAGGTGTATATGACATAAATTGTGTATTTTAACGCGATCTACATTTTTTGTGTAGTACAATTTTGTCTATAGTTTATGGTTTACCAGTTATGCAAAAGTCGTTCACAATGAAGAATACTTTTGGAGACATTCGCAGAAAATTCAAGATATACATTTTATTTGTCATGACAGTATCTTAAATATATGATATTGTGATCAAAATCGTTAGACATTTTTGAGAAAATTAGCATTTTCGAAAAATGTTCCATGTAAAGAGTAATCCGGGGTGGGGGATTTTCTTGAAAACCTTCGTGTCGCATCTCTGGAAGACACTGAATCTAAATACCAAGTTTGGTGTTTATCCGACTGTTCGTTTCTGAGTTATGCTGTTCACAGAGAGAGAGACGTGCGCGCGCGCGCGCGCGCACACATACACACACACACACACAGACAGACACAGAGACACACACACGGGCATGTTTCCAAAAATGCTTTATATGCATTCAGTGCACCTCAAAACATGTATTTCCTGTGAAATCTCGGTATCGAATTTTTGAGTGGAATGCAATAATTACCTTCTTACTATACGCAATAGAGAAAGTAAAGATATAGCAAGGAATATCTGGAAAAAGGTTCACTCGAAAAGAAAAGTATCTGAGATGAATTATGTGCTTTAAATAGATCTATCTTTTTCGTGTAATAAAAGTTTGCACTCTCTTTTACTGTTTACCAGTTATGCAGAAGTCATTCAGAATGGAGGACTCTTGGGGAAATTCCCACAGAATTCGAGGCATACATTTCATTTGCCATGAAAACATTTTAAACATATGAAATTTTAATCAAAATAGGCATTTTTGAGAAAATAGAAATTTTCGAAAAATGATCATGGTAAAGCGTAGTCTGGAAGGGGGATTTTCTTAAAAATCTTCGTATCGCATCCTTAGAGGATACTAAACTCAAATACCAAGTTTGGTATTTATCCGAATTTTCGTTTTTGATTTATGCTGTTCACAGTCACAGGTGTACACACATGGACATTTTTCTAAAAGTACTTTTTTTGGATTTAGAGGATCTCAAAATATGCATTTCCGGTAAAATTTCGAATCGAATTTTTGGGTGGAATGCAATACTTCCCCTACTTGCTATAGAGAAGGTAATATATATATAAGTATAAATGCAGAGAAGTAATATCGTTTCACATAGAAGTTCTACACCTATATAGAACAAAATATGTATGAATCAAAACTACGGATTAGAATAGCCCCAAAATCATTACTTCTTAGTATTATTCACTTATTTATATTACGATATATTCTTTGCGGCAAAAATAAGGCTGCTTCTAATTTTTACATATCCCTTATTTGGTTGTTTATTTTAGTTTTACTGAAATGTACTTTGCATTCCTTTTTGTTAATGTTACTAAGTCCTCGCTCTAAATATTTATATAATTTAGGCGATTATCTATGAGCAGATCCTCAAGAGGCCGCCATTGTGTTTTTACCGTGCTTGATAAGTGAATTTAGGATTTACTTAACTAATGACAAAAACGCTAACATATTCGCGAGCGTATTGAAACATGCGGGATTCAGGAGGAGTGAAGGAATCGTAAGCAACTGATAGGATCGATTTTCAACCTATAGCAAAAACGATAGTTTAATGAAGTGATAGATTCGCAACGCTAATTTATGCTACAGACTCTCTGTTTATGGCGTTAAGAAGTAATTTAACGCATTCTTGGTTTAAGTTTGAATACAGGTCTATCTGCTCATGCCTCCTGCGTTGCTTTAATTCTAAAGCAATCGTTAATAGGAGAATGTATTCTTATCATAAAATGCATCATCAGCTGAATACAGTTCAATGATTGCAGCAGCACAATGGCATTTCTGCAGATGACAGCTTGGATCGCAAATCAACGGGCTGCTGGCTCTATTTCCTTTTGAATTCTGCAACGGACAGTTAAATTATTCCAGAATTAAAACACTTTGTATTCTCTTTCGCAGTTTGATATAAACTAATTTTGCGTTTGTCCTTCATTCGATAACAAAACTGATAGCAGCAGAAGTGTAAATTATGTGTGTATGTATGCTTTAGGCAGAGAGTATGTTCAGTTTACGCGCTACTCTACGGAAATTAGCACAGGAGAACATCTTGAAAGATTGTTTAAATGTACAAGAAAGTGTATTCACTCAAAGATTTGGCTGGTCGAAATCAGTAATCAATTTACAATAAATTTTATGGATGATACGAGTGTTTAGGGTGGACATTTTAAGTTGAGACTGTACAATATCTCCAAAACTAAGGGTTGTAGAAAGAGATGACTTGAATAAAAGTTGCTTGATGTTATAGGGAAAAGTAAATGCCATTAGTCGTGTTTTATTTGCAGGACGTTATGATGGTCATTTTAGAGTCAATTTAAATTGAACCTAAATGACCATCATAACGTCCTTCAAATACAACACGACTAATGTCATCTACTTTCCCTTATTATATAAAACAACTTTTATTAAAGGCATTTCTTTCTACAACGGTTAGTTTTGGAGATATTGAATGATCTCAACTTAAATGCTGCACCCTGTATAGTTAGGGAGAGAGAGCACGACAGGATTCTGGGAATTAATTAGATGCCAGTTGGAAGATATGGACAGACAGAATGTATGGGAAACGATAGAGAAAAAAGTTATCTAAAGTGTTAGAAGGATTTGAGCAGGTATTTATACTCCGCTCATAACTATACCGTTGTCAAATTAATCATGCCAATAACAATGTTATAATTTGTTCTATATGTAAATAGCCTGAATGTACTTTTATTTGATGTTATGTTACGTGTTTTACTCATGTAACCCGACGCACAGAATATCCCACTGCTATCTACGATTTTTGCTACAAACACACAAACCGAAGAGAAAGTTGTACTGGCCTTCGTCGTGAACAATACTCTTTTGTTCATGTTTAGAATAAGAAAGACTTATCCCAACCAAACGCTAGGAATCCCAGCAGAACGAAGCAACCGGGGAACTTTTCATTGTTTCCAACCACGTGATTCAACGAGAACGAATCAGGAGGGTGAAAAAGACCTCCAATTTCACTTAAATTTGTAGTTCGCAGTTCTCTGGAACCAATCAGAAAATTTAAAATAATTTTCAGAGCGTAATGAACTTATGTCAGTTCGTGAAAGAATTCCAGGCCAAAAACTATAACGCGATTAAACAAAGTATTTAACAAGTGCGCACATACAGTGAAGTTAGTGACGGAATTAATGGAATCAGTGACAAGAAAACAGTGATAATTAGTAATTCACTTAGAAACAGAGCTGGAAATGCGTCATATTAAATATACTCTCATTAAGGTGTAAAGAATCAGCATTTTAATGATTTGTTTGCATTTTACAAAGTAATCAAATACTTTCTTACAAATTCAATCGTGTCTTCAATTATAGTAATTATTTATTACATAACATACCCATGAAGTCTTCATTCCATCGTATGTTCATTAAAGTATTGATAGCAGCCGAGGCAAGAAAAAGATTAGAACCATCGCACTCATCAAAGTAAAAGGTCTTCCACCACGACAGAGGTAGCAGTGAACGGTAAAGAAGACACGCACCTCGAACCTCGATAACCCACTTAACAATGCCCAAAGTGAAACATACACACAAGTGGAGACGTGGCAGATTTTGGAAGTAATGATGGGAAAGAGATGTAGATCTAGAGGTGTAATAGAGATCAGTATTCCAGGGTTTAAACTGGTAGTTTTGAGGTTAAAAGGTTTCAGGAGAGGGCCAGAAGAAGGAATTTGCCCTTTATGCAGCGATAAAGAAACTGGAATCCATATTTCATTAGAATGTAAAGCACGGATATCTGGAGGAAAGAATTTATCCAAAATAAATGGTTGCAACTGCCAAAAAGAGTAGTAATTAAACAAATCTGATGTGTTACACTCACATGACTTTCTCTACTCTTGTACAAATTATTTTTACAAACGCTTATTCTCCATATGCTTCATATTAATCGAGATATCGAGATGTTGATAGTGTTGCTAATTTTCTTGTAGATGCAAGGGGAATTGGTAGGCTTTAAGTTATACTCAAATATTTTAAGAGCTGGTTGCTATGTGCAGCATTCCATTCTCTTTGTATGTCCAGGAAATAAAAAAATGAATAACGAATTCCCATTTGAGAAAAAGTATTGAAAAATTTAACGGAATAACAAGCAATATCTCGAGAATAGTTCACTCAGCAAAAAAATGTATATGACATAAATTGTGTATTTTAACGCGATCTACATCTTTTGTGAAGTAAAATTTTGTCTATCTCTTATGGCTTACCAGTTATGCAAAAGTTGTTCACAATGAAGAATACTTTTGGAGACATTCCCAGAAAATTCAAGATATACACTTTATTTGTATGAAAGTATCTTAAATATATGATATTTTAATCAAAATCGTTAGAGCCATTTTTGAGAAAATTAAAATTTTCAAAAAATATTTCATGTAAAGGGTAATCTGGGGTGGGGGGATTTTCTTGAAAACCTTAGTGTCACATCTCTGGAAGATACTGAACTTAAATACCAAGTTTGGTGTTTATCCGACTGTTCGTTTCTGAGTTATGCTGTTCACAGACACACACGCGCACACACACAGACACACACACAGAGACACACATGTTTCCAAAAATGCTTTTTTGGATTCAGGGGCCTCAAAACATATATTTCCGGTGAAATCTCTGTATCGAATTTTTGGGTGGAATACAATACTTCCCCTACTTACTATACGTAGTAGAGAAAGTGAAAATTAGTAAACAAGTTCAGATTATTAATTCAGGAGAGTTCTTGTTTAGAGTTAAGAAGAAATGGATTTGGTCGGTAAATTAAACCTAAGTACACAACAAAAACTAGTTTAATTACAAAGTATAATCATAGTATGATAACAACAATGTATGCACTAATATTTGTAGAAAGTAGTGTTATTATTTACCTTGTATGCATTCTGCAAAGGGCTTAGTACAAATAAACAAATATTCAAATAATCACAGAATCGATTTACAGACAGATAAGATACACAAATTGAAAACAGGAAAAGAAACTACAGCGGTTTTCAGTCTATTTCCATAAAGGCTAACAATCAGAAGGCGTGAATGCTGCCACATTTTCAAGTACTTGATACCTTCAAGTTGCCCTTTCTTAGACTTGTTGAGCAAGTTAACCTTGAGCTGGTTTGCTGGGCCTAGAGGTCATCAGCAGTATTACATAACTATTCTTTAAACAGGAAAAGAATATAGCTGTTGATGCTAAAATGGTGCATATCAGGCTGCTTACATTAGTGTATTGATTTCTCTCACCTCCAAGGCCTTCTGTTCCCCCCTCTCTCTCTCAAAGATAATTTGCATCATTGAAGATTTTCATCTGCTGGTTACACAAAATACGAAACAAGAAAACACTGAGTCTACATTCGTACGAAACTTGTGCTGTTGTGGGATAGCAAGTTGGCTCTGGACTACAGAATCTAATGGTCTTTACATTGAAGATTGGAATCATTTACTGTAACAACATATTTGAAATAAAGTTTTGCTTAAAAACCGACATTACTTATGGGACATCATCTATAAAATGCATATAAAGTAATTGGAGTAAGGACGTAATTGAATATCTTGATTTCTAAATACATGTACCCCAGGGCGATTGATGATTCTAAAAGAACTCATTAGAATTCATTGAACTCATATTTTATAATTAACAACTGAGAAGATTATTTTCTAGATGGTCGCAGGTTATGCATCTTTTCCAAAGAGGTTAACTTGGTGGCCTGTGAGTGCGGAATCTTCATATTCGCCAGTTTCAGCTTTATTTCATTGCATATATTCTGACGGTTATAATTTTATTTTAAAAAATAAAAATATGATTTATAGAGTTTGAGATATTCAGGACGAACGTTGTTTATGTAAATCCAGGAAGTTGGCTTTAGATTACTTGCGAGTCATTTCCCGGATGCTGAAGTAAGCAGGGATTTTGTGGCACGAGTTTAGGGTAAAGATAATTTTATGTCCCACATGTGGGCGAGTTATGTAATTTCTGCTGGCGTACGCTTACGTCAGTTATTAGTGAGGCACTAATCAGTATTTTTTGGGGTGTTTAAATTTAGGTTTTTTGTGCGCTCTTGATCGACCACGGGCCTAGCAGGACCCTGTGTTGGCCAGCTCCTTAAAATTTACTTAGTGCTAATTTGCAGCGTCTACGTATATGCCAGGCACGACGAGAAAGGAGCGTCGGGCTTTCTCCGTCACAGAAATTACATATCGGATAATGTCACCCTTTCACCACCCTTCCAGCTACTGCAACCTGTAACCTTCTCGATGTCATCCTGTGCTACGTCCCTATCCTTCATGTGACGTCTGATGAAGGCGCTGATGACGTCGCTATCGTCTGGACCTGAATATCTCAAGCGTTTTAAATCATATTCATCACAATGTTTTAAAATAATAATAGAACCATCACAGTATTAAGCAATGATTTCTGAGTTATGTGAAAACTATGTAGCTTTTATGTTATTAGATAGCTATGGGACAAAGAAGAAAGTACAAACGTTTTAAGTAATCATCTAAAGAGTCACTCGACCATTCCGACCGAAGTAGTTTCACTGCCAAAGAATACTTGTAGGCTTTGCAGCACTTCCAGAACTTGGAAGATTATTGGAGACATGTTAAGGAAGTCAGAGGTTCCGTAGGTGTTTTACATCCTTTTGCATGAACATCGGGGGATTTTGCATCCATTATTAGCAATAGTCAGGGCTTTACGAAATTACAATTATAAGGGACAAAGGGGAGGAGGATTCATCATGAAAATCTTCTAGATCGTTGTACAATAATTTCATAAAGAACTAGGACAGAGAAATGGAATTAATTAATTCGCCTTGCCATTTGGGTTTTAAAAGTTAATAGTGCAATTTAGGGTAAGCCAGCTAGTATAAGATAACTACGCTTAACTTGAATAAAGTGGCGCAGAAGGAAAAGAACGCCGAAGCACATACTAGAATTGCCACTCCAAAACTTGAAGTATTGTGATGAGGACAATACTAAAAATCTGATGTGTTACATATACTCTTGTACAAACTATTTTTACCAACGCTTATTCTCCATATGCTTCATGTTAATCGAGATGTCAATCTTATTGCTAATTTTCTTGTAGGTGCAAGGGAAATATGGTAGTATTTAAGCGATAGTCAAATCTTTTAAGAGCTGGTTGCTATGTGGCGCATTCCATTCTCTTTGCATGTCCAGGACATAAAAAAGAATAACGAATTTGAGAAAAAGTATAAGTATTGCAAAATTTAAGTGAATAGCAAGCTATCTCGAAAATGGTTCACTCAACAAAAAAATGTATATGACATAAATTGTGTATTTTAAAGCGATCTACATTTTTTATGTAGTAAAATTTTGTCTATCTCTTATGCTTTACCAGTTATGCAAAAGTCGTTCACAATGAAGAATACTTTTGGAGAATTCCCAGAAAATTCGAGATATACATTTCAGTTGTCATAAAAATATCTTAAACATATGATATTTTAATCAAAATCGTTAGAGCCATTTTTGAGAAAATTAAAATTTTCGAAAAATGTTCCATGTAAAGGGTAATCTGGGGTGGGGGAATTTTCTTGAAAACCTTCGTGTCGCATCTCTGGAAGATATTGAACCTAAATATCAAGTTTGGTGTTTATCCGACTGTTCGTTTCTGAGTTATGCTGTTCACAGACACACACACACGGACATGTTTCCAAAACGGCTTTTTTGGATTCAGGGGGTTTCAAAACATGTAATACTGGTGAAATCTCGCTATCGAATTTTTGGGTGGAATACAATACTTCCTCTACTTACTATATGTAGTAGAGAAAGTAAAAATGTTTAGAATGCCGTGTTTTTAAAAACAAATGTAGATTGTTTATGTTTGATAGCTACTTTCTAATGTTTTGCAAGTTGATTATCTTGCAGTTTATTCGATTTTCTGTGATAGGTTGTTATCATTTAGACATTTTGTGTTCACCCAAAAATAATTTGACTGGATATCATTTCCGGGTTATGATGTTTTACAATTTTAAATCGTCATTAATGCCTAAACAATGTGAAGATCGCTTAGAAATACATTTGGCAAAAGAAGCCCCATCTTAGGTAACAATTTATATTTGGTGCAGCGAATTCAAAAGAGAGAGGATTTTTTTCTTAGTGATGAATTTCGTGAAGGATGTCGAAGAACTGCTGTTACTGATGAAAATATTGCCGCTGTACGAGCAATGCTTCAAGAAGATTAACGGAAATCTTATGAATTTATTCGGGAGACATTGGGTATTGGTATGATTCAAATTCAAAACTTTACAGCAACGATTAAGGCGTGAGAAAACTTTGTTGTCGTTAGATTCCACATAAACTGGCTCCCGATAAAAACAGCAACGCATTGATTAGTACAGAAAAACCCTGGAAAAATTCCAAAGCGGCACTTCAAGTTGGGTTTGGAATATCGTTACTGGTGATGAATCTTGGATTTATTTTTATGATCCTGAAAAGAAAAGTCAATCGGCTGAATGGGTCATTCAAACAGAACCTAAGCTTACAAAAGTCCAACGAATTCGCAGTGCTGGTATGAAGATGGTTGCCATATTGCCATTATAGCATTAGAAGATAGACATATCGTTACGGTCAATTGTTGCACAAATGTCTATGTACTGCAAAATTTTGAAAAAGTTCGTGAAGAACGCATCGTCGCATACTACAGCAAAACTAACAACTGAGTATCTGGATGCCCTAAAGAACAGCTATTAAAGCAATTTAGTAATAAACAAACACTTCAGAAAGATCTCATATTGATTTATTTTGCTACTATCTCTAGCTTACTAGTTCTTTGTTTCTGTTTGCTCTTGAATACATTAACAGCTGTTTTGTTCTGCTGTTGAAAACAACCAAGTCGATCATACAAGAGTGTATTGTGTGTCTCCTTTCTTTTTTGGGGGGGAATATGGTGGTTTGTGTTGTGCGCAACCTCAGAGGCTCTTTCGGCGACGGTTTCCTCTACGAGACATTGCAGACAACGTTAATTGGAAATTACCAATAATAATTCTTTTTCATCTTATTTTGACCGTTCACTTACTGATTAACCCGAAATTCAATAGTGATACAGATTGCATTTTAATTTCAATATTGTCTAAAGCTTAATTATTTAAGAGGGGAATAGGAGTCCTATCCCGACAGTGCTAAATTTGCTAATTTTTATGATCCACTATCTCAGAAAATATTCAGTATATCAGACTAAACTTTTTACAGGATTTAGATGCTTGTCTTCTTAGTATACTAACCTACTTTTATACAGTAATGTGGTTTATTAAGGAAGCTCTGATTTTTTTCTTAATTACTAATTTTTTATTAAAATGTATCAGCAATTAACGTTTTAAAACACGAGAAGGTTATGTTGAAGGAGTTGTATTATAGTTCTTATGTTGGGGAGCCGAACTTGAAGTTGGTTACAACCGCAAGTATAGTGTCCGCTTTTCGGGAGCCTTCGCCCCAAATGTACTTTCCGGTGGCGTTTGCCCCCCAAAAATGTTAAAAAAATATTAACTTTGTAATTTTGACTGTTTCTTTAAATATTATATATTTATGTTTGCCTCGGCTGCGTCAGTATTTTTGTTAGAGACATGGATGTCTTAGCAGGGCGTGGTGCGACTGAAGAATGTAGGCTTACACAGATTTTAAGCTTTTCTTCACTCCATTTATTAATGCTTGACACGATTTAAATAACACTTCACTGATATAGAGAGCTGTGAAATTCTTTTGTTAATTATTTGCACTTTTTAAACACGTTAACGATTTTCTCACACAAAATACGTATTAAATTTCTCGAGGACGCATCTCGCGTGTGATTAGTAACACTGTCTGCTAGCAACGCGTCCAGTTATGAGCACTGTCTACAAGCAACTGACTTCTAGATTTGTAAATTTTGCTACATATCAGCTTCTGATTGGCTATTTTTAATCCAATAGAATACTTTTTTATTTAACTAAAGCTTTTTCTGGTTGTTGATTCGCTATTTTATAAACTGTCACAAAAATTACATTATTGCTACTCCAAGAATAACAAGTGGTATTGTTAAACTTTCTTACTCATTATTGACTCAAGGTTACCTCATTGTTAGCAACTTTTAACCTATTATTCTCACAGCTCCTACATTATTAAATTACGTAATACATTCACATAACATTATTACATGTATACAATAATATAAACATATACAAGGACTGTGATATACACTTTTTATATATTGTTACATACACATATTGCTTTAAGGTGGGCTGTTATTGAATTTATATATTATATAATTAGACTGAAATAGTTTAAGTGTTAAAAATACTACCTCAAACATAAACAACTACAAACACCCGAGTAGATCACTAACATCATTAAGGTGTTGATTTTATCAATTCAAATTTGTTATAGCTGTTTTCCTTAGTAAACCGGTTCGTTTATACTAGGGCATGTCATTTAAAAAAAAAACCTGCTCAAAATATTAATGGAGAAAATAGGTTCATATATATTTCAAAAGGAAAAACCACATTGTTGGCACATATACAAAAGGTACCAGTTTTATTCTCATACTTTAGCTTCCTCTAAAGCAAGAGCTAAACTGTACCTTTACATTCCAAAGATATGTTATTTTTTCTGTGAAGTGGTGCAGAATTCAGAGTGCAAGATGGCAGACACAGTGCCATTTGTGGCAGTCACCTCCTCCTGTCCGTTGCTCGCGGCTTACCCTGTTGCATCCTCCATGTTGGCTCCAGATGTTCGCAGTGTGCTAGTTCTCTGCATTTTTTTTATCCTCGGCTAGCTGCAGTAATTTTCTTTAAACTATGTGGGAGCATGGACTTATCCTTGGTAAAGGAAGCGTAGATCTCGGGCGGTGGTAAAAGGAGAAATAGACGTGCTTTAGTTATGAAAAGACGACACTGCTGTTTCTTTTATTTTGCTACTTCTCGTAGTACACAACACTGATATTGCCGCCGTTAAAACACTGTCCACTGCTGTTGAAACACGCCGCGGATATGACGCGAAGTTTATATATGCTTATTATATCTCTTTACGCGTTGCAATTCTTATGTGTGTTGCGAAAACTGTCTTAATACACTTTTGGCGCGATATCTCTTAAAGATCCTGCAGCATCTCTCCCTATCTGTAGTTTAGCAAAATGTCCCTCGACCAAATGACAAATCACCCACAAATGCCCCGAATTTGTTCCTAACAGACCCATTTATAGTCGCAGGCTTCTGGGGCTGCTTCCTTTCCTATTGGTCCATTTTTAGCGCCACTCAACGCGTCTCACTATTTCATATAAACTTACAGGGATCTCATTGGTCCAAGTTTAACATAAATCGCGGCTTTTCGTAAATTTACAGTTAAGCTTGTTGTCTCTCTCACTTGGTCACGGCGAATTATCGTAAAAGGAACAAAGACTTTACACCCTCACTGTATGAACAATGCCCCTGCGACCAGAGAGACATCGTAAAACTAGACTTTCTGCCTTCGAAGACACTTTTCTTGTAGCTAAAACATTACGTCGTGGACAGTATTTTAACATAGCGCTTAAATTATTTACATTAAACAATTTATAAGTCCTCTAATATTAGTAACCTAAATACATACATATCGTTAAATCACCCTTCTTAAACTATACAAGCAGTAAAAGAAAAAGATATGTACAATGTATGATTTAACATCAATAAAAATTAATAAATCAAATTATCTATAATTACATTTCTCGGGCTCGGCCTAGAGTTGCCATTTCACACTATAGAAATACATTAAAATGTAATTATTATACTTAAAATTATACAAGTATCAAATTAAAGAGAACATTCAAATTCATAAGACTACACAAAACTAATAATAACATATTTTTAGCAAGTTTCGCTATTTAGTCTCCCTTTAAGGGAACCTAGGAGAAAATTTTGAAACCTTTAAAGCATTTCTTAAAACATATTGTGACGGTTATATTTCTATTTTATACGATTCTGATAAATACATTTTTATAGGACTAGAATGTTCAGAACAAACTATGTTTAAGAGGAACGATAAAATTGGCTTTAGAAATCCTGACGAGTCATTTCCCGGATGCTTATGCAAGCAGGGAAGTATCGCGTGGTCTTAAGGGTTACGTCTTTCGAATACTCGTGAATGTATCGGCACGTGGTTGCTGGTTCCAATGTGCAAATCATGCCTGGCACCGTTTACATCAGTGCTGTCTGAAGTACGTTGCCAGCATACTTTTCTGGTATTTAAACAGAGGCAGTATTTTTAACACTTAAATGATTTCAATCAAATTATATAATAAAAATATAATAAACAGCCTGCCATAAAGCAATATGTGTATGTAACAATATTTAAAAACTGTATATTACAGTCATTGTAAATGTTTATATTACTGTATACATGTTCAATAATGTTATGTGAATGTATTACGTAATTTAATAATGTAGGAGCTGTGAGAATAATAGGTTAAAAGTTGCTAATAATGAGGTGACAATGAGGTAGCCTTGAGGCAATAATGAATTTGAAAGTTTAATAATACTGCTAGTGATTATTGGAAGCAATAATGTAATTTTAGTGACAGTTTATAAAATAGCCAATCAACAACCAGAAAAAACTTTATTTAAATGAAGATATTCTATTTGACTAGGATTGGCCAATCAGAGACTTGAAGTATAGAAATTTACAAATTTAGGCGGTAGAAATCAAGTTAGTTGCTTGTAGACAGCGCTCATAACTGGACGCGTTGGTTGTAGACAGTGTTCCTAACCGGACGCGAGATGCGTCCTCGAGAAATTTAATATGTATTCAGTGTGAGACGAAAATACTTTACGTGTTTAAAAAGTGAAAGTATTTAATAAAAGAATCTTACAGCTCTCTATATCAGTGAAGTGTTATTCAAATTGTGTCAAGAATTAATAAAAAGGAGTGAATAAAAAAATTAAAATCTGTGTAAACCTACATTCTTCAGCCGCACCACGTCTTGCAAAGAAATCCATGTCTGTAACAATAATACTGACGTAGCCGAGGCAAACATAAATATATAATATTTAAAGAAACAGTCAAATTACAAACTTAATATTTTTAAATTTTTGGGGCGAAGGCTACTGAAAACCTTTTACCATACGTGCGGTTGCAACTACTTCAAGTTCGGCTCCTCAATAGTCGAAATATAACACATCATCTACAAACTGACTTTCCATACGTAGTTGAAACACACCTTCAAATGCCTCCCAAAACGTGGGGCAAATAACAATACAACAAACCAACTTCAAAACTTAGAGATTTTGAGGGTTCGCTTTCTCTGCTAGGCACGTGCTAACAGAAGTTTGCAACACTCAGTGTTTTAATATTAACCTAATCTTCATCTACGCCACAAGACCGCCGGGAAACGCCCAAATTCTTCGTACCCCAGGTAAACTTAACTCGTGCAGCTTTATCACTGGAGGACGTGTTTGTAGTAATGTAGAGTAGAACTTTAGCCAATTAAATCTTGCTGATGTTTTTATTGTAATGTAGAGGAATACTATAGCTGATTAAACTAAACTTGGAACCAGAGTCACACTCAATAATTTGCCACCCTTTACCACTGCCCTTTCTTGGCCACCCCTCTGCAGTCTGAAAACCTGAACTATGTCCCCGTTCTCGTCCTATTTAGTGAAGACGCCGTGGCATCGTCACAATATTATCAGTAGGTGATGCACTCATAAGTTTCAAAACCTATGGTACAATTAGTTCTTTGGTTATTCATTATAAACCCTTCATTTTAGTTGCTGCAATTAAAATGCTTCTTACGATGACATTTTAGTTAAATGTTTTACCAACACATTCACCATGCATACGTTCATTAAAATTGCTTTGGGTTTTGTTGTAGCTGAGAAACTTTATGAAGGAACCAAATTAGTGTTGTGCATGCTCATTTTTCACTAAAATTAATAAATAGATTTTAACGTATAAAATAACATATAATTGCAGTATATACAACTATATTCAGAGAAATTCTAAGGTAATACAATGTAGAAAGTTTATATAATAAATGTCAGCTTATTATAACAAAAATATTACTTGAGGAGCATTTTATGTATACTTTGTTCAGAGTCTTTTGAGACCCTGGGAGGAGGAGCTAAGGACGACGCGGGGCCAGTACGGCAACTATCGCAAGGAGCTGCTACATCTAGCCAACCTGGGCACGAGTAACCGGTTTTCTAACCTCCCCTATCCATTGTCTCTAAAGACGCTGAACAAAGTAGAAGGAACTGAATGAATCTACAAGTGAAAAAATGGCAAATGAAGATTTACGGTGCTGCATACATCTTAGAACTGCCCTATAATATAAGTAGGCCCTTCTGGGGGGGGCCACTGGATAAAACTGAGTATCACAATTATATTTATACTTGATTTTCTCAATTTAATTTAATTATTATATGCACAGTGTTGAAGTTATTACTGCATTCTAAACTTGAACAGTAACAGGTTGGCCAGTCATTTAAATATGGCTGCTCGAATAAAATTAACCCTCTTCCTGTTTAGTTATTAAGTCTGAATATTAATTTGTTTCATGGTTTTTCACCAACTTTCACTCAATGGTCCCCTGTAAATAATTATTTAATTCAAATAAAAAATAATGAACTCATATTTTAGGTTAATTTAATCTATATATTTAAATAGCGAATTGAAATGGGTTGTGTGTCTGAAAGTGAACTCCAACTCATAGCCTGTTTTCTCTCATATTCAATGCTTAAATGGGGTACGAGTTAAATTAGAAACGTAAGTATATGACGTAAAGATAGTGTGAATATAATGCTGTTTGGAGACTTTGTATTAAATTTTAAACTGCCGCTTTCGTAAAGACTGTTACATTGTTTAACAAATTCATGTTATAGAGAGCTGTTTGTAAAAAAAAATCTGATGTGTTACACTTACATGACTTTCTCTACTCTTTTACAAACTATTTATTCTCCATCTACTTCATGTTAATCGAGATAAACATTTGCAGACTCTATCTTATTGCTAATTTTCTTGTAGATGTAAGAGGAATATATATTTACAAGGGCAATATAGAAATACCTATAAAGGCATAGACATTACTCTTAATAGATAGTTGCTATGTGCAGCACAATTCTCTTTGCCACAGATTAATACTCTTTGCATATCCAAGACAAAAAAATGAATAACGAATTCCCATTTGAGAAAATAAGTATTGAAAAATTTAAGGGAATAACAAGTAATATCCCGAAAATGGTTCACTCAACAACAAAAATGTATATGACATAAATTGTGTATTTTAAAGCGATCTACATTTTTTGTGTAGTAAAATTTTGTCTGTCTCTAATGGTTTACCAGTTATGCAAAAGTCGTTCACAATGAAGAATACTTTTGGAGACATTCCAGAAAATTCAAGATATACATTCCATTTGACATGAAAATATCTTAAACATATGATATTTTAATCAAAATCGTTAGAGCCATTTTTGAAAAAATTAAAATTTTCGAAAAATGTTCCATGTAAAGGGTAATCTGGGGTGGAGGGATTTTCTTGAAAACCTTCGTGTCGCATCTCTGGAAGATACTGAACCTAAATACCAAGTTTTGTGTTTATCTGACTGTTCGTTTCTGAGTTGTACTGTTCACAGACACACACACAGACACACATACGGACATGTTTCCAAAAATGCTTTTTTTGGATTCAGGGGGTCTCAAAACATATATTTCCGGTGAAATCTCGCTATCGAATTTTTGGGTGGAATACAATAGTTCCCCTACTTACTATACGTAGTAGAGAAAGTAATAAATCAATAAAGGAAATTTGTACTTGGCTTCTCAAATCCAGACCAGTGGTTTGTAACAACATTCGAATACTGAAACCTCCTGTTCATTATATTCGCTCCTAAAATGATGAGAATGTTTACTCTTGTATCCGTTTCGCTCTATAAAATGCTTTTATTATTTACATTTTACTTGCTGAACTTTTTCACTAGTTCTGACAAACACTAACACTTCAGTTATATGGGCCAGAGATTTCCGTGTTGCTAATACTGGACATATGCTTTAGAGTACATTATGTAATCTATTTTAGACTGGAGAGGATAAAGGCATAATATGTGCATCCCGTAATTTATACGTTTCGTACGAAATGTTTTATTCTCTTTGAAAAAAATGAATAAAAGCGACTTTAGAAAGTCATATAAAAATGTAACTCATGAATACTTAAGCCCTCTAGTTCCACTTGGATAAAATATTATTTCCGCTGAAAGTGGTGTATAATACGTAGTTAGTGGATAAAACCCGGGAAAGTCGTCGAAAATAACTGTCAACCAAAATGCTTAACCCTTATTTCCTTTTTATTTACAAGGGTGTAAAGCGTTAGTAGTAAAAGTTACAATTTAAACAGATAGGTCTGCTATAAAATAAGCAGCGTGTATCTTAAAATTAATGTCGGCCGCATCCTCTGGCAATTGTAAAGCACGTTGCTTGCACAGGGGGCTATCGGCCGAGCATTTAATGCGAGCCTAGATATGAGCCTAATGCTCAGAGTACCGCTTACTCATTATACAGCGTTGTCTATTGGCTGGTTGCCTTCACTGTGGGAAACAAGTTGAACTTTAAGGAGTCATACTGGGGACCTCCAATGTAATTATGTAGCACGTTCTGAGGCTGTACCTAATGGCACTATCTCGCTCCTTCTTCTGCATCAGTTAACAGCTTTACCTTGGTGAAATGACAATGAACCACAATGTAAAATTTAACCTTTCTCACGATGGCTAATTCAGAAGAAACAAACATCTACTTAAAACTTTATGACTACACATTTCTCATGTAGAGGTTGAAAACGTGCATTATAGGCATGGATCCGTAAATGTTTCATTTTACTACATCTTTGCTTACGTTGCACAATGCGTAAGCAATTTTTGTTACCTAAAATAGCTTCAGAACTATCGTGTAGCAACCACCCCATACCAGAGGAGCGGCCAATTGCTTATATACACTTAGAATTCTTTTGGAACTGAATTTGGTGGGTTGAGTAATCACTTTAGTGTGAAATTATGCGTATTATATAAAATCTCTTCCCTTGATCCTTCAGGTTTCTGGATATCTGTTCTGGCTGCTTCGCCTGACTATAGTATGTAGAACTGTGCTACCCAACTGGGATGATTATGTTGCTGTGTATTTGTATATTTGATTTCTTACGTTTCGGTTTGTGATCAGCGTAAACAGCAGGAAAATGAATAAACAACCCTAAAGGAGATACAGCAAACGTCAAGAAGAGAGGAATATATATTTGTACCGAAATAGTTCTAAAGTCGAACAAGGGGAACCTTTTCGTGGATTTATGAGCACTGATCACACCAACCTGCTCTTCCTGGAGGAGAGGGAAATGATCCCAAATGCTGAACCTATTTAAAAAGTTAGCTACTGAACTAACTGAATATTCGTTTACAATTTCTATAATTTCGAGCTTTCTCGTGTAATCACTTTGCACATTACCTTTACGTTCATTTTTACATCTTTTGGACTCCTATTATTTATACGGGATGCAGAAAAATTAAGTTACCAGCTTTCAGGATAAAAAGTATGTTCAAAATGACGTAATTTAGGCCTGTGTTATGCATATTCTTACCTTGCAGGATGAGGGCGGAGGTGTTTATTTACTCAGAGAGCTTGGCAGTTTTGAAAGCCCTTAGAGTTGTCGAAATATCTAGATTTGTGGCATTGCCAGAGGATGTTGGATCGTCCGGTTACTCTTCTTTAGGTTCCCGGGCATGCTGATATTGGGGAAAATGAGATGGCGGACTCTCTTGCTAAGAGGGGATCGGAGCTTGATTTTATTGGGCCTGAGCCCTTCTGTGGTGTATCTCCCATAAGTGCCAAGTATGAGATAACCCAGCCTACGGCGATGGTTCATCCTGAGATACACGTAAACAAACTACCACCACGCCAGTCCATTATTTTATATCAAGACCTGGTGGATTTGAGTGATTTTCTCTTGGATTTAATTAGATCTAGAGCTCAAAGGTTACAGGCCACAACAGTTTGCGTAGTTATTTGCACATAATGGGACGTGTCAAGACCCCTTATGCCGGAAATGTGCGATTGATCTTGAAATCTCACGCTATATACCATGTGAATGCGAAGGATTCCCTATGCATAGATATATGTCACTAGTGTTATTCTTCTTGGAACCTGAGAATATAAGAACGGCAGATATCAAGGACGTGGCTCGTTTTATCCGGACCATTAGACTTGATTAATACGCAGGGTAAGAGGCGAAGAGGTCTCTAAGAGCCTAAGTGCAGGCCTCTTCCCTCAAGGTTCATCATCATCATCATCATCATCATCATCATCATCATCATCATCATCATCATGATGTTCAAAACGAAGTATGTTAAGGATAGAAATCGGGGGTCGCAGAAGCTTAGGTATGGAGATAAATGCGACAACTTAAAATAAAATTTTGTTTCTGAAAGTATAAGACATTGTTGTTATTAAATACGTGCACATATTAATTTTCCCCACGTATGGAAGCCAATTTGAAGAAGATTTGTTGCTGCTACGTATGGAAAACCAATTTCAAGCAGATGTTTATTACATTTTTACGTTATTTGCACGATGCTTTGGGCGTCAATTTGAAGTAGGTTGTATTGAAGGAGTTGTATTATATTTCAACTGTTGAGGAGCCGAACTTGAAGTAGTTGCAACCGCACGTATGGTACCCTGTAGCCTTCGTCCAAAAATTTAAAAATATTAACTTTGTAATTTGACTGTTTCTTTAAGTATTAAATATTTATGTTTGCCTCGGCTGCGTCAGTATTATTGTTAGAGACACGTTTCTCTTAGCAGGGTTGTGTGCAACAAGAATGTAGGCTTATACAGATTATAATTTTACTTTACTCCTTTTATTAATGCTTGACACGATTTAAATAACACTTCACTGATAAAGAGCTGTGAGATTCTTTTATGAATTACTTGCACGTAAACTATTTTCGTCTCACACGAATACGTATTATACTTCTCGAGGACGTGTCTCACATCCGGTTACAAACACTGTCCGCAGGCAACTGAACTCTAAATTTGTAGAATTTTCTCCTTTTCAGTTTCTGATTGCCTAATTCTACTCCAATAGAATACCTTCATTTAACTAAAGCTTTTTCTGGTTGTTGATTGGCTGTCACTAAAATTACATTATTGCTTCCAAGAATCAGAAGTAGTATTGTTAAACTCTCAAGGTTACCTCATTGTTACCTCATTGTTAGCAAAGTTTAGCGTATTATTCTCAAAGCTCCTACATTATTAAATTACGTAATACATTCACATAACATTATTAAACATGGATACAATAATATAAACATTTACAATGACTGTAATATACACTTTTTATATATAGTTACATACACATATTGCTTTAAGGCGGGCTGTTATTGAATTATATATTATATAATTAGACTGAAATCATATAAATGTTAAAAATATTGCCTCAACATATGACAAAGCGGCTGAGGGAAGATTAATCCGTTCTTTGGATAATTCCAGGATTAGTTTGAATTGTTTATGCTTCAGTCATTTTGAGCAATATTAGTATTTATGTTGAATTGGCGTGTCGTAAACTGCTTTCTTCGTACCAACTCAGTGGAAAATATCAGAAGGTAAATGCAGAACCCATGCTACTGGTACACGGCACCCAATCCACCACGCTGCGAATGTATTGTTTGTAAGCATTAATGTAAAGCACCTAAGACGACTTATTCTCAAACACATACCTGGCAGGTGGAGAAGATACTGCATTCAACCTAAAAATTCAATACTGAGATTTCGCCTGAAATACAGGTTTTGAGGCACCTTGAATCCAAGAAAAACATTGTTAGAAAAAGGTCCATGTGTGTGTATATATGTGTGTGTTCTGTGTACAGCATAACTAAAATGAAAAGCCGGTTAAATACTAAACTAGGTATTTACTTTGAGTACCTTTCAAAGATGCGACACGATAATTTTTACGAAAATACCCCACCTCAAACTATCCTTTACAAGGAGACATTTTTCGAAATGTTTGATTTTCTAAAAATGGTAACCATTTTGATTAAATTAAAATTGAATTTTGTTTCTGGACGCTCTTTAACTACTATTGTACTTAGAGTCCGATTCTATATTGGGTATGTAAGATCGTAAGTTTTGCTCAGAGGATTGTTATCGGGCTTGAGGTTCTTTTACATGCCGTAAATCTACGACACGGGACCACCGGCTTTACTTCCCTTCCAAAGAAAAGCCATGCTAAGGATTTTTACGCCCGAAAAAAATCCATCGCCCTCCGCCGGGTTTGAACCCGCGGCCTCAGGAACTAGAGGCTAACATGGAATCTCTAGACCACGGAGGATAACAATTTTCATTAAAACACCATATATTAAGGATTTTACACGCCAAACACAATGTATATCTTGTATAACTGGAAAATGTTAAGTGCTGGACAAAAAACGCGCTACATAAAAAATATAGAATTCTTTTAAACACACAGTTTACTTCAAATAACGGTTCTTGTGACATCGTTTATTAATGGTTAGAATTGTTCAATAATTTGCCATTCTTTTACAGGTGCTGTCAATTTTCACTTGTCTCTCGCGATGTCGTGGAAAAAATATGCAATTTTAATGCCAGTAAATGGCGTTCAATGCTATTCTCTTTGTATCTATAACGAAATATTTAATTTTAGTATTTTAGGAAAGGTTTATGTCAATTAATCTGAATAAAAAGGAAAACAGGCTTCTGTAAGAATAATTTGTACACCAACTTATAAGCAACAGAAAGTGGAGAAAGTTATGTGAATGTAACACACAAGGTTTTCGATAATACAACAGGGTATGGTGTCAGTAACTGTGTACAGTTCGTTCTGCTGCACCACTTGCATAAAATTTCACATGTGTCACCGTAACTTAGCTTCTGTGGCCCAGGGTTCCTCTCCTTAGAATGCTTCATTTATATGAAACATTCGTGTACATGAATGTTCCGAACTTGTGTAGTGGAGGGCTTTTGTATGTAACTGCTTTTGAGAGAAATGAACCTTTAATGTGCAGTAAATTACCTAATACGTGCATTACGAAAGTTGTGTGTAAGGAATAAAAAAATCTGATGTGTTACACTCACATGATTTTCTCTACTCTTGTACAAAATATTTTTACAAACGCTTATTCTCCATATGCTTCATGTTAATTGAGATATCGAGATGTTAATCTTATTGCTAATTTTCTTGTAGATGCAAGGGGAATTCCTAGGCTTTAAGCGATAGTCAAATATTTTAAGAGCTGCTTGCTATGTGGAGTATTCCATTCTCTTTGCATTACCAGAACCAAAAAAATGAATAACGAATTTCCATTTGAGAAAAAGTATAAGAATTGGAAAATTTAAGGGGATTACAAGCAATATCTCGAAAATGGTTCACTCAACAAAACAAAATGTATATGACATAAATTGTGTATTTTAACGCGATCTACATTTTTTTTAGTAAAAGTTTGTGTATCTCTTATGGTTTACCAGTTATGCAAAAGTCGTTCAGAGTGAAGAATACTTTTGGAGACATTCCCAGAAAATTCGAAATATAGATACATTTCATTTGTCATGAAAATATCTTAAACATATGTTATTTTAATCAAAATCGTTAGAGCCATTTTGAGAAAATTAAAGTTTTCGAAAAATGTTCCATGTAAAGGGTAATTTGAGGTGGGGGATTATCTTGTAAACCTTCGTGTCCCATCTCTGGAAGATACTGAACCTAAATACCAAGTTTGGTGTTTATCCGACTGTTCGTTTCTGAGTTATGCTGTTCACAGACAGACACACAAATACACACACACACACACTCAGACATGTTTCCAAAAATGCTTTTTTTGGATACAGGGGGTCTCGAAACATATATTTCCGGTGAAATCTTAATATCAAATTTTTGGGTGGAATACAATACTTCTCCTACTTACTATACGTAGTAGAGAAAGTAATAATACTAACGCTTGTTTTTAATAAAGAAATTATTTGTTATGAAGAATTTCAAATTAGATGAAGCCAATGTATTGCACAAAAACGACGTACAGCCGAAAGTCTACGCTGTATGATGTTCAATTCAAAACAGATTGGTGCTGGCGATGCGACATGAGCGACAAGACGTTTGATAAATGGGAATTCACAATGAACACAATAGAATCCGTGCGACAAAAGTTAAAGAGGAGTTAACTTTTATCGCGCGGCATGGCGGCATTCAGTGTGTGTTATTCTGTTGCCCTGGGTGACTCAGCTGTTAGGTGCTGGCCTTCTGATCCCAAGGTTGCGAGTTCAAAGCCGGCCCGGACAGCCTCATGTCAGTAGATTTGCTAGCATGTAAAAAAACTGCGGGGAAATTCTGCTACACTGGCGGCGGTATTATGATGTTGGCAATTGAATAGCATTCTTAACAACGAAAATATTAATTTATTTATAGTTGTTCTTCATAAATTGGCATTAAGCTCCACGGAAATTCATTCTTTTCCAGAAGAAACAATAAAGTACCCCAAGTTTTATGAATTGAGTACAGATGCATACAAAAATACAACGAAAAGGTGTGTGCTTTCACTTGAGTTTAGTGCACTATTAAATTGCGTTGCCTTGTTGTGGACGCTATTGTGTCGCGTGTCACTCGTCGCGTTGCAAGTGTCGCCCCGTGTGAATTGGGCAAAATGCAGCAAGAAGAAAATAAGGCAAGAAGCTTGGACTACACATAGCCCGTTAGGTCAGGTTTCGAGTTTATGTGCTGCTGGCTTACCTGCCTATGCTCCAGGCAAACCTGGGAAGTTTAAGGGCGGCATTCGTGGATGGTCCGCTGCACCAGAATGCAGGTTTACATACTGAGCAAATTTTGAGGTTCTAATAATGAAAGGTTAAGTGAAATGAGCATGGAGATTAAATGGAAGAGCGGGAAATGTTCGGGGGATGTAATGACCCCCCCCAAAAAAAAACATGGGTCACAAAGGTTTGGCACGGAGTGGAACCCACGATCTCCCGAATGCGGGCTACAGACGTTACCGTCTAGCCATTCCGCTCGGCTTAGTGAACAAAGAAGGCATCCATCTACATCCTCTAAAAATTTCAATCCTATACTTCATATTTTCTGAGATAACGGGTCATGAATTTATCAGGTTTAACATTGGGGTAGCGCATAGGTTTCGTTCCCAGCTCTCCTACTGAGGGTCCGGAGTTCGATTCCCGGTCCTGGGGTGGCGATTTTAAGTCGGCCCTATTCACGCCTTTACTTCTGGCTCGCTCATGTGAAGTTCCACAAGGCCCAACGTGGTTCGGAATCCACGGTAAAAGCTGTAGGTCCTCTCGTTCCACCGCCATCCTCATCACTCTATCATCGGAGGCAACGGATACCGATCGCTGGGTACCTCCACCTCAGAAATAGGTACGGTCATCTTTTGATAGAATGAGGTATCCCCGCAATAGCCCATTTGGGAAGCATTAGAAACGACACCTCTGCTTTGTATCTGTATTACCTAGTTACCTATGAGTGTTAGAAAGGTTACAGAAGATATATATGTTTTACACCACTTTATATAGATAAATTAAACATACTTTACTGCAACACTTACACACTCATTCCATCGACATTTTTCGAATAATAAAACCTTTAGTGGTAGATTATGATACAAAAGTGTAAAAGTAGGGTTTTATGAAATGTTTTTTTTTAAAAATGTTTGCTAGCAAAATAAAACGACTTTTAACAGTGTGGCATATATTATTTTTTAGATAGCACTTGAATTTGTAAAATATTAAAAATATTATGTTGATTCGTGAAATTAACAAAGGTCACGTTTAGAACGCGTTCTTGAAACATGAGTAATTACGATAAAAAAGCGAAATTTTAGATGTTTTATTGATTCGCTAGCAGTCATTTTCAGTGAAATTATTTTCACCGTGTTTTGTTTTACACCAGGTAATGAAGCGATTAATTCTATAATAATTTGTGTTCTGGAACTTTTGGGTAAGTACTTATAGTGTTATTCTTTCTGTTGCTTCTGTAATTTCACTTCCATTTCAGTTTGTTTAGTCATAATTTCCGCCATTTAATCTTTATATAGGTTAGGTAAAAGAGTAGCGCTTTAGATCAAAGAAAGCTGCCAATAACACGTATGGGTTAACTCTAAACATTGAGGAAAAGTTAGTTTTAGAAGGAGTTGTATCGCATTTCAACTATTGGGGAGCCGAACTTAAAATTCGTTGCAACCGCAGTATAATAAACAGTTTCCGGTAGCCTTTGTCCCAAATGTATTTTCAGGTGGCCTTTGCCACAAGTTTAAAAAAATATTAACTTTGTAATTAAACTGTTTCCATAAATATTTAATATTTATGTTTACCTCGGCTGCGTCATTATTATTTTAGAGACATGGATATCATGGCAGGGCGTGATGCGACAAGAATGTGGGCTAACGCAGATTTTAAGTTTTAATTCACTCCTTTTTATTAATCGTTTATTAAATAGCACTTTACTGATAACGAGAGCTGTGAGATTCTTTTATTTAATACTTGCACTTTTTAACACGTATACTATTTTCGTCTCACAC
This sequence comes from Deroplatys truncata, assembly GCA_030765065.1. Lineage (NCBI taxonomy): Eukaryota > Metazoa > Arthropoda > Insecta > Mantodea > Mantidae > Deroplatys > Deroplatys truncata. Next base: position 202,216,199 of record CM060984.1, on the reverse strand, counting down.
GAATACGTAATTAATTTCTCGAGGACACATCTCGCGTCTGGTTATGATCACTGTCTAGAAGCAACACATTTGGTTATGATCACTGTTTGGAGGCAACTGAATTGATTTCAACCGTCTAAACTTGTAAATTTCTGTATTTCAAGGCTGTGATTGGCTACTCCTACTCCAATAGAATACCTTCATTTAACTAATGCTTTTTCTGGTTGTTGATTGGCTATTTTTAAACTGTCACTAAAATGACATTATTGTTGCTCCAAGAATCACAAGTAGTACTGTTAAAGTTTCTTACTCATTATTGACTCAAGGTTACCTCATTGTTAGCAACTTTAAACTTATTATTCTCACAGCTCCTACATTATTAACTTACGTAATACATTCATATAACATTATTGAACATGTTTACAATAATATAAGCATAGGCAATGACTGTTACATACATTTTACAAATTATTACATACACATATTGCTTCAAGGTGAGCTGTTATTGAATTTACATATTATATAATTTGACTGAAATCATTTAAGTGTTAATTATACTGCCTCAACATATTGCGATAAATTGAAGTATGACGATTTGTATTGTGAACAGATAATGCGGACGTCATGAGAAATTAATCATGTGAAACGACATAATAAATAGTAAAACCTAAGCAAACCAAGTTAAGTTATTAATTATGTGCAAATACAAAGGATAATTGCCATGTGATTGAACTTGAAAACAGCGCATTAGTGGGTTAATCTAAAGCTTTTAACCTCGTGTAGACCAAGTTCTACTTTTAGGCCATGCTGTCTAAAAATAAGTTCAGTTGTGAACGTTCCCTTGTATATGTTAGCGTAAATTGTTTATCTAAAATAAGAATAGAGTATCACAAATGGCTGTTACAATTAAAATCACATTAGGACACATTCTGCTTTAAGTGTACTTAGACGAGAAATGTTCTGTATTTCTCCAACTATTTTAAAACGTTGTAGTAGAGCCCTTTGGTTTGCACCACTTCTGCTGGGAAAGAAATTTATAACTCCCGCAGTTCATGCATTATGGTACGTCAGCTCATGAGTACGTATTGCAGTTCCACCGAATATAGTGAAGAGGCAACACCCACAGATTTTTGAAAAGTGTACGTATAATGGAGGGCAACAACGAAGAGGTCATTAGCACCTCGTATGAGAGGACCTCTGATGAGAACGGCCACTCGGCGTTTAACGGTCAAGAGCGAACTTTTGGAGCAACTATTTGAATCACGTAATGACGTTTACATTGGATACTGGCGAAATAAACCCGGTGCGTCACTTTTGACTTTTAGGGCGCATATTTGCAGCTAACAAGTGGCCGCTGGTGAAACAACTGCAACTGGTGATGTTTGTGTTGTCTCTGCCACGAAACTAGTACGTAGAGAAGATATTGCATTTAAAATGTGTGTTTTAAGGCACTCTGAATTAAAAAAAATAAAGTTCTGTGTGTGTGTCTAGAACAGCATAACTCAAAAACGAAAAGTCGGGTAAATACCAAACTTGGAATTTAAGTTCAGTATCTTCCAAAGATGCGGCCAAAGATTTTCAAGAAAATCCCCCACCCCCAAAATACTCTTTACATGGAACATTTTTCGAAATGTTTGATTTTCTAAAAAATTTTCTAAAAAATTTTCGTTATTAAAATGCCATAAGTATATTAAAAGATACGAATTGTGGCGTATTATTTTGTCATTACCAGTCGCACTGTTGCACTGTATTTTTGGTATCAGACGTAGCATTAGTGTGTTTCTTTAATTACATTTCGTTGAGGATAACGCCAAAGGGAAGGATCTGTTTGAAACCGCCTGGTATGACGTCAGCCCTGTCTGGCTTTGGCTAGACACGGTTGATGGGGGCACGATAGCGTCACTCCAGTGGAAGTGGTCGTTGGAGCCAGTCATGTGTCTGGCCGGTCTACGGTCTGTGGCGTCTCCCTCCATCCTGTTTCCTTCGTTAATTATGTAGAGTCGCTAAACGTTTTTGTGAATAAATCCCAGGATATGTAATCCTCCAGTATAATATAAAAACACACGCCTTCCCCTTAAATTTACACACCAAGGTCCCGGACTTTTCCTGCCAGTGAGTTGCGCCTCCCATGTGCGTGTTGGGGTCGCCTAAATTAATACTTTTCTGGTAACCTGGTAACCCCAACATGCAACAGTATATCTTGAATTTTCTGGGATTAGACTCTGAAGTCCGCTTCATTTGGAAGAAAGTTTTAAATTCTGTATAATTGGTAAATGTTAAGAGGTAGACAAAAAACATTAGATTAGGCGACGGAGACGACACTGAGGACGTCGACCCGCAAGGGAGAAGCAGATGAGATGAAGGAACCAGGAGGCGTATGGGCTGGATGTCCGGCATAGAGACGCATAGACTTCCTAAGAGATACAGGCTTACCTCAGTGGAGACCGGGGAAAAGTCGTCCCAGCAGGGGAGGCTCGAACGGCCGCCATCTGACGGGGCCGAGAAGGAGTTCCAACGCACAAGCCTCTGCTTCATTTGTGCGCAGTCGACGGATACCAGCCTCGGAATCAACCCTTAACGTGAAGGAGGAAGATGAAATGAGGGAGAGAGAAATTCGGAGAGATAACGACCCTTCCCAGTATTCGCCTAGCGACTTGGGGAAACCCCGAAAAAATCCATAGATCTGGAAGATCAGCAGCGGGAATAAAACCCACGACTTCCCAAGTGCAGGCCACAGACGTTACCGCCGGAGCTATTCCGCTCGACTAGACAAAAACATACCACTAAACATTTTAGATCCCTTTTAAACACACAATTTATTTCAAACAACCTTTCAGCCACTTCCGATATATCCATTATTATTGGTTTCAATTATTGCTCAATATTTTGTAAATTCCTTCCTGTAGATTTTCGCTTGTTTCTCGTGATGTCATGTTAGTGTTATTAATTTTCCAACACTATTTCAACCCTTTTGCACCAAATGGCATGTTAGGGTTATAACCACACATACAAAATCAAGCAACAAATTAACTTATTGCAAATAATTAAATGACTGAATAAATACCAGAAATAACGGATATAAAACCAAAGGTGCGAAAAAGTATGGAATTTTAAAGCCATTACAAGCCGCTTTCAATACTTGAATATAGATTCGGTTTCCTATATCCTACTTGTATCTACAAGTGTAATGAAAATATATCTGCAAATCTCGATCAAGATAAAGAATAAGCTTGTGTAAGAATAGTTTGTAGGAACTATATATAAATAATTGATAGTGTGTAGAGAATGTTACACAAATGTAAGGCGAATTTGTTATTAACACAGGAATGCCCATTTTCTTTTTGTATCTATATGAACTTCAAAACGGTTTCGAAATATATCAGTAACGATATATTGATTAGCTTTCTACAGTCAAAGCCAGTAACAAATGTCAGATGCTAAATTATTACAATGAACTTGGAGTGACGTTGAAAACCTAACGACATGTTAATAAATATCTAGAATGTTAAAAACGGTGGAACAAAACCCTATAGCACCAGCTTTCTGAGTAGCGATTTCTTTAAAAGCCTTTGGCGAGTTTATTCTTAAGATGCTCGGACCAAGCAGGGTGGTTCAGGCGGTTGCGTCTGCGACCCGCATTCGGGAGGCCGTGGGTTCGATTCCCGCCGACGTTCCTGACCCATGGGCTTTTTCGTAGGTTTCACCGTGAAGTTTATTATTTCACGTATGGAAAAGCCGATTTAAAGTAGTTGTATTATATTTTAACTGTTGGGGAGCCGAACTTGTAGTAGTTGCAACCGCACGTATGGTAAACAGTTTCCGGTAGTCTTCGCCGCAAATGTATTTTCAGGTGGTCTTTGCTCCCCCAAAAAATAAATAAAATATTAACTTTGTAATTTGACTGTTTATTTAGATATTTAACATTTATATTTGCCTGGCTGCGTCAGTATTATTGTTAGAGACATGCAAGTCTTGGCAGGGTTGTGATACGACAAGAATGTAGGCTTACACAATTATAATTTTTACTTCACTCCTTTTATTAATGCTTGACACGATTAAAATAACACAATACTGATATAGAGAGCTGTGAGATTTTTTTATTAATTAATTACACTTTTTTAACACGTAAACTTATTTTTGTCTCGCACGAATACGTATTAAATCTCTCGAGGACGCACAAGCAACGCATCCAGTTATGAGCACTGTCTGCAGGCAACACGTCCAGTTATGAGCACTGTTTGGAGGCAACTGAACTCTAAATTTGTAAAATTTTCTCCTTTTCAGTTTCTGATTGGCTAATCCTACTCCAATAGAATACATTCATTTAACGAAAGCTTTTTCTGGTTGTTGATATTTTTATAAACTGTCACTAAAATTACATTATTGTTGATCCAAGAATCACAAGTAGTACTGTTGAACTTTCTTACTCATTATTGCCTTAAGGTTACCTCATTGTTACCAACTTTTGACCTATTTCTCGCAGCTCCTACATTATTAAATTACGTAATATATTCACATAACATTAGTGAACATGTATACAATAATATAAGCATATGCAATGACTGTTACATAAATTTTAAAAATTATTACATACACATATTGCTTCAAGGCGGGCTGTTATTGAATTTACATATTATATAATTAGACTGAAATTATTTAAGTGTTAAAAATACTGCCTCACCCGGGTCACAAGACGAATGCTGGGAAGGCTCATTAACCCCCCCGAATTTCTCTTCCGTCATTCCCTCTTCCTTTTTCACGTTACAGGTTGGCTTCGGAGCTATGTGTCGGTCGACTGCGGACAGATGACGCAGATGGCTATGTGTTGGAATTTCTTCTCGGCCCCGTAAGATGGAGGCCGCTCGAGTCTCCGCTGCTGGGTCGCGCATTCCCCGGTCTCCACTGGAGGGGGCCATGAGTCATTCTCATGGTTTAGTAGGGCTGCCTTGAGCGCTCTCCAGGGTGGTCCAGCTTGTAATTGTGAGGGATCTCTGCGCGCCTCTGTCGCCTGCTCGGCCGGTCCTTCAGCCCATACTTCACCTGCGGTTCCTTCATCTCATCCGTTTCTCCCGGGGGTGTATGCACATAAGATCCCTGTGTGGGTCGGGGTGTTAGGTGTCCCCTCCGTAGCGTACTCCTAATTCTAAGATGCTCTGAATAAGCGCAGGTACGCAACGTTCCTCTTTGGAACCAAGAGTATTCGTGTTTGGGTAATAAGAAATTAGTATCGGAATTATTGTATATGGCGCTGTTCTCGCAAATAATTTAAGCTGTTAAAATTTGAAAGTGGAACATCTGGTTTGTAGTACGTATGAATTAAATAAATTATAAGTTATGCGGAATGAATCTAAATGTAGACTATTATTCCGTAGTGATCGAGAGAGTTGGCTCCGCGGTAAAGTGTAAGGCTCACATTCGTGTTGTGCAGGGTTCTATTCCTGGCGACCGCCTACGCTGACCTTGGGTTTTTCATGATTTTCCCTGATCGGTAGACGAATACTGTGGTGAATTTCATCTACTACGATTTCCTTTCCATCATTTCTCTTTCACTCCGTCTTCCTCTCATCTTTTGGATTAGGCAGATGACGCGCGGATGCTTGCTCACAGAAAAGAATGCTCCCTGCGTACAACAGAGGGCTGCCTGGTCGACGGGTCGTTCATACCCTCTCTAGATAGCTCCAGCAGCGGGATGGGTTTTCGACCCTGGAATTGTTAAGGACTTCTGCGCTACTCAGTGACCTACTTGTCTGCGGCCTTGTAGTCTCTTGTGGTTCTTTCATTTTATTGCATCCTCCCAGGGGGTGGCAGCCACAATAAACCCATGTAGGTTGCAGTGTGCCAGTTGTCCCTCTGTGTTTATACCTGTAAAACAAATTTAGAATGCCAGAGGAATATGAACTACATAGGGGAGAGGAGTTATTATATAAAAGTACAAAAATGGCTTTTAGACTTAATTAATTTTCTGCGTCTGTCAAAGCTTTCGAATTATCAAGCTATAAAAACAAAGTTGAAAGATTCCATATATATATATACCGGTGTTTCAGAAATACTTTTACAAACTTGGGTATGGGTTCCTCACACCAAAAGAAGGAAAAAAGTTCATATGAACATATGTCCCATAATCCTTGGTTTTGTCACAATGAAAATGAGTTCAACGGCCTTCAGGGTCCAACCTCAAAACTTAATTTCTCTATGCATTCATAGAAGGCGTTGACCCATTGTACTACATACGGTAGATGGCGAAGTGGTGCTATGGAGACTTGTTTACGTTTGTCATTTGTCATTAATCTGTCTTCAACGTTTCAATTGTGCACATGTAGTGAGTTAACTGCACGTGTTTCGTTCCACCATGGCTGGATAGTCATTTCGTGAACAAGCAGACATGATTTTTATGCATGGTCGCGCGAATGGTAATGGACGCGAGGCTGCCCGGCTCTATCAGATGGAGTTTCCAGACCGAAGACAACCGAGTCATCCAACCTTTATCGTCGCCTTGCTGATAAATGTGATACATGCCTGGCTCCGGCACATTTTATTCGCATTGTTCGAGATGCACTGACTGGTATCTACCATGACCGATGGATAGGCAGAGGAGGACCAGTTCCATGTCCTGCACGTTCTCCTGCGGATTTTTACCTCTGGGGGCATCTTAAATCATTGGTTTATGGAGCAGCCATCCCGGATGCAGAAACACTTCATCGACGTGTCATGGAAGCCTGCGAAACCATTCGACACCATCCCGGAGTTTTTTTACAGGGTGCTACATTCCATGATTCGACGAGTACAGGCATGCATAGAAGCAAGAGGAGGACATTTCGAGCATTTATTATGAGTTTTGTGTGTTATAAATGTACCACTGTGTTGAACACCTCCTAACGAGAAAACAAAGGATTATGGGACATATGTTCATATGAACTTTTTTCCTTCTTGTGGTGTAAGGAACCCATACCCGAAGTTTGTAAAAGTATTTCTGAAACACCCTGTATATGTATATACGTGAAATAAACCCAATTTAAAATTGGAAGAAGCAAATAAAACACAAAAAGGAAACTGCTTTCTAGCAATCGTCATTTTGGAAGACACTTCTATAGCATAGATTAACGACTCTAAATCTCTTCTTTACGTGGTAAATTTAAATACATTTAAGCATGGGAATTCAAGGATGCATAAACCCTAAACATTTTTATGACATTAACAAGAATTTTGTATGCAAAACTTACCTCAAACAGCAACTCATTCACATTTATAAAAAGTAACAGATTTCTCGACCTTCAGTGTTGGATCCTGACTAAACAAGATAAGTAATTGGGAGCAACCATAATGAGTGTCAGGACGCAGGAGAATAGGTTATTTAATAACCTCTATCTAGAAGAGAAAATTCAAATATTTCATTAGGTGCTAAACAACCGAAACATCTGTCCCTCACACGTGAGCTGAATGATATTACATTAGCTTATTTATCCACCTTATGCATATAAACTCAAACTGGAAATATGGAGTAAACAATTTGGAATGAATGTTGGAATGCATAATAATTCCCCATGCATTAATTCACGATGAAGAAGACCTATCAATATAACCAAGAAGTTCAAACAAAGGAAGCGGAGGAGGATTTCGAAACTTAAATGCACGTGAAGGCCTATTGTACTTCTAGAACCCACTAGAAGGAAGGGGTAAAGCGAAGGCCAGAGAGAGCGACCAGATCAGGGGCTATAGGCTGAATGCAGGCGGGATCCCTGCCCTTCACATATCGAACGCCAGGGCAGACGGTTCTTCAAAGTAAACTCCAACGCCACACTCCTTGCCCGCCCTCCACTCGCCTGATCTTTTGAATCTGAAACATGATAAGGAAATGAAATTATAGGTATTGTGAAACAGCAAAAATTCACGATATTATAATCCACACCAACATTATCCACGAACCAGGGAAAATCGCGAGAAATACGCAAGGTCATAGTGGCCGACCCAACGAGAATCGAACCTGGAATATCGCAATTGCGAGCCTCCCGATAGCTTGGTTATATTGCGCAATACGTGTACCATGCTGCCACATAAACGTGTGACGTATAGCATTAAGTTTGTTTTTATTTATTATGTTATTTGCACTGTATTACTTAATTCCATTATAAAATAATCCATAACGCTTTAAAACAGCACATATGTAGCACTCGGTAGGCATATTGCATTATGATCAAAGGATGAATTATTTAATATACTGAAAATAAACTTATCACAAAATTGTGTCTGTCCGTGGGCTATCACCCAGTTTATTTTAATATACCGGGTAGAAGGGATATTCAGTGCAGAATATTTAAGTTGAGTCTGTACAATATCCCCAAAACTAAGCGTTGTACAAATAAATGTCTAATAAACGCCGCTTGATATTATGGGAGAAAGTAAATGCCATTCGTTGTGTTTTGTTTGGAGGACGTTGTGTTGGTCATTTTAGAGTCAATTTAGTTGTTTTAAATGGGAATCTACATTTTGTATGTTGTTTTGTCATTAGAAAATTGTTTATAAAAACAGTTTATTTTGTGATGAGGAATAAGGAAACAAAATAAAAAATGTTGGTTCTAATTACAAAACGTAACTTGATCCTCAAATAACCAGCCATAGCTGGTCCAATCATTCATTGCGCTCTTCGCCCACAGCCATTCAGAATTTTCTTTGTTAAATACGTTAGTGTAGTAACAATTACAAGTGGTTTATACAAATGTTGTTTAGTTTATAACAAAGTAAATTGACCCTAAAATGACCATCACAACGTCCTCCAAATAAAACATGACTAATGGCAATTACTTTTCCCAATAATATCAAGCAACTTTTATTAGACACTTCTTTCTACAAAGCTTAGTTTTGGAGGTATTGTACAGTCTCAACTTAAATGATCCACTCTGTATATGGATAGGCGACCGCCCGAGGTATTTACTAGGTGAAAACAACAATACCGCAACGGTTGGCTGAGGTTGTTAAGAGGGGGATGTGTAAAAATGTGACCAAAAATGACAAAATTTCATATTTTGTGTTTTTTGTACCACAGAATACTAGAAGGTTTGAAGTGAATATGTGCAAAGTTTTAAAGCACTGAAGTGCCTGGAAGTTGCTCTATTTACATCATATTTAAAGGTCCGCTCTCCTTAAATGTCGCTGAGGAGAGTGGCAGGTGATGAAATCGCTGCATGAAGCAACGAATTAGTTTTTTTTTACCAATTTTTGTGGGATGTTTCCCGTGATGGTTGGTTTCTGATTTGTCACTGAGCCACCGTGATCGGTATAACATAGTAACAGCAGCTTTACCGGAAGATGTCGTATAACATCAAATAATATGGTGTTTCATATACATGAACCAGAAAAAATATAAATAATGTAAATAATACAAAAGAATGTGATGAACAAAAGAAACATTTAGGCAGAAACAGCTGGAGGATAATTGTGAAAATATACCTGTTGTAAATAATAAAGAGTGTAAACATATATTGGTGGACACCAGTTTACCTTCACCATTGGTGAATGGCCTGAAGTGTAATGACCACAATCAAAAGTATTTGTATATAGGACTTGGCATTGAAAGGCCTGGCTTATGCCATAAATTAGAACTGATTTGCAGTGCTTGTAATGAAGAAAGAGCACAAATTACACATCTAAGCTGGACACTTCTAGGAAGGTGTGTAAGTTATTATTTTTGGTTAACTGCATATAAACTCTTAAACTTATTTTTCCTCACTTTAATTTTTGCTACACTTTTATTCATTCAAAACAAAATTACATCAACAAATTAGGTGTTAAAGGGCTGACATTTTTACTGTACATTCTATATAGAATAACAAAAACTGACCCATGAATTCAGGATTAACTCAGTACTTTTTGAGATAAAAATAACATATACGTAAGATTACAAAACTTTTGAAATTTTTGCCATGTAGGTTATCATTTTTTTTAATTTCCCTTACAGTTGCGATATTAAAAAACCTGTGTGTCAAGTTTTTCTAAATGAGTTTCTGGTTTCGTTAAACAATTTAAATTGTTTTCCTAAAACTGTGAAGTGAATTTTATTTTGAAATTTGCAAATTTTTTGGAAGAAAATGTTCAATAATTCAAAAACTAATTGACATACAAAAATGAAACTCTGGCAAATAGTTCCACATAACACCCCAACAATTAAGTATGTAGCTTGAAAATTGTGCAAAATAGAAATTTCACCCCTCACCCCCATAAGCCAGGTTTTCCTCAGTCTTCATAACCGAAAATGTCGGGCACATACCGTAAAAGTACTCCGAGACGTTTGCTTTCCAAATTTCCTTTCTCGATTATCTTTAACTAGTTTTATGTATCATCAGTAGGGCTTGGCAAATATCAATTGAGCGAGGAATCGATATAACTACCACCCTACCTAGTACACGTGACATCGTACTGAATACGCGGACCCAGGGCTGCACAATCGACAGTAATTTACATGCGTTACAGATATGGTGGAGTTGCTCTCTCTGAGCTCTGTGTTTATGTTTTGTTCTACCCCTGAGGCTTCGTTTACAGCTCTAAGTTACCTATGGCACCCTTTCCCCTCGCCGTACTGTCGATTAAAACCCGGATTACGCACGCATATTAAGCCAAAGAATATTCGTCCTAGATCTGATCATAGTGTTCATCGCTGGTGCGGTATATAATAACGGGAGTTATGGTTTACTAAAAGCTACGTTCGCTCCACAAGCTCCCACAGCCTTGTTTGTGTAATGGGTTTATTAGATCTTAGGTGGAAGAAGATGTTACAAGACTTTGTCCGGGACACCCACAAGAGCACCAGCTGACCCGCCTGTATGCTGGCAGCCAAAGTCTTTTTCTTGCCTTTTCTTTTCGATGATTTGGGACTTTTGGTGCGAAATGTATAATAAATCTCCACATCTCTCAAGCATAGACAATTCTCTTGGGAAGGTGAAATCGTTCCATTAGGGATGATTTGGAATGGGATTATTGGCGATCGCTGTCTTGGGCTCGTCGTTCTCCATTAGGAACGATTTGGACGAAACTTATTGAAGATCCCTATCTTGAGCTTGGGGACTATTTGGACTGGGATTATTGGCGATCCCTGTCTTGGACTATCCGTTCTTCATTAGGGAATATTCGAACCGGGATTATTGGCGCTCATGTACTTGGGGTAGTTCTCATGATATCCCAATGGAGAGACCGATCACCTGATCTTAATCCGCTTGACTTCTGTGAGGGTACTGAAAGTATCCCAAATGCTATACGGATTCCAATTTGCAAACACTTGAAGCCTTTGTACAAACGGGAATATTGGGACGAATGTAGAGTGCATGATGCGATGTGTGGGTTCGGGCCTTTAGCTGGATGATGAGCATTGACATCACTTTTTACGCCCACATGACTGCCGTAATATGAGTTGTCGGAGAGATATGTTGTAATACTTATATTTAGTTCTGTGTTATATTGCTATGTTATATTGTAATATTTCTGAATTAAAACTGAATAAAGTCATAATGTCAGTGAGATACTGCGCATTAGCCTATGAGGGTCAGATTTAATGTATCGATTATATCTCGGCCGATACAGACGGTATTAATGTCAAACGGATGTTCCCGATAAAACTGCATACAATTCTGGTTCATACTGACAGAATGATACAGTCAGAACACGTGGGTAAATGTAAATGCATGTAAACAGCGGTTCTTCTATGTAAATCAAAGCGAAGGTAAACGATTCGGTTTGCATGTGGTGAGAGCTATGCCATTCATTTAACAGTAACGTTCTCTTTGAACTCTTTTGTGGTTTAATATTTGTCATTGTGAACTGAAATTCTCCATTAGGTACGATTCGGTAGAAACGTTTGTTTGAAATGCTTACAACTTGGAGATGATGAAATAAAGTAATTGATAATTGTAAACGAAATATATTTTGTGGAGGTTTCACAGATTGTGTCTACATACATATGTATGATAGTATGTTTAGATACAGCTAAACATAACTGAAATAATATGCAGCTGAAAGGATACTGTTTTGCATCAACAAAGATTAAATCACTATTTATCCAATAATGATGTAGAAGGAGATGTGAAACGTTAGAAAAACAATCAAAACACGTAAGAAAGAAGGGATTGAGAATATGGAATGAAGGTGTCGAAGAAGCAATAAAAGAGAAACAACGATTATATAAGCTATTCCTACAAACACCAACGACACATTAAAAGGGATGTACAAGGAAGCAAGAAATAAAACAAAGACATTAACTGGAAAGGCACATAGGGATGGTTGGGACGCTGTTATAAGTGGCATAGAACATGATGTTTATGGCAGATAGGATTTTACTTTTAAAATATTGAGACATCTAAATAAAACAGAAAATCATACTGCTAAATTTAATGTAATATCAGATCATACATGAATGGAGCATTATAAAAACCTTTGGTACAACAATGAAATATTGGAATGTACTCGATAAAACAGCAGACCTGATCACATTAGAAAAACTAATCTCGTAACTGTACATTCACTAATATTTGCAGATGACTAGGTGGTGTTGGCTCAGAGTCGTGAGGATTTGAAATATATAATGAGGAAACTTTGGATGCTTTTGAAATAGGTGGATTAAGAGTAAATATGGATAAAACGTAATACCTGACAGTAGGAGGAAGTGGACGGGAGATCTCACTACCCTAAGGAATTATTAAAGCTGTTAAAATGTTTAAATATTTGGGATCGCTTATTGATGAAGTAGGGAGCTGTAAAGCGGATGTAGACAATAAGCTAGAACAAACACGAAGCGTAATAAAAATGTTGGATGGGGTTTTGTGGAGTAGAACCATGTCGATTTGTACAAAGAAGAGGATCTTGTGGACTGTGGTGGAAAGTATAATTAATTACCTATGGTGCCGTGGCGTTGAATTTGTTAAAGGGACAAAATCTAAGATCTTGGCAGTGGAAATGGACGGAATAAGACGTAGTGCATCAGTATGAAGGATGGAAAGAAGGACAAATGAAGAGGTGAGATAGATGATGGGAATGGAGGAAACAGTGGTGGAGAGAATTGAAAGGCGGGGTCTTCAATGGTAGGGACATGTGAAAAGGATGGAGGTTGATAAGTGGCCTAAGACCTTTTTAGAAGGTCATCTCGTGGAAGAAGAAAGCGAGGTAGGCCTAGAGCAACCTGGAGAGGACAGTTTCATAAAATGAATGATCGGTGCCTGGAGGAGGATGACTTGTTCAATTGGGAAGAATGGCAAATGGGAATACATTTAATTGTACACTCCCACTTTAAAAAATTATTATTACCGCAATTACACACACAAACACCCATGCACATGCCACGACTCGAACCCGCTACCCTCAGCTTGGCGAAGCACTGAAGTTAAATACTTCAGCAACCACGTCCGGCATAAATAATAAAATAATACAACAGGTACAACACTTTAACTATTTGGGATACGATGTTAAACATAATTATGAAGAAGATATATACAGAGTGGGCCATTTAACTTGAGACTGTAATTGCGGTAATAAGCGGTAAAGAAAACAGTAAATATAGTAATCATAAACTAGGTAAAAAGGAACTTAAAAAAAGTTAAGTGATTGACGAAATAAGAAAAAATATTTATTACAAGTTGCTGAAGAGTGGAGAAGCCCTTAAAAGTAAGAAAGAAAAACTAATAAAAAACAAAAAAGTAAAAAGTCTCCAGGATCAGAAGGAATTAATACGGAACTAGTAAAACGGGAGAACTTGTGCTAAAACCTACGCATTCTTTACCTTGTAAATTCGTGTTGGATGAGGGGATTTATCCCAAACGCTCGGTTAATAGCCGAGCTAGGATCAATTTAATAAAATATCTAACTACAGAGGAATTAGTGTTCTGAATGCTGGATATAAGATATACGCAGGAATACGAAATAATAGATTAAAACCAATTACAGAAAGTATTCCAATTGAAGAGCAAAACTCATTCAGGGACCGTTCCTACTCGCATGATGTTTTTGCATTAAAACAAATATTGGATAAAAGGAGAGAATATAATCTACCTACCTATATGATATTCATGGATTTTGAAAAGGCCTTTGAGCGAGTAATGCGCAAGAATCTTTGGATATAATAAATAAAATAGAATATTCCATAAACCTTGTGAAATGCATTAAAAGTTTATACAATGACACAAAATAATTTTAAAGGTTATAAAAAGTAACGAATTACTTTTAACTAATCAGGGAGTTAGACAAGGGTGTTGCATGTTACCAGCACCTTTTCATATTTATATGGACGACGCTATTAAAGAATGGAAGAGTAAAAGTTCGAAAAGATTGGAATTAATAGAGCTATTGTGTTAAATTGTGTTTTACATGCAGATAGTCTCGTAATTTTAGTAGATAGAGAAGAGAACTACAAAGCTTAATGTATAGACTAGACCAAATATATCAGCAATATGAATTATCTCAGTAGAAAAAAACGAAAAACATGGCCTTCATAGGAAATGACCCTATTAAAATTAAACTTGTAATAAATATTTTTTCTTATTTTCGTCAATCACTTAACTTTTTTTAAGTTCCTTTTTACCTAGTTTATGATAACTATATTTAATGTTTTCTTTACCCCTTATTACCGCAATTACAGTCTCATGTTAAATGGTCCACCCTGTATATATCTTCTTCATAATTATGTTTAACATCGTATCCCAAATAGTTAGTGTTGTACCTGTTGTATTATTTTATTATTTATGCCGGACGTGGTTGCTGGAGTATTTAGCTTCAGCGCTTCGCCAAGCTGAGGGTAGCGGGTTCGAGTCCTGGTATGTGCATGGGTGTTTGTGTGTGTAATTGCGGTAATAATAATTTTTTAAAGTGGGAGTGTACAATTAAATTGACCCTAAAATGACCATCACAACATCCACCAAATAAAATACGATAATGGCATTTACTTTCCCCCATAATATCAAGCAACTTTTATTAAAGACATTTCTTTCTACAACGCTTAGTTTTGGAGATGTTGTACAGTCTCAACTTAAATGGTCCAACTATTTATATGGTCCAACAATATGTGTATATTTATGATCAGATGTCAAATGATGTGTGGAACAATAAGAAGAGGTCTGAAACTTACACAAAAAGACACAGAATTGAAAGTACACAGTTTTATATGGAGTGAATCGTGTATTCACAAGAAATAAGATGAAAGCCGCATCCAAGTAGCAGAAATGAAATCCTTACGAGCTATTGTTAGAGGTACAAGAACGGACAGAACAAAAAATGAAAAAATAACAGAGAAATTGGACATTTATATAATGAATTATACCATTTTACACTATAGAGAAAATTGGAGAGAACATCTGCAACGAATGGAAGAAACACGTATCCCAAAAATGGCCTTAAAACATCGACCCCCCCCAGGAAGAAGGAATGTAGGACGACCCAGAAAGAGATGGCAATGAGACCGTATAACAGGCCGGAGGCCCCAATACTTGCAATGAGGAAGAAGAAGGATACTGTGAGAAAAGCAATGCTTTACTTTCTCTATCACTTAATAAGCAGTAAGTAGAAGTATTCTATTCCGCTCAAAAGGGAGAGATTACACCGAAAATAAAGGTTTTAGAAACTTTTTAATCTAAAAGAAAACTTTTTAGAAAAGAATCTGATGTGTTATACTCACATGATTTTCTCTGTTCTTCTACAATCTGGTTTTACAAATGCTTATTCTCTATCTACTTCTTGCTAATCGAGATAAACATTTGCAGAAACTATCTTGTTGCTAATTTTCTTATAGGTGCAAGGGAAATATGGTAGGCTTTAAGTGATAGTAAAATTTTTTATGAGCTGGTTGCCATGTGGAGCATATCTCTTTGCATGTCCAGGACATAAAAAACACACACGAATAACGAATTCCCATTTGAGAAAAAGTACGTGTTGGAAAATTCAAACAAATAACAAGGAATATCTCGGAAATGTTTCACATTCATTCATTCATTCATTCATTCACTAATTATCTGTTTACCCTCCTCTTATGCAGGACTTACACCCCCCAGGACTTACAGGCAGGTGCCTGGGGTCAGAGGCCCGTCGAGGAGCAGACACTCATGGATCAGACAGAACATCCAGGATGGGTGATCAATGCCTGGTATGGGATGAAGGAAGTAGATGAAACGAAATGTTGGTGAAATGGATGAAAGGAAAGGTAATGATGGAGCAGTTGGTGGAATGAATGGCGGGGGAAACCGGAGAACCCGGAGAAAACCCGCCCAGACGCCGCTTCGTCCACCACAAATCCCACATGCAGGTCCCTGGGATTGAACGGAAATGGTTCACTCGGCCAAAAAAGGTATATAACATAAATTATGTAGTTTAAGAGATCTACTCTTTTTGTGTAGAAACTCTTTATTTATGTCCTTCAGTTTGCCAGTTATACAAAAGCCATTTAGTATGAAGGGGGCTATTGGAGACATTCCCAGAAAATTCAAAATATACATTTCATTTGTCATAAAAATAGATTAAATATATGATATTTCAATTAAAGTCGTTAAGAGCCATTTTTGAGAAAATCAAAATTTTCGAAAAATATTCCATGTGAAGGGTAGTCTGAGGTAGGAGAATTTTGTCCAAAATCTTCGTGTCGCATCTCTAAAAGATACTAAATTAAATACTAAGTGTAGTATTTATCCGACTTTTCGTTTTTGAGTTATGCAGTATATTGTCACAGATGCAGACACACACGCGGACCTTTTTCTATAAATGCTTTGTTTGGATTAAGGGAGCCTGAAAACATTTATTTCCGGTAATACCTTGAATTTTTAAGTTGAAGAAGTACATTCTGAGTAGCTAAATAAACTTATAACCGTAGGTAAAATAAGTATTAATAACACTAGTATTATTAAATAAGACTAGGAAATTAATTTTACATCTACAGGTGAATATGAGTTGTACAGACAGTGCCATCAGCGGCCGGAAACGGGTGGTTTTTCCCTCAATTGTCGTTAGTGTGCTGTTAGAATGCCTGAAAAGCAAATGTGTAGAAAAAGGGTCAACGTTCTCAAAAACCCGGTAGCTTCAGGCATCCAATAAGAAAGAAGGTAGAAATCAGGGATAGTGAAATGGGGAGATGGGAATTTTTAAATATAAACAGGAGAGTTGAGAAGACACACTTCTTCTTCGTGATAGTTCCTTGGAGGTTGTTCGGAAAGTAAATGTGCCGGTGGATAGGGGCGATGGTATGAAGCACAGCAATAGAGAATTGTGTGTGTGTGTGTGGCGAGGTAACATCAGGAGACATATTTTTAAACGGTGGCGGGAAATAAAAAGGCAGGAAAATGAATCAGCCGTATTAACTATGAGGCAGTATTTTTAACACTTGAATAATTTCAATTGTATTATATAATATGTAAATTCAATAACAGCCCGCCTTGAAGCAATATGTATGTAATAATTTTTAAAAATGTATGTAACAGTCATTGCAAATGCTTATATTATTGTAAACATGTTCAATAATGTTGTGTGAATGCATTATGTAATTTAATAATGTAAGAGCTGTGAGAATGATAAGTTTAAAGTTGCTAACAATGAGGTAACAATGAGGTAGCCTGGAGGCAATAATGAGTTTGAGAGTTTGAATGCTACTAGTCATGATTAGGGCAGCAATAACGTAAATTTTGTGACAGTTTAAAATTAGCCAATCAACAGCCAGAAAAAAAAACTTTAATTAAATACAGGTATTTTATTGGACTAGGATTAGCCAATCAGAGACTTGAAATACAGAAGTTTACGGGTTTGGACGGTTCAAGTATGTTCAGTTGCGTGCAGACCTTGGTAGTAACCGGATGGAAGATGTGTTCTCTAAAGAAATATTACGTATTCGTGTGAAACGAAAATTAAGTATACGCGTTAGCAAGGTGCAAGTATTAAATAAAAGAATCTCACAGCTCTTAATATCAGTGTAGTGCTATATGATTTGTGTCAAGGATTAATAAAAAGAAGTAAATTTAAACTTAAAATCTGTGTAAGCCTACATTCTTGTCGCACCACGCCCTGATTAAGAGAAACGTGTCTCTAAAACAATACTAACGCAGCCGAGGCAAAAACAAACATAAATATTATCTATAGAAGCAGTTTAATAACAAAGTTAATAAACATTTTTTAAACTTGGAGCGTAACAACAAAAATACAGCTTCAAATCAGCTTCTCATACGTAACAGCATATTACGTAACAAACAATCTTCTTCAAATTAACGCCCAAAGCGTGGTGCAAACTTCAACAACAAAAACATTTTCTCAAATTGACGTCCATACGTGGAGCTAAATAAATAAAATAAATAAATACACTCCAAGAACAATATCTTCTTCAACCATTAACCCAAGATCCATGCAAATCCCTGAGCTAACATCGAATCTGGGACCACTCCTGCAAATCCCGTGCCGCAAATTGGCGCTCAACAGAGTACCACCGAAAGTGCAATTCAAATACCTTCTCTACCTACTATGTAGGTACGTGGTAGAGACAGTAGAAATCTTACAATTGCTTAAGCCTACTGTGTTCATCTCAAACCTACAACGAATATGTAGTGAAAGTTTATCTCATGTTACAAGAATTAGACATAAAATAAGCCTTTGTAAGAATAGGTAGCATCACATTGAAAAATTGAATGCCAAAGCCGGGATTTGAACCACGGATCTTCCGGTTTCTGTCAAGTTGCTATAACCAACTCAGCTACCATGACAACATGTCAGTAGGACATTAAATTCCATAACTAACTCGCATTTTTTCGGGTTAACTACAACGAGATCTCAAATCATATTTGAGATAACGTACCCCAATGGCGACTTACAATGTCGTAAGTACTTTAAGTCCCAGGCGTTATAGATAACCTCTATTAGGTCAAAGAATTGTCATTTCGTCAGAATGGTTTGTAGTAGAATGAGTGGAGAAAGTCATGCGAAGCAACATATAAGGTTTTTAATTTCTGTATCACGTAGTAGGTAGAGCAGATATAGCATTCCAACCAAAAATTCGATATCGAGATTTAACCGGAAATACATGTTTTGGGCCCCCCTGAATGCAAAAACAGAGTATTTTTTTTTAGAAAAACGCCCATGTTTGTGTGTCTGTGAACAGCATAAAAATGAAAAGTTAAATGAATACCAAACTTGGCTATTTAGGTTTAGTACCCTTCAAGGATGGCACACGAAGATTTTCAACAAAATCCCCCCAGCCCCAACTACCCTTTACATGAAAGATTCTTCGAAGTTTTTGATTTTTTAAAACATGTCTCGAGGATTTTGATTAAAAGCTATATATTAAATTTACATGACAAATAAAATGTACATCTTGAATTTTTGGGGGGAATAGCTTGTGAAGTCCTCTTTATTCGGAAGGAATTTTCTATAATCTCGTAAACATTAAACGATAGACGAAAACGTACCACCGAGAAAACGTAAATCTCTTCAAAATAAGAATTTACTTCAAAATGTTTTTGCAGCATTAGCCATTTCTTAGAGTTCCGCTATTAAGGGTTCAATTTGTTCAATATTTTGTCGTTCTTAAGTCCCATTGATTTCCAGTTGTATCTCGTGATTGCATGGAAACAAATTTGGAATTTTAAGGCCAGCATTGCGTCCAGTTCTTAAACATTTGACGCTGTACATTTCATGCAAAGGTTTATCTGGTTTTAAATGAAGTAGATAGTAATTAGGCTTTCGTAAGAATAATTTATATACTCTTATAAACGATAGAGGGTACAGAAAGTCATGTGAATGTAACACATCAGATTTTTTAAGCATGCTAGCACTGCATGCTGAATGATTTTAATACCCCCTTTATCGGGAATATAATTGTATATAGCATAACATGTTTGTCATTAATGGAGAAAGGTCATAATTTAAAACTCCATTTTAGGTTTGCTAACAATAGCAGCTCAGATTTCTGTTCTGTGAACACTGCAGTCAACGTTGCTTCTTGACGAGGAGTGAAATAGATCTTTTGCTTTAATGATAGCGATGTCAGATTAACTTTCACGTTCCGCATCTGGGAGTTGATAATCCGTTTTGATTTTATGCACCAGTTGGCAGATAGCGATGCAGCAGATGCCGAAATGATCGTTAGCGGCTGTCGAAAATACTAACTGAAGGGAAACTGCCGAGCTCCCATAAACGGAGTAAGACAGTTTCATATAAACAGTTTATTCGTGGAACTCTAAATAATAGTGGCAGCATTAACTCCGTTACGAATGCTTCTTGAAAATTTGGCGTGCTCCAAAGTTAGTATGGCGTGCATCTAAGTTGTCAAAAGATGGGAGAAGAAACTTATCCTCTATATTGTTACATGCTGGATAGATGGCCTAAACGTTCACATGAAAATTAAATTAATTTCTAATACCCAGCACGCACATTGAGGGGACGTATACTCACTTAACTGCGGAGGACCGAAACATGATGTGGAGGTTAAGAGGAAGGCGTGGGTTTTACTGTACAAAATCCATAACACAAATCTACTCAAACACTCCTAGACTTATTTCCAACCGTTTGGAGTTCCTACAGTATTAAAAATGTAGGAGGAGGAGTGTCCACGAATCCAAAGCTCGGATTTCACATGCGGTCCGTTCCTCACGGAATCCTAACTGAGACAGACGCTATCCCCCACTACTCGTGGCTAGCAAAGCTACCAGCCAAGAGTGACGTAAGCAACAAGGATGTGCTGTGATATAGGGAGATATCATCCTCCAATACAAATTACCATCCTTGTTCTCTATATATAGTTGTGAATTGTATACTATTAAAAAGGACGTAGAATACGCTTTGGAAACTGCACATAGTGACTCTTACATAATTATCAGTGACACTCTATCAGCCTTAAACGCAATACAAGACACGTTCTCTATCAATAGCATTGTAAACGAAATACATAATCTTGTTACCATCCTTTATAACTTAGAAAAGTCACTCAACTTCACGTGGATACCATCTCATAAAAACATACCCGGTAATGAAAACAAGCTACAAAACTAGCTACAGCAAAACAAGCAAAAAAGCAACACAAGATACTGATATCAAAATACCTCTCCAAGGTGCAGTCACACACTTTAAGAAGAAAATACACGAAGAATGGCTGACCAGCAATTCTACAAGTAAACTTCATGATGTACGTGGAACTTCAACTCAAGAATATCCAATAAGACAGCTACAGCGGCGAAACCAAATTGTAATAACCCGACTACGAATTGGGCATACTAAACTGACACACCCTTATTTGTTAAATAGAAGCTCTCCACTAATTTGTGAAATATGTAAAACAGGATTAACAGTAGTACATATTATACTAACATGTTCAACATTTGAAAATCAACGTAATCAGGTTGGTATGCCCAGAAATATTTCTGCATTTTCTTAAATTAATTAATGTCCATCAATACATTTAACCAAATTATAACCTGTATGTATACATAATGTGTAAGTGTTATACTGTAATCCAATAATGTAAACAACTGTACATGAAAGGTGAAGTTAGGTTTTGTTACTTCACGTATGGAAAGCCGATTTGAAGTACGTCATTTAGTTGTATTGTATTTCAACTGTTGGGGAGCCGTACTTGAAGTAGTTGCAACGCATGTATGGTAAAAAGTTTCCGGCAGCCTTCGCCCCAAATGTACTTTCCGGTGGCCTTTGCCCCCCCCCCAAATCTTTAAGAAATATTAACTTTGTAATTTTTTACTGTTTATTTAAATATTATATATTTATGTTTTCCTCTGCTGCATCAGTATTATTGTTAGTGTCATGGATTTCTTTGCAGGGAGTAGTGTGGCTAAGAATATAGGCTTATACGGATTATAATTTTTACTTCACTACATTTATTAATCCTTGACACAATTTAAATAAAACTTCACTGATATAGAGAGATGTGTGATTCTTTTATTAATTACTTGCACTTTTTAACACGTAAACCATTTTCGTCTCACACGAATACATTAAATTTCTCGAGGACGCATCTCGCGTCCGGCTAGGAACACTGTCTACAACCAACGCGTCCAGTTATGAGCGCTGTCTACAAGCAACTGACAGACACTGTCTGAACTGATCGGCTAATCCTAGTCCAATAGAATACCTTCATTTAACTAAAGCTTTTTCTGGTTGTTGATTGGCTATTTTATAAACTGTCACAGAAATTACATAATTGCTTCCAAGAATCACCAGTAGTATTATTACTTTCTAATTCATTATTGACTCAAGGTTACCTCATTGTTATCTGATTGTTAGCAACTTTTGACCTATTTCTCACAGCTCCTACATTATAAAATTACGTAATATATTCACATAACATTATTGAACGTGTGTACAATAATATAAACATATACAATGACTGTAATATACACTTTTTATATCTTGTTACATACACATATTGCTTTAAGGCGGGCTGTTATTATATTTTTTATTATATAATTTGACAAAAATCATTTAAGTGTTAAAAATACTCCCTCAAATGTCGTGATAAAACCTAGGAAGGTTAAAACGATACTAAATAAAACCTAAAAAACAACAATATGTCTGGTAATGAAAATGTAGAACAATAATGTAACACCCCGAATTATTAATACGCCACAATATTGAAGTTATCTATATGTGGATGAAAAGGAAATAGGTTTTCAATTTGTTGAAGAGGCAGGTCGCATTGAAAACACACCGAGAGGTTGTTTGTTTTCAATCAAAAGTGCACCGAAATAACTGAAAATACTATGAAAGTGTATTAAATTCCCCTTCCCACGAGAGACATGGTTGTCTACTGATAATCACAAACAGTTAACAGTAGGTGTGGTTAAAAATTAGTGCGTTAAAATATCTTATACTAGGGCAAATCAAATATAAACGAGACATTTTTTATAAATGTTTTATTTGATGTAACAAACTAATAAAGTACACAGCACTTTTCTACATAATCTCCTGCTTTGGAAAGCACTTAGCCCAGCGTATTGTGAGCTTCTTGATACCCTCACAAAAAGAACAGAGTCGTGCCATCAGTCAGTTGCGCAAGAGGCCTTCCACACCTGCGTCATCCTCAAATGGTTTGCCTCCTAGTGCCTCCTTGATTGGGCCAAAGTTAATGAAAATCGCAGGACTGTAGGGAGGGTGGTCGAGTGGTGTCCATTTCATTTCTTCCAATTTACGACCAGTGAGTTCTGCAGTGTAAAGCCTGGCGTTGCATGCAGAAGAATGGCTTCTCTTGTGGGCTGCGATGAGAAAGTTTAACCTCACTCACAGTAATATGCCGCATTGATGGTGCGGTGGTCAAACGTGGTCGCCTACAAGATGCTGATGATCTCGAATGGCTTCAGTGTTCTGCGTAATGCTTGATTTGGACGACGATCATGCCTGTCATTTTCAGCCCGTTCACGGTCTTCCTTGAACGCTTTATGCCAAGCAAACACGCGACCTTTGAAAGATGTTTCTTACAAGTGTTAGTAACATATATGCAATGAGTACTAACATTGTTACAAGGATTGTTGAAAGTGGTGTCCATCTGTGCGAAGAGATTCTTCACATCGTGGGATGAAATTACTATTCACATGCGTAAGTTCTTCTTTCCTAATGTTTATAATTTCTGCTTTTATATTGTCTTTAAGTTCGTCTATATTGTAGGCATTGTTTCTATTAACTTTATTTTTAGCGTTTGGCGATCTCGTTCTTCTAAATTTGACCAAACATCTGACAGTGTCCTTACCAGGAAATTGCTGCTGAGATTGTCTACACACCTGTCTGCATGATTCAGTTTTCACGTATGTATCGTACATACAAATACGTTGCTCAAGCGTGAATTTGTTGGCAGACATTTCCATGGACTAACATGAGAATAAAATTCCTAAGGAAAATCACACACAACACACGTATTGTCGAAACACTTCATAACACGAGGACAAAGCAACGACTGAGACTGCTCACAGCTGGTAAACGTACCCATGACACGTCCTGCCCCGCTGCTGTGCAGTGGGATAATGCCGAGGTTACCGCCGTCTTGGCCGATACGCATATAACGCGGTTGTGGCCTTGGCATAAAACGAAGGCACTGTACAATGTAAAATATTACTCGAATACTTCTTTTGGCCTGTGTGGAGTTCGTGATGCCATTGTCTACTAAACCATCGTTCTGGAAAACTGAAATTTCGTGCAGAATGGGAGGACGATTTCTTGTGTTGTGCAGAAGGAGAGAATGGAAACGTTTAATTTGCTCAGAAACATCACATGGCGTATTTAGGGGTAACATCTAAAGACACTACGTTAGATATCATGCCTCATACAGTGAAATTAAAGGTAATGTTGCACGGGGAAGTATTGTAGTGCATTATTATTATTCTGTTTGTTTTAAGAATCGAACATGCGAAACTATTGCAAGTGTTAACTGCAAAGATCATTGTACAGAAAGCCCCGAAAATTGATAGCTGTAAATACAAAACTAAATATGCTAGTTAAATACTTACCTGAGAGTTTGTTTGGTTCCTAAAACCTGTTCAAGAGGATGAATTTCTAAAACTATTTGTGACAAAAGCTGTGGAAGTTATGTGAACTCAAGAACATCCCAATTTTAGTAATATTAATATCTCGAAGGACCATTACAAAGAGAGTGGAAAACCTTTCAAAAAGTGTAGAACGTCAACTTAAACACAATATAATAGTGAACTAAACTGCTATCAACCGTCACTTCAGGCGTTCTACAACCGTAACTCACCGCTTCCCTCGCAGAAATACCTTACTTCCGTGTTGCTTGTGAGGGTTGCGTTGTGTTGTGTTGTCGGCAAAACTGACTTCTGCCCACCTCTGTTGTAGGTTCTAATGAGGTATTCGGTGAGGTTTACGTCTCGGCTAGCAGGTCGATATTTTTAATGGTTTTCACCGAAGAAAACATGTAGTGTATACACTAATTGTTGGAAAAACCGCGGACACATAAAATGTTACATCCATAAAACAGTTCTCATATTTAAACATAATAAACATTTTACATCAGTATCACATGTTAGAAGTATTATGTGGTGAAATAGTAAACAAAACGGTTCACTCCTATTCGTTACAATATTCATCTCTTTAGTTGTTTTATGGCGTCACGAAATAAAATAGAAATTTTAAGAAACTTCTCCCTCTGTTTGCGATAAATAGCTTCTCTTATTTCATTAAGGGTCGGTTTCGCCAAACGGAGTAACTTTTACTCTCGAGTAAAACGTGGTTTGAGCGTTTCACCAACAACTTACTCTGGAATAAATTGCGTTTGCGAGAGTAAATCAGAGAGTAACGTTACTCGGCGAAATATTGTGGAATACAGTCCAAAAAACTTTTACAATGGCTGCAGGATTGATGAGAATGGTTTTTGAGGTCAGTTCTAGCGATGAAGATGAGGCTTTTTACCCAAGATGGATTCGTAACAGAACTGAGTGGTTTGTAAATTACGTCGATAGGGATTTTGTTACCAGGTTCCGGTTGGCAAAAACCTCGGCACATCACTTGCCTCAAAGAATTAAAGCTAATTTGGAGAACGCATCCGATCGGTAAGTAACAGAAATAGATTAACATATTTCCTATAATTATAAGGAGCATATACAAACGGCTTATAGAACTGAACGTGCATGGTAGACATTAGTGAGATTACGTTCGTGGATCGATACGCTTCGGTGCTTCTATTCCATAAATAATACGACTTTATTATGTTATATTATAATCTTAACTTTACATTTTTCTACAATTTAGAACAATTGTTACTAAGAATAGTTTTAATACAGACTTGTTATAATGTTAATGATTGATTAATAGGTTATGTTAGCTATTTCTAAATGGCGAGGAATATACACCCCCTCAAGAAAGTATTCCTCTACACTTTAAAAAGTCCTAGCAGCCAAATTAATGGAGAGAAAACTAGTTTTTTTCGACATAAAATTCAAATGATAATACAGTTTACAGTTGGCGGTTTTTCAGTCGTTCATTTTGTTAGTTTTCTAAACTTTTTTAAAACATGTCAAGATTGCATCTCTTGTTCGTGGTGTTTTCAAAATTATCTTACATGCATTGAGTAGAGCAACTTCGTTTTGTGTATTACTTGATTTTCCGGTGAAAATAAGATTTTAGTTTCCGGGGGAATAAAACGTAAAAGTTGGCAATTTTCAAAGTTTTTGCCTAAATTCCTCATTTTCGGCTCACTTTTTAGGAATTCACGAATTTATTTCTCCACCAGTTTAAGTCTCATTTCGATGAAAATGTGAGGATGCATGCACAAAAATCTGATGTTTTACACTCACATGACTTTCTCTACTCCTGTACAAATTATCTTTACAAACGCTTATTCTCCATCTAAATCATGTTAATCGAGATAAACATTTACAGACTCTATCTTATTGCTAATTTTCTTGTAGATGTAAGGGGAAAATATATTTACAAGGGCAACATAGAAATACAGTAGCCTTTAAGCATAGACATTACTCTTAATAGCTGGTTGTTATGTGCAGCACCGTTCTCTTTGCCACAAATTAATACTCTTTGCATATCCAAGATAAAAAAAATGAATAACTAATTCCCATTTGAGTGAATAAGTATTGGAAAATTTAAGCGAATAACAAGTAATATCTGGTTCACTCAACAAAAATGTATATGATATAAATTGTGTATTTTAACGCGATCTACATTTTTTGTGTATTAAAATTTTGTCTATCTCTTATGGTTTACCAGTTATGCAAAAGTCGTTCATAATGAAGAATACTTTTGGAGACATTCCCAGAAAATACGAGATATACATTTCATTTGTCATGAAAATATCTTTAAGATATGATATTTTAATCAAAATCGTTAGAGCAATTTTTGAGATAATTAAATTTTTCGAAAAATGTTTCATGTAAAGGGTAATCCGGGGTGGGGGGATTTTCTTGAAAACCTTCGTGTCGCATCTATGGAAGATACTGAACCTAAATACCAAGTTTGGTGTTTATTCGACTGTTCACAGACACACAAAAACACACATACACAGATCCACACACACACCGATATGTTTCCAAAAATACTTTTTTTTTGGATTCAGGGGATCTCAAAACATGTATTTCCGGTGAAATCTCGGTATCGAATTTCTGGGTGGAGTACAATACTTCCCCTGGTTACTATACGTAGTAGAGAAAGTAAAAAGATGCTCTAACCATTGCGTGAAAGATAGTTTTGAAAACACTACGTACAAAACAGTTACAATGTTGGCATATTTTTCAAAAATGTATAAAGCTGATGAAATGAAGGATCTGAAAAACCGCCAGAACACGTAAACTGTATTACCGTTTGATCTTCATGTCCAAAAATAGTTACAAAGTGCAGACGAATTCTGTTTTGAGTGGGTGTATAATGTATACAATTGATTTCTCAATATCACTATCCATAATTGCTTTCATGGTTATGAGTATTAATTTTATATAACACAGTACTTATATTTGCGTCTGTATGGAGGGTGCATTACACTTCCGTAAAGTATACCACCATAAAATATCACCACTAGCTAAAACACAGAACTTTCTGTACCTAATAGTTGGAAATAACGATGTTTCTATTGCCTTTAGTAGTAATCGTTCTCACTACGAACTCAATCTGACCAACTGAGGGCGTCGTGTGGGAAGATCTCAAGGATCGATTACCTGAAGTGCTCTGCACTTCTAATTGGTGGGTTAGGAGAGTTCTCAATAATGCATAAAAATCCACCATGGTGCGTTCTCAATGCGTATCGCAGTAGAATACAGTGTGTCCGTCTTAGAAATAAAATATAAAAATCTGATGTGTTACACTCACATGACTTTCTCTACTCTTGTACAATCTATTTTTACAAACGCCTATTCTCCATATGCTTTATGTTAATCGAGATATCGAGATGTCAATCTTATTGCTAATTTTCTTGTAGATGCAAGGGGAATATGGTAGCTTTTAAGCGATGGTCAAATATTTTAACGCTGGTTGCTATGTGTCGAATTCCATTCTCTTTGCAAGTCCAGGACATAAAAAAATGAATAACGAATTTGAGAAAAAGTATAAGTATTGGAAAATTTAAGGGAATAACAAGCAATATCTCGAAAACGGTTCACTCAACAAAAGAAATGTATATAACATAAGTTGTGTATTTTAACGAGATCAACATTTTTTGTGTAGTAAAATTTTGTCTATCTCTTATGGTTTACCAGTTATGCAAAAGTCGTTCACAATGAAGAATACTTTTGGAGACATTCCCAGAAAATTCGAGATATACATTTCATTTCTCATGGCATTATCTTAAACATATGATATTTTAAACAAAATCGTTAGAGCCATTTTTGAGAAAATTAAAATTTTCGAAAAATGTTCCATGTAAAGGGTAGTCTGGGGTGGGGGGATTTTCTTGAAAACCTTCGTGTCGCATCTCTGGAAGATACTGAACCTAAATACCAAGTTTGGTGTTTATCCGACTGTTCGTTTTTGAGTTATGCTATTCACACACACACAGACACACACACACACAGACACACACACACACACACACACACACACACACAGACACACACACGGACATGTTTCCAAAAATGCTTTTTTTGGATTCAGGAGGTCTCAAAACATGTATTTCCGGTGAAATCTCGGTATCGAATTTTTGGGTGGAATGCAATACTTCCCCTACTTACTATACGTAGTAGAGAAAGTAAAAAAAATTGATGTGATACATTCACATGCCTTTCTCTCCTCTCTATGTTTTAGTGGGTATGCAAACTATTCTTACTAAAGTTTCTTTCATACCTACTACGTTTTCATCCCATTATATATTTCCAGAAATAGCTACATTACACACTTTTATTATAGATACAAACGGAACAGCGACAGTAACATTCCATGCTGTTTCCATGCAATCGCGAGAAACAACTGAATATTGAAAGGACTTTAAGAGAATGGCCAAGAAATGAACAATTCTAACCTTTAATGACGGATACCTCAGAAACGGCTTGTGCTACAAAAATCTTATTTTGTGTTTTAAAGAAATCTACATTTTTTGTATAATAGGTTTTCGTCTATCGCTTAATGGTTCAAGTTATGCAAGATTATACAAAATTCTTTCCGAATTAAGAGGGTCTTCCCTAAAAATTCAAGATATAAATTTTATTTGTTATGTAAATATGTTACATATAGGTATTTTAATCAAAATGATTATAATAACTTTTTAGAAAATAAAAAAATTCGAAAAATATTCCATGTAGAGGGCAGTTTGGGGTGGGGATTTTTTTGAAAATCTTCGTGTTGCATGTTTGGAAGATATTGAACCTAAATACCAAGTTTGGTATTTATATTACTTTTTGTTTTTGAGTTATGGTGTTCACAGACAGACACATGTATATGTTTAAAAATCATTTATTTGGAGTCAGGGGGCCGCAAAGCATGTATTTTCGGTGAAATCTCGGTATCGAATTTTGAGATGGAATGCAATACTTCCCTTACTATACGTAATAGAAAATGTAAAAGCACACATTGCTCGAAAGATAGTAAATATAGATCTTCATAGTATTGTTACTGTTTTACTATGTACTTAGTAAATAGAGCAAGTATTGCATTATACCGAACAATTGCATTTCGACATTTCAGGAAAATTCCCCCAACCCAAATTACTCCTTACGTAAAAACTTATTCGATATTTTTGATATTCTAAATTCATAGATTTTGATTATAATATAATACATTTAAGACAAATAAAACATGTATGTATCTTAATGTTTTTGGCTCTAAAAGAATGGGTACTGCTGAGGTGTTTGCAGGGATGAGCTCCTGTAAACTAAAAAATGTCTTATAGCCTTTTCCCATTAAACTCCTATCACCTGCCTGCACATGGCGGAGCTGCTTCTACTGAAGGTGAAGGTGTGCCTGCCGAGTTTACGGCGTCATAAAACCGATTAGCTCAGGGGAGGTAGATCTCTTTAGCCTTGGTCGGTAGTCTACCTAGGAGAAGGTACTCGAAATAAAACAATGAAACCCAATCCTTCAGAGTGGGGGTTGTGCAATGGGCTGGTTACCCATTCACGTAAAAAAAAGTCAGAAGCCTTTAAGGAATAAGCCGAACAGATATCAAATAAGACGACAATGCTATGATAAAAGGCGAAGAGTTGGTATAAAAGATATTCTACATACAGGAACCTGGAATATAAGAGGAGGATTTTATTTAAAGGAATTGAAGCCCACACAAATCTTGAAACAACGAAATATTAATGTTGCTGTAATAACAGAAATAACAACTGAGAGGAACAAAGGACTTAAATAATTATACATTAATCCATAGTGGAGTCGAAAAAACGCAGAGAGCAATGAGTGGAGTAGGATCGTTATAGATGAAAAATGGAAAAGAAAGATAGAATCTTAGGCTTATATAACTGAAAGAATAGTTATTGTTAGATTTAAAATTGATAGATGGCATTTATGTGTAATAGGAGTGTATTTACCTGAAGAAGGTAGACGTGAAGATACTAAATACTCTATGAATAATTAAAAAAGTGAATAAATACAATAAAACTGACCATATGCTAATACTAGGGGTCTTGAATGCGAGAGTGGGGAATGTACAATAGCAAATGCAGTAGGTGATTATGGTGAATTAACTCTGAACGATAATTGTCACTTTTAACCAGCTTAAAATTACCAATACGTTTTTTTGAAAGAAAGACAATAACAAATATACTTGGAATGTAAGAGGCTTACGCTCGATAATTGACTATGTAATAGCAAACAAAAAACTAAGCCACCAAGTTCGAGATACTCATCTATTTAGAGGTGCTAACACAGGTTCCGTCCACTTTCTGGTTAGTTCAAAGATTGAAAAGTGGGCAAAATGGAAAAAAAACAAAGCTGTTCAATTAAGCCTCAAAATCAGATTTTTAAATTTAAAGTTCATCTTCTACAGGGACAGAGTATAATACCGTTATACCAACAAAGACTTACACATGAACTACAAATAATATTGAAGAAGGATGAATTAGGTTAAAACAGCTAATGAGGTTCTTGGGAAAATAAAATATCGAACCGGAAAAGGAAACTAAAAATATGGAACTCAGAGATAGCCAAAAGTATTTAAGAAAAACAGAGTGCTTATAATTATTCCTTACAAAAGAGAGCTGATGAAGCGTGGAAAATATACAAACAGAAAAGAAATACAGCCAAATTTGTTTAAAAGAAGCCAAAATGAATCTCGTGAAAGATTTGTTGCTAATATTGAACACGGCACTCACGGAAGACAGAACATAGCATTTAAGCTAATGAAAAACATGAATAAAACGAAGAAAGATACTGCAAATATTAATGTGATAACAGAACACCAATGGATAAGTCACTATAGAAATTTATGTTATGATGAAAACAACGAAGAAGATTGTTATATATAAAATAACAGCAACTTTGTGGAACAAAATAGACGTAAAAAGTTAGAAGAGGCTTTGAAAACAACAAAACATAGAAAAGCCAGATGAAATTAATACTGAACTAATCAAATATGTTGGAATTATATTAAAATTCAGTTTTCTTTATTTTTTTAAACATGAGTTGGAAGAATTGGTCAGTACCCGTGAAATGTAATACAGCTAAAGTCATTTCTCTATTTCAAAAAGGCAATAAAAGCGATACAGAGAATTATAGAGGAATGAGCTTATTAAGTGCAGAGTTTATAAGTTATCACTGATGCACTGATATCAGAAGAACAATCGGGCTCTAGGAAGGATGTTCATTTAGTGATAATATATTCATAATGAGACAAATTATTGAAAAACGTGAATTTAACCTAGAAACTCGCATAGCATTTATTGACTATAAGAAAGCCTTTGATAAGATAAAACGGCCCAATTTATGGAACATTTTAGGGAAAAGAGGATTTCCAACATCTTATTAATGCTATCAAGAATTAGTATGTAAATACCAAAATAAGAAGTAACTCTGGTTTTAAAATGTTAGCTGAAATCTTAACAAATCAAGGTGTTCGACAAGGGTGTAGTATGTGGCCCACTTCATTTAATTTATATATTGACGATCTAGTTTTGAAGTGGAAAGATGAAGTACATTTTGGGATCAAAGTATAATTAGACACGTCTTTGAGCACTTTACTACATGCTGATGATCAAATAGTTATACAAGAAACAGAAGATAAGCTACAAAAAGCAGTATATAGATTAAGCCAAAATGCAATACATTACAACTTAACTAAATCTAACGTGGCCGTAAGTGCTTGGGAGACGATGAACGTTCGGGACGTCTAAAAATTGCAACTACCGACGAAAATATCGCCAAAGTTCATCAAATGGTGCTAGACGACCCCAAATTAAAGTGAGAGAGATAGCAGAGGCTGTGAACATGTCAAAAGAAAGTGTTTGTCACATATTAAATCAACATTTAGACATGAGAAACTGCCCGCGCGTTGGGCGCCACGTTTGCTCACGTTTGACCAAAAACGTGTTCGAATGAACATTTGCAACGCTGTGTTGGCGCAGTTTAGGCGCAATAAATCCGAGTTTTGGCGCCGATTAATTACTTTAGATGAAACTTGGATACACCATTATACGCCCGAAATAAAAATACAGTCCAAACAGTGGACTGCAAAGGGGGAACCGGCTCCAAAAAAAGCAAAAACTGTTGTTTTACGGCTGGGAAAGTGATGGCGACTGTTTTTTGGGATAGTCATGGAGTTATTTTAATCGATTATCTTCAAAAAGGAAAAACCATTACAGGAGCATCATTACTTGACAAGCTGAAGGCAGAACTTGCGGAAAAACGGCCACATTTGCAGAAAAAGAAATTCCTGTTTCACCTCAGCGGTTGCAATGGCGAAAATCCACGAATTACGGTTTGAACTGCTTGATCACCTGCCTTACTCACCAGATCTAGCCCCAAGCGACTTCTTTTTGTTGCCTCATCTGAAAATTGCGCTCGGAGGACAGAGATTTTCGACAAATGAAGAGGCAATCACCTTCGTGAACAATTATTTTGCAGAGAAAAACGACGAGTATTATTTGGACGGGTTACAGAGATGGGAGCATCGCTGGGAGAAGTGTGTAGAGTTACAAGGAGACTATGTTGAAAAATAAAAAAAAAATCTGAAAAAATGTCTTGTATCTTTATTAGGTAGGAAACTTTTCACACCATCGTATAAATAAAACAAAGACAATGGCTTTTAAAGGGAAGAATCCCGTTAGATCAAAGGTACTAATAAATGGTAAAATATTAGAACAGGTATTACACTTCAATTATCTGGGATGTGACATTAGTTTTAAATTTGAAAAATACATGGAGATGAAAGTTGATAGATTCCAAACCATTTGTGGAGCGATCAGAAGAACTCTAAGAAGAAAAACCAGAAAAGAGACACAAATTAAGTTCCTTAAGATTATGGCGTTACCCACTGTGTTATATGGTTCCGAGTTGCGAACAATAACAAAAAGAGAGAGATAGATCACGTACTAAGTCCGCCGAAAAGAAATTTTTGAGATATGTAAAGGGATGCACTAGAGCTGACGAAATAAGAAATGAATCAATAAGATTAGATTTGTATATTGTATCAGCAAACGATAAGAACGATGAAAATGAAAGAAATTGGAAAGAACATGTTGATAGAATGACAGAAGATAGAATTCCAAAAACGATAATGAATTACCAACCGACAGGGAGGAGAAGTTTAAGAAGACCACGCAAGAGATGTTTAGAGACCGGAAGAGGCGATATCACCTAATCCTTGAGAGGACAAGGAGAAGAAGGTCTTAAACTTTCTGGAAATTGCCTGGAAATTCCTCTTCATTGAGAAGGAATTTTGTGTAATTTTGTATAACGGATACACCATAAGAGGTAGAGGAAAACTTCCTGCACAGAAATGTCTATTGATCTCAATTTATTACAAATAACTTCCTTTGTCGCTTGGCCATTTCCGTGATATCCGTCATTATTGGCTTGAATTTTTCTATAGTTTCACTCAGTCTTCAGTTGTTTCTCGCGATGTGATGGAAAGAAAATATATTTTAATGGCCAGTATGGAATGACCGCTTTTAAATGTCTATCAATTCGGTTTGCTCTATCTCCTTTACACCTACAATGAAATGTTAACAAGAAGTCGCGAGAAAAGCAAGCTATCGTAGAAGTTGTTGAAGCAATACACAAATAAACAATTGAGAATAGAGAAAACAAAGTGAATGTAGCACACTTTATTTTTATACCTAAAGATAACCTCAAAATATGTGGTTCATAAAGCTTCCAAAGGGCGGCACACACAGCGCATGAGAACGCCATACACGCGGAATTGCAGTATGTTCCTGGACATTGCTTTACCTTTTTCCCTATAGAGGTTTGTTTTGGCTCAAGTTCAGAGTGGTCATTTTGTGGTCCGGATCACGTGTATGCGTCCTCCGGGTTATCTACTACACGGGTGAACAAGTGTGCAATATGACTCCATAATTCCCATTATTATTAAACGGCAGGAACTAAACTGCCGAACACATCCGTTTGTTTGCAATCCACTCGTAGCACGGTGTCCTGTATTCAAACCGAGGAGATGGCATCCGGTAAAGTGTGACGCTCACATTGTCTTTCAGGATCGAAGGATCAGGCGAGTGGACGACGGGCGAGGCATGTGGCGGTGGAGTTTGCTTCGAGGAACTGTCTCATATGTGTTCGGTGTATGTCGGGGAGAGGTAGGCCGTGGGGAGAGGTAGGCCTATGGGACGTCCCACCGGCATCAGGATGTAATATCTGGAAACGTTAGGAACCCTAGATGCGTCTGAGCCTGAAGCCCTGAACCTGGTCGCTCTCTATGTCTGTCACTTGACCCTTTCCTTCTGCAAGTTTTCATAAGCATAATAAGTGGATGTTTAAACCTAAGTGGCGAAATTCTTTTCCGTCTCCAAATAACCATAATCCTATATAAATAACATTACTTTTTCTACTACATATAGTAAGTAGGGAAAGTGTTGCATTCCACCCAAAAATTCTATACCGAAATTTCACCGGAAATACCTGTTTTGAGGCCCACTGAATCCAAAAAAAGCATTTCTAGAAAAACCTTGGTATTTAGGTTTGCTATCTTTCAAAGTTGCGAGACGAAGATTTTCAAGAAAATTCCCTCACCCCAGACTTCCATTTACATGGAATTTTTTACTTTCTCTACTACGTATAGTAAGTAGGCGATGTTATGTATTCCACCCAAAAATCCGATACCGAGATTTCACCGGAAATATATGTTTTGAGGCCCCCTGAATGCAAAAAAAGCATTTCTGGAAACATGTCCATGTGTGTGTCTGTGAACAGCATAACTCAGAAACGAACAGTCGGATAAACACCAAACTTGATATTTGGGTTCAGTATCTTCCAGAGATGCGACACGAAGATTTTGAAGAAAATCCCTCCAGATTACCCTTTACATGGGACATTTTTCGAAAATTTTAATTTTCTCAAAAATGGCTCTAACGCTTTCGATTAAAATATCCTATGTTTAAGATATTTTCATGACAAATGAAATGCATATCTCGAATTTTCTGGGAATGTCTCCAAAATTATTCTTCATTGTGAAGGACTTTTGCATAACTGGTAAACCATAAGAGATAGACATACTTTTACGACACAAAAAACGTGGATCGCGTTCAAATACACAATTTATGTCATATACATTTTTGTTGTTGAGTGAACCATTTTCGAGATATTGGTTGTTATTCCCTTAAATTTTCTAATACTTATACGTTTTCTCAAATTCGTTTTCAATTTTTTTTGTCCTGGTAATGAAAAGGGAATGGAATACTCCACATAGCAACCAGCTCTTAAAATATTTCACTATCGTTTAAAGCCTACCAATTCCGCTTGCATCTACAAGAAAATTAGCAATAAGATTAGCATCTCGATATCTCGATTAACATGAAGCATATGGAGAATAAGCGTTTGTAAAAATAGTTTGTACAAGAGTAGAGAAAGTCATGTGAGTGTAACACATCAGATTTTTTGAAAATTTTAATATTCTCAAAAATGGCTTTAACGTTTTTGATTAAAATATCAGATGTTTAAGATACTTTCATAACAAATAAGATGTATATTTCGAATTTTCTGGGTATATATCCAAAAGCTTTCTTCATTGTGAACGACTTTTGCATAACTGGCAAACCATAAGAGATAGACAAACTTTTACTACACAAAAAAAGTAGATCGCGTTAAAATACACAATTTATGTCACATACATTTTTGTTGTTGAGTGAACCATTTTTGAGATATTGCTTGTTATTCCCTTAAATTTTGCAATACTTATACTTTTCTCAAATGGAAATTCGTTATTCATTTTTTTTCCTTGTAATGCAAAGAGAATGGAAGACTCCACATAGCAACCAGGTCTTAAAATAAATTTGACTATCGCTTAAAGCCTACCAATTCCCTCGCATCTAGAAGAAAGTTAGCAATAAGATCAACATTTCGTAATCTCGATTAACATGAAGCATATGGAGATTAAGCATTTGTAAAAATAGTTTGTACCAGAGTAGAGAAAGTCATATTAGTGTAACACATCAGATCTTTTACTTTCTTTACCACGTACCTAGTAGGTACAAAGGTATTGCATTTAACCCAAAAATTCTATATGGAGAGGCACCCCGAGTAAAAAAAACTTTTTTTTTAGAAAAAGGTCCGCGTTTCTGTGTGTATGTGTGTGTGCCTTTGAACAGCATAACTCAAAAACGAAAATTTGGATTTTAAGTTCCGGACGTTCCAAGGATGCCACACGAAGATTTTCAGGAAAATCCCTTACCTCAAAATACCCTTTTCGTGGATAAGATTTGATAAATTTTAATTATCTCAAAAATGGTTCTTGACGATTTTAAGGTAACACCATATAGGTATTAAACATATTTGCATGACAAATCAAATGTTTATCTTGAATTTTCTTTATCTGAATTTTACTGAAGTCCTCTTCACTCGGAAGGAATTTTTTGTAATCTTGTACTACTGGTACACGTTATGCAATAGACGAAAACGTACTACTAAAAAAATGCAGATCTCTTTAAAGTACACAGTTTATTTCAAGCAACTTTATTATGCAGCCATTTCCGAGATATCAATTATTAATGGTTCGAATTGATCAATACCTTATGAATCTTTTAAGCTACTGTCGATTTTCAGTTGTTTCTCGCGATTGCATGGAAACAGTATGGAATTTTAAGGCCAACATATAGCGTCCATTTCTTAATCATTTAACTATCGCTGTTCCCTTTGTATCTGTGACGAAATGTATTGTGTAGCCATTTCTGCAAAGGCTTATCTGAATTAAAATTAAGTAGATAGAAAAAGAAGCTTTCATAAAAATAATTTATATACCCACTAATAAACGATAGAGTGTAGAGAAAATCATGTAAACGTAGCACATAGCTCTTTTACTTCGTTAAACGGGTCTGTGATGAAGTTTAAGGTATGTTTGCCAATTCAGTTCACCTAAGCAGCATATTTTATAACAATTAAAAACTTGCTTTATATTTCCTTCTCGCATTGGTCAATTAAGCCTGTTAAGCATCGTGAAGTTATAATTTGCCTCGCGCACATCGAAAAGTTGGCAAAAACAATATGTTGGCGAATGGAGACGTGACAAAAAAGTAAATAGGGTTTGACCTATATAGCTGCTGGTAATTTTAACCAAGCTCAAAGTTTTAAATTGTTTCTCCTATGCTTTGTTTCCCTTGTTTTAATTTGGCATACGATCCACTGCTAAAACAGAACTATGTAATACATTTCTTTCGTTTAGAGGGCATCATTTGCAGTAATAAACAGAACTGTATCGGCACACTTTTAATGTACATGTGCATTAAAATCCAATACATATGTTGGATGAATATGATCAGGCTAAGGATCCGGGACAGGTTAGTAACCCACGTATGTGCATTCTTACTATAGAATTCCGTAATCCTAGTACTATTGTTATAAACAAAGATGCTCATGCGCTCCCTTATTTGTTACTGTAAACAGTTCAGTGTAGTGATGGTGGAAAATAAAATAGGACGCATTCATCGGAATGAGAGACAAGCGTATTGAACCTCTAGTCACGAAGTGAATTGCACACGGCCTCACAGGTAAACAACATCCCACCTCACTCCATCCTACTCGATGCATAGTAAACGTTCCTTCACTCTGTGAAGCTATCCCCGATTTTTAGCCTAAGTATGATGTAGATGGTCTCATACATTTCTGATTTATAGTAATATAACCATTTAGACTACAGAGACAACATTTAGACTGTGTAATACGGGTATTGCCCCCTCACATTTTCCCGGTAAACCTTAAGGCATTCTCAGATTCATTGAATAACAGAAGTGGATAGAAGAATAAATCTTTGTAAAAATAGTTTGTATAAGAATGAATAGAGAAAGTGACGTGAATCTACCTCCCCTAGGAGCCACAGGACCTTGTAGTTGGTGGGGAGGCTTCCGTGTACCAGTGATTTACTAAGCTGTGCTGGTAGAGCTACTCATGCCAGAGAGGTTCGTAATGAGGTACCAGACTAAGAAGTGGCTCAACAGAAAATCCATCCCAAAAGGGTCTCCCGGTTGGAGAACCTTGAGGGACTCCCAGCTGGAGGACCTTTCAGGGGCTCTGGTCCACCCAATCCAAGGTGGGAATGCATCGTGCCGAGGGATGAATGGCACTGGGGTGGTAAAAAATGCAGTGTCGTGAACGATCTCTTCAGGGCACCAGGCGACACCCTGAAGTAATTAGCCTTCCCAATATATACAGGGCTCTGTATTGGGTGACTTTTATTTCCCTGGTACTCGTGGGACCAATATGGACCAAAATAAAATAAATAATACCAAGGCGGGTGAGAGAGACTCTCCAGTTGAGAGAAATCTCTCACCCCTGACAAAGAAAAGTCAAGTGACAGAGACTCTCCAGTAGAGAGAAATCTGTCACTAGATAAACAAATGGGTGCAACAGCATCTGGAATCAATAGAATGCACCTGGACACTAAGAAGTTGTCAGGGGCAGCTAGAAGAAGAATAAAAAAAGCTAAGAAAATGAGTGAGGGCACAGGCAATGTAAACCCACAGAGTAAAGGGGTGGAGGTCCGTACTGATCCAGGGACTTCTAAAAGAACCAGGACAAGTGTGGATACTCCTCCTTCGGATAAAGCCAAACCTGTTAAGAGGCCTAGGGGCACTGAACCTGGTGTCACTTACAGGGAAGCTTTGGCCGCTTTCAAGATGGCAATTGTGGAAGAGTCCTATCCTGAGAGAAAGCTGATTGGGGAGGACATTCGACCCATTCAGGCTGAGAGTCTGAGGAAGATAGATGAGGCGCCAACCAGTGAATCTCTACCTAAACTCAGGTCCTTTTCTCTACAGGATGGGGCTCTGATATACTATTGTGATGATGAGCAGTCATGTCATTGGCTCCAAAATCATATTCAGGGAGCTAAAATCAAGGAGAGATTAGTTCTTAAAGTAGTAGATCCAAAAGATCTACCTAAGCCAGTCAAGGTGGCCCTTAAGACTCGGGACATTACAACTGATGATCCTAAGGTGCTGCTAAGACGCATTCAAAGATTAAACCAGGAGCTGAATATAGAGCACTGGAAAATCATTGATAAGCAGGCAGACTCCTCTGGTCAACGCCTAATCCTAATGGTGGACCAAGAGTCTGCTACGAAGATAAAAGAGCTTGGCATGTCGGCCTATACCGGGGTGGACAGGGCTCTTTTTAAGATCCTGTCTGACCCGGAGGGGAAGGCAGTAGCAGACAAAGCAAAGAAGGCAGGCAGCGATGGCGGAGACAGTCCGGAGACGAAGATAGGGGAATCTGGAGGATCCGCATCGGGTACTGCTTAAGGTAAGTGTTGTGGGTTGATGCAATTATGAAAATAGTTCAAATTAACTTGCAGCACTGTAAGGCAGCTTCAGCCATTCTCAGTAAGAGACTTGTTGAGGACAATGTTGATATTGCTCTCATACAGGAACCTTGGCTCTTCAGAGGTTCAATTAGAGGGATCAGTTGTACTAAGGGCACTATATATAGACCTAGTAATAATAATCCAAGATCTTGTATTTATGCTAAGAATTGGAATAAACGCATTGCTTCTTACTGAGCACTGTTCTAGGGATGTAACTACAATCCAAACAATAGTGGAGGAGGCAGGAGAGAGAAGAGTTTTAATACTCTCTTCCGTCTACCTCCCTTACGAAGACTCTGATCCACCATCGATAGCAGTGAGGGACCTTGTGACCCACTGCGGAGAGAATGGAAAGGAGTTAATCCTGGGGGTTGATGCCAATGCACACCACACACTGTGGGGGAGCACTGATATCAATCACAGAGGAGAAAAGTTAATGGAGTACTTGGTGAGTACAAACCTTAATATTCTAAATCGAGGTAATGAACCAACCTTTGTAACTTTGCGAAGGGAGGAAGTCATTGACATAACGTTAGGGACTAATATTATTGAGAACCTAATTTCAAGTTGGCGTGTATCATCGGAGATCACTCTCTCTGATCATAGATGCATATGCTTCAATATTAAAGCACAAGTCACTCTACCAGTGATTTACAGAAATCCGAGGAAAACTGACTGGGACGGTTATAGACGAGATCTATCAGCATTGACATCGGGTTTCTCAAGGAACATTCGTTCGATATTGGATGTGGAGTTTGCCGTTGATGAAATACAACGGTCAATTCTCCTATCCTATTATCAAAATTGTCAGCCTAAGGAAGCTTACTCGCCAAGGCTGGTGCCTTGGTGGACTAAAGAGTTAAGCAGACTTAGGAAGAAAGCAAGGAAGTTATTTAGACTTGCAAAAAGAACTGGTGATTGGGATTCATATAGACAAGCCCTCACCAATTATAACAAAGAAATACGTAAAGCCA
This sequence comes from Deroplatys truncata, assembly GCA_030765065.1. NCBI lineage: Eukaryota > Metazoa > Arthropoda > Insecta > Mantodea > Mantidae > Deroplatys > Deroplatys truncata. The sequence goes on along the minus strand of CM060984.1, from coordinate 202,175,399 downwards.
AAAGGAATTCGTGGAGGGAGTACTGCCAGGGGATGGAGAACGTTCCCAGCAGTGCAAGATTCATGAAACATATGGCAAAGGGTGTTAAAAAAATTGTGAGCACTATTAAACTGCCTGATGGCACGTACACACAGTCTGGTTCTGAGACGCTCCTGCAACTTGCGAGGGCTCACTTTCCAGACTTTAAGGTAGACAATGACAGCAATTCTGTGAAGGGGCAACCAAATCTGGACCATCTTTCTTTGGACAGAGAGGATTGGAACCTAATCAGGAGCGTAGTCAATGTCACTAAAATACGATGGGCTGTCAAGTCGTTCGGACCATACAAATCGGCAGGTCCAGATTTAATCATCCCTGCATTTCTACAATATGGTATTGACTCACTTCAATCCCTACTTTGTGGCATATTTAGAGTTTGTCTAGCTTATGGATATATACCCATGGCTTGGAGACAAACAAAGGTGGTGTTTATACCTAAACCAGGGCGTCCTAGTTACGCCCAGGCTAAGGCTTATCGCCCTATTAATCTCTCCTCTTTTATGCTTAAAACTTTGGAGAGGTTAGTGGATAGGCACATTAGGGATTATGTTTTAATGGAACATCCATTAAACAAGTACCAATTTGCCTATCAAACAGGGAAATCAACGGAAGCAGCACTTCATCAAGTGGTCTCGACTATTGAGAAGGCGCTTAATACCAGAGAAATAGCCATTGGTGCCTTTCTTGATATTGAAGGTGCGTTTGACACGACATCTTGTGACGTCGTGACGAACGCCCTCTATGGACACGATGTACCTTCACTTCTTTGTGAGTGGATACGTTTTGTCTTACAACATAGGAAGATAACCATGAATCTATGTGGGGAGACGCTGGATGTGTCCACGGAGAGGGGCTGCCCGCAGGGGGGTGTTTTATCACCCCTGCTATGGAACCTTGTAGTGGACACACTTCTTTGCGCACTCAATAGTGATGGTTACTTCACAGTAGGTTTTGCAGATGACATTGCAATAATCATAAGAGGTAAATTTCCTCATACAGTTTCTCAAGTGCTACAAATGGCGCTTGAGAAAGTGGAAGCTTGGTGTAAGATGAATAATCTAACTGTTAATCCAAGCAAAACAGTAGTGGTACCCTTCACCAGGAGAAGGGGGCCTGATTTAATCAGACTCTCTCTCTTTGGTGAGGTAGTGCCCTATTCAACACAAGTTAAATATCTTGGGCTTGTTTTAGACAAGAAATTAACTTGGAAACATCATATGGAATTATGTATTACCAAAGCCTACAGAGTCTTTTGGACATGTAGAGGTATGCTTGGTAAGACATGGGGTCTGAAACCTAGCATAGTGTATTGGATATACACTGCTATGGTGAGACCTATATTCTCTTATGCCGCACTGATGTGGTGGCCTAGAGTTAATTTAAAGGTGTGCAGAAAGGAACTCTGTAAATTACAGAGGACCTTCTGCATTTCAATTATGGGAGCTTTCAAAACTACTCCAACTGCGGCTATGGAGATGCTGATTGGGCTCACACCTCTCCACCTATGGATGAAGGCAGAAGCCATGATCGCGTATCACCGTATTTGTCGCCAAACCAAAGTGTCTAACACTGGACATATTAATCATCTCAAGCTTCCTTGGGATAAGAATGTACAACAGATACTCAACATGGGGACTGACATTCTTGAAACAAGATTTAAGTTTGATTTGAAGTTTACGGTATCCTATCCACAGCGGAGTGAATGGGAAAGACTGGTAAAACCTCATAATAACAAAGGCCCAATCTGGTATACTGATGGTTCTAGAACCAAATCGGGAACGGGGGCTGGGCTTTACGGTAACAATACCAAGATTTCTTATAGTCTTGGTACCTTAGCTACAGTTTTCCAGGCTGAGGTTTATGCAATCCTAGCCAGTGTCATGGAAAGCATTAAAAGGAGATATAAGAATAGAAGTGTTCTTATTCTCTCAGACAGTCAAGCTGCTCTTAAAGCACTTGAATCACCATCAACAAAATCAAAGCTTGTCTCAGAATGCCGGGAATCCTTAATGGCACTGGCTGAACACAATAAGGTTCAACTTATGTGGGTGCCAGGACATATAGGTATACCAGGCAATGAGAAAGCAGATGAAGCAGCCAAGATTGGCAGTGAAATCCCATTTTTTGGTCCGGAGCCTGTACTGGGAGTGTCCTACAGACCAGTGAAACAGGCTATTAAGTGCTGGGCTCAAGCAGAACACAAGAACTACTGGAACTCCATTGAGGGTTGCAGACATTCCAAGTTGTTCATTACAGACCTGGATAACAGCGGGGCAAAATACTTGCGCGGTCTTAGCAGAAGAAGACTTGCATGGGCAACAGGATTCATTACAGGACACTGTGCCCTAAAGTTTAATCTATACAGAATGGGATTGGTTAACAACCCTATCTGTAATAGATGTCTAGAAGGAGATGAGACTGTTACTCATCTACTATGTGATTGCCCTGCTCTTGCGAGTCAAAGAGCAAGTATTTTTGGCAGTCACTTTCCAAAGATAGATGAACTATCGAAAGCCTCAGTTAGCAGTCTGGTTAAGTTCATATCGAGCAACAGACTACTTAACTGATGATAGGGGGGATGCGCAATAGATCTTAAGGTCGCAGTGCTTGGGCATGAAACCCACCCCTTTTCAAAATAGAAATAGAAATAGACGTGAATCTAAGATATAAACTTTTTTTCCAGTATCCCCAAAAACAGTTTTTAAGGCAGCCACATTAAACCACTGGTTGGTTAAATTCAATGTATTAAATGTATTAAAATGTATTAATACATAAATGGTATCTGTCCTTTCTTGAAATGTTATTCTCAAAAAGGATATAGTATAACTAAGTTTCTTTTATATTAATTTTATATAATGTTTTTAGTAAATTCATGCACGTTTAGTTTTCAGGATCTAAATACAGATATTAAGATTAACAAGGAGTTCTCGTGTCATCTTTGTAATTAACCTGTCACCTTTTGACATTGTTTCCAACATCTACTGCTGATTCTGCTGCCGGCTGCCACAGTGGTTGGCTATGAGATCTTTTTCTCATGGTATGCGCAAATGTATTTTGAAAGAAACACCAGTTTAGTTAGCTGAGAAATTTAATGTGGACTAAAAGGTTCAATTTTAGAAGAGTCACCGAATATTGAATTTACGATTTAATTACTTCTATAACAGTTAGGAGACGTGTCACTTGCCGCTGAAATACTACTCTTACTCAAGCGCGTCAACTTAAAATGAAACTATTACACACGTAGTGCAAGTATTGCCTTCACAGAATTAAGTGACATGATTAAGTGAATAAATCTCTAGAGAGTGTATCTGATTTAGGATGCAGGGCTTTTCTTAACTTAAGCTCCGCTTACCTATCGCTATCCCCACCAAGTTACCATTCAAGCGACCTAATCTTAAAATTCTACGTGTGTGACTGTTACCTTGTTACTAAACCGTACCTCCCCGAATCTACAAATTTCATTCAACCTTTTTATTTACAGAGTCTGGTCTACGTGACTGTTCAGACATACTGAATTCACTACTTAAATGCATTCCAAGAACTTTTATACTAATGCGTTCGCTATTTCGGCTGTTGCTAATGACTTTGCTTAACATGACTCGCTAATGAGTTTTTCCTCTGACAAACCTATTCACTCAGGTTTATTAAGTATACATGAATTTGATATACATCAATTATTTATTGTAAGTATTTCTCTATCTTACTATTATTTATTTAAGTGTTTATATCCTGTCAATAATTATAGTATCAAGATGCTCGTTTTATAAACCTGGAGAATGTGTAATCTGTTAAATATGTTTTATGAGCTAAACGTAATGCTATATTGTGGCGTATTAGGAGGTATTAGTATTGTCATGCCAAACACATTATTCTGTCGCATTGGCGACAGCATTGTTGGGGGTTATTCTGTATTTCTTTCGGCGTTGTATTTGAAGTTCCGTCTGGCGTGACAACTCGCCTTCCCTGGCTGGCGGAGAGAGAGGGGTGATAGATTAGTGTTTTTTCGAGCGTCAGTTGAGTCTGTGAGTTTGTGGGAAAGAGTGTAGATATAGGTCGTGTGTGAAGCATCTCCCCTCAATTCTTTATCCCCTTATGTGTGATGTAGGGACATAATTTATTTTATTAAATATACAACAGGTAATATGAATGATGTGCATTTTGTGTAGGTTTGTTACAAAAATCCCACTCCTGCATCGGAATGTGAACATCAAGGTCCTGTTCCTCTCGCAGTATCTGTAGCTACGCTTCCCCCATGTGCATGTTGGGGTGATTAAAATTTAATAGTTTGCTGGAAACCTTTTGGCCCTCACACCAGCATATAACAATATGTTGATAAAAATATTTGATTTGCAATATACACGTTTGTATAAGCTATGTTAACAATGTAAATTAATTTTGTTTTCACACACTAGGCTTATTTTTGCAATAAATAAGTTTGATGTTCATTAAGAGGTATTAAAATTTATTGCAAATCGACTTTATATTTCTAGAGTTTGTAAGGCTGTCTAATTGCAAATATTTGCTTTCCTGAAATCTCATGATAACTTCACGGTTAGATAACAAGAGAAAAATCTGATGTTTTACATTCGCATGACTATCTACCCTCTATGTCTTATTAACGGGTGTATAAATTATTCTTACAAAAGTTTAATTTTTTATCTACTTCGTTTTAATCGAGATAGATCTTTACGGAAAAAGCTACATTACACATTTAGTTACATATACAGACGGAATAGTGATAGTTAAATATATTAGGACCAGACGCTTTATGCTGGCTTCAAAATTCCATACGAGATTGCGAGTAACAACTGAAAATCGACAGGACTTTAAAAGAATGTCTGTATTGAACATAACGAACCATTAATGACGGATATCTCGGAATAGGCTGATGCCACAAAAACGTTATTTGAAATAAATTTTATGTTTTAAAGAGATCTACATGTTTTGTATAGTACATTTTCGTCTATCGCCTAACGTTTACCAGTTATACAATATTATACAAAATTCCTTCCGAATGAAGTGGACCTCACAGGTGTTCCAGAATATTAAAGATATACATTTTATTCGCCATGTAACTTCTTTATTATACTGTGTTTTAATAACAATCATTACAGCGATTTTTTAGAACATATGCAATTTCGAAAAATGCTTCATGTAAGGATAGTGGGTGGGTGAGTGAATTTTGTTGAAAAGCTTCGTGTCGTATCTTTGGATAGTACTGAAACTAAATATCAATTTGGTATTTATCCGACTTTCCGTTTTTGAGTTATGTTATTCACACACACATACACACAAACACACACGCACACAAACGTACCTTTTTCTAAAAATTCTCTTTTTTCGATTCAGGGAAACTCAAAACATGTATTTCCGGTGAAATCCGGTATGGAATTTTTGGTTGGAATGCAATACCTTCTCTACCTAGGTAGTTTTCAGATGTCCGATTATTATTATTATTATTATTATTATTATTATTTTAGTATTCATATTATAAATTCTCTCTGTAACAGAACAATTTCTGTAATTACTTCGGGCTAATCTTAATGACCTCTGTAGTCCTAACGTATCCTCTTGCTAAGTTATAATAACTGCTTGTTTTATCTCTTAGGGTGAAATGAAAACTTAGAAACAAGCGTATTTTATCTCTACAACAGTGATGGTAAAGATTTGGCAATCCGATATTTTCCGAATGTTATTCTTTATAATCTTGGGCCCTTAAGGTTATATTTTCCTAATTAAAAAATTAGGAAAGAAATTATTTTCTTTCTCTTAGGATGAAATGAGAATTAAACAGTAAGTATATTTTTTATCTCTCAAACAATGACTTATTATTAAACTTGTTATTCCAAGATTTTTGCCAAGTTCATGTATAGCTCTTAATTTTCTTTCTTCTAATTAAAAATATATAAAAACTTAATTTACTTCGCCTATTAATCTTGTATTGATATTATCTGTTTTCTTTTCCTATTTATTCGCCTTCGGTTGAATACAAGTTAGCAAACTTTGGAAGTATTCTTTGTTTGGTTAATTATATTCACAGGAGTTTTAGCAAGGCTTTATCAAATCTTAAAAGTTCTTGTTGGTTTTACAATTTACTTTATATTAATCATACTTATTTCTTTAAGTGGTAGGTTTTGATGAAATTTACAGTTCATAGCTCTTATTTACTTTTGAGATTATGTCCTTAATGTGAATGAGAAGTTAAGCTTAGCGACCTATATTATGTTATAGAAAATCTATCAATCCTGAAACTGAATAAATGGTTAGGAAAGTATTTCAGCTTCTGGAAGAAACAAGATATCACGAAGTGCTTGAGATTCTAGGAAGTCATAATCCAGTGTTACTGACGTGTGAAATTGTTCAGCGAAATGTGCTAACGAGAAAACTTTGGACGGAATGAGACAGTTCGCTGTCACTTTCGAGTGAACTCATTTTCTCCACTCAATCCCTCTTGCAATTGAAAAGTTTATTGCTAAAAGTTTAATGATTCAATTTGGTGCTTTGATATTTTTCTTGCTTTATATTTCGTTATACTTCAGCTTTTAGTCCTTGTTTCCGAAAGAAAGGCATAGCTCCAAAGAACTTCACAGATCTCTTCTACTTACTTTCTCTACCACTTTCACGTGGTGGGGAAGGCATTGTATTTCAATCAAAATCTCTTTGGAAATACATATTTTGTGTGCTCTCCAAAAAAGCATTTTTTAAAACATTTCACGCACGCACGCCCGTCTGTCTGTTTGTTTATCCGACAGTCATCTAAGTGTGTCTCTTTGAATATGTTAACTAAAAAATGTCGGAAGAATACAAAATATCAAGTTGAGCCATACTCCTTTTATGTTAATGAGGTAAGATTTTCCTAGAATTCACGAAAAAGAAAGTTTCAATATTCTTCATTTTCTAAAAAAATATCTGTAATGAGTTTGATTATAATTTCTGACGTTTGAGATATTGTCATGAGAAATAAAATGTGAAGTTTCTGCAACTAGTCAGTACGAACCTGTTAATTGTCATTATACAGGGTGGACCATTTAATTTGAAGCTGTACAACTAAGCGTTGTAGAAAGAAATGTCTTCAATAAAAGCTGCTTGACATTATGGGGCAAAGTAAATGCAATTAGTCTATTTTATTTGGAGGACATTGTGATGGTCATTTTAGGGTCAATTTAAAATGACGCTAATTGTGGCTTCCCATTTAAAAAAAATTAAATTGACTCTAAAATGACCATCATAACATCCTCAAACAAAACACGACTAATGGCATTTACTTTCCTCCATAATATCAAGGAACTTTTATTCAAGACATTTCTTTCTACAATACTTAGTTTTGGAGATATTGTACAATCTTAACTTGAATGGTTCACCCTGTATAACTGAAAAGCTGTAAGCAAAATATGCAAATTTACTACAAGAAAAACATAAATCTGAATAAAAGTGCGTTTTAAATATAAAAACTTTCTTTTTCTAGCATTAGCAATTTCCAAAATGCGTTCTGGCTTCTCAAATCAAAGGGATCCCGGTTCGATTCCCGCCTGAGGCGGAGTTTTGCTTTATCCACAATCACGATAGGTGGGATAAATACCAAACTTGGTATTTAGGCTCAGTACCTTCCAAGGATGCGACACGACAATTTTCAAGAAAATCCCCACCCTAAACTAACTCTTATATGGAACTTTTTTCGAAATTTCTGATCTTCTAAAAATGGCTCTTACGATTTTCATAAAAATACCATATATTAAAGATATTTACATGAAAAATAAAATGGATATTTTAAATTTTCTGGGAATAGCCCGTGAAGTCCACTTCAGTTGGAAGAAAGTATGTATAATCTTGTACAACTGCTAAACGTAAAGCCATAGACGAAAATGTTATACACAAAACCTGTAGTTATCTTCAAAACACACAATTTATTTCAAATCAGCTTCTTTATCGCATAGGCCAATTCTAAGATATCCGTTATTAATGGTTCGAATTATTCATTACTTGGTTATTCTTTAAAGTCATTTAACATTCAGTAGCTTCTCGCGATTGCATGGAAACACTATGAAATTTTAAGGCCAGCATACGGCGTCCAGTTCTTAACATTTGACTATCGCTGTTTATTTATATCTACAACTAAAGGTGTAATATTGTTATTTCTGCAAAGGTTTATTTGGATTAAAATCTAATAGATAGGAAAACAAGCTTTAGTGAAAATAGTTTGTATACCCACTAATAAACGATAAAGGGTAGAAAGTCATGTGAATGTATCACTCAGGTTTTTACTTTCTCTGCGTTCTACCTATAGTAAGAAGCGAGATGGCTCTGCAGTATGTGTCAGAGTCACATTCAGGAGGTGCCTGACACATGGGTTTTACGTGGTTTCCCCGGGTCGGCAGGCGAATGGGGTGATTCCTCTTCTACCACGACTCTCCATCTCTCATTTACTATATACACCATTTCCTTCATTGTCAACTGTTTTAGGATTGCAGGACCAGGCGAAGGTGTTCGGCATGTTACGGCTGGGCGGTGGATATGCGCTTTGTGGAGGTTACTTCCTCCCTGATTGGGACTGCCGAGTCAGGACACGCCTCCGATGTGGACCTCTTCGGGGGACCAGCGGGGTTTAGGGGCTTGTGAGTGGGTTTGGGTGGCGGCGTGAATGCATTTGAACTGGAACGGTTAGACACCCGGTCCATACTTGCACACGTCATCATCCGGATCTGGTCGTCCTGCCCCTTATCCCTCCCTCCGAGGAGTCACAGTAGAAGGGTCATGGTAGAAGCACAAAAGGGGGCATACGTGCGGTGCTCTTGCCCGGTTGCCGGGTCCCCCTCTGTCGTACCTTTACCTTTGCCTATAGCAGGTAAGAGGAAGTATTGTATTATTTATGTCGATATTGTTACATGCTGGGGTAAGGGCCCAAAGGGCCAGCAAATGATTAAATTTCGAGCACCCTAACACGCACATGGGGGAGCGTAACTCGCTAACGGCAAGAAGACGGGACTTTGGTGTTTAGATTTAGATGATGGCGTGAGGTTTCACATTATACAAAAGCATTACATAACACACATTACCTGGAATTTATTGACAAATTTTTGCCGACTCTACATTGTGCACTTAGGGAACAGGATGAGGGGAGATGCCTCGAAGTCATGCTCGCGACTTGCTGCTTCCACTGCTCTCACTCAAATGACGCTAACTACATTCCCCCCTTGGCGTCATATCAGACCGTTTTCAAACAAAACCCTCTCTCTGGCGTGTTCCGCGCCAAAGGAGGGATCTTTAAAAAATAGTCAAAGGAACCCAATAATGCTAATGCAACAGAATAATGCGTCTGGTAATGACAATGCACTTACTGATACGCCACAATATTTCTCGGTGAATATGGACATGTTTTGAGGTCGCTTAACAATAAAAAGAACATTTTAAAAAAGAAAAAAAAAGCCGGTCCGCCTGTCTGTACGTCTATGAATAGCATACCTAAACAATGAAGAGTCGGGTAAATACCAAAATTGGTATTTTGGAATAGTCTGTGAAATTCTATTCATTCTAAATGTCGTTTGTATATTTGGTAATTCATGTCCAATCGTTAATGACGTTTACCGTTTCCAAGATATTCTTTGTTATTAGAATGAATTTTTAAATACTCATACTTTTATCAAGCGGAAAAACCTCTATTCTTATCTCGTGGTCATGCAAAGAGAAAGAATTTTAAAGATATAACATAGCGACCCGCTCCTAAAAGATTAGACTATCGTTTAAGTCTAAGCCCATTGTATCTACGAGGACATATGTAATAAAACAAAACAATTCTGCTCGATTAACACGAAGTAGATACAGAGTGAGCCAAAAGACTCCGAATCGCCTGCGCGGTGTTTTTCCTGTCCGCGTTCTCGGCGCTCGTTGCCGTCTGCCGCTAAACATTAGACGACATCAGTCATGATGGATAGTTTCCTAAAGAGGTGCCAAAAATGTATGGACAACGACGGTGGCCAGTTTCAGCATTTCCTTTCATAAAGTTGGTAAGCAAAGCCTTTAAAAGTAGTTTTAAAAATGTTTATGGTTTCATCCGCGCCTTACTATGATAGTGGCAGACGGCAACGAGCGCCGAGGACGCGGACAGGAAAAACACCGCGCAGCCAGCTCGGAGTCTTTTGGCTCACTCTGTAGAAGAATAAGCTTTTGTAATAGAATAACCGTTTGTTCAAGAATGGGTCAAGAAAATCGTGTGAATTTAACAATTTTTTTGTGGAAAAGTGTTAAACTTAAGGAAAAACACATACTCTTCAACAAAAATTAACAGAAAACTGCGCTCAAAGAGTTGCGCAGACGCCCAAAAGCAAAGTAGGTAAACACTGCAGTGAACAACGAACGGACTAAAAGTTAAAACTTCACTGACCTATGTATAAACAGGCTACACATTTCTTTGTTGTCGTTTAAAGTCTACGAACTGTCTCTTTTCTCCGAAATTATATTTAATAAAACTAATTTTAGTTTGGGTATTTTGCCGCTCCTCTAAATTTGTCTCCCTGGTCTCGGGCCTCGTTGACACATGCCTAAATACGGCTCTGGGCTCAGTCCTGTATTTACTCAGAATTCTTAATTTTTGTAACTCATACTAGACCTATCAGGAACTGTTTCCTCAAAACTAAAGAAAGCCAAAACACATTAAAATAAATTAGGATTAGACCAAGATGAAAAGACTAAAGATATCTATTTTGAACTCTACAATTTTATTTTTAAAACAGGAATTAAAGATAAGAGGTTTAAAAGTTGTGATTACCTATATATTTTAACTTATAAGAACCTTGTCTTAAATTTATTAGCTAACCAATTATTATACTGTAAGCAAGACATTTGTAAGTAATCCATTTATATTCCATGTCAGTTTACCTCCACTCACATGTTTAGCTTTATGTAATTTTTTCTTGGGAATATGCGTTTTTTATTGTTAAGTTTATACGCTCCCATTTAACCTCTGTGGTCTTATCGGCTTTGGCTATAGAAACAACGACTTTTTGACTGCAGATTGTTGCTGTTGGGTTTTTACCTGTACTTATTAGGAAACCTAGCATTCAATACCACATTCATACTTCAAAATTCCCCCGCCTCAGCCGGAACCTCTGGATTCAGGAGTAGGTTTTTCTGTCCCTCTTAGGTTTACAATAACGCACTATTTTAATATTATTACTTCGCTTTAATACAGCTAACAAGTTATGTCAAGAAACAAAGCAGTTGATTTTATTAGAGTACTTTGCCTCAGATTATACGAGGGCTGTCTCAGAAGTACTCGATCTAACAAAGAAAACACAAACATTTTGGGGAAAAAACATCTTTATTTCTCTACATAGTCTCCTTTCAGATCCATACACTTTTCCCAGCGATGTGCAATAGATTCGATACCTTGTTTATAGTGAGAACCGTCGAGTTCTCAATATAGCCATCAACTGCAAAATACAGGTCTTCATTGTTGGCAAATCTTTTACCATCAAGCCATTTCTTTAACTTTGGAAACAGAAAATAATCAGAGGGGGCTAAGTCTAGCGAATAGGGTGCACGAGGAAGCAATTCGAGCTTTAACGCATTGATTTTGACCATGACGATAATGGATGTGTGAACTGGTACATTGTCATGACGAAAGAGAACTATCTTTTTCGCCAAATGCGGCCGTCTTTGCTTGATTTCATCATTCAAACGCTGCAATAAGTTTGCATAATACTCGCCATTGATTGCTTTTCCCTTTTGAAGATAATCAATGAAAATTATCCCACGCGCATCCCAAAAAACTGACGCCATGACCTAGCCTGCAAATGGAACTGTCTTCGCCCTCTTTGGAGTCGGTTCTCCCCTTTCAATCCACTGTTTTGACTGTTCTTTCGTCTCAGGTGTGAAGTGATGGACCCATGTTTCATCTATAGTTATGAATCGATGCAAAAATTCGGCTTTGTTGTAGCAAAGCTTCGCCAAACACTCGACTGAAACATATTCACAATGCTGCTTTTGTTCCATTGTGAGCAAACGCGGCATCCATCTTGCGTATAGCGTTCTCATGTTGACATTTTCAGTCAGTACGCGATGTAAACACTTTTTGAAATACCTACGATGTCTGCTAGCTCGTGCACTCAGTCGACGGTCATCCAACATTTTGTGGATTTTCCCCAATTTCTGGCGTGGTCGCCTCATTTGGTCGACCACTGCGATGTTCGTCTTGGTAGATCCTACGGCCTCGCTTAAACTCTGCCACCCAATATTTTTACTGTTGTAAGCGAAGGAGCAGACTCCCCCAGAGTAGAATCTAGCTGAGCTTTAATATTAGTTGGACTAAGACCTTTCAAATAAAAGTATTCCATCACATAACGATGGCCATGTTTACAAATTCACTGAGAGAATTCGCAATTAATGCCTACCAAACAATTACTAAACAACGTAGCATCGTCAAACTTAAGCATTATAAAGGTGGAACTTTCTACCACAGTCATTTGTTTGAAACAACAGCCGCTATATATATACGTCAGGTTGGGTATTTCTGGGACTGCCCTTGTATATCTCAATTGCTACTACGGGCTCAGTCAGTAGAGCACCTGCATGCTGTGCGAGGAGTTTTGCGTTCGATTCCTGGCTGGGATGGTAATTTTTCTTCTGCCAAGAATATCCCCTATCCTCCCAGAGTCTGGAAGTATGAACGAGAATTTGAATGTCTGGCGTAATGTAGAAAAACCAGAAATCCAATAACGGCTATGCACGAGTTTTGTTCCAAAGCTGAAAGGCCGCCCATATGGCCATTGCAGTTAAAGACGGGATATAAATGGAAAAAAGGCTCCAATAAATTTGTTATATTAGCGTCATAGAGTTGAAGCCAATAATCGTCTTATTCTTGATTTGAAGGTCTATAAAACACAGAAATTTCTTCTATATGAAATTCATTCTGCTGTTGTTTCCATACATTAGCACACAAGTGCTCTATAACAATAGTTTTGAAGTCATTCTATTATCCAAGAGTAAGGTTAATGCATCTTTTTTTTTTGTTTTTCAAATGTTTTTATTTGAAGTGACATCATTGTGATTGAAACTTAATAAATACGTTTTGCACAAAATAATATTTGTTTATGTATTTATTCAATCTGTTGAGCAAATAATTTTAAGCGTATAATATTAGCTACTTATTTTTGGTTGTGCTACAAAAGCCTGTTTATTCTGTTCCTAAAATTCATGTTGTCTTTAGAGTGCAAAACACAAATAAGAGATTCATTCACACTTTTTTCATTATTCTTGAGCCTATTCTTTGCCAGTTCCTACCACGCTGCCAGCAGCCCTACATTCTATGAAAATAAAGCACTCTAGAGGAACGCCTTTATTATTCTTTCCTTTTTACACCGTTTCTGCTTCTGTTGGGGACTTGGAAGGCACGTTTTGTTTTTAACGAGTACGTTTGCGTTTGAAGTGATCTTCTCAAAGATTGTCATGACATTGTATTTTGTTATATATCCTATAGAGTTTTGCTTATGGGTGCAAATTTGCAACCAATTTTAACATGATATTGTTTTGTTTAAATTATGTAAGTCCCTATTGGATAAAAATTAAATACCGTAATTCCTGCCAAAATAATTTAGTTTCATTAGTCTGTTTGCTGTGGGGAATATTTAATTCGTTATAATAATACATTATATTAAATTTCTGAGATAGCAGATAGAGATAGATTATTAAATTTAACAACTCGAATACTGTTAATGCGTAAGATGCTCATAGCTTTATAAAAATCAGATTTTATAAAAATCTGATGTGTTACACTCACATAACATTCTCTACTCTTGTACAAACTATTTTTACAAACTCTTATTCTCCATCTATTTCATAATAATCGAGATAAACATTTGCAGAAACGATCTTTTGACATGTAAAGAGAATTACATATTACACATAGCGACCAGTTCTAAAAATATTTGACTACGGCTTAAGGCCTACTATGTTCCCCTTGTTTTGTATTTGCAAAGGCAATATAGAAATACTGTAGCCTTTAAGCATAGACATATCTCTTAATAGCTGGTTGCTAGGTGCAGCACCATTCTCTTTGCTACAGATTAGTACTCTTTGCATATCCAAGACAAAAAATGAATAACGAATTCCCATTTGAGAAAATGAGTATTGAAAAATTTAAGGGGATAACAAGCAATATTTCGAAAATGGTTCACTCAACAGAAAAATGTATATGACATAAATTATGTATTTTAACCCGATCTAAATATTTTTGTGTAGTAAAATTTTGTCTATCTCTTATGGTTTACCAGTTATGCAAAAGTCGTTCACAATGAAGAATACTTTTGGAGACATTCCCAGAAAATTCGAGATATACATTTTATTTGTCATGAAAATATCTTAAACATATGATATTTTAATCAAAATCGTTAGCCATTTTTGAGAAAATTAAAATTTTCGAAAAATATTCCATGTAAAGGATAATCTGTGGTGGGGGGATTTTCTTGAAAACCTTCGTGTCGCATCTCTGGAAGATACTGAACCTAAATACAAAGTTTGGTGTTTATCCGACTGTTTGTTTCTGAGTTATGCTGTTCACAGACACACAGACAGACAGACAGACAGACAGACACACGCACTCACACACAGACACACACACGGACATGTTTTCAAAAATGCTTTTTTTGGATTCAGGGGGTCTCAAAACATATATTTACGGTGATATCTCGGTATCGAATTTTTGGGTGGAATACAATACTTCCCCTACTTACTATACGTAGTAAAAATGGTCCGCAAAAAACCTTATGTACTCTGACGTACACAAAAAGTGGGCCATTAACCTAGATCCGTAAGGCTTCACCTTAAGGTAAGCAAACGTTTACTCCACCCAGCCTGTATCAGTTCACTATATTACTGCCATGAAAAACAATTCGGGGATCCAAATGCGAGCCAATGAACGATTTATAATTCATGTGAAATAAAGGATTGTTTGGATACCGCCGCTATGAAAGAGTTTGCTTACGATTGATACACAAGGAAATACTAAACTCCTACTGGAGGAAACGGTGAGAAATTTACATTCATATAAGAACTCTCATCAGCAACATGGAGACGAAGATTAAAGTTATTGCCGCCATCGAATGGAGTAAGAAAGCGTAGTTTATCATGAAAATACAAGGTTTAAAGTATTTAAAGGTTTTTATTGTATTTTATTTTTGTACCAAAATTCAACGAAGTGTTACTCCGCTTCTGAGAACATAATTGACTAGCTTGTAATGTTAACCCTTCGGTAGATCGGCTATGTTTCGGAGAAGGTAATCTATCCTGCCAACACAATGGCTAGAACTATGCTCGTGGAGAAGAGGGTGGGGCTGGATTTGTCAGTACCATGGGCCACTTTTTATGCACGTAAATGTACATCACTCACACGACTTTCTCTACCCATTACAAACTCTCACTACGCATTATATATTATTTTACTCATAAAAAAGTGATTCTTTTATCAAGTTTACGATAATTATAAAATATTTTCATATTATGTATGGATATGTATAATTCACAAATTCGCGCGGAGGATTTTCTAAGAATCAATTTTTTGAATACCGGCAACCTGAAAACATGCTTTATGTAGTGGAACACCCATCGCATAATCAATGTGTATGTTGTGATTACAAAGAATACAATCGCATATATGGTAATAGACAAGAGGGAAAATAATAGCAAGGAATATATAGTAAAAAAAAGCGAAATAAGTAAGAACGGAGAACAGATGTAAGTAGCAGAAATCTTGTAAATGATACTGTATATAGCATGTAAAATAATATATTATTATCTAATGTATGGAGAAACGCAAAGGATACGTTAGACAAGAAAAGAGCCTATCAATTTGAAACAATTAGTACCTGAACTTGAGCAGCTCAAGGAGTTGGTAAAAGTAATAGCTTGTATGGGAGAGAGGACTGACGAGAGAGACAGAGGGAGTGTGAAATTCCCCAATACGTCTGTATCAGCTCTGGGAATTGGTGAAAGTAATGGCTTGTATGGGAGAGAGGACTGACGAGAGAGACAGAGGGAGTGTGAAATTCCTCAATACGTCAGTATCAGATCAGGGAATTGGTGAAAGTAATAGCTTGTATGGGAGAGAGGACTGTCGAGAGAGACAGAGGGAGTGTGAAATTCCCCAATACATCAGTATCAGCTCAGGGAATTGGTGAAAGTAATAGCTAGTATGGGAGAGAGGATTGACGAGAGAGACAGAGGGAGTGTGAAATTTCCCAATATGTCAGTATCAGCTCAGGGATAGGTGAAAGTGATGGCTTGTATGGGAGAGAGGACCGACAAGAGAATGACAGATATAATTTGGAATTCTCCTAGACGCCAGTAGCAGTTCAGGAGTTGGTAAAAGTAATAACTTCTATGGTAGATAGATCTGACGAGAGAAAGAGACTCATATATTGTGGAATTCCCCAAGACACCTAGTAGCTCAGGGAGTTAGTAAAACTAATAGCTTTATCGAAGACAGGCCTGACGAGAGAAGGAGACAGAGTTTGTGAAATTCTCCAAGACGCCAGTAGCAGCTCAGGTAGTTAGTAAAACTAATAGCTTGTATGGCAGATAGGCCTGACGAGAGAAAGAGACAGAGATGTAGAATTACCCAAGACGACAGTAGCAGCCCAAGGAGTTAGTAAAACTAACAGCTTGTATGGAAGACAGGCCTGACGAGAGAAGGAGACAGTATCAGCTCAGGGATAGGTGAAAGTGATGGCTTGTATGGGAGAGAGGACCGACAAGAGAATGACAGATATAATTTGGAATTCTCCTAGACGCCAGTAGCAGCTCAGGAGTTGGTAAAAGTAATAACTTCTATGGTAGATAGATCTGACGAGAGAAAGAGACTCATATATTGTGGAATTCCCCAAGACACCTAGTAGCTCAGGGAGTTAGTAAAACTAATAGCTTTATCGAAGACAGGCCTGACGAGAGAAGGAGACAGAGTTTGTGAAATTCTCCAAGACGCCAGTAGCAGCTCAGGTAGTTAGTAAAACTAATAGCTTGTATGGCAGATAGGCCTGACGAGAGAAAGAGACAGAGATGTAGAATTACCCAAGACGACAGTAGCAGCCCAAGGAGTTAGTAAAACTAACAGCTTGTATGGAAGACAGGCCTGACGAGAGAAGGAGACAGAGCTTGTGTGAAATTCTCCAAGACGCCAGTAGCAGATCAGGGAGTTAGTAAAAATAATAGCTTGTATGGGAGAGAGGACCGAGGAGAGAAAGAGACACAGTTGTTTGGAATTCCCCAAGACGCCAGTAGCAGCCCAGGGAGTTGGTAATAGTAATAACTGGTATGGGAGAGAGGACTTACAAGAGAAACAGACAGAGATAGTTTGAAATCCCCCAAGACACCAGTAGCAGCCCTGGTAGTTTGTAAAACTAATAGCTTGTATGGGAGAGAGGACCGATGAGAGACACAAATAGTTTGGAATTCCCCAAGATGCCAGCTCAGGGAGTTGGTAAGCGTGATGTGAGAGAGGACCGACAAGAGAAACAGACAGAGATAGTTCTAAATTCCCCAAGATGCCAGTAGCAGTCCAGGTAGTTGAAAAATTGACAGTTTGTATGAGAGAGAGTGAGAGGACCAACTTAAAGAGATGCAGAGATCATGAAATTTAAATATTGTGTGATGGATGGGTGGGGGAGATATCGGTGACGACAATAAGTTAGATGCCATAAATTATTACAAATAGTGGGTATCCAGAAAAGTATATAAGAATAGAGAAAAGGTGTAATCATATAAATGAGGGAAGTAATTATCCAGTCGCTGTTGCTTTTTATATTTGGAATAGCGTCCAGCTAGTAACAAAACATGTGGTTATATCATAACCTTCACCCACTCGTGAGATAAAATCGATAGGGATAGGCTTAATTTCGAGAACTGCCCAGCACGAGAGCAGCTGACGGACTTCGAACACGAGACCACCTATTCAGAAAATAGCATAACCCGAGCTGCATCATTCCCGACCCAGCACAGTTACCAATAAAAATCTATCCACTGGTAAGCGGTAGAGGGAGAAGAGGGAGAAGCTGCTCCCATCACTCCCTTGGGACCTCTCAGTAGGAAGAGTTTCCCGTGGAGAGGGTCCCGTGCTAAACTTCAAAATCAAGGTACAGAATTTGTGTCGGTTCTTTATATGAAGTTAAGGAGTTTCATCTCGTTATACCCACGAAATCCCTGGGGCATAGGCTCACAGGCTGGAGATACCATTTCTCATTGAGTCACTATATGAGTGTTCCATCATGTTAGGTTCGGACCATAAACTCTGATGTATAATCACATGACTTTCTCTATCCATTACAGATTCGCGTATGTCATTGTGCAGTATACTGTTCATGTAAGGGATCGACAGACAGGCTTGAATAGCAGGTTGAACTGGGAGCGGCGGGCGCACAGTGAAGCACAACAGCAAAATCACGTAATCTGTAAAAAGAGCAGTACTACACTATGTGATCAAAAGTATCCGGACACCCCACAAACATAATTTTTCATCTTAGGTGCATTGTGCTGCCACCTACTACCTGGTACTCATTATTCGCGACCTCAACAGTCATTAGACATCGTGAAATAGCAGAATGGGACGCACCGTGGAACTCACGGACTTCGAACGTGGTCAGGTGATTGGGTGTCCCTTGTGCCAGAAGTCTGTACGCGAGGTTTCCACACACCTGAACATTCCTAGGTCCACTGTTTCTGATGTGATAGTGAAGTGGAAACGTGAAGGGACATATACGGCACAAAAGCGTACAGGCCGACCTCGTCTGTTGTCTGACAGAGACCACCTACATTTGAAGAGGGTCGTAAAGAGTAATAGGCAGACATCTATCCAACCATCACACAGGAATTCCAAACTGCATCAGGATCCACTCCAAGTACAATGACAGTTAGGCGTGAGGAGAGAAACCTTGGATTCCATGGTCGAGCGGCTGCTTATAAGTCACATTACGCAGGAAAATGCCAAACGACGCCTCGCTTGGTGTAAGGAGCGTCAACATTACACGATTGAACAGTGGCAAAACGTTGTGTGGAGTGACGAATCACGGTACGCAATGTGGTGATCCGATGGTAGGGTGTGGGTATGGCGAATGCCCGGTGAACGTCATCTGCCAGCGTGTGTAGTGCCAGCAGTGAAATTCGGAGGTGGTGGTGTTATGGTGTGGTCGTGGTTTTCCTGGAGGGGGCTTGCACCCCTTGTTTTTCTGCGTGGTACGATCACAGCGCAGACCTACGTTGATATTTCAAGCACCTTCTTGCTTCCTGTTGTTGAAGAGCAATTCGGGGATGGCGATTGCATCTTTCAACACGATCGAGCACCTGTTCATACTGCACGGGCTGTGGCGGACACGACAATAACATCGTTTAATGGACTGGCCTGCACAGAGTGCTGACTTGAATCCTATAGAACACCTTTGGGATGTTTTGGAACGCCGACTTCGTGCCAGGCCTCACCGACCTACATCGATACCTCTCCTCAGTTTCGCACTCCGTGAAGAATGGGCTACCATTCCCCAAGAAACCTTGCAGCACCGGATTGAAAGTATGCCTGCGAGAGTGAACGCTGTCATCAAGGCTAAGTGTGGGCCAACACCATACTGAGTTCCAGCATTACCAATGGAGGGCGCCAGGAACTTGTACGTCATTTTCAGCCAGGTGTCCGGATACTTTTGATCACGTAGTGTATGTACTCAACATAGACCGACTATAGGTGTATATTGCCTATATATAGCCATAAATTGTCAAATACTGCAAACATTCGGGGTTGAAAGTACACAAAAAGGAAGGTATATAAATTAAGAAAGACCAAAAAATGGTGCTGGGAAGGAACGGATTTGGAAATAGTGAGGAAAATTGTCGATTTCGGAGTAAGGTTCAATAAAACAGGGGATTGTGGAGAACAGAAGAAAAAACTACTAGAAAAGGGGAAACAAGCAATGCAGGTAGTCAGAGCATGTATGAACAAAATTCCAGAAATGTAAATTACGTGGCTATGAAGGACGTATACTACAATGGTGGAAGCAAGGATGTTATACGCAGCAGAGATATGGGGGCTGGAAAAAGGATGAAAATATGTAGATGCTATACATAGGAATTTTTGCAAAATAGCCCTGGGACTGCCAAGAAGCTCATTGACTAGAGTAGCACAAACAGAACTAGGGAGAGCGGGAGCAAAGAGCTAAATGGTAGAAAGGGCAATCAGATGCTTGTTTAGAATAAAGCTACCAGAGAAAAATGTTACACTAAAACAATGTTTGGTTGTAAGGAGAAAATGGAGAAAAAAGAAACTTGGATGCATAAGATACAGACAACAGTGGAAGAAATAGGAATGGGGGAAACAAGGGCAGAAAGGAGCAACAAAAGTAAGGGTTTCTGAAAAGAAATTAGAACAAGAGTCAGTGATAGTGAAAAAAAAATATAAGTGGTTTCAAAGAAAAAAGGTCATTCATAGATTACAGATATTTAAAATGGAACTAGGAAAAAAAAGAAATACATCGAAGTATGCAACAAAGAGGCTTAAATGCATGGGCGCGGAGAGGTGTAATGAATTTAAGTGATCTAACGGGGAGAAGAAGGGGGGGGAGATGTGCTAAATGTAATAGAGTGCACAATAATTGGCATTATGTTTGGAATGCGATGATACAGATAAATGAAGAGAGGGTTTAATACTAGAGAAATATACAACAGAATGTTAAATATAAGGGGAAGAAATATAAGCAACTGCAGGAGAAATACGCCATAAAATAAATATATTGTGACGCAGTGGCTATAGCCTAAAGTTACTGAGAGGTCGGTGCAGGGCAGGCGGAGTAAACAAGATAAGTACCGCTCGCCAGCATAACCACCGGTACATTATCATTCTATAACTAGAGCCTTCTGGAAGCTTCTTATCCCCCTTCTCCAGAAAGTGTGTAGAAATAGATCTAGAATGTTTGAGAACTATGTGGAAAGATACTACTGACTATATAAACGAGCGCTCTCGCAGGAGTCAATTCAGCGCGAGTCGGTAAGTTAGTTAAGTAACTTCGGACAGCCAGCGAGCGAGTTGGCGAGCGCATTTGTGGTAGGATATCACGTGCGATTCTCCGAGAATGCAGTATCGATGTCATGATGTGTAAGAAAGGAGGCTTTCCGTCAGAGCTGTCCTCTTTGGCTAAGGGTTTTCCAGGTTTTCCTCATTCTTCACTTCATACTCAAAACTTAGGCCCGGAAAATTTCCTTCCAAAATGTCTTTCCCCAACTATTTCATTTCATGTATCATCTGTCTACCGCCTGTGGTGCCATACGCAGCAACAACGGGCGTTAAACGCTACTAAACAGGCTATGCAACAACGTATATTGCGAGAAAATGTCAAGTTGGATATTTTACCAATAACCCCAAATTCATAGAAGCGAATTAAAAGTATAGTTAGATATTACGGTGATGCTCGTTAATGACATTTTTATTGCTTTCAGTTTTGAGCTTTATTAGAAAAGTGACGTAAACTATTCTAATAAAGCGTGGGATGTAAACGACGTACCCGCAATTTAATATGCAATATCATAGACAAAAAGATTGGTACACATTAATAAAGCCGCCGTTCGTCTGATTTATTAACGTATTCCATTTCCCAAGCTGGTGGGACGCGTTATATGCTGTTAATGAATGCCCAAAGATGGAGCGCTCTAATGCGTATCTGAACCATATCTTCAGTGTGTAGTCGCTACCTAGTTATTGTTTTTATGAAGAAAGCTATTGAACAGAGATCCTAGATGACACAGTTCCTTAGATGTATTCCTTTAGTAACTGTAGTAACTGACTTTTTCGGCTTTAATGAGGGAATGATCGGGCCCTTCATACCGAATCCCACCCTGAAATCCTTGTGACAGAAACGATGTAGTATAAAGTGTCCACATACAAAACATCAACTGCCAGTTATAACTGCAAGAAACCGAAATGAGTTAGAATCCTTCAACGGCCACTCAGTATGCGATATAGATGAACATACCTGCTTCAGAGACGTACTTCAAATTAGCGTGCGGAGTTTGTTACTGAAGCGTGCGCCCTGTTCCCAATCCCGATCCCTGATATCTGATCCCTGTCCCCACTACATGCGCGACAATCCAGAAAGCAGTCAGGACTATCCGCTCGAGCTAGTTAGAAGTATTATTTTCAAGTAATTTTATGGAAGATTTGGCTTTCGTTTTCGAGAGTTTTCAGTTTAAACAGGTAGCTGACATTTTGGTTGATGCCTCCTTATACTGTCACATCCATGACTGGATGGACATAGGGGGAATAGCGGTATCAGGGTAGAACATCTCAAACTTGGCTTAATCTTACTTGCTTGGTTTATTAAATTCAGATACCTGCAATGTTGAGTTTACATTGAAGGGGGAACAAAGCTATAGTACATGTAAGAGCTTACCTGAAAGTACTTGTCGCGCGGGATGTGGACGGACCTGTGAACCCATCGTTGTAGATAGCAGATTAAGATGCTGACGGGCAGCGATTCGACCCTGTCTAACATGTGTCGGTCTCCCCCGAGCGGCGCTCAGGCGCTTGCTTAAATAGGCAAGAATCGACTCAATCCTAATGACGTCTATATCCTGTTTGTGGTAAGCCGACGCCATACATAAGTATGATTGAGCGGAATTGTGTAGGATTGAGCGGAAACACGTGATCGGTTCTATGTTGCAAAAGGCAACATTATTTTAAGAATTTCCATGGGAAATGACGCAAATGAGGTAGCCCACATACATCCTGTCACGTACACATCTTAAGAAAGTTGCTTAAGGCAGAAAATGGAAAATACGATTCTATTAGAATTTAGAAGAATGAGCCATATTAATGTTAAAATCCAAAGTAATGTAAAATACACGAGTCCGTCTAACATCACATGCGACAATACTCCCCTGCTCTAAGATGACACCACCTGGTGGCGTTAAAAACTATAAAAACAAATAGAGCAGAAATGAAGTTCAAAGGGGGACCCAACATTGCAAAACAAACGAATACAAAAGCGAAGTACAATTAGATATAAAGAAATACAAAGTTACATCAGGGCACTTAGGCAGCCCAGCACACTGGCTAGGTGCTAAATCAGATAAAAATTACAAAAAGAAGTATAGCCCTGCCTGCATGGAGGTAATAAACACTATACATTACGTGGCTGCAGAAAAAAAGAAAACGTTAGGATTATATAGGGGGAAATGGAAAAGGAAGGAGGGTTACAAGGTGAGTCGCAGATCCAGCTCGGGCGAGGACAAGTCCCATCACGGCACAACATCACTGCAATGTCTGGTAAGTCTAGGACACACTGTAGCACAATATCCAACGGCGGACCAAAAGTACAAGTTTATGCTTGTCGAACGCGCCTGCAAGGAATGTTTATAGGATTTCCGCACTGCCAGGAGAAGAGGAACACGAGTGCATGTGTCCTCACAGAAAGTCAGCAACGGCAGGGAAATCCGGCGGAAACCACATAGTGCGCGCTCGTAATCAGTTAAATACTGAAGAATGCACCTGAAGAGTCATTTTATCAGCGATGAGAACTGTTCATATGAATTCCATTGTTTTCTCATAGTTGAATATCATCGTGCATCCCGTACGCCATTAAGTGTCCAGTGCGTCCCATGATGAAAAATGGAGCAGTGAATTTCCTTGCTGTAGTCCTCGCGTCGAAGCAGCGACCATGCCGTAGCCATAAAACCAAAGAAAGAAATAAGGGTTAGGGATGGAACATAAACTAATCACAAGGGTACGTTAAATAACATTAGGGAAAAACAATCGGTGGGAAACAACGGAGGGGGGAATGAAAGAAAGGAAATATACAATGTGCCACTTAAATTATCAAACAAAAATATTAATCGAATTCACAGGTAAACATGTGAGAGGCAGGAGCAGGGTGAAACATCCATATAGCCAAGCCAGACAACATAAATGTCTGAAGGAGGGTAGACAAAAGTGTACAAAGTATTTCCAAGGCAGCATAGGCCAAAAATTTCGTTAAAAGCTACTGTCACAAGACAGAGACAGGTAGGTACACGCATGTTTCACCTCACACAGAATACATAAAGTGTAACGTCTTTGTAATGAACATAACATAACAAAAGGTTAACATAAACGGAAAATTCCAGTTTCCTGTGTATAATAATAAATTATGAAAACAATTGATTGGTTGTGAAACTATAAGGTTGCTTAATTTTCTAATATCAAGAACCAGGTGAACACATTGTTGTAAAGCTTAAAGTTGCCGAGGAGAACGAGGGAGAAAAAAAAAGACATTTTCATTCAAAAATGCGTATAAAGGGGAGGAAGAGAGAGAAAAGAAAAAAAAATTAATCTCTACCATCCCACGCCGACCATAAATGGACGGAAATAATGTGTAGAACAATTGACTCAAGGTAGCGCCCAACCACAAGAATAACTCAAAAATGTGCACAGAGTTACATTGTGAGGGGGTGTGCCTCAAAGTGAATGTCTTATGTGTACACGGGTATTCAATGGGAAACGGTGGGTAGAAGTTCCGTAGTAAAAAGGAGGCAGGCCTGCCAAAGTCGTAGGGAATAACAATGATCAAAAAATTATTAGCATACAGAATAAAATACACCTGGCATTTCTCAAGCTTACAACCTGTGTTCAATTGGAGGTAAATAGTATAAGGAAACAGTCTATCTTTTACTAGGAGATCATACAACACAACAAAAATATGCAATGGCTTCCTAAGTGAAACCATGCAGAGAACAGATAAAGTGCTCAGGAGAGCTAATTGCAATTTATACAATATTGCGTATTAAAACAATATTAAATAGATTACATCATACATCACACAATGGTTATTTTAATATCTGGCACTCTGGGAGAAAAATAAGAAATACCGTTATATCCTAGAGGTTATCAGTATGAGGTATTTAGAAAATCAGCCCATCGTGGAACCAATGCCACGTAAAAGAAAAATTAGTGCTATGCATATGTAATTCATAGCCAAACACTCTATATCTCAATCATTTATTTCAGCATAAATCAAATAGCTCAGTACCAATATCCTGATACTAATCACGTGTGTCTCTAAACACACACAAAATGAAATTCACTGTAATATCAGATTCGCAAGAAAGACTGATATCAATCAGAAAAATCGTAATTGCTGAATATTTGTAATCATATCCGTACGCACGGGAAAAAACGTAAATATCAATATCTACCCATGAACTCATTAATAAGTACATAAGAGCTCCAAAAATTAAAAATGCTAACGGAACCTGGCGGTAAACCCGAGAGCGTAACGAGTCGGTAAAATCATCCCTATACTCTCATCATATGTTCGTATCATATCGGCCGGAAATCTAACTCAAGGTGTCTGTATGCGCGAAGTTTTTCACGCAGACATTAAAGAAAGCAACATGAGTGGTGTGCAACGTGTGTTGGCTGATTATGATGATGCAATTGAGCACCTTGTGGCATTCCTCAAGAACCAGAGCGTCGCATCAAAATCATGTAAAAACTGTGTGTTCATCACGTAAGTAAAATAGAATTTGTAAGAGCCAGTTTCGAAGAACAGAGAAAAGTAAAAAGAATTTGAAAATATGTAAACCTATGTATCGCAGCTCTGAAAAATAGACATTACATTACTGGGGGTAACATTTCAAAAGAATAAGTCGTTTTAGAGTTAACGGTATTCCTTGACATAAGCACCGTTTGCAAAAAAAAAGTTTAGAGAAATGATTATGTCGGTCCAAGGTGACTTCACACCGTGTATTTCCAGTGAAATCTCGGAATCGAAATTTTGATGGAATGCAATAGTTGTTCACTTTAAGTGCTGCGTACCTAAGCAGAGAATGTAAGAATTGTAACCTCAAGCTGTTTCTTACTATATTAGTGAAGTGCAAGTAATCATACCCAATGATAATCACACATTATTAATAAGGACAAAGCTTATGTTAGTGAGATATCCGAATGAGTGATCGATACGATGACTGATATGTGAATGAGGAAGTGAATCATATTGGTCTATTCACTCTACCAATACTTTATTTATCTTTTAAATGGATTTATTTAAGAGTCATCAATCATTGTTTGCACTTAAAGCTTTACTAACATCGTTATGTTATTATTTATTTATTTATTTGAAATCAATGTCTATTAAGTGATTTATAGTACGGATATAGTCTGGAAACGTGAATTATTATTTTTTTGTATTTTTCTTACAAATATTATTATGTATTATTTATTTAACTACTTATTTATGTCTGATTAATGCTGGAGATAAATTATATTATAGACGGAGTCCGTTAAATCTGTCTTTAATTTATGAAAGGTTCACTTTTTTTTTTTTTTTTCATTTACGCTCAGTTGCTTGCCGTTAGTACCTATCTTTGGTTACCTAGCTGTATTGTGATTTTTCTTTCTCTACCATTTATGTACTGCTACTAGTATAATAGGTAGGAGACCTATTGTGGCTTTTTAATATAATGTAAAATAAAAGAAATGCAGTAGATAAAACTGTACTTTTACCACAATTAATACGAATTTACCGTTAATTATGTTATATATACACCTATTATCTTATGATCTTTAGTTTTTCTGAAATTAATTTCTCCTGAACGGTTTATAGTATGGGTATAACCTGGAGACATGAACGATGCTTTCGTTTCTTCTGGGTCCTGTTGTATTTCTTATCTTATAATTAACTGGCGATGTCTGTTGCACAATTTCATAAGGGCCATAGTACCTGTGTAATAACTTAGTTGATTTGCCTTTCTTACGTGTCGGGGTAAACAATTTCACTAGCTGTCCTGGTTGGAACTTAAGTGTTCGTCTCTTCCTGTCAAAGATTTGTTTATACTTATTCTGCTTGCGTGTTATGTTAGCTTTAGCAACTTCTCTAGCTTCTTTGATTCGAGTTTGTATTTGTTTGACAAACAGATTGTCGGTCGTTGCTTTCAATTGAACCTCTTCCGGTAATGTGGGATGTCGTCCGTAGAGTAGGAAAAACGGGGACATCCCTGTAGACTCTTGTCTACTGGTATTGTATGCAAAGAGTACGTGCGGTAGCGCCGCGTCCCAATCGTCCTGTTTCGTGGAGGTGTAATGTGATATCATGTTAATGACTGTCTGGTTTGCTCTCTCTACCAATCCGTTACAGGCTGGATGATATGCCGTAGTGAAGGTAGATTGAACACCCATTAGTTTTAATAGTTGTTTCGTTACATCACTAAGAAACACTGCTCCTCTATCGGATAGTAATTCAACTGGTGCACCGTGACGACATATAATGTTTTCAAGTATGAATTTTGCAACGTGCTCTATAGAACCCTTTGGGATAGCCTTTGCTTCCGTCCACTTGGAGAGATAGTCGGTAGCAATTAACCCCATTGTATTACCTCTTTTTGACCTTCTAAATGGTCCAATCAAATCTATACCCCATCTGGCGCCTACATGAGACACAGGTATAGGTTGTAAAAGTCCGGCTGGTTTAACATTTCGGGGTCCCTTACGCGATTGACAACTTGGACAACCCTTGACGTATTTCTCAATCTCTTTTCGCATTCCTATCCAGTAGTAACGCGAACTGATTTTGGTGAAGGTTTTGGTAAAGCCTAGATGACCTGACAGGGGGTCATCATGACATGAAAATAAAATTTCATGCTTTAACTGTTCGGGTATCACCAACAGGTGCAACGGTCCGGAGGCTCCTGCATTTTTGCGGTATAGCACACCTGATTTTAAGGTGTAAGAGGCTGCCTGCCGCTGTAGTTTTGTTGAGCCCGTGTTCGGGTTTTCTAATGTAGTAATTAATGGTTGAAGTTGAGGGTCACGTTGTTGTTCTTGTGCAACTTGCACTGGCGTTAGCAAACAAGTGATAAGTTCGTCCGTTTGTTCAACTATATGGGGTTTAGGTTCATCAACTGGAAAACGGGATAGCGCATCGGCGTCGAGATGACGTTTACCCGACTTATACTGGATAGTGAGGTTATATTCTTGAAGTTTAAGTGCCCATCTAGCCAAACGTCCTGTTAGGTCTTTAAGGTTTCGTAGGTAGCATAACGCATGATGGTCAGTTACCACATGGACGGGAAAACCATAAACATAGGGTCTAAAGTGTGTCAAGCCGTAAACAATGGCAAGTAATTCCAATTCGGAAATGCTATAGTTCTTCTCATGCTTGTTCAAAGACCTAGAGCAGAAAGCTATGGGGTGAAGTTGTCCATTTAATTTCTGTAATAGAGCCACCCCTATCCCGATAGTGCTGGCATCGACGCGCATTTCTGTATACGCTCCCGGCTGAAAATGACCGAGAACGGGGGCCTGAGTCATCAGAAGCTTTAATTTATCAAAAGCATCTTGATGGCTTTGAGTCCATTCAAAGTCTTTGTTCTTTCGTGTGAGCTCGTGAAGGGGGCTCGCAATGGACGCAAAATTTTGTATAAACCTTCTGTAGAAGCTAAATAAGCCCAACACTTTGCGTACGTCACGTACGTTTTTAGGAGTCGGCAATTGTGTGATGGCTCGGAGTTTATCAGAATCCGGTTCAATTCCGTTAGCCGAGACTTCGAATCCAAGAAGTTTAATTCGAGACATTCCGAAGAAGCATTTTTCAGGCTTTAATTTAAAGTTGTGTGTTTGCAGTTTGCGAAATACTTCCTCCAAATTGTTAAGCAATTCGGGGAATGTGGATGCGAATACGACAATGTCATCGAGATAGACCAACGCCTTTTTGAATTTTAGATCACCTAGCAGCTTACTGGATATTTCCGAAAAGAAACTTGGGGCGTTGCGTAAACCAAAAGCTAATCTCTGGAAGCAAAAGTGGCCTTGATCTGTGCAGAACCCTGTGTATTGTTGGCTATTTTCCTCAATCGGGACTTGAAAATATGCACTTAGCAAGTCCAAAGTGCAATACCATTGAGAATTTCCCAAATAACTAAGGAGATCGTCAATAAGGGGTAAGGGGTAGGATGAAGTCGTTGTTACTGCATTTAACTTTCGATAGTCGACACAAAATCGCATTTCACCATTCTTTTTCTTGACTAAGACTACAGGCGCAGCCCAAGGGCTGTGCTCTTCCTTAATAATACCTGCGTCGAGCATCTCACGCACCTGGGATTGTATTATTTCTCTTTGTGCCTGAGATACACGATAGGGTCTTTGTTTTATAGGTTTCTCATCAGTGACTTGAATTTTAAATTCACCTATGTTAGTTTTTCCTAGCTCCTTTAATTGTGTAGCAAATACGTGTCGGTATTTCTGCAATAAAGCACTCAATTGTATTTGTTGGTCCTGTGTAAGTTGTGAGTTAAAGTTAAATTTTGCATTTTTAATGTCGACTGAGTGTATATCTCCGGGAGACCAATTTGCAGCTTGTATTAGCGCTACTTCATGTGCATAAGCAAGAGTGGTTCCCGCGAAAATTGATTTAGGTTCCATTGTATTATTGTGTACTGGGATGACACATTCCTTACGAGCTTCGCAAAAGATAGGGGATATTTGCAAATTTTTCTTCTGCATGATAGCTCCTTTTGGTTCTAAGAGAATTCTACCCATTACACTAGGAGGCAATTTCACTTTAACATTTACTGATGTGAAAGGGGGAATGCGAATATCTTGTATACAACACGCTTTGTGTGTCACCGCGGCTTCCTCGTTCGATTCCACGGTAATTTGTGACAATGGGCATCCTAATTTTTCGCCACAATGTAATTCTAATTGGGATGAGTCTGGAAGTTTAAGAGTAATTGTGTATGTTTCCAAGTCAATTAGGGCCTTATATCGGTTCATGAAATCCATGCCTAATAGGAGATCATGTCCGAACTCTTTAACAACAAGAACATCCTCCTCAAAGGGTATGCCATTAATGTCGAAGCAAAGAGTGGTGGAATAACATACATCTAGTAATGTATTATCTGCTGTCCGTAGTATCAAATCTTTCGGAATGGGATGGGTGGGTGTGGTCACAAAATTTTGTTGTACTATACTGACTGCGCTGCCTGTATCAAACAGTATACTCACTGGTTGATTGGCAACCGTACCTTGTATAGTAATGACATTTACCGGCTGAATAAGTGCCGTCGTTTGTTTTGGTGTACTCTCGGTGATGGACGTCACGGAACTTATTCCCGTGACGTTCCTTGCCCGTTTGGGTGATGGTATTGTTGTCTGCAGTTCGGGGCAGTATGTCCTGTCCGTCTGCATTTAAAGCATGTGAAACTATCTTTTGGCATGCGACGGGAGGCATTAGGGCCATGCCATGTTCCTCTCGAGGCAACGTTAATACCGCCGCGTTGACTATAGCTACTACGCCCACGGCTTTGTCTAGTTGCATCATATTGCTGCGGAGCATTGCGAGGCGTGTCAACAATGGGCCTCTGGTATTTAAATTGTAAATTTTGCATTTGTTTCTGCAAGCCACGAATTTGGCGCTGCAGTTGCTTTACGTCTGATCGTGGACTTGGTTGGCTGACCAGTGATACTGGTTTGGATGCGGGAAGTAGTTGGGCATCAACCCTTTTACCAGCCAGGTATCTGGCCGTTTCTACGCGTCGAACAACCTGTATAAGCTCTCTAATAGATTGTGGGTTCGAGGGAAGGACACTTTCTATTAACGAGGGTTTCAATCCGCGCACAATATGGCGAATTATTTCAGGTTCGGCCATGCCTGGATTTACCTGGTCACAGAGAGCTAATACATCATATATGTAAGTCTCTGTTGATTCAGACAGGTCCTGCACTCTGTGACGTAAGCGGCATTCTAAAATATCGTCATGCGCCGCTGGTACGAATGCTGTCTGAAGGGCATGTTTTAGGTCGGTCCATTCAAGATGCGGGTGACGGAGGGAATATATTTTGAACCAATTTGCTGCTGCGTCTCGTAAATAGCATGGTAAATATTGTAGTTTGTACTTATCTTGCCAACCATTCGCTGTAGCTATGGTTTCAAAGTTATAGAGGTAGTTTCCAACGTCCTGACCGGGTTTGCCTTCGAATTTTCCAGGATCAATGAAAGGTCGTGCAAAAGGCACATTCGCGGTAATGACTGTTTTGCACTGGGTCCCTTCGGGAACCGAGGGTGCGGCCGACGTAGAGGCCGTATTCATTGCCATAATGTCTTCCGTCGAGCTTGAACCTGAAGACGTTAACGTTTCAAAATAATCTTGTGACAAAACTGTGTTGTTCAGGTCACCCACGCTTAAACTACGTTCCTTTGGTGCAAAATACTGAATGGGAGTCAAACCTCGGAGTCGTCTACTAGATCTAACATGAATACGGGACATATGCGCTTGATTCTGAGTGTGAGTGCTAGTATCCAAAATAGTCTGATATTCACAGATTAACTTTCTGATTTCGGCACTAATAGGGCTATCGCTAAGATACTTTGGTAATAATTCCATGCAAAGGAGAAAAGAACACTTATAACACTCAAATAATACTTAGATAGTAAGCTGGATATTTAAAAAGAAGAACTTAATAACTAGAAAAATTTAAAATTAGGTTTACGGCATTAGGATCCGCGAGAGAAAAAAAAACTGTAAACTTTTAAAATTGAGAGGCCGAAGATAGGACCTCACTTTTCAATTAAAATAATTTCGAAAAGCTTTCGCCATATTGTCAACTCACTAATTAGAGAGGCCGGTGCCTGTACCATAAACATCTTATAATGAATAAGAAACAGAGGTACGGGGTCGAACCATACTTCTCAAAAATAATTTACAGAAGCCGGCGCTCCACCATATTGTCACATCCATGACTGGATGGACATAGGGGGAATAGCGGTATCAGGGTAGAACATCTCAAACTTGGCTTAATCTTACTTGCTTGGTTTATTAAATTCAGATACCTGCAATGTTGAGTTTACATTGAAGGGGGAACAAAGCTATAGTACATGTAAGAGCTTACCTGAAAGTACTTGTCGCGCGGGATGTGGACGGACCTGTGAACCCATCGTTGTAGATAGCAGATTAAGATGCTGACGGGCAGCGATTCGACCCTGTCTAACATGTGTCGGTCTCCCCCGAGCGGCGCTCAGGCGCTTGCTTAAATAGGCAAGAATCGACTCAATCCTAATGACGTCTATATCCTGTTTGTGGTAAGCCGACGCCATACATAAGTATGATTGAGCGGAATTGTGTAGGATTGAGCGGAAACACGTGATCGGTTCTATGTTGCAAAAGGCAACATTATTTTAAGAATTTCCATGGGAAATGACGCAAATGAGGTAGCCCACATACATCCTGTCACGTACACATCTTAAGAAAGTTGCTTAAGGCAGAAAATGGAAAATACGATTCTATTAGAATTTAGAAGAATGAGCCATATTAATGTTAAAATACAAAGTAATGTAAAATACACGAGTCCGTCTAACATCACATGCGACAATACAGTGTGATGTATATAAACCTGAATCACTTTAATGGACCAGAACTCCTGAACCGATTATAGGACACACGTGCACTTTGGAAGAATATAATACACAATTGGGAGATTACATTGTTCATTGTTCCTCAGAGCAAACGTTGGAAGTGTACTCCAGTGGCATCCATACATATCTGCACTAGTTTCACCATATTCTGTGAAATTCTACGAAGAGTATCCTCGCCAATGTTGCGTATTTCGTTACTAATGGATTCACGGAGTTCAGCAGTTGTTCGAGGTTTATTCTTATACACCCTATTTTTAAGATATTCCCATAAGAAAAAGTTCGGCGGGTAAACAGAATAATACATTGTTAAAGAGCGTGGATTTCATCAGCGAAGTAAATGTTCAAAATGACGACCCCTTCATCAATGCATATTTATGTAGTTAGCCGGAGAGACCTTCCTGCATGCTGTAACATGCGCGGTGTAATCTCCTGCATTCTTCACGTATGAGTACCTGTAGATGATTTGGGCTTTGCGGTTCTTGTACATTGCGGTCAGGTGATCTGGGGGCTACAGATCTTTTGAGATCATTCGATTATCAAAGAAACTGGTTACAAGTTCCTCAATCTTTCTGGAAATAACCTTGTGTCAATTCCATATCATGCATCTGCTTTACAAACGTATTGAAGATGCTCGTATAAACTGCTCGTATCAAAGAAAATAGGACCAACAGTCTTAGAAGCTGACACCGCGCTCCATAATTCAACCTTTTCATCATACAGTGATGTTTCATGGGTGATATGGGGATTTACAGCAGCCCAGTATCTGCTGTTTTTGTGTGTTGATGTAGCCTGACAGATGAAACCATGCCTTATCTGTAAACCATGTTATGTGTGGACGTGGAATAAGAAAACTCTCAAACCATCACAATAACGCACTCATTTCTCATGATCTGTTTCTTTCAATTGATGCACCATATGCACTCTGTATGGTCGCAATCTCGATTTCTTCGTAGCTGTTTGACATGTGCCATATGAATAGCCTATATCCTGGCTCAATCGATGCAACGATTTCTTTGGAGAGTTTACTAAGCGTCTTCGAAAATAATTAACAGACTCTGCACTCAATGATAGTCTATGTTTTTCACTCTCACTGGTGAGTACACCAATAGTCTACAGCTTTCTTACGAGCGATAAAATTGTTGCCTCTGTTGGAACGTTGCACACTTTGAATTCTCTTTGAAATTCCCGTTGTGTTGTTATCAATGAATTTGTCTTCCAATGCGTTTTCACAATAAAAACACTAAAGATAACAATGTCAAAAATGCTCGTAATTGCCATCAAAATCAACAAAATAGTCAACAAATGGCAGTGGTAGTGATTCTCCCAGAGCCACTTAGATAATTAAAACGAATTTCACATTTCTACGAGCTTTCAGAGGGAAAATACGGCCCATTAAAGTAGTTCAGGTTTATATGGATCGCACTATGCTACATTGCTTCTGTTACAGAAATTTCAATGTGGGTTTCGGCATGAGGGATATGATGCTTCACTTGTAAGACAGGGGTGGCGGAAAGATGCCACAGGATGACTTTGGACTCCTTCCGCAGCTTACCACCTGAGTGACAATACACTGTTTTCAATTTGTATTTTACGTATGAATGTGTGATGCAAGTTACAACTCTAAGGTTTCAAAATATCCCCTTTATATATTGAAAAGAATACTTGTGTTTTGGTTATACTTGATCGATGATAGGAAAAAAGGAAAATTCCCTTCAAGAAAGATGTCGCTTTCCAGAGTTACGACAATGCATTCCTGCCACCTGCAGGAAACACTGGGCACACCAGAGGCTCTCACGGTATAAGGAATTAGTTTGAAGGTACATACTGGTGGGTTCATGAAGAGCCAATAACTTGGTCATACTGCGCACAAGTGTTGCCACTGTTTTTTACATCCCTTGTGAACTAATGTGAAGGCGATCTTACGTTATGGAATGGAATAGTTCCAAACTTTGCTCAACAGGTTTCTCCAGCCTGGCATAACTTGAGACAAAAAGTGCGGTGGCGGTAGATGCTATAATTTATGAATGAGCTTTTAGAGGCTGCACTAATCGACGCGGAAGAAGTGGGAGGGGGTTGAGTAGAGTCTGCGCCGCACTGACGGGTTGTACTCGACTCAGAGGGAGAACCTTTGGTTCAGTCGCCGGTTTGTTCTGGTGCGACTCACAAGTGTGTGCACGCAACTCGCGGCCGGTACATGTGCGTAACCTAGTGAACACGTGGCGGTTTTAATACTAACGCAGTGAACCTCTCTTTTCATACTGTAATGTTACCTCGTGGTACGTTCCGATTATAGTGTTAAAAAGAAGTGTTTTTTATTTCCCAGGAACATGCACTCAACTTTACAGGGCTTAACGAGAAGGGCGTTTGTTTAGCTTCACAACCCAATGGTTCATGATCGTACGTACCATTTTATAACCTTCTAAATATACGTAGAAGCCTTTCTTCTAGCAGAGAAACCTGTGGTTCATGTTTGTGACTTAAAGAAATAAGGAAATCTAGAAACCCTGCTTGTTTTTGGATATACTTGAAACGTCAGGAGAAAAAGTTACTGAATATCAATTCACTCGCAACTATCTCTTCATGAAGTTTCGTATTCATTTGTGTGATATTTAATCCATTAAAGAAAGTCCAAACGGATCTATAGAAAAATTAAAAAATACTGAAACCGAGAGCTGGGCCCCTCTACTACTTATTAGACGTTTTATTTGATGTTACTGAACTAGAGAAACTGAAATGCTAACGTATTTCAGTTTCTAACTTTACTATTCTTTGAAGAAAGTGAACTGAAATTTTCACTAAGATTTTAAGACAAGGAATATGCTCTGAATCAGAAAAGAATGCCCAGAAATTAAGTTCAAATTCCACCATCATACTTAGAAAAATAAAAAATATTAACTATAACAAATATCGACCGATAAGATTATAGCTACACAAAACAGGTTAATATTAAATATATTAATAACAATATTTTTGAATTGGACGTATTTCATTATATGCTATACAATAATGTGTTCATTTCAGATGAAACAAATGACCAAACATATTAGAACTCCCATGAAATTAAAGAACCTGTTAAACGTTCAGTGGAACATGAATTAGCTACCGTGTTATAATCTGGTAAATAATTTGGAAGAGCCAACACTATAGAAAATGATTTCCGCAGTTCGATTTTACTGTGCGAATAAAGGAGTTATTCCCACAGATAACAATGATGTGGCATAGGATCTTACCGTTGTGGCACCTGTTGGCGCAATAACAAAGTGGAGGCGCACTGTTTCCCAAATAAACGGATATTAACGTCTGGAAGTTCGAATGCCTCAATTTTTACTTTCTCTACCACTTACATAGTAGGTAGAGAAGGTATTGCATTCGACCCAAAATTTTTTACCGATATTTCACCGGCCCCTGAATAAAAAAAACAGTTTTTAGAACAAGGTTCGTGTGTGTGTGTGACTGTGAATAGCATAACTCAAAAAAACGAAAAGTCAGATAAAAGCCACACTTGGCATTAGGTTCTCTACATTTCAAAGATGTGACACTTTCAAGAAAATCTTCCAACACACCACTACTCTTTACATACAACATTTTTCGAAAACTTTGATTTTTACTTTCTCTTCTACGTATAGTAAGTAGGGGAAGTATTGTATTCCTCCCAAAAATTCGATACCGAGATTTCACCGGAAATATATGTTTTGGAGACCCCCTGAATCCAAAAAAGTCCTTTTGGAAACATGTCCGTGTGTGTGTCTGTGAACAGCATAACTCAGAAACGAACAGTCGGATAAACCCCAAACTTGGTATTTAGGTTCAGTAACTTGCAAGGATGCGACACGAAAGTTTTCAAGAAAATCCCCCCACCCCAGATTACCCTTTACATGGAACATTTTTGGAAATTTTAATTTTATCGAAAATGGCTCCTAGGATTTTGATTAAAATATCATATGATTAAGATATTTTCATGACAAATGAAATGTACCTATATCCTGAATTTTCTGGGAATGTCTCCAAAAGTATTCTTCATTGTGAACGACTTTTGCATAACTGGTAAACCATAAAAGATAGACAAAATTTTACTACGCAATAAATGTAGATCGCGTTAAAATACACAGTTTATGTCATATACAGTTTTGAGTGGACCATTTTCGAGATATTGCTTGTTATTCCCTTAAATTTTCCAATACTTGTACTTTTTCTCAAATGGAAATTCGTTATTCATTTTTTTGTCCTGGTAATGCAAAGAGAATGGAATACTCCACATAGCAACCAGCTCTTAAAATATTTCACTATAGCTTAAAGCCTACCATGTTCCCCTTGCAACTACAAGAAAATTAGCAATAAGCTTAACATCTCGATATCTCGATTAACATGAAGCATACGGAGAATAAGTGTTTGTAAAAATAGTTTGTACAAGAGTAGAGAAAGTCATGTGAGTGTAACACATCAAATTTTTTAAAAAGTGGCTCTCGCGATTTTGATTAAACTATCATATATTAAAGATGCCTACGTGACAAATAAAACGTACATCTTGAATTTTCTGGGAATAGCCTGTGAAGTCCTCTTCATTCGGAACATTTTGTATAATATTGTATAACTGGAAAACGTTAAGCGATGGACGAAAAGGTAAAATAGAAAAAATGTATATATCTTTAAAACACACAATTTATTTCAAATAAGTTTTCTGTAGCATAAGCCATATCTGAGATATCCGTTATTAAAGGTTCGAATTGTTTAATATTTGTCATTCTTTTGAGGTCTTGTCGGTTTTCACTTGTTACTCGCGATTGCATGGAATCAGTATAGAATTTAAGGCTGGCATATAACGTCAAGTTATTAAACATTTGACTATCGCTGTTCTCTTTGTACCTATAACGAAATGTGTAATGTAGCTCTTTTTGGAAATGTTTATTTGGATTAAAATGTAGTAGATAGAAAAATAGGCTTCAGTAAGTATAGTTTATATACCCACTAATAAAGATAAAGGGTAGGAAACTTATGTGAATGTATCATATCAGACTTTTGGGAAAAGGTCCTATGCGCGTCTGCCTGTCTATGCGTGTGATTGTGATCAGCACAACTAAAAACGAAAAGTTTCATAAACACCAAACTTGGTAAATAGTTCAGTACCTTTCAAAGAGCAATATGAAAATTTCCAAGAAAATCTCCCATACCAAATTACCCTTTACAGGTAAGGTTTTTCGAAATCTGTGATGTTCTAAAAATGGCTGTAACGATTTTGATTAAAATACCATACATTAAAGATACTTATATGACAAATAAAATGTATATCTTGAATTTTCTGGGAATAGCCTTTTAAGTCCTTTTGATTCGGAAAGAATTTTCTATAATCTTGTATAAGTAGTAAACGTTAACCGATAGACGAAAACATACTAAACAAGAAATGTAGATCTCTTTAAGACATAATTTATTTCAAGTAGCTTTTTTGTGGCATCAGCCATTTCCGAGATATCCGTTAATAATGGTTCGAATTGTTTAATACTTACAATTAGCCACTCTTTTCAATTCCTGTAGATTTTCAACTGTTTCTAGCGATGTTACGGAAAGCGCTTTAAGCCCATCGTATAGTGTCCAGTTCTAAAACATTTGACTATCGCTGTTCTCTTTGTATCTATAACGAAATGTGTAATGTAGCTATTTTGGCAAAGCTTTATTTGGATTAAAATGTAGTACATAGGAAGATAAACTTTCGTAAGAATAATTTATAAACCGCTAATAAGATATAGAGGGTAGAGAAATCTATGTGAATGTAACAGATCAGATTTTTACTTTCTCTACTACTTGCTTATAATAAACAGAGGAAGTGTTTTATGCATATCACTGGAAATAAGTGTTTTGAGTTCTCCTGAATGAAAAGAAGCGTTTTTAGAAAAAGTTTTGTGTCTAACTGAACAGCACAACTCAAAAACTGAAAGTCGGTTAAATGTCAATCTTAATTAAGAATGTTCCACGGTTTGGACAAAAACATTTTTAAGAAAACCCCTACTCAAAATGAAATTTTCGTTATTTTCGATTTTCTCAAAAATAGATCTTAAAATTTTGTTTAACGTATTTGCTTCACTCGAATTTTATGAGAATATACCGTAAATTCTTCATCCTTCTTAATGGTATTTGTATAACTAGTTTACCGTAAGTGTTAGATAACATCTTAAAACATAAAAAAGTTTCGTTAAAGCACACCATGTCAAACAAATCGTTTTGTGGCTTTAACCATTTCCGAGATATTCTTTATTATTGGTTTGAATGTTCAAATACTTATACCAGTGGCTGTTCGTTTTTCTCGTAGTCGTGTAAGGAACGTGGAATTAGATTTGACTATCGCTTTAGCTACTCTGTCTGTATCTAGAACGAATACGTAAATGTATAATGTATCTCGATTAACAAGAAGTAAATACAAGAATAAGATTTTGTAAGAATGTTTTGTAGAAGAGTGAGTAGAGAAAGTCATGTGAATGCAACACATCAATATTGTTTTAAACTCTAAATGAATGAAGCTTTTATATCGAGAACCTTCAAAGTGCTGTGGCACTCTAAACTCTAAAAACCGTCTCGTTTGTATTCTAAAAATTAAGTTTTTTTAAGTTCAATTTAAAGTCCATAATTGTCCCTTATCGGTGGCCTTTCTTTGGAACTTATTTGCCCATTGGCAATGGTGAAGTCTTGTCTTTGGGTTTTCTTGCACTTTTTTACTTTCGCTACTACGTGCAGTAAGTAGGGGAAGTATTGTATTCCACCCAAAAATTCGATACCGAGATTTCACCGGAAATACATGTTTTGAGACCCCCTGAATCCAAAATAAGCCTTTTTGGAAACATGTCCGTGTGTGTTTTAGTGTGTCTGTAACAACATAACTCAGAAACGAACACTCAGATAAACGCCAAACTTGGTATTTAGGTTCAGTATCTTCCAGAGATGCGACACAAAGGTTTTCAAGAAAATCCCCCCACTCCA
Organism: Deroplatys truncata; assembly: GCA_030765065.1. Classification (NCBI taxonomy): domain Eukaryota; kingdom Metazoa; phylum Arthropoda; class Insecta; order Mantodea; family Mantidae; genus Deroplatys; species Deroplatys truncata. The sequence goes on along the minus strand of CM060984.1, from coordinate 202,135,998 downwards.
GATTACCCTTTACATGGAACATTTTTCGAAAATTATAATTTTCTAAAAAATGGCTAACGATTTTGATTAAAATATCATATGTTTAAGATGTTTTTATGACAAATGAAATGTATATCTTGAATTTTCTGGGATTGTCTCCAAAAGTATTCTTCATTGTGAACGACTTTTGCATAACTGGTAAACCATAAGAGTTAGACAAAATTTTACTGCACCAAAAATGTACATCGCGTTAAAATACATAATTTATGTCATATACATTTTTTTTGTTGAGTGAACCAGTTTCGAGATATTGCTCGTTATTCCCTTAAATTTTCCAATACTTATTACTTTTTCTCAAATGGGAATTCGTTATTCATTTTTTATGTCCTGGACCTGCAAAGAGAATGGAAGACTCCACATAGCAACCAGCTCTTAAAATATTTGACTATCGCTTAAAGCCTAGCAATTCCCCTTGCATCTACAAGAAAATTAGCAATCTCGATAAACATGAAGCATATGGAGAATAAGCGTAACACATCAGATTTTTTTTTAATCTTTAGACCATGCACACATTCACTCTTCCATATTCTAGGGAGGATAAGGAATAATCTGGGCTAGAGAAAATTTTCAACCGCCAGCCGGGAATCGAACCCGGGACCCCTAGCACAACAGGTAGCTGCTCTTCCGACTGAGCTACGATATAAAGTTTTGACTTAATTAAAAATGACAGAGCTTAATATGGAATAACTTTCTCGTCAACTTGTTAGTGTGGGCTTGAAAGCTAGAACGCGCTCTATCGCTCTAGAATGCGAAAATCGGTTTACAAACTCTCTCTTTAGTGCTGTCAGGTAAACTCCGCACTCCTTTGCTATTTGCTCCTGCGAGAGTTCAGCAGTAGTTTAAGGAAAGCATTTCGTACTGCATTTCTAGTAACCACAGCTGAGGTTCTGTTAGAAGCCAAGCACAGTTGACCATAACCGTAAGACTTTGGTTCGTCTCTTCAAGTTATTTAATTTATTAAATATAATTGTCACACGTTAGGATGTTTCTGATAAATGAAAAAATAATACGTTACTTTAATCACAATTTTACGAAAAAATCAGTGAAAATTTTATTTAAACCAGCACTATTGCTTAAAGTAACATTTATTAAAATTCTCTCACCGTTAATAGTTTAATTGCTAGACCTTTTACCTTCTCTACTACGTATAGTAAGTAGGGGAAGCATTGCATTCACCCAAAGAATGCATACCGATATTTGACCAGAAAAAAATGTTTCGTAGTGCCATGAATTCAAACAAAGCATTTTTGGAAACATCTCTATGTGTCTGTCTATCTGTGAACAGCCTATTTAAAAATGAAAAGTCAGATATTCAAGAAAATCCCCCACCCCGGACTACTCTTTACAGGTAACATTTTACGAATATTTCGATTTTCTCAAAAATGGCTGTAACAATATTGATTACAATATCATATATTTAAGATATTTTTATGGCAAATGAAATGTATAACTTAAATTTTTTGGGAATGTCCCCAAAAGTCATCTTTATTCTGAGTGATTTTCGCATAACTGGTAAACTGTAAGAGATAGACGAAACTTTACTGCACAAAAAATGTAGATCTCATTAAAACACATAATTTATATCCTACACATTTTTTTTGCCGAGGGATCCATTTCCGAGATATTATTCGTTATTTGTTGGAATTTTCCAATACTTACATATTTTCTCAAATGGGAATTCAATATTCATAAAGAGAATGGAATGCTCCACATAGCAACGAGTTCTTAAAATATTTGACTATCCCTTAAAGCCTACTCTATTTCCATATTCCCTTTGCACCTATAAGAAGATTAGCAATAAGATAGTTTCTGCAAGTGTTTATCTCGATTAATATGAAGTAGATTGAGAATAAGCGGTTGTAAAAATAGTTTGTACAAGAGTAGAGAAAGTCATACGAGTGCAACACTTCAGATTCTTTATTTATATATTAATAAAACTGAGACACTAAGAAAAGCATATATTAATTAAAGTTGGTTTGATGTTACGAGACGATTATTTCATACATGTATGCACTTTTCCTCCTAAAGGTAAAGCATATTTATTTATTGCAATCAGTTTTTAACCACAGATACTTTTAACTTACAACAAACAAATTCTAAGACTTAAAGTTAACATTCCACGATGCAAAATGAGCTTTTTAGATTATACTCTTTAAAGGTTCTTTTGCAACCATCACCGATACCTAATTTAAATTATTAACTATTCCTTTCAAATAAACTGATTTTAGAATCGCATTTATACATGGTTCGTATGTGCTTAATCCTTTAATCCAGTGATTAAATTACAAATTCATGATTAATATTTTAAAATAACCAGGATCTCTTTAAAGTGAATTCATTAAACCAATAAAATCGTACGGAATCATTTAAGCAATTTCACAGTGGTGAGTGGAGATTTTGGGAACGTGTAATTCAAACACATAGCTATTTATTCATAAAGAATAAACGCCCATTAAATTTTCTAACGAGCATTAGAAATAATGAAGTAGTTTTTTTCGTGTATCCAAATACCCATAATCAGAAAATATGTGCATTTACACTAACAAATTCCTTATTTACCTATGCTAGTTTAATGAATATAATCATTCAGGTCAGGAGAGGTGAAAAACGGTTATGCAAACTTAAAGCATTAAAACGCCAAAAACATTAAATGATGCGAATGAAAGTTCAACGTATAATGCTGAAATGTTTTCATCGCTAAACAGTTAATTAAACAGTGTTCATGACTGGCTTCTGAATATTGTATTCCTTAAAAAATTCCGATTATATATATATAATTAGATAACTCTTTGTGGAGGAACCATTATGTCCAAAGCTGTTAATTTATTACTTTCTCTACCATGTACATAGAGACAGAGAAGGTATTTCATTCCACCCAAAACTTTGATGACGAGTTTTCACCGGAAAAACAATTTTTAGGACACCTGAATATAATTATTTTTTAGAAAAAGATGATGCGAGGTGTGCAAGCGTGTAGGTGTATCTATGAACAGTAGAACTAAAAATCTGATGTGTTACAGTCACATGACTTTCTCCACTCTTGTACAAACTATTTTTACAAACGCTTATTCTCCATATGCTTCATATTAATGGAGATATCGAGATGTTAATCTTATTGCTAATTTTCTTGTAGATGCAAGGGGAATTGGTAGGCTTTAAGCTACAGTCAAATATTTTAAGAGCTGGTTGCTATGTGGAGTATTCCATTCTTTTTGCATTACCAGGACAAAAAAACATGAATAACGAATTTCCATTTGAGAAAAAGTATAATTATTGGAAAATTTAAAGGAATAACAAGCAATATCTCGAAAATGGTTCACTCAAGAAAAAAGATGTATATGACATAAATTGTGTATTTTAACGCAGTCTACATTTTTTGTGTAGCAAAATTTTGTCTATCTCTTATGGTTTACCAGTTATGCAAAAATCGTTCACAATGAAGAATACTTTTGGAGACATTCCCAGAAAATTCGAGATACACATTTCAATTATCATAAAAATATCTTAAACATATGACATTTTAATCAAAATCGTTAGCCATTTTTGAAAAAATTAAAATTTTCGAGAAATCTTCCACGTAATGTGTAATCTGGGGTGGGGGCATTTTCTTGAAAACCTTCGTGTCGCATTTCTGGAAGATACTGAACCTAAATACCAGTTTGGTGTTTATCCGACTGTTCGTTTCTGAGTTATGCTATTCACAGACACACAGACACACACACGGACATGTTTCCAAAAATGTTTTTTTTTTTGGATTCAGGGGTCTCAAAACTTATATTTCCGGTGAAATCTCGGTATCGAATTTTTGGGTGGTATACAATAATTCCCCTACTTACTATACGTAGCAGAGTAAGTAAAAAACGTAAAGTACCCTCCAAAAATACGACACGAAGAAATCTCCTCACCTCCAACTACCTATTATAAGGAATATTTTTTCGAAATTTTTAATTTTCTCAAATATGGCTGTATCGTTTTTGATTAAATAACCGTATATAAGAGATATTTACATGACAAATAGAATGTATATCTTGAATTTTCTAGGAATAGCCTGTGAAGGAATCTTATATGATCTTGTATAACAACGTTAAGCGATAGACGAAAACTGTAAATGTCTTTCAAACGCACAATTTATTTTAAATAACCTTTTTGTGGTATCAGCGATTTCCGAGATATCCATTATTAATTGTTCGATTATTCAACACTGTTATCTTTTGAGGTTCTGCCGACATTCTGTTGTTTCTCGCGATCACATGGAAACAGTAAGCCCAGCATTAGCGTCCACTTCTTAACCATTGGATTGTTGCTGTTCCTTTTGTATTTATAGCGAAGCTTGTAATGTATTTATTTCTGCAAATGTTTATCTCTCCTAAAATGAAGTAGATACAAAAATAAACTTTCGTAAGAATAATTTTATAGCAACTAATAGAAGTCGGAGGGTAAAGAAGGCCATAAGATTTTTTAAAAAAATGTTTTAGTTGGAGTTATAAAAAAGAAATCAAACATAAAGTAAAGTGAATGAAGAGGCGAGATTTGCCTGTGGATGTGCTCCAGTTGTGCATTTACAAGAAATGAATAAATATTTCAGGTTTTATACCTTAAGTCTGTATATTAATTTTGTTTACATCAATACGGAATTATAACTAAGCACGAAGGAAACTATTAGCTCTAACTAATGTAACATAGTGTTGTGGATATAATTCTCATGGGCTTTCTTGCACGTGTTCGCTATTCGAAGGGCCTATTAAAGCGGCCACTTGATTCTATGCATAAAAGAACTCGCGATCCGCTGCATGTATGGAATTGAAACTTTATACATAAAATTTCGAAGATACGCTTTTTCAGCGTATTTAAGATGTTGTAGAAATCGGCACAAAAGGTTTGAACATTTCTGAATATGTTTAAAATTTAATTGATAACGATTTAGAATTAAGCAAATTTACAATCGAAGCCTGGATTTCTGCAGTTTTTTTAGGAATATCTCTAAAATATCCATTTTAGTCAAGTATATCGAATGCAGCAAATACAGGATGTTAAAGAAAAAGTATTCCATGTTTTGAGAGATGGTAGTATGGACAAAAACAAGAAAAAATGCCGAGTAAACATGGGCTCTAAAATGCATACCTTAAGAACTATGAGCACTTGTTCGTCTTCGCTACTGTGAAGGATCTCTTGTATTGCAGGATTTTTGCTATTAAGTATGACCTACCATCGCTAAAGGAGGTGCTCAATATGGTGTCCATTCATAACAAGGCATACTTCTGTCCGACGTCTTAGGGAATCACGCACTGCCACCACTCTAGGTTGGTCTCGGATTCTCTGGCAGGCATTGATGACACCTTCCTGTTGTGTTTGTGTATCATCAATGGGGGTTGCATACACCAAAGATTTAAAGTTAAAACTGTATTGTAAAAGGATTTGACAAACTTATTAAAACGTAAAGTGATTCCATTAGAACTGATAATAATATGCTTTGCATGTACCAGAAGTGTGAATACGGTTTACAGTAACAACACTAACAGATGTTTACTGGATGCTGTATCCATGGACAATAAGAGAGTAATGTGACCTCATTTGTCTACTGCCTACTATAGGGCGTACGTAGGTAACAACAAAGAACTTGGGAAGAGATGTTTACAGTAGCGAAGACAAGTCCATATTTACTGTGAGGCAATATTTTATATCACAACACTGTGAATGCCAGAGTGATTGTAGTGTAAATTAATATTATTGTATGTGCAGGATTTTAGATGTTTGTTAGCCATAAGTATTGTTAGGAAATAAGTTTACACGGCATCACTGAAATTGACAATACAGGTGGGTAACAATAAACCGACGGGGTGAGTTGTTTATACTAAGAAGAGACGAACAAATGACGTCAGGGTAGCGTGCCTTTTTTTTAGAAATGAAGGGAATATCTTCCCTAGAGTATATATGTTAGTAGCAGTGATTAGCTGACAAAGCAGACGCTAAAGTGGGCGCGATTTGGTAACCAATAATAGTTCTATTATAATGTTTAGGCAATTAGGGGTGAAGGAGTTTATATTCTTGAGCCATAAGCAAGTTTCGCACAGTTGCGAAGAATCTTTCACGAGGTGCACGTCACACAGTTCGGAAGAAACACTCACGAGATGCACGTTACACAGTTCGGAAGAATCTCTTACGAGGTACACGTCGCACAGTTTTGAAGAATCATTCACGAGGTGCACGTCACTCAGTTCGGAAGAATCTCTCACGAGGTGCACGTCACTCAGTCCTAAGGAATCTCTCACGAGGTGCACGTCGCAAAGTTAGTTACAAAATGTGAAGTACGCGAAGTAATTGCTACGCGGCAACTAAAACGACTGTAGTTACATTCGGAAATATCACATTTTCAGTCAGGCGTGTATAAAGAGTAAGTATGTGAATTATTAATTAAGTGTGACGGCAATAAAAGTGTAGAAACAAATTATTTTATCAGTGTTATCTTTTAGCAACAACTCCTTTCCGTTTATACACCCTGCTTAGAGACACCTGTTCGACTGAGTTATATTAGCTAGCCGGAGGACAAAGAACCCCAAATTTAAAATAACATAACTCAACAAATAAGATAACACGAGCGATGAGAACTGCGACAACTGGATATTTTTTCTTGTTTTGGTCCATACTAACACCTCCCAAAATATGGAATACCTTTTTTTAGCACCTGGTATATAAACAAATACAAATTCGATGAAAACAATATTACAACATTGTCCGTTTATAGTTGTTCTCAGGATATTCTTCTTCGTCTTACGTGTTAGTTAAGTGCCAGGTGAAAAGCTTCAGTTACACAACAATTAATCTAATTAATTAGTTTTGCTTATGAAATTTAACGCCCTTTAACCGGATAGGTCATGTTGGATGGTGAATGATTGAAATGATTGAAATGATGCTCAAATGGAGATGAGTCCCTAGAGGTTAAAGTTAACCAGCATTCGTCTTCTCAGGATAAGCAAAAATCCTGTAAAATTCTTATCTAAGCAACTTACATTGTTCAAGATTCGAACTAGAGAACTTTTGAATTTAAAGGCAGATAAGCTACCCCTGCACCACGGAGGTGGGCAATTTATTTAATGTTAGGGCCCATATTTATAGTACCTTTCTTGAGGCGTACTGCCCCTCTCCAAATAATGGAAACTTGCAGAACACCCTATATGGTACGGACATCAAAAAAGAGAGTCACAGGAAAAATGTGAAAGTATTTAATCAGCGTTGCATGTATAATTTTTCCCATGTTAAAGTGTATGTTACTATGAAAATATGCGATTTTCTTTCCTTCTCCTTCCGCTTGGGCCACGAGTATAACAAACAAGCTAACTTGTAATAAAACAGTTGTATCCCCTATCCCCTTTCTGCACATAACTAAGCGACCATTTGAGAATCATTACAAAGCAAACATTTTGATCGCGTCAGTGGAAAGAGGATAGAACAATAGCGTTTTAAATGAGAAGTGTAATATATAAGGGATGCCTGTGAAAAGATTAGAGAAACGTGAGACGTAAGAAATGCATTATAGCCTCTCTGTAGTTTCCGTGCATAAAGCTGCTATCAGTCACATGCCAACCTCTGTGCAGGTAGCTGTATATGGTGGTAACATGACGGTGCGCTTGCACGCTCTTGAACGCTGTCGGCAGCCTTCTCAACTTTCTTTAGACATAACTCATATTGACGTGTATTCTGCAAGGGTGCACAGCTTGCCAGCATTAAAGAGGACCGGAACGTAATGGCTTCCAAGTGAGCTGAACGCCTGCTCATAATGATGCGCCATGTCGGCACTCTACCTCACCTTTAAAAAACCCCTCGTTTGCTACGGTGGCATCCATTCCAGTTATTGCACATGGACGAAGTGCATAGGCAATACCTCGTTTGTAGTTTAATGCTATACTTCTACAGGCATTAACACGAATGTTTAAGAACTTAACGACTTCTGAATAATTCTACGTAGTAGGAAAGGAAATATTGCATTCCAACCGTACGTTTGGTATGAAGATTTCACAGGAAATGCATGTTTTAAGACCCCTGAATAAAACAATTGTTTTAGAAAAAAAGTCCGCGTGCGTGTGTCTGTAAACAGCATAACTCAAAAGCGAAATGTCGACAAAAATATTTTCAAGAAAATCCCACCACACCAAACTACCCTTTACATAGAAAAACTTTTGAAAATTTTGATTTTCTCAAAACTGATTTACACGATTTCAATTCAAACATTATATATTTAAGATATTTACCTAAAAAATAAAATCCACATCTTGAATTTTTTGGGAAATATCCGCAAAGTCTTATTCGGAAGGAATTCAGTATAATTTTGTATAACATGTAAACCATAAAAGATAGGCTAGAAAGCACATCACAGAAATGTGAATCTCTTTAAAACACATAGTTTATTCAATTTTTTAATTTACTTATAACATTTTTACTTTCTGTACTACGTATAGTAAGTAGGGGAAGTATTGTATTCCACACAAAAATTCGATAGCGAGATTTCACCGGAAATACATGTTTTGAGACCCCCTGAACCCAAAAAAAGCATTTTTGGAAACATGTCTGTGTGTGTGTCTGTGTGTGTCTGAGAACAGCATAACTCGGAAACAAACAGTCGGATAAACACCAAACTTGGTATTTAGGTTCAGTATCTTCCAGAGATGCGAGACGAAGGTTTTCCAGCAAATCCCCCCACCCCAGATTACTCTTTACATGGAACATTTTTCGAAAATTTTAATTTTCTCAATAATGGATCTAACGATTTTGATTAAAATATCATATGTTTATGATATTTTCATGTTAAATGAAATGTATGTCTCGAATTTTCTGGGAATATCTCCTAAAGTGTTCTTCATTGTGAACGACTTTTGCATAACTGGAAAACGATAAGAGATAGACAAAATTTTACTACACAAACAATGTAGATCGCGTTAAAATACACAATTTATGTCATTTACATTTTTTTTTGTTGAGTGAACCATTTTCGAGGTATTGCTTGGTATTCCCTTATATTTTCCAATACGTTTTCTCAAATGGGAATTCGTTATTCATTTTTTTGTGTCCTGGACATACAAAGAGAATGGAATGCGCCACATAGCAACCAGCTCTTAAAACATTTGACTATCGCTTAAAGCTTACCATATTCCCCTTGCACCTACAAGAAAATTAGCAATAAGATTAACATCTCGATTAACATGAAGCATATGGAGAATAAGCTTTTGTAAAAATAGTTTGTACAAGAGTAGAGAAAGTCATGTGAGTGTAACACATCAGATTTTTAAAGTACTGCCATCCTTCAGTTGTTTCTCGCGATGTCATTGATAAAGTATAAAAGTTCAAGGTCAGTAATGCGAACAGATTTTGAATTATTATGGTTACTCCCTTTGTACCTCTAACGAAATATGTTGTGTTTTTACGGCACACGACATTTGAAATTCGCGTTAGGTTTGCTATTGCTATAGTTTGCTATCTATTCGTGTGGGGCATGTATGTTTGTTATATTTTTCGCCGAACGTGGCGCCACTATCAGTTTTTTTAGTTTCATCAAGGTTACTATGAGGAAGCTTGTTAGTTGGTTTTAGAGCTCTTCAACGTAGGCGTCCAGATTTTGGGGTAAGTTCTCGAATGGCGTAAATGCTTTTGTAAATAGCTTTTGGGCAAGTTTAGGCTTTGCTTGTTGCAAATGCCCTATATTAATTACATATATCTCAAATATAAGTATATACTGAGTATGCAGAGTCTCAGACGGGAATTAAAGCACTTTTGGAATTTTAATTTGGCAATGTCAGAGTTTATTCACGTTGTTAAAGTTTAGTGTGTATTTAAACTGTTATATTTTGATTATTTTATTGTTATAAAATTGTCAATGTTTATAGTTTATTTAAACTGTTACACTTTCGTGGCATTTGTTTTTTAGTGGGCGATTATCCACTTTTATCTAAATTATATTCGTGTTTTTAAATTGTTAAGAGCTTAGGTAGCTAGTTATATTCTTGGGGGGGGTTATTTAGTGTTACTTCCGTCCAGATACAGCCCTGTCCAAATTTGTAGCTTCGCTGGGTTGTTCTTTAAAGTGTTGACTTTTAGTTCTGTTTCAATTCTTGCATACATTTTATCAGAGTTACGAGCTTTCACAATGGAGACATTTATGTAAGGCTGAAGTGGCAGGGCGAGGACACGTTACGTGGACATATTGCAACTTCTTTACCTGGCCTGCGTTTCCTTCTCTGAAAGTTGTGTACGAACGTCCAAGAGAAATGTAAAGTGAACACTGATTGTATATGCTTCTCAAGATTTGAACTATACCTTAGCCTGTATATTTAACATTTACCTTCTTCAATAGTTAAATTTTGTCTTGTGCAACTCAGAGCCCAGTGTAATACAATCATTGTTATTAAAGGGTTGTCTTTATGATGACTTCGTCTTTTAGTACGTGTTTTGGGGGAAGGGCACTTCCTACCTGTAGCGGGTTCACCTTGACCTCGTTTCATAATCCGAACACTTCCACGTATGGCTCTCTCCATCGACAGAGATGCGAGTAGAAAATAAGCACTCGGAATAAAGGGGTAGTGCAGTGCTATGAAGCTATTTATACCACACTTTATGTCAAATAACTTGAAGTACGTAGAAGACTAAGCTTTTACAAGAATAATTATGAAAAATATATAAACACAAACGATAGTGACTAGAAAAAAAGTCTATGCTAATATGCCACAAAACGTATTTTATTTATCATGTCAATACTTCAAGACATGGCACTATAATCGAAAAAGTTGCTTTGGAAAAAACGAATGACAAAAATGTTAAAGGGATGTAGCACCTTCTTAGAGGAAGTATTGCATTTCACTCAAATATTCGATATTGAGATTACGCCTAAAATATTTGCTTTTACCTCCCCTGAATAAAAATATAAAAATGTTTATAAAGTGTGGTATAAATAAAAAATATATTCAGATATGTACCAAGCTTAGTATTTAAGTTCAGTATTTTTCAAAGATGAGACACAAAGGTTTTCAACAACATATCTTCACCCAAAGCTACCCTTAACATAGAAAATTTATCGTTAGTTTTTATTTTCTCAAACTTGCATATATCTAAGGAGTTTTATTAAAATTAAAAATAAAATATATGTATTGATTGACATTTCTACGAATAACCTGAAAAAGTCTCGAATGTGAATGAATTTTCTATAATTTTATTTAAATGACAAATCGTAAGAGATAGGCAAAATGTATAGATCACCTTATATATTTTTCTGGCATTTTGTAGTGCTACTATTGATTTAAATTCTACAGTATTTTCATTTTATAAGTAGAAAAGCATTATCTTTCCTCTCGATGTCAAGCCAGTGTTTCAAAGTTAGCGTATAGCGATCTGGGTTTAAAGGTTTGGCCATCCCTTCAACCTATTGCACTCCATTGTACCTACAACGAAATGTATAATGAAACTATTTTTGCAAATATTTATCTCCACTAACATAAAATAGATAGAAAAGCTCTGATGTGTTACATTCACATAACTTTTTCTACCCTCTGTTCCTTATTATGTCAACTATTACTACTAAAGCTTATTTTTCTGTCCACTACATTTTAATTCAAATGGACCTTTGCATAAACACATTACACATTTCGTTACTGATACAAAGGGAACTGCGACAGTCAAATGTTGAAGAACTGGACGCTATATGTTGGCCTTAAAATTACGTACCGTTTCCATGCAATAGCAAGAAACAAATTAATGTTGGCAGGATCTAACAGAATGATAAAAAAATCTGATGTGTTACACTCACACGACTTTCTCTACTCTTGTACAAACTATTTTTACAAACGCTTATTCTCCATATGCTTCATCTTAATCGAGATATCAGATGTTAATCTTATTGATAATTTTCTTGTAGATGCAAGGGGAATATGGTAGGTTTTAAGCGATGGTCAAATATTTTAAGAGCTGGTTGCTATGTTAAGCATTCCATTCTCTTTGCATTACCAGGACAAAAAATGAATAACGAATAACCATTTGAGAAAAAGTATAAGTATTGGGAAAATTTAAGGGAATAACAAGCAATATCTCGAAAATGGTTCACTCAAAAAAAATGTATACGACATAAATTGTGTATTTTAACGCAATCAACATTTTTGGTGTAGTAAAATTTTGTCTATCTCTTATGGTTTACCAGTTATACAAAAGTCGTTCACAATGAAGAATACTTTTGGAGACATTCCCAGAAAATTCAAGATATACATTTTATTTGTCATGAACATATCTTAAACATAAGATATTTTAATCAAAATCGTTAGTCACTTTTGAGAAAATTAAAATTTTCGAGCAATTTTCCATGTAAAGGGTAATCTGGGGTGGGGGGATTTTCTTGAAAACCTTAGTGTCGCATCTCTGGAAGATACTGAACCTAAATACTAAGTTTGTGTTTATCCGACTGTTCGTTTCTCAGTTATGCTGTTCAAACACACACACGGACATGTTTCCAAAAATGCTTTTTTTGGATTCAGGGGGTGTCAAAGCATGTATTTCCGGTGTAATTTCGGTATCGAATTTTGGATGGAATACAATACTTCCCCTAGTTACTATACGTAGTAGAGAAAGTAAAAATGGAGAATTCGAACATTTAATAACGGGTATCTCAAAAATGGTTTACGCCACAAGAAAACTTATTTGAAGTAAATTGTGTATTTTAAAGAGATCTACACTTTTGTGTGTTCGTTTACATCTATCGCTTAAGGTTTACCAGTTATACGAGATTATGCAAAATTTCTTCCAAATGAAGTGGATTTTAGAGGTTATTCCTAAACAATTCAAGATATACATTTTAATTTTAATTTAAATATAGTTTATATGTGATATTTAATCAAAATAGTTGGATCCATTTTTTGAAAATAAACTTTTTTAAAGATATTCCATGTAAAATGTGGTATGGGATTGGGGGATTTTCTTAAAAATCTTCCGTGTCGTATCTTTGGAAATCACTGAACCTGAATACCAAGTTTCTTGTTTATATATATACACACACACACACACAAAGTGGAAAAACTTTCATTATCTAGGTGAAATTCTTCATATATAAAGTACTATAGAATTTTGGAATTTTATTTCTTAATCTGTTTTACCTTTTATATGGCTTTTCTAAAGCAGAGGAAGTTGTGTATTTTATTCAGAAAACTCGATTTAGGGATTTCAGTCGACCTTGTTTTAAGGTTCGCTGAATAAACAAATTGAAAAATCTAATGTGTTACACTCACATGAATTTCTCTACTCTTGTACAAACTATTTTTATAAACGCCTATTCTCCATATGCTTCATGTTAATCGAGATATCGAGATATCGAGAAGTTAATCTTATTGCTAATTTTCTTGTAGGTGCAAGGGGAATATGGTAGGCTTTAAGCGATATTCAAATGTTTTAAGAGCTGGTTGCTATGTGGAGTATTCCATTCTCTTTGCATTACCAGGACAAAAAAATTGAATAACGAATTTGAGAAAAAGTGTAAGTATTGGAAAATTTAAGGGAATAACAAGCAATATCTCGAAAATGGTTCACTCAACAAATATATATATATATATATATATATATATATAATACATAAATTGTGTGTTTTTAACGCGATCTACATGTTTTGTTTAGTAAAAATTTGTCTATCTCTTATGGTTTACCAGTTATGCAAAAGTCGTTCACAATGAAGAATACTTTTGGAGACATTCCCAGAAAATTCGAGATATACGTTTCATTGTTCATGAAAATATCTTAAACATATGATATTTTAATCAAAGTCGTTACAAGAAGTTTTGAGAAAATTAAAATTTTCGAAAAATGTTCCATGTAAAGGGTAATCTGGGGTGGGAGGATTTTCTTGAAAACCTTCGAGTCGCATCTCTGAAAGATACTGAACCTAAATATCAAGTTTGTTGTTTATCCGACTGTTCGTTTCTGAGTTATGCTGTTCACACGCACATGTTTCCAAAAATGCTTTTTTTTTGTATTCAAGGAGTCTCAAAACATGTATTTCCGGAAATCTCGGTATCGAATTTTTGGGTGGAATGCAATACTTCCCCTACTTACTATACGCAGTAGAGAAAGTAAAAATGTGCTCATGCAGGTTTATGCAGTGTTCCCAAATCGCGTCCACTTTAGACAACTCAAATAACATCAGGGATGGTAAATTATCCCTACTGTTTTATCATTATATTAGTAGCACTACTTCCTTCTGTTTATTTTAATTAAAAGCTTGCTGACATTATTAGCAGCCACCACGTACGAGGCAAGTGTATTTGGTGTACTAACGTTTAGCTGTAATTGTACATCCATATACTCTTCGTGTATTATTAATTGTATAATGTTGCTATAATGTTTATAATGTGAATAGTGTTGTAATATGTAATGCATTAGGTTATAAAAATTAAAAATAATTATTTCAGCTGCTATCCGGGAGTATCCATGTGTAAAAGGTAGGGACCATGCCCGCTGCCCTGTCGTGCCTCCTGGTCCGGCCTTCCTCTGTCTCCTCTTATCTTACCCCTTTCTTCCGGGGCACCCCGTCGGGAGCTTAGATATAAAAGATAATAATAATAATAATAATAATAATAATAATAATAATAATAATAATTAATAATAATAATTACTATTATGTCCCTTCCGTCATGAATCTGATGATTACCTATCAGGCGTCGCTTTGATCTACACATTCGCAACTGTGTTTTGTTTAAGAGTGGATAGAGTCGCGAGTTTCTAACTAAGAAGTTCCGTATCCGAATCCCGCTCTCATCTGTAGAGTTTTATATCTGTAATGCATACTGTACTTAATTTAAAAAATCTGATGTTACACTCGCATGACTTTCTCTACAAACTATTTTTACAAGCTCTTATTCTCCATCTATTTCATATTAATCGAGATAAACATTCGCAGAAACGATCTTTTGACATGCAAAGAGAATTGCATTTTACACATAGCGACCAGTTCTAAAAATATTTGACTATCGCTTAAAGCCTACTATGTTCCTCTTGTTTGTATTTGCAAAGGCAATATAAGCACAGACTTAATAGCTGGTTGCTAGGTGCAGCACCATTCTCTTTGCCACAGATTAATACTCTTTGCATATCCAAGACAAAAAATGAATAACGAATTCCCATTTGAGAAAATAAGTATTGAAAAATTTAAGGGAATAACAAGCAATATCTCGAAAATGGTTCACTCAATAACAAAAATGTATATGACACAAATTGTGTATTTTAACGCATTATACATTTTTTGTGTAGTAAAATTTTGTCTATCTCTTAAGGTTTACCAGTTATACAAAAGTCGTTCACAATGAAGAATACTTTTGGAGACATTATTAGAAAATTCAAGATATACATTTTATTTGTCATGAAAATATCTTAAACATATGATATTTTAATCAAAATCGTTAGAGCCATTTTTGAGAAAATTAAAATTTTCAGAAAATGTTCCATGTAAAGGGTAATCTGGGGGAATTTCTTGAAAACCTTCGTGTCTCATCTCTGGAAGATACTGAAACTAAATACCAAGTTTGGTGTTTATTCGACTGTTCGTTTCTGAGTTATGGTGTTCACAGACACACACACACACACACACACACACGGACAAGTTTCCAAAAATGCTTTTTTTGGATTCAGAGGGTCCCAAAACATATATTTCCGGTGAAATCTCGGTATCGAATTTTTGGGTGGAATACAATACTTCCCCTACTTACTATACGTATTAGAGAAAGTAAAAACACACAAACACACACACACAACACACACACACACACATACACACATATCACTACAAGTTAAAAGGCCCAAATCGTAACTGATTAAAATTTGTACACATCTGAAGACCGTAACGTTACCGGCGCGCCGGGCACAATTACGAGATGGAAGTGGACTTGGAGTCGAGAACACCTTACACATCTGTGTTGGTCTGGGAAGAACGAATGTTTACACGAAAAAGTTAAGGATTAAAATTCCGTAGTAATTACACTTCTTTTTAAAGGTGCAACGCAAAGATCTTCACAAGCTTTACTCCATCAAACGGCTTAATAAAAGGTTGTCATTATTAGTTTTTTCAGAAATATTTCTAATAATTTTCATTACAATTTTTTAAGTTGAGATTTTTCTGTTAAGAATAAAATCCATATTTTGAATTTTACTAAATAATATTATTCTGAACTTTATTTAACTTCAGCATTAAAATCTAAGAAAACTCTTGTCGAAAGAACTATGGAAGTCATTAGAGTATACAATTTATGTCATATAAGCTTTTTATGTTATTAAACATTTCCGAAATATTATACATTTAAATTTTTTCAGGTAGAGTACACCATTTAAAATGAGAAGTTATTTTTTTCTGCTGAGGGTTTTAAAGGGATTTTAATGTAAACTGCTTACTCATGACCAGGTTAAGGATCCGGGACAACTTAAGAGTGAATGAAGTATATCGAGCAGGGTGGCGCAATAGGATGTTGTTTACCTGTAAGGCCGTGTATAATCCTCTTCGCGACTAGAGGCACAATACACTTCTGTCTGTATTTTAATGTATGCATCTTACTTCATTTTCCACCATTACTAGACTGTAATATTTACAGTAGCAAACAAGACAGCGCATTGGCGTCTTTGTTTATATTGACAGTACTGTGTTTACGGAACTCCTATAATAAGGTTGCACATATATTGGTTGCTAATTTCTCCCAGATCCTTGGCCTACTCAGGACAGAAAAGAATCTAAAGACGATCGAGCCTTAGAACCAGATTTGATGTAAACAAAACATTTTATATACCTCCGCGTTAGCCTCGTGTTCTTGACAGATGTGAGAAACAAGCTCACGTAAATGCTGGGTGTACTCGTGTAACATGTTTATAGTGAAACAGAACAATGTACTATTCATGTAATAATTATAATAGTATAATAATAAACACCGAAATAAAAGCTGAGGTTGAAATTTAATACTCGATAATTAAAATCAAACTCCCGTTAATCTGTAGCTGCATTACTATCGGGAAGCGGTGTAAAATCTGGTTCCATCACACGATATCCACTCCGTCAATAATTATATTCACTCTACAAACCTGCATCCAATTTCTAGCAATAATTTTTGAAAGGTGGATCGCTTAATAGAATGCAAGAGCTGTCCCAGAAGTCCTGACCTAACAAAGAAAACAAAAATTTTGGGGAAGAAACATCTTTATTTCTCTACATAATCTCCTTTCAGCTCCATACACTTTTCCCAGCGTTGTTCAATAGCTTCGATACCCTGTTTATAGTGAGAACCGTCGGGTTCTGCAAAATAGCCATCTACTGCAAACTCCACCTCTTCATTGTTGGCAAATCTTGTACCACCAAGCCACTTCTTCAACTTTGGAAGCAGAAAATGATCAGAGAAGGCTAAGTTCGGCGAATAGGATGCATGGAGAAGCAATTCGACTTTAGCTCCTAGATTTTGACCATGGCGATAATGGATGTGTGAACTGGTGCATTGTCTTGATGAAACAGAACCTTCTTTTTCGGTAAATGTGGCCGTTTTTGCTTGATTTCATCATTCAAACGCTACAATAAGTTTACATAATCCTCATCATCGATTGTTTTTACTTTCTGAAGATAATCAATGAAAATTATCCCACGCACATCCCAAAAAATTGACGCCATAACCTGGCCTGCAGATGGAATTGTCTTCGCCTTCTTTAGAGCCGATTATCCACTTTTAATCCTCTGTTTTTACTGTTCCTTCGTCTCAAGTGTGAAGTGATGGACCCATGTTTCATCCATGGTTATGAATCGACGCAAAACTCGGCTTTATTGCAGACATCGCCAAACACTCGACTGAAACATCTTCACAATGCTATTCTTGTTCCATTGTGAGTAAACGCGGCACCCATCTTGCAAACAGCTTTCTTATGTCTAAATTTTCAGTTAGTGTGCGATGTACAGCACTTTTTGAAATGCTTACGAAGTCTGCTAGCTCGCGCACTTTCAGTCGACGGTCATCCAATACCATTTTGTGGATTTTATTCACCATTCTGGCGTGATCACCTCATTTAATCGACCACTGCTATGTTCGTCTTGGCAACTTGTACGGCCTCGCTTAAACTCTGTCACCCAATACGAGGTACGTCCAGAAAGTAAGTTCCGTTTGGTAATAAAATTAAATTGTGTACAGATACAGAAAAATTATTTATTGCACAAAATTCTACAACTCTTAAACTACTTTTCCACGTAACTGCCGAAATTTTACAGGCATTTGTCATAGCGTGGCACAAGTTTTTGTATACCTTCTTCATAGAAGTTTGCCGCCTGTGTCTTCAACCAGTTGGAAACATTTTCTTTCAGCTCTTCGTCATTGTTGAAGTGTTGACCGTCAAGGAAAGACGAGATGTAAGAACAGATGAAATTCGCTAGGAGCGAGGTCAGGGCTGTACGGAGGATGGTCAAACACGTCCCAGCCAAATCCCTGTAGGAGGTTTTGCGTCACACTTGCAGTGTGTGGTCGTGCGTTGTCGTGAAGAAAATCAACACCTTTTGACAGCAATCCTCGGCGCTTATTCTGTATTGCGCGGCGCAATTTCCTAAGTGTCTCACAATAAACATCTGCTTTGATTGTTTGACCACGCGGTAAGAAATCGATGAGTAAGATGCCTTTCCAGTCCCAGAACACTGTGCACATCATTTTTCGAGGTGTATAAGATTTGTTTCGGCTTAACCTTTGCTGGGGATGAAGTGTGCCTCCATTCCATTGATTGCCGCTTACTTTCAGGGGTGTCGTAAGAAACCCAAGTTTCATCTCCTGTGACTACCTGTCAGAAATTCTTCGCCGCCTTCATCATAACGGGTCAAAAACTGAAGTGCACTACCCATCCGGTTTGTTTTTTGTTGCTCAGTAAGAATCTTTGGTACCCAACGAGAGCAAAGTTTACGAAATTTCAGTTTTTCGGTAACAATTTCATGAATTAGTGATCGTGAGATTTGGGGAAATTCCATAGCGAGAGCACTAATTGTAAACTTGCGGTTTTCCTGGATCTTGTCATCAATCGCGTGAACCAGTTCTTCTGTAACCAAAGATGGACGCCCACTTCGTTCTTCATCGTGCACTTCACTACGTCCTTCATTGAACTGTCGGACCCATCTTCTCGCCATTGAATCACTCATCGCATTTTGTCCGTAAACTTCGCAAATTTGCCGATAAATTTCAATTGGTTTCACTTTCCTAGCATTCAGAAAACAAATCACAGATCTGATTTCACAAGCGGCGGGATTTTCAATCAACACCGACATAGTAAACAAGCACAACAAAGCGTACGTGGCTGACAGCGATCTCAAAATGGCGCACGTTTCTTCTCCTTGATACAGAGCGTCTACCGCGCATGTGCGAAACTGCGATCACAGCGCTGCAGCGGAGAGAAATTGAAACGGAACTTACTTTCTGGACGTTTACTGTTGTAAACAAAGAGCAAATCCCAGAGTAGAATTTAGCTCTGCTTTAATATTAGTTGGATAGACCTTTCAAATAAAAGTATTGTATCACATAACAATGGCCAGTTTTATCCATGTTTATAAATTCGCCGAGAGTTAACTATTAATGACTGCCAAACTTCAAACCTAAGCTTTATAAGGGTGGCACTTTGTGCCATGGTGGTTAGTTTGAAACAACAACCGGTGTGTGTGTGTGTGTGTGTGTGTGTGTGTGTGTGTGTGTGTGTGTGGTACTTTTGGGATTGCTCTCGTATCTTAAGAGCATTTTTGATAGAATTTAAGACTTTCTAACGCTGACGGTGCGTTACTAAAGAAAAACTCCTGCATTTTCCTACGAATAAGACTTTTGGTATTCATCTGCTTTTTCTGATTTTGGCTTAGGACTATTTCTTTTCTTCCTTGTTGTTCGCAATGTTCTTTACGCACTTTAGCAACATTCCACTCGAAACATCGGTAAAATCTTCAGTTAATTTAACAATGTGATTCACAACGACAATGGATTCTCCCGCATTAGTTTGTTAAAAAAAACTCAGCACATTTCAATACACTTAAAATTCTTCACTGTTTCACTTTTAATGCCAGTCATCACGTAGCAGCACTTGTAGATGCCACGTTTATGGTTCTACTGACTGCTAATCGTTGTACGAATGCAGAAGTGGGGCGAGTGACAGCACGCCGAATTATATGAAAGCTACAACCATCTTTAGATTTACTATTCACATTGTTTCTATTTCACATTAATCCAAAGTTTCGAGCTATGTTTGATTAACACACGTCTTGAAAACCTACAGATAATCGATCACATTAATGAAAGTACTATATTATTAGGTTATGCTTTGGTTTCCCGCGTATCCCGTTGTAGTTAATGACGTCGTGTGTTTATATCAAGTTTGGTTCTAGGAGTAGAGCCTCCATTTCATAACGTTCATACTGTCTAAGTAAAATTATTGCCGGACATACTTTCCGTATTTGTGGTAAACTGGATACGAGAGGTAGCTTTTTATTTAAAGAGTATAGGGGTTCATGTGAGTTGGCAATGTATAGAGAGATTCAGTGTTTCTTACACCAGAGAGTTTTATATATTTAATATCAATGAAAATGCACACATCAACATTTAAAACAAATCGATTTGGAATGTAACCTACAAAAATCTGATGTGTTACACTCACATGACTTTCTCTACTCTTGTACAATCTAATTTTACAAACGCTTATTCTCTATGTGCTTCATGTTAATCGAGATATCGAGATGTCAATCTTATTGGTAATATTCATGTAGATGCAAGGGGAATATGGTAGCTTTTAAGCGATAGTCAAATATTTTAACGCTGGTTGCTATGTGGCGCATTCCATTCTCTTTGCATGTCCAGGACATAAAAAAAATGAATAACGAATTTGAGAAAAAGTATAAGTATTGGAAAATTTAAGGGAATAACAAGCAATATCTCGAAAACGGTTCACTCAACAAAACAAATATATATGATATAAATTGTGTATTGTAACGCGTTCTACATTTTTTGTGTAGTAAAATTTTGTCTATCTCTTATGGTTTACAGTTATGCAAAAATTGTTCTCAATGAAGAATACTTTTGGAGACATTCCCAGAAAATTCGAGATATACATTTCATTCTCATGAGAATATCTTAAACATATATTTTCATCAAAATCGTTAGAGCCATTTTTGAGAAAATTAAAATTTTCGAAAAATGTTCCATGTAAAGGGTAGTCTGGGGTGGGGGGATTTTCTTGAAAACCTTCGTGTCGCATCTCTGGAAGATACTGAACCAAAATACCAAGTTTGGTGTTTATCCGACTGTTCGTTTCTGAGTTATGCTGTTCACAGACACACTCACACACACAGACACACACACGGACATGTTTCCAAAAATGCTTTTTTTTGATTCAGGAGGTCTCAAAACATGTATTTCCGGTGAAATCTCGGTATCGAATTTTTGGGTCGAATACAATACTTCCCCTACTTACTATACGTAGTAGAGAAAGTAAAAATGTAATACTATAAATGGATGTATAAAAGATATTTGGGAAAAATACGAATAAAGAAATTCAAGTAAGACCACATAACATCGCTTCAAAACGTTTCTAATGTATGGAGGCGAGACATGGGTGATAAGAACAAGTGATAAAAGAACGTATTGAAGGAGCTAAAATGAGATGGATATTAGGGATGAGCCTTAGAGATTAAAGAAATAGTCAGGAAATTAGAGAAGAACTGAAGATAGAAAAGGGTATGGTAGAAGTAACACATTACGAGTAGAGATGGCATCAGCACGTATGTATATACAAAGTGGACCATTTATGTTGAGACTGTACAATATCCAACAAACTAAGTGTTGTAGAAAGAAATGTCTTGAGTAAAAGTTGCTTGATATTATGGAGGGGAGTAAATGCCATTAGCTCTGTTTTTGCTTGGAGGTCATTTTAGGATCAATTTAGTTATTTGTAAATGGGAACCTCCGTTTTTAATGTTTTCTCGCTCCCCCCAAAAACATTTGTATACTTTGCAATAATTTGTTCTTACACCAATGCAAATAACGACAATTCTGAACGTCTGTGTCCGAAGAGAGCAATGGTTGGTCATTTGAGGGTAAAATTATGTTTCGTAATTGGGAAGCAACATTTTTTATTTTGTTTCTTTGTTTCTTATCACAAAATAAACAGATTTCTATAAACCATTTTCTAATGAGAAAACAAAATACAAAATAAATTTTTTTTTCTAAAACGCTCAGCTTTGGAGATATTGTACAGTCTCGACTTAAATGGTTCACCCAGTAGAAAGTTCTCTAATTGTCTACCGTTGTAAGCGTATTTTTATTGTCCAATAGGAAGACGGGATATACGGCAGTCCGGAAAGAGCTGAAAACAGCAGTATCTGAACACTTTGGCTTAGGAACAGGAAATAAACCCAATCCTTGCATTGACAGAAGAAGAAATGCAAATTTACTTAGGAACGCACATTATTAAACTGTTACGTTTATATATGTTTTCTTTACATTATGTAATGATATAAAGAAAACTTCCGAAAGACTTAATAGTTTTGTGACTTTATCTGCTGATGTCACATTTTACTTCCAATCAGAATGTTTGAAAACTACCGCTAGGTGATAAACAGGGAGTAGAACGAACAGACATGCCAAATAAACCTGTTAGTACAGGTTTAATCACTTTAAGCCTTAATGTACACAGATTCGGTGTCAAGCGCTTCTCTGCTAACGAATGACAGAAGTGTTTTCGGTAGCATCCCCCCTAAATCCACAATATGGCTAGTTTTCTGATTTCAGCTAACAGATCGGCTTAATGAGATAATCCTGTCAACATTTTCAATCAAAGGAGCTTAAGATACTATTCAATGTTCGTTACAAAATCATGTGCAACTGGTTCAACTGTGCACCTTTCTATAATTCTTATATGTGATTTTTTACTCTTTGAAAGATAAACATTTACTTAATTTTTCATCTTGTCCGAATTCTAATTAACTGCAGAATCATGGCAGATAATCATGGGGTGATATTGAGGGGAGATCTATACCACTAATATTAAACCTCCTAAATTCATAATCCATCATCCCATGAACCCAATTTGAACAATTACAAGAATTATATTTCTATTAATTTTAACAATTGGTCTATTCCGCGAATGAAACCAACAATTCCCTGAATGCTATATCAGTCTAATATTTTACAAGATGTAGATATTTGCCTTCAAAGTTCACTAATCTATTTGATCATATACGTTTGCTTACTAAGGATAGAAGTGTTTGTCCATTATACCAATTTATTAATTAACATTTATCAGGAATTACTTAGCACCTATAGGTTGCAGATAATGGAACTAAAATAGAAATTTTTTCAAAAATATGTGGAACGATTAAAACAACTTTAAAAAATCTGATGTGTTACACTCACATGACTTTCTCTACTCTTGTACAAACTATTTTTCCAAGCACTTATTCTCCATATGCTTCATGTTAATCGAGATGTTAATCTTATTGCTAATTTTCTTGTAGATGCAAGGGGAATATGGTAGGCTTTAACCGATAGTCAAATCTTTTACGAGCTGGTTGCTATGTGGCGCATTACATTCTCTTTGCATGTCCAGGACATAAAAAATCTGATGTGTTACACTCACATGACTTCCTCTACTCTTGTACAAACTATTTTTACAAACTCTTATTCTCCATCTATTTCATGTTAATCGATATAAACATTTGCAGAAACGATCTTTTGACATACAGAGAGAATTACATTTTAAACATGGTCACTAGTTCTAAAAATATTTGACTATGGCTTAAGGCCTACTAAGTTCTCCTTGTTTTGTATTTGCAAGGGCAATATAGAAATACAGTAGCCTTTAAGCATCGACATATATCTTAATAGCTGGTTGCTAGGTGCAGCACCATTCTCTTTGACACAGATTAATACTCTTTGTATATCCAACACAAAAAATGAATAACGAATTCCCATTTGAGAAAATAAGTATTTAAAAATTCAAGGGAATAACAAGCAATATCTCGAAAATGGTTCACTCAACAAAAAAAATCCATATGACTAAATTGTGTCTTTTAACACGATCTACATTTTTGGTGTAGTAAAATTTTGTCTATTTCTTAGGGTTTACCAGTTATGCAAAAGTCGTTCACAATGAAGAATACTTTTGGAGACATTCCCAGAAAATTCGAGACATGAATTTAATTTGTCATAAAATATCTTAAACATATATATTTTAATCAAAATCGTTAGAGCCATTTTTGAGAAAATTAAAATTTTCGAAAAATGTTCCATGTAAAGGGTAATCTGGGGTAGTGGAATTTTCTTGAAAACTTTCGTGTCGCATCTCTGGAAGATACTGAACCTAAATACCAAGTTGGTGTTATCCGACTGTTCGTTTCTGAGTTATGCTGTTCACAACACACACACGGACATGTTTCCAAAAATGCTTTTTTTTTGACCCAGGGGGTCTAAAACATATATTTCCGGTGAAATCTCGGTATCTAATTTTTGTGTGGAATACAATACTTCCCATACTTACTGTACGTAGTAGAGAAAGTAAAGATAAAGTGAGAAAAGATACGATGATGAAGTTTTATAAAACCATGGCAATTCCAATTGCGCTATATAGTAGTGAAACCTGGACAATGATAAATAGAGATAAAAGCAGAATACAGGCAGCGGAAATGAGATTTTTAAGCACAGTATTAGGAACTACTAGAAGAGATAGAAAGAAGTATGACGATATAAGAAAACAATTAAGGACCTTTAACCTAAATGAAGAAATAGAGCAGAACAGACAAAAGTGGCTAGAACACGTGGAGAAAATGCATGAGGAACGCTACCCAGGGAAAATACTCTGTTACTTACCTAAAGGAAAACGAAATGTCGAAAGACCCAGGAAACGATTGATAAATCAATAAATTAAACATTTGGAGCACGCAACAAGCCTTGGAAAGGTTTAATCCTTAGTGGAGAAGAAGAAGGTTGCTTTTATCTTAAAATTTAATTTAACTATCTTTAATGGTTTCTGTGAAAACGGGTAATTTATACCACAAAATCTCACTGAAAGAAAAAGCTGTTCAAGGCTAAAATGAGAAAAGAAAATCCTCGCGTATACAGGGTGGAGGTGACTTATTACATTCTTTGTAATATCTGCTTCATTGAGGTAATGCAAAAAAAAAAAAAAAAAAACGTATAATAGCATTTTGTCCCGTGATCAGCCGTTTTAGAAAACAGTTGTTGTTCCAAATTAAATGATTTATTCCACAAGAATGTATCAAGATGATAATTTTTTACTTGTAAGATGGGTAGCGTGACATACCTATAACTTAGTTTTGTAGTAATTGTGTGACATCATCAAGGGATTTTAAATAATTTATCATTTTCTGAACACCGTTTTGCAGATGTAATGTGGTTGGAGACATAGGTAACGTTGCTAACTCAAGGTAAGCCAGTTAAGAATCGGACGTAAACCAAAACAGCATGCCTGAACTGAGAGATGGGGAACTAGCGGTTTTATTTCTCACCTTAATCGAAACACGACTAAAGGGTGGTGTAATATTTTGGCGAAATGGGAAGTACAACTTGGTAGCTATTGACTCATACTAACAATATGGAAGTATTGTCTCATCGTTCAGTAAGCGTTTCGCGGTCGCTGATTGAAAAGCACACCATGTTAATGTTAGCTCCACTAGAAGTTGAGCAATTATTACAGTAACATCGTTCAACGCATTGAAATTCACAGGTTTAGTGATAAAAGAATCCGAGGGGTGTTGAATACGCACACCCCAAAGTTTATAATGCGTTTTCATCTGCCATCTTGTAAACACCAAGGAGCGTACAACCAGCACACGAAGGAGGGCAAGTATGAAATACCGTCGCCGCAGAGGGAGGAATTTTAAATATTGAGATGAATGCAACCCAGCAATTAGTAGTCGGGGAATGGCACGCTTGGTCGGCGCTTAAAGGACAGTTATTGTGATCATATTACATCTAACGGGTACAGTGTCTCACAGCAGCGGATTACTCGACTAGGCTTTCGTCAATTGGTTCCTGGAGCAAAGTGCAGATATTCCACAATTAATTATAGCAATAGACGAAGCTACGTTTACAAAAATGACTTTAATTTTCATAACGCCATACATGGGCGGAAGAAAACCCTCACAGCACCAGGGAGCATCTTTTTCAACAGTGATTTGCTGTTAACGTATGAGCAGGAATACACGGAATGTTTATTTACATCCATGAACCACGCGCCAGCGAAAGTGAAACCTGTTTACACGCTGAGCTACTTCTGATTTTGAGAGGGAGAGTTTCACCCCCGCTCGCAGCTGCCGTTCGGGTACCGCCCGCTGCACAACGTTGCCAACATGTGCGTTTTATATTCTCGAAGAACCTAAAACATCTCCACAGAAAATGGCCATAGAAAAACATGAAATATACAAAATATGTTACAAATAATGAGATCTGTAAGTGGTTTAAATTAATGTAATAACTTCGCTTCCGCCCATTATTTGCAAAGAAAGAAACTATACGTCTTGAGGTGTCGTATTTAACAGTAGTAAGAATTTGTAGAGCAAAACGAAGGGCTAAAGTGCTCATTGCACCAAAATGTACAGGAGGTATGATATTGTTTCTGTGAATTGGTGCAGCATTCACAATAGAAAATGGGAGATTCAGCATCATTACTCAAAATTAATTTAAAATGTACGTGTTTTATCTTCTGTGATAAAATATAGAATACATTAAAGAGGAAATTAAAATTTATATGATTGTGCAAAAGGTTAAAAATGTCATTATTTGGCAATTTTTTCCCATTTAGTCCCCCATTAATGTATTCTAGTAAAGCAGTGCATAGTTTCCAATACTTTGGGAAAATGAGTAACCCGTGATTAAACCAGGGTCATCTTGCATAATAAACAACAAACCAGTGTTTGTAAAACGCGTCTGTTGCATAATGATTTGAAGAGGAATTAAAACTTAAAGTTAAAACCTTTTTCAGCGAGTGCTGTTATTAAATTTATAAAGTTAAGATCAACCATTTGAAGTAGTTAAACGGTACTTTCACCATAAATTTAATTTCAACCGTCAAATGGACAATATGATAAATAACTACCAGAAGAAAAACTAACCATAGGAGTGAATCACATTTATTTTTTTGGTCGACCACACTATAATACGCTAATTACATGTGACATAACTGAACTAGAATGTCATCCATTATGCTTCAGCAATTAATTATGATCTTACTCGGCTGCGTGTGTACCTCTCCTACACTTTTTAGTACCTTCAAAGCATCAGTCCACTGGGATTCATTCACCAGATAGACAATGAAATAGCTGAATTTAAAATAAAATAAATTCTGTTCATTGCAATTTTAATATAATAAACTTATTTCATTTCCTTTGCTAAAAAATCAACAAATTTGGCATGGACTCAATCGTACTGCCATTCTGTTACACTACTCGTATTTGTGAGTAATGCAACAGGTGGCTATGTCCTGTGAGTTTTAATTACACATAATTAACATGTTAAGATCTTTTATTGAAAACTCAAAAGTTTTGAAATTATAAGGTGGTTGACCAAAGACAATCATATGCAACTTGGCTATAATTGTAACCAAGACACTGGTAACAACATTATGAAACTCGTGTCTTAATTACTAAAATTATAGTATTGTTACATAATATACTATTTATATCACCTACCTATATTAGGTAAGAGGAAGTATTGTTTCCATATAAAAATCTAATACCGAGAAATACTCGTTTGGTGATCCCTTGCCCCAAAGCCAGATAAATATTAAACTTGGATTTAAGCTCAGCATCTTCCAAGGATGCGAACGAAGATTTTTAAGAACAACCCCCTCCCCACAAAGCTACCCTTTACATGGCAGAAGTTTTGGTTGTTTTTCATTTTATCAGAAACAGCTCTAACGATTTTGATAAAAATGGCATATTTTGAATATACTGACATGAGAAAATGTGTGAATTTTGTGTGAATGACATGATATGTTCCCTTTATTTTATTACACTTTCTCTAATTATGTGTAACAAGGGATCCTAATCGATAGGCAAAAACTGATACTTGGAAATTGTGAAACGTTTTCGAAATGTTCCATGTTGCATAGTTAAAACTTTTCTAAGCGTCACGAGAGGAAATGAAAAAAGTTTGGGATACTTGCTTCCTCCACCTTTAGTTTCTTTCCATCGCAAGAGCTTATCACGAATGAACATTTGAATGTTTTTGAATTTTGAAACTTTCTAGTTTAATTTGAAACAATAAATTTATGCCTATCATGATAATGTAACTTGATTAGAAATCACCTCTTATATGAACAGTATAATATACAGGGTGGACCATTTAAGTTGAGGCTGTACAATATCTCCAAAACTAAGACATGTCTGAAATAAAAGTTGCTTGATATTATGGGGGAAAGTAAAACTATTAGTCGTGTTTTATTTGGAGGGCGTTGTGATGGTCATTTTAGGATCAATTTAATTTAACCCTAATTGTAGGTTCCCATTTAAAAAAAATTCAATTGTCCCTAAAATCACTATCATAGCGTCCTCCAAATAAAACACGACTAATGGCATTTACTTTCCCCCATAACATCAAATAACTTTTATTCAAGACTCTTAGTTCTAGAGATATTGTACAGTCTGAACTTAAATGGTCCACTCTGTATAATGGACATATATGAATTTGTGTGAATCTATTACATCATATATTTTTGTTACAGACCCAAGTTGTGCATAAATAGCCCTGGCATGACAAATGTAACTTCTCATACAAACCACAATATTCTACGACAGAGAGAGGGGGAGGGGGAGGGGGAGAGTAAGAGGGAGCGCGCGCGCATGTGTGTTTATCGGAAAACTTTTAAGAAAAGCTCCCAAACTTCACTTAACTGGCAAATCTTTAATTATTTTTATTTTCTTAAAATTATTTTTAGTAAATTGGTTTAAGATGTCATTTGTCGAGATATTAACATGAAAAATGGAATTGATATTCGGAGTCTTCTACGAGCATCCTGTGATCTACATATACTTATTTTGGAATTTAATATAATTTTATGAGTATAGCTAGGAGAGAGACTAAGGCATACCTGAGAAAAAATTCTTAAGTTGATCAAAATATTGGTAGTATTTGTGTCATAGCATTAACATTTGGCGAGATATTTGGAGTTGTTCTTTCGAATTTTTCAGTACCTTAAGCAATCAACTCTCGAGAACAGTTTTTTGTTTCTCTTGATCTCGTGCATATAAAGAGCCTTTGGTGTGCTCTTGTATTGAAATAACTTCTGCCAATATTTATCATAATTAATAGGAAATAAAATATGGAAACACGGGCGTATGAATAAATAAATTAGTAAAAAGAAAATAAATGATAGTGAATAAGAGAGTTTTGTTCTTCTAAAACATCTTTTTTTTCTGACCTGAGAATAAAAACTTGGAGAATATTGGACAATTGGCAAGAGAGTAAAACTTACAAACTATTATCCTCTGTTTTCTTCTTTTTATGAAGAGAAAGCAGAATATATAATAACTGTTTCTCTAGACTTAGTAGTTTGAAAAGTTCCGGATATCCCAGTATAAACTTCTCATTCTTGTTTTATTGATAGGAAATTCGTCCGGCTGCGCTGACCAAAAACCCGCGTAGCTATGATGGAATATATGTTTGTAGCAATTACTTGTTGAATTTAATTAACTATATTAAATAGTTAATACTAATAGGATATAAAATTTATTATGAAAAGGACCTAATATTAACACAATGGTGAGGCATGCTCCTTAGGTGCGCCGAAAAGTTGATTTCTTCAGAAAAACGTGTGTGAAAACTGTGGAAAAAAATGTTACGGAGTGAACGCCACCCCCCAGGTATGTTACCTTTAAGAGGAAGCCGTGATAAATGGAGGGGTATAGTGCTCTACTATAATTATTGTGAACTTACGTAACATATTTTATCACCCCTATGACCAGACTAAAAGCCTTTTCTTTTTGCAAATATCCCCCGTCTCTCCGTTTCCCAATTTTTGTGCCTCTTACGTTAAAAGGCCACTAAATTAAATTGAGTTTTATTTATGGGCGCTCTTTAACTGTTATGTTTCTTAGTGTCCCATTCTATATTGTTGTGAAAGCCCGGAAAGTTTGCTTAATGCCTCTTTATCAGGCTTGAGGTTCTTTTACGTGTCATACATCTGCGGGCCACCGGCTTTACTTCCCTTCCGAAGACAGCCACGATAAGAATTTTTACGCCCGAAAAAAAACCATCGCCCTCCATCGGGATTGAACCCGCAACCCCGGGAACCAGATAAAAGGCTACTGATTTACACCGCGATCTCAACCTTGTTTTTTTCACCTTTTGATAATTTAAAGAAAATTTTCTCACATCTACCTAGCTGGCCATCCGCCATACTATTAAAGCATTTCTCCTATGGAACGTAGATATTTCATGTTAACACAGAATAATGAAAAAAAGGTCTGCGTGTGTGTCTATGAACAGCATAACTCAAAATCGGCGAGTCCGATAAACACCAAACTTGGTATTAAAGTTCAGTATCTTCCAAAAATGTGACACGAGAATTTTCAAGAAAATCCCCTCCTCAAATTACCCTGCACATAGAGCGTCTTCTAAACTTTTTATTTTGTCAAATGGCTCTTAAGGATTTTGATTAAAATACTATGTATTTAAATATTTTTATGGCCAATAAAATGTATATCTTTAATTTTTTTTGGAGTATACAGTGAGGTCCTCCTCATTTGGAACGAATTCTGTATAACATTGTATAACGGTTAAATCACAAGGGGTAGTAAAAGGGTTATTTCTGAAAAAGCATAGATCTCTTTGAAGCACACAATTTATTTCAAATAATTTTTATTGTGGCATTAGCAATTTCCGAGATATTCCTTTTATCAGTTTTCATTTTTCAATACCTCGTCATTTTTACTTTCTCTACTACATAGGTACACAATAGATAGAGAAGGTATTGCATTACACCCAAAAATTTGATATCAAGATTTCACCGGAAGCACATGTTTTGAGGTCCTCTGAATCTAAAAGAAGCATTTTCAGAAAATGTCCATATGTCTGTGAACAGCATAACTCAAAATCGAAAATTCGGATAAATACCAAACCTGTTAATTATGTTCAGTACCCTCCAAAGAGGATTTTCAAGAAAATTCCCCAACCCAAACTACTCTTTATATGGAAGACTTTTATAAATTTTTTATTTTCTAAAAACTGGCTCTAACAATTTTCATTAAAATGGCGTATTTTAAAGATATTTACATAGAGAATAAAATGTATATCTTGAATTATCTGAGAATAGCCTGTGGAGTCCTCTTCATACGGAAGGCATTTTACATAATTTTATATAACTGATAAAAGAAGCGATACACGAAAACGTAGTATATAGATCTCTTTAAATACTCAATTCATTTCAAATAAGTTTTTTGTGGCATAAGCCATTTCTGAGATATCCTTTATTAAATGTTCGAATTTTTAATTTCATGGCCATTCCCTCAACATTCAGTTGTTTCTCGCGATTGCATGTAAACACTATAGATTCTAAGGCCAGCAAC
The DNA here is from genome assembly GCA_030765065.1 of Deroplatys truncata. Taxonomy (NCBI): domain Eukaryota; kingdom Metazoa; phylum Arthropoda; class Insecta; order Mantodea; family Mantidae; genus Deroplatys; species Deroplatys truncata. The sequence continues at coordinate 202,104,395 of CM060984.1, read as the reverse complement.
AGCGTCCAATTCTTAAACATTTGACTATCGCTGTTTCCTCTGTATCTATAACGAAATGTGTAATGTAGCTATTTCTGCAAAGGTTTATTTGGATTAAAATCATATTTATATCAGTTATTGTTTCAAACAAATGATTATGGTAGAAAGTACTGCCTTATAAAGCTTAAGTTTGAAGATGGATAAAACTGGCCATCGTTATGTGATACAATACTTTAATTTGAAAGGTCTTAGTCCAACTAATATTAAAGCTGAGCTAGATTCTACTCTGGGGGAGTCTGCTCCTTCATTTACAACAGTAAAATATTGGGTGGCAGAGTTTAAGCGAGGCCGTACGAGCTGCCAAGACGAACATCGTAGTGGTCGACCAAATGAGGTGACCACGTCAGAAATTGTGAAGAAAATTCACTAAATGGTATTGGATGACCATCGACTGAAGAGTGCGAGCTAGCAGACATCGTAGGCATTTAAAAAAGTGTTGTACATCGCATACTAACTGAAAATTTAGACATCAGAAAGCTGTGCGCAAGGTGGGAGTCGCGTTTACTCACAATGGAACAAAAGCAGCATAGTAAGGGTGTTTCAGTCGAGTTTTTGGTGATGTTTTGCTGCAATAAAGCAGAGTTTTTGCGTCGATTCATAACCATGGATGAAATATGGGTCCATCACTTCATACCTTAGCCTTAGACGAAGGAACAGTCAAAACAGTGGATTGAAGGGTAGAATCGGCTCCAAAGAAGGCGGAGACAGTTCCATCTGCAGGCAAAGTCAATGCATCAGCTTTTTGGAATGCGCGTGGGAGAGTTTTCGTTATCCTCAAAAAGGAAAAGCAATCAATGGGGAGTATTATGAAAACTTATTGCAGCGTTTGAATGATGAAATCAAGCAAAAATGGCCGCATTTAGCGAAAAAGAAGTTCTGTTTCATCAAGACAATGCCCCAGTTCACACATCCATTATTACCATTGCCAAAATCAATGAGTTAAAGTTTGAATTGCTTCCTCATGCACCCTATTCGCCAGACTTAGCCCCCTCTGATTATTTTCTGTTTCCAGAGTTGAAGAAATGGCTTGGTTGTAAAAGATTTGACAACAATGAAAAGGTGGAGTTTGCAGTTGATGGCTATATTGAGAACTCGACGGGTCTCAGTATAAACAGGGTATCGAAGCTATTGAACATTGCTGGGAAAAGTGTATCAAGCTTAAAGGAGACTATGTAGAAAAATAAAGACGTTTTCTCCCAAAATTTTTGTATTTTCTTTCTTAGATTGGGTGCTTCTGTGACATCCCTCATAAAGTAAATAGAAAAATAAGCTTTAGTAAGAATAGTTTTTTACCCACTATTAACCCTAATAGAAGGTAGAAAAAGTTGTGTGAATGCATCACATCAGATTCTTTGAAGTGCTGTTGCCATTCAGCTGCTCTCGCGATGTTATGGAAACGGCGATCGGCTTTTACACATTTGACTATCGCTTCGATTTTGAAACGGCAACTCTAGGCCGGGCCCGAGAACAGTAATTCTAGATAATTTATTAATTAACTTTTATTGATGTTAAATCGTACTATGTAAGTATCTTTTTCTCAATACTGCTTGTATATTTTAAGAAGGGTGATTTAACATTATGTATCTATCTAGGTTACCAATATTAGTAGAGTTATAAATGGTTTAATGTAAATACTTTAAGTGCTATGTTAAAATACTGTCCACGAGGGAAAGTTTTAGCTACAGGAATAGTGCTTTCGAAGGCAGAAAACCTAGTTTTATTACCTCTCTCCGGTCGCAGTGCTATTATTCCTACAGCGAGGGTGTAGAGCCTTTGTCCCATTATTTGATAATTCGCCGTGACCAAGTGAGTGAGAAGGACAATCTAACGGTACATGTAGGAAAAGCCGCGATTTATATTAAAATTGGACCAATGAAATCCCTGGAAGTTTATTCGAAATAGTTAGACGCGTCGAGTCGCGCTAAAAATGTACCAATAGGAAAGGAAGCAGCCTCAGAAGCCTGAGACTATAAATGGATATGTTTGGGGAAAATTCGAGGCAGTTTTTGTCATGTGTGGTCAGGGAGAGATGCTGCAGGATGTGTGAGATATCGCGCCAAAACAGGGAATCAAAATAGTTTTAGCAACACACTTAAGATCCGCTACTCTGAAAGCGACAATAAGAATAGTTATATTTCGTGCAATATCCACGCCATAGTTTAACAGCGGTGGACAGTATTTTACAGCGGCAATACCAGTTTTGTATACTACGAGTGTTAATTAAATAAAAAGAAACGGCAGTGTCATCTTTTCATAAACAAAGCAAGTCTATGTCTTCCTATATCACCACCCGAGATCTACGTTTTCCTTTACCGAGGATAAGTCCATGCTCCCATATAATTTAAGGAAAATTACTGCAGCTAGCCGAGGATAAATTGAAGAACCAACACGCTGAGAACTTCTGGAAGCAACGGGAGAAGCATCAAGGTAAGCTACAGCAACGGATGAGGAGGTGATCGCCGCAAACTGGCGCCATAACGTGGAGCTCGAAGGGAAGAACGACACAAACGGAGAACTAGGAAACAACGAACAGACGAAGAATCTTCAGAGGAAAGGGGCACAGCAGAACAAAATTACAACGCGAACTTCTAGTCTACCTTCGTGGGACAACAAAACGGCTGAGAACATCGCTTCTAGAACTTCACCAGGATTTGAACCCGGAACGCATCAGTTAACATTAAAAAAAATACAGGTTAGAACATTTATTCAAAAACAAACAAAAAGGCATGCAGAGTAGTGATTCAGTTTTGTGAACACATGTTATTGAGAGGGGATAAAGTCATTACTAAGGAGGTAGAACTTGCTAACGGAACCATGAGTAGGTCAAGGGAAGATTTGAAAGAACTGGATGGGGAGGCTATTGTCAGCATAACAACAGATGGAGAAAATATGGGTGCAGCAGAAGTAGAAGTTAGACTAGAAAGGCAATCACCGATTGAGCAGGTCATTGACGCAGGTCAAAACCAGCTGCTAATATTGCTTCAACAGTTGAGCGCAAAATTAGATGAGCAGAGTAAGGAGTCAAAAAGAAATTTCAATGAACAAAGTAAGGATATAAGAAATTTGAGTGAACAATATAAAAAGTTAGAGAGCATAGTAGATGAGCATAGTAAGAACTTAGAAAGCATAGTAGATGAGCGGGGTAAAAAGTTAGAAAGCATAATAGATGAACGGGGTAAAATCTTAAGTGAATATGGTAAGAACTTAGAAAGAATCGTAAGTGAACTAGATAAGAATTTAGAAGGGGAATCAAATGAGAATAAGAATGACTTAGAAAGAATCGTAAGTGAACTAGATAAGAATTTAGAAGGGGAATCAAATGAGAATAATGAATACTTAGAAAGAATCGTAAGTAAGCAGAGTAAGGGCTTAGAAAGAGTCGTAAGTGAACAAGATAAGAATTTAGAAGGGGAATCAAATGAGCATAATGAGGACTTAGAAAGAATCGTAAGTAAGCAGAGTAAAGACTTAGAAAGTATCGTAAGGGAACAAGATAAGAATTTAGAAGGGAAATCAAATAAGCAGAATAAAGACTTAGAAAGAATCGTAAGGGAACAAGATAAGAATTTAGAAGGGAAATCAAACGAGCAGAGTGAGGACTTAGAAAGAATCGTAAATGAGCAGAGTAAGGACTTAGAAAGAAAATTGAGTGAACAGAAAAAGGATTTCGAAGAGAAATTAAGTAAGCAGAGTAAGGACTTAGAAAGAAACTTAAGTGAACAAAATAAGAGTCTAGAGGGGAAATTAGTTGAGCTGATGAAGGGGAAGTTAATAGAAACACTTGAAGGGAAATTACCACAGACACTGGAAACTAAAGATCCGAAAACACTAACGGGAGAAGAGACGTTAAAGAAAGCTTTTGAAAGAATGTCAAAAAAGGCGCAGAAAAGAAAGCAGGAATTTAAAACAAGGAAGCGAAAGAAAGGGTTGATCGAACTTGCAGAATTAGTATGGATATAAAAAAAAAAATCCAGCATTCAAATTAAAAAAAAAAAAGACATAATATCATTGATCCTGACTCTACAGTGCCCGGAAAGGAGAACTTTCACAGGTGAATTAATGAATTATCTTAAGCAGTTGTGCAGAACATTTTTTTTGCATTACTAAAGAGACTTGAGTATTAAATGATCATTAGTGATAGTGAAGAAGAACAAGAAACACCTTTGCCATTAATATGTTTGTTTCTTTCTGTTTGAATAAGTTTGTCTTAAGGTTGAAACAGCTTTTATTGTCAGAATATTTGTTATTTTTTTGATATTTAGCAATAGTTGTAAATTATTAATTGGTTGGTATGCTAGCAATAGGCTGACAGTTTTCTTTAAACATATAAATTAGTTTTATTAATTATAAAAAAAAAGAGGTATCATAGAATGGAAAATTTATTTAAAGGTCCATACAGGGTGATTAACATTTTTGGCTCGGATACATATGAGTTACAAGAAATAAAGAATTCCAAGATCGTAGGGAGATATCATAAACAGTTGCTCAAACCATACAAATGTTTAGAGAATGAGAAGGGTGAAGAACGTAATGAAAAGAATCAGGTTAGTTTTACTCAAAATGAGGTAGCAACCCTATGAACAAATAGTAAAGGTAATACACCCGATAAATAAGGAGGTAAAGAAATAAATAAATGCATAATAATTATGTATCAATATGTATGTAAATAAATTTAATTTTAGAACTTAATTTAGGTATTAGCGTATTTCTCTCCACCACAAGTTATTCGTGTGCGGGAAATGTATTGTGTATAAGAATGTCTCTCGGAAACCCGTTTTTAAAAGGGAGAGTGTAGAGTGAATGACCCAAATGTAAACACCACTGGTTTGGCAGAACACTTGTGAAGGAACAGGTATAGCGAAGGGTCTCTGTCAACAAAACAAACCTACAAAGGCCATAATCAGAGGAATTATTCTGGAAAAGAAAATTGTATCAAGTGCTGAAAAATTTATTCTTTTCCAGAACAGGGCAATTTGAAACGGCAACTCTAGGCCGGGCCCGAGAACAGTAATTCTAGATAATTTATTAATTAACTTTTATTGATGTTAAATCGTACTATGTAAATATCTTTTTCTCAATACTGCTTGTATATTTTAAGAAGGGTGATTTAACATTATGTATCTATCTAGGTTACCAATATTAGTAGAGTTATAAATGGTTTAATGTAAATACTTTAAGCGCTATGTTAAAATACTGTCCACGAGGGAAAGTTTTAGCTACAGGAATAGTGCTTTCGAAGGCAGAAAACCTAGTTTTATTACCTCTCTCCGGTCGCAGTGCTATTATTCCTACAGCGAGGGTGTAGAGCCTTTGTCCCATTATTTGATAATTCGCCGTGACCAAGTGAGTGAGAAGGACAATCTAACGGTACATGTAGGAAAAGCCGCGATTTATATTAAAATTGGACCAATGAAATCCCTGGAAGTTTATTCGAAATAGTTAGACGCGTCGAGTCGCGCTAAAAATGTACCAATAGGAAAGGAAGCAGCCTCAGAAGCCTAAGACTATAAATGGATATGTTTGGGGAAAATTCGAGGCAGTTTTTGTCATGTGTGGTCAGGGAGAGATGCTGCAGGATGTGTGAGATATCGCGCCAAAACAGGGAATCAAAATAGTTTTAGCAACACACTTAAGATCCGCTACTCTGAAAGCGACAATAAGAATAGTTATATTTCGTGCAATATCCACGCCATAGTTTAACAGCGGTGGACAGTATTTTACAGCGGCAATACCAGTTTTGTATACTACGAGTGTTAATTAAATAAAAAGAAACGGCAGTGTCATCTTTTCATAAACAAAGCAAGTCTATGTCTTCCTATATCACCACCCGAGATCTACGTTTTCCTTTACCGAGGATAAGTTCATGCTCCCATATAATTTAAGGAAAATTACTGCAGCTAGCCGAGGATAAATTGAAGAACCAACACGCTGAGAACTTCTGGAAGCAACGGGAGAAGCATCAAGGTAAGCTACAGCAACGGATGAGGAGGTGATCGCCGCAATTTCCTGTTTCCCTTTGTACGTACAACGAGACGTGCAATGAAGCTAATTCTGCAAACACTTATCTCGATAAAATGGAGAAAGAAAACCAGTGTTTTTAAGAATAGTTTGTAGAAGCTAAACAACTAAGCGATAGTGGCTAAAAAAGTTATGTGAATGTAACACACAGCATTTTTAAAGGTACTGTGCCTATTCAGTTGTTTCTCACGATATAATGGAAAGAAATATTAATGCCAGCATATAGTGATTCACCTTTAAATATTTGTTATGTTTAAAGTGTGTGAATCTAATATAAAAATTGACGTTTGTCTGATTTTTATCTTTTTTAATTGTGCTGTTAACAGACTAAAGGATAGATATTTTGATACGTGAAACAGTGATTACTTCCTCTGTAGACAACTGGTAGAGAAAATAATAATAGTAATAATTATAATAATAAAAAACTCTGATTTGTTAAATTCAAATTACTTCCTTTACCTAATATTGTTTATTATTATATAGCTTCCACAAACAGTTCCTACGAAACCTTATTCTGCTATATTTCATGTTAAACGAGATAAACCTTTCTAAAAATAGTCTCATTACACATTTCGTTGAAGGTACAAAAAGGTGTAGAGCAAACCGAATCGATAGTTAAATGTTCAAAAGCTAGTTGCTATATGTCTATAAATGCCATACTCATTCCTTGACATCGCGAGAAACAATTGAAAATAAATAATGAAACACACTGATAAATAAATTCTGTGGCGCTCTGAAGGGCCTGGGCCTGCCAACCTGACTGTCAGGCAGAGGGATTTTAGTAAGTAAACCATTAAGTTAGGAACGCACCGAGGGTTGGTGGCGAGGGAAAGTGATGTGACTGACTTTCCAGTTTTCTCTGTAAACAAATATGCAGCATAGTTGAAAGGACTACACCCTGCTTCAAAAGCAGGCAAATAATTGGATTGAAGAGCATTAGAAGAAACAAAGCAATATATCTTTAGCTATTGGTAATGTGTAGTTAGGTGCGGTAACAAGGTTGCTTTGTTTACTTACTAAAACTCCTCTGCCTGACGATCATCCAACCGAGGGAGGTGGCCAGCATCATGCTTCCCCCAGCCGGAAAGTTGTCTCACGAGGCCAGGACAACTGCTTATCGCAGTTTCTCACTTTCCTCACGATGTTGAGTGAGCACCGGTCCTATACTCGGGATTTAAAATCCGCGACTCCATGAGTGGGATCGAACCCGGACGAATTAAGTAGTCGGCAATTAGAGTCCACGGCGCAGGACATAGCTACAGGTGATAGCAGTTAAGTTATATAGTTGTTGAAACCTTTGAAGCAAACTCGGAATGTGCTGATGTCATTAAAAGAGTCATTTGAATTCAATTGTATGCTTTAAAGAGATCTACATGTTTTGGGCAGTAAGTTTTTGCCGATCTCTTATAGTTTATGAATTATATGAATATAACCAAAATTAACTCAAGCTGAAGAGAACTTCATAGGTTATTCCAGAAGGTTCAAGATATACGTTTTATTTGACATGTAAACATCTTAAGTACATATAATTTTTATCATCGTTAGGCCATTCTTTGATAAACTCAAAAACAACCAAAAATCGTTCCTATAAAGGACAACTTGGGGTAAATAGATTTTCTGAAAATCTACGCGTTGCACCTTTGGAAGATGCTGAACCTAGGTAGCAAGTTTGGTATTTAATGACATTTCTTTTTGGGATTAATGCTGTTCTCTCTCTCTCTCTCTCTCTCTCTCTCACTCACACACACACACACACATGGACCTTTTTCTTAAAACACTTTTCTTGGGTTTAGAGGGCCTAAAAACAAGTATTTCTGTTGAACCCTTGACATAGACTTTGGAGTGGAATACAACACTTCCCCTACTTACTGAAACTATAGTAGAGAAAGCTACTAAAGGATACGATGACAAGGATTGCTCAAATCTTATTACTTTCTCTACTACGTATAGTAAGTAGGGGAAGTATTGTATTCCACCCAAAAATTTGATACCGAGATTTCACCGGAAATATAAGTTTTGTGACCCCCTGAATCCAAAAAAAAACATTTTTGGAAACAAGTCCGTGTGTGTCTGTGTACAGCATAACTCAGAAACGAACAGTCGGATGAACAGCAAACTTGGTATTTAGGTTCAGTATTTTCCAGAGATGCGACACGAAGGTTTTCAAGAAAATCCCCCCACACCAGATTACGCTTTACATGGAACATTTTTCGAAAATTTTAATTTCCTCAAAAATGGCCCTAACGATTTTGATTAAAATATCATATGATTAAGATATTTGCATGACAAATGAAATGTATATCTCTAATTTTCTGGGAATGTCTCCAAAAGTATTCATTGTGAACGACTTTTGCATAACTGGTAAACCATAAGAGATAGACAAAATTTTACTACACAAAAAATGTACATCGCGTTAAAATACTCATTTTTTTTGAGTGAACCATTTTCGAGATATTGCTTGTTATTCGCTTAAATTTTCCAATACTTTTTCTCAAATGGGAATTCGTTAAACATTTTTTTATGTCCTGGACATACAAAGAGAATGGAATGCGCCACATAGCAACTAGCTCTTAAAAGATTTGACTATATCTTAAAGCCTACTATATTCCCCTTGCACCCACAAAAAAAGTAGCAATAACATAACATCTCGATTAACATAAAGCATATGGAGAATAAGCGTTTGTAAAAATAGTTTGTACAACAGTAAAGAAAGTCATGTGAGTGTAGCACATCAGATTTTTTGTAAGGTTTTCTTAACGTCCTTCAACCTGGTTGGTACATATCGGGCGATAAATGAAATTGGTGAAATGCTGCTCAAATATGCCCGGGTCCATAGAGCCTAAAGTTATCAGACATTCGTCTTATCAGAATGAGGGAAAAACTCCGAAAAAAAAACCTTATTGGGGTAACTCGCCCTAACCGAAATTCGACCTCGGAATCTCTTGAATATGAGGCACGCCACGCTAACAACACAGAGGCGGGCGCTCAATTCTTGAAGCGAAAAATATGATTAACTTTTTGTTTACTTTATTTACTACGTTTAGTACATAATGGAGGTACTACTAGGTATTTAAGTTAAATATATTTCAAAGCTGCGTCACGAAGATTTCCAAGAAAATCCCCCACCGCCAACTACCCTTTACATGGAACATTGGCTCTAAAGATTTTGATTAAAGTACCATTATTAAATATTTTTACAAATAAAATTATATCCGGAAATTCTGTGAATAGGCTGTGAAGTCCTCTTCATTCGAAAGGAATCTAAACTAATATTGTATTATGGTAAACGTTACGTGATAGACGAAAACGTACAACACAAAAATGAAGACCTCATTAAAACACACAAAATTTAATATAGCTTTTTTGTGGCATCAGCCATTTCCAAGATATCCGTTATTTATTGTTCAGTACTACAACTCCTGCCCATTTTCAGCTGTTTCTCGCGATGTTTTAGAAAGAGTATAGAAATGTAAGGACAGCGTATAACGTCCAGTTCAAAAGCTTTTAACAATTGCTATTCCCGTTTTATTTGTGACGATATCTGTAATGTAGCTATTTCTGCAAAGGTTTACATCGATTAAAATGAAGTAATTAGAGAAATAAGCTTTTGTATGAATAGTTTGCCTACCCACTAATAAACGTTTGGAGTAGACAAAGTTATGTGAACTTAACACCTCCGATTTTTTCGACTCAAGTCGTTGTCTAGTGGCCTTAAAGCGACAATGTTTTTAGTTGCGGTAGTAACGTACTCGGCTGCTGTATACGGCATATCTCAGGAGCAACGGCACAACAGGTGTTGGTAATGAGGAGCAAGGTCGGCTACTGTTTACCTGACACTAGTGACTATAACAATGCTAGCGCCACACGTATATGCAGTGTGTATGTGTTACCCACCCCAACACGAAAACAAAGGAAAGACCTGCCTCGCAAACACGCTTTCAAATTAGGGCGCTATGAAACAAGTTTTCTGTGCATGGACTATGGAAAATATATTCCCTCGTCTGACGATGTAATATCGGAAGAGAAAACAATACTCATACACACGTTATGCTATGTTGCTGCATTCAAGTAGCTTTTATAAACAAAACAGTTGTTATATTAAGCTGGTCTCATACAATTGTTATTACTTCCTCTACTACGTATAATAAGTAGGGGAAGTATTGTATTCCACCCAAAAATTCGATACCGAGATTTCACCGGAAATATATGTTTTGGGACCCTCTGAATCCAAAAAAAGCATTTTTGGAAACATGTCCGTGTGTGTGTGTGTCTGTGAACACCATAACTCAGAAACGAACAGTCGGATGAACACCAAAGTTGGTATTTAGGTCCAGTATCTTCCAAGGATGCGACACGAAGGTTTTCAAGAAAATCCCCCCAACCCAGAGTACCCTTTACATGGAAGATTTTTCGAAAGTGTTAATTTTCTCAAAAATGGTCTTAACGATTTTGATTAAAATATCATATGTTTAAGATTTTTTTATGACAAATAAAATGTATATCTTGAATTTCCTGGGAATGTCTCCAAAAGTATTCTTTATTGTGAACGACTTTTGCATAACTCGTAAACCATAAGAGATAGACAAAAGTTTACTAAACAAAAAATGTAATCGCGTTAAAGTACACAATTTATGTCATATACATTTTTTGTTGAGTGAACCATTTTTGAGATATTACTTGTTATTCCCTTAAATTTTTCAATACTTATTTTCTCAAATGGGAATTCGTTATTCATTTTTTTTGTCTTGGATATGCAAAGAGTATTAATCTGTGGGAAAGGGAATGGTACTGCACCTAGCAACCAGCTATTAAGAGATATGTATGTGCTTAAAGTCTACTGTATTTCCAAATTGCCCTTGTAAATATACATTACCCTTACACCTACAAGAAAATTAGCAATAAGATAGAGTCTGCAAATGTTTATTTCGATTAACATGAAGTAGATGAAGAATAAGCGTTTGTAAAAATAGTTTGTACAAGAGTAAAGAAAGTCATGTGAGTGTAACACATCAGATTTTTTTTCTTTATTTATAGTCGCTTTGACTACTAGGTCATATATCCATATACGAGTATAGTAATACGTGGGCGGATTGATAAGTCCATGATTTTGACGTGAGATAGCTCTCTAATCACAGGTTTCTTGTTTGCACCCAAGTATTACATCTATTCTGGGCATAATCGCAGAAATTATCGTCATCTGTTTCTTAGAACATTGTTGAGAGCGTCTAAAATAAGCACATGTGTGTTGCTTCGTAGAAAATGGAGAAAAGTGAATTTCGTGTTGTGATAAAGCACTACCTTTTGCGTGGCGAGACGGTGAAGGAAGTGTAAGAAAAACTGAAAATGTATTATGGGGACTCTGCTCCATCACATGCAGTGGTTCATAGCCGATGTGGCCGTTCAAACACAAGAGGTGCCGTGCGCACAGGACGGCCGTTGAGGTCACAACAGAAGAAATGGTGAATAAAGTTCACGATATTGTGTTGGAAGACGAGCGGAAATCCGTGAGATAGCCATGACCGTAAGCATCTCAAGTGAACGGGTGTTTAACATTCTGCACGAATTTTTGGGTATAAGAAACCTGTCAGCCAGATGGGTGCCGCGACTGCTCAGTTGAGAACAAGCGGAATCGTGTGACCATTTCACAGGGATGTTTGAAATGTTCCAGTGCAAGCCAAATAGTTTTTGCGGCGCTATATCAAGGTTGGTGAAATTTGGATCCATTATTATCAAGTTGAAACCAAACAACAATCAAAGCAGTGGATTTCCTTCGGCAAACCTGCTCCAAAGAAAGCGAAAACCATTCCATCGGCAGAAAAAATCATGGCAACTATCTTTTGGGATTCACAAGGGGTGATAGACATCCACTACCTGGAAAAGCGTAAAGCAATCACAGGTTCATATTATTCCGCAATACTGGATCAGTTTCCAAGGAATTATTAAAGAAACGATCCCATTTGGTGGAAAAAAGGTTCTCTTTCACCAGGCTAATGCACCAGCACACAAGTCAGCCATTGCCATCGCAAAATTGTCATCTTTTTAAATATGGTCAGCTTTATCTTTTGAAAATTACCTGGCCTATATTCTCAGGTAAAATAATCAATCAGTTCACATTTTTAGCTTCCTCCTTTCACATAATTTTATATATGAGTTTAACGTCCTTTAGTCCTGCGCTGTGGCTTTCAAGTCTCGGATGTAGGACCGGTGCCCAAGCAGCTACGTGAGGAAAGTGAGGACCTGCGATAGTCAGCGATCCCGGCTACGCAGGCCAACATTCTGGCTGGGGGGGGTTGCGTGATGTTGGCTGCATCACCTCCCCGTATTGATTGAAAATTGCCCACTTCTGCGTACGAACGTGAGCGTGAGGCCGCGAGTCGGGTTGGCAGGTCAAAGCCCTTCATAGGGATTACTTATTACTTAAGTTCTTTAACTGGACAGGTTATATCGGTGAAACATGAAACGGGTAAAGTGATGCTCAAGAATCCGGAGCTGACACTTCTCTTCTAGTAAACCTGAAAAATAAATAATCCACTAACTCGACCTAACTAAGATTCTTAAATGTGAGGCGAACACGCTAATCTTGACAAACGGGAATGGGCATTAAATTATTATATCATCTGAATTCACAATAATTATCCTTGTTCAATAAGCAGTACATTTATCTATTTATATTCTTCTTCTTCCCTTTAGAACACACATTTCTTATTATATACCTTGTAGCATTTCTCTCTTCCTGCTTACATCAAAGCATTTCTTATTTTTTCTGCCATGTTAGAGAAAAATGTTGCTCTTACACTTTATCAGCTTAATGCCCCAACATTCTTTTTTGTTGCATGAAAGGAATTTAACACTCAAAGGCTTCGCTGTCAATTCTGCTCCTTCTGTAAACTTCAATATTCCTTTGAGTATTACATTGCATAAGGTAAGTTGTGATTGTGCAAAATGGCAAAACAGAAGTCTCTCTTAGATATTACAATTCTCTGTAAAAACAAAGAAATAACTGGCATATGCATGTTGTACGTGGCTATTTGGCAGTAATATCATATGAATGATTAAAAAGTTGTGTTCTTCGTCTAATAAATCTTTTCCTATTTATCGCGTGGAAGGAGAATAGCTGTCATTCTCTAAGGAGATGATTCTATATACAAAGATGAATGGAATATCCAATACTGTTTTAGTTTATGAGCAAACTTTCCATTTATGTTCGGAACAATTAAGAGAAGCTCTATAAGTATGTGATACCACAGCAACTAAACTAAATGTTCTATTATCTTCACCTTAAACGTTTCATTTCACCGCAGTTTAGGATTTTTATTATGTACAGATAGTTGTTTTCACTGAAATTACGTCAATAGAACGGTTGAATAACCACATACACGCCTCGGAATGCTATGTTACCTCTCGCCTGCTCGCTTGTCACATGATCATAACCTCGTTATAAATATTATTATTAACTTTTATTCCTATTTATTCAATGTTTAAATAAACATTATGTTTTAATTTCGCACGACTTTCTCTACACAGTAACGTTTATTTTTATATAGCTCTACAAATTATTTTTACGAAAGATTATTTTTCCATTTACTTCGTGTTAATCGAGATAAAAATTTGCAAAAATACTTTTATTACACATTTCTTTGGAGGTACAAGGTAGATACAGGTATCCGGATAGTCAGATGTTCAAATAACGGGTCGATAGATGCTAGCCTAGAAATACCACATTCTTTCCATGAAATCACGAGAAACTACTTTATAGTAACAACACTTAAAACTTGCATTCACATGACTTTTCCTACCCACTCTTCTACTAATTATTCTTGCAAAGACACTGGAAGATATTGAACCTAAATACAAGTATGGTATTTATCAGACTTTTCGTTTTTGTTTTAGGTTGTTCCTACACACACAATACATATACAGGCGGAGATTTTTTCTAAAAAGGATTTTTTTAATTCAGGAGGCCTCAAAGCACATATTTTCGGTGAAATCTCGATATCGAATTTTTGTGGAATACAATACTTCTAGTTACTGTGCGTAGTAGAGAAATTAAAAACGAAAACTGACCACTAAGTGGAGAAAAAGTGTAAGTATTTGAAAATCCAAACTAATAACAAGGACATCTTGGAAAAGCAAATTAATTTTGACATTGTGTGCCATAAAAATAAAGGTGGTTGTGGACTGATAGCAGTGGATGTCTCTTAGAAAATCTATACTGCGTATTCTAGACGGTGAGGGCCTTCCTTCTCTTTGGGCAGAACAAGCTCACCTTCCAGCTAAGCGGCTACCCGAATTTCGGCGGTGATGGGAGACCTTTGCGAAGCTGCCAACTACGACTAATCAGAGGTTAGTTTCTAAACGGTCTGCCTTCTTTAACAAATATCTCATGCCTACCACCAGTGTTCTACCCCGAGTGCAATAGAACTATTCGCAGAGACGATGCAGGAACATTTGGAGCAAATTTACGAATCCGAAGATCCTCACTGACTGGAAAAGTGCGGTATGCTCGGCTGTCAACGAGGTTGTTCCGACAACTGACAAATTGTGGCGGTATGTGTAGCGGGAAATGGTCCTCTTGGTTCATGCCCTCTGCTTCAGTGTTCTGGTTTCGGGCTACTTCTACTCAGGGCTGATGATTTCTCCATTTCCAATAAATTACCTATCTAACTAATTTCACTGGTCTCAGGGTTTTTGTAGGTGAGGCAAATTAAAATACAGTGCATTTCCCTTAAAACTGTGGTTTATTATCAAATAGGGGAAAGGTCCCTAATTTGAACCACCCGATATTTTCCCAAACTGTTCGATAAATGGCACCATAATTCAGCAGAAGGGTAGTGCATACAGCTATGAATGCTTGGAGTTGTTGACTTTTCATTCTGAGCTGTGGCTTCGGTTGAATGAAGTATTGTGTGTTTTTGGTGCTTCAAAAGAAATATTTGACTCTTCTAGCTAAGCTTTTACGACCAATCAGATAAGTTTGAGATGATCTATATATATATTTCATGTTATGAAGTGTTTATTTAGCAACAATATTCATGCTTCCTTTTTTTTGTCAAGCAGCGTCTCTCCTTGTCACATAAATGCTAAAGCTTCCAAAATGGGTTGGCTCGTAAACTGAACCACTGTTTGAACCCTATATTGAACTGGGCCAATTTAGGAAATCTATTGAAGTTCTAGGACTGCTCAACTGCGAATAGTATATCGTGTGAATAAATATCCATATAATATGCTAAGTTAAAAAAAATGTTAAAAACAATGGATGACATGAACATGTGAATTGTGAATTATATGAAATGGACGTGATCCAGTAGGATCCAAATCCAAGGATAAATCCAGTGTATGAGTTGTAGGATATAGCTTCATCAAAAGTATGCAAAAGTTAGTGCCAAGAAGAAAGTGTTTTATTGTGAAGACTGTGTACAATTGGACTCTTTTCTATGAGAGTAAAAATTAGTAAAAGCTCTATATTTGCAAATAATACCTATTCCAAAAACCAAGTGATTGTCGTTATATAAAAGTTCAAAATTTTCAAGGAATCACAATTATTATCACAATTTTGGACTCTACTTTTGTTGCTGATTGCATATTTGTTTTGAATGTGCAGTAAAATGTGTATTTTGTATTAATAAAAATACTTTTAAACTTAAAATTATGTGGTTCATTTTAAGGCACGGGTGGTTCAATTTAAGGACCATATTCCTAATTTGAACCAATTTACACCATCTCACTTTTTAAATGTTATTTAATTGATAATTGTATTAATTTTAAATTGTGTAGAGGATATTTATAGCGCAAGGATTTGTCACTTTAACGCTTGTATTTCTGAAAATTTTAATTTGTAATTATAATTATTATTTACTATTTAGGCTCAAGTGGTTCAATATAGGGACCTTTCCCCTAAATACTTATGGGCGGCTAGCTTTTCACACCTTTAACAATTCCCAGCATAATAAATTAGGAGCCTGATATAACTACACACGCTTTCCACCCATATGCACATACGTGCATCCAGAGAATATCTATAAGAGTGAAAATCTGGAGCTTTCTTCCACCTTGTATACCCAAATTTAGCGACACTCATCTTCGCGCCTTAGAATGTAACGACATTTCTAATTGGTCCTCAGACCGCGTTACCTTATTATGTATGAAAATATTCTGCTCCAAAACTTTTCGTACACGCGTCCCAGTGACGCGTCCTGAAGCAAATTCAATATCTCTGTTTCGTTCCTTTCTATATGTGTCTCCTATTTCTTGTTATTGCTTCAAGTTCTTTGCTCATTAGCTTTGTGAAAGGTGGTGGGCTCTACCTAGAATTACCTTTTACCTAGCGTTAGCTAGCTTGCCCGTCCCTTACTTATTTACAATCTGCTTTCTACATTTCTTGGCTGCTAACTATTCTAACATCTTTCTTGCTGAGTTACGTTATTGTATACGATTCTTGTTTGATATTGATTTATATGTCTATGTGTGTATTGCGTATATCCCCTTTCACATGACAGAGCAACATCAAATCTCTACAATAGCTGTCCCACGGTAGAAACCTTACATCACAAACTAGTAGCCTGTGCCGTCATACGTTCTATTTGGGACTGGGTATATGGACGAATCTGTGTGATCTGTCGTGGCGTACAAGTGTTTTCACTGGATGACTATCTGACCCTCCAATTCCATCAAGATGATAAGCAGCGGACGGATGCCCTTTCTTGGATAATCCTTACCACCTATTTTTGGATAATCAGAGCTTGAGACGCGGCGAATCTACAGAATTTCCAGATCTCTATCCGGAAACAACGCTGGGTGATTGGCAAACGAACCCCTTTGTCCTTGGATCTCCCGCATTTAGAGACTGGGTGCCAAATGTAGAAGTGCATCTGATTAAAAATTTTATATATATATATATATATATATATAGGATTTAAACTCGAAATGTTTGAGCAGTATTTAAGACCCATAGCAAATTTTTATATTTAGAATTATACTATTTCTATATATATTATTATTGTTAAATTAGATCAGAAAAATAAATAAAACAATAAAAAATATACATTTTTTGGGTTTACTAAGATTTTACCGGGCGGTGCACATTCCGATCAGTGAACCTTTCTAATGGTAACATAACGTGCACTGTTATATTGAACCTTGCGCACACAGACACTATTTTATATATTCGTCCTTATAATGGTTTCTTAGTTGGCAACACTGATAAGCAGGAGTAGCCCTTACCTTACATGTCATTCGTCCTTCAGCTGCAGTATTGTGTGGTGCTAATCGTTGTAAACAGCACCATGTTCTTAGTGCCAAGTAAGAGAGTCATATGTTACTGGTTCGCGACTGCTTTAAATTTCGATATACAAGATTAACTTATCATAAGATCGGACAACAAAATCCTGCGAAGCTTTTTACAGTACATTAGGTAAGCAGTTTAAAAATTCACATCCAGATATTACTTTCTCTACCACGTACATAGTAGGCAGAGAAGGTATTGCATTCTACCCAAATTTTCGATATCGAGATTTCACCGGAAATCTTTGAGGCCCCCTGAATCCAAATAAAGCATTTTTTAGAAAAAAGTCGTGTGTGTGTCTGTCGGCGTGTATGATTGTGAACGACTATCTAAAAATGAACATGCCGATCAACAACGAACTTGGTATTTAAATTCAGTATCTTCCAAAGATACAACACAAAGGTTTTCAGGAAAAACTCCTTACACCAAACTACCATTTACATGGATCAGTTTTCAAAACTTTTGACCATGTGAAATATGGACCTAAGGATTTGTATTAAAATCCATATATTAAATATATTTAAATGACAAATAAAACCTATTTTTTTGGAATAGCCTTTGAAGTCCTCTTCATTTGGAGGGAATTTTGCATAATGTTGTATAACTGGAAAAACAATAGATGAAAACGTACTACACCAAAATTTTACTTCTCTTTAAAAAACATATTTATTTCAAATAAGGTTTTTGTGGATAAGAAATTTCTAGGATATCCTTTATTAATGGTTCGAATTGTTCATTTCTTGGTCGAAGTCCTGTCCACATTCAGGTGTTTCTCGCGACTGTATCAAAACAGTACGCAACTTTAAGTTCAACATATAGCGTCCAATTCTTAAGCATTTGACTATCCTCTTTGTATCTATAAGGAATTATGTGATACATCTATTTCTGCAGAGTTTTATTTGTATTAAAACGTAGTAGATATAAAAACAATCTTATGTGTTACACTCACATGACTTTCTCTACTCTTGTACAAACTATTTTTACAAACGCTTATTCTCCTTATGCTTCATGTTAATCGAGATGTTAATCTCATTGATAATTTTCTTGTAGATGCAAGGGGAATAGGTAGACTTTAAGGGAGAGTCAAATATTTTAAGAGCTGGTTGCAATGGGAGCATTCCATTCTCTTTGCATGTCCAGTACATAAAAAATGAAAAATCTGATGTGTTACACTCACATGACTTTCTCTACTCTTGTACAAACTATTTTTACAAACGCTTATTCCCCATATGCTTCATGTTAATCGAGATAAACATTTGCAGACTTTATCTTATTGCTAATTTCCTTGTAGATGTAAGCGGAATATATATTTAAAAGGGCAATATAGAAATACAGTAGCCTTTACGCACATAATATCTCTTAATAGCTGGTTGCTAGGTGCAGCAGCATTCCCTTTGCCACAGATTAGTACTCTTTGCATATCCAAGACAAAAAAATGAATAACGAATTCCCATTTGAGAAAATTATTGAAAAATTTAAGGGAATAACAAGCAATACCTCGAAAATGGTTCACTCAACAAAAAAAATGTATATGACATAAATTGTGTATTTTGTAACGGTATTAATGTTTTATTTATTTAACATTATTGTAGCCCCACGTTGTGGTAGCCAATTTGTAACGGTATTACTTACGAATGTTTGTGTATTTATGTGAAGCCATCTTGTGACGTCATTCATTTGTTCGGTTTGTAGCTCCATCTGGTGTTAGCAATTTGCAGCAGTGTTAGTGTTCGAAAGAATGCGACTGTTATTTGATTTAATTTTTGTTTACTGTCCTCCGGCTAGCTATTATTTCTCGGTCAAACATGTCTCTTGATCAGGGTGTGTAAACGGAAAGGAATCTTTTATCCAAATATAACACTGATGAAGAAATTTGTTTTACACATTTATTGTCGAACACGTTAACTATCACATTTATACATTGATCTTAACACTCGCCAAACTGAAACTGTTATAATAACTTCATTACTGATATTTCTTAATTCGCGTACTTCAACTTTCTGTATAATTAACTTTATAACACTTGAGAATTTTCATAACTCTGTTACGCGTAACCTGCAAATTGATATCCGAAGTATGCCGTACAAATACTTTCGACTAACTGACTGACTGAAGACGACGTGTAGTGTACACAGATTTTTGATGAACTGACAGACTTTACCTCTAACCTACTGCTTTTATACCCATACACTCCGATATGCCTAAAGATTATAACTGAACTGCAATTGGCTAATAAAACGCGCCAACATTAGCGTCTATTTTAATATCCAATGAAAATTATGAATACATATGCTCTAGGGAAACGTTCCGGAAGATTCTAAACGAAAAAAAAACGCGCCAACATTACGCAACTTCCTCGTTTCCAACAATGATAAACAGCTCACTCACCCTCGCTGCATTATTGCACGCTATTATTGTCAGTTTCAGTAAGACAGTATAAACTTACTTATCAACAATAATTACAGTCAAGAAACATCTCAAATCAATGTCACATAAAAATGCATATTCATATTACAATCATTATTTACATTTAAGTAATTTGTGATACAAATTACTGCATCAATTTTAACGCAATCTACATTTTTTGTGTAGTAAAAGTTTGTCTATCTCTTATGATTTACCAGTTAGGTATGCAAAAGTCGTTCACAATGATGAACACTTTTGGAGACATTCCCAGAAAATTCAACATATACATTTTATTTGTCATAAAAATATCTTAAACGTATGATATTTTAATCAAAATCGTTAAGAGCCATTTTTGAGAAAATTAAAATTTTCGAAAAATCTTCCATGTAAAGGGTATCCTGGGGTGGGGGGATTTTCTTGAAAACCTTCGTGTCGCATCTCTGAAAGATACTGAACCTAAATACCAAGTTTGGTGTTTATCCGACGGTTCGTTTCTGAGTTATGCTGTTCACACACACACACACACACACACACACACACACACACACACACACACACACAAACACACACACGGACATGTTTCCAAAAATGTTTTTTTTTGATTGAGGGAGTCTCAAAACATGTATTTCCGGTGAAATCTCGGTAACGAATTTTTGGGTGGAATACAATTGTTCCCCTACTTACTATACGTAGTAGAGAAAGTAAAAATGAATAACGAATTCCCATTTTAGAATATAAGTATTGAAAAATTTAAGGGAATAACAGGCAATATCTCGAAAATGGTTCACTCAACAAAAAAAAAATCTGATGTGTTACACTCACATGACTTTCTCTACTCTTGTACAAACTACTTTTACAAACGCTTATTCTCCATATGCTTCATGTTAATCGAGATAAACATTCGCAGAGTCTATCTTATTGCTAATTTTCTTGTATATTAAAGGGAATATATATTTACAAGGGCAATATAGAAAAACAGTAGGCTTTCAGCACATACATGTCTCTTAATAACTGGTTGCTAGGTGCAGCACCATTCCCTTTCCCACAGATTAATACTCTTTGCATATCCAAGACAAAAAAAATGAATAACTAATTCCCATTTGAGAAAATTATTGAAAAATTTAAGGGAATAACAAGTAATATCTCGAAAATGGTTCACTCAAAAAAAAATGTATGACATAAATTGTGTATTTTAACGCGATCCACATTTTTTGTGCAATAAAATTTTGTCTATCTTTTATGGTTTACCAATTATGCAAAAGTCGTTCACAATAAAGAATACTTTTGGAGACATTCCCAGAAAATTCAAGATATACATTTTATTTGTCATAAAAATATCTGAAACATATGATATTTTAATAAAAATCGTTAGCCATTTTTGAGAAAGTTAAAATTTTCGAAAAATCTTCCATGTAAAGGGTACTCTGGGGTGGGGGGATTTTCTTGAAAACCTTCGTGTCGCATCTCTGGAAGATACTGAACCTAAATACCAAGTTTTGTGTTTATCCGACTGTTCGTTTCTGAGTTATGCTGTTCACAGACACACACACAGGCACACACACGGACATGTTTCCATAAATGTTTTTTTTGGATTCAGGGGGTCTCAAAACATGTATTTCCGGTGAAATCTTGGTATCGAAATTTTGGGTGGAATACAATACTTACCCTACTTGCTATACGTAGTACAGAAAGTAATAATGAATTCCCATTTGAGAAAAAGTATTGGAAAATTTAAGGGAATAACAAGCAATATCTCGTAAATGGTTCACTCCACCCAAAAAAGTATGACATAAATTGTGTACTTTAACGCGATGTACATTTTTTGGTTTACCAGTTACGCAAAAGTCGTTCAAATGAAGAATACATTCCCAGAAAATTCGAGATATACATTTCATTTGTCATGCAAATATCTTAAACATATGATATTTTAATCAAAATTGTTAGAGCCAGCTTTGAGAAAATTAAAATTTTCGTAAAGTGTTCCATGTAAAGGGTAATCTGGGGTGGGGGATTTTCTTGAAAGCCTTCGTGTCGCATCTCTGGAAGATACTGAACCTAAATACTAAGTTTGTTGTTTATCCGACTGTTCGTTTCTGAGTTATGCTGTTCACACACACACACACACACACACACACGGGCATGCTTCCAAAAATTCTTTTTTTTGTAACTAATATTATTTTCCGGGCTGTTATGCCGTGGTCTGCTGAAGAAAGATTTCCCAGACGTTTCGTCCACAACTGCGGTGGACATCTTCAGTGGCGCGGACGAAGTCTTCTCGGTGAAAGTATCGCAGCGTCTGATGCGTTGGTCGTTAGTGCCGCTCTCTTTATAGTGTGGGCGCTCTCTGCTGATTGGCCCGCTGGTATGAGGGGGCTGGCGCCGGCTGTGTTGTTGCTCTCTTCTGATTGGCTCGCAGTGTTTTTCGGTTTTGTATGACCTTTCTTGTTTTTGATGACTAGATGCCAGTTACTGTTGAGTTTCAATGCTTCTTCTTTCCAAGAGGTGAGAAGAGCCTGCCGTCCGGCCAAGCCCCGACCGGCTACTCAGGACCAACCCAAAAGCAAGTCCATCGTCTTTCTGCCATATTTCAGAAATGTCACTGACCGTATTGAACATATACTTCAACGTCATAACGTCAAAACAGTATTCAAACCTACAAGACAATTAAACAGCCTACTGCGCTCTTCCAAAGACCCCCGAGACCCCCTGTCATCGGCCGGTGTTTACCGTATTCCTTGTTCGTGTGGTTCAGTGTACATTGGTACCACACAGCGGAGCGCTAACACCAGACTGAGCGAACACAAAAGAAACTGCCGCCTGGGCCATACAGAAAAATCGGCAGTCGCCGAACATGCCATTGAAGCCGAGGGCGAACACATTATTAGATTTCAGGACACCAACATTCTTTCCTCCATAAAGCATTACCATACCCGGCTACAACGCGAAGCAATAGAGATTTATAAACATCCCAATAATTTCAATAGGAAAGAAGAAGCATTGAAACTCAACAGTAACTGGCATCTGTGCTGTGTGCTGTGCTGTGCGTCAGATGGCAGGTTGAGGGCAACCCGATGGTGTGCTTAGGCGTGTACCTTCCCTAATTAGGGCTTTACCACGTAGTGACGGGATATGGGGGTTACAGGATGGCGGTTGTTCTTTAGGTAGGGGGAGAGAAAGGAGGTAACAAAGTTTGTTCCTCAACGGTAGCCGGTCATGGTGCAACTACCCTTGTGCACCGCTGGTGGTATGAATTTGTAATTATAAACATGTTGGGATTTTAATTTTGAAGTCCAAGCTACTCTTGAATGGATTGTATTGGAGTTCAGCTTTAGCTGCTGTTGGAATTACTCCGCTGTTACCGGATATGCCCGCAAGCCATGCGGGGAAGCCGGTGATGCCTCAAGCGGCGTGTTCTGGGGTTATAATCCCCAAGAGACCTAACTAGGGCGCTCTGATGGTATGGCAACTGGTCGTAAAATTTTGCGGCCCGGCGCCTAATTTCATCCTCCACGTAAGGAAGAGATGAGGCTTCGTGAAGCAGTCTCACGGGAAAGGAGCGGTTTACACAATAGATGGCCCGAAGGCACCTATTCTGTACCCGTTGCAGGAGCAGCAGGTTGGAATCTGCGGCCGTGCCCCAGATCTCGCAGGCATAAAGCAGGAAGGGGATTATCAGCGCCCGAAAAAGGTGTAACTTTAAAGGGACAGGCATCTCAGACCTCAGCATCGGGTACAATGAAGCCGCAGCCCCATGTCCCCGACGCGCGACGTCCCCGACGTGTCCCCGAAAAGTTAGACCCTTATCTAACTTAACCCCCAGGTAGGAGATGGCATTTGTCCATTCTATCCTTCTTCCGAGATAGCTGAATGTGGGGAAGATTGCGGGAAAGCGGCGCTTGGTGAAGAGAATGGCGTGGCTTTTTGCCGGATTGATGGATAATCGCCAACGCCTGCACCACTCTTGGAGGAGGCGGAGGTGTCTCTGAATGGGGTTGAAGGCTCTGTTTGGGTTTTTACTTGTACAATACAGGAGCACGTCATCAGCGTACTGTGCCATGTTGACGTGCTGCTCTGTGGGTAGATCGGCCACATATACACTAAAAAGTGTGGGGGATAGAACAGATCCTTCGGGGACTCCGCCTCGTATTGGCCTTAGTGTAGATTTGTGTCCCGCTACCGAAACAACAAAAGTGCGGTGTTTTAGATATGTGTGTAGCAGGTGTATTAAGTGTGTAGGGAGCTCCAGTTGGATAAGCTTTTTGAGGAGCCCCGCATGCCAGGTCGTCGAGAAGGCCTTCTCGACATCCAGTGAAACTGCGGCGGTGTAAGCCCTGTCCTGGAAGCCCAGGGCAGCCGCTTCCACCACGCGCAGCAATTGCTGGGAGGACGAGTGCCCAGGACGGAAGCCGAACTGATGTGGTGGGATGGCTCGAATGTCCCCTAAGGTGGGAGACAAGCGGTTAAGAATGGTCCTTTCAAACACTTTTGAAAGGACAGAGAGGAGGCTAATGGATCTGTAATTGGCAGGATGTACCGGATCTTTCCCCGGCTTCAATATGCAGATAACCCGAGCCTCTCTCCACTCGCGTGGAAAGTGACTTAGGGCGAAGCACATATTGAAGACCCTGGTGAGAAAGAGCACGGCCCGGAAGGGAAGGCGTCGTAGCATGGCGGGTGTAAGCCCGTCAGGCCCCGGTGCCCTTTTGGGGTTGAGACGCCGGAGTGCACCTTGGATTTCTGAAGGTCTTATGACGGGATATCGATCCGCATCGTCGGGTGGACGTCGAATAACTGGCATCTAGTCATCAAAAACAAGAAAGGTCATACAAAACCGAAAAACACTGCGAGCCAATCAGAAGAGAGCAACAACACAGCCGGCGCCAGCCCCCTCGTACCAGCGGGCCAATCAGCAGAGAGCGCCCACACTATAAAGAGAGCGGCACTAACGGCCAACGCATCAGACGCTGCGATACTTTCACCGAGAAGACTTCGTCCGCGCCACTGAAGATGTCCACCGCAGTTGTGGACGAAACGTCTGGGAAATCTTTCTTCAGCAGACCACGGCATAACAGCCCGGAAAATCATATTAGTTATAATTGTGACACCGGCCGTGAAAACCTACGTTCTTACATGACTCGCCTCTACGGGGAGGAGGCATACCGTCTGATCCGTCGACTAGAAGTGCTACGCAAACAAAAATCTTCCTTGCTGTGTTCACTTGCCTTTCTTCTACGCTGCCGAGACTCGGGAATTATTCCTAAATTCCTACGACAGAAACGACATTTCACCACCGCTGCCGCCAACCGCATTTACAATCGCTCTGAATGGGCCTTGCTCCGAGAACGCATCCATCAGACCAGACGACAACTCTCTGCCAACAATAGTCAACTACTTATCTTACATCTTCAAGTAAGTAACTCACTACACAGTTTTGATTGGGACAACACTGACAGAATCACCTACAGCTCTATGACATACAATCACAACAGCATGACCACTCGTCACAAGAAGTAGTTTGATGGCCTTACTGCCTCCATTAAACCGCCGACTACTCTCAACCACTGCCGCACGGTAGTGAACTTATCTGATCACCAGCTGTCACCTGCTGAAACGTCACTCCTTGCTAAAGGAGGTAACTACGCTGTTGTCACTCCAACGTTGCCAGTTGAAGACATCATTTCTCACATTGAAGCAGAAATACGAGTTCTGCCAAGGCTTGCAGCTGATGAAATTCGCCGGGAATCTGCCAGGGTTCTCGAGAAGGCCAAACCTCCTACCAGTAATTTAACCAATCAAGAGAGAACTGCATTAAAGAAGCTGAACTCCAACCGAGACATCATTGTTTGCTCAGCGGAAAAGGGTAATGCCACAGTTATTCTTAACCAACAAGACTATCAACAGAAAATCTCTGAACTCCTGCAACCAGCAACCTACCATAAGATTAAACGTGATCCGACAGCCCGTATTCTACGGAAAACCAATCTTTTGATCAAGAACTCCTCGCTTTCGAAGGAAGACAAACGCCGCCTTACCAAGTCCGAAGCTCAGCCGCCTAGACTTTACGGGCTACCCAAGATCCATAAACCAGAGGTTCCGCTCAGGCCCATTGTTAGTGGTATTGGTTCTCCCACATACGACATAGCTAAATACCTAACCGGTCTTCTACAACCCCATGTCGGCTTGTCCGACTCTTTCATCAAAGACTCTACTCATTTCATTCAAATTCTCCGCAACCTCAAATTGCTACCTAAGGATTTACTAATTAGTTTTGACGTTGTGTCTCTATTCACCATGGTTCCAGTACAAGAAACTCTGAAGTTGTTACAACCCATCTTCTCTGATGATATCATTACACTTTTTCACCATGTCCTGACTACGACTTATTTCCAGTGGAACCGGTCATTCTACGAGCAAATAGACGGTGTTGCCATGGGCAGCCCCCTTAGCCCTGTTGTGGCCAATTTCTTCATGGAGGCATTTGAGTCAAAGGCACTAAACTCAGCTCCACTCAAACCAACAGCCTGGTTCCGCTATGTGGATGACACCTTCGTCATCTGGCCCCATGGTGAACAAGCTCTTCAAGATTTTTTATTACATCTAAATAGCATCAATCAGCGTATACAGTTCACAATGGAACAAGAAAAGGATGGCCAACTAGCCTTTCTAGATGTACTCGTTAGTAGGAAGGCTGACGGCACGCTGGGTCATACTGTCTACCGCAACCCACACACACAGACCGTTACCTTAACAAGAACTCCAACCACCATCCTAGACAAAAACGTGCTATGATTAAGACACTCGCAAACCGTGCTTCCCGTATTTGTGAACCACATTTACTTCCACAAGAAATCCGACACCTAGAAACAGCTCTACAATCAAATGGTTATTCAGTCCAAGAGGTGAGAAGAGCCTGCCGTCCGGCCAAGCCCCGACCGGCTACTCAGGACCAACCCAAAAG
Organism: Deroplatys truncata; assembly: GCA_030765065.1. Taxonomy (NCBI): domain Eukaryota; kingdom Metazoa; phylum Arthropoda; class Insecta; order Mantodea; family Mantidae; genus Deroplatys; species Deroplatys truncata. The sequence continues at coordinate 202,077,693 of CM060984.1, read as the reverse complement.
CAAGTCCATCGTCTTTCTGCCATATTTCAGAAATGTCACTGACCGTATTGAACATATACTTCAACGTCATAACGTCAAAACAGTATTCAAACCTACAAGACAATTAAACAGCCTACTGCGCTCTTCCAAAGACCCCCGAGACCCCCTGTCATCGGCCGGTGTTTACCGTATTCCTTGTTCGTGTGGTTCAGTGTACATTGGTACCACACAGCGGAGCGCTAACACCAGACTGAGCGAACACAAAAGAAACTGCCGCCTGGGCCATACAGAAAAATCGGCAGTCGCCGAACATGCCATTGAAGCCGAGGGCGAACACATTATTAGATTTCAGGACACCAACATTCTTTCCTCCATAAAGCATTACCATACCCGGCTACAACGCGAAGCAATAGAGATTTATAAACATCCCAATAATTTCAATAGGAAAGAAGAAGCATTGAAACTCAACAGTAACTGGCATCTAGTCATCAAAAACAAGAAAGGTCATACAAAACCAAAAAACACTGCGAGCCAATCAGAAGAGAGCAACAACACAGCCGGCGCCAGCCCCCTCATACCAGCGGGCCAATCAGCAGAGAGCGCCCACACTATAAAGAGAGCGGCACTAACGGCCAACGCATCAGACGCTGCGATACTTTCACCGAGAAGACTTCGTCCGCGCCACTGAAGATGTCCACCGCAGTTGTGGACGAAACGTCTGGGAAATCTTTCTTCAGCAGACCACGGCATAACAGCCCGGAAAATCATATTAGTTATAATTGTGACACCGGCCGTGAAAACCTACGTTCTTTTTTTTGGATTCAGGTGGTCTCAATACCTATATTTCTGCTGAAATCTCGGTATCGAATTTTTGGGTGGAATACAATACTTCCCCTACTTACTATACGTAGTAGAGAAAGTAAATAAATCTTAGTAAGTATAGTTTGTATATCCACTAATAAACGGTAGAGGTTAGAGAAAGGCATGTGAATGTATTAAAAAAAGTTTTTCGTTTTGTTTCTGTTGACGTTTTAAGAAGTATCCAAGTAGAGGTATAAAAATCACACCAATAGTCATTAAGAAAGACAATAAAGAAATCGCAAACACGCTATGAGACGTAAGTATCTTTCTGAGAATACCCAACTGTATCATTTGGCACATATAACCCGCTTTAATTGCCTTAAACGGGAAAACGGTAACATACTACACAATGGCATAAAATTATATTTACATAATATGTAATTTGTTATTTTAAAATAACAAAGAAGCAAATTTTAAACCGCCGAAGTAATATAGTGGTATATTCTGGTATTATTTCGCTAGTCCTAAGCTTAGAAATCTGAAAGTGAAGGAAATTTACATTTCTTTACTTCAGGAACTTAAATATAAAAGTTCTAGGAACCAAATTTCGTATACGTAAAGGATCCATAGAACTTCTCGGTGAAGGTTCAATGAGTCTCTTCGATGAATCGGACTTCAAAGATTTGAAACGTTTTTCATATAAAAAAACTAACCTAACGCCAACCTTCCATGAATTCAGAAGCCTAAAAGTGTGTTAAAATGTCCACTATAAATAACCGATCGAAGGATCATTCAAAAGTTCCGACTCATTGAAAAGATTCATGGATCTTTTACGTATAGGAAATAATAGCGAACGAGCAAATTTCCTTATACGTAAAGGATCCATGAAACTTCTCAATGAAGGTTCAATGAATATTTTCGATGAATCGGATCTTTTGAATTAAGTGTGCGCAATGTGACTATACCCTTTTGGTGACCCATTATTTTATCTTAAACGTATGTGCAATATAGACTTTCCCGATTTTATCCATCTCCTACAGTTTACCAGTTATATAAACGCCATTAAAATGAACTTCAGAGGGATTCCCAGAAAATTCAAGAAGTACATTTAATTTTTCATGCAAACATCTTACATAGTATTTTAATTAAAATGCCATGTACTTGTGATGCGAAATTCTTGAAATTTTTCGCTATTCTCATCATTGAAAAACGCTGAACTTAAATATCAAGCTTGGTATGTAACAGACTTTTCTTTTTGGGTTATGCTGTTCTCATTGAGGCAGTATTTTTAACACTTGAATAATTTCTGTCTAATTATATAAATATGTAAATTCAATAACAGTCTGCCTTAAAAGAATATGTGAATGTAACAATATCTAAAAAGTGTATATTACAGTCATTGTATATGTTTATATTATTGTATCCATGTGTAATAATGTTATGTGAATGCATTACGTATTTAATAATATAGGAGCTGTGAGAAATAGGTTTAAAGTTGCTAACAATGAGGTAACCTTGAGTCAATAATGAGTAAGTAAGTTTAATAGTACTACTTGTGATTCTTGTAGTAACAATAATGTAATTTTAGTGACAGTTTATAAAAATAACCAATCAACAACCAGAAAAAGCTTTACTTAAATGAAGGTATTCTATTGGACTAGGATTAGCCAATCAGAGATTTGAAATACAGAAATTTACAAGCTTAGACGGTTGAAAACAGTTCACTTGCCTCCAAACAGTGCTCATAACCAGACGTGTTGCCTGCAAACAGTGCTCATAACAGGATGCGTTGTTTGTGCGTCCTCGAAAGATTTATATACTTATTCGTGTGAGACGAAAATTAAGTTTACGTGTTAAAAAGTGTAATTAATTAATAAAAAGAATCTCACAACTTTCTATGTCAGTGAAGTGCTATTTAGTTTGTGTCAAGGATTAATAAAAAGTAGTGAATTAAAATTATAATCTGTGCAAGCCTACATTCTTGTCGCATCAATTCCTGCCAAGATATTCATGTCTCTAAAATAATACTGATGCAGCCGAGGCAAACATAAATTTAAATATTTAAAGAAACAGTTTAATTACAACGTTAATATCTTTTTAAACTTGGGGCAAAGGCCACCTGAAAGTACATTTGGGGCGAAGGCTACCGGAAACTGTTTACTATACGTGCGGTTGCAACTACAAGTTCGGTTCCCCAACAGTTGAAATATAATACAACTCCTATAACAAATAACCTATTTCAAATTGGCGCCCAACGTGGGGCAAAATAATGTAAAAAAACTATCTTTCTCATCATACACACTGAACGTTTTCCCAAATACAATTTATCTTATCCATGGGTTCCCAAAGCATTATTTCCAGTGAAATTTAGTATTAAATTTGTGGGTGGAATGCAACACTTCCTCTACATAAGCAAGTATAAAGTAAAACATAAAAATAATAATAATCTGATGTGTTACATTCGCGTGGCTTTATATATCCTGTATCATTTATTAATGTATATAAAACTATTCTTACGAAGGTTTATTTTTCTATGTACTACATTTTAATCGAGATAAACGTTTGCAGAAATAGCTGGATTACACACTTCATTATAGATAAAAGGGAATATCGAGTTAAATGTTTTAGAACTGGACGCTATACGCTGACCTTACACTTTCCATGGAATCGTGAGTAAAAACTGAATGTCGACAGTTAAAAAGAGTGACAAAGCACTGAACAAATCAAACTTAATAACATATATATCTCGAAAATGACAGATGCCAAAAAAAGGTACTTGAAGTAAATTCTGTGTTTTAAAGAGTAGTGCGTTTTCATATATCGCATAGCGTTTACCAGTTATACAAGATTATATAAGATTCCTTCCGTATGAAGATGGCTTCACAGGCTATTCCCAGGAAACTCAACATATACATTTTGTCACCTACATTCTTTGATATATGGCATTTTAATCAAAATGGTTAGGGCTATATTTAGAACATAAATTTCGTAAAAAATGTTCCATATAAAGGGTAGTTGGGGTGGGGGAATTTTCTTAAAATTTTTGGAAGATACTAAATATTTACCAAGTTTGGTATTATCCGACTTTTTAGTTTTGAGTTACCTGTTCACACGCACGCACATAGACAGCCGCACACGCGAACCGTTTTCTAAAAAGTCTTTAGAGAAACTTTAAGGGGTCCTCAAAGCATGCATTTTCGGTGAAATCTCGTTATCGAATTTTGAAATACCTTCTCTACGTATCCAAATAAAATAATTTGCTTTCTTTTATTGCATTTCCTTAAATTGTTAATTAATATATCTCATTAGCCGCCCATCTGATTTTATTTGTTCGAATGACGATTCCATAAGCTCTTGAAGTTTCTGTATCTGATAATTATAAAGTACTATATCTATTCGAGTGTTGCATTCAGTCTGTAATAAGTAAACCTTATTTTTTATTGTTTTATTCCAACTTAAAACGTGTACATCAGTTTTAGTTGCTTTCATTGAAGATTAAACATTTTGCTGAAAATACACAAAAGAACTGTCTGGGTAATTAAATACTACTAGCAGAGTTAGCATCGTTACAGTAATGCATCAAGCTTCGATTACGTATCGAATAAACAGGGCGTGTTCTACTCCATGCTAACCTCATTTTCGTCAAAGCCACAATTTTTAGTATCGGATCGTTTATAGGAGTCTCATTTACGTTGTTAATGTACTAGTCCCGGAATGAGAGTCAATCAGTAAACATTGAACGGACCAACCCCACACACACGGTAAGCGATCTAAGAACTGTGCCTTTACTTTTCAACTTACAATGGAAATCACGCTGCTACTAAACGTCTCTGCATTACATTACGCTTCTTCTACAAATCTAAGAAATATTTGTATAAATATTTTCAATGCATTTGTAGAGATCCATCCCTGGTTAAAAAGGGCGACACTCTTCTACCCGGTATAGCGCTCCCACTTTTAAAGAGTTCAAGCTACAATAGATAAAAGAACGTATTAACGGGGTTTTACTGTGTTTGACTTATATTGGCGAAAATTGAAAGAGGAAAGGAGTAATGTAAGATTGCTCTAAGGAGATATAGTAACACTGCACATTTTATTTTCATTATAATAGAAGTGAGCAGGTGAAGTACAAATGATGTAAAATTTTATATTTATATGAATATACCCTATAATAGCCAATAACGAAAAACTTAAGTTTTAAACCTCAAATATTACAAAACGTTTTATTAATTCATTGTTCATGAGAGTAGTATTCAGCACATCAGATAATCTGATTTTCATTTATTGAAAATAAAATCTAATTCCAAGGCGTGTCTGTTGCACAGAATGAATATTTTTTGTTTAACGTTCTTTAACCTGGTGGGTATCGAAGGATGAATCGATAACGAAAATGGTGCTCAAAGAATCCCGGGGTTCATAGAGCTTTAAAGTTCCTGACCTTCGTCTTTTCAGCATAAGGAAAAACCCTGGTAAAGCCTTACCTGGACAGCTCACCGTTACCGAGATTCTACCTCGGGACCTCTTGAACGTGATGCACAAACGCTACCCTCACATCCCAGAGGCGGTCGAAGTAGTTCTGTTTGCATCAATGTTGAAGGTATTAACTCTTTACAATCAACGAATTAACGTAAGACATGTAAAATGTAATATTTAAAGTGTAAAATTTTCGGCGCTAATATGAGTAAGGCATATTTGGAATAGGAAAGTCTACTCACACTTCTACAAACTATTAAAAATATTCTATCTATTTCATGTTAATTAAAACCACCATTACTCATTTGCACATTTCATTGTAGGCATAAGCAGTATAATTAAGCTAAAGCAATAGTCAAATCCTTTCAAAGCGGGTCGCTATACGATAGCTGATGGTTTAGAATTCCATTCTCTTTGCACGAAGACGAAGAAGAAAAAAAACAGAGAAAGGACAAAATAAAAAAAACTGATGTGTTACGTTCACATGACTTTCTCTACCCTCTATATCTTTATTAGAGGGTATACACATTATTCTTACAAAAGTTTATCTTCCTATCTACTTCATTTTAATCCAGATAAACGTTTTCTGAAATAGCTACATCACACATTTCGTTATAGATACAAAAGGGAACAGCACTAGTCAAATGTTTTAGAACTGGACGCCATATGCTGCCCTTAAAACTCTTTCTATGACATCGCAAGAAAAACTGGAAATCGACAGGACTTGAAAAGAATGACTTAGTATTGAACAATTCAAACTATTAATAACGGATAACTCGGAAATGACTGATGTCACAAAAAATTTATTTGAAATACATTGTGTGCCTTAGAGGTCTGTATTTCTTGTGTAATATGTTTTCGTCTATCACTTAACGTTTACCAGTTATCCTAGATTAAATTCCTTCTGAATGAAGAGGACTTCATAGGTTGTTGCCTGATTTAATCGTCCTAGAGCATTTTACGGTCAATGCTCGGAAATTTGTGGGGCAAATCAAAGATTTATACCTATTGTAATTGAAAGAACTTTAACTAATAATTTTCTTAATTGAATCTCAAACTACATTGAATCATTAGGTGGCTGAAAACAAGTAATGGTCTCTTAAACCAAATTATAGTAACTAGTTATTACTTCAAATGACAATCAACTAAGATGTTAGTTAAAAAAATAACATTAGCATGTCAAACTAAAATCTTAATTAAATCTTGATTAATCTTATTTTTTTTCAATTATACTAATTTTATTTAACGTAGTAAATTTTTATATATTTTCCCATAAAAATACATTAACTTCAAATAAAACCTTTATTAAAAACTATAATTTGAAAATGATAACAAATTTATTTTCAGTTTTTGATCCTTCATCCAATTTCATAGGCTTATCCATAAATTGGTTAAGAACTTTAATTGGATTACTATTAATTCCTTCATCATTATGGTCAATTCCCTCACGCAATAAAATATTATGATATTTAATTATTAATAAACTTCATGAAGAATTCAAATTATTAATTAAAAAAATTAATAATTTTAATTAATTAATTAATTAATTTGCTGTTGCCAGAAAATTAAAAATATACATCATATTTGCCATGTAGATATCTTTAATATATGCTGTTTTAATCAAAATCGTTAGCCATTTTTTATAAAATTGAAGATTTCGAAAATTCTAGAAAATCTTTGCGTCGCATCTTTGGAAGGTACTGAAGCTAAATATAAAGTTTGGTATTTATCTGACTTTTCGTTTTTAAGTTATGCTGTTCATAAGCACACACACACATACAGAGCTTTTTCTAAAAAAAAATTATTCAGAGATGAATATTTCTGGTGAAATATCGGTATGGAATTTTTGAGTGAAATGCAATACTTTCTCTACACACCTATGTAGTAGAGAAAGTAAAATGAATAACGATTTGCCAGAAACAAAAAATATATCGCAGATGGTTAATGTCGCAAAACATTTGGTTGCTTGACAAGATCTACATTATCTTTTGTATAGTAATAGTATGTATACTTATGTTTACCAGTCGTACAAAGTTCATTCAGAATGAAAACTTTAGAAGCTATTCCCAGAAAATTTAAGATGTAAATTTTATTTGTTATGAAAATAGCTTAAAGATACGGTATTTTAATCAAAATCGTTTGAGTTAGTTTTGAGAAATTAAAAAAAAATAACGAAACTTTTCCATATAAAGGGTAGTTTGGGGGGGATTTTCTTCAAAATCTTCGTGACCCTTCTTTGGAACATGTGGTTTTTTAGTTGCCTGTTGACAGACAGGCCTTTTTCTAAGCACAATTTTTTGCTTTTTTGTTTGTTTTTTTTGTGTTCCGGGGTCCAAAAACATGCATTTCCGCTGAAATTTCGGTATTGAATTTTTGGGTGGAATACAATACTTCTACTTGCTGTAAGTACATAGTAGAAAAAGTAGAAATTCCGGCCAGGAGTGTTATTCAAACCTCGAGTCCTCGGCCTTCTCTTCTTTCAAATTGAGTTACTCTGTCCATCTTCATCGGTTTTCCCTTATCCTGAGAAGAGGAATATTGGGAGACTCTAAGCTCTAGGGACCCCGCGCCAATTTGAGCATCATTTTAACCATTTCGTTCATTCCCCGTCATTCCTACGTAAAGGGTGATAAACTTCAAGCAAAGAAAAAACATGTGTTTCATTCACATTATTTTCTCTACCCTCTAGCGCATATTAACGGGTATACAAAAAATGTTTACGAAGTTTATTACTTTCTCTACAACGTATAGTAAGTAGGGGAAGTATTGTATTCCACCCAAAAATTCGATACCAAGATTTCACCGGAAATATATGTTTTCAGACCCCTTGAATAAAAAAAAAAAAGCATTTTTGGAAACATGTCCGTGTGTGTCTTTGTACAGCATAACTCAGAAAAGAAGAGTAGGATAAACACCAAACTTGGTATTTCGGTTCAGTATCTTTCAGAGATGCGACACGAAGGTTTTCAAGAAAATCCCCCCACCCGAGACTACCCTTTACATGGAACATTTTTCTAAAATTTTAATTTTCTCAAAAATGGCTAACGATTTTGATTAAAATATCATATGTTTAAGATATTTTCATAACAAATAAAATGTATATCTCGAATTTTCTGGGAATGTCGCCAAAAGTATTCTTCATTGTGAACGACTTTTGCATAACTGGTAAACCATAAGAGATAGACAACATTTTACTACACAAAAAATGTAGATCGCGTTAAAATACACAATTTATGACATATTTTCGAGATATTGCTTGTTATTCCCTTAAATTTTTCAATACTTATTTTCTCAAATGGGAATTCGTTATTCATTTTTTTGTCTTGGATATGCAAAGAGTATTAATCTGTGGCAAAGGGAATGGTGCTGCACCTAGCAACCAGCTATTAAGAGTAATGTCTATGCTTAAAGGCTACTATATTTCTATATTGCCCTTGTAAATATATATTCCCCTTACATCTACAAGAGAATTAGCAATAAGATGGAGTTTGCAAATGTTTATCTGGAATAACATGAAGTAGATGGAGAATAAGCGTTTGTAAAAATAGTTTGTACAAGAGTAGAGAAAGTCATGTGAGTGTAACACATCAGATTTTTTATCTTGTATATGCAAAGAGTATTAATCTGTGGCAAAGGGAATGGTGCTGCACCTAGCAACCAGCTATTAAGAGATATGTATATGCTTAAAGGCTACGTATTTCTATATTGCCCTTGTAAATACAAAACAAGGGGAACATAGTACGCCCTAAACGATAGACAAATATTTTTAGAACTGGTCGCCTTGTGTAAAACGTAATTTTCTTTTCATGTCAAAAGGTCGTTTCTGCACATGTTTATCTCCATTAACATGAAATAGATGGAGAATAAGAGTTTGTAAAAATTGTTTGTACAAGTGTAGAGAAAGTCATGTGAGTGTAACACAGAGTTTTTAGGTATCTTTTGGTCTCTGGAACAAAATCTTCGAAAAGCCATTTCTTAAAAATATTTTTGTCCATTCAAGCAGATTTTTGTTGGACATCTGTAACAGGCAGTGCAGGTTTACCTGCATTGTACATGGAAAATTGAAAGAAAGTTCAAAATGTAACACATTCGGTACCGCGGAAAATGTACATGCGGACAACGCATAAAAACAGGATTTTACTTAGTTTTATGTAAAATTTTAATTTTCTTAAGACCAGTTCGAATTACCGGAATCTCAGAATACCGGGGCTCTACTTTATATGCATTCCACGTTTTAAGATTTTCCTCTTGTGATATAGTGAATGCTGTGGTAATTTTACTTCTGTGACACGGGAGTTGAGAGGAGTTGAACACAACTTCAGAGCGAGCGCGATGATTGATGTCGCCAGGGAAGTTTAAACAACACAGGAACTGCGTAGGGGCTCACTTTAACTTCTTGAGGCACGTAGCTTTAATGCGGATCGATGTGTTAACGGCTGGGTTTGCCGAAGCTCTCCGTTACTATAAACTACGAGGCAACCTATAAAATATGCACAGGGAATACCAACAACATGGTGGCTGCAAGATTCAAGGTGGATTCCCGTAAACATTTCCTAAAACAGGGATTCGTATCTTTTGTTTTTATTTTCTGTACCACAACTGCGCTAAGGTATTATTAGTAGGTAAGAGAGTATTACATTTCATCCAAAAATTCGATACCCAGATTTCACCGAAAATACACGTTTTAAAGCCACCTGAATCCAAAAGACTTTCTGGTGTTTGAAGGCGCGTGTACAGCAACTCAAAAACTAAATCTTGGATAAATACTAAATTCAGCATCTCCCGAGAATACGACACGAATTTTTTTTATAAAAAATGCTGAAAACGATTTTGATTAAAATACCGTATATTTAAGATATTTACATGATGCATAAAAAATATATGTTTTGAATTTTTTGCGAATAAACTGTGAAGAACTCTTTAAACGGAACCAATTTTGTGTAACTGCTAAACTGTAAGATGCAGACAAAATCTTACTACACAAAAAATATAGATCTCGTTAAAGCACTCAATTTATGAAAATTTTTGGGGCGTTAGTCACTTCCGAATTATTCTTTGTTATTGGTTTGAATTTTGAAATACTTATTCTGTTAACTTTCCCTTCCATGTACCAAGTAGGTAGAGGAATTATTGCATTAGAAGTATTGCTTAATGGATTCAGGAAACCTTAAAAGGTGTATTTTAAGTGAAATCTTGTTATCGAATTTGGGTGGATGGCAATTCTGTAGCGACCCAGGGGGCTGGCCGTCCTGAGATTGCTTACAACAGGGAGGAATAGGTTCAAATGATAGAACTGTTCGGGACCGGGGTGCAAGGCTCCAAGAGGTGCTCAGGGAAGGGGTGTTAAATAATACCCAGGGATTATATAAAAACTTAATGAATGTAACACTGAATAAGTTAGAATAATGTTGGAGTCCCTTGTGGTCGCGCAAGAACTTAATGGCACCCACATATGACAGCTGTCGAGCTCTCGGAGATCTTTAAAATAATGCGGTGGTAAGGGTTAACTTATTAGCATGGAGCCCAGAGCCCTAAACAAACGTGATCTCTGCGTTGATACAAGTCGTGAAGCGAATTGAGAGGGTTGACCCACTTTCATGGTCAGTAATATGATCCTGAGAGACAGCTCACAGCTCAGCAGCTATGGCCTCAATTCTAAGGCTACCTTCATTACAACATTTTTCGAAACTTAACACAATCTGATGCAACTCTCCGTCCGTGATCAAACTCCACGTCGGATCACTACAATACTTCGCCTACTTAGTGTAGATAATGAAGATTAGTTGGTTTGTTGTATTGTTATTTTCACGTTGTTATTTGCCCCACTCTTTGGGAGCCAATTTTAAAGAAGATTGTTGCTTCACGTATGGAAAGCCAATTTGAAGTAGGAGTTGTGTTATAGTTCAACTGTAGGGGAGCCGAACTTGAAGTAGTTGCAACTGCACGTGTGGTACCCGGTAGCCTTCGCCAAAAAAATTAAATTCGAAAAATGTTCCATGTGAAGGGTAATCTGGGGTGGGGGTATTTTCTTGAAAACCTTCGTGTCGCATCTCTGGAAGATTCATTCATTCATTATCTGTTTACCCTCCTCTTATGTAGGACTTACACCCCCCAGGACTTACAAGCGGGTTCCTGGGGTCAGAGGCCCGTCGAGGAGCAGACACTCATGGATCAGACAGAGCATCCAGGATGGGTGATCAGCCCGATGCCTGGTATGGGATGAAGGAAGTAGATGAAACGAAATGTGGGTGAAATGGATGAAAGGAAAGGTGATGATGGAGCAGTTGGTGGAATGAATGGCGGGGGAAACCGGAGAACCCGGAGAAAACCCGCCCAGACGCCGCTTCGTCCACCACAAATCCCACATGCAGGTCCCTGGGATTGAACCCGGGCCGCCTAGATGGGAGGCGAGCGGTCTAACCGCTCGGCCACGGCGCCGCCTCTCTGGAAGATACTGAACCTAATTACCAAATTTGGTGTTTATCGACTGTTCATTTCTGAGTTATGCTGTTCACAGACAGACACACACACGGACATGTTTCCAAAAATGCTTTTTTTGGATTCAGGGGGTCTCAAAACATATATTTCCGGTGAAATCTCGCTATCGAATTTTTGGGTGGAATACAATACTTCTCCTACTTACTATACGTAGTACAGAAAGTAATACTTTTATGCACTGCCGTTGCAGTTGCTGTAACAGTGCGTTCAGCCTCCCACATATCCACGATACGTTCACGAGTAATTTCGCTAGTATACGGCATGACTGATTCTGAGACAATAAACCTTCCTACTTTTCCTCCTTATTTCTGTGTTATCAACCCACCACGCTTTACGATAGGGGAGGTGAAGGGCACGCCTCAAAAGGACTCCAGAAAACGTTAAAAATCCGCCGAAGATTTTTTTTGGTGCTGTTTATACATAAACATTATTACTGAAATGCTTTTTAGTACTAACAATTAATAACTTCTACTTTTTGGATGGATTTTTTTCGGCGAATTACTCGTGGTGCTTTTACGTTTATGCACAGCATCGTCCCATTTTATTAAAACAAATTAGGTTATAGCTTATAGGTTATACAATGGAGGGGGAGGATTCGCACACTTAGACTGCATAAATCAATTACGGCGACCATCCCTCAGAAGAAGGGATGAAATGAGGGAACCACAGGAGACTACAGACCGCAGGCAGACAGGCCACATAGAGCGTGGAAATCCCCAACAATTCCAGGCTCGAAGGCTCGTCTGGAGCCCCTAGAGAGGGTGATGAACGACCCGCCGACCAAGCAAGTGTCTAGCGTCCATGGGGAGTGCTCGTTCACTCTTACCTTTGAGAAAACAACCGCGCCATCTGTCCGCCATACACCACGAAACCTAGAAGTACACCTGAAAGATAAGAAGGAAACGGAATGAAAAGAAGTTATGGAAAAGGAAATCGTGGTACATGAAAAAACACCCCAACATTCGCCTACCGAGCATGGAAAACCACGAAAAACCCAAGGTCAGAGTGGGTGTTCCATCTGAAACGAGCCCGGGACCTTCCAAAATGCGAGTTAAATGCTAACTTAAAAATATATAAAAGTGGATGGCGTTCGATGCATAAAATCAAAAGAAATCTTTTAAGAAAGTGAATTTCTACAGATCTGTGTTAAACTGCGAAATGAATATACATAAGTTGTCATTAGGCTGGTCTAGTAGCTCAGTCGGTAGAGCACTTGCCTGCTATGCGAGAGGTCCCGGCTTCGATTCTCGGCTGGGGGTGGGAATTTTTCTCTAACCAAGATTATTCCCTATCCTCCCCCTCTTCCCCGGAGTTGGAAGTATGAATAGAGTGTGTGAATGTGTGTGTGTGATCTAATGATTAAACACCCCAAAAGTGCAAGAAACCCGACGACAAGGGTTACACGAGTTAACACCATTGCCTTAGGCAATAAGTTCCAAAGGAAAGGCCGGCGATAAGACCAATGTAGTTAAAGGCGGGGTATAAATAGAACTAAAAAAACAGTTGTCATTAAATTAATACAGAAGTTATTTCTAAACTAAAGAATGTTATAATAAATCTGAAAGGTTATTGTTTCAAGTGCATATTCTGTTTACAAAGGTGAACTTCTGCTCAATTACACGGCATGCGTAAAGTAGTAAACATTTTTCACTGATTATACCCTTGTCAACAGAAATAAACATTGACATGGTGGAGTGACACAAACGAGCACGAGATCTCGTTTTCATTTTCGTAATGAGCAAAAACTTCATGTAAATTGTTCTACCATGAACTCTATCGAAAGCGAGTTAAAACAAAACATAAAAGCAACGCGATCGTGGCTGTTTTGGACAAAACCCAGGTTTACTCTGCTCTTTCTGTACCGAATATATATATGGACTAAACATGATAGGTTTCTCTCTGCCAATTTATAACACATTTCAAAAAAATCTCTTAATCATTCACCAAATGGAATAAAATTGAAAAACGTGAAAATACTGGGTGCGATATCGCTCTGTTGAGGGAAGAGTTGAGGAAAGTACTGATTAGAGGTTTAGAAGAGAGAGGGAAGGATAAGGCAGTGTTGACAAACGTCACGTTTTAATATATTTTTCAATCTAAAGGGATTAAAAGCGAAAAAAAAGATAACCAAAATTTTTCTTTTTTTACGCATGGTATCGACCCCTTGAAAATCGTGACTATGAGACAAAAAAAAGTGAAGACAGTCAATGCATATGGATAGTAATAGCTTATCTTCATTTTGTATTATACTTAAGAAAAAACCTGTGCTATATTCACATGCCTTCCTCTACCCTTTATTTTTATTAGTTAGTATAAAAACTATTCTTACTCGAACTATTTTTCTATCTACTATGTTTGATCTCAATGAACCCTTGCAGAAATAGTTAAATTACATTTCGTTATAGACACAAAAAAAGAGAAAAATCAAATATTTAAGAACTGGACGCCATAAGCTAGTTTTAAATGCCATACTGTTTCCATGCATTCGCGAGAAACAACTGAAAATGGATGGGACTTAAAAAGAACAATTGAACAATTCGAAGCTTTAATAAATCATATTTCAGAAACAGCTTATCTCATAAAAAAACTTATTTGAAATAAATTGTGGTTTTAAAGAGATTTACGTTTCTTGTATGGTAAGATTTCGTCTATCGCTTAACGTGTACAAGTTAAACAAGATATACAAAATTCTTTCCGAATGAAGTGGACTTCATAGGCTATTCATTGAAAATTCAAGATATACATTTTGTGTGTAATGTAAATATGTTTAATATATGGTATTTTAATAAAAATCATTACAGCTATTCTTTAGAAAATAAACTTCAAAAGGTTTAGCACATAAAGGATAGTTTGGGATGGAAGAATTTTCTTAAAAATCTTCGTGTCGCATCTTTGGAAGGTACTGAACCCAAATAAATTCGTATTTATCCAACTTTGGAGTTTTTGAGTTTGTTCACAGACACACATACACGCATGGAACTTTTGCCAAAAATTATGTTTTTTAATTTAGGGGGCCTCAAATCCGTTAAAATCTCGCTATCGCATTTTTGGATGGAATGCAGTATGTACGTGGCAGAGAAAGTAAAAATTATACCTTTACGAATGTAGTTTCTTTTCGTAAATTTAAAGTGTAAGCAATCAAACAATTTACTAACATTAATTCTGTAACATAAATCCAAGTGTTAAGTGCTATAACCTAGATGGTAGAAAGGCTAGCATAATAAATTTTCGAAAACATTGGATCCTTGACTTAAGAAATAGAAATACTGAGATCAAATCCAAAACATGGGATGTAATTATTATGCAGAAAAAGATTTACACGACTCATATAAAATTGTTGTTCATAACCTTCATTATAGACTACATATATTAAGCCAGCGACCTTACAGTTAAATTTATGGTATACAGTATAGTATATAGTATTAACTGTCAACACACGGCGAATGCCTGTGGAAGAAGTAATGATCAAATAACCGAGATAGGTGGCGCCCGGTAGCGCGTGGGACTCGCGTTCGATTCCCAGTGACCGACCACTCTGACCCATGATTGTTTTTCTTCTGGAGTTGTTTCTTTCAGCCCCCGACTTTCCTGTCCGTCCATTTCGTTCCATCCATCATTTAATTCATCCTTCACCCCGTTGGGTCTGTTTCAGGGTTTGAAGTGTCGGCGATGATGTTTCGGTGCGGCGTGATGTGAAAAAAGGTTGTTCTGTGTGGAACATTCTCCGTGTCTCGACTTTCGGCTGATTGCCGAGGTATACGGACCGCCCCTTCGGAATGGGGTGATGAACCCTCTTGTAGGGCGGGTTTCCCGGTGTCCTTGTCCGACTGTCGGGGTACCTCAATCTGGAAAATTTAGGGATCCGTCATTACTGTGCTTTTACTCCTGTTCCGGCTACTTCCTCCTCCCTCTCGGGAGCGTCCCCTTGTGGGTCATATGTACAATATCCTCGCAGGAGCAGTACCGAGTCCCTTCCGGTAATCAGGAAGAAAATAATCATAAAGTGATGATTAGCATAAGCCTTAAAGTTGAAGAAAATAAAGAACTATAAATTTTATTCTAGCAGAATTATTCCAATGGCTCCTAAGCTAGTATTTAACTATTAATTATATAGCCGTAATATTTGTAAGGGCTATCTCTGCGGCCTGGTGATTACCATGCTAACTTCCAAATTCAGAGGTCCCGAGTCGGATTCCCGGCTGGAAAATTTTCTTTAGACAGGATTCTTCCATATCCTCTCTAGAATCTGGAAGTATGAATGATAGAGAGAGAGTAAATTTAATGCAATAACCAAATTAAAAACCACACAAAATTAACACCATTGTAAGCGAGTGAACATCATTGCCAATTTGTTCTAAAATATAAAAAGCCGCTGATATGACCAGAGATTTTAAAGGCAACATACAGATGGAGCAAAAACATTCTGGCGTCAAATATAGGTATAATGATGGTGCATTAAAGGATATGTTGTTTTTTATTTCATTTAACTGCTGTGGTCTACAACCATACTTGAGTCAGATCCTTTTGAGGCAGTGCAAAGGGGAAGGTAGAAAACAGGTAGCTCGTGCCCAGGCCTATTGAGTGTGACGGCATTTTGTGATAGTCGCCGGTGCGGCCATACGATGTCCTTATCTGCCCTTTCCACTGTCTCAAAAAGCTCTGACCAAAGTATATCTTGACTGTAAGTGGTTATGGTTTGTGTTTTCTCGTTTTTATTACGAAACACAATTCTTTTCACTCTCGCATTCGTACTTCCAGACCTTGTGGAGAGTAGATAATGGTTTTATTTACAGAAAAATTACCCCACCCCATCGGGATTCGAATCCAGTACCTGTGGATTAAAAATTCAGAACTCTGACCACTCGACTACAGAGGTAGTCTCTGGCTTTGTTGTTGAATTCGTCCTAATTTACAGTGTGTATACAAGGTGCGTGAAACATTTCATTCAGCAATACTTTCCAAACAAAACATTCAAATATGCTGAAAGTTCACACCATTAAAGATAAACACCAGATTTTCATATCTAACCATAAAAATGTTCAATGTGTCCTCCGTTGTTCAATCGGCACACATCTATACTGTAGTCAAGTTCGCCCCCATACTCGACCCAGCATATCAGAGGTTACTCTTGCGATGGCAGCTGTGATACGTTGTTGTAGATCCTGTAGGCTGTAAGAACTCCAAAAAATTTTCTGTTGAGAAAAAGGTTCCTTCTTCTTGATGGACATCGTGCTGAAGGCGTTGACTTTCGTGAATCTCGAACAGTTGGGCTATGATATGAGGGTTTTCAGTTCCCCATGCTGAAAAGGTGGCTCTGCGCGTGGACTTCGTAGGTCTTATAACGAAAGTCTCCCTAACTTTCTCTTTTGACACGCCTGACCGCTTCGAACCGTTGCCGTTTCTTGAGCTACCAGTCCTTTGAAATTTCTTTTACCACTTCACTGTTATAAACAGGAGAATCGTTTTGATCCCTAGCACGTAATACTCTACGGTCACTTGCAACAGACTCCAAAAAACCCTGCAGAACACAAAAGTCTTCTGACTTTGTGTTAGCTGTGCCATTTTGTAGCAAATTTTGGCGCTTTGTTGTTCAGAACTATTGCCATAGCGTTTCCGCTGGCCGCCAGGGTAGCTAAATTAATAGATGACGTGGATATCAAAATTTAGCGGGTTTTATCTTTCATGTAGTGAAATTTCAATACATTTAGATGTTTTGTTAGGAAAATATAGTTGCATGAAATGTTTCACGGACTTCGTATACACGGTGTAGCTTGTTACAGATGCATACTAGACATAATTATTCTCGGTTTGGACAAAAGAGTAAACGTATTAATCTGCTTTTTCTGCTACGAGATATTTGACTATTATTTGTTGAAGATTTATAATGCAATATGGTGATTTCGGTTTACGTTTACGCAATGTGTGCAAATTATGGAAAAATTAGCGCCTGGATTAGTGTTGCTCATGAGTAGGTATAGAAAATTCTAAGCACTAAACCCAGGACGAAGGGAAATGAAGTCGAATTGATTCTGGACTTTACGCAGTGACGTCGCATGTTACAAACCATCGCTCATACAGTCTGTGGGCGTTTGCAGACAGCACTCACCAGACCGTGTTTACCTGCCCATCAGTCTGTGTTTTTTAAATTGTTTATATTGACTTTATGCTTGAGTGTAGATAACGTGAAATGAACTGCTTAAGAATTCCTATGCCTACTCAAGAGAGATTAGGCATAGGATTTTAAATTCTTTATTAGTGTTTAGCGCCCTTGCTTACAGCATACGGCACCGCAGGCGGTGGACGCCGGCGATACAGGAAATGATTTTAGGGAAAGGAACTTAGCTAAGTTTCACGCTTAAGTTTAAGGTTTCACCTCCGACATTTGCTTGTTAAGAGGACTGAGAAAAACCTGGAAAAATCTCAGTCAGGGTGAATGGTCCTGCCTAGATTTGAACTGCAGATCTCCCACTCACGAGTCTGTGCAAGGGGCACCCATTAGCTGATAGTTTGACAAAATTATAAAAAAAATTCAATGATTAATTTTTATGTCCAAAAATACTTTAAAACATTAGCTTCAATTGCAAACTATGGCTTTTGCTTTCAGAACCCTTTAAGGCTTCAACAGGTGACCATTTAAATGCCCAAGAGCACATGGCCTAACTGGGTGTATTTACTTCCAATGCCTTTTACTCAAATTGCATTGTCCGTGTGTGTGTGTGTGTGTGTGTGTATCTGTTTGTGTCTGTGAACGCGACAACTCAAAAATGAAAAGTCAGATAAACACCAAACTTAGTATTAGGTTCAATATCTTCCACAGATGCGACAGAAAAATTTTCAACAAAATCTCCACACCCCAAACTATGCTTTACATGGAAGATTTTTCGAATTTTTTGATTTCCCAAAAATGGCTCTAAGAGACTTCATTAAAATACTATATATGAGCTATATTTAAATGACAAACAAAATGTATATCTTGAATTTTTAGGGAATAGCCTATGAAGTCCTCTTCATTCGTAAGGAATTTTGTATAAGCTTGTGTAACTGGTAAACGCTAAGTGATAGACGAAAAGTACTACACAAAAAATTTTGATCTCTTCAAAACACACAATTTATTTTAAAACAAGTTTTTTTTTTATAGAAAATGCCGTTTCTGAATTATCCGTTATTAAAGACCCGAATTTTTCGTTTCTTGCTCATTCTTTTAAAGTCATTTTAACATTCAGTTGTTTCTCGCGATTGCGTGTAGCTACTTCTGCAAAGGTTTATTTGGATTAAAATGTACTATATAGTAAAATAAGCTTTAGTAGGAATACTTTCTTTATCTGCTAATCAAGATAGAGCGTAGAGACAGTCATATGAATATAATACAGGATTTGTTTTACACTGTTGCAATTAAAATGTTCCGAATGATATAATTTTTAACCAATCTGGTTCAAGTTTTCAGCAGAAAATCGAAGAGAATGGACTAAAAACACTGGCATACAGTTTTTGCAACACTTTGAAATTTCTAAAGATATGCTAAAATTAATTCCACCACTGAGGTTACATTGTTATAAATATTACTACTACTGTTTTCTCTGTTTAACCTCCTCTTATGTAGGACTTACACGCCCCCAGGACTTACAGGCGGAGCAGACACTCGTGGATCAGACAGAATATCCAGGATATCCCGATGCCTGGTATGGGAGGAAGGAAGTAGATGAAACGAAATGATGGTGAAATGGATGAAAGGAAAGGTGATGATGGAGCAGTTGGTGGAATGAATGGCGGGGGAACCCGGAGAGAATCCGCCCAGACGCCGCTTTGTTCACCACAAATCCCACAAGCGGGATTGAACCCGGGCCGCCTCGGTGAGAGGCGAGCGGTCTAACCACTCGGCCACGGCGCCGCCCGTTATAAATGTTACATTTAAAGTTTTTTATGAAACAAACAAGAGAGATAATGAAACTCTATACCCTACTTGTATGTATTAGTATTTAAATAATATGGCAGTATTTTTATTTCTTTATTTCTGTATCTTGTGGAACGCTATCAACTTTCCCGTGGACCGACCAATCTGAGGTTTTTTCGTGGTTTTCCTCAGTCCCCAAGGTAAATACCGGATTGGATGTTTAATACCATGACCTAAAGTTCCACCTTAAGTCTAAAACAATAGTAAATGAAAAATAAGTGCTAATAGCGAATGCTATGCCATCTATCCGCAAACAATATAAGCAGTTAGACTGGACGGCACCCTAACGCCATCTGCACGGCACGAAGTAGAAGATCCGGCAGCCATGCGCTGGGGTCTCTGTGGGCACGTGACGAAGCAAGACAGCATTTTCCAGGGATGAGACCTAGAAGGGTAACTGTCCGCCTTTTATGTGTGAGGGCGGCGGTTGGACAGCACCTAATGCCTTCTGCACGGCATGAAGCAGGTGGTTATAGGGATGAGATGTAGAAGGCTAACTATCCGCCTTTGTATGGGGACGGCGGTTGGACTGGACGGCACTCTAATGCCTTCTGCACGGCACGAAGCAGAAGATTCGGCAGCTATGCGCTAGGGTCTCTGTGACACCCGACGGAGCGGGTAGTTACAGGGATGAGACCTAGAAGGCTAACTGTTTATCACATATCGTTCTAAGAGTTAATATCCGTCGCGATATGACCAATGAGTTAAAGCGACGTAAAATAAAAAAATCTGATGTGTTACACTCGCATGACTTTCTCTATTCTTGTACAAACTATTTTTACAAACGCTTATTCTCTATATGCTTCATGTTATTCGAGATGTTAATCTTATTGCTAATTTTCTTGTAGGTGCAAGGGGAATATGATAGGGTTTAAGCGATAGTCAAATCTTTTAAGAGCTGGTTGCTACCTGGCGCATGCCATTCTCTTTGTATGTCCAGGTCATAAAAAATTAATAGCGAATTCCCATTTGAGAAAAGGTATAACAAGCAATATCTAGAAAATGGTTCACTCAACAAAATAAATGTGTATGTCATAAATTGTGTATTTTAATGCGATCTACATTTTTGTGCAGTAAAATTTTGTCTATCTCTTATGGTTTACCAGTTATGCAAACATCGTTCACAATGAAGAACACTTTTGGAGACATTCCCAGAAAATTTAAGATATACACTTTATTTTTCATAAATGTATCTTAAATATATTATATTTTAATCAAAATCGTTTAAGCCATTTTTTAGAAAATTAATATTTTCAAAAAATGTTGCATGTAAAGGGTATTTTAGGGTAGGGGGATTTTCTTGAAAACCTTCGTGTTGCATCTCTGGAAGATACTGAACCTTAATACCAAGTTTGGTGTTTATCGGACTGTTCGTTTTTGAGTTATGCTGTTCACACACACACACACACACACACACACACACACACACACACACACACACACGGACATGTTTCAAAAAATTCTTTTTTTGGATTCAGGGGTCTCAAAACATATATTTCCGGTGAAATCTCGGTATCGAATTTTTGGGTGGAATACAATACTTCCCCTACTTACTATACGTAGTAGAGAAAGTAATAGAGTAAAAGAAAACAAAAGCATGAACTTAATAAATGTAAAATAATTTTTTTTCTAAAAAATGTTAAGACATCTGCATGAAGTTTAAAACGCGCTTATAATTGTGGTAGAGCGGTGCGTAACAAACATTTTGAACATTTTTGATAAAAACTACAGGATTTAGAAATTTCATTTATGGTAACCGCTAACGGAAGAGCTTCCTGAAGAAAACATAATGCTGCTAGATGCAATAATAACTTTAAAAGTTTTCCAGATGAGATGAGTGCAGCTTCAGTTTGACTAAACCGGACGGAAAGTGCCAAATAAACAGCAGTAGTAACACTGGACTGATAGACCGTTTCTACCTTGCTGGGAGCACTAGCTCGTAAAGCAATCTCATCTCACTTGCAGTAAGTCCGAATCTATGCGTCTGCTAAGCTGGTGTTAAGTTCAGAATCCTAGTCGTGGCATTTAACGTAATTCATGCCATGTGATGGAGTCACAGGCTTCAGTAAGGAAGCTGCCAGGAATCCAACACGTTTGGGGCGGATTAAGCACGAGGTCTTCCTCTAACCCTCCTTTCAGTCGAGGCCTTGTAATAGTTAGTCTCTCTGGGCATCTACAGATGTAATTCTCCCTCAAGAAATCCAACGGTCCTTTGATGTCAAGGGGAGACTAAATGGCGAAAGTTGCCCAAAGATTACATCTTTACTTTCTCTACTACGTATAGTAAGTAGGGGAAGTATTGTATTCCACTCAAAAATTCGATACCGAGATTTCACCGGAAATATATGTTTTGAGACCCCCTGAATCCAAAAAAAGTACTTTTACTTTCTCTACTACGTATAGTAAGTAAGGGAAGTATTGTATTCCACTCAAAAATTCGATACCGAGATTTCACCGGGAATACATGTTTTGAGACCCCCCTGAATCCAAAAAAAGCATTTTTAGAAACATGTCCTTGTGTGTGTCTGTGAACAGCATAACTCAGAACGAAGAACGAACAGTCGGATAAACACCAAACTTGGTATTTAGGATCAGTATCTTCCAGTGATGCGACAGGAAGGTTTTTAAAGAAAGTCCCCCTACCCCAGATTACCCTTTACATGGAACATTTTTCGAAAATAATAATTTTCTCAAAAATGGCTCTAACGATTTTGATTAAAATATAATACATTTAAGATACTTTTATGAAAAATAAAATGCATATCTTGAATTTTCTGGGAATGTCTCCAAAAGTGTTCTTCATTGTGAACGACGTTTACATAACCGGTAAACCATAAGAGATAGACAAAATTTTACTACACAAAAGATGTAGATCGCATTAAAATACACAATTTATGTGATATACATTTTTTGTTGTTGATTGAACCATTTTTAAGATATTGCTTTTTATTCCTTTAAATTTTGAAATACTCATACTTTTTCTCAAATGGTAATTCGTTATTCATTTCTTTTTGTCCTGGTAATGCAAAGAGAATGGAATACTCCACATATCAACCAGCTTAACATATTTGACTATCGCCTAAAGCCTACCAATTCCCCTTGCAGCTACAAGAAAATTAGCAATAAGATTCACATCTCGATATTTCGATTAACATGAAGCATATGGAGAATAAGCGTTTGTAAAAATAGTTAGTACAAGAGTGGAGAAAGTCATGTGAGTGTAACATATCAGATTTTTAGGTTTTGTGTAGTCTTTTGAATTTCCTCTTTAATTTTATGTACCTATCTATATCTATTGATATTGTAAAGAGGAAAGTGTGTGTGTGTATATATGTGTGTATATATGTAGGATAATTTAAAAAACAACTTGATCGATTTTTATAATTCTTTCACCATTGAAAAGCCCAAGCCTTTCTGACGGACATAAAAGGCAATCAAATGTCATTTCATTAATTACTAAAATATTAAAAAGTATTTACAAAGCCCTTGTTTTTGAATACGAATACATTAGAGCTATAAAACAACATGCTTGCAAAGAAGGGCTTCACTTTTAGTTGAGAATCTGTATATAAATAGGGTGGACCATTTAAGTTGAGATTGTACAATATCTCCAAAACCCTAAAATGACCATCATAACATCCTCAAAACAAAACACAACCTAAGGTATCTACTTTCCTCCATAATATCAAGCCACGTTTATTAAAGATAATTCTTTCTACAACACTTAGTTTTGGAGATATTATACAGTCTAGCTTAAATGGTTCACCCTGTATATATATATATATATATATATATATATTCATTATATATGATATAAATTGTGTGGATTCTCACGATTTAGCAATTATGATACAGCAAAACAAAAGATAATGATTCTGTTTAAAACGCTACGATACGTTTGCAATACTAATACTAAAATATTTTGATAACTCTCAAAGAAAGTTTTGTTTTATTTATTTTGTACTTAATAAACAAAGGTTTACATTTGTCAAATAACGTAAGAGAGAAAATTGTGTCCACTAACATTATAAAGTAGTAAACCGATATTTTATAATTAACACCTGAGAACATAATTTTTGTCATTGATAGCAGACTATGTCCCTTGTCTAAAATGGTTAATTGGTGGCCTGAGATTGCGGAATCTCATGTTCATCAGCTCACTTCTATTTCGTTGTATTTGTAAGGGTGTATGTTTATGTGAAAACCATATAGCTTTTATGTAATTAAATAACAATGGGACAAAGAAAAGGTAGCAGTTTGAAATTTATCTGCTATGATTATCTAAAACATTACTCGACCATTCCGATTGATGACTGTTCCAGAATTAAAAGGTACTTTTAGGCTATGCAGCAGTTCCAGAACTTGGATGACTCGGGGAGGGGGCAGGTTAAGGAAGTCGGACGTTCCGTCGATATTTCACATCCTTTAGTGCGAATATCAGCGTTCGTCATGTTATTAGGAAAAGCCGGAGCTATAAGAAATTATGTACAAAATTTTAAGGGTTAAGGATACGTCTTCTAGATCACTGTGAAGTAAGTTGTTGCTTCACGTATGGAAAGCCCATTTGAGAAGGTTGTTTACTTTAGTTCGACTGTTGTGAGCCGAACTTGAAGTAGTTGCAACCGCACGTATGGTAAAAGGTTTCCGGTAGCCCGCCCCAAGGTTAAAAATATTATCTTTGTATTTTTTTTACTGTTTCTTTAAATATTATATATTTATGTTTGCCTCGGCTGCGTCAGTATTAATTTGTAGAGACATGAATATCTTAACAAGGTGTGGTGCGGCTGAAGAATGTAGGCTTACACAGATTATAATTTTTACTTCACTCCATTTATTAATCCTTGAAATGATTTAAATAACACTTCACTGATGTAGAGAGCTGTAAGATTATTTATTAATTACTTGCACTTTTTAACACAAACTATTTTTTTCTCACACTGAATATGTATTAAATTTCTCGAGGACGCATCTCGCGTCTGGTTAGGAACGCTGTCTGCTAGCAACTGACTTCTTAATTTGTACAATTTGCCCTATTTCAGTTTCTAATCCTACTCCAATAGAATACACTTATTTAACTTAAGCCTTTTTCTGGTTGTCGATTGGCTATTTTTATAAAATGTCTCAAAAATTACATTATTGTTGCTCTAAGAATTACCAGTAGCATTATTAAACTTTCTAATTCATGATTGCCTCAAGATTACCTCATTGTTAGCAACTATTAACCTATTATTCTCACAGCTCCTACATCATTAAATTACCTAATACATTCACATAACACTATTGATCATGTACATAATATAAACATTAATACAATGACTGTTACATGCATTTTATATATTATTTATAGACATATTCTTTAAGGCGGGCTGTTATTGAATTTATATATTATATAATTGACTGAAATCATTTAAGTGTTAAAAATACTGCCTCAACTGTACAAAATTTTGAAAAAGGATGTGAGAGACTAAGTGGGATTAATTAAATTAGGGAAGCCTCTGCTCTAAAAATTTGTACCACTTCTAAATATGGCAGCTTAAGTATGACCAAGCGCACTGTTTTTTGGTTTGTAAATATGCGTGGTTTTTCCCTCAATTTTTACTTTGAACGGTGTTTTCTCTGAATGACATTTTCTGATATAAATGACTGTTTTCTCAGTCTCAGTCTCAGTCTCAGTCTAATGAAAATAGACACATGAAATGTTGATACGCTAAAACAATACCTCAATTTAGAATTAATAAGTTGGTTGGTTGTGTTTAAAGTAATTGCTGACAAATTTAATAAAACTTGTGTAATGACGAAAAAAAAGTATAAGTATATCAGCGAACTAAGAAAACATGCATCTACTTCCTGTAAAAATTTTAGGATAGGACTAGAAGGTGAGAGGGACTTAGACATTGACCTACGCAGATCTTTTTGGCCTAAGCCCCTGACGGGACGCCCCCGGGAGGGAGGGATTAGGTGAGAGGACAGAGGGCGGCCGGACCAGAAGGCACGACGGGAAAGTGCAGGGTCCCTACCATTTAAAGATTTGAACTCCCGGGTGCTGGCTGGTGCAGACGGGCCCCCTTCCCTCTGTGGGCTTACACATCCCCTGGGGGCTCGGAATCCGGAGATCGCTCGCAATTCGGGACACGAAGATTTCCTCGGAGCATCCTTTTCCCTACCATGCACACGTCGAGACCTCTTGCCGACACTTACAACCCTGAAAGAAACCAGCAGATGAAGGATGAAGTGAAATAAGAATGGAGATGAAATGGAGGGACAGGAAATTTGTGGGATGTAATGATACTTTCGCCTGGCGTAAACCCCCGAAAAACCCATCGGTCAGGAAGGTTGGTCACGGGAATTGAACTCCGACATCCCAAATGCGGGCAACAGACGTTACCGCCTGAGCCATCCCGCTCGGTTCCTGTAAAATTTTTAGTCTGCCATATTACTTAGTTTCTGAGATAATGGATCATTAAGTTCTAATTTAACACTGACAAGATAAGATTCATGGCTACAGTCTAAGGTAAACATGGGGGCTCGGATTTAGTTATAAATACATTTTACTTATGACAGGGGAAAGTTGCATTCGGACAACATTCCATGCTGAAATGCAGGTTTTGAGAACACACTACGGCAAAATTTCATTGAGAAATTCTAGGCGATTCCTTATACGTCCGTCTGTATGAAAATGGAGCAGACAAAAAACGAAACATTGTGGGAAGAGACTCGACCAGGCCCAAGTGAAATGTAATGATTTTAACCTTTACGTTAAGCACAGAAATATTCTGCATGAATCACATGGTCATCCACATTATGACTATTGTATAAATTACGAATAACAAATATTCAAGGCGATAGCCATGGACATCATTCAGGAATTAACATTAAGACTGCCATGCATACCAGTGTATATTAGCAACGTAAACTAACCGGGCTGCTTAAGCGGGACCCGACAAGGCCACGTGATAGAATGATGTGAAAGTTTAGTTTTCTGAAGATAGCCTATGTAGTCCTCTTCATTGTAGCTTGATTTTTATCACAAGAAGACGCAAGAGTTAAGAAAGAAAAGTGCAGATGACATTCAAATATACATTTTATGGCATATGAAATATTTAGGTAATCCAACATCTTCCAAAATATTAGCTAATATTCTTCGAATTGTTCAACTCAAATAGTAAACTTTGAAATTCAAGTGATCTTTGTTTTGCTTCTCGTGAGCTCTTTCAACGAGGAGTGTGCACAGGTAACTTTTAATATATGGCTGTCATTTCGTTCTCCCATGTACCTGCAAAAATGTGTTCTCGAAACAATTTTTGTTTAATTAACGAAGAAGTATAGCAAAGTAATACTTTTATAGTATATATAATAAATTGTAATGAACAGTGTCTTTATTAGACACATTTTATCTTTTTTCTGCAAACAGAATACTAAGGTTTCTTCACAAATATAAGGTGGATCATTTAAGTTGAGACTGCACAATATCTCCAAAACTAAGCGTTGTAGAAATAAATGTCTTGAATAAAAGTTGCTTGATATTATGGGGGAAAGTAAATGCCATTAGTTGTGTTTGGTTAGTCAATTTAACATTTTTAAATGGGAACTACAATTAGGATCAATTTAAAATGAGCCTAAAATGACAATCACAACATCCTCCTAATAAAACCCGACTAATGCCATTTACTTTCCCCCATCATATCAAGCAACTTTTATTCAAGAAATTTCTTTCTACAACGCTTAGTTTTGGAGATTGTAGCGGATGTATGTTGTATTCTCCGGCGATATGTCTGTGTGGATGGGTTTTTCTGCCAAGAAGTAGTCTCCGTTGCCCTCGGCTATATGCTCTTATCTCGGGTGTGGTCTGCAGGTGAACTGATTACTGACACTTGGCTTTATTAAATGAATCTTAACTTTAATAGCTGTTTGAACTTGGCATCATACACTACTTTACTAACTGTTTACACTTTACTTATTACAAACGCGACGTCGTTGCCACTCGTCAATCCCTTAACACGCCTCATTCTTTTCTATACCCATTTTGTTATAAGCCGATGAGTTACACGAAGCAAGCAGAATGTTAATTTTGAGAATGCGCGCAGTTTCATCCTTGCACTCCCTTTCATACAAAAACTAGCCTTAACGCTTACAGACGCTATTTTTCCCGGGCCTTTAGATACATTGAATCTCATTCGCTCATTTGCATATTTCAAATCTGTTTCATCTATGCTTATTGGCTCACGTCAGCACACATCTTTGGTAACCTCTGGAATCTCGCAACGCCCAATTCAACGAATTTTCGAGCCATATGGAGTGTCATGTTTCTCACCCCACTTGTTTCGTCCACCCTTGTGTCCTTTTGAAGGAGGCGTGTCAAGGAAGTCAGACTAGTGGCACCACTAGGTTCCAGCTTTAAGACTTACATTCAGTTTCTTATAACTAAAATATCTAAACAATTTTATAGCTAAAACATTTACACACGTAAATCACTATGTCTACATTATGCATATAATATGTATACAATATGTATATATGTTCCGTCACAAGATATTGTACAGTTTCAATTTAATGATCCACCCTGTATATACATGAACCTTATAATGCACAAGGTAATCATTTATATGGCCTTATTACGCTTTTTTTCTTATTTTGACTTTTAATGCTCTCATTATTTACAGAGGCGTCAATTTCAAATGGATTGTTCGAAATCAAATAGCCAGTTTTGATTGAAAGCATATCGAACACATAATCCCGGTACTCTCGCTCATAAGCCGTTTGTCAGAAAATTCTGATCTGTTCTATCAACATACCAAATCGTACTTCCATCTGGACAATATTTATTACCCCAATACGGCAATGTAGAATGTATTGTCAAAGGATATTATAGGATGTACTTATATGGTCGCTTCCCATTTCAATGCCAGGCTTTGTGATTAATTGTGATATGTTGAAATGCCTCTGTTTTCATGCTACACCAATTTGCATTTTGTACCAGCCTCTAAACGCTCCATCGTTCAATAAGAGGAAAATCAAATGGGTCTTTATAGCGGTCGTCGAAGGGTACTTCTAAACTAGATAGAACAATGGAGTTTTATGAAACATACCAGGAAACAACATTTGAAAAGAACAAATCCATTGTTTTAACTTGAAATTCTTTATTCCCTTAATGAAGGTATTATCTGCACAACGGTCTCATTTTTATTTTCTCTACTACGTATAGTAAGCAGCAGAAGTATTGCCATTCCACCCAATATTTAGATATCGAGATTTCACCGCAAATACATGCTTTGAGGTGCCCTGAAAACAAATAAAGTATTGCTGAAAACATGTCTGTGTGTCCGTGATTAGCATAACTCAAAAGCGAAAAGTTGGATAAATACTAAACACAAAGATTTCCATGAAAATCCCCACCCCAACTACCTTTTAGATGGAAAATTCTTAAAAATTTTGAGTTTACAAAAAAAGGGAAAGAATCTGATGTGTTACACTCACATGGCTTTCTCTACTCTTGTACAAACTACTTCCAACTCTCATTCTCCATCTATTTCACATTAATCGAGATAAACATTTGCAGAAAGGATTTTTTGACATGCAAAGAGAATTAAATTTTACACATAGCGACCAGTTCTAAAATATTTGACTATCGCTTAAGGCCTACTATGTTCCTCTTGTTTTGTATTTACAAGGACAATATAGAAATACAGTAGCCTTTAAGCATAGACATATCTCTTAATAGCTGGTTGCTATGTGCAGCACCATTAATACTCTTTGCATGTTCCAAGACAAGAAAATGAATAACGAATTCCCATTTGAGAAAATAAGTATTGAAAAATCCAAGGGAATAACAAGCAATCTCGAAAATGGTTCACTCAAAAAAAACTGTATATGACATAAATTGTGTATTTTAACGCGATCTACATTTTTGTGTAATAACATTTTGTCTATCTCTAATGTTTGCCGGTTATGCAAAAGTCGTTCACAATTAAGAATACTTTTGGAGACATTCCCAGAGAATTCGAGATATACATTTCATTTGTCATGAAAATATCTTAAACATATGACATTTTAATCAAAATCGTTAGCCATTTTTGAGAAAATTAAAATTTTCGAAAAATGATCCATGTAAAGGGTAATCTGGGATGGGGGAAGATATTCTTGAAAACCTTCGTGTCGCATCTCTGGAAGATACTGAACCTAAATACCAAGTTTGGTGTTCATCCGACTGTTTGTTTCTGTGTTAAGCTGTTTACACACACACACTCGGACGTGTTTCAAAAAATGCTCTTTTTGGATTCAGGGGGTCTCAAAACATATATTTCCGGTGAAATCTCGGTATCGAAGTTTTGGGTGGAATACAATACTTCCCCTACTTACTATATGTAGTAGAGAAAGTAAAAAGCTAACGATTTTGTTTAAAATACCTTATATTAAAGTTATTTACATAGCAAATAAAATGTATATCTTGTATTTTATGGGAGTAGCCTAGGAGGTACTTTCATTCGGAAGGAATTTTGTGTTTTTTTTGAATAACTTGTAAACGTTAAGCGATAAACGAAAATGTACTACACAGAAAATGTATATCTCTTCAAAACATACAACTTATTTAAAATAAGTGTTTTGTGGCTTAAGCCGTTTCTGGGATATCCGTTATTAAAGGTTCGAATTGTTCAATACTTGCCATTCTTTTAAGGCTCAGTGATTTTCAGTTGTTTCTCGCGATTGCGATTATAAGATAAGCATATAGCATAAGCATTTAGCTATCGCTGTTCTCTTTGTATTCATAACGAAATGTGCAATGTAGCTATTTCTGCAAATGTATATTTGGATTAAAACGTATTAGATAGAAAAGTAAACAAATAATTTGTATACACCTTAATAAACATAGAGGGTAGAGAAAATCACATGAATGTATCACAGCAGATTTTTTTTAGGTTTAACTAAACATGGTTTTCTCCAATTGATATTGTCCCCCATTTTCCTCGCTTTAAACACTCTTTTATTGGTCACAAATCTTTCAACATTTTTCAAAAGCCATAGCTAAACCTTACTACATGAACCTATGGCTGAACGTAGTGCATTATAACAGTATTAGAAAATACTCAATTACATTTAAAAAATTTGAACGCTTTTTTATCCTATTCAGAGAAATATCGTTAACTGTGTTTTGTATAACAAATTATATATTGATTCAATAAAAAGTTGAGCGCTTTTGTAAAATAGTTAAATTTAAGGCAATATCACAAATATTTTTTAGAAATATGAAACCAAAGTTTAAACTTTTAGCATTATAAGCATAGTCTGTGTAATCTCACGTATCTTCCCTGAACGAGAGAGATTTAGATAAGGGGCTTCAGATTATTGCTGACAATTGAGGCAGTATTTTTAACACTTAAATGATTTCAATCAAATTATATAATATAAATTCAATAACAGCCCGCCTTAAA
This sequence comes from Deroplatys truncata, assembly GCA_030765065.1. Taxonomy (NCBI): domain Eukaryota; kingdom Metazoa; phylum Arthropoda; class Insecta; order Mantodea; family Mantidae; genus Deroplatys; species Deroplatys truncata. Next base: position 202,046,565 of record CM060984.1, on the reverse strand, counting down.
GCAATATATAAAACGAGTATATTACAATCATTGTATATGTTTATATTATTGTATCCATATGTAATAATGTTATGTGAATGTATTACGTAATTTAATAATGTAGGAGCTGTGAAAATAATAGGTTAAAAGTTGCTAACAATGAGGTAACCTTGAGGCAATAATGAGTTTGAGAGTTTAACAATACTACTTGTGATTGTTGGAAGCAAAAATGTAATTTTAGTGACAGTTTATAAAAATAGCCATACAAAAACCAGAAAAAGCTTTAGTTAAATAAAAGTATTCTATTGGATTAGGAATAACCAATCAGAGAGTTGAAATACAGAAATTTACAAATTGAAGCGGTTTAAATCAGTTCAGTTGGTTGCAGACAGCGTTACTAACCAGACGCAAAAAGTTCATACGTATTCGTGTGAGACGAAAATAGTTTTACGTGTTAAAAAGTGCAAGTAATTAATTAAAGAATCTCACAGCTCTGTATATCAGTGAACTGTTATTTAAATCGTATCGAGTATTAATAAAAGGAGTGAAGTAAAATTATAATCTGTGTAAGCTTACATTCTTAGTCGTAACACAACCCTGCCAAGACATGAATGTCTCTAACAATAATACTGACGCAGCCGAATCAAACATAAATATATATTATTTAAAAGAACAGTACAAAATTGGGGCAAAAGCTACCGGGTATTATACGTGCATTATACTAATACAAGTTCGGTTCCCCAACAGTTGAAATATAATACAACTCCTACAAAAATATAACATCCTCACAATGAAGGTGAAACACTTCTAAAATAGTCATAAATTAATAGGCGGAGTGATATATAATAATGACATTAATTAAATAAGAAACATGGGATTTGGTGTATACGAACACTTTGTGTTTACACATTATATTTTTCATGAGATGGAAAATCGATATAGTCGCAAAATGTGCGTTAGTTAGAATGTCAGTAAAGACGTTGATAATTCCCGACTTTTAGATTTTTTCTTCCATCAGGTAAAACCTCATTTTCACTACTACTCTCTATATTTGCTGTTCCAAAGGTTATGAAAACATCATACACGAAAAAGTTGAAAAATCTGTGGAATCAAATAATAAAATAAAACAAACAAATAAAATACCACTAACAAAATTAATTTAAAAAGTCAGAATACGTAAACTGTATTGTCATTTATTCTCATTGTATATTAATATTTCGTTAATTTCACTGTTAGAATGTTTTAAATTAGGGACGAATATATTTTTTTTTTGAAGTTGTGGTATGCTCTCATTATTTGGGCATTTATACTTGCACAGATTAGATATAATAATTAATAATAATAATAATAATGATAATAATTAATAATAATCTCCTTTTTAGGTCTGGTTGCACAAGGAGGCAAAGAAGAAGATAAACATTGGATTCAGGTGGCCTCGAAGCATATTGGCGGTGAAATGTCGATATCGAATTTCTGGGTCGAATGTAATACCTCGTCTCCTCAGGCGACGGGCAAAGTTAAAAAAAAATGATAAGGGAAATACACAATGGCAAGTTAGCTAAGGAGCATCTGGGTAGTCTTGATACTTTCGGGGCTTGGAAGAGAAATCCACTAACCCCTAGTTTTAGGGCACAGGAAATGCTGTATTATAGAAAATTAAGAGCCTAAACCTGTTGTAAGCACTTAGTTTTCCACCATTTTTTGCTGTTACTGGGTGCTTTTCCTAAATAATATTTATCACAGTATTACATACAGAAATAATAACCGACTATAAACCTTTCCTTTGTATTCTATTATGTCAATCTCGCTCCATGAATGATATTTTTTTCTCTCGGTGCTTTACATACTCACTTCTGACTGTTTAGTTAAGTTATTAAATTTGGGCTAATTTAGGCAGGGTGGATATTTAAGTTCAGAGTGTACAATATCTCCAAAATGAGAAGGTTATGGAAAGTCGGTTTGAAGTAGTTTGTATTGTAGGAGTTGTATCGTATTTCAACTGTTGGGGAGCCGAACTTGTAGTAGTTGCAACAGCACGTATGGTACCCGGTTTCCGGTAGCCTTCGCCCCAAGTTTAAAAAATATTATTATTGTGTCTTTAAATATATATGTTTGCCTCGGCTGCGTCAGTATTATTTTAGAGACATGAATATCTTGGCAGGGAGTGATGCGACAAGAATGTAGGCTTACACAGATTTTAAGTTTTAATTCACTCCTTTTTATTAATCCTTGACACAAATTAAATAGCACTTCACTGATATCGAGAGCTGTGAGATTCTTTTATTTAATACTGGCACTTTTGAACAAGTATACTATTTTTCGTCTCACACGAATACTTAATAAATTTCTCGAGGACACATCTCGCATCCAGTTACTACCACTGTATGCAGGCAACTGAATAGATTTCAACCGCCTAAACTTGTAAATTTCTGTATTTCAAGTCTCTGATTGGCTAATCCTACTCCAATAGAATACCTGCATTTAACTAAAGCTTTTTCTGGCTGCTAATTGGCTATATTTAAACTCTCAAAATTTACAACATTGCTGCTCTAATAATGACTAGCAGTAATTCAAACTCTGACACTCATTATTGCCTCAGAGTTACCTCATTGTTAGCAACGTTTAACTTATTATTCTCACAGCTCCTACATTATTAAATTACGTAATGCATTCATTACATTATTGCCCATGGATACAATAATATAAACATTTGCAATGACTGTTACATACATTTTACAAATTATTACATACACATATTGCTTCAAGGCGGGCTGTTATTGAATTTACGTATTATATAATTTGACTGAAATCATGTAAGTGTTAAAAATACTGCCTCTAATACTAAGCGTTGTAGAAAGAAATGTCTTTAATAAAATTTTCTTGGTATTATGGGGGAAAGTATATACTATTTGTTTCGTATTTATTTGGAGGACGTTGTGGTGGTCATTTTGGGGTCAATTTAATGCTTTAATATGGGAACCTACCTTTATGCTGTTTTCTCACTCCTAATAAAAAACTAAACAACATTTGTATAACATGCTTTGCAATTGTTCTTATGCCAACGTAAATAACAAAGAAAATTCTGATTGGCTGTGTACGAAGAGCGCAATGAATTGAGGTTCAAATTACGTTTCGTAATTGGGAACCAACATTTTTACTTTCTCTACTACATGTAGTAAGTAGGGGAAGTATTGTATTCCACCCAAAATTTCGATACCGGGATTTCAGCGGAAATATATGTCTTGAGGCCCCCTGAATCCAAAAATGCATTTTTGGCAACATGTCCGTGTGTGTGTGTGTGTGTGAACAGCATAACTCAGAAACGAACAGTCGGATAAACACCAAAATTGGTATTTAGGTTCAGTATCTTCCAGAGATGCGGCACGAAGGCTTTCAGGCAAATCCCCCCACCCCAGATTACCCTTTACATGGAACATTTTTCGAAAATTTTAATTTTCTCAAAAATGGCTAATAATTTTGATTAAAATATCATATGTTTAAGATATTTTCATGACAAATAAAATGTATATCTTGAATTTTCTGGGAATGTCTCCAAAAGTATTCTTCATTGAGAACGACTTTTGCATAACTGGTAAACCATAAGAGATAGACAAAATTTTACTACACAAAAATGTAGATCGCGTTAAAATACACAATTTGTTATATACATTTTTGTTTTGTTGAGTGAACCATTTTCGAGTTATGGCTTGTTATTCCCTTAAATTTTTCAAGACATTTTCTCAAACGGGAATTCCTTATTCATTCTTTTGACTTGGATATGCAAAGAGTATTAATCTGTGGCAAAGAGAGTAGTGCTGCACATAGCAACCAGCTATTAAAGAGATATGTCTATGCTTAAAGGCTACTGTATTTCTATATTGCCCTGGCAAATACAAAACAAGAGGAACATAGTAGGCCTTAAGCGATAGTCAAATATTTTTAGAACGGGTCGCTATGTGTAAAATGTAATTCTCTTTGCATGTCAAAATGTCGTTTCTGCAAAAGTTTATCTCGATTAATATAAAATAGATGGAGAATAACAGTTTGTAAAAATAGTTAGTACAAGAGTAGAGAAAGTCATGCGAGTATATCACATGAGATTTTTTTACTTTGTTTCCTTATTCCTCATCGCAAAATAAACGGGTTTTTCATAAACCATTTCCTAATGACTAATGGCATTTTCTTTCCCCCATAATATCAAGCAACTTTTATTAAAGACATTTCTTTCTACAACGCTTAGTTTCGGACATATTGTACAGTCTCAACTTAAATATTCCACCCTGTATAATCTGCATTTGAGATACTGGCCCTCTTCTAATGCACTTTTAATTGCCTTAAATAATTTGAAGGAGCGATGCAAAGTAAAAGCAAATAAAACTAAACGTGTTGCGTTCACATATCCACTATTCTACGAATTATTCACAGAAAAACTTATTCTTGTATCTACTTCTGGTAATCGAAATAAAAGTTTGCAGAGGTGCTTTTATGCTAAATTTCATTATAGGCACAATAGGGCTATAGTAGGCTGAGCAATATGAAATGCTAAAAAGTGCGCAGCTATGTCATGGGTTTGAGTTACCACTTTTTATATGGCCACAAGAAAAACATCCAATAGCGATTTAGCGCATCAAATATAAAGTACATATTTGAAAATTCAAACTAACAAAATTTTTCTCGGAAATAGTTAACGCTAAAAGAAAGCCTCAGTTGACATAAATTGAGTGTTTTAGCGCGATCTATATTTGTGTATACTAAGCTTTTTTCTATCTCCTGTGATTTTTTAATTACACAAAATGTTCTGAAATTCTTTCAAGTGAATAGAACTTCACAGGCTATTCAAAGTTGACAAATTGTTTTAGTGAGACGTGTGTGTTTGTATATTAAGCTTTTTCTATATTTTACGCTTTGTCAGATACACACAATTATACAAAACTCATTCGAATGAAGAGGACTTCATTGGCTGTACACAGAAAATTCAAAATAAAGGCAATAATGACACAAATAATATATTAAACATATGGATTTTTAACCGAGCGATGGCGCCGCGATAACGTGTGCGGCTCGCAATCAGGAGGTCGCAGGTTCGATAATCTGACTATGGGTTTTTCGTGGTTTTCCCTGGTTTACATAGGTGATTCACGGTGTGGTGTATTCCACCACGGATTTCCTCTATCCCCCATTTCCTTTCATTTCATCTTTCACATTGACTCCGCGGCTGTGGTTCGGTCGGTGTCGGACAAATGGCGCAGAGGTTGCGATTTGAAACTTATTCTCGGTCCTGCTAGAGGGAATCGTATTGAGCCTCCACTGCTAGGTCTTGTTTCCACGGTACCACTAGAGGGACGTTTCCGAGCGACACTTCCGTGGCCGGGTGGTAAAGCCTGGAACTATTAGGAAACTCTGCTCGTCTCTGTCGACTTTCGCCGGCCTCGCTCTGCAACCCATACGTCTCCTACGGTTCCCTCACCTCATTCATTCCTCCCGGGGGTATGTGCACAAAAGATCCATTGGGGTTAACTGTCCTATCCTGTAGGATTTTAATTAAACTCATTAAAGCCGCTTTTAAAAAAACAAAGAAACATTTTCTATATATATTTGGGGTTGGGGAGTTATGCTAAAAATCCTCGTCATACATTCTTACTACATACTGAACTTAAATACGAAGTTTGGTATCAATCCTTCTTTTCATTGAGTTATGCTGCACACGCACGTGTATATGTTTGTGTGTATGACAGTGAATGTTTATGAATGGTATAATTAAACACACACATGGTCGGATGAATGTCTTACTTCTATTTAAGTGTGACGTATTTCAAGGATTGCTAGGAAGAACTTCAGCAAATTTCTCCATTCCAGACAACCTTTTAGAGATGCACGGTTTTGTAATGTTTTATCAAAAATACAAACAATAATTTTGTTTAATATATTGAGGCAATATTTTATATCATAACATGCTGTGAATACCAGAGTGATTGTAGTGTAAATTAATATTATTGTATGTACATGATTTTAGATGTTTGTTAGTCGTAAGTATTGTTAGGAAATAAGTTTGCAGGCCTAACTGAAACTGACAATAGCAGTGGGTAACAATAAACCGAGGGGGTGAGTTGTTTATCACTAAGAAGAGATAAACAAATGACGTCAGGGTAGCGTGCCTCTTTTTATAAATGGAGGGAATATCTTCCCTAGAGTATATATGTTAGTAGTAGTGATTGGCTGACCAAAACAGACGCTAATGGTGGGCCCAATTTGGTAACCACTAGCAGCTATATTATAATGTTTAGGCGATTCGAGGTGAAGGAGTATATATTCTCGAGCCATAAGGATGTGTCGCACAGTTCTGAAGAATCTCTCGCGAGGTTCACGTCGCAGAGTTAGTTACAAAAATGTAAAGTACGCGAAGTAATTGGTGCGCGGCAACTAAAACGACTGTAGTTACATTTGGAAATACCACAGTTTGTCAGGCGAGTATAAAGATTAAATATGCCAATTATTAATTAAGCGTAACGGCAATAAAAGTCTAGATTCAGATTGTTTTATCAGTGTTATCTTTTAGCAACAACTCCTTTCCGTTTACACACCCTGCTTAGAGACATGTGCTCGACTAAGTTATAATAGCTAGCCGGAGGACAAAGAACCCAAATTAAAAATATGATTAAGCAATAAGTGCCCAACAAATAAGATAACACAAGCCATTGAGAACTGCAATAATATCATGCCTATAAAATGTATATCTTTACTTTTCGCGACTAGTGTATGAAGCTTTATTTAATGGAAAACAATAAACGACACAGAGACTTCTGTAATGGAGAGAATTATTATTCGTTTTTCACAATAGTATATTCTTCCCAAATATGTGTTATTGATGTTTTGTTACTTTTTCACGTTATGTTTACTCTAGACTGTAGAGCACCATGTATGAAAGACCTCGAAAATACAAATAGTTCTGATTTTTGCTTATTAATAATAAGCATTTACTGTTGATATAAATGCAGTGCCTTTCCTTCACACTACGGCTACCATACTGCTTTTCGCGCGCTATCCGGCGCAGTTCGGGATCCCGCCGAAACGGTTGTAATATTCCTGCAACCGCCTCGCGGTTACAATTGCTGTGTTACTGTCTTATCGTATTTTACGTTTCATAGAATTGTTTTATTGTGATCGATTATAAACAGTCCGTAGTACCTAAAGAGCGCGCTCGGTTTACACATATTTGGCGGTAGTCGCAAGGAGTTTCGGCGTTTAGCATTTCAGCGATTTACGGCAACTTATGCTTTCAGTGTTTATTGCGGAAACAGTTATTTTAAACAGAAAATTTCTGGATACTTTAGCAGTTAATATATATAATAATTCAATAGTTACAGTTTATCGTGCTAAGATTTAGACACGGTTTAATTTTTGATTTTCAAACTGTCGGCAACTCGCTTCAAATAGCTCTTGTATTAGCCTTCATTAAATTTATCAGTAAATTTAAATGATGTTGTCTATTCTCACACCCACCCATGTATACCCTCCGAAGAAGACCCCATAGCTCACCACTGTAGCAGCTGGCAGCAAATTCATCGACGGAGACATTGGAGACGGCATCAAAAGCTTCGCTCAGATAGGGATACATTGTCAGCAGTCTAGAGAGAGCTTAAACCAACGCATTCCTCTTCTGAAGCCATTTCAATTCAAATAGCAGACTTCCAGAGACAGTAGTATTCTCTTCCTCTCCCTCGCTATTATGTTTTGGGTCTTGCATCCTTTCCCATTCCGATTCCTTCTCAATTTCGAGGTTCGCAATCTCTTCAGCGACTATATTAATACTATTTTGGAAAAACACATATTAGTCCTTTTTGAAGAAGATCGCAGACGACCGAACGTTCGAGGGACTTCATTAATATCATATATCTGCTAGGCCGAAAAGCTCTTATCATGCATTGTTCCTAGACGAAAATGGGAAGTGCAAACAGTCAAAATGGAAGTCTTGATATTATATTCCTTAAAAAGGATTCTGAAGGGACATGATGAAATTGCAGTAGATATTTCAAAGGAAAAGGGAATTAGGAAGACCCAGTCTGAGTTAAGTACTCAAAACAATGACAATGGCTTTTGTTACTGTCATTCTGCTATTGAGGATTAAATCGACTTAGATATGACCTACCATCAAGGTGACGTGGAGTTCATTAGTATCTCCTTTCTAAATGAGGGAGATATTTTTAGCTACTCAATCGATTGTACAACATCGAGAAACAACAGATATATAATCCATCTATTCAAAACAGCATCGTAAGTTTGTGTAAGAATTATTTCACATGAATGTGTTGTATTTTCCCAACATGCGAGGTTGTTTTAAAAGTAAATACCGATAGTTGTTTTAAAAAATAACAGAACACTACTTCACAAATACTTTATTTCCACGAATGTTTGCTGGGGTAACATTTCCCGTATTCAAAAAGCGAATCACTGATCTGACTTCGCAGTCGGCGGATCGTTCGATTATTTCTAAACATTTCTAAGCGCTCTAACAATAGGAAAGTACTAAATGACGATCACTCACAGCTGCGTCTGGCTTCCTAATGAATGGAGAAAGTGATAGGGTAAGTTCAAAATCATTGCAGCGGGAAGATATGAGGCAGTATTTTTAACGTTTAAATGATTTCAGTCTAATTATATAATGTATATATTAAATAACAGCCCGCCTTAAAGCAATATGTGTATGTAACAATATATACAAAGTGTATATTACAGCCATTGTATATGCTTATATTATTGTATACATATGTAATAATGTTATGTGAATGTATTACGTAATTTAATAATGTAGGAGCTGTGAAAATAATATGTTAAAGGTTGCTAACAATGAGGTAACCTTGAGGCAATAATGAGTAAGAAAGATTAATAATGCTACTAGTCATTATTGGAGCAACAATAATGTAAATGTTGAGACAGTTTATAAATAGGCAATGAACAACCAGAAAGAAGCCTAAGTTAAATAAAAGTATTCTATTGGAGTAGGAAGAGCCAATCAGAGACTTGAGATACAGAAATGTACAAATTTAGGCGGTAGAAATCAAGTCAGTTGCTTGTAGACAGTGTTCCTAATCGGACGCGAGAAGCGTCCTCGAGAAATTTAATACGTATTCGTGTAAGACGAAAATTACTTTACGTATTAAAAAGTGCAAGTAATTAAAAAAATCTCATAGCTCTCTATATCAGTGAAGTGTTATTTAAATTGTGTTAAGGTTTAATAAATGTAGTGAAGTAAAAATTATAAGCTGTGTAAGCCTACATTCTTAGCCGTACTACTCCCTGCAAAGAAAGCCATGTCTCTAACAATAATACTGCCACAGCCGAGGCAAACATAAATATATAATATTTAAAGAAACAGTTGAACTACAATACAACTCCTACTTCAAATTGGCTTTCCATACGTGAAGCAACCACCTACTTCAAATTGGCGCCCAAAGCGTGGTGCAAATAACGCAAAAATAACAACGTAACAAACCCAACAACTTCAGATATTAAAATAGTGCTTTAAAAACACGCCTTGTATGTTAGTAGGCAAGACCAGATATGTTTGAAAACTTGTGCTATAATACAATCAGTACTACTGATGATATGTACTGGTAGATGGTTAAAATATAAACAAATCAGATGTGTCGCATTAGCTTGACTTTGTCTATCAACTGTCGTATATGATGTGACGTAAGGTCACTGCGCAAACCAGCGCCTATGGGATAAGGACATGTGCGTAGTTCAGGAATGTCATTGAGAGGGTTATACTCGTAGGTTGCGCTAGCTGGAAGAATGGTGAAAGGATGATACTATTAGGTGTGCAATTCTGATTCCAAGAAAGGCTTTAATGCTTCTAAAACTAGTCTAAACTACATTGCAAGAGGGAGCTGGACAGCCTTTGGGTTTACTTGGTAGACAGAAGTAGTCCGGTGTTCCTTTGTCGTTCCTAGGGTCTACGTCGAAGTTATAAGCTAGCACAAATAAATCTAAAGAGCTGAACGTTACAGAGTCCTGATAGCCAAGTGATAGGCAGAGCTCAGCCGTCAAAATACACTAAGTTTGAACACCTAAGGAGTATGCTGACTAGTGCTTTAGCTAGCACTGACGTATACGGATGTCGTCATGATTTGCATAATCCACCCATCGAACATGAGGTGATTATTCCCCTAAAGGTTATACCAACAAACCCCTGCTTACATAAGCACCTGGAAAATAGCTCGCAAGCATTCTAAATTTAATTTCATGGACTTAATTAAACACATTTTGTCCGCAATAACTCAAATCTATAAAGTTATATTATCACATTCCTATAAATTAAAATTATAACGGTCGCAATATTATACATTTCTACACACTATACTTACAAAAACTCATTTGCCTATGTACTTTATATTAATGGAGATATAAACATTTTCAGAAATAGTTTCATTGAAGATTTCATTGTAGGTACAAGGTTAGTTAAATGTTTAAAACTGATCGCTGTAGTGGCATTGAACTTCTATGCTCATTCCATAACCTCGCAAAAAACAATGAAATAAGTGAACAGCAACCTCTTCAGAAATGAACAAATATTGAAAAATTCAAGCCAAGACCAACGGATATCTTGGAATTGGCTGATGCCACAAAGGTTATATGAAATAAGAGAAATCTGCATTTTCTGTGTAATAAGTTATATCCTCTCTTATGGTTCACAAAATTATATAAATTCATTCCGAATGAAATGCTATTCCCAGAGAATTCAAGATATACAATTTATTTGTTATATACATATCTAAAACATTAGGTATTTTAATAAAAATCGTTATAACCCTTCTGAGAAAATGAACGTCGCGAAACGTTTTACATGCAAAGGGTAATTTTGGAGTTATTTCTTTTCTAAGTTCGGTACTTATCCGATGTTTCGTTATGGAGTTAACGCTGTTAACACATACATACACTCTCACAAACACAACCGGAAGTTTTCTAAATGTAGTTTTTCTTGGATTTAAGTGTTTTAAAATATGTACACTATGTGATCAAAAGTGTCCGGACCCACCCCAAACATACGTTTTTCGTCTTAGGTGCATTGTGCTGCCACCAACTGCCTGGTACTCATTATCCGCGACCTCAGTAGTCATTAGACATCGTGAAACAGCAGAATGGGACGCTCCGTGGAACTCGCGGACTTCGAACATGGTCAGAAGTCATGTCACTTGTGTCAGAATCTGTACGGGAGATTTCCACACTCCTAAACATCCCTAGGTCCTCTGTTTCTGATGTGATAGTGAAGTGGAAACGTGAAGGGATATGTACAGCACAAAAGCGTACAGGCCGACCTCGTCTGTTGACTGACAGAGACCGCCGACATTTGAAGAGGGTCGTAAAGAGTAATAGGCATACATCTATCCAGATCATCATACAGGAATTCCAAACTGCATCAGGATCCACTCCAAGTACTATGACAGTTAAGCGTGAGCTGAGAAACCTTTGATCCCATGGTCGAGCGGCTACTTATAAGCCACATTACGCAGGAAAATGCCAAACGACGCCTCGCTTGGTGTAAGGAGCGTCAACATTACACGATTGAACAGTGACAACCTTGAGTGGAGTGACGAATCACGGTACACAATATGGCGATCCGAAGGCAGGGTGTGGGTATGGCGAATGCCCGGTGAACGTCATCTGCCAGCGCGTGTAGTGCCAACAGAGAAATTCGGATGGTGATGTTATGGTGTGGTTGCGTTTTTCCCGGAGGGGGCTTTCACCCTTTGTTGTTTTGCGAGGCACGATCTCAGCGCAGACCTACATTGATATTTTAAGCACCCTTTTGCTTCCCGATGTTGAAGAGCAATTCTGGGATGGCGATTGCATCTTTCAACACGATCGAGCACCTCCTCATACTGCACGGTCTGTGGTGGAGTGGTTACACGACAATAACGTCCCTGTAATGGACTGGTCTGCACAGAGTCCTGACTTGAATCTTATAGAACACGCTTGGTATGTTTTGGAACGCCGACTTCGTGCCAGGCCTCACCGACCTACATCGATACCTCTCCTCAGTTCCGCACTCCGTGAAGAATGGACTGCCATTCCCCAAGAAAGCTTCCAGCACCTGATTGAAAGCATGCCGGGAGAGTGAACGCTGTCATCAAGGTAAGGTGGGCTAACACCATATTGACCTCCAGCATTACCGATGGAGGGCGCTACGAACTTGTACGTCATTTTCAGCCAGGTGTCCGGATACCTTTGATCACGTGTGTATTTCCTGTGAATCTCTATATAGAATTTTCGAGTTCAATGCAATCCTTTCTCCACCTATTAGATAAACGGCAGAGAAACTAAAATTTGGAATTCTAAAACTATATAATTTATAAATGCAAATAAGTAAAATATGTATATTAACGCACTTTGTGTATTAACAGTCAGTTGAATGTAGTTGAAATGAGCTATGATAGCTTTTATGTTTGGACATGCACAGCTCCTTCAATTCTCATATCTTCTTCTTCCAATGTAACGACTGGGATTATTTCCAGTTCCGAACTAAAGAGTTACAGGAACTGCTGGTTTCATCTCTTTCTGGGCTGTCCTATATCCCGTCTTTCTATTGGATTATAAGAATATGTCTGCAAAGGCAGACAATCGGGGAACATTCTTTGTACGTGTTGATGCCATCTCTCCTGGTAATGCGTCACTTCTTCTAGCATTCTCTTTTTCATCTTCAGTTCTTTTCCATTTTTCTTGACTACTTCTTTGATCTCTAAAACTCACCCCTAATATCGATCTTAGAAATCTAATTTCGGCTGCTTCAATAAGTCTTTTATCACTTGTTCTTAGCACCCATGTCTCACTTCCATGCATCGAGGACGGTTTTGAGGGGATGTTAAGCAGTCTTACTTGGATGTATTTATTCTTGTTTTTTGTCAAATATGTTCTATACATCCTTTTGCGTTATATTTTTGTAGCTTACATTTCAAATATCTATTTGTTTTATGTATTGATATTTCACATCCCAAATATCTAAAGTATTTTCTTGTCCAATTATATTCTTATTTATAACTATTTTAGTGTGATGTTAGCTCTGATTTTCATGTGAGTGACAAAATTCTCCAGTCCTTTGTCCCATTACGGTAAAATATCACATGTTCTGGATCTTCTTTCCCTTCTCATAATGAACGCGCAACTTGTCTAAAACAAGTTCTTTATCTTTTCAGTTTCAGCATGTGCCCTTATCCACACCAGTCCTTATCTTTCTTCCCTCTCGCGACTTCGTTTCATTACTCTACAAAAGTTTAATGAAACAGCTTCTGGTAGATTACTCATCATTTTCTTGCTAAAGTTAGTGTGTATCCACCGTGTAGGAACAGAAGATATGCATGAAGATTGCAGCTGCCCTTGTCGACATGGATAGTGTCTTGCAGAAGTGCTGCAATTGACCTAATGCCTTAAAATGTGGCTGGATTATAAATCTGCATGGAAATATTACAGCACTGCATGCTTTGTACACATTCAGGTCATGAAGGCAAAATAAATATTGAGTTTTATTTATGGACGCTCTTTAACTACTATGGTTCTTAGCGTCCCATTCTATATTGGCGTGAAAGACCGGTAACTTTGCTCAGAGGACTTTTTATCAGGATTGAGATTCTTTTACGTGCCGTAAATCTACGACACGATCACCGGCTTTATTTCCATTTCGAAGGAAGCCATGCTAAGTATTTTTACGCCCGAAAAAATCCATCGCCCTCCTCCGGGTTTGAACCCGCGACCTTGAAGACAAATGGAACGCAAGTAACATCATGCGAAGATATGTTTGGTGTACCTGAGACCTGTTTACTATACTTCGACTGTCTCCTACCGTTGGCTTCTGAATGCGGATTCGATTTGGCACTAGCACTGATATGCATATGGTCTACAGACGCTTGTAATGGATTTCCAATGCTGTAGATTTATCGGAAGATATGATACAGTGCCCATGACTTATGAAACGACCCTTGTAATTAGGTTGTCACGGAGTATGAGTTATACCACAAATTAAATGTCAGTAGATCGGCGGAAATATATCGCTGAACTTAAACCACTTTGGATTGCAATAACAAACGTTACTGAGGTGTTGGTGGGACTAATAATTCTGATATTAATATGCTGCTAAACAGATGTAAATATATTGCTATGAGGTTCAGAAATCAGTTGTTTTCAGCTTTACGTAGGAATACACAAATTCTCCGGTTATCAAACTGCTGGAGGGAACGGAATCGAGGAACTTAAAGAGTGAGTAATAACACGTTGTTTTGTTTTTTGCTTTTTATATAGAGAAAGATGCAGCATTCAAATGCAAACGTCATTTGTGTTTAATTTTTGTCGCTTTGACATGTTGGCCATACCACAACCTCATTAGATTTGTAAATAAAAAATACAGTTTTCTTCATTATATAAAATGTGGAACATTTTAACTGAATGCAGGTTCACTACGGCTACTGAAATGGATGTTGGAACATTACATGTGTATGTATGTGTATTTGTTTCCATAATGCTATACAAAATTGTTACAATTTTTAATACATTACTTTGAGTTGCTATTTTTTCTTTCTTTGGTCCATCATGCATTTTAACACTGTGGTTATTTATGCATGGTGGGTCGTAACAAATTTATATTGCTTTACTTTTGTAAGCCAGTTTTCTCTTACTCTCCCCATATATTCTCCTATTCTTTTTATATCTATATATCTTTTATATCTTATATCTACTTTTGTATTTTCATTATCCTAACTTTTAATACTTCTTTGTTAACATTCTCCCATTCTTTAGGTATAAACTGATCTCTCCACAACTTAGTTTCTTTACATTCAATTATATAATGAAAATCATTATCTGCCTCTTCACAAAGAGGACACCTATTCATATTCGCTCCCTTCCTATCTCCCCTTAGCCTATATGCACTTAATCTGGACCAGGCCCACCCTTCTCTCACTAACCTATTACTTACATCCACATACTTCTCCCTTCCCCAGTCCACCTTTAATTGTCTATATAGTTCCAAACTTTTCTTTCCTTCCAGACTTGGAAATAATTCTTGTTTCCCTGTATCTTCTACTCTGTCTCTCACTTCTTTCTAGAAACCTTTAAGTAACCCCTCTCTCTCCTCCCATAAGTTACCCATTCCTATTTCCTGTAAAATTCTCCTTATTGCTTGAGGCCAGTTCATCCCATCACTGGATTTTTTTTTGTATCATTAAACATTGCCTTAAGACAGTATGCTCGTATAATGGTGAGACCTTACTATAGAGTTCAGTAAACACAGTACTGTTGATGTAAACAAGGACGCAAATGCGCTGCCTCATTTGGTACTGCAAGCAGTATAGTCTAGTGATGGTGGGAAATGTAATTACGAATGAGAGACACCACTGTATTGTACCTCTAGTAAGAAAGCAGATTGTGCACGGCTTCACAGGTAAACAACACACCAATGCACCACCTCACTCCACCCTACTCGATACACAGTAAACTTCTCTTCGCTCTTAAGTTGTCTCGGATCCTTAACCCGAATCTTTGCAATGAGTTGCAATAGCTACGTAAGAGATGGGGCATATCAAAATATACGAGTAGAGGATAGGAATGTGTAAGAGCAGTATGCCCAAAATGGTGAGCTAAAATTACTTGATCTTTGCTTGAGAATACCTCGAAAGGATATGTAAAGTTGGAAAAGGGATCGGCATAGTGCAGTTTACTTTTGGAGAACGAAAACCACATTTGTTTCCACCGTTGGATAATGGTGAGCAGTTGAGAAATCTTGAGGTCAATGATATTTATATTTGGAAGGAGTTTAGTAGCTTCTTTAACTGTAGTGTCTGCTATCTCGTCCCCAGGAATGCCAGTGTGGGAAGTTATCCACACTAGCATCACATTCTTGCCTGCATTTGACCTTTTGTTGTGCAGTAACTGGATGTTCAGATCACGTTGTTAGCTGGATATCCCTTTTGGAGTCTGAGTAAAGTACATTTTCTAACAAAGTTGCTGCAAATTCAAATAATAACAAACAAATTAACCAACATATTTTTTCATACAATGCTATTGTTAAATTCATGTTATTTACCTTGATTCGAATATGTTCTATGAAAACGTTCCAATTACATTTAAATGTGGCATGCTACATTTCAATGAAAACGCAAAGGACGATTATACGGAAAAACGAAATAGGGCTCGCCAATATAGGAGTAACAAACTACGGAAAAACGTCACTTTAGAGCTAATTTCGTCTTTTCATCTGAGAGGTATGGGTATCAATGAAACCAGGCCATTGGAGATTGCTTCTGTTATGGAAGAGAGAGAGGGAGAGAGTGATATCAAGACTTGGCCGTAACAAGGAATTCGAGACTTCATTTATAAGTATTAATATCCATTAATATGCATTACGGAGTCGGGTATACAATGGAGGGGATATCTCACAAACACCGATCTGCTAGATCTATTGCGGCTACCACCCTCTAACAGGAAGGGATGAAGTGAAGGAACCACTATATATATGTATATATTTGGACGAACATAATTTATATATACTTTAATCATCTAAATTATTTTGTATCTTTTAACAGCTTACTTCTATACGGGACACGAAATAAGCATAATTTAATTGTAAATAAATATAGACTAATCAAATTTGTAATAGTAATTTTGTATTGAGTTCTAACTCTTAAAGTTTCCATTTAATTTATGAAATAGTGAATGGGATGATACCTACCACTCTTTCTCGATACTCCATACCAGATACTTACTTTATAAAGAATGGTAAAGGAGAAGACTTGTTCAATGCAGTATGTTCTCATTAGTAGTTTTCAGTGTATAAACGCATGTAATCATTTTGTATTACACACTAATTCCGAAATTTGTTCCTGTTTGACATTCTCCAATTGGTAGCAATTTTTACTTTCTCTACTACGTATAGTATTCCACCCAAAAATTCCATACCGAGATTTCACCGGAAACACATGTTTTGAGAACCCCTGAATAAAAAAAAGCATTTTTGAAAACATGTCTGTGTGTTTGTGAACAGCATAATTCAGAAACAAACAGTCGGATAAACACCAAACTTGGTGTTTAGGTTCAGTAGCTTCCAGAGATGTGACACGAAGGTTTTCAAGAAAACTCCCCCACCCCAGATTACCCTTTACATGGAACATTTTTCGAAAATTTTAATTTTCTCAAAAATGGCTCTTAACGATTTTCATTAAAATATCATACGCTTAAGATATTTTCATGACAAATGAAATTTATATCTCGAATTTTCTGGGAATGTCTCCAAAAGTATTCTTCATTGTGAACGACTTTTTCATAACTGGTAAACCATAAGAGATAGACAAAATTTTACTACACAAAAAATGTAGATCGCGTTAAAATACACAATTTATGTCATTAACATTTTTTTTTGTTGACTGAACCATTTTCGAGATATTCCTTGTTGTTCCCTTAAATTTTTCAATACTTATTTTCTCAAATGGGAATTCCTTATTCATGTTTTTGTCTTGGATATGCAAAGAGTATTAATCTGTGGCAAAGAGAATGGTGCTGCACCCAGCAACCAGCTATTAAGAGATATGTCTGTGCTTATATTGCCCTTGCAAATACAAAACAAGGGGAACATATTAGGCCTTAAGCGATGGTTAAATATTTTTAGAACTGGTCACTATGTGTAAAATGTAATTCTCTTTTCATGTCAAAAGATCGTTTCTGCAAATGTTTATCTCGATTAATATGAAATAGATGTAGCATAAGAGTTTTTAAAAATAGTTTGTACAAGAGTAGAGAAAGTCATGCGAGTGTAACACATCAGATTTTTGTTTTGTTAATGCCGCAGGTTATATGTCCCAAATTGTTAGTAAAGATATTCATTGGTTCCCTTTATACATAACTATATTTTCGTTTTAAGGATTTAATATCCATTGAGAAACATATACTAGAAACTCTACTTTATTCTGCAATATGGAAAATATAAACAAACATATTTTACATGAAACTCATACAACTAAAACTAACAAATATTTCCATGCACTGCATCACCTTAAGTCTTAAGTTCTGATTTGTTTCTGCTGGATTCACAGATTTTGGCTGGTAGGTAAATGTAATGGCTGAGAGTGAGTCACCAAGCCAGGCTATCGCAGAAACGTGATTCAGCGCGTCAGCTAAATCAGAGCCTTGACTCACAACTCAGTTAACGCAGTCCCCCATTGTTTTCCATGTTTTCATTTAGACATGAGTCTATGAAATGTTGCAATCTATCACCCGTAGTATATACAGTCAGGTTCTATCAACAACTATAGTCCAGCATCTTTTTGGAGACACGTACGAGGTAATAACGTGAAGTCTCAACCTCTTCATTCCATATCTAGCATAAGATAAAGACAACAACGTTCAAAAATGCAACTTAAGACTGTAAAGGTATGGAAAAAGTATTCGAAGACTTATCTCAAAGTATTAGATATGCTTCGAAACCACCGAGTGTATAGACGGTATCGAGGTCTCACTCCTAATTAGAAATGTATATAATTTTAGAAATTTAATGAAAAATAAAAATCTGATGTGTTACACTAACATGACTTTCTCTACTCTTGTACAAACCATTTTTACAAACGCTTATTCTCCATATGCTTCATGTTAATCGAGATATCGAGATGTTAATCTTATTGCCAATTTTCTTGTAGATTCAAGGGGAATTGGTGGGTTTTAAGCGATAGTCAAATATTTTAAGAGGTAGTTGGTATGTGGAGTATTCCATTCTCTTTGCATTATCAGGACAAAACAAATCTGATGTGTTACACTCACATGACTTTCTCTACTCTTGTACAAACTATTTTTTCAAACTCTTATTCTCTATCTATTTCATATTAATCGAGATAAACATTTGCAGAAACGATCTTATGACATGCAAAGAGAATTACATTTTACACATAGCGACCAGTTCTAAAAATATTTGACTATCGCTTAAGGCCTACTATGTTCTCCTTGTTTTGTATTTGCAAGAGCTATATAAGCACAGACATATCTCTTAACAGCTGCTTACTATGTGCAGCATCATTCTCTTAGCCACAGATTAATACTCTTTGCATATCCAAGACTAAAAAGTGAATAACGAATTCCCATTTGAGAAAATAAGTTTTGAAATATTTAAGGGAATAACAAGCAATATTTCGAAAATGGTTCACTCGACAAAAAAATGTATATGACATAAATTGTGCATTTTAACGCGATCTACATTTTTGTGTAGCAAAATTTTGTCTATCTCTATGGTTAAGCAGTTATGCAATAGTCGTTCACAATGAAGAATACTTTTGGAGAAATTTCCAGAAAATTCAAGATATACATTTTTTTGGTCATGAAAATATCTTTAACATATGATATTTTAATCAAAATCGTTAGAACCATTTTTGAAAAAATTAAAATTTTCTAAAAATGTTCCATGTAAAGGGTAATCTGGGGTGGGGGGATTCTCTTGAAGACCTTCGTGTCGCATCTCTGGAATACTGAACCCAAATACCAAGTTTGGTGTTTGTCCGACTGTTCATTTCTGAGTTATGCTGGTGACAGATAGACACACACACACACACACACACACACACACACACACACACACACACACACACACACGGACATGTTTCCAGAAATCCTGTTTTTGGATTCAGGAG
Source organism: Deroplatys truncata (assembly GCA_030765065.1). Classification (NCBI taxonomy): domain Eukaryota; kingdom Metazoa; phylum Arthropoda; class Insecta; order Mantodea; family Mantidae; genus Deroplatys; species Deroplatys truncata. The sequence continues at coordinate 202,026,934 of CM060984.1, read as the reverse complement.
GCCTCAAAACATGTATTTCTGTTGAAATTTCAGTATCGAATTTTTGGGTGGAATGCAATACTTCCCGTACTTACTATACGTAGTAAAGAAAGTAAAAAAGATTTTTGAAATTTTGTCCTCGTGTAATCATTAGATTGGTTACTGAATGGTTATGGAATAAAAAATTCATTGTATTACGTTAATTATGCCGTGGTCAATGTTGAGAAATTAGTACAACAACGCCATTGCAGCATGTCAGTAAATACAATAAACTAGTCACGGCTACTGATTGTTAGCCCCTAGCTTCTATTTTCCATTTTAATGTATTTCACTTTGCACCACACAATGCATGGATAACTAGCAGACACTTGTACATGGTACACGTTTGACTTAGCAGCACTGGACGGGCTGTTCCATCAAATGTGCTGTGTACAATGCATTTTAAAATGAAATCCGCTATTGTATGAATAAAGTACCAGTTGAGTTGTACATAACACCATTCCTTTATTTTCCAAGTGTTTATGATAAAGTTTCTGCTATTAGATGAAACCTCTAATTAAATTCAAAGTTACATGTGTCGTGTATAGTACGTACGGTTTTTTACTTTCTCTACTACGTATAGTATGTAGGGGAAGTATTGTATTCCACCTAAAAATTCGATACCGAGATTTCACCGGAAATGTTTTGAGACCCCCTGAATCCAAAAAAAGCATTTTTGGAAACATGTCCGTGTGTGTGTGTGTCTGTGTGACTGTGAACAGCATACCTCAGAAATGAACAGTCGGATAAACATCAAACTTGTTATATAGGTTCAGCATCTTCCAGAGATGCGACACGAATGTTTTCAAGAAAATACCCCACCCCAGACAACCATTTACATGGAAAAGGTTTCGAAAATTTTAATTTTCCCAAAAATGGCTGTAACGAATTCGATTAAAATATTATATGTTTAAGATATTTTCATAACAAATGAAATGTATATCTCGAATTTTCTGGGAATGTCTCCAAAAGTGTTCTTCATTGTGAAAGACTTTTGCATAACTGGTAAACCATGAGAGAGAGAGAGAGAGAGAGAGAGACAAAATTTTACTACACAAAAATGTAGATCGCGTTAAAATACACATTTACATTATATAAATTTTTTGTTAGTGAACCATTTTCGAGATATTGCTTGTTATTCACTTAAATCTTCCAATACTTATACTTTTTCTCACATTCGTTATTCATTTTTTTGTCCTGGTAATGCAAAGAAAATGGAATACTCCACATAGCAACCAGCTCTTAAAATATTTGACTATCGCTTAAAGCCTACCATGTTGCCCTTGCATCTACAAGAAAATTAGCAATAAGATTAACATCTCGATACCTCGATTAGCATGAAGTATAAGTTAGAATAAGGATTTGTAAAAATAGTTTGTACAAGAGTAGAGAAAGTCATGTAAGTGTAACACGTCAGATTTTATTTGTTGTATTATGACTGTAGTTGAAGTTTTATTAGAAGGTGAGCTGCAGGACGTTTGTCGAGCTTGGTGCCTTGTATGGCAAGCCCTCTTATATACTCATACGTCGTTAGTCACCACAAGTAGAAATAACTCTTTGTGATTATTATTATTATTATTATTTCATTTGTATATTCCCTTTAACTTTTATAACCAAATCGGAGGCTTTGACTTTAGAAACAATGCGAGGTGGTTCCACAGTAATGCGCGAGGGTTTCGATTTCTGGGACCGGTCACTCTGACCGTGGGTTTTTCGTGGTTTTTCGTGGCTAACAAGACGAATATTGGGGCGGTTGCTCTTCTACTACGGATTCCCCTTTCCTCATTTCCTATCACTTCCCTTCCCATTTCATGTTTGTGTTAAGCTTAGAGGCTGTGCAGTGTCGGTCGAGATCGGACAGATGGCGTAGACGCTTGCCCGTTGGAAAGCTGTTCTCGGCCCTGGCAGATGGCAGCCTTCTCTGAGCCGTCTCAGGTGGGTAGAATTCTCACCGATTCCGCCAGAGAGAAGCTTTCACTGTGTCGCCCACGAGTTTGACTGGGTCATCAAGCTTGGAAATGTTAGGGAATTCTGCACGTCTCTGTTACCTGCTCGGATTACAACCTGTAACCTCCCGTGGTTCCTTCATCTCATCCGTTTTCTCCTGGGAGTGATAAGCACAAAGATTATGCAAACAGTCCCTTTATTCCCTGGTCACAGTTATAGTAACTGACTTAGGAAATAGCTAACTGTAGATTTTCTTTCTTTCTTTCTTTCTTTCTTTCTTTCTTTCTTTCTTTCTTTCTTTCTTTCTTTCTTTCTTTCTCTTCTTGGTTTTGCTGACTTTTGTTAGCAAAACACACTCGCATTTACTCCCATAATCATGCTTCTAAGATTTTGCGAAGTGTAGGGTAGGGAATTATTCTAATTAAAGAAAATTCCCCACTCCAGCCGAGAAACGAACCCGGGATATCTGGGTAAGAAACCAGAATGCTGAGCACTGGACTACTGAGGCGATCGTCCCTTTTACTTTCTCTGCTACGTATAATAAGTAGGGGAAGTATTGCATTTCACCAAAAATAGATTGCACCGTAAATACATATTTGAGACCACCTGAATCCAAATAATCATTTTTGGAAACATGTCCACGCGTGTGTGTGTGTCTATGGACACCATAAGTCAAAAACGAAAAGTCGAATAAATACCAAACTTTGCATTTGAGTTAAGTATCTTCCAAGTATGCAACAGGAATATTTTTAAGAAAATCCCTCCATTCCATCTACCCATTACATGGAATGCTTTTCGAAAATCTTTTTCCTAAAAAAGTGACTCTAATGATTTTGATTAAAATACCATATATGAAAGATATTTACATGTAACGCAATATTTTATATCATAACATGCTGTGAATGCCAGAATGATTGTAGTTTAAATTAATATTATTGTATGTACAGGATTTTAGATGTTTGTTAGCCATAAGTATTGTTAGGAAATAAGTTTACACGGCCTCACTGAAACTGACAATAGAAGTGGGTAACAATAAACCGAGGGGGTGAGTTGTTTATCACTAAGAACAGAGAAACAAATGATGTCAGGGTAGCGTGCCTTTTTTTAGAAATGGAGGGAATATCTTCCCTAGAGCATATATGGTAGTAATAGTTATTGGCTGACCAAAACAGACGCTAAAGTGGGTGCAATTTGGTAACCAATAGGAGCTACATTATAATGTTTAGGCAATTCGAGGTGAAGGAGTACATATTCTCGAGCCATAAGCAAGTGTCGTACAGTTCTGAAGAATCCCTCACGAGATGAACGTCGCAGAGTTAGTTACAAAAATGTAAAGTACGCGAAGTAATTGGTGCGCGACAACTAAAACACTATAGTTACATTCAGAAATATCACAGTTTCAGTCAGGCGTGTATAATGATTAAATATGTGAATTATTAATTAAGTGTGACGGCAATAAAAGTGTAGATTGAATTTTTTATCAGTGTTATCTTTTAGTAACAACTCCTTTCCGTTTACACGCCCTGCTTAGAGATACTTGCTCGGTTGAGTTATAATAGCTGGCCGGAGGACAAAGAACCCAAATTAAAAAAAAGTAATTAAACAATAAGCGCCCAACAAATAAGATAGCACAAGCCATTGAGAACTGCGACACATGACAAAATGTATATCTTGAATTTTCGGAGAATAGTCTATGTAGTACTCTTCAATGGGAAGGAGTTCTGTATAATCTCGTATAACTGGTAAACGTTAAGCATAGACGAAAGCGTACTACACAAAAAATGCATCTCTTTAAAACAGACAGTTTAATTTAAATAAGTTTTTTATGTGACATAAGCCGTTTCTGAGATATCCGTTATTACAGGCTTACATTGTTCATTTCTTTGACGTTCTCTTTAAAGTCCTTTAATATTCAGTTGTTTCTCGGGATTGCATAGAAACAGTATGGAATTTCAAGGCCAGCATATAGCACCCTGTTATTAAACATTTGACTGTCGCTGTTACCTTTGTATCTTTAATGAAATGTGTAGTGTAGCTAATAGTAACAAATCTTTCAAGGGCATGGATCAGCTATTTCTGCAAAGATTTATTTTGATTAAAATGTAATAGATGGAAAAATATGCTTAAGTAAGAGTAAAATTGTATACCTACTAATATACGATAGAGGGTAGAGAAAGTCATATGAATTTACCATATAATGTTTTTCAACATCTTAGGGCCGAAGTTAAACCCATAGTGACTTACGAATATATTTATCTAGTGCTTTAAAACGTAGCAGCGAAATTAATGTTGAGACAATTCTGATTTTGTGATATATAGAAGGCATAAACGGTAATAAGTTAAAGTATTTTAGCGTATTTAAAATTGTTTCGTATTTTATTAGTTGCATGTTTTGGAAATTGACGAACTTTGTCAACTTTTAATGCATGATATCTTAAAAATTAATGTATATGCATCTCGTAGAGAATGGTTTGTTTTTTATTTATTGATTTTTGTGACCTTAATGAAATGAATGACGCGATATGACTCTAACGAAGAGTCATATCGTGACTATAATGGCAAGAAAAATTCCAATGCAAAGCAATCGTAGTATTTAAATCTTATTTAAAAGTTGAATGATCTTCAGGAAATGTAAAACATTGGTCCAAACTGCGGTTTTGTTTAATGCCTGAACGTTTTATAAGCTTCAGTTCTTTCTGATAGAGGTGGAAGCGAATTAAGTCATGAATAATAGAGTATTTTGCTGAGTTTTTCTCTTTCGTGCCTTGGTTTTTACGATTTCACGAATGTATTTATCAGCTTAAATTATATTTGGATGGAATTTTCAGCAACTTTGCAGAAGCATTTGCAGCATAAATCTCATACATATAAGCTAATGTTATAAATAGCGCACATAAAACCTTAGAAAGTCAATGTAATTACAAACATGGCGGTTACTTCAAAGCAACTTGTCATTCATACGAATGTAAGCCAATCTCGAGGATTTTAGATTCCACACTCAACGTTCACGTACGCGCTTTGTTCTTTCTGGATTCCCGTCGCCAAATACTGTACACCAAGTGTACAAGTAAAAGTCATGGCATATAAGCTCTGTACTAAATTTCTCAACGTTAGCTGCACCATACGAGGAACATACAACAGCAGTCATCTGTAGTACTAACATAACAGCGTCCTTCCTGCTTACAAGGAAAAGAGCACAAGAGACTGTGTTAATTTCATACGCTCTCTACTTCTACGGCACATTCAAGGCATTGCTTGTATGCGTTGTCTTCAGTGCTTTATGCTCTTAACTACACTATTATTCATCCATTGTTATAAGAGTTTGGGAGTGTTTTAATTATCTGGTTGCGTAAGAATAATAGGTAATAAATCGTCAAAGAGCATAGATCAGCTAATTAAATTTTGCCCTTCTAAGATCTCGCAAATGAGCCTTACGTTTGAGAAGCTAATGTACGAGGTGTGATCAAAAAGTTTCCGGAACAATGCTGACGCTAGATTTCTTAAATTCTTACCCAGACTGTACATGCAGCTTTTCTTCCCGATAAAAATGACGTCACGTGACTTCCTGTGATCATGCAGTGACGAGGTAGACGCTCTGAAGTGAACATGTGTTTTCCATGTGCTGCGATTTTTCCGCGTAGCAAAAATGTCAGATTACGAAGAACAAAGAACGAACATAAAATTTTGCTTTAAACTCCGTAAAACTGCAACAGAAGCCTATGAAATGTTAAGAACAGCTAATGGGGAGGATGTTATGGGCAAAACTCAAGCATTTGAGTGGTTTTCAAAATTTAAAATTGGTGTGACATCAGTTAAAGATGCAGATCGTTCGGGGCAACCCTGTTCCAAAAAAAAAAAAAAAAAAACTGATGAAAATATCAATCAGGTGAGGGAAATGGTCTTAAATGATAGGCGCATTACAATAAGAGAATATTTTGACTCATTAGGACTCTCCTTTGGAAGTGTTCAAAGCATTTTGAAAGACTATTTGGACGTGAGAATAATTGCCGCCAAGTTCCTGCCCCGCCTGCTTTCAAATGACCAAAAGGCAATCCGTGTGATTGCTTGCACAGATCTTAAAGAACAGCTATAAAATGAACCACAGTTTATGGAGAAAATTATTACTGGTGATGAAACATGGATTTATGGGTACGATCCAGAACGAAGCAACAATCTTCACAGTCGAAGAGCCCTTCATCTCCACACCCGAAAAAGGCCAGACAAATTCGATCCAAAGTAAAGTCAATGATAATTGTTTTTTGACATTAAAGGTATTGTACATAAGGAATTTGTGCCACAGGGTCAAACAGTGAATCAAGTGTTCTACAAACAAGTGATGCAAAGATTAAGGGAGAATGTAAGACGCAAACGGCCGGAGAAATGAAGGAGTGGTGACTGGTTTCTGCATCATGATAATGCGCCCGCGCACAAAGCCCTTTCTGTTCGCCAATTTTTTTGATATAAATAGGATGAATACTGCTCCCCATCCGGCCTTTTCTCCAGGTTTGGCACCAACGGTCTTTTTTCTTTTCCCGCGACTTAAAATGCGGCTCCAATGACGGCGTTTTGAGGACATTGATGTTATTCATCGCGAATCGCAGAAGGCTCTGAACATGTTGAAAGAAGAGGACTTCCAGAGGTGCTTCCAGCAGTGGCAGAAGCGCTGAGACAAGTGTATCAATTCCCAAGGAGACTACTTCGAGGGTGACAGTGCCGATTAGACAAAACAAACCGTTGTGTAGTATTTATGACATCATTCCGGAAACTTTTTGATCACACCTCGTATTGTGAATAACTGTAATATAGAAGCTCTTCGTAACGAAACTAATCATTCCTAGTGCGGGTGAAGTGTGGTGGTTATGCTTCTCGGCCCTGTTGCGTTACAGGTGGATAATGAGAGTAAAGAAAAGGTGTTAACATGAACATAGGTATGCTGCTACAAAGATATTAGTAAGAGCAAATAAATAAATAAATAAATAAATAAATGGTCAAAAGAGCATTTGAATTTTTAAGGAAATGCACTAGTGAAATTGGGTGAAAATTTGTAAAGAATGCTAAAAGGTTTCGTTTCTTTATTACTTTTTACTTTATCTACTACGTATAGTAAGTAGCGGAAGTATTGTATTCCACCCAAAAACTCGATACAAAGATTTCACCTGCAATACATGTTTTGAGGTGCCCTGAATCCAAATAAAGTAATTTTTGGAAACATGTCCATGTATGTGTCTGTTAGCATAACTCAAAATGAAAAGTTGGATAAATACCAAACTTGGGATTTGAGGTTAGTATCTTCCAAAGATGCGACACGAAAATTTTCAAAAAAATACCATCATCCCAGACTACGTTTTACATAGAAAAATTTTCGAAAATTTTGATGGCTCAACGATTTTGATTAAAATATCATATGTTTAAGATGTTCTTATGACATATGAAATGCATATCTTCAATTTTCTGGGAATTTCCCCAAAAGTTCTCTACATATTGAATGGCTTTCGCCTAACTGGTAAACAGTAAGAGATAGACGAAATGTTACTACACAAAAATGTATATGTCGTTAAAACACTAAATTTATGAGGTATACATTATTTTTCTTTGTCGAGTGACCCACTCCGAGATATTCCTTGTTTTTTGTTTGAATTTTCCAATACTTATACTTTCTCTCAAAGGGTAATCGTTACTTTTTTATGTCTGGACATGCAAAGAGAATTAAATGTCACACATAGCAACTAGTTCTTAAAATATTTCACTATCACTTAAAGCCTGCCATATTCCCTTTACACTACAACGAAATTAGCAATGAGTTAGTTTCTGCAAAATTTATCTCCATTAACATGATAGAGAATAAAAGTTTGTAAAGATAGTTTGTACAAGAGTGGAGAAGGTCATGTGAGTGCAACACATCAGCTTTTATCATGTTTACACTCCACATTTTCATTTTGCATTTTTGATTTACTAATACAGGCGATACTTAAGGCTCTATTTGCCCTTTTAAATACTCCTGAACGTAGGACTATAATGTACATTCCAATTTTAAATGACTTGCTTTCTCAGCAAGTTTTGTTACTTCAAATACTTACGGGTGAAAATGTTTGAGCGATTAACTTTAAATTTCTTGCAAAACTTCATGAATGATTATTTAAGAGACTTGCAGAGTGATTTTAAGTTCTATATTTAGTTACTTTTATTAAATACTTCTATAGCGTTTTATTCATAAAGTCGAAAAATATGTAAATGCAAAGGTTTTATATTTTGTTCTGACATAGCTTGATTTCAAATAAAAAACACTCGAATGTGTTAAAGACAAAATAGAAATCTAGATAGACCGTAACAAACAGTTTGACACGTAGGGAATTCTTAATTAACACTATTAAACTAAATAAATCTAGAGCAAAAACATGAATATCTCTGTAACAAAAGCACATAACTTTTTTATTTGTATTACATTAGTATACAGTCATAAAACTTTCAGATTACTCAAATTAAAATTGAAGTTTTAGGTCCTTCATGGATGTATTACCTTTAAGGATAGGATCTGTAATGCCTATTTTGATAGTTATTCATCTTCCCTGAATGACAGTCATTTTTCTAGAGGTGTGGGCATAAAAAATAGTCTACGTAACTCTTTCGTTTCTAGATTTCGTAGATATCCACTTCTACATACCTAAAATACACCATGTGCATTGAACTCTTTACATATTCTAAAAACAATCACCAAATTACAAGCTATATAGTTTAACAACATGTTTTGTAATATATTATTTACTTCATGGGCATAGATTAATAAAAATATTCAGTAAATTAAAAACTATTGCAAGTAGAATAAACAAATTTTTACCAAAGTTTCTTTTCAGAGTGTTTATAACGTTATGTTTTTTAATTTAGGATATTATTGATTTATTTCATGTAATACCCGTGGAAAATATTACAGCAATTTCAGTAATAAATTTTGAAACAATTATTAAACTCAAAACTAACACTTCCAGTACCTAAAGTTATTGTTTAGTTTCTATTGTGTTACATGAAGCATTTTACGAGATAAAATGTGTATGGAAACTCGGTAGAGATCTTGTACAAGATTGAAGATGTTGCTGTACGTCTCATTCTGTTATAATACTGAAACATCTGTATTTAAATCCTTTCAGGTCTAAATATAAGTTTTAATATGGGCCAGCTGTTACCAACAAGGAAAAGTTCCAAAATTCCACGAAAACCAGTTGAAATGTCGTTAAAAACTCTAACAAAAATAATTCGCCTTAAAGGGAGAAACTAAAGACGAGTTTGTTTTAAGTTTCATCACTCCAATCTAGGTTTAAGACAGTCATTTAGTTAAAATGTGTGGAGGAAGAAGATATTACGTATATGGGATGAATTTCGATACGCCAGCTAGCTCACCTCCCAGGCTTTTAGATATGGAAGATTGAGTCACCATCTCAACTTTCACTCCCTTTCTGCATAAGCTTGAAAACCTTTCTTATTCTCCCACACTATTCGTAAGCTAAATCTCAAGTGAATAAGACTAAAAGTTTGCATGGAAACTTGAACTTCAAATTTCCCTCGCTTTATTTTCTCACTTAACTTTTTACTACCGTCTCTACCACGTACCCAGTAAGTATAGGCCGTAAATAAAAGCGATTATATATGCGGGCACACCCACTTTTTCGAAAATTTCGATTTTGACTGGTATTAATGTTGAAGTTAAGGTCCCACCCTCCAAAGTGTCTTCTGTTTCAAACCGTCAAATGCATACAAAGATTCTGAAGACATTTGATGACTTGATCTTCAACTTGACATGGAATGCGTTTCACCCAAAGAATGGTTAGAGAGATTTCACCGAAAAAGCATGTTTTGATACCTCTAAAACAATTTTAGAAAAAGGTTTATTTGCATGACTGTGTGCGCGCCCCTCGAATACCATAAATAAAAAATCTGGTGTGTTACACTAACATGACTTTTTATAATCTTGTACAAACTATTTTTACAAACTCTTATTCCCCATCTATTTCATATTAATCGAGATAAACATTTGCAGAAACGATCTTTTGACATGCAAAGAGAATTACATTTTACATATAGCGACCAGTTCTAAAAATATTTGACTATCGCTTAAGGCGTACTATGTTCCTCTTGTTTTGTACTTGCAAGGGCAATATAGAAACACAGTAGCCTTCAAGCATAGACATCTCTCTTAATAGCTGGTTTATAGCAGCTCCATTCTCTTTGCCACAGATTAATACTCTTTGCGTATCCAAGACAAAAAAATGAATAACGAATTCCCATTTGAGAAAATAATTATTGAAAAATTTAAGGGGATAACGAGCAATATCTCGAAAATGGTTCACTCAACAAAAAAATATATCTGACATAAATTGTGTATTTTAAAGCGAACTACATTTTTTGTGTAGTAAAAGTTTGTCTATCTCTTATGTCTATCTCACAGTTAAGCAAAAGTCGTTCACAATGAAGAATACTTTTGGAGATATTCCCAGAAAATTCAAGATATACATTTTATTTATCATAAAAATACCTTAAACATATGATGTTTTAATCAAAATCGTTAGAGCCATTTTTGAGAAAATGGGATGGAGGGATTTTCTTGAAAACCTTCGTGTCACATCTCTGGAAGATACTGAACCTAAATACCATGTTTGGTATTTATCCGACTCTTCGTTTCTGAGTTATGCTGTTCACAGGCCCAACACGGAGATGTTTCCAAAAATGCTTTTTTTGGATTCAAGGGTCTCAAAACATATATTTCCGGTGAAATCTCGGTATCGAATTTTTGGGTGGAATACAATACTTCCCCTACTTCCTATACGTAGTAGAGAAAGTAAAAAAGAACAAAATATTACCAAACTTCAGTATGTTCCAAAGATCGAACGAAGACTTTCAAGCAAATACCCATCTCAAATTTTCGAAAAATGTTCCATGTAAAGGGTAATCTGGGGTGGGGGATTTTCTTGAAAACCTTTGTGTCGCATCCCTGGAAGATACTGAACCTAAATACCAAGTTCGGTGTTTATCTGACTGTTCGTTTCTAAGTTATGCTGTTCACAGACACAGACACACAGACGGACGTCTCCAAAAATTGTTTTTTATTGGATTCAGGGGATCTCAAAACATATATCTCCGGTTAAATTTCGGTATAGAATTTTTGGGTGGAATACAATACTTCCCCTACTTGCTATACGTAGTAGAGAAAGTAATAAGCTTTCCTAAAATTAGTACAGCTATATTATAAAGTTAACCGATAGTGTTGGACAGAAATGTGAATGTAACAGAACAGTATTATTGTATAGGTTTGCTATTTTCATACCTTTCATTTATGTACACAATAGCTGTTTGTCGTCTCCTCGTGTGATATTAGCTTTAATATTCTCCTTCTATAAGCGCTACCACAAGTGGACCTACACATTTTCTAAAACTCTACTAATCTGAGCTCTGAATAAAATTTGGAGGTGACGAAGAGTGCTTGTGTTTGTGATTAGCAGACCAAGCCCAGCGCATCGGCTATATCTTTGTAAAATGCTGTCTCCCAAATCTGTGCCTGTGACCTCCTGGCTACACAGGAATAATTTTTTGTTTCATAAAAGAGTGAGTACAGAATATCATGTGAATGCAACACATTAGATTTTTCTTCTAAATAAGCTGCCTGTGCTCATTGTAAGTCTCTAAAGTTCTTGGAGGGGCTCAACCTATGCGTGTCCATTAGGGAAGTATAGTTCCATGATGTGAATCAGAAGAAATACCAGCTATCGCCATTATTTCTCTTTTACCTTATACTATTCATATATTCCTGCATTAGTTCAGATAGTAAAGATATATATATATATGTTACCTCACATGACTTTCTCTACCCTACAACGTTTTTAGAGGGTATACAAACCATTCTATTCTTACGAAAGCTTAATTTTCCATCTATGTCTTCAATCTAATCGATATAAACCTTTGCAGAAACAGCTACATTACACATTTTTGTAGATGCAACGGGAACGGCGATAGTCAAATGTTAAGAACTGGACGCTATATGCTGATATTAAACTCCATACTGTTTCTATGCAATCGTGAGAAACAATTGAACATCGACAGGACTTTAAAAGAATGACAAAGTATTGAACAATCCTAACCATTTAGAACGGATACATCGGAAGTGGCTTATGTCACAAAATAAGTTATTTTAAATTGTGTCTTTTAAAGGTATCTATATTTTTGTGTAGTATACCAGCTTAATGTCTACCAGTTATACAAGATTGCAAAAATTCCTTCCGAATGAAGTGGACTTCTCAGGCTATTCCTAGAAAATTCAAGATATACATTTTACCCCTCGTGTAAATATATTTAATATTTAGAATTATAATCAAGCTCAATTTAAAGAAGTTAAATTTTTTTGTATGAGTTGTATTATATTTCTGATGCTGGGGAGCCGAACGCTTGAAATTCGTTGCAACCACACGTATAGTACCCGGTTTCCGGTAGCCTTCGCCCCAAATGTACCTTCCGGTGGCCTTTGCCCCCCAAAAATGTTTAAAAAATATTAACTTTGTAATTTGACTGTTTGTTTAAATATTATGTATTTGTGTTTGCCTCGTCTGCATCAGTATTATTGTTAGAGACACGTTTCTCTTAGTAGGGTTATGGTGCGACAAGAATGTAGGCTTACACAGATTATAATTTTAGTTCACTCCTTTTATTAATGCTTCACACGATTTAAATAACACTCCATTGATATAGAGAGCTGTGAGGTTCTTGTTATTATTAAATACTTGCACTTTTTAACACGTAAACTATTTTCGTCTCACACGAATACGTATTAAATTTCTCGAGGACACTTTTTGCGTCTGATTAGTAACGCTGTCTGCAACCAACTGACTTATGAATTTGTAAATATTTCTCCTTTTCAGTTTCTGATTGGCTAATCCTAATCCAATAGAATACCTTAATTTAACTAAAGCTTTTTCTGGTTGTTGATTGGCTATTTTATAAACTGTCACTAAAATTATATTATTGCTTCCAAGAATCACAAGTAGTATTGTTAAACTCTAAAACTCATTATTGCCTCAAGGTTACCTCATTGTTACCTCATTGTTAGCAACGTTTAACTTATTATTCTCACAGTTCCTACATTATTAAATTACGGAATACATTCATATAACATTATTTATATTTATTTATGCTAAACTATATACAAGTGAATATGTCCGGTGTTCAGCCCTGGCTCTGTACCAGTCATACTCATATTTTACAATAATTTATAAATTCTAGTTTATTACTCCATTTTGTCTATTTACTGTCCACATCTATTTATTTCTCACTTTGTATAAAAATTGTCCCATCTTCTTACTGTCATTTTTTACCATGTCAACTCCCGCTACATTTCTATCTATTTTAAACCATTTCTTATTAATATACTCTTTTCTCCACATTTAGGTTCCCCTACATTCAAATAAAATGTGTTCCACATCCTCCTTTCCGCCACATATAGGACATTGATTTTATAACATTATTGAACATGTATACAATAATATAAACATATGTAATGACTGTTACATACATTTTACAAATTATTACATACACATAATGCTTCAAGGGGGGCTGTTACTGAATTTATATATTATATAATTTGACTGAAATCATTTAAGTGTTAAAAATACTGCCTCAAATAAAAGCCATTTTTGAGAAAATAAAAAAAGTTCGAAAAATGTTCCATGTTAAGGGTAGTTTGAGGTGGGGGATTTTCTTAAAAATTTACGTGTCGTATCTTTAGGAGATATTAAATTCAAATACCAAATTTGATATTTATCCGACTTTTTGTTTTAAAGTTAAACTGTTCACACACAGGCGCGCTCGAGCACGCGGACCATTTTCTAAAACTGCCTTATTTATGGGGATTAAGATTGTCTGAAAATACGTATTTTAGATGAAACTTCATCAAAAGTTTTGGGTGGAAAGCAATAACTTTTATACCTACTATGTATTTGGTAGAAAAAGTGGTAAACCACAAAAATAAAAGATTAAGAAAAAAAGGAAAGAAAGAGAAAAGAAAATCTCTAGAGAGTTTCTTCCCAATGTTTTGAAGCCCTTGATTTGCTGCACAGCATCAGGAAGCTGGATCAGAAACTAACTCTATTATTCCGGGTGTTGGATTTGTTAATATTTGAAACACTGTTGTTGCATGCAATAGGATCATTCACGCCATCTGATTCGAATCCCATGGGTCAATGGCGCATAGCCGTGACATTGCGATTCACTGGGGAATGCGTTCTCCCTGCAAAGTGAAACAAACAATACTGTTGTAATATCAGCGACATCTTTATTGCCTGTGTTTTCTGTTACAATCTGCCTCTCGATTTATGATCACCATAAACTTGCTTTTTGATTTACCCCAGCAATTTTTTGCTTGACTCTTTTTGTAAAAAATTGTAGCGATATACATGCTTTCATTTTTTCTGGAATGCTACACATACTACATTTTTACGGATTACTTTTCACTGAATTTTTGGACTTATTCCCCTGAGAATTACCGTAAAAAGAAATAAAATACGTGGGCACCCAGAAAATGTAGGTTTATTCGTAGATTTGTTAAAAACCTTACATAATTGTACAAAGCACCCGTAACAACAAGAATAACAAGACATACCTTTTTTTAATCCTAGTTCCAATGTAAATCGTAACTCAGTTCTGTCATTAAAGAGTAATAGTAGACTATGGTACAATGGGTAAAAGTAAGGTTTGATTTTTCGTGTAGGAATGTCTGCAAAACGAAAGTCTACGGCCGTTGTTGAAGTAGGTAGTATCTTTACGTTATTTGCCCCACGTTATGGGAGCCAATTTAAAGTAGAATAATTGTTTTATCACGTTATTTTTAGCACCACGCTTTGGGCGTCAATTTGAAGTAGATTGTATTGAAGGAGTTGTATTATATTTCGACTGTTGGGGAGCCGAACTTTAAGTAGTTGCAACCGCCCGGTGGCCTTTGCTCCAAATTTTTAAAAAAATTAACTTTGTAAGTTTGACTGTTTCTTTAAATATTATATTTTATGTTTGCCTCGACTGCGTCAGTATTGTTGTTAAGAGACACGTTTCTCTTTGCAGGGTTGTGGTGCGACTGAAGAATCAAGGCTTACACAGATTTTAATTTTTTTTCACGCCTTTTATTAATGCTTGACACGATTTAAATAACACTTCACTGATATATATAGAGAGAGAGCTGTGAGATGTTTTATTTAATTACTTGCACTTTTTAACGCGTAAACTATTTTTTTGTCTCTCACAAAATACGTGGTATAATTCTTGAGGACGTGTCTCGCGTCCAGTTATGAGCACTGTCTAAAAGCAACTGACATGAATTCCACCTCCTAAATTTGTAAATTTCTGTATTTCAAGTCTCTGATTGGCTATTTCTAATCCAATAAATACTTTTATTTAAGTTAGGCTTGTTTCTGGTTGTTGATTCGCTATTTTTTAAACTGGCTCAAAATTTACATTATTGTTACTCCAAGAATCACAAGTAGTATTGTTAAACTTTCTTACTCATTATTGCTTCAAGGTTATCTCATTGTTACCTCATCGTTAGCAACTTTAAACTATTATTCTCACAGCTCCTACATTTAAATTACGTAATACATTCAGATAACATTATTACATGTATACAATAATATAAACATATACAATGGCCATAATATAAACTTTTTATATACTTACATACACATATTGCTTTAAGGCATTGAATTTATTGAATTTATATATTATATAATTTGAGTAAAATCATTTAAGTGTTAAAAATGCTGCCTCATTGTTTCGCAGTATTACGAGCAAAATGAAACCACTTTTAACACATGTGGTATATACCATTTTTTTTTAAAGCAAGATGTCAAATGTTTTGATGTAAAATTATTTTTACCATGTTTTTCGTCGCACCAGCCAATGGAGCGATTATATGTTATATCATATTGCTTTCTGGATTTTTTTGCTAAGGTACTTCTAGTGTTATCCTTTCTGCTGCTGTGTAATTTCACGTTTCACTTCAGTTTCTTCTGAAATCATAATTTCCGCCATTTAATCTTTATGTAGGTTAGATAAAAGAGTAGCGTTTTAGATCAAAGAAAGCTACTAATATAACGTATAGGTGAACTCTAGAACGAATTGCGATAAATTGAAGTATGGCGATTTGTATTCTGAATAGATATTGTGAGCGCCATCAGAAATTAATCACGTAAAAAACACAATGAAAAATAAAATCTAATCAAAACAAGTCGTGTGTAAATATAAAGGGTAACTGCCATGCCATTAGAATTGAAACCAAAGTTGGTCACAATGCAGATTATCGCACTAGTGCCTATAGCCTTGACCTCGTGTGCTCCGTGTTAGAAGTTCTACTTTTAGGATGGCTAGTGGTGGTCGACCACGCTCAACTACAGCAGCAGATGACCGCTACATTGTGCAACAGGCAAGAAGGGATCCACGCCAAACAGTGGGTGCAATTGCAACCACATTTAACAGGACAGCTAGGCACGCAATCTCACGATACACAGTGACACGGCGACTACACAGAGGTGGTCTCTTGCCCGATGGCCAGTACGTTGTGCTCCATTGACATCCGCACATTGGCTGCACCATTTGCGACGGTCCCAAGAGTATCAAAATTGGACCAACGAGGACTGGGGTCGCGTGCTCTTCTCAGATGAGAGCAGATTCAGTCAAGTAGTGATTCTCGACGTACCCTCATCTGGCGAGAGGTGGGAACACATAATGAACCCAGGAACATCCTTGAAAATTATCGTTTTAGTGGTCCGGGTGTTATGGTTTGGAGAGACATAATGTTGCATGGGCGCACCGACTTCCAAATCTTTGAACACAGTACGCTCACTGGTCAACGTTATTGTGATACTGTACTCCTTCTCCCCATGTGTGTCTTTTCAGGGGTGCAGTCGGCACTGACTTCATTTCTATGGATGACAATGCGCGACCTCATCGAACAGCGCAGGTGGAGATTCTCTTGGAACTAGAGGATATTCGGCGAAGTGACTGGCCTGCCCGTTCCCTCAATTTAAATCCCATCGAACACGTGTGGGATGCTTTGGGGAGACGCATTGCAACACATCCACATGCACCAACGACCATCCAACAGTTGTCAACAGCGCTGCTGAAGGAATGGAACGCCCTACTGAACTGCTTACCAACCTTGTGGCCAGCCAGCATGGGAGCATGGTGCAGAGCAAGCATTGCTGTCCATGGTGATCATACACCCTTTTAAGTACCATGTGTCTGTTTCTGTAAATCTAGAGAGCCATCATATGTTGAATTGACTTTAGTGTAGCTTATAATCTATGAATAAAAAAAGAATTTCTATTAGTCTCATTGCATATTTCGTTTAGTTGCCTACTGTAGCATATCGTAGCAGTTCCCTCTGTGTATGCTTCGTTTCATCGAGTTATGTTACTTGGCAGTGTCACAGTATGCGAAGATTACTTTCGTCCTTAGGTTTTGCATACCAGTGTATATGTTCTTAGGCCCCTTAACCCAAAATAAGCATTTTAAGAATAAGGTCCGAGTGTGTGTGTGTGTGTGTGTGTGTGTGTGTGTGTGAACAGATAACTCAAAAGTGAAAAGTCCAATAAACACCACACTTGATATTTAAGGTGAGATGCGATACGAAGATTTTGAAGAAAATGCCTCCACCACATATTACATGTACATTTCTTCGTTATTTTTTGTTTTCTCAAAAATGGTTTTAACGATTTTGATTAACACACCATATGTTTAACATATTTGTATGATATATAATATGCATATCTTGTATTTTCTGAGAATGGCCTCTGAAATCCTCTTCATTCTGAATGTATTTAGTATGATTGTAAACCGTCAGAGATATATAAGATCTTGCGAAACAAAAACATTAGATCTAGTTAAAGCACACAATTTTTGCCAAATAAATTTTTTGTGACGTTCATCATTTCCGAGATATTCCTTGTTACGAGTACTTTGAATTTTCAAATATTGGTACATTTATTAAGTGGACAATTTTACTTTCTCTACCACGTAGAGAAGGTGCTGTATTCCAATAAAGAATTCGATATCAAGATTTTACCGAAAATACATGTTTTGAGGTCCTCTGAATCTAAATAAGCATTTTTGGAAACGTGTACGTCCGTCCTGTGTCTGTGTGTGTGAGTGTGTGTGCGCGCGCCCGTGCCTGTGAGCAGCATAACTTAAAAACGAAAAGTCAGATAAATACTAAACTTGGTATTATTAGGTAAATGGCCCTTGATGTTAGTTGAAAAGCGCTTACGTGAGACATGTTTCTCTCATCTTTAGCTCAAGCCGACTGGTTTTTCATTCACTCCCCTAACCCCAAAGAAATAATTCAGTAGATGATTTTTCTGCCCTCTGTTGGGTAAAGTTGTGATCTAGTGGACTTAAATTTGCTGCCATCTGTAGTGTAGGTTTGGAACTCACCTGTCTTCTCAGATAACACCAAGCGCCATTGTAATGAGAATTAATATGTAGTGACTCACTTCTATTTATAATATGATAACATCACAATTAACAATACTTCTGTCCATTATAAACTAAACTTGGTATTTAAGTCAATATCTTCGAGGATGTGACGAAGATTTTCAAGAAAATCCCCCAGCCCAAGCTATCCTTTACATAGAGCATTTTTCGAACATTTTAATTTTCTAAAAAATGGCTTTAAGGGTTTTATTTAAAATACTATGTATTAAAGGTATTTACATGACAAATAATATATACACCGGGTGTTTCAGAAATACTTTTACAAACTTCGGGTATGGGTTCCTCACACCAAAATAAGGGAAAAAGTTCATATGAACATATGCCCCATAATCCTTGGTTTTCGCGTTATTTCTGTCACAATGAAAGTGTGAGTTCAACGGCCTTCGGGGTCCAACCTCAAAACTTCATTTCTCTATGCATTCATAAAAGGCGTTGACGCATTGTACTACATACAGTAGATGGCGAGGTGTTGCCATGGAGACTTGTTTACGTTTGTCATTAGTCTGTCTTCAACGTTTCAATTGTGTACATGTAGTGAGTTAACTGCACGTGTTTCGTTCCACCATTGCTCGATATTCATTTCGTGAACAGGCAGACATGACTTTTATGTATGGTTGCGCGAATGTTAATGGACGCGAGGCTGCACGGCTCTATCAGATGGAGTTTCCAGACCAAAGACAACCGAGTCATCCAACCTTTGTCGCAGTATATCGTCGCCTTGCTGATAAATGTGATAAATGCATGGCTCCGGCACATTTTAGTCGCATTGTTCGAGATGCACTGACAGGTATCTACCATGACCGATGGATAGGTAGAGGAGGACCAGTTCCATGGCCTACATGTTCTCCCGACCTCAATCCTGTGGATTTTTACCTCTGGGGGCATCTTAAATCATTTGTTTATGGAGCAACCATCCCGGATGCAGAAACGCTTCATCGACGTGTCATGGAAGCCTGCAAAATCATTCGACACCATCCCGGAGGTATTGACAGGGTGCGACATTCCATGATTCGACGAGTACAGGCATCCATAGAAGCAAGAGAGGACATTTCGAGCATGTACATATTACTAGTTCTGTGTGTTATAAGTGTACCAGTGTGTTGAACACCTACTAACGAGAAAACAAAGGATTATGGGACATATGTACATATGAACTTTTTTCCTTCTTGAGGTGTAAGGAACCCATACCCGAAGTTTGTAAAAGTATTTCTGAAAAATCCTGTATATATTGAATTTTCTGAGAATAGCCTGTGAAATCCTCTTCATTCGGAAGGAATATTGTGTAAACGTTAAGCGATAAACGAAAACATTCTACACAAACAATTTAGATTTCTTTAAAACACAACATTTATTTCATATAAGCTGTTTTTGTGGTATAAGCTATTCTGAGATATCCGTTATTAATGGTTCGAATTGTTCAATAATTGTCATTCTTGTCGCATAGGTTTTCAATTGTTTCTCGCGATTGCATGGAAACAGTATAGAATTTTAAGGCCAGCATATGGCGTCCACTTCTTAAACATCTGAATATTGCTGTTCTCATAACGAAATGTGTAATGTAGCTATTTCATATTTGGATTAAAATGTAGTAGATAGAAAAATAAGATTTTTTTTAAGAATAGTAGTATACTCGCTAATAAACCTAGAGGGTACAAAATGTCGTGTGAATGCATCACATCAGAAATTTTTTCTGCGGTTTATCCTCTTAGTCAACCTGCTAATTATGCTCTTTGATTCTTAAGATATCTCTGTTTAGGATATCTTCTTGCGTGATTCCGCCAATTTTAAGTACTTTTTATTTCACCAATCCACTTCATAATATGTACTTGTGGTTTACTTCTAGTTTAGTAGAATTCCATTATTTGTCTGAGTTCATTCCTTTAATATGTTAATAGAATTTTATCCTTAGTTTTATAACGTCACTAAGCATGGTCTAAAAGTAGAACTTCTAACACAGAGCACAGAAGCTAAAATCTTTAAGATTATCGCAATTGTATCATAAACTTCATCTGACCAACTTTGGTTCCAAGTCCAATCACATAGCAATTACCCTTTGTGTTTGCATATGTTTAATAGCTCGGCTTGGTTTGATGAGGTTTTGCTTTTCATCATCTCTTTTTGCATGATTAATTTCTCATAGCGCTCCCATTATCTGTCACAATACAAATCATCATATTTGAATTTATTGTAACTCGTAGAGTTAACATATACGTTACAGTGGCAGCCTTCTTTCTTTTATTTAAAACGTTGTTCTTTTATCTTGTATAAGCTACACAAACATTACATGGCGGAAATTGTGAATTCAGGAGAAACTGAAATGAAAGATCCAGGTCAAATTACAGAAGCAGCAGAAAGAATAACACCAGAAGTACTCGCCCAATAAACCCAGAAAGCAACGTTATATAGAGTTTAATCGCTTCATTATCTGGCGTAAGGCAAACCATGTTGAAAATAATTTCACGGAAAATGAGCCAGCGAATCAACAAAACATGACATCTCACTTTTTTAACGCAATTTCTCTTGTTTCAAGAACCGAGTTCTAAAACGTTTTTTAGTTTCAGGAATCAGTATAATATTATTGATGTTTTGCAAATTCGAGCGTTGTCTAAAAATAGTATATGCCACATGTGTTAAGTGGTTTTATTTTGCTCGTAGGATTACGAAACGAAAGTCCTAGCCGTTTCGCAAACACCCCTACTCGCAAAATACCTCGCCCCACCTTTACCCCTTGTATCATAATCTAGTATTATTTAATTTTTATTTCCGAGTCTGTATTGTTCACCTATGACTTGTGGACTTAAAATTTTTCTTATAATTTTGTATTATTTTTTCAAAATATGTTGGATACGAGGGGCACTATTTATATTTTCAACCTATTAGTTAAAACAAAGTAATTTCTGATTGAAAACTGCTTCATTGTTTTTCAAAATATTCTCCTTCATGATCAATACACTTTTGCATCCGTTTGAACCATTTGTCAAAGCATTTATTCCAGTCTTCTTGAGACACCTCCAAAACATGGTTCTTGAAGGCACCAACGGCTTCTTCTGCCAACGAAAATCGTTGTCCACGCAATTTATTCTTGATGTTCCGGAACAAAAAGAAGTCATTGGGTACCAAATCAGGACTGTATGGCGGATGCCCCATCAATTCGATTTTTTGAGCCTTCAAATACTCTGTTAGACGAGATGTGTGTGCGCTCGCATTGTCTTGATGAAGAACGATCCTACGGTTCTTGATGGGTTTTCTTACTTCACCGAAGACTTCCGGCAAACAAATGGTTGTGTACCATTCGGCACTGACCGTTTTACGTTCCTCTAAAGGCACTTTTGCCACATGGCCAGCTTTACTGAAAAATCAGGCGACAATTTGCTTCGAAGTGCTTCGAGTGCGAACAACTTTTGTTGGATTTGCTTCATCTTGAAACACCCATACAGTCAACTGCTGTTTACGTTCCGGCTCATACGCATAGATCCATTATTCGTCACATGTTACAATCTTATACACGTTTTTTGAGGCACCGCCATTGTATTTCTTGAGGATTTTTGTACACCAATCGACACGAGCATCTTTTTGAGATTGTGTCATATTATGTGGGGTCCAACGAGAGCAAAGCTTTTTCACGGCTAAATAATCGTGCAATATTTAATATGTGTTGGTTGAACTAATGCCTAGGGTTGCCTCAATCTTACAATATGTCGCATGACGAGCTTTCATTAGTTTTTGCACAGTATCAATGTTTTCTGGCACAACAACTGATTTTGGACGACCTTCATCATTGAAAGAACGGCGGCCACGATTAAATTCGTTATACCAGCGTTTCACAGTGGCAAAGGATGGAGCTTCGTCGCCAAATGTGGATCGATGCACTCTTGTCTTGATAATCCACATCGAAAGTCTTAATAAATCATTGTACGAACATTTTCACGAGTTAATTCCATGTTTTTGTTGATACACAATTTTCAAGTTAGTGTAAACAAAACAAATGACGCTCTATTGGAAAAATGTTTGAAGTAGATTATGGTAAAAAATATCAAACTTTCCACTGAAAACGTCAGATGACACCTACAGCATTCAGGGTTACCAAGGCTCAAAATATAAATAGTGCCCCTCGTATCTGTTTTTCTGTTCAAAATTAATGTTTGTGCTCCGTAGAGGTATTTGCATGCTTAGACATTCACGTTTTATTATAGATGTTTTGAGTAAGCCGTTATGCTGTTTCTGTTTTTTGGCATCTACTCTTATTAGATTAATTTCGATTCCATTTCCAATATTATTTCACTGAATTATTTAAATAATAATAGTAATAATATTAAATTAATTTCTTGGAATTTCTATATCAAGTACTTTGGTGGAATACAAAATGTTCAGTTTTTTAGGTGGTAGAAAGTGGGGGAAAAAAGAAAAATGTACAGTTTTTGTAATTTTAGATTCCTTCGCGCGACTGACTACTTTAACCCGATAAAATGGTCTTGTGGGAAACAGTTTGTGTTTCGTACTGTACTCTTAATGGCCATCACTGACGCGGTTGAAGCCCTCTCTGTGGATTTAATTTGGCAAACACATGATAAGGGAACGGCGAACTAACAGAGTTCGTTAATGAAAAAGAGAGGTATTTTTTAAAATAAAAAAAGGTTGCTGTCAATCAACAGTGGTGGGTTTTAATGTCCCCTGTCAAATGTTACAGTTTTTTGGGATAATTAATGGTACAAGCAACCTGGTTTCTGACGTTACAAAACGAGGGACATCTCTCCGTACTCAATTTGTTCCACCCAGGAGATTAAACCGGAACACGTTTTAGACGCAGAAATATATTTTCTGTTGTAAGTGGATATATCTGCATACCAGATACTGATAAATGTACATTCTAGTTCTGTGTTTTGCTGCCATACTGTGATATTGTGATTCCATTTATATCATCTCTTCGCTGTTTTAAAATACAATAGGATTCTCACAGACATAAGATATAAACCGATAGAGACGCCCATCGAATGAGTTTTGGTTATTAATTTGTACAACTCATATTTTCGAACACAAATTAGCCGTGCATATGGAACAAGTTGGGTATTGGATTGGATTGGACTGGATCGACTATGGAGGGAACTCGATACCGATCTAGAGTGGAAATTGTACCTACACCCCACGAGGAGGCGTCGCCGGGTGAAGGATGAGGCGAGAGGAGATACCGGCGGCCGGAACCAGGAGCGAACGGACAGCAATAACAGGATTCTTAAGTTTCCAGACACACACCCCGGCAGATGGACAGGCAGATCGATTACCCCACTCACACAGAGGGGTCCAATACCCCTCAAGGGGGTTCGGATACCCCGGCAGCCAGCCGAAAGCAAAGGGACGGAGAGAGTCACAAAGAGCATGAGTTTTCTCTGCCACGCTGCACCGAAACACCATCGCAGAGACTTCCCTGAAAGATACCAACGGGATGAAAAATGAATGAAATTCGGGGGATGAAAGAAAGCCCTCCAGCATTCACGTGGGGACTCGGGAAAATCCCGAAAAAATCCATGGGTTAGAATGAGCGGTCGCCAGTGGTCGATCTCGGGACTTTCCGAATGCAGGGCACAGGCATAACCGCGTGAGCCATCCCGCTAGTAAGTGTTGGGTATCCTGGAGATCGAGCACTGTCCGGCTGTAAGTCCATTCTGTTTGGTATACCAAACGAGCGGTGTACCCAGGCGCAAGGTGAAGGTTCAGTCTAGCTATTACACTGTTGCCGCACGGTGACTTATACTCAGCCTAAGTTAATATTCTTGTATGGAGTCAAGTGATGTTTTCTTAGAATTAAATGAAGGAAGTTATTAAAACAGAAACCCGGAGAAAACCACTTGTAGAGTAGCCTCGGCTTATTGATGAGAAAGTGAAACAGCAATGATAAGGATAATAATAATAATAACAACAGTAATCATTATTAAGTTTTTTTAGATTTATTTTTAAGAAAACTCTGTTTGGTTTCATTTCTTTCCGGTGCACGTACATAGTTGAGATGGTATTACATTCAACCAAAAAATTCCATATCGGATATCGCCGAAAATAACTATACATATTTTGAGGCACTCTGAATAAATAATAAAAAAAAGCTTCTAGAAAAAGGTCTCTGTGTTTATGTGCGTGTGTGAACAGTATAGCGCAAACGCGATAATTTGAAACAAATGTCTAATTTGGTATTTACGTTTGGTATCTTCCAAACATGTGACATAAAGATTTCCAAGAAAATTCTCCCATTTCAAACTGCCCATTACATGGAAGATTTTTCGTTCTCCGTGGTGTAGTGTTTAGCACACTATCCTCTAGTTCCCGAGGACGCGGGCTCCAACCCGTCAAGGGCAACGGACTTTTTCGGGCGTGAAATCCTTAGCATGCTTCCTTCTGAAGGGAAGCACATGATGCCGGTGGTCCCGTGTCGTAGATTTACGCCACGTAAAATAATCTAAAGCCTGATAAAAAGGCCCCTAAGTAAATTTACCGGCCTTTCACGCCCAATATAGCATGGGACGCTAAGTGCTATAAAAGTTAAAGAGCGTAAAAAATTAAAAACTCAATTTTTTCATAGAAGCTTTTTCAAAATGTTCTATTTTATAAAAATGGCTCTATTTTTATTACAATGCTATAGTTTAAGATATTTGAAAAATAAAATGCATATCCTGAATTTTTTAAGTATACCCTACGAAGTCTCTTTATTCGAGGGAATTTTGTATAACCGGTAAACAATAAGATAGACAAACGTATGACATAAAAATGTATATATACTGAATGCACAATTTATCTCAAATGTTTTTTGTGACAAGCCATTTGCGAGCTACCCTATATTAATGGTTCGAATTGTTCAATACTTTGTCATTCTTTTAAAGTCCTGTCGATATTAATTTGTTTCTCGCAATTGCATGGAAATAGTATGGAATTTTAAGGGCAGCGTATAGCGTCTAGTTCTTAAACATTTGACTATCGCTGTTCCCTTTGTACCTATAACAAAATGTGTAGCGTAGCTATTTCTGGAGAAGTTTGTCTCGGTTAACATGATTTCATAATTATAGTTTGTATACCCTCTAATAAAGAATAGAGTGTAGAGAAACTTATGTGAATGTAAAAAGAACATTTCTTTTATACTATTTGAAATGTTGTAATGCAAAATATTAAGGTGCTCTCAAGCATAGGTAGTTTTCCATTAGACGTTTCTGTTATTATTGAGTATATTCTCAAGTTTGTAAATTTTTATGTCGTTAAACACAACCTTTAATATATGAAACGTTTTTTTAACGTTTTAGTTGAATATGAATGAATGAATGAATAAATAAACTTTATTTGCACATCTTTTTATACAAAATTCTTTTTTACAATATATCACTTGTAAACTAACTTAACCTAAGTATAAATTTTCTTGCCAGCTATGTCCTACCTACGAGTATACTGCTCATTTTGCCTGGCACCTTGGCCTTATGGCTCAGTTGAACAGCCCCTACTACCCTTAACCACCTATGATCCATTATCTCCCTCATCCTTTTGCCCTACTACCTTTCTTACCTCAGTTACTTTTGTAATCCATTTCTCCTTTACTTTCTTTAAAAACTCCCCCATATTTTTATTTTTCCTTTATGCATTTATTATCAACATTTTGATTGCTACTATTTTTCCATCCATTTTTCCTCCCATACGTATTGTCACCATTCCGCTAATTCTTTGCATTCTATCATATAATGCCTGTGCTTTCACTGCCCCCGCATTTTCACAAATTCCGCTTTTTGTGCCTCTTAGCCCTCTCGGGTACATTAATCCTGTTCTCATCCGTGCAAACCCTTCTTTTTCCGCTCTATTACAATAATCCATGTGACCTTCTCTATCCCTATTTCCTTTTTACTAACCTATAGAACCATAGTGATTTTTTATTTTCTTACCTTTGTCAGATCTCTTGGTTTTCTAAGTCCTCCACTCTGATTTTTACTGTTATCCAGAAGCCGTTGCTCTCCTGCTCTCCAAATAGGTCTCATTATTATCTTCTCCATAATTCTTTTTCCTGTCCACCAGCTATTTTTACTTTCTCTACTACGTATAGTAAGTAGGGGAAGTATTGTATTCCACCCAAAAATTTGATACCGAGGTTTCACCGGAAATACATGTTTTAAAACCCCCTGAATAAAAAAAAAGCATTTTTGGAAACATGTGTGTGTCTGTGAAACCCATAACTCAGAAACGAACAGTCGGATAAACACCAAACTTGGTATTTAGGTTCAGTATCTTCCAGAGATGCGACACGAAGGTTTTCAAGAAAATATCCCCACCCCAGATTACCCTTTACATGGGACATTTTTCGAAAATTTTAATTTTCTCAAAAATGGCTCTTAACGAATTGGATTAAAGTATCATATATTTAAGATATTTTCATGACAAATGAAATGTATATCTCGAATTTTCTGGGAATGCCTCCAAAAGTATTCATTGTGAACGACTTTTCCATAACTGGTAAACCATAAGAGATAGACAAAATTTTACTACACAAGAAATGCAGATCGCGTTAAAATGCACAATTTATGTCATGTACATTTTTTTGTTGAGTGAACCATTTTCGAGATATTGCTTGTTGTACGCTTAAATTTTCCAATGCTTATACTTTTCTCAAATGGAAATTCGTTATTCAGTTTTTTTGTCCTAGTAATGCAAAGAGAATGAAATAATGTACATAGCAACCAGCTCTTACAAAATTTGACTATAGCTTAAAGCCTAACAATTCCCTTGCATCTACAAGAAAATTAGCAATAAGATTAACATCTCGATATCTCGATTAACATGAAGCATATGGAGAAAAAGCGTTTGTAAAAATAGTTTGTACAAGAGTGGAGAAAGTCTTGTGAGTGTAACACATCAGATTTTTATTTTAGTACTCTTTTGTTGTTCCATACATATACTTCAAATTCCCCTTCATCTTTTTCCGACATCTAAACTAAAATTCCAATTTGCTTTCCAGTATCAGTACTATGGTATATTTTTCTGCTTAATTCAGATCAACCCTCCCCAAATTTCAACTGCATATTCATTCTTGTTTCTACCAGTGCTTCATTTAGTCGGCATTTCTAATTTGTATTTACACAACCTTACTCCTGTCATTGCCGCCTTTCCTTTAGCCATAATCCTCCTGCTTTGCGCCGCCCATTCACCATTACTGCTCATCCTCGCCCCCAAATAATCAAACTTCTTGACAACTTATAACCTTAAAAACCTATCTGCCAACTCTCTTCTTTCTTTAATGTATTTCCTTTTGTAAATACCATTAACTTTTTATTTGTTTACATTTATTTTAATTCCCCATTCTTCGCAGAATTCCTGTATTCTGTTGATTGCTTTCTGTAGCCCAATTATCGTTATAGCTCCAACCATAAGGTCATCCGCGTATAGTAAACCTGGCATTTCTCTATTTGCTATTATGGAACGGTGCAGATTTTTTCTTTCTCTCTTTGCTCACATTTTAGTTAATTAATCTTAATTTGTGTTAAAGTTTGGTAGTACCAATTTAATTTTATGGCAGTAGCGTAATTTCTTCAGTTTAAAAATAATAATAATAATTTAACTTACTGTATTATATATAGTAATTTGTAATATTATTTAATTAAATGCGTATATATATACAGCTCTTGGGTTTCTCCTTTCACAGAAATTCTGAATGAAATTGCGTATAAAACCATGGTATTTGTTTTGGAACGTATTTTAATATAGGTATATTTTGCTAAGGAGTGTATAATGGAAGGCTGAAGATAGATAGTATCTTTACGTTGTTTGCCCCACGTATGGGCGCCAATTTGAAGGTATTTTGTTACGCTTTTTTTACTTACAACACGCTTTGGGCGTCAATTTGAAGTAGGAGTTGTATTATTTATTTCAACAATTGGGGAGCCGAATTTAAAATTCGTTGCAACCGCACGTATTATAAACAGTTTCCGGTAGCCTTCGCCCCAAATGTACTTTCAGGTGGCCTTTGCCCCAAGTTTAAAAATAATAGTTTGACTGTTTCTATAGCTATTATATATCTATGTTTGCTTCGGCTGCGTCAGTATTATTGTTAGAGAGATGGAAGTCTTGGCAGGGCGTGATGCGACAAGAATGTAGGCTTACAAAGATTTTAAGTTTTAATTCACTCTTTTTATTAATCCTTGACACAAATTAAATAGCACTTCACTGATATCGAGAGCTGTGGGATTCTTTTATTTAATACTTGCACTTTTTAACAGGTATACTATTTTTTGTCTCACAAGAATACGTAATTAATTTCTCGAGGACACATCTCGCATCCAGTTACAAACACTCTCCGCAGGCAACTTACTAGTTTTCAACCGTCTAAACTTGTACATTTTTTGTATTTCAGGTCTCTGATTGGCTAATCCTACTCCAATAGAATACCTGAATTTAATTAAAGCTTTTTCTGGTTGTTGATTGGCTATTTTATAAACGGTCAGTAAAATTACATTATTGCTTCCAAGAATCGCAAATAACATTTAAACTCTCAAACTCATTATTGCCTCCAGGCTACCTCGTTGTTACTTCATTGTTAGCAACTTTTAACTTATTATTCTCACAGCTCCTACATTATTAAATTACGTAATACATTCACATAACATTATTAAAGATGTATAAAATAATATAAGCATATGCAATGACTGTTACATGCATTTTACAAATTATTGTTACATACACATATTGTTTTAAGGTGGGCTGTTATTGAATTTACATATTATACGTATAATTTGACTGAAATCATTTAAGTGTTAGTAATACTGCCTCAAATTGCATATAAAACCATGGTATTTGTTTTGAATAATAGGCGTAGCTAATTGGAATTTCTGTATATATTGCAGTAAAAGAAACTTTGACTAACGGTACGTAGAAACAAAGTCCAAAACGCAGTAACATAACATATGACGCTGTCATTCAATTGCCTTAACACTAAAGCAATCCTCAACTCAGTTCCATATGTTCGTTACTCGTTTTCGAACGAGTTGGGCTCGAAGAAATGGGCGAGTCTCGTGAACCACATGAAATGAACAAGTAAAATGTACGTCCTTGGCAGATTTGTTAACGGATCCTTGAGGACTACTTGACATAGGTTGCTACTATAGTGTGTCTCATTCGCTCGCTTCCATTGGCTGTAGGCCGATATGCATCTTCAACACCGAAGAAAGCAGTTAATAAGATACCTTAGTTTTTGGAGCCAAGTGAAAGCCAAGTATTGCATTCCACCCAAAAATTCGATACCGAGATTTCACCGGAAATACATGTTTTGAGACCCACAGAATCCAAAAAGGCATTTTTGGAGCAACATGTCCGTGTGTGTGTGTCTGTGAACAGCATAACTCAGAAACGAACAGTCGTATAAACACCAAACTTGGAATTTATGTTCAGTATCTTCCAGAGATGCGACACGAAGGTCTTCAAGAAACTCCCCCCACCCCAGATTACCCTTTACATGTAACATTTTTCGAAAATTTTAATTTTCTCAAAATAGCTCTAAGGAGTATGATTAAAATATCATATGTATAAGATATTTTCATGACAAATGAAATGTATATCTCGAATTTTCTGGGAATGTCTCCAAAAGTATTCTTCATTGTGAACGACTTTTGCATAACTGGTAAACCATAAGAGATAGACAAAATTTTACTACAAAAAATGTAAATCGCATTAAAATACACAATTTGTCATATACATTTTTTGGTTGAGTGAATCATTTTAGAGATATTGCTTGTTATTCCCTTAAATTTTCCAATACCTTTTTGCAAATGGGAATTCGTTATTCATTTTTTTATGTCCTGGAAATATAAAGAGAATGGAATACTCCACATAGCAACCAGCTCTTAAAAGATTTGACTGTCGCTTAAATACTACCATATAGCCCTTGCACCTACAAGAAAATTAGCAATAAGATTGACATCTCGATTAACATAAGCATATGGAGAATAAGCGTTTGTAAAAAAAGTTTGTACAAGAGTAGAGAAAGTCATGCGAGTGTAACACATCAGATTTTTTATATGGTAAAGTGCTAAGAAACAATTGAAACTGGTTTCTCTATTGAAATTTTGTTCTGGCCATTCTTTCAAGTAATTCTTTCAAATTTAATAAATAAATATTATTAAACTGCAATTATGTTGAGTTTCTCTCTGTTCAACTCCATCTTCCCACAATTTTTACATTATATAAATATTGACCCACACTCTTGCAGTCTACTCCAAATATATTGTTTAAAGATGATCTGTCCTTTCCTCAGGTTTTAATTCCTTTACAATCAAACATTTTATGTTCTAAGTCTTCTTCCCCTTTTCATAATAGACATCCCTGTATAAAACCATTTATCTGACCTTTAACTTCCACCCGCAAGTTCTTGCCCATGCTATGCCCTCTCTTTCTCTTTGTTTACTTTATCAATATACCCAATATATCTCAAGAATATTTCAACATGAGATGTTAATGATCTCTCTTGTATTAAGCCAATAAATAATTTTTGTTTCTCTGTATCTTCAAATCTAGCTCTTGCCTCCTTACAATACCTTTGAGAATGAGTTTTAACCTTCTCCATGTATTTACTTAGGCCATTGCATTCCAAGGTGTTTGTTACACTGCTTATCCATCCTCTCTATATAAAGACGATTCTTTGTAAATGACACATTTTTAATAAGTTATTCTCATCTAAATTTAGAATTCTATGCTAATATTTCAGAACTATATCCATAGTTAAACCCATCAAACCGCAGATATATGCATTATGCTTTTATATTTTGAAGTCTATATTTCTTCTTTCTCTCTCTCTCTCTCTCTCTCTGTCTATCTCCACCTCTCCCGTACTTTCTGGCTTTCCGTCTTTTGCGTCTTTCCTTTGTTAAAGGAAATAGAATAACATGGTAATATTTTTTCAAAGCGGGAATTTTTCAAAGTTGTACTTTTATTTTACTGAAGATAAATTTCTGACTACTTACACACTCAGTCTCGCTCTGTCTCTCTCTCTTTCTCTCAAACACATTCCTCCCACTCTTCTCTATGGTTAGTTGTTGCTTAATTATAATATTACATTGCTTTGGATTCATCATGTTTATTTATATATTGATATTATTATATTTCTATATTTCATTATGTAGTATACACTAATCAGTGTTATTTGACGAACTCAAATAGATTGGGGGATACATTACTAAATAATACACTACGAACAAACCATAAGTGCTAAGCCCCCCTGCACCTCAAAAACAAAAACAAACAAACAAACAAACAAACACTTCAGCCAGGCAGCTTAACCTAAACGGTAATCTAACTCAGATATTCACCTTGAGAGGCAAATACATTATGTTTTAACGACATTCCAGGTTTACTATGTTACTCGTACTAAACCGAAAACCACAGAGTTTGTCTAACAGGTGGTAAGTGAATCCGAATAAATATGAACAATTATATACCTCCATAAATGCTTTAGATCTTTATAAGCGAGTATACAAACTATTTTTATTTAACCTTATTTTTCTGTCTGCTACATTTTAATACAAATAAATCTTTGCAGAAATAGCTACACTATACATTTCGTTATAGATACAAAGGGAACAGCGATAGTCAAATGTTTAAGTACTGGACGCTATACGCTGGCCTTAAAATTCCATAGTTTCCATGCAATCACGAGAAAAAACTCAATGTTGACAGGAAGACCAAGTAATGAAAAATTCCAACGATTAATAACGGATATATCAGAAATGGCTTATGCCACAAAAAGCTTACTTGAAATAAACTGGGTGTTTTAAAGAGACGTACATTTTTCTGTGAAACATGTTTTCGTCTATATATTAATGTTTACCAGTTATGCAAGCTTATAGAAAATTCCTCCCGAATAAGGACTTTACAGATATTCCCAGAAAATTTAATATATAAATTTATTTTTGTCATGTATACATCTTAAATATATGCCTGTTTAATCAAAATCATTAGCCATTTTTTACAAAATAAAAACATTTCGAAAAATGTTCCATGTAAAGAATGGTGGGATTTCTAGAAAGTATTCATATGGCGTCTTTGGAAGGTACTAACCAAGTTTGGTACTTATCCGATTTTTCGTTTTTGATTTATGGCGTTCACAGGCACACAAACAGACACAAAGACATTTTTCTAAAATGGCTTTATTTGGATTCTGAGGATCTCAAAAGATGTATTTCCGGTATCGAATTTTTGGGTGGACAAAACCTTCTCTATCTACTAGGTACATGTAGAGAAAGTAGAAATGTGCATATAAGCTAGCATTTTACAAAACTCAGTAATAAGCGAAGCGCTTGGAGGTGTTGAATTCGTGTCCCATTGCCATACCTCTGTAGGGGAATCAATTAACATACCATAACATACTCTTTAAGTGGGATGAAAAAAGAGTTATATAAAACGTTTTATTAGCAATATGCTGAACCTTCTTCAATGCAAAGCTAAAGCAAAATATGCAAAGAGAAATACCTACAAGAAATTCCATTACCCATTATACACGGTAACATAATTTCTTTATTTAAAATCGAAGGTAATCATAAAATATTCAGTTAAAGTTTTATTATAAGCTTAGATACTGTAACAGACATTAACAAAACAGGCGTCAATCATTTCTCATAATGTTTTAGTAATAAAAATCTGATGTGTTACACTCACATGACTTTCTCTACTCGTGTACAAACTATTTTTACAAACCCGTATTCTCCATATACTTCATGTTAATCGAGATGTTAATCTTATTGCTAATTTTCCTGTAGATGCAAGGGGAATATGGTAGGCTTTAAGCGACAGTCAAATCTTTTAAGAGCTGGTTGCTATGTGGAGTATTCCATTCTCTTTATGTCCAGGACATAACTAAAATGAATAACGAATCCCATTTGAGAAAATGGGTATTGAAAAAGTTAACGGAATAACGAGCAATATCTCGAAAATGGTTCACTCAACAAGAAAAATGTATAGGACATAAATTGTGTATTTTGACGCGATCTCGCGGTCTACATTTTTTTGTAGTAAAATTTTGTCTATCTCTTATGGTTTACCAGTTATGCAAAAGTCGTTCACAATGAAGAATACTTTTGGAGACATTCCCAGAAAATTAGAGATATACATTTTATTTGTCATGAAAATATCTTAAACATATGATATTTTAATAAAAATGCTTAGAGCTATTTTTGAGAAGATTAAAATTTTCGAAAAATGTTCCCTGTAAGGGGTATTCTGGGGTGGGGGATTTTTCTTGAAAATCTTCGTGTCGCATCTCTGGAAGATATTGAACCTAAATACCAAGTTTGGTGTTTATCCGACTGTTCGTTTCTGAGTTATGCTGTTCACACACACACACGGACATGTTGCCAAAAATGCTTTTTTTGGGTTCAAGGGGTTTCAATACCTGTATTTCCGATGAAATCTGGGTATCGAATTTTTGGTTGGAATACAATATTTCCCCTACTTACTATACGTAGTAGAGATAGTAAAAATACAGGTATGTATGTATTTTTCTCCTGTCCGCCGTGTTAGTTTCAAATCAGCTACTATAACTGAAACGTCTCTTGGATATGCTACGTTTATTGCGGAGTGACGCATAACATAATATAGAATATACTGTGGGCGGGTATGGCGCTGCGTGCAATCAATTGTTTGTTACTCGAGAGCAGTTCGTTTGAGACTTAGTTACTTTACTGTTTGTAAATACCTGCTTTTTACACTCTCTAGCATGCCTATTGCAGGTAGAGAAGGTATTGCATTCCATGCAAAAATTCGATATCGAGATTTCACCGGAAATACATGCTTTGAGACCCCTGAAACCAAGAAAAAAACATTTTTAGCAAAGGTCCGTGTGTGTTTGTGTATATCTGTGTGTCTGTGAACAGCATAGCTCAGAAACGAAAATTCGGATAAATACCAAACTTGGCACCTTCCAAAGATGCGACACGAAAATTTTCAAGAACATCCCCCACCCTAGACTACACTTCACATGGAAGATTTTTCGAAATTTTTTATTTTCTAAAAATGACTAACGGTTTTGATTAATATACATATTAAAGATGTTTACATGACAAAATGTATATATTGGATTCTTGAACTCAGTTCGTTTGGACGAAATTTTATATAATCTTGTGTAACTGTTAAACCTTAAGAGATAGACGAAATCCATAAGCCATTTTTAGCATTATTAAAGGTTCGAATTTTTCACTTCTTGGTTACTCTTAAGTCCTGTCAATATTCACTTGTTTCTTGCAATTGCATGGAAGCAGTAAGGAATTTTAAGGCAGCGTATACCGTCCAGTTCTTAAACATTTGACTATCGCTGTTCCCTTTGTATCTATAATAAATGTGTGATGTAATTATTTCTACAAATATTTATATGGATTAAAATGAAGTAGATAGAAAAATATGCTTGAGAAAGAATAATTTATATATCCATTAATAAACTATAGTGGGTATAAACCAGTGGTGGCGGAAATGGGACTTGCAAGGCAGTGTGATATGTAGGCGCCACTTATTTTCTAGCTGTCTATTCATTTGTTTTCCATATGCTGCTGAGTGATGTAGTGCGTGTTGCATATTTGATGGCTCGAGGGAGAAAGGCATTTACGTCACCCTTGGTATAAACTATAGTGGCAGAGAAAGTCCTGTGAATGCATCACATCAGATTTTTCTACTACTTGCTTATAGTAAGTAGATGAAATATTGCATTCAATCCAAACGTTCTATACCTAGATTTCCCCGAAATATAATTTTGAGACTCCCTGATTAAAAAATAATAGTTTTAGAAAAAGGACTGCATGTTTGTATGTAGTCTCTGTTTAAGCAAAAGATCACTGCTAATGTCGCGGGGATGCATTGACCGATTACACTTAGGAAACGCTCACTTATCCTAGTTTATTTCTGAACATCATAACCCAGGAATGAAAAATAGGATAAATACCAAACTTGATATCTAAATTTCTGCGTCTTCTGGATGCGACCCGAAGATTTTAAAGAAATTCCTCCCACCCCAAGCTAACCTTTAGAATAATCTTGTTTTTTTTTAATTTAACACTGTAAGTTTAAGGTACTTACATGGCAAATAAAAAATATATCTTGAATTTACAGAAGTCCTCTTCATTCTGAATGATCTTTGAATAATTCGTAAACCGTAAGAGATGTGTAGACATCGTTAAAGTACATAATTTATGTCAAATAAAAGTGCTTGTGGCTTTGACCGTTTCCGAGATATTCTTTGCCATTGGGTTGAATTTTCAAGTACTTTACATATTCTCAAGTGGCAAACCGCTATTGTTTCTTTTTGCTTCGTGCAAAGAGCATGGGGTTTCAAAGCCATTATATACCGACACGCTCTTTAAAATCTGACTATTACTTTACCTATTGCATCATATTACTAAATGCATAACTGTGAATTGAATGTTTGTCTGGTTTAACAAGGAGTGGCTACAAAAATAAGCTTTTATAAGAGTATTTTATTCTTACGAGTGACCAGAGAAAGTCATGTGAGTGCAACAGATCAGATTTGTTGTTTACCGACCACGGAAAGTAAGGTAGGCTTAGGATTCTACGCGGAGGGGGACTGGGCATATCGACCTACATAGAGCTTTTGTACCTATGCCCCGGATGGGGTGCCCTCGGGAGGAACGGATGAGGTGAAAAGAGACACAGGGCGGTCGGACCAGAGGGTAGGGTCCTTACCATTTACTGATTTAAACTCCCCGGATGGGTACTGGTGCAATCGACTCCCATCACCCCCGTGAGCACTCGTGGTACTTCTGACATTACTAGAATTACGCCGGGCCGAACTTTCGAGCTCCTCCCGGATTGTTTGGATTGGGCTGGACTCAGCGGCGAAGGGTTCCCAATAACCATGGGAGATTGGGTACACATGGCTGGTTTTCCACCCAGGCGGAGTTGTGAGACGCCCAGATGTGCTCCGGTACCAAACATGTGAGAGCTGGTATATACTGTCGACCCCACCTAGGTTCTTCAGTAGTCTTCCCAGATAGGGTTTTCCCTATTGGGCTGACGTGTGCACTTCCGCCCGTGTTTGCCAGGGTTAAGGGGAGGATGGTTTCCTTACCCAGTCTCGGCCACGCAGGTACTGCCCTAATGGAAAAACCCGCGAGCTTGACTCCCGGGTTCCGAGGGTGCGGACTGAGTTGTCAGTCCTGGTCCCGTGGTTGTTTTCCCCTCACTCCCTGTGGGTTTACACAACCAATGGGGGGCCCGGAACCCGGAGACCGCCCCTATTCCGGGGAGGAGGGTTTCCACAGAGTATTCTTTTCCCCTGCTATGTACACGCCGAGACCTCCCATCGACATGTACAACCCTGAAAGAGATCAAGCGGATAAAAGGTGAAGTGAAATGAGAATGGAGATGAAATGGAGGGACAGGAAGTTCGGGCGACATAATAATCCTTCCTAGTATTTGTCTGGCGACCCGGGGAAACCCCCAGAAAAAATATGGATCAGGAAGGTCGACAAGGGAATGGAACCCATGACCTCCCGAATGCGAGCCCAGACGTTTCCGCATGAGCCAGTGAGATATAGTTTTCTGAGGAGGTAAGTTGAATAAAATAGAACGTACAAGCTAAGATATGTGTATGCGAAAACTGGAGCACAAGATTAATTAATAACCAGTGAATATTTCAGTTAATGTAGAGTTAGCAGTTGAGGCGGTCCTTATGCAGCTGGGTTTGCTGATGAGGCCAGGCGTTGTGAAGTCCCCGATGCGTCGAAGATGACCCACGAACCTCCGAAGCTTCTACACCATTTAGAGTTTGCCGGACTATTTTGGATTTGTAAAGGGTGGAGGAGGAGAATCTGATTGGCGTTTTTGTTAACACCAACGGGCCGGAGACCTCGGGCGTACAGGTTCTGGATGGGGACGGGTAGTAAATGAAATTCGCGGGATTCACCTATACTAGGTTTATTTACCCGAACAGTAAAATAACATTTCACTTTGCATACCTTATGTTCCTGGCACGAGATTGCTTAAACCCCAACTTCTTTAATCCAGCGTATTTAAGGTACCGATATAATGCCAGACGTATCGTACCCCGATCACTACTGGTATCTGACGCAGCTGCTATAATTACAGGATTTTTAATCGCGGCAACAAAGACTTGCCTCTTCGCGACACGGGCGACTTCTCGTTCTTGCCGGAATGAAACGTTACCTTTATTTCATTATATCCAGGTGCACTGCCTGGATCACTCACACTACTTTTATTCACATCCTCATTGGCGGAATCATCTTTAATACTGCAACATACTTATTGCGGGAATTCTAGAGGCGAGAGGCACGGATACCGCGCCCTGCACATTACGAAGACTGGGTTCTTAGTCAAATGCTGTTGGTATTTTATACCCTCCACACCATACTCTAGGGCTACCATGCTAAGAACTTCTTATTGGCTACCTCTTCGTGGGCCCCGAAGCGTGGGATTTCAATTTTGTACCGAATAGGTTGAATTTATATATCACATGGTACAAATGTCGCGCGGGATTTGAGGCAGTATTTTTATCACTTAAATGGTATCAGTCTAATTATATAATATTAAAAATAATAACAGCCCGTCTTAAAGCAATATGTGTATAATAATATATAAAATGTATGTAACAGTCATGTATTATGTTAATTTATTGTGTACATGTATAATAGTGTTATGTGAATATATTACGTAGTATAACAATGTAGGAGCTGTGAGAATAGAAGCAAGCTGCCTTTCGTAGCAAACAAAATTACAAAGTAGAAGCCGAAAGTTGCTAACAATGAGGTAACCTTGAGGCAGCAATGAATTAGAAAGTTTAAAAAGGATATTAATAGTTCTTGGAACAATAATACTGTAATATTTGAAATAGCCAATCAAAAACTAGAAAATCTAAAAGTTGAATAAAGGTATTCTATTAGAGTAGGTTTAGCCAATCAGAGACTTGAAATACAGTAAATGTACAGATTCAGGCGGTAGATGCTACAAGGAAGCGTAACCAAGCAGTCCAGTTTAGATTAGATTTGGTAGGGGTTCAGTTGTGACATGAACATTTATTGCGGTGAGAATAATATAAAGTTTACGTGTTTAAAAGTGCAAATAACAATAATCTCACAGCTCTATAGTAGGATATATCAGTGAAGTGCTATTTAATCGTGTGAAGGATTAATAAACAAAGTACAATACAATTATAATTTTTGTAAACCTTGTTCTTTAGCCCTACCAGCCTTGCTGGGAGATATGTGCTTTACAAAAATTAGTACTGACGCAGCCGAGGTATACATATAAATATATAATAATATTAAGTAGACATTAAAATAAAAAGTTGATTCTTAAACGTGGGGCGAAGGCCACCGGAAAAGTAAAAGGGGGGCGAAGGCCACCGGAAACTTTGTACCGTACGTGGGGCTGCGTCGACTGCAAGTTTGGCTCTCCAATAGTGCAACAACAATCAACTACAGATTTTATTTAATTTCGCGCGAAATTCCTTGTTTTCCTATGACCACGGAAGCGTCAGTCCTTGCTAACAAAGGCATAAAGGAATCGTACCGTCCTGCTATTTAACAAGAGACTGCAGCCAAACAGAGCAATTAAGTGTGCTGCTTTTCCCCAAAAGGTACAACACTCGTCTTGCCAGGAACATGTTTCCATACAGAAAAAAAATTACACATAAATGATTAATAAAAACTACATAAGCATATATGTAAAAATCTTGATGTGTTACACTCACATGGCTTTCTCTACTCTTGTACAAACTATTTTTACAAACGCTTATTCTCCATCTACTTCATGTTAATCGAGATAAACATTTGCAGACTCTATCTTATTGCTAAGTTTCTTGTAGATGTAAGGGGAATATAGAAATACAGTAGCCTTTAAGCATATACATATCTCTTTATAGCTGGTTGCTAGGTGCAGCACCATTCTCTTTGCCACAGATTAATACTCTTTGCATATACGAGACAAAAAAATGAATAACGAATTCCAATTTGAGAAAATAAGTATTGAAAAATTTAAGGGAATAACAAGCAATATCTCGAAAATGGTTCACTCAACAAAAAAATGTATAAGATATAAATTGTGTATTTTAACGCGATCTACATTTTTTGTGTAGTAAAATTTTGTTCATCTTTCATGGTTTACCAGTAATGCAAAAGTCGTTCACAATGAAGAATACTTTTGGAGACATTCCCAGAAAATTCAAGATATACATTTCATTTGTCATGAAAATATCTTAAACATATGATATTTTAATCAAAATCGTTAGCGCCATTTTGAGAAAATTAAAATTTTCGAAAAATCTTCCATGTAGAGGGTAATGTGGGGTGGAGGATTTTCTTAAAAACCTTCGTGTCGCATGTCTGGAAGATATTGAACCTAAATACCAAGTTTGGTGTTTATCCGACTGATCGTTTCTGAGTTAATCTGTTCACAGACAGACAGACAGACAGACAGACAGACAGACACACACACGAACATGTTCAAACATTCAGGGGGTCTCAAAGCATATAATTCCGGTGAAATCTCGGTATCGAATTTTTGGGTGGAATACAATACTTCCCCTACTTGCTATACGTAGTAGAAAAAATCAAAATGATGTAATAACAGGGGCTACCTACCGATACCAAACACAAGGTGGGCATATCCCGTTTCACATTCGGATTATAGTTTAACCTCAATATGTGATAATCAAAGCCGCCATGCCCACACCAATTTGTCACGCAGGTATGTCAGTGTGCGCTCCCTAAATCATGTCCGCTCCAGTGGTGCATCTGGCTTTGGTTGCCGCGCTATGGCTCGCTCTCTCAGGCACCGGAGAGCATGATGTGTCTTAGTTTCACCGACGTACGCGTTTCCCGGAAGCTCATGACCTGGA
The DNA here is from genome assembly GCA_030765065.1 of Deroplatys truncata. Lineage (NCBI taxonomy): Eukaryota > Metazoa > Arthropoda > Insecta > Mantodea > Mantidae > Deroplatys > Deroplatys truncata. The sequence goes on along the minus strand of CM060984.1, from coordinate 201,986,598 downwards.
ACGCCATGTAGAGGGCATTACGTTAGGGAGAAACATGCAGCGAAAAGACGCGACGCGATGAAAGAGTGATAACATGAAATCTGTATCCAAGCCTTCGCCTAGGCGACCTAGGAAAAAGTGCTTTCCTAACTCCATGTGTCTACCTCAGCTTAGAATCTCAGTTAGGGCGAATTGCCTAAGTTATTCCGAGATTTCCTCTTATATGGGATGCAGCACAACCCAGATTACTAAACAATAAAAATAGCTGGTATCGCATACCAGGACGGTCAACTTTCTAACTTGAGTCAGACCAGAGTATGACCAGAGAAATCACCAGACAACGTATTTACAAAAGACGCGCCTTTTCGGTCTTTAGCTAGTATTATGAGTCATTGTCATATCATATATACTGCTCTGTAATATTCTTTTCTTCGGTGTAAAGGTTTGGTCATCATCTTCCTTCTCCGCCATAATCGCTGTTTATCTGTAAACTGGATGCACTTCAATGTTACATTAAGCACTGAACTGTGCTATGGACTTGATTTATGTTACACGCGTATGTTGTTAAACGCTGCAAATGACTGTACTATAATAGTATGAAGAATAATTTATAGTTTGTTACTTTTAATATGATTTTGGTGTACTTACCTAAACTTCTTAGTTTTCTTTTACACAGATCTTCTTTCTCTAAAAATAAAACCCCACAAACAGACAACGCTTACACCAAAAATTATAAAAAAACAATTCAAATTTCTAGTTAAATACAAAAGTAAGACCTAATAAGAAAAAAACCTAACAGCCCAATAAGCTAAACTAATAATAATTAATGTAATATTGTGGCGTATTAGTAAGTATTGTCATACCATACACATTATTGCGTCGCATTGTCGACAATATTATTGGGGTGATTTATTATTTCTTTCGGCTGGACGAGCCTTCTGCTTTGGTGTCGACCACGCCAGAGTGAGTAGGCTCTGTTGGAAGCTCCGTCTGGTCTGATGCCGCCAACTCTGGCAAGTGTGCCTAGCCAGGTTTGGAGAGAAAGGGGGGATAGATAGCGTTACTTCTTTGTGTGTTAGCTTCACTTTGTAAGTATATAAGGAGTAGGTCGCAAGTGGACAGTCCTCGACAGCGTGGCATCTCCCCTGGATCCTTTATTCCTGTAAGTGTATAAGGAGTAGGTCGCAAGAGGCCAGTCCTCGACAGCGTAGAATCTCCCCTGGATCCTTTATTCCCCTGTGTGCAATGTAGAGCCATAAAGATTTTTATCAGTAAATCACAGGTACTTTGTGTAATGTGAAATTTGTGTATTTTGTTAAAAAAAACTCACGCCTTCATCCGACTGTAGACACCAAGGTCCTGGTCCTCTTGCCGTTTCTGACGTTTCCCCCATGTGCGCGTCGGGGTGATCAACATTTAATAATTTGCTGGGAACCTTTTGGCCCTCACCCCAGCATTAACATTTTTGTGTATGGCGCAGGGTTTATAACATTTTTTGGTTGAGGCGTCTTTTGGTGTCACATTGCTGTGAAAGTTTCCGTGTGTTTGTGGCGTTAGTTGGTGGCTTGCAAAGTTTGAACACTCGCGAATATAAAAACAGGGCGCCAGCATAACAGATATAATATAACTAACCTTTCCGATAATTGTAGCAGGTGCGTATTCGCGGAGAGGTTATGGATTTAACCTAAGAATTCAATATCGCCAGATTCTAGTGACTTATCCCATAAGGGTAGACAAATGTCAAAGTTGCACTTCAGAAACGTCTCGTATATTGTAACCTGTATAACCTCAGAACAGAGCGCTGGGCTTATTTGAGCATTCCCCGTCCGAGTTTGCCTACTCGGTTAAAGAACACTAAACATAAAGCAATTTTTGTTACATTCGCATGAATTTCTCTACCCACTATCGTTTATTTTTATAAGTCGTCTACAATGTTGATATAAACAATTTATTTTCCTCTCTAGTTCATGTTAATCATTTGCAGGAATGATTTAAAAGTTAATCGTTATATGCTGGCTTTGAAATTTCGTACTTTTTGCACGACTCCGTGAATCAAAAGAACGGTGACCAAGCACTGAAACTGATAATGGAATGGAGAATTCAAACCAATAGCAACGAATATCTTTGAAAGGTTAATTCCAACAAAACGTATATGGCATAAATAGTCCGTTTTAATAGATCTATATTCATGTATCGCTTAATAAACTTTTGTCTGTCACTTAAGGTCAGGTTACCATTTACGTACAATTATATATAGTCAATTTAGAATGAAGAAGACCTCAGAGGCTATTCATAGATAATTCAGGATACAGGTTTTATGGAAATGAAGTTTTTTTAATTGCAATCCTTAGATTAGCTTTTTGGTATTTTGTATTAACTCAAAAATCAGTTTGGACTGGTGTATTTTCTTAAATATCAATTAGCCAATATTTTCTTCCGAGTTATATTGTAGATATACACAAAATACCTTCTATTAAAATGTTTTTGTTTGGTTCAGGCAACCTCCAAACATGCATTAGAGAAATTAAAAAACGGAACACCTTGGTATTTAAGTTCAGCATCTTATAAGGATGTGACACGAAGTTTTTTCAAGAAAATCTCCCCATCCAAAACTACCTTTACATGGAAAAGTTTCCTTACATTTTATTTTCTAAAACTCTGATGTGTTGTGATTTTCTCTACTCTTACTATTTTTATAAACGCTTATTCTCCATCTACTTCATGTTAATCGAAATAAACATTTGCAGAAACTATCTTATTACTAATTTTCTTGTAGGCACAAAGGCAACATGGTAGGCTTTAAGCGATGGTCAAATCTTAAGAGCTGGTTGCAATGTGAAGCATTTCATTCTCTCTGCATGTCCAGGACATCAAAAAGGGGGGTGAGAAAGAAAAGAAATGAACGGAAAAAAAAGAGAAATGAATAAGGAATTCCCACTCCAAAGAAAGTATAAGTATTGGAAAATTCAAATAAATAACAAGGAATATGTTGGAAATGGTTCACTCCACAAAAAAGTAGGTATATTATATAAATTGTGTGTTTTAACGAGATCTACATGTTTTTGCCTAATACAATTGTGTCTCTCTTACGTTTATGTTATGCGAAAGTCATTCAGAATGAAGAGAACTTTTGTGGACATTCCCAGAAAATTCAAGATTTACATTTTATTTGCCATGAAAATATTTTAAACATATGACATTTTAATCAAAATCGTTTGAGCCATTGTTGAGAAAATCAAAATTTTCGAAAATGTTCCATGTAAAGAGTCGTCTGAGGTGGAGGGATTTTCCTGAAAATATTCGTGTCGCATCTTTGGAGGATACTAAACTTCAATACCAAGTTTGGTATTTATCCGACTTTTCGTTTTTAAGTTATGTTATTCACAGCCAGACAGACACACAAACACAGAAATGTTTCCAAAAATGCTTTATTTGGATTCAGGTTGCGGTCGCTGAGCAATAAAGTATTTTATACGTGCTCTAGAAATAATTGTAGTATTTATCACACGTTCCTATAGACCTTTAAATCGATAACCTTTCCCGTTCCTAATACATTATAAGAAGTAAATAATATCGCCTGCTTCTGAGAGCTTACATGTATCTTATTCACATCGCAGCACTTTATACTCAACCGCCCTGGCTGATGGAGACGCTAGAACTAACAATTTTCCCCTTGAAGATTTTAAACATATTCTTCCTTAAAATTTCATTGTCTGTCCTCGTTCAGCTTGGAACCTTCCAGAAGACTTACCCGGCTATTGTTCTACGTTTGCATGTGGCCTCTCTACAAACATATGTTGTTTTCGCTTGTCGCATTTCCTACTTCACAAAGACACAAGGTCTGGCTTTTATTACTTTCCCGTACAAGTCCTTTTTGCCTGGGCCCTAATTCTAACACAAAGATATGTTTGTCGGCTTTTAACAAGAGTTCCACAGCTCCAGCTACACTTGCACATACATAAAACTTATGCCTTAACTTCTATTTATACAAGTATTTTTCTTATTAATACCATTTCACATTATAATTCACATTATTATATACATGGCATATATAACCATAGTTACTGTCTCAAGGTCAGCTCAAAACATGAATTTCCGGTGAAATTTCGGTATTGAGTTTTTCGGTGGAATGCATTACTTCCCCTACTTCCTATATGTAGTAGAGGTAAAAAACGGCTGTAATAAGTGATTAAAATCCCATATTTTTAAGATATTAGGTATATACAACGTAAATCACAAAATAGAAGAGTGTAATGACAGTTGGAGAGCCCACTGCTTCAGATGAATACTGAAAGTATCCCAGCCTTGGTGAGTAGTTATCGGCCTCAAGGTAGAAGAGATATTTAACTTCCAAAGAAGAGATGGTCGTCATCGCACTGTGAAGTCGGAACAGACAAGAGTGCCTATACCTTGCAAGGAGTATGATGAAGATATGTGTTTAAGATATGTGCATGGTAATAAAATGAATGAATTTTCTGGGAATAACCTGTGAATGACTTCTGTAACGTCAGAGGCAGAGATGGTCATAACACTGTGACATTTGAACAGGTAAGGGTGCCTAATCCTTGCAAGGAGTTTGATGAATTGTTTAGTATGACAATTTAGTATGATATTTTGACCAAAATTTTCGAAAAGTGTTCTGGCGTGGGGGATTTTCTTGAAAACCTTCGTGTCGCATCTCTGGAAGATACTGAACCTATATACCAAGTTTGGTGTTTATCCGACTGTTCGTTTCTGAGTTATGCTGTTTGCAGACACACAGACAAACATACGGACATGTTTCCAAAAATACTTTTTTTGGATTCAGGAGGCCTCATAACATGTATTTCCGGTGAAATCTCGATATCCAATTTTTGGGTGGAATGCAATACTTCCCCTTCTTACTATACATAGTAGAGAAAGTAATAAGATATAGTAGTACTAGTAATAAACGCCAATGTAGCGCATCAAATTTTTATACTCGTATATAAGGCATACTTGTGAGCTAGTAATGGGTGCGGAACGTCCTGAATGTACCACATTAGGTATTTTTCTAGAACAATGCGTGGACTGTACCTCGCAATGGAGGCACCTTTAAAATATAACGAGCTCATAGCCGCATCAAGTGACATGGTTTACCAATAATCAATAGATTCTCTATTCCCTCCTCACGTCCAACTGCCTTTTATATATTGATATATGTAATCACGTTGACCTTCGTGTTAAGCTCCCATTCCGGATATTGGGTGGCAATTGGCAGTGATTTAGGTGTCATTGGTAACGCCGACTGTATGAGCCCGGATGTTGAAAAGGGACGCTGCTTTTCTACATGCATTCACATTGAGAAGCCTAATCCCCACCTCGTGCATTGAGCGATTCAGTGTATCCTCTCTCTTTAGCATCTCTCCTTTCATGAAAGACTTCATCTCTGGTTTCACAACTTTGATGTTTAATTCCACTTATGTACACAAAAATTGTTCATCGTGAACTTACTGCAGTGAAAAACACAAAATTTGAAATTCTATATATTTACTTTCTCTACTACGTAGGGTAAGTAGGGGAAGTATTGTATTCCACCCAAAAATTCGATACCGATATTTCACCGGAAATATAAGTTTTGAGACCCCCTTAATCCAAAAAAACATTTTTGTTAACATGTCCGTGTGTGTATCTGTGTTTTTGTGTCTGTAAACAGCATAACTCAGAATCGAACAGTCGCATAAACACCAAACTTGGCATTTAGATTCAGTATCTTCCAGAGATACGACACAAAGGTTTACAAGAAAATCCCCCCAACCCAGATTACCCTTTACATGGAACATTTTTCGAAAATTTTAATTTTCTCAAAAATGGCTCTTAACGATTTTCATTAAAATATCATACGTTTAAGATATTTTCATGACAAATGAAATGTATATCTCGAATTTTCTGGGAATGTCTCCAGAAGTATTCTTCATTGTGAACGACTTTTTCATAACTGGTAAACCATAAGAGATAGACAAAATTTTACTACACAAAATGTAGATCGCGTTAAAATACACAATTTGTCATATACATTTTTAGTTGGGTGAACCATTTTCGAGATATTGATTGTTATTCCCTTAAATTTTCCAACACACTCTTTCTCAAATTCGTTATTCATTTTTTTGGCCTGGTAATGCAAAGAGAATGGAATACTCCACATAGCAACCACCTCTATAAATATTTGACTATTGCTTAAATCCTAGCAATTCCCTTTGCATCTACAAGAAGATTAGCAATAAGATTAACATCTCGATATCTCGAATAACATGAAGCATATGGAGAATAAACGTTTATAAAAATAGTTTATACAAGAGTAGAGAAAGTCATGTGAGTGTAACACATCAGATTTTTTTACTTCCTTGTGCACTAATACAAGGTGCTTTAGTAACACAGTTTGCAACATTTATCAGGAAAATAAAAAATTAAAATGGATATATAGCCATTCTAAAGACCATTTTCTTATCTTTTTTGGAATCTCAGAATGCGCTTCAGTATTGCTATTGTTTTCTATGGAAATTCTGAAGTATGTTAATGGATGGCCGACCGTTCGTCGGAACAATAGCCAGTGCGAAACAATTACCATTATGTGCCGCTTTCCTACTCCAGAACATTCCCTTCAGCATGTTCTAGTAGCCTCCCTTTCTAGAACATTCTGCTTTGTATGCGAGGCCTATATAAGAGCTGCTCTTGCTCGGGGGTGAGTTAAGAAGTGACTAAATTAAGTGCACTCAAAAAGTTGAAGAGATTGGTCAACTAAATGCTGATAGTGCTAGTGCAGTTCAGTTCTTATTTATAACTCAGCAGTTTAGTAGTGATTAAATTCGACGGAAAATTTGTGTTCTGTTCTGAGTGTGTGTCAAATGTGTGAATTGTAAAGTTTGTGCTACGCTGAACATTTAAGTGACAAATAGTGTTAGGTAGTAACTGGTGTTCTCATTTGTTACAATTGTGTATTGAGATACAGGTGTAGTAAGTGGATAATTGCAGAACGAGCAAATTGAAAATTAAGAGACGAAGTGATTACTTGATATTTTCGAGATTCTCCCATTTACTTAGTGCATGTGTACTGCATATTATTTTTTCGATCATAGTGAGTAATAGAAATAGTATTTGGGAGAAAATAAAATCAGTTACTAGTTGTTTGATGGTTTAATAACAAGGTCATCAATATTAAGATTGGTGACAAACTGGTAATCTTTTATCAAAGCCTGATTGTTGACCTTAAACTTAAGGCCTATACTTTGCTGCTAGATGAATTAAATCGTAAATATATATTGATAAATGAAAAGGAAGTAAACACCCAGCTAACAATTAAATGATAAAGTCCAACTATTAGTGTCTGCAATAATAAGTATAGTTATTAAAAGTTAGAGGATGTAATATAGTGTATGCATATATGTCACTAAAATGGGCAAAACGCAGATAGTTTAGGTTGCCAGCACTGAGTGCTGGAAATTCAACTTTCTACTTTGACAGCATGAACGAGAATTGGTTCACAAAATACTTTCGTTAAAAAAAAGGAATTTTTCTGTGATTCCGATCTTAAAGTTCTTCAAAGTTTAGACGATATTTCCTCAAAAAGTAGTTGCACAGAGAGAAATTTGGGGATCTGGAGAGATAAGCAACATCTTCATACTTGGGAGATGAACTTATTCTCGAAGAGTTGGAATACAACTGCTAAAACTGTGGTACCATCTTGTTGAAACCAGGTTGGTTTCTCAAGAGAGGTCTCCAGATTTTCAGGATGATAAAAGCTTCAAGGTCTGCACTTACCCAGTGTCCAGGCGCTGAACTGCTGATACTCTTAAAGGAATTTTGTAGTTATGGCATGCAGAAGCACAGACCACATCGATACCTAAACATGCATTGTGGAAACAGCTGATATCGACTCAGTGTTTCCCCATATATTGTTTTACACAATGGAAAATGTTCATGTCTTTAAGCCCCGTACTGGAATTCCTTATGCATCTTCCTAATTCGTGGGGAGGTATTGCAGAAGGTATGAAAGAAGTGTTGAAGGTGCAAATTGCTAAAGGCACAAAAGCCATTGCTGGTACTAGTTCCAAAGCTTACAAATTTCCAGCACTTAATACGAAGCTGTAAAATCATCAAAAGGTCATGAAAGCTTCAGTTTTTCAGCTGGTTCCAATATTACCAATAAGAGTTTGTTTCTCCTTGCGCATGATTACCAAATGCCTCACTCATCCTCCGGGCTGACATAGCTGCGCTTACAACTATTCCATCTTGAGAATCCAATTGTAAATTGTCCTTCCCTGGAGACCATAAAGGTATCAATACGATGGGTGGTAATGGGTTAAAAACTGTGAAAGTCTATAGCACCTGTCAGAAATATGATGGCGCACTGCCGTAATTGAGAACTAAATGCGTAAGCTCAGAGTATTGATTTTTGTACAATGTGGTAACATCCGTTATACAATCATGCTTGAAATACAAAAATGCTTGTTGCCACATGCACATGTGTAAGGAGAATCTGAAACATGATTGTAGAACAGACAGTAATGAGATGGTAAGAGAACCAAGAGATTCCCTTGACGTGGAGCTGGCTCTATTTAGTTTGCTGTGTTCTTCATAAATGTACATATTGTGACAAATAAAAACATCGGTTAATTTGTAACAAACTTTATTTATTACGCGAAATCTGTTAAAAGCTTCGCTCTACAACTCTCTCGCAACTCTCATATTTTCTGCCGTCCCCTGTTGCTAGGGAGACACATTATTGCAATATTCCAGAATTTACCAGAATGCAGAATGCGAACTTTCTTGAAGAGTAGCCAATCAAAGCCTCTTCCTATGCTTGGTCGACTGTACCATACGGGTTTGTTTCTCGGATGTCCCGCGCTCAAAGCCTTCATCGATGGCTTGGCCAACTGTATTAAGGGGGTTTAGCCACGATATAAACAATGGTACTAAGAAAGTTAAGGCTTAATTGAACAATTGACTTTGTGTTTACAGAATTGGCGGACTGAGTTGCATACTACTAGGGTCTTCTCTTGTGCTATGTTTACGGATAAATTTCGTTGTGAATGTTCTATAAGAGCAGCAACTAATCAGACATTCTAAGTTAGACGTATACAAGGGCTTACATTCCTCGTGCAAAATCACTGCTTTAGAACTGCGCCGACTTCATTATGGAGATAGATTGCTCACTAATGTATTACAGCAGGATTAATCCCAGAACGCTCTTGAGATGATTAACTTCACAGCCGAAATGTATGTTGTCTTTACCCACTGGGCGTTACCCGGTGTTCAGTACGATTTTTACTTTCTGTACCGCATACCAAGTACGAAGTTTTGCATTTCATCCAAAATTCGATACCAAGGTTTCACCGTAAATAAAGGTTTTGAGGTCCATAAATCAATAAAAAAAAGCATTTTTAGAAAAAGGTCCTATATCTGTCTGTGGGCAAGATGACTCGGTATCTTTCAAACATGCGACACTAGGATTTTCATAAAACTACCTTTTACATGGAAAATTTTTAGAAATTGATTTTCTCAAAAATATGTAAATTTCTCTAAAACACATACTTCATTTATTTCAAATACCTTTTTTGTGGCTATCAGCCATTTCCGTTTCTCATTATGTCGGTTTGAATTTTTCAATACATCATTTCCTGAAGCGGTCATTAATCAGCTGTTGCTCGCCACGTATGGAAAGAGTATGGCATTTCAATGACAGAATATAGCGTCCCGTTTTAAAACATTTGACTATGCTTTGTATCTCTTGTATCATTTTGGACCTTCAACAAAATATGCAATAAAACCATTTCTGAAAACGTTTATCTCGATTACCTAAAGTAGATAGAAAATAAATCATTTATGGCAATAGATTACAGAAGAGAAATAAAAATAAAGGTTATGAGTGGAGAAAGTCATATGAATGGAATACTTCGGACGTTTTATTCACCTGGCCCTACTCAGCTGGATGTGTAGTAGTTGGAGAGCCTATTATCTCCCGGAGGGGTTTTGGGTTAGTTGTAGGAGAATGGCCGCCTACCTTAGGCATTCCTCTTGCGCCGCGCTAGGGGAATACTGCCGGTCGTTCCTCTCCTCCCCTCTCCAACCTTCTCCTTGTTGGCGTTTTTGCAGGGTCAGGTCGAAAAAATCGTACGGTAAAGTGTGAATGAACAACACTGCGGTATTTTCTTTGTATGTATTCGACTTACCATTTGAGAGAGGAAACCATGAATCATAGCTCCAATATGTCAAAATAATGAACTATTGAAGTAACTGCAGTTTGAAACTCGGAAATTCGTACAGTGCCCTTGGATTACTTACTAGGTCATGGCAATTAACGTTTGGACATTCATGTGAAGTATTACACTGGTAATAGGAGCTTGATAATGCACAACGTAACTTCTAGCAAAAATAGTAATTCATTCTTTGTTAACCATTCCAGGAAATGTTTTTATCTTTTTTTTTCTTTCATCTTTAGACCTTTCTGCCTGTTCCATTCTATATATCTTGTTCATGCCATATTTTGGCTTATAATTTATAAAGTGATGTGACAATCCATCAGATATCATTTTCTGTACATGTGCTATCAACATTGTTTTATACACTTTTGCTTTATCATTCAGGTTATACATTCCAAATTTTTATATTATTTCTTCATTTCGATTATGGTTGCTTTTCTATATCCTACAGTTTGTAGCGGGGATGAATGTGAAAAATATTTCTTGTTATCGGGTTTCTGACTCGGAAGGATTGTTGTTGCCGGCTACTCAGGTAGAGGGTTATTGGTTGGGTGACTCTTATCTCAGGGACTGTGGATAGGAGTTGAATGATACTCAAAGTCCTCCTTCAGTGGCCCGTTTATATTGATGATCCACACTGTTTTCCTTGACCGAATTCCCGTCACACAAGACTTGATTTCGCCTATTATCCCCAGCTAGTATTTACGCGCTTTCCCCCTTTCTAATTATCTTGATGTTGAAAAATATAACGATGTAAGTTTTAATGACTTGACTTTAGTCATTTCTAGCTACCTTTCCTCACTTTTACTGAACACTAATTTTCAAACACACAAATGCTTTAAGTTTCGACATCTACACTGCTTCCCTGTATGACACAAAATGCTTTAAGTTGCTACATCTATACTCCTCCCCTGTACGACACGAAGTGATCCATCTTACACACGTCTCAAACTGCTCTCCATCCTAGACAATTTTTCTATTCTCAGCCTATTTTCTAGTTTCATTCCTCCTTTTTACTATGCATGTGACTTTTATAATTTATCATTGGTCATTCTTATATATTTTCTGCCGTTTTCCATTGCTTCGTTATATTTTAAAGTTGACCTTGCCGGCGTCTACCATTATCGCCTTACGCTCGCATGATTAGGTTTTCTGTGCGGTTGACTGCATTCGACTTCCTTTCTGTTGTTCTAGCTTCCTGTGAGTTTTAGCAGATTTCTATAGGACTTAAGCGTTTGCTAATGTTTCTTTTCTGTATGTTCTTAAAGTATTTCACCTTTTACAGTTTTCACTATGTGTCTTTTCGTTCTAAAACACGCGTTTTCCTACATTTATTTCACGTTCTGATTGTTTATTCGTAACTGTTTTTTACTTTATTTTTATTTTATTTTACATACTTTTTATGATTTTATTCCCCCCTTTTCTAATCTTTAATATTATCTTTTATTCTTCCTACTTATTTTTATTCCCATCCTTATTATTTTGAATAGGATGTTTATTAGCATTCTGGTTATTATTATTATTATTATTACTATTATTATTATTATTATTATTATTATTATTATTATTATTATTATTATTATTATTATAGCGGATCTTATCACTTCAAGCTGCTCTTAGAATTGCACTGCGTTCACTTGGGTTTATTGCATTCCAACCAAAACTTCGATACCGAAAATTCACCGGAAATATGTGTTTTGCGGTACCTTGAATAATAATAATAATAATAATAATAATAATAATAATAATAATAATAAAGCATTTTTAGGAAACGGTCCGTGTGTGTCTGTATGTGTGTGTCTGGACAGCATAACTTAAAAACCAAAAGTCGCATTAAATATCAATTATTCAGGTTCAATATGTTCCTAAAATGTGAAACGAAAATTTTCCACCCTAACTACCGTTTAAATGGAACATTTTTCGAAATTTTTTATTTTCTAAAAATAGCTCTTAACGATTTTGATAAAACACCATATATTAAAGACATTTACATGACAAGTAAAATGTAAATCTTGAAATCTCTGCAAAAGCATCCTAGAAATTAGGGAAATTTGAAGGGATTTTTATATAATATTGGATAAATGGAAACGTTAAGTAATCTACGTTTTTGTGCAGTACGTTTTCGTATATCTGTTTAAAACACACAATTTATTTCAAATAAATATTTTTGTGACATCAGCCATTTCCGGGATATACGTTATTAATGGTCCAAATTGTTCAATACTTAGCAATTCTTTTAAAGTCTTGTCGACCTTTAGTTGTTTCTAGCGATTGCATGGAAACAGCATGGAATTTTAAGACCGTATATAGCGCCCAGTTCTTAAACATTTGACTATCGTTGTTCTCTTTGTATCTATAAAGAAATGTGTAATGCACCTATTTCCGGAAAGGTGTTTTTCGATTAAAATGAGGTAGATAGGAAAATAAGCTTTCGAAAGAATAATTTGTATACCCACAAATAAACATGGAGTTAGAGAGAATAGATATCTCTTTATAGAACATTATTAATGTGTCTCTTTTCAGTTTATTACTTTCTCTACTACGTATAGTAAGTTAGTAAGTAGGGGAAGTATTGTATTCCACCCAAAAATTCGATACCGAGATTTCATCGGAAATACATGTTTTGAGACCCCCTGAATCCAAAAAAAGCATTTTTGGAAACATGTCCGTGTCTGTGTCTGTCTGTCTGTCTGTCTGTGTGTGTCTGTGAACAGCATAACTCAGAAACGAACAGTCGGATATGCACCAAACTTGGTATTTGGGTTCAGTATCTTCCAGGGATGCGACATTAAGGTTTTCCAGAAAATCCCCCCACACCAGAGTACCCTTTACATGGAAGATTTTTCGAAAATTTTAATTTTCCCAAAAATGGCTCTAACGATTTTGATTAAAGTATCATATGTTTAAGATATTTTTATGGCAAATAAAATGTATATCTTGAATTTCCTGGGAATGTCTCCAAAAGTATTCTTTATTGTGAACGACTTTTGCATAACTGGTAAACCATAAGAGATAGACAAAATTTTACTACACAAAAAATGTAGATCGCGTTAAAATCCACAATTTATGTCCTATACATTTTTTTTGTTGAGTGAACAATTTTCGAGATATTGCTTGTTATTCCCTTAAATTTTTCAATACTTATTTTCTCAAATAGGAATTCGTCATTCATTTTTTTGTCTTGGATATGCAAAGAGTATTAATCTGTGGCAAAGAGAATGGTGCTGCACCTAGCAACCAGCTATTAAGAGATATGTATGTGCTTAAAGGCTACTGTATTTCGATACTGCCCTTGTAAATATATATTCCCCTTACATCTACAAGAAAATTAGCATTAAGATAGAGTCTGCAAATGTTTATCTCGATTAACATGAAGTAGATGGAGAATAAGAGTTTGTAAAAATAGTTTGTACAAGAGTAGAGAAAGTCATGTGAGTGTAACACATCAGATTTTTTATTAATAAATTCTTTAAAATATTGCTCAAATTATTAAATCTAAAAGGTTATGGTGTAACACTAAATTTAATCTTTCTTTATAAAGAACTGTATTCGAGGAATAATATGCAAAGTTGAGAGATTTAAAGTTTTCAGATTTTCATTAAGTGGGGAATTTTACATATGATAAATGAAAGTTTGCTACACAGCACAACAAACGTTTTTGTGTTATAATTGAGCTAAACAAACCTGTGATAGAAATTTCAATTTAATGAGTTAAAATTTACAGAAATCAGTTATTTCAGTACCAAGTATCCGTAGTATCCGAACTATTGCACATATTCTGCATATCATGAACGTGTAGGTTACATTAAATTAAGACCAAAGGAGGCAATATCACATCTAATTGGATATTAGGTTCCCTGTGTGCGGGAGATCTTCCTACGCAAATGATATTTCAATTTGGATATAGAATCGTAATCAGTGGGCGAAAGTTATGGTGCGTGCTCCTGTACTTCCAATCAGAAATACGGTTGAACGGTATACACTTACCACTCTCGAAATTCTGGGCCGTATATCTAATCAATAGTTACCAGAGGTATCCAATTTCTATAGCAAGTCATAACGTTTCATCCAGCGCTTTGGTTTCCGTAGAAAACACTTGTGTTACATTCACATAACTTTCTCCACTCTATCTTTATTTGTGTGTGCAAATTATTCTTACGAACATTTATTACTTTCTCTAATACGTATAGTAAGTAGGGGAAGTATTGTATTCAACCCAAAAATTCGATACCGAGATTTCACCGGAAATACATGTTTCGAAACAAAGCATTTTTGGAAACATGTCCGTGTGTGTGTCTGTGTGTCTTTGAACAGCATAACTCAGAAACGAACAGTCAGATAAACACCAGACTTGGTATTTAGGTGCCGTATCTTCCAAAGATGCGACACGAAGGTTTTCAAGAAAATCCTCCCAAACCAGATTACCCTTTACATGGAACATTTTCGAAAATTTTAATTTTATCAAAAATGGCTCTAACGATTTTGATTAAAATATCATATGTTTAAGATATTTTCATGACAAATGAAATGTATATCTCGAATATTCTGGGAATGTCTCCAAAAGTATTCTTCATTATGAACGACTTTTGCATAAGTGGTAAACCATAAGAGATAGACAAAAGTTTACTACACAAAGAATGTAGATCGCGTTAAAATACACAACTTATATCATATACATTTGTTTTGTTGAGTGAACCATTTTCGAGATATTGCTTGTTATTCCCTTAAATTTTTCAATACTTTTCTCAAATGGGAATTCGTTATTCATTTTTTTTGTTTTGGATATGCAAAGATTATTAATCTGTGGCAAAGAGAACGGTACTGCACATAACAACCAACTATTAAGAGATATGTCTACGCTTAAAGGCTACTGTATTTCTATATTGCCCTTACAAATACAAAACAAGGGGAACATAGTAGGCGATAGTCAAATATTTTTAGAACTGTTCGCTATGTGTAAAATGTAATTCTCTTTGCATGTCAAAAGATCGTTTCTGTAAATGTTTATCTCCATTAATATGAAATAGATGGAGAATAAGAGTTTGTAAAAATAGTTTGTACAAGAGTAGAGAAAGTCATGTGAGTGTAACACATCAGAATTTTTTTCTATCTACTTCACTTTAATCGAGATAAAGCTTTGCAGATAAAGCTATCCACATTGCATTAGGATACAATAGCATTAGTCAAATGTTTAAGAACTGGAGGGTATACGCTGGCCTTAATATTCCATATCTTTCCACGCAACCACAACAAAAAAACTGAAAATTGACAGAACTTGAAAAGAATAACAAAATGTTGAACAAATGAACCATTAATATCGGATATCTTCGAAATGGCTTATGCTAAAAACGTTATTTGAAGTAAATTGTATGTTTTAAAGAGATCTATATTTTTTGTGTAGTATGTTTTCGTCTATCGTTCGTCTATCTACCAGTTGTACAACATTATACAACATTTTTTCCGATGGAAGAGGATTTCACAAGCTTTTACCAGAACATTCAAGATGTACTTTTATTTATCATGCAGATACCTTTAATACATCGTATTTTAATAAAAATCTTTAGAGCCATTATTGAGAAAATAAAACAAATTGAAAAATGTTCTATGTAAATGGTATTTTGGGTTGGGAGATATTCTTGGAAGTCTCAGTGTCGCTTCTTTGAAAGGCACTGAACTTAAGCACCAAGTTTTTGCGTTGCTAATTTTTATTCACGAAAAGTTCTTCGAGTCTTTGGATTGAAATTTTATACTGTCTAGAAATATATGCGCCTAGAATTTTCACGAATTGTATTTATTGTTTTTGGAGGAACGATTAATTCTCTTATTGTGTAACATTATTTTTATTTCCTCGTGATTAAAGATAGCATTGTCCACTTCAGGAATCCAAAAGGAACATTGTGTCGTTTGTAACATTAGCGACCTGTGCCTATTCTAAACGCTCTACGTGCGCAATAGCTATGTAATCACGTTCACCATACCTTTATCGACAAAAAATCGACCTATATACTGATTTAAAAAGAAATCGAACATTTTCCGTTGGATTACTTCTCTCGTAAGACCTCTCTATAAAGTAATAACGTATAAGTTATCTGAATTTTTAAAGCCGCGTGATATTGTGACAATTTTGAAGCAGTACACTGCTCGTATCTTGCGCCAGCTGCTCCAGTGGTGGAGCTATGAGTACTTACTCTCAGAGTATGTGTGGCAGGTGTGAAAGGATAACACTACTTTAAATTGACTGAGAAATTTAAAGTGATCTAATACTTGAACTACCGAAGCGAGTTGCCGACCGTTTCAAGATAAAGTATGAAACCGATTATGAGTCGTAGCGCTCAAAACTATGACAATTGAATTATTACATCTGATAACTTCTGCAGTATCAATTTTACGGGTTGAATTAACAGTTTTCGCAATAAAAGAAACTGAAGCGTAACTTGCCGTGAGTCGCTAAAATGCTTACCGGCAAAACCCCTCGCGTCTAACGCTGAATCTTATTCACACAATCGCGTCACTGGGCACTTAAAATAACACACGAGTAAGTAAAATAATTAACGTAATAAGTCTTAAGAGAGAGTTCAGTCAAACTCGCCTACCTTTCCCGTCCCCTACCAATGTTACCATTCAAGCGCAGCCAAAATACTAAAATCCTAGGGTATGCGTCTATGACTTGTTAATTGGTGGTACCTCCCTGATTCTCAGAATTTCCTTTACCTTTCTCTTCTGCAGAATTCTGGTTTACGCGTGTTAGCAAACATACTAAACTTATAAACTAACTGCATTCCAGGAATCTTTATACTAACGCGTTTGCTTCTTCAGCTATTATTAATGACTTTGATCGCTAATTACCTTTTTCTTTCCGCACAAATATTTCAACTCAAGCTTATTGCATTATACATTGATTTAATATTCGGAAATTGTTTATTGCAATTATTTCTTTGTCGGACTATAATTTCTTTATTTAATTATTTATATCATCCTGTCAATAATTACAGTATTTAAAGGATACAAGTATTCGGTTTTGTACTTAATATCCTGATTATTTGAAATCCTGATACAGAGCTGTTTCAGTTTTGTTTGTTTATACGTGAATATTTAGTACTGCAATAAATTTTGTATCAATACCTTTTTTGCTATTTATTAAACAGTATTTACTCGTATCTTGTGACCGGATTTTATATTCTGGATTTTTATCATTTTATATAAAAAT
This sequence comes from Deroplatys truncata, assembly GCA_030765065.1. Classification (NCBI taxonomy): domain Eukaryota; kingdom Metazoa; phylum Arthropoda; class Insecta; order Mantodea; family Mantidae; genus Deroplatys; species Deroplatys truncata. The sequence continues at coordinate 201,969,195 of CM060984.1, read as the reverse complement.
GTTATTTCATTTTTATGCTTCTCTATGACTCCCTCAGGGCGTTATGCTTTTCCTAGACGTACGTGATGCTGCTATGGCAACCATAAAAGGCCCATCTACAGGTATATGGTCGCCTCTGGATATAGTTGAGAACAGAATTGAACATGCATAGATAAGGTGGAAACAGACCAATAAACTGAAATGACATGACGTGTACGGTATATTTAATGTACGGATTTCCTTCTACATTTTGAGTTTTATGTTTTTATGTAACATGAAATCAGAACACATGACTAGATTTCAATATTGGCTTTAAATAAATGCTTCGATTTTATGATAAACTCCCAAAAAATGAGGTGTAACTTAAGGCAATGCATCTGTGAAATTTAATCAAAACTCGTGAAGCATTAGCAGATTTTCTCATACTAAAACAGTACAAATTATAAACTCTAAGAAACATGATTTTTCACTTGGCGCATTTCAACTACCAATTTATTTAAGCTATAAAGGTATAGGCGCATTCTTATCAATACTCGCAGGCATGTCCAACTTAAAGCGTTGTTTTCTCGCAAACGTTTTTCAGCATTTTTCTACACTCAAAATGTTCCAAGCGATACATTTTTTTACTAATTTGTTTACAAATGTTTAAACTCACCTAAAAAGTACATTAAAGAAAAGACCACACGCTTTTTCAATAAATCCTCAAAGTTTGAGAAATAAATAATTAACTTTTTGACAAATTAAAGAATTTTGGAGAGTGTAGAAAGTAGTAATTTTTCCACAATAATTAGGAGTTAATATAAAAATCCGATGTGCTACATTCACATGAGATTCTCTAGACTCTGTCGCTTATTGCTGGGTATACAAAGTATTCTTAAAAGGTTTATTTTCCTATTTACTTAATTTTCATCGAGATAAATCTTTCCGGAAATCACTGCATTACCACATTGTTATAAGTACAAAGGGGCACTATTTATATTTTAACCCTTGGCAATCCTGAATGTTGTATGTGCCATTTGACGTTTCCAATAGAAAATTTGACATTTTTTACCATAATCCACTTCAAACATTTTGTCAATAGAGCGACATTTGATTTGTTTTCACTAAATTGAAAATTGTGTGTCAACAAAAACATGAAATTAACTCGTGAAAATATTCGTGCAATAATTTATTACGACTTTCGACGTGGATTATCAAGTCAAGAGTGCATTGATCAACTAACTTCCACATTTGGCGACGAAGCTCCATCCTTTGCATTTGTGAAACGCTGATATAACGAATTTAATCGTGGCCGTCGTTCGCTCAATGATGAAGTTCGTGAAGGTCGTCCAAAATCAGTTGTACCAGAAAACATTCATGCTGTGCAAAAACTAATAATGAAAGATCATCATGCGACATATTGCGAGATTGAGGCATCCCTAGGCATTAGTTCCACCAGCATATATAAAATATTGCATAATTATTTAGCCGTGAAAAAGGTTTGCTCTCGTTGGATCCCACATAATTTGACGCAATCTCAAAAAGATGCTCGTGTCGATTGGTGTACAAAAATGCTCAAGAACTACAATGGCGGTGCCTCAAAAGACGTATGTAAGATTGTAACAGGTGACAAATCATTGATCTATGCGTATGAGGCGGAACGTAAACAGCAGTCGACTGTATGGGAGTTTCAAGATGAAGCAAATCCAACAAAAGTTGTTCGCACTCGAAGCACTTCGAAGCAAATGGTCGCTTGCTTTTTCAGCAAAACAGGCCATGTGGCAACAGTGCCTTTATGGGAACTTAAAACGTCAATGCCGAATGGTACACAACCATTTGTTTGCCGGAAGTCTTCGGTGAAGTAAGGAAAACCAACAAGAAACGTAGGATCGTTCTTTATCAAGACAATGCGAGCGCGCACACATCTCGTCTAACAGAAAAGTATTTAAAGGCTCAAAAAATCGAATTGATGGTTCATCTACCATACAGTCCTGATTTGGCACCCAATGACTTCTTTTTGTTCCCGAACATCAGGAATAAATTGCGTGGACAACGATTTTCGTGATGCCTTCAAAATTATGTTTTGGAGGTGTCTCAAGAAGATTGGAACAAATGCTTTGACAAATGGTTCAAACGGATGAAAAAGTGCATTAATTGATCATAAAGGAGAATATTGTGAAAAAAATGAAGCAGTTTTTAATGAAAAAATGCTTTGTTTTAATTATTGGTTCAAAATATCAATAGTGCCCCTCGTAGCTATAATCAAATGTTTAAGAACTGGACGCTACACGCTGGCCTTAAAATTCCACGACATCGTGAGAAACAATTGAAAATCAACAGGACTCTTTAGCTGGGTGTTTACTTCCTTTTTATTTATCAATATATACTTACGAATTAATTCATGTTGTATAAGCCTGAAGATTAAGGTCAACAATAGATAAAAGGATCACCGGGAATCGACTTCGTCTCCTATTTTCAAATTGTTCTTCGTTCTCCAATTATGCACGTACTACCTTTGTATCTCAATACACATTGTAACAAATAAGAACACCAGTTGCTGCTAAGCACACTTTATTTGTGATTTTAGTGCTCAGCGTAGCAAAAACTTGCACTTGAGACACTTTTGACACACTCGGAACTGAACTCAACTTTTCCGTCGAATCTAATCACCTCGAAACTGCTGAGTTACAAATAACAACTGAAATGTACTCGCACGTTTCGCTTCACTGACCGAAAAGCACACCTTGTTTATATCAGCTCCACTAGAAGTTGAATCATTATTGAGTAGCATCGTACTACGCATTGAAACTCAAGATTTAGTGAAAGAATCCGAGGTGTATTTAGTAGATAATCACCACGCGCCATACAGCGAAAGTGAAAAATGTTTACGTGCTGACCTACTTCTGGTTTTAAAAGTGAAAGCGCCAGCTACCGGTCGGCTGCCATTGCAACTTTGCCAGCGTGTGCGTTTTATGCTATCGAAAAACCTAAAATATCTCCACAGAAAATGGTCTAAAAGGTCTATTAAGGATAGAAAATATGTTTTAAATAATGAGATGTGTAGCTGGTTTAAATTAATGTAATGGCTTCCCTTCCACCCAGTATATCTTAAATATGTAGCACTATAATTATAATGTCGTCTTTCGTGGCGTAGTGGTTACCATGCTAGCTTCTAATTCTCGAGGTCGCTGGTTCAAACCCGGCGGAGGGCGAAGGATTTTTTCGTGCGTAAAAATCAATAGCATGGCTTCCTTCAGAAGGGAAGTAAGCCGGTGGTCCCGTGTCGTAGATTTACTGCACGTAAAAGATCAAGTCTGATAAAGAGGCATCTGAGCAAAATTTCCGGTCTTTCACGCCCAATATAGAATGGGACGCTAAGGAACATAATAGTTAAAGAGCGTCCACAAATAAAACTCAATTTAATTTTTGCTGTAATCAAATGGTTATATCCATTTTTGAGAAATCCAGAAATTTCGAAAACTTTTACATCTAAAATATAGCTTGGGTTAGAGAGATTTTCTTGATTTTTTTTGTGTCGAATTTTTTAAAAATGTTGAAAGTTAAATATTCTATTTCGTGTTTGAGTTAAGCTGTTCTCGTTTTTCTAAGAAATACTTTTTTCTAAGACTGCTTTCTTTATATTCAGGGGTCCTCAAAACTTGTATATTCATTGAAATCTGGACATAAAATTTTTGGTGAAATACAATAGTTTATTTACTTCTAGGTGCCTGGTAGAGAATTCAATAACTAGATTGCTAATTCAACTCCTAATTTATTTATTTCTTTTATTTATTTATTTTTGAATCCTTTGTTATTGAGGCACCAAATAGGACTGCATATTGTAACGTTCTCACATTATATTAATACGCGGAAGATCTCGTCGAGCGCGTCGATCCTGGAATTCTTCAGTAATCTAAAACTCTTGGCACTACATCCTGCAAAAATGATTTTAGAAAATCAGAACGCAGCTAAAGCTGTGTATAATTACACTACAATCGCGTTCATTAAGTATGGTTACCTACATCTTTACAAACGAGATAACGTCCACCTGAGCACTCCAGCCGGACCCTTTGCCTTTGGCACGGGGGAGTCCACATGGGTGCGCTATTCGGTAACTTGCGACTAACTCACGCTTACGCAAGTGCGTCCCTTCAGCCGCGCATGCGTAAACTGCTAATTGAGCACACTTAATGCAAATTCTCTCATAGATATCCCAACGGATCTTACTGGGTCAATTAGACAATGAGTACAATAACACATACAACAATGACAATTTTCACAATAGTTCAAATGCATTAGCCTTAAAATCTCCGACCTTATGTGAAATTATTCCCTACCTTAATGCGCCATAATAAAGAACTACATAATGACAAAGAGTAAACCAAAAGGCTTCTGTACAATGGACGAGACATACAGGGCAATAAAAATAATAAATCACTTGTCCTGGAGTGGTGCAAATGCATGTGTCACACGTGTTCTAACATTGCTAGAAAGCTTCTATAATTTATATGCTGGTTACATTCCAGGTCATCAGCCTCATTTCACAAGCTAAAAGCTTTTGGAGGAACACCCCTGTGAAATAAATAATTACGATCACAGACGTCGGTTCATTTTAAAATATAGTCTGGAGAGAAGAAAATACTCATAATGAGAAGCAACAGTAAAATAAGGAAAAGGCAAAGTGTTAAAAGGAAAAGAAAGGGATAGGTAAATTTAAATAATTTAATTTCGGCAAAGGTGCGTCATAAAGGTTTAATAATAATAGTAAACGTAACTCATGATTCTGAGCTTCTCAAGATAAAATAAAGGTTACCTCTGGCATTAATTAAGAAATCTAAAAATTTCACCTCTGAAGCATTAGGATTAGGATCCATCGCGGAGGGGATTTAGCACGTCGACCTACATATATCTTTTGTACCTATGGGCAAACCAGAGGGAGGATGAGGTGAGAGGATACAGATGGCGGCCGGACCAGGGGGAAGGACAGGCAGAGGGCAGAGTTCTAACCATTACAGATTTAAACTCCCAGGATACTCGCTGGTGCAGCCGGTTCCCATTCTCCCTGTGGGAGACCGCCCCTTTCCGGCGGAAGAAGTTTTCTACAGAGCATAGTTTTCTCGTGCTACACGCCGATACCTCCCGCCGACACGTACAGCCCTGAAAGAGACCAAGCGAAGTGAAATGAGAATGGAGAAAATGAAAGGACAGGAAATTCGGGATACTTAATAATCCTTTCCAGCATTCGCCTAGCGAACCAGGAAAACCCATAAAAACCCATGGGTCAGGAATGTCAGCCACGGGAGTCGAACCCACGATCTCTCGAATGGGGGCCACAGAAGTTACCGCCTGAGTCATCCCGCTCGATTGCAAGTGAAGCATTCCACTGGTGGTGGAGAAAATTCAAAATGTAGATCGACATTAATAACCATCTGTTTTATTAATTCACTTGTTAAATATAAAGGTAGGTGTGTGTAAATTACAGAGGATGTTAACTATATAATGTTAACATTTATACATTTATATGTGTGGCTTAGGATGGACTCTAACTACTATTTAAACAATAAGCACTGACTTCGCGTGACTGAACAGGAAAGTCGGAGAGTAAAACACATACAACACATTGTGTATTCATACAGCTCATCCTAAAATTAACCATCTTCCTTATAAAAGTAAATATTATTTAATTGGGTTAGAGTGAATGAAGCTAGAGAGTACGTAGAGCGGCCAGATCTGATGACGACACGCGAGATCCGTAGCATTTCCAGATTGAGACCCCCAGATGCCTCTTTTATGGTCAATTCCCTACCCACATAGACAGGTACGGGCAGAAGCTACGTGCCAGCAAAGAAACATTTCATTCCTTAAAGCACATTCACCGCATTTGGTACATTCACCGTCCTTTGCGTCTGGCCCTGCAGCATTGAAATGTGAAATGAAATGAGGGACAGGAAAGTGATCGTAGTACATAATCCGCCCTAGGATTCGTCTACCCACGAACGTCCGAGTCATCCACTCAGTAATATTTTTATGGAACTATGCCATTATTTATCTTATATAAAATAGAAACTCTGCCCTTCCCTTCTAGTTAATTCATACCCTTCCTTCCTTTAACAAGGATTAGACTTCATAGCCTAAACGTTGCCAAGAATAATCCGCAAAACTAGTCTGTCAGCGCTTTATACGCGATCTGTTCAGCCGTTGCCGCCAGGCGGTTGCCTGCGCATGGCGCCAATACTTTGAAGCGAGTTTATCACCAGTGCCTCTGGCAGCGGCCTAGTGAAATATGAGTAGAAGCGGTGGATGTCAACAGTTTTGAGGTCACCTTAGTGAAATGGGACTTGTATCATACCTTCCTATTATTTACGTTTGAAGCGTCTTTCGCTTGCGTCTCGTAAACTCGCAATCATGGCATGTATGCTGATAGATAACTCGAATTATTGGACAGGTTTTGCTGCAAAGAGTGTCTCGGCTTAGCACTCAACTATGCAGATTCTGTAATCAGCGTTCAGGTACATCTCGCTGCAAAGAACGTGCAGAATGTTCTAGTGAAATATAATTTTGCACCGCCGCAATATATCAACTTGTTTCGAAGTCGGAAACGCATGCAGTCCGTGGTTCAATTCCGCACCTCCCCTTTGAGACACGGGGCTCGTTGAACTAATGACGTCATTTATGAAACATACCGGCGGTAGAGGCCGAATAAATCTGAAGGCCGGCTTTAAAGGTGGTTTACTTTGAATTTTGAGAATGCCATTGTATACACGAATTCTCTCCAGTTTTAAAGGTGGTTTACTTTGAATCCTGAGAATGCCATTTTACACGAATTCTCTCCAGTTTTAAAGGTGGTTTACTTTGAATCCTGAGAATGCCATTTTTACACGAATTTTTCCAGTTTTAAAGGTGGTTTACTTTGAATCCTGAGAATGCCATTTTTACACGAATTCTCTCCAGCTTTAATGGTGCTTCATTTTGCATCTTGAGAATACCATTTTTACACGAATTCTCTGTAATTTTAAAGGTGGTTTACTTAATCTTGAGAACGCCATTTTTACACGAATTCTCTTCAGTTTTAAAGCTACTTTGAATCTTGAGAATGACCTTCTTTACACAAATTCCTCTAGTATTACTCTTAATTATTCCACACTGTTTCAGTTATTTAAACAAAATTGTGACCATACCTTCATTTAACAGTGGAGTATCTCGGTTACAACACTGGCAAGGCCAATGGAATTCAATGGGTAAATTCCGCTCTATTTGGTGTCCTGATCTGTGCATTCCATTTGGCTGTAACAGGAACATTTGAACCTAAATGTAATCATTTTTACTTTCTTTACTACTTATAGAATTAGGAGAAGTACTGCATTCCACCGAAAAATTCAATATCAAGATTTCACCCGAAATACATGTTTTGAGGCCGCCTGAATCGAAAAAAAGCATTTTTTAAAAAGATCCGTGTGTGTGTCTGAACAGCATAACCCAGAAACGAAAAGTCGGGTAAATAAAAACTTAGTATTTAGATTCAGTATATTTAAAACATATGACAAAGATTTTCAAGGAAATCCATCCTACCCTAGACTGCACTTTACATGGAAAGTTTTTCGAAAACTTTAATTTTCTCAGAAATAACTCCAATGATTTTGATTAAAATATATGTTTAAGATATTTTTTATCACAAATGAAATGTATGTCTTGAATTTTCTGGGAATGTCCCCAAAATCCTCTTCATTCTGAATGACTTTTGTATAACTGGTAAACCGTAAGAGATAGACAAACTTTTTCTGCACAAAAAATGTAGATCTCGTTATAACACAAAATTTGCCATATACTTATGCTTTTTTGTCAAATGGGAATTCGTTATTCTTTTTTTTATACCCTAGACATGCAAAGGGAATGGAATGTTCCACATAGCAACCAGCTCTTAGCAATAAGACAATTTCTGCAAATGTTTCTCTGGATTAACATGAAGTAAATGGAGAATACACGTTTGTAAAAATAGTTTGTACAAGGGTAGAGAAAGTCATGTGAGTGCAACATATAAGGTTTTTTACTTTATCACTTATATAGTAGGTATGGAACATTTTTCAAAACTTTTGATATTTTAAAATTTCTCTAACGGTTTTTATTAAAACACCACGTATTAGAGATATTTACATGGCAAATCAAATGTATATCTTGAATTTTCGGAGAATACATTTGAACTCCGCTTTTTTCGGAAGGAATTTAACCTTGTATAAGTGGTAAATTTTAAGCCATACATGAAAACGCACTAGACAAAAAATGTTGTTATTGTTCACCAATGGCATTGGGGATTGGTTGATCTGCATCGTTTTCCCTCTGACTTCCCAATATAAAGTCTGTAAGTTATCACTTTCAAGGCCTTTGCGTTTGGCGAGATGTTTGTTCAGGATGAAATCATCTTCACAGAGAGTGCACTTGGGTGTAGGTAGGCATCGTATCTTGTAGAGGTGTTCTGCGAGGCAATTGTGGCCAGTTGCCATCCTAAATAAGGCCACCGCAGTCTCCCTTGGGATGTTTTGTATATCAACTGTATCTTTAATATTTTTATAATCCTTATCTTTTAATTTATCTTCATCAAGTTTCTGCTCTCTTTTGAAATGTTGTTTAATGTTATTTAATTGTTTATTATTTCTATTTGTCCTACAGGTTTGATTTGTTGTATTGTACCTTTCTTTGCTAATTGATCCGCATGTTCGTTGCCCAAAAGTTCGACATGAGCTGGGATCCATTGTAGAGTGAAATGATTTCTAATTTCAACTGCTTTAATTAGGCTTCCTATTTCTTTAATATTTCTTGTTGTTTTATTATTGTTATTTACTATTCCATCTTTGGATGATTTTGAGTCTGATAATATGACTATTTTTTATGTATGGTCTATATAAAATGTTCTGTAATGCTGCTTTTATAGCTGTTAATTCTCCATTATAGTGGTTTGGCGTTTCATCTAATGTTAGATACTGTGCAAAATGTTTACAGTATACTCCTGCACCGACATTATTTTATTGATGAGGAATCCATCTTCATATATTAGGAGCATTATTTTTCTGGGTATCTTGCATTTTTTGTAGCTATTGCTATGGCTCTGATTTCATCTGGTATATTGTTTTGTTTGTGTATTGTAATTATCAGGTGATTCTGATATTCTATATCAATATATTCTATTAGACTCGTTACCTCTGTTGCAATGATATTTGTTGTAATTATATTCTTGTATTTTAAGTTATTAATATGTGTTCTGAAGCTTATTTGAGTTTTTAAATTACTTATAGTATCTGCTGTGTTTCCACTTGAATCTGTTTCTATTGACTTGCAGTTTTTGTGTCAGAGTAATTGCTTTCAACTCATGTTCCTATTCTATAGCCATGTTTTTATGAAGCTTTGTAGTACTGTAATTGGTGTTGTTTTTACAGCTCCTGTTATTATAAAACAGAAAATATATGCCTGCAAATCAACAAAAGACACTACAAGAAGCAACTACAACAACGTATCTAGGGATAGAATTAAATAAAAAACTATCAATGAAAGAAAATGTAAACAATGTAACCAATAAAATCAACAAAAAGAACAACGTTTTAAAACGTTTAGCAGGAATAAAATGGGGTGGAAACATGGACCTTCTTAATAATACATACATAAAACCTAACCGGTTGTATGGAGGAGATATACCAGCAACAGTAAACAAGAGACTTAAAAGTAAACTAGAAATTTCACAAAATAATTCACTAGACAAAAAAGTACGGCTCTTTAAAACACACAATTTATTTAAAACAAGTTCTTTTGTGGCAGATATTTCTGAGATATCCGTTATTAATGTTTCGAAATGTTCAATTCTGAGCCATTCTATTAAAGTCCTTTCAACTTTTGTTGTTTCTCGCGATTGCATGGAAAGAGCCTGGAATTTTAAAGCGGCGTATAGCGTACTTTCTTAAATATTTGACTATCGCTGTTCTCTTTGTATCTATAACGAAATTGTAATGTAGCTATTTATGCAAAGATTTATTTGGATTAGAATTAACTTTGTGTGCCCTCTAATAAACGATAGAGGGTAGAGAAAGTCATGTGAACGTACCACATATTTCTATTGTACTATGACTTATTATGATAGAATGCAAACTTAGACCGAGTTAAGGCCCGCCTCTCTTAAGCCCCAACTGGAACTTCTTTTCCTTGGCGTAACTAAAATCCAGTCGCTAAGTGGGCGGAAGAAGCTACGCGGTTTGATTACGCTCCCATAATTTTTGTACTTGGATGTCCAGTTCGGTGCGCATCTAGTCTCGTCAGAGTTACTGCGGTGCTTGGGGGCACATTACTCGCACCAGAGCACTCGAAAGGATAGGAATTCCCTCTTCCCGCTGTAGGGGCCAGGAGACTGACAGCAGGGACTCGAAATTCGGTCAGGGATAAGATTCCCATGAGAGATTTAAACCGCTGCCCTAACTTTGTATTATCAAGGGACGCTTATATTCTGAGGAGTGCTGCATTGTCTTCAATGTAGCTACCCTAAATTTATACCCATACAAAACTCAAGAATTATTTTAATTCCACTAGATTTGTTTTAAATAAAGGTGATTACACAAAGTTCGAACTAAAAGCTAAGAAGTTATCATGCAAATAACGCTTCCAAATACCCATTATATTAACACAATAGTGTTCGTTTTTATCACACATCATCTAAGAGCAAAAATAAGGTCTTCCATATATGAGGTGTGTGTTTAAAGGACCCATAATTTTTATTTTCCTTACTATGTTTAGTAAATAGGGGAAGCATTGCGTTCCACCCAGAAATTCAATACCGAGATTTCACTGTAAATATATACTTTGAAGGCCCCTGAATCCAAATAAGGTATTTTGGGGAACGTGTGTGTGTCTACTTGTGAACAGAATAACTCAAAAACGAAAAGTATGATAAACACCAAACTTTGTATTTCAGTTTAGTATCTTCCAAGAATGCGACACGAAGATTTTCAAGAAAATCCCCTTATCCCAGACTACTCTTTACATGGAACATTTTTCGATAATTTTGTTTTTCTCAGAAATAGTTCTAACAATTTTGAGTAGAATACTGTTGCATGCTGGGATGAGGGCCAAAAGGTTTCCAGAAAAATATTAAATTTTAATCACCCTAACATGCACAACTGGGAAACGTAGCACAGACACTGCGAGAGGACCAGGAGCTTGATGTTCACATTCCGATGCAGGCGTGGTTTCTTTTAACAAATTACACAAATTTCACATAATTCATATTACCTGTGGTTTATTAATGAAATAATTTATGGCCCTACATTACACATACGGGAAAAATCAAAGATTGAAGGGAGATGCCTCACACAAACGCAACGTACACCTTACACACCAACTCTCAGACTATGGCTCACACATAAAGTAACGCTAACACCTATCCCCCTTCTTCAACTCTGGCTAGGCTCGCCGACCATAGGTGGAGAGTGTCATGTCAGACGGAAATTCATACACAAGCCGAAAGAAATACCAAATTACCCCAACAATACTGTCGTCAATGCGACGCAATAATGTGTCTGGCATGACAATACCTAATAATAACCTACTAATACCTATAATACGCCACAATATCATATGTTTAAGATACTTTCATGGCAAATGAAACATGTATCTTGAATTTCATGGTAATGTCCCCAAAAGTCCTCTTTATTCTGAATGACTTTCGCATAACCGGTAAACCGTGAGAGATAAACAAAGTTTTGCTCCACAAAAAAATTAGATCTCGTTAAAACACACAATTCATGTCATATACATTTGTTTTGTCGAGTGAAGCATTCCTTGTTATTTGTTTGAATTTTATAATATTTATGCTTTTTCGCAAATAGGAAGTCGTTATTCGTTTCTTTATGTCCGGGATATGCAATGGGAATGAGTTCTACATAGCGACTAGCTCTTAAAAGGTTTGACTATCGCTTAAAGCCTACCGTATTCCCCTTGCACCTGCAAGAAAATTAGAAATAAGTTAGTTTCTCCAAAGGTTTATCTCGATTAACATGGAGTAGGTGGAGAATAAGCGTTTGTAAAAATAGTTTGTACAAGAGTAGAGAAAGTCATGTGAGTGCAACACATCAGATTTTTTAAAAACAACTACTCATCTATTTTCCAAATACTTCATTACCAGTATCATTCATTACCTTATATCTTGCACTACTTCTCCACACAGTCGCCGTACTATATGCAGAAGGCACTTGTCGTAATGAGGAAACGGTTTTTGTATGCCTTCCTCAAAAGAATGTTGCCGAACCTAAATATCAAGTTAAGTATTTATCCAAATTTTGTTTTTGAGTCGTCGTTTTCACTGGCACACAAACGGACATTATTGTTTGGATTCAGGGATCTCAAAAAAAGTATTTCCGGTGAAATACTGGTATAGAATTTTTGGGTGGAATGCAATACTTTGAAGCAGTATTTTATATCGCAACACTGTGAATGCCAGAGTGATTGTAGTGTAAATTAGCATTATTGTATGACAATGATTTTAGATGTTTGTTAGCCATAAGTATTGTTAGGAAATAAGTTTACACGGCCTCACTAAAACTGACAATAGAGTGGGTAACAATGAAGCGAGAGGGTGAATTGTTTATCACTAAGAAGAGACAATCAAATGACGTCAGGGTAGCGTGCCTTTCTTTATAAATGGAGGGAATATCTTCCCTAGAGCACATGTGTTAGTAATTATGATTGGCCGACAAAACAGACGCTAATGTTGGCGCGATTTAGTAACCAATAGCAGCTCTATTATAATGTTTAGGCATTTCGGGGTGAGGGAGTATAAATTCTTGAGCCAAAACAAGTATTGCGCAGTTCTACAGAATCATTCACGATTACACATCACGCAGTTCTCAGCAATCTCTCGCGAGGTACACATCACGCAGTTCTAAAGAATCATTCACGAGGTACACGTCATACAGTTTGGAAGAATCTCTCGCGTCGTAAAGTTAGTTACAAAATGTGAAGTACGCAGCAACTAATACGACAGTAATTACATTCGGAAATATAACAGTTTCAGTCAGCCGTGTATCAAGATTAAATATGTGAAATTAAGTGTGACTGCAATAAAAGTGTAAAAACAAATTATTTTATCCGTGTTAACTTTTAGTAACAACTCCTTTCCGTTTACACGCCCTGCTCAGAGATATTTGCTCGACTGAGTAATAATAGCTAGCCGGAGGACAAAGAACCCAAATTTTAAAAAAAATAATAAAACAATAACACGCGCTCAGCAAATAAGATAACACGAACTGATTACTGAGACAACTTCCCCTACTTACTATACGTAGTAGAGATAGTAAAAAATTAAGGAATATAAAACTAAGTGGAAAAGTCATCTTCAAAGAATTAATACAGAGGGACTACCATTCCTTTTTCAGAGCTATAAACCAATAGGGAAAAGAAATATTGAAAGACCAAATAAAAGATGACACGAACAGGATGTGTAGATTGCTACAGACAGAAATATCTAATGTATGAAGGAGGATGAAAAATCTTGATGTGTACGAAGAAAATTGTAAAATTTACACTTTATTACTATCCCACTAAGACAGAGTGCCCACCACCAGGTTAAGGGAAATAGCAAAACTGGAAGATGTATCCCAGCGAGCCACCAGTTTGAAATGAAAGTGGAGAGGCCATGTGACAAGGCTCCAGGAAAACACATGGGTATACGTTTCAACAATGTGGATCCCCTACGTCGACAAGAGACAAGACAGGTCCGAAACAAAATGGGACGACGCCTGCAAGAAAGCAGTAGGAGCACTCTGGACAAGGACTGCAGCGACCGCAGCCGCTGGAGAGGTATCTGAAGAAGGCAGGGACACCTGGTGTCGGATTGAATTAAGGTAGAGGTGTGCGAGGTGAGGAACCCCACACTAGATCATGTAGTACTGATTGCATAGAAGTGAGTGAACAATAGTGCGAAGTGCGGAAGAAAGAACGCAACGAAAAACACCACTTACGCGGACTAGCTCCATGCATGAGTCATATCGAGCTTCCCCTCGCAAGAGAAGGCTTTAGCCCCTCAGGGACAAATCGCTGTTCATTCATGCAACTGTATGAATAAAATATATTAAAGAGTTAATGCATGTGAATCGCATGCAAATGCTTATCAACAAATAGATAGGAGGATCCTTCGGTGTAAACCTTCCTCTCAGTGTAACGAAAGCTCAGGCATCTTCATGAGAGTGTTTCTAACGCTGTCATCGCTTGACCTTGCATTGCACATGACTTGGACATCGTTCTAAAGGCAATCAGGGGAAAGGGAAGGAAATAATAACGCAGAAGAATACATGTCAGCCGGGCAAGCTTATTGCTTACTAGGGTTTAGTGCCATGAAAACCGAGTTAGTCGTGATCTTCTCTAGCCTCATATTCATCTCCTATATGCTTTGTGTACAAAAGATCCTTTGTATGGTTAGGAGGTCTACTCATTGTTGTTTTGATTTCTACGCAAGATGAGTACTATAATGGTAGCAGAGTAAGCATGTGCATGAGAGGACGCCCAAAAGAAACTGCTCTTAAGTAAAATTTGATTAGGAATGAACTAGATGATTCTGAATGAAACTACGCTACAGTAGCCTAATGTTTAAGTTTTATAAGGAAGTTCTATCCGAATATCTTCTCTGTTTTTACAATATTTATATCAGGATTAGGTGCAAATTTTGAGATTATTTAAAAACGTTATTGCCTTATTGACTTTGAGACAACACGAGCCCCTGAAGACAGGAGAGAATATAAAAGAAAATCGTGCTGCGAAACCGTAAAACGAAGTATTATACAGGTGGACCATTTAAGTTTAGACTGTACAAAATCTCCAAAGCTAAGCGTTGTAGAAATAAATGCCCTTATTAAACGTTGCTTGATGTTAGATATGCGGGAAGTGAATTCTATTAACCGTGTTTTGTTGCAGGGCGTTATAATAGACATTTTAGGGTCAGCTTAATTTTTACTTTCAGTACTACGTATAGGGAGTAGGGGAAGTATTGCATTCCACCCAGAAATTCGATACGGTGATTTTACCGGAAATACATGTTTTGAGGCCCCCTGAATCTAAAAAAATTATTTTTAGAAAAAGGTCCGTGTGTATGTGTCTGTGGATGTGCGTCTATGAACAGCACAACTAAAATACGAAAAGTCGGACAAACACCAAACTTGGTATTTAGGATCCCCCGACCCCAAATTACCTTTTACATGGAACTTTTTTCGAAAATTTTGATTTTTCTAAAAAATGGCTCTAACGATTTTGGTTAAAATATCATATGTTGAAATTATTTTCATGGCAGATATATATTTTGAATTTCCTGGGAATGTCCCCAAAAGTCCTCTTCATTCTGAATGACTTGCATAATTGGAAAACCGTAAGAGATAGACAAAATTTTATTACACAAAAAATGTAGATCTCTTTAAAACACAATTTGTCAAATATGTTTTTGCTGAGTGAACATTTTCCGAGACATTCCTTGTTATTTGTTTCAATTTTCCAATACTTATATACTTTTTCTCAAATGCAAGGTTTTAACTCGATAACATAAAGTAGATGGAGAATAAGTGTCTTAAAATAGTTTGTACAAGAGTAGATAAAGTCATGTGAGTGCAACACATCCGATTTTTTAAAACGGGAACCTACAATTAGGTAGAATTAAATTGACCTAAAATGACCAATACAATATCCTCCAAATAAAACATGACTAATGGCATTTACTTTCTCTCATAATATCGAACAACTTTTCTTCAAGACATTTCTTTCTACAACGCTTAGTTTTAGAGATATTGTACAGTCTCAACTTAAATGGTCCGACCTGTATAAATTTACAAAATGCATAATAGTGAGATTGAAACAGAGATACGCAATACAACACAATGAAACATTTAAACAAAACACAGAGAGATGCAGTAGATGTCAATTTAATCCGAAATGAAGCATGGATAAATGATTACAAACACTTTGAGTAGAATACATAGTAAAAGAACTAGAACCGAAGGGTGAACTGTAGATACAGAATGGTAGGATTCTAAAATATGTAACATATCAGGAGAATCAGAGAAAACAGCAGAAATAGATAAAATTAATATCGAAATGGTATAATACAGGTCAGCTGTATTTTAATTAGGTACAAATTTTCAGTTTATTTTGTCAACAGAATGTCCTAAGAATGAAAGAACGCAATAATAATATCAACATTTAAGAAATAAAAATAAAAAGAATACCCAAATAACTATAGACTAATTAGTATTTGTGCATATAAACTTTCACAAAAACAATTAAGAATAATTAATCCAAGAACAGATGGGATTTGTAAAAGATAGATTATGCACGGAAACCAAGAAAAGCATGAATAACACGATCGTGAAATGCATGCTGTGATACTGAAAGAGAAGTGCCCTTACTTTAATGTACCCTATACACAGTTTTTATAAAACCACTAGCTTGTGGATTGTAATAAATACACTGTTGATGGAATAATGGAAGAAATATAGGACCCTGGCAAAGACATAGACTGTCGTCTACTTCTCTGACAATATATAAAGACGAGTGAGGACATGGAAAGTTAAAATGGAACACTTTTAGTGGGCGATATTTTAAAAAATCTGATGCGTTACACTCACATGACTTTCTCTACTCTTGTATAAACTATTTTTGCAACCGCTTATTCCCCATAGGCTTCATGTTAATCGAGATATCGAGAAGTTAATCTTATTGCTAATTTTATTGTAGATGCAAGGGGAATTACTAGGCTTTAAGCTATAGTCAAATATTTTAAGAGCTGATTGCTATGTGGAGTATTCCATTCTCTTTGCATTACCAGGACAAAAAAGATGAATAACGAATTTGAGAAAAAGTATAAGTATTGGAAAATTTAAGGGAATAACAAGCAATATCTCGAAAATGGTCCACTCAACAAAAAAAACATGTATATACATAAATTGTGTATTTTAACGCGATCTACATTTTTTGAGTAGTAAAATTTTGTCTATCTCTTATGGTTTACCAGTTATACAAAAGTCGTTCACAATGAAGAATACTTTTGGAGACATTCCCAGAAAATTCGAGATATACATTTCATTTGTCATAAAAATATCTTAAACCTATGATATTTTAATCAAAATCGTTAGAGCCATTTTTGAGAAAATTAAAAGTTTCGAAAAATGTTCCATGTAAAGGGTAATCTGGTGTGAGGGATTTTCTTGAAAGCCTTCGTGTCGCATCTCTGGAAGATACTGAACCTAAATACCAAGTTTGGTGTTTATGCGACTGTTCGTTTCTGAGTTATGCTGTTCACATACACACGGACATGTTTCCAAGAATGATTTTTCTTGGATTCAGGGGGCCTCAAAACATGTATTTCCGGTGAAATCTCGGTGTCGAATTTTTCGGTGGAATACAATACTTCCCCTACTTACTATACGTAGTAGAGAAAGTACAAGTTTCAGATGATCAAGCAGATTTAGCTTTAGATGCAGACGCACTCCAGCGAACAAAATAGCCAGAACTTGCATTATCTATGGTTTTTATAACGAAAACTATAATGAGAATAATTTTAGGTGAAATAGAACCGATATCCAATGTAAATTGTGCACTTTGCTAGTTGTCATCCTTTAAAGAAGATGGTATAGACAAAAAATAACTAAATTTACTAAAAACTGTAGAGCGATTAAGAGAAATTAAAACTAAAACCCAGACCACGAAAGACACCTTTTTAAAATTTTAAGAAACTATACTATTGCCAACATCATAAGTTATGGAAGTGAAACATCAACTTTAAGGAAGAAAATTAATTTAAGTCGAATCGGCACCATAAACGAGGTTGTTACAATTAGTCACTAAACCAAAAGGATGACTAAGCACTTAAAAATGTATGCTCAAGTACTAAAAATTCAATAAAATGCAAAAAATATATCTGAAGTGGTTAGCGCAAAAGAAAAATTGATACATAACGCATAGTAGTTCTCTCTCTCTCTCTCTCTCTCTCTCTCTCTCTCTTAGGCTTTACCAGTTATATAAAATTATAGAAATTTCCTTCTGAATGAACAGAACTCCTAAGGCTATTCGCAGAAAATTCAAATATATATTTTGTTAGCCATATAGATATCTTAAACTTACGGTATTTTAATCAAAGTCTAGGAGCTATTTTGAAATATAATGAAAATGTATAGAGAAACTCTCTCCCTCACGCGGATGCGTGCTCCGCACTCTGTTTCTTACACTGGGCGTTTTCCGTTCTAAATCTCTCGCGTTACTTACTCACAAGTGATAGTAAAATGCTCTATAATGACTACTAATCTTGTTATAAGTGGTGTTGAAAGTGATGTCCATCTGAATTGAGGCATTCCTTGCATCTTTGGATGAAATTTCCATTCACACTTATAAGTTCTTCTTGCCAATTCTCATAATTCCTGTTATGTGATCCTCAAGTCCGTCTATATGTGGGGAATGTTCCTATAAACTTTATTTTTTAGGGTTCACCACAAATAGAAGTTGCACATAGTAAGTACACAGTACTCATCAATGAATCGTCTGTTTCTCTACCTGGAACTGGAATACCAGGAAATTTCTCCTGAAGTTGTTTACACAGCTGTCTACACGATTTGATAGAAAGGCATCGTACATAAAA
Source organism: Deroplatys truncata (assembly GCA_030765065.1). Classification (NCBI taxonomy): domain Eukaryota; kingdom Metazoa; phylum Arthropoda; class Insecta; order Mantodea; family Mantidae; genus Deroplatys; species Deroplatys truncata. The sequence goes on along the minus strand of CM060984.1, from coordinate 201,950,594 downwards.
CTTCATTATTCAAGTGTGAATTTGCCGGTGGGCATTTCAATGGACTAATAACAAGGCGAGAACAATAACAATAACACTCTTAAGCAAATCACACATGTCTCAGATGTCTTGAATAAACTTTCACCTTTGGTATGCACAATGCACAAACTCTGGTGTTTACAGCACGAACAGAAGGTAGCAACTGATGTAGTACGAGTATAACACAAGTGAGCTGATCAAGGTCACTGCAGTGTAGACAGTGCATGCATACACGTGGTCTGTGGCCCCGCCATACAGCGACCACTCTGTATTTTATAGGCTAATTTTACCAAACCTTTTAACAAGATTTTTCATTAAACACAGGTTTAAATATTTTCATACACATGTTAACATAACAAACTGATAAAACATATTTAGGGGTAACGAAGCGAATATCGTATTAAGCGAACTGATGTTTAAGTTTTGGATATTTAAATTTGGCACATTGAGCAATATTACTTATTGGGGTTAAATAACTAAGGCTCTTAACAAGATACCCTAATTCTGTCATATATAAAATATGCACTAAGTATCTAACTACATGCATATTTTTTAAAGTTTTTCCTACTTTAATTTTATAACATTTTAACTATTGTAAATGAAGTTTAAAATTAGATAAGAAAATTTAAAATATTTAATGCTTGTTCTGTGAATTATGCCTAGAAAAACAAGTAATGGAAAGAGTGATTAAATAGAACATTTCAAAAACAAACAGGTGCTTCAGAATGTTGGATTTTAACAAGTATAACAAATCTTTCTGCTTTCGTCATCAATATTTTGACAATCTAATGAGTGAAGCACATAAAATATACAGGATGGACCATTTAAGTTGAGAGTGTACAATATCTCCAAAACTAAGCGTTGTAGAAAGAAATGTTTTGAATAAAAGTTGCTTGATATTATTATATTCTCACTCCTCATAAAAACTAAACAACATTTGTATAAAGCACTTTGCAATTGTTCTTACACCTATGTAAAATAACAACGAAAATTCTGAATGGCTGTGTACGAAGAGGGAAATGAATGGTTTGACCATCCATGGATGGTCATTTGAGGTTCAAGTTGTGTTTCGTAATTGGGAACAAACATTTTTTATTTTGTTTCCTTATTTCTCATCATAAAGTAAACAATTTTTTATAAATCGTTTTCTAATGAGAAAAAACATACAAAATGTAGGTTCCCATTTAAAAAAATTAAATGGACCCAAAATGACCATCATAAATACTCCAAACAAAACAGGACTAATGGCGTTTACTATCCCCATAATATCAATCAACTTTTATTAAATACATTTCTTTCTACAACGCTTAGTTTTGGAGATATTGTATAGTCTCAACTTAAATGGTTCATCCTGTATCTATGGTCTTGCAAAATGAATTGTTACAGCAAAACGCTTTATTACTAACCTCAAGTTGAAAAACTTGAGCTAAGTTTTTAAACAATAACTTATAAACTTATAAATGAAACTCTGTCAAGCAATTTATTACTTTCTCTACTACGTATAATAAGTAGGGGAAGTATTGCATTCCACCCAAAAATTCGATACCGAGATTTCACCGGAAATGTTTTGAGACCTCCTGAATCCAAAAAAAGCATTTTTGGAAACATGTCCGTGTGTGTGTGTGTCTGTGTCTGTGAACAGCATAACTCAGAAACGAACAGTCGGATAAACACCAAACTTGGTATTTAGGTTCAGTATCTTCCAGAGATGCGACACGAAGGTTTTCAAGAAAATGCCCCCACCCCAGACTACCCTTTACATGGAGCATTTTTCGAAAATTTTAATTTTCTCAAAAATGGCTCTAACGATTTTGATTAAAATATCATATGTTTAAGATAATGTCATGAGAAATGAAATGTATATCTCGAATTTTCTGGGAATGTCTCCAAAAGTCTTCTTCATTGTGAACGACTTTTGTATAACTGGTAAACCATAAGAGATAGACAAAGTTTTACTACACAAAAAATTTACATCTCGTTAAAATACACAACTTATGTCATATACATTTCTTTTGTTGAGTGTACCGTTTTCGAGATATTGCTTGTTATTCCCTTAAATTTTCCAATACTTATACATTTTCTCAAATTCGTTATTCATTTTTACTTTCTCTACTACGTACAGTAAGTAGGGGAAGTATTGCATTCCACCCAAAAATTCGATACCGAGATTTCACCGGAAATACATGTTTTGAGACCTCCTGAATCCAAAAAAAGCATTTTTGGAAACATGTCCGTGTGTGTGTCTGTGTGTGTGTGTGTCTGTGTGTCTGTGTGTGTGTGAACAGCATAACTCAAAAACGAACAGTCGGATAAACACCAAACTTGGTATTTAGGTTCAGTATCTTCCAGAGATGCGACACGAAGGTTTTAAAGAAAATCCCCCCACCCCAGACTACCCTTTACATGGAACATTTTTCGAAAATTTTAATTTTCTCAAAAATGGCTCTAACGATTTTGATGAAAATATCATATGTTTAAGATAATATCATGAGAAATGAAATGTATATCTCGAATTTTCTGGGAATGTCTCCAAAAGTATTCTTCATTCTGAACGACTTTTGCATAACTGGTAAACTATAAGAGATAGACAAAATTTTACTACACAAAAAATATAGATCGCGTTAAAATACACAACTTATATCATATACATTTCTTTTGTTGAGTGAACCGTTTTCGAGATATTGCTTGTTATTTCCTTAAATTTTGCAATACTTATACTTTTTCTCAAATTCGTTATTCATTTTTTTATGTCCTGGACATGCAAAGAGAATGGAATGCGCCACATAGCAACCAGCGTTAAAATATTTGACTATCGCTTAAAAGCTACCATATTCCCCTTGCATCTACAAGAAAATTACCAATAAGATTGACATTTCGATATCTCGATTAACATGAAGCATATGGAGAATAGGCGTTTGTAAAATTAGATTGTACAAGAGTAGAGAAAGTCATGTGAGTGTAACACATCAGATTTTTTTATGTCCTGGACTTGCAAAGAGAATGGAATGCGCCGCATAGCAACCAGCGTTAAAATATTTGACCATCGCTTAAAAGCTACCATATTCCCCTTGCATCTACAAGAAAATTAGCAATAAGATTGACATCTCGATATCTCCATTAACATAAAGCATATGGAGAATAGGCGTTTGTAAAAATAGATTGTACAGGAGTAGAGAAAGTCATGTGAGTGTAACACATCAGATTTTTTTTATTTCCCATTGGTTGTTTGTATTGTGGATCCTATACAAGCTCCCTAAAAGGCATGTGTGCGCTTCACCAAACAAAATAGACCCATTAGCCTATTTTTAATATGAAACACACACTCTTGTAAAGAGAATAACGTAAAAGGCTGACTCGTTTATGGTAAGGAAATAACAAAAGGTTTAACACACATGTATAAATGAAACTTAATTTCATTGCAGCTGAACAAGTGAATATATATTTAAAATTTCCAAATTTTGAGCTCTACAAATCAAGCTAACATTTGGTATGTTCTATGACAGTCTGTTCTTCTTGCAAAAATAAAGTACTTTACGTACATTCAAAAAGGCGATTTCTTTGGATCAAAAACTCGATTTTGTCTCCCCCCCATATTAATGGTACGCCACACACTTGAATGATGTGGCATATTATACCCTTATTGTGATTACCAGACGCATTGTTGTGTTGTATTGTTGCCACCAGACGTAGCATTATTGTATCTCCTTAGTTATATTTCGGCTTAACGGTCTTTCCTTTCGGTGAGGATCACGTCAAAGGAAAGGATCTGTTTGAAACTGTCTGGAATGATGTCAGCCTTGTCTAGCTTGGGCTAGACACGGTTGGTGGGGGTTAAATAGCGTCTCTCCGGTGGAAATGGTCGTTGGAGGCAGATGTGTGTGGCCGGTCTACGGTTTTTTGGCATCTTCCTCCATCCTGTTTCCTTTGTTCATTACGTAGAGTCGGCAAACTTTTGTGAATAGATCCCAGGTATGTGAAGATAATGTGTGTTATGTGACTCTTAAGTGTAATATAAAAACCCATGCCATCCTCTTAATTCTACACACCAAGGTCCTGGACTTTTTTTGCTGCCAGCGAGTTGCAAACCCCCCCCCCCCATGTGCGTGTTGAGGTGACCTAAATTAATCATTTTGTGGTAACCTTTTTGGCCTTCACCCGCTTCCCAATCGCACGAGCTAATGCTGGCTTCTCTGATGATCGTAAATTCTCGACTGAATTCTCCTCTCCGTGCTGAGAACCGCTTATCAGCGTCCCTGCGGGGTAGACCACGTGGTTCACGTACCAGCTCCAACCGCCTAGCGAGCCAAGAGGCCGCCCTCTCTTGGTTACGGAAAAAGACTGCTTACAAACAACTCGGTCGGCAATCCCAGTAGGTTACATCATCTAATTCCCAGGCGAATAACATAAGCTGATGTCAGAAAAGAAGGCGATGTATAACTTTACTGCCGGCAGATGGGATGGGAGCCCAATATGCCTCATTTCTTACTAAACTAATAAAATTCAACCATGTGGGTTTAAAACAATGTAGATAAAGGCAGTTTTAGTCCTCACCCGTTATTATTGCAAACATGTTACTACCTTTCACACCCAACTTAGGCAAATCATTTTGGGAGGTGTGAACTACATGTGCAATAATTAAATTTAAAATTTAGTGAATCTTACTTTATGAACTACCAATATAAAACACATCTATAAAACACATAAATGACTTAAATAGTATCAAATAGCAATAAGCATAGGAAAGGTCTGTAAAAATTGTATTTACGAATTTCGGGTGTCATTAAATTCCATCAACAGTAGAAATGTTAATACGATATAGGTTTACAATAATAAATATAGAGCAAACAGATTGGCTGCCTAGAGTATTTCGACACGGAATCACATAGGAGGCTTATTGTACATACTAAGCCACTGGTAGGAAAGGCTGAAGCGAAGGACACAGAGCGACCAGATCTGGGGCGGCGGTCTCGAACCAGGCGGGGTCCCTAACGCCTCCAAGTGTGAATTCCTGACGCTTGCGGGACCACCCACACAAACCACATGGAGATGTACTCACTGCAAAATCGTCGTACTGTGAACTCTAGAACACACAATTACACAAAGAAAATTCCACTCTATATGTCTCACTATCCACCAACTTGATCTTTCGGACCTGAAGTATGAAAAGGAAGTTAAATGACGGGAGTGGAGGGGCAAAAACTCTGCAAAATTACAGAAACCAACCAGCATTCGCCTACCGACCTGGTGGGTTGGAGTGGCCGGTCCAACGGAAATCAAACCCGGGACCTCCCAAATAAGAGCTTCACACGTTACCGAGGATCAATTTCACTTGGTATAATTAAGATAACCCACAAGGAATTTACCAAAATGTATACTAATATTAGGAAGGTGTACACTTGTATGTGAATGAGAGGCAGAGGCAGAGGAAGGGGAAGGGAGAGAATAGAGAACCACCAAACTAATGTTTGATTATCAGAACATTGAAAAGCATTCTTCTTCCAGTTTCATTCCAGTTAATAAAAGGCATATGTTTGTTCTTTGATGTGAATATTGTGGAATGTTTGACATTCCAGATCTAAGGATTGTAACATTGAGACAACATCTTTAAACTCTTGTTGTTATAGCCTTCATATCTCCTGATTTTCGTATGACTTCGTTGGGTATTTTAAGGGGATATTTTTGGTATGATTCGGATGTCTTATATCAATGTGTTTGTCAAATTAAATTACTACTGCAGATATATAAGTGATACAACGGAGGGAGACACCTTGCGTAGTGCGACTTGCTTAGACTAGGTGGTTACCATCCCCAGGAGGAAGGGGTGAGGTGAAGGAACTACAGGAGTCTAAGAGGCCGGCCGCAGGTAGACACGACACAGAGACGCGTGGAAGTCCATAAGTTCCTGGCTCGAAGACACGTTCCACTACTGAAGCTGGCTAGAGAGGGCGATGAGCGTCCCTTCAAACAAGCAGCTCTCTGGTGTCCATAGGGAGAACTTTTTCCTTTAGGTAAGCATCCGCGCCTTCTCTCCATTTCCATACGCCACGAGACCAAAAAGCACATCTGGAAGATGAGAAGGAAATTGTGGCGGGATGTCCTGCACGTAATCAACACGTGCTAGCTCTCCTGGATGTTGTATTAAAGTGGAAGTTCTCCAAAATTCCCTGATGTTCTCTACCTAGGTGCCAGTCGTAGAGCTGAGGAGAAATGCTTGTCCTAGCAAACTATCTTCTATAGATTTGGGGATTTTGTGGATGAAAGCATGTTACAAACTTGAATTCCTTTAAAAACTGCTTAGTTTATGATATGTAATACTTCCCTCACACACATACACTCACAAATCTGCCGTCTTAGCTCACATGAGATGCGTCGATGAGAATCAGTAGGAGTGTGTTCAATCTGGGACAATTTCCTCTTTTTATATCCCCCGGCTAAGACGCCATAATTTGCAACTTAATGTGTAACAACTATTCTCATTGGTGATTTATCTGGCGTGCTATGAAAATAAAATTCTCCAATTTTAGAAGTCAAGCTTTTGTGTATCTCCTCTGGTAAAATTCTCTGTCTGTGTATAGCCTAACTTCTGGTTTCTCTTTCTATTTTTCCAACTCCCTTGACTTTCCAGGAATTCAGCCCCTATTTCCGTCTCTGTCTCATCTCGGACCTCTCTTTATGTTGTAATTTTGCCTAATCCCGTGTGCAATAGCATGAGTTTGTTGATGGACTTTTACCCAGCTCGCTCTTCGCTAATTACTGTCATTGGCTCAGGAGTTTAGCTAGGACCTTGTGGTTGACGTAAGCGAATCTGAGCCAGCGCTGTATTGTTCTTTCCCCTCGCTTTATTGCTTTACACCCTGTTACAAAGGTACTTATCCTTTATTTCCCGGAACAATAAATCTTACGAGAAGTAGCATCAGTAATAAGTTATATTACCGCATCAAACAAAACAACTATGGTCATACTTTCAATATGTAAACCCGTAAAACAATATAATTCTGACAATACACCTGTGAAACTGCACTTGTTGACAACACTTTTGAACTGCTACGTCACACTATTTGCATCGTAGGCAGAAGCTCTCTAGTCAACTGTACGCTTGCAGTTCAAGGACAAAGCTATTCTCCTGAGTCAATCACAGTAAATGTTTGTTACATATGAGTACATTTTAAGGTACAATTTATTACTTTCTCTACTACGTATAGTAAGTCGGGGAAGTATTGCATTCCACCCAAAAATTCAATACCGAGATTTGAACGGAAATACATTGTTTGAGCCCCCTGGATCCAAATAATGCATTTTTTGAAAAATGTGCATCTGTCTGTGACTGAACAGCATAACTCAAAAACGAAAAGTAGTATAAACACTTAACTTGGTATTCAGGTTCAATATCTTCCAAAAATGCAGCATAACGATTTTCAATAAAATCGCCGCACCCCAAACTACACTTTCATGTAATATTTTTAATTTTTCTTATTTTATAAAAATGACTAACAATTTTGATGTAAATGTGTTTCATATATTGTATTTATATGAAAAATAAAATGTATACCTTGAGTTTTCGGGGAATAGCCTATGAAATCTTCTTTATTTGGAGGGAATTTTGTCCTTTTGTCCTTTCAATATTCAATTGTTTCTCGCGATTGGATGGAAACAGTATGGAATTTTAAGACCAGCAAATAGCGTCAAGTTCTTAAACATTTGACTATCCCTGTTCCCTTTGTATCTGTAACGAAATGTGTGATGCAACTATTTCTGCAAAGGCTTAATTTGGATTAATATGTGATAGATAGAAAAATTGAGTTTGAGTAAGAATGATTTATATATTGAGGTTAGAGAAAGTCATGTGAATGTATCACGTAAGATTTGTTTACAATATTAGACTACGTTATTGTTTATATTCCTATCTGGATTATTGATTCTTATTATTACAGTTGCTTGTGCTGTCAGGTATTGTATTTCTTACAAAATGGAATGAAAGGAAAATTATGGAAAGAAATCGTGGTAGATAAGAAAACCCCAGAATTCGCCTACCGGCCAGGGAAAACGCCGGAAATGCGAAAATCAGAGTGGGCAGTTTAACGGGAATCGAGCCCTGGACCTCCCGAATGCGAGCTTCACACACTATACCGGAATCCTCTCGCACGGTGTTACTGCTGTGCTCCATAAGCATTTAGATTTGAAGTTGTGTCGGTATCTTGTAATAGTTTACACAGAATACCAATTAGCAAAAGTTCGGATTATGCTAAGGCTGCTGGGATGTTAAGCAACCTCGACTTCTTATGCTCCCATAAGCTATCAGCAGCCTTAACCATTATCAGAAAGAACTATATCCTGGATGAACATGCAGCTGGAACTATTCGAGGCAAACTTATCCAGGGCACAATTTCCGTAGTTGCACGGAATGTTATGATATGCTTGTTAGTCAGTAATAGTAAATGAATAATAGCAAAGAGTACAGAATGGCATTTGTATGCAAAAATGCTTTTAACCCCTTCTTAGCCTTTTCCTTTTTTAATTGCTTCATTTGCATAGCCCACTTTTAAAATTTATTGTCATTTCGGGGACTTTGACGTGAGAAAAGGCTGTTATTGTTAGAAACTCCAGTTAGTAGCGTTTAATTTAATAAGTTTTGCCTTGAAGTTCACTCGTTTCACTCACATTATACGTCTAGACTCCGTGGAGAGTGGGAAATGCTTCTGGTTAAAGAAACATTCTCGCATTCCGTCAAAGTACCCCAGGACTGAGAAACCAGAAGGTTGATCGCTTCGTCTTTCTCTCTCTCTCTCTCTCTCTCTCTCTCTCTCTCTCACACACACACACACACACACACACACACACAAACACACATATACAATTTTTCTAAAATGCTAGAGGAGATGGCAAACTTTTGTTATAAATGCTTGACAAAGAAAGAAGGAGATATACTAAGAAATTGTATGATACAACAAGAGAATATAAAAAAATGAGAACAGTGGAGGAGCAGGATTGAAAAAAGCGCTGGAAGAAATAGGAATGAAAGATATATGGTTGCAAGGGGAAAGGAAAGTCCAGGTTTTTGGAAAAAAAAGTGAGAGAAAATGTACAGGATATCGAAAGCCAGTAAATGTGGGGAAGTATAGAAAACAGAATCTTTGAACCGAAGGGGATGGCTCAGGCGGTAACGACTGTGGCCTGCAATCCCGGTTTCAAATCCGTGGGCCGACCAATCTGATTGAGGTTTTTTCGTGGTTTTCCTCAGTCGCTAAGGTAAATACTGGATTGGATATTTAATACCACGATCCAAAGTTCCACCTTAAGTCTAAAACAATAGCAAAAATGAAAAATAGGTGGCAATAGTGAATGCTATGTCATCTATCCACAAACAATGGAAAGCAGGTAGATTTGGACGGCACCCTAATGCCATCTGTACGGCACGAAGCTGAAGATCCGGCTGCTATGCACTAGGTCTCTGTGGACACATAACGAAGCAAGATGGCATGGTTACAGGGATGAGACCTAGAAAGCTAACTATTCGCCTTTCTATATGAAAGCAGCAGGTAGACTGGATGGAACCCTAGTACCTCTGCACGGCACGAATCAGAAGATTAGGTTGCTATGCATACGGTCTCTGTGGACACAACGAAGCGGGTGGTTACAGGGATGAGGCCTAGAATGCTAACTGTACGCCACACATGGATCTTAGAGTTATCCACTATCAGATTCGTCGCTATATGACCATATAGCTAAAGGGACGTAAAATAAATAGAGTAATAACAAATATTTGAAATTTTACGGGAAAATAAATAGGGAACGGGTAAAGAAAGGTACATAAAGCAGTATAATAAAAAAGAAACACAAGGGTTAACTTGGATGAGAACGGAAACAATATTATTCAATGGCTTAAGAGGTAATGATAAAGGAATGTGTGAATTTTTTATGGTTAGGAAAGTGTAGACCATTATCTAACCGAATGTGAAGATTTAAAAAAATGGAGAGTGATTAAAAAAAATCTGGGACAAGAAGTGGAACAATATATGGGGTAATTTAGTTGCATTGAAAATGTTAACAAGCAAGCAGGAAGTAAATAATAGGAAAGTAGGGGATTTCTTAATAAAAGTGAAAAAAAGTGTAAGAGGAAAGTCAAGGAGAAGAAGAGGAGAGGAGAGGAGAATGAATTACATTGAGGTTTCAGCAAAGCGAAGTAAATGTTGCACAGCAGTACTGAAAGCCAGGGAGTTATACTGCCTGCGCAACACAAAGGAAGGTACCAGACATATACATAACATTAAAGTAGAAATATGATGTATAAATGTATCGAAATATTGAAAATTGTAGCTAGAATCTGTACAAAAAAACTAAGCTAAACTAAACTGAACTAAAGTAAGAGTTCAGTAAAGCTTAAAGCAGTCAAATCTCCTGTCGAATTCTTGAGCGGAGTACAATACTTCTAACTACAGGTAAGTGGTAAGAAAGTAGAAGCTGGATTCCTAATTCGCATTTAATGTATTTTTATTCTTCAAAATAATAATGCAGGTCTAAATTGTGACATTTCCAAAAGAACTGGAAAACATCCGAAAGTAATACACTGTTTGCTGTTAACAGAGGCAAATGATAGTCTAAGCTAGGGTTTAAGACGATTTTTCTATATATAAAACTTAAATATCTACTGCAGTCGAGTGGCCAGCGTTCTGGATTCTTAGCCCAGAGGTCCCGGGATCCGTTCCTGGGTGGAGTGGAAACTTTTCTTTAACCAGAATCACTCCCTATCCCTCATGGAGTCTGGAAGTACGAAGGTGCTTGTGAATTTGAGTGTCTAACAATAAAAAAATTGATAAAACCAAAATTAAGAAAACCTTCATTTCAGCGTATAACAGTACCATCACTGAGCGAGATGGCTCTGCGGCAACGTGTGAGATTCCAGAGGTTCAGTTTCCGCTGACCTTGGGTTTTCCGTGGTTGGTAGGCGAATGCCGGAGCAGTTTCTCATATAACACGATTTCCTTTCCGTCAGTTCACTTTCACTCTGTTTACTTCTAATCTTTTAGGTTTCAAGGTGTATGGCGGTGCCGGGCAGATAGTGTGGATGCTTGCTCAAAGGAATGAGTACTCTCTGTGAACACTAGAGCATTGCTTGATACGAGCCCCCTATGCAGCTCCAGCGGTGGACTGTTCTTAGAGTCTGGAACTGTTAGGGACTTCCGCGCGTCCTATAGCCTAACTGTGGCTCCTTCACTTCATCCCTTCCTTCTGGGGTTGGTAGCCCAATAGATCTTTGTAGGTCGTAGTGCGCGGCGTATCCCTATCCGGTGTATAACCTGCACCTAATAACACCCTCAGTTGTTTCTCAGGTCACAGTTCTCGGTTAGACCAAGAAATTAAAGTGGGCTATACAAATGAAAATTAATGCCGTAAATAATGACAAATCAATTGCTGTATCTTGATATAACAGAACATTTTGTATTAAGAAACATGAATGAATTATTAAGAAATAAGATTGATGGTGAACAATTACTAACTGAACTGGATGTTTCACCCAGATTTCGTAAATGACTGCTGTATAATAAAATATTATTGTTTAATACCAGTGTGTATAAAGCTAGTACGTTTGTAACTTTGACATAATTTCAAAAAGAATAAGATAAATATCCCACTGAGTCTTAAAGAGAACTACCCCTGTTTATTTATAAATTCTTTAGTGAACCTCATGCCACAGAATCGTGTCTTTATAAGGATGGTTTCAATTATCTCTTGCTTATGCCATATTGCCATAAAAAGTAAAACGTAGCCCAGTAAGGGTTCATGCTAAATGCATATAAATAGCATGTCCTCGTTTCCATTATATAGATTAATCCGTTTAGGACGTCAGAAAAGTAATACGTTATATATAAGAGGTTAAGGCACACATCTCTGAGCAGTTTGTTTTAAAATAAGCAGAAAGGATGGAAGTTAACAATGAGTGATGTTTCAGACCTCATCCGCGTGACATGGCAGCACTATCTGCATAGGAGACAAAATGGTGCAAGTGCGTAGAAGTCACTCCACCGCTTATCAGCAGAGCAGAATACGCCATACGCAACGTGTTAAGAGGATTGTTAAACAGTACCCCAAGATGTTTCTACCATATTCAGCAAAAGCATGCCCTGGCAGCGTAATTACGAAGCTCGTCTCTAGTTTCTGTTATGATGTGTGAGGCAGGAAGCGGTCGATCAATGGTAAATCGATGGATGTTTATGGACAAAGCCACATTTCATGTGAGTAGCCGAGTCAACAAGCAGAACTGCATTATTTGGGAAACTGAGAACGACCGCCATTTTGTCTATGTACAATAGCGCTGTCATGACATGCGGATGAAGTCTAAAATCACTTTTTGTTGACTTTCATCCTTTCTACTTATATTACAGCAAACTGCCCAGAGGTGTGTGCATTATCCTCTTATGCGAGGCGTATTCCAAAACTAGGACCGTATAATAGCAACATCATTCATGACACAAGGTGTGTATTGGCAGTAATATGTGCCTATACATATACTTCACTTTTCCACATAATCGCCGTTCACCTCTATAGACTTAATGTAACTCTGCACCAACTTATTTTACCCCTCGGCATAGAAGTCTGCCGCCTGGGACTTGAACCAGTTGGTAACGTTCATCTTGAGTTCATCGTCGATTTGAAATTGCAGCCATCATTTCAAATGCAAGAAAAGGAATTAGTCGCTTTGTGCCAGGTCGGGACTGTACGGAGGGTGGTCAAAGAGTTACCAACGAAACTCTTGAAACTTCTCTTTGGTTTTGGCAGCGGTGCGTGGGCGTGAGTTGTCGTGCAGGAGGATGATGCCAGACGACAGTTTCCCGCGGCTTCGATTTAGGATCGCACGTCTCGGTTTGCAAGCATTGCACAGTACACATCAGCTGTAATTATTGACCCACGGTCCATGAAATCAATCAAAAGGACGCCCTTTTCGTCCCAAAAACGGTAGACATCATTTTGCGATTCATGTACGGCGATTGCTTACAATTTTTTGGTTTGGATGAACCGGAACGGAGCCACTGCATTGACTGTTGTTTCGATTCTGCGTTGGTTTACGCTATCCATGTCTCGTCGCCCGTAACAATGTGGGGAAAACAAACTATTTCCATCTTGTCTATAGCGCTCCAAAAACTGTCGTGCACTACGCATTCGTTGCTCTTTGTGTTGACCGGTGAGCAGTTTTGGCACCCACCTCGCACAAAGTTTCTGATATCCAAACTGTTCAGTGGCAATTCTGTAAAGTGAGGTTGGAGCAACATTTGCGAATTCATCAGTCAAACGCTGATAACTTCGAAGTTTTTGGTTCACTTGCTCAACGATGTCGTCGGTCCGAATACTGGGCCTGTCACTCCGCTGTTCATGTGCACATTTGTGTGGCCATTTCGAAATTCTGACACCAGTGTCGAACCTGTTTTTCACTCATTATGTCCGGTCTATACAGGAGGCATAACTCACGATGGATGTCCGCAGCTGATGACCCTTTTGCCAGCCAATACTGCAGTAGGTTCCCTAGGAGTCGGTGGACAGCGTTGTGCGTGAAACGCCATTCAAGTCTACCACTCGTTAAATATTGTTTTTCGGACCTTAGTTTTGGAATCGCCTCATATATAAATGTTTTACTTCTCTGACATCTCAAACGGATGACCCTGTATGTTTATGATGGGTAACATGGCGCATGCGTAGAACAATTCTCGTGAAGTTAACGTTTACTTAAGTAAAGTTAGCTGGGCGCAGTGTTGACAACTCTATCGCTATTTGTAGCGAATTTTAGTTTATGTTAGTGACAGGTTTATTCGTTTTCGTCTAACGACAAATGTGACGACATTTTGAGCCTAACGCACTGAAATGTCAACTTCTTCTTTAACGGCCAATACCTTGGGTCAGCAATCTCTCGAGGATGAAGCAAACTCTGGATCATAGCATATCTATGATGGGTGATCAGCCCAATGCCTGGTATGACGGTGAGAAAGAAGGAAATTAAATATAAGGATGATAGGAAAATTCGAGATCAAGTTATCCAACTAGCATTCGCCTGGCAACCGTGAAAAACCACGAAAATGCCTTCGGTCAGATAAGTCGGGTCCGGGGGTTTGAACCCGTGACCTTCTGAATGCAGGCCACAGACGTTACCGCCTGAGCCATCTCGCTCGGTAAATTTGAAATTATTTATTACATAGCTCTCAAATGTATTTACGACCATAGTTTTCTTTTATTTCAAACCGTTGATTATAATTGTTGATTGCGCTCTTTTACGTGGTACATACTACTACCTGGGACAGATAGCTTTGCGTTTATTTATCTGTGGCCAAAGCAGGAACTACGCGTATTGTGAGTGATGGCTTACCTGCTACACGATAACAGCGACACCAAACCAAGCGCAAAGTTATGTATTACACCGGGCATATAAGTTACCGTCGAGATTCAAATTCCAATCGCAATATTTATGATGTGATAAAGCATCTTGCATCCCGTGATATCACTGTTGTCCTCACTTTGAACATACTGTATTAAGTCAGCACTAAATAAAAATTGCACTATAGACGTCAATTACGCCCTAGAGTCCCGTGATTACACTCCTGTAAGTACTTAATATCGGACCTAATTCCAGACAACAGTAAAAGCAATTAGAAAAAGAAAGCAATTAAAATTCTCCAGTTTCCCGTGATGATACTCCTATTTCTGATATGGCTTACTGTAATAAAGGCGACTGTTGACACGGTCGTTTTGAAGCTTTATTTTAACTGTCCGCAACAATAGTATTGCGATATAAACTGGTATGTGCGTTCATATATTAACGCCAATGGCGGTTTGAGTATATATTTTGGGTGTTCACAAAATGTTAAATTCAGACAGCCCTGAAAATATGAAATAGCATATACTGCATAAGGGTGATTATAATGAACAAATTGATATTATCATAATTAATAATAATAATAATAATAATAATGCATAACTTGTCTGACAAAAGAGGGGGTTATTTTGTAGATTTTTACGTTTTGTACATAATTCAGTTTAGAGCAATCACGAAGTAATGTGTAAGCTTTTGCTACTTTGCATTTACATTCCTTCGTCAACCAAATATTAATTTTACTAATTTATGAGTACTCACCAAGTCTCATTTTCTGAAGCAGAAAAACGGCATTATTTCTTCTTATAAAATGTCCACTCAAAGACTAATCAATACAAATGCACGTTACACTGCACTGTAGGTACACGTTAAGTAGTCAAAACTATACTGCATCATGGTTACACCATCTATTTATAAAGAAACTTGACGCAGGTAATTCTTTCTGCCCTACGTTTAGGCGCAATATGACGCAGCCACTCTACGCCTCCAACAATGAAGCAATACCTTTGCCTCACGGTTGCTGCTTGTCTCCTCAAGTTGGTTCTTCTTTTGCCACGGCTGCTCCAGCATGAAACCTTAACCTCAGGGTATGCGTGGGTGTGTACAGAGAAACACACAAACGCTGTCTTGGAACACTTTTATTCACTATTTAAAACAATACTTTAGGTTTGCCGATTACTTTTAAATGCATACGACGATACTTTGTCTTTACCAAGACCGAAGAATATTAACTACAGCTAAGCGTTCTACCCTCTAGCATGTTCGCCACCAATGTTCACAACTCGACGAGAACGTCGTCCCGTCCTCGACAGGCACTCAGGACAGACTGATCTACCCACGCTAATACAAGGAAAACCAACGCCTAAACTTCCCCTCTCTCCCCTCCAACGCTTTCTACAAACTTGGCGTCATGATACTTACAGTGGCCTTCACCAGGCTAAGTGCAGCTGTACTCGGTTGTTTACCAGGAAAAACTTGCTTAAATGGTATTTACCCTTTCTACCCGAGGCTGGTCCCTAATTAACAAAACTGTGCCTGTCTTGTCTTTCTGTCGCTTATAACAGTCAACAATTTTCACAATGCTTCTCCGTTTTAGACATACACTGATTTTAAATATATTACTTATTTTATATCACTATCCTTATCAGATTATTATGATAATTATTGCCTTTATAATTCCGGCTTCAAACTCCATGCGTCTGTTTTCCAATAGCACAATTGTGCTATCACTATGAGTAAAGTATTTAGTATCATAACATGCCATAACTTATCCAGAAATCCATTATATATATGGTATATCATAATTAATAGCGCAAACTGAGACGTTTGAAAGTATACGATATTACAAGCAAAAATGTTCCAGTAAACATGGGTCCGCAAACGAGACATGTGCAAGATAATTGTAAATATGTGATTACAAGCCGCCACTGACTTCATTATGCGACGTCTTCCTAATTAGTGCAAATGAATTTGAAAAATAAACTTTTTATTTAATAATTGCCATTCTAATTTGCCTTAAAATTCACTCATAGCTTAACAAGGGTTAAATTGCTACTTTAGTATGTTACATATTGTTAATACTGTACACTCTTCCCGTTAAAGGTGGTGTTCAAAATGTCATCCTTGCATCTGAATGCAATATTGCACTCGTCTCTGCAGTGAGTTTTGAATTCTTTCAAACAACCCCGGATTACCTTGGAATTCTTGACAAGCACATACAATTCGCTGCTCCAGTACTTCAACAGTATCAATGGGAGTGCTGTACATTACACTTTTGAGATGACTCCATACAGAAAAATGTACAGGCCCTCCTCGACCTATCCATCTTCGACCATATCTCCACGTTAGATGACTTCTTACAGTAGCATCAAAATGTGCCGGTGCTCTATCATGCATGCACCACATATTCCGACGTTACTCAAGGGGAACATCCTCAAGCAATTCACGTCAGTGGTGGTTCATAATCACGCTTTCGCAATAATAAATATTGTATACGGCTTATTTGCGGACTAATGTTTACTGGAAATTGTTTGCTTCTATTAGTGTATACTTTCAACCGTTTCAGTTTGCACTATTAATTATGATACATTATATAAGCAGCTTTCCTACTCGTATAACTATAACATATACTCGCATCTGATCTAAATTTCGCAGTACATTGAGTGAATTATTATAACTTCAGTATGCTAGCATCTAGCGGGATTTATGCCAAACTGAAAAGCAAATGGGGGTTCCCAACTTCCCCCTTTGCACTCCGGTATGAATGAAACTTCTGCAATAGTATGCTACCACCTAAGGGCATTGGCGTAAACGTGTTGCTGAGAGATGGATGGTAAGGGCCAGTACACGTCTACAAGTGTGTGCACGACCCGTATGTAATTCACCCGTAAGGTACGTCGTACCAGTTGCGCATGCGTAAAATCTCCTAAACATGTGCACAAGTCAAGTTGTGCTCATGACTCTGTTGCCATATTGTGGCGTATTAGTAGGTATTGTCATGCCAGACGCATTATTGCCAGTATTATTGTGGTGACTTATTTTTTCGGCTGAACGAGCCTTCCCTCTTTGGCGCCGACCACGCCAGAGAGAGTAGGCTCTGTTGGAAGTTCCGTTTGAATGACACCGCTAACTCTGCCTAGCATGCCTAGAGAGTTATCGTTATTTCTTTGTGTGTTTGAGTGTCACTTGTTGAGTAAGTGAGTAAGAAGTAGGTCGCATGTGTGAGGCATCTCCCCTCATTCCTTTGTTTCCCTGAGTGTAAGTAATGTAGATTCGTCAAACTGTTTTATCAATAAATTACAGGAATGTAGACATCAAGGTCCTGGTCCTCTTGCAGTTTCTGAGTTACGCTTCTCCCATGTGCGTATTGGGGTGACCAAAATTTAATTATTTGCTGGGAACCTTTTGGCCCTGCCCCAGCATGTAACACTATCTCATAGAGTTTAGAGGAGAAGCGCGGTAGATTTAAACGCCGTAGATTTTAAATTGCAACATTTATGTTCCGTGTAATAGTATTCAAAGAAAAAATAACTACTGAATCCGCAAGGTGTCAAAATGTGATAGTTCTTGTGTTCTTGTGCTCTTGCACAGCAGCCGCCATAGATGAAGGCTTTTATTTTATTAGTGCTACAAGTGAACACTGATTGATAGTGGGACAGTGTAGTGTAGTTGTAGCTAAACGTTCTAGTTATAGGGGATGGAAGTAAAACTACAAACAGCGCTGTAGGAGCGTTTGAGAAAAGAACTATGGTTAAAACCCGAAGCACTGAAAAATCAAAAGTATATAGTCGCTACTGTAGAACTGAAATAATTATTTGCAAAATTGGTGATACAAGAAAACACAGCGACGCATTGAAGCACAATCCGCATTTCGTATTCAAACTTGTCAGCGAGGGTGAACCAAGTAAATCCACTGATGTCTCGTATAACTAAACTTTTGCGAATTGCTATACGGTTTAATAAGTCCAAACCAGGACAGGGTGGTATCTACTCTGTGGTAGAAATCCAATCTGTCACAACTAGGGGTATAATACCAGCGCTGAATAAAACAGGAATCTCCGAGTCTTACTTGTTTAAGCCCACCAATGAGCCCTCACCTGCGATGCCTTCCACTTCAGAACTGAAAGCAAAAGGAAAGCTGGGAAAGAAGCGGCAACAGAACAAAAGACGATGATTATGACTGATAGTATAGGATCCTCTTCGACAGCGATTAGATGTGCACAAGAAATAATACTGTCAATCTAATGACCTTTTTGAGAGTATTTAGTTACTTTACAATACTCTAGCTAACTTCTGGGAACTTTCTAATATCATCTCGTTGTAGCATCATAGCGAAAAGGCTGTTCACTTGTTGGCAACACTACCTAGGTGATAATTCACTACTAACTAATTACTAAACATCAATGATCGTGAAGCGTAGATTGTTCTAAACCTATATTGTTTGTTTTATATATTCAACGTATATTAATATTCATAGAATTCCAAAGATAAAACGCAATATTTGTCATAGCAGCAATTTTCGGCTGCACTTTGTGGCTGCAACATGTAGTCCGCTTAGTTTTATGCGTTGGGGGAGGTTATACAGTATAGCGCAATGTTTACTTGGCTTTAGACATCAAACAAGCCTTTGGATTATTTGCTTCACCTCCAAAATCCTTTCGGCCATAACGAGTACCATTGCAGATTTTGAGAGCTTATCAGATGTCGTGTCATAGTTTTAAGAGAGACGAGAATGTCAAAGGATTTCGGTTGCATGATAACATCCAGGCAGATATATTGTGTGAAATATTATAAAGTATTGTGTCTCCACGGCAATATCGCGTTCCTGCTAGAAATTGCATATTGAGGTAACGTGTTAAAATGACGAATAAATAACGTACGCTGCGTGATAAACGTATGTTTACTGAAGGGGGGCAGTCCAATGCTGCAATGTTACTAAAATGAGTCATCTAACATTTGTCCAATGCTCTGGCGACCTGATGTCTATTGTTACCAACCTATTACATACGCAAAAAATCTGATGTGTTACACACTCTCATGACTTTCTCTACTCTTGTACAAACTATTTTTACAAACGCTTATTCTCCCTATGCTTCATGTTAATCGACATGTTAATCTTATTGCTAATTTTCTTGTAAGTGCAAGGGGAATTGGTAGGTTTTAAGCGATAGTCAAATATTTTAACGCTGATTGCTATATGCAGTATTTCATTCTCTTTGCATTATCAGGACAAAAAAAAACGAATAACGAATTCCCATTTGAGAAAAGGTATGTATTGGAAAATTTAAGGGAATGACAAGCAATATCTCGAAAATGGTTCACTCAACAAAAAATGTATATGGCATAAATTGCGTATTTTAACTCGATCTACATTTTTTGTGCAGTAAAATTTTGTCTATCTCTTATGGTTTACCAGTTATACAAAAGTCGTTCACAATGAAGAATATTTTTGGAGACATTCCCAGAAAATTCGAGATACCCATTTTATTGGTCATGAAAGTATCTTAAATATATGATATTTTAATCAAAATCGTTAGAGCCATTTTTGAGAAAATTAAAATTTTCGAAAAATGTTCCATGTAAAGGGTAATATGGGGTGGGGGGATTTTCTTCAAAATCTTTGTGTCGCATCTCTGGAAGATACTGAACCTAAATAACAAGTTTCGTGTGTATCCGACTGTTCGTTTATGAGTTATGCTGTTCACAGACACACACACACACACACGGACATGTTGCCAAAAATGCTTTTTTGGATTCAGGAGGCCTCAAAACATATATTTTTGGTTAAATCTCGGTATCTAATTTTTGGGTGGAATACAATACTTCCCATACTTACTATACGTAGTAGAGAAAGTAAAAATCTAAGGTTCCCATGGCACACCCTGTATAAGGGATATCTAATAATTGGTAGAATAATAGTGGAAGTTCATGCATCAAACGTTCGTAAATCTTTATTAATATTATAAAGAGCGAATATTTGTATGCATATGTTGAATGTAGGATAATCTCAAATACCACTCAATCGAGTTTGGTAATTTGTTCACCATATTTTCTACTATAAAGTACCTTTTAATTTCAATTAAAAGTTACTATTTTTTGGGGGGAAAGCAAGGGATAGAAGACACGAAAGAGCAGGAGATGAAGGGTAAAAGTAAGTCACGGGAGTTTGGGGTGTATCGCTGATTGCGTCTCCGTTATTATCGGGGAGTTTTTGGTGCCGCCTGAAGGGCAGCAGCAAGCGGTGGAGTTTGGCGGTCAGGCTGTAGCCATAGTGGAGTAGCGGCGGTTTGAAAAAAGGAAGAGAAAGGAGAGGAGAGAGGGAGAAAAAGGTTCAATCTTTATTCAATGTTTAATAGTCGGTATCTGGTGTTGTAGCGTTGTAGGAGTACAGAACGTTTCAGCAAAGAATGCATGTAGTTGCTGTTATCCTCGGTTAAGGGTGTCGTTGTTGGTCAGTATAAGTTACTAAAGGCTAAAAAGCATTTAGATAGATGATAGATAGACAGATAGATAGTAAGAAATAGGGTGGAGGACATAGAAAGACAAGAGATCTGGGGAAGCTTAGATAATAAAAAATCACTAGGGTTTTATAGATGAGTAGTAAAAAGGAAATGGGGAAAATTATTGCAATAGAGAGAAAAAAGAAGCATTTGCATGGATGAGAACAGGATCATTGTATCTGAGAGGGCTAAGAGGTAGAAAAAACGGAATTTGTGAATTATGCGGAGGTAGTGAAAGCACAGAGCATTATATGAAAGAATGCAAAGAATTGGCAGAATGGCGAAGAGAAGTATGGGAGGAAAAACGAGAAAAAGTGGATGGAAAACTAGTAACAATTAAAATGTTATCAAAAAAATAAGAAAAGAAAAATAAGAATATAGGGGAGTTTCTAAAGCAAGTAAAAGGGAAATGGATTAGAAAAGTAAGAGATAAGAAAGGCAGAAGGGCAAACGGAGGAGGGAGTGGATGGGTAATAGGGATTAAAGGCAGCAAGTGATGTTTAGATAGCCAGAAGGCCAGCGTGCCAGGTAAACGGAGTAGTATAGATGGCAAGAAAATGGCAAGGTTAAGTTAGTTTATAAGTGAAATATTGTAAAAAAAAAAAGATTGTGTATGAAAAAATTGTACAAATAAAGTATCTATCAATCACAAAGCATTTATAAAACCTATATACTCGAATACGAACACGTTGGTGTTATAAAATAACATACTTGCGAGGAAGGCTTTGATTTTACGTTGAGACTGAGATGGAGTAAAAAAGAAAGAAAAAATCTGATGTGTTACACTCACATGACTTTCTCTACTCTTGTACAAACTATTTTTACAAAGGCTTATTCTCCATCTACTTCATGTTAATCGAGATAAACATTTGCAGACTCTATCTTATTGCTAATTTTCTTGTAGATGTAAGGGGAATATATATTTACAAGGGCAATATAGAAAAACAGTAGCCTTTAAGCATATACATATCTCTTAATAGCTGGTTGCTAGGTGCAGCACCATTCCCTTTGCCACATATTAATACTCTTTGCATATCCAAGACAAAAAAAATGAATAACGAATTCCCATTTGAGAAAATAAGTATTGAAAAATTTAAGGGAATAAGAAGCAATATCTCGAAAATGGTTCACTCAACAATAAAAAATGTATATCACATAAATTGTGTAATTTAACGCGATCTACATTTTTGTGTAGTAAAATTTTGTCTTTCTCTTATGGTTTACCAGTTTTGGAAAAGTCATTCACAATGAAGAATACTTTTGGAGACATTCCCAGAAAATTCAAGATACACATTTTATTTGTCATAAAAATATCATAAACAAATGATATTTTAATCAAAATCGTTACAGCCATTTTTGAGAAAATTAAAATTTTCGAAAAATCTTCAATGTAAAGGGTAATCTGGGGTGGGGGGATTTTCTGGAAAACCTTCGTGTCGCATCCTTGGAAGATACTGAATCTAAATACCAAGTTTGGTGTTTACCCGACTGTTCGTTTTTGAGTTATGCTGTTCACAGACAGACACACACACAGACAGAGACACACACAGACACACACACACGGACATGTTTACAAAAATGCTTTTTTGGATTAAGGGGATCTCAAAACATGTATTTCCGGTGAAAACTCGGTATCGAATTTTTGGGTGGAATACAATACTTCCCCTACTTACTATACGTAGTAGAGAAAGTAAAAAATTCTGATATGTTACAATCAGATGAATTTCTCTAACCTATGTCTTTATTATTAGTATAAAAACTACTCTTACTAAAGCTTATTTTTCTATATATTACATTTTAATCCAATAAACCTTTGCAGAAATAGCTACATTACCCATTTCGTTATAGATACAAAGGGAACAGCGATAGACAGATGTTTAAGAACTGGACATACACGCTGCCCTTAAAATTCCATACTGTTTGCATGCTAGAAATACTTTAAAATCGATTGGACTTAAAAAGAATGACCAAGTATTAAACCATTCCAACCTTTAATAATGGATATCCCAAAAAAAGGCTTATATTACAAAAATACTTAGTTGTGTGATTTAGAGAGAGCTACTTTTTACTTTCTCTACTACGTATAGTAAGTTGGGGAAGTATTGTATTCCACCCAAAAATTCGATACCGAGATTTCACCGGAAATAGATGTTTTGAGACGCCCCTGAATCCAAAAAAAGCATTTTTGGAAACATGTCCGTGTGTGTGTCTGTGTGTGTGTCTGTCTGTGAACAGCATAACTCAGAAACGAACAGTCGGATAAACACCAAACTTGGTATTTGGGTTCAGTATCTTCCAAAGGATGCGACACGAAGGTTTTCAAAAATCCCCCCACCCCAGAGTACCCTTTACATTGAAGATTTTTCGAAAATTTTAATTTTCAAAAAAATGGCTAACGATTTTAATTAAAATATCATATGTTTAAGACATATTTATGACAAATGAAATGTACATCTCAAATTTTCCGGGAATGTCTCCAAAAGTATTCTTTATTGTGAACGACTTTTGCATAACTCGTAAACCATAAGAGATAGACAAAATGTTACTACACAAAAAATGTAGATCGCGTTAAAATACACAATTTATGTCATACATTTTTTTGTTGAGTGAACCATTTTCGAGATATTACTTGTTATTCCCTTAAATTTTTCAATACTTATTTTCTCAAATGGGAATTCGTTATTCATTTTTACTTTCTCTACTTCGTATAGTAAGTAGTGGAAGTATTGCATTTCACCCAAAAATTCGATACCGAGATTTCACCGGAAATACATGTTTTGAGACCTCCTGAATCCAAAAAAAGCATTTTTGGAAACAGGTCCGTGTGTGTGTGTGTCTGTGTGTCTTTGAACAGCATAACACAAAAATGAACAGTTGGATAAGCACCAAACTTGGTATTTAGGTTCAGTATCTTCCAGAGATGCGACACGAAGGTTTTCAAGAAAATCCCCCCACCCCAGACTACCCTTTACATGGAACATTTTTCGAAAATTTTCTCAAAAATGGCTCTATCGATTTTGATGAAAATGTCATATGTTTAAGGTAATGTCATGAGAAATGAAATGTATATCTCGAATTTTCTGAGAATGTCTCCAAAAGTATTCTTCATTGTGAACGACTTTTGCATAACTGGAAAACCATAAGAGATAGACAAAATTTTACTACACAAAAAATGTAGATCGCGTTAAAATACACAACTTATGTCATATACATTTCTTTTGTTGAGTGAACCGTTTTCGAGATATTGCTTGTTATTTCCTTAAATTTTCCAATACTTATACCTTTCCTCAAATTCGTTATTCATTTTTTTATGTCCTGGACATGCAAAGAGAATGTAATGCACCACATAGCAACCAGCGCTTAAAATATTTGACTATCGCTTATAACCTACCATGTTCCCTTTGCATCTACAAGAAAATTAGCAATAAGATAGAGTCTGCAAATGTTTATTTCGATTAACATGAAGTAGATGGAGAATAAGCGTTTGTAAAAATAGTTTTACAAGAGCAGAGAGAGTCATGTGAGTGTATCACATCAGATTTTTTTGTCTTGAATATGTAAAGAGTGTTAATCTGTGGCAAAGGGTATGGTGCTGCACCTAGCAACCAGCTATTAAGAGATATGTATGTGCTTAAAGGCTACTGTTTTTCTATATTGCCCTTGTAAATATATTTTCCCCTTACATCTACAAGAAAATTAGCAATAAGATAGAGTCTGCAAAAGTTTATCTCGATAAATATGAAGTAGATGGAGAATAAGAGTTTGTAAAAATAATTTGTACAAGAGTAGAGAAAGTCATGTGAGTGTAACACATCAGATTTTTTGTATAGCACGTTTTCGTTTATCACTTAACGTTTACTAGTTACACAAAATTCCCTTCGAATAATGAGCATTTCACAGACTATTTACAAAGGGTCAAGATATACATTTTATTTGTCATGTAAATATCTTTAATATGACATTTTAATAAAAATATTTGGAGCCATTTTATAGAAAATCAAACTTTTCAAAAACATATTCCAGGTAAAGTATAGTTGGGAATACCGGGATTTTCCTGAAAATCTTTGTGTGGCATCCTTGAAACATGTTCAGCTCAAATACCATGTTTGGTATTTATCCAACTGTTAGTTTTTGAGTTATGTTGTTCCCACACAAACGTCTTGTTTTAAAAAGATTTTTTGGATATCATGGAGCTTGAAAACACGCATTTCTGATGAAATTTCGAAATCGAATTTTTGGGTGGAATACAATACTTCTTCTACATGCTACGTTTGTGGTAGAGAAAGTAAAACGCTTTGTTTTATTTCCTTTGTACTTATGTTGTAATAAAGTTCGTTAGCTGGGCGCGTTAAATGACTATGTAAAGAGATAAAATGCCTAGCACTAGAAATCAGTGGACCAATACTTGGGAATTAACAATTGTGTACATTATTTTTCTCGATGTTCGCACACGATGTATCTTAGCTTGATGGACTGGGTGTGGAGAATCTTCATATTCACCAGCTTCATCTCTATTTCGTTGTAAACGTTAATGAGTTTTGCTTTATGCAAAGATTAAGTCGGTAGCTTTTATGTTATGGGACCAAAGAGAAGGCACAGAAGTTTAAAATAGCACCTACTTTAATTATCTAAAAAGTTACTCCAACACTCCGACGGACGATTCTTCCGCCACCAAGGGAACCTATAGGCTATCCAGCCCTTCCAGAACTTGGAAGACTGTTGGGGGAGGTTAAAGAAGTCGGACGTTCGGTCGATGTTTCACTTCCTTTGTGTGATTATCAGGGGATTTTGTCATCTCTTATTAGGAATAGCTTTGCCTGTACACAGTTACAATTATAAGGGATAAAGGGGATGATTAACCACAAAAGTCCCCTAGATCATTGCAGAGTAATTTATGAAGTGGGAATATACAGGTGTAACAAAAATGTACGGCACGAATTGCAGGACACATTCCTCACACGTAGACGAAATTATATGAACATGGGTCTGGAAACGCTACCATGCTACTACTCATTTTATCCAACTCATTAATCATGGGAAACACACAAAAATAGAACGTACCAGCATACCACACGCAACTCCTTCTCACAGGATATGTTCAATATGCCCCCGTGAGCATTGATCCATGCATCGACCCGCCGTCGTAGTGAATCCCGGATGCGCTGATGTATCCCCGGAGCCTTCCATAATACGGGCACGGAGACTCTGAACATCTGATAGTGGGGTTCGACACACAAGAGCTTTCAAACGCCCCCACAAATAAACGACCAGTGGGGTTAGGTCGGCGGAGCGTGGAGGCAAGGAAATTGGTCAACCTCTACCTATCCATCTGTCAACGAATCTGTTATTTAGAAGTCGACGGACATTAACACTAAAACGGGGAGGTGCTCCATCGTGCATGAAGTGCATGTTTTGTATCACAGCTAAAGGCACATATGCTAACAGATCAGGCAGAACATTCTGTACGTAATAATGATAACTTTGCCCACTGAGCCTGGGCGGAAGAACCCCTACCAAACAATCACCAACAATGCCGGCCTAAACATTGACAGAAAATCCTGGTTGATGACTTGCTTCAACAATTTCGCGAGGATTGACGTCAGCTCAAACATGCCGATTGTGATAAATTACAATCTGGTCTCGTTGAAACGACGCCTCATCTGTGAACAACACCGTTGCACTAAAATTAGAGTTGACACTTTTTTGCATAAACCATTCGCAGAAGCGTACCCGTGCAGGAAAATCTGCTGCTGATAGTGCCTGCATACGCTGTAAATGGTATCGATACAGCAAACCTCGTGTAACACTCGCCAGACAGTCATGTTGTTAACATACATTGTTGCAGCTACTTGTCTTGTACTGACACTAGGCCGCCTCCCGTTGCGGTGTCCTCGTACTTCTAGGCTTCCCCCGGTCGGGAATATCAGGCTGAAATGTCCCTGTTCCCTAAAACGACGATCAAAGGCTTCAAACGTTTTCCTTTCCGGGCACCTTCCTCCTGGAAATCTCTCCCGGTACAAACATTGAGTGCAAGCGCCATTGCCGTCTGCTAATCCATACATCAAATGGGCATCTGCCATCTCTGATTTGTGTACACTGCCATTGCACGAGCCAAGTCTGTGATCAACTCTACTGGTATGTAGGAACCCGTATGCTTGCCAAGTCGTACTGCTCACTGGAACAGTTGATGTTACCTGTAAACAATGACATAAGTCGCATGGCAATAGGACAGGTAAAACAGAACACTGGCGGTGCACCTACGATAATGGCAACGTAACCAAGAGTGCATGTTCCCCATGATTCTAACGTTCTGTTTGTGTGTGTTTAATGTGTTTAATGAGTTGGAGAAAATGAGTTGTAACATGGAAACAAAGTTTTTCAGAACCATGTTCATATAACATAATTGCTTTGTTTACGTGTGAGGAATGCGTCCTGTATTTTTGTTACACTCTGTATACCCACACGATGAGGTGCCTTGTTAAAGTTGCTATGGGATTCGGGGTGGTATGTGAGCTGGTCCTGGGTTCAATTCTCTGCTCCGACTCTGGATCTGGCTGCCCCGTACTCAGTAACTCGTGGTTACCTTATTTGAAATTACCGCTCCAGTAAATAAGTTGGTAATATTGTAACCGCCTGGTGTGGCAGACGTGCAGGTTGGCGGAATACAAACTTATTTAGTGATTGTTGGTCAGTGCTAGCTGTCGTTACGTTATAAGAATTTCGTGGAAATTTTGCTGTAATTTATTGTTTGTCCCACTTATTTATATGATGTTAAATACATTTATTTCAGCAATGTATATGAAACTTCTTCAATCTACAGGAATTTTCTAAAGTGTTTGAAAACAGTTAAGGCAATTGAATCGCAATATCAGTGGTAATTAAATTCACGTAAATCTGTTTTATTTCCTCTCAGGCAATGCGAAAAGTTGTAGTAGTATAATAATTACCTTTTTATGGTTCCAATTTACTCCATTTAAATTCAGTAATTCACTGAATATCACAACGTTGGTTGGCTATTCTTTTTAATATATACAAGGATGTATATTTTAAAATTGAAAATAACTTGCTTGAGCTTGCTCAAGTTGTCAGCGTCCCGTAAACGTTCTTGAATATATAAAAAAATGAATGGTGTTTACTTTTTATGTTGCTGCTAAGTGTAACGAAATAAATTCTAACATATATGAGATATTTACATTCCTGTTGTGTATTTATTTTGCTAATGCATTGTTTTCGTTCTTTCAGATTAATGTCCTTTTCGTAATGGCGTTAGTCACATTTTTCTCCTTTATTTTTGCATAAAACAAGTTAATTCATAACATAAGCCTTGTTTGCAAATATTTTAACAATCTTAATTAAAAAACAACATAATATATAGCATGCTAAAACATCAAGCATTATTCCTCTCTTTGGAACTAAAATTCTCACTTGCTTTGAAATAATTTTAAATTCACACGTTTCTTCAAATTCGTTTAAATTCTGCACCATTTCATAATAAACGAGGGGGGACATAAGTGAAATTAATTAACTAATTAATTAACTCGTCATCGGAGTTTAAAAGCTCGCCGTGCAACGTCGAGTGGGCGAACTAGCGTATTATACAGCCTGGAAATCAAACACTGAACATAGGATTTAACGTGGGAAATCCGTTTCTCTCTAATACTCGCTGCCTGTTAGTTTAATATAAAAGTCCACCAAGTCCACTCAAAATCAAACTTAAAAAATGAATGAGGATACAGTATTAAAATATTTTTAAACGAATGGCCTGAAAGTAGAACCTCTAACACAGTGCACATGAGCTAAAAATTTAGATTATCCCACTAGTGCGATAATATTCATTGTGACAACTTTGGTTTGAAGTCCATTCCAATACCCTTTATATTTGGATATTTTTAAATAACTCGGCTGGGTTTGATTAGGATTAACCTTTAGTTATCTCTTTTTACATGATTAATGTCTCATGGCGCTCGCATTATCTGTTCACACTACAAATCGCTATACGTCAATTTATATAATTCTTTGCAGAGTTAACCTGTAAGTTATATCGTCAGCCTTCTGCACTCTTTAATATAAAACGTTGTTCTTTTATGTAGTATAACCTACATAAAGATTAGTTATGAATTCAGGAGAAACTGAAATGGAAGTGTAACTACAGAAGAAGCAGAAGGAGTACACTAGAAGTACTTACACAAAAAATCCAGAAAGTAATATGATAGGGCATTTTAATCACTTCATTACCTGGTGTAAGGCAAAACATGTTGAAAATAGTTTCACTGAAAATGGCTGCTAGTGAATCAACAAAGCATCAAAACGTCTGACATCTGGCTTTTGTAATGTCATTTCACTTGTTACAGGAACCGCGTTCTAAACGTGATCTTTGTTAGTTTCACGAATGAAATTAATATTATTGATCTTTTACAAATTCGAGCGCTGTGTAAAAAATGGTATATGGCACACGTGTTAAAAATAAACCCTACGTTTACCCCTTGTATCATAGTCTACTATTATTTTTATTTACTAATCCTTATGTTAGCAGTGTTTCATTACAATGTTCACATATTTAAATATTATTGATCCTTTACAAATTCGAGCGAAGTCTAAAAAGTTGTATATGGCACACGTGTTAAAAGTAAACCCTACGTTTACCCCTTGTATCATAGTCTACTATTATTTTTATTTACTAATCCTTATGTTAGCAGTGTTTCATTACAATGTTCACATATTTAAATATTATTGATCCTTTACAAATTCGAGCGAAGTCTAAAAAGTTGTATATGGCACACGTGTTAAAAGTAAACCCTAGGTTTATCCCTTGAATCATAGTCTACTGTTATTTTTATTTACTAATCCTTTATATCAGCAATGTTTCATTACAATGTTCACATATTTAAATATTATTGCTCCTTTACAAAGTCGAGACTGTCTAAAAACACGTTAAAAGTAAACCCTACGTTTACCCCTAGTATCATAGTCTACTATTATTTTTATTTACTAATCCTTTATATCAGCAATGTTTCATTACAATTTTCACATATTTAAATATTATTGATCCTTTACAAAGTCGAGCGCTGTCTAAAAAACACGTGTTAAAAGTAAACCCTACGTTTACCCCTTGTATCATAGTCTACTATTATGTTTATTTACTAATCCTTTATATCAGCAATGTTTCATTACAATGTTCACATATTTAAATAAGTGCGAAGGGTTTCACAACTGGGGTTAGTATATAAAGTACTAAAATCTTTTGCCCTGGAAGACCGTGGTCTAAGGGTAAAATTATTTACACCCGACGTTTCGGTCAACTCTTTAGTTTGCCATCTACAAGAGGGCAACATCCTGGGTAGGTTAACGACTGCCATAAAGGCGGCAGATGCTTCAAAATTTTTAGCTTAAGCCAAGGTCAGGACTGGCTCATGATCGGTGGGTCCACAGTGACGTGCCATCGTTGGTATCCACGTGTAGAACTTAAATTTGGACTCTTTTTTATTTATGTTTAAATGCTTATATTGGGTGGACCATTTAGAACCAGAGTGTAGATTATCTCCAAAACTAAGCGTTGTATAAAGAGATGTCTTGAATAAGAGTTGGTTGATATTATGAGGAAAAGTAAATGCCGTTAGTCGAGTTTTATTTCGAGGTGTTATGATGGGTCAATTTAATTTTTACTTTCTCTACTACGTATAGTAAGTAGGGGAAGTATTGCATTCCACCCAAAAATCCTACACCGAGATTTCACCGCAAATACATGTTTTGAGGCCCCCTAATCCAAAAAAAGCATTTTTGGAAACATGTCCGTGTGTATGTGTGTGTCTGTGAACAGCATAACTCGGAAACGAACAGTCGGATAAAGACCAAATTGGTATTTAGGTTCAGTATCTTTCAGAAATGCGACACGAAGGTTTTCAAAAAAATCACCCCACCCCAGATTACCCTTTACATGAAACATTTTTCGAAAATTTAAATTTTCTCAAAAATGGCTCTAACGATTTTGATTAATATATCATATGTTTAAGATATTTTCATGACAAATGAAATGTATATCTCGAATTTTCTGGTAATGTCCCCAAAAGTACTCTTCATTGTGAACGACTTTTGCATAACTGGTAAACCATAAGAGATAGACAAAATTTTACTACACACAAAATTTAGATCGCGTTACAATACACAATTTATATCATTATATATTTGTTGTTGAGTGAACCATTTTCGAGATATTGCTTAGTATTCCCTTAAATTTTCCAATACTTATCTTTTTCTCAAATGAGAATTCGCTATTCATTTTTTTGTCCTGGTAATGCACAGAGAATGGAATACTGCACATAGCAACCAGCTCTTAAAATATTTGACTATCGCTTAAAGCCTACCAATTCCCCTTGCATCTACAAGAAAATTAGCAGTAAGATTAACATCTCGATATCTCGATTAACATGACGTATATGGAGAATAAGTTTGTAAAAATAGTTTGAACAAGAATAGAGAAAGTCATGTGCGTGTAACACATCAGATTTTTTGCTAAGTGGGAACCTACGTTTCGTATGTTGTTTTGTCATTAGAAAATGGTGTATAACAATCTGTTTAAATGTTGGTTCCCAATTACGAAACGGAACTTGGCCCTAAAATGTTCATTCATCGATGGTCCAACCATTCATTGCGCTCTTCGTACATAGCCATTCGAAATTTTCGTTGTTATTTACGTTGGTGTAAGAACAATTGCAAAGTGCTTTATACAAATACTGTTTATTTTTTATGAAGAGTGAGAAAAAAACATAAAAAGGAAGGTTCCCATTTAAAAAAATATATTGACCCTAAAATGACCATCACAACGTCCGCCAAATAATACAGACTAGTGGAATTTGCTTTCCCCCATAATATCAAGCAACTTTTATTCAAGACATTTCTTTATACAACCCTTAGTTTTGGAGATATCATACAGTCTCAACTTAAATGGTCCACTCTGCATATTTCAATTGCTTGTCTATGAAGTCTAGCATGATACTATTTTGTTATTGCTAATACTTTAGTATCTTCATAGAGAATACAATGGACCATATTGACAAAGTGCTCGGCGACTGCAGACTTCTCTGCTTGTGCAAGACGGCAGTGTTGTTTATGCTGTGTTATTACAGAATTGATGCTGCGTTACGTTGTTCCGATGTAAACAGAACCGCACAAGCAGGGTATTCTATGCATATACCCCTAGAACACACAAGGAGTTTCTCTTATCTTTGGCGGATTTGAAAGTTCGTTGTTGGTTTATATACTGTATTGATTTTGCTTTTTAAATATTTTTTCCATGCGGTCTGGTCTGTAATATTTTAACATAAGATAAAAAAACTTGGCACTTATATGTAGGTAATTCATGGCCTTGGTGGGTTTCCTTTTAGGGCGAATTGTTCTCTTAAAATCTTTGCTCCGTTAAAATCTTGTAAATCCATTTTGTAAATGGCCAACCTAAGGTGCTGTATCTTCTTACTTAAATAACGATGGGTACAAATACCGTCGACTCTGTCCACTAAGGTTTTTATTATTCCTCTATTTTGTTGTGGGTAGCGATTAGAATGATTGTATGGGTGGGTTTCCTATAAACAGTGTGTGTGTAGTGATCTATCCGCATTTCTTATAACCAGAACAACCAAAAGTGCTATCTGATTGTTGTTTTCTGTTTCTAAATTGAATTGAATCTTGGAATTTACATTGTTAAGATGTTCCAGAAAGCTTAAGAGTTTTTGTTTACTATAGGGCCACTATAGGAAGACATTTTCAATAGGAGCGATACCAACAACTAGGTTTCGACGGAGCAGTGTCTGGAACTTTAGTCTCAAAATTATCCATAAAGAGTTAGCAATGGAGGGCCCAAGTGGATTTCCCATTACAGTACCATCTTGTTGATAAAACACTTCGTTTCATTGAAAGTGGGAAGTTGTCAAACAGTGCTTAAAACGGTTAAAATATCTGTAGAAAGAATGCCATTAATCTGAAATGAAACTTTATCTACGGGTACATTAGTGAAAAGAGATGTTATATCTACACTTACTAAAATTTCACATCTAACTTCTCCAAGAATTGTTGGAAGATTTTTATATAGCTGCCGAATTGTCCAATGAGAGGTTGTAGTAAGGCTGCCAAATGTTTAGAAGTTGTATAGGGACTAGGACTTAGCACCGCGACCTATGGAGAAATTGTGTGTCTTGGCCCCGGCGGGAGGGGCGAGGGAGATGAGACAGAGGGTGGGCACGAGAGGCTGGGAGCGAGGTCCCTATCTTTTCCAGATTTAACCTCCCCGGATGGCAGCTGGTATAAGCGGCTCGCCTCCCCCCTTGAGCCTTGCACATACCACTGGGGGCCCGGAACTCGGAGACCGCCCCCATTCCGGGGACGAAGTGTTACATACAGAATCCTTTTCTACTGCCATGAAACGCCGAGACTCCCGCCGACACTTGCAACGCTGAAACAACCAAG
Organism: Deroplatys truncata; assembly: GCA_030765065.1. NCBI lineage: Eukaryota > Metazoa > Arthropoda > Insecta > Mantodea > Mantidae > Deroplatys > Deroplatys truncata. The sequence goes on along the minus strand of CM060984.1, from coordinate 201,917,267 downwards.
CAGGGTATAGGTGAAGTGAAATACGAATGACGAGAAATCGAGGGACAGGAAATTCTGGGGCTGTAATTAGGCTTCCCACCATTCGCCTAGTGACCCATTGGAGAACCAATCGCATATGCTATAGAACGGAGAGGAGTACTTCGTGTGTATTTGGCAGTCCGTATAGACGTGGCGCATAAGCTTCTGAAGTAACTTTTTTTTGTATCTTACTTGAGTAAAGTAGACTCTTTAATTAGTTTATTGGTGTTCTAAGGATACTTAGTTAGACTCCGCCTAAGCGTTTTATAAAACCGTACGTCCCACTGTTGGACTTCTTGCCTATTCTAAGTAAATTTTAATCCTGAATTTGCTCTTTAATACCAAGTTGGATTCCGCGTAAGGGTTTTATAAAACCGTACGTCCCACTGTTGGACTTCTTGCCTATTCTAAGTAAATTTTAATCCTGAATTTGCTCTTTAATACCAAGTTGGATTCTGCGTAAGCGTTTTATAAAACCGTACGTCCCACTTTTGGGCTTCTTGCCTATTCTAAGTAAATTTTAATCCTGAATTTGCTCTGTAATACCAAGTACTACGTCCTCGGATTTTTCTTTTTCCTTTTTTTGTGAAAATGGTGTGCAGCCATGGTATTGTATACAAATTGTTAATATGTTTTGCTTTTGTCTGGATAAACGTAGTTATCTGCCTGAATCTTTGGTATCATCGGAACTTGTTAATTTTATTGTTAGCCAATTCTTCTCTGAAAGCATTATATTCTGCAGTGCGGACGTTTTGGCTGTATAATTTTTACTTTCTCTAATACGTATAGTTAGTAGGGGAAGTCTTGTATTCAGGCCAAAAATTCGATACCGAAATTTCACCGAAAATATATGTTTTGAGGCGCCTTGAATCCAAATGTCCGTGTGTGTGTGTGTGTGTGTGTGTGTGTGTGTTGCGTGCGTCTGTGAACAGCGTAACTCAAAAACGAAAAGTAGGATAAATATCCAGCTTAGTATTATTTGAGTCTGGTGTCTTCCAGGGATGCGACACGAGGATTTTCAAGAAACTCCTCACTCCAACTACCCTTTACATGGAACATCTTTTGAATATTTTGATGTTCTAAAAGATTTCTCTAACGATTTTAATTAAACTACCATAAGAATATTTGCATGGCATATAAAATGCATATCTTGAGTTTTCTATGAACAGCCCAAGAAGTCCTCTTCATTCGGAAGAATTTTGTATAATCTTATATAACTAGTAAACGTTAAACAATACACGAAAACGTACCACACAAAAAATGTAGAGCTCTTTAATACACACAATTTACTTGAAATAAACTTTTTGCGGCATAAGCCGTTTCTGAGATGTCCGTTATTAAAGGTTCGAATTGTTCAATATTTGTCATTCTTTTAAAGTCCCATTGATTTTCAGTTGTTTCTCGCGATTGCATGGAAACAGCTCTTAAACATTTAATCGCTGTCCTCTTTGTATTTATAACGGAATGTGGAATGTAGGTATTTTTTCAAAGGTTTATTTGGATTAAATTTAATAGATAGAAAAGTAAGCTTTAGTGGAATAGTTTGTTTACCTACTAATGAAGATAAAGGGTAGATAGTCATGTGAATGTATCACACGAGATTTTCATGTTTTGTATTGTTTAATGGAATGTATACTAATCGATGGTTAAGTCTGTTTTGACTGCAGACTAGATTTAGAAGCAGTAATTAATTATTCTTCCACACAAACAGTGTATAGGAGAAAGTTGGACAAGTAGAATGAGACGACTGAAAAATTCAATGCGATAGCCAGGATTTGAAACACGGATCTTCCGGTTTCCGTCCAGTTGCCCTAACCAATTGAACTATCATGAAAACATGCCGATACGACATTAAATTGCCAAACTGACTCGCAAGGTGTGATTCTATCCTTCTTAGATTTAAAAGTGTTTAAAAAGAACAAAAAACTGGAATTTGGCATATATAGAAAGGAAACGCACATTTAAGAATTACATAAAGACAGTCGGATACAGCGAAAGACAACATAAAATTGAGTTTTATTTATGGACGCTCTTTAACTGCTGTGGTCCTTAGCGTCCCACTCTACAGGGTGATTTATGAAGAACTGACACACTTATTTCTTTAATTATTCGAAATCCACTCAATGCCTCAATTTTAGCACCAAATTAAACAGATTGTTCTGGAATTTCGATTGCCTGTCACTAGATGCGCAGATGTTCATGTTTTATTCGTAATTGTTAGTTTTATTTTCGGCAACTGTTTTTGAGATTTTGTTCTAGTCAACGTGAAATGGAGTACACGACTCTTCCTTGTAAAGCAATACTGGATTATGAATTCAATTACAGCTACTCAAAAGGTATACAAGGGAGAATTTGGTGTTCGAAATCCTTCCCAAGAAACACAATACTGTGACTGGTAAACCAATTGGAGACCACTGGATCTCTGGTGAGTGAAAAAGGCAAAACTCGTTCATCTATGCTTCCCATGGTTGTTGACGTAAGAGTAAGACTGGATCAGTCGCCCAAAAATCATTAAGACGTTTGTCGCAGGAGACGGGGCACAGCTACTCAATGTGTCAGAGATGTGAAAAGTGCATGCCTAAAGCTGTATAGGATTACAGTTGTCCATCAGTTATAGGAACCAGATAAGGATAGACGACTGAATTATTTTCGTCGGTTTCAGGCGTTCATTGTGCCAAATCCTACCATATTGTCCATCACATGGTTCAAAGATGTCACATAGTTCCATTTATCCGGCTATGTGAACTCAAATAACTCACGCTATTGGGCCGGCGAAAATCCACATGTTATTCATGAAGCACCTATGCACCCGTTAAAATCGGAGTTTGGTACGCAATATCCGCACAGAGAATAATGGGAGCAATTTATTTTTGTTTTTTTAAACAATGTGGACAATGCAGAGTACCGACGGATTTTCATGGAGTTTGCTGGGCAACTAGACGATGTAGAGCTGAGTCAAGGATATTTTGAGCAGGACGGCGCTACATGCCATACATCAAATGAAACCATGGCACTAATTGCAAGCTTCTTTGGCGACCAAATAATTTCCAAGAACCTGTGGCCACCGGGATTTCTATGGGATTACTTAAAAGACAGGGTTTATGCCACACGTCCCCAGACATTGGGCGATCTGAAGTATAACATTACACAGGAGATTCAAGCTATTGACAACAGTCGATAACTTGGAACGACGTATTGAGTTATGCCTTATGCAGGATGGAGGACATTTTCAACATTTTCTATAGAGGTAAATCTCCCAAAATTCCTCTGCATTTCAGGTATAACTCGTCTTGAAACAATTAAATAAATAAGTGTATCAATTCTTAATAAATCGCCCTTATTGACCTTGAGGGCGATTTATGAAGAACTGACACGGGACAACCGCCTTTACTTCCTTTCCGAAGGAAACCATGCCAAGGATTTTTACGTCCGAAAAAATCCATCGCCCTTTGCCGGGTTTGAAACCGCGACCTCGGGAAAGACAATATAAATATGCAGTTAGCTATGTATTTATATTTTACTCTCTTTTCTTTGTACTACTTTTTTCATGCTAATTAACGCGAACAAGGCTTTATGATTTTATGGATGCTTAAAAACCTTAATTGTGTTAAAATGGTCAGTGCAGCTCTAGAATTCCCTTTGCAATACTGCAATGTTTAGTTTCTAATATTATTTTCTAATATTATCGCGAAGAGAGAGATCTTTTTTTCCCTATGATCGTTTCTACCCTTAATCGAAGGCATTTAGAACACTAAATATACATTAAACGCAGAAAAAGACAAGCCACTTATTTAGGTAAGTATTCGTCTTTGTTCTTAGCTCTGTAAACTATCTTGTTTTGCATTTACATGCGTCGACTACCCTTTTAAAAATCTGGCGAGTTAATGGTATTAGTATCACAAGAGCGTTATTAAATAATTTATCTCGGTGTGTACATTATGCGGCTTTTAATGACTTTATTTAATCTTAGCTAGCTACAACGCTGAGCGGAAGTGCTCAGTGTGTGTTTTCACTTAAAACAAAATGCATAGATGAAAAGGGCACCGCTAACAAAAAAGACGCTAAAGCTCGAGCATTTAATGTTTCATGCTTCTCTCATTTCCTGTTTCTTGCAGATTTTCCTTTTTATCCTTTTATTTGGTCCACGCGGCAATAGCGGTAAACTGCTAAAGCCATATAATGAACCTTATAACACATTCAGAAGTTTCTTAATTTAATAATAAACCGTTAGTTTTAAACAAGAAGACAGCTCAGAGCTTCTTCCTTTTGCCTTTAGCTTCATCTTAATACTTACAACAGGGAAGTTTGCGGAATTGTCGAGAACAGAGCTATGATGTGTCCAAAGAAACAGGTATGAAGAAACATTACTGCCAGCGACGTTTGGTTAGGGGTTGGAGTGCACTTCCAAGCAGGTACGGGTTTCGTTAATGGAAGAAGGTAGTGTTCATTTGGTTGAAGCAAGTGAGGGATAAGATGTGCGGCTGTTGGCACTTTTCACTGTATGGATCACGCGCGGCACGAGTTCAACACAATGTGTACCCCTCCCACCAGCTAAAGCTTTTCCCGAGAGATAAGCTGCCCCACCACCCTTAGCTAAAACGTCGCTGAACAAACAGTGCATTTCGTAACTCTCTGCAGCTCCCGATACAACGATCGGCAGCTGGAGACTCCTGTAACGCATGCAACCAACTATTCAATGAGATTGTCTTCAGTAATACCACGAGTGCGGATAAGTTTTTGTACTATAGATGCTTTATTAATGTTAAAAAGCATAGAGTTTTGAAGAAGTTGTATTGTGTATGTAGAGGGTAGTTCCACTGTTGGGGAGCCAAAACTTGAAGTAGTTGCAGCCCCACATACGGTACAAAGTTTCCAGGCCTTCGTCCCCACTTTTAAAAAATCAACTTTGTATTTTTTGTTTCTTTAAATATTGTATATGTATGATTGCTTCGGTTGCGTCAGTATTTTTGCAGAAACATGTATCTCTTAGCAGGGGGTGATGCGGTTAAAGAATGAAGGCTTGCACAAATTATTATTTTTACTTCACTTCCTTTTATTAATCTTTCACACGATAAAATAACACTTCACTGATATATCATACATTAGAGCTGTGAGATTATTTATTAATTTCACTTTTAACACGTAAACTTTATTTTATTCTCACCGCAATGAATTTTTATGTCTCACACTTAACCTGTAGCGTATCGAAGTGCTCAGAAACGCTGTCTAGTAGCGTTGGGTACGCTATCTTCAAGCGTCTTCCTTCTACCGCCTGAATTTGAAAATTTTTCTTTTTCAAGTCTCTGATTGGCTAATTTTACTCCAGTAGAATAACTTTATTTAACTGAGGCTTTTTCTAGTTTTTGATTCGCTATTTATAAACTGTTTTAAATATTACATCATTCTTCCAAGAATTACTAGTAGCATTATTAAACCTTCTAATTTATTGTTGTCTCAAGGTTACCTCGTTGTTAGAAAGTTTCGGCTTCTATTATCACAGCTCCTACATTGTTAAATTGCGTAATACATTCACATAACATTATCATAAAATTATTATACATGTACATAATATAAACATTTAACAATGACTGTAACATACACTTTTTGTATACTATACTATACACATATTGCTTTAAGGCGGGCTGTTATTGAATTTATATATTATATCATTAGACTGATATTATTTAAGTGTTGAAAATACTGCCTCAGTTTGCAACATCAATTAAATTGCGTAAGAAGAATTATAAGTAACTTACTCATAATGCGAAAACGATGCCATTTTTTGCACTCTTAGTATAAATCACTGATATAATTAATAAGCGAGAACGATACCTTATTCCATACCAGCTTTTTGCTTCTTTTTTACTTTCTCTACTACGTATAGTAATTAGGGGAAGTATTGTATTCCACCCAAAAATTCGATACCGAGATTTCACCGGAAATACATGTTTTGAGACCTCTGAATCCAAAAAAAGCATTTTTGGAAACGTGTGTGTGTGTGTGTGTGTGTCTGTCTGTCTGTGAGCAGCATAACTCAGAAACGAACAGTCGGATAAACACCAAACTTGGTATTTAGGTTCAGCATCTTCCAGAGATGGGACACGAAGGTTTTCAAGAAAATCCAGCGCCCCAGATTACCGTTTACATGGAACATTTTTCGAAAATTTTAATTTTCTCAAAAATGGCTCTAACAATTTTGATTAAAATATCATATGTTTAAGATATTTTTATGACAAATGAAATGCATATCTTGAATTTTCTATGAATGTCTCTAAAAGTATTCTTCATAGTGAACGACTTTTGCATAACTGGCAAACCATAAGAGATAGACACAATTTTACTACACAAAAAATGTAGATCGCGTTAAAATACGCAATTTATAGCATATACATATTTTTTGTTGAGTGAACCATTTTCGAGGTATTGCTTGTTATTCCCTATTTTACAATACTTATTTTCTCAAATGGGAATTCGTTATTCATTTCTTTGTCTTTGATATGCAAGGAGTATTAATCTGTGGCAAAGAGAATGGTGCTGCACCTAGCATCCAGCTATTAAGAGACATGTCTGTGCTTATATTGCCCTTGCAAATGCAAAACAAGGGGAACATAGTACGCCTTAAGTGATAGTCAAATATTTTTAGAACTGGTCGCTATGTGTAAAATGTAATTCTCTTTGCATGCCAAAAGATCGTTTCTGCAAATGTTTATCTCTATTAATATGAAATAGTTGGAGAATAAGAGTTTGTAAAAATAGTATTTTCAAGAGTAGAGAAAGTCATGTGAGTTTAACAAATCAGATTTTTCATAATAAGGGCGTTAGATCTTGTAGCGCGTCTTTGTGTTTTGAATTTGCAGATCATCATAACGTTTTTACAATTTCGTACCTACCGCAAATAGTGAACAGGATAATAAATGAAAATGGCTAGTCGAATCCAAGAATAGATTATAGGGGAAAAAGAGGAATGAATTAAGGTATCAGTAATTAATCACCATGCTTTAAAGCCATCCATTAAATTTGAGACCTTACATTAAAGGCGTCCACATATAATTATTAGCAATACCAGTATAATGATTCGGAAAGTGACGTATGTTCCTGAAAAAAGCATTCAGTGTAGACTATTTTTTGCTTTCATTCTCATGTGTGGACAACCCATAACATGATAATATACACAATCAGACTTAGTGATTCTTAAGTAGTTGACTTCAAGTTATCTGCACACAAACCATATGTTAATAAAAATAACGTTAACAATAGTGTTCAAGGGTCACTGACAGGCAGGTTAAAACCGGTGTGAGTGCTGTCTGCAAACGCTAAAAGGCTGTATGTGAAGAAACTAAGTTGTGGAGAGATCAGTGTTTACCTAAAGACTGAGAGAATGTTAACAAAGAATTATTAAAATTTAGGATAATGAAAATACAAAAGGAGAGGGATATAAAATGAATGGGAAAATATATGGGGAGAGTAAGAGAAAAATGATTTAGAAAAATAAAGCAATATGAATTTGTTATGTCCCACCATGCATAAATAACCATGGTGGTAAAATGCATGAGGGACTAAAGAAAGAAAAAATAGCAACTCAAAGTAATGTATTAAAAATTGTAAGAATTTTGTATAGCATTATGGAAATAAGTACATACATACAAAAGGCTGTAAGAGGGATGGGTGCTGGTTTGTTACTGTGACTTCCTGCCTATAGTCAGTGACAGTTCAATTTTATTTCCTTTCGTTCGGCTTTAGTGTTTAGAAATTCATATGCGTGCACGGAGCATAACATGAAACATTTGCACTCCAAAGGAACACAATAACATCGTAGGGAAGACCGGCATTTGTTAGTATAAAATGCCGCAAACCATATTCAGATTCGTAGTACCATGTTGTGAAAAGGCAGTGATACAACCACAGCTTATTCCCACATTAGAAGAAGTAAGACTCCAACATGCTAAAAATATTTTATTTTTACATTAATTAATTTTTACAGCATGACATAAGGAAGTAATAGAAACAAATCAGCTTCCGGAAGTAACAGAAGTAAAAAAAATCTGATCTGTTACACTCACATGACTTTCTCTACTCTTGTACAAACTTTTTTTACAAACGCTTATTCTCCATATGCATCATGTTGATCGAGATGTTAATCTTATTGCTAATTTTCTTGTGGATGCAAGGAGAATATGGTAGACTTTAAGCTATAGTCAAATATTTTAAGAGCTGGTTGCTATGTGGGGTATTCCATTCTCTTGGCATTACCAGGACAAAAAATTGAATAACGAATTTGAGAAAAAGTATAAGTATTGCAAAAATTAAGGGAATAACAAGCAATATCTCGAAAATGGTTCACTCAAAAAAAAAAAAAAAAAAAATGTATATGACATAAATTGTGTATTTTAACGCGATCTACATTTTTTGTGTTAAAATTTTGTCTCTTATGGTTTACCAGTTATCTAAACGTCGTTCACAATGAAGAATACTTTCGGAGACATTTCCAGAAAATTCAACATATACATTTCATTTGTCATGAAAATATCTTAAAAATATGCTATTTTAATCAAAATCGTTAGCCATTTTTGAGAAAATTAAAATTTTCGAAAAATGTTCTATGTAAAGGGTAATCTGGGGTGGGGGGTTTTCTTGAAAACCTTCGTGTTGCATCTCTGGAAGATACTGAACCTAAATACCAAGTTTGGTGTTTATCTGACTGTTGGTTTCTGAGTTATGCTGTTCACAGACACACACACACACACACACACAGATACACACACGGACATGCTTCCAAAAATGCTTTTTTTGGATATATGGGGTCTCAAAACATAAATTTCCGGTGAAATATCGGTATCGAATTTTTGGGTGGAGTGCAATACTTCCCCTACTTACTATACGTAATAGAGAATGTAATAAACTCACGAAGTTAATGTGGAAATGCATTGCGTGCCAGAGCTGAAGCACTGAAACAGATTGTTTCAAATGGCGACTCCAAATCAGCGTGCGCAGATTTTGTGGATATAAGCGGAAACAATACGTTATCCAGTTCAACCGGTATCCTAGAAGATGCTGTAGAAACTGTGCGGAGATCGAAAGAAGCCCACAGGAGTCAATCAAACAGGGAAATTGGAATTTAAGGGGACAAGGTAGTCTTGAACACTGGAAATTACACCTTAGGCGTGTTAAATTACCACTGCTCTGAAAATTCTCAATGGCTTTTCCTGTAATTTTTATGAATTATTCTATAAATCATGAAAATTATTTAAAATGGTTGTTTCCATTGATAGCTTATGTAGGTGAAATCGTAAAAATTATTTTATTCAGCAGAAAAATAATACAATTTACTCTTAAAGCATGTGAATTCACGTACCTTTTTCTCTGATACTACTTGCAACACAGAACCACACTTTTGCATGCTTGTTCTTAGTATGATCAGGTATCCTGTGAACCTCAATTATTAAGTTATGTATATCAGTTCACCAGAAATTGAAAAAAATATTATTTTCAAAGTCAAAATTGTAAAAATGTGGAAAAGTTGCAATGTTGTTGCTTTCTTAATATCACTAATATGCATTATAAAATTATGATTGTGGTTCAGAAAGTTTAAACTATGTGTTGTATGCATGTACTGAAAATTTTAGCTCTCTACCTCTCATACTTTCTGAGAAGGTGCATAAGTATCCAAAGATTTTATTTTGAGAGAACTGAGTTTAAAGTTCCAACATTAAAATTCTGACACACTTCAGTACATTCGAGGGTCATAATCATCTGAAACTTCATTCCTGGATTGCTTCAGATTTTCTGATTGCCTTCTCTTGGTCCTGGCCTTTTTTGTTAATTGCTGAACTGCTCGCTGGGCATGATATAGTCGTTCGTTGTTGAAAAATACAAAAATGTTCTAAAAAGGGGCGTTGCATGACAGCTTTAAAGGAATGTAGACTAGAATTTAAATGGCATTTAAATGTCTTTAAACCCCCTTAACCCCCCAAAAGTATATATTTTCTGAAACTGGAACTCATAGAGGTTTTATTAATGCCTAAAACACAAAATTTTATTTTTGATCATTTCAGAGTACCTTCTGCCCTTAACGTCGGAAGTTGTTCACAATCAACTGCGCCTATAAGCAGACAAGGTACAAACTGTGCTGGGCATCCAACCTGATGACCGATAAAAGAGAAAAGCATTTACAAGCACTATGCTGGATTGCATTGAATATGTCGAAACCATTTTATTGCACGAGGTTTTTTCTTCAATGATCTACTTTAAATATCGGGGAAAGTGAATTGCTACTATTTGCAAACCTGAGGTTCAGAAAAATCACATTCTCAGAGCATAGTTTATCAGTACAAAGGTTAAAAATACTCTGAAAAGTCACATTGTTGGGAGGTTTTTCTTTCAAACGAACACTGCCAGTGGTACAATTGGGGAACTTAGCTGTGCCATATATTGCCATCATGCAGCTAACAATAATATTTCAGCAAGATGGTGTGCCATTCCACTGGAAGCATAGCGTCTGACAGTTTTCAAATTGCACAATCTCAAAGTATTGAATTTACTGTGACGGCCAATTCTTTGACGTGCTTGACAACCTGATGTTACCCTTGTGGAAATACGTGGAAGACACGGTGTATGCCACAAGATTTAACGATATACTGGATTTAAAACATTGCATAAGACATATTAAACTCTGTCAGAGAAGACAGGTTAAATAAAGCATGGCATAAAATCGAATACAGGCTAGACGTTCTTTGTGCCACCAGAGGAATACTGAATTGAATTTGGCGAATTACATTGCAAAGTTGAGTTATTGTTTTGTGGCATAATAATGAGAGTATAGAAAATTTCCTATCCGCTATATTTGTTTAAAATGTTAGTCTCGTGGTGGTAAACCTGTATAATGACGGCCCTCGAACAAACCGTGTGCTATGGTACTCGGTGTTATATACCACTTTTGAGTCATTGCCAGGTAGAGGGGTTTTAGTAAGTAAAACATCAAGTTAGGAAAGTACCAAGGTACACGTCGAAGGAAGGGGATGCGACTACGACCTTGCAGTGTTCTCTGTAAACAAATATGAACAGTTGAAGGCACTACACCTTGCTTCGAAAGCGGTAGATCAAGAATATTCAGTATCGGAAGAAAACAATGTGGATATATTTAGATACTGGTAGTGTGCGACAATGTATTTTCGAAATACGAGTACATGAAACATAAATCGCATGCGACTAGCATGTAGATACTTGCTATATTTTGAAAAATGATCATCACCCGACGAGTAGGAGTAAACACAGAACGAAATACCAGGCTTTCTTGAGATTCTCTGCCTCAATAACTCGTTTTACACATTTATGCGTACCCTGAATTCTTCTCTAGAATACTTTTAAGTTTCTTTGTTACCCTTTGTTTAAATTTCAACTTTATACCTTAATTGGTGTTTATGAAACGTGTTCTATTGCTTCAAGACCTTCTGGTATTTTAAGTACCGTTACTTGCACATACATTATATGCTACTGTAGTTGCAATATACGTGAAATGGTACTGAATATATGAAAGATCCTAAAAAACAATTGGTGAAATTATAGGCATAGCGGCAGTGAAGGAAATGTCGCAATGACCCCGGATGTTGTAAAAGGAAGGGGAGGAATGTGTCCCTCGCAGTACCTGACGTTACCTATACTTCGTGCGGTAACACGATTGCTGTTGACTTACTAAAATCCCTCTGTCTGGTCATTACAAATAAATTGGTATTGTATATAGTCTCTTTGAATAACTCACTGCACATATTATAGGCGCCTTACACTTCTGTAGCTATCAGAAGCTACAGACAGTTGCGAGACGCATATTTCTTTGCCATCGTTATTTATCTTGTAAGCTGTGTTGCTTTACTCTTCGACAATTCCTCAAACACACCCCATCTGTCATTCTTTCCCAAAATGGGTACCTTCTACTTGCTCACTGTGCGAGTGTTAAATTTATAATGTTATTTGTGTATGTGTGTTTACTTCATGTGAAGCCATCTTGTGACGTCATTCATTTGTTCGGTTTGTAGCTCCATCTGGTGTTAGCAATTTGCGGCAGTATTAGTGTTTGAAAGAATGCGACTGTTATTTGATTTAATTTTTGTTTACTGTCCTCCGGCTAGCTATTATTTCTCGGTCGAACATGTCTCTTGATCAGGATGTGTAAACGGAAAGGAATCTTTTATCCAAATATAACACTCATGAAGAAATTTGTTTTACACATTTATTGTCGAACACGTTAACTATCACATTTATGCATTGATCTTAACACTCGCCAAACTGAAACTGTTATAACAACTTCTTACTGATAATTCTTTTAATCCACGTACTTCAATCTTTTGTATAATTAACTTTACCATACTTTAGATCTTTCATAATTCTGCTGCGCGTAACTTGTGAATCTATATCCGATGTATGCCGTACTAATACTTTCGACGAACTGACTGACTGAAGACGACGTGTAGTGTACACAGATTTTTGATGAACTGACTGACTTTACCTCTAACCTACTGCTTTTATACCCATACACTCCGATATGCCTAAAGATTATAACTGAACTGCAATTGGCTAATAAAACGCGCCAACATTAGCGTCTATTTTAATATCCAATGAAAATTATGAATACATATGCTCTAGGGAAACGTTCCAGAATATTCTCAAGGAAAAAACGCGCCAACATTACGTAACTTCCTCGTTTCCAATAATGATAAACAGCTCACCCCCTCGCTGCATTATTGCGCGCTATTATTGTCAGTTTCAGTAAGGCATTAAAAACTTACTTCTCAACAATAATTACAATAAACAAATATCTAAAATCAATGTCACATAAAAATGCATATTCATATTACAATCATTATTTACATTTAAGTAATTTGTGATACAAATTACTGCATCAACTGACGCTTCATCGATATGGATATTTTGCTTGTTCCAGACTGTCTTTTCATAGATCTCGTATATCTGTTCTTCCATTTGGATGATAGCTGTAAGTAAGTTTCTGTTAATCTATTTTCTCGCATTATGGGAATTCTTCATAAATTGTAAAATGTTGTGATTGATAGAAAATATGTTTAACTATTTTATTATATTTTAATTTCTGTTTTTGTCTTCTTGAGAGAGTCCTATTATTGTTCTTAAATGTCAGTAGTTTGTATTTTGTTCATATACTTAGATTTAATCATCGTCTTACTTCCACTTATCAATGTTATACATCCATTGTTCCGTGAAATTTAATTTGTGGTATTTCCCTTAGTTAGCCTTTCAATGTTCGTTTAATTTTATTGTTCAACACATATGCAGTGCGTTTTACTTTCTCTACTACGTATAGTAAGTAGGAGAAGTATTGTATTTTTGGAAACATGTCCGTGTGTGTGTGAACAGCATAACTCAGAAACGAACAGTCGGATAAACACCAAACTTGGTATTTAGGTTCAGTATCTTCCAGAGATGCGACACGATGTTTTCAAGAAAAAATCCCACCCCAGATTATCCTTTACATGGAACGTTTTTCGAAAATTTTAATTTTCTCAAAAACGGCTCTAACGATTTTGATTAAATATCATATGTTTAAGATATTTTCATGAAAAATGATGTGTATATCTCGAATTTTCTGGGAATGTCTCCAAAAGTATTCTTCATTGTGAACGACTTTTTCATAACTGGTAAACCATAAGAGATAGACAAACGTTTACTGCATAAAAATGTAGATCGCGTTAAAATACACAATTTATGTCATATACATTTTTTGTTGTTGAGTAAACCATTTTCGAGATATTGCTTGTTATGCCCTTAAATTTTCCAATACTTATACTTTTTCTCAAATTCGGTATTCGTTTTTTTTGTCCTGGTAATGCAAAGAGAATGGAATGCTGCATATAGTAACCAGCTCTTAAAATATTTGACTGTCGCTTAAAGCCTACCAATTCCCCTTGCTTCTACAAGAAAATTAGCAATAAGATTAACATCTCGATATCTCGACTAACATGAAGCATGTTGGGAATAAGCGTTTGTAAAAATAGTTTGTACAAGAGTAGAGAAAGTCATGTGAGTGTAACACATCAGATTTTTTCCCATAAATATAGCTTTTCCTCACACCCGTCTCACGGTGTCATATGTACAATTATAATGACTGATAATAAACAGATACCTTATCGCAAGAAATGTTGGAAATGCTGTCCTTCTGTATCCGCATACTCTTGGCATCTTTTCAGGATTCCTTCATTCTCGTTGGAGAGTTCGGTATCTGAAATTGTGTAAATTTTTCACCTGATTTTTGTTTTAGTTCTTCCAATATATGGTGTTTGTTGCACATACCTTATTTAACCATATATATATATATACATAAACTGTAACTTTGTTCAATTTTCCATCTGTGACCTTCTCAGTTCTCAGTGTTTCGTTTTTATGTAGTTCACTTTCACTGGAAGTTCACCAGTATCACTTCATGAAGGTAAATTAGTTCAAATCTCCGTCACTTCTCTTCTTTCGTGACGCAGCCTATTCACACAGGACGGTTCACTTCACTCGGGAGTCGAACACATGTCCTCCATAACCGTCGCTCCGCGGTGGCAGTTGCTGCAAGTCATAGAAGCCTTCACCAACTCGCTCGGAGATTCGCTCTTAATGAGCTCCAGAAACGCAGTCCCTAACTCGTTCGCACACTGGTTCTACTCCACTCTGTCGCACTCGACACGCACTGCCTTACTTCTCACCTCGCACTGTCTGAGAGCGCTCGCTTATATAGACAGTGGAATCTTCCATAGAAGGTTCTCGAACACATTTTCAAGGACATAGTTTCTGGAAGAGCGGGAGAGTTAAGCTTCCAGAATGGTATAGTTATCTCCCGATAGCGCACCCGGTGTTTATACTTGCAAGGTTGCTTACTCGGATTGCCCGGCGCCGACTTCTCTATAACCTTGGCCGTAGCCGCTGCGTCAGAATAGCTTGAATTTTCTGTGAAAAGCCTGAGAAGTCCTTTTCGTTCTTAGTGACTTTTCTATAACTGGTAAACCGCAAGAGATGGACAAAATCTTATTGCATAAAGATGTAAATGTCATTAAAGCAACAATTTAAGACAATTTTATTTGGGCATTAACGATTTCTGATATATTCTTTGTTATTCGTTTGAATTTTCAAATATTGAGTTTTTTCTCGTTCATGTAAAGAGTATGGAATTTCAAAGCTATCAGATGGCGATGCACTTTTAAAAAATCTGGCTATTGCTTTAGCCTGCTTTATTCTTTATTCCTAAAATGTAAGTTCATCTCGAATATCAAGAAGTAGATAGCAGAATGAACGTTTGTAAGAATAGTTTATAGCACAGTGAATAGCAACACATAAGCTCTCCTTATAATGTGACATTTGATAAAAAACAAAGAATCGACAAATATATTATTTCAAATGCAATTGGGAGTGAAGAGTAAGCTAAGTCTTTCAGTCTACCACAATACTGCTTTTTGTAACTGTGACGTAAATATAAAATAGTGGGACCACAGACGGATGAGAATTTTTTCTTGTTTTAGTAGTAGCAGCTCGCTGCACTGCCCAAGGGAATGCGGAAGCGCAGCCGAGATTAAAACCGTGCCTTTATTTAAATGGGATGTCCGTGTGTTGCAGAGGATGGATTTGGACGCCATCTTACCGGACGTTGGGGAGTTCGGTTCCTACCAGCAGCTTTTGCTCTGGTTCGTCTTACTCCCTGGAGTTCTGCCTTGTGGTTTCCACGCGTATAATCAGCTGTTCATGGCGGCTCGTCCTGACCACTGGTGTCGCGTGCCTGAACTAGACGTCCTCGTCAATGTCAGCATGGAATTCATCAAGAACATCAGGTGAGTGACATTCAATTTAACCGTCCCCTAATGTCCTTGCTTCAAGCCGATGACATAATTTATCGTGTAGAGAATTGAGAACGCCCGCAAGATACTTTCAGGTTGTTGCAGGCACTCAGGCCGACCAGGAATGAATTTGTATCATATTAGGACACTTATCTTGTATTACTTTAAGATATAGTTTCCGCGTGTGTTCTCACGCAACAGAAAATATTTTGTTTGTTGAAGAAACTAAGGACAAGTATGATATAGATCGTACAATAAATTGGCAAGATTTGGTAAATATGAATACCCTGCGAAGATGAGCTTTATTAACACATTTTATTAATAATACGTATACAACCAGGCATAGGAATTTATAAGCATTCAAACCAGACCAAAATGAAATGAAGTTGAACGCTTACTGGAATTTACACCGTGACGTCTTGGGTTACAGACCACTCCCATTCCTCATACACTCTGTTGGCATTTAGACATCACTCGCCAGACCGTGTTTACTTGCCCGCCAGTGCCTCATGGCCGCTTTTGTTTGCATTTTTTATATTCATATACTGGTTTGAGTTCTAATTTGTTTGGTTTTGTTTAACGCTTACATTTAGTGCATACGGTACCGCGGACGGTGAACACTACATGAAATTATTATTGTAAAAGAAAATAATCCAAGTCTCGGTTTAGGGTACCTCCCTGGCATTTTCCAGTTACGGAGACTGAAGAAAACCTAAGAAACTCGGTGAGGACGGTCCTGTCGGGACCAACCGCTAAAGAATTCTATGCCTGTATATATAAAACAATTCTAATATATGTATCCGTTCTGTAATGAGGATTTAAATAACAATAAAGCATTAAAACAGTGCCTCGCAGTAGGATTTTTCTAGGAATGCAAAAGCCAGAACACAGTTATTCTTCTCTAGCCACGTTTCACGGGTAGCTTTTTAAACCGATGGCGATGTAATTCATTTCATTTACCTCTCCCACGTCCTTTATGAAACTACAAGACACTTGGAGTTAATTAAAACTCAGGATTCTATAAAGAACAAAATAAAAGTACTGAGCCCTGTTGAACAATCACAGGTACCACATTTTGTAATGATTTCTCATGGATGCAGCGAGTGACTTCCACGTTGTCACATTTGGGCAGCCTCGTTGCTGTTTATATAAGAAATCTCAGTTGGGAAGAAATAATAGCAGTTTAAGTAACGCCAATATAACTTGTTTATTCTAAGTAACAAACTCACATAAACGTATAAGAAAACACAGGAAAGACTAAAGAAATACAAAATTTAACATTCAAAGGAGAATAAGAAGAAAAATGAGAAACTACAAATTATAATAACTGAATATCCGAACATCAGAGTGAATGGATATGAACTTCGACTTATTTATTACTCTTACGTTAGCAATGTTTGAGTATACTAGAGACTTCTGTAGTCAGTGCAATTATGTTGAATACTTTTCTGTTATGTTATATCAATACACAGTAAATATTCCTATGAAGTTAAATAATTATAAGAAGTGGTATTTAGTCTTGTTTGGTGCTGCTGCTGTTATCACAGTGTAATATAATACACTTAGAAATTTTCTTAATTTTTCAACCAAGCGATTGTAGCATCTTAAACACAGCCACAGGTAGCATAGCCGTTCTAATTATTATTTGATGGCGTTATTACCCACGATTAATGTCAGAGAGGATATGAATGAATTATACGTGAACACGCTGTTCTTCTGTTATTTTGTATATCCGCTATCCTGTCTGTTATTTAATACTAATTAATTAATCGTATTAAATGAGGCGGATTTCGAATTCTAAGCTAGACAGAAATTTTTGCCATGTGCCAAAGGTTACCTGTGGAAAGTTTGGTCGAAGCCTATCAAGATATATATCCTTATACACACACCAAGTGGCTCAAACAAACCGTCATTTGCAGTTTTATGTTTCCCGCATACATAGATGCAAAAGAAGTTGCCGCATCACTCTTGTTCAAAGGGGCAGTGCAGGTACAAAGCGAAAGGTCAGAGGTAGTGATGCTGTCTGCAGGTGTTTACGTGGCAATTTCTTACTGATAAGCGTCGCGTGGTCGCCTGCATGCAGTTAGTCAGGTCGTTCAGACAGAAAGGTAACATTCACCAATAACGAACACACAGATATGGATCCGTGCGGAGACATACCAAAATGCAGCTGAGGCTTGAAGGCCACTCTGAACATTTTCAGTCGCGGGGTCTGTCTTCTGCGCACTTTTTGCGGAGAGGGCGTATAGAAATAATATTAAGAAATGATGGGTCATTTAGGTAGAACATGGACCTGAGAGACCCTTACATCAATATAAAATAATTTAATTCTGAGGCACCTTTAGGGGCACATAAATATAATAAAAATAGAATTTTGTTTAACCTTGTTAACTCAGCGGCACCAATTGGTACCATATAGTTGCACTGATTGTGGATTAACTGCCATGGAACTAAAGGATTTAACACGTGTGCTCAGGTTTGCGCCAAGCGGCAATTCTGAGTTCTTTCTAATGAGTGAATTGCTTATTAAATAACCAATGACAACCCCCCCCCACACACACACACACACATAGGTACTCTCACTTTCAAACACGAGATTCTGGGCATAGCGTGAATGTTTTTGCTTAAATACAAGTTTCTGGAACCCAGCCGGGTATTGGACACGGAACACCTCATATAACGGGTAGTTTGTCTACTGAATGAGCTCTGGGACCACTAATAGCAGTTAGTGTTCGTTTTCAAGCATTGGTCTTTCATTTAGTGGTCTCCTCTCAGTCGGTATGGAGTACCCTTTGCAGTTCCGCTTAGGCAAACCTTTTGGCATCCGCGCTATCCGGTATAAACTAACTTCAACTAAGGACGACTTGTGTGGACCACTTGGTACATACATTGACTTTTATATATTAAGAAATCACGTCAGAAGATTCCAAAGTTCACACGTTAAATTGTTACGTAAAATGTATGCTGTATTTTAAATTTCTAATATCTTTTGTAGGTAGATCAGCTTGTGAAGGCTCGAAATATTCTTTTTTCTTTATTTTCTCTAAATGTTAATCCAAAACTTACAACTCTCACCAGCATTTCGAACATTTAAACATTCCAAATTAATACGACCTTTAAGATACAGGCTTAATGAAGTGAAAATCGTTGAACATTCTTTTAAAATTCTAAGAATCTTTTATTTAATTCTGTCGTAAAGTAATGGTAAGTTGTGGTGTTTTAACACTATAGATCTGTTCGTTTATAGAGGTATAAGTATTTACTTTAAGCGGTAGTTAATGCCTTTTTGAGGCATATAGGTATATTTCTCTTTGGAATTAACTAATCAAGGCAAATCGTTGAATACACATAAGTAGAACTTGTGCAGAAGATATAAGGCTTTGGAGAACTAGAAATAAGCAGAATCCATTCCATTTGGAATCCCCTGGGGGAGAATCTAGAAATAACGTAGGCGACTGCTACTTGTGTGTACGGTTGAGGAAAAAGCTAAGAAATACATTATGTATCCGAACCTTTCCTAAGCCCTTAGACCAGTGTCTCCTGGTGCTGTAGTTTCAGCGCCTTCCTCTCCATATATGGTACAGTCTACTTAAAGTAATTCTCAGTACCCAAGAAATAAATGGGTATCAAACAGAACCTAGTGGATAACCTAAACTATTAAATCAAACTGAGTTTAATGATAATGTGAAAAATGTGTATTTACAAAAGAAGAATGAAAAATATCCCGTTATTTGGCTCAAAACTAACAGCTCATTCGTTAAATAAACCAAGTATTTCTTAGTCTGCTAGCCTGTTTTTGTTTCCAAAGAATCACTCAAACTCGCTTCATGATAGTAATATTGAAGATATATTAATTGTTCTTCCAAACATGTCATGTGTGTAGACTAAATTTGGAAAGGTGGAATAAAACTGAAAAATTAAATGCCATAGACGGGGTATGAACCACGGATCTTCGGTTTACCGCGTCGCTGCTGAGTTGCAATGGCAACATGCGACACGAAATTAAATTCTCCTGTTAATCAATTTTATCAAGAAACCACAAGGCGTTCTCAAATTATTTTGGGACTTAAAATGTCATAAGTACTTTAGATCCCATCAGTTAGTATAGTTAACCAGCATTAGGTCAATCAATGTAAATTAATTGTTCTTCGATACAATATTTACGAATTTGTACATAAGTCGTATGTTATCTAAAAATGCATTTCAGAACTCTTGTTTACCGGGAAGTATGCAAGTCAATTGGGAAATTCAATTTCGTGCCGGCATGTCGCCATGTGATACTCTAATTATTTCCAAGTAGATATAAATAATTACATTAAGAAATGATAGTAAGATATAAAAATAGTTGCAATAATTCATTTCTATAAATTAAATCAATATAATAATCTGGATTGAAGGATTTGTCCCTTAGTATAAAGGTTCCTGAAAGGAAGTGAGTTTAGTTCAATACGTTTGCAAAGCCACATAGTAAGGAATTATGTAAATTAGAAACGGAATGCTATTCTTAGTTTTGGGGAGGTACGTTAGCAACAGCTTCAGATTGGTCCGCGTATGTAGAAACGTTGGTAGGGGTAGCGATAGATGTGCAAAGCTTAAGTTAAGAATTGTTCACACATTCTAAATGAGCTATAAATTCGGCATATTCGTGATTCTCCTGAGATTCTTGACACTCGCGTGTAATTCTGAATTTGTATAGCGCACATTAACGCCCCCGTGTTAAGAAAGATTTAGCGGCTGTTGAGAGGGATCCTTCCGAGCAACATTGCTGCGACTTACGGCAATTATGATTTTGCTTAATTATTGTTATAGAAGTAAGTAATTTCTAAATTCAACAGTCGGCGACACTTCTCAAACTGAACACTGTAGTCAGTATTAAAACTTATCAGCTAACTAAACCGGTGTTATCCTTTCAAAATACTGAATAAAGAACTCGGAGCTATACCACTACAGTAGTTGTAGCAAGAAAGAACAGCAAAATGAGCTACGAGATATCACGAAATCGTCAACAGGGCTGGTAACATTAAATGTTTTAAACATTTGAAGAATGAGGGAGATCAAATTTGTAGCACCGAGAACGGTTTCACATGGTATTTGACTTGATCAGAGCAGCAACACGGAAAGCGGAAGATCTGTGGTTCACATTCGACTGTTGCATTGAATTACCGAGCGGCATGGCTCAGGCGGTCGTGTCTATGGCCCGCATACGGGAGGTCCCGGGATCGATCGCAGGTGACCACCCACTCTGGCCCATGGATTTTTCGCGCTTTCCCCGGGTCGCCAAGGGAATGGTGGAGTGGTTCATCTACTACTACGATTCTCCTTCATCTCACTTCCTGTACCCATTATCATCCTTGCCTGTTTCAGGATTGTAGTACCAGGCGATGGTGTTCAGCGGGTTGCGTCTGGGCGGTAGCCTGCGCTCTGTAAAGATTTCTTCCCTGGCGACGCTGCGGTACCGCTCAGTTGGGTCTCTCCTCAGCATGGGGCTGCACTTCCGGGCACCCTGGAGTTTGGTGGCTTGTGGGCGGGAACTGGGCGGCGTCGGATGCGCTCTATCTGGAAACGTTAGGGATCCATTAATGCTTGTGCCCGTCAACATCCGGATCTGAACATCCTTCGAGTCTCTCCCTTCATCTTTCCCTCCCAGGGGCACGTTGGAAGCCCAATATGCGGACTAGACTGCGTACGGTTCTGTGCCCCGATTCCGGGGGCCTCCGTGATACATACCTTTACGTTTATCTTTATGGCATTACATTTTTCAGTCTCATTTTACCTTTCCAACTTAGCCTACACACGGCATGTGTGGAAGAACAATTAACTACCAGGTGATTGCTATGTTTCGAAAATATCTCTTATTCTTATTGCTAGTACTAATCACACACGCGAGTGCTTGGTAAAGTTCAAAGAAAGAATTTTCCTTACATTACGTCGATATGTCTCGTTATTTGTATGTGCTCGTAAGCAGTTTAAGGCCGCGATTCGCAGCTCTTTTCTTTACAGCTTTTTCTATTGGCATGAAAAATTCAAACTGACTAACGGGTGCACTTCGTAGAGATTTATGGCAAGTTGTGTAGTATTTTTTTAGAAAGAGAGAAGGTAGACCGAAACGGGATGAGAAGGCAGACAATGCAACTAACATTTCAAATACCCAGAAATAACACTTCTCTTAATGTGTTTTGTGTTGCGCGTTATGACAAAAGCAAACCAGCTGCCCCGACACCATTTTGTACCTCGACTTCTCATTTCACTGAAAGCAGCTGTTTCCAAGATATTGTAACTTGCAACAAGCTGGGGCCATAGATTCGGAAGATACGTTTTATTTTGTTAGTATACTGAGTTCACATCCTGGAAATGAAATAATAATTTACCTCAAAATAAAGAACCCAATTATATAGGTACCCATCGCGGTAGCGTGTGCCGGTTGGATTCCTTGTGACCGCTTACTCGGTGGTTTTCTCTGGTCGGCCAAGCGGATGCTGGAGTGATGTTGTCTACCTCTCTCCCTCATTTCCATTTGTCTTATCTCCCTCACGTTACAGGTTGACTCCGGGGCTTTGTGTCGGACAAATAGTTCAGGGGCTTGCGCTTTGAAACTCCTTCTCGGCCCCGTCAGATGGCAGGCGTTCGAGTCTCCACTACTGGGTCAAGCCTTTTCCGCTCTTCGTTGGAGGGGAGCCTATGATCCCTCTGCGGTGGTTTGGAAGGTTTACCGCTGAGCACTCTCCAGCCGGGTGACCAAGCCTGTAACTATTAGGGAACTCTGCGAGTCTGCCGCCTGCGTCGACCGGTCCAGCAGCCCATACGTCTCCTGCGGTTCCTGCATATCATCCGTTCCTCCCGGGGGTGTATGCACAAAAAATCGTTGTGGGTCGAGGTGCTAGATGTCCCCCTCTGCCCACTAGTCCTAATCCTAATGAGGGTATTCGAAGAAGACAAACATAAGGAAGAACTTAATATAAAATAATGATCAGATATTAGAACGATACTTAAATTTATACAAAACGAAATTACCGGTATTAATGTATGAATTGAAAACTGGACAATGCATACAAGAAACAAGAGAATAATTGAAGCAACTGAAATGAAATTATTACTATGTGGTTGGATATACCCTAAGAGACCAAGTACGGAACGGTATGGTACGAGTTAAGTCGTGAAAATAAACAAAAATGGTTCCAAAATGTATTAAAATGACGCCATTAAGACTAGATACCCTTATGAATGTAGGGCAAAAGAAAAAACAAAGTATTGGTCGATCACGACTTCGATGGGAAGACGACCCCTGAGTCGGAACGGACCGCCCACCTTGTAGTAGTATATGATAATGAGGTACTAGGAAAAATAGAAAGTTTTTTAAGTATTTGGACACCATTATTTGTAGTGATGGTAGAGTAGAACAGGAGATATTAAACACAGTAAAAATGCAACATCAGCATATTACCAAATAAAGAACTCAATAGTGGAGAAAAATATATTAGAATAAGGACAACAATACAGACTTATAACTCAATAATACCATTACGATAGGTACAAAAAGCTTGACACTACTAGAAAAGCATAAAAGCAAAGCAACAGAGTGGAGAAGAAATACTTGAGAGGAATTGTGGGAAAGAGTAGAAGAGACAGGATTAGAAGTGAAAGAATAAGAGAAGAGGTAAAACTAAAATAAATAAATTACTGAAGTCACAGAAGAGAAATAATTGGAATAGTTTCGGCATGTATACACAAAGGAAGAGGAAAGGAAAGTTAAGCAGGCAATAGAGATGAGATTAGATGGAAAAATAGGAAGAGAAAGACCAAGAATTAGATGGGAAAACACAATAGAAAGAACAGCTCAAAAATGAGGGAAAAATGGTTGAAGTAAAATGAATGTTTATGGTTAGAGATATGTGGAAGAATTGATGGAAGGGGAACGCGATGCCAGACAGCAGAACGGTTTGTAGAAGAACAACAACCCATAATAGTGCAAAATGAAATACGCCACTTAATAAACAAAACTAAAAGTACCCACTACAACCAAGCAAACTGGCGCCGCGGTAACGAGTACCACTCGCATTCCCGAGTTCCCCGGTTCGATCTTCGACCACAGCCTATTTAACCATGGGTTCTTCGTGGTTTCCCCGGGTCGACATGCAAATATTAGGGTAGTTCTCTTCTAGCACGAGTACCCCTCATTTCCTGTACCCATCGTCTTCTTCATTGTCATCTGTTTCAGAATTGTAGGACCAGGACAACGGTGTTTGGTGGGTTGCGGCTGGGCGATAGATGTGCACGTAGAGATTTCTTCCCTGGCGTCGTTGTGGGACTGCTCAGTTAGGGTCCAACTTTGAGTGGTCCCATCAGAAGAGGACCTCCGGGGGTATGTCGGCTTGTGGATGGGCGCAGGTGACATGGGATACAGTCATACTTGTACCTGTCGTCATTCAGATCTGGTTGCCCTTCGGGTCTTTCCCATCAATCCGTTGCGGCCTACTTGCTGTGCTCTGTCCCAGTTAGGGTGCTCTTGCGGTGCTCTGCCCCTCCGTTCGTCCTCATCTCTACCTTGACATTTACATCTTACTACACTGCCAAGGGAATATAATGCTTCGACCCAGGATAGTTACTTTGGAAAAGTTACAAAATGAGATATAAAGCTTAAAATGTTTTGTTGAATTTCGTAGTAATGAAAGACAGAAACAAAAGCTAAAAAAAATAGTTTTTGATTTACTACCACTACCACTGAAAATTAAAATAATGTACAATTTAAACGATCGAGTCTTGTAATAAAAATGGGATATTGCTTTCTAGGTTCCTGAAGTTAATAACGCACTGAATGAATATTATAATTACTAATTTTTAGCATATTTAGAAAGCTAAAACTTTCGGTAAAGTTAACTAAAAGCACTCTGAAAGGGGATATAACACACAAACCCACATACACATGTATATACATAAAGACCTATAAATCATTATCAAACCAGAATTGTACATAATAATATAATTCAGCAAGAAAGATGTTAGAATATTTAGCAGTAAAGAAATGTACAAAGCAGATTGCAACATAGATAAGTAAGGGACGGGCGAGCTAGCTAATTCCAGGTAAAAAGTAATTCTAGGTAGAGCCCACCAACTTTCACCAAGCTAATGAGCAAGGAACTTGAAGCAATAAGGAGAAATAGAAAGAGACAGATAAAATAAAGAAAGAGACAAAGATATTGAATTTGCTTCCGGACGTGTCACTGGGACGCGTGTGTGCGAAAAGTTTTGGAGCAGAATGTTTTCATGCATAATAAGGTAACGCGGTCAGAGGACCAATTAGAAATGTCGTTACATTTTAAGCCGCGAAAGTGAGTGTCGCTAGGTTTGGGTGTAAAAGGGGGAAGCAGACCCCAGATTTTCACTCTCTTATAGAATCTCTTCGACACTCGGTGACACTCTGTGGACGATGGATACACGTGTGTGCATATGGGTGGGTATGCGTGTGCAGTTAGATTAGGCTTCTAATTTATTATTATGGTGGAAATTGTTTCAGATGGGAAAAGCTAGCCGCCCAAAATATTTTATTGATAATAAATCTCATTTTAAGGGAAATGCAGCGTATTTTAATTTTCCTCACCGAAGAAAACCCTGAAACCAGTGAAATTAGTTAGATAGGTAATTTATCAGAAATGGAGAAATCATCTGCCGCTGAGTAGAAGTAGCCCGAAACCAGAACACTGCAGCAGGGGCATCAACCAAGAGGACCAACGATTTCTCGCTACAAAAGACGCACAACGTTTTCCCGCAGTGATGTGGAAACCCACATTCACAAATTTATTCCTTCCTGTTAGCAGGAGAGTAGAATGGACAACTAACCAAAAAAAGTTAGTAATTTTCTCATCTTTTATTCATACCAGTTAAATGAAAGAACAGGAGCATTTATTATGCAACCGGTGAGCCATTATTTTAAAATATAAATTTTGTACTCATCTTTTATCATTACCATTTAAAATAAGTATAATTTAAAACAAAATATAATTATATAAATCGACAGAAATGTGACCAGCGTAACCTAGAGGCTATTCAATCGATATTTATGATTAACCTCAGATTATTTTTCTGATTGATTTCCAGTTCCAAACTTTTAAGCTGCTACACTGGCGTAAAATCTTCATCTTCAATACTTTCGCCCATATTTCGTGGAAAATTCCTATGGGAGATTTATGTCTTATATAAAAACTGTGGAGCCCTTATATTGTGAAACAATTCTGGGCCCAAAGAAAAAGTACTAGTCGGCCATGATACGAGTGCGTGCGGTGGGAAGAGGAAATAAACAGTAACGTAACAAGTGGGTGGGGCATCAGAAGAGCCGTCAGGTAAAGAAAACATCTGCAGTTCCGAGTTGCATTTACCTGCGAGACTGAGGCCTGCAAATGTACTGTTGCCATTGTGCAACTATATTAGTCGGCTACGATATGAATGCGCTTAGAGGAAGTACCTTTGTGTTCTTTTAACAATAAAAATTTGTTTCTTACTTATTTAAGGAAATTGTTAAATTGCCTGCCATTGTATAAAATATCGTACATGTGATTTAGATTAACAAACGCTTTGCTTTTTAAAATATTATATATCTGTAAAATTATGCGGGGTTTATAATTGTACATACATAATTGTTCTAGAGCTTGGGTAGAACTACAACTTAAAAGGGATATTATTATTTTAAGATAATTCCGTTTTTGCGTTACATTTGCCTTTTGACATGAAAAGTGTTTTAGTGGGCCATATTTGTTTTATTTCGTTCACAGATATATTTGCATAACAGTTTCGTTTTATTAAATGGGTGTATCGTTGCTAGTTGATATTCTGATTGAATTTATGGTGGCCCAAGTAACGTGTTGTATGCGGGAAAGCTGATTGAGTATAGGTAATTATGATTAGATATTTTTAGGGAATTTAATTTCGTTTTATTTAATTCAAACTGCCTGATATACGGCATTTCATGAGTATTTAAATGATCTAATCATTTTTTCGGAATTTGGTAATATAAGCTTCTTCCTATTTGAAGTTTATGGTTAGTCAGTTGGGGCAAGGTTTTTATTTTGGGATTGTTAATGAATATTAGGTACTTTGTTGTTTAATGCCTTCTTTTAATTATGTTAATATATTATTATTGAAAGGAAGTGGAAAGTTAAAAAATATTTGAGTTTTATTTATTTTCCTTTTCTAATTTTGTGATTATTGTTGTATATATTCTTTTGGTTGTGGTTTTACTTTGGTTTTTGTCCGATATTTTATTACTGTGGGATATGGTGAATTATATATTATATATAATATAATTTAGTCCTTTTTAGCTCATTTTATAAAAGGATAGAGAAACTGTACAGTTACCAATATAATTGCAGCAGTGTGGTTATTTTGTTTTAATGCACATAGTTTCGTTAAATTCTGTATTTATTAAAGGGCATAATTATTTGTTAAATTGGCTATTATTTTATAATCCTTTTGTTCAGTTATTAAAGCGTTTTTTTTCTGAATTTTTAATTGGTATTGGATTGCTGCAGTTAATTTTGGTTTCTGGTTTAATAGAGTGTAGTTGTAAATATTGTTCTTTTAGTAGAATTTCAAAAGGAATTTAAAATAAAATACATATGTATATAGGCATACATGTTAGCCTAAGGTGGGCTCATTGATGTTTTAATACTTTATAAATGTTTTCTGGCATTTTAATTTCTCTTAATCATATACCGGGTATAATTGAAAACGTTAAATATTACATAGACAGTCAAGGGATGCCATTAGGATACCCGAAGTACTTACTCTTGCTGTTTTTTGTATTTTTTTAATAAAGTGTTCAAATAGCTTTGGCCTGGACTTACTTTGTTCTGCCCTGTGTCAGACACTTGGTCGGACCTCTGTTATTTCTGTTTTTTTTTTAAAGGATTTCT
This sequence comes from Deroplatys truncata, assembly GCA_030765065.1. Lineage (NCBI taxonomy): Eukaryota > Metazoa > Arthropoda > Insecta > Mantodea > Mantidae > Deroplatys > Deroplatys truncata. Next base: position 201,889,513 of record CM060984.1, on the reverse strand, counting down.
ATATTAGGTGCTATCACGCTCCGATGTTTTTATAAAGTGCCTACTTTGTCGTTTTAGCTAAATATTTTACGTTTTTCTATTTACTGTATAATCGGTATGATTTAAGATCAAACCTTATTAGACAAAACATTACAATCTATTTTGATTTTTTGGCCATCCTGAAGTTTACATTTACAAGGCTAGGCTTCCTATGGTGAATGAGGGGCAAGGCGACAGGAGAATGCACAATAAAAACAGTACTACATTTGCAGACTTCAGCTTCGCTAGTAAATACAACTAGGAAATACGGATGTTTTCCTTAACTGACTGTCCTTCCGATGTCCTACCACATGTACTCGCAACGTAGCCGACTAGTCTTGTCCCTCACTTGTCTTGTCCCTCACTTACCTCCTAACCCTAGCCTTGAATGATGTTCGCATTGTCAACAAAAGCAGTGCCGCCCTCTTCCAGGCGCACTCATATCATGTTGTGATTTACCTACATTTACTCCATACTTGCATACAGCAGCATGAGGTAGTATTTTTAACACTTAAATGATTTCAGTCAAATTATATAATATGTAAATTCAATAACAGCCCGCCTTGAAGCAATATGTGTGAAGTAACAATTTGTAAAATGTATGTAACAGTCATTGCATATGCTTATATTATTGTAAACATGTGTAATAATGTTATGTGAATACATTACGTAATTTAATAATGTAGGAGCTGTGAGAATAATAGGTAAAAAGTTGCTAACAAAGAGGTAACAATGAGGTAACCTTGAGTCAATAATGAGTAAGGAAGTTTAACAGTACTAATTGTGATTCTTGGAGCAACAATAATGTAATTTTAGTGACAGTTTAAAAATAGCTAATCAACAACCAGAAAAAGCTTTAGTTAAATGCAGGTATTCTATTGGAGTAGGATTGGGCAATCAGAGACTTGAAATGCAGAAATTTACAAGTTTAGGCGGTTGAAATAAATTCAGTTGCCTCCAAACAGTGCTCATAACCAGACGTGTTGCTTCTAGAATGTCCTCATAACCGGACACGAGATGTGTCCTCGAGAAATTAATACGTATTCGTGTGAGACGAAAATGGTATACGTGTTAAAAATTGCAAGTATTTAATAAAAGAATCCCACAGCTGTCTATCAGCGAAGTGTTATTTAAATCGTATCAATCATTAATAAAAGGAGTGAAGTAAAATTGTAATCTGTGTAAGCCTATATTCTTGTCGCATCACGCCCTGCCAAGAAATCCATGTCTCTAAAATAATACTGACGCAGCCGAGGTAAACTGAATATATAATATTTAAAGAAACAGTTTAATTACAAAGTTAATATTTTTCAAACCTGGGGCAAAGGCCACCTGAAAATACATTTTGGGAGAAGGCTACCGGAAACGGTTTACTATCGTGTGGTTGCAACGAATTTTAAATTCGGCTCCCCAACAGTTTAAATATAATACAACTCTTTAAAAATATCTACTTCAAATTGACGCCCAAAACGTGGGGAAAATAACAATACAACAAAAATAAACAACTTCAAGCAGTAACAGAATTTTGAAGACCGCCTGGAGAGAGATATCGTACCTATTGCAGCCGTTTCGCTCTAGCTTCAGTTTAGGTAGCTATGTACTTCACGTAGTGCAGGTTGCGTTACCTGTAGTCTGCTGTGCTGCTCGGATGATCCTTACGTTTCTGTTCCTGGGATGTCGGTCTCGGCCGCTGTCGGTAAATCTGATGATGGGTGTGGGTGTTGTGGGTATTGGGTACTTACTTTCGCTGGCCCCGGCTATACTCAATGGAGCACTATGCTCTCTTTATCAGGGCGTGTACAATCTATAACTATACTATGAACATGATAATACCACATATGTTTAACTTTATAATTACATCTTAAACAATAAAGTGTACACACATAGACTTTGTACTCGTAAAATGATATGTGATACACGCGTTTAAATGAGCGGTATCAAAGTTACTACTTCTATCACAAATTCAATAAGTTACGAGGGGATAAGTATGAATTATATATCAGCTTGTTGCTGGAAGTGTACATTGAGAAATGTTTGTTGCTGCTACGTATGGAAAGTCAGTTTGAAGATAATGTATTATATTTCAACTGTTGGGGAGCCGAACTTGTAGTAGTTGCAACCGCACGTATAGTAAACAGTTTCCGGTAGCCTTCGCCCCAACTTTAAAGAAAAGTATTAACTTGTAATGAAACTGTTTCTTTAAATATTTAATATGTATGTTTGCCTCGGCTGCGTCAGTATTTATTTTAGAGACATGGATATCTTGGTAGGGTTGTGATGAAACAAGAATGTAGGCTTACCAACATTTCAGGAAAGGTGTAGGTACTGGAAAATTGAAACAAATGGCAAGAATATCTCGGAAATGGTTCATTCGGCAAAGAAAACAAGTATATGACACAAAATATGTGTTTTGTGTAGTAAAATTTTGTCATCTCTTGCGGTTTTCCACTTATGCAAAAGTCATTCGGAATAAAAAGATCTTTTGGGGCCATTCCCAGAAAATTCATGATATACATTTCATTTTCCATAAAAATATCTTAAACATATGATATTTTAACCAAATTCGTTAGAGTCATTTTAGAGAAAATAAACACTTTCGAAAAATGTTCAACCTAAACGGTAGTCTGGAGTGGGGTGATTTTCTTTAAAATCTTCGTGTCGCATTTTCGAAAGATACTGAACCTAAATACCAAGTTTGGTATTTATCCGACTTTCCGTGTTTGAGTTATGCTGTTCACAGACACACAGATACATGGACCTTTTCTAAAAATGACTTTTTTTGGATTCAGGGGGACTCAAAACATGATTTCCAGTGAAATCTTGGTATCGAATTTTTGGGTGGAACGCAATACTTCCCCTACTTACTATGCGTAGTAGAGAAAGTAAAAAGCAAGTCATCAGACCAAAACAAATCAATGATACAAAGTTAGCAAACGTAAATCACATGGCTCCGCAAAATAACTACATTTTAATGCTGAAACATCTGCTTATCGAAAAATGGCAGCGGACAGAACCGGATAAATAATCCAGTCATAAACACTATTTGCAATTGAAATACTGGGCTTACTAAGACATTCAAGAAACTCACTGAAGAGGAGGTGTATCCACTCACATTGGCAGAATCGAGCCGGAGGAGGATGATCGGACTCAGACATCGAAAACAACCGACACGCCAGATGCGGTAACCAATAGAAATATATTCGATAAACATCGCTCAACTATACTATCGAAATTATTTGGAATTCGTTAGCCGAAATTACCCAATAAGAAAGAAAGTAATGTGCGATCACTACTAAAGTAAAAAATAGAGAAAAAACGCATGTGAATTTACAAAGAAAAAAACTCATTGCTTCGACATATGCAACCTCTGCCATACATAGAAGTGATACCAATTTGTAAAACAAACCTTCCCCTAAAAGATAAGCAAAACTTCACCTCTATACTCCAAACAGTATAGGAATAATTAGGTCTCCGGTCTACAAATAATTCATATGTCAGTTTCACTTGTATTTTTGCATTTTCTTTTCTCTTCGGCGGGGATGCCTCATTTTTGTAAGTGTGGGGGAGATATGGCGTATTAATAATTTGGGGGTTACATTATTGTTCTACATTTATCGAAATTTTTTATTTTGTAAGAAATGGCTTCTACGATTTTAATTAAAACACCACATATAAAATATATTTACATGACAAGTAAAATGTATATCTTAAATTTTCTGGGAATAACCTGTGGGGTCCTCTTCATTCGGAAGGAATTTCATAAAATATTGTATAACTGTAAACTTTAAGTGATAGACGAAAATGGACTGCACCAAGAATACAGATCTCTTTAAAATACACAATTTATTTCAAATTGTTGTTTTTGTTGTGGCATAAGCCATTTCTGAGATACCCGTTATTAATGGTTCGAATTGTTCGTTTCTTTGTCATTATTTAAGGTCCTTTCAACATTCAGTTGTTTCTCATGATTGCATTCAAACAGTATGGAATTTTAAAACCAGCATATAGCATCCAGTTCTTAAACATTTGACTATCGCTGTTCTCTTTATACGAATATAACGAAATGTGTAATGTAGTTATTTCTGCAAAGGTTTATTTGGATTCCTGGGGCCTCAAAACGTGTATTTCAAGTGAAATCTTGGCATCGAATTTTTGAGTGGAATACAATATCTTCTCTACCTATTAGGTACTGGTAGAGAAAGTTGTATAAAGAAATTATTGTGTTGCATTCATTCTTCGTTAACCAAATATGTGAAAATAACTACATCTTTTCCTTACTATATTATAGCTAATGGCTGGTAAAGTTTAAAAGTTTCTATGCTAACATGTTACAATGACGCATTTAGTTACGTTGCATCCAGCATGTAGAGAAATATAGTTAAGTAAACTTGGTGACGACGGGATGGACAACGGAGCAAATATTCCATAATTACACACCAGCTCGATACTGTAGACAACACTATCGAGTTTCACACTAGTAGTTCGTTTTTCCTTGTGATTCGACATGGTCGTTTTTCCAGTCGAAGTTATTACGGTCTGCTGCGCATATTCAGAACCGGCAAACGTAAATATTACGTGCTCTGTGAGGCGAGACTTTAGCGATTTAGTCTACTCTTCCTATGCTGCTCGGGCGTTGACAAAAGCGACAGTACACGAGAGTGAAATGAAAATAGAACGAATCCTCCAAGTTAGAGCTAATAGGAAACCTGTTTTGGAATACTAACTGAATGGAGTATTTGTAAGGTATTTTGCTCCTCAAACAATTATTTTACTCTGATGGTATAGCTGTTTGTGTAACTTCAGTATTAAAACAAGCCAAAATACGACAATCTAAATAAGCCAGCAGAGCAGTTTGCCAAGGAGATTTTAACGCTGTTATTGTTCATTTTTTCATAGAGGTTATAGCAGATGAGTTAATAGCAGAGAAAGTTAATTCCTCGAAGCAGATGATGTCTGCATTGTTGTACTTTTATATGGGGATGACTGACAATTTTGTCAGTAACGAAAGAAGGCTTACAGAACGGTATTTATAGGTCAGAAGAATATTGTAAACAGTGAGATATGGTGCTAATTATAAACAATGGCTTTAAAAATCGTTATTAGCATGGCAGGAATGAAGAATGGGACAGGAAATCAAAATGTTGAACATTTCCCCTATTTAAAAGTAATGTTTAATATGAGAAGAAAATGGAACAAACATCTCGCAGACACTAATTATATTAATTATTTTTGCTTTCGAAGTTAATTAATCGCGGTATATCTCTGATATGGTGGTAGATACATTAGAAAATTTTTAAACTCTACAATAAACCCTATTATGTTATGTGGAAATGAAATTTGGGATGAGAAAGAGTACAGCTTGTAAATAAAACTCTAGTAGCATTTTGGAAAAGGCGTCTTAGAGTTTCACAAAGCAGGTCAAATTCTGGGTAAAAGATGGAGGTGGGATGTTATTAAGTCAACAGTACTTTATAAAATAAGACCAGTGGAGTAGTGCCTGAGGCTGGTGCAGCGAGATCATTCCATATTACGCTCCAAATGTTATGAATACCAGTGAGAAAACCTGTCTCCTAAGTTTTGGGCAGCTGAAGTGGAGAGAGTTTTGAGGAGTATAGATCAGTATTACAAAGAAGTGAAATAACACACGAAAAGGCGCCAAAAGAAGACGAATGAAATCAGCCAACAGGAAATTGAATCAGATTGTAAAATCAAGTCTTCTCTAAGCCTAGAACATGAAATAAAAAATTGCCTTGTGGTAAAGAGGCATATATATATATATATATATATATATATATATATATATATATATAATGCAGCCATTCAACCGCCACGCTTGAAATACTCGCTCAGCCAAGAGGTGTGGATTGGCGTAGGAGCTAGCTTTAAAATGTTCACACAAATATAGCAACTGTTTATTGTAGACAAACATCTTATATCTTTAACAATCTTGTGAATTTAATTGAAGCAACCTTAAAGTTAACACGTTTCAAGTACAAGTTTCTCGTGTTTTCTTTTCCAGCTTTCTTTACAATGTTTAGTTCTTTTACAATGGTTCCTGATTCGTTACAAGTACTTTATTTTCTTAAGCTGCGAGTGCACTATGAATACAAAATCGCTTATTGAAAAAATGTTTCTTCCGCGAGTATAATGACTTAACATCGATGGGTAAAAGGGTAAATTTTGAGTTGCTTACCGAAAACACATGATAGAATGTTGAAATGGCCGAAACATTACCCTTGGTCAAGCTACGCCAAAATCTCGCCGAAGTCTGGTGGTTAGTTCACTCCGTCATTCTGGATGACTGCCCGTTGTTCCTGCCCGGGAGCCTCACGTTCCTTCACACGTCTAGGAGAATGCTGCGATCAGTGACGTAGACAAGCCAGCCAATGGTATCCGTGGACGACCTTATGTGGTTCTACTAGAGCTACTTCAGGAATGACGTCATACTAGAATATTCCTGGGTGTTTCTGTGCTGCCAATGTGCCAAGGCCGAGGGAAGGGAGTAAAAGCGGCACAGAAAGAAAGGAAAGGTGGCATGTTTAGACTGAAGGGCAGGAGAACTGTCCATTTTGTGGTGGGGATGAAGACTGGGTACGTATTTTGCCGGAATGTGCACAGTTGGAGGACCAGTGAAGAATTAAATTCATACAAAAATTCTTAAGTCCATCTAGAAGGACATGTTGAGAGATATTGGCTGACCGTAGGAACTGGCAGATCATGGACAACTTTCTGGTGGAAGTGCACGAAGCCAGATCAAATTTGTTTAGTTAGTCCGAGGCAATTTATCTAAATGGTTTCTTTTATTTACTTTCTTTTCTGCCATTTTAACTTGTATCTTATACGAGATGGGCCATTTAAGTTGAGACTGTACAACATATCCAAAGTAAGCTTTGTAGAAAAAAATGTCTTGAATAAGTTGGTTGATGAAATGGTGGAAGATAAATGCCATTAGTCGTGTTTTATTTGGAGGGCGTTGTGGGCGTCATTTTAGAGTCAATTTAATTTGACCTTAATTGTAGGTTCCCATTTAAAAAAATAAATTGACACTAAAATGACTAACATAACGTCCTCCAAACAAAACACGACTAATGACATTTCCTTATCCCCATAATATCAAATATCTTTTATTCAAGACATTTCTTTCTACAACACCTTGTTTTGGAAATATTGTACATTCTCAACTTAAACGGTCCATCTTCTATATACACGTATGGTCGTTGAGCCAAGCACTAAATGTTTGTGCAATAATAACTTTAATAATTTGAGAACCAATAACAATACCTAATCTATCTGTTTTTGTAAACGCTTTGTAACCTATGTAATCTATCACCTCCGGAAAGATAGTGATTAACAGTTATGAAAGAATTATCAAAATCGGTTGAGTCATTTTTGAAATTATCTCCTAAATATACGAATCACACCACAGTGTTTCATATATCACATGCTTAAGGGGTACTTATTCCATAGGCTAGGTATTATAGTTAACGCATAAGTAGACTTGTAATATTCGGGATAGGTTTAGTGGAATTCAACGCTTTCAGGTTATCTACGCTCTTGAGGCAGTATGCCTATCTGCAGTCCAGTAAGCGGGAAAGAGCAAACTCTTGCGATGTTACAAGGTCAAGTCAGCGGTTTATTCTCCTGCAGATAGTCCCCGAGATTATCATCCTACTCAACACCAAGCGTAAAAGAAAATGCAACTGAATCGAAGCTAATGTGAACAGAACCTAGCGACCTTTTTGTCTAGGAAAAGGAAAAACCCTTTTCTAAACAAGCACCGCCATATTTAAAAAAGCATGGTTGTCAGATCCTGCATTTTTACATCATTTTCTCGCTTTACAGTGTTGTTATGTGGGTGTCTTGACGGAAATGAATGTTTTTCCGGTAGCGGCTAAGTGGGGAAATATCTCCCGAAAATGATATCAACGAGGATCAAATCTTGGTTCTTCTCGCAAAGGATTCCGACCAAGAAAAAGCACGTGGTTATTCACGTAGGTTTAAAACTACAAAAACAAATGGCTAATATCATGTGGAATTTTAAAAATCTTTTTGGCCTGTGGTTGAAGCTGCTGGCGTGTAACTCAATAGAAGCTTCAACCAACAAACAGCACATGCGACTTCTATAGAATTCGCTGCTGTTAAGAGAATTTCAGCTTTAAATTCAGACCTGTTCCAACTACCCCGCAAAAGCAAAATAAAATCAAGAATAAATAAGAATGAAAAAAGAGGCTTTTGTTAAAATGCATTATATTTCTTCGTGATTATCGAGCGAGGTAATCGCAGTAAAATGTGCCATTCGCATTTTGGAGATCCCGCTCACGCTGCCCCATAGATTTTTGGTTTTTTTTTCGAGTCGGCAAGCGAATGCTGGAGTGGTTCCTTCTCCACCACTAATTTCCTGCCCCTCATTTCCTATACCCATCGTCTTACATGATGATGATGACGATGATAAAATCGCGTTCAACAGTGTAATCTGGGTTTACGGTTGTCCATCAGCAGACAGAAATTTATAAATATTAATGCCAGAATAAAAGGAGAAGTGGTACCATGCTAGCCTTTAGTTCCTGAGGTCGCGGGTTCAAACCCGGCGGAGGGCGATGAATTTTTTTTCGGGCGTAAAAATCATTACCATTGCTTCCTTCGGAAGGTAAGTAAAGCCGTTGTTCGCGTATCGTAGATTTAAGGCATGTAAAAGAACCTCAAGCCCCATAAAAGAGACCACTGTGCAAAATTTCCGGTCTTTCACACCCAATATAGAATGGGATGCTAAGAGTCATAGTAGTTAAAAACGTCCATAAAAAAAACTATTAAAAACCAGAACGAAAGGAAGTAAGGGATACACTTGTTTAGGCAAGGATATCGCAGGTAAAAAACCTGTACAGCCTGTTAGCTTTTGTAGATAGCACTGCCAGATCGGTTTTACCTGCCTGACAGTGACTCTTGGCCGTTGTTGTTTATATTCTTTGTATTGATGTATGGTTTGAGTTTAGATAACATGAAGCCAACTGCTCAAGAATTCCTATGCCTACTCATGAGTTATTTACCCATAATTGAAATTGTATTAACTTTGTTAGACTATTTCTTTTATTATTATTATTATTATTATTATTATTATTATTATTGACATTTAAGAAAGGCAGCAAGATATTAAAAATTAGAAAAACAATTAGGAACACTGTTATTAAGGAAGGAATTAAAGTTAAAATTTCTTTGGTAGAGCATGTTAAATAATAAACCAGAGGAAAGAATACCCGGAAAAGCTTAGTATAGTGTTCAGCAAAGGAAGACGTAGACCCAAAAATGCTTGAATACAGCAAAAGACTTGGATAAAAGTAAAACTATTGGAGGAGGAGGAGGAGGAGGAGGAGGAATGAAATGACAGTGATGAGTGGAGAAGAAAATTAAGACCTTAGGAACTGAAAGATGTATAAAAATTGTCACTCTGTATACAAATTTAAGAATCGGTTGTTACATCCGTGCACTTTAAGAGTAACTGCCACACTGATAACACTTTTTGAAAGCTTAATATTTAGCACCATATCCTATAGTTTACAATATTCTTCTAACTTATTAATACCGTTCTGTAAGCCTTCTTTTGTTACTGACAAAGCTGTCGTGTCATCGGCGTATAAAAGTATAGAAACGCAGACATCATCTGTTTCCGGGGATTCAGCTCCTGTGCTATAAGGATATGAATAAATTGAACAATGGGGGCGATAAAATATTCCCTGATGAACTCCTCTGCTAGCTTATTTAGATTATATCTCTTTTGATCTGTTTTAATGCTAAATTTACACACAAAACAGCTATACCATCAGCGTAAAATAATGTTTGAAGAACAAAATAACTTACAAATACTGCATTCAGTTAGTGTCCCAGAACAGGTTTCCTATTGGCTCTAACTTGGAGGATTCTTTCTATTTTCATTGCAGCACTCTTGTTCTGTCGCGTTTATCAATGCCGGGGCAGCGTATGATGAGTTGGATAAATCGCTAAAGCCCCGCCTCACAGATCACGTAACATTTACGTTACCGGTACCGAATATGCGCAGTAGACCGTAATAACAACTTCGACTGGAAAAGCGACCATGTCGAAAACGAACTACTAGCGTGACATTCGATAGTGTTGTCTACAGTATCTAGCTTATGTGTAATTATCGAACATTGGCTCCGTCTCACAAAATCCATCCATTGCTAGCTACATTTCTCTACATGCTGGATTCAACGTAACTAATGAAGTAGAAAGTTTCTTACGTTATTTTTATTCATAAGCCCCACGTATGGAAGCCAATTTGAAGATGTTATATGGTTGTTGTGAGAAGTTTAGATGTTGGGGAACCGAACTTGTAGTAGTTGCAACCGCACGAATAGTAAACACTTTCCGATAGCCTTCGCCCCAAGTGTACTTTCAGGTGGCCTTTGCCCCAAGTTTGTAATTTAAGTGTTTCTTTAAATATTATATTTGTTTGCCTCGGCTGCGTCAGTATTTATTTTAGACATGGATATCTTAGCAGGGTTTTGGTGCGACAAGAATGTAGGCTTACACAAGATTATAATTTTGCTTCACTCCTTTTATTAATGCTTGATACGATTTAATTAACACTTCACTGCTATAGAGAGCTGTGAGATTCCTTTTATTAATTAATTACACTTTTTAACACGTAAACTTATTTTTCGTTTCACACGAATACATATTATATTTCTTGAGGACACTTTTTGCGTCTGGTTAGTAACGCTGTCTGCAGGCAACTGAACTGATTTCAACCGCCTAAACTTGTAAATTTCTGTATTTCAAGTCTCTGATTGGCTATTCCTACTCCAATAGAATACCTTCATAAACTAAATCTTTTTCTGGTTGTTGATTGGTTATTTTCCATAAACTGTCACTAAAATTATATTATTGTTGCTCCAATAATGACTAGTGGCATTATTAAACATTCTTACTCTTATAACCTCAAGGTTACGTCATTGTTACCTCTTTGTTAGCAACTTTTGACCTATTTCTCACAGCTCCTACATTATTAAATTACATAATACATACACATAACATTATTACACATGGATACAATAATATAAGCATATGCAATGACTGTTACAAACATTTTTACAAATTATTACATACACATATTGCTTCAAGGCGGGCTGTTATTGAATTTACATATTATATAATTTGACTGAAATAATTTAAGTGGTAATAATACTGCCTCACTAAGCGTTCAAGCACCCATCTACGTTGTTCTAGCGGAAATCTTCGCGCATTTCCTCCGATGCTCCTCAGATAGCTCCCGTACCCTCTCCATTGTACTGCCCGGCAGAAAGCAACCTACAAAAACACGCTCATTCTGCGGCGTGGTCAGAGTCTCCCCACATTGGAAGTAAATACAGGCCGTGTATTCTTAGCCATTTAAATTGGCATATGTCGAAACCTTAAAGGGCTCTGACAGATGTACTTGAAGCTAATGGCTACAAGGTTTTTGGACATAATTGTTTCACGGTTTCAATAAGTTGACCGAATTTCAGCTATGGATACCCTTAAATCTATAATGAAATACAGATGCGTTAGAATAGCCAGCAGTGCAAGAAAATACGCAAAAGCGGTTAGTTAGAGCAGTTGAGAGCAAGAAAAGACATTTGTTAAGGAATATTAAATGAACAAAACTACAAAAAATTGGAATTTGCTTTTGGTTTTTTAAGTAGTATTATTAATTGGAGTTTCCTTTGGTAATTTTAGATATATTATTTAAATGTACGCAGAATACTTACATTTTAAATATATTTGAAACAATTCTGATGTAGAGAGAATCTGATGAATTTCTCTACATCTGTACAAACTATTTTTACAAACGCTTATTCTCCATCTACTTTATATTAATCGACATAAAATTTGCAGAAACTACCTTATTGCTAATTTTCTTGTAGTGCAAGGGGAATATGGTAGGCTTTAAGTGATAGTCAAATCTTTTAAGGACTGGTTACTATGTGGAGCATTCCATTCTCTTTGTATGTACATGGAAAAAAAACAATAACGACTTCCCATTTGATAAAAAGTAAAAGCATTGGAAAATTCAAACAAATAACAATGAATATTTCGGAAATGGTTCGCTCCATAAAAATGTTTGACCTAAATTGTGTGTTTCAACGATCATACAATTTTTGTGTAGAACAGCTTTGTCTATCTCTTACGGTTTACCAGTTATGCAAAAGCCATTCAGAAAAAAAGACTTTTGGGGGCATTAGCAGAAAGTTCAAGATATACATTTTATTTATAATGCAAATATGTTAAATATGATATTTTAATCAAAATCGTTATAACCACTTTTAAGGAAATCAACATTTTCGAAGAATGTGCCATTTAAAGGGTAGTCGGTTGGGGCTATTTTCTTGAACATCCTCGTGTCGCATGTTTCAAAGATACTGAAATTAAATACCAAGTTTGGTATTTAACCGAGTTTTCGTTTTTGAGTTATGCTGTTTACAGACATACACACGGATCTTTTTCTGAAAGTGATGTTTGGAATCAGGGGGCCTCAGAACATGTATTTTCGGTGAAATCTTAGTATCGAATTTTTGGTGGAATGCAATACTTCCCCTGCTTATTGTTGGCAGTAGAGAAAGTAAAAATTGTGCTGTATCTGCCATTTTGTACTGTAAATTCTGCACCACATCACAGAAGAAAAGATCATAAACTCGTATAAATTTTGGAGTAGAAAGATAAGTGTTAGTAAATATTTTACGGGAAGCTTTATTCTACAATTAGTAATACTGCTAAGTACTGTAGGCTCTGTGGTAGCTTTTATGGTAGCCATGTGGTTTCTTTCTTAGCAAATACCAGGTGGCCAAAACAAGCCATCCTTTATATTTCTGTGTTTCCCCACATACACAGGCGCAAAAGAACTTGCCGCATCTCTGCTGTTCAAAGGGACAGTGCAGGTTCAAAACAAAAGGTCACTGAGATGGTGTTACTGTCTGCATGTGTTTACGTGATAGTTTCGTACTGATAAGCGTCGCGTGGTCATCTGCATGCAGTTCATTCAGACAAAACACTAACGTGTACCAATAACAAACCCACAGGCATGGTTACGATCTGTGCGGAGACACACCAAAATGCAGATGAGGCTCGAAGGCTGCATTCTGAACATTTTCAGATGCGAAATCTGTCTTACGCACAGTTTTTTTGACATACAGAAATCATGTAAAGAAATGATGTATCATTCCAGGTAAAACGTGGGCCTGACAGGCCCTTACATCAATTCGTTCACCAAGGTGTGATTTGTTTGCACATGTTTCTTATGAATAAGGCACTAATAGAAAATAATTTATTTGTAACGCACCTTAGAGGTACATGAATGTAATAGAAATAGACTTTTGTTTAATGTTGTTAACCCTGTGGCACCAATTGGTGCCATATAGTTGTACTGATTGTAGATTAACTGAAATGGAAATAATTACTTAACACGTGCGCTCAGGTTAATGAGCGAGTTACTTATTAAATAACAACCGATAACACATACCCCCCACAGTCAAACATATACTCTCATATTCAAACACTAGACTTTGGGAATACCGTGAAGGTTTTTATTTAAAGACGATTTTCTGTAGGCCAGACGGGAATAGAACCCGGAACACCTCATATAGCAGGGAGTTTCTCTAACGAATAAGCTTTGGGACCAGTAATAGCAGTTAAAACTTTCGTTTTCAAGCATTGGTTTTTCATTTAGCGGTCTCCTTTCTGTCGTTATGGAGTCCCTTTGCAAGTTCGCTTAGGCAAACCTTTTGGCATCCGCGCTATGCGGTATAAACTAACTTCAGCTAAGGACGGCTTGTGTGGGCCACCTGGTATATGCGAACTGGTTTTTCCATTTTTTGCTTTTTACAGGCTTCTCCGTGAATGACATTTTCTGCTATGAATGACCCGGTTTCTCAAACTATTAAAAGACAGGTCTTTAAATTTTAGGATGATAATAACCTCTTAAGTGCTGTTTTGGATATACTTTGGTTTTAACAACATGGTTGTTTATTTTAAAAAGACAATGCTAATAAATTTTATTTAAAATGTTATAATCAAGAGAATAAACTATCTTCCTTAGTGGACAAACTCATTGGATAAAATGAGGCAGTATTTTTAATACTTGAATAATTTCAATTAAATTATATAATCTGTAAATTCAATAACAACCCGCCTTAAAACAATATGTATATAATAATTTGTAAAAATGTATGTAACAGTCATTGCATATGCTTATACGAGTATTATTGATAACATGTTTAATAATGTTATGTGAAAGCATTGGGTAATTTAATAATGTAAGAGCTGTGGGAGTAATAACTTTAACGTTGCTAACAATGAGGTAACCTTGAGGCAATAATGAGTTTGAGAATTTAAATGTTATTAGTCATGATTAAAGCAGCGATAATGTAAATTTTGTGACAGTTTAAAAATAGTCAATCAACAGCAAGAAAAAGTTTTAATTAAATGCAGGTATTCTATTGGATTAGGATAAGCCAATCAGAGACTTTAAATAAAAAAAGGTAAAAGTTTATACCATTTAAATCTGTTCAGTTGCTGGCAGACCTTGGTAATGACCTAATGGAAGATGTGTTCTCTAAAGAAATATTACGTATTCGTGTGAATCGTAAAATTAAGTATACGCGTTAACAAAGCACAAGTTTTAAATTAAAGAATCTCACAGCTCTTAATATCAGTGTAGTGCTATTTAATTTGTGCCAAGGATTAATATAAATAATTGAATTTAAACTTAGAATCTGTGTAAACCTACATTCTTGTCGTACCACGCCCTGATTAAGAGAAACATGTCTCTAAAGTAAGACTGACGCAGCCGAGGCAAACAAACATAAATAATATATATCGAAGCAGTTTAATAACGAAGTTAAATACTTTTTTTAAAGCTAGGAGTGTAAGAACAAAAATACATCTTCAAAAATCAGCTTCTCATACGTAGTAGCATATTAGTAACAAACAATTTACTTCAAATGAACACCCAAAGCATGGTGCTAAATTACGTAAACAAAACACCTTCTCATGTTGGTTCCCAAAGCGTGTGGCTAACAACAACAGTAAAACTTCAACAACAATAAACTCCAAAAGTTGAACATAACTTCTTCAACATTTGAGTCTGATATATTAAACACTTTGTGAGATAATGGGTCATGAATTCAGTAGATTTAACATTGATAGGATAGGGCGCCGGAGTTTTGTTTCCTCTTGCGCTGAGAGCTCGTGGCTCGATTCGCGGCTCTAGGGTAGCAATTTTAAGGCTGTCCTATCCATGTCTTCACATCTGTCTTGGTCATGTGAACTTCCCCAAGGTCTGACGTGTTTCGGAGGTCACGACAAAACCTGTAGGTCCCCTCATTCCACCGCCATCCTCATCACCTACTATCGAAGGCAATGGATTCCACCCTCTGGGTGCCTCCACCTCTGAAATGCGTCCAGTCAACAATTGGCGGAATGAAGTAATCCAGAAGATCATTGAGCATATGGGGAGCATTAGAGGCGACGATATGGGCAGGGTAGCACTTTTAATCTCCTTTTAAGACGTACATTATTATCCTTGGTGTGTGACAGCAGGATGAGGGATGCGTAGGTCACTTGAGAATGGTTGCTATGTTCTGTCCCTAACTATAAACATATCAGTGGTGCATCAAAGTACGGTAGCTCCCGTGACTTCCTCTGTAGATTATATTTCACTGGGTTGTCTTTTATGACTGTACTGCTGCTATCTTGTTGTACATAGTTTGTGGTTCATGGTAGCATTTGTCTTTCGATTAGAAGCTTGCCTAACTGTGAAAGCCCCAACACAGATGTTGGATAACACTGGAAATCGCATCTTCCGTTACAGTGGAAGCACTGTATGTAGGTGTTGAGCGCTTAGATTGAATGAGCAAATTTGCAGTCATCCATTAAGTCTGTAATTACAACGGTAATGGGGCATAGAACGACAGATCCGCTGGCCGTGCTCGTTAAGATCAACAGTTGGTAACTAGAGTGTCGCAGGTTCGGGAAGGGTGGGTTTGTTGTTGCGTGGTATCGGCCACGCTTAATGCTGACTGTATTATCTCGTCACTTTACTGGTGCCACGTTCAACCCCACTGGATCCCTGGGAATCCTCACCAAGTCTTGGACATACGATAGGGCTAAAGATCTACCGTATCTATAGCAACTGTTTCATCTAAAAAGTGTTAAAACAACACAATTATTCTTACAACTTCAGTGTTAGGTGTCATGTGTTTAATTCTATATTCCTTTCCAATAAATAAATAAATACTGGGTTATTCAAAAAGAACGAACAGATTTTAAATATTCATCTTAATGAACGCGATAGATAGCGACACATAGACACATCACTGAATAGATGAAAGTTCAAAGTTTTAAGCCCCACCTATTAGTTCCACCCAGTGCCTATCTTAGCAGTGTTTGTTTACGAGAAAATGGCGACGCCACAGGAAACGTCATTTTGTGTGTTGCATTATGCAAAGAGTAAATCCATTGTTTCATTGCAGCGTGCATTTAGTTGCAAGTTCATCAACGAGCCGCCTCGCCATAAAAATTTACAATTGATACAATAAATTCGTATAAGATGGTTGCGTGTGTAAACGGAAAATCACTGGTCGTCCTCGCATAACAAATGGTGCTCATTTTGAACACATAAAATAAAATTTTGAACTTCTCTCCATTTAGTAATTTATCACATGAGTCGCCATCTATTGTCGTTCATTAGAAATATATATTTAAAGCTTGTTCCTTCTTTTTGAATAACCCTGTAAATAAATAAATAAATAAATAAATAAAGTATAATAAAATTGCGATGTATTCCATTCATATAACTTTCCCTATTCGCTTTTCTGAACATGATTCCAAAGCTTATTCTTATATATTAATTGTTGTTAATAAATATAAACGTTCAGTACATATTTACACGTTTCGTTGTAGTTATAAAAAGGATAAGCAGGTGAAGCGATAGTCAGATTTCTTTTTCTCTACCTCGTACATATTATACATTTCCACACCAAAAATTCGATACAGAGATTCTACTGGAAATACATGTTTTGAGTTCCCCTGAGCCAAAAAAGCATTTAAAATGTTCTATATGTGTGAACAGCATAACTCAAAAACGAAAAATTGGATAGGTAACAAATTTGGTATTTAAGTTCTTCTGAAGACGCGACACGAAGATTTTCACGAAAATTCCCTAACCAGAACTACGCTTTACATGGAACATTTTTCGAAAATTTTGATTTGCTAAAATGGTTCTAACGATTTTGATTAAAATATCACATTTGAAAGATATTTATACGATATATAAAATGTATATCTTGAATTTTTTTGGAATAGCCTAGGAAGTCCTCTTCATTAGGAAGGAATTTTGTATAATCTTGTATAAACGTTAAACGTTACGCGATAGATGGAAAACGTACTAAACAAAAACTGCAGATCTCTTTAAAATAAACAATTGATTCCAAACAACTATTTTTTCTGGCATAAGCCATTTTCGAGATATCCGTTAATAATGGTTCAAATTGGTCAATACTTTTTCTTTTGCAGTCCTGTCGATTATTAGTTTCTCACGATTGCATGGTAAGAGTAGAATTTTTAAGGCCAGCATAAAGCGTTCAGTCTTTAACATTTGACTATCGCTCCTCCCTTTATATCTATAACGAAATGTGCTATTTAGGTATTTTTGCAACGGTTTGTATCGATTAATGTGAAGTATACAGAAGAATAAGCTATTGTAAGAATGGTTTGTATACCCATTAATAAACGATAGGGATAGAGAAAGTCATGTGAATGTAACGGATCAGAGTTTTAAAAAGCGTGTTGGTACTTACTTAATGGCTTTGAATGTTGCTTTCATTACCATGAGAGAACGCGAATAACACGTACACTTTGTGCAAGGTTTAGAAAAGGTGCAAACGATATGCCGCTTCTTGTAAGAGGCTAGTAACGCAAATTTTCAACAAGCCAAGTGCTAAAGGCTATAAGTGCGGACATGTATTTTGCAATGGATGGGATCTGCAGTCAAAATAACCTTCATAAATCTGTGTGGGTAGGAAAGAGTGGCAAATTTTATCACTACTTTCAAACAATATATCGTTTGAACCTTTTCTTAACTTTGCTACAACTGATAAACTTGAACCAGGTGGCGCTCCAGTAACGTGAGAGACTCGCACTCGGGAGGTTCCGGGATCGATACCCGGGGACTTCCCAATCTAGCCCATGGGAATCCTTCAAAAATGCTTTGAAAAATGTTACACAAAGAAACAGTGTGTTTTAACAGCTGTACGTAATTTTTTAAATAGGTCCGTATGGTTTCCAGGTACATAAAATTTAAGAGGAATAAAGGAAACTTGCCGGTATTTGATTGAAAATTAAAAATGTACGTTATACCTGCTATGCCATTCTTAAAGTTAAGATATTTTTAATAAAAGTCGTTATAGCTATTTTGTAAAACAAGATAGAATGAAACCTTTGCCTTGCATTGGGATATCTGATTATTGACGAGAAGATGTAAATAATTAAGTAAAAAAATAACAGTGAGATAAAGAAGTAATTGCAATAAATAATTTCCGTATATTAAATCAATGTATAATACAAAAAGTCTGAGTTAAAAATTTGTCTGCAAAGAAAAAAGTAATTGGCAAGTCATGTAAAGAATACATTAGTAACTGGCGAGTGTAGAACACATTAACTTAAAGATTCTTGGAATGCATTTAGGATTTAATTAAATACGTTTGGAAAGTCACTTAGACAGCAATTCTGTAAATTATTAAAGTGAAAGATACGGCTTAGCAAAGAGACGTATTCGTAGGATATTAAGATTGGACTGCGCGAGAAGTAAAGTTGGTAGGGGTATGATATGTAGGCGGAGCTTAAGTTAGGAAAATTTCGTTCATTTTAAATAGACACATTCGTGCATACATTCGTGACATAATAGTTACTCTCTTAAGATTCTTGACTCTCGTGTGTAATTTTTATTGTATAGCGAATACGAAAATTCAGCGTCTATTGTGAGAAATCTTTCTGAGTAACATTTCTGCGACTTAAGGCAACTGACGTCTGGCTTAATTATTGTTATAAAGTACTTAATTCGTAATTTCAATAGTCGGTGACTTCCTAAACTGAACATTTTAGTCAGCATTAAATTTCAGCTAACTAAATTGGTGATATCCTTTCAAAATACACTCTAGCATACCTTGAGAAACGGAACTTATAGGTACACCACTAGAGCAGTTGGCACATGAGAAAACGCAGAACGAGCTACGAAATGATGACATAAAACTCACCAACAGAGCAGGTAGCATTATGTGTTATAAAATTTTGAAACGGGGAGCGGCATCAAATTTGACGCACCGAGAACGAATTCAATTTTTAGAACCCAATTATTCAAACCTGATACTTATCTAAGTTTTTATTTTTAAGTTGAACATCCTTTAACCCGGAGATCGTATAAGATAGGTATGAAATGGGCGAAATTATGCAAATGAGCCCGGAGCTTAGTGTTACCCGTTAGTCATCATTACAGGTTAAGGAAAAATCTCGGGTAAGAACCTTGAGTAAGTCACCCTAACCGAGATTCGAACTTGGGACCTCTCGAACGTGAAGCAGACACGCTACCACCACACCACGCAGTCGGTAAAAATTCATCTATTGATGAATTCAGGTCCTCAAAATATGTATTTCTGAATAGAGATTTTGGAGAGAATATTACAATACAGAAACATTAATGAAAATATTAACTGTATGCGTTTCGTTTCACAGTTTATGAATAACGGTAAATATCTTCAACAACAATCCGAAAGCTATTCTGAACAATAGATAGTTGTTCTGTTTTGTTAGCTGTTTATTGACTTTTAATTGAAGTTACCTACAAAAATCTGATGATACATTCATATGACATTTTCTATGGTTGATTAGTAGGTATATACACTATTCTTAGGAACGCATATTATTCTATCTACTACACTTTAATCTAAATAAACCTTTTTTTTAGAAATACTACATTGCATATTTATTTATAAATACAAAGGGAACAGCTATAGTCAAATGTTTAAGAATTGGACACTATACGCTGGCCTTAAAATTCCATACTGTTTCCATGCAATCGCGAAAAGCAACTGAAAGTTGATAGGACTTTAAGAGAATGTCCAAGAAATGAACAATTTGAACCTTTAATAACGGATATCAGAGAAATAGCTTATGGCACAAAAACTTACTTGAAATAAGTTGTATGTTTTAAAGATCATTTTTTGTGCAGTACATTTTCGCCTATCGCTGAATGTTTACCAGTTATACAAGATTATACATAATTTCTTCCAAATATAGGTTTCACAGGGTATTCCTATAAAATTAAAGATATAAATTTTATTTTTAATGTAAATATCTTTCATATATAGTATTTTCATCAAAATCTTTAGGACCATGTTTTAGAAAATAAAAAATTTCAAAAAGTTTTTCATGTAAAGGGTAGTTTCGGGTGAGAGTATCTTCTTGAAAATATTCATGACGTATCTTTGGAAAATGCTGAAACTAAATACAAAGTTTGGTAATTATACGACTTTTCGTTTTCCAGTCATGCTGGTTACAGGCAAACACTCACACGAACATTTTTCTAAAAACGCTTTATTTGGATCCAGGGACCTCAGAACATATATTTCCGGTGTAATCTCGGTATCGAGTTTTGGGTGAAATGCAATACCTTATCTATATAGTATGTGTATGTGGTAGAGAGATAAAGTAAAAAAATATATTACTTAACTGGTACACATTAACTTAACACATCCATCTTATACATAGATATCACAAAATGTAATAATGAACATTGAGAAAAATCTGATGTGTTACACTCACATGACTTTCTCTTCTCTTGTGTAAACTATTTTTACAAACTCTTATTCTCTATATATTTCATATTAATCGAGATAAACATTTGCAGAAACGATCTTTTGACATGCAAAGAGAATTACATTTTACACATAGGGACCAGTTCTAAAAATATTTGACTATATGAGTCAGGCGTACTATGTTCCCCTTGTTTTGTATTTGCAAGAGCAATATAGAAATACAGTAGCCTTTAAGTATAGACATATCTCTTAATAGCTGGTTGCTATGTGCAGCACCATTCTTTTGCCACAGATTAATACTCTTTACATATCCAAGACAAAAAAATTAATAACGAATTCCCATTTGAGAAAATAAGTATTGAAAAATTTAAGGGGATAACAAGCAATATCTCGAAAATGGTTCACTCAACAACAAAAAATGTATGACATAAATTGTGTGTTTTAACGTGATCTACATTTTTTGTGTAGTAAAATTTTGTCTAACTCTTATGGTTTACCAGTTATGCTAAAGTCGTTCACAATGAACACTTTTGGAGACATTCCCAGAAAATTCGAGATATACATTTTGTCATAAAAATATCTTAAACATATACTTCAATCAAATACGTTATCCATTTTTGAGAAAATTAAAATTTTTGAAAAATGATCCATGTAAAGCGTAATCTGGGGTGGGGGGATTTTCTTGAAAACCTTTGTGTCCCATATCTGGAAGATACTGAACCTAAATACCAAGTTTGGTGTTTATCCGACTGTTCGTTTCTGAGTTATGCTGTTCACAGCACACACACACAGACAGACACACACACACACGGACATGTTTCCAAAAAAGCTTTTTTTGGATTCAGGGTGTCTCAAAACATATATTTCCGGTGAAATCTCGGTATCGAATTTTGGGTGGAATACAATGCTTCCCCTACTTACTATACGTAGTAGAGAAAGTAAAACTATTCCTTCTATCAGCAAATCTTGACTACTGAGAATTAATTAGAAAATAACTAATTGTTCTAAAGCATTGCTAACCGCTATGGAAATTATTAACAACGTATGAAACCTCTGTTAATGCATAGCAGTCGAGCATTCTGATGCGTTTCAGCAGCATATCCTTCCACTCTGATCTGTGATTATTGAATTATTCACCCACGTCAAGTGAGTAATTTGCGACTTTCAATCCCCGCATCCCACTGGTTCAACACTGAGCTACATTATTCCGCTCTCCAATATCGTTCTAAGGGAGTTATCGAACAACGTTATGGAAGCTTCAGTAATTCCATTCTCTTTGGTTGAGTCAGGCGTTTTCCATGAAACATAAGCTTCAATGCTCATCACTGATGCAGTATTTGATTACATTAATGCAGTTTCTTGTTATACCCTTCTTCTAAAGTAGAAGCAAGAAATAATATAGTTGAAGGGCGTCATATATGTTTTAAACTCACAGGGTGTATGCTAAACAGAAGGTATGCAAAACATTTTCTCGCAACTCCAAAACGACCTCAGATCATCAGATATTCCTGATGTTTACTTTTGGCCGATTCCGAGTTCCGCTATCGATCATAGTAATTACGAGTTTTTACTTTTTTCTGTACCACGTACAATAGTAGGTAAAGAAGGTATTGAATTCCACCTAATCATCGATACCGAGATTTCACCGGAAATGCATGTATTGAGGTGACCTGAATCGTCCCCAAAAGCAGTGTTAGAAAACGTTCCACGCATGTGCCTGTGAGCAGCAAAACAAAAAAAATCTGGACAAATACCAAACGTGGTACTTTTAAAGATCCAACACAAAGATTTTAAGAAAAATACGTCCACCCAAATCTAACTTTTTTCGAAATTTGTGGTTTTCTAAAAAATGACTAACAATTTTGATTAAAAAGACATGTATTAAAGATATTCACATGAAACATAAAGAGGTTATCTTGAAATTTCTGGGAATAGTGTGTAAAATCCGCTTTATTCGAGAGGAATTTTGTACAATCTTGTATAACTGGTGAACGTTAAGCGATAGAAGAAAACCCACTACTCAAGAAATTTAGATCCCTTTAAACCACTCAGTTTATTTCAAATAATATTTTTATGTGATCAGCCATTTCTGAGACATTCGTGGAATATAAATGGTTCGAATTGTTCCATATTTAGCTACTATTCTTAAGTCTTGTCGACTCTGGTTGTTGCTCGCGATTGCATGCAAAGAGTATGGAATTTCAAGGCGCATAGCGTCAGTTCTTAAACATTTGAGTATTGCTATTCCCTTTTTATATACAGGGTGGACCATTTAAGTCGAGACTGTACAATAACTCCAAAACTAAGCGTTGGAGAAAGAAATGTTTTTAATAAATGTTGTTTGATATTCTGGGGGAAAGTAAATAGCATTATGATCTGTACAGCTGGGCTATCAGCCACGTAACTAACTTTAGCTTGGGTACGCTGTCACTTACTTTACACAACTTAAATATCTAATAGTCTGTATCTTTAAATTTCTTGGTCTCTGCTTGAGCACTCTTAAATCTAATTCTTACGCTAACATTTTTGTTACCGAGCACTCCCTTTTCAAATTTTGTCGTTGCAACTTTTCTCTGCTGACTACAGATTTATGTAACTTCCTAGCTTTCTGCAAGCTTCACATAAATATCTCAAGGACAGTTTTATTGTGTGTGTCCTCCCCTACTGCTTGGGAGGACTTACAATGAAAACGTAACTTTTCTGATCGCTTTTAGTATCCCACAGATTCAACGAAACTTATACACATATACATGAAAACATCTCACATTAAAATTGCATGAATACCATTTTCAAAGTCTTGATTAATGTTATTAGTGCTTTTATCATTGTTGTTATCAATTATTATTGTTAATATTTACGAGTAACCAGAAATACGTCACGCCATTGAGCTACCATGACAACATGTCGTTAGGGTATTAAATTTCTCATCTGACTAATTTTTTCCCATGTAGACCACCAAACATCTCACTTCAGACATAACAATCTCAGTGGCAACTTTCAATTAGTAAGTACCTTATAACATTCAATTTTTCAGCTGACTAATTGAAAAAGATTCAATGGAATAAATAACGTACAATATATTGTCGCCATTGAGACTGTTATCTCTGAAGTGAGATGCTTGGTGGTCTATCTGGGAGAAAAGCTAAGTAATTTGGAGCGTTTAATGCCCTATCAGTATTTTGTCGCGGGAGATACTTGCTATATTCCGGCTTTTTCATTAAATATTTCTCCTGATTTTAATTAAAAAATAGTGTTCCAATCAAAATCAGTATTCATTCTTGAGAAGGTTTAGACAGATTTTCATTGTGAAATGTAGTTTGGGGTAAGGGAGCTTGCTGAAAATTTTGTGTCGCATCTTTGGAAGACGCAACCTAAATACCAAGTTTGGTATTTTTCGACCCACGCACGCACACACACATACAGGAACCTTTTTCTAAAATGTTTTTTTTATTCATTCAGGGAGTCTCAAAGCGTGCATTTCTGATGATTGGAATGCATCTCTCCTCTGCTCAATTAGGTAAGCAGCAGGGAAAGTAAAAATGTAATTCTGTTACTTATTACTGAAAGCTTACCGACTGTGATGTGCTTACAAAATTATTTTATATACTGTAGAAAAACTTTTTCATACATACCTGAGTATGTCACTATCACTTTATTTTAATTGATGGAGAAATAAATTTGTGAAGTCATAAAACCTGAGACCATGATGGTCGTGACTGATAGACAACTCATAAGGTTAATGGAACAGATCGAGCAAAATGGTGCATTAATCCGTGTAGAATATTTACACTGCGGTTGCTTTGCTCACCACAAGTCATTACACTGATTGTCAAAAGAGACACCAGCTACTCTGTGTGCGATATGCCAAAGAGCAGCAAAATGTACAAGACTCTCGACATACAAGATAACAGCAGTACACAATCTGAAAGAACAGCATCTGAGATACTGCAATTGAATCCTCAACTTTGTGGAAAGAGGTCCATACTTTATGAAAGTGACGGGGTTTACCGATGAATTTTGATTTCGTGTCTCAGGATATATAAATTCTCAAAACGCAAGGAAATGAGCATAAGAAATCCTCATATGTATATTCCATTTCATAATTAGACTGACATCGCACTGAGGTGTTCACAGCAGTAAAGCAGAACCAACTGCTACCACGTGATTTACTCCACGTGGAGTAAATCACGTGGAGCCAATCAAAGCCACGTAGCGTGGCTTTGATTGGCTAAAGTTAGATATGGATGGGTCGAGATAGCAGCGAAGTCTATTCTAGCAATGAAGGATGTCACATTGGCTGGAACAGAATTCGTTGCTACTCTCACTCCATCCAGTAGAAATCCATTCACATCTAACTTTGACCAATCAAAGCCATCAGAATATCTTCTCCACTTGGTGTAAATCAGTGGTAGCAGTTAGTTGCTCTGTATTGCTGTGAACACTTTAGATGCGATGTCAGTTTAATTATAAAGTGGACTATATCATAAGTCGTTACTTCGTTCAGAAAAAAAAACTGAAGCGTTGTGTACAATAAGATTAATGGCTAACTTAGTTTGAAGAACTATAAGCACTTATACATATAAAACATTTTCATGGTCATTGCAGATAGACGACATGAAACCTATGCAGGAATATTTTCACAATAGGATGGTGCCACATCCCACACTCTAATGAACCTATGGCACAAATCAGCAGCTTCATAGAGTGCTGTGCTATCTCTAAACCTTTGTGGCCTACAGGATCACCATATCTGACGTAACCAGATTATTTTCTTTAAGGGTATCTCAAGGCAAGAGTCTACAGAAACAGACAATGAACCTGGAAGAAAACATTACAGCCAAAATAAACAACATGGACCTAGACTGTTTGAGGCGTGTCTCTAACAACATGGTGAGTAGGGTAACAATGTGTCTTCAGGAGGAGGGGCACACTCCCAGCACATCTTGACGTAACTGCCTTATTTCTTCCAGAGATAAACTCTTATTCACACTTGAGTAGTTTCATATATTATTATTTAGAAACTCAACAGTCTTGTTTAAAGAGTGGAAATACCACTGAAAAACACTATACAAGGGGACACAGGAGACTGAAGCGATAATCAAATTATAAAAACTGGCTCGGCATATGCTGGCATTAAAATTCAATACTCTGTACACCACGACAAACACCAAGCACTTAAAATATATAAACTATTGGAAGATTGAAAAAACAAGTTACGAACTTCTCGGAAACGATTAGCGCCCAAAACTTTTGACAAATTGTGTGTTTTAACGCGATCTACATTTTTAATGCGTAAATTTTGCCTATATGTCATGTTTTATCCGTAACAAAAATTTACAAAGTTCATCCGAAATGCAGAGGAATTGACTGCCTATGCGCGGGAAATAACAGATGAACTGTTCTTTAGTCATGTAAATGTCTTTAATAATATGCTATTCCAATAAAATTATTAGGACTTTTAGCAAACGAAATTAATGAAACGTTTTCCATATAATGGCTGGTTTTAGCTGGGGTGAGAATTTCTTAAAAATCGTCGTGCGTCTTAGAAAGATACTGAATTTAAAAAACCAAGTTTGAATTAATCTGGATCTTGGAATTTTAATTACGCTCTTCAGAGACCAGACACGCATATACAAAGCGATATTTTTGTAGATTTTTTGATTCAATCATCTCAAAACATATTTTTCCGGTGAAATCTCGATACTGAATTTTTGGACGTAATATTTTCTGGGGGAGGCGCAACAGAGAAAAGGAGAAATATGAAGGGATTTCGAGAACCTCCGTTAGTAGTAGTTACAGCAGTAACCATGAAGGTGGCAACACAAGAGTTGGGGAAAGGCTAGGCTATAGCCATAATGCAAGGTCCTGACTACTCGTATAATACTAGGGGATAACGAGGCTTTTGGAAGAATAGGTAGATATGCAAAGAAGAAATTTTAATCATAAATTAAATAACTGCATTTGTCGTGCTTTTTGGTTCTGGATCAATGCCAGGTATTGAGATATATTGAAGGACGATGAGCATGGAGTTTGAAGAGGATCCGAACTGTGTGGTTTTCTAGGTTGCCTAGTTTTTGCAGTAGTGCTCGAGTCTTTTGAAGAAGTTGAAGTGAGATTATACTATCTGTTCACGAAACTCCGTATTTGGGTACCCGCTTGCGCCATATTAGGCATTAAAGTCCGGATCTTCGTTAATAGCTAGATTGTTAATAGAAGTCCTGAGCTTGGTGAGTTGAGTTGTTGCTGCTACGAAATTTCTGGTGGTGCCACGTTGAGTTGCTTCCAGAGCTGCAAAAGGGCTTGCTTCCTGCAAGCCATAGTGCCTGGAGCCGGTTGTTAATTATGGATATTTCCGCCTGGATGGCGACCGAGGTCATGTGAAGGTTACAAATGGAAGCGTCGATAGAAGTCAGCGTGGCAGCGGTGGAGTCAAGGCTGGGGGCGGAGGCGTCCACCTGGTGTTGATTTGCTGGAGCCTGGTTGTGTCGAGAGCTGTGCAGCAGCGGTGTGGTGCAAGGTAAAGGACCGCGATCGGGTGCTTGGAGCGGTTATTTGGAAGTACAGTGGGCCACTGAACTGACTAGTATAGTGGTCTGACCTGCAGCAGATGTCGCAGAACCTCCTCCGGTGC
The DNA here is from genome assembly GCA_030765065.1 of Deroplatys truncata. Lineage (NCBI taxonomy): Eukaryota > Metazoa > Arthropoda > Insecta > Mantodea > Mantidae > Deroplatys > Deroplatys truncata. The sequence goes on along the minus strand of CM060984.1, from coordinate 201,862,006 downwards.
GTGAGGTCATGCTGCGGGCAGGCCGATGGCGAGTTAGGTACGCGGCAATAGTGGCATCACCGAGGGGAATTTCAGTGATCCGTCTGCCGAGTGGCTATATAGTCAATATTGGCGGCATGGTAGTATCCACATAGTCCTACTGGCCTCAGTCTGCAGGGCATGGCCAAGAAGGTCCATCCCCGTGGTTAAAGCTGCGTTTTAATGCGTTCTGTCTTCAAAGCAAGGCATACCGATGGAGTAGGGCCGTGGCGTATGAATATTCTGGTCTTCGACACCAGAGAGGACTAGTTGCGTTGCGCTTCCTCCAACAAAATCTGTGGCAGCAGGTGGTGATGTACACCGACGCATGACGCTGAAACGGCCATGCCGGGTAGTATTGTTGCCCGAAGGAGAAGTGGCAACGGCGGCGGTGTTGCGATCTATTGTTAGGCTACTGTCAGATGTCAGTGGCAGAAGCTGTAGTGACAGCGGGTGAGATAAAAGGACATTGTTATCGTCAGCGGTGATCACGATAGGAGTGTTCCGAAGTTCCAGATAACGATTGGTTGCCGCGTCTACTGAGGAGACGTTGGGCGCGTATTTCAGATGCAGGTGGCGCCGTCGACGGTGCCGATGGGAGTTGCTGTGTTGTTACCGGTGGATGGCAAACTACTGGCTGGGCGCTGCGTCTCCTACAGTGGTTGTGTGCAGATGGCGCTAGTTTCGTAGGTGGGGAAGCGGACGGTTCACAATAGTTGCAGGTCGGATGAGCTTGGGTCAAGACAGCTGTTGCTGTCACTGGTGAGCTGTGGAGTGCCTTTGATGTTTCTTCCTCGCTATCTCAACCGAAGTGAAAGATAGAACACAGCACTTCCCCTATCTACTATATATATGATGCAAAAGGTTAAAAAGGAATCAGAAATCTAACTAGAAGTATTATCATTACAAATGGTAATTATCATAGCCTTGTAAAAATACCGTGAATATCAGAAAATGAGCAGTGAAATGACATCATAAAGGAAAGGTAGCGAATAAATAGTGTTTCTGTTTTCTGTTTACTCAAATCTAAAAGAACAAGAATTATGCATAAATTTGAAGAAATCTTCCAGTTGAGTTAAATACAGAACCTCTTTGGACTGTTTTAGAGTAAAAAGGTATACCGAAACAAATTTATTAGAGAATGCGTGAAGATTATACATCGTAGCACAAGATTAGCTTAGTTAAATTGGAATATTGTATTAGTCTTATATAATCCCTAATACTGAAGCTTGAAAGCCTGTTCTATTATTTTCCCGTGTAACTTTCATTTGAAAAAAAAAACAACTATATGAATGTTAGTAGGCTGTTCAGTAGATTTTTCAGAGAAATCTCTCCTTCGGGAAGTACTATCCTGAGGATTTTGTTTCGGGGTAAAACATCCTGTTGTAGAATGGTATGAGTGATAGTTCGTCTTTATTGCTAAGCTACATAATGGATTTTCTCTGATGATTCCCTCGTGAACATTTGTTTCATAAGGTTAAGTGACCCGTTAAGAAATCGTTTATTTTTTCTGATCTGGGATATATTTAGTCTTAGGACGACTGCAATAAGCGGTGAGTATGGCTTCCTCATTATAACCTTACTGTGTTTTTCCTGCCTCATGTGTCCAAAGCTAATTACAGTGTTTCTCTTATCCATTCACTTATTACTCGTTGGTCTATTGATATTGAGATTCCTAATACTGCTTCAGGTCTGGTATATGCACTTGTAGACTCTTCCTTTGCGTGGGTATCTGCAAAATATATCTGCTATTTCATTATCTCTAGTATCTTCATGTTCTGGCAACTACCCAATTGTTACTTTATTTTGTTTTTTCCAGTAATACAGGGTTTTAAAGGCAGACATAAAACAATTTTGACGTAACTTTGTGCACGCAAAGGTAGACTAGCTGAGAAGATCCTGCGGTTAACACCTTTGGTACATGTCCTTAGACTGCCCCTGATGAAGGTTTCGGTTGCATGTATCGATGCATGGAAAACGGCGACGTTGATCCCTAGTAACTCCAGCTCGGGGTCTCGCCTCTGATTCCAGCTCCTGGTCCAGAATTGGTTTTGAAGCCATCTATAAACTAGATAATTCTGCCTGCCTGACTTCGTCTTTTTAAATATATTTTTTATTCTGTGTCAACAGTACGTCACATGGTTTAGCAAATGTTAATGTTGGGAGCATATAACCACTCTCATATCTAGAAATGGGTTGTAAGCGCACTTGTTATGTTGGAGTACCCAAGCTTATTAGGGTTTCCTCAGGATTCTTTCTGCCAATATTTCCTAACCTTGTACATACCTTTGATAGATATACCAAAGAGGTGGAGAGTTTGAGGAGGGCGTGGCAGATATAATGGTGCTGCTCATTGATCCTGTTATGGATAAACGAGCAATCTTAATTTTGGTCAAGCTTTTCCATGCTTGTTCTTTGCTTACTTTTTGTCCACCATTTTAAAGATTCATAAGTAAGCAGGGAAACTGCAGCGAAAGCCAATACATCATTTATAGTTTGAGTTCTCAAATTTTTCCAATACTTCGCTTGGCTGTTGTAAGGGCATCTAGATTTTTGTTCTAGTTTAGCTCCTACTAGGATTATACCCACATATTGCACCTGTCTACTGTTTAAGAATATTGGAGTTGAATACATTCCACATTTAATTCCTTTGTGAACAGAGCAAGTTTGGCTTTAATTGGATTTATGAGGAACTTTTCCTTTTTGTACTATTCCTTCACATGTTGTAAAACTCCTGGCATTAGGTCTGAGACCGCGCTTTCGGAATTTCGTATGACAGTGTCTTCTGCATAGTCTTGTCACATACGCCTTTCTTATTGGAGTTTTCAGTAGACCGTTTACAACCAGATTCCATAGAAAAGGAGATAGAAAACCACCCTGGAGGAAGCCTCTGGTAGCAGCAAACTGCACAGCTTCATTTAACGTGGTAGTCTGAGCCTTCTATCTCTTAGTATAGTATTTATCCCGCTGCAAGGATTATGGATTCAGATTGCACATTACCAAAAGTACTTTATAAGTCAAGAAAGATTCCTTATGCTAATTCTCAGTATTTTAGTAAGATTTCTATCTTCATTAACAATTGTTGAATGGTGGACTGATGTGATCTTCCAGAACTCGTTGCTTTAGATTTGGTGTTTAAATGGGTTTTCCACTGATGTTTTTATTAGCTGTTTCATTGCCTTCAAAAGAAAGCAGGATAACCTAATTGGCCTGAATGCCTTTGCTTAGGCCACTGTGGCAGGTTACAATATAAACAGCTTTGACAGATCTTCAAAACATTAGTCTATGTTTTGACTGGCTGTATATTCTTAACAGCACTGCGTTGGTCTTAAGTATAGAAAAAATTCAATCTTACCCATGGTATTTATGCGAAAGAAATATCTTCGAAGCTGGTCTACAGTCTTTTTCCGGTACTTTATTATTAATGTCCAAAGTTTATTGTATATATTTTTCGCCAGAATTTATGACTACTGGGCTTGGTAAATTTGTGTGTGTGGAATAGGAGCTTTATTGTGCCAATGGGGTTCATAGTATTTTTAACTTTGAGTTGTATTATTTCTGAGCTAATTCCAACCTCTTGGCATAGCCTCCTTCAGGTATTGATTTTACTTTCTTTTATTTTAATTATACAGTTGGTGGTGGTTAATTTATACAGTGCCCAATCAAGCAGTATTTTAGTTGTTAAATTGAGTTAAACTGTTTACAAGCTAGCTGTCTTAGTTCCCAAATATTTACTCCACCAGTGTGTTCCCTCCCATTTGAATGTATTCTTGTGGGAACTCTTGTGATACGAGGTTATGACCTCTTGGAGTTGCTCAGAACTTACCTCAACATCACGTGTTATAATGTTACATTTCATTGATTTCAACATTTATGGTTTATCAATTGGATTGAATCCCATGCTGATTTATCGTGGCCTGTCGTAGGTGTGCCTCTCTTATACCCTGCGCTTTTCAAATCAGATGCTAACATAAGTTGATCCCAGTCAATGACATCTTTCCGTCATGAATCTACAAACGCGACTTAATTACCTTTGTTCAGTACTAGTGGATTTCTAGAAATAATAAATTCCGGCAATTACTCACCTTTATTATTAATACCGGTGCTCTAAAATCTGTGTGTGAGTTTTTTTATCTGCAGCGACGATTATCAGAGGTTTAATCACCTACAATACTGCTGTAACCTCTCCAAATGTGGTGATGGAGAAGTGTTAGGATAGTCATACGGGGTAAAAGATGGAAATCACTGGCTCCCTTATTGCTGCTGAAAAAATTTAAATTGGTTTTATTTATGGGTGCTCTTTAATTGCTATGCTCCTTAGTGTAACATTCTACATTTGGCGTGAAGGACCGGGAAGTTTGCTCAGAGGCCTTTATCAGGCTTAAGGTTTTTTACGTGCCGTAAAACTACAACACAGGACCACCGGCTTTACCTTCCTTCCGAAGGAAGCCATGCTAATGATTTTTACGCCCGAAAAAAAGTTCTCGATCTCTGTCGGGTTTCAACCCGTGACCCCGGGAACCTACGTTATGGCTCCTGTGTTGTGGTAGTACAGCATTGTAGTTATTAAGCCCCTGTTGCAATATTTAATCATAAAAATGCAAATTGATGCTGCTGAATTGGAGTTTTAATCATAACATAGTACCTTAGTCTATTTAATTTAGTCCGATACTCTTTCCATTACCAGCCATGGATTCTATATCAGGGATATAGCGAAGCTCCCAAATGCTAGGAGTTTTCTTTATGGAGTCTGAGAAAGGCGTAATTTGCGGAAAATTTGTTTGTATTACACTGATCAGCAGTTGTTTTATCTTCGGTCTTCCTCTTGTCCGAACACTCTAAATCCCAATTGAGTTTGAGTTTGAATCAGGACCTTATATATCTCCAATAGCAATAATTGGTGTCATTCCAGCATTCAGCGCACTCATATACGAGGCGTATTGCAAAACTATGGTCCTGTGAACAATATTTAACGCATGGTAGGCCTGAATGACGTTTCACGCCTGCAGCGCTGTCTACCGACTCCTGAGGAGCCTACTGCAGTGTTAGTGTGACGCAGTAGGCGTTTACCAGTCGGTGAGAGCAGATCGCAATGGCCGCGGCAATCTTACATACCGCCAATTGTGAAGTGCGCGGTACGATTACATTTTTGCTGGTAAAGGTATCGTCAGCTGCGGACATCCATCGTGAGTTATACCTCGTGTATGAACGGGGCATAATGAGTGATAACAGGTTCGGCGCTGGTGTTGAAAATTTCGAATTGGCCGCACAAATGTGTACGATGAACAGCGGAGTGGTAGATCCAGTATTCGGAACGAAGACATTGTTGAGCAAGTGAACCAAAAACATCGAAGTGATCGAAGTTTGACGATTAGTGGCCTGAATTTGGTAATGTTCCTAGAATCTTACTTGTCACTGAACAGCTTGTATATAGGAAACTTTGTGCGAGGGGTGCCAAAGCTGTTCACTGGTCAGCACAATGAGCAACGAATGCGTAGTGCACGAAGGCTTTTGGAGCGCTATAGACAAGATGGAGATAGTTTGTTTTCTCACTTTGTTACGGACGACGAGACATGGATGATGTACACCAACGCAAAATGAAACTGCAGTCACTGCAGTGGCGCCGTTCCGGTTCACCCAAACCAAAAAGGTGTAAGCAATCGCCGTACATGAATCGAAAAATGTTGCCTCCGTGTTTTGCGACGAAAAGGGCGTTCTTTTGATTGATTTCATGGGCCGTGGGTCAACGTGTACTTTGCAACGCTTATCAAACTGAGACGTACGATCCAAATCGATGCTGCGGGAAACTGCCGTGTGTCGTCATCCTCCTGCACGACAACGCACGCCCGCACACCGCTGCCAAAACCAAAGAGAAGATTCAAGAATTTTTGGGGGAACTCTTTGGCCACTCACCGTAAAGTGCAGACCTGCACTAAGCGACTGTTTTCTCTTCTTCCATTTGAACTGGTGGCTGGGTGGACAACAATTTCAAACCGATGATGAACTCAAGACGAGCGTTACCAACTGGTTCAAATCCCAGGCGGCAGACTTCTATGCGGAGGGGTTAAAGAAACTTAGTCTTACTGCAAGTGTATAGATATGAACGGCGATTATGTGGAAAAGTAAAGTATATATGTGGGCACATATTACTGTCAATAAAAATCTTGTCTCATGAGAAATGTTATCATGATCAAGCGGACCTTAGTTTTGGAATACGCCTCGTATAAATAGAAAATAATGAGTCGAAATGATATTAAAAGACTTCACTTACATCATGTTGGTCAAAAGATGGATGATCGTTTATAGACTATCAAGGTAGAGTCGACTCTACCGTTGATGATGGGGCCTTGATAGCCTCGAAACGATCATCCATCCTTTGACCATCATGATGTAAGTGAAGTCTTTTAATATCATTTTGACTCATTATGCTTTATCAATTGACATTTCACTGTTAATATTTTCCCAATTTTTACAAAAATACGCCTCTTATTATCAATAGCAATAACTAGTGTGTTCAACCGTGCTATGCTAATAGTCCAGTGTTGCTTTGAGACCAAGATTCTGGATTTCTAAAAATGCAAACGTCTTATTACACTCCTTTATGTTCAGGAGCCTATATGGAATTCACACCCTGGCCCTATGGCAATGTCCTTAAAAATTCCCATCCTAAGGAAAGCATGTCACTAAGGTACAATATACACTACGTGATCAAAAGTATCCGGACACCTGGCTGAAAATGACATACAAGTTCGTGTCGCCCTGCATCGGTAATCCTGGAAGTCAATTAGGTGTTGGCCCATATTTATCCTTGATGACAGTGTTCACTCTCGCAAGCATACTTTCAATCAGGTGCTGGAAGGTCTATTGGAGAATGGCAGCCCATTCTTCACGGAGTGCGGACCTGAGGAGAGGTATCGATGTAGATCGGTGACGCCTGGCACGAAGACGGCGTTCCAAAACATCCCAAATATGTTCTATAGGATTCAAGTCAGGACTGTGTACAGGTAAGTCAATTACAGGGATGTTATTGTCGTGTAACCACTCCACCACAGTCCGTGCAGTATGAATAGGTGCTCGATCGTGTTGAAAGATGCAATCGCCATCCCGAATTGCTCTTCAACAGTGGGAAGCAAGAAGGTGCTTAAAATATCAATGCAGGTCTGCGCTGTGATTGTACCACGCAAAATAACAAGGGGTGCAAGCCCCCCTCTGGAAAAACACGACCACATCATAACACCACCACTTCCGAATTTCACTGTTGGCACCACACACGCTGGCAGATGACATTCAACGGGCATTTGGCATACCCACACCCTGCCATCGGATCGCCACATTGTGTACCATGATTCGTCACTCAACACAACGTTTTGTCGCTGTTCAATCGTGTGATGTTGACGTTGCTTACACCAAGCGAGGCGTCGTTTGGCATTTTCCTGCATGATGTGTTGCTTATGAGCTGCCGCTCGACCATGGAATCCCAGGTTTCTCACCTCACGCCTAACTGTCATAGTACTTGGAGTGGATCCTGATACAGTATGGAATTCCTGTGTGATGGTCTGGATAGATGTCTGCCTATTACTCTTTATGACCCTCTTCATACGTCGGCGGTTTCTGCCAGTCAAAAGACGAGGTCCGCTTGTACACTTTTGTGCTGTACATGTCCTTTCACGTTTCCATTTCACTATCACATCAGAAACAGCAAACCTAGGGATGTTTAGGAGTGTGGAAATCCCGCGTACAGACTTCTGACACAAGTGACACCCAATCACGTTGAAATTCCACGGAGCGTCCCATTCTGCTGTTACACGATGTCTAATGACTAATGAGGTCACGGATAATGAATACCAGGCAGTAGGTGGCAGTACAATGCACCTAAGAGAAAAACGTATGTTTTTTGGGGTGTCCGGATACTTTTGATCACATAGTGTAGGTACAAAGAGCGACAAAGAATATCTCTCTGCACCTCGCATCTACGTCACATTATTTATCGTTGTACGTAGCCTTGCGAAGCCATGGCCATTTCATTGTTTACTTTAGGCCGCGGTGCAAGGACGCGCCAGTCCTTCTGCTAAATAGTTGCACCAATAAGCACAAAAAAGGTTACAAAATGACGTAGAAACGAAATATGTGTTTAAGCTCCCGATCCTATCGGATAAAAGAGAAAGAGGTAGGGTGAGTGCATTCAGTCTGTCATACAGACCTCTTATCGGAATGGTAGCCCATACCTTGTCGGCTAGTGCAGGACACGCCTTTGAAAGGGTTAAAAGCTAAGGAGAAAACTTGATGAGCGACTAGGTTACCGAAATGTTGAATGCGCACTGTAAGAAGATTTTGAAATTAAAGCTTGATTGGTATCCATTAAATATATAGCAAGGCAGCACTTTATAACAAAAATTAACAGAAGTGTATTCTCACAGTGGTATCAATGCTTGTTGCTGCATAGAAGCAAACATAACTAAACAATAAATAATTAAAGCAGCATGGTTTCCCTCTAATTCAAATTACAATTAGTTAATATACCTTTATTAACAAATTTCTGATCATAGGAATACAACAGGATGATGAACAAAAATTAAACCCAATTTTATTGCTATAATATCTATGTCATATTCGGTAAACTATATACATATACACATTTATCGCTAGTTTCTAAACACGATCAGTCAATTATAACAAAAGAGTAATTTGCATTTAGTAAACGAATATCATCATCTGCGGATGTTTTACGGGGAGTGCCCACTTTCTGACGAGTATGTAGACCGTCTTCCCCACTTTCTTGGAATATTTTTATCCAGTAATTTACTATAAAACACTTATGCACTGCCGTTGCAATTGCTGTAACAGTGCGACCAGCCTTCCACACACCCACGATACGTCCACGAGTAATTTCGCTAGTATACGGCATGACGGTTTCTGAGACAATAAACATGTTTTGGTTTCAGTAACACCAGAAAAAATAGATAGATAGATAGATATAGATATATAGGGTATCTTTATTGGTTTCAAATTATTGAAGTTATTTCACAAGTATTTAGTGCATGGGTAATTGACCGTACATGCATATTTAAGATTCAATAGGGTGACAAAGTAAACAACAGAGAAAGAAAACACAACAAAAAGGAACAAGGAAAAGGGAAATGGAGATAAATTACCTTAGTCTCTGAACAAATTTGACCTAGCTTCGCGCACTTTAGCCAAAAAATTGCCCATGTTTTGCCAGTTCCTCTGGTCAGCCAACAGATCCCAAAATGCCAATCTCTTTCTTGAGGGACTTAAACATTTTTCTTTCAGTTTAATCGTTCGCTGGTTCTCCCACTGTGCATATTCCGCCAAAATATGTACCCAGTCCTCATCCAAATGGGCAGATTCTCCTGCCAGAATCGTCAGTCATTTTCTGTGCCCTCCAGCCCCCAGTCTAAACCATGCCATTCCTGATCTTTCCTTTCTTCCTAAATTAATTATATATGCCTCTTTACCCCAGTTCAATTTTATTTCATTTGCTAGACTTAGAGAAGGTTTAATTTTACAATCCGATTCTATTTCCTGTTGGTTCATGTCTGTTAGTATTCTTTTAACACCTTCCCATATGTTTTTGTCATTTGTTTCAGCTCTTAGTCATACTGACCTCATTCCTATTCTCCTCAAACCCGTTTCCAAATCAGCTGCCCAAAACCAGGAAAAGTAAAGTCGTCAACCTCCCCTCTTTCCCCCCTTATTAGTGTGTTATCAAGGACACGCCTCAAAAGACCCCAGAAAACGATACAAAATCCGCTGGAGATCGTGTTTGGTGCTGTTTGTACTATACCCCTCCATGAACTAGGGTATTGCCTTTTCATCTGCACATGTTGCGTGCACAAGGCTTTTGTCAGCATAGTTGATTTTAAACCGGATATCTTCGCCTTCCTCACATTTCCACACTTCTTCCGGTGTAGCCTGCAGTACTTTTACAGACTGACTTCTGTTAGTTTAGCTTCTGGATGCTTTATAATATCAGTCATTATAAGAGCTGCTATGGCTCAGAAGCTTCTAGAAACTGAATGTGGAGTGTTGCCAGACACAGAATCTCAGGATACAGGTGTAAGTGCCTGTTGGAGAGACCTGGAGAGGGCTTAATTTGCATGGCTAAGCATTAGGAGTATCCACATGGGGCACTGAGCCGCGTGCACCTTGGGAGCGTTAAGGACCACAAGGCATATTCACCGATTCCAGAGACTAAGGCTTTGGTATGGAGACCATAAATGGCATTTGGTTAACTGCGTTGAACGCATTAAGCTAAACTTCTGTTGTACTCATTGATTAGGAATTGCTTAATTGTATCCTGTTTTACAATTCACTATTCTTTGTGTTGAATACATATACAAACCAAGTATTACAAATCTGATGTGCTGCATCCACAAGATATTCTCTGTTCACACTTCTACAAACTATTATAGAGTGTATTGTTCTATCTACTTTTGTTAAACCGGATGGAGTTTCATTACAGATTTACAATTTTTTTGTACCATGCAATTTAGGTAAAGCGATATTAATGCCGTCGCTATGTGATGGCTATTAAATTCCACGTTCTTTGCATGTCTACCAAAAAAACGAATAATGACTTTCCAGTTGAGAAAACCATTACGTATTTAAAATTCAAAACAATAACAAAGAATGTCTGAAAAATTGTTCGTTCCATAAAAGCTTTTCTTTGACATAAATTATGCTTTAATGGAGATGTATATTTTTATTGTAGAGGACCTTGCCTATTCATTACGATTTAACAGTTGTACAAAACTTATTTAGAATAAAGAGGTCTTTAGAACCTATTCCCAGAAAATTCTAGATATACATTTTAAATATCATGAAAGTAGCTTAAGCATACGGCATTTTAATCAAAATCGTTAAAAAAATTTTCAAGAAAATAAAAAATATAGAAAACTTTCCATTTAAAGGGTAGATTGCCTGAGGAGATTTTCCTCAATATCTTCGTTTCACATTTTTGGAAGGTCCTTATTAAATACCAAGTTTCTTTTGATTTTTGAATTATGCTATTTACACACACACACATCTTAAAACATCTAATGTATTACATTCACATGAATTTATTTACTGCCATTTACTTGTGGGTATACCAACTATTCTTATGAAAACTTTATTGTCGTATACTTCATTTTAATCGAAATAAACCTACTCAGAAATAGCTACATTACACATTTATTTATAGATACAAAGGGAATACCGAAGTAAAATGTTTAAGAACTAGTCGCTGTATGCTAGCTTTAAATTCCACAATCTTTCCATACAATAGCGAGAAACAGCTGAATATCGTCACGACTTTAAAAGAGTAAAGTATTCAACAGTTCGAACCATTAATAAGGCTATCTCGGAAATGGCTTATGCACAAAAATTATTTGAAGTGTGTGTTTTAAAGATATCTACATTTTACGTGTAGTACGTTTTCACCTATCACTTTAAGTTTACCAGTTGTACAAGATTATACAAAATTCCTTTCGAATGAAGAGAACCTCACAGGCTATTTCCAGAGAATTAAATATATACGTTTCATTTGTCCTGTAAATATCTTAAACAGAAGGTAGTTTAATCCAAATAGTTAGAGCTATTTTTCAGAAAATTTAAAAATTTCGAAAAATGCTCCATGTAAGGAATTTTGGGGTGAGGAATCTTCTTGCAAATCTTTGTATCGTATCTTTGGAAGATACTGAAGTTTTTATCAAGGTTAATATTTATAGGCCATTAAGTTTTTGGGTTATGCTGTTCAATCACGTGTCTTTTTGGATTAATGGGACCTCAAAGCATGTATTCTTGGTGAAATCTTGTAATCGAACGTCTGGTTGGAATACAATACTGGAACTCTGTCCAGTTTTTCATAGTGACTTCTCTCAGTTCTCATTTTCATTATCTTGATCTGGTTCAATTTTCACTGCGACTTCACTTAGTTCACATCGTCACTTCACTAATGTGAACCAGTTCAATTTCCCTGTCACTTCACTTTCTTCGTGACGTAGCCCTTCTTCCGGACGGCTCACTCGCTGGAAAGTCGAATACGAAACTTCTGCAATCTCTCGCTCCGCAGTAGCCCTCACTGCACGACACAGCAGTCATCCAACTCGCGCACTCACCCGCTCACTGACCGACTCAACTAACTCTTATCGCTAGAATGCTCGAATATGTAACCAATGGAATCTTCCTTAGAACATTCTAGAACTATCTGGACATACATTCTATAGGCGGAGGAAAGAAACTTCCAGAAGATTTTGGTTATATGCCCATAGTGCTTCTGTCGGTTTTTGTTTATCTCGGACCTCCGGAAAACCTTGAGTCGCAGGCAATACGTCACAATACCTTCAATATCTGTTTTGTACGTGGTGCAGAAAGTAAACACGAGCTTAAATAAGCAATTTTTTAATAGTTTGATTTATTTTTTAAAATTAAACTTGAATACTGGTTCTAAAGAGCCAATAGAATAGAAGTGTTTCATCGTAATTAACTCTTGCTTACTATAATCTTTTGATATGGTTTGGTGATCCTCAGCTTGCTGCGGTTGCTATGACATAGGCTCAAACACATCACCGCTACCCAGTTGCTTGCTTTTACACCTTTAAGAGTAGAAGCACTACATTTGGTTATAGGTGTAATGTCTAATGAAAACCTGTTTCTGAGCAAGGCTTAGAATGCACATTTTGTATGCGGATAATAGCAAACGCAGAGTTACACAAAGAATATGCATCTTTTTGCTTCTTTTCCAACTGAAATCTTGACTTCCAAGAAACTAGACACAATTAAAGAAAACAAAAGTAGCCAGCTTCCTTTCTTTCCTGTAGCTTTGTTCTGCTTGCCTTTGTTTTCTTCCCTTTGTTTTTAATTCTTCATATTTGCTTTCCATCGTTGTGAATCTTGATGCTGTGTCTTTCCATTCCTTCTTATTCTGCATGTCTGCAAACCTACGTCACTGTATTTTAGTTGCAAACTTCTAGCCAAACGTGGAGTCTCCCTTTTCCCTTACCATGTATATGTACACTAACTTCGAAACTCAAACTGTCTGAAATCTTGCAATGTAAACAAATGGAACCATGTATACACCACTAAGATACATTGTTTTTTCGAACAGACAGCCGTCTAGAGGGCTTTACTACTTGATTTACATTAGAAATGTAAAGTCATAATAGAATGCAAGCACATTCGTATTCTCGACTACAGTAAAACATCTTGCGTATTACATCACACGACTTTATCTACCCATTCTTCAAGAAACTATTATTGAATGAGCTTATTTTTCTATCTACTCCATGATAATCCAGATAAATATTCGCAGAAATGGTTTTATTGCATATTTTCTTATAGCTACAAGGGAAATAAGGGAATACAGTACCTACCTTTAAGCGATAGTCAAATCTTTTAAGAGCGGGTCGCTATGCAATGGCTTTGAAATTCCGTTCTCCTTGTATGACCGCAAGACAAACATTTAATAGCAATTTTCTCCTTGAGAAAAGTGCATATTTGAGCATTCAGATCAATAACAAAAATGTATCTCGGAAATGGTTAATCACAAACAATTGCATTTTACACACACACCCCTACAAGCTATCCCTTACTTGCAAGGCTTTTTGCAGTGTTTAATTCCCAAATAAAATGTATATTGATATAAGTTTTGACGGAAAGATATAAATAACTAAATAAAGAAATGTTAGTAAGATAAAGAAATAATTGTAATAAATAATTTCCGTATATTAAACCAATATTTAGCTTAATAAGTATGAGTTGAAATTTTTGTCCGAAGAAAAAGGTAACTAGTGAGTCATGTTAAGCAAAGTCATTAGTAATAGCGTGAGGAACGAAAACATTAGCTTAAAAATTCTTGGAATGTAGTTAGGTTGTAAGTTCAGTACGTTTCAACAGTCACGTAGGCAGAAATTCTGAAAAAGAGAAAGGTAATGTAATTCTGAGAGTCGGGGAGGTACCGCCTAGTAACAATGTCAGATACACACACGTAGGAGTTTTGAGATTGGAGCTCTTATGAAGGGATGTTGTAGCGGAGTAAACTGTAGGCGAAGCTTGAGTTAATATAAGGGCATGTATTCTAATTTTTGTTTGTGCACACCTTCGTGCATACATTCGTGACACTGTTATTTTACGAATTAGTCACTTAATCGGTGATTACTTATGTGTTCTTTTAAGCGCTCGGCGAGTAATATTTAGCGGCCATCGCGAGGGTTTTGCCGGTAAGCATTTTAGAGACGCACTGAAATTTACGCTTGTAGTTTTTTATATTGTAGAAAACGCTGTAAAATTGATATTGCAGAATTTAGCAGGTATAAAAATTCAATTATTATGGTTTGGAGTGCTACGATTCATAATCAGTTTGTCTTTAACTTCAAACGATTGGCAACTCGGTTCAGTAGCTCAAGTATTAGATCACATAAAATTTTCAGTAAATTTAAAGCGGTGTTATTCTTTCACAAACGTCCACGCATATCCTGAGAGAAAATGCCATAACCAAGCATTGTAGCAGCCGGCAGAAAAATCAACAGCAGATATTGAAGCAAAGAGTACAGCTTCAAACGTGACGGCTAACGCACGGCTTCAGTATCTTGATTTTTGTGGAAATAACTGCTAAAGTCCACTTCATCCTAAATGACTTTTGTATAATTGATAAACCATAAGAGATAGACAAAGTCTTAGTATACAATAAATGTATATCTCGTTAAAGCACACAATTTATGCTAAATAAAATTTTTCTAGCGTTAATAATTCCCGATATTTTGTTTGCTATTAGTTTGAATTTTCAAATAACTATGCTTTTCTCAAGAGGAAAAGTCGCTATTGTTTCTTTTTCTCGGAACGGAATTTCTAATCCATCACATATGACCAGCTCTTAAAAGATTTGTCTATCGTATAATCCTACTGTATTCCTCTAATTCTCTTTTACCTTTAAATAAATTGAGTTTTATTTATGGACGCTCTTTAATTGCTGTGGTCCTTAGCGTTCCATTCTATATTGGGGGTGAAAGACCGGTAATATCGCTCAGAGGCCTCTTTATCAGGCTTGAGGTTCTTTTTTATGCCGTACGTCTACGGCATGAGAACACTGGTTTTACTTCCCTTCCGAGGAAGCCATGCTAAGGATTTTTACGCATAAAAAAATCCATCGCCTTCCGTTGGATTTGAATCCGCGACCTCGGGAACTGGCGGTTAGCTGGTAACCACTACACTACGGAGGACGATCCTTTTACCTTTAAGGAAATGTGCAATAAAACCATGTTTGAAATCGTTTATCTCATTTAACATAAAACAGGTAGAAGAATAAGCTTTTGTGATGATATTGTGTTGAACATTTTTCAGAGTAAATCATGTGAATATAACGCATCAGATTTTTAGTTTTAGATAATTAATTTATACAAAGAGTTGCTTTGAAACTGTTTAAAAATTTACATAGGAATACTTCTCGGGAGCGCCAAATAAAAGCCTATAGTGTAATATGTAAATTAGACACGTTATACATCCACAATAAGCAACCACCAACCACATTTCCTAAATTTGTTTTGTGTCAAATGATTTCAACAGATTCGCTTTTGATTCATAAGATGTTAATCCAATAACGAAATGTATCAATAACCTCGGATTCCCTAACATGTTCAATTAACCTGTTGAATGTTAATATTACGCTTGAAAGCTTAGTAATGTTGACTTTTGGTACGGTTCGTTTACATTTACACCAGTTGTCTCTTCTATTCCGATTACCATCATATCGAGAGTAAACGAAGCTGCATTGTCGAATGTAATTAACTTGAGTTGCATTAAAAGATACAAATGTGTTAGATTGGACACCCTTAGTGGATGGTATGCATTTTACCATCTCTACTATTACCTATAGTAAGTAGGGGAAGTATTGTATTCCACCCAAAAAATTCGATACCAAGATTTCACCAGAAATACAACCTTTAGGCGTGTGTGTGCGTGTGTGTCTGTTCATGAGCAGCATAACTCAAAGGAAAAGTCGATTAAATACTTTACTTGGTATTTAAATTCAGCGTGTTCCAAGGATGAGACACGAAAATCTTTTAGAAAACCTCCCCAACCCAAACTACCCTTTACATAGAAAACTGTTCATTATACTTGAGTTTATAAAAATATTTCTTTGATTAAAGCACCATATATTTAAGACATTTTCATTACAAATAAAATATATATTTTGAAGTTTCGGGGGGTATTCTATGAAGTCCTCTTATTCTGAACGACTTTTGAATAACTGGTAAACTATAATAAAGTTTTCTGCACAAAACTGCAGATTTAGTTAAAGCACACAATTTATGTCAAATACAATTTCTGTGGGGTTAGCTGCTTCCGGAATATTTTTTGATAACGGTTTATATTTTCAAATACCTAGCATTTTTAGGTGACAAGTCGCTATTCGTTTATTTATCGTGGATTGACGTTATCAGAAGTACATTGAGCCGAACATCTGAGCCCTTCCCTTAGGAGAGCTGTTCGAATTGGGTTGGTCCCGACGGGGCACTGGTTCCTACTCGTGGGAAATTGGGTACGTCTCGGTGGTGTGCCCAGATGAAATTCTGAGACCCTCATTGTCCTCTGGTACCGACCTGGAGAGCTTGTATTACCAAATAATGTACGCCATGTATTTCTCATCATTTAAAAGAGTAATACTTCTACCCAAACGGTAGAAAAGCTCATTATGATAAGTATCTTATGAGATGATTTCAAATTAGGCAACACTAGCTTTGTTGCATTATAAGGAAGACTATTGTGAAACATTTAACATTAATATCTTATTGTAGTTTTGATTGTCATGTGCAAGGAAATTCTTTTGCAAACTCTTTAAGACTCGTACTCACTTTGAAATAAAATTTCGTGTTTCTAATTTCTTTTAACTTTAGATCGCTAGAACTGATTTTTAACTGTATTTCAATTCCTTATTCATGCTTTCCAGATATATCCCTTTCTACAAATATTCTTACAAAGGCCTGCTTTTATATTTACTTCAATTTAATCGAGATAAGGGTATTTTGCAGAAATGGTTCCATTGCACATTTTCTTGTAGGTTCAAGGGTAATACATTGACTGAAGTGATAGTCAAATCTTTAAAAAGCTTGTCGCTGTATCTTTGCTATGAAATTCTGTGCTCTGTACATGACCTCGTGAGAAACAAAAGAACGGTGATTATGAGTGCTTTGGCCTTTTCACCTACTCCAAGCTTCTGATCGTATTTCTCTTTTTGCACCTGGAGCAATATAAATGTATCCTCTGACGTCACGACCTCTGAGTTCACCGAAGTCTAACATTTGCAAGCTATTCAGTTTTGGAAAAATTTTAGGATGCGTTGGAGACTACAGTGACACACACACACACACACACACACACTTTTTAGATTAATTCATATACCTCGAAAGTCTATTTCATGGGTGTGGCAAAGGTTCTATAATAATAATAATAATAATAATAATAATAATAATAATAATAATAATAATAATAATTCCTGGCCACGTAGCTAGCGGTAGATCACTTGTTCCGAGCCGAGAGCCGATTGGGAGGATATTTTTACTGTTTCGGCGGGGGTCCGAGCTGCGGCGGCCGACGGGCGAACAGCCATGCCGTGGCCACAGTGTGAAAAAAACAGCACTGATTATTATAGTGTACAAAAGCGCTTTAATCGTTCTACTGCGTCCCTCCAATAGCTTCTTCGTTCAGTTTCTTCTTATTCCCTAGGAAATCCCATTTTCTAATCCTCATTGTTTACGTGTGGGTGTTTCTGTACTACGCACTTACATTAAATGGAGAAAGTATTGTATTCCATCAAAATATTCCATGTCGATATTCAGCTGGAAATACATTTTTCGAGGTCCCCTAAAACAAAAACAAAAAAACATTTTTAGAAAAAGGTACCTCAAAAAGCGAAAAATCGGATAAACACCAAGTTTGATATGTAAGTTCAGTGTATTCAAAAAATGCGACACGAAGATTTTAAACAAATTTTCCTCTACCCAAACTATCCTTTAGATGGAACATTTTTAGAAAGTTTAATATTTCTCAAAAATGGCTAGAACAATTTTGGTTGAAATACCATATGTTTAATATATTTGTATGACAAATAAAATCTTTTTATCTTTATATTTCCAGGAACATCCTGTAAAGTCCTTTTCATTATGAATTAGTTTTGTATAACTGGTAAATTGCAATAGATACACACAATCTTACTACACCGGTATGTAGATCTCGTTAAAGCACATAATTTGCGTCAAAAATTGTTTGTGGAGTTAGCCAATTCCGAGATATTGCTTACTATGGTTTACATTTTCAAATAGACTTTTCTCAACCGGAAATCTCTATTCCTCTCTCTCTCCCGATCATGCAAAGAGCATGGAATTTAAAAATCTTACTGTCGCTTTGCCTACAACGGAGTGTGTAAATATGTAACAAAAGTTTGTATGGATTATCAAAGAAGTAAATAGATAACTTTCGTAAGAATAGTTATAGAAGAGCGAGTAAAGATAGCCATGTGAGTGCAACACATCAGCATTTTTTTTGTATAATTTCCTTTTAACTTCATCGTATTTTAGAAGAAATGTCCAGGTTTGTATGCTTGCATTTAGAGATAGTTTGTTCCTTCACTGAATGTTAGCTTTGAGGCTAATATTTAACACGGGCTGCTGCGTGTCACTGCTGAGCTGAGGGAATTGAAAAGCAAATATTGACAGGAAAATCGTTAACTGATCAAATATAGATTGGGCATAGCTGGGCAGTAGAGATTACTGGTGTTTTAGAGCTTTTGAGTGAGATGAGCACATACATGTACAAAGCTGACAAACTTGAATCACAGTTGGAGTTACAGAGAGGGAAAAACATCCTCACAAAGGAAAACTGTCGCTGATAATTGGCGCAAAATTTGAGGAGTGTACTTTTGAATGCTCAATTTCATTGCGTGTATATTCTGCTGCTGGTTTTCTTTATTCCATCTTTTCCTTTTTATAATTACCTTATAAATTATAGTTTGTACTTTGTAATTGGCTGTCTTTATTTATTCATTTTATATAGCTATCGCTGCTTTGAATTGGCTTTGTTAAGTTTGTTTTATCGTATACATATTTTAACGCAATGCCTTCTTTCGCCTGTAATGGATCTTCAGAGCCCTTTCGTGTATTTTTATATTATAAGCCGTGAACACAATGTGACCAGAAAGTTTTTAGTGCTGCCAAGATTCCGAATAGCACATTGCACAAATGTAGCATACCTTCCAGGCTTTAACCCCTTAACGACAATTGACAACCGCGTATAACTTCGTAATTTTTAATTTCTCTACCACGTATCCAATTTTATTCTGCCTAAAATTTCAATCCCGAGATTTTACTGAAAGTATTTATTTTTAGACCACCTAAATATAAAACATTTTAAGAAACAAAAGTCTATGTGTGTGAACAGCATAATGTCAGAACAATAGTCCATTATGTGATACTTTCCGGATCCAGTTTCTTTGGGCCGTTTCGAGTAGGTTACTCTTCTAGGAAGTTGTGCGAGGCCTGTATTAGGAGCTGCTCTACCTAGTGAGTTCTGTTAGTTAAGTAGTGGCAAAGTGAAGTGCAGTCCGAATTGAACAATATGGTACAATTGGGTTGTTAGTTGTGACTCAGCCGCTCAGTGGTGATTCGGTTCTAATTTAAATTCGTTTATATTTTATTTGAAGTTAATTGTTGTTGCTTTTTTGTATATTTGCCCTCCGTAATAGAAGGTTTATCTTGAATAAATTGTTTTATTATTCTATCAATTCAAAGGATAGCTCCATTAATATTTATTTCCTATTTAATCATTAATAATTTCTTCATCCAAATTATCATTTCATTTTCTGCACAATATGGTACAATTGGGTTGTTAGTTGTGACTCAGCCGCTCAGTGGTGATTCGATGGATCAGTTGGCTTCTATTCTGAGTGTGTATCAAAAGTGTCTCAAGTGTAAAGTTTGTGCTGCGCTTATGTAGTATAAATTTTGACACAAAGTGTGTTTGGCATAAACTGGTGTTCTCATTCTCAGATAATCTAAAAAGGAGGAACCGGATAAATATAAAAACTTTGTGTTTAAGTCCATTACTTTCGAAAGATAAGACACGAAGATTTTCAAGAAACCTCCCCTACTCTGAATACCCCTTATATAGAAAAGTTTTCAAACATTTTTAATTTATCAAAAACGCTCTTAATAACTTCGATTAAACTACATTTTTAAAGTATTTAGATGTCAAATGAGATGTAAATGTATCTTGAATTTTCTGCAAAGCTACAATTCGTTTTTTCTCGTGGCCATTCAAAAACAATGGAATTTCAAAGCAGTCACATAACGACGAGTTGTTGAAAGATTTCACTCCCGATTAATCCTACTTTATTTCTTTATTCCCTTTGCAACTATAAGCAGTAGCGGCACGTGAGTACACATTGAGTCAGTTTGAAACGCCCCCCCCCCGTGCCCTTCCCAGCACTTCTAGTTGACGACATAAAGAAATCTTCGGTAAACCAGCTAGAGCTTAATGTCGGCATCATGGGCAAAGGCATGTAGAACAACTTCATAGGTTTTCTATGCTTTGCCATTGATTTGGGCAAGATACGTCAGTGAAGCAGTGCTCCTACAGGGAAATGGATGGGTATACTAGGCGTATATAATGGGTATACAAACTATTCTTACTAAAGGTTATTTTTCTATCTACTGCATTTTAATCAAACTAAACCTTTGCAGAAACAAATACATTACACACTTTATTAGGATACAAAGGGAACAGTCAAATTTTCAAGTAGTGGAAGTTATATACAGACCTTAAAATTCCATACTGTTTCCATGCAATCCAGAGAAACAGTTGAATGTTGATAGGACTTTAAAAGAATGACCAGGTAATGAGCAATTCGAACCTTTAATTACAGATATCTCAGAAATGACTTACGCTACAAAAAAAAACCTTATTTGAAATAAATTCCGTGTTTTAAAGACATCTATATATTCTTTTTCTGCAGAACGTTTCGTCTAGAGCAACGTTTACTATTTATATAAAATTATACAAAATTCCCTCCGAATGAAGAGGAATTCAGGCTATTCCCAGAAAATTCAAGATATACATTTTATTTGGCATGCAAATGTATTTAACATATTGTATTTTAATCAACATTGTTAGTCTTCTTCTAGAAAATGAAAAAAAAAATCGAAAAACGTTCTATGTTAAGGGTAGCTTGGAGTGGGGAATATTGTTGAAAATCTTCGTGTCGCATCTTTGGAAGGTACTAAATTAAAATTAAATTCAGTTTTATTTATGGACGCTCTTTAATTGCTGTGGTCTTAGCGTCCCATTCTACATTGGGCGTGAAAGACCGGTAATTTTGCTCAGAGGCCTCTTTACCAGGCTTGAGGTTCTTTTACGTGCCTTAAATCTACGACACGGGACCACCGGCTTTACTTCCCTTCGAAGGAAGCCATGTCAAGGATTTTTACGCTTGGAAGATACTGAACCTAAATAGCAAGTTCGATATTTATCTAACTTTTCGTTTTTGAGTTATGCTATACACCCCCCCACACACACACTCTCTAAAAAATCTTATTTTGGATTCAGGGGGCATCAAAACATGTATTATGTCGCAGTTCTCAATGGCTAGTGTTATCTTATTTGTTAAACGCATCTTGTTTTATTATTTTAAATTTGGGGTTCTTTGTCCTCCGGCTACCTATTGTAACTCAGGAACAAGTGTGTCTGAGCAGGGCGTGTAAACGGAAAGGAATTGTTGCTAAAAGATAACACTGATAAAATAATTTGTTTCTACAATTTTATTGCCGTCACATTTAATTAATAATTCACATATTTAATATTTATACACGCCTGACTGAAACTGTGATATTTCCGAATGTAACTACAGTCGTTTTAGTTGCCGCGCTCCAATTACTGCGCGTAATTCACATTTTGTAACTAACTTTGCGACGTGAACCTCGTGAGAGATTCCTTAGGACTGAGTGACGTGCACCTCGTGAGAGATTCTTCCGAACTGTATGACGTGCATCTCGTGAGAGATTCTTCAAGACTGCTTGAAACTTGCTTATGGCTCGAGAATATATAATCCTTCACCCCGAAATGCCTAAACATTATAACAGAGCTGTTATTGGTTACCAAATCGCACTCACTTTAGCGTCTGTTTTGTCAGCCAATCACTGCTGCTAACATATGTACTCTAGGGAAGATATTTCCTCCAATTCTAAAAAAACAGGCACGCTACCCTGACGTCATTTGTTTGTCTCTTCTTAGTGATAAACAACTCACCCCCTGGTTTATTGTTACCCACTTCCATTGTCAGTTTCAGTGAGGCCGTGTAAACCTATTTCCTAACAATGCTTATGGTTAACAAACATCTAAAATCCTGTACATACAATAATATTAATTTACACTACAATCACTCGGCATTGACAGCATTTTATGATATAAAATATTGCCTCAATTATGTGGCAGAGAAAGTAAAAACGGTGAAAATCAACTCTGTAAAGAAATGAACATTCACTTTTATATAAGCTGGGATTTCGGGCATTATTGCTTTCTACGTTTTCAAATCCAAATGCCGAGAAATTTTCGGTGCAGAAACTTAAACGCATGACTTACACATAAAGGAATTTTGTACGTGTGAAAGACCCAGCACTTTATGGGAAGAATACCAAAAGTTTCTCTTTTCGTACGCTAAGTGCCGCTTTGGTGTTTCACCGGCTTTAAAAGTGGATATAAACGTTCCTCTACTCTTGCAGAGATTTATGGATCTCTAACGTTTCAAGTGTCAAGTGGAAAGCCCGATGGCACACATGATCTGTCCCGGTATATTATCCTTTTCTCCCTTTCTCTAACCCCTTCATCACAGCCCATTCATAAAGCTGGAAGAAGAGGGGACGATTTCTATCAGTTCATTCGCGTCATCATTTGAAATATTTAATTTGAAGAGAGCGGCATATTATGAATGTCCCTGCTGTAACGTAAAAGCTTATAGGCAGTATATTTACAGCTCTCTTTAAAGTTTATCCAAGAGTAATTGTAAAAATCCGATGTACTGCGTTTACACGATCCTCTCTACTCCTCTTCTACAAACAATTGTTACAAAAGGCTATTATTCAATCCATTTCTTCTTAATCCAGATTTCAACTTTCATTGCGTTGCGATCAAGGTAAACCGATAAGTTAGATTTTTAAAGAGCATATTACCATTTGATGGCTTTGAACATTCGTACTCTCTGTATGATCACATGAGAGAGAAAACATTTATGAATTATATGCACATGGTTTTCTCTAATTTTCTATCCACTTCATTTTAATCGAGATAAACCTTTTCCGAAATAGCTGCATTACGAATTTCGTTATAGATACAAAGGGAAAAGCGGGTCAAATGTTTTAGAACTTAAAATTCCAATCTTTCCATGACATGGCGAAAAACATTTGAAAATCGACAGGACTTTAAAAGAATGGCTAAGCACAGAACAATTGTAACCATGAGGCAGTGTTTTAAACACTTAAATGATTTCTGTCAAATTATATAGTAAGTAAATTCAATAACAGCCCGCCTTGAAGTAATATGTGTATATAATAATTTGTAAAACGTATGTAACAGTCATTGCATATGCTTATATTATTGTAAACATGTTCAACAATGTTATGTGAATGCATTACGTAATTTAATAATGTAGGAGCTGTGAGAAATAGGTCAAAAGTTGCTAACAAAGAGGTAACAATGAGGTAACCTTGAGTCAATAATGAGTAAGAAAGTTTAACACTACTACTTGTGATTACTAAAACAGCAATAATGTAATTTTAGTGACAGTTTATAAAAATAGCCAATCAACAACCAGAAAACAGCTTTAGTTAAATGTAGGTATTCTATTGGAGTAGGATTAGCCAATCAGAGACTTGAAATACAGAAATTTACAGGTTTAGACGGTTGAAATCTATTCAGTTGCCTGCAGACAGTTGTCATAACTGGATGCGTTGCTTGTGCGTCCTCGAGAGATTTAATGCGTATTCGTGTGAAACGAAAAGGCATTGTTTAGGTCAATAAATTTAAAAAAATGTTCGAAGTGGTTTTGGGAGGGAAGGATTTCTTTAAAATCTTTGCCGCATCCTTGGATATTACTGAGTTTGGTATTCTAGTTTTTTTTTAGTTATTCCGTTTAGACACACAGACGAAGCTTTTTATAAAAATGCTATTTTTTTGGACTCAGGGGCCCCAACATGTATTTCCGGTAAACTTTCGGTATGGGACTTCTTGATGGAATGCAGTGCTAGACAGCTAGAGAATTTAATGTCCTACCGGCATGTTTGGCATGGTAACTCAGTGGTTAGGGCAACCGGACGGAAACCGGGAGATCCGTGGTTCAAATCCCGGCTATGACGCTCAATTTTTCAGTATTCTGGTTCTACTTTTTTATAGTTATCAGTTGAGAAAAATATAGGCATTTGAAAATTCGAACCAATAATAAGGAATAGTTAACTCTATAAACAACTTTATTACACATAAATTGAGTGATTTAACATTTTTTGTGTAGTAAGCTTTCGTCTATCTCTTATACAAAATACATTTAGCGTGAAGGGGAATTCACAGGATTTTTACATGGTATTCAACAATGGAGTTCATTTGTCATATAAATATCTTAAGCATATGGTATTTTAATCCAAATCGTTAAGAGCCATTTTTAGGAAAACAAAAAATTCGAAAAGTGTTCCAAATAAAGGTTTACTTTGGAGGGGGGATATATTAGGATCACACACACACACACACGGAGCTTTTTCTAAAAAATGTTATTTTTTATTCAAGGGCCTCTAAACATGCTTTCACAGTGAAATATCGATATCGAATTTTTGAGTGGAATACACTACTTCATCTACTTACTGTATTTGTACTGGTCTGCATAAAATGTGGCCGGTTCTATTATGTTGGTACTGACAAAATCTAGCTCTTCCCCCTACCAGCGAGACCACTTCTGTTTTTCGAGCATAATTCTAGTCACGGATTGGCGGGGTACATTAGCTCCCCCAAAGTATGGCCGAACTTTTGAAGGATAACATTACAACTTATACCTTATATTTTTATGTTACACTATCATTTATTTTTAATACCGGGTTTCTTAGTGCTCTTTAGTTGCAGCAAAAAACTTAACTTTCGTGTTTGTCGCTGATGAAAGCTCTCATATATGTAAATTTGTATCTGTCGAACAGTTTAACCTTACATGCAAATAATTCTTCACCACCGAATTATGTTGTATTGGTTTAACCTTGCCTCGTGTATCAATCGTAGCAAAATTCTTTCGTAGAGGTGGTATCCGAACTACCCCTTCATTTCATATAGATGTAAAATATCGCCTATTGGTTGGTTTTATGTCCCTGAATTATGCTTCAGACCAGTCACACAGAGAACTAATACCGGCTGGGTGGACTCATAGGTCGGTTATCTGAAATTGGATACCTTAGGGAGAGAAAAACGTTGTTGATCTAGAGTAATGAGCCACTTTTTATTCACATCAGTGTACCTGGTAGAAAACATTAAAAATTCGTAAAATCATCATTTTTATGTAAATTTTACAAATAATGTATATAAAATTTACTTCGTATTTACTTCCAATTAATGAGATAAATTTTGGCAGAAATGCAGTCATACACGTTTTATAGCAGGTATACGAAACATCAATTGTAATAAAAGTAACTTTATTGACTTAATGCATACACTTCTGTGAAGTTAAAAAGAACTAATATCTTTCTATTCAAAGAGAAGATCGGGTGAGAAGATTTTCTAGAAAATATTCACCTGGCATCCTTAAGCAATGCCTTACTGAAATATGAAATTTGTATTATTATCCAACTTGTTTTAGAGATGGACAGGTACATCTGAATAATTTTCTAAAAACGCTCAGATGGCCTCAAAACTTGTATTTTTCTTGAAATTTCTATATAGAATTTTTGGAGGGAATCCAGCACATCCTCTATCTACCTTTACGTGTAGAGAAAGTAGTAATTTAATTGTTTATTTTGTTTTTGTGTGTCCCATTTATATACCAACTTTAACGTGAAGTTCATATCGGCTATTTTGCCTTTTGAACATCGGCAATGATGTTCATTAGTTTACTTTGGATTTTTATTTAAATTAATTTCGCACTGCGGTGGACCTCTTGGCTGCTCCTCTTCCTTGCTGGATGGGTGTTGATGATGTGCTGTAACAAAATATCCCTACTGGCCTATACAGAACTTATGTGTTAACTTTTATCTAGGGTATGGTAATATGAGCCTAAATAAAAGTTTAGGTTCAATTTAACTTAATTTATTCACACTTATCGCAGCTAGCCTGACTTGTATCTCACAATTATATTACTGGGTTATGGGTCTTATCTATCAAACTGTACCATCCTCTTTCTCTTTGCTAACAGCTTCTTCACGCACTAAGTGGCGTGAAGTTTGCTTCCCTGACGATATTGTAACAAGTCGTGAAAATCTCGGGGCTCTATTTTATTTATACACCTGCAAATGTTGATATTTCTCCGCTAACTACTTTAAAGCACTAAGGTGATTGACTGATCACTTTAGCGTCGAATGAGAACATTTGCTCTCATATCTCTCCTTATGACGCGTCTGGACTTTGCATTTGTGCTCTAACCTCTCGCTATCTGTTTCTCTCACTTCAGCGTCTAGACCTTACGTTTATGCTACCGCACAGGTGTCTTTGGCATCGTTTGGCGTCATTTACCTGACTTTCACTTTCACGGCTAGCTATCCTCCATTACATTTAACATATCAATATTTACATCAATTTTACACTGATGTACCATTGTTTCCGCTACAACACACACGTTTGCGCTCTCACTCATACTTGCAAACTCTAGGGAGAATGGGAATAATTGTGGCTAAACAAACATTTCCTTCCTCCAACCGGGAACTGTACTCGGGACCCGTGGATTTGGAAGCTAGCATGCTTCAGACCGGAGAATCAATCAATAAATTTGTTGATAGTTAATAAAAGTTTTAAATCCGTTCTTGTCTTGTTTCCTCAGTTCTTATAGAGACTATTAAATGTTTGGTTCTGTGATCTTCTGAATATTTCTCTAAACCTTACCTCTGTGTGACATTCCTATTTACTGAGAATACTGCAAGCGCATCTGCAAACTCGCAACTTGCCGAAAGTGTAAATACAGCAGCACGTGACTTTTTGCAATAGCATCTCTAACTTGTGCAAGTTGCTTGCCAGTGTAAGTGTAGCACAGGGCTCCAATTACTTACTCAGTTGCATACTCGAAGTAGGAGTAGCTCTTCCCAGAGCTAGATAACCAGATCTCACTGGAAACGCAGAAAACCTCTGAATACTAAGAACGTAGTTTTGGTGCAGGATGTGGGAATGTGTTAGGAAGGGAGAGGGAGAGAGATAGTGAGAGTGAGTTGGACTACTTAAGTATGCAAGGCGAAAAGCTTCAGAATATTCTTCACACCTCAAATAACTTGAAGGGGAGACTGAATGGTGAAAATTGCCCAAAAAATCTAATTTTTAGTTTTTATGCATTCTTATAAATTGGAACGTCGTTTTTAATTTGATATCTGTTTTAAAACTGTAGGCACAAATATTTTAGATATACCTATTTTTACTTTCACTGCCACGTACCTAGTAGGTAGAGAAAAAATTCTATACAGAGATTTCACCGGAAAACATGTTTTCAAGCCCCCTGAATAAAAAAAAACACTTTTAGAACAAGGTCTGCGCGCGCGCTAGCGCGTTTGTGTCTGCAAACAGCATCACTCAAAAACAAAAACTCGGATAAACACTAACTTTTTATTTAGATTCAGTGCCCTCCG
The DNA here is from genome assembly GCA_030765065.1 of Deroplatys truncata. Taxonomy (NCBI): domain Eukaryota; kingdom Metazoa; phylum Arthropoda; class Insecta; order Mantodea; family Mantidae; genus Deroplatys; species Deroplatys truncata. The sequence continues at coordinate 201,834,155 of CM060984.1, read as the reverse complement.
AAGATGCGACACCAAGATTTTCCAGAAAATTCACCACCCCAAACTACTGTTTACACGGAACACTTTTCCTAATTTTTGATTTATTAGAAATGGCTCTAACGATTTTAATTAAAATACAAGGGTGTATACATGACAATAAAATGGGAATAGCCTTTGAGGTCCTTTTAATTTGGAAGGAATTTTGTATAATCCTGTATAACTAGTAAATGTTAAGTGAGAAGAAAGCTCACTACACAGGAAATGTGAATCACTTTAAAACACACAATTTCTTTCAAATAACTTTTTTGTCGGCATCATCGAATTCCGAGATATCGTTGTTAAAGTTTTGAATTGTTGAATACTTTGTCATTCTTTAAAGTCCATTCAACATTCAGTTGTTTCTCGCGATTGCATGGAAACAGTATGGAATTTCAAGGCTATCATATAGCTCCAGTTCTTAAACATTTGACTATCGCTGTTCGCTTTGTATCTATAACGAAATATGTAATATAGCTATTTCTGTAATAGTTTATTTAGATTAAAATAAAGTAGATATAAAAATAAACTTTAGTAGAATATTTGCATACCCGTTAATAAGCGATAAGCTCTCGGGCAGGCGCCCCTTCGGGGATTAAGGGCTTGTGGATGGACCAGGCTGGCGTCGGATTCATTAGATCTGGAAACATCAGGGACCCCGTCTATGGTTGTGCCCATCGTCATCCAGACCTGGTCGCCCTTCTGGTCTCACCCCTCATTACTTCCTTCCAGGGTCACGGTGAAAGCAAAAAGGACTGTTGGGGCCTACATGCGATGCTCTGCCCGGTTTCGGGGATCCCTCCGTTTGTCGTATCTTTACCTTTTACCCACTTGTTCAGAGCTTACGAATGAAAGCAGATGTAACAGAAAATGATGCACAGATATTGACTGTACCTTAACAGTATGGAAACAGACTGAACGTCCGCATCAATTGAACCCAGTGTGTCGTTGCAAAGTAAGCTTACGTCCGCAGCGTGATCCTAATATTGCTAAGCTTGCACTTGCTAAGGATGACTTCTAGAACCATAAGTTCCTTTCCTAAAGCATTTCTGAAGTATTTTGCTATTCATTTTTTCTCCTGGTCATGCAAAGAACGTGGAATTTGAAAGCCATCACATAGCGATTTTTTTTTAAAAATGTGACTATCACTTTAGCTTATGTGTTTTTCTGACACCTACAACGAAGTGTATAAATGTGTAACCAACATATACTAAGGAATGGAAAATGGAAATTCATTTCAAGCCATGGAAAGAATTTCTGCATGTAGTAATAAATATGAAATGATATAAAACGTTTCATATTGTGACTTCGTCCAGCTTTTCAACTGTCGCTTTTTCTCACTAGGTTATCACTGTCACTGCTTTGTTTTTATTTACCATCGTTTGAAGTTCGTATGTAGTTCAGCTTCACTGGGAGTTCACTTCGCTAGCGTCACTTCATTCAGGTGAACATGTTCAATTCTCTGTCACTTCACTCCCTTGGTGACGCAAGCTCTTCATGCCGGACGGTTCACTACACTTGAACACCTTCACAACCGTCGTTACGCGTCACTGAAGCCATCACCAACTCACTCGGAGAATAACTCTCGATGTTGCACGAGAAACCCACTCGCCAACTCATTGGTTCACCGGCTGACCGACACGACTCACTCTTCTGTCGCACTCAGCTCGTTTTCAACTCGCGACTGCCCTGATTGTTCGCGAGAGCGCTCGCTTATATATGCAGTAAAATCTTTCATAGAAGGTTCTCAAACATTCTAGAGATATTTCGACACACTTTCTGGAGGAAGTGGGAGATAAAGCTTCCAACAATTTCTAGTTGTCTCTCGATAGCGCACCCGGTGTTTACGCTAGCAAGCGGCGTTATCGCTGTTTATTCGGACCACCCGGCGCTGACCTTCCGATAACCTTACGCTATAGCCGCTGCGTCACAATATCTAGGGAGTGGATATAAAAGTTCTGAAAATGACTTGCAGACATATCTCATTGCCAGTGCAACATTTTATATTACAAAATCCGTAAGTTGGAGTAACAGGGCTTATGGGATGGACATATCGGATTGGATTGTGAAGTGGAGGGGATTGGGCACCAATCCAGGAATGCTGATATGGTACCGACGTCCAATAAGGGAGCACCCCGGGAGGAAGTTATGAGATGAAGGGAGACACCGGGCAGCCGGAACCAGGAGTGACGGCACTGCAATGACAGGGTCCCTACGATTTCCAAATAGAGACGCCCCGGCAGTCAGGCAGACCGGGGACCCCACGCCACACAGGCTTCAATTCCCCCAAGGGGCGGTCCTTATATCCCAGCAACCAGCCGAAGGCCGAGGGGCGGAGAAAGTTCACAGAGAGCATACTTTATCCCTACCACGCTACACCGAAACACGATCGCCGACACTTCCAACCCTGATATAGCTCAAATGGATTGATGAAATGGAATGGGCAAAGACACTACTTCAGCATTCGCCTCACGATCCAAGAAAACCCCCGAAAAATCCATGATCAGAGTGGGCAATCGCTGGAGATCTAACCCAAGACCTTCCGAATGCAGGCCACCGACGTTACCGCCTGAGCCATCACGCTCGGTTGGTATGGACACAAGGTGTAAGGTTACTTGACGCCGCAATGCTTTCTATGTTATGAAGCGCACCTAAAAGTTTTCATATCACCCATTACAGTGGAGGTAGTATATTTCCATTAGCTATATTATAACAAGTATGACATGGAAGGAAGGTTCACATTATCTCTTGACGTTCTTTCTGTACTCCAGGTTAAACATTTATGCTTCATTTGCGACCTGCAAGTCATATTGCACGCTGCATATAATTTATGTCTTTGCCTTGTTATGCAGATGTGTTAACATCAGTGTCAGAGAGAAGGAAAATTGCCTATGGCTGATAGTAGGAATTACGATGGAAAAAGATAATGTAGAAACTAAATTGTACTTTTAGCTTTCCGCAACGACGACGTTAGTGCAGATTTATCGTTTCACAGCAAATAAACAGAACGAATATCAACATGTGTCTAAATCACTGTAATTATGTTCCTTGTGAAGAGTATTATTTTTACTAACAACTATTCTCACGGGGATTAAAACATTTAATTGAAGAAATGAAAATATGAAAGAAATACCTTGTAGCTGATTCTGATGAGGACATTTTATAACTTTGAGGTGTTGCTGTTAATACAAAGTGTAATCTCTTCGTATATCATTGGTTTCCCTAAGTAAAACAAGGTAAAAAATTAATTTAATACATTGACATGACTTTCTCTACTCTCTATCTTTATTATTGGATATGCAAACGATTCTTACCAAATCTGCAGAAGTAGCTAAATTACACATTTCGTTATAGATACAAAGAGAATAGTGATAGTGAAATGTTTAAGAACTGGACACCGTATGCTGGCCTTAAAATTCCACATTGTTTCTATGCAATCGCGAGAACTGAAAATCGATGGGACTTAAAAAGAATGACAAGCATTGAACAAATCGAACCTTTAAAAAAGATATCGCAGAAATGGCTTATCCCACAAAAAACCTATTTGAAATAAATTGTATGTTTTAAAGAGATACAACAATATGATATGAACAGGCAGGAAATAGAATCTGAATGTAGACAAAGATCAACATTGGAGCTACAAAATAAATAAAAACTAGGTGGGGTAAGGAAACATATATTTTGGTATTGAGTATAAAACAGAGGACTGGAATAGCATGGCTTAGGTTGGGAGGGTGGAAAGCTCGCAAGTTTGTTGATGATGACAGGAGGATTTGCCCATTATGCATGTAACAAGAAGACTGGGCGAATATTTTGGCAGCATGCGTGCAGACGGAGGACAGCCTGCTGGGACTTGATTCTAAACAGCCAAAACTGGCCAAGCTTGTGCACATACTTAATGGAAGTACGTGTACTAAGAGATAAGGTGTTTATGTAAATTTTCTTTAAATATATGTAGTGCTTGGGCGTTTGTGTGCGTGAGTGTACGTGATTCAGAGTATTTTTCATTTTATATGCATGCATATGGTGTGATGATTATAAAAATGATTGTTTTCTCGTCGATTCTGCAATGTTCACGTTTACAGGCCAGGTATTTTTCTAGAGAGCATGTACGATCTTATGACCCATGCGACTGTGTTATGCAATTAAAGTAATACTAAGTATTTAATAAATACTACTACTACAACTACTACTATACAACATTATATATACAAAATTCCTTCCGAATGAAGAAAACTTCGCAGGCTATTCCCAGAAAATTAAGGATACACGTTTTATTTTTCATGAAAATATCTTTAATATATGATATTTTATTTGAACTCGTTAGAGCTATCTTTTAGAAAGTCAACATTGTCGAAAAATGTTCCATGTAAGGAGTAGTTGGGGTGGGGAAATGTTCTTGAAAAATTTTGTGCTGCATCTTTGGAATATGCTGAATTTAAATACCAAGTTTGGTACTTATCAGATTTTTATGATGTACACATGCACACAGACAGATGTTTCCAAAATTCCCTTCTTTGGATTCAGGGGCCTCAAAACATGTATTGCCGGTGAAATCTCAGTATCGAATTTTTGGGTGAAATACAATACTTTCTTTACCTACTGCGTACGTGGTAGAGATAGTAAAAATAACAGCCTTAGCCTTTGGTATACGCAGAGGTACGAAGAGCTTCTCAAGTCTAAAGTTGTTTCTCAAGTCAAAACTCCCAATATGGCCAGAAATGTTGAACGGAGGTTATACAAACGAAAAAGAAGTATAAACAAAAAATAGGGTTCGGAAAATCAAAGCAGATCGACAAAAAGTACTACTTATGTATAAACCCTTTATTTGCGTTAGCCGTTATCAAAGTATTCTAAACTGCATGTTTATACTCTCCTAATTCAATCATCTGTCCACAAATGAGGGTGAGCATTTTAAGTCCCGGGTATAGGACCGGTGCCCACTCAGCATCGTGAGGAAAGTGAGGAGCTGCGATAGGCAGACATCCCGGCCAAGGAGGCCAACATTATGGCTGGGAATAGGTAATGCTGACCACTTTGGTTAATCGCCGTGAGTACGTGGGGGAGACCGACTGTCGGATTGGCAGGTGAAGGACCTTCATGGACTGTAGCGCCAAGGGATTATTATTATTATTATTATTATTATTATTATTATTATTATTATTATTAATTATGTCACTTGACAAACATGCTTCAAAGTTTGTGAGTCTTCCTTCTCCCTTGAAATTTGAATACTGTTTTCACAGGTAACTAAACGCGTATTAGGAGCTAGAAGTAGGCAAACGGAGGGGTCTTTAGCAACTGGAGCACAGCACCGCAATAAGGCCATATTTCGCCTTATGCTACAAGTACGATGGGAAAGGGGTAAAGCCTTCGCTCGGCAAGAGGCATGGTGTGATCTCGACTGCCACGGCCGGACATCGAAAAAGGAGGTGGTGAAACCTGAAAATGCCTGCTTCTATATTTTACTTAAAATAGAAAGTTAAATTATAGCTCAACGATAGCTCTTGCTTGGCATGAGAGTCGTCCTCCGTGGTGTAGTGGTTAACATGCTAGCTTCTAATTCCCAAGGTCACTGGTTCAAACCCGGCGGAGGGCGATGAATTTTTTCGGGAGTAAAAATCCTCAGCATGGCTTGCTTTGGAAGGGAAATAAATCCGGTGGTCCCGTGTCGTAGATTCACGGCACGTAAAAGAACCTAAAAGCTGATAAATAGACTTCTGAGCAAAATTACCAGCATTTCACGTCCAATATAGACTGGGACGCTAAGGACCACAGAAGTTTAAGAGCGTCCATAAATAAAAACTCAGTTGTTTGGCAGAGAGGAATCCGGAAAGGACCTAAAGTTGTCTGTGGATAAGGAGAGAAGATAAAAGATTTAGTCTGCACCACACACTATTTATTTTTAGGAACCTTTACTTACATTTCACAATCCTGATCCCCTGGTCACCCCGAACAGGGCGCGTCGCTTTGAGTGCCAAAACCTATATGGTCATATCTGATCGGTGGCTTCATAACAGGTCAGCTATCTCCACACTACCTAACCGCGTCCTCATAACTGCGCATGCGCACAGCAGCTAAAAATGCTTATCAATCCCACATGCATCCCCCTTGTTACCAGACATTCTGGCCTCATAACAATGAGTGTATTAATATTTATAATAACGACAGGTATAAACGCTACAACATTTGCCCTGTTTGCTTCCAACGTGACTTCTGGAAGGAAGGGCGACTCGGATCCAGACGACGATGTGCGCCAGCAACCAACGCGGCACTAACGCTGACGCCGGCTAGCTTTAACTAAGACACTCGCAACCCGGAGGTCACGTAGCAGTCAAGGCTGCTACCAGGGAGCGGCTCTAGAGTCTCGGCATAGCCAGGAAAAATCGTTTAAGAGCGCAAATTCCACCGTCACTGGTCTCACAACCGTGAAACAGGTAAGGGAAACAGATGAAAGAAAACGTTGGGGGTACAGGAAATTCGTAGTAGAAGCGGAACCAACCATTCGCCTACCGACCAAGGTAAACCACAAAATAACGGACCGATGGAAAGAGTGGAACACTCACACTGAGGGGCTTTCAGATACCTGGATCAAAGAACCGCAAATAGGCTGCGATGCCCACTTTTTGATTTTAACTTAATCTATGGGTGGGAGGGAGGGATGAGGAGGAGACGCAAAAGGCGACCAGATATGGATGACGATGTGCGCTAGCAAGGACGGGATCTCTTAACGATTCCAGATGGAACACATCCCGGCGTAGGCTAGCTACGCTATGCGTTAGACCCGTTTGGCCCGGGGGGGGGGTCCTAGGAACACGAGTCACTCCCAGGAAGGGGCTCTCAGCAGACCCAACTAACGCCAGGTAAAAACCTTTCCAAAGAGCACAATTTACCGTCCTGCTGCAGAAGACCGAACGCCGTCATCTAAAACCGATGAAACTATAGGGACAGGAAATGATGGACCACAAAATAAAATCTGTAATCTGACAACTAGTTCCCTATACCAGGACGTATATTGCAAACTTTATAATTTATTTACCACATTTAGTTTTTATCATACATAATTATTTTACAGATATAATTTATACACTAATAACTAAAATAAGTTAAAAACAATAAAGAATGAAATAAATGAAATAGGATAACATAAAATATAATGAATTATACACAATACATACATACATACATACATACATACATACATCCATCCATCCATCCATCCATCCATCCATCCATCCATCCATCCATCCATCCATCCATCCATCCATCCATCCATCCATCCATCCATCCATCCATCCATCCATCCATCCATCCATCCATCCATCCATCCATCCATCCATCCATCCATCCATCCATCCATCCATCCATCCATCCATCCATCCATCCATCCATCCATCCATCCATCCATCCATCCATCCATCCATCCATCCATCCATCCATCCATCCATCCATCCATCCATCCATCCATCCATCCATCCATCCATCCATCCATCCATCCATCCATCCATCCATCCATCCATCCATCCATCCATCCATCCATCCATCCATCCATCCATCCATCCATCCATCCATCCATCCATCCATCCATCCATCCATCCATCCATCCATCCATCCATCCATCCATCCATCCATCCATCCATCCATCCATCCATCCATCCATCCATCCATCCATCCATCCATCCATCCATCCATCCATCCATCCATCCATCCATCCATCCATCCATCCATCCATCCATCCATCCATCCATCCATCCATCCATCCATCCATCCATCCATCCATCCATCCATCCATCCATCCATCCATCCATCCATCCATCCATCCATCCATCCATCCATCCATCCATCCATCCATCCATCCATCCATCCATCCATCCATCCATCCATCCATCCATCCATCCATCCATCCATCCATCCATCCATCCATCCATCCATCCATCCATCCATCCATCCATCCATCCATCCATCCATCCATCCATCCATCCATCCATCCATCCATCCATCCATCCATCCATCCATCCATCCATCCATCCATCCATCCATCCATCCATCCATCCATCCATCCATCCATCCATCCATCCATCCATCCATCCATCCATCCATCCATCCATCCATCCATCCATCCATCCATCCATCCATCCATCCATCCATCCATCCATCCATCCATCCATCCATCCATCCATCCATCCATCCATCCATCCATCCATCCATCCATCTCATAGAGCGCAAACCGAAACGTTGAAAATACACAATAATAGAAGCAAAAGCGTTCCAGTAAACATGGATCCGCAAACGAACCATGCGCGAGATAATTCCAAAAATTGTGATTACAAATAGCCACTGACTTAATTATGCAACATAGTGCAAAGAAATTTTAAAAGTGGACTTTTTGTTTAATAATTGCCATTCTAAGTTGCCCCAGAATTCACCCATAGCTTAACTTAACAAGGAACACAATTCTACTTTAATATGTTCATGTTATTAATACTGTACACTCTTCCATGTTAAAGGAGTGTTTAAAGTGCCGTCCTTGCATATGGATGCAATACTGCACTCGTCTCTGCAGTAAGTTTCAATTATTTCAAACAGCCCCGGATTATCTCGGAATTCTTGACAAGCACTACAATTCTCTGCTACAGTACTTCAACGGTATCAATGGGAGTGCTGTACGCTACACTTTTGAAGTGACCCCCATACAGAAAAATAAAAAAAGATCGAGATAAGACAATCGTGAAGGCCAAGATACAGGCTCTTCTCGACCTATCCATCTTGGACCATATCTCCACGTTAGATGTCTGCATCTAGTAGCAGCAAAATGTGCCGGTGCTCCATGTATGTACCACACACTTCCAACGTTGCTCAAGGGGAACATCCCCTCAAGCAATCACATCAGTGGCGGCTCCTAACCGCACATTCACAATAATAAATTTTGCACAGGGCTTATTTACGGACTCAAGTTTTTGCTTCTCTTATGTATACTTTCAACCGTTTCAGTTTGCGCTATTAATTATGACACATTGATATAATAATAATAATAATAATAATAAATCCCACTTGCACTAAGTCAATTACAATTAGCTATTGGAATCCAGTAACATAGGTAATTGGTAATCGGTTATTAACCTATATAAATATTTATAAAATTAACAAAAACTAGTAACCTACACTACTGGTATCTGTCAGAATCTGCACTGGTAGCCAGCACATATTTATTAAGTCCTTTAATTGCTTTAACAAAAAATCATTATTTCATTATATTAATTCCAATTATATATGCACAACAGTACTTGAATCTCTTACTCCAAAGCTATAAATCAAAATATTTTATTCCTCTTCCCAATTTTTAACTACTTCTGCTTTAATCTATAACAATCATCTCCTTATTTCTATATTTATACATACCTTTCTTTACATAATTCACATCATTCTTTTTCTCCTTTTAATCACTTCAATTATTTATTAATTTCACTAACACATTTAATTTTTATTTAATTAATACACTTTCACTTATTACCACAATTCATTACTCACTTTCTTCAACACCTATGTTTTAATAATTGTAGCATTGTTACACCCGTATTATACAATATACACCAATCACACTTCCATTCTCCTTTTAACACTATATAACACTTCACTAACACTTTCCCCGTCAGTTACCTCTTCCCCTGGCTGATACTATTCCGCCTCCAATTGCCAAAAATCCTCCATTTACTGCATTTCGCTCCTCCTCTGCTTCCATCTTCCACACTGTTCTTCGCCGAAACCTGGAATGATCGACAGGAAATTCGTGGTAAAAGAGGGACTCCCCTACCCGACAAGGGAAACTAGAAAAAAATATGCCAAAGTGGCGGGTTGGACGGGAATCGAGCCCAGGATCTCCTAAATGTGAGTCTCGTACATTACCGCGGAGCCTCGCTCGGTCTAAATACGTATCAATTAATAGAAATCCTTGCTGGGTAAAAATTACATCTGCATAAAGTAATGTGTATAGAAAAATAACTTTTTTGTATACTAATACATAACAGATACCTATATGTGAATTTGTCATGGACAATGTCGTGTGAATGTCATCGTTAAATTTGCTTTTTTATTCTCTTGGCTATGAAAATCGTTTATACAAACGGAATACTAGACTTATGGGACTGTATTTGTTTTCGGTTTGAGGTTCCTATATAAGCTCCATATTATGTACTCGTAGATGTCATTCCCTTCTTGAGTTTTTTATTTTTTCAGTTCCGTAATGGAATGAACTTTCTTCTGAGTCGGCATCCTTTAGGATATTACTTATATTGGATTGTAGGAAGCGCTCGTATACAGGCTTATGTAGAAGTTGTTAGCTGCCTCTGCAATATCTCTTGTCAAGATTAGACTTTCGCCGGATTCATTTTAGTTCTAGCAACCACTGCTTGTCCAATTCAGTCGTCCTCCATGGACTAGTGGTACCATGCTAGCCTCTAGTTCCCAAGGTCGCGGGTTCAAACCCGGCTGAGGGCGACGAATTTTTCGGGCATAAAAATCATTAGCATGGCTTCCGGTGGTCCCGTGTCGTAGATTTACGGCACATAAAAGAACATCAAGCTTGATAAATAGACCTCTGAGCAACATTTCCGATCTTTCACGCCCAATACAGAATGGGACGTTAAGAACCACAGCGTCCATAAATAAAGCTCTAATTTTTGTCATGTAGCTATTCACTTTAGTCTCTCAAAAATTCTTTTCCGATTGTATTTACTTTACATCGTAGCTTTGTTTGACAATACATCTCGTGTACTTTTCCTGAAGCGTCTGAAGGGCATAGAGGAATGTTATGTAGAATAAGAGTCATATTAATCAGCTCTTTGAGAGAGAATATTTTATCAGGGTCGTTGTTTTTAGCAATAATTCATTTGCAGGTCCCAGCCTAGTCTAATCCAATCTAATTACTATTTGTCTTCAAAAGATCAAATCATATATCGTGAAGTTCATTCACCTACGCGCTTATATCGGGTGTTAAAAGTATTCCATATTTTGAGAGGTAGTGGTACGGACCAAAACAAGAAAGAAATGTCTAGTAAACATGGGCTCTAAAATGCACACGTTAAGAGCTATGAGCGTTTGTTCATCTTCGCTACTATGAAGCAACATATCCCCTACTGCAAGCTCTTTACTATTATGTATGGCCTACATAATGCAGTAAACATATGAGGACACATTACTCTGTTACTTTGAAACAGCATAGCTTCTAATCGACCTGCACCTACGATCCACTGCTATAGAAGGTGCTTAATATGGTGCCCATTCTTAGTAAGGCATGCTTCTGTCCGACGTCTTAGGGAATCACTCACTCTCTGAAAGACTCCAGGTTGGTCACGGATGCTCTGGCAGACATTCATGACGCCTTCCTGTAGTGTTTGTACAATATTAATGGGGCTTGTATACTTAAAACACTGCAAGATAAAACTACAAGGTTAAGGCATTTCACAACTTTATCAAAACACAAGCTGATTCCATTAGAACACATAAGAAAATGCTTTGCACTTACCCAGAACTGTAAATAAAGTTTACAGTAACAACACGGAGCTTTTTCTAATTTTTATTTAGGGGCCTCAAAACATGTATTTCCAGTGAAATCTGGTTTCGAATTTTTGGGTTTAATGCAATATGTCCTCTACTTACTATACGTAGTAGGGAAAGTAAAAACGCTAACTTTGTATAAGTGTTACTTAAGCTGAGGCTTGAAAGTGAACTTTAGAGAGCTTTATATAACCTTTCATTGTTATATTCTTATAACTGTAAATAATTCTATTATGGTAAATTATATTCTCAGACTTGTTCCTTGCCGTTCTGTTTTTTACGGAGCTCCGTGATATAATTCCTCCTTTCACCCACAACATAAAAGTCTTTTAGGAGGGGGTGAGAGTGCACTTTAATGTGAAAAGGGTGACTAATTGTGTAGCTTATTCCTTATTCCATCTTTATCAATCGTAACAATGTTTGGTTAAAACCTTTACACATCTGTACTTTCCCAGCAACAAAGAAGCCCTAAACAATAATTCAAGTTGATATACAAATAAAAATCTGATGTGTTACACTCACATGACTTTCTATAATCTTGTACAAACTATTCTTATAAACACTTATACTCCATCTACTTCATGATAATCGAGATATTGAGATGTTCATGTTACTATAATTTTCTTTTAGGTGCAAGGGGAATATAGTAGGCTTTAAGCGATAGTCAAAGAGCTGGATTTAAGAGTTATTTGCTATGTGGAGCATTCCATTCTCTTTGTATGTCCAGGATGTAAAAAACGAATAACGAATTCCCATTTGAGAAAAAGTATTGGAAAATTGAAAAACAAAAATAGCAATGAATATCTCCGAAATGATTCACTCGACAAAAAAAAAATGTATGACATAAATTGTATGTTTTAACGAGATCTAAATTTTTGTGTAGAACAATATTGTCTATCTTTTCGGTTTACCAGTTATGGAAAAGCCATTCAGAAAAAGAGGACTTTGGAGGAATTCCCAGAAAATTCAAGATATACATTTTATTTGCCATATATCTTAAATATATGATATTTTAATCAAAATCGTTAGCCACGTTGAGGAAATCAAACTTTTCGAAAAATGTTCCATGTAAAGGGTAGTCTTGTTTTTCTTTAAAATCTTCGTGTCGCATCTTTGAAAAATACTGGACCTAAATACCAAGTTTGGTATTTATCCGACTTCGTTTTTGAGTTATGCTGTTCACAGAGACACACACAGATACACACACGAACCTTTTTCTATAAGTGCTTTTTTGGATTCAGGAGGCCTCAAAATATGTATTTCCGATGAAATAGTAGAGAAAGTAAAAACGTTAACCTTGTGTAAAGTGTTAATTGAGCTCGAAAGTGAACTTTATGAAGGATTCATGTAACCTTTCATTGTTATCATATAATGAATTTAATGAATACAAGTTCCATGTATATTCTTATAACCGTACAGAATTATATTATGGTAAATGGCATGCTCAGACTTGTACTTTGCCGTTCTGTTTTGTACAGAGCTCCGTGATACAGTTTCTCCTTTCACCCACAACATAATAATCTTTAGAAGGGAATGACAGTGCACTCTACTTGAAAGCCGTGATCAAATTGCGTAGTTTAATTTTATTCTATCTTTATCAATCGTAACAATGTCAGATTAAAACTTTTACATGCCTGTAGTTAACCAATAACAAGTGGTGGTGGTGGTGGTGGTGGTAGGACTTTTATTATGAACAGTTTGTCTACTATTGTAGATACAACAATTGCATGGACCTCATTGCCGTACATGCTTTTCCTGTCCCTATAGCCTAACACTGTGTTTATAATCCTAAATATATACTCACTATATACATAAGTATGTACTATGAGCTAATATAATAAAGGAAGAAAAAACGAAATAATAATAATAATAACAATATTATTATTAATAACGAATTACAATTATATTACAAATATATACAGTGCTCCGAACCTTAAGAACTCGCTCTTATATACTGTCACTCCCTCTTCCGTTCTCCACGGCAATTAATCTCCTTTGCCGAATCTTAGACAAACATTACAACCAAGCAGGCATCTCAATAACAAAAGAAGCACCAAACAATAATTCAGCATATATAAAATAAAAATAGAAATAGTTGAAAACTAAAATAATGTTCACAACGTTTCATATAATATATTAAATTCTGAAGATTTATGAAACTTAAACGAGTGGAACGAATCGCCTTTTCTGCCGACGCGTGGATGTTGTTCTACCAAACATGTGCTCGTTCCAAATGAGCTACAAGGGAAGCTGAGAGAGATGGCTTGCCAGCACAGTTACATATGTACTATTTACTGTTGCAGTATAAATTTTCCGGCGTGCAAACGCTTTGTCGGCATCAACTGGGTTTACTAATGCATTAAAGGACGACAGTATAATATCTACTGTAGCATTAGTCCTCTCGCTAAGTTTACAACCGAGGGTATACATGTTACAATGTTTGCATACGTTAGAGCACCACGTTTTCATGTTCCTAGTATAAATTTCAGTTTGCATAAAACTATAAAATAAGCTCACTCACTTGGTACTGTCTGTGGCTCTCATTCGAGAGATCGTGGGTTCGATTTCTGCGGTCGACCTTCCTGACCCATGGATGTTTTCGTTCCCCAGGTCACTAGGAGAATGGTGGGAAAGTTCCTTACGTCCACCAAGTTTTCTGTCCCTCCATTTCACCTCCATTCTCATTTCACTTCACTTTTCATCTGCTTGGTCTATTTCAGGGTTGAAAGTGTCGGCGAGAGTCTCGGCATTGCATGGCAGGTGAAATAGATGCTCTTTATAACCCTTATTCCCCGGAATGGGGACAGTCTACGAGCCCCCAATGGGATGTACAAGCCTGCAGGGGCAGGGAAGCCGGTTGTACCGGCTGCATCCGGGAGTTTCAATCTGTAAAATGTTAATGACCCCGGCAGTTCTGTCTCCTCTTACTTCAACCTCCTTCCAGGGGCACTCTGTCAGGGGCTTAAGCGCAAAAGATCTTGTAGATCGCGGTACTAAGTGACCCTCCATACCAAGTCCTACTCCTACCCCTTAAAGAACATTCAAAATTTGGCTAAAACCAGTGGCACAAAATTAAGACCATTTTAGCAACCCTAGTATGTGTGAAGTATAAATTATATACAGAGGTTTGTTGACTATATTCGAAACACTTGCTCTATACAGTCGATAATAATGGCACAATGCTTTTCTTCAACTCTCTTTATGAGAGTTCATAATGGGATCAAGTTCTGCTAACAACGTGACAAAAATTAAGTTTCTTATTTATGGACGCTGTTATCTACGACACTGGTCCAACGGCTTTACTTCTCTTCCGAAGCAAGCCGTGCTAAGAATTTTTACGGCCAAAAAAATCCATTACCCTCCTCCGGGTTTGAACCCTCGACCTCGGGAACTAGAGGGTAACAACTTGACAAGACCTAAGAAGTTGAAAGTGTTTTAAAGTTTAATTTCAAGTTCACAATTCAAGTCTCATATTTAAGCATTTTTTTCTAATTCAAGGCCTTAAATCACAGGCAACCATTCACTGACACTCCGGATGGAGTGCCTCCATTCAGTGACATCAAAACATGACGTCCAAACATCAAACAAATTTAAAACATACCACGAAAGAGACCAAAATAAAATTTTACAAAGTGATGGCTGTTCCAGTGTTAACATATGGATCCAATTTTGGACAATGACCAAGCAAATGGAAGGAAAGATAGTAGCAGCAGAGATGCGCTTTTTAAAACATGTAGCAGGATATACATTAAAGGACAGAAGGAGAAGTGAAGACATACGTAAAGAATTAAGAATTTTTAAATAACTAGAAAGAGTTAAATAAAATCAAAACAATTGTGAACAACAAGTGGAGAGGATGGATGATAACCGTTATACGAAGTTGGTTTTAAGAAATACACCAAAAGGCCTAAGAAACATCGGCAGACCTAAAAGAACATGGACGGAACAGTTTAAATGATGAGACCGGAACAAGCTAAAGGGGTTAAACCATGGATGATGATGATGATGATGATGATGATGATTAAAAGGAGTTATTTAGGAGAAACGTATGTAGATTTCGAAGGATCCTGTTATGAAATTCAAAGGTGTTTATTGACAAAATTGTAATATTCTTGATTAAATAGACATAGGATAAAATCACAATGATAACGCAATCCTTTTATCTCTGTTGATAGTTGGAAGTGCTCTCAAAGTTCTATTAAATATCTTAATTTCCTTAGGGATTCATGCATGAGTAGACATTAAAATGACTAAGATTGGAGCTTCTAGTCGCAATACTGCAAAGGAACGCAGTAAAATATAATCTTGGAGGGTAAACCACTTTCAAACAGCTGAAATATACGGTGCAGAAGTTATGACTTCTCTCATTCCACTCGAGCGCACAGAGGCACACAAAGGTTTACCATTTCACTCCTTTCACGAAAGATTTCATTTTAGTTCTTACCGATATTACAAGTCTCCACCCCTAACGCTTTGGGAATCTTCTGCTTTAAACCTTCGATGTTCTGCTTTCTCTGTGTCTCGGAAATTTCTAAAGCAGTTATTTGTGGGGCTACGAAACGATGTTTCCACCGCATTCCCCATAACAGAAAGATGACAATGGGACTGAAGGAATTATATTTTGTGGAAATACTCGTGTTTCTGTTGCTGCAAGATTGACATCTCTTTGTCTTCACTGTTACTTAAGGGCTTCTGGTAGTTTAGTTTACATCATCTCTTTATGGATTAGAAGACATCTTCTGTTCCAGCCTCATATCTCTTTCAATCTTCTCATTGTGGCAGTATTTTTATCATTTAAATGATATCGGTATAATTATATAATATAAAAATAACAGCCCGCTTAAAATCAATATGTGTATAATATAAAGTGTATATTACGGTCATTGTATTATGTTTATCTTATTATGTACAGGTATAATAATGATATATGTATGTATTACGTAGTTCAGCAACGAAGAAGCTGTGAAAATAGAAGCAAGTGCCTTCCATAGCAAACAGAATTACAAAGTAGAAGCCAAAAAGTTGCTAACAATAAGGTAACCTTGAGACAATAATAAATTATAAAGTTTAAAAAGGCTACTAATAATTCTTGGAACAATAATAATGTCATATTTAAAACAGTTTATAAATAGCGAATCAAAAACTAGAACAGCTATAAGTTAAATAAAGGTATTCTATTGGAGTAGGATTAGCCAACCGGAGACTAGAAATAGAAGAAATGTACAAATTCAGGCGATAGACGCTACAAGAAAGCATACCCTAGCAGTTCGGTATGCTACGGTACGGGTTCAGTGTGAGACATGAAAATTCATTACGGCGAGAATAATATAACGTTTACCTGTTAAAAGTGCAATTAACAATAATATCACAGCTCTATAGTAGGATACATCAGTGAAGCGTTGTTTAATCGTGTGAAGGATTAATAAAAGGTGTGGAGTACAATTATAGTTTATGTAAGCCTTCAGTCTATAACCGTACCAGACCTGTTAAGAGATACGTGTTCTGCAAATTAGTGCTGACGCAGCCGAGGCATATATATAAATAACATTAAAATAAATATTACATATAAAGTAAACGTGGGGCGATGGCCACCTGAAGGTTTGTACCGTACGTGGGGCGAACACTCTTAGAAACATATCTCCATTACGTGCGTGGTATAAAACAGTTTCAAATTGGTGCCTAAACGTGGCGCAACAACCGCAACAATTAAATCCCTACATCATCGGACCTTCAATATCTCTTTTCCTTTATGGTTATTGTTTGTATGTCATTTTGGGATATCGGGTTTCGTCCATTCTCTGCAAATATTTTCGCCATCTTTCTCTATGTTGCTTTATTTTGTCATTTATAGGAAGAATACCTAATTCCTCTGTCATTCCGTCACTTTTTATTTTACCTATCACTTACATTCTTTAACAGCTCTGAAGTATTTCATTTCTGCCGCATTTATTTTATCCATTCTTTTACACTATAGTCCGTCTCGCAACCAAACATTAGGGTTGGGCTCGCCACTGTCTTATAACATTTTAAGCTAGTTTCTTTTCTTGTTTCTCCTTTTAATGTTCTTATAACAGTTCGCAATTATTTTGGAATTTATTTACTTTTATTCAAATCTTGATTGTCTAAGTACGTTATATTACATCCTAAACAATTAAATCTTTTAGTTTCTCTACTACGTGTAGTAAGTAGGGGAAGTATTGTATTCCACCCAAAAATTTGATGTCGAGATTACACCCGAAATACATGTTTTGTGGCCCCCTGAATCCAAAATAGCATATTTAGAGAAAGGTCGGTGTGTGTGTCCTGTGTCTTTGAACAGCGTAAGTCAAAAACGAAAAATCGAATAAATACCAAACTTCGTATTTAGGTTCAATGTCTTCCAAAGATGCAACACGATTTTAAAGAAAATCCTCTACCTAAGACTATCCTTTATATGGAAGATTTTTAGAAAATTTTGATTTTCTAAAAAGTGGCCCAAAATATTTTGATTAAAGTACCATATATGGAAGTTGATTACATGAAAAGTACAATAGACATCTTGACTTTTCTGGAACAGCCTAGACAGATCTCTTCATTCGGAAGGAATTTTGTATAATCTTGCAGAACTGGTACAGGTTCTTCGCGTGTATGGTTACCATGCTAGCCTCTACTTCCCGAGGTCGCGGGTTCAAATCCGGCAGAGGACGATGGATTTTATCAGGCTTAAAATCCTTAGCATGGCTTTCTTCGGAAGGGAAGTAAAGCCAGTGGTTTCCCGTGTCGTAGATTTACGGCAGTACCTCAAGCCTGATAAAGAGGCCTCTGAGCAAAACTACCAGTCTTTGACGCCCAATATAGAATGGGACGCTAAGGACCACAGTAGTTAAAGAGCGTCCATAAATAAAACTCAATCAAATTACAACTGGTAAGTTAAGCCATAGAGGAAAACGTACCACAAAACATGTAGATTTATTTAAAACACATGATTTACTTAAAATAAGGCTTTTGTGGCATAAACCGTTTCTAAGATATCTGTTATTAAAGGTTCGAATTGTTCAGTACTTGTCATTCTTTTTAAGTCCCATCGTTTTTCAGTTGTTTCTCCTTAAGCATTTGAATGCCGCTGTTCCTTGTATCTAATACGAAATATGTAATTTACCTATTTTTGCAATGATTTATTTGGATTAAAATGTAGTAGATATAAAAATAAGCTTTAGTAAGAATAGTTGATTTACCCACTAATAAAGCTAAAGGGTAGATAAAGTCATGTGAATGTATACATGAGATTTTTAAGTACAGTATTATAAATAAATATGTGACAAGACTTTTAAAGCGAGTATTCTAATTTATTTTTATAATATATTTTATATTTATAATTTATTTTATTTGCAATTTATTTTTATAAGTTTTAACATTTCAGAAATAAAATAAGGGCAACCTACTTTTAAAACTGATATTACTAATTTAGGTCAATTTAAATCCGAGGGCTTTCCAGGCGTTTTGAAAAAAGAAGTGAAATTGTAAGAATAGCTGCTACGTTTGCCAATATTCTGCCTTACATATACGAACGCTCTTTAACAGCTATGGATTTTAGCGTCCCATTCTACATTGGGCGTGAAAGTCCGGAAATTTTGTTCAGAGGCCTCTTCATCAGATTTGAGGTTCTTTTAGGTGCCGTAAATCTACGACACGGGACCACCGGCTTTACTTCCCTTCCGAAGGAAGCCATGCTAAGGATTTCTACCCCCGAAAAAATTCATCGCTCTCCGCCGGATTTGAACCCGCGACCTCGGGAACTAGAGGCTAGCATGGTAACCGCTGCACCACGGAGGACGATTCAATATTCTACCGATAGATACATTTAACATACCTTTAACTGTTTATCCCTAGGAAAGGTTTTATTTATATCCTGAGTCAAAATCTTAATTATATGGACTATACAGTTACGCTGGTTTTATATACCCTCTTTCACAATAGCCAGCTAGAAAGTGGAATAAGACTTGAAAATTCAATGCCGAAGCTCTTACAACGGAGCTAGTATACAAAATGGTTGTTCGCATATTTATTGCATTTATTGCATTTCTGTAAAATCTTGAGCGCTAAAGCTTAGAATTTCCAGTTATAGGAAAGGAATGCCATAGATGAAAATTATGTAATGCGGACGTTTAATAAAATCTAAAATGGATAGTTGTAACGGAGAATCTTTAAAAATATGCTGCGTAATTAAGAGCTAAAATTGCAAGGAATTTTATTGACAACATTCCATACCCGTGTTGTTATATCTGGATTCTATTGAAAATATTTGAGAGATATTATCTTGAATGCCGGAAAGGTCCAGTGTCCTTTCCTGGAAAAATAACGTTCTCCTACAAAGAATATGTGTACGGGGGTATTTTATATCCAGCCTCAGTTAGTAATCTCCTTGTTTCTCTCTGACTTTCTCAGGAAGAAAGACATCTCCTAATCTATTCCCATCATTTGATACTTTCTTACTGTTACTTTCGATATCGAAATTTTACTGGAAATACATGTTTTGAGACCCTCTGAATAAAAAATTAGAAAAACTCCAAGTGTGTGTGTGTGCGTGAGAGAGAGAGAGAGAAAGAGAGAATAGCATAACTCTAAAACGAAATTTCGGATAAATACCAAACTTCGTATTTAAGATAGGATGTTCCAGGGAGAGATATAGGGGTTTACAGAAATATTTCCTCAATACCAGTTTTGTTTTCATTGTCTTTGTTTATGTAAAACAGCTTTAACGATATTTATTAAAATACCATATATTTAAGGCATTTGCATTTGCGTGAAAACTAAAATGTGTATCCCAAATTTTTTGGGAGTAGCCTAGAAAGACCTCTTCATTCTGAATGACTTGTATAGTTGGTAAACCGTAAGATATAGAAAAAGTCTTAACACAAAAATCTAATGTTTGTACTCTCATCACTTTATACTTTTGTACAAACTATTTCTACAAACTACTATTCTCCAACTATTTCGTGTTAGGTTTGCTTACTCCAAATCTCAAGATGAGCCCTGACTGTGAGCTTGACATTTTTACAGACACTCGGTAAAAGGGTTCGGGCCCTATAAAATGCAGCCCCTCCTTGCTAGAGCGCCTGCCATCTCATTGCCTCTAATACCAGCATGCCCTGGTATTCAAAGAAATGTAACCGGAAGATTATGAATAGCTAATATGTAGGATTTTGGGGATTTTTTTTCTTCCAAAATGCCCGTTAAATGTCGGAATGCAAGACACAAAAATTCACTAATGCATCGTAAAGTGACGTTCTGTATGCATTTACCATTTTTTTTGGTTCGCCAAGGTCTCAAGTCTAAACATTTCCTCTTTAACACAAAGAAAAGTTGTGAGAAACACAGCGCACATTTAATCTGTAAGGGGACATACACCCGACACGACAGACAGTTGTAAATAATAGGCACTAATAACTAAGATGTGAATAACTAATAATGCAAGGAAACGAGCATGCAAGGAACATTGTAATTGGCAAGCAGGCAAGCTAGCAGCAAGAGTAAAAGTCCACCGTCACACACACGCTAATGCACATAGGATTGGGCAAACAGCAGCAGAGAGAGGTCCGAAGTGAGACAAATACAGATATAGGGATAGATTTATTTGGAATGAGTCACATGATTGAAACAGAAACCAGAATTGTAAGTGAGACACAGATAGTGGGTTTTACCAAAGGAGTCAAACAGAAGCTTGACTTCTAAAATTGAATAATTACGTTTTCATGGCACGCCAGGTAAATCACCAATAGAAATAGTGTTTACGCAAAAAGGCGCGAATATTGGCGTCATAGTAGAGGAATATAAAAAGGGGATGTTGTCTAAGACTCGTCACTCTTACTGATTTTCATCGATGTAACTCACGTGAGCTAAGACGGAAGAGTGGTGCTTGTGTATGGGTGGGAGGTAGCGTGTGACGCAGATAGAGCCACGAAATAATCTACAGTATCGAGAAGATATAATATACAGCTTTTATATTTCTTTATAAATAAATCAAGCAGGGGAGACAGTTGCTGGCCGATGTGATAAGTTTTTTGTTGTAATAAATTGAGCTATTTAAAGGAATTCAGTCTATTAATTGCCTTCACCTACAATATCCTGAGATTCACCAATTTCTCCTCAGCTCTATGACTGGCAGCCCAGGCAGAAAACAACAGGGAACTTCAGAGAACTTGCACCTTGTTTAGGTGAGATAGCAAGTATTGGTTATGTACGAGACGATATCCTTTCTGACACAAATCGTAACATTTAACTGTTTCATGAAAATAACACTATAGCGGCAGATTCGCTCAACTGTTGCGTTCATCCCATCAAAGCTAGTAAGCTTACTTGTAAGGTCTGTTATGCAATTTTCAGTCGTTTATTAGAAATAAATGAGGCGTAAAAACGATTTTTATGTTCACGCAGACCTAAGAAAGTGATTTTCTGTGTGCATTATATCGAAAGTATTTTAGTTATGGTTATCAGGAAGCGAATGAGGATTTCGGCACCTAAGCGCACATGAAGGCTTATTGTGCTTCTGAAAACCTCCATGAGGAAGCGGAGACAAGAGGGCCACCAGATCCGGAGCGGCAGGCTCGGATACAGGCGGAGTCCCTACTGCATCCTTACGCCGGCGAAACCCCCACACAGTCTTGCCTCCTCCTAAGGAGAAGTCTCTCTGGGGGCCCATCATCCTCTCACTGCTGACGGTCGCTTAAAGCAAACCACACCCCTACACTCGCCTGATCCTTTGCCGCTGAAGCATTATAAGGGAATGAAATATTATTAAGTGGGGAACATAAAGAGCCAACCGGCTAAAGGCTGACAACCCAGCACTCTCGAGCACCAGTCCGTGGGGATTTTCCATTAGGACGGTGTCTGTCTTTCGTTGGGGGCGACATTGTCTAACCTCCATCTACCAACTTTACAGGTTGGTGTCGGAGGACATTAAGGCGTCGCACAACTCCGCCAAGGTATTACCCAGACACCTACCCAGTTTCCCATGGGTTTTGGGTACCACGTAAAGTCCAACCCAATCCGAACGACTGCTTTCAGGGAGGGACTCAGATGTTCGGCCCGGCGTACTTCTAGTAACGTCAGAAGTACCACGAGTGCTAAGGGTCCGCTGCGCCCGTACCTCGACAGCTGAAGGCGTTGGAACCCCTCCGTATGGAGGAAAATGGGGGGGCAGGAAAATTAACGGGATTTTAGCATTCGCCGACAAATCAAGAGAAATCGCGGGAAAAAACAATATCAGTGTGACCGGTACAAGAGGAATCGAATCCGGGACTTCCCGAATGCGGAGCCGTATCTCTCGATGTTTCAGTTGTGTAACATAACGTGGGATACTGGGTCCTTGAGAAGGTTATTCTATCTGCATTTATTGTAACTATTGTTAACACTAAATTAATCTCTCTTGTTTAGGGATAGATATTTATAATCAACTGATGATAACGATCAATCCTCTGCTCATTCGCGTGCGATTTGAACTACTTGATTGTCTCCTATTTGGTTGAATAGTTTAGCTGCATCTGTCTAAAACCAGTTCGTGTCTCACATTGCCGGCAATGTTTAAAATCCGGCATTCTAGTATACAATGACCATCATTGAATAGATTGCCAAAAACAGAAGGCAAAGTATGAAGTAGATATAAATTGTTTTACACAAATTTTAGGCATTTTATATGCCAAAACTAAAAAAGGTAAACTGTTATACAATATTTCATATTTAAATACAAAACGTGCCATTGTTGCTTATACTGGCTTGCACGTCACGCGAAGCAAACTCTAATTGCTCCAGTCTTAGAACTCAACTTAATATAAACACATGACGGCAACTAGCCCAGGATACGCGGGAAACCGAACCAAAAACATAGTATAGGGTTGTCTCATAAGTTCGTTCGCTTTTCGTTACGTTTCAATCACTAAGAACGCCTGGGAACACACCTCACCCGCAGCACAGCTACGACAGCGTAGTTGCCGAACTTTCCGTTTACAAACTTTAAACACAAGGTAGTTAAAAAGATAAATAACTACGGCAGTTATGTTTTGTAAACAAACTATTTATTTCCTGCAGTATACACCATCATTGTCGACTATATATTGCCAAGTTCCTGGCTATAGTAGCACGAGATAAGTTGAGCTCCAATGCCAACACCCGAGTTGTAATTCGTGGATCCTTGACTATCGTTTCATGAATTCTTTCCACGTTCGTAACCATTGGCCGTCCAGACTAAGGTTTGTCTTTTAGGGAGAAATCACTAAACCGCTTTTGACATGCTCGCTTCCTTACTGCATCTTCCCCGTAGACAGCACAAATTTTCTTCCGGCATTGTGAGGCGGTTTTACCCTTACGATAGTAAAACAGCGTAAGATGTCGGAAATGTTCCTTTTTGCTTTCCATAGTTTGTAAACACAAGTGCACGCTGTTCTATCCAACGTCAGTCACAAACACACACTGACATATCCAATAGTGAGTCTGGTTGTTGTTCTCTAAGTCGTAGGGGTGGTTAGGCAACTAAGATAACTAGAGTGTACAGAGGGTTCAGTGTTTTCAGGTGCTATAGATGGAACTTACTAGCAAAACGAACGAAATTATGAGACAATCCAATAGGTAACCTTAAATCGCGCGATTATTTTGGGTTTCCAGAGAGTGTTTAGTCATATTTCGGAAGTTTTGATTAATATAAAACAGTAAATAATATCAACATTCAAATCTAAACAAGGTAGTTGCTTAGATTCAATTCTGTATGATGTTGTTCACCCCTTTAATGCACTTACACAATAAACATGAGCAGTCAGTAAGGCGATAAAGTAATTGCTTCTACAAGTGCTATTATAGTGATAAGTGACAATAAAGTGAAACGTCGAGAAACGAATTGTGTTGAATGCTTTTAACAAAGTAATGCAAGTGTTGCTTTAAATTACATTGTTAAACCAACTGCAGATTATACGGTGCTTCCGAGAAGAACATGTGCATGTAAAGAACTAAAGGAACGGGAGCATTGCGAGCACCAAAGAGGAAAAGGTGAAGAAAAGGAATTACAAAAAATGAGATACTTTACCAAATGTGCTATTCACATGAAAGCTCAAGAGTTTTTTTTTATAACCACCTGCCAACGTTAGACAAAGTCTTAAAGTCTGCCAAAATTATCTTACCTTGCCTTATTTTTAAGCGATCCAGCTTTCATAAATTATTGCTAGAAATTGGATTCAAGTTTATGAAGAGTAATAAAGTAAATATATATTTATTGACACAGAGAATGGGTGATGGAGACCCAGATTTTACACATCTTCCCGATAGTCGTGTAGCTCAGATCAACGCGTGTTTCTTTTCTCCTAATTATCGTGTACTTATGTTCAGCTCAGTATTTCTTTAGGTGTTTATTATTATTATTAATATTATTATTATTATTCGAATAGTGCACAGTTAATTTGCATTACGAACATAATTTGTTTGTTTGCTCTTTACAGCTGATACGAACGCAAAGCTAACGCGGAGGGATAAAAAAATGTTTTGTTTACACGAAGTCCGGTTCTAAGGCTGGGTAGATAATGTATTTTCTTAACTTTGCCATTAGTTTGCCTCACGGGAGGGAGACCAGATAATCTTCCTTGGTGGTGTTCAAGATATATTAATATATTGTTACACCTGACAGAATCTCCTCAAGATCGGATTGATTTGATTTGATTAAGCGTCGTTCTATGATAAACACAC
Organism: Deroplatys truncata; assembly: GCA_030765065.1. NCBI lineage: Eukaryota > Metazoa > Arthropoda > Insecta > Mantodea > Mantidae > Deroplatys > Deroplatys truncata. The sequence goes on along the minus strand of CM060984.1, from coordinate 201,808,883 downwards.
TGTCAAATTAGAACTAATAATAGTACTAAAAATTGTGTTTTTTCTCACCCATAGAACTTTTTATTAGAACGCTGGAGGATATGTTGTAGGCTAAAACGACCACGAAGAAGGTACCTCTGGACCATTGCCTCTGAAGAGGTATGATGTCTGAGTTATTGAGAATAAAACTGAATCAATTTTCCAGTTAAGCAGGGAACCAGCAATATTCAGTATTATATTAATATTTGGAATAATTCATAATGGAAATGGCAAAATATAAAACCCAGTAATACCGGATTGAATAAAATAGTGTTAAAACAGGATAAACAGCGTTAAAGCTGTTGAACGTAATTTTTTAAAAGCATTAGTTTCATATGGGATAAAAAAATTGCAGGTGTGACTATTAGCATTTTTTGGAGTTCTTGTACAGGGTTGTCTCATAAGTTCGTTCGCTTTTCGTTACATTTCAATCACTAAGAACTCCTGGGAACACAGCTCACCCGCAGCATAGCTACGACAGTGTAGTTGCCGAACTTTCCGTTTACAAACTTTAAACACAAGGTCGTTCAAAAGATAAACAACTACGGCAGTTAGGTGTTGTAAACTAACTATTTATTTCCTGCAGTCTACACCATTATTGTTGACAATATATTCCCAAGTTCCTGGCTACAGCAGCATGAGTTAAATTGAACTCCAATGCCAACACCCGAGTTGTAATTCGTAGATTGTTGACTATCGTTTCATGAATTCTTTCCACGTCCATAACCATTGGCCGTCCAGACCGAGGTTTGTCTTTTAGGGAGAAATTCCCAGCTCGAAATCGACTAAACCACTTTTGACATGCTCGCTTCGTTACTGAATCTTCTCCGTAGACAGCACAAATTTTTTGCCAGCATTGTGAGGCGGTTTTACCCTTACGATAGTAAAACAGCATAACATGTCCGAAATGTTCCATTTGCTTTCCATAGATTGTAAACACAATTTCACGCTGTTCTATACGTCAGTCACAAATATACATTTACATATCCAACAGTGCGTCTGGTTGTTGTTCTCTAAGTCGTAGGGGTGGTTAGGCAACTAAGATAACTATAGTGTACAGAGGGTTCAGGGTTTTCAGACGATATAGATGGAACCTGCGAGCAAAACGAACGAACCTATGAGACAACCCAATACATTAACTGGAGACATACAAATGCAAACAAATGTGCCATTAAAAGAAAATCGGATGCATCGCATTCTCATGGCTTTTACTCTTATGAAAGCTCATCTTCTACCTAATTCATATTAATCGAGATAAATATGTATTAAACGGTTACACATTTCGTTGCAGGTATAAGATAGATAGATAATCAGATTTTTAAACTTTTTACCTGATGGTTCTGTGATTTCATGCCCTTTGCATAACCATGAGAAAAAATAAATAGCGACTTGCCATTTGAAAAAGTTCTTTTAAGTATTAAAATTCAAACCAGTAGGAAATAATATCTGGAAATGATTAAGGCTACAAAACACATTTGACAGAAGTTTTGTGTCTGAAAATGTTCTACATTTTTCGTGTGTTTAGATTTTATCTATTTCACACTACTTCACAGGCTATTCAAAAAACCTACACATTTTATTTGTCATGTAATTACACTGGTGTGCAAAGCCTAAGAACGAGACGGTTATAAAGTAACATAACAAATGAACTACTTGGTGGAAGTAGATGAAGGTGCGGGAGCATGTTGCCAGAGGTCTCTCACACGTACACAGAAAGCTGGACGTCACATGGCGTGAGTGTAGGGAGCCTATAGTGCCAAATGGGTCTGGATCCGCAACACGGGAGAGTTGACGAAACAGGACAAGACGGTGTGTGGCAATTAGCGAGCTGTTACGGTGCACTGTAGTGGTGTTCTTCATTGAAACATGGCCCGTAGATACCCTTTGTATGACTTCACACGGGGAAGAATCATCAGGAAACTGGAAGAGGGGTGAATTGTGACGAGTGTTGCTCAGGAGTTTGGAATTGGTTACAGCATTGTTTCACGTGCATGGGGAACCTTCCAAACCACAGGCAGTGCTGTCCCAAGGAGAGGTGGTGGTCGACCACGCTCAACTACAGCTCAACAGATGACCGCTACATTGTGCAACAGGCAAGAAGGGATCCACGCCAAACAGCAGATGCAATTGCAACCACATTTAACAGGACAGCTAGACATGCAATTTCACGATACACAGTGGCACGTGACTACACAGCGGGGTCTCTTGCCCGATAGCCAGTACGTTGTGTTCCATTGACATCCGCACATCGGCGGCACCGTTCGCGATGGTCCCAAGAGCATCAAAATTGGACCAACGAGGAATGGGGTCGCGTGCTCTTTTCGGATGAGAGCAGATTCAATCTGAGTAGTGATTCTCGACGTACCCTCATCTGGCGAGAGGTGGGAGTACGTAAGGTACCCAGGAACATTCTTGAACATGATTGTTTTGGTGGTCCAGGTGTTATGGTTTGGGGAGGCATTCTGTTGCATGGGCGCACCGACCTCCAAATCTTTGAACATGGTACGCTCACTGGTCAACGTTATTGTGATACTGTACCCCTTCCTCATGTGCGTCTTTTCAGGGGTGCAGTCTATTATAAGTATCTATTATAAGATAAGAATTTTAATCCGCCTCTGCCGGCTGTCTCGCGCAGTAGAAAGAGGCCGCGAGTGGGTGCGAATATAATTTAACTAAACTATACTTTTCATCAAGATACAAAGAGAATAGCGATAGTCAAATGCCTAAGAACTGGACGCTGTATGCGGGCCTTAAAAGTATACACTATTTCCATGCAATCGCGTGAAACAACTCAGTGTTGAAAGGAATTTAAGAGAATGACAAAGTAATGAACAATTATTTTTGGTATACAGGGGCCTCCAAACATGTATTTACGTTGAGTTCCAGATAAACTTTTGGGTGGAAAGCAATACCTTCTCTACCTGTTACGTATAAGTAGAAGTATTATATTACATCCAAAAATTCGATACCGCGATTTCACTAGAAGTACAAGTTTTGAGGCCCCCTGAATGCTTATAAAGAATTTTCGGAAACATTATCGTGTGTGTGTCTGCAAATAGCATAACTCAAAAACGAAAAGTTGATAAATACCAATCTTAGTATTTAGGTTCAATATCTGCCAAAAATACGACACGAAGATGTTCAACAAAATCCCCCACCCCAAACTACCCTTTACATAAAACATGTTTAAAAATATTTGATGTTCTAAAATGGCTCTAAAATTTCTTTTATTAAAATACCATGTATAAAAGGTATTTATACGACAAATAGAATGTATATCGTGAATTTAGCCTAGGAAGTAATCTTCATACCGAAGGAATTCTGTATAATCTTGCATAATTTGTAAACGTTAAGCGGTAGACGAAAACGTAGCATACAAGAAATGTAGATCTCTTTAAAACACATAATTTACTTATAACACGTTTTTGTGCCATTAACCGTTTCTGAGATATCCGTTATTAAAGGATCGAATTGTTCATACTTATCATTATTTTTAAGTCCCACTCTATTCCATTCTATCTATAACGAAATGTGTAATGTAGCTATTTCTGCAAAAGTTTATTTGGATTCAAATGAAGTAGATATAAAAGTAAGTTTTAGCAAGACTAGTTTGTATACCACTAATAAAGACATGAGTAGAGAAAGTCATGTGAATGCATCGAATCAGAATTTTGGGGGGGGGCTCCAGCACCCTGAACGCGAGCAATAACGAAATTTATTTGGACGATAAATCATAACTTGTTTTCAAGCGGTTGACGGTTCTTATGCTTCTAAGAGATATAATTTTGCGTCATAGCTTGATGACACGACGCTATATCAATGTCGGTCAACAGTTCACCGATAGCAGTCAGGTGAGCTGTTGACCTCATGGTTTGGAACTGACATGTGCCTGCTTCCATTAGTTATGCCTGTATCAACATGGTGCTTCAAATGACTACGAGTGGAAGAGACAAATAGCTAATAAACATTCCACAATATAAATTAGCCACCGCAGGAATGGGATCCCTGGAAATTAACCCTTAAAAATGAACGAACGCAAACGTAGAAAGGTAATTATAGAAGTAACCGCACCCACGTACAGCAAACAAACCAGCAAATTTAGATAGTAAATAAACGAGCTCTAAAATGCAATATATCTGAACAGCAGCGGAAAAGCGAGCTTTCGAAGCTGTGACAGCAAACATGATAAATATGTAACAATATCTTAGTGGGTATCGTCACAGTGACACACTGATATTACGTCGGCGCTGCAACTCTTACTTTGTTGTTGCTGGTCCAAAATTGTACTTGTTTTAGCAGTTACAGTAATGTCACACGCTTAAATTCCCTAACCTAATCACATTTACCCTGTAAACTACAAGGTGATGTGTTAATTTTAAGATGGGATACTCAACTGTTATGCTGGTAGCTCAGTTGGTTAGAGCACCAACACGTTAAGGATACCCATAGCTGAAATTTATCCAAAAGTTTAAAAAGGAATTATGCTTCATGTCCACAAAATACTTTGAACCTTTAGCTTCCATTATTTACTAACCATTTAAATGCCCAAGAGCACACGACCTAATGGCCTATACTTGCTTCCCATAGCTTTTACTCGACTTTGATTTTTCTTACACTTTTATGCTTTAAAAATGTATCATACAGTATAGTGTGTAACCAATCTCTTCATATTTTCAGCAGAAATTCGGAGAGACGTTTTTCAAGTTGGATTAAAACAAATCTAGTAATAATTGCTTCTCAATTAAATTCACTTTTATAGGTGAATTTTCCAATGATGAGCCCTAAATCTTTTACACGCTAGTTCTTAAGGTCACATGTTAACAGAGGTCTAATGGTTCAGTTCTTTTCAATTGTCGGACTTCACACTTATTGAGCACTTTCATTATTCCTGCGTTTTCATATTGTTACATGCTGGATAGAGACCTAAAGGTTCACATGAAAAATTAAATTAAGCACGTATATTGAGGGGACGCATACTCACTTGGCCGCGGAGGACCGAAACGGGATGTGGAGGTTAAGAGGAAGGCGTGGGTTTTTACTGTACAAAATCCATAACACAAATCTACTCACACATTCACAGATTTATTTCCCCACCGTTTGGGGTTCCTACATTATTAAATATGAAAGGTGAGGAGAGAAGTCCACCAATCTAAACGCCGGGTTGCACGCGCGATCCGCTTCTCACGAAATACCCAGCAAGACAGACGATATATCCCCAACACTCGTGACTAGCAAAAACTCCCAGCCAGGAGTGACGTCACGAAAACAATAATATGCCTGGTAATGACAACGAAACCCCCAAATTAGTAATACGCTACAATATGTAGGATTCTTTTCCGATGTTACTTTCTCACTGACTACGTCATTCTTGAAGTCTCTATGTGGTCATTGTGCACGTGCTATGGTGCTTTAATTGTTCTTAAAACTTTATTTTGGAACATTTGTATATGCTGGCATTGGTTAACTTGGTGCAGCACTAGAACTGTAAAACCATAAGTCCAGATTGTTTTCAACATCTGCTAATATACCAGTAGCTTGTTTTTAACCTCAAGTTCTGAATTCCTTCCATTGAGCTAAAGTTTGTCATTGTTAATAATTTACTCTTTTCTTTTAGTTTCAACATGCTTTTTCCACTGTGGCTATGAGTCTAAACCTGCCTAAATATATTACTGTTCGTGGTTGTGGAATTGTTTGATTATTACTTTATCTACCACGTACATAGTAGGTAGAGAAGGTATTGCATTCCACACAAAGAATTCGACACCTAGACTTCACCGGAAATACATGTTTTAAGGCCCCCTGAATACCAACAATCGGCTCTAGGAAAAGGTCCGCGTGTCAGAGTGTCTGTGCCTGTGAACAGCATAATTAAAAACGAAAAGTCGGATAAATGCCAAACTTGGTACTTGAGTTTAGTATCTTCCAAGGACGCATCACTGAGATTTTGAGAATATCCCCCACCCCAACTACACTTTATATGCAACATTTTGATTCTCTAAAAATGGCTGTGAGGATTTTGATCAAAATACGATATATATTAAAGATATTTACATGATAAATAAAATGTACATCTTGAACTTTCTGAGAATAGCCTGTAAATTCATTCAGAAGAAATTTTGTACAAACTTATATAACTGGTAAACTTTAAGTGATAGAGAAAGTGTACTACGCAAGAAATATAAATCTCTTTAAAACACACAATTTATAAGGCACACAAATAAGTTTTTTGTGGCATAAGCCGCATCTGAGATGACCATTATTAATAGTTGGAATTGTATAATATTTGGTCATTCTCCTAATGTTCTGTCAACATTGGTTGTTTATCGCGATTGCAAGGAAACAGCATGGAACTTTAAGGTCAGCATATAGTTCTTAAAAATATGACTATCGCTGTTCTCTTTGTATCTGCATCTATAAGAATAATTTATATACCCACAAATAAACGATAGAGGTAGATTAAGTCATGTGAAGGCATCACATAAGATTTTTTTGAGTGTGTGTTCATTTTTTGATTCAAAAAATTAGGATTACAGTTTTACATTCGTTTAGTTTAACACGCTATTTCTTTGTCCAATTGTTGACTTTATTTATAGTTTTTGGAGTTTGTTTGTAGATTCTTCTATTGTACCTCCTACAGCCATTATTTCTGTATCATGAACAAAAGTAGCCATAGTTCAGAGAAAACCAATTAAAAAACTTGTATATGGCTTTTGCTATACTTTTAAAATGCTTAAAGAATGATATAATTAATTTTAAAACTGAGGTTTAAGAGTTAAAAAAAATTATATTTAAATTTTAAATTTTTTTCTGAAGAAATCGGAAAAATAAACAAAATTCTATATCCCATTTTGTGTATTGATATTTAAATAATAAGGTAACATTTTTTCAAACTCACGATTTCTATATCTATGGAACACCTAATTAGCATAATATAAATATAATTTGTTTCTGAATACATTTTAAGAATATGAGCATAAATATGAAATATACCTATAATTGTGGTAGAGCCGTGTAACGGAATTTTGAAAACGTTGAGACAAAACTGCAACATTTGGAAATTTCACCTCTTGATACCTTTAAACCGCAGATCCGCGATTCAAATCCCGTTATGAAATTGAATCTTTCAGTCCGATTTTTACTTTCTCTACTACGTATAGTAAGTAGGGGAAGTATTGTATTCCACCCAAAAATTCGATACCGGAAATACATGTTTTGAGACCCCCTGAATCCAAAAAAAGCATTTTTGGAAACATGTCCGTGTGTGTGTGTGTGTGAGAGAGAGAACTGCATAACTCAGAAACGAACAGTCGGATAAACACCAAACTTGGTATTTAGGTTCAGTATCTTCCAGAGATGCCACACGAAGGTTTTCAAGAAAATCCCCCCAACCCAGAGTACTATTTACATAGAAGATGTTTGGAAAATTTTAATTTTCTCAAAAATGGCTCAAACGATTTTGATTAAAATATCATATGTTTAAGATATTTTCATGACAAATAAAATGTATATCTTGAATTTTCTGGGAATTTCTCCAAAATTATTCTTCATTGTGAACGAATTTTGCATAACTGGTACACCATAAGAGATAGACAAAATTTTACTACACAAAAAATGTAGATCGCGTTAAAATCCACAATTTATGTCATATACATTTTTTTGCTGAGTGAACCACTTTCGAGATATTGCTTATTATTCCCTTAAATTTTTCAATACTTATTTTCTCAAATGGGAATTCGTTATTCATTATTTGTCTTGGATATGCAAAGAGTATTAATCTGTGGCAAAGGGAATGGTGCTGCACCTAGCAACCAGCTATTAAGAGATATGTATGTGCTTAAATGCTACTGTACTTCTATATTGCCCTTGTAAATATATATTCCCCTTACATCTACAAGAAAATTAGCATTAAGATTAACATGAAGTAGATGGAGTATAAGCGTTTGTAAAAATAGTTTGTGCAAGAGTTGAGAAAGTCATGTGAGTGTAACACATCAGATTTTTGCTATACAGCTTTAACCTATACACGATATGTGTATAAGACCAATTATGAAGTCTAGGATTTTTATTTTCAAAACATAACGCACTAAAGATTGTATATAAATGCTTTTCTCACTGATAGAAGCAATCTTTAAAAAGAACAACTCGCCTCCCAGGTAGCACGGCTCAGCATTGGACTCTAAATGCTAACTTAGGTAACAATGATTGATTGCGTAGTAATGCAATCTGACAAACGGAATGCCGCATGGCCACTTGCAAAGAATAGTGTGAATCTACAGCGTAAGAACAAAGGGCTGCTACATTAATATTTTGCTGCCTACTCAGGTATATAATTAAAACATGTATACACCCCAAGACATTTTTAATTCCTGTAGAGAATAAGTGAATGTAGGAAGCATGACACTAGATTTAATTTAATTTATATTCATATCATTGAGCATAATAACTACAAAAGTATACAAAATTATACTTGAAAACTACAGATTCAAATCTGATGTGATGCATTCACATGACCTTTAGACTTTATCGCTTATTAGTGGGTGCACAAACTAGTGTTACTAAGGCTTATTATTATATCTATTTCATTTCAATCCAAATATACTTTTGCAGAAAAGCTACATTACACATTTCGTTATAAATATAAAAATCTGATGTTACACTCACATGACTTTCTCAACTGTTGTACAAACTATTTTTACAAACGCTTATTCTCCATATGCTTCATTTTACTAATTTTCTTGTAGGTGCAAGGGGAATATGGTAGGTTTTAAGCGATAGTAAAATATTTTAAGAGCTGGTTGCTATGTGGAGCATTCCATTTTGTTTGTATGTATAGGACATAACAATGAATAACGAATTTCCGTTTGAGAAAAAGCATAAGTATTGAAAAATTTAAGGGAATAACAAGCAATATCTCGAAAATGGTTCACTCAACAAAGAAAATGTATATGACATAAATTGTTTATTTTAATGCGATCTACATTTTTTGTGTAGTAAAGGTTTGTCTATCTCTTATGGTTTACCAGTTATGCAAAAGTCGTTATCAATGAAGAATACTTTTGGAGGTATTCCCAGAAAATTCGAGATACACATTTCATTTGTCTTGAAAATATATTAAAAATATGATATTTTAGTCAAAATCGTTAGAGCCGTTTTTGAGAAAATTAAAATTTTCGAAAAATGTTCCATGTAAAGGGTAATCTGGGGTGGGGGGATTTTCTTGAAAACCTTCGTGTCGCATCTCTGGAAGATACTGAACCTAAATACCAAGTTTCACAGACACAGACACACACACCGACTTTTTTGGATTCAGGGGGTCTCAAAACATATATTTCCGGTGAAATCTTGGTATCGAATTTTTGGATGAAATACAATACTTCCCCTACTTACTATATTTAGTAGAGAATGTAAAAAGTACAGCGAGAATCAAATGTTTAAGAACTGGACGCTATATGCTGGCCTTAAAATTTCATATTGTTTCAATGGAATCGAGAGAAATAACTGAATGTTTACAGGGCGTGAAATGAAAGGCTAAGTATTGAATAATTCGAACCTTAATGACGGATATCTCGGAAATGGCCGATGCACAAAGAAGTTATTTGGAATATATTGTGTGTTTTAAACGGATCTACACTTCCTGTCCAGTACTTTTCGTCTATCGCTTAACGTTTCCTAATTATACAAGATTATGCAAAATTACTTTCGAATGAAGAGGACTTTAAAGTCTATTCCCAGAACATTCAAGATATACATTTTGTTTCTCAGGTAAATATCTTTAATGTATGGTATTCTAATCAAAACCATTATAGCTATTTTTAGAAAATAGAAAAATTTAAAAAAATCTTCAGTATAAAGTGTAGTTTGTGATAGAGGATTTTCTTAAAAATCTTGGTGTCCATTCTATGGAAGATATTGAACTTAAGTGCCAAGTTTGGGGTTTATCCGACTTTTCGTTTTTGAGGTATGCTTTTCACAAGCGCATAGACACACACACGGACCTTTCTCTAAACATGATCTATTGGATTGAACCTCAGAACATGTATTTTTGGTGAAATCTCGGTATCGCATTTTTGGGTGGATTATAATACCTTCTCTACTTACTACGAACGTGGTAGAGAAAATAAAAATCACACAAAAGTTCAAATCATGACTAAAATTGCTCTGAAAAGAATCCACTTAAATTGTAATTGGTCTGTCCAAGAGCCAACCAGAAATAATATTTTTAAATACGATCTATCCAATTCAATCAAGTAGAAATTTTTGCAATTTTGAGGATCATATATATATATATATATCATTATTTCTTATCAGCGTTTGCATCTACTCAGGTGAAAGTTATCATAATATCTGGTGTTGGAATCTGAAAGCTGCCCTTTTTTGTTGAAAAAGTTCTCGAAATACGTGCAATTTCACAACTGTTTATCGTTTTAAAGCTATTTTGGAGCATCTGAATCTGCTTATGACCTTGTGGGTCCAGAGGACTTTTAGTTGAACTAGTTAAGCTTAAGTACTGTAAATAGTTTTTGTCTTTTGCATCTGTGTTATATTTTATACCTTGTAGTTTCATGCGTCACAATTGTTTTTAAATATCAACAGTTTTAGTTGGTTCTGTGCCTTTACGTAAAGCACAGTGTCGAATTTATTTTTCTCCATTTTCTCAACTCCTTTGTAGGCGTCTTTGATTATTCAAAATTCTCCCGGGGAACAGTTAATATCTTACTAGCAGGGAGAGGGCGAACTGCCTCTCTTCGTTGTTCAAGCATTTCTGGCACCTGTTTAGGAAATTGCCTATTACACGCTGCAGTTCACTCTGAGAAATGGCAGCATTTTCTTGACGAATTCTATTTTTAAGTTTATCTAACGAGTGTGGATTTGTTTTGTAAACTTTCTCTTTTAATGACCCCTAGAGATAAAAGTCAGAGGGGGTTAAATCAGGGGAACAAGAGATTGAAAACTTTCCACTACTCCAGTTAGTTGAGAAGTCAGAGGTGCAAGTTTCTATTCGTATAAATTTATAGTTCAGAAATGGGAATGGCATTTCTTGGTTCCTCGTTTGTTTTCGATATATTGTGGCGATTATTTTAACACTACTTTAGTAAGCCATGCATAATGTAATTAAATCATCGTAAAAGAAGACGGCCATTACTTCGTATTTTATGTTAATGTGGCAACATGCACGACTGACAGATACCACCACTTAAATTTGCTATGTCAAAAACACGCAACCTGCCACGCGCAGGGATATTTGCACTGAACGGTTAAGTCACCGTAGGCGTCGTAGAAAAACAGATATGGTAGAACCTCTAGAACGGTGGACAGACAAGTCTTCACATGTCTTCTAAATAGAACAGTTGGGAGGTAGAGCACTCTAGAACGGCGCCCAGGAAAGAAGTCTATATATGCCTTCGAAAGAGAACAGTATCATGGTAGAAAGCACTAGAACATCGCATATTCAACAAGTATTCGCAAGTCTGCGTAACAGAACAGTTATAGCTACATGTTATTGGCATGATATACAGTTTTAAAACGACAGACCAAATAGCTCTAATCATTATCTAGTCGTCACAAAGCAGTAGAGTTGACTGCAGCAAATAATTTGGGTTTTTAATAATTTTGTCATCGTTTCAACTTAGTCTGGTTAGGTTAAGTAAATACTAGGGCGGATTGATAAGTATGACTTTGGCGGGAGATAGCATTCTAATCACAGGCTTCTTGTTTTCACCCAAGTCTTACATCTATCCTGGGTATAATTGCAGAAATTCGTCGTCGTTTGTTTCTTAGAACATTGTAGAGAGCGTGTAAAATAAGCAGATGTATGTTGCTTCGTAGAAAATGGGGAAAAGTGAATTTCATCTTCTGATAAAGCACTACCTTTTGCGTGGTAAGACGGTGAAGGAAACGAAAGAAAAGCTGAACAAGTATTATGGGGAATCTGCTCCACCACATGACATGGTTCACAGAATTTCGAGGTGGCCGTTCGAGCACAAGAAGTGCCGCGCGCACAGGACGGCCGGTTGAGAATAACAACGTAAGAAATGGTGAACCGTAAACAACTTGAGTGAACGGGTGTATAACATTTTGCACGAATTTATGGGTATCAGAAGGCTATCAGCAGGATGGATGGCGCGACTGCTCACAGTTGAGAACAAGTGGAATCGTGTGACCGTTTCACAGGGATGTTTGAACATGTTCCAGCGCAACCCAAATGAGTTTTTGCGGCGTTATATCACGATTGATGAAACTTAGATCCATTACTATCAACCTGAAACCAAACATCAATCAAAGCATTGGATTTCCTTCGGCAAACCTGCTCCAAAGAAAGCGAAAACCATTCCATCAGCAGGAAAAATCATGTCAGCTTCTTTTGGCATTCACAAGGAATGATAGACATCCACTACCTGGAAAAGAGTAAAACGATCACAGGTTTATATTATACCGCAATGCTGGATTAGTTTCACGAGGAATTGTTAAAGAAACGACCCCATTTGTTGAAGAAAAAGTTTCTCTTTCACCAGGATAATGCACCCGCATAAGTCAGCCATTGCCATTGCAAAATTTGGGAATTAGACTGCTACCTCACTCACCATATTCTTCAGATTAGCCTTGGATCGACTTCTTTTAATTCGAAAACCTGAAAAGTTGGCTCACTGGGAAGAAATTCACGTCCGGTGAACACATCATGGCAGAAACAACCTCATATTTTGCAGAATTTGAAAAATCATCTTTTTTGGAAGGGGTAAAAATTGGAGAAACGTTGCAAAACGTGCATTGAATTGAAGGGAGAGTATGTTGAGAAATAAACATGATTTTTGGAAAAAAATTATTTTCTTGAAAAAGTCACTGTCCGTCCTCGTATGCTGAGAGAAAAGGAATCGAGTAAACAAGTTCCATTTAAATTACATTTTGGTGATGATAGATACTGTAGGACTACTTCAGAATAGTCAATGTACAAAATTGTTGGCACAATGAATCAAATTAAACTTGATAAAACATGAAACGAATTTTGATTGTCTTTAAAGATAGAGTAACATTCTGTACTAAAGCTGTGCAGTGAAAGTGAAGTGTTAAGGACTTTAAAAGACATAGTTATTTTAATAAAGTGAAAAAGGTGATAGAAACAATTTACTATCAATATCAGAAGTTATAGCATGCTATATGATTCATATTTCCCGATTGAGGAGTATTATGTAATTTTAGATCATATTTAATGTCTAGAATTCAAATTTCTATCTTGTATTGCTGTTCACATCTCAAATTGCACAACCTCTGGTAGGAACAGTTGTCATATCAGAATGGACAAGATGGGACGTATACTCAGATTGCAGATAAAAGCAATAGTGTATTTCCCAAAGCTAACTGATTTACAACCTCGTTTTCTTTGTGAGAAAACACAAAATTTTCACAATATTACATCTACGAACGTAGTGCAATAAATTAAGCTCAATAATATTTTAATCTTTCGGAGCAAATTCGGTTTTAGTTTCCAAGAACAGAATACAAATAACAAAACATGCACCATATACTTCAGCTTAATTGGCATTTTATGAAAGAATAATCTCAAATAAAACGAACACATTATTATATATTATTATTATTACTGGCTTCATTAAAGCCCAAAACGCAACAAAGTTCTATTCTTTGCTTATGTACAAAATCAGTGGTAGAATACAGCAGTAAAATGACAAACTGCAGAGCAGAGATATATTGAATTAAATGAAATGATTTTACAGAGTTGATGGAAAAAAGTAAACGAAGGTTTGAACAAAAAATTCCCCACGCTCTAAACAAGCAAATGATAGCTGCTCCACATACAACAGATTTTTTTTTTCAGGCGCTGTCTGAAGGGTGACTATTGTTTGAGTTGGATTTTTATATCGTGTATTTTTGTTGATTTTGTTTTCCGTGTACGCAATTAAAATCTGTATGTTTGTTTCATGAGGCTAGATATTTACTGCTTAGCTCGAGTGTCGCAATAATTTTGAATTAATATTGTTGAGTGATGCATACCACGTGGATAACAATATACATTCCAGTTAGATTACAGATGGTGCACCACCTGAGGACACGCTGTTTTCCAGAGCACAAAACACATTCCCCTGGCTAATTCTGGTTTGTACAGCAAACACGGAATGTGCATTTAGTTAACGCTCGAGAGTGCCCGGATTACCTTGAAATGGACCGCGTGTATCATGAACCGCGCTGGCCACTCTAGTACTTTCTGCAGCTCCCTCACTGCAGTTCCTACAATTTGTTGTGGGCAATTGCACATTTTCGAGAGCTTACTTTTTGTTTATAGTCGCACTGAGGAAAATGTGTACACTGAAAAATGTCTACAAAATGTTCATTTACTCTCACAACTTTTTCAAGCACAAATGTTGAACTTTTGGGTAAATTAATGAAGTTTTAACAGGTTCCGCAAATAACTTCCATTTGGTTTTGTGCCACAGTAAACTAAAATTTAAGCTTAATATTTTAATTTCGCAATAAAATACACCTGCCTGCACGTGGTGGAGCTGCTTCTACTGAAGGTGAAGGTGTGCCAGGCGAGTTTTTGACGCCATAAATCAATTAACTCAGGTGAGGTGGACCTCTTTAGCCTTGGCCGGCAGTCTACCTACCTCCAGTTTCGGCCATCACAGATACCACCCTACGAGATGCGGTCCAGGATCTCCACACGGAGGTCCTCATCTCTCTACAGGAAGAACTCATCACATCACTCGGATCATCATCTCCGCCGACTCGCCGCCATAGAATCTGGACTGTAAGATCTACACGCCATCACCGCTGCCTTCTCATCCACAGTCAACACATTCACTACCAGCTGCCTGCAGCGGTTGGACGATACCAACTCCTCAATCAGTGGCCTGGGCGAAGTCATCGCCAGTCTGCCACCTACACCAGCACCGCCAGCTCCGACAGACTACCTGGAGGAGTTTAGGCGCACGATTTCACGTCTAGCCGACAAAGTGAAGACCCTGCACACTACGATGGCCAAGTGAACTTCTGTACTCTCCGGCTTGAAGAGTGGGCAGGAGCGAACCAACGGTTACTTGATGGCACAAGAAGCCGCTCACTTTTATCCGTCCAACAGATTCAACTACCCTCGCCAAAACTGAGCGCACCACTCGAGGGCACTCAACACAGAATTCTGAAGCAATAAAGAAAACCACGCCATAATCCTTTCCAATTCCTTTCCACGAACCTCCCCGTGTGTGGCGACCAGGGCCTCGGTCATGGTCGTCACCCGGACATTCCTTTACTCCACTGCCAGTGCAATAAGCTGGCAGTTATCCTACCGCGTACTAACGGGGTGCAACAGGGGAACCCCAATACCCCTCCTAACTTCTCTTTTCTACTCCACGTTTAATCCTATTCTATTCCAAATAAGAAAAAAAAAGAAAAAATACCTAGGAGAAGCTACTCCGAAATAAAACCCGGTCCCCCAGGGTGGAGGTTGTGCAACGGGCTGGTTAGCCATTCACGTAAAAAAAAAATTCCTAAGTCTCTAAGGAATAAGCCGGACGGATATCAAACAGGGAGAAGTTTAGGAAGACCACGCAAGAGATGGCTAGAGACCTGAACAGCTGATATCACTTAATCCTTGAAAGGAGAAGGAGAAGAAGAAGAATAAAATAATAAAGGGTTAACAGAACTGTCAGAATAATTCCATACTACTGTTTTCCACGTTTTTACTTTCTCTACCACCTACATGGTAGGTAGAGAAGATATTGCATTCCACCAAAAATTAGATAACGAGATTTCACCGGAAATAAAAGTTCTGAGGCCTTCTGAATAAAAAAAATAGCATTTTAGAGAAATGTTGGTATGTGCCTGTATCTGTAAGCAACATAGCTCAAAGATTAAATGTCGGATAAATACGAATTTGTTGTTTAGGTTCAATACCTTCACAAGCTGCACCACGAAGATTTTCAAGAAAATACTTACCCCAAACTACCTTTTACACCGAAATTTTTTATTTATGAAAAATGGCTGTAAAACGTTTTATTAAAATACATACGTATACCTAGTAATGGTATTTGCAAAAAATGTTAATTTGAATTTCCTGGGAATAGCTTGTAAAGCCTTGTTTTGTAAGAAAATTTATATAATATCGTATATCTGGTAAACTTTACTCCTTATAGCCTGGTGTAGCACTATATGTGATATAAAGGATTTTTAAAGGTTTTAGAAGTTTTATAATGGTGTTTTTATCTAATTCCATATTAACTAACATTCAACAATATAATACAGGTATTTATAGCTGTTTTATATTATAAAATATTACTTTTTCCAATAAAACTAGTGGTTTAATAATAATAGTAATAATAATAAGCAAAATTCATGCAGCTGCAGAGAAATGCTACCCTGTCGGCATCCAAGCGTACCATCACACATGCAGCTATTCCCGAAAAAGTTTATCTCGATTAAAATGAAGTAGTTGGGAAAATAAACTTCCGTGGGAAGAATTTGTATAGCCACTATTACGCTATAGAAAGTCATGTGAACGTAACATATCAAGTTTTTTATTAAAAAGTTATTTAGTTCTTCAACGGGACATAAAAATGCAATTTTCTTAATACATTTACTTCCTTTACTGCTGATTTCAATGCAGATTTCACTGGAAATACTTGTTTTGAGGTTCCTAGGTTTTTTTAGAAAAAATGTATGTGTGCGACTGTGAACAGCATAATTAAGGAATGAAAAGTTGGTCAAATACTAATTCAGTATTTAAGTTCAGCATCTTGCAAAGATGTGATATAAGGATTTGATGAATGATATTTGAATACATATTAATTGTCATTTCTAATGAAAGTTATCTCACTTTGACATTTTTTTCTTTAAATAAGATTTGCATATAATTTACGAGAGTATCTCAGAAGTAGGTTACACTATTTTTTTAAATCCGCGCGGTAGGTGGGAAAAGTCCGGCAGTCACAGAGAACTTTTAGTCTGGGTGTACTGGCAGCACTGTAAAATTCCTAGGTGCTCACCTTTACCGTTTGGACATTAAAACGGTAGTAACGATGGGGATTCCACTCGCTCCCACCGCCGATTGCGAAGTTCGCACTGTAATCCGTTCGATTCGAAGGGAGTACTGTTGATCGATTACCTGCCTCATGGAACCACGATGACAGCTGCTCGCTATTGCGAGGTGCTGAGAAAACTTAGATGTGCGAGGGGAAAGTTGAGCAAAACAGCTTTTTGTTCCACGGTAACGCTCGCCCGCACGCCGCTCGTGAAACTCAAGCCCTGTTTGAGAGGTTTCGATGGAATGTTTTTGGTCATCCACCTTACTCACTTAATCTTGCACGAGTGATTACCAACTTTTTCCGTAGTTGAACACCTCGGGGAGAGGCGCTTCGTAAATGACGATGAGGTAAAACAAGAACTGGAAAGATGCCAGCCATTTTTTTGGCGGGGGGGAGAGTGGTTTGATACTGGATTAAAAAAACTGTTATCACAGTACCAAACATATATTGAGATTCAAGGAGATTATAAATAGTTATTGAATGTAGCTTTCAAATTACACTTTTTAAAAGTATTTAAATGTATTACTGTTGTTTAAAAAAGTAGTATAACTTAGTTTTGAGACATCCTAGAATTTATGGCGCACAAAAAAAAGATAACAGAAATGTGGAGAATTCCTTAGATGCATACGAAGAAGGCAATACCAGAAGATTTTTGTTTCCATAATGGGCCATTTCTTAAGTTTTGTACCATTTAGAGAAATTGAGCAGTAGAGGTTTACTATTATCTTACTCTGTTCAGGTGAATATATATATATATAAAATAATGTGTAGTAAATATACTACTACTACTACTACTACTACTACTACTACTACTACTACTACTACTACTACTGATGATGATAATGATAATAATAATAATAATAATAATAATAATAATAATAATAATAAAGTACATATAATTGTATTCTGAAATGGCTGTAGTCTAAAACTTCTAGGTACTGTATGTTGTGACTATGTCCAATTTTTCAGCTGTCACTTCTCTCATTTCTCACTGTCACTGTTTTGATTTGGTTCAACTTTCATTAGGACTTCACTTCGTTCCCACTAACTTCACTAATATGAACTAGTTCAATTTCCTCGTCACTTTACCTTCTTCGTGACTGCCCTCTTCTTCCGGGTGGTTCACTAACTAGGAAGTGGAACAAAAGATTTCTACAATCTCTCGCTCTGCAGTAGCATGTGCTGCACGTCGCAGCAGTGTCACCAACTCGCTCGGAGAACTGCACTTAACGTCGCAGCTGAAACGCACTCACCAACTCGTTTACTCACTCCTGACTGACTCCTCTCGCGAGAACGCTCTTATAGCCAATGGAATCCTCTACAGTACATTCTAGAACTATCTGGACACACGTTGTGGAGGTGGGTAAAGAAACTTCCAGAAGATTGTTGTTATCTACCAATAGCTCTTCTGGTGTTTACGCCGGGCGAGAGCGCAACTTATCTTTGTTTACTGCCAACTTATTGGCGCCGATCTTCCGATAACCTTGGGCCATAGCCCCTACGTCAAAATATTTTCTTAATTTAGTCACTTTATCCTTTTTTGATTCTACGAATGAATAAGTAAAAAGCTATCTCCACATATGATGAAATTGAAATCGAGGTTTTTCATCAAACTTTCAATTTTCCGTGAAAAATGATACTAAAACTTAATCCAAGAATACTATTTGTGTGCGTTTGTGTGTGTGTGTATTCATGCATGACTGGTTAAATCCAGTGTTATGACATTTAGTATATAAAGCATTAGAATACAAGACCAAATGGAGGCTTAACAATTCGTCCCATTGGTGGGGTTGCTTAGCTCGTTTATTATTCAACTTTTGAAAACATTTTACATATCATTCTTGTTTGAAACATGTCGATTATAAGAGTATTTTAAGAAGTTATAATGGTGTTTACTTTCTCTACTACTTAATTATAATAAGCAGATCAAGTATTGTACTCTACCCAAGAATACGATGTAGAGAAGTGTGTTGGAAATATACTTTCCGAGGTTTACCAAATAAAATAAAAATGAAATAAATGTCCGTCTATGTGTCTGCTGTCCGTGCGTCTGTGAACAGCATAACTAGAAAACTAAAAATTGCTTAAATAATACCAAGCTATTTAAGTGAAGCGTGCCTTGAGCTGATTTTCAGGTGTATTGTTTCGTGAGAAATATTCCACAATTAGGAAGTTGCGAAATTATTTTGAATCTTAAGTTTTTTATTGTCTATCATAATTTTTTGCCACGCTGCACGTCGTAATTGTACTTTTATGTATTTTACTACATTTCTGTACACCTTGGAGTTTCCTTGGGGCTTTTAGTGTGTTATACATTATCCTTATTAAATATAGCAAATCGTTGAAAGGTAACTCGTTTAATTGGTCAGTTGTTGCCGACCATAGTTATAATTAAATGCATTTAGGGAACCTTGAGACTTTTCCACGAAGTTAATGATTCTGGGCGCGTTGGGCACTGCACACATGGTTTACGAGAAAGATGATTTACAATTCATCAAAATTAAAAATCTGATTGTGATACATTCACATGACCTTCTCTACCCTCTATCTTCATCAGTGAGTATACAAACCATTCTTACTAAAGCTTATTTTATATCTACTACATTTAATCCTAATAAACCTTATTATAGCTACAGTACACATTTTGTTGGAGATACAAAGAGAAGAGCGACAGTAAATGCTTAAGAACTGGACACTATATGCTGACCTTAAAATTCCATACTGTTTCCATTAGAACGCGAAAAACAACTGCAAATCGATGGGAATTTAAAATAATGGTAAGTATTGAACAATTCGAGCCTTTAATAAGCAATATCTCAGAAACGGCTTATGCCACAGAATTTATTTGAAGTAAAGTGTGTGTTTTAAAGAGATCTACATATTTTTACTTTCCCTACTACGTATAGTAAGTAGGGGAAGTATTGTATTCCACCCAAAAATTCGATACCGAGATTTCACCGGAAATATATGTTTTGAGACCCCCTGAATCCAAAAAGAGCATTTTTGTAAACATGTCCGTGCGTGTGTCTGTGTGTGTGTGTGTGTCTCTGTCTGTCTGTGTCTGTGTCTGTGTCTGTGTCTGTGAACAGCATAACTCAGAAACGAACAGCCGGATAAACACCAAATTTAGTATTTAGGTTCAGTATCTTCCAGAGATGCGACACGAAGGTTTTCAAGAAAAGCCCCCACCCCAGATTACCCTTACATGGAACATTTTTCGAAAATTTTAATTTTCTCAACAATGGCTCTAACGATTTTGATTAAAGTATCATATGTTTAAGATATGTTCATGACAAATAAAATGTATGTCTTGAATTTCCTGGGAATGTCTCCAAAAGTATTCTTCATTGTGAACGACTTTTGCATAACTGGTAAACCATAAGAGATAGACAAACTTTTAATACAAAAAAATGTAGATCGCGTTAAAATACACAATTTATGTCATATACATTTTTTTGTTGAGTGAACCATTTTAGAGATATTGCTTGTTATTCCCTTAAATTTTTCACAAATGGGAATTCGTTATTCATTTTTTGTCTTGTATATGCAAAGAGTATTAATCTGTGGCAAAGGGAATGCTGCTGCACCTAGCAACCAGCTATTAAGAGATATGCATATGCTTAAAGGCTACTGTACTTCTATATTGGCCTTGTAAATATATATTCCCCTTACATCTACAAGAAACTTAGCAATAAGATAGAGTCTGCAAATATTTATCTCGATGAACATGAAGTAGATGGAGAATAAGCGTTTGTAAAAATAGTTTGTACAAGAGTAGAGAAAGTCATGTGAGTGTAACACATCAGAATTTTTTTCATATAAATATCCTTCATATAGTGTGTTTTAATCAAAATCGTTAGCCTTTTTTAGAAAATAAAAATTTTTGAAAAATTTTCTATGTAAAATGTAGTTGGGGGTGGGGGGATTTTCTGGGAAGTCTTCGTGTCCTATTCTTGGGTGATGCTAAATTTAAATACCAAATACCAACTCAAATACACACACACACACGGACATGTTACCAAAATGCTTTATTTGGATTGAGACTGCCTTAAAACATGTATTTCCGTTGAAATCTCGGTATCAAATTTTTGGGTGGAATGCAATACATCCCCTACTTTATATGCAGCAGGGAAAGTAAAAATGGCAGGTAACTGAATTCAAAGCTTAGGATTAATATTCTGGCAATTATAAAAAATTCGTTTTCAGATGGAATGCTGAATTAAATTCTTCGTAGATTCAGGCACGTTTTAGTGATAGCTTTGCAATAAAAAAAGTAGACCTTTTTCTAATATTCTAGAAACGCCTATATCTGTAATCTGCCGGTTGCACACATTAGGATATGAGGTTGATTCAGTAGTGCAGATAACGTCGTCAAGGGGCCCAGTTGCTCCCAGGACACGTATTTGGAGAAACAGAAGAGGGGAGGCATGCTGTCACCAGGGGAGAATCTTGTGATTTAGGTTGTGGGCACCAAACTAATGTTCAAATGTTGTTGGAGGCTAACGCAATGCCAAGGAACGTGTATACTGAAGTCAGGGGACACAGCTAAAGGATTTATACTATTCTGCAATAATTCGTAAGTATTTTTGTGTTTGCCTAACAAAGGAAAAAAAACGAAAAAATATTTAGGACTCCTAGTTTGTCTACAGAGGTAGGTGGCACCACATTGACGTGCGCCAGTCGAATTCGGGAGATCCCGGATTCGATCCCAGAGGACCGCCCAATCTGACTCATAGGTTTCTGGTAGTTTCCCAGAGTCGGCAGGTGAATACTGAGGTGGTTTCTCCTCTACCACGGTTTCTTTTCCAAAATTTTCTTTTTATTCCGTTTCCCTCTCATCTTTCAGGTGTTTCTAAGATTTCCCGTAGGGGAGGGGTTCCGACCGCTTTAACTGCCGTCATGCGGACGTTGACGACCAAGCACTCGTGGTACTTCTGATGTTACTAGAAGTACGTGGGGCCGAACATCTGAGCCGCTCCCGAAACGGAATTGTTCGGATTGTGTTGGACTCGACAGGTCAGTGGTTCCTGAAACTCGTGGGAGATTGGGTACGTCTGGCTGGAAGAGCCCAGACGAGGTTGTGAGATGCCTCAGTGATCCCCGGCACCAAACTGGAGAGCTGGTAGACGACAGGCTATATTGCTTTTACATTTTATATGTAAATATTTAAAAGCTATGGTATTTTAATCAAAACTCTTAAGGCTTTTTGAGGAAATAAAACATGGAAACCGTTCCCTGTACAATGTAATTTGGGTTGAGAATATTTTATTGAAAGTCAAGTATTTTGATATTTATCCGAACTTTAGTCTTAGTTACCTGTTCGCACACACACATACACGGGAGTTTTTCTAAAAATGCTACTGTTTGGATTCATGCCTCAAAGCATGTTTTTCTGGTGACGATAAAACATGGACATTCCAAGTTTTTAGATAGGTATAAAGAACTGTGACAACTGCGTCTCCTTAAATTTTCTTACTAATTTTGGAAGATTTGAATGTCAATATAACACGTAATAAATGGACATGGCTCAGTGAACAAAAGTAAAAAGGTGTAATATCTCGTTTCCAATATGGCTTGTTATAAATGCACTAGAGTTTTATTACCTCCCTGGCGTACATTTGCTGGATAATTAGTTTGAAGTTCGTGATGATTGCAATAACTACTCCTAAAAGTTACTGTGTATAAACTTTTCTATTCTAAGTTGACTTACGGCAGCTTGAATATTTACCACAGGTAATCCCCACGAGAGGTTAAGAGTGTATCAGAAAATTTGATAACCTTATAACCTCGAATGCGATTTACCAAAACCTTTACATGAGGACAATATAACAGATTATCAATTATAATTACCTTCTTACTTTGTTCTTTAAGATCAAATATTAGATCACAGCATAATTACTATACAAATGAAAAATTGAATGTGTTACGGAATGCTAACCTTGCTACCAATAGTGGGAATGAGAAATAGTTAACCTAATATAAGCCAAAATAGGAACACAATAAAGATAATTTTTTTTGCAAAATATAATTTATTTGGAAACTGACACTACATGAATCTACTTGGATTAGAAACGCAATTGGATGACGTAGCCTATTAATCATTGCATGCTGATATTGCAGTGTTTTTCTTTCATACTGAGGCCACCACACACTGCTCGCACGCCGCCCGGCGCAGATTGAATCCCGCCGAAACAGTTATAATACCCCTGCAACCGCTTCGCGTTCTCATAGTTACTGACATTTTAATTGCAACTATAAGCACATTCCTTATTATAAGAGATGTTAGAATTACTGTCCTCTATTCTCACATTTCTGACATCTTTTCAGGAAATTTGCATTCACACTCGAGATTTCAGTATCTGAAATTGAGTGAATTTTTCTTTTAGTTCTTACAATGTATGGGTTTATTACATACACGTTACATACATTTTTCAAGTTTCAAGATAAAAATTACATTCAGTTCAATCAGGGGATAGCAGAGGGCCATAAGTCTTTACTGTTTACCATATGTTTCGAACATTTCCTGAATTGAATTTAACGACTCATCACCAGTATGTGCAGTAGCAGTCTTGTTGGAAAACAGACTGACATTTGTCAGGTGTTCAAGAAATGATGTCATTCCAAACCTCTCTATTGTTTGTTAAAACATATGATGTGTTACACTCACATGACTTTCTCTACTCTTGTCCAAACTATTTTTACAAACTCTTATTCCCCATCTATTTCATATTAATCGAGATAAACATTTGCAGAAACTATCTTTTGAAATGCAAAGAGAATTACATTTTACACATAGCGACCAGTTCTAAAAATATTTGACTATCGCTTAAGGCATACTATATTCCCCTTGTTTTGTATTTGCAAGGACAATATAAGCACAGACATATCTCTTAATAGCTGGTTGCCATGTGCAGTACCATTCTATTTGCCACAGATTAATACTCTTTGCATATCCAAGACAAAAAAAAATGAATAACGAATTTCCATTTGAGAAAATTATTGAAAAATTTAAGGAAATAACAAGCAATATCTCGAAAATGGTTCACTCGACAAAAAGTGTATATGATATAAGTTGTGTATTTTAACGCAATCTACATTTTTTATGTAGTAAACGTTTGTCTATCTCTTATGGTTTACCAGTTATGCAAAAGTCGTTCACATTTTGAAGACATTCCTAGAAAACTCAAGCTTTACATTTTATTTGTCATGAAAACATCTTAAACATATGATATTTTAATCAAAGTCGTTAGAGCCATTTTTGAGAAAATTCCTATTTGCGAAAAATCTTCCATGTAAAGGGTACTCTTGGGTAGGGGGATTTTCTTGAAAACCTTCGTGTCGCATCTCTGGAAGATACTGAACCTAAATACCAGGTTTGGTGTTTATATGACTGTTCGTTTCTTAGTTATTTTGTTCACAGACACACACACGGACATGTTTCCAAAAATGCTTTTTTTGGATTCATGGGGTCTCAAAGCATATATTTCCGGTGAAATCTCGGTATCGAATTTTTGGGTGGAATACAATACTTCCCCTACTTACTATACGTAGTAGAGAAAGTAAAATATAGGAGCTATTATTCTGCAAACGTTTACACCCACCAATTTTTGCGTCATGCAAGGGACTCTTGTGTGTAAAATCGGCATTTTGTGTACTCCAATATCTGTTGGTTTGTCACAAAACATAGCCATATAAATTAAACCATTCTTCGGCAGAGAAGAATATTGTCACGGCTATCCCTACATGATAGGGGTGATGCGTTGCCACATCGTGTTCAAGGGTTGATTGGCAAGTGACGACCTATGAAGTCTTAAACGAGACCATACCGACGGCAGAAAAATTCTGGCGACATGGACGAACACAATCAAATCAGTGTGAAGTCTGCTCAGGACTTGATACCTTGGAGCACCGGATTGCCTTCTGTCGGCAGGTTGATGACATCTGGGTGGTGTTTAGGAACTACATATCAAGATGGTGCCAACCGGAGGCCCTGGAATTTCGCTTTCGAATATGGCTCTCGAACGCTGTGTGATTTGATTGGTAACGGGAACGTTACACTGGATCTTTAAACGGAATGTCGACAATGTGGCAAAGAGGGCGGAACGTTCGGCTTCTTGAGACAGGAAAGGTGGAAGCTGATAAAGTCCGGATTTATCCGTTCAATGCAGCCATTCATGTCACGTTTTGAGATCACTAATTAATGCTGTTGTACCAAAATCCCGATATTAAAAGAAAGTGACCTATGATACATACTGACGAGGATGGCCTACACAAACCCTTCGACATCTGTTATAAACATAAAATAAATAAATGAAAAACCTGAGAAAAAATAATAAAAAAGCAAAAAATATACCTATATATAAAATAGGTTAAAGACATTTATTAAATTATTTTTGTTTTTTATACATATTTGTTTTTTTTAAAAAATGGTAATCACCCCGCCGTGAGCCGGACCTGGGCGCTGCTGCCTGAACTCTTGCGTTTGGGGAAGGGGAGCCAGTATCCCTAGTTTAGCCGACGACTGTCTGCTAGCGTGTCCCCTGTCCTTGGCTCTGATGGCAAGACAACAAGGGGTTCAGAGAGAAACTCGAAAAGGGAAACAGCATACGGGGACGCTTACCCTACCGGGAGGGTACAGGTTAGCGATGCAGGTATGACCGGGGAATCCCAGACTAAGGCGTGCTAAGTCTCACTGCTAAGACGTGAGAGAGTTTATTAATAAACATGACTTTTTCGAGTGGAGGAGAAAAACACATGTTACGTGCTAACCTCAGTCCCGATGGGAGTCGGAGACTGAGAGTGTGGGGCTCGCCAGTAGGTGGACATACCCACTAAAAACTCCTCCACCGGAAGGAAAAGCAATAATGAAAAAGAATTAATTTGGGCGAGGAAATGCAGCAGTATTGCTATTGCACCTGTGCATTCAGGGAGCGGATATAATGGCCGGTTCAATGAACCTAAGCTAAGTGAAATGAGAGCCAGGTTGGAAGCATGGCCTTGGCCTCACTTACGCCCTTGGGAATTCGGAGCGAGGACTATGGCTCTAGGCCAAAAGAAGTTACAAATTAATTAAAACATGTAAGAACTTACTGGACTGAAGGGTGGTGCACATGGCGATTAGCGAGTATCACTGATAAAATTAAACTTTGTAACACGTAGGTTTTCAGGAAACAGGTTCACGCTCATGCCGCAACATGAGATAGAATCCTCCGAGTGACCAAAACTGAGGGTTTTTAAAGCGAAATCCGACCACTCAGGGAATACGTTATTCGAGAGGTTAACCTACTGACCGCAACTCAGCGATCTTCCGATCTGACACAACGATTTCCGAGTCCGCCCACTTGACTACCGTATGTTAGCTTTATGTTCCGGGTTTAACGATTTAGGATTATATGGCCAAAAAGTACATAAATTACTATAATAATGCTACTGCCAAATGCAATATTAAGCGTGGGCCAATTATTCAATTTCGCAAAATTCAATTACAGAAATTACCAACTCTACTGATCACATAAAAATAAGGTGTATGCAATAAGAACTAACAGAAAGCATCAGGCAAGAAACTCAGTTAATATCAGATACTGAATTCTCGAGTGTGAATGCAAATTTCCTGAGAAGATGCCAGAAATGTGAGGATAGAAGAAGACAACAATTCTAACATTTCTTAAAAGGTATGTGCTTATAGTTACAATTAAAATGTTAATAATTTGAGAACGTGAAGTGGTTACAGAGAGGTTATAACTGTTTCGGTGGGAGTCCGAGCTGCGGCGGCCGCGCGCAAGTAGCCGTCGTTAGCCATGGTGTGAAGGAAAAACACTGTGGTTCAGTAACAAGCTGACGTTTTATCCGATAAAGTTGCATCCTTGCAAGTATATCATATGGTAAACGGTATCGATTGCTCGATAGTTCGAGCATTGCTAAACGTTATTGGTCAACATCAAATACGTGGCGTGTGATTGGAAAAGTCTTTTGAAAAGTATCGCATCACAAATGTCAAACATTTCCCGCTTTACACTTGGAGAACCCGCGCCTTATTGGGTTTCAGAAATAAAACATGAACACTGACCAAAAGAAAGACGGTGAAAAATCCACTGGAAAGATGGAAGAATCAGCTTTGAATAATACAGAAGCTCTGGGATTTGAAGCAGTCGATAATCTATATGTTGGCGATGGTTGCGGTGGTTGAAACAAAAATAGGTTGTTGAATGTTGCTTTGTAAAACGTAAACCCGGAGGCAGAACGAAAATATTATCTTATTTCTTTCGTATTACTCATTGTTAAATACACCAACTTCAGGGAATGGGAAATGCACTTGTGTCGCAAGTGTTGCGCGTACCTCAATAAAACTATATGAATAAAACATTACATGCTAATGCAATGTGCCATTGGGTACAATATGGGTATAAAATCCCACTGAATTATTGGTGTATTCATACACAGCTGCATAAAGTAAATTTCTCTACTATCGTAAAAAATAGTCAATGTAATCAGAATTATAAGCACATAGAGCTGAATTATTTAACCTTTTATGGCTTGGTGTGCCACATTTCATACAAAGTGTTTTATTAAGGTTTGAATTAGTATTGTTCTTGAAGTTTATTTATTTATTTCCACACTTGGAAAACCAATTTGAGAAAATATTCTGTTGTTGAAGTTTTTACTGTTGTTAGTCACACGCTTGGGAAGCCAACTTGTAGTAGATTGTTGTTTACGTAGGAGTTTGCACCACGCTTTGGGCGTTAATTTGAAGAAGATTGTTTGTTACGTAATATGCTGCTACGTATGAGAAGCCGATTTGTAGATGTATTTTTGTTGTTACGCTCCAAGTTTTAAAATGTTATATTAACTTTGTTATTAAACTGCTTCTATTGGTAGTATTTATGTTTGTTTTCCTCGGCTGCGTCAGTATTGTTTTAGAGTCCCGTATCCCTTAGTCAGGGCGTGGTACGACAAGAATGTAGGCTTACTCAGATTTTAAGTTTAAATTCACTTCTTTTTAATTAATCCTTGACACAAATTAAATAGCGCTACACTGATATTAAGAGCTGATTCTTTAATTTAATACTTGTACTTTGTTAACGTATATACTTAATTTTCGTTTCACAGGAATACGTAACATTTCTTTAGAGAACACATCTTCCATGCGGTCACTACCAAGGTGTGCCAGCAACTGAAAGATTTTAACCGTCCAAACACGTAAGCTTCTGTATTTCAAGTTTCTGATTAGCTAATCCTAGTCCAATAGAATACCTGCATTTGATTAAAGCTTTTTCTGGCTGTTGATTGACTATTTTAAACTGTCATAAAATTTACATTATCGTTGCTCTAAACATGATTAGTAACATTTAAACTCTCAAACTCATTATTGCCTCAAGGTTACCTCATTGTTAGCAACTTTAAGCTTATTATTCTCACAGCTCTTACATTATTAATCTACGTAATGCATTCACATAACATTATTAAACATGTTTACAATAATATAAGCATATGCAATGACTGTTACATAAATGTTTTTACAAATTATTACGTAAATATACCTTCAAGGCGGGCGGTTATTAAAATTACGTATTACATAATTCAAATGTTAAAAATACTGCCTAAGGTTTTAGATTTTTAATACAGTTTTTGATATTAAAATAATGTTTAACAATAAAATACAAATATTTATAGCTGTTTTAAATTGTAAAATATTAAATTTTGCAATAAAACTGCAGTATGTTTTTAAATAATAAGAGGCAAAACACAGGCAACTGCAGTCAAATGTAACCCTGTCAGTATCCAAGCGTGCCATCTCACCGGTTATTTTACTTGGGCCCTCCCCGTCCTTTGTTATAGGCATATTTTACTGCAGTCGATGGGATTCGAACTCACGACGATTGGCTTTGATGGATGGTCACTCTATTTCTTTTCGCTTTAACTGTCACGGAATCGTTTCACTTATGGTGCCTATGAAAGGAAAACCGGTTTAGGAATTAGAAGAAAGCGCCATATGTAAGAAAATAATTCCGACTTTAAGGATTTAATCTCTTAGATTGAAAGTAACTATGCAAAACTGATAAATATTCGAGAAACTTCTTTAAATATGCACAGCAAATTTTCAAATTGCAATGTCACCAGCAGTTATGTCAAAAACATGCAAAACTAGTCTTCTCAACGCATTATTATACAAACTATTCTTGAATTTCAACGAAACAGTCTACAGGCTTTGAATGTTTGCTAGCTGAAAGAAATACTACAATAAAATATGCACATAATTGACTGCGAAATTCCAGAAGGAAATAAACTATTTGCATTTTCTTAAATTTATTCTTTATTACCATTAGACGCATATTTCAACCATAATGAAACCTAAGGCAATGCCCGAAACGCTCTTTTGGTGTTTACAGACGCTATTCCATGCAGTAATTGTGTGGTCGAATGATTAATTCTGTTGCCTGCCATGCGAGGCACTTGGTTCTAGTGCACAACGGATATGAAATTTACATCTCCGTTATTAAGCCTTAAATGGGTTAAACTCACCTGTATTTATCTGCAACTTGAATGAAGGTCATGACTAAGTTTTAGTTTTAAATTCACTGACATATGTATGACATTTTAAATCATTTCAAGTTCATCAGCATATGCCCGAAAATGCCAGGTTTGCATTTTGATAACTTCTCAAATTAAAACAAACAAAAAAAAAAAAAAAACGCCTCCAAGTAAATGAAAGCTTGGGAATCTCGTAGATTTACGAAACACCGTACCACACAACGTAACGGTAAAACCCCATTTAGGCTTGCAAAATACAAACTGTACACTGATGTATGTAATGAAACATATATCGGTCATGTTAGTATCATTGAATGATCAGAAAACAAATGAAGGTGTTAAATAAGGAGTTTTAATAAATGCTAAGGAAAATTTGCGGGTATAGTTTAAAATCCATCCAGATTAAGACCAGTCTATACAGAAAATCTGTTAAAAATGTACGATTTTGGGGATTTATGAAATGTAACCTTGTGTGAACATATAAGTATAATATTTTTTAAACTCAAACCTGACCCTGGAGTTAAAATAGATGCCCTTTCTTGAAGGTCCGAGTGATTCATTGCATGTTGAAAGGTTTCTGCAATCGGAAGCCTTACTCATGATGAACTCTGAGTTACGAAAGGCTTCATCAGATAAAGATACAAAAATAATATCCAATATTCTTTTCCTGGCCTAGAGACAACTACATTCTCGAGACCAAGAGAACTTTTCTTCTTATGCTGTAATGCGGGATTCAGAAATTATAAGAAAACTATTGGCCTGAATAGAAAAAGCTGTAAAGCAATTATTCAATTTGGTTTCCAAAAGCCTGCCTTATGCTTATGCAGCAAACGTATGAATAAATACAGTCGAACAATACAGCATCCGTTTGTAGGGGAACTTTTTTGAAAACAATGTTTTAATCACTGATCTTGAGCGGGAATAAATTGCGGAAAAGAGTTTTTTGTTTAGTTGATAAATAAGGCATTTAGTTCACATATTCAGAAGACTTATCAGAACAATATATCGCTTAAATATCGACAATGTTAATAATAATTGAATATTTCTAGCATAGATAAACACATAGGTATGCAATGAAGAAACTGAAGAATGTACTCAAGAATAGTAGCCTTAGGCGTTGGAAAGTAAGACAGAAACATATACACAATGAAGGATTGCTAAGCAACTTTAGAAATTATTGTTATCCCTAATAATGACACCATGTGCATTCACCATGAAGCCGCGTCGTATTTGACGTGTGAAGATAACCCTTCGTGTGTTAAAAGAGTTGCAGAACTCAACGGGGCAATTCCAATACAACAGCGGTTCTCAGAAGCGTCCATATGTATACACGGAGAGGGTTGGAACATTTCTATCAATCAGAAGGGGCAACAGTTCGAAAAACTATTCAATGAGCGAAGACAGTATAACAATACCGTTATATGTTGATGATACTACTACTACTACTACTACTACTACTACTACTACTACTACTACTACTACTACTACTACTACTACTACTACTACTACTACTACTACTACTACTACTACTGCTGCTGCTGCTGCTGCTGCTGCTGCTAACATTTATAATATCAAGCGAAAAAATGGTAGTGAAACTCTGCATGCTCTCATGTTTATTCCTTATAGTCCGTAATGTTTTGTCGTTCTCCGTGGACTAGTGGTACTGAGCTAGCCTCTAGTTCCCAAGGTCGCGGGTTCAAACGCGGCGGAGGTCGATGAATTTTATGGGCGTAAAAATCCTTAGCATGGCTTCCTTCGGAAGGGAAGTAAAGCCGGTGGTCCCGTGTTGTGATTTACGGAACGTAAAAGAACCTCAAGCCTGATAAAGAGGCCTCTGAGAAAAATTACCGATTTTTCACGCCCAATATAGAATGGGACGCTAAGGACCATAGTAGTTAAAGAGTGTCCATAAATAAAACTCAATTCAATTCCGTAATATTAGACAAGAACACCGTAAGCACAATTAGAAAAAATAGCTATGGGCGTATACGCATAGGTCAAATAGAGACATTTTAATTTTTTGTCAACCAAAGAAGTAGGTTTATTCTCTCGAAAATAAAAGCTTATAACAGAAGTGGAAAATATTCTAAGACTCTTTTCGGTTTTTGTCTATCATTGTACTTCCTATTGCAAACCTGGGAAGTGCATCTAAATGAACGCGATCCGTTCATCGTCTTTGTTGATAAGCAAGAGAAAGCTCGGTTGATCTGTAGTTCAGTCGGTAAACAACCTGCTTGTTGTGTCAGAGATCCTGGCTTCGATTCCCGGCTGGAGGTAAAAAATTTTCTTTTGCTAAGATTATTCCCCATCCTTCTGGAAGTATGATTGAGTGTGAATGTGTGATCTAATGATAAAAGCTTAAATTTTTCTAAAAACCCAAAGACAAGCGAATACGAGTTAACACAATTGCCTATAGGCAGTAATATGTTCCAAAGGAAAGACCGTCGAAAAGATCATTGTTGTTAAAGGTTGAGTATAAACGGAAGGAAGGACACCACTGACCTGTGTTGAATTCTGCAAATCTTTTAACGCACGAAGGGATATCTACATACGAGGGGCACTATTTATATTTTGAGCCTAATGATTAAAAAAAGTAATTTCTGATTGAAAACTGCTTTATTGTTTTTTCAAAATATTCTCCTTTATGATCAATACACCGTTGCATCCGTTTGAACCAATTGTCAAAACATTTATTCCAGTCTTCTTGAGACACCTCCAAAACATGGTTTTTGAAGGCATCAGCGGCTTCTTCTGCCAATGAAAATCGTTGTCCACGCAATTTATTCTTGATGATCGGGAACAAAAATAAGTCATCGGGTGCCAAATCAGGACTGTATGGCAGATGACCCATCAATTCGATTTTTTGAGCCTTCAAATACTTTCCTGTTAGACGAGATGTGTGTGCGCTCGCATTGTCTTTATGAAGAACGATCCTACGTTTCTTGTTGGTTTTCCTTACTTCACCGAAGACTTTCGGCAAACAAATGGTTGTGTACCATTCGGCATTGACGTTTTACGTTCCTCTAAAGGCACTGTTGCCACATGGCCTGTTTTGCTGAAAAAGCAGGCGACCGTTTGCTTCGAAGTACTTTGAGTACGAACAACTTTTGTTGGATTTGCTTCATCTTGAAACAACCATACGGTCGACTGCTGTTTACGTTCCGGCTCATACGCATAGATCCACGATTCGTCACCTGTTAAAATCTTATACACCTCTTTTGAGACGCCGCCATTGTATTTCTTAAGCATTTTGGTACACCAATCGACACGAGCACCTTTTTGAGATTGCGTCAAATTTTGTGGGATCCAACGAGAGCAAACCTTTTTCACGGCTAAATAATCTTGCAATATTTTATATATGCTGATGAAACTAATGCCTATGGATGTCTTAATCTCACAATATGTCACATGAGGATATTTCATTATTAGTTTTGCACAGCACCAATGTTTTCTGGCACAACAACTGATTTTGGACGACCTTCACGAACTTCATCATTGAGCGAAAGGCGGCCACGACTATATTCGTTATACCAGCGTTTCACGGTGGCAAAGGATGGAGCTTCGTCGCCAAATGTGGAAGTTAGTTGATCGATACACTCTTGTCTTGATAATCCACGTCGAAAGTCGTAATAAATCATTGCACGAACATTTTCACGAGTTAACTCCATGTTTTTGTTGACGCACAATTTTTCAAGTTAGTGTAAACAAATTAAATGACGCGCTATTGACAAAATGTTTGAAGTAGATTATGATAAAAATGTCAAATCTTCCATTGGAAACGTCAGATGACACCTACAACATTAAGGGTTACCAATGCTCAAAATATAAATAGTGCCCCTCGTACTTGAAATATGTTGCGTTTGGTCACATGCTAGGGTGATATTGGTAGAAATCAGGGGAAACACGAATTTCCGGATCCAATCACAAAATTAGAACAAACGTCCACCAATGTAAATATTAGTAACGTTAGTTAGGAGATGGAAATTTAACCGTGGCTATTGTCACAGAAATCGAACGCAATCACTGGAGCGTTACTTACTTACTCAATGCTATACAGTCCTCACTTACAACGCGGTTGCCGTAGATTTGTTATACATTCGATGCCGCCAAGTTATTAGTGTTTAACATCACCGAAATCGACGATGGGTAGGTAATTAAAATGAATATCACGAACTAAAAGGAACTAAAATACTTCTTAATAATAATTCAGTGCATAAAGGGTTCGTCAGTATCGCGGACACTAAAGAAAACACGATGGGTTTAGTGGAAACACACGCGCAAGAAATTGTAAGATTTTAGACACTTATAAGGCGGTCTGGTATATTCAGATTGTAATATAATTCCAGGGTAACTATTGCATGTTTTACTGTTCAATAACACCCATGCTGGGAAGATAAGAGCATATACCCAGGTTAATTACCCTACAACAAAGGTGGTGAAAACGTGACTCGAGAGGTATTTTGACTCGCAGGCGCACGTCCCCTCTCTGCAACCCGTTTGATTTTCATATGCTGCTGAGTGATGCAGTGCGTGCTGCATATTTGGTGACTCGCGAGGGAAGTCGTTTTCGCCACCCTTGCCTACAACATTTACTACTTTTTGCGTACTATCGCAAATAGTGCTACAACAAGGGAATTTATTTATACCGCCGCAGGGGCACCTTTCTTATCGACCGTTCTTACATAGTGACCTCGACGGGCATTTTTTCTGGAGTTTTGCCAACGTTATAAATAAAGGTGTCTAACGGAATGTTGCTAAGCAATTAATATGTAGTTAAAATTGATCATTCGAGTTTAGTCACAGAGTTACAACGGCTACGCCCTGTCGTCGCTCCGCGGCCTTTTAAAAACATCCCTCGACTGCGCTTTGCGGCTTGGGGCTCCCAATGTCGCATTGTTGGCATAAGAAGCCCACAGCATCAACGCTCACATATGCCTCGGTTGAGATGGCCGATTTGTGTAACTAGTGAAATTGGAACAAAAGTGATAATATGTTTCAGAAATGTCATTAAATATGTTAACCACAAAGTACATTAGTCTTCATTATATGCAATCATGCTATAAAGGTAATAAAGATGACCTTGTAACTGCGTGTGTTCCATGTTAATAGTGAAAGTGGTCCCTACCCACATACTGAATATTATCCTATGTGACGCAGCTAAACTGTTACAACATCTATAATGCCTCAGTGACTCATCTTACTCGGCAGCAGTCCACTGGGATCCGCTTCCCAGATAAACAACGAAATAAGTGCATTTAAAATAAAATATATTCTCTTCATTCTAATTTCAATATTATAAATTGAGTTCATTTCCTTTGCTTCAATATTTGTTGCTTTCACGTTACCTGTAAAAAGTAAAAAAGATATGACGTCGACTCAGTGCTGTCATCTGTTGCACAACTCGCAAACACACTTAAAACCCTGCCGTCAGTGTTGCCACCCGAAGAGAATTTAATTACGTACGATTACGAAGAATCATTGTTTTGTAAAAATTCAATGTTATGAAATTATAGTGTGATTGACCAAAAACAGTCGAATGCAACTTGACTGTAATGGTAATTAAGGCGCTGGTATGAACATTAATGAAACTCGCTTCTTAATTACTAACATTATTAGTCGTGTTGCATAATATACTATTTTACTTTGGTCTTATCTGCTCTCTACCTTGTGGGAACCAATACGATTATAATGACGATAGTCAGTACTGAATTTCTGTTATCTGCTTTTGCTTTAGCTTTCTCTAAGCTTTCCGTATGGGAGGTGAAAAAATATAGTATCTACCGATATCATGAATCACAAAAAGAGCACTTTTAGAAGAAGAGGGGCAAGAGAGAGAGAGAGCGAGAGGGAAGGGGGGAAAGAGGTAATTCTAAAGCAATACAAATGTTCATGGCAGTTTTATTTGAATAAATAGAAGTGGAAAAATAGTCAGGATCACATTTAAAGCTCCAGATACACGAAAACTGTTTTATTATATTTTAATACCATTTATGCAGCCGTACAAGAGGTGTCCCAGAGATATTTAAAGTTACTAAACCTATTTGTTTTAGTAATAATTTACCGAACTTAGGGTATTTTACGATTTAAGCAAACACAGCTTGAAATACATTTGAGACAAAAGGCTAGAATTTTGTTTACGCTCTTAGAGTAAGTGAATCAAACATGTAGGCTATTTTTATAGGTTGTAATTAAGAGTTATTAATGTTTTTATAAAAATAAATTGTAGTGGCGAGGAAAGAAACATAATCGTAAAGTGAATCAAAGTAAATATTTCTTATTTCTTGGTATTTAGTTTCTGCATCTTCCGAAAGTGCAAACCTATGTTTTTCAAGACAATCCCTCCAGCAACAGTTACTCAGTACAAGACATTTTTCTCAAAAATAACTAACGATTTGATTTAAAATACCATATGGTTAAGATATTCGTGTAACAAATAAAATGTAAATCTTGAACAGGCTGTAAATCTTCATTCGGAATGAATTTTTTGAATATTTTTGTATAAATGGTAAACCTTGACATAAACAAAAACTTATTATACAAGATGTACAGGGATCTCGTTAAAGCACACTATTTATGTCATATAAGCGTCACTAACCATTTACGATATATTCGCTGTTATTGGTTTGAATTTTCAAATCCTTATTACTTTTTTTAAAGTGCTAAGTTGTTATTCGTTTGTTTCTTGTAGTCATGAAAATAATGGGATTTAAAAGCCAGCATATAGTGACCACTTTTTAGACGTTTGACTGTCGATTGAGCTTCTTATACCTACAACGAATAATGTATAACGAAAATATATCTCCAAATGTTTATCTGGATTAATATGCTATATAGAAACATTTGTATGATTTTGTAAGAGTAGTTTGGGTTAGAATGGGTAGAGAAAATAATGTGAATGTTACAATTAAGATTCCTTTCATAAAGCATTCATTGCCACTAAGAGAAGAGGGTTTCCGCCGGCATAACGAGTCATGCTTCACAACATTTCTAAACGTTCCTTTTTGTATAAATAACATCAAAACCCGAGAGCAACTTCTTGTAAACCTGCAGTTAAAAATATAGGCAAGTTAATTTCCATTGAATGTGTTAAGTGCAGCATCCTTCAGGGATGCAAGGTGAGGATTTTAACGGAGCTTTTGTCATCTTTAATCTTCTTAAAACAACCCTTACACATTAAATTGTCGTATGTCTGGAGTTATAAATGAAATTTGTATATTATTGGATTGCTATTTGTATTATTTTGAGGAGATAATATACTATTGTTTACCTTTGGAGTAAGCTGAGATAGCTCGGTTCGTCGGAGTCTCCGGTTCGATGCTCGTCTGCCTCGAAGTTTCTCCGGTGCTTCAACAGCTAATCTCAGTCGAATTGTTTTTGGTTTTGTCTGGGCTAGGTTCTTTTTCAGGCTAGATACAAGGATCTATTCTAGCGATAGCGGACAATGTAACTGACTCATTGAATAAGTCAAGAACACGAGCACATATACATTTTGCAAGTCAACTATAATTAACACTTGATCAATTTTCGTGCAATATTTTACTGTTTTACATTATCTGAATATAAAATGCCACTGTTATAATATTCCTGGCGTAGTAAACTTTGTCCTTTGCGTCTCGCGCCACTATCACTTCAATGGTGCAAGCGCAATTGTCTAATTCAATCAGACTTCACTTAATGACAAACAAGTGTGATCTATCTCAACACCTTCGCGGAATTAATTTTAATTTAGTCAGAATAATTACACCGGAGTTTACTAAATCCACGGAATCAATGCGCGCGAATTCTTTTCGCTGACATGTGGATTCTACGTGGTTCACATGACGAGACTGGCGTACTGATGCGTAATTTTGGCATTGTTTATATTAAGCTCCCCCATGCTTGGAACAAGCTTAAAGTATTTTCCTACTGGTTACTATTTCGTGTTGTTGGTAGCGTCTGTAAAATTAAGGTATACTTTCATTTGTAATAGAAGTATATTCACATATGGTACTTTAATCAAACTCGTTAGTCATTTTGACAAATTAAAAAAATAATGACCATTTTTCCATTTAAAGGATAGTTTGATGGGGGGAATTTTCTTGAAAATCTTTGTGTCGCATCTTTGGAAGATGCTGAACTTATATACCAAATTTGGTATTTAACCGCCCTTTAACTATTGAATTGCGTTGTTCACAAACATACACACACAGTCCTGTTTCTAAAAATCCTTTTCCTTGTAATCAGGAAGCCTCAAAACTCCTCTTTTTGGTGTGAAATTTCTGTATAGAATTTTTGGGTGGAATGTAATATCTCCTTTACTTACTATAGGTAAGGAACGGGATGGCTCAGGCGGTAACGTCTGTGACCTCCTTTCCGGAGGTCATGGGTTCGATTCCCGACATTCCCGAATCATCTGTTTATTTGAAGGGGGTTTCCCCGGTTCGCTAGGCGTATGCTGGGAAGGCTCATTAAGTCCTCCGAATTTCCTGTCCCTCCATTTCACCTTATATCCACTTAGTCTCTCTCAGGGTTGTACGTATCGGCGGGAGGTCTTGGTATGTGCATGGGAGGGAAAAAGGATCCTCTGTGGAAACCTTGGTCCCCGGAATGGCGGTCTCCGGGTTCCGAGCCCCACAGGGATGTTTAAGCCTACAGGGGGAGGGGAACCGGCTGCACCAATGACCATCTGTGGAATTTGAATCTATAAACGGTAGGGACATATCCTCTTATGTCATCCCCCCCTGGATCGGCCAAACTGGTCATCCTCGACTCATCCTTCCCTCCCGGCTGCGCCCCGTTCGGGGCATAGGTATGAAAGATCCAGTAGGTGCAGAGCCCCCCTCCGCTTTGAATCCTAATCCTACTATAGGTAAGAAGTAAAAATGTCTGATGTGTTACAATCACACGACTTTCTCTACTTTTGCACAAAATATTTTTACAAACGCTTATTCTCTATCTACTTCATATTAATCGTAATAAACATTTACAGAAATTTATTGCTAATTTTCTTGTAGATGCAAGGGGAATTGCTAGACTTTAAGCGATAGTCAAATATTTTAAGAGCTGATTGCTATGTGACGTATTCCACTCTCTTTGTATGTCCAGGACATAAAAAACGAATGACACTTTCCCATTTAAGAAAATATTCAAGCAAATAACAAATAATATCTCGGAAATGGTTCACTCCAGAAAAAAAGATGTATATGACATAAATTGTGTTTTAATGAGCTCTACATTCTTTGTGCGGAAAAACTTACGGTTTACCAGTTATGCAAAAGCCATTCAGAAAGAAGAGAACTTTTGGGGACATTCCCAAAAAATTCAAGATATACATTTTGTCATGAAAATATCGTAAGTATATGATATTTTTATTAAAATCGTTAGAGCCATTTTTGAGAAAAACAGACTTCTCAAAAAATATTCCATATAAAGGGTAGTCTGTTGTGGGGAATTTTCTTAAAAATATTCATGTCGTATCTTTAAAAGATACTGAACATAACTACCAAGTTTGGTATTTATCCGACTTTTGGTTTTTGAGTTATGCTGTTTACAGACACACGCATACACACACGGACGTTTTTTAATTCCGGGGCCTCAAGGCATGTATTTCTGGTGAAATCTTGGTATGGAATCTACGTAATAGAGTAAGTAAAAGGAGAAATCGAAGATAACCATATTATCCTTGGGGGCTACATCTGAGGGCACCTATTCAATGCAAATCCTTCCAGCTCCCTCATATAAATTTATGTGTCATTCTTGAGCAAAATGGGGTGACTATAGAACAGTGGCTATTGGCTTCCTCTGAAATATGGTACGTTTATGGTATGCTGTGAAGTAACTTACTCTATAGTAAATCCTGGTGTGGTCTGTCGGGAAAAGAACAATTATTTTCCGCTTCCAAACCTATTTGTGTCGAACATTCGGTGAGATTCTTTCACATCGCCTGATCAAAATGCAGGAATAGACAACCTATTTGCGTGTGAATGCGATGGCATACGTCCGTTTCCATTTTGCATTTTAAACAGGTGGCGTGTAACGCTGCAATATGCCAAAAACACATCACATTTTTGAACAGTCGCTGAATTTTAATTTTGTTTTCATTGCGAGGTTCAAAACACCACGAAGTAGAGATGTTTGTCATTTCATGCATAGGTCATTAAGGTTGACAAGTTCGCTGTTTCGATCTTTTTATATATCCACCTATCATGGCTTCAAAGCATTAAATCTGTTATGCTTAAAATCCACTTTTGTTTACATTATTATGATAATATGCGATGATATCGCGTATTGATACGCAACATTTGACGACAGGACGTATGTTTTTAGCCATATTACCGTAATGCAAATTAGTGATGAACAGAAATCCCCTTTTCTCCCGCTTTGCATCATGGGATCGAACAAGCTTTGTATCGGCATACAAGCCCTGCTCTCTACCTCTTTTACTCTGCTGCGAGATGTGCTTTCGAGCAGAGTTATACTTATTTACAGCTTATTGCTTCTACACAAAAAAGTTGCAAAAGAAGGATAAATATTCTTTTATAAATGCACAATAAAATATCTGACATGTTGCTTTCATATGGCATTCATTAATCTCCCTTCTACAAACCATTCTTAAAAAAATCCAATGTGATAGATTCACATGATTTTCTCTAATCACTATTTTTATTAGTGCGTATACAATGTATTCTTACTAAAGTTTATTTTTCTATCTACTAAAATCTAATCCAAATAAACCTTTGCTGAAATAGCTACATCACACATTTCGTTATAGTCGTAAAGGAAATCGCGATAGTAAAATGTTTAAGAACTGGACGCTATATGTTGGACTTAAAATTCCATACTGTTTCTATACCATCGTGAGAAACAACTGAAAATCGATGTGACTTAAAAAAATGACAAAGTATTGAACAAATCGAACCATTAATAACTGATATCCGGAAATGGATGATTTAAAAGAAATTATTTGAAATAAATCTTGTGTTTTAAAGACATTTACATTTTTTGTGTAGTGCGTTTTCGTCTATCGCTTAAAGTTTACCGGATATAATTTCTTCCAAATTAAGTGGATTCACAGGCTATTCCCAGAAAATTCAAGATATATGTATAAAATGTTTGTTATGTAATATCTTTAATATATGGTCCTATTTTGATGAAAATTGTTAGCCTTTTTTAAGAAAATCAAAAGTTTCGAAAAATCTTCCCTTTAAAGGGTAGTCTGGATGGGGAAGGTTTTCTTGAAAATCTACGTGATGCATCTTTGGAAGGTAATGAATCTAAATACCAAGTTTGGTATTTACCCGACTTTGGTTTTTGAGTTATACTGTTTACAGACACGCACACACACATACGGACCTTTTTCTAAAAATGCCTTTTTTGTATTCAAGGGGCCTCAAAACACATTTTCGGCGAAATCTCGATATCGAATTTTTGGGTGGAATACAATACTTCCCCAACTTACTGTACTTAGAGAAAACCATATTAATACCGAAGTAGATCCAAAATAGCACCTATCCTCCGTAGTCTAGGTGTACCATGTTAGCCACTAGTTCCCGAGGTCGCGGGTTCAAACCCGGCTTAGGGCAATGAATTTTTTCGAACGTAAAATACCTTTGGAAGGGAAGTAAAACCGGTAGTTCTGTGTGTAGATTTACGGCACGTTAAAGAACCTGAAGCCTCATAAAGACCTCTAAAGCAAAATTTCCTGTCTTTCACGCCCAATATAGAATGGGATGCTAAGGAGCATATCAGTTAAACAGCGTCCATAAGCAAGTCTTAATTTCAAATTTACAATAGCACTTAGAAGTTTTTTCAGTATCGTAAAATTTAATTTAGCGATCTGAAATCGTTTCT
The DNA here is from genome assembly GCA_030765065.1 of Deroplatys truncata. Taxonomy (NCBI): domain Eukaryota; kingdom Metazoa; phylum Arthropoda; class Insecta; order Mantodea; family Mantidae; genus Deroplatys; species Deroplatys truncata. Next base: position 201,767,481 of record CM060984.1, on the reverse strand, counting down.
GCGAAAACGGTTCATTTGTACCAGAAAACGGAAATTAAAGGAAAAGTGGAGAAAATTAACTCCCATATATTTGTAAAGAAAGAAATCATATGGCTTGAGCACACGGAAGCTGCCATACTTAATAATAGTGAGAGTTATGATTTTGTTCAAAATTCACAGTATGAAATGAATTTGTATAAATATACGAGCCTAATTTAAGAAGTATCAGCATACTATTTTTTAATTTGTTGTAGGTTAGCTGTATCGATTTGTGCGCGCGCACGTCGACATGTTGTTCCTTTGTCTCCGCTTGTGGAATGTTTGACCGTTATCACTCCACTGAGTGTTGCATTGTTACATAATAAGCATGGCTGCACCTCTCACCGTTTGCACCAAAGAAGAACAGCGTGCGTTATCCGTGCTTTTGTCGTCTGAAGGTGTACCAAGAGGAAAATCCATCGAAGTCTTTTCGGTCAATAAGGGGGTAACGTTTACCCCGGCAAAAATAGATTGAAAGGTTCAAAATGGTTGGAAAACTGTAAAGGACGAGGAAAGAGCAGGACACCTATCCATATCCACTAGTGACGCCAACATTGAACAAGTCCGTATCGTGATTCAGAGAAATGAAGATTGACTGTCTATGAAGTGGCAAAGCATATCTTTTTTGGTCCACTTAAAAATGCCTTAAGGGGCTCTCGCTACACTACAGACCAAGCAGTGAAGGAAGCAGTGCATACATAGCTTGCTTGCTCAACCGAAAATAGCTTGTTTTTTTCCTGAGGGTATCAGAAAGCTTGTGCAACGATGGACCATGCGCATTGAGAAGCAAGGTGACTACGTTATTGTTATAGTAAACACGATATTATTGTTATAGTAAATTTAAAGATTATGTGCGAATACTTATTGACTTAACCTCGTATTTAAAATATAAGTAATTTGCTTACAATTATAAAATATATGTCAAATTAAAAGAGGAAATTCCATTAATGAAGCTGTAGTTAAGAATACCTATATTTTTGTGTAGTAAGACTTTGTCTGTCTCTTAAAATTTACTAATTATACCAAAGTCATCATTAATAATGAAGAGGAGTTCACAGAACATTCCCAGAAAGTTTAAGATATACATTTTAATTTTTACTTTCTTTACTACGTATAGTAAGTAGGGGAAGTATTGTATTCCACCCAAAAATCCGATACCGAGATTTCACCGGAAATTTTGAGGCCCCCTGAATCCAAAAAAAAGCAATTTTGGAAACATGTCCGTGTGTGTATGTATGTGTGTGTGTCTGTGAATAGCATAACTCAGAAACGAACAGTCGGATAAACACCAAACTTGGTATTTAGGTTCAGTATCTTCCAGAGATGCGACACGAAGGTTTTCAAGAAAATTCCCTCACCCCAGATTACCCCTTACATGGAACATTTTTCGAAAATTTTAATTTTCTCAAAAATGACTCGAACGATTATGGTTAAAATATCATATGTTTAAGATATTTTCATGACAAATGAAATGTATATCTCGAATTTTCTGGGAATGTCTCCAAAAAGTATTCTTCATTGTGAACGACTTTTGCATAACTGGTAAAACATAAGAGATAGACAAAATTTTACTACACAAAGAATGTAGATCGCGTTAAAATACACAATTTATGTCATTGACATTTTTTTGTTGAGATATTGCTTTGTTTTTCCCTTAAATGTTCCAATACTTATACTTTTTCTCAAATTCGTTATTAATTTTTTTGTCCTGGTAATGCAAAGAGAATGGAATACTCCATATAGCAACCAGCTCTTAAAATATTTGGCTTTCGCTTAAAGCCTATCAATTCCCCTTTCATTTACAAGAAAATTAGCAATAAGATTAACATCTCGATATCTCGATTAACATGAAGCATATGGGGAATAAGCGTTTGTAAAAATAGTTTGTACAAGTGTAGAAAAAGTCATGTGGGTGTAACACATCAGATATGTTTATGTCCTGGACATGCAAAGAGCGCTTAAAGGATTTGACTATCGCTTAAAACCTACCATATTCCCCTTGCATCTACAAGAAACTTAGCAATAGGATTAACATGAAGCATATGGAGAATAAGCGTTTGTAAAAATAGTTTTACAAGAGTAGAGAAAGTCATGTGAGTGCAACACATCAGATTTTTATGAAAATATCATAAATATACCGCATCTTAACGAAAATCGATAGAGCTATTTTGGAGAAAATAAAAAATAACGAAATATTTTCTCCGCAAAGGGTAGTTTGGGATTTCTTGAAAATCTTCGTGTTACGTTTAGTATTTAACCGAATTTTCGTTCACACACATTTTTTCTGAAAACTCCTTTCTGGATTCAGGAAGTCTCAAAACATGCATTTCCGGTGAAATATCCATATCAAGTTTTGATGAAATGCAATACTTTCTCTGCTGACTATAGTGAAGTACCTAGTGGATAAAGTAAAAATGTGCCGTTAGAAATTCATAAACAGTGAAAGATACTTGTTTAACAGTAAAAATTAAACTGAGTTTTATTTATGGACGCTCTTTAACTGTTGTTGTCCTTAGCGTCCCATTCTATATTAGGCGTGAAAATCGGTAATTTTGCTCAGAGGCCTCTTTATCAGGCTTGAGGTTCTTTTACGTGCCGTAAATCTACGTTACGGGACCATTGGCTTTACTTCCTTTCCGAAGGAAGCCACCTAAAGGATTTTTATGCCCGAAAAAAAGCCATCGCCCTCCGTCGGGTTTGAACCCGCGACCTCGGGAACTAGAAGCTAACATGGTAATGTTTAACAGTGATTTATTTACATAATGGATTTTACAATTACTACCTGTCTGTGTAGCAGGCGAGTTCACTAATGTACAGTGGCTAAGTTTACACATGAGAGAGTACAGTGCATTCTACGCACCGGGAATGGCGATGTAATACGACCTGTCTGTTATGTTCCTGCGCTCGCTTCTCTGCCTCTCGTCTGTACCTATTCTTGAGACGAGTAGCACATCTCTTAGCTCGAACCAGTTGGCCGCAAATACTAAACATTTCCCAGTTTGCGTGCTTTTTTTGGTAATATCATTAAGGTAATAATTTATCTTATATTAAACATCCAGCATTGTAAAAAATGTGTGAAGATATTGTAGATAAGCGCTGCAGACAACATCTAGAAATGAAGCATCACAGCACGGCCGGATAAAATGGGCTCTGCATTATAGTGTAAGACACCTGAGGTTTTGAATGGGGTGGGCTCAGTTTAAACAAACGGTGTATTGACTTTCCTGGGCGATAGCAAGGAAGGTAGAGGTACCCAGTGATAAATTTTGGGAACGCCTACTTAATAATTACTATAATATGATCTACATTGTTGGTAGAAGGAAACATCTGCCTAGGAGATGTCGTCACTGAATTTTGGGGCTAGGAACTCGGTGACTTCAGCCGTATTTTCAAAAGTGTAAATAAAATATAACCGTTAATGATGACTAATAATTGTCACCCGAGCTCAATTTCTTACTTTAGACTTATTCATCAGAAGCTGCTGCTTCATATATTCCAATGCTTTTCTGGGTTCTCATTAGCAAAGCTAGCACCTTTAGGCTTACTTCAATGAACGAAACTTTTTCTGCCAGTTTATGTGATTCCATCGGAGGTAAAAGAGACCAAAAATGGTTGAGTATATATCAGATCAACTGCCTGAACCATTAATCAGAGTGATACGTGCTCTTTAGAGTTCAACTTCTGACCCTGACAACTTGTTCTACTGCATACCATCGGGACAAAGATGCCACACAATCAATCGCGGTGTTCCCGCCGAGAGATCGATTCTCCTCGCTGACAATACTCGACAGCACACTGCACATCAACTGGAGACCTGCTGAAAAGTCCAAGCGGGATACTTCTTTATTCTATATTTTGAAAGGCGGTTTTGAAGGTCCATTTGTAGATTGAATCACATTGAGAACGTAGTTTGTCTTTAGTGCTCAGGACATTTGGTGGCACTCTTATCGTGTTTTACATTCATGTCGCATGTTCTTGCTATACAAAACAGGGGTAGTTGCTGTGTTGCCTGAAGTAAACAACGTTTAAGATATGTCCTGAGTAGTACACACTATGAGCCAGAGTATTCAGGGTAAATTATACATAACTATAAATTATATATTTACTTTAGCTAGTCGAGAAATACACGTTTCCACACTAAAATTAATTGAAACTTTCAATCCAGTATCATTAATAAAATAAAGAATTATAGACCATGGAGTACACAACGGAGGGGGACAAAATAAAACAAAATAAAATCTGTAATTCCCCGTTCTGGTATCTACAGTGCCGTTTGTGAAAATTGCAACACCAAGAAAGAAATGCATGAACTCAATGAATTTAATACCGCAGGTTAGATACATGACAAGTAACAAACGATAAACTTTTCAAATCTATACATGACCTTTGAGCCCTAAGGTTCAGTATTTGGTGCGCCCTCCATGCGCTGCAATTAGAGCTGCTATACGCCATGGTATTGATTCAAAAAGGTTCTGAATAAGTTCCTGAGGGATTTCCCTCCACGCAGTTTGTATTCGAGCCCACAAATCCGTGACACTGGTTACTGGAGGACCGTGACGCACCAGGTGATGACCAACCTTATCCCAGACACGTCCGATGGGTGACATGTCAGGCGAACGTGCAGGCCAGGGAAGCAATGGGACCCGTCGCTCTTCGCAGAGGGCTTTTACTTTCATCGCGATATGTGGCCGGGCATTGTCCTGTTGAAATGTGGCCTGTGGAGATACCTGCAGCAGTGGGAGTACCTCAGGACCATATTCATAGATTTCACATAGGTCTGGACTATCTCCAGATTCATTTGGTCCGGAACAAAGGCCGACCAAGCTTTTGATATTCATAGACGGCTCGGACCAAGAAAGACCGTGGATCAGCAAGGCGAAAATTTTATACGGCGAAGAAATGTAGTTCTGCGCGGGCGCGACTGCCATAGAGTAGTAAACTAACCACTCCTACTCCCTAGTTTTTAACTTTATATGGTTGTTTCGCAGCTGCTTTTTCATTGGTTCAGTGCTGACTCCTCGCCCTCAGCCAAAAAAAGGAGATAACCTAGAATCGTGCTTAAAATGGTTGGAGGAGGAAAATGCCTGTTTTTCTTAATACAGAAAATCTGTGAATACAGAAAATGATAGATACTGTTGAAAACAAATCGGTTTCGCCAAATGCAGACGCACAAAAAAAGAGAGGAGGAGGAAGAATGGAAGGAGATAATACATGTATAGGCAGTTTTGTACACAGTTCTAACCTATTGCCACCCCTCCCTTTTTGAAAACGTTCTTATCCACCAGATACACAGTTTCCGGGCGTTGTTAATCATTTAAATAAGAATTTAACTTGCTGGAGTATTAACTTTTAACCTTAAAATTTCGGAATCAAATCGTGTTTAAATAGGAAGGAACATTTGGTATTATTAAAATCTCATCCTGGATCTTAACCAAAAAAATATTGTATGATAGTAATTATACAGAAATAATTACCTGAGGAAATTCTAATACATCATAAACCTTCCAGGAGTTGTAATCCTCCTCTGCTCGCCGGGAAAACGTAAGTAAAGCCTGAATTATTTCGAACTTAACCCAAGTGACTTAACTCAACGCGACATAACGTGAATATCTTATACATTGTATTAAATGGAGCTATTTCGGGTTGTCTTAACGTGGCTTACTTTAACGACGTAACTTAGGAATTTCGCAGTGTCAAACCTTTCCTTCCCATTACTCAAATTTAATGTGCCATAGCAATTAGAACCAATCGGCGTGAAGCAGAAGCATGAAATAATAGAAGAGCAATCAATCAATCAAGATTCATTCCCGTTACGTTAAGTGAATGCTAATTAAACCTTTACTGTAGCAGGATTTCTTAACTTTGCATTACATCGCATCATGTTACGTAAAGTGCATAGTAATCCAGGTTTAACGAAGGCAAATCTAGCAATGGCATATGCGGCTTACTATTGCCTTACTAAGGTCAGTAGTACTTTCTTGATACCCTTCTCTTGCATAATATGGAGGTGCTATTAACATCGTATGAATTGAGATACCTTGGTTATCGTCTCTGTCATATAGGTTAGGATGAATCCGTTTAATCAGCCTTCTAACCTTTGCTTTACTAAACCTGCATTTGTTTTGAAGTTTAGGCCGCCATACTTTCCAATTTTGTCTAAGTTTGGTAAATAGTTTTACTTTACCGTCTCATTTCGCGAATTCTACGCAAGCAGCCACGTCCATTACTCCAAATTCATCCATTTTGTAAAGATGTTCTGCCTTTAAACTACCCCTCTGAGGTGGACCAAAATTTGGTCCCGAACAAGGCGTTTAATCACCGGACCAACGCAAGCCCCGGTCTATGAATAAGAAAATCGATGGTCCGCTGTAAATCCACCGGAAGTAGCAAGTTGGTTCGGACCAAGATCGACTATGAATACCGCCCTCAGGCTCTACAACCACCGTTAGGTACTGGTTGCTGTTCAAAGTACCCCCAATTCGTATGAGGCAAGATCGTTGTTGTAACCAATGGCGCCCCAAACCATTCACTTGGTGTTTATCCGCTATACCGCTCAACAATGCAGCCCTCCAGTTGCGCTCACTAGGGTACCACCGGACACGTATGCGGCCATCATTGTAGGATACGTTGAAGCAGGACTCGTCAGAGAAGACTACATTTTGCCAATCGTCACCTCAGTGACGGTGTTTACGTGCCCATTGCAGTCGGCGGAGCTTGTGGTTTCTTGACAATGGAAGCCGACGTAATGACATGCATGCAACCAGCCCAACCTGCAGCAGACGGCGACGAACCGTTGATGCAGACTAGTTCACACCCGTTGCAGTGCTCCAGCGCCGAGTTAACACTGTGGATGAAACTGTACGGTCCTTTATGGCCATTCGGACAAGACGACGGTCATCCCGTATTGTGATCATGTTCCGTGGTCCAGTACCCGCTCTTCGCTGCGTACGAGCTTCATCTATCCACTGCTTCCACACACGCATTGCAGTCGTAGCAGCATGCCCTGTACGAGCCGAAATGTCACGGTATGACAAACTCGCTTCCTGGAGCCCGATTATTCTGCCCCGTTCGAACTCGCTCATATGCCGATATGGCTCCCTTTGACGTCGACGAGGCATACTGGCACTCACTTTATTGTCTCCACCTTGTTTTAAAGCTCTGCATTGACTACACTGGACGCAACACTGACCTTGTCGGACCGACACGGGAGGGCCATGCTAGGCCTACGTGTACGCCATCTCTCTGCAAACCTAATGACTTATTGCTTGCACACTCTTCTTCACTTCACCAAGTTTGGAGTTATTCGGGGAAATTCTTTCTTGTTGTTGCAGTTTTCACAAACGGCAGTGTAGTTACCTACACCAGGACATGTATTCCATATGTTCTATTTATTTTCCTTATTCTTATTAAATACGACCTAACTGGTTATAGTGACTTATGCATAAAAAAAGAAAGGAGAAAAGAAAACAGTCTAAATATGGAGACCGAGCGGGATGTCTCAAGCGATAACGTCTTTGGCCCGCATTCGGGAGTCATAGGTTTGATTCTCGTGGCCGACCTTCGTGATCTATGGGTTTTGTCGGGGCTTTCCCTATGTTGCCGAGCAATGCTGGGAAAGTTCATTACATCTCCCTAATTTCCTGTCCCTCCATTTCATCTATATTCTTATTTCACTTCACTTTCGGCTTGGTTTCTTTTAGGGTTGCTAGTGTCGGCGCAACGTCTCGGCGTGTGTATGTCAGGGAAAAAGATACTCTGATGGAAACCTTTGTCCGCGGATCCCCCAGGGGACGTGTAAGCCCACGGGAGTCACCATCCGGGGAGCTCATATTTGTAAATGGTAGGGACCTTGCCCTCTACCTGTCATGCCTCCTGGTCCGACCGCCCTCTGTCTCCTCTCACCTCATCTCTCCCTCCTGGGGGCGCCCCGTCAGGGGTCTAGGTACAAAAGATCTACGTAGGTCGAAGTGCTAGGTCCCCCTCTGCTTCTAGTTCTATCCTATCCCAAATATGGATGTTATACTCTGCTTCGCAGAAACAATAATTTAGCTTTGAGATACAATAAACGGAATATTTTTTTCACTTTTGAAAGGAAATACGCGTGAAGACTCACTTCAGTTATGTTGCGCTTGTGTGATATATTTTTACCATTTTATGAGGACTTTTCCATTCGTAAGTTGCGTATTTGATATTCGCCAATAACGATTAGTAATACTTCGGAAATCGCACGGTCGTTTGTATTATAATATGCTTGCAAAGATGAGATTTTATTGGATAAAATGTCGGTCGTTACTGAAACGTAATAGTGTTAATTTGTAGTGATTAATATGCTACATTATCCAAATGTTTTAATTAATGTACATTCAAATAGTGTCAATTTCCAAAGAAATCAAGTTTTATAAAAAAAATGTCTTTATTGTGTTCTGATTTTAGCTTAGTTTGAGGTTAACTATTTTCTCATTCCTACTGTTGGAAGTATTGGTTCGTATTCAGTAAAACATTCAGTTGTTCATTTATTTAGTAGATAGGTAGTCGAGAGCAAAAAAAAAAAAAAAAAAAAAAAAAAAAAAAAACAGCCTGCCCGATGCTTTTGGTTACTTCTAGTGTTTTCCATTCTTGAATGTTGGCATAACCTTCTCATCATTTTTACTCCGCGTCTGCCTTAGGTGAGCCATCCTCTAATTGGTTTTAGCTGAAGTTCGATACGTTAGTGTTACCCTATGAAGAATGTGAGGCCTAGCTGGGCGATGAAAGGGGTGGAGAATGGCGGAAACCATATGCCTTCCGAAGACTGTCCATACTAGCCCCTGAATGAGAGATTTAATGAAAATAATTGATTTATCTTTTTGTTTTTAATATTTGTATTATCAATAATATTTTTAATTGACCCAATTTTATACCAGCATTTATTTTAGTTCTTTAGTCATCCTGAAGTTTACGTTTTAATCCTATAGGATTTGGTATAATTTCACACGAAATCTCTCACGAAAGAGGAAAGAAAGAAGCTTTTGGAAGTTACGGAATAATTTGAGCTATATCAGCAATTGGTTCTTTAGGATTTGTGTTCTTAGTGGTTCGAGTCTTTGTAACCGAATGAGGGATGGAAATAGGGTGCAGCAGAGGCGTGTTAATTATTGATTGCCAACTTAACCACGGTTCCTCATATCGGTACTTTTTTTTGCACCCGACTGTACGTTAGGATGAGGAACTAAACTGTAACGGAATAAGGAGCAGGGCATCGGAAGGACAGTTAGATAAAGAAAACATTCGCAGTTTCTAGATGCATTTACTAGAGAGGCTAAGGCTTGCAATTGCAGTACTATTTTCATTCTGCGACGGTACATTACTCTTTAGTCTTGTCCCTCATTTCCTCTGATTCCAAGCCTTGATTGCCAATAATAAACAGTGGCGCCCCTCCTTCAAGCGCATTCTTATCGTAACCGACTATTATGTCGTGAGCTGACAGCTGATAAAATGGTGTTTTCTTTTAAACAACTCAAGCAACAAAATAATTACATTTTTACTTTCTCTACTACGTATAATAAGTAGGGGAAGTATTGCATTCCACGAAAATATTCGATACCGAGTATTCACCGGAAATGTATGCTTTGAGACCCCTAAATCCAAATAAAGCAGTCATAGTAAAAGGTCCGTGTAACTGTCTGTGAACAGTATAACTCAGAAACCAAAAGTCGGATAAACACCAACTTAGTATTTGGGTTCTGTATCTTTCCCACCTAGATTACCCTTTACCTGGAATATTTTTTAAAGCTTTAGATTTTCTCAAAAACGACTCTAACGATTTAAGTATCATATTTAAGATATTTTAATAACGAATAAAATGTATATCTTGAATTTTATGGGAGTATCCCTAACAGTCCTCTTCTTTCTGAATGGCTTTTGCAAACTGGTAAATCGTAAGAGATAGACAAAGGTTTTCCACACAAAAATGTGGATCCCATTAAAACACAATTTATGTCATACACATTTCGTTTTGTGGAGTGAACCTTACCCGAGATATTCTTTGTGATTTGTTTGAATATACCAATATTTATACTTTTTCTCAAATGAGATTTCGTTATTCGTTTTTTTATGTCCTGGATATGGAAAGAGAATGTAGTATTCCACATAGCAACCAGCTCTTAAAATATTTGACTGTCGCTTAAATCCTACCATATTCCTTTGACCTACAACAAAACTAGCAATAAGATGTAAATGTCTATCTCAGTTAACATGAAGTGGGTGAAGAATAAGCGTTTTTAAGAATACTTAGTATGTGAGTGTAACACATCATATTTTTATATGTTACATTTTATTCATAATATACATAATAATTCATAAATCACATTCGAGGTTACGAGTTACTCGCTCGTGCTTCGTACTCATGAGATTATCTGTAACACAAACAGGTTATGCTGTGTTTTTAACATAGGTAAATGAGAATTGAATTACAATTTGGTGCTTTAATAGCAACCTATTCAAAATGTCGATAAGATAGGTGATAATGTTACGAGTACCATATTAAGATTACATCACTTTATTATATTTTAGCATAAGGAATTGTTGAAAATAAACAAAGAAATAATTCAGTGTCTAGAGTTGATAGTCTCATATCTTCTTAGATGTGTGTTGGCTTCTCTCCCTGCGTTTCATTTGTTATTACCTGGAGTGTTGAACCGATAAACGAGACAGTCACTAACATGCACTTCCTTTTTGGAAGAGAAGTAAGCAATATTGGGGAGTTTGATGCAAGCACAGCATGGTAGTTATTAATTTAGAGCTTAATTATTACATATTTAATAATGTACAGGGATTTTAGCATATTTATTGCTCAGAGAAAAGAATATCATAAAATTGTTTCATCTTCTCTCTATAAGACACGGCAACTTGGAATATCAGTATTACGTCATTGCTATTATTGGCATGCGTGTCATAGTGAGACAGTTATATACGATATTGAATGCATAACTTCCTGGTAATTGTACGTTTGTTTCAGTAGTGTTTAATTGGTTTAAACAAAAAAATTGATGTTATATTCACATGACCTTCTCTACCCTATATAGTCTATCCCATATTAGTAGGTATAGAAATTAGTTTATTTTCCTATCTACTTCATTTTAATCCAGATAAATCTTTCCGTAAGCAGGTGCATTACACATTTCGTTATAGATACAAAGGGAATGGTAATAATTATCTTATAACTGGGCCTATACGTGACCTTAGATTCCGTACTCTTTCCATGGCATCATGAGAAACAATGGCAAATCGACAAGACTTTAAAAGAATGGCTAAGTATTGAACAGTTCGAACCATTAATAACGGATATCTTAGAAATGACTGATGCCAAAAAAAGTTATTTTAAATAAATTGTGTGTTTTTAAAGAGTTCTACATTTTTTGTATAGCACGTTTTCGTCTAGCACTTAGCGTTTAACAGTTATAAAACATTAAATAAAATTCCTCAAGATATACATGTTTATGTGAAATGTTTTGAGTTATTCGAAACAAATATGTAGTTAAGAATGTAGTACCACATAAATAGTTTAATATACGGTACATTTTTATTAAAATCGTTAGAGCTATGTTTTAGAAAATCGAAAATTTCGAAAAGTGTTCTATGTAAAGGATAGTTTAGGGTGGGGATTTTGTTGAAAATCTTCGTGTTGCATCTTTGGAAGGTACTGATCCTAAATACCCAGCTTGATATTTATCAAATTTTTAGTTTTTGGTTTATGCTGTTCATAGACACTCAGACCATTTTCTAAACATGCATTTTCTAGATCAGTACTGTTATTAATTTAAAGTTGCAATTTTAATTGCAAGTTTATTGACGTAAAAAATATAGAAATCTTTAAAATCTCATCTGTGCAGTATTGCTTCTTCAGCAAAGATAAAAATACATTGAGCGTATAATAATCTAGCAATAATCTATTGCTAGGTTGTTGCTAGATTATTTATCCAGCAGAATATTTTAATTCTGAGGGAAATTTAGATATCCTGATATTCCGTTTTAGCACTATGGAATGGCAAAATGCGATTCACGGTAGCTCTGAATATAAAATTGTGTGGGAATCTGAATCGATATACAAGCCCAGTTGGTTTGTTAGCAGAACCCTTTGGCACAGCGGAACAAGTGACATGGTTGATGAGGGAGCTGAAAACTGCGGCACTGCGTAGATTCACAATTCTCAGATGAATTCTGTGACGCGGTGTATGTGTTGTTCCCTTTTCATCAGATGGTAAACTTTCAAAACAAGCATTAGGATACATCCCGTCTAAGGGGCGCTCTGCTTTAAATTTAACGGATTAATTAAGACGATACTTGCTCCTAATCTGTTCCAGGCTGCAGACTGAAGACTTTGTCGCATAAACAATAGCCGCTGTTCTATTCAGGGAAAAGAAAGAGCAAAGCTGGGACGTTAGGATGCAGACAAAAGTAGCATAATGAACATCGTCCTTGTTATTAAAGGACTGGAGCGACATCTAGGAGAAGTTCAACCTCATCAACAGCCAACTGTACAAAGGCGTACGAGCGAGAAAGACACAGGGGGAGAGAGAGGGAGAAATTATGTACATCCTTAAGAGTGTAATATTACCTTCAAATTTAACATTAAACCCTTTGAATTTTGTAGATCAAAAGCAGGAGTATAACAAACACACAGATTTCCCCGCCTGATGCCTTCCCGTACCAGCCTGGAGAGCTGGGAGACGGAGTGCTAGATCGGCAGGGTTCATCGCCAGTAGGAAACTAGATATTGGCCTAATGGAAACACCTATGGAGAGGAGGCGCTTTTGACGCCTTTCCCTGGGCATAGAGGTGGAGCCAGCTTCAGCTCTGGGTAGACCTTTGCTCAGAAAGGAAACTTTATGATCTATTTTCATATTAGTTCTTTGAATTATTCATACAAAACGTATTTTTTATATTTCCTGCTAATCATACTTTGCATACAGGGCGATACTAAAGTGTTCAAATTACCTTCTCTTTACATGAGAAGAGAAAGAAGATACACTTAATATATCTACGGGTACTTCTGAAATTGTTCTATAACAAGACTAAATGTTTTGGAAATGGTTAATATAACCATAAAATGTTGATGTACATATTTTATTTTAATGAAATATTTTTCTATGTAAGGCTCTGTCTCTCTCTAAAGACACATAAAATTAAATTAGAATTAAAATCATTGGATTCAATTTTGAAAAAAAGAAAAATAATTAATAACTTTTGATGTAAAGGGTAACGCTTAAAGTGGATTTTCTTGAAAATCTTTGAATTAACCATTAAATTTGGTACCTAACCAACTTTTTATTACACGCTCACATACAATGACTGTTTCTCCAAATGGATTGTTTTTTGATGTTGTGGATAACCAGAATACAAAGCATGGTAAAATTGCAGTATCGAATTTCTGGCTGGAATGCAATAATTTCTCTCCCACAAGAGGCAGTAGAGAGATTATTGAGAGAGAGGGAGAGAGAGTAAAACTGAAGTATATAAAAACCATAATCGATATAAATCGAGAATTGCATGAATTTCTCTGCCTTAACATTTTTAGGTAGTTCCTGTGGAACATAAATATAAACGATTGCTTTTCCATCCAATCCACAGAGTGAGGTTGTGGCTCGTATCAGGATCAATTCTCGGCAACCGCCCACTCTGATCCATGGGTTTTTTGGGTTTTCCCTGGTCATCAGGCGAATGCTGAAGTGGTTTTTTCATCTTCAGTATTTCCTGTCCTCTGCTTTCCTTCCATTTATCTTTCATCCTATTGGTCTATTTCAAGTAGTAAGTGTCGGTGATGGTGTTTAGGTGCAGCGTGGCAGGGAACAGGATGCTCTTTGTGACTCTCTCCATCCCTCGGCTTTTGGCTGACTGCCGGGATATCCGAACCCTCTTGAGGGGCATTGGACCCCCTGTGTGTGGAGTGGGGGACCCTGTCAGTGTCTGCATCTGGAAACTTTAGGGACTCTGCTGTTGCTGCACCGTCGCTTCTGGATCTGGCCGCCCGGTGTCTCCTCTCGTCTCATCCTTCTTCCCGGGGATGCCCCTCGTGGGGTGTAGGTACAATATCCACTCTGGATTGGTGCCGAGTCCCCTCATTAGTCAATCATATCCTATTCATCCAATCCACTGCAAATGAATTATAACATAGTTTGTCTAGAGATACTTTATATTAGATAATACTATATTCACATTAATTTCTTGTAGGCAGGAAGACAAGGCAAAAGTCATAAATTTTAAAACAAGTGGATATATGTTGTCTGCGAGAAAAAAACAGAAATACACAATTTGTATTTCAAAAATCTGATGTGTTACACTCACATGACTTTCTCTACTCTTGTACAAACTAATTTTACAAACGCCTATTCTTCATATGCTTCATGTTAATCGAGATATCGAGATGTCAATCTTATTGGTAATTTTCTTGTAGATGCAAGGGAAATATGGTAGCTTTTAAGCGATAGTCAAATATTTTAACGCTGGTTGCTATGTGGCGCATTCCATTCTCTTTGCATGTCCAGGACATAAAGAAAATGAATAACGAATTTGAGAAAAAGTATAAGTATTGGAAAATTTAAGGAAATAACAAGCAATATCTCGAAAACGGTTCACTCAACAAAAGAAATGTATATGACATAAGTTGTGTATTTTAACGCGATCTACATTTTTTGTGTAGTAACATTTTGTCTATCTCTTATGGTTTACCAGTTATGCAAAAGTCGTTCACAATGAAGAATACTTTTGGAGACATTCCCAGAAAATTCGAGATATACATTTCATTTCTCATGACATTATCTTAAACATATGATATGTTAATCAAAATCGTTAGAGCCATTTTTGAGAAAATTAAAATTTTCGAAAAATGTTCCATGTAAAGGGTAGTCTGGGGTGGGGGGATTTTCTTGAAAACCTTCGTGTCGCATCTCTGGAAGATACTGAACCTAAATACCAAGTTTGGTGTTTATCCGACTGTTCGTTTTTGAGTTATGCTGTTCACGACACACACACAGACACACAGACACACACACACACAGACACACACACGGACATGTTTCCAAAAATACTTTTTTTGGATTCAGGAGGTCTCAAAACATGTATTTCCGGCGAAATCTCGGTATCGAATTTTTGGGTGGAATGCAATACTTCCCCTACTTACTATACGTAGTAGAGAAAGTAAAAAGTAGTGGTTACAGACTGCTTCTGTGGTTCGGTGATTGCAATATTAGCTTCAAAATCTAGAAGTTCCTGATCGTTTATTGAAACATGGGAATTTCTCTTTAGTTAAAATTATTCCGTATCCTCACTAGAGCCCGAAATGCTTTACACTCGGAATGGTTAATGCTACAAAAATAATTGAGATAAATTTGTGTACTTTAACGAGGCCTATAATTGTTTTGGTAGCAAAATATTGTCTATCTCTTAGGCTTTAACAGTTATATAAAAACCATTCAGAATGAAGAGGACTTCACAGATATTCCCGGAAATTAAAAGTATACAGGATGGTTGGAAAGTCAGTATCTATTTTTAACCTAAAATATTTCAAGGAGTGAACAACTTATCATAGTTTTATTTTCATTCAATGCATTATTAGGATGTAACATTTGGATCAGTAAGTTACATTTAAACACGTGCATTCGTATTGTCTACATATTTCTGGAATTGTTTTGAAACAGCGTTCATGGATTTTCTTAGCATCTAAAGTGGCACATTTGCAAAAACATCGTTCAAGACTGTCCACATTTCCTGGCAGCTTCTCTTGATGACTTTGTAGGCCTTTATTGAAACATCTTACGAACAACATTCACAAGGTCTTGTGGTTTGAACGTCAACAGTCTTGCAGATCGACATGCACCTTTCACACCACTATTTATCATTAATTTCATATGACAGTTCTTTATTGTCTTTGGGTTAAGCGATGCATTCCTACCTCGCTTTTGCCTCTACCATATCTGAACTTGCACTATTGACCCCCACATTTAATACCTGACGGCCATCTTAGTTCTCTCTTCTACAGCGAGTACACAAGCCATTGTTTTGTTTTCACTCAATTATGTTCTAAAATAAGCAATGTAAACCTCATATTAGTCAAATTTATTTACATGCCATCAAGAGCTAATGTAGTTTCACAGATAATATAATTTGAGGCAGTATTTTTAACACTTAAATGATTTCAGTCAAATTATATAATATGTAAATTCAATAACAGCCCGCCTTGAAGCAATATGTGTATGTAATAATTTGTAAAATGTATGTAACAGTCATTGCGTATGCTTATATTATTGTAAACATGTTCAATAATATTAAGTGAATGTATTACGTAAATTAATAATGTAGGAGCTGTGAGAATAATAGGTTAAACGTTGCTAACAATGAGGTAACCTTGAGGCAATAATGAGTTTGAGAGTTTAACAATACTACTTCTGATTCTTGGAAACAATAATGCAATATTAGAGACAGTTTATAAAATGGCCAATCAACAACCAGAAAAAGCTTTAGTTAAATGAAGGTATTCTATTGGAGTAGGATTAGCCAATCAGAAACCGAAAAGGTGAAAATTTTACAAATTTAGAGTTCAGTTGCCTGCAGACAGCGTTACTAACCAGAAAAAAAGTGTCCTCGAAAGAAGTATAATACGTATTCGTGTGAGACGAAAAATAGTTTACATTTTAAAAAGTGCAAGTATTTAATAAAAACATCTCACAGCTGTCTCTCTATATCAGTGAAGTGTTATTTAAATCGTGTCAAGCAGTAATAACAGGAGTGAAGTAAAATTATAATCTGTGTAAGCCTATATTCTTGTTGCATCACAACCCTGCCAAGAGAAACATGTCTCTAACAATAATACTGACGCAGCCGAGGCAAACATAAATATATAATATTTAAAGAAACAGTCAAATTAGAAAGTTAATATATCTTTTTTAAACTTGGGGCAAAGGACATCTGAATGTACATTTGGGGCGAAGGCTACCGGAAACTGTTTAGCATACGTGCGGTTGCAACTACTACAAGTTCGGCTCCCCAACATAAGAACTACAATCAACTCCTACTTAAAACTGGCGTCCATACGTGGAGCTAACTAAGATATTACTTTCTCAAATTTAACAATAGGTGTTGACGTTCCAACCACCCTGTAGATGTCATTTTCCATGAAATTGTCTTAAACATGCGGTATTTTAATCAAAATCTTACAGCCATTTTTGAGAAAAAAATATCGAACGGTTTTCGATATAAAGAATAGTTTGGGGTGGGGAAATTTTCTTGAAAATATTCGTGTCGAATCCTTTGAAAATGCTGAACCTAAATACCAGGTTCGTGTAAAACAGACTCTTCGTTTTTGAATTATACTGTTCACTCACACACATATGGACCCTTTTCTAAAAATGCTGTTTATAGACACAGGGAGCCTCAAAAGGGGTTTTTTTCTGTGAAATTTCGGTATCGAATTTTTGCGTGGATGTATTACTTCTTTTCTTACTTAGGATCTCGTAGGGAAGATAAAACCCTCCTCCTATGGAATTGACTTGATAATTAATAAAGTTACACTCACCTATTGATGTTAAAGGGGTCCACTTTTGGTTTAGCATACTATTTTAGCACACAAAGGGACTCTAAAACGCTTTAGCAGACTGGGCGCATTTATGTTTTTACGTTATCTTTGCTGCGGAAAATACAACCTGAGCGTAACAGCAGATAAAAGGGGTAGAATAATTTATAGGCGGGTTTTCCCATCGAATTGACTTTATTTTAGTGTTATTTTTTCATTTCCAGATTAGAAACATTTGAAAGAACTGCAACTTTATTTAATTTATGTGAACATAAACCGACATTTAAATTATCGCCAGGAATGCTAAAAATGGATGCCAGCATTCTGCACATGGTAGTGGTATATACACGCCTAACGTTGCAAAATTCATATTCGTTAGCTTCTAGATCTTTTGTGAGTCTTCTTTAATCTATTTTAAGGGTACTTTAATCTTACTTCTCAAACTGAATTCGTTTTCTAGACTCTTAATTCAGCAGATAGAAATAAAAGGCAATTTATTTTTAAAAGTCTCTTGCAGCGTTCAGGCCTGATGTAATCTGCTTTTCATTACAAGAACTTCGTTGCACACCCTAGCTTTTGCTGTTTCCGCTTCCTTCCTTTCTTCCTTCCTTCATAAACGTTGGCGGAAACGTCAAATTAATGGAAGGTATGTTTATTATGCGTTTACCATAGCTTAGGAAGCCTATGGAGGTGACACATAATATAGATCATGACTCAAGGGGTGAAAGTACGGTTTTATTTGGCAAGTAGGAATGTTTTCGTGCAATCCTACAGCAAAATAAAACCACTTTTAACACGTGCGACTACACTATTTTTTAGAAAGCGCTTGAAATTGTAAAATATCAATAATATTATATTGATTCCTGAGACTAACAGAGATCACGTTTAAAACGCGTTTTTGAAACAAGAGAAATTACGTTAAGGAACCGCGCTGTCAGATGTTTTGATGTTTTGTTCATTCGTTAGCAGTCATTTTCAGTGAGATTATTTTCAACATGTTTAGCCTTACACCTGCCAATGAAGCGATTAAGTGTTATATCATATTGCTTTCTCGATTTTTTGTTAATTGCCTTTCTGCTGCTTCTGTAATTCCACTTCCATTTCACTTTCTTCTGAATTCATAATTTACGCCGTTTATATATACAGGATGAATCACCTAAAATTTGCACCGCAAATATTTCAGAAATGGAAAGTGCTATTGATGTGCAGTTTTCACAGCATTGATTGGTAATCAGGGGCTCGTACATTTAACCTATAAACAGATTTTAATAATACCGAGAAAGTGTATTTTTGAGCAAATATACAATTTTTAAATGCAATAATGCCTATTTACATCAACAAATAAAGGTAGAGTAAATTATGTCAGTGGCATTTGTTGCAAGATTCTAGTGAAAGTGGTTTACGAGAAATCTTATTTTGAAACTTTTACGTACCGACACTTGTACAACCTGCGGTAGCACAAGCTTAAGAAAAATAAAAGGGAATTACACTAGTTCTGTGGATTTTTAAAGTAAAGAGAACATAGCGCTTCAAAAGTTGTGTTCGAAATGACCACCGGCAGCTTCAATACACGCTTCCAGTCTGCTATGGAAAGACTGCTGCACAAGTTCTAGCATTTCAGCGGAAATTTCGGAGCAGGCAGCAGTATTACGTCGTTTCATATGGTCTGATGTAGTTGACAGTGTCTTTCAGCCTTCCCCAGGGGTAGATCCGGTGAACGGGCCGACCAAGGGATAGAGATCCTGTTCGTCCAATCCAACGATTTGTAAACAATCCGTTAAGACAGGCTGTAATACTTCGTGCACTATGAGCTGGACAGCCATAATGTTGGTACCACAGGTTCCTCCTAGTCTGCAAAGGAACGTCTTCTAGCATCTGTGGCAGATGGTCTGTCAGGAGGCTGCGATACTTGTGCGAGTTCATTGTTCCTTCTATGAACAAAGGGCTATGAGCTGATGGTTCACTATTCCACACCACACGTTTAAACTCCATGGACGCTGACATTCCACCTGACGATACCAACGGGGATGTCAACGGACCAATAGTGCATGTTTCTGCGGTTTACCTGGCCATGATTAGTAAATGTTGCCTCATCACTAAACAAGATACATGATGAATCTGGAGTATCATGTCTTAATGTCCATGTACAGAAGTTAACACGATTCTCAAAATCGTTTCCATGCAGCTTTTGATGGAGAGAGATGCAATAGGGATGAAACCTATGTGGATGGAGAATGCGCAGAACACTTGCTTGACTTATGCTACACTTCCACGTGCGTTAGATAAATGAGTAACGCTTTATATCAAAGAAAGCTACAAATATAACGTATAGGTTAACTCCACAACGAATTGCGATAAATTGAAGTATGACGATTTGTATTTGGAGAGATAATGGGAGCGCCATGAGAAATTGATCATGTAAAAAGACATAATGAAAAGCAAAAACCTAATCAAGACAAGTTGAGTTATTAAACATGTAAAAATACAAAGGGCAATTGTCATGTGATTGGATTTGAAACCAAAGTTGGTGATAATGAAGACTGTCGATGTAGTGCGATAATTAAATCTTTTAGTCCGCGTGCTGTGTGTTAAAAGTTCTACTTTTATGTCATGCTGCCTAAAAACCTTATAATGGGCCGTAAGAACTATTACATGCAGTACAATTTTAAAAACATTACCACTACTACTGCGCTTGTATAGTTAGGTACCATTTTAAGTGAAACAAAACTGCTGAAAACCATGCGAGCTTGGCTCAGATAATAGCGTCGCATTCAAGTGTTTCTGAGTTCAAATTCCATGTACCGATCAGTCTTATTTTTTCCATACTTTTCTTCAGTCACCGGAATGGATATTCAATACGAATACACAAAGACGAGCATTTAAATAAGGCCACTTATTCGGGATATACACGCATCACAAAAATTCTTCCAATTAAATCAATACAGGAAGACGACTAAGCAACTGAGTTCTATCAACAAGTTACTCAGGTAAATGGCGGAAAGGCAGCTACGCAACTAAATGCATTTTTACGGCATTCACTGAAACATGCGAATAAAATAACCTACTTGTGTGTATGTGTTTCAAAAGTGATGGTTTATATTTTGGGGGCAAGAAGTAAGGCGATCGGAAGAAAAAAGTTCCAGTAAATATGGGCCTGAAAATTGATCACTTAGAGATAATGTCACGTTTTGCTGATTTTGGTCTATTGAATACCAATAAGGGGCCAAAGCTACATTGTTGTTACAGATCAAAATGAGAGTTTGTTTACTGAAAGTAGACCGAAAATAAAAATATTCCTCTCTCGGCATTCTGTCCAAGTTTAACAACAGAAAAAATTATTTACAAATTAAGGTTTATTCAATAATAATAATATCTAATCCTTGTACATATCAGTGTTTAAAAAGTACTAAACGAGAGAACTTACAAAAATCTGCAGGTTCTGTCTCTTTAGTATTTTGTTAGAGGCATCCATCACTGGAAAAACAGTGAAACGCAACTGCGACCGATGTTTATCTTTGCTACGTGAAATCTTGGTTGTAAGCTATCTTTAGAGTAGTCTTGCGCACAGATACTTATAGCCTCGTTGTGGGGCAAAGTTTATTATCCCGTCCATCCGCGGTAGTGTTAATATCCTGACAAAGAAATGCACTACTGTCTTTCTATTAGGGCTATGTCTCCGTGCAGCGTGGTGTGTGTTAATTCTCCAAGACATTAATTGGGAAATACATGTAGGTATTAATTATGAATGATCCAACACGTCCAATCTGAATGTGTGTGTTATGTTTATGCATGTTTACTCCAATTCAACAATACTCTATTTCTTTATAAGAGTGTTGATTTGTTGTTGATGTAAGATATATTTGAAATAATATATTTTTTTAAAGTTTGGAGCAATACGAAGCGTATGCCTACGTTCTCATATGAAAAATTTTAAACATGCATAATATTGTACTTTTTATTAATGTGTATTACGCATTTCACATGTCGGCTCCGAATCCCATATTTCGATTCTTGAGAAATACGGCTTTCATTTCCCTTGTGGCAACCTTGCATACATGTTTCCGATATAATACCAGACAGCTGTTCGTTGAGACGAAGACAAATCTAAAGTTAGCCGTTGTAACTTTGAGGCAGTATTTTTAACACTTAAATGATATCAAACTAATTATATAATATTAAAATATAATAACACTCCACCTCAAAGCAATATGTGTATGTTATAATAAATAACATGTATATTACAGTCATTGTATTATGTTTATGTTATTATGTACATGTATAATAATGTTATGTGAATGTATTACGTAGTTTAACAATGTAGGAGCTGCGAGAATAGAAGAAAGCTGTTTTCCGTAGCGCAAAGAATTATAAAGTAGAAGCCGAAAGTTGCTAACAATGAGATAACCTTGAGACAACAATAAATTTGAAAGTTTAGTAATGCTACTAATAATTCTTGGAACAATTATGTAATACTTAAAACAGTTTATAAATAGCCAATCAAAAACTAGAAAGAAGCTTAAGTTAAATCAAAGCATTCTATTGGAGTAGGATTAGCCAATCAGAGACTTAAAATAGAGAAAATATACAAATTTAGGCGGTAGACGCTACATGATAGCGTACCCAAGCAGTCAGTTAAATTTCGTACGTGTTCAGTGTGAGACGTAATAATTCATTGCGGTGAAAAGAATATAAAGTTTAAGTGTTAAAAGTGCACACAATAGTAGGATATATCAGTGAAGTGTTATTTATTCGTGTGAAGAATTAATAAGCAAACCACAATACAATTATAATTTGTGTAAGCCTTGTTATTTAGCCACAACAGCCCTGCTAAGAGATACGTGTTCTGAAAATTACTACTGACGCAGCCAGGCATACATATATAATATTTAAATAAATATTAAAATTCAAAGTTGATTATTAAACATGGGGGCGAAGGTCATCAGAAAAGTGAACGTGGGGCGAAAACTCCAAGAAACATATCTCTCGCAATACGAGGGGCAACAATACCCACAACTTAAACCTATATAATTTTTGCGCGGCGAATAAGGAGCCTATGGGAGAGAGAACTGAGACAGGTTACTTTTGTGTTCGATGTATTTTCAGTATAAAAAATACAACTCATTCTACGAAATCAGTGTGACAGTGGCCCCTTGTAAGTATTAATATCTGTCTTCCGCGTAACCCCATACACAAATATTCTATCCTCCTGTTACTTGAACCTTAGTAAACAAACTACAACAAGTATTTGCTGAACGTGGTTGCTATAATGAAAGTTTTGTGAATAAGTAGCAGAAAGATTAACACTAGAAATACTTACCCGAAAAATCCGGAGTCACTACGATATAGCACTTAACCGCTTCATTGACTGGGGAAAGGCAAACCATGTTGCAAATAATTTCACTTATTGTGACTGCTAGAGAATCAACAAAATATTAAAACATTTGACATATCGCTGCCCAAGTGTGTTAATTTCGTTTTAAAATAATTGCTCTTGTTTAAGAATCTCGCTATACATGTGCGTTGATCTCGTTCTAAACATGATTCCTCTTGGTTTCAGGAATCCATATATTATTATTTTATTGAAATTTTACAAAATTCGATCACTGTCTAAAATTATATATTCCACACTTGTTAAAATTGGTTTTATTTCTCGGGCAGGATTGTGTGCAAAATTGTGTAGGTCGGGTTCCGAAAGCATATATACTCGCAAAATAAAACCCTACTTTTAGCACTTGTATCATAATTTACTATTATACTCTGCAGTGTAGCTACGTGTAGCATTTCGATTTTGAAAATGGTTCAACTTTTAAATATGTACCGGTATTAAACGTATTTTTAGTAAACTTCCCACAATATTATGCAATGTCTGTTCAAAATAATGGGATATTAAACATTATATTTATTCTAAATAGACGGATTGAGTGCATAGAAGCATTCATTCTTATACAATTTTCCATTCTGGCGTAAGATTTCATGAATAAAAAGTTCTGATGTGTTACATGAGTGTTCACATGACTTTCTGTATCCTCCATCGATTATTAGTGGCTACACTAATTATTCTTACAAAAATTTCTTTTCCTATCTACTTCATTTTAATCCAGATAAAGATTTCCGGAAAAGCTGTATTACAGATTACGTTATAGATATAAAGGAAATAACGATAGTCAAGTGTTTTAGAACTGGACGCTTAAGCTGGCCTTAAAACTCCATACCCTTTCCATAACATCATCAGAAACAGCTAAAAATCGAATGATTAAGTATTGATCAATTAGAATCATTAATAAGAGATATCGTGGAAATGACTGGTGCAATAAAAAAGTTATTTGAAATAAATTGTATGTTTGAAAGAGATACTGATTGTGTAGTACGTTTTCCTCTGTCGCTTAACATTTACCAGTTACAGATATTATACAAAATTCCTTCCGAATGAAGAGGACTTCATAAGCTATTCCCAGAAAATTCAAGATATAGATTTATTTTGTATGTAAATACCTTTAATATATTGTGTTTTAATCAAACACGTTAGTCACTTTTCTGAAACAATCTGATGTGTTACACTCACATGACTTTCTCTACTCTTGTACAAACTATTTATACAAACGCTTATTCTTCATATGCTTCATGTTAATCGAGATAAACATTTGTAGACTCTATCTTATTGATAATTTTCTTGTAGATGTAAGAGGAATATATATTTACAAGGGCAATATACAAATACAGTAGCCTTTAAGCACATACATACCTCTTAATAGCTGGTTGCTAGGTGCAGCACCATTCGCTTTGCCACAGATTAATATTCTTTGCATATCGAAGACAAAAAATCTGATGTGTTACACTCACATGACTTTCTCTACTCTTGTACAATCTATTTTTACAAACGCCTATTCTCCATATGCTTCATATTAATCGAGATATCGAGATGTCAATCTTATTTGTAATTTTCTTGTAGATGCAAGGGGAATATGGTAGCTTTTAAGCGATAGTCAAATATTTTATCGCTGGTTGCTATGTGGCGCATTCCATTCTCTTTGCATGTCCAGGACATAACAAAATGAATAACGAATTTGAGAAAAAGTATAAGTATTGGAAAATTTAAGGGAATAACAAGCAATATCTCGAAAATGGTTCACTCAACTAAAAAAATGTATATCACATAAATTGTGTATTTTAACACGATCTACATTTTTTGTGTAGTAATATTTTGTCTATCTCTTATAGTTTACCAGTTATGCAAAAGTCGTTCACAATGAAGAATACTTTTGGAGACATTCCCAGAAAATTCGAGATATACATTTCATTTCACATGACATTATCTTAAACATATGATATTTTCATCAAAATCGTTAGAGCCATTTTTGAGAAAATTAAAATTTTCGAAAAATGTTCCATGTAAAGGGTAGTCTGGGGTGGGGGGATTTTCTTGAAAATCTTCGTGTCGCATCTCTGGAAGATACTGAACGTAAATACCAAGTTTGGTGTTTATCCGACTCTTCGTTTTTGAGTTATGCTGTTCACGACACACACACACAGACACACACACACACACACAGACACACACACACACACAGACACACACACGGACATGTTTCCAAAAATGCTTTTTTTGGATTCAGGAGGTCTCAAAACATGTATTTCCGGTGAAATCTCGGTATCGAAGTTTTGGGTGGAATGCAATACTTCCCCTACTTACTATACGTAGTAGAGAAAGTAAAAAATGAATAACGAATTCCCATTTGAGAAAAGTATTGAAAAATTTAAGGGAATAACAAGTAATATCTCGAAAATGGTTCACTCAACAAAAAAAATGTATATGATATAAATTGTGTATTTTAACGCGATCTACATTTTTTGTGTAGTAAAATTTTGTCTGTCTCTTATGGTTTACCAGTTATGTAAAAGTCGTTCACAATAAAGAATACTTTTGGAGACATTCCCAGGAAATTCAAGATATACATTTCATTTGTCATAAAAATATCTTAAACATATGATATTTTAATCAAAATCGTTATAGCCATTTTTGAGAAAATTAAAATTTTCGAAAAATCTTCCATGTAAAGGGTACTCTGGGATGGGGGGATTTTGTTGAAAACCTTTGTGTCGCATCCTTGGAAGATACTGAACCCAAATACAAAGTTTAGTGTTTATCCGACTGTTCCTTTCTGAGTTATGCTGTTCACAGACACACACACAGACAGATACACAGGCACACACACGGACATGTTTCCAAAAATGCTTTTTTTGGATTCAGGGGGTCTCAAAACATGTATTTCCGGTGAAATCTAGGTATCGAATTTTTGGGTGGAATACAATACTTCCCCTACTTACTATACGTAGTAGAGAAAGTAATAAAAAATTAGTAAAACCTTCCACGCAAGGGGTAGTTTGGGGTGGATGATTTTTTTGAAAATCTTTGTTTCACATATTTGGAAGTTACTGAATCTAATACCAATTTCGATATTTATTCGATTTTTCGTTCTTGAGTTATGGCTTTGACAGACACGCACACAGACACGGACACTTGCGCGCGGACCTTTTTCTATTTTTACTTTCTCTACTACGTATAGTAAGTAGGGGAAGTATTGTATTCCACCCAAAAATTCGATACCGAGATTTCACCGGAAATATATGTTTTGAGATACCATCCAAAAAAAGCATTTTTGGAAGCATGTCCGCGTGTGTCTGTCTGTCTGTCTGTCTGTCTGTGTGCCTGCCTTTGAACAGCATAACTCAGAAACGAACAGTCGGATAAAAACAAAACTTGGTATTTAGCTTCAGTATCTTCCAGAGATGCGACGCAAAGGTTTTCAAGAAAATCCCTCCACCCCATATTATCCTTTACGCGGAAGATTTTTCGAAAATTTTAATTTTCTCAAAAATGACTAACGATTTTGATTAAAATATAATATGTTTAAGATATTTTCATGACAAATGAAATGTATATCTCGAATTTTCTTGGAATGTCTCCAAAAGTATTCTTCATTGTGAACGACTTTTGCATAACTGGTAAACCATAGGAGATAGACAAAATTTTACTACACAAAAAATGTAGATCGCGTTAAAATACACAATTTATGTCATATACGTTTTTTGTTTTGTTGAGTGAACCACCATATTGCTTGTTATTCCCTTAAATTTTTTAATACTTATTTTCTCAAATGGGAATTCGTTATTCATTTTTTGTCTTGGATATGCAAAGAGTATTAATCTGAGGCAAAGGGAATCTTGCTGCACCTAGCAACCAGCTATTAAGAGTAATGTCTATGCTTAAAGGCTACTGTATTTCTATATTGCCCTTGTAAATATATATTCCCCTTACATCTACAAAAAAATTAGCAATAAGATAGTCTGCAAATGTTTATCTCGATTAACATGAAGCATATGGAGAATAAGCATTTGTAAAAATAGTTTGTACAAGAGTAGAGAAAGTCATGTGAGTGTAACACATCAGATTTTTTTTGGATTAGGGAGCTTCAAAATATGAATTTCCGGTTAAATCTCTGTATCGAACCGTCTCTGCTTACTATGCATGTTCGTGGTAGAGAAAGTAAAAACATTAAACTGTAGAAGGTTCTAATTCCAGTACAGTTAGTTCTGGTGAAATAACAGGGTGAACAATTTCTATATTTTCCATCTTTCGCTAAAAGAAATCACGCGTTTTGTTTTGCAAATCTTAGTTTTTGCATCGCTTAGAGAATAGGTCTCCAAAATTACTTCCCACTTGGCTGGTAGCAGCCTGAAGTTCAACCCCAGTGCTTTTGCTGCGTGCCACACTCAGTAGAATTTAGGCAGAGTATTATAGACAATGGGAATATTTTAGTATGGTTTTGAATTAGGATTGTGTGATGGTCAGAGGGTAGTGTGTTGCTCCTCGACGGTTGTCGGGTAGGGTGCAGCGGCCCTTCTGCACCTATAGTAGATATAGGTTTTAAATTTAATGTTGAGTGAGGTTTTTAACTTTGATGGCGAGCAAATCTTGGTTGGATCATATGGAGCTCGGCTTTCGTTGCTGTTGGGGGTGCTACAGTGTTACCTGGTGGGCCCGCAAGTCCTGTGTTAAAGCCGGTGCTGCCTGAAGCGGCGAGTTCAGGTTCATAATACCCAAGAGACCTAACCAGGGCGCTCCGAAGTTGAGGCTTCATGTAACACGCTCACGAGGAATGAGAGGCCGATAGTACAGAAATAGATGGACTGTCCATTGTAGCCATAGCAGCCAACTATCTGCGGCCCTGCAACTGGATCTCGTAGACGTAAAGCATGAAGAGGAAGATGAGTGCTCCAAAAAGGTTACACGCTAGCCTACCTTTTGCTCTAGAAGAATGCTTTTCTACTTTCTCTACTACGTATAGTAAGTAGGGGAAGTGTTGTATTCCACCCAAAAAATTCGATACTAAGATTTCACCGGAAATATATGTTTTGAGACCCCCTGAATCCAAAAAAAAGCATTTTTGGAAACATGTCCCTGTGTGTGTCTGTGAACAGCATAACTCGGAAACGAACAGTCGGATAAACACCAAACTTGGTATTTAGGTTCAGTATGTTTCAGAGATGCGACACAAAGGTTTTCAAGAAAATCCCCTACCCCAGATTACCCTTTACATGGAACATTTTTCGAAAATTTTAATTTTCTCAAAAATGGCTCTAACGAATTTCATTAAAGTATTATATGTTTAAGATATTTTCATGATTAATAAAATGTTTATCTTGAATTTTCTGGGAATGTATCCAAAAGTATTCATTGTGAACAACTTTTGCATAACTGGTAAACCATAAGAGATACACAAAATGTTATTACACAAAAAATGTAGATCGCGTTAAAATACACAATTTATGTCCTATACATTGTTTTTGTTGAGTGAACCATTTTCGAGATATTGCTTGTTATTCCCTTAAATTTTTCAATACTTATTTTCTCAAATGGGAATTCGTTATTCATTTTTTTGTCTTGGATATGCAAAGAGTATTAATCTGTGGCAAAGAGAATGGTGCTGCACCTAGCAACCAGCTATTAAGAGATATGTCGATGCTTAAAGGCTACTGTATTTCTATATTGCCCTTGCAAATACAAAACAAGGGAACATAGTAGGCCTTAAATGATAGTCAAATATTTTTAGAACTGGTTGCTATGTGTAAAATGTAATTCTCTGTGCATGTCAAAAGATCGTTTCTGCAAATGTTTATCTCGATTAACATGAAATAGATGGAGAATAACGTTTGTAAAAATAGTTTTACAGGGTTGAGAACGCCATGTGAGTGTAACACATCAGATTTTTATATTATTAAAATGTATATTATATACGTATGTGAGTGAACATTTGAACTGTGTGGAGAAAGTAGTGTGAGCGTGTGACTTTAGATTTTTCAGATAAGGCTTTTAAAACAAGAAACAATTAATGCTTATAAAATTGTAGTACATATCTCAGAATGATAGAGAAATAAGCTTCCCCCATCGTTTTGGAGTATGTTGGGATGCGAACCCCTGACATATCCAAACAAATATTTTTCCTACTTTTAGGTTTCTTTTGAAGTAGTGTTGCCAATGTTCCTATTAGTTTCCTTTCTTCAGTGTACTCTTCCTTTGTTCCATAATTTTTGTTTCTCATCTATTTTCAGACATGCTTTACATGCAGCACAGGAGACTTGTTAGTGACTAGCTAACAGAAAATGAACTTACAGTGACGCGTTCACATCACTGTTACAAAACACGTATCCTTTCCCATGTAATGAAACTAGAAACCTAATACTTTGCTGCTATAAAACTTTGACACTCTACTTTCACATTCAACAGCAATCGAAACGGGCGTATATTGGCTCTCACGCTTATTCGTGACATCCGCTCATTTACTTAGGAGAATTAGGATTATATTTCAAATGTCCATACTAATGTTTAAATAAACTATTTCTACTACTAGTATTTTAATTCCCTGTAAGATGTGTTTTTTAATTTTTTTTATTAATGGACGCTTTTTAACTGTTGTGTTCCTTAGTGTTCCATTCTATATTGGGCGTGAAAGACCGGAAATTTTGCTCAGAGGCCTCTTTTATCAGGCTAGAGGTTCTTTTACGTACCGTAAATCTAATTCTACCGCCTTTACTTCCCTTCTGAAGGAAGCCATGCTAAGGATTTTTACGCCCGAAAAAATCCATCGCCCTCCGCCAGGTCTGAACCCGCGACCCGCGAACCATGGTAGCACTAGACCACGGAGGATGACTCCCTGTATCATTGATACCATTTTCAACAACATTCTGCATCACCTCATCCTTAAACTTTTAGCCTTACCGAGCGAGGTGGCTCGCATTCGGGTGCTCCTGGATTCAATTCCCTTTGGGCGAGTCATTTGAATTTTTTCGTGGTTTTACCCGTTTGGTGGGCAAATTATAGGGTGGATTATAAATGCTGCAAATTTTTCGTCCTCCATTTGCTTTCATTTCCTCATGTTTCAGTGTCAATGATCAGGCGAGTGGACGGTGGCCGAGGCGTATGGCGGTGGAGTTTGCTTGTGGAACTGTCTGCCTAGGCGTTCTGTAAGGCATCTACGAGATACCTCTCCGTGTGGAGAGGTAGGCCTGTGGGGTCGCCCCCCCCCGGTATCAAAATGTAATGTCTGGAAACTTAAAAGTCCCTGCTTGTGTTTGATCCCACCGCCCCGGATCTGTACCCTCTGTGTCCTTCGCTTCAACCCTTGCCTTAGAAGCGCTATAGATACTGTGCCGAAATCCTTCTGTGGCTGTGAATGCACGCTCCAGGTATAATTGCATTCTTAGGGAACAAATATTTCACCTTTGCTTATGCTGTGCTTCTCTGCTGTCCGTATACTTTATTCGATAACGTTAAAAATGCTAATGTCTTTCAGAATCTTTGGATAAAAATAGAAACATGATAATGTGATTCATTCTACACTCTTTCTGTTGCCTCTTTACGCCAATAGCATTGTTCATTACTCTCTTACCGTACAGAACATTCTCAAAATACGGCGTAAAGCTCAGTTAATATTCTTAAATTATTAGAATTTCAGAAGCATATTATAAAAGAGATCTAATGTGCTGCATTTAAATTACTTTCTCTACCCACTCTACAAAAACTATTTTACAAAAGTGTATTCTTCAATCTATTTCATGTTTATCTATTGGAGAAATGCGTTTATTGCACATTTCGTTGTAGACACAAGTGTGATATAGTATGCTGAAGCGAAAGTAAAATCTTTAAAACGCTGGTTACTAAGTTTTGGCCCTGAAATCCCACGATCCTTGCATGATCACAAAAACTAAGAATTAGCGGCCCACCACTTGAATGAGTATAAGTATTTGAATGTTGAAACCAATTACAAAAAATATCTCGAAAATCGTTAACACCAGAAACACTGCATTTGGCATAAATTGCGAGCTTTAACGTAATATGCATTCCTTGTGTAAAAAGAGTTTCTCTATCTTTTACGTTTACAAGTTATACAAAAGTAATTCAGAATGAGGATAACTTCACAGCCTATTCCTAGAAAAATAAAAGACATATACTTTGTTTCTCGTGAAAATGTCTTTTAATCACAACTTTTACTCATTTTGAGAAAAGCAAAATAACGAACTTTTGCCATGTAAAGGATAATTTGGGGTGGGTTTTCTTGAAAATCTTCAAGTCGCATACGTGCAAGATGCTGAAGTAAATATCAAGTTTTAACCGACTTTGAAGTTTTTGAGTTATGCTGTTCAAAGTCACAGGGAAGGAATCGTTTTCTTAAATACTTATTTTGTATTCAGGGGACCTCTAAATTCTGTATTTCTAGTGAAACAACGATAGAGAATTTTGAGTGGAATGGAATACTTGCACTGCTTACTAATGTAACGTATGGGTCAAGTTAAGTTAAATTATTTTCCTAAAATTGCTTTTCTTTAGAATTTGGTTCATTTGAAGCTTATTTTTGCATTCTTACTTCACATGGTGCAACACAGCATGAGCTGGACATTCAGTGCCAGTCATATCCTTGTGATATTATGTGGGTGACGCCAACTCATAGAATAGAGGTTATATGGCCATGTCCTGTGTGGAGGTGTCTATCTATGATATAAAAACCCTTTCATGAATCTATGGGGATAGTCTTGATAGGAACAACCCAGGTGCGGCCGGAGGCGCTGCCCAGATCAACATTCACCTTTGGGTATGGCAACCAGCGTAACATCTGCTCAATGGCATTAGGTAACTAGGAACTGATCTTTTTAAATACTTAATCCTAAAAATGGCTTGCTTGCTCACTGTCTTTGTGTGTACTCGTTTATTATATTAAATCTGTTATCGTTTTTGTTAATTGTGTCTTGCTATTCAGAGTTGCTCACCAACCCTTAATCCTGCTACGCTCCCAAATGCACGTCCTCAACCCCCTTCAAATTAAAGGCGTGACACTATTTGCACATAGTAAACACCATCAGCTCTGGTCATATTGAAGGTATCGACTTCAGAAATACTAGATGTAAATTTGTTTACTTCACATTCAAAGCCGAGAATTGAAACCTTAATCTGTGACTGAGAATCTGGCATGCTGACTGTGCGACTGCAGAGATCTTAGACAATAATTTGTAAAGAAATACTCATAACGTTGTCATTTGTTTGCATTTATTTACTCTCTTTAGCTTGCTTCATCACACAATTTGTAATTTACACTTGGATCACATGTACAACACAACCTAAAGATCTGATGTTTTTACACTCAGATGACTTTCTCTACTCTTGTACAAACTATTTTTACAAACGCTTATTCTCCATCTACTTCATATTAATCGATATAAACATTTGCAGAAACTTATTACTAATTTTCTTGAAGATGCAAGGAGAGGCTTTAAGCGATATTCAAATCTTTTAAGAGCTGGTTGTTGTGTGGAGCATTCCATTCTCTTTGCATGTCCGAGACATAAAAAGGTAATAACGAATTTCCATTTGAGAAAAAGTATAAATATTAGAAAATTCCAACAAATAACAAGGAATATCTCGGAAGTGGATCACTCGACAGAAAAACGTTTACGACATAATTGTTTTTAAACGAGATCTAAATTTTTTGTGTAGTAAAAGATTGTCTATCTCTTACGGTTTACCAATTATGCGAAAGTCATTCAGAACGAAGAAGACTTTTGGGGACATTACTAGAAAATTCGAGATATACATTTCATTTGCCATTAAAATATCTTAAACATGCGATATTTTTTATTTTATAATAAACCAGAAGTATTGTTAATTGTGATGTTGTATAGTATTTAAAGTTTGAGTTGGAAAATATTGATTCACATCACATACATGCGCTAGTTGTTACCGTAGGGGATTTGTTTCTCTCGAAAGCGCTCCTACGGTAACAACTAGCGCATGTATGTGATGTGAATCAATATTTTCCAACTCAAACTTTAAACGATATTTTAATAAAATGGTTGGAAACAGCGTTTGATAAAATCAAAATTTTCTAAAAATGTTCCGTATAAAGGATGGTCTTGGGTGTGGGATTTTCTTAAAAATTCGTGCCGCATCTTTGCAAGATACTATACTTAAATATCAAGTTTGGTATTTATCCATATTTTCGTTTTTGAGCTATGCTGCTCACAGACAGATAGACAGACACACACACACATTATTTTGATAAGTATGCGTGCATTGATCGTGTGTTTAATAGCCTTTCACCATTACCGCATGACTATATCCAACATTTAATAAATCTATATGCAATTTTCTTGTGTTTGTTCTTGTTAGAATTGTGTAGTTTACGTGGCCAAGGGAGCACATGTACGCGCGTACGTACAGAGACATATTTTCAAAGGTGCTTCATTTGGATACAGGGCACCTCAAAACATGTATTTTCGGTGAAAACCCGTATAAAATATTTTGGTGGAATGCAATACTTCCCCTACTTACTACACAAAGTAGAAAAAATAAAATCAACTTGAATTCTCTGATAGTTAATTTAGGCATAAATACTTTTTGAAGCTTCCTTTTTAATATAAGCCAACCTTCTTTTACTCCTGTTATTCTCCTCTCTTCTTTTGTATATTTTTTAACTTCACATGCGCGCGCTTCCCACACACACACACACACACACACACACACACACACCACAATAATATAGCCAGTAACACATGTACACAAATACAAGCACTCATAGTCCAGGTGGGACTCGAACCCGCGATCTGTTGCGCTCGAGTGCCACGCTATAGGCCCGAGGACCGACTCAGCTGCTGAAAGAAACAAACCTGTGGATTAGACTACCTGCACTACCGAGCCGCAAGAGAAGTTGCCTGTCTGATATAACGAAAAGGCGATGCACCTTTTCAGTTTACCTTGCAATATGAACTAGCAACTCTGAGCCCGAGCATAAGTACTACCATCTATTGTACCGCCGCTGTATCTCCGGTCCTGATATTTCTTGAGGGCAAAGAAAGAGGTGACTATGTATTAGTATAGCTAATATATATAGGCTTTTATGGTCCTCTTCACCTGATAAATCAACACTCTCATTTACTTTTCTTTAACGTTTTTAATAAACAAGTTTACTCTGTTTGGTTAGAGCTTTGCTACATGCAAAATAGAACATGAAAGAAAAGGAAATGAAATCAGACACGGTTTGCAGTATGACTCGCACAACCGTAAAAGCTGTTCCGCACGGAGCCATGGGTGTCCACTACATTGTGGTCTATGTTGTCAGCTCTCTCTTGTAAGAGGAGCACGTGGCGCCAGTTCCTGCTTGTTTTAGTCCAGGTAAAATTATCTTGATTTGCGCGCGTTCAATTTAATAGATTGTTATTGCTATAGATATTCTTACTAGCTTCTCAATCTTCAAAATTAATTACTTATTCTTATATTTATGTATAGTTGCTGCTATAACCACATGTCTAATGGTTTATCAGAATAAGAAACAAATCTAATGTGTTACATTCACATGACATTCTCCACTCTGTTTGTTAGTTACTGGGTGTAAAAACTATTTTTACGAAAGTTTATTTTTCTACATACTTCGTTTTAATTCAGATAAACATTTACAGAAACAGATATACACATTTCGTTATATATATATATAAAGGGAACAGCGATAGTTAAAAGTTTAAGAAATGGATGCTGTATTCTGGTCTTAATATTCCATACTCCTTCCATGCAATCCCGAGAAACGACTGAAACTATACAGGACATACGAAGAATGACAAATTATTGAATAAATCGAATAATAACGATATATCGGAAATGGTTTATATCACATAAAATTTATTTGAAATAAATTGCATGCTTTAAACAGATCACATTTATTTTCTTTAACGCGTTTTCGTCTATTGCTTAACGTATACTAGTTACACAAGCTTACACAAAACTCTTTCTAAATGAAGAGGACTTCACAGGCTATTCCCAGAGATTTTCAGATATACATTTTATTTGTCATACAAATATCTGTAAAACATTCTAATAAAAATCGTTAGCGCCATTTTTAAGTAAAATATTTTAAAAATGCTCTGTATAAAGTGTAGTTGGGAATGGGATTTGGAAATATTCGTGTCGCATCTTTAGAAGATATTGAACCGGAATACCAAGTTTGATATTTATCCGAATTTTCATTTTTGAGTTGTATTTTACACAGATATATGCACGCCAGGACTTTTCAATTTTTTAACTCAATGGGCTGCAAAACATGTATTTCCGGTGAAATCTCTGTGCAATAGGTAATTTCTCTACCTACTATGTACGTGGCAGAAAAAATAAAAATCGGATATAACCAAGCCAAAGCCATGAATTTATGTTCAAGCTACGCGAGTTCTTTCAGAAGGAAGGAGGCAACAGGGAACCTCTTATTTTCTTTGTCAAGAATGGTGGATAGAGTTTGTGATGCACTGAAGATGAGAAAACCAACTACTTCTATGAAATAAGCTGTGACGATGACATGTTTACACTCCTGTTCACATCAGTGGCAAGAACTGGCAACATTGTTTTTCTCGATTGGACAAAATGTAAGACCGGAGGCAAAGCGGCGGACAGCGACATGGCGTGCTTTATCCTGCATAATAAACTGTAGAGGTATGTTTGTCTGCTTATAATGCAGTTTGATGCACAATTGAAATATTGCAAGTGTAAAATATAGAGTTAGAACTAGAAGTTATCACCGGGCTAAGGAGCCGTGGCCTGCTATAATTGTCCTGTCCTGTCGTTTTGTCCGCAATTGCGGTGGAACTGTTCAAATACGCGGTCAAAGTCTTCCCGGTGAAGGTACAGCCGCGAGTGTGTCGCAGTTGTGACTCCAACAGTGAATGCCTACGCTCACTCACTATATATAGTGTTTAAGGATCGAATTCATAGTCGTCGCTTATGTAAAAAGGCGATGCTTAAACAATAACTATGTCCTTCTGATAAGGAAACGCTTATTACCATTTGGTATACATAGGCGGTACTTATATGCTCAGCGTTAAACGCTTCCTTATTTTCGATACACACGTGGCAACATGGTTCAGCTGTTTCACAGCCACTCAGGCACTCAGTTGCGCAAAGGAATGTGTAAACCAACATACAGGTGACCACATAGCCATCCGAATTTCCATATGTGTTGCTGTATTGTTCGCAACAAATGTTTAGAATGACACAAAAATAGTTGCAAATTTAGTTACTTTTGTGGCGTCTTCTCTCCTCTTTTCTGGTCGTGGCACATGCAACCAGCTCATGATCGGCAGAATGCTTCTAGTGTGATGACGTCATTCAACGAGAGATCAGCAAGTAACAACGGGAATGTTCGAGAAAGACGTCGTCATACATGGCGTAGCTTGTGGTATCACGACACTATGGTCGTCCAGGGCTACGATTGGCTGGGTTGTCTCACGCCGCTGATTGCAGCGCCATCGAGCTTTGCTATCTCAAGAGGCATTTACAACTTTGTATAGTAAGTTCGACTTTGTAAGAAAGTGAAAGGACATATTACATTATCGCTTTGAATCACATTATTTGTAACTCTAAAATTGTTAAATGTCAAAGCAAGCTGATTTAATATTTCAATGAAATTTATTAACGAATGGAAAGCTTTTGTAATAAATGCTCCTAGCTCCTACGTAATGGTACATTATCCACATCGCATAGGACCTTATGGGTATGGAAAAGTAAAATGTAGCACTCTTAATATCAGCCAGAGTACTGTGTGTTTTCAGTGAGATTACCAACTTTTACAATTTCCTGTACTTTAGGTAAAATTTCTTAAATATTAGTTCAATATAGAGCAAATACGTTTATTTATATTTTAACACAGGCTGTATTTCTCTAGTATTTAACACTTAAACGCGGAAATTCGCGAAGTACTGCCATGGCTGTCCGCTCCCTACAAGTTCTGAGTCGAGACGATTTGTTGCGAACTCTTTGCGTCGCTTCCTTTTGCGTTGTACAATAATGCATTAAGTTTATTGGCCATCACATTGACGTAGCATGCTGGCTAGTCTATCGATTAGTATTTACATATTTGGTTTACAGAGGGAACTCTAGACTGTCTTTAACGGATATAGAATGTTTTGGAAGTTATTGTAAGTTTGTATTGTTTAATATGCTTTTTCCTTGCAATTTCTCAGTTAAAAACTGAGTAGAGAATCTTCAGCTGCAACAACGAAATATACTGGCTTTATTTACAACATACATTTATGTACTCTATAACCTCTTGCAGTTATTTATAATAAACATAATGAAATATACCTACACTGTAACGTACTGACCCATTTAGGGCATAAGTTGGATTTATTACGTAACATGGATCGTGTGGGTTATGATAGGAGCTAGGGTTCAAAATATTTCACACAAAATGTGAAACCTATTTATTATATAAACCTTTTTTTAACAATCCAATAGAATTCAAGAAAGTTGCAATATATTTAAACATTTAAGAAAGCTCAAGCTTAATACCTTTCAAGTACAATAATAGTGTATTCTCTTTTCATCATATGTTACGACATTTATTTTCCTTTACAGAATTGCAAGTATTGAATGTCCTGTCATTGTAAAAGCAATAAAAATACAAATTGCAAATAATGAATGTTTCTCCCGCGAGTATAAATTTTGAAAGCCAAGGGTAGAAAAGTAAATTTTGAATGCTTACCAAAATGATGTGATTAAGTTTAGAAATAGCCGAAACATTACCCTTGGCAACCTTAAACCAAAACTCGCCGAAGTTCAATTGAGCTAAATAGCTTGGCAGCTCACTCGCTCAGATCTCTCGTTGGTAACAGTCTTCTCGTCCCACCCGGGAACTTCATGTTCCACTCACGTCTAAGAGGGCGCTGTGACGAGTGACATGGAAAAACCCGCGAATAGTAGCGCTGGACGAGCATAATGATATTCTACCAGCTGCTACTTCAGAAATGAGACATCTTTCGAGAACGTTCCTTGTGTTGATGAGCTGGCGATATGTCCACCGGCAGAAAAGGGGGTAGAAACGGCACAATAAAAATATATTAATTGTGGTTGGATATTACTTAAATTAGATAATTAAACTATCTAAAGTAGGAAATACTGCCTGAATTACTACATATTTAAAATATTTGCATGAAAAATAAGATCCATAGTTTGGTTTTTCTGCAAATAGTCTATGAAGTCCTATTCATTTTGTATTACTTTTGTATAATTTATAAACCTTAAGAAACAGACAAATCCTGTTACACACAAAATGTAGATCTGTGAGGGACACAGTTTATATCAAGTTTGTTTTCTGGCGTTAGTCATTTTGTAGATGTTCTTTGTGTTTTGTTTGAACATAACTTTTTTAACTGATACGTCGTTATTCGTTTTGTTTTTTGTGGTGATGCAAAGAGAATGGCATTTGAAAGCCATCACATAGCGACCTACTTTTAAAATATTTTACTATAGTTTAAGCTTACGCATTCTACTACAGCTAAATCTGTAATAAACACATTTCTGAAAATATTTATATCAATTAATATGAAGCGGATTGAAGAATAAGCCTTTGTAAGAATAGCTTTTAGAAGAGTGGGAAGAGAAAGTCATGTGATTTGAAGTAGTTGTTATTGTCTTTACGTTGTTGTTGCTGCTGCGTATGGAAAGCCAGTTTGAAGAAGATGGTATCTTTTCATTATTTGCACCACGCTTTGGGCGTCAATTTGAAGGTGTATTAAAGGAGTTGTAGTATTATTATATTTCAACTGTTGTGGAGCCAAACTTGTAGTAGTTGCAACCACACGTATAGTAAACAGTTTCCGGTAACCGTCGCCCCAAATGTACTTTCAGGTGGCCTTTGCCCCAATATTAACTTTGTAATTTGACTGTTTCTTTAAATATTATGTATTTATGTTTGCCTCGGCTGCGTCAGTATTTATTTTAGAGACATGGATATCTTGGCAGGGTTGTGATGCGACAAGAATGTAGCCTTACACAGATTATAATTTTACTTCACTCCTTTTATTAATACTTGATACGATTTGAATAACACTTCGCTGATATAGAGAGCTGTGAGATTCTTTTTATTAATTAATTACACTTTTCGACACGTAAACCTATTTTTCGTCTCACACGAATACATATTAAATCTCTTGAGGACACTTTTTGCGTCTGGTTAGTAACGCTGTTTGCAGGCAACTGACTTCTAGATTTGTAAATTTTGCTATATTTCAGTTTCTGATTCGCTAATCCTACTCTAATAGAATACCTTCATTTAACTAAAGCTTTTTCTGGTTGTTGATTGGCTATTTTTATAAACTGTCACTAAAATTACATTATTGCTTCCCCAAGAATCACAAGTAGTACTGTTAAACTTTCTAACTTATTATTGACTCAAGGTAACCTCATTGTAAGCATCTTTTAACTTATTATTCTCACAGCTTCTATGTTATTAAATTACGTAATACATTCACATAACATTATAGAATATGTTTACAATAATATAAGCATATGCAATGACTATTACATACATTTTAAAAATTATTACATATACATATTGTTTCAAGGCAGGCTGTTATTAAATTTACATATTATATAATTAGACTGAAATTAAAGTGTTAAAAATACTGCCTCAGATGCAACACTTAGAAGTTCTTTATGTAGAAGTTACTAAACTCACAAAAAGGCTACAAATGCAGGCGTAATTATAAATAATTTGTCGGTAATTCATAGCTGGCAAATTTGTTGAAATATCTAGAAAACTAAAATCACTAGAATAATAGGATCAACTTTAATTTAAATTATTTTAGTTTCTGAATGCAAACAACACCTTCATTCTAAATTTAAAATCAGCGAGATAGTAATACCAGATACAATCGTTTCATCTCGTATGATCATATGTTCAAAATTAAAACGTGTATTGTAGGTGCTCCTTATACTTGTGAATGTTTTATATGCATATCCAGCAGCGAGGCCTAGCATTTCTAACATCCCCTTTACTTCATTTATATTTATATTCTTTGGCCTGTAGGTCAGAAGGTTGCATGTTAGTTTCAAAGTTGCCCTCTTTTTTTTGTTTTCTGCTTGTCGGTGACTTCCAGCTCCCTTTTTCCTTTAAATTTTAATTTGCTACTTTAGACGTCCATCACTTCTAAGCTCTCTGCCTCTGCAAGAGACGACATAAATAAAAACGCATCGTGTTGTATTCGTAAATTAGGCTACCACAAACTGAACTTATCTTCTCAAGATTTAGGGACTAAAATTTTAGTAAGAAACTCATATGTGCTTAGTCTTTCTCTTTATTACAGAAGCTAGGCAGATATTTTGTTTACAATGTAGAAATTGTGTCCTGTAATTTTGACATGAGGCGTTCTTCAAGGCTGAGCTTACTGCGGTACAGTGGCTATGCCACAAGGTTGTCGGGAGGTCGGCGCTAGGCAATTGGAAATAAAAAAGGTAAGTCGCGCTGTCACCCGGTGTAGACACCAGAAGCACTATGGTAAATAACAGATTCTTCTGGAAGTTTCTTCCCACCACCTCAAGAACGTGCGTACAGATAGTTTTAGAGTTTTCTTCTTTGGAAGATTCCATTGGCTATTAAGGCGAGCATTCTGCGAGAGCAGTCAGTCAGTTGAGTCAGTAAGCGAGTGGTGAGCGCGTTTCTGCTTTGACATCAAGTGCAGTTCTCCGAGTGAGTTGGTGATAGCGTTTCCGCTACATCAAGTGCGGTTCTGCTGCGGCAACAAGAGCTCTACATTTTTTGTAAATTTAGATTTTGTCTGTCTTATAGTTGACCGTTAAATAAAATTATACAAAATTCCTACTGAATGAAGAGGACTTTCCCAGAAAATTTAAGATCTACCTACACTTTATTTTCACATAAATATCTTAAATATATGGTATTTTAATCAAAATCGTCGGAGCATGTTTGAGAAAATGACAAATATTGCAAACATTTTCATGTAGATTAGAGTGGGAGAATTTTCTTGAAATTCGTCGTGTCGCATCTTAGAAAGGTACTAAACTGAAATACCGAGTTAGATATTTTTCGAACATTTCTATTTTAAGTTATGCTGTTTACAGACACATCCACACACGCACGCATACCCGACACAGAGTATACATTTCTAAGAATGCACTTTTTATTTTCTCTGTTACGTAAATAATAGGTAGAGAACGTACAGGGTATTTATGAAGAACGGACACATTTCTTTCTTTAATTATTCTGTTCGAAATTCACTAAATGCCCCAATTTTAGCACCAAATTAAGCAGAATGTTCTGGAGTTTCGATTGTCTGTCACTAGATGCGCAGATGTTCATGCTTTATTCGTTTTAGTTTCATTTTCGGCAACTATTTTTGAGGTTTTGTTCTAGTCAACATGAAAATGGAGTACACATTGAATGAATGACTCTTTCTGGTAAAGCAATACTGGATTACGAATTCAATTACAGTTACTCAAAGGGCATACAGAGAGAAACGCAATACTGGGACTGGTAAACAAATTGGAAACAACTGGATCTCTGGCGAGTGAAAAAGGCAAAACTCGTTCATCTAGGCTTTCCAGGGTTGTTGACGTAAGAGCACGACTGGATCAGTCACCCAAAAGATCATTAAGACGTTTGCCGCAGCGGACAGGGTACAGCTACTCAATGTGTCAGAGAGCTGTGAAAAGTGCAGGCCTAAAGCCGTGTAGGATTACGGTTGTCCATCAGACGACTGAATTATTGTCGTTGCT
This sequence comes from Deroplatys truncata, assembly GCA_030765065.1. Taxonomy (NCBI): domain Eukaryota; kingdom Metazoa; phylum Arthropoda; class Insecta; order Mantodea; family Mantidae; genus Deroplatys; species Deroplatys truncata. The sequence continues at coordinate 201,725,818 of CM060984.1, read as the reverse complement.
TTCAGGCGTTCATTGTTCAAAATCCTGTCATATTGTCATCACATGGTCACATATGAAGCATGGTTCCCTTTATCCGACTATGTGAACTCAAATAACTCGCGCTATTGGGCAGCGAAAACCCAATGTTATTCATGAAGCACCTTGCCACCCGTTAAAATCCGAGTTTTTTGCGCAATATGCGCACAGAGAATAGTTAAACAAATTTTTTTTAAAACAATGTGAACACTGCAGAGTACCAACGGATTATCATGGAGTTTACTGAGCAATTAGACCATGTAGAGCTGAGTCAAAGATATGGTCAGCAGGACGACGCTACATGTCGTACATCAAATGAATCCTTGGCACTAATTGAAGTTTCTTTGACGACCGGATAATTTCCAAGAACCTGTGGCCACCGAAATCTCCGGAATCGACTTCACCGGACTTATTTCCATGGGGATACTTAAAATACAGGGTTTATTCACACGTCCTCAGACATTGGACAATCTGAAGCATAATTTTAGACAGGAAATTCAAGCTATTGACAACAGAGTCCCCCAACTAGTGGCCAATAGTATGAAAGTACGTGTTGAGTTGTGCCTTATGCAGGACGTTTTCTAAATTTGCTATAGAGGTAAATAATCTCCCAAAACTCCTCTGTATTTCAGGTATAGTAAGTTTTCGCTAGCATAACTCGTTTTGAAACAATTAAATAAATAAGTGTGTCAGTTCTTCATAAACCACCCTGTATTACATTCCAACCAAACAGCCATATCGAGATTTCACCGGCAGTACACTTTTGAAGCTCTCTGAATTGAGCCGTTTGGATTCTCCTCCTCCCCATTTCGCCAGTTACGGTAGTAACTTTGCTACATCCAGAGATTTTGGACCCGTAGTAGCGGTGACGTTATGTGAACCTAGTAACATCCCGCTATAATGCATTCTGATTGGTCGAGTTGAAAGTCAATCACACGGCGGCAGCTCTAGCGCATGATGCAGGAATCACCAGAGAAGAGGGTTTTCCCAGCAGGCCGAGAAAGGAGAGCAGCTAATCGCCGTAAGAGAGGCCGGCTACGTATACGTCTGGGCAACATTTGCGGTGGTGGTCGTGAGGCATCAGATATATTTCCTTGTTTTCGGGATTGTCAAAGTTTTCGTATCTTAAACGTTTCGGTGAGTAAAACTTTCAAAATTACTGCCAAATATTCGTGATGGTAGGCCACGGTGCAAAGTGAGGGAAGGAAATACATGTAAATGTATAGCACCAATGTGGCATGCGAAGAGAACCATTTATGAACTAGTTTCAAGTAAACAGTAAAGGTATATACGTGGGGTGTACCCGACCTAACAAGGAAAACACGAAGTTTTGGGAAAAAACATCTTTATTTCTGTACATAGTCTCCTTTCAAATCGACACACGTTTCCCAGCAATGTTCAATAGCTTCGATACCCCGTTTAAGGTGAGAACCGTCGAGTTCTGCAAAACAGCCATCAACTGCAAACTCCACCTCTTCATTATTGGCAAATCTTTTACTACCAAAACATTTCCTCAACTTTGGAAACAGAAACCAACCAGATGAGGCTAAGTCTGGTGAATAGAATGCGTGAGGAAGCAATTCCAACTTTAACTCGTTGATTTTGGCCATGGCGATAATGGATGTATGAACTGGTGCATTGTCCAGATGAAACAGAACTTTAATTTTCGCTAAATGCGGCCGTTGTTGCTGGATTTCATCATTCAAACGCTGCAATAAGTTTGCATAATAGTCCCCGTTGATTGCTTTTCCCTTTTGAAGATAATCAATGAAAATTATCCCACGTGCATCCCAAAAAACTAACGTCATGACCTTGCCTGCAGATGGAACTGTCCCTTTCAATACATTTGATTTGACTGTTCCTTCGCCTCAGGTGTGAAGTGATGGATCCATGTTTATGAATAGACGCAGCGAAACATTGCAAAACATTCGACTGAAATATCCTCACGAAGCTGCTTTTGTTCCATTTTGAGTAAACCCGCTACCCATATTGCGCACAACGTTTTAATGTCTAAATTTTCAGTCAGTATGGGATTTACAACACTTTTTGAAATGCCTACGATGTCTGCTAGCTCGCGCACTTTGTCAACGGCCGTCCAATACAATTTTGTGGATTTTCTTCACAATTTCTGGCGTGGTCACCCCATTTGTTTGACCACTGCGATGTTCGTCTTGGTAACTCGTACGAACTCGCTTAAACTCTGCCAACAATATTTTACTGTTGTAAACAAAGGAGCAGACTCCCCTAGAATAGAATCTAGCTCAGATTTAATATTAGTTGGACTAAGAGCTTTCAAATGAAGGCATTGTATCACATAACGATGGCAAGTTTTATCCATGTTTACACATTCGCTGAGAAAGTTCACTATTAATGGCTGCCAAACAATTACTAAACAACGTAGCATGGTAAAACATCAAACTTAAGCTTTATAAGGGTGGTACTTTCTACCATAGTCATTTGTTTGAAACAACCACCGTATGTATATGTCAGGTTCAGAATAAAAATAATATTTGTAGTCTTAAAAGTTTTGCGGGAGGAGTCAAATTTTATATATATACTGTTAAAGGAACACGATGGTACGGATTATTGTTGGATATATACATAGTTAAAATTGAGAATGGTCTTTGATTGAATTTGTAAAGTTGTTTGTCAGTTACCTGCTATATCGTACGAAGTTAAATGGGGGAAAACGGGAATCTTGTGTGACAAAAAATTGATAATATTCGAGATCTGATGGTGAGAAAAAATATACTTGCAGGCTCAACTCTTAATTGTCAACTTAACGTTTTGGAAAATAAAGGGAGACAACTGTTCTGAAACATTGAATACTGTAAATATACCTTTTCCTTTATATATGCCAAGGTAGGTTCCGATGCACGTCCTCTGGGGAAATCTGTTTAATTAGCTGATGTGTAGTTAATGTTTTAGTGGCATACACCTATAACTATACGTCAACGTATACTACCAAAGGTTATTCAAATTATAAACAGATTGCAACTATTGGTTGAACAGTGTAACTCAAAAACAAACAGTCGAATAAATGCCACACTTGGTATTTAGGTTCAGTACCCTTCAAAGATGAGACATGAAGATTTTCAAGAAAATTCCCCACCCTCAACTACACTCTACATGGAACATTTTTCGAATATTTTGATTTTAAAAAAATGGCTGTAACGATTTTGATTAAAATATCATATATTAAAGATATTTACAAGAGAAATAAAATGTATATCTTAAATTTTCTGGGAATAACCTGTAAGGTCCTGTTCATTCGCAAGGAGTTTTGTATAACGTTGTATAACTGATAAACGTTAAGCGATAGACAAAAATGCACTACACAAGAAATGTAGATTCTTTTAAAACACACAATTTATTTAAAGAAATTTTTTGTGGCATAAGCCATGTCGGAGATATCCATTATTAAAGGTTCAAATTTTCAATACTTGCTATTCTTTTAGTTTCATTGGTTTCCGTTGTTTCTCGCGATTACATGGAAACAGTATGGAATTTCAAGGCCAACATATAACATCTAAGCTCTTAAACATTTAACTATCGCTGTTTTCTTTGTATCTATAACGAAACGTGTAATATAGCTATTTCTTCAAAGGTTCTATTTCGATTAAAATATAGTAGATAGAAAAACAAGGTACAGTAAGAATGGTTTGTACACCCACTAATAAAGATAGACGGTAGAAAAGGTTTTGTGAATGTATTAAATCAATTTTTTTTAAATTCGGGAGGTATTAAAACGGTGAAATGGTGAAATCTTGGCGTAGAATTTTTAAATGAATGCAATATTTCCCCTGCCTAATAAGAGATGGTAGAGAAAGTAAAGGGTGTGTTCAGGAACACAGTATTTCTCCAATACTTATAATTCTGAAATCAAATTATTTACTCTCGGTGACTAAGGGCTCTGCTACGCCCCGTTAAGAACTTTTAGATACCTTAATTAAAATCTTATGGATTCTCTAATGTTCATCAATCTCATTTCTATTTTGTGATTATTTTTATATATTGACCTGAAGCTCTTACGGATCTTATATTATGGAAGCTGGTTGGCCAAAGGGAATGTACAGTATTTCAAATTTTAAATTTTACCCGAATTGCGCGTTTCTTAAAGAATTCTTTTTATGAAAGGAATGATCTATAAATAAGGGCACTTAGTAATAGATTCGCATTACGCAAGATCAGCCACTTCAATGCTGCATTAGAGGGAACATACGAGTAATGTACAAGAAGGGTCACGTGATATGCGAGCAGGGCATTAGGATGAATTAATAACGACTTAGAAGCAATTGGAATGGAGCATAGCCGGTTACGTGAGCGGCACACGGATGCACTTGATGCAGTATAGTAATTGGACATAATGTCCAAAAATTAGTGCTGAGGGAGAGAGAGAGGGAGGGGGAGAGAGAAGGAATATTTAGATGTGTGTGTGGGAGAACAACGAAAAGAATTCGCATGAAAACATGAAATCTAGGCTCCACGGTAAAGTGTCAGGCTCTCATTCGGCCGATCCCGGGTTCGATTTCCCTCTACAGCCCACTCTGACCTTGGGCTTTTCGTGTTTGTTTTGTGGTCGGTAGGCAAATGCTGGGTTGGTTCTCATCTACCACGATTCTTTCCATGATTTCCATTTATTCCGTTACCTTCTCATCTTTCAGGTGTGCTGCTCGGTTTTGCGTTGTATGGTGGTGCCGGACAAATGTCGCAGATGCTTGATTAAAGGAAAAATTACCCAAGGACACTAGGGGATTGCTTGGTCGACGGGTCGTTCATCGTCCTCTCTAGGCAGTTCTAGAGTGGAACGGGTCCCTGTGACCTGTAGTCTCCTGTGGTGTTAGTCTCAATTGGTAGGTTGATAACGGAACTACGAACTATACGATTAATAATTTTATAAATACATAATAGAGAGACAAGTAAATAGTTGCCATACATTAAAGTCAATCCATTATGTAAGGAGAAATGGTTACAATTTTGCAAGGGGCTAAGGAAGTCATTACCAGGCAAATTATATGTTCAAGAAAAAGCAATTAGAAGTCAGAGTAACTAAGTCAATTAGGTTCTGGCGGACTTAGTCAATAAGAAACCCAGTAGCTCAAGGTTCAGGCAATTAGAACTCAAATTACAAGAAGAAAGCAACTCAAAGAGTAGCAACATGTTGTGCTTCAGATGCGAATGAAGCTTAAGATTTGGCAACTATAATGTAGGAATTTTGGTGGGGTGATCGTAAAGTAGGCGGGACTTAAGTTAATAAGAGAGATTGTATTTCTAAAATTACCGGCATTTATTTTACAGTCTTTTACTGTGACCGACCACTGGCAGTCCGTAGCGCCTAAAGAACGTTTAGGGATTCTCACTTACCGGTAGCTGAAAGGGGAATCGCCATATAGTATTTCAGCGATTTAAGGCAACTTAGGCTTCTCATTTTTATTACGGAAACAGATGTTTTAAAACGTAAATTTGATATTTCAGAAGTGTAGCGGTTCCTACATGGTAGGTCCCCACTACGTTGATGATGATGGATGCCGTATTACGTAGCTGTAGGTCGTCTTGATGCCCGTACTCTTGTGATGTATCTTGAGGTTCTCGTAGACTGGAATCTGATGATCGTATATCAGTATTCTTGTGTATGTGTTAGTATGTTGTAATTATTATTTTATAATTATGCCACGGTTGCTGTATTTGTGTCGGGGAGCGCTTGTGTTTTTTCAGTGTTAGGTATGCAGAAGGTTAAAATATTTTGCACACGCGTATTCTGTTAACTATTTCACTTGTGTTTTAGATAAACCGCATGTACATATTCACAATTCACTATCACCTTTGTTATGTTAAAATATGTATAACTTATAGACTTTAAATACGTAGTTTTCTAGTCTATTTAGAGACTAGCTAATACACGGCCTTTCTGCTTGAAGGCTGGTAGGCTTCTGTTAGCGTTCCCTTCAACCGTTTTCTTAACGTACATATTTTAATTATAGGCATGTATCAATGTACCTGATTGGTGCTACTATCTAATAACGGTTTATGTTACACACACATGTATATGTATGTATGTATGTATATATATATATATATATATATATATATATGTTTACAGACTTCCATCGTCTTAAATATAAATCCAAGACTCCTTACATGCTTACGTAGATACTACTGCATTTCACGTAATTTTATATTACTGGTTATATAGCTAACAATGGCATTTCCCTCTTATATTACATTTTTATATGTTATAATGTTATATACTTGTTTTCTACCATGTGTGCATTATGAATATATGTTTTAACATCCTCTTAATTATTATACGTACAATATTAGCAAAAAAATCTGATATGTGTTACACTCACATGACTTTCTCTACTCTTGTACAAACTATTTACACAAACGCTTAATCTCCATCTACTTCCTGTTAATCGAGGCTTAAGCGATAGTCAAATCTTCTAAGAGCTGGTTGCTATGTGGCGCATTCCAATCTCTTTAACGAATTTCCATTTGAGAAAAAGTATAAGTATTGGAAAATTTAAGGGAATTACAAGCAATATCTCGAAAATGGTTCACTCAAAAAAAATGTATTTGACATAAATTGTGTATTTTTAACGCAATCTACATTTTTTGTGCGGTAAAATTTTGTCTATCTCTTACGGTTTACCAGTTATGCAAAAGCCGTTCATAATGAAGAATGCTTTTGGAGACATTCCAAGAAAATTCGAGATATATTTCATTTGTCATGAAAATATCTTAAACATATAATATTTTAATCAATATCGTTAGAGGCATTTTTGAGAAAATTAAAATTTTCAAAAAATATTCCATGTAAAGGGTAATCTGGGGTGTGGGGGATTTTCTTGAAAATCTTCGTGTCGCATCTCTGGAAGATACTGAAACTAAATACCAAGTTTTGGCGTTTATTCGACTGTTCGTTTCTGAGTTATGCTGTTCATAGACACACACACACGGACGTGTTTCCAAAAATGCTTTTTTTATTCAGGGGGTCTCAAAACATGTATTTGTGATGAAATCTCGGTATCGAATTTTTGGGTGGAATACAATACTTCCCCTACTTACTATACGTAGTAGAGGAAGTAACACTTAATACGCAAAACTTAGTACAGAAATATTAAAGAAATAAGTTATTAATGTATTGATACTGAGAAGCTGTGAATTAAATATCTTTTTACATTAATAAGTTATCGTCCTAGTTTGTCCTTGGCTAGTACTGTATGTTGCTTCAAAGTTAGCAGATATAATAATTCAATTGTTACAGTTTCCCGTGCTAAGTTTCAGAACCAGTTTTATTTTTCATCCTTAAACTGTCAGCACTCAGTTAAGTAGCTGTGCCATTAGCCTACATCAGCCAACTTACCTAGTGTTGTCCGTCCTCACACGCACCTACGCAAACTCTGAGAGAAAGATCTCATCGCTCGCCACTGTAGCAGCTGGCAGCAGATTCATCAGCAGATATTGAGATGATGTCGAAAGTGTCGCAGGTAGGGTACATCGTCAAGGTCGTAGTGTACGAGGTGTCCCTCTCCGTTGTACAACCTGTAAGACTGTGTGCATAAAGAGACAACTTAGTTCATGAGACATGGGATGAATACGCTCATTCTGCAGCGAAGTGGAAAAATGGAAGCAATGTAGGAAAATTGAAATAATAATAATAATAATAATATTTACGCCACAATTAAAAGGATCCAATAGAGAAACTAATACTTGCATGGACGTAATGGCAAACGCTAACCTAAATCATAAGCTAAGAACAGTGTCACCTTGACACAACTAAATATGATTGCGAGACGCACAGTTATTAATTTCTCCCGCGTTTATAGTAACTAAAGAGGGTATTGTCCACACAAAAATACGATATCGGAGCCCTAAATAAATACAAAGTTTCCTCGTATGTGTCTGTGAACAGTTTAACTCAAAAACGAACATTGAGATAAATACCTAACTTAATATTTAAGGCAAATATATTCCAAATATAGATTTTCAGAAAAATCAAGTCACCTCTAACTACGTTTTATATGAACACTATAGATTTTCTCAAAGATGATTATAACGATTTTGATTAAAATGTCATATATTAAAGATACTTACATGACAAAATGTATATCTTGAATTTTCTGGAAATAGCTGTGAAGTTATCTCATTTTGAATGAATTTTGTATAATTGGTAAACCGTAAGAGACAGACAAAATATTACAACACAGAATTATGGATCACTTAAAGCTTACAATTTATATATATTTTTTGGCATTAACTTTATCCGAGATATTCTTTGTTATTGGTTTACATTTTCAAATACTTATACTTTTTTAAGTGATAAGTCGCTCTTCTTTTTTTCTCATGGTCATGAAGAAAGCATCTCCATTCTATCATAGAGAGAATCCTTTTGAAAATTCTGACTTTGACATTAATCACGGTATTCTTCTTATATCTGCAACGGAATGTGTAAAGTATAATTAAAGTTTATCTGTACTAACAAGAAAAACACAGAATAATTTGTAAGAATAGTATTATAACACAAAGTAGAGAAAGTTATATGAATGCAACAAATCAAATTTTTAGTTCTTATACCTAAAGTATTCATTTCATGTTTCACCATTTATCTGCTTTCTTAGTGGGTTGATTACGTTAATGATGTTGATGCTGATGGTTGTGATTAGATGTCAGTGTGTTAGTAATGAAATTTATAAAATCCCTGCAAGCAACGACTTCTTAATCCCGTATCAGATTATACGCCATTGACATAGTGCTCAAAACTGATATTGCTAGCACATGGGTGCGGTGTGGAGCATTGACGGTCACAGCTGCTACGAGCGCTTTTGCTGTGAGCACTTTCAAAAAGCTTTCTGCCTAATGCATTCGCTAATGGCGTTCCTAAAAATGATATGCCGAAAATGTTCCTTTATCAGTGTATTTGTGCTTTACTATTAAAACTTTGCTTTCTGTATTATTACATAATACTTGCGTAATTCTAAACGTAATTTAACAACATTTTATACAGTAAATTACATTCACTTAAAAGTTTAGATTCTGAATGATAGGAGTGAAATAATAGCACTGAGTACCTATAGAGCAACTTAACATTATAACATACTGTGACGTTAGTTTTCAACTGTCGCTTCACTAATGTGGTCTAGTTTTCCTCTTCTTTCCGACGTTTCACACGCTGGGGAGATGAATGTATCCATCAGTCACAGTAGTAAAACCTCGCTCGGAGAACAGCACTTTTAGTCGGGTCACTAACTCTCCGCTTACTCGCGAATACGTGACAGTTATAACCGCTGAAGAATTCCACAGAGCATTCGAGAATGTTCTGGACACATGTTCTGGAGGCAGGGGAAATGGAATCTTCCAGAAGGTTCTGGTTATTTGTCGATGGCGCTTCTGGCGTTTATCCTGTGCGAGAGCGCTATCGCATCTATTTAATCTCTGTTTATGAAGTCAACTGGCGCCACTGTCCCCCTCTGATTAGATTACACGCCTTTATATTACTTAAGCCTAACTACTTTAGAACTATCCCAGCAACGTTACTTCTTGCGCTAAGCCAATCTTAGAATTTTTACGTGCGCGTTATTACCTTGTTGTTATGGAGGGTTGGATAAACTCTGAGAAATACCTTTTACTTCTCTTTTTCAGAGTGAAAGCCTATGTGACACTGTAAACCTACTGAGCTTATAACCTAACTGAATTCCAAGAATTTTTACGCTAATGTATTTTATCGTCAGCTGTTACTAATGACTTTAGCTAACTTAACTCGCTAATTATCTTCTTTCCGGAAAAATCTTTCCACTCAAGCTTTATACATTATACATTGATTTAATACAGGAGATTATTTATTGCAAATATTTCTATGTCTAACTACAACTGTTTATTTCATTATTTATATCTTCCTGTCAATTAAGACATCAATAGTAAAGGTTCGTTATAAACAAATATTACCAGGGTTCGGTCATAATCACATAAGACAACATTATTTACTGGAATTATTTTGAAAAATAATGGTCTTGTTTACTGCAACCGCTAAAAACTGTTATGTATAAAAATGCACTCTGAGTGTAAATGTAACCCTGAAATTAAATTTAAAAAGAAACTCTGATGTATTGCATTCACAATAACCTTATCTGCACACTTCTAGAAACTATTTCTACAAAGAATTATTCTTCTATCTAATTTTTACTTTCTCTACTACGTATAGCAATTAGAGGAAGTATTCCACCTAAAAATTCGAAGTTGAGATTTCAGCGTAAATACGTCATGTTTTGAGGCCCCCTGAAGAAATAAAAAAGCACTTTTATAAAAAGATCTGTGTGTGTATGTGAAAAGCATAACTCATAAACGAGAAGTTGGGTAAATACCAAACCTGGTATTTAGGTTGAATATCTTCCGAAGATGCGACACGAAGATTTTCAAGAAAATTTCCCCACCCCAGACTACCCTTTATATGGAAGATTTTTCCGAACTTTTGAGTTCTTAAAAATGGCTCTAACCATTTAGATTAAAATAGGTAGATATTACATAACGAATAAAATGTATATCTTGAGTTTTAGGAGAATAGCCTGTTGGCATATTTGGAAACAAATGCATAATCTTATATAACTGGTAAACGTTAAGCGATACACGAAAATATACTACACAAAAAATACTACACAAAAAATGTAGATCTGCTTAAAACCGAAAGTTTATTTCAAATAACTTTTTTGGTGACATACGCCATTTCTGAGATATCCTATATTAAAGGCTCGAATTGTTTATTTCTTGGCCAGTCTCTTTATGTCCTGTCAACATTCAATTATTTCTCGGGATTGCATGCAAACTACAGAATTTTTAACCATCGTATAGCGTCCAGTTCTTAAATATTTGACTGTCGCTGTTCCCTTTGAATCTATAATGAAATGTGTAATATAGCTACTTCTGCAAAGGTTTATTTAGAAAAGAAATGAATTAGGTAGAAAAATAAGCTTTTGTAAGAATAGACGGTATATCCACTAGTAAACGATAGAGTGTAGAGCAAGTCATGTGAATATATTTTTGTTAATAGAGGTAAACTTCCATTACACGTTTACACATATTTCGTTGTAGATACAAGTAAGGAGTAGGCTAAAGCGATATTTGAGAAGATGGTTTGTATTGAAGTTGTATTATAATTCTTATGTTGGGGAGCCAAATTTGAAGCTGTTTAGAACCGCACGTATAGTACCCGCTTTCCGGTAGCCTTCGCCCCAAATGTACTTTCCGATGGCCTTTGCCCCAAATGTTTTAAAAAATATATTAACTTTGTAATTTTGGCTGTTTCTTTAAATATTATATATTTATGTTTGCCTCCGCTGCGTCAGTATTTTTTGTTAGAGACATGGATGTCTTAGCAGGGCGTGGTGCGACTGAAGAATGTATGGTTACACAATTTTAGGTTTTTCTTCACTCCATTTATTAATGCTTGACACGATTTAAATAACACTTCTCTGATACAGAGAGCTGTAAGATATTAAACACTTTCACCTTTTAACACGTAAACTATTTTTGTCTCTCACAAAATACGTATTAAATTTCTCGAGGACACATCTCGCATCCGATTAGTAACACTGTCTGCTAGCAACGCATCCAGTTATGAGCACTGTCTACAAGCAACTGACTTCTAGATTTGTAAATTTTTCTATATTTCAGTTTCTGATTGGCTATTCCTAATCCAATAGAATAATTTTATTTCACTAAAGCTTTTTCTGGTTGTTGATTGATTATTTTATAAACTGTCACAAAAATTACATTATTGTTACTCCAAGAATCACAAGTAGTATTGTTAAAATTTCTTACTCATTATTGGCTCAAGGTTACCTCTTGTTACCTCATTGTTAGCAACTTTTAAGCTATTATTCTCACGGCTCCTACATTATTAAATTACGTAATACATTCAGATAACATTATTACACGTATACAATAATATAAACATATACAATGACTGTAATATACATTTTTTATATCTTGTTACATACACATATTGCTTCACGGCGGGCTGTTATTGAATTTATATATTATAATATTAGACTGAAATCATTTAAGTGTTAAAAATGCTGCCTCATGGTCAGATTTTTTAAATGTGTTTCGTCAAGTATTGATTTTGATATTCCAACTCAATAGGGTCATTGTTTCTTACGTCACCCCCAGAAGGAAGGGATAAAAGGGACAACCCAAGGACGACCACAAGCTATCAAGTAACGGAGTCCCTAACGATTTCAAAATGACACCAATCCTGACGCCGGCAGCAGTCATCATTAACCTGAGGTCCAGGGAAGAAGCACTCTAAGAAGGAGCATCAGGGAGAAATGTTTACACCGCGTAAACTCCAACGTACTGCAATGCACTAATCGTATCGCCTGGCCCTGCAAACCTGAAACACATGAAGGTGAATCAGTCGAACGAAATTGAAAAACCCAATGCTGAAATGGTCCGCACAACGGGATTTGAACCCAGGACCTCCGAATGCAAGCTTCACACTTTACCACACAGTCATTTTGCTCGATATATGGCACATATAAAATCTTAGGTTATATCGGAAGCTATGACGTTTGGACATTACTCAACTGCTTTCGCATTTGGTTCTGCTTGTTTGAATTTCATTGCCTGTATTTGAAACTTTTGATTACAAACACATGTGATAGATTCACATGACTTTATCTACCCTCTATCTTTATTAGTGCGTATACAAACTACTATTAGTAAAGCGTATTTTTCTGTCCACTTCATTTTAATCCAAATAAACCTTTGCAGAAATGGCCACGTTACACATTTCGTTTTATATACAAATAGAATAACGATAGCGAATATAACCAAATGTATATGTATCGAAATGTGTAATGTATATATTTTTTCAAATATTTATTTGGATTAAATGTAGTAAATAGAAAAAAATTGTATGTGTTACACTCACATGACTTTCTCTACTCTTGTACAGGCTATTTTTACAAACGCTTATTCTCCATATTCTTCATGTTAATCGAGATATTAATCTTATTGCTAATTTTCTTGTAGATGCAAGGGGAATTGCTAGGCTTTAAGCGATAGTCAAATGTTCTAAGAGCTGGTTGCTATGTGGTTCTCTTTGCATTACCAGGACAATAAAATTAATAACGAATTCCCATTTGGGAAAAAGTATAAGTATTGGAAAATTTAAGGGAATAAAAAGCAATATCTCGAAAATGGTTCACTCAAAAAAAAAAATGTATATGACATAAATTTTGTATTTTAACACGATCTACATTTTTTGTGTAGTAAATTTTTTTTATCTCTTATGGTTTACCAGTTATGCAAAAGTCGTTCACAATGAAGAATACTTTTGGAGTCATTCCCAGAAAATTCAAGATATACATTTCATTTGTCATGAAAGTATCTTAAATATATATTTTAATCAAAATCGTTAGAGCCATTTTTGAGAAAATTAAAAATTTCAAAAAATGTTCCATGTAAAGGGTAATCTGGGGTGGAGAGATTTTCTTGAAAACGTTTGTGTCGCATCTCTGGAAGATATTGAACCTAAATATCAACTTTGGTGTTTATCCGACTGTTCGTTTCTGAGTTACGCTGTTCACCGACACACACCCGGACATGTTTCCAAAAATGCTTTTTTTGGATTCAGGGGGTCTCAAAACATATATTTCTGGTGAAATCTCGGTATTCAATTTTTTGGTGGTATACAATACTTCCCCTACTGACAATACGTAGTAGAGAAGGTAATAAGCTTTAATTAGAATAATTTTTATACCCACTAATATAGCTAGAGGGTGGAGAAAGTGATGTGGATGTATCAAATAATTTTTCTAAACATGCTCTTTTCTGGATTCAGGTAACCTCATATGTATTTCTGGTGAAATCTCAGTATGAATTTTTAATGGAATGCAGTACCTTCTCTACATACCATATAGGTTGTAGAAAAAGTTAATAAAGTTCTCCCTCTTTCAAATTCGATCCTTTGGATGTATTAGTTACAATATTAACTACAAGACCGTTTAGGCAGCCTTTAGTAACTTATTACTCGTGCAACGTGTCCAAATTTAATTTTTAGATTATGTTCTGGAAATATTTTACTTGTTAGAAAGTCCAAATGTTTTCGGCATTAGGTCAGCATAAGCTTTATAATGACGTGTTGCATGACATAATAAGTACTGCAGTTTTCTTCAGTTCTTCAAGCTAATTCGAAATGTAATTCAGACTGTTTACCGAAGCGAAACTTTGATTAATACACTTCGATAAAATCTGAATTTGTGTCGCATTCACACCGTAAACATCAGTGGTGATATTACAGCTATCGGATATCTTGTTTCTGTACATCAGCTTTATGATAAGAGTTCCATTACAAATGACAGATGTGATTCAGATATCTCATTAGGACATCTCCGAGACAATAAGACTTCTACGGTCGAGATACGTACATCCTTTATGTTTTTATTTTTAGTCTCAAGAGAGTTTGTATTTCTGATCGAGATTAAAACTGAACTTCATATTTTTAAAAGAACAACGAGAAATGGAATGCTTAGGCTTGATATTAACATTTTATTCGATTTGCTATCATATGAATAAAACGAATAAGGAAAACATATAAATGAATTTAAAGCAAAAATGGCGCCATAGCTCAATTGCTTTTACTCAGAGGAGAAAAAGGGAATAAACGAACAAAAGAGAGGAAATGATATTTGAAAAGATCAAAGTCTGACAAACAATATGCCTTTCCCTCCTCATAAAAATATTTATGAACTTTCCAATCCCGTATCAAAAAGAAAGAAAGGAAAATTAAATCACTGAAGACTAAGAGAAAGCGGATGACGTTTGGTACTTAACGAGCTCTTGCAATCAAATTTAAGCAATTGTTAATCTCGTTTGCGTGGATATATTTTCTAAACATAATGGTAAACAGACAAAAACAATTCTGATGTGATGCATTTACATGGCTCTCTCTCCAACCTCTATCGTTTATTAGTGGGTACACAAATTATTCTTACTCAAGCTTATTTTTATATCTGCTACATTTTAACCGAAATAAACCGTTGGAAAACTAGCTACAATCGCAAATTTCTAAAAATGTTCCATGTAAAGGCTAGTTTGAGGTGGTGGTACACTGTTTAAAATCTTCATGTTGCATCTTTGGAAGATATTGAACCTAAATACCAAGTTTGGTATTTATCCAACTTTTTGTTTTTGAGTCTATGGTGTTGAGACACACTCACAAACATGTTTCAAAAACGCTTTATTTGGATTCAGGGGACCTCAAAACATTAATTCCCGGTGAAATTACGAAATCAAATTTTTGGAAGGAATGCCATACTTCCCTTATTTACTATACGTAGTAGAGAAAGTAAAATAGTGAATGCCTGAAAGACATTACGATTCTAGAATGGTCTCTCTATTTTAACCCTTCAGCAGGTTGTAATTATTTGTCATTAGAAGGTGCTCGGGGTAAGTTTTGCAACCCAGTCTTTACTTTCGTAATTTTGATTTATTTTTAAAGATTCCGTATTTATAAAACATAGCACTTAGATCATTGTGTAATCTTAATGATAAGAAAGATAATCGTTTCGTGTTTTATAATAAGAGTTTTGAAATTAGATCTTCAGCCAAATGGCATTTCTTGATTGTTCTCGGTTTTAAAAAAAGGAGTAAGAATTTATCTATATTCATTTGTCAGTGATATGTTTGTTATATGGCAAGAAAAATAATCTCCAAGGAAAATTGCAATCCTTAATCTGCTTGACCCATTCCCACTCTTCTTCCATACCCCTACTTTCAGAATTATGGCTTTCATTTTCATTCTTACGGAAGGCTTTGACCTCATTCCCAATACCTTTCACTATTCTTACTTTCTATGCTACGTATTGCAAATAGGAGAAGTATTGCATTCCATAAAAAAATTCGACACCGTAATTTCACCAGCAACTCATGTTTTGAGCTCCCCTGAATCCAAATAAAGCATTTTTGGAAACATGTTTGTGAGTGTGTCTGTGAACACCATAGACTCAAAAACGAGCATTCGGATAAATACCAAACTTAGTATTTAGGTTAAATATCTTCCAGAGATGCAATACGAAGATTTTAAACAAAATCCCTTCACCTCAAACTACCCTTTCCATGGAATATTTTTCAAAAGTGTTAAATTTTTTAAGAAATGGCTCTTAATGATTTTGATTACCGTACCATATATTAGATATTTACATAACAAATAGAACGTATATATTGAATTTTCTGGGAATAACCTGTGAAGCCATCATTCCGAAGAAATTTTGTTTAATCTTGTATAACTGATGATAGACGATAGACGAAAACGAATGCTCAAGAAATGCAGATCTCTTTAAAACACACAGCTTATTTAAAATACTTTTTTGGCATGAGCCATTTCTGAGATATTCGTTATTAAAGGGTCGAATTGTTCAATTCTTAGTCATACTCTTAAAGTTCTTTCAAGATTCAGTTTTTTGCGATTGCATGGAAACAGTATGGAATTTTAAGGCAACCATATAGCGTCCTGTTTTTAAACATTTGACTATCGCTATTCCCTTTGTCTATAACGAAATGTGTAATGTAGCTATTTCTACAAAGGTTTATTGGGATTAAAACGAAGTAGATACAAAAATGAACTACATTAAAAATAATTTGTATGTGCACTAATAAACGATAGAGAGTAGAGAAAGTATGTGAATGTATCACATAAGATTTCTTTTTATACTTTTTTAAAATAATTTCAAGCTTGAAATCTCTGCCTACGCAGTACTTTTAATAAAATTTCATGAGCATATGCCAAGGCGTTTCACTTAAACACAGCAGTTCTAAAATTAGATCTGAAAATATCGGATGGTGGCCGGAAAGACTTAAGCAGTTTTACTGACAGTAAAAGCAGACTGAAATACGTTTTATCTTGTTAGTGGAAAATAACACACGGCCGGAAAAGCTTTTATTCCTAAGAGTTTCTTAAGAGTTATGAACATATTTATGAAGAGGGTTGTAAGGGGAAGTTGTAGCAGTTTTTGCTCAAAGTAAGAATGAAGGAAATGTATTATTTTTATTTTACTTTATATAATATATGTTAGGATATCACTATATATATATATATATATATATATATACACATTATAGGCTTGACAAAAGGGTGTCTAATATGGGGTTAGTAATTGAAATGTTATAAGAATTCCTGTTAAATTGCAAAAAAGTATTTGCAAAATAAATAGTTATTGGAAAACGTTAATTCGAAAAGTGTATTGCTTTTTCAGAATAAAATACTATAATGTGTCTTAACACATTAAAAAGAAGATAAAATAAGAGTTAATTCTTCCTGGCAAAATGTTGGCAGAACAGGAGAACGTGAATTTGAACAAAAATTAATTACTCGTATATTGTTTTCAATGCTATAAAGCTTTATGATACAATTAACATCTTTGCTGTTCATAATACTATGTCAAATGCTTTTTAAGAGCGTTTTTTTGGGCTTTAGGAAATGAAAATATGTTTTTCCCACAGAAAGGTGTTCAAGTCCTCAATGGGTAATACAGGATATTTCAGTTGCCAATTCAGAGTTTGTTGACGATTATGGTATAATTTAAATAGCGTGAGACTTCTGATACTTCTTGGACGGGTATGTTTCCATGGCAACGTCCCGTCTGATGTTGCTCTAACCAGTAAGGTGCCACCACCTTTCTTTTCCTTCGCTGACAAGCTGAACGTTGAGAGCTAACACGTTGCCATGTTGGCGTGGTTTAGTACTGCTCATCAGCGTTACGTCACAGCTAGCTGTTTGCTATTGGGCGCGCTGCCAAACAGTTGACATATGCTCTAATACAACGTGGCAACGCAGCTTTCCCACTTCCCCGCTCAGAGCGAAATGTCAGGAGTCTCACGTTGTTTCACTGTAAAGGGAGTCAAACGTCTCCGGCAACAACACAGTTCTTGCATTTCATTATTGATTACATCCGCTATTCTTTGTCTGATATGTATTCTATCTTTCATTGTATAATAGTTCCATAAAATACCTTTCATTAGTCTTTCGAGGTGCGTAATAACTGCATAAAATTAATACAAAGTGATCATTGTTGCCGGAAGAACTTTGATTCCCATCAACGGTGTTGATATTGACAGTCGTCAACAAACTGAGGGCAGCGGTAGATAAGATTGCTTAAAGCACCTCTCACTCTTCGTCATTCACGGTTCTCCGATGAGTCGTTTTCCGTTGTCTTGTGGCACCATGCTAACCTCTAGTTTCCAAGGTCACGGGTTCAAACCTGGCGGAGAACGATGGATTTTTTGGCGTAAAAATCCCTAGCATGACTTTCTTCAGAAGGGAAGTAAAGCCGGTGGTCCCGTGTCTTAGATTTAGGGCACGTAAAAGAACTTCAAACCTGATGAAGAGGCCTCTGAGCAAAATTACCCGTCTTTCACGCCCAATATAGAATGGAACGTTAAGAACCATAGCGGTTAGAGAGCGTTCATAAATAAAATTCAATTTTTTAACGGGCCTCTGATCTCGAAATGTGACTACCTACGTGCGTTGGTACGTGCACACAAAATTTTATATAAAATATAAATTCTTCGGTTTAGAACAACCCGTTATATTCCTTAATATCAGTTATTTATCAAAAATCGATAATTAGGATATAAAAAAGTTTGCTATAGCTTAGTTGGTGTATGTGGAAAATAAATATATATTAATAAAAGTGTTTGTTAAATCCCAAAGGTAACTAAAACACGTAGTGTAAGCAGAATATCTTTAAATAACGCACGGAGCAGCAAGTACGTAAAGCAAAACGGCCCATTAATTCTGAACAGGTATTAATTGAAAGTAATCCCGTTAATGAAAACCTAGTTTCAAACGGTAATCCTTTTGCCATTGTAGCAATTAAGTGCTAAGCAGAAATTAACCCCTTGACTGTAATTTTGTAGTGCACGCCATTTGTGGGCTACGCGGCGGAATGATTAAGGACGGGTAATTTCTTTATTACGGTGCAGCGTAGCGATATCGGGCAACGGTAGCTAAAGCAAATGATTTATGTGTGGCAAATGAGGAGCCGCACACGGGCGACCGAGCAATGAAATTGCTCCGTTCGATTCCCGATACATTACGTGGAGATTGGAACGCCATCTGGTCAGACCTATGGGACTGAGGAGCTTTTGGTTTAATACCGTTTTGCTTCACAGCACTCCTACAGGGGAAGCAATCCTATTATCGCCTTTGTGCAAGTCATTATTGTAGTAACACCGGATGCAACAAACTGCAAGTTT
This sequence comes from Deroplatys truncata, assembly GCA_030765065.1. NCBI lineage: Eukaryota > Metazoa > Arthropoda > Insecta > Mantodea > Mantidae > Deroplatys > Deroplatys truncata. The sequence goes on along the minus strand of CM060984.1, from coordinate 201,706,549 downwards.
GTGCATAGCACTCGCTTGGAAGTCATAAGGGCTAATATACGTCTAGAATTTAAGCTGGGTGTGAACTAGCAGACCACCACTACATTATACAAATGACTTGTAGTGCTTCATCCCGAAGGAATAGATAGTACGTATAAAATTAAATCAATCACCATAACATTAATTCGTTCATACAACCGCTCTTCAGATCATAATTTAGGCACTGTTTGATAACAGGCTAACAGGCTTGTACATAGTTAAAGTGGCGAAAGCCTACCTCAAATTTTTACTTTCTCTACTACTAATATAGAGAAGGTATTATTACTATTATTATTACTATATTCTTTGCGTACCTTAACTACAGGGTTATATCGCGATGGAGCAGTTGCTGGATAACTCTTAGATCGAGATGTGGCGGACATTTAGCCTTCTAGGTCTCATCCCTGTAACCACCCGTTACCTCACGTGTACACAGAGATCCTTGCAGTATTTTTATCACTTGAATGATTTCATTCTGGTTATATAATGTGTAAATTCAATAACGGCCCGCCTTGAAGCAATATGTGCATGTAATAATTTGTAAAATGTATGTAACAGTCATTTCATATGCTTATATTATTGTATTCAGGTGTAATAATGTTATGTGAATATATTACGTAATTTAATAATATAGCACCTGTGAGAATAATAGGTTAAAAGTTGCTAACAATGAGGTAACAATGAGGTTACCTTGAGGCAATAATGAGTTTGAGAGTTTAAATGTTATTTGTGATTCTTGGAAGCATTAATGTAATTTTAATGACAGTTTAAAAAATAGCCAATCAATAACCAGAAAAACCTTTAGTTAAATGCAGGTATTCTATTGGAGTGGGATTAGCCAATCAGAGACTTGAAATACAGAAATTTACAAGTTTAGACGGTTGAAATCTAGTCAGTTGCCTGCAGACAGTGATAGTAACCGGAAGCAAGATGCGTCCTCAAGAGATATAATATGTATTCGTGTGAGACGAAAATAGTTTTACGTGGTAAAAAATGTAATTAATTAATAAAAAGAATCTCACAGCTTTCGATATCAGTGAAGTGCTATTTAATTTGTGTCAAGGATTAATAAAAAGGAGTGAATTAAAACTTAAAATCTGTGTAAGCCTACATTCTTGTCGCATCACGCCCTGCCAAGACATCCATGTCTCTAACAATAATACTGACGCAGCCGAGGCAAACATAAATATTTAATACTTAAAGAAAGACTTTAATTACAAAGTTAATATTTTTTTTAAACTTGGGGCAAAGGCCAACTCAAAATACATTTTGGGCGAAGGCTAGCGGAAACTGTTTACTATAAGTGCAGTTGCAACTACTACAAGTTCGGTTCCTCAACAGTTGAAATATAATACAACTAAATAAATAAACAACCCCAACAAAACACCTTCTTCACAAACACCTTCTTCACCCTAGCGCATAGCAACTAGGTCTTCTACTTCGTACCGTGCAGATGGCATTAGGGTGCCGTCCAGTCTAACTGCTTTCATATAGAAAGGCGGACAGTCTTCTAGGTCTCATCCCTGTAACCATGTCATCTTGCTTCGTCACGTCTCCATAGCAGCTGAATTCTCTGCTTCCTATCGTGCAGATGGCATTAGGGTGCCGTTCAGTCTATCTCCTTTCATTGTCTCTGGGTAGATGGCATAGTATTTGCTATTACCAACTATTCTCCATTTTTACTGTTGTTTTAGGCTTAAGGTGGAACTTTGCGTCATGGTATTAAATATTCAATCCGGTATTTATCTTAGCGGCTTAGCGGAAACCACGAAAAAGCCTAAGTTATATTGGTGGCTCACGGGATTGGAACCCGGGATCTCCGAATGTGGACCACAGACGTTACCGCCTTAGCCATCCCGCTCGGTAGAGAAGATGTTACAGTCCACCTAACAGTTTTATATCGAGATTTCATCGGAAATACATGTTTTGAGCTCCCCTGATATAAAGAAGTATTTTCAGAAAAGGTCCGCGGGTGTGTGTGTGTGTGTGTGTGTGTGTGTGTGTGAACAGAAAAAGTGGAAAAGTCGGTGGAACACAAAGATTTTCAAGAAAATCCTCCGACTCTCAACTACCCTTCACTTCACTGATATCGAGAGCTGTGAGATTCTTTTTATTAATTAATTACATTTTTTACCACGTAAAACTATTTTTCGTCTCAAACGAATGTATACTATATCTCTCGAGAACGCATCTTGCATCCGGTTACTATCACTGTCTGCAGGCAACTTACTAGATTTCAACCGTGTAAACTTGTAAATTTCTATATTTCAAGGCTCTGATTGGCTAATCCCACTCCAATAGAATACCTGCATTTAACTAAAGCTTTTTCTGGTTGTTGATTGGCTATTTTTTATAAACTGTCACTAAAATTACATTACCCTACGATTTTTAGAAATGTGTAACTTTCTGATTAATATCTCTAACGATTTTGATGAAAACATCATATATTAAAGATATGTGCATGAGAAATAAAACGTTTATCTTGAAATTTCTGGGAATAACCTGTGAAAAGTCTTCTTTATTCCGAAGGAAGCTTATATAATATTGTATAACTGGTTAAGTTGAGCGATAGACGAAAACGTACTACACATAAAACGTATGTTCTTAAAACACACAATTTGTTTCAAATAACTCATTTTTGGTATAAGACATTTTCGAGATATCCCTTATTAATGGTTTACATTATTCGATACTTTGTCATACTTTTAGGTCCTATTTACATTGAGTTGTTTTTCGCGATTGTAAGAAAGACTATAACATTTTAAGGCCAGCTTATAGCGTCCAGTTCTTAAACATATGACTATTGCTTTTCTTTGTGTATAACGAAATGTGTAATTTAGCTATTTCTGCAAAGGTTTACTCCATTAAAATCAGATAGAAAATTAAGCTTTCCTAAGAATAATTTGTATACCACTAATAAACGATAGTGTAGAGAAAGTAATGTGAATGTAACACATCAGCTTTTTCATGTACCTACGAAGACAAGTATAAAATGCCTGTAAATTTAAGCATTTGTTAATATCGCTAAATAAATAAATTCTTCACTCATTTAACTCTAGTGTTACCAAGAAATGCTTTCCAATCCTTAAAAATTAAAATAGAACTTTAAGGGAGAAACTAATAACGCCAATGTAAGTAGTAGCAGGTACTTTTGTAACACAGTTTTAAAACAAGGTTTTGAAAAGTAAGCATAAAACACAGTACAAACACAATATAACCGAGCTAAATAACTGAAGCGGTACCGTTTTTGGATCGCATTCTGAAGTCCTGTACTGAAATCCCGTGTACCGGCCAATCGTTTTCCTCAGTTACCAGGTAAATACCAGATTTCGTATTCAATTCAAGACCCAAAGTTACACCTATACGGCAAAAGAAATAGAAACAATATATGGTGCAGAATGGTGACTACAAAACTAGGGCGACCCATTAGCAAATTACGTAAAGAGATGGCACAAAAATGGTGACTACGTAACTAAGATCATCTGTCCAGTATCATAATGACTACGCGTGCAGTCAAAACCAACCAGAGGTTACACGATCTCAGGGTCCACATTTCGCCAAAACTCAATAGCAGCACATATTACAGGAGGTCGATTACATAACCAATTCAGGACATCCACTGATTCAAGGGACCAAGGAATCCACAGTAACCTTAAAAATCTGATGTGTTACACTCGCATAACTTTCTCTACTCTACTACAAACTATTTTTACAAACTCTTATTCTCCAAATACTTCACCACCTACGCCCCAGAAAAAACAGATGATGTGCCGCAGCGTGGTGCACTAGGGCTGTAATGAAAAACTGTTTGTAACGGTAACTGGGGCTCTGATATTATTATATGATTATGACCTTTTAAATTAACATTATTTACTCTCAGACTGGAGTTCGTAGTTGTGGTATATAAGGGTTAGATGAATGCGGGGTTGTATAACCAAGGTTAAATTGAAGGGTTCTTATTTTTTCTTGTTATTTTTTTGGAAGCTGAATTGAACAGGGTTTTTCTATAATATAACAGGATTAGGTGGCGTCGTGGCCGAGTGGTTAGACCGCTCGCCTCTCACTGAGGCCGGGTTCAATCCCAGGGACCCGTATGTGGGATTTGTGGTGAACAAAGCGGCGTCTGGGCGGGTTTTCTCCGGGTTCTCCGATTTCCCCCGCCATTCATTCCACCAACTGCTCCATCATCACCTTTCCTTTGATCCGTTTCACCATTTCGTTTCATCTACTTCCTTTATCCCATTCCAGGCATCGGGCTGATCACCCATCCTGGCTATTCTGTCTGCTACTCGACGGGAGCATACACTGGCACCCGCCTGTATGTCCTGGGGGGTGTAAGTCCTAGATAAGATGAGGCTAAACAGTGAATGAATGAATGAATAACAGGACGATAATTAACGTTTACGCAAATGTATTACATGTTTCTTTATATTTACTTTCTCTATTACTATAGTAAGTGGGGAAAGTATTGCATTCCACCTAAAAACTCGATACCGAGATTTCACCAAAAATACATGCCTTGAGGCCCCCGAATGAACACACAACTTTCAGAAAAAAAGTCCGCGTGTGTGTCTGTATGTTTGTGTGTCTGTGAACAGCATATCTCAAAAACGAAAATTCGGATAAATACCAAACTTGGTATATAGGATCAGTATCTTTCAATGATGCAACACGAAGATTTTCAAGAAAATCCCCCCTTCGAAGAACTACCATTTACATGGAACATTTTTCGAAAATTTTGATTTTCTCAAAAGTGCCTCTAACGATTTTGATTAAAATATAATATGTTTTAAGATATTTTTATGACAAATAAAATGTATATCTTGAATTTTCTGGGAATGACTTTTTCATAACTAGTAAACCGTAAGAAAGAGACAAAATTCTTCTGCAAAAAAGTGCATATCTCCTTAAATCACAAAATTTATGTAATATACATTTTGTTTGTGGAGTGAGACATTTCCAAGATATTTCTAGCTATTTGTTTGAATTTTCTAATACTTATACTTTTTCTCGAATGAGAAGTCGTTAGTCTTTTTTATGCCCTGGACATGCAAAGAGAATGGAGTGCTTCACATGGCAAGCAGCTCTTAAAGGATTTGGCTATCGCTTAAAGCCTACCATATTCCCCTTGTGCCGACAAGAAAATTAGCAACAAGTAGAAAAGGTCATGCGAGTGTAACACGCCATATTTTTATATATATTCTACAAAATATTCCTACAAAATGTTATTTTTCAACCTAATTCATGTTAATGGAGATACACATTTGCAGAAATAGATTCGTTACACATTTCGTTGCAGGTACTAGAGGGATTAAGAAACCGAATCGATAGTCAGATGTTTAAAAGGTAATAGCTAATGGTGACCTTTGATTCCACATTTAAAGAAAAAAGAAATGCGACGCAATTTAAAATAATGACAAAGCTTTTAAAAATTTAAACTAATATCAGCAGATATAACAGCTGATGCCTTAAAAAAATGTTACCTATTTTAAATAAGGTTTGTGTTTTAAGGGATCTACATTTTTGGAGTAGTACGTGTTTGTCTATCCCTTATGATTTAGCAGTATACAAAATTCCTTCCAAAGGAAGGGGGCTTCACAAACTATTCCCATAAAATTCAATATGTGTATTCTATTTGTCATGTAATATCTTAAGCACATTGAAGCAGTATTTTTAACACTTGAATAATATTAATTAAATTATAAAATATGTAAATTCAATAACAGCCCGCCTTGAAACAATAAGTTATGTAATAATTTTTAAACGTGTATGTAATAGTCATTGGAAATGCTTATATTATTGTAAACATGTTCAATAATGTTAAGTAAATCCATTACGTAATTTAATAATGTAAGAGCTGTGAGAATAATAAGTTTAAAGTTGCTAAAAATGAGGTAACAATGAGGTTACCTTGAGGCAATAATGAGTTTGAGAGTTTTAATGCTACTAGTCATGATTAGGGCAACGATAATGTAAATTTTGTGACAGTTTAAAATTAGCCAATCAACAGCCAGGAAAAGCTTTAATATAATGCAGGTATTCTATTGGACTAGGATTAGCCAATCAGAGACTTGAAATACTAAAGTTTACGGGTTTGGACGGTTGAAATCTTTCAGTTGCCTGCAGACCTTGATAGCAACCGGATGGAAGATGTGTTCTCTAAAGAAATATTACGTATTCGTGTGAAACGAAAATTATGTATACGCGTTAAAAATTGCAAGTATTGAATAAAAGAACCTCGCAGCTCTTCATATCAGTGTAGTGCTATTTAATTTGTGTCAAGAGTTAATAAAAAAAAGTGAACTAAAACTTAAAAATCTGTGTAAGCCTACATTCTTGTCGCACCATGCCCTGATTAAGAGAAAGGTGTCTCTAAAGTAATACTGACGCAGCCGAGGCAAATATAAACAAATACTATCTATAGAAGCAGTTTAATAACAAAGTGAAAAGTTAATATTATTTTTTAAACTTGGAGCGTAACAACAAAAATACATCTTCAAATCAGCTTTACATACGTAGCAGCATATTACGTAAACAACAACTTCAACATGTCACTAATCAAAATCGTTAGCTATTTTTGAGAAAATACGAAATCCAAAAATACGATACGTAAAGAGTACTTTGGGATTGGGGAATATTCTTAAAAATCTTGCAGTCGCATCTTTAGAAGATGCTGAACCAAAATGCCAAGTTTGATATTTATGAAACCTTCGTTTTGGGGTTATGTGTTCACACATATGCATACTCTACCCATTAGATAAGAGGTAGAGAAGGTAAACAAGAATAGCGACTTCTCACCTGAGAAAAGTATTTAAAAATTCAAACAAAGAATATTTGGAAATGGCTAATGCCATAAAAGGAGTATTTGGCCTAACGACATCCATACCTTTTTGTATAGTAATATTTAATTTATCCCTTACGGTTTACAAATATTACGCAAAAATCATTCAGACTTAAAAGGTCTTCACAGGTTATTTTCAGAAAATTCAAGATACACATTTTATTTTTCGTGCAAACATCTTAAAATTGTGATTTGAATTGTTAGAACCATATATGAGAAAATTCGAAATGGTGTAAAATTGTCTATGTAAAGGGTAGTTTGGGATAAGGAAGTCTTTTTGAAAATGTTTCTGTTGAATAGTTGCTAAACGCTAAATTTAATACCAAATTTGACATTTAACCAACTTTTCGTTTTTTAGTAATGCTGGTCACACACACACACACACACACACACACACACACACACACACACAAGCACACACACACAAATGCTTTTGTTTATTCAAGAGACCTCAAGGGTTTATTTCCAGTGAAGAGTTTTGGGTGGAATGCCATACTTCCTCTACTTACTATAGGCGGTGGTAGGGAAAGTAAATATGGAGGAAAATAAGCACGATGTAGCCCGAAAAGGACAAATACTATTATTCAACATCAAAGTTTCCTAACGCCACGGTGTAATACAAACATATATTAAAACTTCTTCAGCTGCAGGTCATGAATATGTGCAGCCAATTTATTCACTTACTTTGGCTGCATAATGAAATTTTACCAGCAGATGAGCATTTGTGGTTTGCAGATTCCACCACAGACTAAACATCCACCAAAAACTTCTGCTATTCTCTTAATGCCAGCGCTGAAAAGGACTGAAGATGCAGGGATAAGCAAGGCAGTGTGGAGCAGCATATTCTACCCACATAACTGATAACAGAATAACCAACTTCGGCAGTTTATAGGTTGATGGTAACATTTCCTTATATTGCTTGCCTCTACTTATGTATAAACGACAGAAGTTCACCAATAAGGCGCCTGAGATTTTGGCTCATGCTGGTCTATGGCATTGTTCTCAGAGATTTCTCCAGATAGCAACTTATACCTTTGCTTTAACTACGACCCTGTTTCTTATAAAACCTAGGGATAAATTAGTAACTTTAGGGCATATCCGTGAAGATCCCAAAATCTACTTTTCTTCTGATTGCTTTGAACTTTTTATCACAGACCTACTCAGAACACAAAACACAGCGCAAAGCATTTTAACGAGCTGTGTTTGATAATACTAAATGATTCTTGTAATGTACAGTTTATCGTTTCACTCCCAAAATTTTAACTTTAGCTTAGTATACAGATATAAATAAATTGTCGTGCAGGCATTCCTTAATTTTATTTAGTTCAAGATCAGAATGCTTTTTCTATATATGGTAATGAATTTTGCGAATTTTTCAATGTGAGTTGTAGAAAATACTAATTTCAACAGGAACTATTTAGTGTTTTTAACTGTTGTACAACAGTTTTTAAATCCGCAATTCATGAAATGGGCGGCGCCGGCCAAGTGGTTAGTATGTGTCTGTCTGTGAACAGCATAATTTAAAAACGCAAAATCGGATAAATAACAAACTTGGTATGTAATGTCAGTATCTTACAAGGATGCTAACAAACTTGGTATTCAAGTTCAGTATCTTCCAAAACGCGACACAAAGATTTTGAAGACAATCCCCCAACTCCCATCTACCAATTACATTGAACATGTTTTAAAAAAAAAATATTTTCTATAAAATGGCTACAGCGATTTTGATTAAAATACTATATATGAAGGAAACTTGCATGTCAAATAAAATGTATATCTCGAATTTTCGGAGAATATCCTAGGAATTCCTTTTCATTCGGAAGGAATTTTGTATAATCTTGTATAACTGGTAAATATTAAGCGATAGACGAATGCGTACTACACAACAAATGTAAATCTATTTAAAACACACAATTTATTTCCGACATATGCGTTATTAATGGTTCGAATTTTTCATTACTGGGTCATTCCTTCTCCTGTCAAGTGTAATTGTTTCTCGCGATTACATGGAAACAGTGTGGAATTTTAAGGCCAGCATGCAGGATGTAACAAAAATGTACGGCATAAATTGCAGGACACATTCCTTACACGTAGACGAAGAAATTATATTATATTAACATGGGTCTGGAAACACTTTGTTTCCATGTTACAACTCATTATCTACAACTCATTAATCATGGGAAACACACGAACAGAACGTTAGAACCATGGGGAACATGCACTCTTGTTTACGTCTGGTTAAGTTGTCATTATCGTAGGTGCACCGCCAGTGTTCTGTTTTACATGTCCCTGTTGCCATGCGCCTTACGTCATTGCTTGTTTATAGATAAAATCAACTGTTCCAGTGGCAAGCACACGGGTTCCACACACTAGTAGAGTTGATCACAGTCTTGGCTCGTGCAATGGCAGTGTACGCAAATGCAGAGATGGCAGATGCCCATTTGATGTACGGATTAGCAGACGGCAATGACGCTTGCGCTCAACATTTGTACCGGGAGAGATTTCCAGGACAAAGGTGCCCCGACAGGAAAACGTTTGAAGTCATTGATCGTTGTCTTGGGGAACATGGGCCATTTTAGCCTGATACTCGCGACCGGGGGAGGCCTAGAAGGACGAGGACACCGCACCCGGAGGCGGCAATCTTCAGGCAGTTGACGACCTTAGTGCCAGTACAAGACGAGTAGCTGCAACAATGAATGTTGACCACAAGACTGTCGGGCGAGTGTTACACGAGGTCCGACTGTATCCATTCAATTTACAGCGTGTGCAGGCACTATCAGCAGCTGATTTTCCTGCACGGGTACGCGTCTACGCATGGTTTATGCAACAAAGTGTAAACCCTAATTTTAGTGCAGGTGCTGTTCACAGATGAGGCGTTGTTTCAAAGAGATCAGATTGTAAATTATCACAATCGGCATGTATGGGCTGACGTCAATCCTCGCGCAACTGTTGAAGCCAGTCATCAACATAGATTTTCTGTCAATGTTTGGGCCGGCATTGCTGGTGACTATTTGGTAGGCTCTCACGTTCTTACACCCAGGATCATCGGACAAAGTTACCATTATTTCATAGAGAATGTCCTAACTGATCTGTTAGTAAATGTGCCTTTAGCTGTGGGACAAAACGTACTTTATGCACTATATAGCACTTCCTCATTTTAGTGTTAATGTCCGCCGGCTTCTAAATAACAGATTCGGTGACAGATGGATAGATAGAGGTGGACCATTTGCCTGGCCTCCACGCTCCCCGAACCTAAACCCACTGGACTTTTGTTTCTGGGGGCATTTGAAAGCTATTGCGTATCGAACCCCAGTACCAGATGTTCAAAGTCTCCGTGCGCATATTATGGAAGACTGCGAAACCATACGCAATACTCCAGGGATACATCAGCGCAGCCGGGATTCACTAAGACGGTGGGTTGATACATGTATCAATGCTCACGGAGGGAATATTGAACATTTTCTCTGAGAAAATGTTGCATGTGATATGCTGGTACGTTCTTTTCTTCTGTTTCCCATGGTTAATGAGTTGTAAGTTGGTGACAAAGCGTTCATATAACATAATTTCGTTTACGTGTGAGGAATGTGTCCTGCAAGTAATGTGTCCTGAAATTTGTGCCGTACATTTTTGTTACATTATGTATAGTGTCCAGTTCTTAAACACTTTACTATCGCTGTTCTCTCTGTATTTATAACGAAATGTGTGATGTAGCTACGATTAAAACCAGTAGAGATTAAAATAAGCTTTAGTAAGAATATTTTGTATACCCACTAATAAGATAAGAGGGTGGAGAAAATCCTGTGAATGTATCACATCAGTTTTTTTTCCAAACACTGGACTAATTCTGTTTTGAAAATAGACTCCTCAAGACCATAAATAGTAGTTGTAATAAGCCGTCTTGTGTTACCGCAGTATGAATAGTTCAATAATTGAACCAAATGTTTGAGGCATGCAATAGTATATTACCATACGAGTGCGAAAAGCACATCATTGGATAAGGAGGAAGAGTTTGAAAATAGGACATGAAATCACGTATTTTCTACTACGAGATTATTCAATGCACTTAAAGCATTGGGTGCATTCTATTTTTTTCAATGGTAGTGAATTATAGAAAGAATACTTATACGAAAATAAAATTAACAATATACTAACAACTGTTGAACATGATGGTTCCACCACATTAACCTTGGTGGGGAATTGGCGATTGAATATCGCCTGGGTGAGCTTAAAAAATCAGTAGAGGTTTTATAACGAGGAGGATATCTCGCCACCGCCCTAGATAGATCTATTGTGACTACAACCGTCCAGGCCGAAGGGATGGAGTGAAGGAACCACAGGAGGCTAAAGGTTGCAGGCAAACAGCCCTTAGAGAAGCGCAGAAGTCCCTAACATTTAACTGAAGACCTGGTTCTATTGGAGCTGCGCAGAGAGGGAGATAGAGGGAGATGAGCAACCCTTGCAACCAGGTAACCCTCTGGAGCCCACGGGGAAGCTTTCGCACCATCTGTCTGGCATCACCTCACACCATGAAACCTGGCAGCACACCTGAAACATGACACGGAAACGGAATGAAGGGGAAGTGAGGGAAAGGAAATCGTGGCAGAAGAGGAACCACCCCAATATTTGCCTATTGGCCGGGGAAAATCACGAAATACCCAATGTCAGAGAGGACGGTCGACGGTAACCGAACTCGGGTCCTCCCATAAGCAAGCCTCACAAGTTGCTACGTAGCCATCTCTTAGGTAAAAAAAAAGCAATACCTTGCAGTTCATTCTTAGATGCAGCATTAATTAAATCCTAAATAGGTATTAACAGGTCATTAAGGAAGTAAACCTCCAGGTAAAATAACATGTTAAAATGAAACTATCAATATTATTATATTCCATATCTGCAATAATAAATATGCCAAGAGTTTGAGGATTTAATATAGTTCATGCACATACGTGCAGTAAAATGAAGTTAAAAATTGTTTCAACTTTACTGTATGCTCTTTAAAATCATCTGATGAACGTATTTAAATCTTTAAACGAATAGACAGTGGATATGAGATTCTTTATTGTAAATGAATATATTACTGCAGGGTTTATTTTCAGTTAAAGGTAATGTTGCCATTAACTTGAAGGAAAGAAAGAAACATAAAAAGCCCACACACCACGAGCAATAAAATACATCGGTCCCTGTAGTTGCTATGGTTGCTTTATTATGCAAAGCCATTAAAATGCATTGCAGATCCTCCATTATTTTAACGAGGGAACGTTATTAATGACACCTGTCGACGTTTAATTAAAATGGTGCCTAACATAAAGGGAATAAAATGCACATCAATTACGAGTAGAATTTCCATTTGAAAGGAGATTAAGTTGTGATAGGTGACACTGTTTTCGTTCAGACGCCATCATCTGTGCAATAGAAATCGAAGGCAGTCCCTTTCGGACTCCTACAGGATAGGGGTTTCAACTGAGTAGAAATATTCACATGCATGTGTTCTTCTTTTTCTTCTTCTGCTACCCATCCATGAGATGGCTTCGCATTCGAAAGGTCTCGGGTTCGATTCCTGACGGGAGGCGAAACCTGAGTAAGGGAGAATGTAAAAAGGGGCTACAAAGGAAGCATTATTTTAATTTTCTCTGACAGTCGGGCTGCGCTAAAAGAAATTCAAAGTTGTTTGGTAATATCTAAGTTAGCCTAATAAACCTTATACAATAGCAAAACACAAGGTTAATCTTGGGTGAGTGCCTGGACACAAGGGAATTTTAGGCAATGAAAAACCACATTTCCGGCAAGAAACGGATCTGCTCAAACATTTACTGACCTGAATAAGTTTTTGGCATACCTTTAAACTCTGTTTGAAGAACCACTGCTAAGTAGATTAATCATGACCACCAATTGTGATGGGTTCAAATTGAGGGATACAATCACAGTAAGAGAAAGATAAGCATTATATCCTCCTAACTCACTATAGATGTACTTATTCTCAATAAATCGGAAATAAACCTCATAACCGATCTCTTGACGGGACATTGTAGATTACGGAAACACCTACATACAATGCGAATATTTAGAGAGGAACCAGTATGCAGGCTAAGTAACAAAGAGAAAAGAAACTGCCTCTCGTATACTCTTCAAATGTGAAGCACTGAATAGGGAAAATATACATTTTTTGGGTCTGATAAGAGCAAATGATTATTTGCTTAAAGAAAACTTAGTTAATAAACTGCTAATCCTAATTAAAGGTACAGGACCATTCAACTAAAACAATAGTGACAAGGGATAATACAACAAATCCTTATTTCAGTGTTATGCGCAATTATTATAACCGACTCTATCACTACAACAGTCAAGTCAAATCAAGTGATTATTTCTATCACTGACTGTATCCCTCCTTCTTCCTTATAAGCTCATTTTTTACTTTCTCTACTACGTATAGTAAGTAGGGGAAGTATTGTATTCCACCCAAAATTTCGATACCGAGATTTCACCGGAAATATATGCTTTGAGACCCCCTGAATCCAAAAAAAGCATTTTTGGAGACATGTCCGTGTGTGTGTGTCTGTGAACAGCATAACTCAGAAACGAACAGTTGGATAAACACCAAACTTGGTATTTAGGTTCAGTATCTTCCAGAGATGCGACACGAAGGTTTTCAGAAAAAGCCCCCACCCCATATTACCCTTTACATGGAACATTTTTCGAAAATTTTAATTTTCTCAAAAATGGCACCAAAGATTTTGATTAAAATATAATATATTTAAGATATTTTTATAAATGTATATCTCGAATTTTCTGGGAATGTCTCCAACAGTATTCTTCATTGTGAACGACTTTTGCATAACTGGTAAACCATACACAATTTATGTCATATACATTTTTTTGTTGAGTGAACCATTTTCGAGATATTGCTTGTTATTCCCTTAAATTCTACTTATACTTTTTCTCAAGTGGGAATTCGTTATTCATTTTTTGACCTGGTAATGCAAAGAGAATGGAATACTCCACATAGCAACCAGCTCTTAAAATATTTGACTCTCGTTTAAAGCCTACCAATTCCCCTTGCATCTACAAGAAAATTAGCAATAAGGTTAACATGTCGATATCTCGATTAACATGAAGCATATGGAGAATAAGCGTTTGTAAAAATAGTTTGTACAAGAGTAGGGAAAGTTATGTGAGTGTAACACATCAGGTTTTTTAAAAAAGGTCTGTGTGATAGAGAAATTAATTTGCTTCTTCATATGTTTCAAAAACATTTCTACTTGGAGGTTTCAATCTATTTAGAATAGTTTATTTCTTAAACAATTAGTTTTACCTGTGAAGTATTCTAACCCCACTCGAGTTTTGATTTCCTTCAAATTTATATGCGCCTTCGACATTCATAAATATATTGATAAAATCAAAACGGCACATGAACACAAATAGGCAAAATATGAGCAAGAATTTGCCAAAATATGAAGGTATGAAGTAAAGATCACACAATATTATGAAATACATATTTAAAGCTAAAATGATTTATACTTTTAAGATTTCTGAACCGGTTAACCTCATTATTTTAAAAAGTAAGCTTTGTAGTACAACAAATTACATGTCTTTTTTAAGACTTTAATCATTGTGAAACCAATTAAAAAAAAGGAATAAAAAGAAGTGATTGCTTTGTCTGCGCTTAATACCACTTACAATATGCTATTAAAAGCATCGTTTTGTGAAACTAAAAACTCTTCAAGAATGGAGGGCGTTTAACTTCGCACGTAGCATCACAGAGGTAGTGCTGCATTTTAGCGAGTGTACCCATTTGTTGCAGAGTGGCTTTGGTTTTCTAAATGTGTTTCAAACTAAACCTCCCGGATAGAATATAGGAAAGCCCGGTTCATTTCTAATGGTAATTCTTCTTCTTCAATGATTTACCCTCTTCTTTGTAGGACTTACACCCCCAGGGACTACAAGGATCAGTAGAAGCAAGCAAACCCTGGATCATAGCTTATCCAGGGTGGGTGAAAATGAAATGAAATGGAGTTTTATTTATGGACGCTCTTTAACTGCTGTGGTCCTTAGTGTCCCATTGTATATTGGGTGTGAAAGATCATTAATTTTTCTCAGAGGCCTCTTTATCAGGTTTGAGGTTCTTTTACGTGCCGTAAATCTACGACACAAGACCACCGGCTTTACTTCCCTTCCGAAGGAAGCCATGCTAAGGATTTTTACGCCCGAAAAAATCCATCGCCCTCCACCGGGTTTGAAACCGCAACCTCGGGAACTAGAGGCTAGCATGTTAACCACTACACCACGGAGGACGACGTAATCAGCTCAATGCCTGGTATGGCGGAGAAGAAGAAAATGAAATGTAGTAATGAAAGGGATGATAGGAAAATTCATGGATTAAATTATCCAAACCAGGAAAACCGCAAAAAAACCTTCGTTCTGGTTGGTCGACTCCGGGGTTTGAGCCCGGGACCTCCCGAATGCTAGTCGTATGATTTACTGCAGCACCACCTCGCCAGGTTGGAATTATTTTAAAAGCGAAAAATCGAAAATATCACAAAATATGAACATATATGAACATTTTCATAAAGTGTGAAGACTTTACTAAAATATTATGAAATATGAACTTTTTGTCATGTGCATTGAATTTTATACGATGTAAAACTTAAAAATACTTATTTTCATAATGATAGCAAGCATGGTTTAGAAAATATGAAATTTGATATTTTGCCTATCTCTACTGAGGTTACTAAATGTGCTTTCAGTTTCTGAAGTACATTTTAGAACTAAGGGTCAACTAAGCCAACCACATTGTCGAATTACGTCAGCAGCATCCATGTGGGTACACATCACGAAGGGGCCCCTGGTACCGGGGCAGAGCACCGCACACAGGTCAGTCGGCCCATTGTGCTTCCCTTGTGACCCCTGGAAGGGAGGGATGAAGGGAGAGACCCAAAAGGGGACCAGATCCGGATGTCGGCGGGGGCAGGCATGGATGGGCTTCTAAAGTTTCCAGATAGAGTGCATCCGACCCGCAAGTTCCCTGCCCACAAACCACCAACCTCAGGAGTGACCTGAGCGGTACCGCAGCGACGCCACGGAAGAAACCTTTACAGATCGCAAACCACCGTCCAGCCGCAACCCGCAGAACACCGTCGCCTGGTCCTACAGCCCTAAACAGATGACAAGGAAGGTGATCGGTACAGCGAATGAGAGGAAGAAGAGTCGTGGTAGAAGATGAACCAACCCAGCCTGGCGACCCGGGGAAACAACGAAAAACCTATGGGCCAGAGTGAGGCGGTCGCCGGGGATCGATCCCGGGACCTCCCGAATGCGGGCCACAGAACCGCCTGAGCCATCCCGCTCGGTCAGCATCCATATGAGTAGACAGCAATATCCTTTCCTATCTGCTCGTATCTGCTGAAATCTCAAATCAATCATACTGAACTGATTTTAAGTTCCTCGTTTAGTGTTGTCAAAACCTTTGTGCAATTACTGATCAACAAGTTATATAAACTGAAATAGCAAACTTGGAAGGAATCACAGTGTGGTGTAGAGCTATGGATGGGATGCTTGCTGTGGGATCCTATTGTGGCATGCTTGTGTTTGCAGACCGCAGTTTCCACAATGTTTCAACACAGCGTGAAGTTTTCCACACGTTTCCCAGAAAGTTTCAAGAACTGCCTGCAACTATTCTCTACATTTGCATCACATAGGAATTGTAAACTAAACTCTACGGCAGAGATAATGTATAAATTCTCAGCTGCTGTAACACTGTAGAGAACTATGTACTCAGTTCTCAAGAGGATTACAAAGCTATAATACCAGAATTAAAATGTAGTAAAGTACCAGAATGAATGAAAGAGTAGAGAACAAAATAAGTTAATAATATACTAGGTTAGATTCGTTCAGACCATGCGGCTCCCTCCGCTGGGAAGTTGACTGTTTCCCAGAGTAGGCACGAAACATCTTCCTCGAATTTTATCGTAATTACACGTGAGCACCTTTCAGAAAATGTATGGTTTCATTTATGCCTATTCATTAATCAGAATCGAGCTTAATCTATAATTTTAAACGTTGGTTCTCAAAAACTAAAAACTTAAGTTTTTATCTCCTACATTCATTTTTATTCCTATAATATCTGCTTCGATTCCTCTAGAGCTATTAATCGGTAAAAAAAATTAATAAAGGATCAACATTTATATTTATCTCAACATTTTTAATTATTATATATAATAATTTTATAGGACTATTTCCATATATTTTTACTGGAACAAGTCATATTCTAGCGGTGTATTCTCATGCATTTTCCTCTTCACTACTTGGCAAAACTGTAAAAATGGCGAGATATGGTGATCTGCTAACTAAAAATCCTAAATGGTCTTGAAGTAAGGGGCAAATGTTTGATGACAAGTGAAGCGATTACTTTGACCCAAGATTACCTGGATTATACAAGGAATAATGGCTTAAAGATATATTCATAAAAATAATTAACAACCGTATTCTTTACTTTAATAACTCAACATCAATATCACACAAATGATTACAATTATCATTCCCTATTTCATTTTAGAGTTTACAGTTTCAACATTATTATTCGATTACAATTTTTACAATTTGCTTCCTGCTCTCACATTTAAAGCTTTATAGTTAAACGCCAAGAATAAATATCTCTCCCCGACGATAAGTCTTTACGACTCCCCAATTACCAAAAAGAATTTTAAATATATTTATCCGAAAGAGAATTTTGTATACCGTGCCGAATGCCTCTATCTGACGTGATCCTGCTTGTTTCCCTCGGTGAAGACAGACTGGTTCGTCATGCTACCCCACACCTTGGAGCAGCTCGAGAGTGTTTTGCGCGTGCGCAGTCGACGAGTCGTGTGGCGTGACCCACTACGTGAGTCCAAACTTGTGCTGGTTCTTCTTCTTGTAGCGAATGGTTAAAGAATTACTACGTTGATCGTTGCACTTCTTCTTCCCGCATTCGGCAGCGTTCCTTTGATATATGCCCGTGGCGTAATGTATATTTCTCCTGGGAGGTTGGATTTGGCACACAAGTAAAAAGCCATACAAAAGAAGTATTATTACTCATTATTACCGAAATCAAAGAAACATTTTAAAAGTTTTTGTTTATTGATTTTCTATCTATAATCAATGTAGGCTCCATTCAAGTCGACGCACCCTTTCTGCAAACCTACATGGGAATTAAATTTGATTCCTGAGCAATAACCTGGCACAGATGAACTTCGTTTTGGATAGTATGCTTGCTTGTAGACATCCTTTAAAAGCCCTCAAAAGAAACACTCTGAAGGAGTTAGATCGAAGGATTTTGGGGGCCATTCAATAGGACTCCGACGTCCAATCCACATTCTTGGAAACCAATCAAGCCATTCTCGCACTATCAGAGCGTAATGCTGCCACTATAAATTTCAAAGTCATCCTGTTCCTGTAAGATAGGACCAACGTTGTTCCGTAGCAGATCCAGCTGCGTTTCTTGCATCGAAAAAAAGGTCCAATTAAGCCCTGGTATGTCACTTCTGCCCACACCATCACTTACGGAGGCAGGTAATCCTGTTGAACGGTAACTTTTGGGTTTTTACGTCGCCAGTAAACACATATATCTGTGTTAACAGGACCCGACACATGAAATTTGTCCTCGTCTGATCAAACAATGTGTTGTTATAAACCAGAATCATCTTCCAGCATATGCAGCTCTCAACGAATTCAAGGCATTTATCGCAATCATCTTCGTTTAGTACGTTAGGTTTAGTCCATTTTCTCTAACAATGTTTAGACAAAAGGCGGATACAGACGCAAGAAATAAGACAGCTGCACCCGCGAAATAAGCGAGCATAATCACATAATTAAACACATTAAAACATTTGCCCCTTATTCAGCGGCCACCTTTTATAAAAGAAACGTGAAAGAATGCAACACTTGTTCAGTTGTGTTCTATTTCATTTAGGTCTGCGGTTCTTCTCGGAATAAAGGTAATGGATGTAGTATATGTTTTAAGAAAGATAGCACAGGTAAACCACTTCAATGATTGTAGTAAAAGTACAAATAAAATCTGATGTGATACATTCATATGACTTTCTCCATCCCCTATCTTTATTGGTAGATATACAAACTATTCTTACTAAAGCTTATTCTTTGTCTGCTTCATTTTAATCCAAATAAACCTTCGCAGAAATAGCTACATTACACATTTTGTTATAGAAACCAAGAGAACAGTTATAGTCAATTTATAGTCAAAGTTATTTAAAATTAAAATAGTGTTATCCAAGCTTGTTGAACAGGTCGCTCTTTCATATAATTGCAGCTTACATTTTTGTATTTTTCTCTTTGTCTTGTTTTGTTTTCTTTATTTATTTTTGACTGACATGTTAACTGCATTCATAACTTGTAGATGGAAGATCACGCCCATAAAATTCCTATATATATGTCAACTACATTTTTAATATTTTCTAGAAGCTAAATTTTCTGAATATTTTCCCACAAAGAAGTTATAGAAACATTCTTAGACAAAATATCAATTATTGTATAGGGAACAAAGTTTGAAGATAACATTCAAGTTACCAGAACAAGCAGACTACAGTTGAATGAAACAATAAGAATACCCTCCACTGAAGGTTTGACAAAATATTCAAAACAGTGTTAATGATTATTGATAAAATAAAAATTTACGAAACATTTTTCGACTTTGAAGTAGTTTGCGATAGGGGAATTTTCTTGAAAACTTTCCTCTCACATCTTCGGAAAAATACCCACTGAACTTAAATATGAACACAAGTTTGGTATTTATATTTTGATGTAACCATTATTTTACCAGTTGCTTACTATATATAGTTATTGAGAAATAAATTCAAGCGTGTTGGTAATAGGATCGAACCGTAACTGGTATAGGTAAGAATTATTTATAACAAATATACATCTTCTCCTGTCTTTTATTAACAAGGTTCAAACTAATTTTCTGTAATGATTTTCTGAAGACCGGACATTAGAGAACAAAGCTACTGACGTTTACTTGTAACATAGTATACCTATTTATTTTTAACTTGGCTGATTAGAAATCATTAAGTCCTGTTATTGCATTAAAAGTTCTTAATACTGGAGTGGAAATTATTATCATATTGTTTAACATGGATTAACTCTGCTTTAATCTTTACATACTTTAATTTTTGTCCTACTTCTTTCCCCATATGGTAAAACACTATTTTAAAGAAGAACCATAAATATAATATAAAAATCACTTTGTTTATATTTACCTTACTTGCTGCACTCGAATGTTAATTAATTTTGAAAGTTACTCACCAAAAGGATGTTGAATAGAGATTTTGAAAGGGCCGAAACATAACGCACCTCGAATTGAAGTTTTCCAACCCCACATACTACCTGTCGAGCGATCTCTCGGCGTCTCTCCCTCTCTCTTCTCGTGCCATCTAAACTAGGCCTGGAGGAAGGTGAATAGTTCCAAGTTAAGACGCCCCAGTACTGCCTCCCCGCTATTGGCGAATTGCTCAACAAATGACATGTCTTGAACATGCCCAACAACCAGAGGATCATCAGATGCTGCACTATTTTATCTTAGTATCCCCATTGACGGCAAACTTACAGAGGGAGGAGAAACGGCTCATTGGAGTATGTTGTTTACATAGACTTTTTTTAATTTTTTTTTGTAATAAAGGGGGTCTTAAAACGTGTATGTCTGGTGTGATCTCGAAATCGAATTTTCAAGTGGAATGTAATACGTTTTAGATACGTGGCAGAGAAGGTAAAAACTGGTACAATTTTTTTAATATTATTTTCACATGTGTATTTAACTAAGAAGCTATTGTTTAATTTGAAATCACTGCTACGCAATGAATATACATCATAAAATTATTTTTTTTGCTAACGACGTTTTCAATTTTCAGGATCATATAAGTGCTGCTGATGTACCAGAATTTTGTCCCGCAGGAGTTCTTTTACGAGTTAATAAAGCTGCTGACATAGAGCTGTCGCTCTTTAGAACACTTAAACTCTATCCATCTGGGCCAGTTTTGAACCCACAACCTTGTGATCAGAAGGCCAGAGCCTATCAACTGATCCACCCCGATCGACATTTAATATGCATCGTGAATGAAGAACGTGGATAGAATAGTAATTTATGCGCTGTGGATAAACTCGATTATTAGATGGCGGATTAGAGTGACCTGGTCCATAATTTCATGTTACCGATGCAGAGAGCATAATGTCGTGGTACATGTCCGCTGGATACAGACGGTGGGTAAAGAAATGTACCATAGTGGACATGATACTCCTTTTCGCAAACGGAGTAAGAAACATATCAGACACTGGTATAAGTATGTTGTTCGTATGCTCCTATTACCTCTTGCGATATCGAAAGGAGTTTTTCACGGTAGAGCCTTTGTTTAAGCGATAGACGGAGAACTTTCGCTTTAGAAAATCTCCGCATGTTCTTTTAACACAACCTGTACGAACACAGCAGGTATGCGCCTATTGTTTACATCTGGAATCGCCTCTCTCTTTCAACATAAACAGGCGACGGTAAAAGATAAGTTAAGCTCATAGTGATTATCGTGAGTGTCGTTCGTGCGACAATTTTCACAAGCGTCATATTAACATTATTTACGAGCTGGATACATTTTATGCAATCTCAGCGTTATAAATTGTTAGATATAAATATTTAATAATTCGGCATCCATAGCTGACGTAAGTGAGAGCGTCTTTATAAGTTATGAGATCTTAGGTCTGCATTTTATTTGTTATTTACCTGGTATATTGAACCGTTAAACAACCATTTGCATGCACTCCCTTCCTGGGATAAGTTAGCAGGTGTAACGACTGTGAAGTAGCATCGTATCAGCCGAAAGTGGCAAGCAATTATACAATCAGATCTTAATTATTCTACAGGGTGGTTGGAAAGTCAATACCGATTGTTAGATTGGAAACTTATCTTATTATCTGAGAAACTTCATTAACTCTTGCTGAAATGTAAATAAATTTCGCTAATGTGAGGTTTACCATTGCTTATTTTAGAGGCTGATTGAGTGAAAACAAAACAGAGGCTAAGTGTTCAGCATAGAAGAGAGAGCTAAGATTGTCGTCAGGTATTACGTATGGAGGTCAGTGATGCAAGCTTAGAGATGGTGGAGGTAGAAATGCATCGCTTAACCCGAAGACATTCAAATCACAAGACAATATCATTGTTGTTCGTAAGATGTTTCAACACAGTCCTACAAAGTCAACAAGAGAAGCTACCAGAGAAGCCGGACAGCTTTGAACAAAAATTTCGTGAAGCTTTTGAAAATGTGCCACCTGAGATGCTAAGAAAATCCGTGAAAGCAGTTCCAAAAAGATTGCATATTAGTTGCTCAGAGAAAAAAATATCACGAAATCATGTCATCTTTACTCTATAAACAAAGCAACTTGTGATGTCGGTACTATGTCCGTTTTTATGACATACTTCATTGTTCTTATATATATATATTGCGTGCTATAATGAGTGATTAATGCGCGATATTGAATAGATAAACCACCATTTTATAATTGTAGAATTGCATAAAATAATTTTTGTGTGAATATTATAATATATAGGATATGCATGTAAATTTCAATGGGTAGAAAAATATTGTGAGTGTGCCGTATAACGTATTTTAATCTAGGGCGCCGGGGTAGCGCAGTGGTTTGTTTCAGACTCTCATACTGAGGGTCCAAGCTATGGGGTGGCGATTTTAAGTCGGCTCTACCCACACCTTCACCTCTGACTTGGTCATGTGAAATTTCCCCCAGTAAAAAGCTGTAGGTCCTCTCAAATCTACAGCCATCCTCATCATCCTACCATTGGAGGCAACGGATTCCGCCCACGAGGTGCCCTACCTCAGAAATGGATCCAGCCATTGCTTGATGGAATGAGATATTCCCCGAAGGTTATAGGCCGTATAGGGAGCGTTAGAAACGATGAAGATGTGTTTTAAGCTACAGCTCTACTGCCCATTCCAAACCAGAGTTCCCTCTGATGTAAACAAAAGCACGTGCTTCTGCTTGTCATGAACCCAAGAACAAACTCTTACACCAACGTAAATAGTTCCTTAATACATGCATTGTATCGTAAAATATTAGGGCAGGAAAGGTATAGAACTGCACATTTTATTGCGGTTATTATAACAACTCATTGATAAAGGTAATTGATATATACCAAGTGTTAAGAGATTACAAAATATGATTTTCGTCTGCTGTTGCGCTAACGCCGAGAGTATCTTGCTTGTTAATGCTAACCATAAGCATGACTGCCACTCTCTTATATATACAAGAAATGCAGCAATGAATTCCCAGAGGTGCTATGTGAGTACCTAATAAACACTTTGTGTAACACAGGAAATATGATAAACGAACAGGCACTCATAATACGCTAGTACACGTATGCTGAGTTCAGGTCAAATCTTGTGATTAAGTGAGTTGGTATTTGAGTTCTCATGGCAGACGAAGGTGCATGTAGTGCGAATAAACTGTTACAAAGGCGAAAACAGTTAAATGTGGCGAAAAACAGACAATACTTAATATATTCAACTCATTATTAGTAAAACACCCGACACTTGTATTAGTGTACATTACGAAACTAATATCTGATTTTATTAATGAGAACTGTAACCAAAGCCCGCAGGGAATATAAACACACATCATAGAATAGGAGAATCAAATGTGGAATTGTGGATACGCTTGTCATTATTGTGATTAACGTAAGTAAAATGTTCATTTCTGCATACTTATAAAATGGATTGCTACCTCAGGTTGCATTTTGAACTATGGTTCTCACTCAGGGTGCCTTTTTTATAGTTGAAACAATGTTCAACAAGCACGTGAGAGGGGAACAAGCAGCCATTATGGCGGGAATTGCGAACTACTTTCGCGCGGATAATACAAAGAGTTTGTTTACTGTGAGAGGAACTCTGGTTTGGAATGGGCAGAAGATATATACGCAACATGATGCGCAGCTGTTTTGCGGTTACTCTATCCAACAGGCGTTCAACTGACAAGGCGGTTTCTCCTAGTGGTTGATAATTTCCTTATTATCTACAGCGTGGATTTTTTTGTGCCAGTCCAATTACATGACCTGTCACTTCCATCCTGATAGAACCGAACTGGAATGGCGTTTATTGGAATCCCAAAGATCCCTTATTTCCTGCCTATGCTGGAATGTCAGCACCCCTTGGCCATCTCGTCGACATCGGTTTGGTATTAGAACCGATGTCCTGAAGATTGCAACTTTGTGTAATCAAAAGAACGGTAAAGTCAAGCCAGAAGGTTACTCTAAAACCATTCACCATTGAATTTGACAAAAATTTCAGCAAATACACCTTAGCCCTGCTTGAAAGACATGCCTACGAATGTCTAGTCTAATATCTCATTTTAAATTTCTGTGTTCTGCACTCTGAAAATATTGCATTTTTATTCTCAACAAATACGATACTGTTCATATTGCAATTTTATTTTATTTATTATTTGTTTCTTTACTTTTTATCATGATTATTCGCTAAATATCACCCATGGGTTTCTCTTTCACACATTACGCGTAAAATAACAATAAAATACACAATAAAAACGAAGACATAAATTAAAAAGTTTTAATTATAATTATAGTTATTATATTTAACATGTTAGATTAGTTTAAGCTAATAAATGTACAATTACAATTATTAAAATGATTTCTCTCACGCTTAATTAAAATTAAAAACAAGTAGCATATTTGTAAACAGATCATCAGTACCTCCTTTTCTAAAATTCTCCCAATCATTTAAGTAATCAACATACGAGTGTGATATGTCCTTTGTTAAATTAACGTACGCTCCATACACGATAATACTCTGTACCTTTGAACATGGAAAGCTTCTAAAATTGTTCTTTCCTTTATTTTTTTGTTTATGAATTTTCGAATGTTGATAGTTGCAGCTTAAAATGTGTTTAATTGTAGTACTGTAAACTATAAGTCAAGATACTTTTACCAGAAACATGATGTACTATAAGATTATCACTTTTTATATCTATTCATGTATCTTTGGGATGAGATAGTGGAGGAATTGGACAATTTTAGAAAATTGGAAGTAGTAACGTGGGAGTTCGTCAAGAATTGAAGTAAAGAACAGTTTTTAATAGAAAAAGCAACCTAATCTATTGACTCTTAAAGAAAGAAGTAACGGTAATTCAAATTATTTGCATGGAGTGTGCCACTGAAAATTTGGGACCTCGCTTATTCTGAGGCTTTGTATTATAAAGATGATTCCAGAACAGTAATTAGTCTACACTGAGTTAAGCAATTTATATCTTCGAATAATGTCAATTAGAAATTGTCGGTCATGGCAGCTCAGTAATAGTGCGTCGGTACGAACAGCCGAAAACCCGTGGTTTGAATCTCGATTTTGGAAGAGGAGAGAATCATCTTAGAATGATTCAAATGTCCAGTCTTAGCCTGCACATGCTCACATTAAAGGAGCAATTACTAGAAATGCATTAGATTAAATTAAAACAATGTCTTTCAAGGTATAATATATAATTATTTTGGATAGCCACTAAACACCTCACTATGTTGTTTCTTTCTAATGTGAATATAACAGTGATGTAAGGGAATACGGTAATCCTTTATATAAAACTTTGGAAACTCTGAAACTTGATTTACTTGTAAAACCGAATGTGGAGTACTTATTTAGGCTTAGAAATACTGAATGCGGTGACGCCGCGCTAAAGTCTGAGATTCGAGAGCTCCCGGAGTCTATCCCCGAAAGACAGCTCATCTGACCCATGGGTTTTTCTGGTTTCCTCGGGGTCGGCAGGCGAATACTGGGCTGCTTTCTTCTCTACCACGATTTTCTTTCCATCATTTCACTTTCATTCCGTTTCAGGTGGGTTTCTTGGTCTCGTGGTATATGGCGGTGCCGGACAGATGGCGTGGATGCATGCTCAATACTCCCATGGACATGGTGTCCCATGGACATGGTGTCCCATGGACACCAAAGGGCTGCTTGATTGGTGGGTCGTTCATCGCCCTCTCTTGGCGGCTTCAATAGTGAGATGGGTCTGCGAGTTTGGAAATGCTAGGGACTTCTCTCTGTGGCCTGTCTGCCTATGCCTGTAGCCTCCTATGGTTCCTTGTCGTTTGGAGTGGGTTGAACTCGGCGGGGCAGTGGTTCCCGAGACCCGTAGAAGATTGAGTAACGTTTGTGCGCGTTTCCGTACAGGTGGAGTGGTGAGACGCCTCAATGTCTTGCGGTACCGACTTGGAAACCTGGTAGACATATGCTAGATTGCTGTCGGCCTGGTATGACGCGCGCAAGTGTCGTATGCGCTTCCATCCTCGCGTAAACGGGGGATCTTTTTAGATTCTGTGTATTAGTCTCATGGGAAAGCCCATGGACCGGAGAGCTACTCGGCTGGCGCCACCCTGGGTATAGAAGGGGCGCTTGGGCTTGGCTTTTGCTCCGGTAGACTTTCGCCAGTAACTGTGATTCCTTCACTTCATCCCTTCCTCCTGGGGGTAGTAGCCGCAATTTCTGTGCGGTTCACGAGGTGTCCCCCTACCTATACCTATAGGGTTAGAAGTTGTAACCGTTTATGCTAGGGCTCTTCGTCTAGTAAGCATGCAGTTTGGCAAGACTAGAATTGCAGTATGATTTAATTTTCAGTGCTGGAAATAAGCCCTTTACTTTCCTTACGTAAGGCAGTGGAAGTATTGAAAATTACTAAAAAATTCTAAATTAGCACACCATTTTTTAAATTCGCCGCACTTTTAACTCGTATCAAGCATGCTGAAACCGAAGAAAAAATTGGAGAAAGATATACATGCTATGTGTGTCTTGTTAATTGCATAACTCAATATGTAACCTTGAATGCGTAACTTTTTGTGCCTTTTTAAGTATACAAGGTGAATATCTCGCCACCCAAACAAGGGTTTTCATGGAAATTTTATTTTTATTTTGTTAATTCCTAAAAGTTACCCTTAAGAATTTTGTACAAAACTTTATACGTTTGAGGTATTTAAATGTAACTGTAAATGTGTATTTTGAGATTTACCTAAACAATTCATGAACTCCTTTTTTTATATAACAAGAATATAAACAAAAATATACAGCTCGTTAAATCACAAAATTCATGCCAAATAAACGTTTTTGTAGAATTCGGCGTTTGCAAAACAGATTGTTAGTGCTTGCTTGGTTTATTTGGCTTGGCTTCTGTTTACGTATGCTCTGCTTACTAACAAAAATCATGTAACCCTGTAAGTTGAAGCGATTTCTTATCAAATGTATGGCTGCGAAAAAAACACTGCAGAAAACTGTAGAATGAAAAGTCAGAACTATGAGGCAGTACTTTTAACACTTAACACTTAATATAATATATAAATTCAATAACAGCCGACCTTAAAGCAATAAGTGTATAAAATAACATAAAATGTATATAACAGTCATTATATGGATGTTTATATCATTATGTACATGTTCAATAAATAATGTTATGTGAATGTATTACGTAATTTAATAATGTAGGAGCTGTGAGAATAATAGGTCAAAAGTTGCTAACAATGAGGTAGCAATGAGGTAACCTTGAGGCAATAATGAATTAGAAAGTTTAATAATACTACTGGTAATTCTTGGAGAAACAATAATGTAATTTTTGAGGCAGCTTTTAAAATAGCCAATCAACAACCAGAAAGAAGCTTAAGTTAAATAAAAGTATACTTTGGAGTAGGAATAGTCAATCAGAAACTGAAATAGGGCAAATTGTAAAAATTCAGAATTCAGTTTCTTGTAGACAGCGTTCCTAACCGGACGCGAGACGCTTCCTCGAGAAGTTTAATATGTATTCAGTGTGACACGAAAATAGTTTACGTATTTAAAAACTGCAAGGTTTTAGTAAAAGAATCTCACAGCTCTCTATATCAGTGAAGTGTTATTTAAATCGTGTCAAGAATTAATAAAAAAGAGTGAAGTAAAAATTATAATCTGTGTACGCCTACATTCCTCAGCCGCACCACTCCCTGCAAAGAGAAATTGTCTCCACAAATTAATACTGACGCAGCCGAGACAAACATAAATATAAAATATTTAAAGAAACAGTAAAATTACAAAGTTAATATTTTTCAATTTGGGGAGAAGCCTACCGGAAACTTTGTACCATACGTGCGGTTTCAACTACTTCAAGTTCGGCTCCCCAGCAGTCGAAATACAATACAACCCCTCTTAAAAAAAACTCATTCCTCAACTAATATAAACATTTTGAGTATAGCAATAAAAGATATTACTGCGCTGCATTGGTCAACAATAAAACCGTTATGTTGGAGTGTTCTAAACGGTTTGTGACATGTCAGATTAAACAAAACGCACTCTTGTACAGTACTAGTCGCTGTCACTAGGTGTACGTACAAACAGAAAAGTACGGAAAGTAATGGTTAGTTTCTCATTGTGTACCAGTAGTTATTAGTTGAACTACGTACACACTTTTGTGAGTTACACTTAATTTAGACTGGTCATTGAAAATGTTTCATAAAGTCATATTTAAATTATGTTCATGCGCGCTCAATAATGAATCTGCAACCCCGTGCTCTTAACCTCAAAGTACGAAATAAGTCGATACTGCTTTTCTACTGGAAGTATTTTTTGTTGCAGATTGTTCTTCTGCAATGTGAAAAAATTTTCTGTTCATTGTTTTTGCACACCTGTATTTTATAATAAATATAACCTGGAATAACTGTTTAATAAGCTGTACCATATATAAATTACACATATGAATAGCTAATATTGTAGGATGTGATGGAATGGAGGACGTAGTGATGGACATGTTAGGGCCAATTTAGGTTGACCCTAATTGTAGATTCCCATTTAAAGAATTAAATAGACCTTAAAATGACCATAATAACATACTCCAAATAAAACACGATTACTGGTATTTACTTTCACCAATAATATCAAGCAACTTTTATCAAATACATTTCTTTCTACAAAGCTTAGTTTGTAACGTGTTCTTCTAACCAAAGAGGAAGTGGATTGAATGTAAGAATAATGGCAGATTTGTACTTAAAAATATATTTCATAATTAATTAACAAGCCGAATTTCTTTCATTTAATACACTTGCATTCAATCACATACATAATTACCTTTTTAGAAACCCTTATCCTTCCACAAGTCTTTACATTTTTAACGGCTTCAATACATTAAATTAAATTACAATAATTACGAACTTGCTTCCTGCTTTCATATTTACCGATATCTTTGAAATCTAAACCCCAAATGTATAGTTCGGACGATCAACCTTTCGCCGGTGAATAATTACAAAAGAGAATTTTGAATCAGTTAAGCCAAAACGAATTTAGAAATATCGTCGGGAATTCCTTCTGTCTAAACGCTGTCCTGTTGTTTCCCTCCTACCTCTCTCGCCGTCGAAGAAAGACGATCAGCTTTGTGGACTGCACCTTGAGGAGAGATGCAACTAACTCGGCGCCTGCGCAGTCGACAATCACCATCGCCTGACGTACTACCCAACTCAAATTAACTGCGCGCTTTCTTCTTCTTGTCGTCTCCTTGACAAGCCACTACCATAGTCGTTTCACTTGTCCCCGTAAATGTCAATCTTCCTTTCGTGGAACCGGTCATTGCCTAGAGTAGTTTACTCCGGGGAGGGTCAATTTGGCACAAGTTTTGGAGATATTTTAGAGTCTCAACTTAAATGGTCCATCCTGTATATACACACGCACATAGTGCTTTTCCTTGACTATAGTCGCCGCATGGCAGCTCACGCACCGGCTACCGCAGCTCATACTCCCGCCGAAACAATTATAATATCCCGCAATCCCGCAAACCCGTTCTCATAGTTACAGTTACGATTACAATAATAATAATAATAATAATAATAAGCAATTACCTTATTATAAGAGATGGTGTTAGAAATATTTTAAATCGGCATGTTTCTGGCATCCTTTCAGGAAATTTTCATTCACACTGGAGAGCTCAATATCTAAGATTAAGCGAACTTCTCCCCTGTTTTCTTTTAGTTCTTTCAATGTATGGGGTTCGTAGCACACATATTATGTTTTTAAGTTCTCCATAGATAATAATCAGATACAGCTAAATCAGGGGATCATGAGGGCTATAATTCTTAACTACCATTCAACAGCAGTCAGCTGTTCAAAAAATGGTATAAGTTATTTTGGTACCCCTCAACGTTTATTTTTTGTTAAAAAATATAGATCCTATCATTCTGTACGCATTTACTACACTCCAATTTTGGCGTCCTGCAAGAGAATCTCATGTGTAAAATCGGGTTTCTCTGTACTCCAATACCTGTTATTTTGCGACGAAACAGTCGTATAAATGGACACATGCTTTGTCAGAATAGAATATTAAGCGTGAGTTACTCTATCATTTCCTAAAATCCAATTACAAAAATTTACCAAACTCTCGTGATCACTTAAAAATAAGGCGTATGCAACAAAACTGATACATCGTAAAAGCTAAAAGAAAAATTCAGGCGATCAGTCAAATTCGGATATTGAACTCTCCAGTGTGATTGAAAATTGCCTGAAAACTTGCCAGAAATGTGTAGATTGAGGACAACATTTCCAACATATCTTATGTAAAGGTATGTGCTAATTATCGTTGTAATATATAATTATAACTACGAAAATTTGAGACGCTTTCTGGAAAAATTATTACATGTTGGGATGAAGGCCAGAAAGGTTACCAGAAAATGATTAATTTAGGTCGCAACTCGCTGGCAGCAAAAAGCTCGGGACTTTGGTATATAGAATTAAGGGGAAGGCTTGGAGTTTATATTACATTGGAAGATTACATAACACACAATACCTGGGATTTATTCACATAAACGTTGACTTCTTACATAATTAACAAAGGAAACGGGATGAGGGAGATGCCACAGGCCGTAGACCGCCACACACGTATCTGGCCCCAACGACCACTTCCACTAGAGTGACGCTATCTTTTCCCCCCACCAATCGTGTCTATTCAAAGCCAGACAGGGCTGACGTCATACCAGACAATTTCAAACAGATCTCTCCCTCTGGCATGATCCGCATCGAAAGGAGAGACCGTTAAGACGAAATATATCTAAGGATACCCAATAATGCTACGTCTGGTAGCAACAATACAGTACAGCAATGTGTCTGGTAATGACAATACAATTAATATGCCGTAAACTTAAGGGGAAGGCTCGGGTTTTTATAGTTCATTGAAAGATTACATAACACACATTACCTGGGATTTATTCACAAAAACGTTTGGCTTCTCTACATACTCGTAGTTAACAAAGGAAATAGGATGAAGGAAGATGCCACAGACCGTAGACCGGGCACACACGACTGGTTCCAACGACCACTTACTCTCGAGTGACGCTAACTTTTCCCCCACCAACCGTGTCTAGCCAAATCCAGACAGGGCTGACGTCACACCAGACAGATTCAAACAGATCTCTCCCTTTGGCGTGATCTGCACCGAAAGGAGAGACCGTTAAGCCAAAATATATCTAAGGAGACCCAATAAGGCTACGTCTGGTACAACAGCGCATCTGGTAATGATAATAAAATTAATATGCTACAATATAGTAGCTGCTTCGGCGAGAGTCCGAGCTGCGGCGGTAGACGCAAAAGCAGCCTTTTGGTAGCCACAGCGTGAAGGAAAAGCACTGTGATTTTTTTCTTAAATAAAAGATGAGGTCAACGATATTTGGATTCCTCAGATCCTGTTTCGATTATGGGTTATACTTAATTCAGTTGTCTTTGTATGTTCATCTGGGAAGGATCAAACATTACAAATAAAGACTAAATAGTATAAGGGTTAAGAGAAAACAAACAGCAATTCAAAAAGAATGCTATGTAAAAACAGAAGAATGGTATTGGTCTTAGCTATCCCCCCCCAGGGAGCAGAAGTAGTCTACTTAAGAAAAAGAGCAACAGTATAAACATTCTGGAGTCGCTCTAGAAGCCATTGAATGTAGCGTTTGATTACAGTGTTAAATGGAAATGCTTCGCAGCGAGCACTTAACGTTACCCTTGGTTACGTAAACGCGACGTGATAACAACCCCTTAACCCGATATACACTTGAACTTAATTAACATCTTTTATTTAGTAGTTAATCTTTTGGAATGGCAAGAGCTTCTAATTGCGAGAGAGAAACTTGGCAGGACTTTGTCGTTCAGTTAACACGGTTTCTCCTCCAATGAAGTTCGTTCCAGATGCCTTGACTTGACATTTTCACACCAAAGCATTCTGGCATTTAGCTGCTTGTTGCAAATTTTCTACAAACTAGCTGAATTGTTTTGCTCTCTCTTCTTCCTTTCCTCCCTCCCTCTTTCTCTCCCTTGCTTTTGTGAATGCTCCTCAGGTGGCAACAGAAGAAATTGACATTTCTTGCTATGTATTTAGCCTGACACTTAATAGCTGCTCCTACAGACTGAAGAAACATTATAGTAAATTCATATAATACACAGAAATCGTGATTCTTTACTTCTTACATATAGTAAATAGAGAAAGGACTATATACCTAGATTTCACCGAAAATGCATGTTTTTAGGCTTTTTGAATAAAAAAATAGCATTTTTAGAAAAATATCCGTGTGTGTGTGTGTCTTTCTGTCAGTGTCTGTCTGAGAAGAGCTTAGCTCAAAAATGAAAAGTCGACTAAATACTAAACTTGGTATGCAACACGAAGATTTTCAAAAAAAATCTCTCCACTCCAAACTAACCTTTACATACAAAATGTCTCGAAAATTGCGATTTTCTCAAAATTGGCGCTAACAGATTTGAATTAAAATAGCATATCATATTTAAGATATTTACGTGTCAAATTAAATGTATATCTGGTAACAGCTGGTGTAAAGTGGTAATAGTTTCTGAAGTCCTCCTTATTCTATATGAAACTTGTAAACGTAAGAGATAAACAAAAACTGACTACATAAATATTTAGATCTCGTTAAAAATTTTAAATAACTTTTTTGCTGTATAAACGTTTTCCGATATATTCTTTATTATTGGTTTGAATTTGCAGAATACTTTGTACTTTTCCAACTAAAAAAAAAAAAACGCTATTCGTCGTTTTCTAGTGGAACTTCAAAGCCATCACATACATAGTATACCGTTTTTAACAGATTTGACTCGCTTAAGCCTATTGTATTCCCTTATTCCCCTTGTAATACAAGGAAACATGTAATGGAACCATTTCTACAAATACTTATCTCAGCATAAGTAGATAGAATATAAGCTTTTGTAAGAATAGTTTGTTGAAGAATTGGTAGAAAAAAGTCATATGAATGTAACGTATCAGATTTTTCATACAAATGCCCTTGTAATGTTTCTGGTGTACAATGTACCCGCCGGAGGGCGATGGATTTTTTTTCGGGCTTAAAAATCCTTGGCGCGGTTTCCTTCGGAAGGGAAGTAAAGCCAGTGGTCCCGTGTTGTAGATTTACGGCACGTAAAAGAACCTCAAGCCTGATAGAGGCCTCTGAGCAAAATTACCGGTCTTTCACGCCAAATATAGAATTGGACGCTAAGGACTACAGCAGTTAAAGAGCGTCCATAAATAAAGCTGAATTTCATTTAATTAACGATGTTCGTAAAGCAAATGTAGACAACTATTCAAATGTATAAAGATTTTTCTACATTGAAACAGAATATGTCAATGAAACTGTTGCTGGTTCAGAGAAACTCAATAAAATAAACCCTTAGCGCCTTTAAATCTGCTAACTGTTTGGTATGGTCTGCACGGCGAAAATATTAAACAACTGCCGATACAGGTGGGCCGCCTGCCATGATAATTATTCTTTCGTTTTAAAATAATTCTGTCCGCTTTAAGTAGATTACGATCCCCTTATGTATGGAAGTGGCTTAGGAAGATGTCTGAATATGCGCTGAGAGATAAAGAGAGGGAGAGAGAACAAAGTTTGAAATCCTCAAAAAATGTAACCTTAATTCATATATAGAGGCCTCTAAAATTTAGAATTAAATTTTTAGAATTGTTTTTCAAAATATCACTAGAATAATAATTTTAATAATAATAATAATAATAATAATAACATTGTATCAAACTTAAACAAAGGGTACTTAATGCAGTATTATATTAGTATTTTATTGTTTTCTCTTCTTTTAAATTGCAAAAAAAATTCAAAATTCTGCTAAAGTGTAATGTACATATTGGATCTAGATCCCAGTCCTAAATAAAGTATGAAATCACCCAAATACCACTTTTTTATGAGTTTATCCATCCTCGTGCACTTATATATTTTTTCCTAAATAATATCACAACAATGGCGCATTTTCAATATGATATAAAATGTAAACAATTGAAGGATTTTTCTTGTGCGTTGCTACTTCGAGGAGTGAACGGAAAATGTGAGGGTTGACTTACCGCGCTATGTTGATAGCCCGCAGCAGGTATCGCGCACTTGTTTTCCATGTTATATAATCTGGCTTGCAGTACTGTATTTTCTTTAGTGTTTTTCTGTCGAAGATCTTCACGATTTTGTACCAAGCCCAACCCAACCCAAATCACAGAATAGGTTATAATACATCTTCAACTTTGACTCCTTTCACCAACATGGTAACATAAGTCCAAAGTAACCCAGGATAATTCTTGCTATTTAGAGCAAATCTATAGGTAAATAAATTCAATTTTACACATAGACCCGTCCTTCCAGGCCGGAAGCTTTTAATCATTTATCAATCAGTCTGATCAGGTGTAGGAATTCTCAAACATTTGGCTTCAAATTAGCTGCAATTAAACAATTATCAATACAAAGAGGTAGACAACAGCGATCAAGGGTCACTGACGGGAGATAAAAGACGGTCTGATGAGTGGCTCAGGGCTGTCTGGAAAGATGGTTGAGTGTTTATCTGCGACGTCACTGTATAAACTCCAGTAAGAGTTCAACCTAATTCCCTTTCGTCCTGGCATTAATGCTTGTAAATTCCTATGCCCGCTATGATTCATTGATCAATTACGATCCTGTCCCGAACCAGAGAAGACTTTGCCAATTTAAGCTTGGTGGCCTAGCCCGAGTATGATTGTCATCGCTGTACCTCCAAATGACGTCATTACAAGTGGAGAAAACATGAGCGAATTTGCACATGAGCAAAATGGCTCCATGGTAAGGTGTGAGGTTCATCTTCTACGAATGAGGCTTCTATGTGGACATGAGTGAGATGGCCCTGCGGTAACGTGGGAGTTTGCATTTGGAAGATCCGTGGTTCAAATTCCACTATAATCATCCTCTCTGACCAAGGTTTTTTTCAGGTTTTCTTCAGTCCTCAAACTGGCAAAGGCAGTAGGTATTTAGGCCCACTACTTTTCCTTTTCAAAAAAATCCTTTCCAAAAATATCATTTCATGTATTCAGTGTCCGCCGCCTGTAGTGTCGTATGTAGTAAGAACGGGCATTAAACACTACTAAATGAAATGTGGACAAGGTGTATAATCTGTCATGGTACCATAGGAGCTCGAACCCTGTGTGTGAGAGATCGAGGTGGGTTTGTGACCTCGTCTTGTACATCTTCCTCTTCAGGTTGCCTCATACACACTTGGTGATCGTGCAGGCCACAGCTCAGGTTTATTGAATATGGTCCATCTTCCAAAACAAATATAATTAAGCTGTTGTATCACCCGTCTGTAGCAATTAGTATGTTCAGCTGAAACCATCGCTTCGTCGCTGCTTCGACATTACTGCACTATACTTTCACGGTTCGCCGACCTATCGTTGGGTCCAGTAAAGATTTTCGTTAACTCATGGTAGCATATTAACTTGGTTTATGGTGTAGACAGATAAAATAATACTATCGCACCATAATATGGACTATCCATTAGAAAATACTCTGTCTTTTGGCCCTCCATTCTATAATGCATTACTTCACGCTACAACGTCCCAATCGCATTATTTCAGAGCACGATTACCCCAAAATAAAGACAGATGCGAGAACAAAACACAGTAAATGACGTATCGACAAATAAACGTTCATGTGGCACTCTAGATTCATTATGTGTTCGAAAAAGAAATACAAGAAATAAAATTATGCTAAAACATATGATACGCTCCATTTACATGAATTTCTCTACCCACTCCCGTTTATTACTTTTCTACCACGTACGTAATAGGTAGAGAAGATGCTACATTTCACTTAAAAATTCCAGAATGAAATTTCACTGGAAATGTTTTAGAGAAATGTCAGTGTATGTCTGTGTGTGTGAACAGCATACTCAAAAACGAAAAGTCGGATAAATACCAAACTTGATATTTAAGTTCAGCACCTTCCAAAGATGCGACATGAGAATTTTTCAAGAAACTTCCACCATCCCTAACTACCCTTTACATGGAACCTTTTGGAAAACATTGGTATGTATTCTAAAAAATGGCTAACAATTTAGATCAATACTTATATTAAAGATGTTTACATTACAAATAAAATTTATATCTTGAACTTTTTGGGGAATAGCCTTTGAAGCCGTCTTCATTCGGAAGGAATTTTGTATAATCTTTATAACTGGTAAACGTTAAGTGATAGACGAAAACGTACTACACAAAATATAGATTTTTTTAAAGCACACAATATACTTCAAATAACTTTTTTTGTGAACAAGCTATTTCTGAGATATCCGTTCTTGATGGTTCGAATTTTTCATTCCTTGGTCATTCTCTAAAGGTCTTGTCAACATTCAGTTGTTCCTCGCGATTGCATGGAAACTATAAATTTTAATACCAGCGTATAGCATCCAGTTATTAAACTTTTGACTATCGCTATTTCCTATTTTTGCAAAGGTTTACTTGGATTAAACGTAATTTATATAAAAAGTCTGATTTGATAAATTCACGTGACATTCTCTACCCTCTTCTTTATTATACTGGTTATACAAACTATTTTTGTTAAAGCTTATTTTTCTAGCTACTTATATCTGCTGCTTACAGCCACCATCTATGATCCGCGAAACAGAAGTGACGACACGGCAACGACAGGGTCCCTACAACCTTCAGATATAGACGCTCCGGCAGCCGGACAGGCAGCCCGAAGAGCCCGCTCCAGAAAGGGTCTAACACCTCCCAGGAGGCGGTCCTTATATCCCAGCAACTAGTCAAAGGATGGAAAAGTTCACAGAGAGCATCCTTTTCCCCTGTACCGCTGCACCGAAACACCATCGCTGACGCTATGAACTTTGAAATAGACCAAACGGGGTGAAGGATGAATGGAATGATTAATGGAACGAAATACATGGATAGGGAATTCGGGAGTTGAAAAAAACAATTCCAACATTCGCCTGACAATCCGGAAAAAACCGAAAAAAAGCCATGGGTCAGAGCGGGCGGTCCCCGGGATTGAACCTGTGACCTCCCTGATGCGAACCACAGATGTTACCGCTTGAGCCAACCCGTTCCTTTGTTGCAAAGAAGTACTTTAAATAATGGATTCTCTACGCTGTCTCGCTTATTATTGGCTATACAAATTATTTTTTATTTTCATTTTAATCGAGGTAAACCTTTTCGTAAACAACCGCATTACGCATTTCATTATAGATACAAAAGGGAATAGCAATAGTCATTAAGAATAGGGCGCTATGTACAGGCCTTAAAATTCCATGCTCTGCATGCAGTCGCGATGAACATAACACCAGTGAGACTATGCCCCCATGCGACTCTGAGAGAAGGGTGTCATCCGAGTGACTTCCCCCCCCGAAAGCTTTTTCAGCAGGCGGACACTTGAAATGTATACATCACTTAACGCGCGTCAAGGCCCCAAAAGGGGAAGACTACCGAGTCCTCGGTGGGGACGACAGCAACCTAGCATACCGTCTACTGGCTCTCCAGGGCGGTACCGCACCTTGAAACGTCTCACAACCCGCCTGGAAGGAAAACAGCACAGACGTATCCAATCTCTCATGGGTATCGAGAAACAATGCCCCACCGAGTCCAACCCAATCTAAACAACGCCTTTAAGGATGAGACTCGGATGTTTGGCCCAGCGTACTTCTAGTAACGACAGAAGTATCACGGTTCCGCAACGCCCGCACCACGGCAGCTAAAGGGATCGGAATCCCTCCCACCCCTTACGGGAATCGCGATGAACAATTGAATATCGAAAGGAATTGAAGAGAATGGCAAAGTATTAAACAATTCGAACCATTGACAACGGATATTTCAGAAATGGCTTGTGCCACACAAAAGTTACTTGAAATAAATTGTGTATTTTAAAGAGATCTACACTTTTTGTGTAGTACGCTTTCGTCTATCGCTTAACGTTTACCAGTTATAAAAGATTATACAAATTCACTCCGAAAGAAGTGGACTTCACAGCTATTCCCAGAAAATTATGCGCATTTTATTTGTAATGTAAATATGTAAAAAATTTCGAAAATGTTCCATATAAAGGGCAGTTTGGGGTAGGGGAATTTTCTTATAAATGTTCTATTATGATATGTTTGTGTAGGCTTTTATGACCGATGTGGAAGTTTACTGTGTCCAAAGTGAAGATCGCGTTTAGTGTGAGGCAGTGTTTTTAACACTTAAATAATTTCAGTCTATTTGTATCCGTGTGTAATAATGTTATATGAATATATTACGTAATTTAAAAATGTAGGAGCTGTGAGAATAATAGGTCAAAAGTTGCTAACAATGAGGTAACCTTGAGGCAATAATGAATTTGAAGGTTTAACAATACTATTTGTGATTCTTGGAAGCAACAATTTAATTTTAGTGACAGTTTATAAAAATAGTCAATCAAAAACCAGAAAAAGCTTTAGTTAAATGAAGGCATTCTTTT
Organism: Deroplatys truncata; assembly: GCA_030765065.1. Classification (NCBI taxonomy): domain Eukaryota; kingdom Metazoa; phylum Arthropoda; class Insecta; order Mantodea; family Mantidae; genus Deroplatys; species Deroplatys truncata. Next base: position 201,667,916 of record CM060984.1, on the reverse strand, counting down.
GGATTAGGAATAGCCAATCAGAGACTTGAAATATAGAAATTTACAAGTTTAGGCGGTTGAAATCAGTTCAATTGGTTGCAGACAGCGTTACTAACCAGACGCAAAAAGTGTCCTCAAGAAATTTAATACGTATTAGTGTGAGACAAAAATAGTCTTATGTGTCAGAAAGTGCAAGTAATTAGTTAAAGAATCTCACAGCTCAGTGAAGTGTTATTTACATTGTATCAAGTATTAATAAAATTATAATCTGTGTAAGCCTACATTCTTAGTTGTACCACAACCCTGCCAAGACTCCATGTCTCTAACAATAATACCGACGCAGCCGAGGCAAACATAAATATATAATATTTAAAGAAACAGTAAAAAATACAGAGTTAGTATTTTTAAAAATTGGGGCAAGGGCTACCGGGTACCATACGTGCGGTTGCAACTACTTTAAGTGTTCGGCTCCCCAAGTTGAAATACGATACAACTCCTCCTAAAATTAACCCTTCTCAAGTGGCTTGGATTTGTAGACATTTCATGCATCTAAAGGGCATGGCCTACACCAGAACAATAGGCTTATCAAAGCTCATGTATGTCTCCGTTTATACTTCATCAAGTTAAATATATTCTTGAAAGAAATACGGATTTGAAACACAAGTCTTAATAGCTCCTGAATTAATTCAAATTATTCTCTGAAAAATCTCACTCTACTGAGCGGGTTGCCTGAAATAATTTTTGAACGGTTTGCATCGGACACCCTGTAGAGCAACGGAATAAGTTGGTGAACCCCATAAGGCAATTTCTACTTCTCATCAGTGTGATGTGGACATTAGAAACGCATTATCTTCCAGCACTGGTGATTGTTCTCCAGTTATCCACACTATTCACTTCTGCCAGGACCAGGCTTCTCGGTCTCATTGAATATTGACGTCAGCAACATTTCCCCCGCTTCATCTGGAAGTATTTGAGAACATCTGTAGAAAGTTTAGATTCTCTCTTTTCTCATAGAAAATGAAACGCAATATTGACTTCTCTAATCGCTATTACAATAGTGCATTAGTGTTCTGTATTGTATTGATGCAATAGATTTGTTTATTACTTTCTCTACTGCTTACCTACCGTAAGCAGGGGAAGTATGGCATTCTACAAAAAAAAATTCTATATGCAGATTTCCCTGTAAATATATGTTTTGTGGTCCACGAGTACAAGAAAAGGCATTTTTAGAAAAATATACACCGGTATGAATAGATTAACTAAAAAACGATACGTCTGATTGACTCTATGCTTTGTATTTAAGGAAACTAAACGAAAAGTTCAAGAAAATCTCCCCATACCAAAATACTTTTAATGAATAAATTATTGTTGTTTTTTATTTTCTCAGAATGTATCTAAAATTTTGCGACTGTTAAACCATAAAAGACAGACAGAAACTTACTAGAGAAAAATTTACATATCTTTAACATACACGACTTATTTTAAATGCCATCAGCCATTTGTGAAATATTCATTATTATTGGTCTGAATTATTTAATACTTAAATATCTACCACATGCATAGTAGGCAGAGAAGGTATTGCTTTCCACCCAAAATTTCGATACCGAAATTTTACCGGAAAAGCATGTTTTGCGGCTCCCTAAATCAAACAAAGCATTTTGGAAACGTGTCCATGTGTTCGTGCATGTGTGTGTGTGAATAGCTTAACTTGAAAACAAAGAGTCGGATAAATATCAAGTTCGTATTTAAGTTCAATATTTTCCAAGGAGCGACACGAAAATTTTCAAGAAAATCTCCTCACCTCAGCTACCTTTTACACAGGACATTTTTTTTAAAAATTTGATTTTCTAAAAAAATAGCTCTAACCAGTTTGATTAAAATACCATATTATAAGGATATTTACATGACAAATAAAATGTATATCTTGAATTTTCTCTTCATTTAGAAGAAATGTTGTATAATGTTCTATAACTGGTAAACATTAAGCGATAGATGAAAACGTACTGTACAAAAAATGTAGATCTATTTAAAACACACAATTTGTTTCAAATAAGTTTTTTGTGGCATAAGCCATTTCTAAGATATCAGATATTAAAGGCTCGAATTGTTCATTTCTTGCTCATTCTTTAAAGTCCTTTCAATATTCAGTTGTTTCTCGCGATTGCATGGACACAGTTGGAATTTTAAGGCCAGAATATACCTTGCAGTTCTTAGACATTTGACTATCGCTGTTCTCTTTGTATGTATAACGAAATGTGTAGTGCAGCTATTTCTGCAAAGGTTTATTTGGATTAAAATGTAGTCGATATAAGAATAAGCTTTAGTAAGAATAGTTTTTATGAACACAAATAAACGATAGGGTGTAGAGAAGGTCATTGGTTTCTCGCATTGTCATGGAAAGGGTATGGAAATTTCACAGCCAGCATATTCTAACGATTCTTCCTGGGTTTCGATCCACAACTGGGAAATAACATCAGGTTTTAAAAGGCGTTGTAATGAGGTCACACTAAATAGCTAGGACGAAACTTCGTTGATCTGTCTCTCCAAAGAGCATTTATTGTCACATAAGTGGGTCAGCGGTCTTGGTGCTTCGTGCACCCTGCGGCCGAGAACCGACCGCCCCTATCTTCTGACGCTACTACACTATTGTCAGCTTCCATGGGGTTTCTAGCCACAGGGGTCACTACAAATTTGGAGTGTCGTCCTAGTTGCGGAATCTGTCCTCATTACAATACTTTTTGAAACCTGATGCAGCTTCCCGGTTGTGGATGGAAACTGCGGCAGTACCTCCTCCTGTCAGAAGTTGCTCTCATTCGTAATGCCAGTAGCTCGTGGCTTATCTTTCTGCAGCCTCCGCGTAGCCTCCGAATGTTCGACGTGGTCTGATTCTCTGCGTCTCTATCTTCGGCTAGCTGTAGTAATTACTGAAATATGTAAGAGCATGGACTTTTCCTCGGTAAAGGAAATGTAGATCTCGGGTGTGGTAACGAAGAGAAATAGACGTGCTTCAGTTATAAAAAGAGGACAGCACTATTTTCTTTATTTTGTTACTTCTGCTAGTTCACAACACTGATATTGTCGCCGTTAAAACACTGTCTACTGCTGTTGAAACCCGGCGGTGATATGACGCGAAGTTTATATACTTAACAAATCCCTTTACTTGTAGCGATTCTTATGTGTGTAGCGAAACCTGTCTTAATTCACAAACTTTTGGCGCGACATTTCTTAAGTGTCCGCAGCATCATCCTCTGCCTGTAGTTTCGAAGTAACTCCACGATCTTTGGTCTTAGCCGATCTATTTATAGTCGCGGGCTTCTTGGGCTACTTAATTTCCTATAGGTGCATTTTTGGCGCCGCTCAAAGTGTCTCAATATTTCATATCGATTTACTTGGATCTCATTGGTGCTATTCCACCCCCTCTTGCTCAATTTTAACATGAAATCGCAGCTTTTCCTAATTTTACCGTTTAGCTTGTTGTCTCACTCACTCTGGTCACGGCTCTACACCCTCGCTATACGAACAATACTTTTGCTACCAGAGAGACATCGTAAAACTCATTTGTTGCCTTCGGAGACACTTTTTCTGCATCTAAGATATCTCGTCGTGGACAGCATTTTAACATAGCCCTTAAATTATTTACATTAAACAATTTATTTCTCCTCTAATATTAGTAACCTAAATACAAACATATCATTAAATCACTCCTCTTAAGCTACACAGGCAGTAAAAAGACATATAGTTGTACATAACATAATTTAATTTTACTAAAAGTAATTACCCGAATTATTAATTATTCTATAGCTCGGGCTCGACCTAGAGTAGCCGTTTCAAAACCCACGAAGAGTCGTTACAGTATAACGACCCGCTTAAAGTTTTACTATCACCTTTGTGCGTTCTACATGGGTAATGCAAACGTTTTTCTCAATTAATGTGAAGTAGGTAGGAAAATAAGCTTTCACAAGAAGAGTTTTTCTAAGCTAGAGAAGATGCAGCACATCAAATGCTTTCTTTTTTTCGTACACTTTTGTGCTTTGTTTGGCTTCTATTTTGGGTTTCCACCCCAAGCTAATTGTATTATACGTTAGTTCCTATCAATGTAAAAAAGAACTTTAAATGGGGATTTTCGCATGTTTTGCCCGAATTCCTTTGCTGTATGTAATTTGTTGGAAACTAATTCTACATATTGCCCTATTCTCTTGAATGTGAAAGAATAAATAAAGTTGCAGATCACCAAAGTGCTACAATTATTTGGGTTTTAGAGTATGATAAAATGTAAAAGTTTGACATCATGCACATCCTTTCCGATTCAGCTTCCTTTAAGTGATGTGCGCTTGCATTGCATTATTGGTACACGTTTGCCACCGATTCACATATACGTGCTTTATTACACTATGTTGTCGTCCCTCGTGGTCTAGGAGTACCATGTCTCCTCCCTCCCTCGCGGCTTCAAACCCGGCTGAGGCATGTATTTTTTCGGGCGTAAGAATCCTTGGCATGTCTTCCTTCGGAGAAGTAAATCCGGTGGTCCCGTGTAGTAGATTTACGACACGTAAAAGAACCTCAAGTCTAATAGGATGCTCTGAGTAAAATTTCCAGTCTTTCACGCTAATATACAGGGTGGGCCAAAAGTCACTAACCATTACTACTTCTAGTCTATTATGGTTTTAATCTCCCATGAATTTCAAATTACCCGCCTGTGACGTTCATGTGATATATAGTCACTCGGTACACAGTAGGGAAGATTGCTAAATCATCTGGCCGCTGTCAGAAGTTTATTTAGAGATTTGTTTTGCTTAGATATGTTCTGTGTCCATGTTGTTGATATGTTGTCGTAGGAAGAAATAATTTTTATATTCAAAGGTGGTACAAAGTTGGTTATGCGTTATTAGTTGATGAATGGAATGGGCGTTTATTACTGTTCCACCAACACAGAAGACAGTCCACAATTTACGGAAACGTTTTGAAGCAAATGTATCAGTGATGGACTGCTGTAGGTCAGGTAGTGAGGAGACAAGCTATTGTACAGAGTACTAAAAGGTCTACTCGCAGGCTTGCTGTGAAAAAGAATGCTTCCCAAACATTTGTCTGGAGGATTTTACATCAAGCTAGATATAAGCACTACGCACCGCGTCTCGTACACGGTATACTAGATGACGATCCTGATCGTAGGTTTCAATTTTGTGAATCAATTTTGAAAGAGCTTCAACACGTAACAGTAATTTCTGTCATAAAATCATATGAAGTGACGAAGAAACATTTAAATTTTCTAGTCACGTCAATAAACATAATTGCGCGTATTGGTGTACAGAAAATCATCACATCACTTTTGGAAAACAACTTAAGCAACCTGGTGTCACTGTGTGCGGTCCTATTTCACATCATGGAGTCCTGGAGCCTTGGGATTTTGATGGTACAGTAACAGGTGAAAAGTACTATGTCGTTCCACAGTTACAAATTAACTACAACAACTTTAACTCAATTTACTTTGAGCATGATGGTGCTCCAGTACATTACGCTGTAGCTGTGACAAACTACCATCATGGGGTGCTTGGTGGAAGAGTTATTGGAAGACGAGTGGCAGTAGAAATGCCTCCCAGATCACCGGTTCTCACTCCAATGGATTTTTCATTTGGGAATTGATTGAGGACATAAGCTCCATTGATAATACTTTATAGATTATTGATTCGAATCCACAACTGTTTGAAAAAATGTGCTTATGTTTCCAGATTGTCTTCGGAAATGTGTCAGTGCAGAGGGAAGACAACTTGAAACATTCTAAAATAATTAACTCGCATAAGTGTAAGTATTAGAACCATCATGGAGTAGACGTAGCAATGGGTAATGACTTTTGGCCCACCCTGTAAAAAGGGACGCTAAAAACATAGTAGTTAAAGAGGGTCCATAAACGAAACTCAACTTAATTAATTTTGTTCCACTGTGTTGATTTTGCCATTGGCTTATAATAATGTTTCCGAACCAAAAAAATTATAATTATTTAATGTTGATCTTCATTGTTTTGAAAGTTCGTTAAAGCACCAATCCCTTACCGATGTTACTTTGGTTGAGTCGCCTTCAAATACTCAATACTTTCGCGTACTATTTATAGCTATAAGTTGTACGACGGAGGGGGACACCTCACGCACTGCGACCTATGTAGATAAATTACGGCTAATGTCTCCCAGGAGGAAGGGATGAAGTGAAATAATCGCAGGAGGCTACAGGATCCTTGATTTCATTCATGAAATAAACCAATTGTTAAAGTTAATAGAAATATAATTATTGTAATTATCTATCTAGATTCTAAATCTATTACACTTTATTCTGCCAAAATAGTTATATTAATAAAAATTTTTTTACAAAAATTTTATATATAAATTATATAAAAATATAATAAACCAATTGTTAAAGTTAATAGAAATATAATTATTGTAATTATCTATCTAGATTCTAAATCTATTACACTTTATTCTGCCAAAATAGTTATATTAATAAAAATTTTTTTACAAAAAATTATTTAAAATATTTGGTCCTCTCGTGCTAAACCATTTAATATAATTAAAGATAGAAACCAACCCAGGCAGGCCACAGAGACGCGCGGAAGTCCCTAACAGTTCTAGGCTCGACGACCTGCCCCACCGGCGATGAACGACCCATCGACCAAGCAGCCCTCTAATGTCCACGGGTAGTACGCTTTGCCTTGAGCAAGCATCCACGCCATCTGTCCGGCACCGCCATACGTCTCGAAACCTAAAATCACGCCTGAAACATGAGATAGAATGAAGGGGAAGTGGCGAAAGGGAAATTGTAGTAGACGAGTAATCGCTTACCGACCAGGGAAAACCACGAAAACCCCGGAGTCAAAGCTCGATTCCATAGATGGGAATCAAACCCGGGACCTCCCGATGCAAGCCATCTCGCTTGGTTTGCGTTCTATTTTGGTGACAAGCAGACCATTCGCGGAGATAAGTACGACTCTGATACCTTTACAATTAAATAATACTGCCAAAGCTGGAAGCAAACGTGCTACCAAAGTTGTTATAGATATAAAACACAGAATATTTATGGTTACCATTTTGCTTTCTAAACGAGACTATAAAGAAACAATGAAGCATCAACGAACTTCGTGTAATGTTTCATCACACTTCTTTCAGCAGGCAAAAACTTCTTTTGCTTTCAAATGAAAATGCCACATAGATTATCTACTGAACTAGGGTATGATTTTTTCCTCCTGGCCCTACTCGGCTAGATGCACCATAGTTGGATGAGCCCATTATCTCCCGGGAGAGATTTTTGGTTAGTTATAGGAGAACGGCCGAGGAGGAAGAAAGGCGTTCCTGTTGCACCGCGCTAGGGAAATACTGCCGGTCTTTTCTCCGCTCCACGCTCCATCCTTCTTTACGTTTGTTTTCCTGCGGGGTCAGGTCAGGTGGAAAAAATCGTACTTTGCTTTATTAATTAGGTAACCTCCTCCCATTGCTTCAACTGTGGAATAACTTCTCTCTCTTCCTCTCCGTTTCTCTCTCTCCTCTCTCTCTTTCTTTATTTTTTTCCTGTGTTACCTGTGTATTGTCGTTTTATCATGAAACAATGGTATAAAACTGCATTGGTGATTCTACCTTGATATCTTCACTTTAGGCGATGAAAAGGGTATACGATTTCATTAAAGCATGCCTATAAAGGATATTCTCTTCCTCTCACTCCCCCTCTCTCCCACACATACGCACGCACAGACTTGTTTCTAAAAACGCATTTGGGGAATCAGGAATCTCAAAAACATGTTTTTCCACGAAATTACGAAATCCATTTTGGGTGGAATACTATACTTTTATACATTATATGTAAAAGGTAGAGACTGTAAAAACGTGTATACCATAGAGGAAATTAGATACAAAAATAATCTTCCATTTGTTTTCAAAAGTACAAATTTACATATATGTTTCATTTATATTTGATTTGCCCCTTTTATTTGTGAATTTGGTTTCCCTTGTATGTTATCTCATCATTCGCCCCACAGAGAGAGAGAGAGAGAGAGAGAGAGAGAGAGAGAGAGAGAGAGAGAGAGAGAGGGGCAGCATAAGGGCATTTAGGTTCAAATATTTTGACCATGTTCTAAGATGATTTTCACTTAATTTTCTTCGTTACAAGCTACTCACTACATAGAAATATTCTTATTCTTTATTTTCTGATAAGACAACTCTATCGAGACTGGTCCCGTAGCTCAGTCGATAGAGCATCTGCCAACTGTGCGAGGAGTCCCGGGTTTGATTCTCGGCTGGGAGGTGGACATTTTTCTCTAGCCAAGATTTTCCCCTATCCTCCCCAGATTCTGAAGTATGAATGTGTGTGTGATTTAATATCTAAGAGACAAATGCCGCCGATATGACCATTGTAGGTAAATGCGGCGTATAAATGGAACAATAAAGAAGAACTCCAACATATTTGATATATTTGTATGAGAAATCATCTTGCTTTTAATCTTCCTTGCATAGCCTGTCAAGTCCCCTTCATTGTGATTGAATTTTTTACAACTAGGATATTATAAGAGATAGAGCCCTTAAAACTCGTATGAAATTTGTGTCAAATACCGTTCTATAGTTAGTAGTTTTCGAAATGTCCCAGGAGGTATGATTACATTTTTCTATGCGCGTCATCTGACGGAAGTTGTTGAAGGTTTCCTATTTTAATTTTCTTTTGGTTCACAAAAGCTTGTTACAGTAACTATGGAAGAATAATTCATTCCTCTATGACTACGACAGTTGGATTTATTGCACCGTGCTTCGAAGAGCATTTGAATGCTGTTTCTGCGTTTCTACATTACTAGGTACTCGTATATCGTAAATAATGTAACCTGAATACATAGTATGTATGCAAATTTGTAATGGATTGAGATAGGGTACCACATTTTACTGACAGTCTTCTTTTTCATAAACATTGCTGATCGGGCAAGTAGTTAATTGCACCTCTTCATCACTGAAAACATTTTAATCCCTCCAAGTCTTATCTTAGGGGTCCAAACAAATGAAAGCCACAAGGTGACATATCGGGGAAGATACTAGGCGAGGTGGCTTGTTGGTAACGTGTGAGCCTCGCATTCTGTAGATCACGGGTTCGAATCCCGTTAGCCTTGGGTTATTCGTAGTTTCCCCTGGTCGGTAGGCAATTGCTTGGGTGCTTTCGCAATTACCACGATTTCTTTTCTATCATTTACCTTTAATTCCGTTTCCTTCTGATGTTTCAAGTGAGCTGCTGGTTTTGGTTCATCCTGGTATTACCAGACAGATGACCCGGTAGACACTAGAGGACTACTTGGTTGAACTGGGAACCTCCAGTAGGAACGAATCTTCTAGCCTGAAACTGTTAGAGACTTCGCGTATCTCTGTGGCCTCTTGCTTGCGGCCTGTACCCTCAATAGACCTCCCGTAGGTCGCAGTGCACGAACTATCCCCCTCCGTTTTATACGCCACACCCACCGAGCGAGATGGCTCCGCGGTAACGCGTGAGGCTCGCATTTGGGAGGTCTCGGGTTTATTTTCTTCGACCACCTATTCTGACCTTGGGTTATTCTCGGTTTTTCCTGGTCGGTAGGCGAATGCTGGAGCGGTTTCTCATCTACCACTATATCCTTGCCCTCATTTCCCTTTCATTGCATTTCCTGCCCATGTTTCAGGTGTGTTCAAGGCTTTAGGTATGTTGCGGTGCCGGATAGATGACGCGGATGCTTGCTTTCTTTCTGTGGACACTAGAGAGCTACCTGGTTAGATGTGCTGTTCATCGCTCTCTTCGAAAAGCTTCGTAGGGGGACGAATCTTCGAGCCAGGATTTTAGGGACTTCTATGCATCTCTATGGCCTGTCTGCCTGCGGCCTGTAGCCTCCTGTGGTTCCTTAACCTCATCCTTATTCATTCGGGGTGGTAACCGCAAAAGATCTCGCTGTGCGAGAGATGTTCTCCGCTCTATGCTCTACATGGGGATATCCGAGGTGTTCCAATTAAGTTCTTTCAACCTTCCTTGCGTAGCATCAATAATGTGGAGTACAGTCTTATCGTGATGTCAATCGTAAACTTCTGCCTTTTGGAACTATTTGGAAACTAATGGGTGCCAGGGAACTCTCTCCGTACCATTGTCGAGTCCATGCTGCTGTCAACATAACACTCGTGTTTCAGTTGGCAGCAGCAGGTGCATGGAGGTCATTAGAATTTCTTCGGTGGGTAAGGGTAAATTGACGGCAACAATATGAGTTGGTTGTCTTGGGGTAGTCACTATGCGTTGGTTTAGACCGAATACTGGAATAGTGCAAAATTATACTGGTGGTAATGTTTGGTATTAAAGAGAATGCTTTTTTGGTGGAACAGTCTTTTCGCGAAGGTGATCGGTTTACAGAAAATGTAATGGTAACTTTCAGGCGCGTTCTCCTGATTCAAATTATCCAAATCGGAATACTGTTCGAGGTTTGATAGGACCGGCTCAGTTCACGACGTACTGAGAACAGCCAGGGTGCTTATAACAGAAGAAAAAGTTAATGGAATCTCAGATGCTGAACTGCGTACCCAACACGACTAACACGCAAATTAGTTCAAGAAATCGGAATACCTACGTGGATAGATTAAGCTGGAAGATACAAATTTCAGTTGTTCCCTTATAAGGTTACTGTAGTTCATGAATTAAAACGGAGTGATTATGAAAAGTGAATGCTACACTGTGATGATTCCAAAGATTCATAAACTGACATAGATTTGAAAAATTTTAACCTTTTCTTTTAGAGATGAAGCATGGTTTCACTTATCCGACTATGTAAATTACCAAAAGTCAACAATTGGGTCTTCAATCCCAGTGTAACAAGACAAACACCTTTGTATTCGCAGAAAATTGAAGTATGGTTTACCATTTCACGAGAACGAGTAATAGGGCCATTTTTAAGAGGAAGTTGAACCCTCCTTCTTTCAAAAGGGAAGTACTGCAGCATACATACGTCAAACCAGTTGGTTCACATTTTAACGCAATTTTTGGTGGAGGGAATAATTAAGGTCCCTAGCCAGCACAGTCTCCTAATTTCATTCAGATTATTTCCTTTGGGATGCGGCAAATCCAAGGCGTACAATACTATCCAAAAACGATCAATAAGCTTAAAGTGAATATCGTTAACTATGTGGAATCAAAGGAATTAATTGTTATTTCACACCAGCCGTGTGTTGGACAAGGTTGGAAAGGTAGAAATAGACGACTGAAAAATTCAATGCCATAGCCGAGATTTGAACCACAGAACTCCCGGCCTCCGTGCGGTTGCTCTAACCATCGAGCTACTATAGCAACATGCTGGTATGACATTAAATGTGAATCAGTTGGGGAATTTAGTGGCCTACCGGCATGTTGCCATGGTAGCTTAGTGGTTAGAGCAACCGGACAGAGACCGGGAGATCGGAGGTTCAAATCCCGACTATGGTATTTAATTTTTCAGTTGTCTGATTCTACGTTTACAGCTATGTGTTAACAATTATGCAGTGAGAGTCTTTGACAATATATGTAAACGAGTTGAAGTCTGCCTTCAAACGCAAGGACAACACTTGCAGCATGTGTTATGATTGACTGTGGTGAATCCAAAGTTTACAGTTTGTTTTGATACAAGCGGCAACCCGTGCTGCCAACATAGCTGCTGTTGCTAGCACCCTCAAATCACGTAGCCGTTGCGGAGGAAGTTCTCTGGCACACTGTATAATAGTATATCGTTCGCACAGAAAATCGATGTTTACGATATCCATACGCTCTCAAAAGATAGTCTTGAGGACTTTGCTGGAAGATAAACGTACTGCCTTCAGCTGTTTTGCGTCTTGCACAACATTCACTAGAGGACCTTTGGCTTTGGAGAATAATGGTGTATCCAGATTCTCATTAAAATAAGTTCCCTTCTGTTTCAAAGCAGTGCAAACGCTTATGCGAAAGTTCTACCCTTACAGCTTTGTGACTTGATTCAAAACCTTGCAGAGATTTTGCGTAACTTTAACTCCGTTTTAATGATTATCTGCGCTTCCTTAACTACAGTTGCTGCACTAAATTCACGTACAGGTATTCGTCGTTCCACGTCTTGAATTGTAGCATTTTCTTAGGCAAAATACTACCGTTTTGATGGGCGTGACAGACTAGAAACTTCCTCCGGCAATTCAAAGATCTTAGCTCCCTTACATACTTGAGCCCCGGAAACTGTTTTATTTGTATATTTTTGCATGCAATCTAAGCGTGCCAAAATACTTAAGAATTACAAGCAGCGCAGTAAATGCATGCATTGATCCATTGCGATATCTACAAATGAGCATAGAAATAATTGAATAGATCTGAACATGACCATGCAGTGTATGAACTACATACAGTTCAAGATGAGAAGAATGCTGCGTGTGTAATGTTAGCAACCGTAGCAAATTTCATAGCGTTTTACACAAAGGGATTTTTGAAGCGAAACGGCGAAATCTCAAGAATTTAAGAAATGTATTTTGACAGTCTTAAGGGTTATAGACCTGCATGTATACCATTCCTCTTACCCACGAAATTCAGGTTCAAATGTTTAGGTCCAGAAATATTGTAATACTAATAATAGTTGAGACCATATTAATCTGGAGGCTAATGGATTAGGTACTAGATATAAACTAACTACAAGGCGAAAACAGCTCAACTGGGCAAACCGTTTTCCCCTTACCGCCCACCCGAACCGAGGAATCGTGCTCCCCAGGACTTATGACAACGTCCGTGGTAGACGCCTGACTGGGTTCAAAGGGCCTACGGATCAGAGTGAGAGACCAGGGTGGGTGATCTGCCACACGCCCGGGATGAGAGCGAGAAAGTGTTTTATAGACACAGATGACAGAGGAGTAATAGGAACAGTGATGCTGAGCACCGGTGGAATGAAACGTGGTGGGAGAAACCGGAGAACCCGGAGAAAAGCCGCCCAGACGCATGTTTGTCCACCATACATCACACATGTGAGTCCCTGGGTTTGAACCCAGGTCGCCTTAGTGAGAGGCGAGTGGCCTAATTTGATCATTCTCGTTTACAAATTCACACTCGCATATGTGCTACTCTGTAGTACCAGAAGACGTTGTTTGTATTTTAACTTCCCCGAGTCACGTGATTTTCCTGTTACGTGAAACTATGTTACACTTTAGGTTTAGGCAAGTAGTTTTACACGCAAAAGCAGATCGATGTTGTCTCCATTTGTTATTTATTATTAGACTTATATAATAAACAAGTTTCATGGTATTGGAAAAGGTCACCAGTCATTGAAATACCAGTTTATTCATATTGGCGTTCTATATACATGATTTTTAAAGTTACATTGTCTATTTTTTGTAATCAGAATTAGTATTTCTCACAAAAGAGATTGGTGAAGATATGCATTTGGTTACCGATGTTCATAACCGCAGAAACAATATCATAGTAATGTTATACGGGTGGACAATTTGAACAGCAAGTTACGTGAAGTGAAACTCGTCATATCCATTTATCTAATACATAACCGGCATAAAATATTGCCCTCCAAGTTAAGAATTGGTCACATAAAAGTGACCCAACTATGAATTACCCTTCAAGCGAATTGGCTTTATGGTATTGTGTGAGGAGCACACCCGAGAGGTCCCAGGTTCTATCCCCGTCGAAGCACACCGTGACCGTGTGTTTTTCGTAGTTATCTCAGCATTTCCCTTTCATTCTGTTTTGTGTGCGTTTCCACGTTTCGTGGGTGTGGTGGTGCCGGGCAGATGGCGTGGATCTTGCTCAAAGAAAAGAGTATTCCCGTGGACACTAGTAGGCTGCTAGGTTGAACGGGTTGTTCATCGCCCTCTCTGGGCAGTTCTAGTGGAACGGATCTTCGAACCAGGAACTGTTAGGGACTTCCGCGTGTGTCTGTGACCTGTCTGCTTGCTGTTTTTCCTATGATTCTTTCACTTCATCCCTTCCTCCTGGGGTTGGCAGCTACAATGTATTTCATGTAGGTTGCAGTGTGCAATATGTCCCCCTCTGTTGTATACCCTTTAACCTATGCATTATTAAATGAGAACTACTGGGTAGGTGTACCTGTACTTAGTTGTACTAAACATTTTGTTAAGTAAAAATGATTATCATTGTTATTATAGTCGAAAAAAGAAGTTCATCTTCTCGTGTAGACAGTTTACCAGTTTGTATATGCAGTGTACTCGCGGAATTCAAGCGCATTCCTGTAGCTAACATTCTTGGCATCTGCTTCCTGTATGCGCGATTCCACATTAGTGGGCAATAAAGTCCCCCACATCGGTTTTAAAAGCCTCATTTATATTTGTTAAGCCCTCGTAAATGCTTAATTAAATGGTAATAGATTTGTTGGTTTCACATCTACATAATCCTGAACAACCAGCTTACCAAAGCACGCTTTTCAGATCACAAGACAGGCAACTCATTCACTTTTCCTTTCATTATATGCACATGCTTGTGAGTGGATAGTCAGTATGTTGTTTATCTCGTCGCGCATCAATGCACTTCTATACGCTTTTCACTTACGTAGTGTGCCGATTAGGCACAGAAGACTTTAAATTTTTGCTAGTGTTTGCCTCATAGTTCGTGATTTATTCTTTAGAGGCGCGCATGTATATATACTTTTGTGACTTAAGGGTGGCGACGACGCCATCAGCGCCATCACGAGACATAACTAAAGGTTGGGATGTAGTACAGGATGACATCGAGAAGGTTACAGGCTGCGGTAGCTGGAAGGGTGGTGAAAGAGTGAGACTAATCAGACATGTAATTCTGTTCCCAGAGAAACTTTAATCTTTATAATAACAAACTAAACTACATACCATGAGGGTTAGAGGGTTAGAAATTTGTGGGTTTACCTGGTGGACAAAAGAAGTCCAGCGTTCCATCTTCGTTGTCCCTGGGGCCTACGTCGATGTAAGTTAGCACAAAGCAAGTTTAAGGATCTAACTACACAGGGTCCTGCTAGGCAAGTGATATGCCGGGAGACAGCCGTTAAAAATTCTAAGTTTGAATACCCGATTGAAATACTGACTAGTGCCTAGCAGTAACTGACGTAAGCGTATGTCAGTAGACATTACGTAACTCACTCAAGTGTCGGACGTGATCTGTCATCTAAAGATGGTGCCACCAACCCCATACTTACTTCAGCACCCGGGAAATGACTCGTAATAAAACGAAATCTTAAAGCCAATTTGCTGGACTTACTTAAAGTTTGTCCTGAATATCTCGAACTTTTATTACATTTTTTTACAAATAAAACTATAACTCTCAGAATATATATGTTCTCTTTTTCGCCGTTGGCGACACCATTATCGTTTCTTTAGCCTTTAGGCAGCGAAAGTAGTTGGATTTTTTTTTCTTCGATGTAAGTGTGCAAATCTTGGGGTAGGTTCCTTCGTTTTATTTGTTTTTTTTTTTCGTTTTTCTTCTGGGCTGTGCTTACTGTCACTGTTTACTTGGCTTTGCTCATTGCAAATTCGCTTATTAGATACATGTGAAATGAATAATAATTAGTGAGAATACAGAGCCGCGGACGGACATTAAACAATTTTGAAACTAATTTGGATGTAATCTGCGTTTTGCTGTATGTTGTTAATATGAAGAGCTAATTCAAGTTGTTACATTTTAGAGCTTATTTAAATTGTTTATAATCAAACTAAATTCTGGTTATTAAACCGTTAATTTCTAGTTTATCTAAATTATTACATTTCTTTGGCTTTTGAGGTTACTTTAATGGGTTATTCAGCCTTATCTAATTTTTTTTTTGCTGAGTGCCATGTCACACTGTAGGTGCGTACTGTGATTTCTTTACCAGTGTGTTTCCTTCTCCGAATGTGTATTTATGAACTGTCAAGAGAAATGTAACGTGTGTAGATAATTTTGATTGCTGTAATATGCTTCTAAAGACCTGAATATTGTACACTTAGCATTCATTTTCTTGCTAAGTGAAATTATTCTGTTATTAAAGGGTTGCCTTTGTGTTTTCCGTCTTTTTAGTATATGTTCTTGGGGGAGGGAGGTTTCTCTTACCTTGTAGCGGGTTCACTCCGACCCTTCATGATCCGAACGTTTCCACATGAGGCACCTCCATCGATGTATATGAGAACAGAAAGTACGCACTAACTCAGAGTAAAGGAACAGTGCAGTAACAATTTTAATGAACCGTTGTTGCTGACAACAGTGTAGTATAAATACGAAAATTCGGTAACTAATTCACACCCCTTCGTATCAGTTCCCAGTCATATATTAAGGAAGGTGGTCGAGTGTTAGATTGTGGAAGATGCTAATATATAAGGCCCAAAGTATCTGAAGAGTCAGTTTGTATCAGTAAATGCATATGAACGCGGCAGATTTATTATTACAATTCCTTGTAAACAAGAAATACACATGCACAATTAATATTTTAACCAACTAAAATGTTAAGCAAGATTCATAGCTATTCTTGAAAGTATTACTCAATTAAATTGTAGAATTTAAATCTGTGAAATCAAATTTTAATCGCCCGAGAATAGTGACTTTCGTTCATCTGTAGCTCTATTATAAAGTATACAAATTACTTATCGTTTATATATATATATATATATATATATATATATATATATATATATATATATATATATCCTCTGATTTACCAAAATAGTGTGTTCGAGAAATGTGGAATAAGTTTTGATATACTACAAGAAATGCACAAATCATATATAAATCCTCACAAAATCATTTACAACTGTGAGTGCAGTATCGAATACATCGATATATGTTTTAATTCCCGGTATTTACGTAAATAAAAATTCCGTTTAATCCTATCACTCAATATCTTCACTTAAATGAAGCCACTTTTAATATTAAAAGTACAACTTTTGCATTGCACAAGATTAAATAAAGTGAATGACTATATGATTTTAGGATTTGTGTGTAGAATGTTACCTGGATGTTGTTAGTACGCACATGGTAAATGCCATGGCTAGAATTTTTAGTTTCCATTTCTGATGTTAAAAACACTAGCCAAAATGGGAGCTAATCGGCACCCCAATTGGAGCCAGCGTCCTTCTGACAGTGCAAGCTTTAGGAGCTTACCGTTTATCCTCTCGCGGAAGGACTGTTTTTCTTGCGCTAGGGTAGCTTTGCAATAATACGTCAGCTAATGTACGTTCAAAAAACTCATGAACGCTACGATACTGCAGTTTATAAGAAGACAAATTAAAAATATAACAAATTACTTCAATATTAAACGATTGTCCTTTTTTGCTTATTTTCCTTTCAAGGCCTCTTATTGTAAAGATTGCTTTCTAAGATGCATAGTGTGAGCTCTAAATTTTACATATGTGTTTATTTGATATGATTTACGGAAAAATCTGTCAATTGAGTTTAACGAGCAGAAAAATACTTCATCAAACATTAAAAATTAAGGACCTGGCACACCTGTCTATGGAATATTGAAATCTGTGCAATCAAGGCTTAAACATTGTGACAAATTGATCCTCCCCGGAGAAATCTACTCTAGGCGACTAGGCCGGTTCAGTCCCAGCTCTCCTCACCGTGCAGTAGACGAAGCTGAAAGGCAGTCTATCTTAGACGGTGAGGAATTTCACGAGTAAAACAGCAGGGCAAAGTTTAGGCAGAAGACATTGCGGACAGTGTTTCTAAATTCCTTTTGGGTTAACTTACTCAAATTTATCTTTAGTAATTATTAACCGGGAAAGATTGATCGTGCGAAATGTAGACTTATTGGTGTTCTAAATTTGAAATATATTGGTAAATGTGAGAGCAGGAAGCAAGTATGTAATAATTCTAATTTAATTCCATGGATTGAAACCGTAAAGAATTTAAAGAATTGTGGAAGATGAGAAAGGTGTTTTTATAGAGCGAGTTGTATTGCATTTAAACTGTTGGGGAGCCGAACTTGTAGTAGTTGCAACCGTACGCATAGTAAACAGTTTCCGGTAACCTTCGCCCCAAATGTACTTTCAGGTGGCCTTTGCCCCAAGTTTAAAAATATATTATTACTGTTTCTTTAAATATTATATTTATGTTTTCCTCGGCTCCATCAGTATTTATTTTAGAGACACGTTTCTCTTAGGCAGGGTTGTGACGTGTCAAGAATGTAGGCTTACACAGATTATAACTTTACTTCACTTCTTTTATTAATACTTGATACGATTTAAATAACACTTCCCTGATATAGAGAGCTGTGAGATTCTTTTTATTAATTAATTACACTTTTTAACACGTAACTTACTTTTCGTCTCGCACGAATACATATTATATTTCCTGAGGACATATTTTGGTCTGGTTAGTAACTCTGTCTGTACGCAACTGAACCGTTTTCCACCTCTTAAATTTGTAAATTTCTGTATTTCAAGTCTCTGATTGGCTAATCCTAGTCCAATAGAATAACTTCATTTAACTAAAGCTTTTTCTGGTTGTTGATTGGCTATTTTTAAACTGTCTCAAAATTTACATTATTGTTGCTCCAATAATGACTAGTAGCATTATTAAACATTCTTACTCATTATTGCCTCAAAGTTACCTCACTGTTAGCAACTTTTAACTTATTATTCTCACAGCTCCTACATTATTAAATTACGTAATATATTCACATAACATTATTACCCACGGATACAATAATATAAGCATATGCAATGACAGTTACATACATTTTACAAATTATTACATACATATATTATTTTAAGGCGGGCTGTTATTGAATTAACATATTTATATAATTAGACTGAAATTATTCAAGTGTTAAAAATACTGCCTCAAAGAATAAGGGTTTCTGAAATTGCAATTATGTATTTTATAGAAGTGTACATTTATTAAATGAAAGAAATTCGGCTTCTTAATTAATTTATGTAATATATTGTCAAGTAGTAATCTGCCATCATTCCTACTTTAATCCACTTCCTATTGGGACGGAAATACACGTTTCAACTCTACAGAAGAAAAGATTCACCTTGAGTAAGTACTCTAGTATTCTTCAGCTACGTGTTCCGATTCCTCAAATTAAGTTAATTATTGATTTTATATCTTCTCTTCTTTTAGAGCTATTTATGCTCATCCAACTTGATTTTCTATACCGTTTGATTCCTACATTTGACAGTTTTATCAAGCTCTTGAATAGCATTCACATTCAGAAGTCATTCAGAATTATGAGCGTCCGTATTCTATACTTTGTAGGACATTACTGCCTGACAGATTTAATTACCGGTGTATGGAGTCCAACAAATACTAATGTGTGTATATGTCTATTGAAAGCTTGAATGATATCTCGCTCTAAAGAAACACCATCTTAAGTTACTGAACATTTACGTAGAATGGTCTTCCATTTCTAGCACAGCTTCTTTGATGCCGAATGGTCCGGAGACTTTAACGATGACTACCGCACTCATACTATCTTTGACACTATGAAAAAACGTGTTCAATAAATTATGGTTGCTTATCTCACGTTTTTATTACCTTCCTATCATTTGGCTATCTTATTACCGCCGCATTTATCTGTTTTTATCACACAGACACGTGCACACTCAACAAATCCACAACTAACAAGTTCTTTTAATTTATTTGTGATCGCCAGTAGTATGAAAGGCTCTTGAGTCCGTTCGTTGACCCCTGATGACGTCATCACCGCAGGGCATGTAACATAAACAAAGCTGCCGCCGCCGCCGCCGCTGCTGCTTCCACGTGTTGTCGCGTCGACCTTGGTGTAGCTAGCACGTGATCACCCTAAGGCATGAAGGCCGCTGCGACCACACCTAAACAGGTGTTTATTAGAACCCGGCCTTGGTCTAGCTAGCACTTTCTTGGCATTGAATGTATCATCGAAATAAAATATTGCACTAGCTGATCCTTTTATTTAATTGCTACTGATTTTTCTAGGTATAATTGAGGATGGGAGAGGATTTTCCCTATATTCGGATGTAAAGGAAAAAAAGTTGGAAAATAAAAGACGTGAAGGTAAGTTAGTTTTTTTATTCATTCTTATAAGATACAAGTGTCGAGTTTATTTCGTCACAAATAACATCGTAAAGGACGAAACATGAAGCATTTTCTTTTGGAAGTACATAAGTGCTACTACCTGAAGCACTGTTAACATAGTCTTTTATATCTGTTGTAGCTAAGACATATTTTGCAAGTTGATGTTGCAACACATTTGCATTGCACAATAGAAAGTTTACATCATCTAAACAAAGGATGACTTGTGAGTTTTCGCATTGTATCCTGGCACGATGCCCATTTATGGATTTGAGGCGAAACTGTTCTTCGATACATCTGTACGACTGCCCTTTGCAGAGATGTTCGGCAAGTTTAGGTAGGTGATTCAGCAGAGTCGCGAAGTAGTAGGACGAGAGGACGACTCTTCCCTGCTTTACTCCGCCAATTTCCACGTGAGCTTCGTAATTTCTTCTTTTGAAGAAACCCAGGCTGATGTATCTGGAGTGATGTTTGTTGAGAAAGTAGGTCCTGCGATGCAACACGGGTTCCGGAGGAAGAGTCACCCGGCGCAGTGGCATTCTGATCTGTTTACCTCTTGAGCTCATCTCGTCGACTGCTCCACAGCTGAAACAAAAGAAGCATCGTGTCTGTTAGAGCTATCAGCAGGACATCTGGTGTTAAGTTTTTTAAGCTTATGATGCTTCAACCAATTGAACATGGCGTGAGCGTGTTTGCATGCACAGTGAGTGTTTGAGAACTTATGACAAGGAAATCCGCAGTGTAACTGATGATAGAGATTTTCTGGCTTGGGGCAATTAAATTCTTTTCTTAAATTGATAAACGTTCTATCGCAGAGTGCGGAAAGAACTTCACATTTATCCTCGTCATGAGCGAAGAGAGAGATGTGCCCCGCCCCCGCCTCTTCCAGCACAGTTTTTAGCATGCTATAAGAAACGTAACCATCATTGAAATGCATTCCATTTTTATTTTCTTTGTTAAATGCATCTAATTTACTATTCCAGGGATATGGGCTTGCAAAATGAAAGGTTTGAACAATCCCTTTTCCAATGATCGCCAATTCCTTTATGATTAATTCTTTGCCGTTTCCTCTGAGCGCTGTATAATCTACGACAAGACCTCCTTCCATCTTGCACAAAGACTGGCCGAAAAATAAATGAGCTACTTACCTTTATACCCGGTAGGCATCGCTGTCCCTTGTTGCACCGCCAGACTGGAAACTCTCTTTGGAACATCTCCCTGGCCTGACGATCTGGATTGGCAGAGTTGAACAGGGCTACGAACTCGTTCATGGTGTATCCTCTGGTGCAGACGTAGAGAGTATAGAGGCACGCGTACTGGCCGTAGATGTCGGAGTAGAGGCTTTGAAGTTGGCAATGATTCACAATAAAGTGAAATGGCATAAAGCTTTTCAAGGATTTTATAAAGGGAGGGAGGCCGTACGAATCGAAATACCATGCAAAAGAATTTGAATTTTGAGTTACAGCTATCCAGTGTGAACCAGGTAGGTTGTGAGGATCTAAATTTATTACGAATGTTGACGGTTTAGTAAACTCTGTAGGCAACATGTCCGATGCAAAAACTCCTGCAAAATTTGGAATGCCTCGCAAAGTTTGTTCTATTTGTAAGGTGTTCATAATTAATAATCGGTATGCACTCTCAGATCTTTGTCTATCTGAATAGAATTTTCGTACTCACAGTACATGATACACGTGATGGCTTGTGTTAACTTTGTTTTAAATCTGAGCTCTATTCTTATATTTCCGTTATTTAATAGAGAAACATGACCTTCTGAAGCGGCACTGTCTGGCGTTAAATCGAAAAGCACTAGGAAGTAACCCATTATATACATATCGTGCGTGATTTGAATTCCGCTGTTGGTGTGATGGATGCCAGAACCGGAAAAGAGCGTTTGGTACGCTAATGTTGAGCCTTTTTCGTTAGAGGTATCGATATAAAGACCTTCTGCCGGAATTTGCTGGCCGTTAACGTAAATCGCAAAATATTCCAAATGGAAGTGCTTAAAATTGAAAGGATTTGTGGTGTGAGTTCCGGAAAAATTTGTATTTTCTGTCATACCTACGAGTATCCTTTTAGGGAGCGGACCTAATACAGCATTGTCTATAGAGATGGTACTTTGCCCTGCTGCGAAAGTAAAGGACCTGACATCGACTCGCGTTATATCGTATCTCGCATTTACTTTTTCTAAAGCATTCATATGGGCCATTAAGAGGCTAGGAGCTGGTTTTATCTTTTTCACGTATAGAGTGGCATCTAGGAATTGAAATCTAGCATGTAGATCCGCACTTTCACTCATTATATAAAACGAGTCCTTCGCTTTAGTCAACTTGATTTGAAGTGTAAGTCCCGGTAGTAACAAAGTGGGTAAATTGAAAATATCCCCATGTAATCTACCAAACATGACTATTTCTTTAGACGCATTGCTCCTATGATGACGTTCTTTCCATCCACGATTAGAACCTCCGGCTTCCAGCGTTTCGTTTTTTGAAGCATCGGCCCCGGAGAGACCGTGGAGAGCCGTGTCGATGTACCAGAAAGCGTTAGTAAGATGGCTTTTCGATGCATCGTGACCGTACGTTAATAAGGTTTCTAAATAGCTACGATAATGATAAAGATCTTCAGACGGAGTGATGGATGTTCCATTTAGGGAAACGCTTAATTGGCTAAACAAGGAGTGCAATAAATTGTTAACACCCGTCGTTTTATCTGTTGCTGCTAAGTTGGAACCATCCGGCTTTACAAATTTTCCTTTTACCATCAAATAAACATTTAAATCGATGTAGTGTTCCTTATCTCCAGGAATAACAAATTCCAATACGGATTGATCTACTGGTGCGATGGGTTTGATTAGGGTAGTGAAGTTTCCTAACACTGCCGACTGAATTGGTTTTTTTGCAAAAATATCAAATTCGGATTTTGTGCAGGCGATCATGTTGCTATCTCGGGAGCATGTGCTGGTGGCATCGTGTTGCACCCTGTATTTAATCAAAAATGTCTCTAGCTTTTTTGGCTTTATATGGAGCTGATCTCCTTCTCTTGCCCTTTCCTTGTTTTAACCTACCAACTAACTTTTTTGTACCTTCCGTGACTCGTTTTGCCACGATATCTTTGACTTTGGTACCTTCCTGTCGTGCAGCAATATCGGTCATGATGTTTGCACCCGTGGTGAGGGCTTCCCTGCCCAAAGTTTTTGCCCCGGATAGGAGGATGGGCTTAACAATTCTGAATAGACTACCCAAAAAGTTACCTATGCCTCTACCTTGCTGTACGTATGGGCTTCCTACGTACAGCGGTCCGATGTACTGACCGAGGCGCCCTCCACTCTGGTTTACATAGTACGCTGTAAGCGGGTCCATTGCCAAATGCATGGATTTTAAATTTAGAGGCCTAATTTATATTGACCCGCTTAAAGAAATCCATTGGGAATGAATTTAAATTTAAATATTAAATTCCCAACGGTTTTCATTCACCCACCTAGCTATACCTAGTGCCTCCGATCTGGCACACCTGACGGTGTTAAACTGATGCCACCGACAGGCAGGTGCAGTAACTAAAAATTCAATATTTAGGTTGCACCCTAGGTTTTCTATATTGTAGACTCTAAAGTCATCTCCTGCTGTGGGTTGCAATACGTTACCAAGCATGCTCCCCTTTACAAACAATATTCCATCTGGAATTTTGGGAGCAAACTCGACGTGGCCTGAACTCCATGGTATGCCGTGAAAATTTTCGGATAACCATGTGTTCGTCCGTCTAAACTTTATTGGCCACGCATTTTGCGGAAGATTTGGTTTACGGATCAGTTGGTGCAATACCACCTGTTCCGTCTCAATTTCCACGACGGCCAATTCTTTTAACATAACTTTTCCCTCTGGATTATAAAATCCTTGAAAGGCTGTAGAGTATTCAACGGCCATCTGAAAAAAAAACAAAAAACATTATTTAACTTTCTTAAAATGCAGCACAGCAATGGTAGGCATAACGCTACTGCTCAAGCGAACCAGATCACCAAACTTGTTAACCATTTCAATTGCTACGGTTCGAAAATGATTAAGTTCTACCGGAACGTAAAATATGTTTTCAAACTTGTGATGACTAGTGTACGAGGGAAACTGAATAATTCTTATGCACCTAACGTAGGAGCTACCGAGCAGCTGCGGTTCGATGAGATTGCAGTAAACAAAAATGGGTTCGGTCCCAGAAAGAAACTGAAAAGAGCTTTTTCTGTGCGATCTAAGGAAAAGGGTTTTCATATCGTTAGTTACTTCTGTGAGCATATTTTGATTAACTATTTTATAGGAATCGAGATTTGGCAGAGAATTTTTTATGGTGTCGCCTAGACCATAATATATTCTGGTAGAAAAAAATATTTTTCCGTTAAAAATTGTTTCCGTTTTACTTTTAGTAATCTTTAAATGAATACTGTTAGCCTTTCCGCTTGGTTTTTGTGGAATGGAATGTGTTGGGACCCATACTTTCTTAGCATTTTCCAATTCTTTTATCTCTCTTTGATGAGAAATGAGGTAACCCTGCAGCTCCGACAGGAGCAATTCCCGATGTTCATCGTCTGTTACCTGATTCTTTAGCGAAGTGTACAACTCCTTAAAGCCCTTAAACTCCATTTTTTCAAACACAATTCTACCAGCTCTTGTTATGACGACATTTTTGGTCAGTTCTCCAGCTTCGTTAAGTATGTTCTCATCTATGGACTCGTAACCGTAAGAATACGAAAGCTCTGCAAGACCTACAACCCACTTATCTCTCTGAAGATTGATCGGTTGTGCTAAATCGTTACGAAAACTAGCATGCAAATTCTCGGGATACAAATCGACGCTAGAATCGCTCAACACGGTTACGTAAAACTCATCCATGATGCATCGATCCAGCTGTCGAAGTCGGGACCATATCCTTTCCAGCGGACGAGATGCTGCGTTCTGCCATTCCTCACCCTAGTTTTTAGTATTTTATCTATTTTATACAAAGTGGATTTGTTAATTTTTACTGGAGTTAGTTCGTAACTGTAAAATTGACTTTCTATGGGCGTTCCGTTCAGATCGTGAAGTTCGTACACGGGTTGCGGCGAACGTTTTATAACCTTTACAACTTTGAAAATCTCCGTTGAGAAATTTTTTTCGTAGCCTTTGGTAAATTTCATCTTTTCTTTGCTTATTCTCACGGTTTGTCCTTCGGCGAACTTGACGGGTCTGGGTTTAATGCTACCTCGTTTTCTCTCTAGCCTTTTCCATATTTGTAACACGTTTTTCTCATTTACTTCGGTTGGAGCCACTCCTATTGACGAATGGATGGTGCGATTATATGCGCGAACAAATTTATCGAGATCGTCTATATATCTGTACGAGTTCCTGTATGTAAAATACTTGTATATTTTAGACTTAATGGTACGATTAAATCTCTCGACCATGGCGCACTTTACATCGGGGTTTCTGCAAACTTGATGCTCGATGTCCTCTTTTAAAAGCTTCTGAAATGCAGATCCTAAAAATTCTTTTCCTCTGTCGGATCTGACTGCTAGAGGAACGGAATCTAAGATGGCTTCAAAGGCCTTTGCAGTTTCGGTACTAGATTTTGATCTTATGGGTTTTACACGTGCAAATCTGGAAAAACAATCTACACACGTTAGGAGATACTGAACTCCATCGTTATACTTTCTAATGCTTTTAAAATCGGCCAAGTCGACTTCCCACACATCGTTAACGTTATTCACCGTGTAGTGGTTCCTCTGAAATTTTCTCCTCGCAGGTTTGTGTAAAGTATAGGCATCTTGTTGGAGAAGCCAATCCTCCGTTTTACGTCTATTTCCCGTAAGAGATGCAAGTTTCTGCGCGTTGGAAAAAGCCGAAGGTTGTTCGGGATCGTAAAAATACTTCTTATTCATTGCTAATAATCCATCCACGTCTTGGACGGAAACAACTCGGCAATTATTTCTTTATATTTGCTACCTCTGTTCGATTTTATCTGATTAAAGGCTTCGTTATTCTGCAGGTGGCCGTTGGTTAAAAGAAGAATTTGTCTATATTTACTCTTGTCCGAAGAGGTGACTTTCGAGAGATCTACCTTCTTCCTAGTGAGCAATTCCCAGAGACCCAGAGTTCCCTTAAAATACCTATCCTTTACATACAAATCGTTGTCTTCTATACGAATAATGGAATCGCCAATTTTAAAGTTGCCGTCCCTATCCTTGTAAATGCCGAATACGGTATCCGTTGCCCTAGGAGTGTGCAAATATGGAGCTAGGTAAGGACCTGCTATGTACCCAAAGCTTCTATTTGTAAACTGTTCTACTTCTTTTTTCTCGTGGGCCGGCAATGGCAGAGGCCTTACTTGTTCTTCGTCAAACTCTTCTTCTTCCTGCTTCTCGTAGACTGTTTCTGGAGGGAAGACGAGCCTCTTTTTGACCCGAGGAGAAGGGGAGGTTCGGGGAAGTGGTAGTGGCGGCGGCGGCAGCGGTTGCGGCGGTAGATACGGTCGGCGGCGGCGGCCACTGGATTTAAATTTGATCAGCTCCTCGTACGCATCCTTCTTTCTCCGCTTCTTCTTCTTCTTCTTCGACGTCGCCTTTTTCTTCAAGCAGTGGGTGTCTATGTAACGCTGAGAAACTAAAAATGATTTTTGCAGCATCTAACGCTGTATTAGAGACGAAAGTCCGGTCAGTACGGCAGTCAGCAGAGGAATCAAAAAACCTCCCTTTTGAATTAAAAACCTTCTCTTATTGTTAACCGTTAGAGATTTATCCACCACTCGCCTCAGACTATTTTTATATCTTCCTAGATTGCGAATGGTGCATTTGCTTAAATTACAATTGCCCCTTAGAACATTTAGAGCGCATTCTGCAATAGTCAACACTAACTCTTTGTCGGACTTCTCCAAAATGGTTTACCTAAGCTTAGGCTTGGCGCTTTTAAGCACGTGCAGCATGTGATAGTTGGATCTTATCCGCTTGCTCATGCTGATATGCTACGATAGGGAGCTCCGATGGAAAGATGTTGGTTCTAAATCGTAATCGGCTATCGGTCTCCTGGCACAGATCCAAAAGCATATAGCCGTGAGGCTTTTCCGTAGCGTCCAGATACGCCTCGAAAAGCGATTTCCAATTTCGGGGTATATTTGTCTGGCTAGATGAGCCACTTGATTTTTATCTCTTACGTTTTTAAAAACCACAATGTATTTAGCGTTTAACGAGATGTCTCTGCAATACCTGCCTTGATGAAACAAATTTTGAGTGATTAAAATTACGCTTATGTTTCTATGATGACTTCCCTTCGTGAACAGGTCGCACACCTCTCTGGAATATGCAGAGTTTAAGAGATCGTCTAATATTACTACTTTTGGATCTCCTTTCTGGTTCTCAAACTCCGGCACACCTACATGAAATTTTACGTGTTTTAACTTTGGCACGGCCGATTTTTCGCTATAACACCACAATATTTCTTTAAATTTTCCAACAGTGCACAAATGCTTCAAATTGTTTACTAAATTTACACAAAATACGGTCTTACCAGAACCCGAACTACCACTAACGATCAGCGTAAAGGGGTGCTGAAATTTTACTACGGGAAACATTACTTCGTCGAAACATCTTTAGTTTTTCCCTCAATTCGTCCGTTAACCTGTACATTACGTAATCTACATCGAAGGGAGGATATTGAGCAAACACTTCTAAGGGAATGAGCGCTATCTCCTCGTTCGTACAATATTTTAAGCCTCTCTGCCTTCTTCGGTTTTCCACGTACTTGGATACTGCTCGTTCCACCTCGGAATCCATAATGAGAGGAGGCGGCTCGTTCAGTCAGGCTTTATATATCCGAAAGGGACGGAATCGTTAGAAATTCTTCTTCTCTTGTGAAAACAAATTCTATAGATTTTATCTTCCGGTTCGGAGACGATGTACACGCCATGGGATCTTTTGCGCTTTATTTTCTTTTCCGTTCTAACTTCAATGTTTCGATCCACGTTTTCTCCAAGAATTAAATCTTTTATTGAATCAAAATTAACCAACTGTAAAGAAGCGTAATTCAATGTTATCCCTCTCACTTTACAAACAGCTTTGAAATCACCATTTGGTAGGCGTATTTTATACGCGTAATTTTTTGGGCCTCCGGATACAAATTCTGAAATGTAGGAATCCGTTCCATAGTCCGCTAGCTCATCCGTCATGTCTCCCAGGTTATCGCCGCATTCGACGCTACACTTCTCGCCTTCCCTAACCGTAAACAGTATCGAATCCGTATCTGTGTATAATATGTCCCTATTCAGTGCCTCTAGGTAGGTGTATAGCTTAAGCCTTGCACCTGCGGTAACGTAGGCTCCTAACACTTCATTGGTTTGTGCCAGTGGAGGGCACTCGACCTCTTCGGCATATTTCCACGAGAGCCAGACTATCTCGTCGCTCGCAAACATTAGGTTCTGCACCTCTATGCCGGGCGTGGTCAGGAACGTAAACAATTCCGCGGGCTCCCTAATCATTTTCGTGCGCGACCGATTGCTTTGTTCGGTGAGCTTTCCCCAAAAACTGTTTAGACAGAATTTTGCTAGAGACCTTGCACCTGGATTTTTTCTAATTTTCGACTTATCCAAAAGAATTCCTTCGCTCTGAAAAAAGCTTCGAACGTATTTCTCCTTATCCTCATCGCTCTTAACCCAAGAGGGATACCCGCTGGCCTCTGCTTTTAATTTTAAAAAACTATTAATGTAATCTACAAAGAGACCTCCTTTATTTTCATTTTTATCATACTGTTCCATTTTATATTCGTAAAATTCAAAAATTTCTCTCACTTCGTAACCCATTTCAACGGCTTTTCGTACCTCGTCTACGATCCAAGTACCATTTAGTTCCCCGTCGTGGCTACATTCACCGTCATTTTCCTCCTTCGCACAGATGTAACAAAGACCAAATATTAACTTTTGTCGGCATCTAAAGGGCAAGACGGGATGATAAAGACTTCTATTTTTTGCCGAAACTCTACATTTTATAACCCCCTCTTTTTTAAGCATTTCGGTAATATTGGCGCAATCTTCGCCAATGTGAATTATGGGATGACCTACGGGAAACTTAAAATATTTACATATATAAGGATACAGAGACATCACGTCGTAATACTTAATGCGAGTTTTTTCGTCGGCTTTGCAATAGGTTTTCAATGCTTCCGTTCTACCTCCGTAGAGGGAATCCCTAAGAATGAGTGGAACATTTTTCACAAAGGGATCGTTGTGTAGAGCCGGATGTTGTTTCAGAATGTCCTCAAATTCACACTCCCACATGACGTGACAGACGTAACCTGCCGACACAATTTTATCTATTCGACTCATGGTGAGCTCGTATCTATCTGCAAGCGTCCCTGTTCGCGTGTCTACGACGGGCACATCTCTATTAGTAAGACACACGTGGCCATGATGGTAACACCCCATGAATTCAAACACCTCTCTCGTCTCCTCACAAAAACCATCTAATTTGAAGTTAGGTAATTCGGGTATTCTCACCTCTCTACCATTACCTGCATGTTTAATGCAAATCCCCCTTTTAATTTCTTCATACCTAAGCCACATGAGAGCTTTTATGGATTGTTTATCGGCTTTCCTATAACCTCCATAAGGAATAAGTCCTATAGTTTTCGGTTTCAAATATTTTTTTCTAAATACTTTGTTGCATGCCGAAGCTATCGTAATAGATTCTTGAAATACGTCAATACTTCCGATGTCTAGGAAAGTATTTCTAAATATAGAACACGCTTCTCTCAACACTCCAACATCTGCCATGCAGTAGGCTTCAATCTCTTTTCTAAAATAAAAAATGCCATCTTTTTCCTTCTCGTACCATTCGAAAAATTCTCTGCGTTCGTCTTGCATCATATAATCGATGCCGTAATGAACGGGGTCGGGATAACAACCTACATAGTTCATATTTTCAGGAGTATTAAAGTAATGCGGAAAGTGGCCTTTTGTCACACAATCTATTCCAAAAGCTTTCGGTAAACTTCTCAATTTCATGGGTAAAAAGTTCAAACTATCCAGGAAGGTTATGTGTTCCATTTTCATGGATAAAATTTTAGCACCATTCATTACTAAATCCGGTACCCATCCCTGTTTTATTGCATACTCTAAGATGAACATGAGATCGTAAGCTCTGGCATTATGTGCAATTGCAATTATCCTTTCACAAAAAGGTCTATTTTGGCGC
Source organism: Deroplatys truncata (assembly GCA_030765065.1). Classification (NCBI taxonomy): domain Eukaryota; kingdom Metazoa; phylum Arthropoda; class Insecta; order Mantodea; family Mantidae; genus Deroplatys; species Deroplatys truncata. Next base: position 201,637,777 of record CM060984.1, on the reverse strand, counting down.
AAATATTCCATAAATTGTTTGATGCAGCCATTGCCCCAAAATGAATGCCTACGCTTTCCACACTGACTGCACCCTTCGGTCATATCCTTGTTTTTTTCGCAAAGAAAACAATAGTGTTCTAAGCAGAGTAAATTTGGAATATGAAGATATGTATTGTCTCCTATTTGCGTGTTTTGAGTACATTCTATGTCGTAAAATACGAATAAGACCTTTTCCGATGATGGTTTTTTTGCGCTAAGCGTTGGCATAGCAAAAGTGGCCCGGCATCTCGTTACTTTTACAGCTTCTACAATATGACATATAGCACTGATGATTTGGCTTTAACCGTTGACTACAAATTAAACAATGCCGCTTCCATTCGCAAATTATTTGAGTACCAATTTTATTCTGCACATGATTATTCATGAAGTTTTGGCTTCTAAAGTACCTATTGCATTTATTACAGTATATGTAGTTTCCTTCAAAAATGCCGGGCGGAAGTGAATTACATCCGGAGCATCGATAATTGCATCTATGCGTCTTTGCTCCATCGTAACTCATTCCCTTATTGCATCCTTCGCAAACACATTCTTTAGACATGGCACCCGTGAGACTTACAATCACATTATAGTGTTTTTCCTGTGCATCATACAGGAGATTTAAACGTTTTTGTGAATTTGTGTTCCCATCATATATTATATTTTCGCAACGCAATCCTTCATAAACCACGATTCTGTATTCGGAAAAATGGTCCTGAAATTTTTGCAATTCTGCTATTCCTCCACCATTGCTTAGATCAACATTTGCGGCCTTTAGAATCTCATCGACTTTGGAATAAATTTTTCGACCTTTTCTATAATTGATGTAATTTGGGTCTCTATCGAAATGTGCTATAGCTACCAATAGAGCATGAGCTAAGCATTTTGTTCTGCTTTTAATTCTAACGATGGACCTTTTTATGTGCGTCAATGCGGATAAATGTCTACCTTTTGTTTTGATTCTACCATGTCCTAAAGGCATTTCAACGTGATCTACTTTTATGGATAAAGTATCTGTGGCATAAAAATTAGCGTTAGATTGGCATACTTTCTCTATAACAGCCATTAAAACATCCAAAGATACCTGATCGCTTCTGCGGAAGCTTATTCCTATCGGTTTATCTTGTTTATTCACAGAGTTGCTTATTGACAGACCCACCATATCACTGGGTTTCGTACCATCTAAAACAATATCCAATACAGCTTGCATGCTATTTCTAAAGTAAAGGATAGGATTTTCATTTTTGGAAGCAGGATTTATCTGAATATCGTAATGCCTCCCGTGAGCGTTGAACCTTTTATACTCTCTACGTATTTCATTTAGGACATTAATATTTTCCATGCTAAAAGAACAGACCAAAATAATATAAGCGTGCGTAAAAGCTAATTGAATTTCCAAAGCCTGATAACTTTGTGTTACTTACATTTTCTGTCGTGCGGTAGCAGATTTAACAGCAGCAGGGTTTAACGTGGAACTGTTGGTGGCCGAGGTTGTCTCTCCCGTCTTATATACCTAATAGATGCAGTTTAAAAATGCAACTTTCACTTGTCGTCCTTGTGCTGATGCAATGTGCATCTGTATATAAAGAGGCCATACATTGCATTGAAACATCAGTTTACTCCTAGACCCTGCAGCAATCATCAACAAGGTAAATTATTTTACTCTATTTATTATTCTTAAAAGAAACCTAAAACTATTTCAAATAGTTATTGGTGCATACTTATCTTCTTTACAGAATGGATTTCCTTACAAGATTTAATCAAGAAAAGAATATTAAATTGATGCAAATTAGGGATCTATTAATGAATGTTCCATATAAAGTGATCGGAGCTACAAAAGTCGCCACCAAATATGGACCCTCAATATCGTATTAAACTTCAGAAAAGCTCTGAAAATCCATTGGAGGTCTTTCTTCCGAGAAAATATACCAACGTGTTTAAGGAAACGGACATTGATGATATTAATAATGAAAAACTTTCGTTAACGTTTTTATTTTTAGGGTTTACATCTAATAACGGTTATGATATTTTATTTCAGAGGAACTAAAAGTTCTCTCTATCTTTTCAGATGACCCTTCAGATCAAGTTACTTAGATCTAATATTAAGAGACCCGTAAGATGCACTGAAGAATCCGTTGGTTTAGACATTTTTTCACCTAAAGCGCATGAAATACAACCTCTGCAAACCGCAATGATCCCAACAGGAATTTCTGCAACACCCCCAAAAGACACTTATCTTCGCATTACTGAAAAGTCTAGCTTAGCACTTTTAGGTTTATCAATAAGAGGAGGGTGTATAGATAGAGATTTTACAGGGGAAATTTGTGTATTAATGTTAAACAATTCAAATAAGAAACAACATATTCTTAAAAATCAAAAAATTGCTCAATTGATATGTGAAAAAATATGTATACCAAAAATAAAATATGTTAAAAAATTAAGTGTTACCTATAGGGGTAACAATGGGTTTGGCAGTACGGGAAAATGTTAGTAATTTATTTTTATTTTTCATTTTTATAGATGGATACTTTCATCTTTAGTTCTACAAGGGAATTAACAAACAGATATAATTTACTACAAAAAGAAACTGGTTTCAAAACCTTTTTTGAAGAGTTTGTACCTGTCCGTTTTCCAGAATACTGGTCTACTATTGTTTGGATTATGCATTGGCTATCGAAAGAAAATATTTGCTGTGCTCTGGGAGGCACATTTGCGTGCTATATGGCCGGAATAGTGGACATAGAACCTAAATGTATTTGCTTATATGTTGCTATAAACAAAAATCAGAAGGAAGAAGAGATGTTAAGATTCATGTTATGTCCAAATGCTAATTACGTTACAAATAACGTTAATTTTATATTTAGCCATTCAAAAAAATGTAGTCTATTTTATTTGCCTACAAAATCTTTATTTTGGAAAGTGGAATGCAAAACACATGAGTTTATAATTAAGGTAACCTACGTTCATACCAAAGAACCTGTAACCTTGCAAAACAATTGGGTGGATTTCATGTATTTTCTTTTTAGAAGTTTTAGGTTTGACTTTCAAAAACGTGTAATGTTTGGTTCATTTCACAACGATCTGTTTTCTATGCAGTATCTTTGTGATCCCATAGCAAAATTAAATGGTTGGGGGTCAAACCCAAGCACCACCTTACAAAAATATAAAAACCTGTTTCACTGTAGTAACACAAATACTTGCAATTGCAAAATCTGTATTAAGAGCCCTCCTTCATTAAAAGGTTTAGCATCGAACATTTTATTTGAAAACGCAAAATTAAATTTTTTGCATGCAGACACACATTATAATAATTTTATGTATATAATTTTTAACGCATACGAATTCAATCTTTCAATTGAACAAATAATTCCTATAGATTTTCCTATTGAAATTAAAGCCTTTTATTACCCTATCGACACTAACAAACGATGCCACCTTTTGTGTTACAGAGAAGAACACTATAGAGCTTTTAAACATAGAAAAGTCATTAAATATGAAGATTCATTTATTGACGAAATGCTTTACGCAAAAGATAATTGGTTTTGTTGTATATGCTCTAAACCATTATTTGTACTTATTAATATGTAAAAAAAATATAAAGTTTTGCTTTATGTACTCAAAGGTATTGTACTTATTAATATGTAAGAAAAAAATATTCATTGTGTATACTCTAAACCATTATTTGTACATATTAAAATATAAATTTTGCTTAGCTAACTATATGTACTCAAAGATATTGTACTTATTAATATGTAAAACAAACATTAATTGTTTTTGTTGTGTATGGTCAAACCATTAATATGTGAAAACATATAAATCTTTGCCTCAAAGATAATGTACTTATTAATATGTAAAAGAAAATATTATGTTTGCTTATTCTAACAAATGTACATCTTATAAAATATATATGTTAAACTCATAGCTTACCTTATTTATTCCTGTTCCCATCTGTTCCTATTCCCCTTCAAATTCATAATCTTACAAAGACAGTGCAAGCTTTATATACATTGCAACAAGGAAATGAATCTAGCCGTAACAAAGTAAAGGCGCGTGACCTAATATGCAAGTCGTTGCATTCGCAAAGAGAAATCTCGTCTTGGCACGTGTAATCTTGTATGCAACGCGGTGCAGCCAGGTGCAGCACGTTCTAGTCTCTGCACGCGTAACCTTATTTGGAATGCGCCTCAGCCAGGAAGAGAGATATCAGTTGATCTAAATTTGGCTATCATTTACTTGTTGCTGTGTATTCTTTTAAGCCTACTTCACGTCAAAACGATATCGCAAGGCCTTCCCTAAGGCAACGAAAAATTTTGTTATTTAAAAAATTGATATTTCCATTGCAATGGTATCAAATAAACAATATTACTAATATCCAATAAATGCTATTTACTTATTCATTCTTTTTTATCAGTACTTTATAAAAAATAAATTTGTATTGTGTTGCCGCGACCAGAACCAACACAGCGGGTTTTAAAAGCACCTGTTTAGGTGTGGTCGCGGCGGCGGACTTGTCTGCGGCCTTAACCAAGGTCGATGCGACAACACGTGGACGCAGCAGCAGCAGCAGCGGCAGCGGCAGCGGCGGCGGCGGCGGCTTTGTATATGTTACATGCCCTGCGGTGATGACGTCATCAGGGGTCAACGAACGGACTCGAGAGCCTTTCATACTACTATCGCCATTTGTTTTCTCCGTAGATATTCAAAGTTAGCTGTATCAAAACAGCAAGAGACCAAACAACACAAAGAGAAAAAGAAACAATACATGGAAGCAGTTCCATAAATTAATACGGTAGTTAATATTGTTGTATTATTTCTTGTAACCTTGTAATCCCACTCGGGTTTAATTTTCTGTAGATAAATCAAAACGTTTATGTTGATAAAACCATTTAGATAAATATATTATTTCATTATTTGGTACCACTTCGATATTCGATTATGGTCAAAGTAGAGAATTTTTACTTATGAAATCGGGGTTTTTGGCTGTGCAGAGTAATGCTTGTTTAATGAGGAATGTTTTGTGTAGTTGATGTTGCTCCGGTGGTAATGTAATGCCCACCCACCTACCTACCGTTTTATGCGACCGTTCTTATAGTCATTTTTGGTGGGTTTTGGCGACTTTTGGAAGGAATTGCTGTCAACGTAAACCATTCGAGTTTTCGACCCACAGATCTCTCGGCTACGCTTTGAGGCTGAGGGCCATCAATCCCTCGGCTATGCCTTACATCTTAGGGCACTCAATCATATTTTCAGCTATGTTGGGATTTCAAATGTTGGCAGCGGAAAGACAACGCAACCAATGTTCCCATGATACCACGGGTGAGATGCATGGGATGCGACTCTGATCGTAATATGGAAGAAAAGTGACAAAATATGCCATATATTCATGAAAATATGTAAAGTCCCATGTTATTTGTTCCATATCACACGCAATGTTGTTTTAAAATCAATGAAACTTGTGTAGTGTATGCGTGTGTTGCATGTGTATAGTGATAAGGGCCAATCCAATATCGAATTATATCCCATTATTTTTATGGTCCGGTCTAATTGAAATAATTTCAAGCTGGACTTCCTCTGCGGAATTCTCTTAGCTTTATAAGGAACCAATAGTGATAAGGATTAGAAGTAGAATAGGACTTAAGGATTGCGGCCAGGCTAGCCTTATTGTGCCTACTAACCCCTGGGAGGAAAGGGAAGATATGGAGAAATACGCCGCCTGTATCCTCACGAACAGGTTCGGGCATAAGGCCCTGTGTCAGGGAACAATAATTTCTTTTCTCAAAATGCATTCACCATAGAAGCCTTGTTCAACCGTCCACCGCGCCTAAAAGTGCAAGATAAAAGGAAACTGAATGCAAAGAAACGAGGAACAGAAAAATTAGTGGAATGCATCCTAGCATTCACCAACGAACTGGGAAAACCACACGAAAAGGTTCCATGTGGCCAGTTCAATGGAAATCGAACCCGGGTTCTCCAGAATGCGAACTTGAGACACCTCCGCTTATGCTATATCACTCGGCATTCGGATTCCAATAATGATAATAAAAATAACCTCTGACGTCTTACATTCACACAACTTTCTCTAACTATACTTCAACAAACTGAAGACAGGTGCATTTTAGTATTACAAAAGCTTATTCTTCTATCTACCGCATGTTAATCGAGATAAATGTTGTCGCGGTAACTTTCGTGTTATCTTATTTGCTGAGCGCCTGTTATTGTTTTACTATTTTTGAATTTTGGGTTCTTTGTCCTCCGGCTAGCTATTATTACTCACTTGAACAAATATCTCTTGAACAGGCTGTGTAAACGGAAAGGAGTTGTTACTAAAAGATAACACTGATAAAAGAATTTGTTTTTATACTCTTATTGCCGTCACACTGAATTAATTTCATATATATTACTTTTGATACACGCCCGACTGAAACTGTTATATTTTCCAATGTAACTATAATCACTTATTTGCCGCACATTATTAATTCTAGTATTTCACATTTTTGTGACTAACTTTACAACGCGAGAGATTCTGTAGAATTGCGCGACGTGTAACCGGTGAATGATTCTCTTAAACTGCGCGACGTTTGCCTTGTGAATAATTCTGTAAAACTGCGCGTTACCCGTCTCTGGCCTCAGAATTTATACTCCCTCACCCCGATATGTCTAAACATTATAACAGAGCTGCTATTTGGTTAATAAAACGCGCCAACATTAGCGTCTATTTTTATATCCAATCAAAATTACGAACCCATATGCTCTAGGGAAAATATTCCTCCATTTCTAAAGAAAAGCGCGCTAATCTGACGTCATTTGCTTGTCTCTTATAATTGATAAACAACTCACCCCCTCGCTCATTGTTACCCGCTCCTATTGTCAGTTTCCTCACAATGCTTATAATTAACAAACATCTCAAATCATTGTCATACAATAGTGCAAATTTACACTACAATCACTCTGGCATTCACAGTTTTGTGATATAAAATACGCGTCAATGTTTACAGAAACGGTTTTATTGCATATTTCCTTGAAGGTAGAGGGATATTGTGGCGTATCAGTAAGTTAATTGTAATTACCAGATGCACTGTTGCGCTGCATTGTCGCTACTAGACATAGTATATTTTGATTTTTTCGGCTTAACGATCCCTCCTTTGGTGCGGAACACGCCAAAGAGAGGGCTTTGTTTGAAATTCGTCTGGTATGACGCCAACCTTGTCTGGCTTGGCTAGACTCGGTTGGAGGGGGGATATAGATAACTTCACTTGAGTAAGAACAGTCGTTGTAGCAAGAAATACATGTGGTCAGTCCACAGCTTCGGGGCATCTCCCTCCATGCTCTCTTCCTAGGTCATAATGTAGAGTCGACGTTTGTTAATAAATTTCAGGTAATGTGTGTTATGTTATGTTTCTTTGTAATGTAAAACCATACCTGCCTCTAAATTCTACACACAAAGTCCCGGTCTTCTTGCTGTAGCGAGTTGCGTTCCCCCATGTGCGTGCTGGGGTGAACTAAATTTATTCATTTTCTGGAAACCTTTTGGCTCTCACCCCAGCGCGTAACAATATTAAGAAAATAAAACAGGCTTAAGCCATAGTCAAATCGTTCAAGGGCGTGTGTTAAGTCATGGCTTAAAAATTCAGTTCTCTTTGCATGAGCACGAGAAAAAAACGAGTAGTGATTTTCCACTTGAGAAAAGTGTAAATATTTGAAAGTTCACACCAGTAACAACGAATATTTAATAAATGGTGAATGTCACAGCAAATATTATTTGGCATAGATTGCATGCAAGATATACATTTTAGTGTAGTAAGGTTTTTGTCTATCTCTTAAGGTTTACTAACTATATAAACGTTTTTTAGAATGCAGAGGACTTCACAGGTTATTCACAGAAAATTCAAGATATACATTCTATTTTTCATAAGAGTATATTCAAAATGCGGCATTTTAATAAAAGTCTTTACAGAAAGCTTTGAGAAAACAAAAAATAACAAAACTTTTCCATGTAAACAGCAGTTTGAGGTGGGAAATTCTTCTCAAAATCTTCATTTAGCATCCCTGGAAGATGCTGAGTTAAATACCAAGGGCTTTTAATATTTGAGTCATGCAATTTTTATTTGGTGTTCCCAGACAGACATACAGATGCGCGCTTAAGCACTACATGGAACTTTTTTCTGTAAAGCAGTTTTTCGATTCAGGGAGTGTCCTAAATATATTTCTGCTGAAATTTTTCTATCAATTTTTGAGTGGAATACATTACCTCCTATACTTAATACAGAAAACATCAGAGAAAATAAGAATACGACGAAATAAGTAAAGACGATTTTGACACTTCTAAGCTGATTTTACTGTCACCATTTGAACAAGCTGTAAAGATCCTCTTCCTACACTGGTATTTCTGAACAACTTACCTAAATTTCTTGGAAAGTCAAAATGAAGAATTAATCTAGTGAAAGTAATTTAATAATTCCTCACTGATGTTTCAGTAATGAATGCAATTGAAAATATGTGCGTACTTTAACTCAAACAGCTGGCAATTCAACAAGCAATATATTACGCCAGAAAATAAAAGTTTCAAATCTAGCTTAATAAGGGCAGTCTACATCTTTGCAGTAGGTAACAAATACAAGGAAAGAGTGTGAGAGAGGTTCACTTGCTGACACAATTAACCCTACTTTTTTTTTTTCAAAAGCTTTCTCAGAAATGATTAACTGTGTCTAGCGCAGCACTCAGTCTTTCGCGAGATGAGAGGAATGTGACTCCAGAGTGACCGTCTTTCTTCACTGTAAAAAGCATGCTTTTATTGCCCTCATGAAAGGGTTCTTTTGTTAAATGAGAAAATAGCTTCATTTTCTTCCCTCTCCAGAAGAGAGTGATTAGGTCCGTCTACACTGTTGGAGAAATCAGCTTGTACATTTGGGGATTCTTTCTCCTAAGGGGAAAAATAATAAATGCATGGCGTCACATTTAAGCTGCATTTATTACTGGTAGAAGTAGCACGAAAACGTTACTAAAATTATTTTAAAGGAACACCTTGAGAAACAATATTAAAAATCTGATGTGATACATACACATGACTTTTTCTATCCTCTATCGTTTAGTAGTGGGTACACAAACTACTCTTGCTAAAGTTTATTTTTCTGTCTACTACATTTTAATCCAAATAAACCTTTGCAGAAGTAGTTACACTATACATTTTGTTATAGATACAAAGAGAACAGCTATAGTCAAATGTTTAGGAACTGGACGCTATACGCTACCTTAAAATCCCATATTGTTTACATGCAATCGTGAGAAACAACCGAATGTTGATATGACTTACTGAGATTGACAAGGAAATAAACAATTCGAATCTTTAATAATGGATATCTCAGAAATGGCTCCCCAAAAACTTATTTTAAACAATGTCTGTTTCAAAGAGATCTACATTTATTGCGTATTAGGTTTTCGTCTATCGCTCAAGTTTTATCAGTTATACAGGATTACACAAAACTTCCTCCAAATAAAGTGGGCTTCACAGTCTATTCCCAGAAAATTCAAGATATGTATTTTAATTGTAATGTAAATATATTTAATATATGGTATTTCAATCAAAATAGTTAAATTCATTTTTTTAGAAAATCAATAGTTTCGAAAAATCTTTTATCAAGTATGTCTCCACTATGTGCAATGCAATTTTTGAAATCATTCTTCTTTACGGTGTTTTTTGACCTTAAAATGAATTTCAACCACTGGGTGAAATTCGCAGAGATCAGGTGAATTTTTGCAACACAGAAGACAAATTGCAATGAGCCAAAAGTTAAATGGAATATGGCAATTTTAATATGAGGATTTAAATCCCCAAAAAACCTAAGATAATGGAATTTGTAGAGACAAGCCACAAAATATGTAAAACAATTACTAATGATGCTAGCCTCTGTGGTACGGAGGTAATGTGTCCGCCTCACACTCGGAGGTCCAGAGTTCGAAGCTCAGCTAGGGGTTACCTGGATAAGGTACTTTCCAATTTTTCCCTTATTGTAAAAATACGAAAGTCGAATAACTCTTGAACCCTATGGACCCCGGGCTCATTTAAGCATCATTTCACCCATTTCATTCCCCGACCGATATAACTTAACTAGTTAAAGGATGCTAAACTACTAAAGCGATTATTATTAATAAACTTATAGATGAGATAAATAGTTTGTAAGTAGACTCTATAAGATGCGTTAGAGCAGAGGTGGCGAAAACGTGACTCGCGAGTCATTTTGACTCTTAGGCACTGTTCCCTCTCTGCAACCGTCCCTTTGTTTTTCACATGCTGTTGAGTGATGCAGTGCGTGTTACATATTTGGTGACTCGCGGAAGGAAGTCGTTTTCGCCACCCTTGCGTTAGACATTACAACATTCTAAAGAATACTTTTTTAAGACAGCATGGCCTAACAGCAGAACTTTTAACACAGTGCACATTTGCTAAAAGCTTTACATTATCGCACTAGTGTGATAATCTTCAGTGCAACCAACGTTGTTTTCTTTAAGTCCAATCATATACAATTACCGTTTGTATTTGCACATGTTTAATAACTCAACTTGTTGTAAGTTGGTTTTACTTTTCATTGTGTCTTTTTGCATGATTAATTTCTCATGGCGCTCGCACTATCTGTTCACAACACAAATCGTGATTCTTAAATTTATCGCAATTTGTTGTAGTGTTAACCTATATATTATATTGGCAGTTTTCTAATTTCTTTTATCTACAATGTTATTCTTTTTCCTACCATAACATACAAACAGATTAAATAGCGGAATTTAAATTTTGAAGAAACTAAAGTGGAAGAGCCCGGTGAAATTACAAAAGCAGCAGAAAGAATAACACTAGAAGTACTTACCCAAAAATCCAGAAGCAATATGATAAAGCATTTAATCGCTTCATCGTCTGGTTAAAGCAAAAATGGTGAAAATAATTTCACTGAAAATGACTGCTAGTGAGTCAACAAAACACAAACACATTAGACATCTCACTTTTTAACGTCATTTCTATTGTTTCAAGAACCGCGTTATAAGCGTGCTCTGTTACTTTCAGTAATCAGTATAATATTATTGATATTTTATAAATTCAAGCGCTGTATAAAAATTTTATGTGCCACAGGTGTTTAAAAGTGATTTTATTTTACCCTTGTATCCTAAGCTACCATAAAGACCAGCGGAGCTAAATTCTATAAAACTAACAAACTAGTTTACATGTACAAATACTAACGATGTATGTGAAAATTGAACAAACATTAGATCAGATAAAGGAAAAGTAGACACATCTGTATTGAATTTCCCACTCAGTAGCAGGTTAGAGGATGTTAGATAAGAAGACAATGAAGAAATAAGAACAGAATTAAATATCTACAACCTGACAGAAAGAATACAAAACTTAAAACCTAGAGGCTGAATCATACTAAAAAGAATGCTATCCAACAGATTACCATACATACTCGTTATCAACCTAAAGGGAAAAGAAAAATATTGGCCGACCATTATCAAGATGGACAGATTCGACCTCTTGAGTGAAAACAGGCCAAGGTACTAAATCCACGAAGTAGAAGAAGGATGAAATATTTATGAACCTATAATAGCTTTACTGACATTAAAGCCGTTAAAATATATGGATTATTAATAAATTATGAGGTAAGGAGTTGATTTGAGGCATAGAAGAAATGATACACTAGAATGCACTATCAATCAGAAAAACTGTCAGTAGGAAATCTAGTACGAGAACCAGATGAACGAAGACACAGAAATCGTAGCGTCAAAAATTGCAAATTCATTTCGATGAAGTTATTACACAATGACACCTCTGAAATGTACACTTCAAAAGATTAATCAGAAAAGATAATATACACAGAATATTTTAGTCGGTAGCATGTGAGGCTTGCATTCGGTAGACCAAGCCACTGATCTTGTATTTTTCATAGTTTTCCCAAGTCGTTAGGCGAATGCTGTACTGATATATGTACTTTGGGGAAAGAACTAATTATTCTGTGGTACTGGAAGAAATAGGATTTCCACCTAACCATTAGAATAGGGAGGATATGGAAGGTGGCTGGAGGTGCTCTATCTGGAAACGTTACAGACTCCGCTGCGCCTGCTGCCATTAGACCCGTCCACCCTTCGTAACCTTCCGCCTCATTGCTTCCTCTTGGAAGTTAAGTAGGTGACATATCAATGGCTGCGGTGTTGAAATCTTCCTCAGTTTTTAATTCGTACTTAAAACACACCATACTCTTCACATGCCTACAGAAGTCAACCTGAGTTTGGAGGGTGAGCATATCTGGTGTTTCTGCTTTGGCAGCAGTTGTTTTGCCTGATCGTTTTCATTCTCCAACAACGTTACTAGTTATCTCCTTTTCTACTTTCTCTACGTATAGTAAGTAGGGGAAGTATTGTATTCCACCCAAAAATTCGATACCGAGATTTCACCGGAAATATATGTTTTGATACCCCCTGAATCAAAAAAAAAACATTTTTGGAACCATGCCCGTGTGTGTTTCTGTGTGGGTGTCTGTGAACAGCATAACTAAGAAACGAACCGTCGGAAAAACACCAAACTTGGTATTTAGGTTCAGTATCTTCCAACGATGCGACACGAAGGTTTTCAAGAAAATTCCCCCACGCCAGATTACCCTTTACATGGAACATTTTTCGAAAATTTTAATTTTCTCAAAAATGGCTCTATCGGTTTTGATTAAAATACCATATGTTTAAGATATTTTCATGACAAATGAAATGCATATCTTGAATTTTCTGGAAATGTCTCCAAAAGTGTTCTTCATTGTGAACGACTTTTGCATAAGTGGTAAACCATAAGAGATAGACAAAATTTTACTAAACAAAAAATGTAGATCGCGTTAAAATACACAATTTATGTCATATACGTTTTTGTTGTTGAGTGAACCATTTTCGAGATACTGCTTGCTATCCCTTAAATTTTCCAAGACATACTTTTTCTTAAATGGAAATTCGTTATTCATTTTTTGGTGGTCCTGGTAATGCAAAGGGAATGGAATACTTCACATAACAACCAGCTCTTAAAATATTTGACTGTCGCTTAAATCCTACCAATTTCCCTTGCATCTACAAGAAAATTAGCAATAAGATTAACATCTTGATTAACATGAAGCATATGGAGAATAAGCGTTTGTAAAAATATTTGTGTAAGAATAGAGAAAGTCATGTGAGTGTAACACATCAGATTTTTTCATCATAGCTTTATATGTCTAAAAATGCTACCGATTTTGTAACAGATTCTATAATAATATCTTGTGTCTGTCGTAATAATACGTCGTTTGTACTCACGTTTTGAGTATTTGTTCTCCATATGTGTTAAACTTATCGAGCAATTAATCTGTTCCATCCAAGTTTATTGGAATCCTGCATCAGTACTTTGAATTGTGTATTTTCTATAATCTTTGGATCTTTTAATATTTTCCTGGATAATAATCCTAAACTGGTTTCAAACCAATAGCGCCATAGAAAAAGTAGGATTCCCGGTGAGGTTACGGTGCAGCCCAGGTCACCTACCAAACAATCCCCCCTTCCAGGAAATCTGCGGTTTGATAGCGGTGTACCCGCCGAGATTGAAGTGGCCCGCAGTTCCATCGCACATAAAACATTCGCTGTCGAAAAGAGAGGCAGGTTACTCATCCTCGAGTTATGCAGGTTAAATTTTATTCAGTACATGCATTTTGATAAAATAGCTTCCAAGTTTTGGAAATAAGTAAGATTTTGTTTTAAAATAGAATTGTCAGCTATAGCGAAAACGAAACGTTTACTGACAGGACCTGCAGTGTAACACCGACATAACCGAAAAACGTAATTTTGAGAGATTTACGTTCTACACTTTGATTAAACATATAAATGAATGCAAAATCTACTCATTTCAAGTATTTTAAAATATTTGGAACTATGTTTTAGCTTATTAGTTTTCAAATGGATAACAGAGGCATAAATTGTAAACGGCAATCTGTTATTTTGGTTCTGCATACAGGGATTGGGGTAGTTTCCTAGATCATTGTATTTTATGTTCATGCCCATAATGTTCATCACGAAGTTTGTAGGTACATTTTAAAACAATTATATGGGACAATGTTTGAGTATTTGTTAATGAATAACAACATACAATTATTGTTGATTTTGTTCTGCTAGGTAAGCCATACAACTCTGATACATTTCAGAACTAAAAATTTGATGTGCTGCATTCATATGACTTTCCCTACAGAGTCTTCTACAAATTAGAGTAGAGTGCTGTATTTACTCGTCTTAAACAGTTTAGGCGTTCAAACTCATACATCGTAGGAGTCAAATAGACCGTACATGATATATAATGCACTGTAGTCTATATGTTTCGGTCTATATTCTTTACATTGCACTTTAAAGTAGTGATATTATATAAGAATTAGATAGAAAAAACAGAGAAACTAACAATAAAAACCGTACAAACAAAACAGAAGAAGAAGAAGAAGAAGAAAAATATGTTTACAAAACAAACAAATAATCTCCCCTAAGCTGCTAACGCTCTCCCTCCTACCCTTGTCCCTCTTCCTTACACTCCGATCTGAGCTGCATATTCTTTTGCAAAAATGTACCAAACGCTTCACCCTTCCCCTTCCCTACCAGCTTATAATCCTCTCCTTATGTTAACAAAGGAATCTGGCAGATACTTCTCCTCAACTGTTCTGTCTTAGTACAATGTCTCTGTACACCAGGGACAGATTCCTATGCCTTCTTCGTTTATAAATTTGATTGCTCACCATGATCCGAGTCTGAGCTAAGCAAAACCTTGTTTGCTGACTCTATTTATAGACAAAATATATTGTTCTCTATCTCATTCTGATTTTAGTTTTGACTATAGCTTAATGATACCTTCTCATTACATTGTGACAGTGTCTGCTGTTGGGCTATATATTTCAGTTAAAATGGAGCGCATAATGATGGATTAGAAACTACGTGATCCGTGCTTGACCACGAGAAAAAACAGACGAATAGCGACTTAAAAGTATAAATATTTTAAAATTCAAACCAATAATAAATAGTTTCGAAATAGTTAACGTCACAAAAAGAATGCCACATACATTGTATCATTTAACGAGATCTAAACCTTTTGTATAGGAACATTTTATCTATCTCTCAAGTTACACAAAAGTCATTCAGAATGAAGACGACTTCAGAAGCTATTCGCAGAAAATTTAATAACATGTTAAATGCTGGGATGAGGGCCAAAAGTTTTCCAGAAAATTATTAAATTTTAATCACCCCAACACGCACTTGGGGGGAACGTAGCACAGACACTGCGAGAGGACCAGGACCTTGATGTTCACTTCCCAATGAAGGCGTGGGGTTTTGTACCAAATTACACAAATTTCTCATCATTCACATTAATTATGATTTATTAATAAAATACTTTGTGGCCCTAAATTACACACACAGGGGAATAAAGGATTGAGGGGAGATACCTCACACACACGCAACCTACACCTTACACACCAACTCTCAGACTGATGCTCACACACAAAGAAAGTAACGTTAACATCTGTTTCCCCCCTTTCTCTAACTCTGGCTAGGCTCGCCAGCCGGAGATGCAGAGTGTCATACCAAACGGAAATTCAAACACAAGCCGAAAGAAATACTAAATTACCCCAACAATGCTGTCACGAATGTTACGCAATAATGTGTCTGGCCTGACAATACCTGCTCTCCACAATATATACATTTTTAGTGTCCCAATTATTACTGCAGACTTTATTTTTTAGGGTTACCCATTAATACATGTCACACATGGTAAGATCCAAGCCACGGGAGGCCATAACCCTTTAGAAATTATTCTCTCATCAAAAACCGCCTTTTAAGTCTTCAAAGGAGTTTAGGCAGTATGGGCTGTGAAAGAATCCCTTTGAAAATATAAATTTTATCCTTCGCAATCTAACATTTGCTAAAACGGCGCAAACACATTTCTGTTGTACCTATTGGAGTTTACCTTATCGTTGAAACAAATGGACCCTATTTTCCGTTTTGCTTTTACAGCACACCATACACCAACTTTTACATCATGTAACGGACCATCATGAATTAAACGAGGATTCCCTGTGCTGCAATACGTTATTCTGTATTTTTATTCTGCGAGACAACGCGATCATTTAAATTAAACCATCTCATCTGCGAAGATTATTAGATGCGAGTCAAAGTACCGACAACGATACTTTGTAAAATCAATTTACAGAAACTCATTTTCGTCCTCATAAGGTTGTAATTCATGGACAACAGTCATTTCGTAGGGTTCCGATTTTGCAGATTTAGCAGCTACGTAACAAACGTTGCTGAGTAATACGCCTTAGAGACTTCTTTGGAGAGCCTTCGAATGATGCATCAATTTCATCAAATTTTTCCTCTGTTAGAACATGTATATTTACTTAGGTTGCGTTTAGCGATACTGTTGTTGTAAACTTAATAACCAGACATATGATATTATCTCTGTTTGGAACTTGAATACCATGAAATGTGAAATTATCCAATAGCTGTCCACCTGATTTGGTATTAACGTATGTGTAGTAACATAAAAAATCTTTGTTGTAACGTGAGCTTTTCGGCAGGAATTTCAAGATAAGAACAGCAACAACAGTAATAAGAGTACTCTATAAAGTAATTCACACACAACACAGACATTTGAATAAATTTTCACCTTTGGGATGCACATTGAACAAATTCTAGTTTCTACAGCACGAACAGAAGGTAATATCTGACGTTCACAGGCAATCAGCGTAGCCTTGAGTGGGTCATTCACAACTACTAGAACAATACTTAGGTTACAATAGTGCAAGCGAACCGCACGAAACGAGATTCATGCTGGGACAGAAAACAACCGTTCTGCAGAAGGGAGCTATTTTACTTATAACATAGTAAAACAATAAGATATTATAGCACTCTTATAAGTTTGCTATACAGAATTTTGCTTATAATTTGTAAATATGTAAGTCCTCTTCCATTAATTTGCTAAGACAAGAACAAGAAGATCGTTCAAAACCGCGCATTTAGTATTTTGGGCATTGTTGTACATTTTGCGAATATAAAATATTTAAAACTAGCGTGCATCAACGATAACTCTTGAGTGGTGGAATATTGTCTACACAGAAGCTGGTGATTTCACATAAAACCCATAAAAAACAGTGAATGATACTACATTAAATGCAGCATTGCCAGCTTTATAGAATTCGTAGAATATACTTCCCATGAACGTAAAGCATGTTATTTTGGCGTTCTAAGCCATCCATAAAACCGTGGAGTAAAGGTACCAAAGCAGAGATAGTATTATTTTTTTCTGTAAATGCATTTTTATTAAGTAAATTGATTTGACTCTTTCAACTTAACGTTTGAACACCCTGTAAACTAGTAATATTTCAGGGATTTATTTTACGAGACCTAATACGGAGTATATATATTCAGTAGCTTCCGCCCGAGAAAACAAATGAATAAAGTTGATAACATTATAGGAATACTTTCACTGGACACAGTAAAGCCTCGTTTATCCTTTAGTGAGTCGATACTACTCGCTTCCCAGTGTTCCGTTTTGTTTCTTGTTTTTCCATTCGCTGTTTTATTTTATTCCGGTAATCGCGGCTTTGTGTCGAAGTGAACGGTTTTCCGCTCCTCCCTCAATTGTGTTTTCTTTTACAGTAACGATGTTGGGCTTCTGTGTCTTTTGTTTTCAAAGTATCGATAATTTGGTAAGTAGAAATGGTAACCGAGAATTCGTACGCAGGGAAATATATTCAGTGCATGAAAATTCTTTGCCCTTTAAAGTAATAAAATGTTGAGGATTAATAAAAGAAATTCTGATGTGTAGATTCACATTATTTCTCTACCTTCTATGTTTATTAGTGGATATACAAACTATTCTTACTTAAGCTTATTTTTCTATCTGCTACATTTTAATCTAAATAAACCTTTGCAGAAATAGCTTCATTACTAATTTAGTTATAAATATGCACTGCGCCCCCCAAATATTTTTTCTTTGACCAAGCACTCATTAAGTAAATGGAGTAATTAACTAGAGGTACGTACAAAACAGAAAAACGGCAAGGTACAAGCCTGTGCATGCATTTACCGTATTAGAAAACTAATTTACAAATCTACAATGTATACATACTGCACAGAAGCATTTTACATGTGCTGACCCAAAAATCTTGAAGTAAGTTCATAGTTTATCTTGAAGCTCATATAAACAACCCATTGTATCAAGTTAGGAATTAGAGAAGAGTTGCCTGGATACGAATACAGGACAGCTACAATTCATTTATACAAGTTTTAGACAAATGGTTTCCAAAAAAAAAAAAATATAATTGTGATGCCCAATTTCACCTTTTGACTTTTGATATTAAAGTTATATATGACCAACATCTGTATCTCTCGTAATTTACAAATCCATCCCGAATTATTCAAATCACTTGAGGAAGCACGGCAATTGTAAGCGGTCAGATTTGGCCAATACTATTATATGCAACATAGCCCGTCCTCCGTGGACTAGTGGTAACGTGCTAGCCTCTAGTTCCCAAAGTCGCGGGTTCAAACCCGGCGGAGGGCGATGGATTTTTCGTGCGTAAAAATCCTTAACATGGCTTCCTTCGGAAGGGAAGTAGATTTACGGCACATAAAACAACCTCAAGCTCTGAACAAAATTTCCGGTCTTTCACGCCCAATATGGAATGGGACGCTAAGAGCCATAGTAGTTAAAGAGCGTCCATAAATAAAAAAAACTCAATTTAACCCAACCCAAAGTACGCAAGCTATGCGACCAAACGGCCCGACGGTCATGAGAGAGGAACCTGCACTTCTTTATCCCGAACTACAGTCTGCAAGCCTCTTTGCAAGCCTCTTCCATTCTCCCCCTTATCCTCTGTAGGCAGAAAAACACTCTAGCGCCTATCACGGGTACTAACTAAACCGCGCAGTAGCGCCCACTGCATAAATATAAATTACCCGCAAAAATGGGAAATATAAAATATCTCGTGCCGTGAAAACAATCGGCACATATACAAAGAGAACAATAATTGTCAAATGTTTAAGAACTTGACGCTATAAGCTAGTTCTAAAATTCGTACAACTGTATGTTTAAGACTAAGAGATTGAACAAGAAGTGAACAATTCGAACCGCTAATAACGGATATCTCAGAAAAGGCTTATACCACAAAAAACTTATTTAAAATAAATTGTGTGTTTTAAAGAGTTCTACATTGCTTGTGTAGTATGTTTTCGTTAATCGCTTAGCGTTTACCAGTTATACAAGATGATACAAAAATGTCTTCCGAATGAAGTGGACTTCACAGGCTATTTCCAGAAAACAGGATATACGTTTTATTTGTCATGTGAATGTTTTTATATAGATACTTCAATCAAAATCGTTAGATATTTTTAAAAAAATAGAAAAGTTCGAAAATATTCCATGTAAGAGATAGTTTTGGGATGAAGGGAATTCCTTGAAGATCTTGGTGTCGCACCTTTGGAAAGTACTGAATCTAAATACGTTTAGTATTTATCTGCTTTTCGTTTTTGAGTTACGCTCTTCAAAGACACACAGCCATACACACGGACCTATTTCTAAAATATTCTTTTTATTTAGTGGACCTTAAAACACGTATTTTCTTTGACATCTCCGTATCGAATTTTTGGGTGAAATACGATACCTTCTCTACTTCCTATGTACGAGGGCGGGTGGAAAAGTAACGCATAAGAATTTTTTACAGAGAAGTTTAATAGTTAAAAAAATCACAAATAAACTTACACATTTTACCTACTTTTCGACATAGTTACTAAGTTTTCAACATATTTCTCCCATCGAGATACGAATTTCAATATGCCCTGTTCGTAGAAGTTCGTTTCCTTGGAGTATGGCCATCTGCGGACTGCTGATTTCACTTCCGCATCTCTCGAAAAGCGTTGGCCAGGAATTTCTTCATGGGACCAAACAGATGAATGTACGACGGTGCAAGGTCCGGACTATATGGTGGATGCTGGAGTATCTCCAAACCAAATTTGGTAATTTTCTGACGAACAGCAGCAACACCATGGGGACGAGCATTGTCATGAAGGATTTTGGCATCGTCAGCATTCATGTTGTGGCCTTTGTCACGAAGGAAACGATGCAACTTCACCAAAGTTTTCCTGTAGGTTGCAGCATTCACAGTGGTCCCGTGTTCAGCAAAGTCCACCAATACAACATCATGCATATCCCAGAACACCGCCACAAGCACTTTCCCATCAGACTGAGTCACTTTGAATTTTTTCTTCACTGGGGAACCAGCATGTTTCTACTGCATACTTGCCTGCTTGGTTTCGGGCGTGTAGTGGCATGCCCACGACTCATCAATAGTGACGATTCCTTTTCAGAAAGTTATGTCCTTCTGTGGTGTACCACGTTAGGTGATCCAAACTCGTAGGCATTCGCTGGTCCTTGTGTTTGTCTGTCAGGTTCTTAGGCACCTAGCGATCACTAACTTTATGGAATTTCAACGTGTCATGAACAATATCGTACACTGCACCATAGGAAATGTTGAAATGTTGCGATAAGGTTCGCGGTTGTACACCCCGGTCGTTCAAAATTGCTGCCTCAATGCCTGTGACATTCTGCGGGGTTGCAGCTGTTACCGGCCTCTCGGAGAGTGGCGAATCACTAAGGTTCACACGACCCTCTAGGAAGAATGCACACCATATGGAGACATTAATATGCTCCATACAAGTATCCCCATACACGCCACGCATGTCCCTGTGAATATTACTCGGTTTATTCCCTTTGGCCCACAAATATCGTACCACACCTCTCTGCTCTTCACACGTGGACGACAATAACATGCGCGCCATCTTTGTTGCGTAGTTCAAGCTTCTCTCGCTAGAACTGCACATGAAACAAAAATACCTTCTGTAGTGAAAACTTCAAACTATATCTGTGTGAAATTGCAACATTCCAGCTGCAATACAAAGGCAAAAGAATTATTGTGCGTTACTTTTCGATCCGCCCTCGTACATGGTAGAGAAAGTAGTAAAATTATATTGATTTAATTAAAAGTACCGGGCCACCTAACTACGTAATTACTTCTTTTACTTTCGCAACAAAGTACTTAGTATATAGAGGGAGTATTACATCTAAAAATTCGATAGGGAGATTTCATCATAAATACACATTTTTGATTCACTGTATCCAAAAAAGACACTTTTAGAAGATCTGTCCATGTGTGTGAGTGTGTGAACAGCAAACGTCAAAAAAAGAAGCGGCGCATGGCGCGTTCAAGGTTGGCTTGATCCCTGCTGTGTTCGTGCTGTAAGGAGAGTTGGCAATGTGCATCTCAAAAGTGAAAGTTTATTCAAGACATCAGTGTTGTGTATGATTTGCTGAAAGGTATTAATATTTTATTATTAGTCCTCTGCTATGCCTGCCGACAAATTCACGCCTAAACAACGAATTTTTATGTATGATACATAAGTAAAAATGTTTCATGTACACAGGCGTGTATGCAATTCTAGGAGAAGTTTCGTGGTATGCCAGTTCCAGGTAGAGAAACTTTGGATGTATGGTGAATGCGTTTATCACAATGGAATCGCTAAACGACAAACTTAAGAAGCGAAAACGAGATGTTCTAATGGGGAAAAAATGACGAAATTCGTATATCTATTTGTAGGGAACCCAAAAAATAAAGTTTATGGTAACAATTCCCACACAACAGACAAACATAGAACAGTATAAAAACAGAAATTATTAACATTACGCAAAAATAACTGTGTGGAAGGAAATTTCATCCCAAGAATGTCTTGGTACGGATGGACACCACTTATAACAAGTAGTACACATTGTCGCTGTCACTTGTAAGTAAGTTACGCGGGAGTTACGGAACGAAAAACCGTAAACTAATAGACAGTGTGCGGAGCACGTATACGCGCGATCCGTGGCTTCATCATAAAACGACCGCACTGTATATGGGAATGAGTGCCACTTCCGAGAAAACCGATTAATTAGTCATCATAACTACAATTTGCAAGTAAATATAATCAGTATTTTTAAGGTTATTCAGATAAAGTGAACTTTTAACACTCCATTCAACAGTTCAGTATATAATAGTTTATAGGAGATACAGAGAGTATGTGGTCTTTACACGATGCCGCACCGGAGCATTTCTCTGCAACGTTCGATGTTATCTAAATCATTCATTTCCTGGAGGACGGGTAGGCCTTGGGGAGTTGTAATGTGGTCACCGCAGCAGAGGGTTTCAGTCCTGTCAATTTTTGGATGCTACGTACTACTCTAGGTAATTTGTGAGATGCCACATCAGCGGTCCAGGGACAAACCATCTAACATTGGCTCTGTAGGTCCCAAACCGTCTATATTAAGAAGTTTATATACCTATACGTTTCGTGTAGTGTTCCTTTACCATTAAATTCATTCAACTCTGAGTTATAATTTAGTTACTGAGCGAGATAGCTCCGTAGTAACGTGTGACGCTTACATTCGGGAACTCCCGGTTTCAATTACCATCGACCGTCCACTCTGACCTTGGGTTTTTCGTAGTGTTTCCTGGTCGGTGGGCGAACCATAGATGGTTTCTCATCTATCATGATTTCCTTTCCACCGTTTTCCTTTTATTCCGCTTCTTTCTCACATTTCAGGTGTGCTTCTAGGTTTCGTGATGCATGATGGTGCCGGACAGATGGCGCGGATGCTTGCTCAAAGGAAAGAGTATACACTAGAGGGCGACTTATTAGGGGTCGTTCATTGCTTCAGTAGGTAGCTCCAGCAGTAGGACAGGCCTTCGAGCCGGAACTGTTAGGGACTTCCACGCATCTTTGTGGCATGTCTGCCTGCGGCCTGTAACCTCCTGTTGTTCCTTCACTTTATCCCTTCTTCCTGGGGGTGGAAACCGTCCTCCCTCCGTTGTAAAACCTACTCATATGCCTACACCTATTATAACTTAGTTTACTCTGCTTTTTTTCTGCATTATACATTCTACTAGTAAGTGTTTTGGTATTTCTTGTGCTCTGTAAAGTTGTCAACTGAAGGAAAGGAACAGATAAGTTACAATAAGAGTGTAACTACTTACTATGGATCGACACCAAAAACAAACCTAATTACGTCCACAAGACTTTCTCTATGCACTATCGTTTATTTCTATATAACTTCTATACACTATCTATATGAAGCTTATTTTTCTATCTACTTCACGTAAATCGAAATAAACAATGTAGAAATAGTTTCATTACGCATTTCGTTCTAGCTACAAGGAGAATAGAGGAAACCAAATCGGTAGTTAGGTGATTAAAAGTAGGAAGCTATATGCTATAAAACTAGTTGTTGCTTCACGTATGGAAGCCAATTTTAAGAAGGTGTTGTATTGTTAGACCACGTATGGTACAAAGTTTCTGGTGGCCTTCACCCCAACGATTAGGAATGAACTTTGTATTTTATGTTCCTTTAAGTATTATATATATTTAGGTTTGCCTCGGCTGCGTCAGTATTAATTTGTAGAAACATGTGTCTCTTTGCAGGGGGTGATGCGGCTAAAGAATGTAGGCTTACACAAATTATAATTTTTACTTCACTCCTTTTATTAATCCTTCTCACGATTAAATAACACTTCACTGATATATAGAGCTGTGAGGTTGTTTATTAATTACTTGCACTTTTTAACAAGTAAACTTTATAATATTCGCCGTAATGAATTTTCGTCTCGCACTAAATACGTATGAAATTTCTCGAAGACGCGTCTCGCGTCCAGTTAGGAACGCTGTCTACTAGCAACTGATTTCTAAATTTGTACAATTTGCTCTATTTCAGTTTCTGATTGACTAATCCTACTCCAATATATTACTTTTATTTAACTTAAGCTTTTTCTGGTTGTTGATTGCTTATTTATAAACTGTTTTAAAAAATTACATGATTGTTGCTCCAAGAATTACCAGTAGCATTATTAAACTTTCCAATTCATTATTGCCTCAAGGTTACCTCATTGTTACCACATTGTTAGCAATTTTCGGCCTCTATTATCACAGCTCCTACATTAATAAATTACATAATATATTCATATAACATTATTAAACGTGTACATAATAATATAAGCATTAATACAATGAAGGTTACATACATTTTTATATGTTATTTTATACACGTATTGCTTTAAGGCAGGCTATTATTATATTTTGTATTGTACAATTAGACTGAAATAATTTAAGTGTTAAAAATACTGCCTCAATGCTGGCCTTAACATTCCACAGTCTTTCCATAACATCGCCAGAAACCCCTAAATAGCGTCAGCACTTTAGACTTTGACAAACTATTGAAAAATTCAAACCAGTACTAACGAATATCTCGGAAATGGCTGATGGCACAGGAAGGCTATTTGAAATAAATTGTGAAATTTTAAAGAGTTCTACATTTTTTGTATGGTACGTTTTTATGCATTTCTTAAGGTTAAATTAGTTAAACAAAATTATACAGAATTCCTTCCGAATGAAAAGGACTGAGAGGCTATTCCCATAAAATTCAAGATATGTATTTTATTTGTTATGTAGGATTAGTATTAGGATTCAACGTGGAGGGGGATTTAGCACGTCGACCTACATAGATCTTTTGTACCTATGCGCCGGACGGAGGTATGAGGTGAGAGGAGACAGAGGACGACCAAACCGGGGGCCACGACAGGCAAAAAGCAGGGTCCTTATCATTTACAGATTTAAACTCCCCGGATGGGCACCGGGTCTCCTCTCCCCTGTGGGATTACACATCCCTTAAGGGCCAGAGACTTTTCCCCTGCTATGCGCATGCCAAGATCTCATACTGAAACGTGCAACCCTGAAAGAGACCAAGCAGATTAAAGGTGAAGTGAAATGACAATGGAGCCGAAATGAAGGCACAGAAAATTCAGAGAACTTGATAATCCTTCCCAGGCAAACCGGGGAAACCCCCGAAAAAACCCACGGATCAGGAAGGTCGGCCGCGGGAATTGAACCCACGGCATCCCAAATGCGGGCCATAGACCTTACTGCCTGAGCCAATCCGCTCGTTATTTTTCATGTAAATATTTTGGATACATAATAGTATTTTAATGAAAGTCTTTAGAAGCTTTAAGAGAGTAAAATCGAAAACTGTATTATGTGAAGGGTAGTTTGGGATAGTTTGAAAATCTTCATGTCGTATCTTTACAAATAGCAAGTTTGGTAATTATCCGATATTTTATTTACGCTGTTCACACAGACAGATAGACCAACAGAAAGACACACACACACACACTCTCTCTCTCTCTCTCTCTCTCTCTCTTTCTCTTTCATGAACTATTGTCTAAAAATGCTTTTTCGATTCCGGGACCTCAAAACGTGCATTTCCGGTTGATCGTATATAATTTTTAGTGTAATACAATACCTTCTCTACTTACTAGGTACGTGGAAGAGAAAGTAGTTTATGTTGGAGAGTTAAAGACATTAATAAAACAGTACATAAAATACACATCGAGGACAAGAGAGTCCATTGCAGTTAGTTTCTGGAAGCCGTGTGGCAAAACCTAAAAATGGAACCTATGGAATTTAAACCTTTTTAATGTGCATAAGCGTAGATTTGATGTTAATCTTATTATAACATTTCAGTAGCCTGTGGCACTTTTAAATTGCAAAAGACGACTACGCACTGCTTCAGCGCATCAAAGTAAGTATTCCTAATGTGCATTCTTTTATTCTTGAATGTTGTCTGAAGAGCTGAGGAATGAAATGCGTGGAATGAAATTCAAATGAGCCTGGGGTCTGCTGAGCTGAGTTAAACCCGACGTTTGGCTTTTGAGGATAAGGGAAAATCAGGCCACACATCCAATTGAGATTGCAATCTGCGCCCTGCAGGTTGGAAGGCAGTCAAACTACCTCTACATCACGTAGATGGTTGTCACATTAGTGAAAGTCCCCGCGGCTGCCCTGGAAGCACAATTGATGATGTTTGAAAACAGATATATTCACACGAGTGGGTATCTGTGACACATGAGGTTGTTCATCAAGTCCTGCTTATATCTCTATAAGCTACTCAATACGTAATAAGGCAGAGTGTCTTTACCATCGACTGATGAAATGCTTAACAAAGTAGTGCTATGAAATTGAAAACCTAGAAATGGTATAGGGATTTTTTCCTACTTTTAAAATTCTTCATTTGAGCAACCCCTTATTGAGTTAGTAATGGTAGTCTTTCAGTCATTCCTTAAATTGTTTAATTTTGTTACCTTCTCTACTGCTTACCTATAGTAAGTAGACTTGAGGAGAATGGGGGGAAGGCTAGATGACGGCAAATGTATCAGCTGTGCGTTGTGCACCAGGTAGGTCCCAGGACAACAGCCTCTATCGGCGTTGCCACAGAGAGTTTGAAACTCTAGAGCCCCTTGTAAACGATCAAACTTTTTTTTCAATTCAAGAGTTTACAGGAAAAATTGTGAAATATTTTTCAATATTTGACAAGATTGTAAAAGACTTGACAAGACCTGGCAATGTCAAAAATGTGCATTTACAAGTTGTCTCTTCGCCAAGCTGAAACAGTTCAGAACACATTGATAATTTATCACGCGCAAAACAATTTGGTATTTGCGTCACAGTATAACAATTCGCAATGAAATATTGTTCTTTACTAATATTATGTAGCACTTTCGCGTATTATATCCAATGAAATCACATTACAAGTGTGGAATACAATGAAAATAACAACTGATAGGTTAAGCACACTATATAACATTGCATTAATGTATACTTAGTTCGGAAATCTGCCTGACAATTATTTCTTCATAACCACCTTCATCTGCGCCATCTTGTGGTAATCCACGAAGCCCTCGATGTACAGACATGGTCAGCTTATGTATAACCTAATCAGTTCGCATACGACATACCTTGGCCGGGTAGCCATTTTTGTTTACTTTTCGCTTTCAGCTATATTGCAGATTTCGTGACTCGCTATGAATACTCGCATTTCATTGGCCAAAGCCATCAAATCATTCTGAAATCTTTGACCTTTAGAGCATGTCCTTATTTGCTTTCAAGACTTTCAAAAGCTTTAAACTTTGGAAGCAATTTGTCAAGAAAAGCTGTAAAGTTGTGACAACTGTTGAAAAGTCTTGTAAAGTATTGAATTTGACAAAAATTTGATCTTGTACAAGCGGCTTCAGACACGTCCTAGGAGCCTGCCCTTACGGTGAATTACTACCAACCCCATCATCACAATGCAAGATCTATTTTGGCGAATGCTTTTAGCGGAAAAGGCTATACTGCCTTTGAGGAAGTATATGGAAGTACTAGACCCCATCATCATATTTGAGGATGATGAAAATCAGCTTATAGAAGTGGATGAGAGAAGAATATCCATAGACCAACAGTAAGTTTCTTCAAAGATGAACCACCTGAAGTCAATTGAGGTCAAAGGATTGGCGATGGGTGCCCGAGAAAGGGGCATGCCAATCCCACGCTTGCTGAGTGACTTCCTTAAAACCTTAGACATTCAGAGAAATATATTCTATGTCATTGTTATGGCAGCCCTCGGAAATTCAGTATCTATATTGAGAAATCAGGAGTTTAGCCCATGATTTTGTAAATATATGGATTCGCTTAGTTATATAATTTCATTGTTTTCTATGTTTTGACATACATTTTTTCTCCGATTATAAATATATTATTTATAATCTTCTATACTTCAATTGTTGAGTGTTCCTTATTAATTTTAATGTATTGTTCTAACATTTTAATTTTAATTTGTTTTAATTTCTGTTATTGTTTTATATAATTATTTTGAAATGATATTACTTGTCTTTGACAGCCTGCAGTTTTGTAGCAAGGTTTCGAAATAAATAAATCTGATGTGTTACACTCACATGACTTTCTCTACTCTTGAACAAACTATTTTTACAAACTCTTATTCTTCATCTATTTCATATCAATCGAGATAAACGTTTGCAAAAACAATCTTTTGACATGCAAAGAGAATTACATTTTACACATGGTGAGCAGTTCTAAACATACTTGACTATCGCTTAAGGCGTACTATGTTCCACTTGTTTTGTATTTGCAAGGGCAATATAGAAATACAGTATCCTTTAAGCATACACATATCTCTTAATAGCTGGTTGGTATGTGCTGCACCTTTCTCTTTGCCACAGATTAATACTCTTTGCATATCCAAGACAAAAAAATGAATAACGTATTCCCATTTGAGAATATAAGTATTGAAAAAATTAAGGGAATAACAAGCAATATCTCGAAAATGGTTCACTCAACAAAAAAATTATATGCCATAAATTGTGTATTTTAACATTCTTTGTGTAGTACACTTGTCTATCTCTTATGGTTTACCAGTTATGCAAAAGTCGTTCACAATGAAGAATACTTTTGGAGACATTCCTAGAACATTCAAGATATACATTTTATTTGTCATGAAAATATCTTAAACATATGATATTTTAATCAAAATCGATAGAGCCATTTTTGAGAAAATTGAAATTTTCGAAAAAATGTTTCATGTAAAGGGTAATCTGGGGTGGGGCATTTTCTTGAAAACCTTCGTGTCGCATCTCTGGAAGATACTGAACCTAAATACCAAGTTTGGTGTTTATCTAATTGTTCGTTTCTGAGTTATGCTGTTCACAGACAGACAGACAGACACACACACAGACATACACACGGATATATTTCCAAAAATGCTTTTTTTGGATTCAGGAGGTCTCAGAACACATATTTCCGGTGAAATCTCGGAATCGAATTTTAGGGTGGAATACAATACTTCCTCTACTTACTATAGGCAGTAGAGAAAGTAAAAAATTATTGTATTCCACCAAAAAATTCAATATCGACACTTGACAGCAAAATACATGGTTTCAGATCCCATGAAAAATTGGCAAAAAATTCATTAGCGCCTGTTAGTGTCCGTCTGTCCGTGAACAGCATGACTCAACAACGAAATCTTGGATAAGTACTAAACTTAGTATTAAAACTTAGCATCTTCCTGAGATACGACACAAAAATTTTCAAATTATCTCCAACATTAAACTAGCTTTCGCATAGAAAATGTGTCATTATTTTTTATTTTCTTAAAACTAGTTTAAGTATTTTGATTAAAATACCACAAGTTTATTATATTTGCATGACAAATAAAATGTGTATCTGGAATGTTTGGGAATACCTGTGAAGCCTCCATTCTGAATTACTTTTGTGTAACTAACCTAAAAATTACACATTATTACACAAACAAGTGTATTCATTAAATTACAAGGTTTATTTTAAATAAATTATTTTTATGGTATTAACTATTGTCGAGACATTCTTTGTTATTGGTTAAAATTTTAAAAAACTTATGCATTTTTCAAGTGGAAATCGATATTTATATTTCTTGCCATGTAAAAGGCGTGTAGTTTTATACCAATTACATAGTAATCCACCTTTTACAAATATGATCTGATAAATTCACATTACTTTCTTACCTTCTATTATTTATTACTGGGTATACAAACTAGTCTTACTAAGGCTTACATTTCCATTTACTTAAGTTTAATCCAAATCAACTTTTGCAAAAATAGTTGCAATACACATTTCGTTATAGGTACGAAAAGAACAGAGATACACAGATGTTTAAGAACTGGATGTACACTATGTGATCAAAGGTATCCGGACACTCCCACAAACACACGTTTTTCATCTTAGGTGCATTGTGCTGCCATCTACTGCCTGGTACTCATTATCCGCGACCTCAGTAGTCATTAGACATCATGAAACAGCAGAACGGGACGCTCCGTGGAACTCATGGACTTCTAACGTAGTCAGGTGATTGGGTGTCACTTGTGTCACAAGTCTGTACGCGAGATTTCTACACTCCTAAACATCCGTAGGTCCACTGTTTCTGATGTGATAGTGAAGTGGAAACGTGAAGCACAAAAGCGTACAGGTCGACCTCGTCTGTTGACTGACAGAGACCGCCGACATTTGAAGAGGGTCGTAAAGAGTAATAGGCAAACATCTATCCAGACCATCACACAGGAATTCTAGACTGCATCAGCATCCACTCCAAGTACTATTACAGTTCGGCGTGAGGTGAGAAACCTTGGATTCCATGGTCGAGCGGCTGCTCATAAGCCACACATCACGCAGGAAAATGCCAAACGACGCCTCGCCTGGTGCAAGGAGCGTCAACATTACACGGTTGAACAGTGGCAAAACGTTGTGTGGAGTGACGAATCACGGTACACAATGTGGCGATTTCGATGGCAGGGTGTGGATATGGCGAATGCCCGGAGAACGTCATCTGCCAGCGTGTGTAGTGCCAACAATGAAATTCGGAGGTGGTGGTGTTATGGTGTGGTCGTGTTTTTTCCTGGAGTGGGCTTGCACCCCTTGTCTTGCGTGGCACGATCACAGCGCAGATCTGCATTGATATTTTAAGCACCTTCTTGCTTCCCACTGTTGAAGAGCATTTCGGGGATAGCGATTGCATCTTTCAACACGATCGAGCACCTGTTCATACTGCACGGGCTATGGCGAGTGGTTACACGACAATAACATCCCTGTAATGGCCTGGCCTGCACATAGTCCTGACTTGAATCCTATAGAACACCTTTGGGATGTTTTGGAACACCAACTTCGTGCCAGGCCTCGCCAACCTACATCGATTCCACTCCTCAGTTCCGCACTCCGTGAAGAATGGGCTGCTATTCCCAAGTAATCTTCCAGCACCAGATTGAAAGTATTCCTGCGAGAGTGAACGGTGTCATCAAGGCTAAGGGTGGGCCAACACCATATTGACTTTCAGCATTACCGATGGAGGGCACCACGAACTTGTACGGGATTTTCAGCCAGGTGTCCGGATACTTTTCATCACGTAGTGTACGAGTATGTTGGCCTTAAATTTCGATATGTTTCCATGACATCTCCAGAAACAATTCAAAATCAATGGTACTTTAAATGAGTAGCTAATTATTACAGAAATCTAAACATTTATAACGGATACTTAGGAAATGGCTGATGTGACGAAAAAATATATTTGAAATAAATTGTGTGTTTTAAAGAGATCTACAACTTTGGGCAGTACGTTTTCGTCTATCGCTTATTGTTTACCAGTTATGCAAGATTATACAAAACTCTTTCGGAATGAAGACGACTTCACAGGCTATTGCCAGAAAATTCAAGATATAAATTTTAATTGTCATTTCTTTCATGTACTGTATTTTAATCAAAATCGTTAGATCCATTTCTTAGAAAATTAAATTTTTCGAAAAATGTTCTATGCAAAGGGTAGTTGGGAGTGGAGGATTTTCTTGGAGATGTTCGTATCATATTTTTTGAAAATACTGAACTTAAATACCAAGTTTGGTATTTATCTCAACATTGGTTTTAGAGCTATGCTGTTTACAGACACATACACACACGGAAATGTTTCCAAAAAATGCTTTATTTTGATTCAGGGGCCTCAAAACATGTATTTCCGGCGAAATCTCGATATCGAATTTTTGGATGGAATGCAATACCTTCTCTACTATGTACTTGGTAGAGAAAGTAAATTGCATTAGGGTTATTTGAAAACGAACACAGTCTGAGTTCGAAAGTTAGACAACTATAAACAATAGCTTCTCGTCAGCGCTAATTACTCTGTTATTTTATTTCTTTTATATTGTTTTAGATACTGTTAATATGCACCTGTGAAAATTAAATTTTAAGAGATAGGCAACGCAAAATTTAAAATCCAGATAAAAGTAAAAAAAGTCTTACAAACCCAATAATTATTTTAACAAACTCACTGCGTAAAGTGCCTCCAAAATGTTCCTCTCAAGGTATTATTTTACTAGCAGAATACGCTTACGTTATTGCGTTGTGTAGGGATCCTTCTAAGCCTCCACTCCACTCCTTTCTCTCTCTGTATGATTTAATAAGCATTGTATACAATATATTTAAGAGCTAATTTGAAAGATCAAAAATTCTCCATTAAAATCTACAAGGCCTATAATCATATTTTCATAGGTAAGTTGATCGAGTAAATAATTTTAATTTAAAGGAATAAAGCTCTTGGTAGCGCTCGTTTCCTTGAGAGAGTATCTTATAAGACATTTTAATTAATGTTACGCAAGCACCGCATTGACAAATAATGCTTAAGAAAGCCTTGGATATCAACCAATCATTATTTAAGTACAGGGAAAGTATTGCATCCGAGTATGCGACAAATATCCGATAATGTTGCCCTCTCCATGTTTAAATTAATTTTTAATAGTGAATGTCGTCTGTCATTTATTTCCAATGCGAGGGCGTAAAACAATATGGAAGGTCTAGTGTCACACAGATAACTAGGATTTTTTAAAACCTATTCTTCTAGTGGGTTTGTATTTTTACTTTCTCTACTACGTATAGTAAGTAGGGGAAGTATTATCCGGTTAATGCATTTGGTTTCAAAATCTCATTTAATATTGCCTGTATTAGATATTACTTATGAAAATTATAAGAAAGGGTCTATCAGCAAACCAACAAGCACATAAATACTCAACTGGTCTATGGAAATCAAACAGTATTAATAATAAATGGTATACTATTTAAAAATTAATGGATTAATTTTTTTTGTCCTACGTTAATTTGTTTTATTCCCATTATACCCGTTTGATTGAAATATGGGAAGGGAAATCTTACCTCTTAAGTAATAACGTCTAAATACTTACCTTCTTATGTACGTATTTTAATTCCACACATATATCCAGTTCTGCTTCGAAAAAAATCAATAGATCGGCACTGTAGCTCAGTCGATAGAGCAC
The DNA here is from genome assembly GCA_030765065.1 of Deroplatys truncata. Taxonomy (NCBI): domain Eukaryota; kingdom Metazoa; phylum Arthropoda; class Insecta; order Mantodea; family Mantidae; genus Deroplatys; species Deroplatys truncata. The sequence continues at coordinate 201,604,980 of CM060984.1, read as the reverse complement.
CTGCCTTTTGCGAAAGGGGTCCCGGGTTCGATTTCCGTTTGGGGTGGGAATTTTTTTTTTCTAGGCAAGATTGTTCCCTATCCTCCCCAGAGTCTGGAAGTATGAATGAGAGCGTGAATGCGTGTATGATCTAGCGATTACAAACTAGAATTGCAAGAAACCAAGCATGAAGAGTACACGAGTTAACACCATTACCAATAGGCAATAAGTTCCAAAGGAAAGGTCGCCGATAAGATCAATGTAGTTAAAGGCGGGGTATAAATGAAACTAAAAAAAACAATAACATTATATGTGCTAAGAAAGACGATACAGCTAATTCTCTGCCATGATTATCACGACCATATAATAAACATAAAACAGCCCCCTTTATGTTATGTGAATAACGTGCTTGCCTCACATTTAAGAGGTCCGGAATTAGATCTCGATTGGATGAGTTACCTGTATAAGGGATTTGAGTTTTCTTTTATCCTGAGAAGGCTTTTGGTAAACGCTTCAGGTTCTATGGATCCCGAAATAATATGGGCATTAATTTCATAGTCTCATTCGCATTTTGATATAAACTGTCCGATTACTTAAAGGGAGGACGTTAAATTTAAGGCAAGAAAAGAAGTAAAGAAAATAAAAAGAAAAAAAAAAACAAGAGAACGGCAATTTCTTTCATTGTCATCAGGGCTGTTTTGTAACTTTCGGCTAAGAAGATTGTTGCCGTTATTCTTTAGATTAAGAAGCACTAAATAGAAGGATGTCTTTTTCAACCAGTAGTAATATATTGCTAGCGCCAAAACACGGTCTCAGCTCTTGGTATCGTTAACCATACTTAACAAGTTATGGTCATGATGTTACAGAATACCAAATTAGTGCGTAGTAACAGGTAATCTGTTTTAAATGACCCTGGGATTGAGTTTTTAGGTGAAAATAGCAACATTTTTCAAATTATATCTTATAAATATTCAATAGATAAATCATTGTGACATTTTTCACGATTCGCCAGTTTTAGAAGCTCAGCGACATGTTTTAAGCATCCGTGCGCTCCATTTTAATCTCTCTGGACCGTTTCTGTATGTGTTTCTTCTCAGTTTTACATCTTTGCGTATGAAATTTATTTCCTACATTTCAGTTTTGCTCTGTAAAGACTCGAGCATACATTTATCCATGGTTTTATTCACTGGGTCACAAAAAGGAGTTTTATTCTGAAAATCAAGGAAAATTTTAACACTAATAGCTTCATAAAAACATAAGTTTAATTCTCTATAAGTAATAACATCAATTTCAATCAAAGCTTTACATCTATTTTCCCTTACTGAAGTATTAGAAAATGTCACTAACATACTTCTCTGACAAATTTGAATGCGCAAGGCAGTTGTAGAAAATTTAGATTTTTTTCGCTATTTAAAAATTTAATGTTTTGTATGCGAAATGACCGGTGTCGTGGCCGAGTGGTTAGACAGTTCGCCTCCCACCAGACGGACCGGTGTTAATCCCAGGGTCCCGCAATGGACGAAGCGGTGTCTGGGCGAGTATTTTTCCGGTTTTCCCCGCCGTTCATTCCATCAAATGCTCCATCATTACCTTTTTCATCCATTTCGCCTTCATTTTATATCATCATCTTCCTCACTGTCATCTCTGGCTACGAACTAATCCCTCGTTCCGGGTTCTCCATTTTCTGATTCAGCACTCGTCTGCTGCTCTACAAGCTTCTGACCCTAGGCACGGTTGTAGGTCCTAGGGGGTGTGGCCTTTAAGAGGGTAAACCGACTAAGTAAGTATATGGCAAACTACCTGAGCTGGAGGTTTGAGTTTTACACAGTAAATTATATATTTGCTCACATTACGTGTACCAATTTTCCAGTGAGTAGTTTTAAAATTAAAGCATTTAGAAAATTCACTCCCAGTGTCCCTTAAGTTGTAAACTTTAACTAGATGTTACAGAATAGGTGTGACTATTCAATAATATAACTCGTAAAAGTGTTAAGCTTCCCTTCAGTAATATAAATTGTATCTAGAGTCATGTTTGTTGTTATAAAATAATTCTCTATTGGCCTTCGGTTTCGAAATAATTATCATTAAAATTAACATTCGTTACGCTTCGTTAAATTATCGAGAAACCATCAGTAGTCGTATTGCTAAGGCGAGTTATCTGGTTTGAGCTTAGGAACCATTACAGTAAAAGTATCAAAGAAATAGTGAAACAAAAATATTGGTATATCACTTAATTTATACCCATTTATGATAAAAGGCTAAAAATTGCCAAAGTTTTTAAGTATGGATTTTAGCGTTTTAATGTATATTTCATTAATAAAGTCCTTTCTTCAGAAACAATGCTTCTCTTAACATTGAGGTTATATGCAAGTAAAAGCATGCTGATTGCAGGTGGAGATTTTTCCAGCATCTAGAAACTTAAACCATGCAGGGCTATCTTACAAGCTTATGCTGCTTCATAATTTCTAGCAGAATGCTAACTTTATAGAAGTAAACTTCTACGTTTTGACTCTGATTTTTCGGTCACTTTATGTTTATGTTACTGGATAACCTACAAAAACTTGTTAGGAACAGCGTCGCCATAAACCCAAGATGGGAATTCACTCGGTGCACGTGCGCAAGCATTACTAACTTTGCTTTCCATGCATGCAGCATAGCCGAACCTGGTTGCCATACTGTGAAACTTACAAAGCTTAAACTGTGAAACCGGTGCTTAGATACTCAGTATCAAAACGCTTCACTGGAGTCACTTTTGGCGCACACTTTGAACACAACAAAACTGATCCGTCGAATCGCAACTCGCAACTGAACTGCCAAGTCACAGTTCACAACTGGCACTGTCCAGTCTTCACTTCGTAACTTCTTAAACAAACAGAACTAAACTGTCCGTACAAGAGCAGTCCCTTATATAGGCCTCGCTTATAAAGCGGAATATTCTGGAAAGGAAGGTTACTAAAACATGTCGAAAGGAATGCTCTGGAGCAAGAAAGCGGCACGTAATAGGCTATTGTTACGCACTGGCTATTACTCCGACGACCGGTCGAAGGCCTCACACAGGTGCCGGGCCGGAAGGCGCTTACCGATGGCCTGCTCCACATGCGGTCGCAATATTCATATTGTGTAAATTTTTGAAGTAAAAAATTGAAGTCCCATTTAACATTTATTTTCTCCACAAACTAGGACAATTAAAAGTTCATCTCTTCAATTTATTAATGTACTATTAAAGAATATAATTATAAAATACTATTTTTTCAAAGAATAATTGTATCGTCTGAAGGAAATTTTCAAAGGAATAAAAAAATTGCCAAAAATTGCCCACTAAAATCCCCTCCATGTGCTAATTGCGTATTACTGTGTTTTGCGTGTAATTCATGCATGGTCGGGTCCCGCATAGTACCTCGGTTAGTATGTGAATAGCTAAGTTGCTGGCATGCGAGCGCGTCCATTATTAATTACTGGAATTGTCCATGAAACCTGAACAATACCAGAGGGAATTCTTGCGTTATAAAATTGTGTATTTGTATTTGCTTACATTTTAATGTTGTAAGTGTGTGCAGGGAGTTCCTGTTGGTCATTATGTTAACTTAGGCTAATGTTTGTGCATTATATGCTACTTGTGACTGTATGCAGGGATTGCCTGCTTGTCATGATTTTAGCTTAAGCTAAGTGTTAGTGTACATTAGTACTAGAACTTAAGTGCACAATAGTAATGGCGTGGAATTTTATTGAATAATATATGATTGTGTGTTGCTTCCTGTGCCGGTCTTCGCAGCTGACTCCTACACATTAGTTGTGCACAGCAGCTCATCCGTTTGAATCCAGCTCTCTGGCGTTCGTCAGTCTCGTTGTCCAAGTAGGCTACCAATATTGTCTGTGCGATCGGCCCCATAATGAGGCGCCCCGAAATTCACTGCAGTTGTCAAGGAGACGTTGTATTTCATCAGTGTGATCAATGGATAATGTTCTATCGAATAGTGATAGGGGTCTGTTATGTTTGTTATTTTCTGTACCGTAGTTTCCTAATGTTGTTGTTAGTGGGTTATGATGCTGGTGTGATTTTTCGTACATATCGTATGTTAGTTTCTTAATGAACTCTTTGCACCTAAGAAGAACAGCCTGTGGTTATCCGGTTTTTGTCCTCTGTAGGTGTACCAAGAGGCGAAATCTACCGAAGGCTTTTCGCACAATATAAGGGCAATGTTTTACCTTGGGAAAATGTGTACGAATGGATTGAAAAGTTCAAAATAGTTGGATAACTGTGAAGGACGAGGAAAGAGCAGAACGCTCATCCATATCCAATAGTGTCGCCAACATTGAGCAAGTCCGTATCCTAATTCAGAGAACCGAAGACTGACTGTCGCTAAAGTGGCAAATTATATATTTTTGGTTTGCTTAAAAGTGCCTTAAGGGCCGTCGGTTCACCACAGGTCAAGAAGTGAAAGAAGCGGTGCATACTTGGCTTACTACTTTAGCCGAAAAAGCTTTTTTTGTTAGGGCATCAGAAAGCTTGTGAACGGTGGACCATGTGGTCCGAGAAGCAAGGGGACTGCGTTGAAAAATGGCGTAATTGCAAGTTTCTATTGTTATAATAAATTTAAAAAATATGCGCGGATACTTATTGACTTACCCTCATATCATACACTCAGTGCTGTACATTTACATATTGTCACGTGACTGAGGAGTTCCATACTATGTTTATTATTTTATATTAATTGACATTACTTTATTAGCCTGTCACAAGTTTCTGAATTCATATAGAATCATATTTTATACTTCTTAATTCTGCTCAAGTCTTACTAAATTGTATATATGACAGGAAACAGTGGTCTGCCACTTCCCTCGACATTTCAAAGGTATGTTACTATGCCATCATTTCCTTAGGAGTACGTGTTTTTCTGCGCTTAGCTGCACCCTGTGGATCACATGATCCTTGGAAAGTCTTAAGCCTACGCATTTTCCAGGGCTTTGGCAGACCATATTTGGTAATAGCTGCTACGGTATCAGAATGGACCCCTCTAGTGTATTCGACTCTATATAAGCAAGCCCTCAAGCTCTGCTCGGGGGACTTTGTGTTGTAACTTGGCCGGGACCGCTATGGTACCCGTCGACGGCCGCTGCACGGCCGCTCCGGATGGTTTCATTTGGCACCACTAGCGGCTTGACAAAGTCGTTTTGAGTATTGGCTCTCCTCATTCAAGGCAAGCATCATAAAATAAATGGTTAATAAGCTAGTACCATCATCATCCCTGATCTTGTAAACCCAACTATCGCACGTTAGAAATGTAACTCATTAGAATATAGTCAGATTGCTCTAGCCAAGCGTTTTAATGGTTGTCTCTACCTCTGCAATCCCTCATTTAGCTATTCCCTCCAGTGTCACAACTTAGCACGTGGCAATATTAAGTGAATCGAACTGGATTTTAGCGCTTTCAGAGGTATTATAAAATTCCATTCAAATAGCATACACTCGTTGCGGAAGCTGTGAAAGATGTCTTCTTATTCAGTGGGTTTAAATACTATACACAAAGAAAGAAACACTCCACCTATTCTTTATCTAAAAATCTGAGAAGGGAAATCTGCAATAAGCGGGAGCAAATACCCCAGCTCTCCCCAGAAATGTAAACATACAAAAGGGCGTATTATATCTTCCTACGCATGCTGGCTAAGTATGATTTGTGTGTGGTAATTAGAAACTTTACTGTAACTAAGAGCTATGCAGGGGTGTATTTCCAGCGGCAATATATTTGTAGCAGGGACTATTTAAATTAGGGAATTAAATGGAACTCTTGCTGTGGTATAATCACCACAGAGTGTTTCCGTTCTCATTGAAAGTTTCTTGAACTTAGTATACGAGTTCTGAGAAATCGTAAGTAGTGAACTGTATGAGTAAAGTTGAGACTTTCAAATCCATACCTAAGGGACTTTATTTCGCCTCACTCTGAACCACTGTGCTAAACTCTATATCTTGAAAATTTCGAAGGTTATCCAACTGGTTTGGGAAGGTTGCGGTGATAATGGCAATGCAACATTAAGTATAGCACATTATTAAGTCAGACAAATATTGTTGCCCATGGCCTTAGGCGTTTGACGTAGCGTTTTGTTGCGTGGGGGACTGATGTTTCGAGTCCTGCTGCTTAAATACGTGTAAGGCAAAAGAAAACACAAAAGGAGAGAAATAAAGTGAAAGGTGTAAAACAATTCATATCAGTGTCACATTCTCATGAAGTTCTTTACCCATTCTTCTATAAATTGTACTTACAAAAACTAATAAAATAAGCATTTGCAGAAATCTTTCATGACACATTTCCTTATAGCCTGAAGCTATATACTTTGAAGTTCCACTCTTTGGAATGACTATGACAAACAATCGAATGGTGACTTAATACTTAAGAAAATGTATGAATTATTTTACCGTTCTAACCAATAACGAATATCTCGGAAAAGTTTAATGCTCCAAAGAATTTATTGGGAATAAACTGTCTGTTTTAACGAGAACTACAATTTTAGTACAGTAATTTTCTGTTTATCTTTTACGGTTTACCAGTTATACAAAATTATACAGAATTCATTTAGAATTAAGAGGACTTCACACGCTATTAGTAGAAAACTCAGAGTTTTAGTAGTCATGTAGTCATCTTAAGGATACGGTACTTTAATCAAAATTCTTAGAAACAAGTTTTAAGAATTTAAAAAGCAAAAGATAAGTTTCCATACAAAGGGTAGTTTGGGGCGGGGGATTTGTTGAAAATCTTCGTGTCGTAGCTTTGATGTTAAACTTAAGTAAGAGGTTTGATATTTTCGTTTGCTTTTTCAGTTATGCTCTCAGAGACACGCACATTTTTTTTTCTCGTTTCTTCTTATGGGGATCCTAAAATAGTATCCCAGGTGAAATCTCGATATCCAATATCTACTATCGTAGTTGCTAGAGAAGGTGAGAAAGTAAGAAGTCGTCTTCGCGCAGTTTTCATGCTTATTATGCGGGAGTAAAAGAAGTTGTGAGATTACCCTCGATAATAAAATGAATGCTGATAGTTTTCTGGTAATTTTATTTTAACGAATGCTTCTTCATGATTATCGTTTTGCGAACGAAGGCCAAAAAAGCCAAATTTAATTAACAAAGGCCAAATATCAGTAGGTAATTTACGTTTAAAAATCTGTATGATGCACTCGCATATATTTCTCTACTACTGTACAAACTATTTTTACAAACGCTTATTTTCCATCTACTTCATGTTTATCGAGATAAACATTTGCAGAAACTTATTGCTAATTTTATTTTCGGTACAGGCGGAATATGGAAAGCTTTAAGTGATAATCAAATCGTTTAAGAGCTCCTAGCTATGTAAAGAATTCCATTCTTCTTGCATGTCCAGGACATAAAAAAACAAATAGCGAATTCCCAGTTAAAAAAAAGTATAAGTATTGGAAAATTCAAACAAATACAAGGAATATCTCGGAAATGGCTCACCACACAAAAACTCTGTGTGACATAAATTGTGTGTTTTAACGAGATCTACATTTCTTGCCTAGTAAAGTTTTGTATATCTCTTACAGTTTATCAGTTATACATAAGCCATTCAGAATGAAGAGGACTGTTTGGAACACTCCCAGAAAATCCAAGATAAACAATTAATTTTCCATGAAAATATCTTAAATATATGTTTAAATAACAATCCTTAGCGCCTTTTTTGAGTCAATCAACATTTTGGAAAATGTAATGGGTAGTCTGGGGTGGGGAAATATTTTAAAACATCTTTGTGTATATCCTTGGCATTTGAGTTTAGGATCTTCCAAGTTTGCTAATTATCGGAATTTTCGTTTTGGAGTTATGCTGTTCACATACAGACAGACACACACGGGCACGTTTCCAAAAATAATTTATTTGGATTCAAGGCGCCTCAAAACACGTATTTCCGGTGAAATCTCTGTATTTTGGGTGGAATGCAATATTACTTCTGCCAACTGTACATAGTAGAGTAAGTAAAAAATGCCGTTCATTCTTTTTTGGGCTAGTACTTACATAATCATAATCAACACGACAGTGAGTTATCCATTTCATCTTTTCTAATCAAAAACACATAGCTTTATTCCGTTTTATTCCAAGACTGAGCGAGATGGCTCCGGGTAATGTGTAAGACTTTCATTTGGGAGGTCCCGGGCTCGACTCCCGCCAACTACCTACTCTGAGTTTTTCGTAGTTTTCCCTGGTCGGTAGACGAATGCTGGAGTGGTTTCTCATCTACCACGATTTTTCCTTTCCATCAATTCCCTGTCATTCCATTTCCTTCTCATCCTTCAGGTGTACTTCTGGGTGCCGGATGAAGTAGGTAGTATCTTTACGTTATTTGCCCCACGTTTTGGGCGTCAATTTGAAGTAGGTTTGTTGCTTCACGTATGGAAAGCCAATTTGAAGTAGGAGTTGTATTGTAGTTCAACTGTTGAGGAGCCGAACTTGAAGTAGTTGTAACCGTACTTATGGAAAAATGTTTCCGGCATCCTTCGTTAAAAAAAATGTTTAAAAGAATATTAACTTTTTAATTTTGACTGTTTCTTTAAATATTATATATTTATGTTTGCCTCGGCTGCGTCAGTATTAATTTTTTTTAGAGACATGAATTTCTCAACAGGGCGTGATTGCTGCTGAAGAATGTAGGCAAACACAAATTATAATTTTTAATTCACTCCTTTTTATTAATTCTTGACACAATTTTAATAACACTTCACTGATATAGAGAGTTGTGAGATTCTTTTGTTAATTACTAGCACTTTTTAACACGTGAACTATTTTCGTCACCCACGAATACGTATTAAATTTCTCGAGGACGCATCTCGCGTCCGGTTAGGAACACTGTATACAACCAACACCTCCAGTTATAAGCGCTGTCTACAGGCAACTGACTTGATTTCTACCGCCTAAATTTGTAAATTTATGTAGTTCAAATCTCTGATTGGCTATTCCAAATCCAATAGAATACGTTTATTTAACTAAAGCTTTTTCTGGTTGTTGATTGGCTACTTTATAAACTGTGTCAAAAATTACATTATTGCTTCCAAGAATCACAAGTAGCATTAAACTTTCAAATTCATTATTGTCTCAAGGCTACCTCGTTGTTACCTCATTGTTAGCAACATTTAACCTATTATTTTCACAGCTCCTACATTATTAAATTACGTAATACATTCACATAACATTATCGAACATGTATACAATAATATAAACATTTAGAATCACTGTAATATACACTTTTTATATATTGTTACATACACATATTGGTTTAAGGCGGGCTGTTATTATTTTATATTACATAATTTGACTGAAATCCTTTAAGTGTTAAAAATACTGCCTCATGCACAGATGGCACGGATGGTTGAACAAAGGACACCTAGGCAGCTTAAGCAGTGGAACGGGTCTTCGAACCTGGAAGTGTTAGGGACATTCACGCGTCTCTGTGGCATGTCTGCCTGCTGCCTTTAGCCTCCTGTTGTTCTTTCATTTCATCTCTTCCTCTTGGGGAGGGGTTTAACCACAATAGATCTATGTAGCACGTAGCGCGCTAGGTGTTCCCATCAGATGTATAACCTATGCAAAAGTTCAGAAGGTTCGATCCGGCCGCCTCTCCAAATACTAGTCAGCTTTATTTTTGATGGTCCAAGACCATTCTGCAACACTGGACCTGTTTGAAGGATTCCGTTTAGGTAATAGCATCGACCAACACTGCCAGTTGCCCCGTCGCGGTTATGCCATTGTGAGGTATGACGCCCTAACAGTTCCGAAAACATCTCTGTTCATATATATAGACAAAGGTTCCAAAGCTTGAATAAATTTGCAGATATATTGCTTCATCACCATGCTCTCAGTTAATACATTCAGTACCAGCAACTTATCTCAGAGGTCTGCCTGCTGGCTAGACTCGGTCTTAAATTGACAAAGTGTTATCGGGCTGGGGCCAGGATTAGGTTTGACCATTCTATTCATACATCGCATGTTTGAAAATTGAGCAATAACGCTCTGCAGTGTCTGGGATACGACTAGTTAGGTTGTTTATCTTATAATACACTTGCAAGGATTATATTTTATCGGATAAAACATCAGCTTTTACTGAACCGTAATATTAGTATACAGTGATTAATAATTTACACCTTCCTGTTGTTTTTAATCAATGTACATTCAAATAGTGTCAATTACTTCATTATATTCTGATTTTAGTTTATTTGGGATTAACTGTTTTTTTCATTTCCACTGTTAGTAGCATTAGGTTAGGTTATACAACGGAGGGAGACACCTCGCGCACTGCGATCTGCATAGATCTATTGTGACTGCCACTCCCCAGGAGGAAGATATGAAGTGAAGGAGGCTACAGACCACAGATATACATTCCACAAAGACGCACGGTAGTCTCTAACAGTTCAAGGCTCGAAAATCTTCCCACGCTGGAGCTCCCCAGACAGGGCGGCGAACAACCCGTTGATCAAGCAACCCTCTAGTGTCTAAGGGGAATACCCTTTCCTTTTAATAAGCATCCGCGCCATCTGTCCGGCGCCGCCATACGCTACGAAAGATGCAAAAGCACACCTTAAATATGAGAAGGAAAGGGAAATGAAGGAAAAGAAGTCACGGTAGATGATAAACCACCTCAGAATTCTCCTACCCACCAGGCATAACACGAAAAACCCAAAAGCAGAGTGGGCGGTCGACTGCGAGCCTCACGTGTTACCGCGGAGTAGGGATGTGACAAACAGTGATTTTCGAATAACGGTTATAATTTTGGCAGTTACAGTGGAATAACGGTTACATGTAACGGTTTCCAGTAACGATTAACTTATTTGTTTTCATGGTTATCGCGTCCGCAGTTACATTATGCTAATGGTTACCAGTAACGATTAGATCTAACAACGTTTAAATGTGAACGATGTCATTGAGCTTATCGGTACACATATATTTTACTACTAAACAGAATTGTATATAACATATACCCGCGGAATATAAAAACTCCTGCACCTATAATAGTATTTGAATAACCAACTTAATGCAATGAATGCAGCTTTGCTGCCTATGTGTTGATTGATCTGTTATCATCTAAGGCCTGAGACTTATATTCGAAGCGTTAAGCAACACGCTGCAATAAAGAAATATGTACTTGCAACTCGTGCGAGGATGACTCAAGTTGAAAACTAATATTGAGGTAACTAGTTCCCGATAAGCGATACCAACACCGCGCAGTGCAGTAAATGATGTCATCCACGCTCGATAACCGTTTTGGTTCTTCAGTAACCGTTAACGCGATAACTATTTGTCTTCGTTACTTTGGTAACTTATTGGTTAACGAGTTACTTTGTAATCATTACTTTGGTAACCTTACATTAAGGTAACCGTCACGTTATCTTCTGCCTATCCCTACCGCGGAGCCATTTCGTTGGGTAAGAGGCATGCGAATGTAACCCATCATATTCCCTTCCCCCTTTCACATGACTAACAGATAATTCATCACCAAACGCCCACCGTGAGAGATGGCTCCGCAGTAAATTGTGAGGCTCAGATTCAAATCCCGCCAGGACCGTGCTCCCTGACTGAGGTCTTTCCCAGGTTTTCCTCCGCCCTCATAACTTATAACGCCAAGGGAGTACTCTAATGCTGGTGCTGGAATCACTCTTTCCCTAAATTCCTTTCCCAAATATCATTTCACTGCATGTAACATCACATTCTACTACCTGTGGTGCCAGATACAGTGAGAACGGCGTCAAACACTACTAAAAGTTGGGCGTTCTTGGTATACACTGTGAACTGGTAAGCAAAACTACTGAAACCATACTCACTACATTGATATTTTTACAGATGGCTCAGAAATAGTTGAAGAAGCAAATAAAACCAGTTAAGTAGAATGCGCTTTCGTGGTTTAAAACCGTAGTGATCTTGACACGGAAAGGTTCGCTAGGATTTCGTCTTGCTCCTACCTGATTCATTTTTCAAGTAGAAATGTTTGAATTAGATGAAGCTAATAAGATAGAGTATTGAAAATCAACTAAATGAATGTGTTCAGTGATTCAATTGCCTCTCTCCTAGACATTCAATACAAGTACAACAACAATCCTCTAGGAAATGCAATTAGAAAGAGCCTTTCTGAAAATATAACTTATTTGTCTATCGTGGGTTAAAGGCCATGCTGGAATTGTGGAAACGAGAGCACTAATCTGATTGCATACTTTCTGACAAACCCTATCTGGAATTTAGCTATTTTATGTCCAAATTCATATTTAAACAATTTTCTAAAGAAATAAATAATATAAAAGGGGAGTAACCTCTGCTTAAATAGCTTAATGGACAACTAACAAGAAATTACTTTTTTCCTTCAGTTTTTGATCCTATTTCTTGCAAGTATTTCATATACAATTATATTCTTACACTAATTGGATTTAAAGGTTACCTGCAACGTTTCGTTTGGAGTCACCAGATGGTTTTATTTATAAATGTGAACTGTTAGAAGAAACTGTTCCACCTGCTGTTCCAGTACGATCAGCAACCAATGAGAAGATGCATTCCACTAGGACATCCCTATAATTATACAATCAGTTATTCAAAGTCGTTGACAAAATTATTGACGAAATAATATTGCATCTCTAGAATCAGACGGCTAAAAATTCAAATCCCGGCTATGGCATTTAATTTTTCAGTCGTCTGATTCTACCTTTCCAACCTTGTCCAACACACGGCTTGTATGGAAGAACAATTAATTCCATTGCATCTCTACTTTTATATCCTTTATTTCTGACATTTATTCAGCAATTTAATTATTTGTAATAAGTTTATTTGTGATTTGTTTGATTTTGTATATGTATTTATAAACCTAACATGCCATTTCGCGCACTACGGCTCAAATATTGTTGAAGATAAACACTACTGAAGAAATCACGAAACGCTCGGAGGCATACAGCTGAAACCCGAGACGAAGCAACAGTGCTGCATGGTAACGTTACAGCATTGTCTACATATTGTAAACATTGTCTACATATAAATTTGTGGTTTCTGTTTACGTTCTCCAGCCGTTTTAGAGCCTCCTGCTGCATTTGCGTTTATAACCACTTCCAAATAAAGACCACAGGAAGAGGTTGGATAAGATACATACACAATTTAAAACATTCCCTTGTGAAAGTTAATACTGTTCTGCAACCTACTAAAGTACATAATAGTGCTGTACTTTAAAATTTATATTAATATCTGCTGTTTGAGATGAACTCGTGTTGCTTCACTAGACCTGTAAACGGTCCAGTTCTGACCTCGCCGTCGAAATGAAACTTGCATGTTGCTTGCCTCCAGCTGGTAGAGGATGACAATGGCGCACATAATGGCAGTGTTGTGGTCCTGCATTCCAACTTGTGCTGCCCTGGAGCGTCATACCAACATCCTGCATCTTATAACATTTTCTGCTAGTATGCAAAGGAGCAGTAACGCTAACAAAGAACTTTCCATACTACATCGTGAATATTATCGTGCGCATTTATCGTCCAAAAGCAATTAATACTGGATAACAGGTGATTATGATACTAGGGGTAAAAGTAGGGTTTTATTTTCGAGTAGGAGTATTTGCGAAACGAAGGCCGTAAACCTTCCAGAAACCAGGTGTTTATAATATTCCACTGCTTCATCTGATGATGAAAAAGTGGTTCCACGCATTTTATCTTTAAGTTTTAGAAGCAAAAAGGAATTACAAGGTGCTATGTCAGGGCTGTATGGGGAACGGTTTTAGGACATCTAGATACTAAGTTTTAGTTTAGCTGTATGCAACGATGCGTTGTTATGAATGTAACATTATTACTTTCTCTACTACGTATAGTAAGTAGGGAAAGTATTGCATTTCACCCAAAAATTCATACCGAGATTTAACAGGAAATACCTGTTTTGAGGTGCACTGAATGTATTTAACTCAGAAACGAACAGTCGGATAAACACCAAACTTGGTATTTAGGTTCAGTATCTTCAAGAGATCGAAACGAAGGTTTTCAAGAAAATCCCCCACCCCAGATTACCCTTTACATGGAACATTTTTTGAAAATTTAAATTTTCAAAAAAATGGTTCTAAAGATTTTGATTAAAATACAATATGTTTAAGACACTTTCATGATAATAAATGTATATCTCGAATTTTCTGGGAATGTCTCCAAAAGTATTCTTCATCGTCAACGACGTTTGCATAACTGGTAAACCATAAGAGATAGACAAAATGTTACTACACAAAAAATGTGGATCGCGTTAGAATACACAATTTATGTCATATATATTTTTTTTGAGTGAACCATTTTCGAGATGCTACTTGTTATTCCCTTTAATTTTCCAATACTTGTACTTTCTCTCAAATGGGAATTCGTTATTAATTTTTTTGTCCTGGTAATGCAAAGAGAATGCAATACTCCACATAACAACCAGTTCTTAAAATATTTGACTATCGCTTAAAGCCTACCAATTCCCCTTGCACAACAAGAGAATTAGCAATAAGATTAACATCTCGATATCTCATTAACACGAAGCATATGGAGAATAAGCGTTCGTAAAAATAGTTTGTACAAGAGTACAGAAAGTCATGTGAGTGTAACACATCAGATTTTTTTCTTTTGAGCGTCTTCCGCGAACTTTTTAAAGAAATTTGCAGTAATTGGCAGTAATGTTACGCCTATCTTCTAATGCTATAATAGAAATATGCCTCGCTTTAGAAAAAGAACTAGAAACCATCGACGGACTTTAGTAACCTTCGGTTCTGTTCGAAAGACTCATTGAGTCGACTACCTTTTCTCTTCAAGATCACACAATAAATTCAAGATTCATAATAGTAAAGATACTATAACCCAAATTTGAAGTGCCACCTTGGAACTTTTCCAGAGTTTTTCTGCACCAAACAATGCCTTATTATTTTCGATCGCAGTCAATTTGTGTGGAATCCATGGACAAACAAGTTTTCTCACGTGCAACTGTTGATGTAAAATGTTTTGGATTTCACTCGTGCCAATAACCAATGTCGCTCAAATAAGTGTATAAGATGTCCTTTGATCTTCTTCATGTATTGCTCGTACAGAGGCAATATTTTCATCAGTAACATCAGTTCTTGGGCGAACTGATGTTACTGATGAATTCTTTTGAATTCGCTGTACAATTATAAATTCTTGCCTTAGATTGAGCTTCTTGCAAAAGGATTTCTAAACACATCTTCACATTGTTTGGGCGTTTGAAAGGGGATATACCACACATACACACATATACATATAGACGTATAAATCAATATCAAACCAGAATTGTACATAGTAATATAATTCAGCAAGAAATATGTTAGAATATTTAGCAGCCAAGAGATGTACAAAACCGATTGTAACTTAGATAAGTATGGGACGGGCGAGCTAGCTAATTGTAAAAGTAATTCTTGGTAGAAGTACACCTTTCACCAGTCTAATGAGCAAGGAGCTTGAAGGAATAAGGATAAATAGAAAGAGACAGATATAGAAAGGAGAGATATTGAATTTGCTTCTGGGCGCGTCACTGGTGCGCGTGTGCGAAAGGTTTTGGAGCAGAATATTTTCATACATAATAAGGTAACGCGGTCTGAGGACCAATTAGAAATTTCGTTACATTTTGAGGCGCGAAGGTGAGCGTCACTAGGTTTGAGCATAAAAGGGGGAAAGAAGGCCCCATGTTTTCACTCTGTTATAGAATCTCGTCGACACACAGCGATACTCTCTGGACGACGGATGCACTTGGGTGCATATAATTGGGGAAGCGTGTGCAGTTATATTAGGCTCCCAATTTATTATTATGGTGGGAACTGTTACAGATGGTGAAAGCTAGCCGCCCATATGCATTTTATCATGATAAACCACATTTTAAGGTATATGCAGTATTTTAATTTTCCTCATCTATGAAAATCCTGAGAACAGTGAAATTAGTTACATAGGTAATTTCTTAGGAATTTATAAATCATCAGCCACTGAGCAAGAGGTAGCTGTAGACGAGAACATTGCAGCAGAGGGCATCAACCAAAAGGGCCAACTTTTGCCCGCTACAAAACATACACAATGTTTTCCCGCTACACGTTATCACGATTTAAAGTCGTAAAAAATCATAGCCCGGACATGTACTCTAGTTAAGCTCATTTTTGGGTGAACACTAAATCTTTAAATGGTGATAGCTAACAAACTACTAGAGAAACAACAAACTACGCAGCAATAAACTCGTAAAACGTTATAAAGTAGCGGTCAAATATAAACAACAGAAATATGGCGTTCTAAAAACTTTCGGTTTCGCCCTCGTTTGCAATTCTACGTATACATAGTAATTTTGATTACCTTTGTCTATAATGCTAGTTGGTCATATTGTACATAAGCATATCGTCTCAGATTGGTTTCTTTTAAGGTTAGTAATAATTGTACTCGTGGTGATAAGTATCCGTTGATTACTATTGCTCATTGGTTTGATTTATATGTTTGCCTTCTCACTAAGGTCAGTTATATTCTGTGAGAATCGATCAAAAATACATTTTTATTGGAATACCATATGACTTAGTCATACTGGATAAGTTAATTTCACGAGAAAACTTTAAAATGACCTGCATGTTATAATATCACATCTAATGTTAATCAGTTTTATTTGCCAAGCTTGTGGACTTTAGCAGCCAGATTACCGAGCGGGATGGCTCAAGCGGTAACGTCTGTGGCCTGCATTCGGGAGGTCGTAGGTTCGATTCTCGCGGTCGACCTTCGGGATCCATGGCTTTTCCTGGGTCGCTAGGCAAATGTTGGGAAGATTCGTTACATCCCCCGAATTTCCTGTCCCTCCATTTCACCTCCATTCTCATTTCACTTTACCTTATATCTGCTTGGTCTGTTTCAGGTAGAGACCCTGCCCTCTGCCCTGCCGTGCTCCTGATCCGACCGCCCGCTGTCTCTTCTCATCTCACCTCTCCCTCCAGGGGACACCATGTCAGAGGTTTCGGGCACAAAAGATCTTGTAAATCGATTTATAGATGTTATGACTTAATTTATTACCCCAATTTTGGTATTAATTTTAATACCAGTATTGGGGGGGAAATAATTATCCGCTTGTTACAATTCTATTCCCTTCTCTCTTGACTTTATGTGCTAAGCGCAATGATACTTACCAGTCACACTCAGAATTAATTGAGGTTGTATGTTTATCTTCCCATACTCATTCGAAATTAATTACAATGTACAAGTTTAACTTGCCTGCCCTTAGGCCAAATAAGGAGAATTACACCTCCCTTCCGATCATGATTAGCATTTCGTTTGTAGTAACTGTTTAACCCGTCGTTGGGTTTATTATTTTCACATTTGAGGTTAAATGAGACTCTAGTTACAGGAAGGTTAGAATTTCTGTTAAATAGTTTTTGTATTTACAGAATTATAGGAGTTTACCTCTCCTTCAGTGATAATACTGTGCGTTCGGAAAGTCACTGTGCACTTAGACTACGGATGTAGATTATCCTGGAAGTTCAAACCAAGGTTACAGTTTTTCTACATAGAATCTTAACAAAATTTATCACAATTGATTTTTTATAGATACCGGATTGTTTTTGATTCGTGCCATTTTTGCATAACGTTTAACTGTTTAGTTCAATTATCAGTAGCGATGTTTGTAGGGTTAAGATGTTCAATTTAGTTGTAAGTTCTTGCGCGGAGCCCATAAAATCCATGCGCAAGTTGGCACAAGAAATATATATCGGGCTTGCAACCAGGCATAAAAAGGCGTTTGTTGCCATCTAGACTGGTGGTGGTGGTGGTGAAGGATTAATTGCATAACACAATCGCATGTGTCATAAGACCGTACATGCTCTCAAGAAAAATACTTGGTCTGTAAACGTGAACATTGCAGAATGCACCAGAAAACAACTATTTTATAATCACCACACTATACATATATATAATATAAAAACACTCTGAATCACACTCACGCACAAAAGTGCACAAACAACATCTATATTTAAAGAAAATTTACATAAACACCTTATCTCTTAGTACACGTACTTCCATTAAGTATTTGCCCAAGCTTGGGCAGTTTTGACTATTTAGAATACTTCTGGTAATAGTTTTTCCCAATACCCTCCGTCTGCACGCATGCTGCCAAAATATGCGTCCAGTCTTCCTGTTCCCGGCATAATGGGCAAATCCTTTGGCCATCATCAACAACAACCTTGTGAGCTTTCCACCCAACCAACCTAAGCCATGCTATTTCCGTCCTCTGGTGTATACCCAATTCCAAAATATATGTTTCCTTGACCAACCTAGTTTTTGTTTCATTTTGTAGCTCCAATGTTGATCTTTGTCTACATTCAGATTCTATTTCCTGCCTGTTTATATCGCATAGTCGTCTTTTGACTTTGTTCACGGCACTGTGTGTATTTTCATTACCCCTTTGCCAGATATCGTTTAACCCAATTTTTGTGATAGCACTGCAAAAATTGAAATATGTGGATCATGAAAAGCGAATCCATTACCTCGAATGGTTTACTCTTTTATTGAAACGAATATCATTGATATTCTTGATGTTACCTTCTATACAGACGAGGCCTGGTTCCATCTCTTTGGTTACGTTAACACAAAGCACACGATTATGGTCAATGGAGAATCCTCGTGCTGTGTATGAAACGTCCTTGCATGATCAGAAAATTGGGGTGTGAGTAGCAATATCCAGATGTCGCATTATACTGACCCATTATTCTTTGAAGAAACCTTGAACAGTGAACATTATTTTTCAATGATCCAAGATTTCATTGGCTAGCTAGAGGAAGACGAAATCAACTACTCATGGTTTTAACAAGATGGCGCTACTGCGGCCACAGGTGGCAACACTATACCATTTCTGAGAGAGTTTTTGGGGGGAACATGTCATTTCTAAATCTTTGTGGCCCCCTCGCTCGCCTGACCTTACTCCACCAGACGTTTTTCTTTGGGGAGTAGCAAAATACTATAATGTATTGCCATCGCCCACGCACGCTTTAAGATTTAAAAATTGAAATAACTGCATACGTCAGAAGCATATTCATAAACAGAACTGCAGAAAGTATTTTCCTGAAACAAATAGCAAATATATAGGAAAGGAATCAAAAGAGACATCAACCAACAGGAAATAGAATCGGATTGTAAAATTAAACCTTCTCTAAGTCTAGCAAATGAAATAAAATTGAATTGGAGTAAAGAGGCATTTAGGAAGAAAGAAAAGAACAGGAATGGCATGATTTAGCTTGGGGGCTGGAGGGCACAGAAAATGACTGCCGATTCCGGCAGGAGAATCTGCCCATTCTGTGATTTGGATGAGGACTGGATAAATATTTTGGCGGAATGTGCACAACGAGAGAACCAGCGGACAATTAAACTGAAAGAAAAATTTTTAAGTCCCTCAAGAAAGAGATTGGCATGTTGGGATCTACTGGCTGACCAGAGGAACTGGCAAAACGTGAAGCTAGTCTAAAGTGCGTGAAGCTAGATCAAATTTGTTCAGTTAGACAAAGGTAATTTATCTCTATTTTCCTTTTTCGTGTTCTTTTTGTTTTGTTTTTCTTTCGTTTATTTTGTCTTCATATTTGTATCTTAAACATGCATGTACGTTCAATGACCCATGCATAAGTATTGTGTAATAACCACAATAATTTGAAACCAATAAAAATACCTTATCTATCAATAAAATTAAGTGAGTTCAGTCTTGTATATGGATCCCTGGACATTTCTAATATACATTGTAAGTGCTGCGGCGGTACCATGGGAGGTACTGTGCGCCGATTTGGCGGCACGGGATTTCAGGAATGGTCCCGTGTTTGATGCTAGCTCAGGGACTCGCACGGATCTTGGATCTAGGGTTGGTGGTTAATACGTCTGATTAATTTCCCTGCCCGTTTATTTCCCGTCACCGTTTTAAAATCTGACTCCTGATATTACCTAAACCAACCCCCCCCCACACACACACACACACACACGCATTTCTTTACCGCTGTGCTTCATACAGTCGCGTCTATCCGCCGATACATTTGTTTTCACAACCACCTCTAAGGAAATGCCACGAACAAATGTTTTCTAAAATCCCCTGTTTCTTTATTTCAAATTTCCTATCTCCCCATTTCACTATTACATTGGTCTTTCTTATTGGTTGCCTGGGGTATGAGAACATGAACGTTTTCTACACACCTGATTTTCAGGCGACCTAACGGTACACTAACAAAGCTTATTCTCTTCTCACTTGGCTAGAATAAGGATTTCTTGCCTGCCCCGTTTCTTGCCTGCTGCTGGCACTGTCTTTTCGACCCATATTCATCTTTACAGCAATGCTGGCTTCCCCATCTTCTTTAGTAATACCATTCCTACAGTTATTAATATTTATTTTCTCTGTGGCTATAACTTTATATTTAGCCACGCAGAACGTACTGTCTCGCTGCACAATGACTATCCGAACATCCAATACCTAGAGATTTGTAATTCTAAAATTTTATAATTCTATCGTCAACAATGTCATTATCTGTTATGATAACCATTTGTTTAACTGTAAGTAAACATGTTTTAATCTTACAGTGCCTTATAATACGGCTCATTCACTTTTTAATTTCATACTTTGTCTTTATGCAGATTATTTCTGGTTATAACACATTGCACCCAGTGTCACATTAAATAAGAGAAAACAAAATGTTTCAATTTCTTTGCTGCTTAAAACCCGAGAACCTATTATATTTGAGCTGGTCCAACCTGCGTAATTGTTTCTTATATGGCAGTCTTATTTATCAAGAGTTTGCTCGATTCCTCCGAGTGTATTTATTTCTGTTGTATAGTTAAACATAACACTTGTTTTTTATCATGGAGGTTTTTATCCGTTCCACGTACAAACACCAATAATTGTGCATTGTTTCAGGCATTAGAGCTTCCACCGTGCCATTACGAGCAATAAACTATGTACACGACGTTTTCAGTTACTATTTTGTATGTCGGTAAGAATTTCTGACAGCTAGCGACCTGATTCGGATCAGTCTATTTAATTATTATTTATAAACATTACTAGAAGACAAATATTTACCTCCTGGATTAGATACGTTTTAATTAATTAACCACAAGTAAAAGAATAACAATCGATAAAATTTGTACCTATATTTCATGACAGAAAGGTAATGTATTACCATTTTCACAGCGTTACTGCTACCAATGATGGTACTTCAACATTTAAAGTTTATATAAAACAGACCAAAAGGAAAATAAAAGATTAGAGTTTTTATTAAGATATACTAACTTTATACTGTATCCAAATCGTTGTTCCTTGTAGTAGGTATGTTTCTGCCCCACGTTTTGGAAGCCAATTTGAAGCTGGTAGTTATTTTGTTTAATTGTTAGTTTTACGTTGTTATTTGCCCCAGCTTTGGAGTATGATTTTTAGGAGGCGTTGTATTGTAGTTCAACTGTTGGGGAGCCGAACTTGAAGTAGTTGCAACCCCACGTATGGTACTCGGTAGCCTTCACACCAAATGTTCTTTCCGGTGGCCTTTGCCCAAAGTTTAAAAATATTAAGTTTCTTTAAATATTATATATTTGTGTTTGCCTCGGCTGCGTCAGTATTATTGTTAGAGACCTGCATTTCTTTGCAAGCCGTCGTGCGGCTAAGAATGTAGTCTTACACAGATTATTATTTTTACTTCACTGCATTTATTAATTCTTGACACGATTTAAATAACACTTCACTGATATAGAGAACTGTGAGATTCTGTTATTAATTACTTGCACTTTTTAACACGTAAACTATTTTCGTCTCGCACGAATACGTATTAAACTTCTTGAGGATGCATCTCGCGTCCGGTTAGAAACACTGTCTACAACCAACGCGTCCAGTTATGAGCGCTGTATACAAGCAGCTTTGCAATATTTCAGTTTCTGATTGGCTAATCCTACTCCAATAGAATACCTTCATTTAACTAAAGATTTTTTCTGGTTGTTGATTGTCTATTTTATGAACTGTCACAAAAATTACATTATTGCTTCCAAGAATCACAAGTAGTATTGCTAAACTATCAAATTCATTATTGTCTCAAGGTTTCCTCATTGTTACCTCATTTTTAGCAACTTTTAACCTATTATTCTCACAGCTCTTACATTATTAAATTACGTAATACGTTCACATAATACTATTACACATGTATACAATAATATAAACATATACAATGACTGTAATATACACTTCTTATATATTAAACCCAAATTGCTTCAAGGCGGGCTGCTGAATTTATATATTATATAATTAGACTGAAATCATTTAAGTGTTAAAAATACTGCCTCATCCTACAACTGGTGTATTTTTCGTTGCCCATGGTCTAGGAGTGCCATGCTGGCCTCTCGTTCCAAGTCACGGGTTCAAACACAGCGGAGGGCGACGAAAATTTTTTCAGGCATAAAATATCCTTAGTACGGCTTCCTTAGGAAGGGAAGTAAAGCCGGTGGTCCCGCGTCGTAGAGTAAAAGAACCTCAAGCCTGATAAAGAGGCCTCTAACAAACATTTCCGGTCTTTTACGCCTAATATAGAATGGGACGCTAAGAACCATAGTAGTTAAAGAGCGTCCATAAATAAAACTTAATTTTTCCTTTTATGCTGTTATGGTGGAAAGTTAAATTTTCAGATGCAGTGCTGGTAACCTAACCTACCTGCGTGTTTTGTTTATTTTACTGAATGTATATGCATGTACTATATTACATCCTCTAACTTTTTATGTATTTGTTACTCAGACATGGAATATAGTAATATCTGATAATTTAATTTTACCTTTTAAATCTTATCTGGGTCTTTACTTCCATTTCTGTCTGTTAATACTTACTTACGATTTAATTCATGCAGCTGATAAATATAAGCTGAATGTTACTGTCTTCTTTAAAGTCAATAACGAGGTATGGATAATCGATCGCTAATTCGTCAACTATATTACTAACCTTGCTACTGAAACCACCATATTTAAAAGGTGTTAGTGATTAATTTTATTTTCGCGTAATGATTATTTCTGTTATGCACTAGGTATCGGTTAAAAAAATAGTATGCAATAAATATGCCTTAAGTGCATTGGAGAATATCAGAAGTAGGAAATGCTCTACTTCATCTCATTTTCTCACTTTTCCTCATTCTCCAACGATACACTAACCACAATTGTATTGCAATATACGTTTCTGAACCCCATAAGCTTTATGCCGTCATTTGTCTTTTTTTCCCTTGATGATCGGAAGGGACTAGGCATTTATCTGGTGAGATAAGTACCTATGTCCCAAAAGGGACACCCCCAAGAGGGGGGAGAAAGTGAGAGGAGACACCGGGCGGCCGGAACCAGAAGTGACGGCACAGCAATAACAGGGTCCCTAAATTCTCCAGATTCAGACTCCTCAAAGAAGGGACGGTACGTTTACCCCCGGCAATCAGCCGAAAACCGAGGGACGGAGATATTTCCAAAGAAAGCATCCCTTTCCCCTGCCACGCCGCACCGAAACACCATCGCCGATACTTTAAACCCTCAAACAGACCTAAAGTATTGAAGGAAGAATGAAATGATAAATGGAACGAAATGGAGGGACAGGAATCGAAGCCGAATGCGTTACTGCGGTACTACCTCCTTCGGTGTCAGCCGTTCCAATAGTGGTTGTCTCGCTACTAATTTACCAAAAGTATGCTTTCAAATTTTAAGTCAATTTAATTTACTGACGATAATTAAACTGTGCTTTTATTGCCCATATTATTGAAACATTTTTAAAATTAATTGCTACTATATAAACCACTCATCAGCAGGTCTCTGGAGTTACAAACTGCGCCTCGCTTACAGGCGTTGCTGATGCGAGCCCTCCTGCTCCTCTCTCCTTATTTGACAGGTTACAGGTTAAGTTATTAGCGCAGTGTACGTTAAGGGCAGCCGAGGTTAAACCGCTGACATGTCGTCAAGCGTCGGTGGTGTTTACTATTAGCAGTTGTTTTCCTGTGATGTCCTTGTCCGTATATCTTTATGGGCTCCACAAACTACCTTGTTATGTCTTTCCGATCTTTTCCCTTCTGATTTAGCTTTCTAAAACCTTGTCTTGTACGATGCAATCGGGCGAGGTTGACGTGGCTCCCTGCCGCGTGCTTCGAGCTGGTTTCTGCAATATTTTCCTTCATAATTTAATAAACGTAGGGTTGTTTACTTTACGTAGATATTGTTAAAAGTATTCTTTGTAGCTTCCCTGTTGATAGCAGTTAAAACATGTTTTTTATTTATACGTTTTGTGATTACAACATCACATCAGCTGCAGGATTGCGCATAGCGTCATAGCATCACATTCCATCAGTTCTCGTCACCACGTTTATACCTATATGATTATATTATATTGTAAGCATTCCTTAACAGTGGTTACCTAGTTGAGCGTCCTGAAAAGTTTATTACTCCCAAGGAGTTCCTCTTCATCTTGATCTTGCAAACATTTGTGATCACTGTGGCGCGTCATGTTTCATTCGGTGTTCATGGAGCAAGATAATGGTTTGCTTGAACATTTATTGAATGTCGACGATTTCCATTTTGTGAAGTATAATGCACACATCCCATAAAAAGTTGATCTCTGCACCTCCTGTACACTAATGTTCTGCCGCCCTCCTAATGCACATGGCCATCATTAGCAGCTAAAATTTTGGGGCTATGTCAGTTGCGTCCACGTAAACATGTTTACGAAAAATTAGTACAGCAGTTGCGTCTGGGATTTTTAAAATCAGTACGTTAGTTGCATCTGGGATTTTAAAATATATACGTCGGTTCGTCCACATCTATCTGCTTAGGTAGCTTGCGTAGATTTAGATTCTTCGACAAGACACAGTCAAACACTATAGGAGGCGTTCTGCGACGGGACACAACAAAGCACTGTTTAGAACGTTTTGTGCTACGTCATATACAGCATAAATCCAAACTGGATATACGTAATAGTTCTCATTCTGAGTTGTGCAACAGCCATGCAGTCTATGACAAGTGAGAAGGTGAAGCCTTTATTTTTAACCAACATTTTTAACCTACTTACCATTTCAACCATACAAATTCTTTGTTGTTGTTTTGTTTTTATTAACTCGTTCAATTCTTAGATTTTTGTGCACAACACAATGTAATCTAACATAATTTCATTCATTTGTGGGGTTTGCATTAAGAATGCTAGACAATCCTAAGTTTGGAAAATGGTAAGGGAAATGTTGTTTGTGGCAGGAAATGAAATTACTGAGACTAACAATTCAAATCCTTCGGAGACGCAATTGATGTACCGACAAAAAAATCGAGGGACGCAACTGATTCCCTTTTTTAAAAAACCAGGGACGCAATTGACGTATAAAATTGCCCGCGGGACGGAATACTTTTACTGTCCTAATACTTAACATAATACTTTCAATTTGTGACCTCGCACACAAAGGGTTCCTTGTTAGGAACCGAAAGATTAATGTAGTGTGCTTAGGCTACCTGCTCGCTTGACGGAGTATGTATGCAGTCCGGCAGGCAGCAGGTAACCTGTCATATATGCTGTCGGATTATGTGGCATTAATAATAATTACGATTAAATTTTAACAGGTTGTACTTTGGTGCGCCGCCTGTGTATGTTTGGAAGCGAACAATTCGCTTTAAACGTTACTGAGCTACGGGGGTAGTCATCAGTAGTAATAGTTTACGTCACTGCGACACTAAAATCTCTCCGCAAAGACATACAGATAATGCAGAAATCACTATACTGGTTGGGACTGGATTGCTAGACTCCAGAGATGGATCCTTTCGCATATTTAAGAAATTAGAATAGCCTTAAAACGTTGCGCGATACTTCAATCAATCAAATAAAATGCAATGACTGTAAAATGTATTTATTCTGAACGTTGATTTCCATTGACGTCGCCTCAAATGCAATGAATGTTTGAAAAAATTATGATGTCATACACTGTTTAATAGCGGGTATACAAATGTTCATACCAAAGCTTATTTTTATATCTACTACATTTCATTTCAAAGAAACCTTTGAAGAAATAACTACATTACATATTACGTTATAGATACAAAGAGAACAGCGATCGTCAGGTGTTTAAGAACTAGACACCATATGCCGGCCTTAAAATTCCATACTGTTTCCATGCAATCACGAGAAACAAGTGACTGTTGACAGGACTTAAAGAGAGTGACCAAGAAATGAAGAATTGGAACCGTTAATAATATCTCAGAAATGGCTTATGCCATAAAAAGCTTATTTTAAATAAATTGTGTGTTTTAAAGAGATCTACATTTTTGTGTAGTACGTTTTCGTCTATTGCTTAAGGTTTACAAGTTATACAATATTTCTTCCAAATGAAGTGGACTTCACAGGCTATTCCCAGAAAATTCAAGATATACATTTTATTTGTAATGTAAATATCTTTTATATATGTGTTTTAATCAAAATCATTTGATCCAATCTTTTAGAAAATAAAAAAATCGACAAATCTTCCATGTAAAGGGTAGTCTAGGGTGGAAGGATTCTCTTAAAAATCTTTGTGTCGTATCTTTAGAAGGTACCAACCTAAATACCAATATGATATTTATCCAACTTTTCATGTTTGAGTTATACTGTTCACAGGCACACAGAGACAGACAGGCAGCACACACACAGACATACACAAGAACATTTTTTTCTAAAAATGTCTTTTTTAATTAAGGGGTATCAAAAGATGTATTTCCAGTGAAATCTCTTAATCGAATTTTTGGATGGAATGCAAACCTTCTCTGCATAGTATGTACGTGGCACAGAATCTAAGAAGGTGTTAATGCTAATAATTAAAGGACTAAACTTAAAACAATTATGCTTAGCAAGATTAGAATTTGGAACTTGCTTTAGTAGTTCAGTACTTTCTCTGCCACATACTTAGTAGGTAGAGGAAGTATTGCATTCCCTCCAAAATTCGACACAGAGATTTCACCGTAAATATATATTTTGAATCCTATAAAACACATTCAGATGAAACGTCCCCGCACAAGTATGATGAACAGTATAACTCAAAAACGAAACTTTTGATGCATATCAAACCCGGTATCTTCCAAAGATTCCACACCAGAATTTTAAATAATTTCCCACAACATAAAATACCCTTTAGAAGGAAGCATTTTGAATACTTTTCATTTTCTCAAAAATGAGATGAATTTGATGAAAATATCATATATTTGAGATACATGAAAAATAAAATGCATATGTAGAAATTTTTGGGAATAGTATATGAAGTCCTCTTCATTTGAAAGGTATTTTGTATACTTTTCTATAAGGGTAAAAAAAAATCTAATGCGAAACCTTACATGACATTTTCTACCCTCTATCCTTATGAGTGGGTATACAAATTACTCTTACTAAAGCTTATTTTTCTATCTACTACATTTTAATACAAACCTTTGCAGAAATAGCTACATTACACATTTCGTTACAGATACGAAGGGAACAGCTATAGTCAAATGTTTTAGAACTGGACGCTATATACGGGCTTAAGACTCCATACTGTTTCCATGAAATCATGAGAAACCACTGAAAATAAATAATACTTCAAAGGAATGACAAGTATGAACATTTCGAAGCTTTAATAACGGATATTTCAGAAATGGCTTATGCTGCAGAAAAACTTATTTGAACTAAATTATGTTTTCTAAGAGTAATTTTCTGTATAGTACGTTAACTTTTACCAGTTATACAAGATTATACAAAATATTCAGAATGTAGGACTTCACAGGTTGTTCCCAGAAAATTCAAGATATATGTTTTATTTGCCATTTAAATCGTTAGCTACTTTTAAAACATAAATTTTTTCGAAAAATCTTTCATGTTAGGGTTGCTGAGTTGGGGGATTTTCTTGAAAATCTTTGTATCGCATCTTTAAAAGGTACTGAACCTAATAGCAAGTGCGGTATTTGTCCGACTTTTCGTTTTTGGGATATGCTGTTCAGAGGCACACACACACGCACATATATACCATACACAAATGGATTTCATTAAAAAAGTTCTTTTTTATCTAGAGGGCCTCAAAACCTGTATTTACGGTGAAATATCGGTTTAGAATTTTTGGGTGGAATGCAATACCTTCTCTTTCTACTATGTACGTGGTAAGTAAAAAGTAAACATACCATTAAAATGTAATATCTCTAAACACAGAATTCATTTCAAAACAGCTTTATGTGGTATCAGCCGTTTTGGACATATCCGTCATTATTTGTTTGAATCATTAACACTTCGTTATTTTTAAGCTATTGTCGCTATTTAGTTGTTTCTCGATATCATGGAAAGAGTATGAAATTTCAAGATCAGCGTATCTATCTATTCGGTTTCCTGTATCTTCCTTGTAGCTACAACGAAATATCAAATGAAACTATTTCTGCAAACGTTTATCTCGATGAACATGAAGTAGAGAGAAAAATAAGCTTTTCGTGAGAATAAGTTTATAGAATCTATGTAAAAATAAACGATAGTGGGTAGAGAAAATAATGTGAATGTAACACATTCTAATTGGCTGTTGTCTTAAAAGATTCCTCATCGGTATCAGCTGAATATTGTTATATATTGTTATAGACCAAAATGTTTGCAGCTAGATATTACATTTTAGTTACCCCAGCATAAGCATTGGGAGACGTAGCTGCAGATGCAACGAGAGGACCAGGAATCTTAATCACACATTTCAGAGTAGGCGTGGGATAGTTATCGCAAAAATACACAGAATTTCAGTTAATCACATTACCTGTGGTTTTTTGAATATTAAACACGTTGTCCCTACATCAGACACAAAAGATTAAAAGAAAGACATTGGAGGGAGATGTTACACACACGAGGCCACATTCTCATGATTCACACACATCCTTCCATGCCACTCGACTTGAAGTGGTTACACCACGCTCTCCACAGAATACTACACAAGGAAAGTAACGCTTACTTCCACCCTCTCTCCACCTCTAGCCAGGAGGTAGGGAGAGTCGTGGCCGAAAGAATTACACCAACAATACTGCCGCTCACAAAGCAATAATGTGTCTGGCGTGACAATGCACACACATACACGCCACAATATGTCCCACTTAGATTTTATTTTCCCTGGATCCATAATTCAGCACTACAGTATTGCATATTGCTAAGCCTACAGCCTTCATTGCTGCGTTACTCCTGATTCAGGAACATCGTCCATTTATTAGCATCCTCTCGAAAATCTCGAAATTTGTATAAGATAAAGCTAATAAACAAACCTTTCTCATTTATCTACCGTCTAGTTTCTAAATATTCCATCGTTGAAACGCTAGCTTTAGGTTGTACAACTGAGGGGGGCAACTCACGCAGTGCGATCTACATAGGTCTATTGCGCTGCTACCCCCTGAAGAAACCACAGCATGCTACAGGCTACAGCAGGCAGACAGACCACAGAAACGCCCGGAAGTCCTTAACAATTCCAGGGTCGAAGACCCATTGAAACTGTCTAGAGAGGGCGATGAACGACCCTTTGGTCAAATCGCCCTCTAGTGTTCACGGGGAGTACTCTTTCCTTTGGGCAAGTATCTGCGCCGTCTATCCGGTTTCCGTTATACGCCTCGAAACCTAGAAGCACACCTGAAAGATCAGAAGGAAACGGAACGAAAGAGAAATGCTGGAAAAGAAATTGTAGTAGATGAGGAACCGTCCCAGCATTCGCCATGCCGTAATTGTCGTATACGATAAAGATGAGAATGGTGTTACTGACCCACTTAGTGTTAATAAGCTAACGCCTTCTTGCAACCATGCTCTTTTAAAACTCCAAAGTGTTTGTATTCAAGAACAAGGGCTTTGTAAATACTTTTTAATCTTTTAATACGATATGAAAGAAAATTTTAAGGCGTATAATGAATTATGTCTGTTATAAAAATTGGACCTTCTAGTCGTGAAAAATTATCAAAATCGGTTGAGTTTTTGAAATTACCTTACACTCACGCACATTTTCTCTTTATAATATAAATATACATTATTTTACACATTTTAGAATTAGCAAATATGAATAATTCTAAGTTTATATTGTCATATCCTATTTCTTAGTTTCACTTTCTCTGCTACGTATTAGAAAACGAAGATTTCACAGGAAATACATGTTTGGAGGCCCCTGAATCCGAATATTATTTTTTATAAAAAATATCCATATGTGTGTGTGTGTCTGTGAAATGCATAACTGAAAAACGAAAAGTTGGATAAGTACCAAACTTGGTATCTAGGTTCAGTATCTTTCAAAGATGCGACACGAAGATTTTCAAGAAAATCTTCTCACTCCAGATTACATTTTACATGCAACATTTTTTTCAAAATTTTTAATTTCGTCAAAATGGCTCTAAAGATTTTGATTGAAATATCATAAGTTGCAAACATTTTTGTGGCAAATGAAACGTACATCATAAATTTTCTGGGAATGTTTATTCTCAATGAACTTGTGTAACTGGAAAACCGTGAGAGATAGACAAAAGTTTACTACACAAAGAATGTAGATCTCGTTAAAATACAATCCACATCATTTATCCTTTTTTGGGCCGAGTGAACCATTCCGAGATATTCCTTGTTATTTGATTCAATTTTCCAATACTTATCTATACTTTTTCTCAAGTGAGAATTCGTTATCTTTTTTTATTTTATGTCCTGGACATGCAAAGAGAATGGAATGCTCCACATAGTAACCAGCTCTTAAAAGATTTGGCTATTACTTAAAGCCTTCCATATTCCCCCTTGCACCCACAAGAAAATTAGCAATAATATTTTAAGCAAACGTTTATCTCGATTAATATGAAGTATATGGATAATAAGCCTTTGTAAAAATAGTTTGTACAAGAGTAGAGAATGTTATGTGAGTGCAACACATCAGATTTTTAATCTTCTTTAACGTATTTACTAACCAAAAATCTCAGAGATAGACACTTGGAAGAATAATCCTTGGCAGACCTTCAAAAAGATGGAAGGGCACGCTTTCAACAGCCTTGGGATTATGTCAAGAAGAAATTAATTCTCAGAAATATTAAATAGTGCTGCGTCTGATAATTGCATGGCAGTTTATGATAAACAATCATCAGGCTTAGCAAACAGCGCGCTATTATAGGTATCTGTTTAACCAATAGTCAATTTACTACTGCTGATGTCCGGGAGTGATGTTTTGTGTGTTTGCCACAAACAACGTTAGCTGTATAAGGTTTCTAGTATTAGATAGTCCCTATTTACCTGTTGGGTGCACGTGTCCACATTAAATCCGTGTTTTTGGATTGTAAACCTGTTTATAGTTAAGTTTACTACTACGTAGTTTTGTCCTTCTGTTCCCATAACATTTGAAAGGTATTTTGTCCACGCATTTAAAATTTATGTATATTGCGTGAGTCTTCTCATTCTGCGGATTGGTAACTAGGCAACGCAGCTTTTTACAGACGATGCAAAATGCAGGTGCTGACACCGCGTTCACAGCCCACTGAATAGGGCTACGGTGGAGCTCATTGTTAATGTGCTCTAGTAGCACAATGGTTAACATGCTGGAAAGGCATAATTAAACTAATTAAGGGAAACGACACTTCCATGCCAAACTATCAGTTCTCTTTAAATTTACTAAACATAAAAAGTACCTTTAGACGACAGCATTTGAACCTGGGACCACTGAAGGTCAATGCACACACTGCTGTGCTAGAAGTGCAAGTCACTACACGGCTAGTGGTGCAAAGGTCGAAATTGATACAATGCGATGCAGTGGACAGTGTTTACGGCATAGCATGTACAACGCTGGAGCTACATAACTTCTCAATCCGCAAGCTGAGAAGATTCTCTCTCTCTCTCTATATATATATATTGCGGCAGAATTTTGAATACTTGAATAATTTTAATTAAATTATATAATATGTAAATTCAATAACATCCCACCTTGAACCAATATGTATGTAATAATTTGTAAAAAAATATATGTAACAGTCATTGCATATGCTTATATTATTGTAAACAAGTTTAGTAATGTTATGTGAATGCATTAGGTAATTTAATAATTTAAGAGCTGTGTGAATATTAAGTTTGACGTTACTAACAATGAGGTAACAATGAGGAAACCTTGAGGCAATAATGAGTTTGAGAGTTTGAATACTACTAGTCATGATTAGTGCAGCAATAATGTAAATTTTGTGACAGTTTAAAAATAGTCAATCAACAGCCAGAAAAAGCTTTAATAAAATGCAGATATCCTATTGGACTAGGATTAGCCAATCAGAGACTTGAAATACAGAAAGTTAAAAGTTTATGCGGTTGAAATATGCTCAGTTGCTGGCAGACCTTGGTAGTGGCCGGATGGAAAATGTGTTCTCTAAAGAAATATTACGTATTCGTGTGTAACGAAAATTAAGTATACATGATAACAATGTGCAAGTTTTAAATTAAAGAATCTCATAGCTCTTAATATCAGTGTAGTGATATTTAATTTGTGTCAAGTATTAATAAAAAGAAGTGAATTTAAACTTAAAATCTGTGTAAGCCTACATTCTTGTCGTACCACGCCCCGTCTAAGAGATACGTGACTCTAAAACAATACTGAGGCAAACATAAATATAAATAATATCTATAGAAGCAGTTGAATAACAAATTTAATAATATTTTAAAACTTGGAGCGTAACAACAAAAATACATCTTCAAAAATAGGCTTCTCATACGTAGCAACATATTACGTAACAAACAATTACTTCAAATTAACGCCCAAAGTGTGGTGCAAACTTCAACAACAGAACCCTTTCTTAAAATTGACGTCCAATTGACGTGAAGCTAAATAAACAAAACTCCAACGTAAAGACAATAACTACTTCGAGTTGGCTTCCCAAGCGTGTGGCTAACAACAACAGTAAAACTTCAACAGCAATAAACTACAACAGATGATGAAAAATACTACTACAAGTTGGCGCCCATACGTGGGACACATCTACTTCAATATATATATATATATATATATATATATGTGTCTGTGTGATTATATGTTCTGTAATTAATGTTACTTGCTGCTGTATTCTAAAGAGGTTTGATTTCTATTATATCATTTTACAATGAATGCTAGAAAACCAAAAGTGTCTAAGTGAATCATGTAACTCCGATAAAGAGTAGACACCCTGAAAATGGTGACAAACTGGTCATTTGTGTTGTGCAGTTATTAAATGCATAAATATACTTTGTTGTTTAGTAGTATGAATATGTCATTTGTTACTTCGTCATTGTGCCTCTCTGGACATTCTACCACGTTTTACTCCTAAAATACACTTGCAGATTTCACATTTAGGTGGTTTCTCTCCTCTTGAAAGTAAGTAGGAGTGGTTTAACTTTGTGTGTCTAATTATTACTCTTATTAATTTAGCATGCTCTATTGTTTCCAACTAGAGTGTCAAGTGGTTTTGGGAGGTTGGTTTGTTATGACTGCGTGATGTTTACCTCGTTGATCCAGTGGTCTGATTCTTTCCACCTTATTGTTGAAATGAAACCTCAAAGAGGAAATGGATTGAACTGGTATAATATATCCACATATGCCCTTCTTGGTTGCAACAAATCCACGGTGACAAGGTACTCTAGTGTCGATTACTTTTTTTCCGTTCATTTGGAGTTCGTCATAAAGTGACTTAGTTGTTTGTAGTTCAAGGGTTTGTGACCGCTATTATAGAACTCGTGGAGTCTAAGAAAATGATGATATTGTACTCTTTGTTTTGGACCTGTAACAGAACCTGTTTAAGTGCATGTAACTCACACGAGAATATAGGTAAAGCATAAGTAGTTTGAAAATGCTTATAAAATCAAAAGGAAAGCCAATAAATTACCTTAGGAATGAGTTTAGAACAGGATGTGATCTCTTCTATATCTGGTGCCCATCTGCCCGCCCGTTACAGGCGTTTTATTTATATAGGCAAATCGCGTTAGGAACACAACAAAAGTAGCCATTTTCCCGATAAATCACATGCAAAGTGGGTACTGCCAACCTAAATGAAAATGTGAAATCCGCTAAAAATGCGATGCACTGTTGTTACCACTATTTCTTCTTCTTATTCGTTTGTTTCCGCTGAAAAAAATGCAACGCATTCGTAGTAAGAAAGACTATCCACCAAAATTGTAATTTTTGTATTCTTTTTGTGAAAGGTTATATTAATATGTTATTTGCATTAAATAAAGAAGTTCCTTTACTGTAACAGTGGTAGATAGTTAACGCAAGCTTACATAAAAAAACCTAAACTAAGGTTAAGCTTCCGTGAATTCAGAAACGTAAGCTTATATTAAAACAAAACTAAACTTAACGTAACGTCCCGTGAATCAGAAACCTATGCTTAGGAACGCACGCTCACTTCGCTCGCGTGCTTTGATGTAACCACTGGTAACAACTTAAAACAAGGTTATATATAAAAGTAAATCAGAAACCTAAGCTCATATAAAAAACTAACCTAAACCTAACCTTCCGTGAATTCATAAATCTAAGGTTGTATAAGATTCCTCGGCTACGCCCCGTAGTCGCGGCGCTTTGGCGGCATTAATTTTTCATGTTGGCAGAATAAGCGTATGACATACAGTGACATCTTTTGAGCTAGTGCATGAAATAGTGTGACATCTGTTGGACGTATAACACATTATATTCATCGCCGTGAGGAATACTTGTGTCATTACTTGTTACTATGGCACATTCACTACTTTCTTTAGATTTTGAGGCATTTATGTAAATTACTATGCGACCACTATGTGTCCTCTAATTTCATGTTTACACAGTGTGTTCAATGTCAGTAGTTTCAGCTTTTAATGTTTAGCCAACTATAGAGTGGTACTAGGGTTTGACAACTTCCAGAGTGGTAAGTTGTGAATGCTTCTTGTCACCATTGAGGGGATAATCATTTCTAATTTTATGCAACATTTCTAGATTCGTAAACTTAGTGGTATTTGATTAATTTTTTTCTGGATATTTGTTCAAATATTTTAAGGCAGTACTTTTAACACTTAAGTGATTTCAGTCTAATTATATAATATATAAATTCAATAACAGCCCACCTTAAAGCAATATGTGTATGTAATAAGATATAAAAAGTGTATATTACAGTCATTGTACATGTTTATATTATTGTATACATGTTTAATAGTGTGAATGTATTACGTAATTTAATAATGTAGGAGCTGTGAGAATAATAGGTTAAAAGTTGCTAACAACGAGGTAACAATGAGGTAACCTTGAGGTAATAATGAATCTGAAAGTTTAATAATGCTACTTGTGATTCTTGGAAGCAATAATGTAATTTTTGTGATAGTTTGTAAAATAGCCAATCAACAACCAGAAAATACCTCAGTTAAATGAAAGTATTCTATTGGACTAGGATTAGCCAATCAGAAACGGAAATGAAGCAAAATTTACTAATTCAGAGGTCAGTTGCTTGTAGACAGCGTTCCCAACCGGACGCTATATGCGCTCTCGAGAAATTTAATACGTATTTTGTGTGAGACAAAAATAGTTTACGTGTTAAAAAGTGCAAGTAATTAATAAATAATCTCACGGCTCTTATATCATGAAGTGTTATTTAAATTGTGTCAAGCATTATTAAAAGGAGTGAAGTAAAATTATAATCTGTGTAAGCCTACATTCTTCAGCCAGACCACTCCCTGCTAAAACATTTATGTCTCTAAAAATAAATACTGACGCAGCAGAGGCAAAAATAAACATATAATATTTAGAGAAACATTCAAATTACAAAGTTAATATTTTTAAACCTGGTGCAAAGGCCACCGGAAAGAACATTTTTGAGGCAAAGGCTACCGGAAACGTTTTACCATACGCGCGGTTGCAACTACTTAAAGTTCGGTTCCCCAACAATCGAAATACAATACAACACCACCATAACATAACCTTACTTCAATTTGTTGGTGAAAGTTAGGTAAAAGGGTGAGAGCTACTTTAAGGATGGCGTGCACCACCTAGAGTAAACTCTACTTTCGTATTAACTACTATTAAAGTCGACACTCACGACTTCCATATGAGAGTACACTCCTTTCAGATACTTCCGAATTAAGTAACTACAGAAGTCAATGTCGATGAGCACCAACGTGTAGTATGTTACTACGGAAGTAAGTGGAGGACAAACATAGGTTAGAATTTACTCTCGCGAGTGGGTTGGAGTAACCTACTTGTCGATTGAACTAAAATACCGTACGTGTTTGGAGGAAGGAATGCTGATGTATTCGAAGATTACTTAGATTACACCGATGATTTCGACGAAGAAAATGACGGGAATGCGATAAAAGGCGAGATCCATATGATACTTGTACAGAGAAGAGAGAGACTTTAAGGAACTTTTCGATATTAGAAAGGAAGCCTCTACATTCCTTTCGAACTACTTGAAGAGTAATTTACAATAACACTCGGAAAGGAATTTAACTATATCACCCAAATTGCAATTATTATGCGCCCTGCAAGTGTTTGGTACCGGAATATTTCCGATAGCTGCAGGCATCTTATAATGTTCACCGTACGACTGCTATCGTATCCTTCATCACGTTGTTAGAGTGCTTTTTGAGATTAAGAGGAAGGTATAAACACATGGCACACATAAACATGAGTGTTTGTAAAATAAAAAGCATTTCTTCAATTTCGCAAGTTTCCCATGCATTGTTACTACAATTGTCTGCACGAACGTTTCTATTTTGTGCCCATCCGGTGAAATCGGTGAACTTTTCCAAAGTTCCGAGAAAAGCAAACCTGCGATGCAAATATGAATATTACGAACATTATTTCCAAACAATTTTAAACCGCCCTTGAGTTTCATTCCCGTCCTCGAAGGATTAAATCAACGCCAGAGGGCATTGAAACAAACTTTCCAGGTATTTATTTTTAACCCGCTCGTTCACATTGTATTTTTTGCACTTTATACCATTTACAAAATTTTCATTATCTCTACCAATAAACATGTACGTCTTTCACAGATGTTTCTCCCCCCTATATTATCGCACACCTGTTGCACATAACTTTATCCATGATCGTTTAAAGTAAATTGCGCAAACAAAATAATACTCCGCGAGTAATGAAATCTTACTTCCGTAGTAGTAACTAAAAGAATAAAGTATAGCTGAGCTCTCCGATATTACTTCTGGAGTAAATTACTCCTATAGTAATCTACTTCTGTAGTATGGACTTCTGTAGTAAACTTCTGTAGTTACTTCTGAAGTAATTTACTCCAACATGCTGTCCTTAAAGTATAGCGAAAAATTACTAGCATTCTTTAGTTGCACATCGCCTTATTCCATCTGTAGACTATTGGCTGGGTTAATGTGAAAGACTCCAGTAACTATCCTGAGAGATTTGGTCGTTTTTGTTTACCGTCTAAACCTTTTTATGAAAGAGTTTATAGATTCAATTTATATCTAAAGCATGCAGTTTACTGTTTTCGATGGATAAACTACATTAAACATGTGTATTTGGTATAATCATTGTATCTGTATGCATTCTGATAATATATTTACACACTTGGAAAAGAAAGATAGTTTATTATCGTGGATGTGTAAACAGAATAAAAGTAATACAATCCAAAGGTCACGCAATTTGCATGTTACATGTAATATTACTGATAGCACTTACTTTCATTGTAGTTATGACAAATTATGAAACAGTCTGTTAAACATCTGGAGGCTAAGATAAACAGTTAATAGCTTACCACAAACATCATCCATTTCAATGATTAATTCAGTTAATAGACTGGGAGTTCTTAACCGCGTTGTGTTTTTGAGATATCGCACAGCTGAAGCTAATATTAAAAACAGCTACACAAATTTTCAACGGGAGGTAAATATTCCGTGAAAGATTTATGTTGCCTGCTTAAACAACGGGCTTGTATCCGGCCTTGTTTTTGTTGATTTAACATCCCCTTCGCCGTATTATGGCCAATGCAGTGCTACAAAGGCCTGATTAACACACATGGTAATTTTCCTTTGGGTGTGTTTCATCAATACAGCTCTCCGTAACATGTCAAGCAAATATTTGACGTGGGATCGATAACTTTTAATTTACTTGCCGCGGTCGCTATTCTGGTGCCAGTTATTTCCTTTTCACGAATGGTCGTTGTTATTATAGCTTGCTCCCGTTAAATTGCGCGATCTGGCATTCGGACAAATAGAGAGAATGAAAGATGCACCAAATGACAGTCTTTGTGCATATGCAAAATATCTAGGTCGTCTGTGTTTTAAACAGGAACATGGGATACAAAACAGAGTTATTCTGCTTGATCATAGTTCCACGTCTGTTATGTTTATTTTCAATCGGTCCAGCTTTCACCTTTGTTTATATTCAGTACCATATATTGCAACAAATTATTGGTCATTAATTACAGTCTCAAAATTGATTTTAGAGTTTCTAGCCGCTATTGATACACCTGTGTACTTATCCTTGTTTCCTTATCTATCTTTAATTAGTCATTAACAAGATTTGGGAAAACTCAGAAGTACTAACGTTTCACAAACTTTCAATGTTTGTTTCCAATTTTACTTTCTCTATTAACCTATAGTAAGTATACGAGTATTGCATTTTACCCAAATATTTGATACCAGGGTTTCACAGAAATAAATGTTCTGAGATCCCCTGAATCCAAAAAAGCATTTTTAATTACTTTACCACGCAAATATACGTAGAGAAGGTATTACGCTCCACTCAATAATTTGATAAGGAGATTTCACCGGAAATACACGTTTTGACGCCCCCTGATGTCCGCACGTGTGTTTGATAAGAGCATAACTGAAAAACAAAAATTCGAATAAACAGCAAAATTGGCATTTATGTTCAGTATCTTGTAAACAAATAACACGAAGATTTTAAAAAAATCCACCTCGATCCCTTTACATGGGACATTTATCGAAATGATTGATTTTCTAAAAATTAGCTCAAACGATTTTGGTTATAACACCACATATTAATTATATTTATATGAAAATTGTATCCTGAATTTTCTGGGAATAACCTGTGAAGTATTCTTCATTTGAAAGGAGTTTTTTGTAATCTTAAACAGCTAGTAAACGTTTAACTGTAGACGAAAAGTACCACCTAATAAATGTAGATGTTTAAAGAAAGGTTTGTGTGTGTGTGTGTGTGTGTGTGTGTGTGTGTGTGTGAACAGTATAACTAAAAAAACGAAACGTTGGTTAAATAGCAAACATTTTACTTAAATACATAAGGGCGCGAAAGATTCTAAAGGAACTCCCAAGCCCAAACTATACTTTACATTGCACAATTTTCGATATTTTCTATTCTCTATAAATCGCTCTAGTGATTTTGATGAAAATACCATATTTACTTTCCCTACTACGTATAGTAAGTAGGGGAAGTATTGTATTCACCCAAAAATTCGATACCGAGATTTCACCGGAAATACATGTTTTGAGACCCCTGAATCCAAAAAAAGCATTTTTGGAAACATGTCCATGTGTGTGTCTGTGTGTCTGTCTGTCTGTGTGTGTATCTGTGTGTCTGTGAACAGCATAACTCAGACACGAACAGTCGGATAAACACCAAACTTGGTATTTAGGTTCAGTATCTTCCAGAGATGCAACGCGAAGGTTTCCAAGAAAATCCCCTCACCCCAGACTACCCTTTACATGGAAAATTTTTCGAAAATTTTAATTTTCTCCAAAATGGCTCTAACGATTTTAATTAACATATCATATGTTTTAAAATATTTTTATGACAAATGAAATGTATGTCTCGAAATTTCTGGGAATGTCTCCAAAAATGTTCTTCATTGTGAACGACTTTTGGCTAACTCGTAAACCATAAGAGATAGACAAAATTTTACTACACAAAAAATGTAGATCGCGTTAAAATACACAATTTATGTTATATAATTTTTTTTTTGTTGAGTGAACCATTTTCGAGATATTGCTTGTTATTTCCTTGAATTTTCAAATACTTATACTTTTTCTCAAATTCCTTATTCATTTTTACTTTCTCTAATACGTATAGTAAGTAGGGGAAGTATTGTATTCCAACCAAAAATTCGATACCGAGATTTTACCGGAAATAAGCGTTTTGAGACACCCTGAATCCAAAAAAAGGCATTTTTGGAAACATGTCTGTGTGTGTCTGTCTGTGAACAGCATAGCTCAGAAACGAACAGTCGGATAAACACCAAACTTGGTATTTAGGTGCAGTATCTTCCAGAGATGCGACACGAGGGTTTTCAAGAAAATCCCCCCACCCCAGATTACCCTTTACATGGAACATTTCTGGAAAATTTTAATTTTCTCAAAAATGGCTCTAACGATTTTAATTAAAATATCTTATGTTTAAGATATTTTAATGACAAATAAAATGTATATCTTGAATTTTCTGGACATGTCTCCAAAGTATTCTTCATTGTGAACGACTTTTGCATAGCTGGTAAACCATAAGAGATAGACAAAATTTTACTACACAAAAAATGTAGATCGCGTTAAAATACACAATTTATGTCGTATACATTTTTTGTTGAGTGAACCCTTTTCGAGATATTGCTTGTTATTCCCTTAAATTTTTCAATACTTGTTTTCTCAAGTGGGAATTCGTTCTTCATTTTTTGTCTTGGATATGCAAAGAGTATTAATCTGTGGCAAATGGGAATGGTGCTGCACCTAGCAACCAGCTATTAAGAGATATGTATGTGCTTAAAGGCTACTGTATGTCTATATTGCCCTTGGTAAATATATATTCCCCTTACATCTGCAAGAAAATTAGCAATAAGATAAGAGTCCTCAAATGTTTATCTCGATTAACATGAAGTAGATAGAGAATAAGCGTTTGTAAAAATAGTTTGTACAAGAGTAGAGAAAGTCATGTGAGTGTAACACATCAGAATTTTTTTGTCCTGGTAATGCAAAGAGAATGGAATACTGCACATAGCAACCACCTCTTAAAATATTTGACTATCGCTTAAAGCCTACTAATTCCCCTTTCATCTACAAGAAAATTAGCAATAAGATTAACATCTCGATATCTCGATTAACATGAAGCATATGGAGAATAAGCGTTTGTAAAAATATTTTGTACAAGAGTAGAGAAAGTGATGTGAGTGTAACACATAAGATTTTTTTACTATACTTGCATGATAGTATACCTGTACGTCTTATTAAACCGCACAATTTATGTCAAAAATACATTTGTTTGGATTAATGCTTTCGAGATACTCTTATTATTGATTTAAATTGTAAAATAGTTAATACTTTTTCTTAGAGCATCATTCTACACGCTATCAAAAGCCATTTTAAAATAAAAAGTAAATAAAGTTTCCACCTCTTTCTATTAAAATTTGAATCAATTAATGTTTTAATACAAATATATTGTCTTCAGTAAAGAAACCTTCTCTAAAAATCCACCTGAAACTGAATCAAACTCATGGCCCAACCTCTTAAAGTATATTTTGCAATAACTTACTCAGTATAGATAACAGCGCTATTCCTCTATAGTTTTGTGGTTGCTGAATGGTATTCTTGCTCGTGAGTAACGGCTCAATAATCGCTGTTGCCCAAGTTTCAGGATACTTCTATGCGTTAAGGAGTTTGTTAAAGTCTATCCATAGGAGGTCTAACATTTCAAGAACTTCTAAGGAGCATTTAAAAAATTCGTCCAGAATTCTTTATATTTCCGGTTCTTTGGGATTCTTCAGGCCTTTTACTGCGGATTAAATTTCTCGTTTATTATTTCCCCATTTAGAATTGGTACTGTCGAATTTGAACACAGTTTAGCGAAATGAATACTCTAGCCATGTTCCCGATTTGATGTTTACGTTTTCCCGTCTTCGCGCTTTAATTTTAAGAACCACCTTCCACGTGTTTATGGAATTTCTCCGTTTTGTCAATTCTCCGCTTCGAGTAAACTGTCAGGAGTCTCAGTTGTTTAAGGGAACAAGGTAGTCTGAACACATGGAAATTACACCTTAAGTGTGTTAAATTACTGTTGCTCTTAAAAAACTCAATGTTTTTTCGTGAGTTTTTTATAAATTACTCTATAAATCATGACAGTAATTTAAAGTGGTTGTTTCCATTGATAGCTTAAGTAGTTGAGTCCATAAAAATTATTTCATTCAGCAGAAAAATAATAAAAGTTACTGTTAAAATATGTGAATTCATGTACCTTTTTCCCCGACACTACTTGCAATACAGAATCAAACTTTTGTATGCTTAGTATAATCAGCTATCTTCTGAACGTCAATTATTTAGTTGTGTATTTCAGTTCACTAGAAATTGAAAAAAATAATTGCAAAGTAAAAATGTGAAAAATTTGCAATGTTGTTGCTTTCCTAATATCACTAAAACACATTATAAAATTATGATTTTGGTTCAGAAAGTGTATACATGTGCAGAAAATTTCAGCTTTCTACCTTTCATACTTTCTATGAAAGGGGTACAAAAGCATTCAAAAATGTTGTTTTGAGAAAACTTAATTTAAAGTTTGAATGTTAAAATTCTGACACACTTCAGGACATTCTAGGGTCATAAACATCTGCACCTTCATTCCTGGACTATTGCAGCTTTTTTGATTGCGTTCTTTTGGTCCTGGCCTCTTTTGTTAATTGATGAACTGCTCACTGGACATGATATAGTTGTGCGTTGTTTAAAGATACAAAAATGTTCTAAAAGGGGCGTTGCATGACAGCCTTAAAGGAATGCAGACTAGCATTTAAATTGTATTTAAATGTATTAAAAACCTCTTAATCCCCCAAAAGTATATATTTTCTGAAACTGGAAATAAGAGAGATTTTATAGGTGTCTAAAACAAAAAATGTGATTTTTGAACATTTCAGAGTACCTTGGCCCCTTAAATGACACTATAGTACCATTTCGAGAATATTCTAAGCTTATAGGCTCAAATATAGCTTTCAAAGAATTGGGGAAAAATATTGTTTGCACAATCATGTGTTTTCTACGCCTTACCGATGATATTTTCATAGAAGGAAATTTAGAGTACCAATACATGAATTCGTTTCCGAGAAAACCCACGTCTATCCACATAAATATGGTGGCTGTAATAACATACACCATTCACAAAGACGGGCATAAAATACGTTTCCGTCCTCAAATTCTTCTTGAAATACTGAATTTCTGTTATAGTCCATAGTATTGTTTTCAAATAATCAATTTTCATTCACAGTATCAAACATTTGACTCAAAGCCTTCTGAATTACCTATAGCATTTTATTAAGATATCGTATTAGTTATAACTGTTGAATTGGCAACATTGCGTTAGCAGAGTAAGTTAATTATGAACTTTTTTGTTACTAGCTCATTCAAAATAATAAAAAAACACGTTCGTGTAAAAAAAAATCATAATGCAATACACGTGCGTAAAAATGCGTAACATATCTATGAAACAGAAAACACTCGATTATACTATTACTGTGGTTCATCATAGCATTTTGTTGGTATTGAACATTTTTGTATTCATGTTTCTCCAGTCCTAAATCTTTTGTTAGAGTGTTTAATTTTATGTTACAGTATCCCTCTGGAGCTCAGGGATGGAGCATGGCGCCACAGCCAATGTCGCGTCTTCCAGAGGAACTATTCCGCATTGCTAGAACAGGTGGAGGATTTGGAACAGATGGAGACCCAAGCATCACCGGCTTCCATCAATCAAACCGCACCCTGTTCTCATGGATGGCACTTCGACTATTCTCAGTATGCCACCACCATCATCACCGAGGTAAGACTTTCTCTCTCTTTGCATGAGAATGATGGCTAGAACAGATTATGAGAGCTTTACTTTAGCTAAGCACTAAGATGTGGGATGCATGCGATCAGACAAAGAATAAGCTCTCCTCAAGTTATGGCTTGTATTCAACAGTGAAGTATGATACCGGAATTATGACCTATACGATTAATGATTTTATAAACACAAGACAGGGCGATATATAAATAATTTCAATAAACATTTTCCATATATTAAAATCAATGTATAATGCAAGAAGAACGAGTTACAATTCTGCCAGTGGATAAGTCATTACCAGGCAAAATACATGTTAAGTCAAGGCAGTTAGTTATAAGTCTAACTAAGGCAATTAGTGTTCCGGCGAACTCAGTCAACAAGAAATCCATTAGCTCAAGGTTCAGGTAATTAGAACTCAGAACGTTAAGAAATCAGAGAAAATGTCAATGTTAGCTTGTAGCACTGAGCAAAATCAACAGTATTCAATTCATTCAAAGTAAGATAAGGTTTTTAAATATCTCCAATTATTCCAATTAGTTAACAGTTGTTTCTACAAGCTTTTTGCGGTAGTATTATACACCTCAAACTAAGGGTTTTAAGGTGATTAAAACAATCAAACTTGGAATTATAATGTGCGTGCATTCAGGTGCAACAGTGTCTTTGTATCTAAAACATGTTCTTTCGTTTTAAGGCCTGCTTTGTTACTCTTCACATTATCTATTAAGCAGCTTTCCGGAAAAAAGTTGTAATTTCATAAAAGCATTTGAAATTGAGGATTAATTGAGGCAATATTTTAATAATTGAATAGGTTCAATTGAATTATATAATGTGTAAATTCAATAACAGCCTACCTTGAAGCAATATGTATGTAATAATTTTTAAAAATGTATGTAACAGTCATTGCATATGCTTATATTATTGTAAACATGTTCAATAATGTTATGTGAATACATTACGTACTTTAATAGTAGGTATAAAAGCTGTGAGAATAAGTTTAAAGTTGCTAACAATGAGGTAACAATGAGATAACCTTGAAGCAATAATGAGTTTGAGAGTTTAAATGTTACCAGTCATGATTAGAGCAACGATAATGTAAA
Organism: Deroplatys truncata; assembly: GCA_030765065.1. NCBI lineage: Eukaryota > Metazoa > Arthropoda > Insecta > Mantodea > Mantidae > Deroplatys > Deroplatys truncata. The sequence continues at coordinate 201,560,234 of CM060984.1, read as the reverse complement.
CTTTGTGACAGTTTTTAAAATAGCCAATCAACAGCCAGAAAAAGCTTTAATAAAATGCAGGTATTCTATTAGACTAGGATTAGCCAATCAGAGACTTGAAATACAGAAGCTTATGGGTTTTGGACGGTTGAAATATGTTGAGTTGCTGGCAGACATTGGTAGTGACCGGATGGAAGATGTGTTTTCTAAAGAAATATTACGTATTCGTGAGTAATGAATATTAAGTATACGCGTTAACAAAACACAAGTTTTAAATTAAAGAATCTCACAGCTCCTAACATCAGTTTAGTGCTGTATAATTTGTGGCAAGGATTAATAAAAAGAAGTGAATTTAAGCTTAAAATCTGTGTAAGTCTACATTCTTGTCGCACCACGCCCTGTCTAAGCGACACATGATTCTAAAACAATACTAACGTAGCCGAGGCAAAAACAAACATAAATAATATCTACAGAAGCAATTTAATAACAAAGTTAAGTAAATATTTTTTTAAAAGTTGGAGCGTAACAACAAAAATACATCTTTAAAAATCGGCTTCTCATACGTAGCAGAATATTACGTAATAAACAATACTTTCTTCAAAATTGACGTTCATACATGGAGCTGATTAAATAAATAAACTCCAAGACAATAACTACTTCAAGTTGGCTTCCAAAGCTTGTGGCTAACAACAACAGTAAAACGTCAACAACAATAAACTTCAACAGTTGAAGAACATATATTCTTCATAATATAATGTGACGGTTATAGCTTTATTTTAAAATAATGTGATAAATATGACTGTATAAAGCTCGAGATATTCAGAACAAAATTTGCTTAAATAAATCCACGAAATTGGCTTAGAATTCTTGCGAGTTATTTCCCGGATGTTTATGTAAGCAGGGCTTTGGTGGTATACTTTTTATGGAAGGATCACCTCAATTCCAACACGTGGGTGAATTATGCATTTCTTGCTGACATGCAGTACATCAGTATTAGCTAACCACTAGTGAGCATTCTTCTTGGTTATTTAAACTTATATTTTGATGGCGCGCTCGGACGATCGCTTGCCTAGCAGGAATTTGTGCCGGCCATCTCTCTAAATTTTATTTTGTGCTAATTTATAATTTTGCCGTAGGCCCTAAGCACGACGAAGTTGGAACGCCAGACTTCTTCTGCCTGCCAGGTAAAACACAAGCTGTGTAATTCTCTCCCTCATGTAACGTAGTTTAGACTAGTTATTAGAAAAATTAAAATCTCGCTTGAAAGACAATTACACGTCTAAAAGTGTCGCCCTTTCACTATCCTTCCAGATATAACCCTCCCAATGTCATCCCTAAGCTACGTTCCCGTCCTGTCAACCCGGTCAAAGGTGCTGGTTGGGCAAAGTGACCCGTCCGTCACCTCCAGCGTGACAGTAACATGGGTGTAAATTTTCGACTGCTGATGATATAATTTTTTCTTACTTGGTCAATTTATACACACAAGTGGATTAAGGATGTTTGTTGTGGAAGTTTGTGCAATAAAGCATGCAATAAATGCCTTACGTGATTGTGTTAAAAATATATCGTGTATGCTTTATGCTGCAATCCTTTGATACATGCATGCATTTTACTTAGTGAATAACCATTACCAACATCTGAGTTCTTCAAATTATATAATTTGTTACATTAAACGAATTTATTGTCTGTGAAATGTTAAGAGACGGTCTGGTATGAACTCTGTTTTGTGGAAGGTGGATTGCGGTACCTGTTGGAACGAGCAATCATTTACCAAGCTTTTGAATCGCCCTGTATAGTAATATTTTTTAACGTCTGTGCAGATACAGCTCATTAGCGATAAGCACATTGGATACCACAGTGTTTAAGTGTTTAAATTCTTACTAGAACTATATAGTTGTATAATTGATTGCGTATCTATCAAAATACTTTTATACATTTTTTAATTAAAAGGTCTAAATTGCAAACAAAAGGAAAGAAAGTAGTCTCAAAATATGATGTACATTTTGACCTTTTCGATGCTTAATTGAAGATATAACATTACTCTGAATGTACTGCAGATCCATACGATTCGAACTCAGAGTAAACGACTTGAAGAGCTTTTATACCGTGCTTCTTGAATAACACATTCTTTAGGATCCTTTATCAGTTCCTTATTTTGCCAAGTGTCCATTAGCCTCCCCATTCCATTACGTTTTCAGCCATTTTGAGCCACTGTAGCATTTTTACGAAGGTTCTTTCGTTTCATAGTCCATTTCCCATTTCTGCAGCATCTGGTCCTTCCAGTTTTTCTGTACCATGATGTACAGAATTCCATTTCCAGAGGTGGAAAATATACCAATATCGCAGCATCTTTTCGTTTCCTAGTAGCAGAAAATTTTCTGTTCACTAGCCAGAATATTTACTCCCTTGTAGCGTCGTTGTGTTGAATACACATAGACTGTCCGTTCACGCTTTATCTCTGAATAAAATGAAACAGTTCCCCAACATCTGTTTATAATACTTTCTGCGTTATAGTGTTATTGATGTTACTTGAAGATTTATGTCTGGAGAGCAGAATATAATGCGAAGATGAACGATGTAGTGACTTTTTTTATCATGTTGTTATCGCTGCTATAATATTAATATTAATTATATTAAACTACGCTGTAATCACAAACTTAATACAACACTCTGAGTTTTATTTGTAGGTAGAAATTTGTCTTATTTTGGTCAAGTAAATAGGAAAAGTTGACCGTGTTTTGCTTTTTCCTTGAAGGTGAACAGCGAATGTTCCCTCTAGGGAAATCCGTGTCTATAAAGGTGCAGATTATCACTTCTCTGTCATGGAATAATTCAAACACAAGTTGGTATATTTTGATTTTAGCGTTGGAGAAAACGCATTAAGGGGTATTTTGTTTTTATTTAATTTTTTACTTTCCCTGCCAGTAAGTAGAGGAAATCTTGCATTCCACCAAAAAAATCAACAGAGATTTAATCGGAAATATATGTTTCGAGACCCCTAAATAAAAAAAAAAATTACAAAGAGCTTCATGTATGTGTGTGTGAGTGTACATGTGTATGCTTGTGAACATCATAACTCAAAAATGAGAAGTCCGATAAATAACAAACTTGGTATACAAGTTTAGCATTTTTCAAAGATGCGACATGAGGATTTTAAAGAAAATACCCTCTAACACTTGGAACATTTTTTCTTATTTCAGATCTCAAAAATGGCTCTAACGGTTTTGATATCAGGACGTTCAATAATAGTCTCTAAGGCAAATACAAAGCTAATACCTCACGTTTGATGTCCTGTAACTCTATGATGTATCTGCGTTTTGTCATCCAGGTTGTATTTCTTATCTTTGACTGTTGCACTATGTTCATAGTGTATGAACTGAAAATAAGGTAAACGTGTATGAACGTAAGTTATAAGAGAGAAAAATATTAAAACACCATATATTTAATATATTTACATGACAAATAAAATGTACATCTTGAATTTTCGGGAATAGCCTGTGAAGTTCTCTTCATTCTGAATGCCTTTGCCTAACTGCTAAATCTTAAGAGTTAGAAAAAATCTTACTATTAAAATAATACAGAGAACATTAAAAACACAATTTATGTCAAATAGGTTTTTTGGCATTAACTATTTCCACGATATTCTTTGTTATTGGTTTGCATTATTTTCAAATATTTATATTTTTTCTTTTCTCCACCAAAAAATTCGATACCAAGGTTTCACCAGAAATACATGTTTTGGGGTGCCCTGAATCCAAAAATAGCATTTTTGGAAACATGTCCGTGTGCGTCTGTGTGATTGTCTGTCTTGAATAGCATAATTAAAAAACGAAAAGTCGGATAAATACCAAACTTGGTATTTGAGTTTAGTATCTTACAGGGATGCGACACCATGGGTTTTATGAAAATCTTCTCACCCAAAACTACCCTTTACATGGAACTTTTTGGAAATTTTTTTTTCTTTCCTGAAAAATGGCTCTTGACGATTTTGATTAAAATACCATATATTGGAGATGTTTACATAACGAATAAAATGTATATATATGTATAAAATGTATATCTTCAGCTCATGCGGATGGAATTTTGTATAATCTTATATAACTGGTAAAGTTAAGCGATAGGTGGAAACGCACTACATAAGAAATATAGACCTTTTTTATCTCAGTTTATTTCAAATAACGTTTTTTGTTGTTTTCCGGGATATCCGTTATTAATATTCCGAATTGTTCAATACGTAGCCATTACTTTAAAGTCCTCTTAACATTCAATTGTTTCTCACGATTCCATTAACAGTATGCAGTTTTAAGGCAGAACATAGCGTCCAGGTCTTAAACATTTGACTGTCGCTGTTTTCTTTATATCTATAAAGAAATTTGTAAGGTAGCTATAGAGTTGGGCAGATAAAACTGGCCCGGTTATTACAATGATTTGAAACAAACTTCAAAAGGAATAAAATAATAAATTAATGTGTCCTGTATTTACCTTCATAGTAAATGTTGTAAATGCCCTGAACCTGCATCTAAAGGGTCTTTCAACAAGTGAGTCCTATCTTTAACATGTGATAGCTACCGTTGTTATTGAGCTACAGCAGTCATTTTTTATGTGATTACAGTTGTTATTAACAAATAGCCATGGAACGTTACAGAATTAAGCAACGCGTGGAAATTGTGAAAATTTATTATCAAAATGGATCATCTGTTCGCCAAACCTCCGTGTATTGCGCGAAGTTTACGGTGTGCATAATCGTCCCTGCGAGAGAACGATTCGGCGTTTGATCGATAAATTTGAAAGAAGTGGTCCTGCCAGCGATCAAAGAACGCCTGTACGTAATCGAAGTAAGCGCTCCAACGAAAACGTAGGTGCCGTTCGTGAGAGTGTACGCGAGAACGGAGACAAATCAATTGCTCGTCGAGCGCAAGAATTGGGGCTTTCGCCAACCACAACTTGGCGAATTCTGCATCTGGACTTGAAGTTTCAGGCTTACAAAATGATGACAACTCAAGAAGTAAAGCCCAAATACCATAGGTTGCACCGTGTATTCGCTGACTGGGCTATGGAGCAATTGGAAGCTGACCCGGATTTTTGTCGAAAAATCATCTTCAGTGACGAAGCCCACTTTTGGATGGATGGTTGCGTTAACAAATAAAATTGCCGCTATTGGAGCAATCACAATCCAATGAAGATTCAAGAACGACCACTTTATCCCCAAAAGGTTACTGTGTGGTGTGGATTTTGGTATGGTGGAGTCATTGGTCCACATTTTTTCCAAGATAAAGATGGAGAAGCTCTAACTGTCAATGGAGAAAGATACCGGACTCTTATGAGGGACTATTTTTGGCCTCAATTGGATGGTATGGATCTCAGAGACATCTGGTTCCAGCAAGATGGTCCCACATGTCATACTGCTCTCGAAACAATCGATCTTTTGAAGGAAAAGTTCAGAGGTTTCATCATTTCCCGTGGTGGTGATGCTAACTGGCCCCCGAGGTCATGTGATTTAACGCCGTTGGATTACTTCTCGTGTGGTTACGTTAAAACTCCAGTTTATGCCAATAAGCCAGAAACATTAAACGATCTTATGAATAATTTCACGCGTGTTATTTGTGAAGTTGGACATAATTTACGTTCTTCTGTCATTGAAAATTGGGTCAACCGTATATGCTCAACCCAACGAAGTCGCGGCGGTCACTTAACTGATGTTCTCTTCCACACGTAATGACATTAATTATGTTCCAAAATAAAAAAAGAAATAAACCTCTATCATTTATAGAACGTGTTTTATTTAAGTTCAATGATAGCACACTCTTGTTGAAAGACCCTGTAGATACTTCTGTGCACAACTTAACAGGTCCATAAAAAATATACGTCAATTCCTCATGGGTGGTAGTATGAATGCAATTTCTGATGTTACCCTCACTTTATCAATCAAATGTGGTGACCGCGATGGCTATAAGCCTTTATTTCACAGTCCTCTCTTAATCCAACATCTGATGAATACGGGCAAGTGACCTCTCATTTGAGTGAGATGTTGCCACATCTTGTTGAAAGAACCAGTTATTACGCTTTTCTTCTGTTATTTGGTGATACATTTCATCCAAAAAGGTCAAGTAAACACCTGTGTTGACTGTGGTATCAAAGAATATTGAACCCATAATGCGTTTCGCAGCCATAGAGCACCACACACCAATCCTTTGGTCGTGCAGAGGTTGCTCGAACAATAGGTTAGATTTTGTGTCGCAGTTCTTACTGTTCTGGGAATTTACATATGCCGATAGATGAAACTAAACCTCATCACTCATGATAAATATCGGCGGGTCCATATGACAATCTGTAACGGTGGTCAACAACCAGTGACAGAAATTTACACGTGTATCGCTATCTGGCTCTCTCAGTTGTACAGCTGTCGCTCGGTACGGTTTTAATTTCAAAGACTTTAACATACATCCGCAAGTTCTCGTACTCCCCTGAACCTGTTGAGCCAATCTCATGGTAGACTTTCGAGAATTCCAAGTCATCATTGCATTAATTCGCGCGTAAACTGAGGTATCCGGACAGAAGGCGTTCTGTTCCTAGTTGTATTTGTAATGGATGCAAGCATACGTAATTTTTGCACCAAATCTTGAATACTACATTTCGCTATTACTGGGCGAAGCATATATTCGTCTTTGAATAATTGTCTTGATTCAGTGATAAAGGTGGTCTGTATGTTTGCCTCTGATATGAGTATTCGCTCTGCTATTGAATAATTCATTAATATTCACTGTGCAAAACAACTCCTTAAAACAGCAAATACAACAGCTTATAAGTAATTTCCAATCATTTGTAACAAACAGCAGCGGTGGCAACCACACCAACAATGAAACCCATCACGCGGAAGAAAGGATAATCCTGTGGCGCTACAACCTGCAAAAAGACTGGGCCTGCCGACCCGACGCCCACGTCCGCATGGCAAAGGTGGGCGATCATCCAATCGATACAGGGAGGTGATATGGCCAACATCACGCATCCTCTAGCCGGAAAGTTGGCTCATGAGGACCGCAGCTCCTCACTTTCCTCACGATGCTGAGTGAGCACCGGTTCTATACCCGAGACCTAAAATCTGCACCACCATGGCCGGTAACCAGAGCAGCACGCTCCAGCCTAATGCGCCACGGCGCAGGACGAAGAAAGGATAGCCAACATAATTTCTTTCCAAATCATATAAAATTATATGGCGCCGATTTTATCTGCCCAATAATGTATTTCTGCAAACGTTTATTTGGATTAAAATGAAGTAAATGCAAAAATAAGCTTTAGTAAGCCTAGTTTGTATACCTATAAATAAACGATAGAGGGAGAGAGTCATGCGAATATATCACAGCAGACTTTTTCTAAACCAGACGTTATTTGCTGTACTGCGTCGTTTAACGAGTGTGTTTATATTCTCTCCAAATCCTCTGAAAATTTTATTATAAAAATTTAGCATCAAGGTCTGCTTCACAGACAGTGTGTAGAAAAAAAGCCCATATGTCTGGTGGGAAAGTACTTGCATGGCTTTCATGTGTGTTAGCAATATAATCATAAAATTATAAGTTTGATCTTGAGGCTTGGCAGACATCAAGTCATACTTCCATGCTGATGAAGATGTGTCAACAGTCAATCGCCGCGGTTGACTGTTGACAGTGATCAGTGTGCAGGTAAAAGTAAACTTACGTATCACGGAGGGATCCCGGAACCAGGCAGAGAACTGCAAGTAGGTCGTAACGGCCCTTTTGCTTCCAACGTGACCACTGGGAGGAAAGGATGAGGAGAGAGGCCCGAAGGGAGACCAGATCCGAATGCCGACGGGCGCAAACATGGACGGGTACCCTAATTTTTCCACACATGACGCATTCAGAGTACCCCGGAGCGAAGCTGCACGGTGAGGAGAGACCTAACTGAGCGGTACCGTAGTGACGCCAGGGAAGAAGCCTTTACAGAGCGCAAGCCACTGCCCAGCGGAAACCCGCCGAATACCGCCACCTGGTCCTAGAACCATGAAACAGATGACAAGGAAGATGATGGGTAGAGGAAATAGGGGCAGGAGAGTCGTGGTAGAAGCTGAACCACCTCAGCATTCGCCTGCTGGCCCGGGGAAACCAGAAAAGTCCATGAACCAGAGTGGGCGGTCGTCGGGGATAGCTCCTGGGACCTCCCAAATGCGGCCCAAAGACGTAACCGGTCAGTGTGCCGGGACATTAACCTGTAAGCAGTTTCTTAATGGCGAGAGTGAAGTAAGATAGGCACACTTTTTTGGGTTTCCATCTCTTGATGAAGACGCTATTAAAAACAGTAACCAATATATATTTTTTAAACATTTTTGGCCAAGTCTAAATGCCTAGCTGTTTGATAATATTAAACAAAGAACAAAGATAACACTTTAACCACACCAACCTGTATTAAAGTTGCTCAGAATGCTTCGTCACCCTATAGAATTGTAGGAACTAACACATCCCGTTTCTCCGATATTAAGGAATTCATATATCCCCATTCCTCACAGATTTCTACCTGCTTTGACTTTGTAGGAATTCACAGTGACCCTACTGTGTACACCTCCCACCAGCTAAATCTGTATCTGAGAAATAAGCCACTCCACCCCCTAGCTGAAACATTGTTGAACAGACAGTAACATGTATTGGATTGGATTGTGAGGTGGAGGGCATGCAGCACCGATCCAGGAACGGGGATATTGTACCAATTCCCCAAGAGCATGACATGAAGGGAGACGCCAGGCGACCGGGACCAGGAGTAACGTTACAGGGTCCCCACAGGTTCCAGATAGACGCCCCGGCAGTCGAACAGACAGACCAGGGATCCCACTCCACACAGGGTCCAACGCCCGCCCCAAAGGGCGGTTTTTTATACCCCAGCAACCAGCTGAAGTTCGACAGTCAGAGAAAGTTCACAGCGAGCATTATTTTTCCTTGTCACGCTGCACCGAAACACCATCGCCGATACTTTCAACCCTGAAATAGACCAAACGGGGTAAAGGATGAATGAAATGATTAATGGAACGAAATGGAGGGACAAGAAATTCGGAGGATGAAAGAAACCACACCAGCATTCGCGACGCCCCCCCCCAAAAAAAACAAGGTCGGAGTGCGCGGTCGCCAGTAATCGAACCCGGGACATTCCGAATGGTGAAATTACCGCCTGAACGTTCCCGCTCGCTCACTAACATAGAACTTTAACCAACCCGTTTCTGATTATTTTGATTTTAGGTGAATAATTAATTCAGCATGTATAACGGTCATCCAGAAACAAAACAATAGAGTGTTTAGAGTATGTAGTTCTGCGTTTGCCCATTATAATTGGCTGAACTGATTACTCGTACTATAAAACTTTATATACAACGTAATTTGGTTTCCACGAAGTGGCCTGTATAACTCATTATTTTCTCCCTAAATTTGAGATTGAAGAGGGTACAAAGTCAAGCCTAAAAATGCTCGTGTATATTGATTATGTTGCGTAACAAACGTTTATAATCAAATGTTTTCTGACAAGTTTTGGTTATTTATGAAATGTGAATACAATTTTAAGTAATCGAAATTTTCGTCAGTGTTACTCACGTACTATATATATTAATGCCTGGTAATGGACATTTCATTGTTTTTTGTTCGCAACGGAAAGAGTGTAAGCCTGAGGAAGAGGCACAATTCTGTGTAACATGCAATGTTTGACTTATGTTTTAAGGTGCACTAACATCTATGCTGTGTTTGCTTCACAAATTATGAACACACTCTCTCCTACTAGAGCTTACAGCTAATACACATTTTGAAGTAGGTTGGATCTAGCGATTCTTTTGCAATAATTGATTCATACGATTTGTTCAGGGTTCATGAATTGTCTCCTTGTCTACTGTCTACTGGTCTGTCCTAGTGCACAATTCGTTCGTGAATCGTCCTCTTGCCTGACAGTATCATGAAAAGTAATTATTATTATTATTATTATTATTATTATTATTATTATTATTTATCGCTGATATCAAACCGCGTTAGTGCAAAAATATTGTATTCATTTCATTTCATCAAATTCGAGGAATCTTTTATAAATGAGAATACGCTTAGTTATATGGATGCATGTTCCTATATTTTAATATAGATTATAGTATATAAATTAATGTTTTAAATTATATCATATTACACCTTTAATATTCTTATAATCAAAATGTTGTTCAAACAAGCATTCTAAAATTCCTTACTATTTCCCTCCAGTTTACGTATATTTTGGTACTGTATATTGTAATAGCTACTACACTAATCAAGCAATACGTGTATTAGATATCTCAGTATAATATTGAAAATTACTTCTATTGTTTATACTACGTCTGCAGCCTCCATTCATCCGTTGGCAATGTTTACGATTCATTTTACTGCGCTTTACAGCTTACTCTTTCTCGGCCGAACCCGGTACTCTTAGGTTTGGGCATGAGTTACTCAAAGAATTGGGTTGGTCTACTATTTCATATTTTAATTCTAACGATTCTTTGAAGCTGCACAATTCATTCAGAACATGGCATACTCCGAATTGACAGAAGTCGACAATATTCGATTTTTTGCTGCTGTTCTGTTTTCATATACCTATTATAGTATCAACATGCGTGGTTAATTTCCCTACGCATCATTGTGCTTACTCGGCAGAATTCGCCCGGACTCAACTTGGCAGCCAAAACTAAGGGTAGTAAACAAAGCGCAAGCGAGAATAAATCGAGAATGTCTACATCACGATTCTTGTAACCTGTGATTCTTTTTGAACGACGATTCATGCGGTTCTTTCCTTTCGTTCAGGAATTGCCCCATGTCTAGTTGCTAGTTCCTCGATAAGGGTCGCCACCCTTGTTTTGGTGCCTCTTTTGTCTGCTTCCATGATGCGTAACACTGGCTCGGTATTCGGAATGGTTAGAGCGGCCAAACCGAGAGGCAGTCCGTGGCGCGCAGGCATCAAGAAGAGAAGAAACAGTCAGATAGAGACATACATACTTGCCGTGCATTGTCCACACATATAAGTCAAGCAGCCGCTATGTGTGTCAGAGGTGGGTCTGAAAGTTGTCCTGCAACTGGCAACGTTAATGCTACTGGTCGTTGGGGCTTCAGAGTTGCGCCAGAGGAACTTGCTTCATGTACAGGTGAGGGTATGTTTCTATAATATCAGCATTTAAAACCGCAATGTTTTTAAATTTACACAAACAGGAGTAAATAACATATCACATGAAATCACATTCAGAATTATAGTGCACTCAATTTTGTTAGCGTACAGTACCGTAGAAAATTTCATGTAATTTCGGCTAAAGTCGTTCCGGGTTCAATTCTAGCAGCAGTGCATTTAGTATTTCTAGAAGTTCCGTTTGATAGCCCTTCTTCAGCAAGTGTTTTGTGTAGTGGATTTATCTAAACTGACCAACTGATAAGAGTGTAACGTTGGGAGAAGTCGTATTGTAGCTTTTGTTCGTTGAATGGGGATAAGACTGCCGCAGTGGCTTCTTGCTGGTAGTAGGTATATTCTTGGTGTAAATTACTGTATTATTGGTTAGAAATGATGCAGGTTTGCAGTGTTACTTTGTTACAAGTAACTAACACATCCATTTTACAATCTTTTCAGAATTAATTCACATTAATCGTGCTTTGTTTGAGGTTGGTAATAACTTATTTTCTTCAGATATAATCCATATTTGTAACCCCAACTTGGTTATAATTAATTTATGCTCCTTTTCGGATCTTTGTGGATTAATTCTTATTAGTGTTGCTATTTCCTTAAAATTTTTAATGCTTACAGTTTGAGTTATTCCAGAAGTAACCCAAATTTATAGTGTGATTTTATCACAAGTAATAAATATTTGCATTTCATAATCGTCTTAGAATTTAGATTAATTATTTTGACAGAGGTTATTGATAATTGCAACTTATCATTACCTTCATAAGTAATTCACATCTATAGTCTCACATGGATCTTTCTGGACTAATTTTTTCCGTAAGGGGGGGATAATAGTATGTGAGTCTCGCCGCTCAGTCGCGGAATACCCACTAAAAACCCCTCCATGTGTTAATTGCGTATTGCTGTGTTTTGCGTGCAATTCATGCATGGTCGGGTCTTGCATAGTACCTCAGTATGTGAATAGCTAAGTTGCTGGCATGCGAGCGTGTCCATTGTTAATTACTGGGATTGTCCATGAAACCTGAACAATACCAATGGGAATTCATGCATTATAAAATTGTGTATTTTATAGTTGCTTACATTTTAATGTTGTAAGTGTGTGCAGGGAGTCCCTGCTGGTCATGATGTTAACTTAGGCTAATATGTTTGTGTATTATATGCTACATGTAACTGTATGCAGGGAGTGCCTGCTTGTCATGATTTTAGCTTAAGCTAAATGTTAGTGTACATTATTACTAGAACTTAAGTGCACAATAGTAATAGAGTGTAATGTTATTGAATAATATATGATTGTGTGTTATAAATGTTGCTTCCTGTGCCGGATTTCGCAGGTAATTCCTGCACGTTAGTTGTACACAATAGCTCGTCCGTTTGAATCCAGCTCTCTACCGTTCGTTAGTCCCGTTGTCTAAGTAGGCTGCCAATGTCGCCTGTGTGGTTTATATTAATTTTCTTTTTTGGTTTAAGCCTTTAATGCTTATACAACTTTCATTTCTTTAAGAAGTAATCCAAATTTATAGTTCTGCATTATTAAAGTAGTAAGTGTTTGTACTTTGCAATTTATGGATTAATTTATATTAATAATGCTACTGGTTTAAGGTTTTATCCTTACTTATTACCATTTCTTTCAGAAGTAATCCAAATGTAAAGTGCTACTTTGCTACAGGTAATTATTTGCACTTTGCAGTACTTTCAGAATTAATAAAATTGACTAATGATGTCAAGTTATTGATAACTACAACCTGCTATTTCTTTCAGAAGTAATTCACACTTGTAATTTTACTTGGTCGTAAGTTAATTCTTGCAGTATCTTTATGGATTAATTTATATTGATAGATCTACTTCACTTAAGCTTTAAGGTAAGGGGTGCCCAGAATTTTTATTTGCATTTTTACTTTCTCTACTACGTATAGTATAGTAAGGGAAGTGTTACATTCCACCCAAAAATTCGATACCAACATTTTATGGAAATAGATATTTTGAAGTACCCTTAACCCAAAAAAAGCATTTTGAAAACATGTTCGTGTATGTGTGCCTGTCTGTCCCTTTGTATGTGAACAACATAAGTCAGATAAATACCAAATTTGGTAAATGAGTTTAGTATTTTCCAAGGATGCGACACGAGATTTTCAAGAAAATCCCCTCGCCCCGAACTAACTTTTACATGGAACATTTTTAAAAAAATTATTTCTCAAAAATCGCTAACGCTTTTGATTAAATGTCATATATTCAAGATATTTTTATGCAAATTAAATGTAGGTATATCTTCAATTTTCTGAGAATGCCCCTAAAGTCCTCTTCATTCTGAAACACTTTCGCATAGCTGTTAAACCGTAAAAGATAGACAAAATTGTAGTATACAAATGTAGAACACATTAAAACGCACAAATTGACATATGTATATAATTTTTTGGAGTGATCCATTTCGAGATATTCCTTGTTATTTGTTTGAACGTTTCAATACTTATACTTTTTTCAATGGGAATTAGTTATTCCTTTTTCCTTTTAAATCTCCTGGACATGCAAAGAGAATGGAATGCTCCACATAGTAACCAGCTCTTAAAAGATTTGACTATCGCTTAAAGACTACAATATCCCCTTCCACCTACAAGAAAATTAGCAATGAGATAGTTTCTGCAAATGTTTATCCCGATTAACATGAAGTAGGTGGAGAATAAGCGTTTGTAAATATATTTATTACAAGAGTAGAGAAAGTCATGCGAGTGCAACACATCAAATTGTTTAAAACACTCGGATTTGTAAAAGACCATTAGGAAAGGTAGTCTGAAACATTTATTAGGGACACATAATCCTCAAAAGTAGGATTTAAAATATATTGAGATCTCAGTCGTTTTAAAATTAATTTGCTCCATTTTTTCACTGAAATGTTTCCAACTGAATTATCATTCTCTAAGACGGAAATTGTAATATTCCAGTAGTTAAATAGCTAATTAGAAAGAAAATATGTTTTAAAACAAAGTCAACATTTCCTAATGCCCATATTCATTTTTGGAAGAATTTAATTTGCATACAAAGCAATTCCCTTCTCTAAGAATATTTAAAAGTTAATGAATACATTATAAAGGAAATTCAAGTATTTCCTGAAGTAGTTCCAGGAGTGAATGTGTTGAAAAAACTGGTTCTGAGAAAAATGAATTTTTTCCTTTGGTTGCAAATTGGTGAAAATCGCTTGAAAACAAAAACATTTCTCAAGGATGCCATTTGAGACTGAAGCACAAGGATACTCTGTTGTCTAGTACCATCTATAGCCTATTACTAAATTATTACGAAATAGTAAATGTGAAACAAAACACTCATGCAAGTACTCAACGATTTTACATTTAAAATTGCATTATTTAAAGGTCTATATTACGATTTTAGGGTCCATTTTTTTTGTTTTTAAAGAATTTTGGGATATCCGCTTCTCTAATTGCTTATAGTTTCCTATACTTTTCAGGAGTAATTTAAATGTATGGTTTATTAATGTGTTTATCTGTTACGAGCCATTTCTATTTATCTTTGCAGTTCATATTTAGTGTTACTTCGCCAATGGCCATTAGTATTTAACGCTCATGACTTCATAGAGGCAGATGTCATTTCAGATGTACAGTGTTACTACACGACGGTTACAGTTTGTCATTTCTTCAGAAGAAATTGACATTTATAGTGTTACTTGGTCACCGGTAGTTTAGATTCATAGAGTTGCTTTATCAAAACTAATTCAACTTGGAACCACTGCTTTTATCGGAAGTTATGGGAGCTAGTGCTACCTTCTAGAAGTGGGGCAAGCTAGAACGTACTTGAAAGTTGTAAAAAAACTTGGTATCTGCAGAAGTTGCGACTTCCAAGAAAATACCCCAAACTTTACTGGAAAATTTGCCGCAACTTCTATTTTATCAAAATAGATTTGCTGATTATGTTGAAAATACCATATATTTAAGATATTTACCAGGAAAATAAACTTTTTATCCTGTTTCGTGGAAATAAATTATAAATTCCTCTTCATTCGGAAGGAACTTCTTATAACTTGTATGACTGCTAAACGTTAAGAGATAGACGAAAACGTACTATACGAAATATGTATCTCTCTTTAAGTCACACAATTTATTTCAAATAACCTATTTTTGTAGCATCAGCCATTTATGAGTTATCCTATATTATTGGTTTGAGTTTTGAAATATTCGTCTAAAACGGTGTCGCCATTCGGTTGTTTTTCACAGAAAGCGTGCAGTATTTCAAGGCCAGCATATAGCCACTCACTATTAAACGTCTATCAATTCTGTTTTCGATATCCCCTTTGAACCTACGACGAAACATGTAATGCAAAGGTTTATCTCGATTGGTAACAAAGAGACAATAACTTTTCATAAGAATGGTTTGTAGAAGCTATCAAAAATTATTTTTCTACCACCATTCCAAGGACTGTAAATTTAATAGCGTTCCGCGCCAAATGTACATATTTATTTAAGCTGATGTTTCCATCCGGTCCTTGGACATCCTAAATCTCGTTTTCCTTTGGATTGTAAATAAAAGCTTTCCTCGGTAGTCTGTCAGAGGGCATTCGATTAACATGATTATCCCTCTGACATTTCATGTAGCAATTGTCATTTGTTTTCAGTAGAGTATACCTTTGTCTAAGCATAATATTGTCATTTGATATAGCTATCCGGCAATTTCCTTTGGCATTTTTAGTATTAAGATTTTTACACGGACGGGCTAATGACCAACCTCATAACCCCACTCTGGAGGACCGGGTTGCTATCAAAAATGAATTTTTACTTTCTCTACTACGTACTTTCTCTACCCCAGACTACCCTTTACATGGAAAATTTTTCGAGAATTTTTATTTTCTCAAATGGTTCTAATGATTTGTATTAAAATATTATATGTCTTAAGATATTTTCATGGCAAATGAAATTATATCTTGAATTTTCTGGGAATGTTCCCAAAAGTACTCTTCTTTCTGAATGACTTTCGCATAACTGGTAAACTGTAAGACATAGACAAATTTTACTACACAAAAAAAATGTAATTTGTCATATACATTTTTTTCGAGTGAACCATTCCGAGACATTCCTCCTTATTTGTTTGAATTTTCCAAATACTTACAGTGTATCTCAAATGGGAATTCGCTGCTTTTTATGTCCTGGACAAGCAAAGAGAATGAAATGTTCCACATAGTAACGAGCTCTTAATAGATTTAACTATCGCTTAAAGCCCTTAATCCCCTTGCACCTACAAGAAAATTAGCAACAAGATAGTCTCTGCAAATGTTTATCTCGAGTAGCCTGAAGCAGATGGAGAATAAGAGTTTCGTAAAGGTTTTAGAAGAGTGGAGAAAGTCATGTGAGTGCAACACACCAGATTTTATTTTTTTCCACAATTTCATTGAAATATTAAATATAGCACCAAACCACTTACGTGTACTTAGATTCTTATTGTTACGTCGGAAAAGATTATGTTTCTAATTATGCAAACGGAATATTTGAGATAGAGAGGTGGGCGATAACGCCAGCGAATCTGCGGATTTGGTTAGTTAAAAGCAAATCATCATCGCAACGCCTAAAAAATGCCAAGTGAAGTGTAAGGTAAATATGAATGTATAGAAATAAGCACTGTGTATTAAAAAATTGTAATCGTGCAGTTCTTTATCCTTGTATCAAGTTTTAACATGTCAAATGCCTGGTTTGCTGTATGTAGCGAGATCGTACATTTTTACATGTATGCAACAAATGCCACAGTTGAACGTGCAGAACAAAGTTTAATGCAAACTATAAACTGAAATAACTTTGAATGTCCTTGATTAACATTAATTCCTCTAGTGAATAAAGGAAGAGCAGAAAATCAGCGCATTCTTGCTTCGATAACCCGCATTAATTATAGAAACTGGAGTACCAACTTTGTCTTCAGTCATGGTAGTTTCAGTAAACTCAACGTTTTAAGTGTTTGGATTAAGTGTTTGGTAATCATTCTAGCTAATAAATGCGTTGACCAGTGAAGCCCAACCTACTGTCTTAAGAGCTAAGTTCAAAGCCCATAGTTCATCCCACCTACTATATTTGGAGAGTAACTGAGTAAATAAAGTTTCAGTCCCTTGCAACAAGAGTGGAAATAAGTGGGAAGAGAAACTCCCTTCATCCCCTTTCTCTGTAAGGTTGGGCATCCCTGGTCTTGACACGGTAAACAGACTGATGCACTCCCACGACTTTCTCTACCCCTATCGTTTATTAGTGAGTATACAAGCTATTATTACTAAAGCTTGTTCTAATATCTACTAGGGTTTAATTCAATAACGTCCAATTCTTAAACATTTGACAATCGCTGTTCTCTTTGTATCTATAATGAGATGTGTAATGTAGCTATTTCTGCAAAGGTTTATTTGGATTAAAACGTAGTAGATATAAAAATAAACTTCAGCAGGAACAGTTTGTATACTCACTAATAAAATACAGAGGGTACGAAAAGTCGTGTGAATGCATCACATAATTTTTTTTAAGAAAAAGGTATATGAGTGTGTGTGTGAACAACATAGCTCAAAAACGAAAAATCTGATAAACACCAAACTTAGTATTAGGTTGGAGCACCTTCCAAAGATGTGATAAGAGTTGACGCTGACCTCTGACGCATCTGTGTTATTCCTGGTAGTTGCTTCAGTGGACTCAGAGTCCCGGGTTCGATGGTTGGATGGCAGGGATTTGGAATTTGTTTTGGTAGAGCTGAGGTTCTTGTTTTCAGGGGTGGTGACACTGCCTTGATGATATGAATAATACTGCCGGAGAAGTTTGAGTTATTTCTTTATTTTGGTTACGAAGATTCCTATCTGGTCGACCCGCCACCTTCGTCGTCGAAACCACTGTTATTCTTATCACTTTCGAAGTCGCTACTTATGTGTTTCTCCGACTAGCCTTCGAATTGCCTATATTTCATAACTTCATTTTTTCTACACTATAAATTTTCTGATTATTTTCTTCTAATTTCGTTTTGTCGACCGTCCTCGTGGTTAGTTTGTACCGGAATATGTCTCTGCGTTTCTCTTGCTTTTTCACGCCTTTCGCCAAACTTAGAATTTTCCCCCACCTTTCTTAAGTTTCGTTCCGTCTTAAGTTCAAACGTATCATGTGATGTATACGCGATCTTTCGATTGGCTATCATTTTGTTTCATGATTTTTATTATTGGCTACCCCCACTTGACAACTTTCACATCTGCTTCTTACAGCTTATTTTGAGTTTTAAAATCTTCCCACGAATATTCTTAGATCGTAGATAAGGTCCATATATTTCCTGACCCACTTAAGCTGTGAAACCGTTATAAGCGACCTGTCCGAGCCAAGACACAAAGGCGAAACTTCTGGTAGGCTTGTTGTCGTCCACGCAGGTAAAATACCTTGGAGGACATCAAACTTTGTTTCTCTGTCTTCCCTACAAAACCCATTCCTAATATGAATTCAGCACATTTTCGTCGCTATGTTCGATCGTATATTATTATCATTATTATTATTATTATTATTATTATTATTATTATTATTATTATTATTATTATTATTATTATTTCTCCTGGGTCTCGATAACCAGCTTCATATGCCCTGACGGTAAATTTATCATCGGACCTTAGGTTGGATGATGGGTTTATCGTTAATGTCCCATCTAAGCTAATCTAATGTCCCTCTCTCCCTCGGTTCCTTTCATTTATCATTTTATTTATTTATTCATTCATTTATTTAGTGGCTTACGACGATTTGATGGCGAGCCCACCGTTACACATTTATTCTGTTCACAATACATTTCAATAACTGAACACAATGCAATTTCAAATTTGACACAAGTATTTTTTTTTACAAAATAACAGGAAAACAATCTACATAATATCTGGCCGTCAACAACCAGGCTACAAAACATTTATATTCAAGTAATCTGTTTATACACACACAATACATTCTTCAAACAATTTTTTTTAATTATACATCTTAGTTCATCTCTCTCTCTCTCTCTCTTTTGCACATTATATACAATACTGGTTTTCTTGAGGCTATTAGCAGCCTCCACACTCAGACACCTTTTGGTACCTTTTTTCTGCCAGGTATACATTCTGTCCGGTTTTCTTACTGTATGTCATTAACATCGTGAATGTCAAGCACACAGTTTTACAGGACATTGCTATCCCAAAGCTACCAATTTGTTTGTAAACAATGTTCGCATATATGACTTTCCTTACTCGTGTTCCGAGTGCGTTTGTACATTTTCCCTGTCCGACTCTACTAAATTTCTTTGGTCCTGCTTGAATGGACGAATCAATGATAAATGGTACCTACCGATTATTTTCCCGGTCCGCAATTGTTGGAGTTGAAATACCCTGTCCCCGAAGGTTTGTGATATCCGATAAGGACCTTTCCAACACATATGATACGTCTGTCTTCCTTCTTTCTCTTGATGGTTTAAGCAGTCTGTTGATGCTACACGTTCGTGTATACCTGATAGGGACATATTTTGTTTACCCACTACCTGCGAGTCGTCCGGTCTCTCACCGAAATAAACACTTTCATTTTCTATGTTTAACCCACAATACTGGGGTGCTTGACCTACTTCTGACTCATCAGCTGACTGCAGTGGCGTGTCGTTTAGATCTCTCCCTTCGCACAATTGTTGCGTAAAAATTCTAACCACATTAATGCCTCCCCCAATGTGCAAATATTCAATAAAAAATTGTTCATGTTGTATTTGCTCTTCTATTTCGGTTAGTACCGTGTATTCCATACTCGGAGTTTGAATGAACGGTATTCTTCTTAGCGATCCGTCTACTGTAAGTGTCAATAGCGCTCGCCCATAGTCAATAGTAGCTTGGAATGCATTTAGCACGTCGCTTCCCATCAGTATGTCTACTACCAGTTTGTCTATTACTAAACACAATATTTCAAGTTCAACATCCCCTATGCAAGCATTAATCATGACCTGCTGCGATATCTTTTGTTTCGCGCGGCCTACAGCCATTATGCAGTACGCGATCTTTACGGGCAGTGTCTGTAAGTTCTTATTCTTTTCACTGAGGTGGTTGAAGAGTGCTTTACTGCACGCAGAGATCATGGCTCCACTGTCTATTGTTACCAAGTACGTCTCATTTTCGATTACTGCCGCTACTCTCGGAGATTCCGTTATTTCCTGGGTTTGACTTATCTCCGTGTATCCGAATCCCTTGTCATGACAGTTTCGGCTGATATTGTGGCCTACACTATTTGTTCTGTATTTTTGTTTTTGTTCCCTGTGTAATGCGAGAACCTGCGCGCATTCTCTGAGGTTGAGCCTGGGAACGCTACGACTCTTCCTGTCTCTAGTTTTCCGACCGTCGTGGCCACGATCCTTGACTGGGGCCTATCCCTTGGCCTATGCTTTGTCCTGCCATGGTCCCGCTTAGGTGACCTATCGCGTCATCCATTTCGCGGTGGACATTTTGCGGCTGTCGTGTCTGTGATGGGTACCCGCTCGGCGTCAAAACGTGACTGTACGTAGGCAGGCTTAAGAGCTCGTGGTGCTCATCTCTGCGGGGTGGGGTCACTGGCCGGTTTAGAGGTGTTCTTGGCCTGTTCGGAGGTGTCCTTGGCCTGCCCGGGGTGTTTCCAGGTCGGTTCGGGGGAGTTTCTGGGCGATTCGGAGGCGTTCTTGGCCTATCCGCTGTACCACCGTGGAGGTTATTTCCCCGGTGTTGCCTACTATTCGCAGGGTACCTGGAGAATCTCATGTACTGAACGGGATACTCCTCATGTTGCCTCGGTAGCCTACCCGTGCCCGTTTGGTTCCAGGGCCTATTGTTTCTCTCCCGATTTCTCGTAAATGGCTCTTGATAACGCTGTCGGACTGTGGAATAGTTGTTCAACGCACCTTGTGCCCTCGTCCCATCATTACGATGCGAATGTATCCGATCAATGTGTCTACCTTCAATCCTGATTCTGGGCCTATCTTCTTCCCGCGTTCCGTACCCCTGCAGAGCGGTAAGTAGTTCTATGGCTTCGCTCAGCGTCCTCGGACGTGCTACCACGAGGTGATGACGTATAACGTCTGGGAAGTGTCGTGTCAGGAGGGATACAAATTCACCTTCGGGCATCGGTGGGTCCAGGAGTTGACTTAATTGGCCGAGTCGCAAGAAGTAGTCGACCATCGACTCACGCTTCTCTTCCCTGTATCGGCCATTATTTATTTCTGCGCGCATCCTGTACTGTGCAACGCCACTCCAATATTTTTCCAAGAATGCAGACCTAAAATGTTCATATTGTGCATGCTCGCCCACCGTCAATCGAAACCAACTCAGGGACGGGCCTATCAAGCTCCTTTTTATAATTACCATTTTGAAACGGTCGGGAATTCCCCTAAGCGCGAAATAAGATTCGAGGTCATTAATGAACTGCTTCGCATTATCGACTTCACTGTTGAACTTGGGGATTGGCAGTTCATTCAAAAATTGTAAAGGTATATTGCATTGTTGCAGGGGCCCTACGGTGCTTGACATTTCACTTGCCGGGTGCGGTGAGGCCGAAGGAGTGCAGGCAGGTTCGTTCGACCTCGGTTCGCTACTCGGGTTGTTACACTGGAACGACGAAAGCGCGGAAACCTGAGAGGTAATTCGCGCGTCCGTGGCTCCCTGAGATCGCGGTTCGATTTCCTCTAGCGCGTCCCTGCGAGCATTGACGGTCTGTGTCAGTTCCTCCCTTAATTTGTTAATTTCATCATTAACCCCTGCTTCAAGTGCCTGTTGCTTGTTCTGTAATGCTACACAGACTGTCATTGCTTCTTTCCTTGCCTTATCACTAATTGTACATATTAAGTTTTCATTGTTTACAACTTGTTGGGCCTTGATGGCGTCTATTTCCATGCCAAGTTCCTTCCTTACTACCTCTACACTATTCTGTGTTGCTTTTATTTCGCTTCTTATATATTCCACATCCTCTTGGATTACATTTTGACTTGTTCTAATTTCTAACATGACACCCTGTATTTTATTTCCTAAGCCCTGACTGATTTCCTTCTGTTGGATGCTTAATTGCTGCAATGTTTGTTCCTGGGTGGACAATTGTTGTTTTAGTGTTTGCTCCTGTTCTGTTAATCGTTGAGTTAGTGTTTGCCCAAGTGTTTGCTCTTGTTCTGATAATCGTTGAGTCAGTGTTTGCCCAAGTGTTTGCTCTTGTTCTGTTATTTTAGTGTTGAGGAGGCTCAATTGAGCCAACATTTGTTGCAGCATTTCGCTCGTGTTAAGTGACCCGGTGACTTGGTTTTCTAATGTTTCGCTATCTCCATTTTCTACACTTACCCGCGTGCTATTGTTAGTGAGATTTTCCCCTTGTTCATTGCTATTACCTTCCATATCGTAGCCGGTTAATTTCTTGCTTCTTAACAGCATTTATAAACATACATAACCCAGTTTCTTATATCTATTGCATATACACTCCCTTCCAAAATTTTATTAACTTATGTATCATACAGTTAACACTTACTCGGTGCTGGGTTGAGCTGCTGCGAAGTGTTGTAATAGTTCACTAAACACTTCACTACACTTACACACTTTTTGAACACTAACGATGTCTGCGCTGAATGTCTGCTTCCTTGTTGTAATGGAGCGGCGTCGATGTCGCTTGTTGCCACGCGTCTATCGGTACACTCTGCTGCTGGTGGTTGCTGATGTCGTCATCGGCGTCGTCTTTCTGTCCTTCCTTCCGTTGTCGGTTCTCCGGGTGTGTTATCCGCTGGCAGTATTTCGAGCCCCAACGTAGTGGGCGCCATATGACGCTGACCTCTGACGCATCTGGGTTGTTCCTGGCAGTTGCTTCAGTGGACTCAGAGTCCCGGGTTCGATAGTTGGATGGCAGGGATTTGGAATTTGTTTTGGTAGAGCTGAGGTTCTTGTTTTTAGGGGTGGTGACACTGCCTTGATGATATGAATAATACTGCCGGAGAAGTTTGAGTTATTTCTTTATTTTGGTTACGAAGATTCCTATCTGGTCGAACCGCCACCTTCGTCGTCGAAACCACTGTTATTCTTATCACTTTCGAAGTCGCTACTTATGTGTTTCTCCGACTAGCCTTCGAATTGCCTATATTTCATAACTTCATTTTTTCTACACTATAAATTTTCTGATTATTTTCTTCTAATTTCGTTTCGTCGACCGTCCTCGTGGTTAGTTTGTACCGGAATGTGTCTCTGCGTTTCTCTTCCTTTTTCTCGCATTTCGCCAAACTTAGAATTTTCCCCCACCTTTCTTAAGTTTCGTTCCGTCTTAAGTTCAAACGTATCATGTGATGTATACGCGATCTTTCGATTGGCTATCATTTTGTTTCATGATTTTTATTATTGGCTACCCCCACTTGACAACTTTCACATCTGCTTCTTACAGCTTATTTTGAGTTTTAAAATCTTCCCACGAATATTCTTAGATCGTAGATAAGGCCCATATACTTCCTGACCCACCTAAGCTGTGAAACCGTTATAAGCAACCTGTCCGAGCCAAGACACAAAGGCGAAACTTCTGGTAGGCTTGTTGTCGTCCACGCAGGTAAAATACCTTGGAGGACATCAAACTTTGTTTCTCTGTCTTCCCTACAAAACCCATTCCTAATATGAATTCAGCACATTTTCGTCGCTATGTTCGATCGTATATTATTATTATTATTATTATTATTATTATTATTATTATTATTATTATTATTATTATTTCTACTGGGTCTCAATAACCAGCTTCAGGGTATTTTCAAGAAAATACTCCTACCCCAACTACTGTTTACATGGAAGTTGTTTTCGAAATTTTTGATTTTCTAAAAAATGGCGCTAAGGATTTTGATTAAAATACCATATATTAAATATATTTACAAGACAAATAAAATATATATTTAAATTTTCTGGGAATACTTGTGAAGTCCTCTTCATTCGAAAGGAATTTTTTATAATCTTGCATAACGGGTAAACGTTAAGGGATAAACTAAAACGTACTACACAAAAATGTAGATCTCTTTAAAACTTCATTTTATTTCAAATACTTATTTTGTGGTTTAAGCCATTTCTGAGATGTCCGTTATTAATGGTTCAAATTGTTCATTATGTGGTCATTCTCTTAAAGTCCTGTTAACCTGCAGTTGTTTCCCGCGATTGCATGAAATGAGAATGGAATTTTAAGGCCAGCATATAGTGTCCAGTTCTTAAACATTTGACTATCGCTGCAATGTAGGTATTTCTAAAAAGTTTTATTTGGATTAAAATGTATATGGTAAAATAAGCTTTAGTAAGAATACTTTGTACACCTATTAATAAGCGATAGAAGGTATAGAAGTAATGGGAGTGCAACAATTAGATTTTTATTTTGAATTTTGATGGCCTGTTGTATGTGCTTTAGGCAGTAAACAGATAGTCTATTTTGGCTATACCCAGAATTTCAGGGTTTTTCCTGGTAGCATACGCAAAAATGCTGTTTGGATATTTCCAAAATAAAGCTGGGATACTTATGGCGCCAGGTGAGTTCATTGAACGCTTTTTTTTTGTGACATGCGTATTTTCTTTGAGTTTACGTACCATTCCTTGTTCACCACGAATTCAAAATATGGTGCATATTAATTTGGGCTGAGTTATAAATTACCATACACAGTCTGCCCATTATTGATAACACAATTTTATGAATCTCATTTGGAGGAGTGTCCTCTGTTGTAAAGTTTGTTAAATCCACATTACTTTCTCTACCCAATATCGTTTACTTTTATCTCTCTTCTTCAATATAAAGTTCCAAATGCTTTACGTTTCTGCCTACCTTAGGTAAATAGATACAAACGTTTTCAGGAACAGTTTCATTAAAATTTCGTTGTAGATACTAGAGGAAACTGAATCCATATGTTCAAAAACGAGTTGCTACATCCTGGCCTTAAATTCAATATTTTTTCCAGGACATTGCGAGAAACAGTTAAATAGAGATAGCACCTTTAAAAATCAGAAGAGATACGTTCGCATGGTTTTGTCTACCCTATATTTTTACTTTCTCTACTACGTATAGTATGTAGGGGAAGTATTGTATTCCACCCAAAAATTCGATACCGGGATTTCACCGAAAATATATGTTTAGAGGCCCCCTGAATCCAAAAAAAGGATTTTTGGAAACATGTCTGTGTGTCCGTGAACAGTATAACTCAGAAACGAACAGTCGAATAAACACCAAACTTGGTATTTAGGTTCAGTATCTTCCAGAGATGCGACACAAAGGATTTCAAGAAAATTCCCCCACCCCAGAATACGCTTTACATGGAACATTTTTCGAAAAACTTTAATTTTCTCAGAAATGGCTCTTAACGATTTTGATTAAAATATCATATATTTAAGATACTTTCATGAAAAAATACAATTTATATCTCGAATTTTCTAGGAATGTCTCCAAAAGTATTCTTAATTGAGAACGACCTTTGCGCAACTGGTAAACCATAAGAGATAGACAAATTTTTAATACACAAAAATGTAGATCGCGTTAAAATACACAATTTGTCGTATACCTTTTTTTTTGTTGAGTGAACCGTTTGCGAGATATTGGTTGTTATTCCCTTAAATTTTCCAATACTTATATTTTTCGCAAATGAGAATTCGTTATTCTTTATTTTTGTCCTGGTAATGCACAGAGAATGGAATACTTGACATAGAAACCAGCTCTTAAAATATTTGACTATGGCTTAAAGCCTACCCATTCCCCTGGCATCTACAAGAAAATTAGCAATAGGATTAACATGTTGATTAACATGACGTACATAGAGAATAAGCGCTTTTAAAAATAGTTTGTACAAGAGTAGAGAAAGTCATTTGAGTGTAACACATCAGATTTTTATTAGTGTGGATACAAACCATTCTAGTTAAAGCTTATTTTACGTTCTACCATATTTTAACCTTAGCAGAAATAGTTAAATTATACATTTCGATATACATATAAAGGGAATAGCGATAGCCAAATGTTAAAGAAGCGTACACTATTGCTGGCCTTAAAATTCCAAATCGTTTCCATGCAATCGTGAGAAACAACTGAAAATCGATGGGACTTGAAAAGAATGACAAGCATGGAACAATTCGAACCTTTAATAATGGGTATCTCGGAAACGGTTTATGCTACAAAAAACTTATTTTAAATAAATAGTGCGTTTTTAAGTGATCTACAATTTTTTGTGTGGTACTAGTTATATAAGGTATACAAATTCCTTCCGAATGAAGACGACTTCCTAGGCTATTCCCAGAAAATTAAAGATATACATTTCATTTTTATATACATATGCTTTATGTGAGATTTTAATCAAAATCATTACGGGCATTTTTTAGAAAATCGAAATTTTCCAAATACGTCCTATGTAAGGGATGGGAGGTGGAATATTTTCTCGAAAATCTTTGTGTCCCATCCTTGAAAGATATTCAACTCAAGTACTAAGTTTGGTGTTTATCCGACTTTTCGTTTTTAAGTTATGCTTTTCACAGACACACACCGGACACGCTTCCAAAAATGCTTTAAATGGATTTAGAGGCCCTGAAAGCACGTATTTCCGGTCAAATCTCGGTATAACATTTTTTGGTGGACTTCAATAACTTCTGTGCCTACTACGTACGTGGTAGGGAAGGTAAAATATTCATGCCAATATTAATGGATTTCTCGGAAATGGCTCATGCCACAAAAAGGTTATTTGAAATAAATTGAGTGTTTGTAGTTGTTTAAAAGAGTACTTTTTACGCAATACGCTTTTGTCTGTCCCTTATGTTTACCTCTTATGCAAACATTCCTTCTGAATGATGACTTCACAGGCTATTCACCATACACATTTAGTCATGTCAATATGTGGTAGAGGGTTTTCTTGAAAATCTTAGAATCTGTAAGATACTGATCTTAAAATGTTTAGTGTTGGACGGCTTTTCGTTTTTTACTTACGCTATTCTCTCTCTCTCTCTCTCACTCACACACACACATACACACACACACACACACACACAGACACACACACACAAACGAATCGTTTTCTAAAAATGCTTGCTTTGGATTCCACTGATAAGAGTTAGTAATAAAAGCTGCTAAATATTCTTGAGTGCTTCGTAAGAGCAGATGAATAATCTAGCTCCCTATGATTAATTTCAGCATGTTTATGGCAAATTTTCACTGAAATGAATAAAGGTATTTCAGTAAAATTTATCTGCATTTACATAGATGCTTTGTATGTTTTCTGATCTACTTGTATCAAACATAAACATTTTTATTAAAAGCAATAAGTTGCTTACATTAAGTTTTTACGCTATTAATATGAAGCCTTTCTCAACTGATGTAGATCCGCATTAGCATCTATGATGATTATGCAGCAAGGAGTAAAACTAGGATTTTATTTGGTGAGTAGGGATGCTTACGTAGGGCCTTCGTTCCTTAATCCATTGCGGAAAATAAAATAGCTTTTAACACGTAGACATAATATTTTTTAGGCAGCGCTCAAATTTTTAAAA
This sequence comes from Deroplatys truncata, assembly GCA_030765065.1. NCBI lineage: Eukaryota > Metazoa > Arthropoda > Insecta > Mantodea > Mantidae > Deroplatys > Deroplatys truncata. The sequence goes on along the minus strand of CM060984.1, from coordinate 201,532,615 downwards.
TATCAATAACATATGTTGATTCCTGAAACCAACAGATCACTTTTAGAACGCGGTTCTTGAAAGAAGTGAAATGACTTTATAAAAGCGAAGTGTCTGATGTGTGTGTTTGTTTGTTTTATTCGCTAGCAGTAACTTTCATTGAAATTTTCAACATGTTTTGCCTTACAACAGGCAATGTAGCCTTCACTCCCTAACATTAGGTTTTCCATTGCTGAGAAAAGTAAACATTTTCAATATCTCGTCTTTGATTTCGTTGTAATTAACAAATCGTCTAGTCCTTTCTTCAATTTCACAAAGATATAAAGGTCCATATGCGCCACAAAAAAACAAAACAAAAAAACAAACAAACAAACAAACGGCAGGTATGGTGGTTGAGGAGCACATTGCCAATGCCAGAAGTTTGTGTTCTAGCAACGTGGGACTGCATTATTATCTACTCCGTCTATTAAATGTAATCTACATCTGGGAGCTAGTTCATGTCGTGTTAAACTTCACTTGATAAGCGTTTGTGCTCACAGTTATAGCGTGGGGTATGAACAATGAGAATAAAAGATAAATCATTTGCGCTTATAAATAGCTTGAACTAGGCGATAAATAAGTTTTGTGTGCCTTGATCCTTTTATTTTCGAGCAATAAAAATAGTAATTTTGTTATTTAACCCTCGTATACCTCACAGCAAGAATTTAAATAATTTATATTATGCATTTCAACCTGAATACCAGCTGGCGTAAAAGTAATATCCATAAATATAAATTTCTCAGTACAATTTGAAGCAGTAAATATAGAGATCATGATATTTTATAATAAAAAGTTACGTTTTGTCCAATATATGGCAGTTTTACATTTCTTCAACCTAGTAAAATAACCTAAAATGCCTCGTCTCATAAATACCTTGTCTCATAGAGGTTGCCTACAACTTATTTGCATAACCTTTCTACATACGATGGCACTCCCAGAAGAACCTGACCTGCTGTATAAATAGTGGTTGTTATTTCAAACAAATGACTATGATAGAAAGTACCACCCTTATAAAGCTTAAGCTTGAAGTTTGGATATGTTACGTTGTTTAGTAATTGTTTGGCAGCCATCAATAGTGAACGCTATCAACGAATTTGTAAACATGGATAAAACTGGTTATCGTTATGTGATACAATACTTTCATTTGAAAGGTCATAGTCCAACTAGTATTAAAGTTAAGCTTGATTCTACTCTGGGGGAGTCCGTTCCTTCGTTTACAACAGTACAATATTGGGTGGCAGAGTTTAAGCAAGGCCGTACAAGCTGTCAAGATGAACATCAGAGTGGTTAACCAAATGAGGTGACCATCCCAGAAATTGTGAAGAAAATCAACAAATTGTATTGGATGACCGTTGACTGAAACAGCATGGGCTAGCAGGCATCGTAAGCATTTCAAAAAGTGCTATATATCGCAAACCAACTGTAAATTTGGACATGAGAAAGCTGTGCGCAAGATGGGTGCCGTGTTTACTCACAATGGAACAAAAACAGCATTTTGAGGAGGTTTCAGTTGAGTGTTTGGCAATGTTTCGGTGCAATAAAGCTGCATTTTTGCGTCGATTCATAACCATGGATGAAACATGGGTCTATCACTTCACACCTGAGACGAAGGAACAGTCAAAACAGTGGACTGAAAGGGGAGAATTGGCTCCAGAGAAGACAAAGACAGTTCCATCTGCAGGCAAGGTCATGTCAGTTTTTTTGGGATGCGCATGAGATAATTTTCATTAATTATGTTCAAAAAGGAAAAGAAATCAATAGGGAGTATTATGCGAACTTGTTGCAGCTTTTGAGTGAAGAAGTAAAGCAAAAGGGCTGCTTTTAGCGAAAAAGAAAGTTTTGTTTCATCAAGACAATGCACCAGTTTACACATCCTTTATCGCCATGGCCAAAATCATTGAGTTAAGGTTCGAATTGCTTCCTCATGCACCCTATTCGCCAGACTTAGCCCCCTCTGAGTATTTTCTGTTTCCAAAGTTGAAGAAATGGCTTGGTGGTAAAAGATTTGTGAACAATGAAAAGGATGAGTCTGCGGTTGATGTCTATCTTGTAGAACTCGATGGTTCTCACTATTAACGGAGTATTGGAGTTATTGATCATCGCTAGAAAAAGTGTATCGAGCTGAAAGGAGACTATATAGAGAAATAAAGATGCTTTTTACCAATATTTTTATGTTTTCTTTGTTAGGTTGAAGAAGGTGTTTTCTTGCTGCCATGTATAATATTCCAACTGTTGGGGAGCCGAACTTGAAGTAGTTGCAACCGCACGTATGGTATCCGCTTTCCGGTAGCCTTCGCCCTAAGTTTAAAAAAAAATATTAACTTTGTAATTTGAATGTTTCTTTAAATATTTAATATTTATGTTTGCCTCGGCTGCGTCAGTATTATTTTTTTAGAGACTTGGATATATTGGCAGGGTTGTGGTGCGAGAATGTAGGCTTACACAGATTATAATTTTACTTCACTCTTTTTATTAATGCTTGACAGGATTTGAATAATACTTCACTGATGGAGAGTTGTGAGATTCTTTTATGAATTACTTGCACTTTTTAACACGTAAACTATTTTTGTCTCACACGAATACGTATAAAATATCTGTAGGACGCATCTCGCATCCGGTTACAAACATTGTCTGCAGGCAACTGAATTGATTTCAACCGCCTAAACTTGTAAATTTCTGTATTTCAAGTCTCTGATTGGCTATTCCTAATTCAATAGAATACTTTCATTTAACTAAAGCTTTTTCTGGTTGTTGATTGGCTATTTTTATAAACTGTTACTAAAGTTGGATTATTGCTTCCAAGAATCACAAGTAATATTATTAAACTCTCAAAATCATTATTGCCCCAAGGTTACCTCATTGTTACCTCATTGTTAGCAACCTTTAACCTATTATTCGCAAAGCTCCCACATTATTAAATTACATAATATATTCACATAACATTATTACACATGGATACAATAATATAAACATATACAATGACTGTTACATACATTTTTTATATATTGTTACATACACATATTGCTTTAAGACGGGCTGTTATTGAATTTATATATTATATAATTAGACTGAAATCATTTTAGTGTTAAAAACACTACGTCAAGGTTGGGTACTCGGGGACAGTCTTCCTAACATATTAATTCATCCATCAACTATCCCTGGTTAAAAGTAGAAGATAATAAATTAGTTTTATCATAATTCCATTGTTGTCGATAAGTTATCTCCGGCATGACGAAAATGCCTTCCTTCTACGAGTCGCCAAATATGCAATACGCGTTACAACACCAACATATTATGACAATAGGCCAAGAGGGAGGAGCGCCTGCGAGTCACACTGCCTCGCTAGTCTCGTTTTTCTCCTTTTGCCTTACCTCAGAAAATGATTAAGAAAATAGTTGTGTAATGCTTCGAATATTTTTGCTTTTTTACTGCATACTTAAGGTAAAGTAGAGGTGTTGCATTCCATAAAAAGTTCGATGTAGCCGGAAATGCATGTTTTGAGGTCCCCGAAACCCCCAAAGCATTTGTAGAAAAAGGTCCGTGTTTATGGAAAATATACAAAAACGAAATTTACTATAAGTAGCAAACTGTATTTAGGTTCAGTATATTCCGAAAATGCGACATGAAGCTTTTCAAGAAAACCCTCCACCTTACACTGTCAATGAAAATTTTTTCCAAATTTTCGATTATCCCCAAAATGGCCCGGATTATTATTAAAATTTCAGTTTTTTAGGATACTTAAATACCAAATAAAATGTATATCTTGAATTTTCTTAAAATAACCTGTGAATTTATCTTTATTCTGAGAAGGTAGAAAACACACTACACCAAAAATGTGGATCTCTAATTTTTTAAAATGTTTTTATGGTATATATTTCAGAGATATGTGACTGCATACATCAATGTATCAATTATTTATCATTTTTAAATGTGCTGTCACTGTTCACTTGTTTCCCTAGATGTAATAGGAAGAAACTGGATTTTCTAGGCCACCATAGCCTCTAGATGTTAAACATTTGACTATAGATTCAGTTTCCTTTATCCTTGTACCTTCAACGAAATGTGAAATGAAATTATTTTTGAAAGGTTTATCTCAATTCACATGAAATGGATAGAAAAATAAGCTTTAGTAAGAATAATTTGTCGTTACATAAAAATAAATTATAGTAGGCAGAAAAATTCACGTGTTCTTATAACTGCATGGCTAAAAGATTTTTTACTTTTGTTTTGAGGCTTCCTGAATCCAAAAAAAGCATTTTTAGAAAATGGCCCGTGTGTGTGTGTGCGTGGATGCGTCTGTGAAAGCATAACTCAAAAAACGAAAAGTCATAAATACCACAAAGATATTAGTTTCAGTATCTTTCAAAGATGTGACACGAAGGTTTTAAAGAAAATTCCCCACCCCGTTACATGGAAACTTTTTTGAAAATGTTTATTTTCTCATAAATGGCTTTAACGATTTTGATTAAAATATCAAATGTTTAAGATGTGTTCATGATAAATGAAATGTATATCTTGATTTTTTTTGGGAAAAGACCTCTTCATTGTGAATGGCTTTTACATAACTAGTAAAATTTTTCTACACAAAAAATGTAAAAATACGATATACATTTTGTTTTGTGGAGTGAAGCATTTCTGAGTTATTTATTGTTATTTATTTTGAATTTTCCAATACAATTCTATGCCTGGACAGCAAAAAGGAATGGAACGCTCTACAAAGCAACCAGCTCTTCAAAGATTTGACTATCACTTAAAGCCAATGAGAAAATTAGCAATGAAATTAAACTCTCGATTAACACGAAGCATATGGAGAATAATTTTCATTCATTCATTCATTATCTGTTTACCCTCCTCTTATGCCTGGGGTCAGAGGCCCGTAATGTTGGTGAAATGGATGAAAGGAAAGGTGATGATGGAGCAGTTGGTGGAATGAATGGCGGGGGAAATCGGAGAACCCGGAGAAAACCCGCCCAGACGCCGTTTCGTCCACCACAAATCCCACATGCAGGTCCCTGGGATTGAACCCGGGCCGCCTCGGTGGAAGGCGAGCCATCTAAACATTCGGCCACGGCGCCGCCCATATGGAGAATAAGCATTTGTAAAAATAGTTCGTACAAGAGTGGAGAAAGTCATGTGATTGCAGAACACCAGATTTTCTTTTAATTAATGCTAATTTATAGGAAATATGATTTCTAAGAAAATATCATTACACTTTTGGAGCTCTTAAAAGTTTTAATGCACTTTTGGAAGTTGACTTATGCCGTACTGATGACTTAGAATTATCACTTGTGCCTTGACGTTGGCAAGGTTTATTTTCCTGCTGTTACATTGAGATTAATTTGTTTCATTCTTTCTGCCATATGGATTGGTGGTCGTTAAAATTGTTTAGCAACCCAGGCCTAATCTGTGCCGGTAGGGAAAAATCCGGTTAGGTTGGATAACGCTTCGTTTTTTACTATTTAATTGGACAGAAATTCTCTAGTAGCAGATAAGCGAGAATTGCTGTTAATTGCGCAATTAGCCTGTTCACCTTGGAGTCAAGTTACACCTCTACCATATAGGTTCTAAGTAGATCCTGTGTAACCCGAGCTGTTAATAATGAAGCAGTGAGTATTTGGGGCTGAATATGTGAAACGCTGCAACTAAATATAGCATTTTAAAATTGTTTTGGCGTTTTGTTACATTAAATATACAGTTATGTCTTGTTTTAGGTTTTATTTTGAATTCCAGGTATCCCTGGAAAATTTTAATTGCTTTTCGCCACTGTAAATCCTTCCTGTTGCCCTAAAAGACTACCGGGTGATACATAAATAACGTTTCAGTAGAGGAAATTAAGAGGAACACGTTTTTTGTAACAAAATTGATGTATACTGACGTGGATAAAATGTGGCCCATAATGACGGAGCTGTCTATGTTGGTACTAACAAACTCTAGACCCACCCCCTACCAACGAGACCACCTCTGTTTTTCGAGCATAATTCTAGCCACTAGATTGGCAATGTGCTTTATCTCCCCCAAAGATGGCCGAACTGCCGAAGGACAACATTACATCTTAAACTTTACATTTTCATGCTACACTACCGTTTTATTACTGTCGGTTTTCTTATTGCGTTTAGCAGTGACAACAACTCGTCTCCATGTTGTTGATGAAAGCTCTCATATTTTTAAATGTCGTAACTGTCATTCAGTTTAACTTCGCACACAAATAATTCACCCGTTCCTCTAGAAGGCCGAATTATATTGTAATAAAATTGCCTTAGCCTTTCTTTGTATACCAATCGTAGCGTAACTCTTTCAGAGGTGGTATACGAAGCACCCCTTCATTCTACATAGATTATGAAGTAGTTTTCTGTACCGAAGCAATGGTATATTAATGTATTAATAAATATGTATACATGAACTCTTGATGTATCGTAGTGTTAATTATATTTGTGTGATTGTTATATATATGTTAGCAATATTTCTGGTTTAAGGCGCAGAATATTTCCATTGCACACGATTTTAGGAGCAAGAATTTGCTTTACACAAAAGAGAGGGGAACTTTCATTACAAAGAACTTTTGTCGACAGTGCACGCTAGAAACGCATAAGTTGCCACGCTAGGGGAACTACGGACAATCCGGAGATTCCACCACTGTCTTAAGCTATGTTTCTTTGGAGAAGCCAATAGCGAGGAAATACCTCCCCTAAATTTCTCAAATTTGAGAATTCGCGCGACTAATCAACCAATCAGAATCGAGTATCATCCTATAAAAGCTGAGGTCCGGAAGAAAAATCATGCCTTCTGTTAAATTCACGTCCGGATAAACCTGCGACCCTCAACATAAACATTCCGCGCCAAAACTGTAAGTGTAAAGATATAATGCAAATAATAGTATGTGCGCGACGGTGACCACTTTAAAGTAAAAGTACTTGTATTAACTCAACTGACATTAAAATTGCAAACCTCAGAGGAAACAATTCCGCGTTCATACAAAATTGCGCCGTAAGGAGCAAATAAGTATCCAGTGCGCGAAGTAAAACAGTTTTAAGGAAATGTTATGTGAAGGTGAATAATTTTCAATGAACAAATTGTGTCCAGCATAGTGGAAAAGCGTCAGTTATCATTATCAGAAGCATTTCAAGGTTGTATTGCTAAAGGTTTCACATTTTCATGCAAACCTATCTAAAGTAAACACCATAAATTCGAGTGTAATTAGTGTTTTCAAATCTAGGAAGTCTTCTTATGAGGCATACCCTTGAGGTACCCATATCACGTCTCATGCTCAATAATGTTTATCAATACCCGACAGCAGCTGTGGACAAAAATTCAAATGCAGCAGCTAGATTCTGAATACACGACCTCGTAACTAGCCGACTCAAATAGTAATTACAACTATAACACTTATATTTCACAAAAAACAATAGCACCCAGAGATTACTTTGAGTTAGACAAATTGTGTCGTCCAGTTCTCCTTCGCCATTTATGCTGCATAATTAATGATAATAAATAACAATTGTCAAGAAGGATAACGCGGCAATTATAAACATCGTTCATTAGCCAGTTTGTCGGTATATTACTTTGTTTTCCAGGCCAGTCATTATAGAGAACTGATAACGGCTGCGTGGAGTAAAAAAAAATTGGTAACCTGAAGGTGAAAACCTTACGGCGGGAAAAACCTAGGTAATCTAGGGGAATGGGCCACTTTTTATGCACGACAGTGTACATTCACCGTCTTGCTCCTAGGACCGCTGATGAGGTGTAGCGGATAGGGTTCTCAAAGCACGCATTCTCCATTACTAAGTTACCGTTGAGCTTACATGTTGATAATCAGTCTGTTGCTGTTTGCGCAGCTCTTAGGGGCTGTTCCACTGATACTCAGGCAACAGCTGTGGTTTCAGCATGACGGTGTTCCTGCACATTATGACATCGCTGTCAGAAACTGCGTCAATGAAAGGTTCCACATCGTTGGATTGGCAGAGGTGGACCTTCACAATGGACTCCTCGAACTCCCGCTGTGGATTTCTTTCTGTGAGGGAGGGAGAGATGTCTCGTTTATGCAACTTCTGTAAGTACCGTCGAGGAATTGGTTGTTGCACTGAAGTAGTGATTGCGGAAACTTCAAGCATTTTTGAATGTACCAGATAATCCATTGTACGCAGATGTCACCTGTCAATGCCGAGCTATTTGAATAACGTTCTACTTTCGTGGAAATGGTACTTAGTACGTACTGTGTAATGATTTTAACATGCATTTTGCTACATTAAAACACTTTTTTTCATTTTGAGCTCTACAATCCCTTAGATCTTGTAAAGTACCTTTGAATGGATACGAGCGCTTAGATCTGTATCCGCTCAACCTTATCAGCACACCTAGGGGCAAGACGGCGAATGTACCTACATTGAATTTTGTCAGAGGAAATAGTTGTTCACCCTGACTTCCACTACCATTTCTGAAACTTTGTAAACGATATTTTGTGTCATCTTGTAGGTTTTCCCGTTTGTTCAGCCTATTCTGTGTATATTATTATAGATTTTAATTATATATCATCTCGGTTTTCAGCTAAACTTCCTGAAGCAGAAAGGATCTGATATCTAATAAGACTGAAAGAATAATTAAGTTACACTATTTCTTAGAAGCAACAGATTACTAATAAAGTGCTTAACATTTATCTGTTTACAAAAACACAATATTTTACTTTGAGGCAATCACCGAAGATATGTGGTTTAACTAATAAAAATAAATCATTAAATGTACTACTATTGTACAAAGAGCGCCAAAGAAAATCTCACTGCACCTCGCGCCTATGTCACATTATTTATCGTTGTACGTGGCCTTGCATAGCCATGACCATTTCATTGGTTGCTTTAGGCCAAGCTACAAGGGTGCGTCATTCCTTCTGCCAAATAGTTGCACCAATAACCACAACAAAGGTTACAAAATGGCATAGAAACAAAATATATACTTACACTCTTGATCGCATTGACTAAAAGAGAAATAGATAGTGACTGTATTCAGTTGGTAATGCAGGCCTATTATCGTGATTGGTAGCCATAAAAGCTAAGGGGAAAAGTTGATGAGCGCCCAGGTTGGCAAAATGTATAATGTGCAGTGTGAGGAGATTTTCAAATTAAAGCTTGAATAGTATTCATTAAATACACAGCAATACCTTATAAAAATAAACGGGACTGTATTCTCTCACTGTATGCTTATTGCTGCATAGAAGCAAATACAATTGAGTAATAAATAAATAAAGTAGCATGTTTTCCCTATAGTTCAAACTATAATTGGTTAATATGCCTTTACTAACATATTGCTAATCATAAAAATACAACAGGATTATAGACAATAATATAACCCAATTTTATTGCCGTAATATGTATGTCATATTTGGTAAACCATATACATACGCATATTTATCTCCAGTTTCTAAACATGACCAGTCAATTATAACAAGAGAGTAATTTGCATTTAGTAAACCATTGCTGAAACAATACGACCAGCCTCCCACATACCCACGATACGTCCACGAGTAACTTCGCTAGTATACGGCATGACTGAGGCAATAAACATGTTTTGGTTTCAATAACATCAGAAAAGGCAAAGACATCAAGCTCCCTCTTTTACCCTTATTGCTGTTATCAAGCCACCACACTCTGTGATACGTAATGTGAAGGAAACGACTCAAAAGACACCAGAAAATGATAAAAAAAATCCGCCGAATATTTTCTTTGTCGCTCTGTGTAGAAGAGCTTATGCACTTTGTGCCGTTTTCTCCTCCCTTCCTCGTCGTGGGACACGTTGCCAGCTCAGGGTTATTCAAATGTTCTGGAAGAATGTCATCTGACGTAGCGCTGGTAGAATGACGCAATGGTCATCCAGTGCTGTTATTGGCTGGTTTGTTCCACGTCACTGATCACAGCGCTCGTCTAGACGTGAAGAGGAACGGGAAACTCCCGGGCAAGCGGAGAAGTCAGTCGTGTAAGAGGCGAGGCTTTGCTGAGGCGAGGTTCCGTTATAAGGTTACCAAGGGTAATGTTTCCGCATTTCTAAATTCTACTACAGCACTTTGGTAAGCGACTCAAGATGTATTTTCTTACCCTTGGTCTTCAAAATTAAACTCGCGGGAGAGGAATTCATTATTCGTGTTTGTGTTGCATTTTGCAATGGCAGAAGACAAAATACTTTAACGTTATAAAACAAATTAAACGGTGCAATGAATGGTGAAAGAGAATACACTATAATCTTGTACTTGAAAGATATTAACCTTGGAGTTGTTAAGTTTTGAGGTACTGCAAATCTTACTGAAGCTTCATAGAATTTTAAACATGTAGATGAATTCTATGATAAACCGTTATTATATTTGATGTGAATAATTTAAATCCCAGCTCCCACCATAACCCACACGATCCACGTTATGTATCTAAACCAACAATGTTGCAAATAGGTAAAGTACGTAACAACTTTTACACATATTATGCTGTATTATTACATAATTCACAATCTCTTAGAATGTTCCATCCCTCTATATAGTTGGTTTGAATTTTACTAGTTGTAGTAGTGGTAGTACTAGTACTTGTACTTTTATTGTGAACATTTTCAGTCTACTCTTGTAAAATACAACATTCACATGGGCCTCAATGACATAAATGATTTTCTTGCCCCTATAATCTAACTATATGTGTATAATACTAAATATATAAGTAAGATTGCTAGCATAAATAAATAAATAAAATAAACCGTGTAGGCCGCAACTTCTTCACGTCCCATAGAATTATCTTTTACTTTCTCTACCACGTACATAGCAGGCAGAAGGTTTTGCATTTCACGCAAAAATTTGATACCAAGATTTCACCGGAACTACATATTTTGAGGCCCCCTGAATACAAAAACAAAAGCCGTTCTAGAAAATGATCCGTTTGTTTGTGTGTGTGAACAGGAAGACTAAAAAACAAAAAGTCGATAAACATTAAACTTGGAATTAAAGTTTAGTATCTTCTAATCATGCAACACGAATCTTTTTCAAGCAAATCCCCTCCCCAAACTAACTTTACATGCAACATTTTTTCGAAATTTTTGATTATCTAAAAATGGCTCCAACTATTTTTATCAAAGTATCATACATGAAAGAAATTTATATAACAAATAAAATGTACAACTTGAATTTTCTGTAAATAGCCTTTGAAGTTCTCATCATTCGGAGGAATTTTGTATAATCATGTATACCTGGTAAATGTTAAGCAATAGACGAAAACGTGCTACAAAAAATGTAGATCTCTTTAAAACACGCAGTTTATTTCCAATAATCTTTTTCGTGGTATCAGTCATTTCCCAGATATCCATTATTAGTTCTTTGTATTGTTCAGTACTTAGGCATTCTATCAAAGTTCTGTCAGCATTCAGTTATTTTTCGCGATTCCATTGAAACAGAATTTCAAGGCCAACATATTTGACTACCGCAGATCCCTTTGTAATAGCGAAATGTGTAATGCAGCTATTTCTGCAAAAATTTTGTTTGGATTAAATTGAAGTAGATATAAAAATAACCTTTAGTAAGACTAGTTTGTATACCCATTAATAAAGGATAGAGGGTAGAGAAAGTTATGTGAATGCTTCACATCAGATTTTTCAGTATGTTCTCATCAACTACTGGGCAATGATTCCAGGTATTCAAAATTGGCGAAAATAAATTCTAGCAGGATTTATTCTTAAGGGGAGACTAAATAGCGAATATAGCAAAAAATTACCTTTTTAGACTATATGGCCTAAACGTAGAGCTTCTAACAAAGTACACACGAGCTAAAAGCTTTAGATTATCCCACCAGTGCGAGAATCTTCATTGTGGCCAACTTTGGTTTCAAGTTCAATCACACAGCCATTACCCTTTGTTTTTGCAATGTTTAGTAACTTGAGTTGGTTTGATTAGGTTTTACTTTCATTATGTCTTTTTACGCGATTAATTTCTCATGGCGCTGGCATTATTTGTTCACAATACAAATAATCGTCCTTCAATTTATCGCAATTCGTTGTAGAGTTAACCTATGTATTATATTGGAAGTTTTCTGCTTTCTTTTATTTAAAACGTGATTATTATATCCAGTATAAGCTATAAAGATTTAATGGCGGAAATTATGAATTCAGAAGAAACTGAAATGGAAGAACCAAGTGAAATCACAGAAGCATCGGAAAGAATAACAGAAGTAGTGCTTACCCAACAAATCCACAAAGTAATATGATATAGCATTTAATCGCTTCATTAAATTAAATTAAGCTTTATTTATGGAGCTCTTTAACTGGTGTGGTCCTTAGCGTCCCATTCTATATCGGGCGTGAAAGACCGGTAATTTAGCTCAGAGGCATCTTTATCAGGCTTGAGGTTCTTTTACGTGTCGTAAATCTACAACACGGGACCACCGGCTTTACTTCCCTTCCGAAGGAAGCCATGCTAAGGATTTTTACGCCCGAAAAAAATACATCGACCTTGGGAACTAGAGGCTATCACGGTACAACTAGTCCACGGAGGATGACATCGCTTCATTGCTTGGTGTAAGGCAAAACATGGTGAAAATAATTTCACTGAAAATAACTGCTATCGAATCAACAAAACATCAAATTATCTGACATCTCGCTTTTATAACATCATTTCTTTTGTCTCAAGAACCGTGTTCTAAACGTGATCACTGTTAGTTTCAGGAATCAATGTAATAGTATTGATATTTTACAAATTCGAGCGCTGTCAAAAATATATGCCACACATGTTAGAAGTGGCATTCCTTTCGCAGACAGTCCTACTTGCAAAATAAAATCCTACCTTTACATCTTGTATTTCAATGTATTATTTTATCAGTTTTATTATTAATTAGTAGTTCTGCTTTAATTGGAATAAATTTTATTTTTGTAAATAAGTTCTTGTATTTTGCATATAGCTTAAACCCTTTGTAGGATAGTGATTCTTGGCACCCACCTAAAGTTCAAGGTAACATGGATCATTATGATAGGAAATGAGCCTTATGAATTGTATGGTTGCCACTACTTAAGGTTCATCATAACATGAATCACTCTCGGAAACATATGAGCCTTATGGACAGATGGTGAGCAAAGGTTTTACCCTATAAAAGGTTAACTCCTACACACTTCGCAGTAGAGAGGTGTCTTTAGCCCATCTTCTAGGAGAAGTTTTGCTATATAAATCAGTAGTACTGCTATGGCAGCTTCTCTGCATTCAAGCCACGTGCTTTCTTTCTTTCTTTGCTAATGTATGTTACTTTGTTTTCTCTCTTTTTTTTGAACAGCTTTTTCTGCGAATTATATAAAATATAAACGACTCATTTTCTCAAACTATTAAGATAACCGAGTTAAACGTGAAGGAGTTTTGTTGTGTTATTTGCCCCACGTATGGTGGCCAATTTGATAAGGATGGTTTATTACGTTATTTATTAGCACCACGCTTTGGGCGTCAATTTGAAGTAGTTTGTATTGAAGGACTTGAATTATATTTCAAATTACTTCTCAACAATAATTACAATCAACAAACATCTCAAATTAATGTCACATAATAATGCATATTCATATTATAATCATTCTTTACATTTAAATAATTTATGACACAAATTACTGCATCATATGCCCAACTAGAAACATAATTATAAATATTTACAACTTGTTTGGAAATTTTATAATTGGGTTTTTAGTCTCCTAAATCTTGGAACACACGCTATCACTTTCACTTAACACTTCACACGTATTTAACACACGACATATGTTTTGTCTTTATCTTGCCACTATTTACTGGCTCTGGTTTAATGTATTTAGACATTAATCTGACATCACAATTTTTTTATAGCAAATACTGTACCCTGAATTGTTTAGTTACTGTTACAAAATTGGTTTACTCTCTTATATTATTGACAAAAAATTGATGCATTCAAGAATTTTTGTAATTATTACACATATTTACCAAAAATATTCACCCTCTACACAAATATATTTACATCTCTTAAATCTAAGTACTGTTTCACATTTTCTGTTTGCTACAAAAGAATTTGTTTTACACTTTTTATTGTCGAACACATTCACTATCACAATTTACACATTGATCTTGACACTCGCCAAACTGAAACTGTTATAATAACTTCTTACTGATCACTTTTAATTCACGTACTTCAACCTTTTGTATAATTAACTTTACAACACTTGAGAATTTTCCTAACTCTGCTACGCGTAACTTGTGAATCGATAGCCGAAGTGTAATATCAATGTGTAAATTGTGATAGTGAATGTGTTCGACAATAAAAAGTGTAAAACAAATTCTTTCATCAGTGTTATCTTTGGATAATAGACTCCTTTCCGTTTACACAACCTGTATAAAGAGATGTGCTCGACCAAAACGATCATAGCTAGCCGGAGGACAGTGAAACAAAATTAAATAAAATAACAGTAGCATTCTTTCAAACAAAAACTAATACTGCCGCAAATTGCTAATACCAGATGGAGCTACAAACCTAACAAAGAATCACGTCACAAAATGGCTTCACCACGTTGAGTAAACACACATACACAAACATTATAAGTAATACCACCGCAAATTGTGTCCCAAACGTGGGGCTACAGTAATGTTAAATATAAATAACATTAAACCACTATCAAATTGACGCCCATACGTGGGGCAGTTAAAATTATGTAATCAAACAAAACAAATGCAGCACAATATAAGATCTTCAAGTTCTAATAATTTACGTAAAACATATTACGTAAGCATTAAAGCACTAGCAACGCATAGTAAACATTTTCCGGTAGCCTTCGCCCCAAATGTATTTTCAGGTGGCCTTTGCCCCAAGTTTAAAAAAATATTCACTTTGTAATTAAACTGTTTCTTTAAATATTTAATATTTATGTTTGCCTCGGCTGCGTCAGAATTATTTTAGAGACATGAATAACTTCGCAGGGCGTGATGCGACAAGAATGTAGGCTTACACAGACTATTATTTTACTTCACTCGTTTTATTAATACTTGATACGATTTAAATAACACTTCACTGATATAGAGAGCTGTGAGATTCTTTTTATTAATTAATTACACTTTTTAACACGTAAACTTAATTTTCGTCTCACAGGAATACATATTAATCTCTCAAGGACGCTTCACGCATCCGGTTACAATCACTGTCTGCAGGCAACACGTCTGGTTATGAGTACTGTTTGGAGGCAACGGAATAGATTCCAACCGTCTAAATTTGTAAATTTCTGTATTTCAAGTCTCTGATTGACTGATTCTACTCTAATAGAATACTTGCATTTAACTAAAGCTTTTTCTGATTGTTGATTGGATATTTTTAAACTATCTCAAAATTTACATTACTGTTACTCTAATAATGGCTAGTAGCATTTAAACTTCCTTACTCATTGACTCAAGGTTACCTCATTGTTACCTCTTTGTTAGCAACTTTTGACCTATCTCACAGCTCCTACATTATTAAATTACGTAATATATTCACATAACATTATTGAACATGTATACATAATATAAGCACATGCAATGACTGTTACATACATTTTACAAATTATTACATACACATATTTCTTCAAGACGGGTTGTTATTGAATTTACATATCATATAATTTGACTGAAATCATTTAAGTGTTAAAAATATTTCCTCAAACTTTATAATGATAAATCCAACGTCTAAGTAGTGTTTGGATCTACCATGGTGATAATATTATCATTGATTATTCTTTAAAACATAATTGCTGCTAAATTTTAATCAAAAGATGGTGCAATTGTGAAAATAATCTTATCTTTATTAATAAACAAACTTATTGTATAAAATTGGATCAGTGCACTTAATTACAAGCTCTTTATTATGTGTAAAGTTTCCAAGAGGGACTTTGTAACATCTTAGATATTCCTTAGCATTTAAAGTTCCTCATAAATTGGCATTTTTGTACTACCAAAATTACATTTCAGAATTAGTTTCCCCAGTTTGTAAGGGTCACCTTTGCCCCGTAACCATAAATTTAATTATCATATAGAAAATAAGCCAAATATAGCAATAAAGAAATAAAATCAAGAATAAGTATGAAAATAAAAAGAAAAAATACGGTAGAATATATGACAATAAACAGCAAAAGTAGTGGTAGTAGAAAATATTATTACAAGGATATAAGAATAATAAATTAACATAATTCATGACATAACTTGTATAATGGAGTAAATTGGAACATATTGCAAGCACAACATAGGTTAAGACTTCACAGGTTTACGGTCTTTAATGACCGAGTCAGATATGGGTGGCTTTGGGGGCGCAAAGGAACTCAGTGGAAGAGATAGAATTAGGTGATTTTAAGCGATTAGTTTGAACAATAGCAAATGTTTAAAGAAGAATAGAGAGACTGAGGGGTGTGACCAGTAGTTATATATAAATTTCGGTATGTTTTATTTTCATGGGATACTGGATGTATAAGCCAATAAACATTGTTACAGATCTTGACGGAAGTAACAGTGTCACTTTTAGGGGGTATAAATATCTAGGGAAGCTTTGTTAAGCTCATTCAAACTTTCTGTTTTATCTAGACGTCAGAACTTCGTCATTCGTGTGGGTGGGAAGCGCATACGTTGTATAAGTGCTTGTGAACTTAGCAGAAAATATGGTTAGAATTTCTAGAAACACAGATATTATATAAACGGGATATCATTCTGAGAAGGAAATTAGTTCATAAGTAACCCAGGGTCCCAAAGTTATTATTTTATAGTAACGAAAGGTAAATAAAGTTATATGGAAGTCTATTTAAATCTGCGTTGTTATTAATTCTCTCTCATAACCACACCGCAGAGATAAGAGCAATTAGCCAGGCAGAATACAGTAGGGGTTTCCGTCACAACGCAGAGGAGAGATAACATCAGCGATATTGTTAATTTCGCTCGCCCAACACCGACATCCAGCAAGAGACCACCTACTACAAGATATTACTGAAGGGGCAAGTTTATCAAAGTATCATAAGAATATATTTTATACACATCGAAGTTCACAATTGAACATTCTAAAAATTTAATCAGTTTTAATTTAATTTCTCATTCAAACTTATTTCCTAGCTCAATAAGCAACAAGAATTTTCTATTAAAATGTGAAAATTGCATCATAAGATACCTCAATTATTATAACAGTTCTTAAGTTCGATTTATAATTCTATAATTTAGAAACGAATTGTTTGTGGACCAAGCTTCCTTATATAGATGTAAGATGTGGTGGAGAAATTTAAAAGCCTCTGTCGAATGCTTCCGGTTTTGTAAAGCTGTTCCTTTTAGATACGTCTGTAGTAACTGAGATCGCTTTGGAGATTCACTGGAATGCATGAATAATACGAGGGGCATTTACTGCATTTTGGAGTATGTCGTTAAGCTATCACATTGGTGGTGCGCGCGAAAAAACAAGCAAGAACTCTGAAAGAAGAGTAGCCGGGCGTTTTATATCAATGCTGGGTATATTAGCACGAAAAATAAATATTCATCTTTTTTTGGACCACATAACGGCAAAGTCATAATGTCGTAGCCTCTTCTTACTATTTACTCAAAAATGATGGTGAGCGACTCGCTTGCAAAGGGGGTACCGAGAAAATTAACCAACTTATTACACGGCGAGGCTACGACGAGGGACGCAGCTAAAGAAAGTACAAAAATATTATTAATCACTGGCAAAAAGGGACGCTACATGGCTTAGAAGGAAGAAAGGAACTTTACACTATCATAATTAATATAACAAGAGAATGGATGGCTGATGAATTTATTATATAAAGATGGATTCCTTACCCCATGTGTCTGCCGGGCGAGGACGCTATGCTTGCCTTTGCACGGAGATGGCCGTTCCACGACTTTGCTACTTGCAGGTTGCCCACTGACACTCTTGTCCCAAGTAACGCTACTAAAAAGCGTCAGGGACGCCAAACAACTTATCCCCTCCTAAGATTCTTAGTTCCCCCTACCCAAACTCCAACTGTCATCTCGAATCCCGGTGACCAGAGAGGCGTATGTGCTATAATCTCTTCATACGTCACAATAGGAAACAAACAAATGAAACACACCTGAAAATATACAATATATGTCAGATGACGTTTTTCGTAGCGTTAGACCTCTCCAAAATAGTACCCATTGTTTAAGATATTGTGACTGTGAAGTTTTCTCCCAGTCACTCTTCACTTTTTGCTTGCGCGTAACATTGCAGTAAACCACGCACTAAGTAGCATCTTCTGCTTTGTCTCGGTCGCTCACTGGAGTGTCGAACACAGGACTCGCCTTATAGCCTCTTCTCTCCCTCTCGCTCACTGACCTCGTCTCCCAGAATTCGCCGAATAAACAGCACTGAGGACAGCCTACTGTCGCTGCGTATATTCTCCCTTTTATTTCTGTAGGGATCTTCTAAAATTTTGTACGCCACCGAGGGAAGGTCAGTCTCGAAGTATCTCCTGATTAGACTTCTATACGCTTCCATAGTAGGGAGCATCCGGCTCTTCTCCAACCAATAGTGCGCCGCAGCTGTGATAGGGAACGCGCTCGCTATCCACTAGGCGGAGACCCGGCTGCGTCGTAGTATGCTTAACTTTTACCAACATGAAGTTAACAAAGATGAGCTATGTCTGAAAAGTGCAGTTATTTTCTTTCTATGAGCTCATTTATAAGAAAGATCGGCTCAGAATAACCGAATTTAACGTGCTTTCTGCACCATGTATACATCAAAGTATACAAAGTCGCTTTTTTGAAGATTTGAAATTTATAATGAGATTCAATGAAGGAATGATAATGTAAGCTCAAATGGGCCAGGTGTCCAATGAATTGAAAGTTACTTAGCATTAGCTCTCAGTTTATTAAAAACCTACATGAAAATCTCATTCCAACGAGATTCCACTTCGGTGATTTTCTAACAGAATATTCATTACACTAGCAATGCGGATAACCATCACGTGTTAGCATAGACAGCAACTCTGTCTTTCTCATTCTATCTTGCACAGTAGTTGCTTCAGAAAGGTAAACAGCAGAGGCGAAGAATGTCGCAAGAGGTCCAACGCACCCGGTCATTTTGTGGGGAAAAATCCTTTACAAAGCGTAGCAACCATGCCTTCTGCCCGACACCAGCCGCCCTACGGAACCTGAAGCATTTCTTGAAAGATTAAAGGGAGAGAGATGAAATAACAGGAAATGAGGGAAATGGAAAATTGTGGTAGAATACACCACCCCAGCATTCGCCTGATCATGGAGGATTACGAGGGTAATCCAAAAAGGAACAACCGTTTACGCCTTCCCGCTGTGCAGACAACTATCGGGCTTCTATCCATGCTCGAATGATTTTCTTGCGTATTGTCTGAGTGTTGTGCTAGTGCCGGTCGAAATAAGTCATTATTATGCATTCAGTGATTATTCAAAATGAACTGAATGGTGCAGTAGGCCTCTGACGAGAAAACGTTTGCGGGGTGTTCTGCTATCCAGAGGAGTGAGGGGGGATAGTATCACGTGGCAGCTCACGGCGATGTCATAAATAGATCTACTATCCACATTAAAAACATCGCACAACGTTTAGTGTTCCAGCGTGTTTCACTTGGGGCAGCGTGTAAGTATTTTCTAGTGATTTATAAAGATTTTTGCAATGCCCAGTAAGAAAGGAAGAACTCTACACAGTCAAGCCCGAGAAATAGTTGCTAACGTTTTTAAAATCTATGACGAGGAAGCAAACAAAAGCAGCTGGCTATTCAGCATTGCTATCACAAGAGCGCATGTTGTCTAAGAGGCTTTGTCTTGTTGATATGTTGAAAGCAGAGCCGTAATTTTTCTCAGATATCGATATAGTTGTTGATGTCAACACATTCCTTACACACACATTATCAAAGTCATACCGACTGTGAGGCGAGAGGTATAGCATTTTTGAATGCTCGGAAGTAGAAACCTGCAGAAATTTACCATCGACTAAAAGAAGTGTATGGCTATACAGTACTGAACAAAAAAATGGGAGAAAGTGGTATGAAATGTTCAACAATGGACGAATGGTCTCGTCTTTCGTCCTCTACTCTTCACAGACGTTTCGAAGAATCGAGTTAATAACAAAATTGTGCAAGCAGACGCTTAACTCTAGAGAAGTTACAGATTTCTTTCCCAAACATTTCTCTGAAATTCTTCGCTCCAATAAGGTATAAAATGATACACGATTACAATCAATTCACTTATTGCGTATTTAAACAATATATTAATAAACACGGATATAAATATATCTTACTAAAATTTTGTGAGTACATTTAGGCTTAATGGACGTAATGAATTCTGAAGCTCTGGGCACATTACATATGCTTAAGTAACGTTCGTATGTGGAGAAACAGAGCAAGTTTCAATTCCGTTACATCCTTTTTACTTTTTCTACTACATATAGTACAAAAAGAAGGGGAAGCATTGCATTCCACTAAAAAATACGATACCGATATTTCACAGGAAATATGTGTTTAAGGCCCCCTGATTCCAAATAAAGCATTTTTGGAAACATATCGGTGTGTGTTTGTATGTCTGTGAACAGCATAACTCAAAAACGAAAAGTCGAGTAAATACCAAACTCGGTATTTGAGTTCAGCATATTCCAAAGATGCAACACGAAGATTTTAAAGAAAATCCCCCCACTCCCAACTACCCTTTATGGAAAATTGTTTGAACTTGCTGATTTTCTATAAAATGGCTCTTAATGATTTTGATTAAAATACCATATATAAAAGATATTTGTATGACAAAGTATATATCTAGAATTTTGTGGGAATAACCTTTGAAGTCCTTTTCATTCGGAAGGAATTTTGTGTAATCTTGTATAACTGGTAATCGTTAAGCGATAGACGAAAATGTACTATCCAAAAAATTAGATCTGTTTAAAACACACAATTTATTTCATATAAGTTTTTTTAATAGAATAGGCCATTTCTAAGATATACATCATTAATGTTTCGAATTGTTCATTTCTTGATCATTCTTTTAAAGTCCTTTCAACATTCAGTTTTTTTTCTCGCGGTTGCATAGCGTCCAGTTCTTAAATATTTGACTGTGCTGTTCTCTTTGTACTCTTGACGAAATGTGTATTTGCTATTTCTGCAAATGTTTATTTGGATAGAAATACAGTAGGTAGAAAAATAAGCCTTTTTAAGAATAGTTTGTATACCCAATAATAAACTATAAAGTGTGTGAATGTGTGATATCAGATTTTTACTTCCTGATTATTCTCGTAATAATCATGATAACAGTAATAGTTATAAGTATTGTTTTAATGAAAACGATACTAACAGTCTTAGTTAGTTTAGAGGGCTCTCCAAATACAATAATTCCTTAATTATTCTGGAATTTATTTTGGTCACATTTGAAATATATTCACACATTTTCTTAAAACTGTTATACAAGTCCTGAATCGCAGCGGATACCAAGTTATTTCATATGTGCGGTCAGATTGATGAACCTATGCTTAAAGCTACTCTGAAACAGCGAACGCAGCTAAAATTCATACACATAAAGAATATAACGAGGAGATAACCTGTTTTGTCGATATACAATTCAAGAAAGGATTGTCTTATTTCTTGATCGTTATAAATGTAATATAAAGCAATAACGTATGGTATTCCTCAGCCTCTAGTAAAACCGTAAAACTCAATTCTACCATTGTCTCTTGACAGTTTTGAGAATCGAAACGCTGAAGATGAGATATTTGGTACATATTTCATTGCTGCTGCAATTCCCTATGCTGGCCCTAGAGGATTGGATTTCCATTTTTCACTTTACAGTACCTCGGTTCCAAAGACCTTTACTTGCGTTGCCACATCTATTGCTTTTTTGTGAGATCATCGAAGTGAAGAGATGAAGGTACGACAGTTTCTGTCACTCTGGAGAATTGAGTTTCCTTCGAAGAAAAGAACTCGCCTCTTTTATACGGAAAATGCTTGCGTAATCTTACAAAATTATAATTCCAATGCTTAAGCATTTGCGATGCTTATATCTGCTTATGCAAGCATACAAATCAGTGAATAATTTTATCAAAGTTGTATATTCTTTACTTCCTAGCTATTTATATCAAAATATGAAATGCAGTTTACTTTCCTAAACTTTTTCTTCACTTGGGAAGCATGCCTGCGTTGTTGTCCATTTAGCGTTACCCAGGGAACGCCAAGGCGGACTACGTTGTTTCCCTGGAAATTTCACAAAATAATTCACTAAGAATAATAACAGAAGCTGTAAAAACAATACCAATTAAAGTACTGCAAAGCTTCACAGAAACATGGCTATAGAATTGGAACATGAGCTGAAAGCAATTACTCTAGCACAAAAACTGCAAGTTAATCGAAATAGATACAGGTGGTGCCACACAGCAGACACTATAGGTACTTTAAAAACTCAAATAAGCTTCAGAACATATTTTAATAACTTAAAATACAGGAATATAATTACAACAAATATAATTGCAACAGAGGTAGCGAGTCCAATAGAATATATTGATATACAATATTAGAATCACCTGATATATACAATACACAAACAAAACCATATACCAGATGAAATGAGAGCCATAGCAATAGCTACGGAAAATGAAAGATGCCCAGAAAACGAATCGCTCCGAATATATACAGATGGGTCCTTCATCAATAAAAAACTGCCGGTGCAGGAGTATAGTAAACATTTGCACAGTATCTAACATTAGATGAAAGTTAAACCACTATGATGGAGAATTAACAGCTATAAAATCAGCATTACAGAACATTTTATATAGACCATACATAAAACAAAAATAGTCATTCTATCAGACTCAAATAAGCCATAGATGGGATAGTAAAGTACAATAATAAAACAAGAAGAAATATTAAAGAAATAAGAAGCGTAACTAAAACAGTTGAAACTAGAAATCATGTCACTCTACAATGGATCCCAGCTCATGTAGGACTTTTGGGTAATGCATTGCGGATAAATTAGCAAAGAAAGGTGCAATACAACAAATAAAACCTGTAGGACAAATAGAAGTAAATAACCAATTAAATAACATTAAACACATTTCAAAAGACAGCAGAGACTTGATGAAGAAGATAAATTGAAAGATAAAGATTATAAGAATATTAAAGATAGAGTTGATATACAAAAAATGCCAAGGAAAACTGTAGTGGCCTTATTTAGGATGGCAACTGACCACGATTGCCTCGCAAAACACCTTTGCAAGATACGATGCCTACCTACACCCAAGTGCGCTTCGGGGAAGATGATGTCATCCTGAACAAACAGCATCTCGCCAAATGCAAAGGCCTTAAAAGTGATAAATACTATATATAATGGGAAGCCAGAGGGAAAATGATGCAGATCAATTAATCCCCAGTGCCATTGGTGAACAACAAGAACAACAACAGCTTTTTCTTCGCTTTATTTCTCCGAAAAGTTGCTGTTGTAGTATTGCGTTATGTGTAGGTTTTATTCCGTCGGTAGGAGGGAAAGACTCGCAGAGCAAAACAGCGTGACATCAGCTACCATATCACCTTGAGCAAAGCTTTCCCAGAAGCTGATGTCGGCGTAGGAAGGCGCAAGGAAAAAGAAACCGGTAGTTTTAATCTGAGAAATAATACTCTTTTAATTATTACAGCATCGAAGACAGGAACTCAACAGCTGGGTGTGTAGGGTCTTCTGGAAGTTGTTTCAAACTACTTTATCCAAAAGGAATAGGCCTGTCGACCTGTACCCTCCTCAAATATACGGCTCCATCTCATTCTTGGTGTTCCTACTTGGCCAACAGGTTAGGTTTATAATTTAATATTTTTGGCATTAGTTCCTCTTTCATGCTTAATATAATACGTTTATAACAATTATTTTATGTTCATTAATTGTTGTAGTTTGGATTATACATACGTTTTTGGATTTCATTTCTTTGTTTATCTAGAAAGGTATATCCAGCAACTGCTCTTGGGAATCTCATCACTGCTATTTCTCCTCTTTTTACTTTCTCTAATACGTATAGTAAGTAGGGGAAGTATTGTATTCCACCCAAAAATTCGATACCGAGATTTCAACGGAAATACATGTTTTGAGACCTATGAATCCCAAAAAAGTATTTTTGGGAACATGTCCGTGTGTGTGTCTGTGTGTCTGTCTGTGAACAGAAACGAACAGTCGGATAAACACCAAACTTGGTATTTAGGTTCAGTATCTTCCAGAGATGCGACACGAAGGTTTTCAAGAAAATCCCCCCACCCCAGATTACCCTTTACATGGAAGATTTTTCGAAAATTTTAATTTTCTCAAAAATGGCTGTAACGATTTTGATTAAAATATCATATGTTTAAGATATTTTCATGACAAATAAAATTTATATCTTGAATTTTCTGGGAATGTCTCCAAAAGTATTCTTCATTGTGAACGACTTTTGGTAAACCATAAGAGATAGACAAAACTTTACGACGCAAAAGATGTAGATCGCGTTAAAATACACAATTTATGTCATATACATTTTTGTTGTTGAGTGAACCATTTTCGAGATATTGCTTGTTATTCCCTTAAATTTTTCAATACATATTTTCTCAAATGGGAATTCGTTATTAATTTTTTTGTCTTGGATATCTGTGGCAAAGGGAATAGTGCTGCACCTAGCAACTAGCTATTAAGAGATATGTATGTGCTTAAAGGCTACTGTATTTCTATATTGCCCTTGTAAATATATATTCCCCTTACATCTACAAGACAATTAGCAATAAGATAGAGTCTGCAAACGTTTATCTCGATTAACATGAAGTAGATGGAGAATAAGCGTTTGTAAAAATACTTTGTATAAGAGTAGAGAAAGTCATGTGAGTGTAACACATCAGAATTTTTTATCTGTCCTAATCATAGTCCAGTTTTCACTACCATATGTTGCCATTGGCACTGTCAATACCTTATAAAATTTCATTTGTGTTTTTGCCCTCTTCTTTTTTACTTCGTTTTTACTTTCTTTAGTACATAGAGTAAGTAGGGGAAGTATTGCATTCCACCCAAAAATTCGATAGCGAGATTTCACCAAAAATACATGTTTGGAGGCCTCCTGAATTCAATAAAGGCACTTTTAGAAAAAGGTCTGTGTGTATGTTTGGATGTGTGTCTTTGGACAGCATAACTCGAAACCGAAAACTCGGATAAATATCAAACTTGGTATTTATGTACAGTACCCTTCAAAGATGCCACACAAAGGCTTTCATGATTTATCCCTCTACCCCAGACTACCCTTTACATGCAATTTTTTTAGAAAATTTTGATTTTCTCAAAAATGGCTCTAACGATTTTGATTAAAATGTATGTTTAAGATACTTTCATGGCAAATGAAATGTATATCTCTAATTTTCTGGGTATGTGTCCAAAATTCCTGTTCATTCTGAATATATTTTGCATAACTGGTGTACAAAAATGTAGATCTCGTTAAAACACACAATTTATGTTATATACATTTTTTTGTCCAGTGAACCATTTCAGAGAATATTCATTTTTTTATTTCTCCTTTTTGTGTCCTGGTCATGCAAAGAGAATGAAATGCTCCACATAGCAACCAGCACTCAAAATATTTTACTATTCTCCGTGCACCTACAAGAAAATTAGCAATAAGATATATCGGTTAATATGAAGTAGGTGGTGAATAAGGGTTTATGAAAGCAGTTTGTACAACAACAGGGAAAGTCACGCGAGCGTAAAACATCAGATTTTTTCATTCAGATTATATATATTTAACTTTTTTTTATTTATTTATTTTTTTGTTTATCTAGAGGGGTACATCCATCTATTGCTCTTAAGGATTTTATCGCTGCTGTTTCTACTCTTTTCCTATCTGTCCTGGTCATAATAAAGTTTTCACTTCTATATATTGTCATCGGCAATGACATTACTTTATAAAATTTTATTTGTAATGCTTTGGGCGTCTTTTTCTTTAATGTTTTCCTTATTGTTCCATGCATTTGTGTTAATTTATTTAGTTTTATATTAAACTTCTACTTTTTACTGTATGTAAATTAAAATTTAAATAGTCAAAACTAGAGACCTGTTCCATTATTTCTTATTAATAACTAACTTACATCGTACATGATCTTTTGCTTTAAAAGCTGTTTATTGGCTGTTGAAATATTTAAATTATATATATATCCATAATATCTTTCAGGTTATTAATACTTCTCTTTAAACAAACTCCCGTTTTCTCAAAAATAACCTGATCGTCAGCAAATAAAATTGTTTTCAGCTTATATGTAGGTATTTATTCGAATACTCCACTAGAACAGTTTTTCCACTCTTCATGTGTTTCGTCTATATATGTTAAATAATTTTGGCGATAAATGGGATCCCTTAGTTTATTTATTCTGCTTTGTTTCTAATTTTAGAACCATTGTCAATCTTAGTTATTGTATTTTTATACAGGCTCTAAATTATCTTTATCAGATGATTTGGATATCCTTTTTCTTGTATTCAGTCCAATTTCACTTGAAGGTGTTATTGATTTTGTAATATTTGTGGTATAAATATAGAATAGTGAAGTGATATGATCCGCCCGAATAATAAATAACAAATAATAACGAATAAGAAGAATAATTAATAAGCATATCCTCAAAATAATAAGAAGGAATACCAGTATGAGGTAAGAATAAAAGATAACATTAAGAATTAGAGAAAGGGGGGAATTAAATCACGAAGAGAGAAAAAAAACGTAGAGGGTAGATATTAATTAATAATAAGAACATGGAATAAAACGTGTAGTTGAGAACGAACAAACTTGGCGAAAATCACATAAAGATAGCAGACGTAGGAAAGGACAGGGAAAATAACATTAGAGATCGCTTAGTGACAATAGGAACCGAGTTGTGCACACAGGAAGCCAAGACAACGGGCAGGAAACCGAAGTTAATCAAGTGCACAGAAAATGCAGTAAAGCGAACATAATTTGTTAATGTTAGACGCGAGCGACGCTCGGACGATGTTATTGAGAACCAATGGTAGACGGAGGAAAAATTCAGAAATGTAACCAATCATAACGAAGAAAAGTCACGTGAATAGCAAAAAGTGAGAGAGAAACTAGAAAATATGCGTGAAATAGAAAATTATCTATGAGGCAGAGCGACGTTCAGACGTGCGTAAGATACCTCACTCTCTGTCGAAACATCGGGTAGAGAGGAAGACTCTGTGTCGCAACGTCGGGGAGAGAAGATGATTTGTATAAAAAGAAATAGATTCGTGTAGGAAACGTGAGGGAAAGCAAGATAGATCTTGAAATTCAAAATATCTTATATTAAAGAGGGAAACAGCGTAGCGGCCTTCGAGTAAATATTTAAGTATTGAAAACCAGTTTAAGGCAACCGTGAGGAGCAGGGTAGCTAGGGAATGACGAAAGGAAAAGTCATTAGCGTAGTATTGTAACATGCTGCTTCAACTTCGCAAAGTAATTAAGAAAGGGTAAGAACACGGAAACAGTAGCAGGGGTGACAGGAAAAATCGCGTCTTGTGTGGAAAGGAGATTCGTACGAGGACATCAGCGTGGATCATCAATAAATGGGCCATCTGAGAGGAGAAAGTGAACTTCATTTATCTCCCATCCACACTCCCTGAGGTAAGAGACTCCTGAACCTAAATTCCTCTACCTGAGTAGCCGGCAGCAACAACAATCCAACTACCAAACACCGCACCATTACGAACCTTTATTTTTCCATTCCCAAACCCCGCTACATTAGGCATCACTTTGTTATCTACACTGGGATTTAGTGTTAATAAATTGAGAATGAACAGTATTGTTTCTGTGTTGCTATGCAAAGCAATTAGCCACGATGATAGAGTTTTCCCCATTTCATGCTGGAGGAAGTGTTCTTTAAGATTATAATGTAAGCCATCAAAACTCATTCTTTAGCGTAACCCAGGAACCGCAAGTGGGATGGATTGATGAATCTAGACCTTAATGCTGAGAAGAGATTGACAATTATTCTTTTTCAAGGGATTTCATTGATTACAAACTTTTTTTGTGTGTGTTTAGGTGCTGTAAATCTCTGTCTTTTGATTAAGACTTCTTTTGCAGTGTAATAGGTTTGAACCCAATGCCTCTTGAAATTTAAGTTTGCTTTAAATACCTTGACTTGCATTTTAAGATTTCCTGTTATACAGGGTGGACCATTTAAGTTGAGACTGTACAAATATCTCCAAAACTAAGTGTTGTAGAAAGAAATGTCTTGAATAAAAGTTGCTTGGTAACACGGGGGAAAGTAAATGCCATTAGTCGTGATTTATTTGGAGGATGTTGTGATGATCATTTTAGGGTCCCGTTTAAAAAAAGTAAATTGACTCTAAAATGACCATCAAAATGTCCTCCAAAAAACACGACTAATAGCATTTACTTTCCCCTGTAATATCAGGCAACTTATGTTCAAGACATTTCTTCTACAACGCTTAGTTTTGGAGATAAGTGTACAGTTTCAACTTCATTGGTCCACCCTGTATATACACAAAGTGGTAGGTATATAAATCTGGTACTTTAAACCAGAGCAGGTCTCGATAAGTGCACTAAAATATCCGAGCACTTTTCTTCTGTTTGTAATAACTTTTTAGAAAAATCGACCGCTTCATCTAGCAGGCAAGAGAACTTGCGTTGAAGGCAGAGAAGCTAGTGGAAAATTACTGGGTCTGGATTCCTAAATTATATTAATTTTTGTTGCTGATATGCAGTTTCCATGGTAGTCATTTTACATTTACAGCAATTAACAAATATAACAATAATGAAAGCTTTTAAGTTTGAACGAAGGAGTGAAAGAAAATAAAGCTTTAAATTATTCATTTGCCTGCATGAAAAAAATAATAAAAGGGTGTAAAAAGAAATAAGAGTTTATATATTCACTTAAGAATTCAACGAAAACAAAATACAAATATGCATTTTTAGCTACTTAAAGGGTTATAATTAATCAACGTTAATCATTTCATTTAATAATTGAATAGAAAAAGCTAAAAGTTACATTTAGCTTACTTTTTTGCACCTACAATAAAACCAACCAATGAGGCAATGCAAAGTATTAGTCACGCCTCTTACAAGAGCGATGCCACAAAGTTCGGATCGAGCGGTAGGTCACACCAGCACAAGCGCTCAGCGTACGGCTGTTGTCTATACATAAAACGCCAGAATGTTCCCCTCCGGTAGGTGCAGAAGTCATAACCCAGCTGTCGATAGTCGTTCACGACGCGAATCTCTTCGAACGAACGACAGCGATGTTTCAGAGAGATGAATAATTCGATATGACTCGCCTTTTGTGCAGCTTGCCGGCAAAATTTGCGAGTAAAGAAACTGTTCTTCTAGCTCCATACAGCATTCCAATGACCTCAAAGAATGTAGGAACGTCATACAAAGTGCATACTTGTGCATTATTTAAGGATGCAATGCGACGATTTGCAAGAAATTCCTCCGATCTAAAGAAACACATAATGGAACCAGTATCCTACGAGAGGCTCTGTGGTTCATGGATCTCTAAAACCGAAAATTATTGTTGGAAAGTTTTCTTTGACTAAAAAACCAGCAGAAACGGCTTGTCTGATAATCCGATCGCTTCATTCCCGCAGCGCTTTGATCAAGGCGAGCCACGTCGTCAGTTTCCCATGCTGTAGCATTTGAACTGCTCAATACCTACAATTTCAATGGGCGTGTATCTAACCTTTCGGATCGATCGATAAAATATGATCTTGGTTACAATCTCATAGGAGCCACCACAGAAAAGTTTGCTCAATTTTTAATTTTTCTACTACATATAGTAAGTAGGGGAAGTTTTGCGTTTCACCCAAAAGTTCGATATCGAGATTTCACCGAAAATATGTTTTGTGGTGCCTGAATCCAAATAAAACATTTTTTGAAACGTGTCCATATGTCTGTCTGTCTGTCTGTCTGTCAGTATCAACAGCATAACTCAAAACCGAACAGTCGAATAATAGCCAAACTTGTTACTTGAGTTTACTATTTTCCAAGGATTCGACACGAAGTTCTTAATGAAAATTCTCCCACCCCGGGCTACCCTTTACATGGAACATTTTTCGAAATGGCTCTAACGATTTTGACTAAAATATCACATGTTTAAGATATTTTCATGCGAAATGAAATGTATATCTTGAATTTTCTGTGGATCTCCCCAAAATTCCTCTTTATTCTGAATGAACTTTCGCATAATTAATAAACCGTAAGAGATAGACAAAGTTTTACTGCACAAAAATGTAAATCTCGTTAAAACACACAATTTGTGTCGTATACATTTTTTGTGGAGTGAACCATTTCCGACATATTGCTTGTTATTTGTTTGATTTACTAATACTTATACTTTTTCTCAAATGGGAATTCGTTATTCGTTTTTTATGTCCTGGACATGCAAAGAGATTGTAATGCTCCACATAGCAACTAGCTCTTAAAAGATTTGACTATCGCTTAAAGTTTACGACACTCCCCTTGCATCTACAAGAAAATTAGCAATAAGATTAACATCTCAATATCTTGATTAACATGAAGCATATGGAGAATAAGCGTTTGTAAAAATAGTTTGTACAAGAGTAGAGAAAGTCATGCGAGTGTAACACATCAGATTTTTTTTATGTCCTGGCCATACAAAGAGAATGGAATGCGCCACATAGCAACCAGCTCTTAAAATATTTGACTATCGCTTAAAACCTACCACATTCCCCTTGCATCTACAAGAAAATTAGCAATAAGATTAACATCTCGATATCTCGATTAACTTGAAGTAGGTGGAGCATAAGCGAATCAAATGCTGTCTTAATGATATTGTTTAAAATGGATCCGTGGCACTCGGATGACAAAGTTATGTTGTAATTTTCTATGAATACCTGCGTCTTCCTTCACAAATCCTTTTAGTTTCTCCCACTAAGTAGAGATTTCATCGAAGTACACATTTGGTGCTCTGAATGTACAAAAAGATTGTGCGCGCGCCCTCTTTATGGTGCATTTGTGTGTATGCTGAACTTAGTGTTTAAGTTCATCTTCCAAAGATGCGAAAGAAATGTTCAAGAATGATTAAAATAAATAAATAAATTAAAGAAAAATTTGGATCAAAATAACATTTTTAAAACAACTTTTGACAAACGAAATGTTTGTAATAAATTTTAATGGAACATCTGTAAAGTCTTCTTTATTCTGAATAAATTTTGTATAATTTTGTATGATTGGTAACCATAATAGATAAACAAAACCACACAAAAATTATAGATTAAATAAACACAATTTCCTTCAAATAAAGATTTGTGACATTAACCATTAACCATTTTCGGGATAGTCATTGTTATTGGTTTGAAGATAGGATAGGATTGACTACGGAGGGGATTCGGCGACGATCCAGAGTGGATATTGTACCTACGCCCACGAGGGGGCATTCCCAGGAGGAGGCAATAGGAGACAACACGCGGCCGGAATCAGGAGCGATGGCACAGCAAAGGCAGGGTCCTTAAGTTTCCAGATACACTCTGCAAACCGCGGATCCCACCCCACACAAAGGGGGTGCAATGCCCCTCAAGGGAGTTCGGATACCCGGCAGTCAGCCGAAAGCCGAGGGACGGAGAGAGTCACAAAGTACAACCCTTTACCCTGCCACGCTGCACCGAAACACCATCACCGACACTTCCAAACCTGAAAGAGACCAACAGGATGAAAGATGAAGTGAAATGAGAATGCAGATGAAATGGAGGGCAGGAAATTCGGGAGAATGCAAACGAACGAATTGTATAATGAAACCATTTTTGTTCATGTTCATCTGGACTAACCTGAAGTGAATGAAGAATAAATATTAATAAGAACAGTTTGTAGAAGAATAGGTAGAGAATATTATATGAATGTAAAATACCAGAGGCATATTGAAGCACTGGGATGCGAATGTCGCCGATCTCAGGCGCCTCCACATTTTCTCCTAACAGTATGTCCACTACGTCATCCACAAGGAGGTTAAAGAGAAGGGGTGATAAAATACAGCCTTGTCTAACACCTTTATGGCACTCTTAGATCTCTGAAACGCTGTTCACATCGTACTTTACGCAGAATTCCACTCTATGATACTTAGCTGCAATACCCTAATCATCATCTTCGATAATCCCTTAGCTTCTATACCACAATGCGTTGTGATTTTTACAGTCGAAAGCTTTCTTAAAATCAACAAAGGCGAAATGAAATCTTCCCCGCTTTTTAGCCATCTGTTTTGCCCTTAGTGTATCCAAAATAAGGACATAATCTACAGTACCATACCCCTCCCTAAATCTTGCTTGAAATCTTGAAATTATATTAAACCGCCCTACCCATGTTTTTATCCTTTGGTAAAGGATTCTAACAGATTTTCGTCATAATCGGAAGCAAAGTTACTCCCTTATAACTGCCTGGTGACCACGTCGCTCCCTTTCCTTTATAAATCGGATGAATGCGTAGGCTGTAGTCCAGCAAAACTTGCATCCCTACTTGCTGCAATACAAATTGGCAACAGTATCTCTGTAGAAGAGCATGTTAAATCGCTATAACTAACTTTAGAATTGGCTGTGACCGGCTGCAAATTGTGCATTTTCGTTCTCCGGAACGGTACATAAATCAAATAGCGACGCATACATTCAGCGACACGTTATGGCCATGTTGGACCCAGGTACACGAGGCTGATTACATGTGTTATAGACACCAGCTCGGAGAGAATTAAAGGGGGTGTTAACATATTACACAGCCAAGTGGTGTTACTGCAGTCAACTGTTTATACGTGCTCAGCGTACTGCACAGTTTATTATATGTCCTTCCAATCCATCTAAAGTTAAACTCAGTTTTTGGTAGTTTATATAGTAAGTCAGCCTATGTTAATGTGATAATGAGCTCCATGGAGTTAAAGATCCCAATTTAAAATTGCATTTGTGTGGACTTTGTATGTATATTTTTTATTTCTTTACTATGTATGTACACAGTAGGTAGAGAAGTATTGCATTCCACCCAAACATTCAATAACGATTTTACTGGAAATACATGCTTTGGGGCCTCCTGAACCCATAAAAGCATTCTTAGAAAAAGTTCCATGTGTGTATATCTGTGAGCAGATTTTTTTTAAATATGGCTCTAACACTTTAGATTAAAATACGGCATATTAAACACATTTACATGAAAAATAAAATGTATATCTTGAATTTTCTGGACATAGTCTGTTAAGCCTTTTACATTCGGAAGTAATTTCGTATAATCTTGTATAACTGGTAAACGTTAAGCGATAGATGACAACGCACTAAATAAAAAAATGTAGATCCCTTTAAAACACGCAATTTATTTCAAACAACTTTTTGTAGCATACGCCGTATCCTAGATATTTGTTATTAATGGTTCGAATTGTTCAACTTTGCCATTCTTTTCAATTTCTTCGACATTCAGTTTTTCTATAGCTGTTCTCTTTGTATCTGTAACTAATGTAACGTAACTATTTCTGCAAAGGTTTATCTCTATTAAAATGAAATAGATAGAAAAATAAGCTTTCGTAAATAGCTTTTATACCCATTAAATACACCATGGAGGGTAGAGAAGGTAATGCAAATGTTACACACCAGAATTATTTTATATTATTTTCTCTACTACGTACAGTAAATAAAGTATTGTATTCCACCCAATACTGCAAATTTGATATTACGCCAGAAATACACCTTTTGAGGCGTAGAGAAAAGTCGGTTAAATACAAACTTGGTTTTATGTGTAGCAACTCCAACGATGCAATACGAAGATTTTCAGGAAAACCTCCCCAAAATAAACTACCCTTTACGTACTTTTAATTTTCTCAAAGATGGCTAAAATGAATTTGATTAAGATATGTTTAAGAAATTTTATGACAAACAAAAATCTGCAAATAGCTTGTGACGTCATCTTCATTATGAATGTTGGCGAGTCAGGATATGATGCCGCTTAGGTTGCGCCAATTTGATTATAGGTACTCCACTGCCTACTGTGGTCTCTAGTTCGAACTCCGCCGGCTGCAAATTTAGCCTATCCGTATCGACTTTTTCTCAGGATTGGGTGAAGGTAGTAATATAACCGCTTGTTCGGCTATTAGCTTGAAGCAGTACGTTTTGAGTAGTTAAATAAAATTACAATTATAGGGAGAATAAGTATCAATAACAGTAAGGAAAGTGTTAAATAAAACTGCAAAGCGAGTGTGACTGTAAATTTGTCGAAGGGTTGAGAGAGACAAGGCCATCAGCGGCCGGAAACGGGTGTTTTTTCCTATATTGTTACGTGTCTCGTCAGGTTGCTGGAACGCAGAGGTGTAGAAAAGTGTCAATGTAATAAGAAATTTAGATGGCGTTAAAATACACAATTTATATCATATACATTGTTTTTGCTGAGTGAAACATTTTCGAGATATTGCTCGTTATTCCCTTAAATTTTTCAATACTTATTTTCTCAAATGGGAATTCGTTATTCATTTTTTTGTCTTGGATATGCAAAGAGTATTAATCTGTGGCAAAGGGAATGGTGCTGCACTAGCAACCGCTATTAAGAGATATGTATGTGCTTAAAGCCTACTGTATTTCTATATTGTCCTTGGAAATATATATTCCCCTTACATCTACAAGAAAATTAGCAATAAGATAGAGTCTGCAAATGTTTATTTCGATTAACATGAAGTAGTAGTTTGTAAAAATAGTTTGTACAAGAGTAGAAAAAGTCATGTGAGTGTAACACATCAGTTTTTTATTTACAAATTCCACATATCTCGGTCCTCTCTCATACACTTTCCAACTCCCAGTGCTGCTCTGAGGAAGTTATGCACTATCTTTCTCTCGTCGGTCTTCTCTCTCTCTCTCTCTCTCTCTCTCTCTCTCTCTCATACAATCTATTACTTTCACTAACTTCCTGTTTTTGGTGGAGAAGTTGATAGATATACAAAGAAAGCTAAACAAAACTTTACACAGTTTTCAGTTTCCAAATTTCAGATGAGCACTTTAAAATGCTGTTCACGATTTA
The DNA here is from genome assembly GCA_030765065.1 of Deroplatys truncata. Classification (NCBI taxonomy): domain Eukaryota; kingdom Metazoa; phylum Arthropoda; class Insecta; order Mantodea; family Mantidae; genus Deroplatys; species Deroplatys truncata. Next base: position 201,497,642 of record CM060984.1, on the reverse strand, counting down.
ATAAATAAATGTTGGAAGACAGTTCTGTTCAGGACACTGCATGACGTTTTAAATCCTAGTTATTCCTTTTGCGGCGACACTGAGTCTATAGTATGTGAAGACTATCCGAAATCAGTTGCTAAATTGAAATTTTCAATAAGAAGCTAAACTAATTCCGTGACAAAAGAATCTTTGATTAAAGTGTTGAATAATAAATTTAAACGAGTGAATATGTGGCTTCACACAATGGGGTACATTATCAACATCTTCTATGTCGTTCTGCGTAGTGTAGTGGTTACTATGCTAGCCTCTAGTTCCCGAGCTAGCGGGTTCAAACCCGGCGGAGGGCGATGGATTTTTTCGGGCGTAAAAATCCTTAGCATGGCTTCCTTCGGAATGGAAGTAAAGTCGGTGGTCCCGTGTCGTAGATTTACGGCACGTAAAAGAACCTCAAGCCTGATAAAGAGGCCTCTGAGGAAAATTACTAGTCTTCCACGCCCAACATAGAATGGAACACTAAGAACCATAGCAGTTAAAGAGCGTCCATAAATACAACTCAATTTTATTTAACATCTTCTGTGAATGGACAAGTTCTTAAGATTTTTAATTGCTTTCGGTTATTGCAGCTTTCTCAAAATTCAATCCAACCCGTCCAGCAATGTAGCATCATAAATAGACGGAGTAGGGGTACCACCTCATTCTCATATCTCGCTTATTCTATCACTGTGGAGAAACTTAAAGATCACGCTGTATAAGGGTTAATTAGCGACGATAATTGATTCCGAGCGTATCATAATAAATATGCATTCAACATTCATTCCTGTGCTATAATCCTATAGATTGTGCATGAATTGCATAGCTTAAAATTCCTTTATTGCGGTATATAATTTTGAAATATGTGCTCACTTAAACCAGAAACAATTGCCACCAGATCTCTGTTCATTGTTATGTGGAAACACAGCTGCCGTAAGACTTGTACTACTATTTTCTTAACTAAGTTCTCTATAGGTTTTAATTCGACTAATGCCTTTACCATGGGTAACATTTTCGTGACGTGTCTGACGCAGTTTGTTCAACATTCACGAATTGTAAATGCTCGTGCATCAGACTCGACAAGGAAACGGAAGTACGGAGATAAACATAAAAACACTCCTCTTCACTTCCAATTTCATAATGGAAGATGGAAGATCCGTTGCAAGCTATACTTCTGTTAGCAGTGAAAAATAAAATACACACGTGATATTTGCTATCCTTGCATTAAAAATCTTATTTGTTGCATTCATATGCTTCCTCCAGTCTTCTACAAAATATTCTTGCGAAAGCTTATTCTCAAGTTTACTTAATTAATCTTTCTTAAGAAACGTTCATTACACATTTCGTTGCAGGTATAAAGAAGATACAAGTGCTAAAGCGATAGTAATATTTTTACTTTCTTTACTACGTACAGTAAGTAGGGGAAGTATTGCATTCCACCCAAAAATTCAATACCGAGATTTCACCGGAAATACATGTTTTGAGACCCCTGAATCCAAAAAGAGCATTTTTGGAATCATGTCCGTGTGTACGTCAGTGAATAGCATAACTCAGAACCGAATAGTCGTATAAACACCAAACATGATATTTAGGTTCAGTATCTTCCAAAGATGCGACACGAAGGTTTTCAAGAAAATCTCTCCACCCCAGATTACCCTTTACATGGAACATTTTTCGAAAATTTTAATTTTCTCAAAAATGGCTCTGACGATTTTGATTAAAATATCATATGTTTAAGATATTTTCAGGACAAATGAAATGTATATCTCGAATTTTCTGAAAATGTCTCCAAAACTATTTTTCATTGTGAACGACTTTTGCATAACTTGTTAACCTTAAGAGATAGACAAAATTTTACTACACAAAAAATGTAGATCGCGTTAAAATACACAATTTATGTCATATACATTTTTTTGTTGAGTGAACCATTTTAGAGATATTGCTTGTTATTCCCTTAAATTTTCCAATACTTATACTTTTTCTCAAATTCGTTATTCAATTTTATTTGTCCTGATAATGCAAAGAAAATGGAATACTCCGCATAGCAACCAGCTTTTAAAATATTTGACTATAGCTTAAAGCCTACCTATTCCCGTTGCATCTACAAGAAAATTAGTAATAAGATTTAACATCTCGATATCTCGTTTAACATGAAGCATATGGAGAATAAGCGTTTGTAAAAACACTTTGTACAAGAGTACAGAAAGTCATGTGAGTGTAACACATCAGATTATTAAAAAGTGGCTCGCTTTGTGACGCCTTTGAAATTCCAGGCCATTTGTTTGCCCATGAGAGAAAACGAATATTGACTTACCATTTAAACAAAAATCTGATGTGATACATTTGCATGAGGTGCTATACCCTCTATCTTTTTTTGTGGGTACACAAACTATTCTTACTAAAGTTATTTGCTTTTAGCAATAGAGCGGGATGGCACTAATGTCTGTGGCCCGCATTAGGGAGTTCATAGTTTATTTCCGTGGCCGATTTTCCTGATCCATGTATTTTTCGGGGGTTTCCCTGCGTAGTTGGGGAATTCTGTGAGGAATAATTACATCCTCCGAATTTCCTGTCCTTCCATTTCATCTCCATTCTCATTTCATTTCACTTCATCTTCTATCTGTTTAGTTTCTTTCAAGGTTGTAAGTGTCGGCGGGAGGTCTCGGTGCCTACATGCCAGGGGAAACGTATGCTCTGAGTAAACCTTCGGACCCCGTACTGCGAGCGGTCTCCGGGTCCCAGCCCCCCAGGGGTATGTAAGCCCACAGAGGGAGCGGAGTTGGCTGCACCGGCCACCACCCAGGGAGTTCAAATCTGTAAATCGTAGGGACGCTGCCCTCTGCCTGTCGTAATTCTTGGTACGGCCACCCTCTTGTCTCCTCTCACCTCCCTCTTTCCCGGAGCCTAGGTACAAAAGATCTACGTAGGTCGAGGGCTAAGTCCTTCTCCACGTCTTGCCCTATCCTATGGCCTCGAGAAAAAACAGCGATTTACCACCTGTAAAAAACATTGAATATTCTAAAATTTAAACCAATAACAAAGAATATCTCGGATATTCTTGACACACAAAAACGTTATTTCGTATAAATTATGTGCTTTAAGGAGATTTACATTTTTGTAATAAGATTTTGTTTACAACTTACGGTTTGCCAATTATATTAAGCCGATCAGATTGAAGAGCATTTCACAGGCTGCTTCCAAAAGATTCAAGATATACACTTCATTTGTCATGAAATATTTTAAGCATGTTGTATTTAATTAAAATCGTTAACGTAATTTTCGAGGAAATAAAAATGATATATATTGCATGCAAAGGGTAGTTTGGGAAGGTGGCTTTTCTTGAAAGTCTTTCTGACGCATCTTTGCAAGTTGTTGCACCAAATCTGGTGTTGAACGACTTTTAATTTTTGAGTTATACTGTTCATACGCGCGCGTGTATTTTTCTAAAATGTTTCTTTTTTATTCAGAGGGTCTAAAAACACACTTTCGGTGCATCTCTGATTCGAAATTTTGGTCCAAATACAATACTTCCACTATTTAAAATAGGTAAGTAGTAGAAAAATTAAAAATGATAAATTAGCAAACGTTAATGCCTCCAATTCCAATTTATTACCCAACTTTTACTAACAAATATACATAACGTTACAAGTTACATAATTTGGCTGGAAAGAGTTGCAGATCCGTTATACAACTAAAAAGCGTATACAAATATTGGAGCATTTAATTCCTCTTTCCTGACACATTCAAAGCGCAATAAAATTTGACAGCTTAATGATGAAGATACACATGTTTCCACTTATAAAATACTTCACACCCATTAACTATCCGATAAGCGCTTAACGTAAATTGTTATTTATTTTGAACATTTATATTGTGATTTTTTTCTGTTTAATGACCGTGTAGAATTGTTTTACGTTTTAATATTGATGGCTTTGCAAGAACCGGTGCACTCGAATATGCTACGTCGATAGCAGACCCTTCAAAAATCCAATTAGAGGCAGGTGAAATGTAAACGAGTCTAGTAGAGGGAGAACTTGCTCAGAATTTCAAATGAATGCAACCTTAGCGCATGCATAACCCAACGTGGTAAGTAAATTTATCGGCACGACCCGTGTTGGATGATGCCCAGTGTCAACACTACTCGAGTTTATTAGACCCGGAGGAACCCACAAACTGCTTAACCTCCTCAAACATCACGTTCTTTTGGAATTAATGAAGAGGATGTTCTAATTTGCACACAACTGCTGTGCCAAGTTTCTGGAGTTCTTCTCCGACCTACGATACGATGGTTTGTTTTAATCTCTTTCGCTGTTTATTTTTAGAATTTCCAGAGTAACGTGTTTCCTGACTCGTAACTTGAACTAGCAACGTGGATGTTAATGTGATGCAGATTTATTGAGAGATAAACATGAGTTGTAGAAAATTAAATCTACTAACACCAAACTGTGTTGATTACCGTGGGACATCACGTAGTCACTTTACTGCTTCTAAACAAATTTATGGAAACCAGCTTTAAATTTCAATTCCCCTGATCATTCACAACGGTCAACTCTTCATATAGTAGCTGATACCTTCGGCCTCATGTTTCAGGACATCTTTTATTTAAGTTATAGTTATACGAGTAGGAATACACGTTTTATTCGTTGGCAATTCAGTTTTCTTTTCTTTACTATGTGTACTGGCGTGCATAAAAGTGGGCCATAATGGAACGAAGATATTTATGTTGGTACTGACAAAATCTAGCCACACCCCCTAACAGCGTGACCACCTCTATTTTTGGAGCATAATTCTAGCCACTGGGTTTACTTCCCCAAGGATTAGGATTAGCTGAAGGAGGGGTTAACTAGCACCTCCATCTGCAAGGGATCTTTTGTGCATACACTCCCGGGAGGAACGGATGGGATGAAGGAACCGCACTGGAGGACCGGGGCCGACGCAGACGACGCGCAAGAGTTCCCTAAGAGTTACAGGCTTGACCATCAGGACGGAGGGTGCTCAATGACGGCTCTCCCAAGCCGTCAGAGGGTGGCTTAGTGGTTCCCCTCCAGCGGAGACCGGAAAAGCTCGACTCAGCAGCGGAGGCTCGAACGGCCACCATCTGACGGAGCCGAGGAGTTCCAATGCGCAAGCCTCTGCGCCATCTCTCCTCAGTCGACCGACACACAGCCCCGGATGATGAAGATATGTGCGATGATAACCTTTGTATTTATTTGTATTTGTTGATTGAGCCCCACGTTGGGAGCCAATTTGCGATGGTAAATTTATAATGTTATTTGTGTATGTGTGTTTACTTCATGTGGTGAAGCCATTTTGTGACGTGATTCTTTGTTAGGTTTGTAGCTCCATCTGGTGTTAGCAATTTGCGGCAGTATTAGTTTTTGTTTGAAAGAATGTTACTTTTATTTTATTTAATTTTTGTTTCACTGTCCTCCGGCTAGCTATGATCTTTTTGGGTCGAGCACTTCTCTTTATACAGGTTGTGTAAACGGAAAGGAATCTTTTATCCAAAGATAACACTGATGAAGGAATTTGTTTTACACTTTTATTGTCGAAACACAGTCACTATCACATTTACACATTGATCTTGACACTCGCCAAACTGAAACTGTTATAACAACTTCTTACTGATCACTTTTAATCCACGTACTTCAACCTTTTGTATAATTAACTTTACCATACTTGAGATTTTTCATAACTCTTATACGCGTAACTTGCGAATCGATAGCCGACGTGTAATATTTCTGCTGGACTGAAGGCGACGTGTATCATACAAAATATTTTCGACGAACTGAACTGAAGGCGACGTGTACCTTACAAATATTTTAGATGAACTGACGGACCGAAGGCGACGTTTAGTGTACAAAGAATTTTGATCAACTGACGGGCTCTACCTCTAACCTAACTCTTTTATACTCATACAACCCGATATGCCTAAAGATTATAACTGAGCTGCAATTGGCTAATAAAACGCGCCAACATTAGCGTCTATTTTTATATCCAATGAAAATTATAAATACATATGCTCTAGGGAAATGTTCCAGCAATTTCTACAGAAAAACGCGCCAACATTACGTAACTTCCTCGTTTCCAATAATGATAAACAGCTCACCCCCTCGCTGCATTATTGCACGCTATTATTGACAGTTTCAGTAAGGTCGTGTAAACTTACTTCTCAACAATAATTACAATCAACAAACATCTCAAATCAATGTCACATAAAAATGCATATTCACACTATAATAATTCTTCACATTTAAATAATTTGTGATACAAATTACTGCATCATATGAGGGAGAGAGAAATTCGGGGAGGTAGTGATCCTTCCCAGCATTCGCTGGGAAACCCCCGAAAAAATGCATGGGCCAGGAAGGTCAGCTGCAGGATTCGAACCCATGGCCTCTCGAATGTAGTCCGCAGACGTTACCGCCTGAGCCATCCCGTTCGGTTACCTCGCCAAAGTATGGCCGGGCTGCGTTACAACTTAAACCCTCTACTTTCATTTTTCACTACCGTTTTAATAATGCGAGTTTCTTCAGTGCCGTTTAGTAACGGCAACAACTTTAACCTTAGAGAGCTGATAAAAGCTCTCATATCATTACTGTTGGTCAGTTTAGCCTCGCATGCAAATGATTCTTCATCCCTTTCTCTAGAAGACCGAATTATTTGTATTTGGTTTAGCTTTTCCTTATGTGTCAATAGTAGCGAATACCCCTTCATTCCACATAGGTTATAAACATTGTTCATGGGCTAATTTGTTTGTTCATAATTTTTTTTAGGCCATTCACATAGAGAAATGATACTCGTACCGGCTGAGTGGATTCAAATTTGGTTACCTGAAGGTGAAACGCTTATGGAGAGAAAAACACTATGGAAATCTAGGAGAATGGACAAACTTTTGTGTACGACAGTGTACTTAAAAGTATAGGTATAGATTGTACAATGGAGGGGGACACCACCCGCACTGCTACCCACATAGATCTGTTGCGGCACTGATGCCATTTCGGTGCCTATTCGAAAAAAGTGGATGGCGACTCGGCAATACGCTTAATAACTAAAAGAGAATGTTCTGGCCACATTAGAATATTCGATACATTTTCATCTAGAGATTATTTTAAATTACGCACCAAGTACTTATTCATAAACAGTCAACTGAAAAATTCAATGCCACAGCCGAAATTTGAACATGCTTCTCTCGCACTACTTGCGGTTGCGCTAACCATTGAGCTACTTCGACAACATGGTGGTGGGAAATTGAATTCCCCAATTGACTCAAATTATTTCCCAGTCAGACCACCAAGGCATCTTGCTGTATTGAATTTTTCAGTTGACCCTATGTTACAAACCTTGCCAAGACCAGGCTAAGGTCTCTAAAAAGTATAATTAATTTCAATTAATTATATATATATATGTATGAAATAATAGAAAACTAAAACAACTACTTAATTGTACCCAACTTGCCAAAAACATATTCAGATGTTTATCGGAAGCACAAGGTATAAAGTCCAAACTGAAGAAGTTGTTTTACTTCACGTATGGAAAGCCAATTTGAAGTATGAGTTGTATTGTAGTTCAACTGTTGGGGAGCCGAGCTTGAAGTGGTTGCAACCGTACGTATGGTAAAAAGTTTCCGGTAGCCTTCGCCCCATATATACCTTCCAGTGGCCTTTGCCCCAAAAATGTTTAAAAAATATTATCTTTGTAAGTTTTTACTGTTTCTTTAAATATTATATATTCATGTTTGCCTCGTCTGCGTCAGTATTATCGTTAAGAGACATGAATTTCTTAACAGGGCGTGATGCGACTAAAGAATGTAGGCTTACACAAATTATATTTTTTTAATTCACTCCTTTTTTTATTACTTCTTGACACGATTTAAATAACACTTCACTGATATAGAGAGGTGTCAGATTCTTTTATTAATTACTTGCACTTTTTAAACACGTAAACTATTTTCTCACACAAAATACGTATTAAATTTCTCGAGGACACATCTCACGTCTGATTAGTAACAGTGTCTGCTAGCAACTGACAAGATTTCTAGCGCCTAAATTTGTAAATTTCTGTATTTCAAATCTCTGATTAGCTAATCCTAGTTCAATAGAATACCTTCATTTAACTAAAGCTTTTTCTGGTTGTTGTTTGGCTATTTTATAAACTGTCATAAAAAAATTACATTATTGCTTCCAAGAATCACAAGTAGTATTGTTAAACTTTCAAATTCATTATTGCCTTAAGTTTACCTCATTGTTACCTCATTGTTAGCAACTTTTAACCTATTATTCTCAAAGCTCCTACGTTATTAAATTACATAATATATTCACATAACATTATTACACATGGATGCAATAATATCAACATATACAATGACTGTAATATACACTTTTTATATTGTTACATACACATTGCTTAAAGGCGGGCTGTTATTGAATTACATATTATATAATTAGACTGAAGTTATTTAAGTGTTATAAATACTGCCTCAAATCACATAGTAATGATTTCTTGACGAGAACAAAAGAAGAAGTCTGGCTCCCAAAAGCTAACCAATGAACAAAGGTCGTTTCTGGCTCAGATGTAAAGGAAAGGGAGGAGGGATAAGACAAAAATTGTTCCGTATCATTGTTTTCGACTTTATTTAAAAGTATCACTCGTACGAGGCAAAGGTATTTGATGTTCTAAACTTATAAAATATACCAATATAATATTGTGTAATACAATACAACATAATAATAATTATCAGTGTAGTAATAATAGGAAGTTCCGGCCGTCAGGACTATCCTAACGCCCTTCAAATAAAACACGACTAGTGACATTTACTTTTCTCCATAATATCAAGCAACTTTTATTAAAGACATTTCTTTCTTAAATTCTTAGTTGTAGAAATATTGCACAGTCTCAACTTAAATGGTCTACCTTGTATGTAATCTTCGTAACTTCGTTCGGTTTAACCTCAAATACAAAGCGTTCTTCACCCTTTCCTCTAGAAAACCGATTTATTTGCATTTAGTTACCCTTTCCTTGTGTACCAAGCATAGCGAAACTCTTTCAGAGGTGATATATCTTCATTCCACTTAGAATTATAAACATCTTCATTGGTTATTTTTAGGTCCCTGAATTGTTTTTAAGCCAGTCACAGAGAGAACTGATGTCCGCTGTGTGGAGTCTAAAATTGGTTACCTGAAGCTGTAAATCTTATGGAGAGAGAAAAACGCTGGCGATCTAGAGGAATGGACCACTTTTTGTGCACGACAGTGTGCATATCCGTAGCTGTGCTTTGTGTAACAGTAATTAGGTCTTCGGCGGTAGAAATCGTGGGATTCTAACGAAGAGGTTCGGAGCTCGAATCCCGCTCCCGTCTGCAGAGTTTATCTCTGATACTTATTATACCTTGGTATACATGCGCTTTAAGTTGCCACAACTCGTAAATGATTTAAGATTTGTACGTACCTGAAACCCTTGCAGAAAACAAACACTATCAATGCACCGTGCACAATATGAGATTTAACTTCAAGAAGTGGACGAGGTTTTGGGAATATCGTGTGAAAGATCTGCCTGCAAATTTAGTGGGTATAAACATTTATACAACTGCACCAGTTTAGATTGTTGGAGTTATATTTCTTCACAGAGGATAAAATAGAAAATGTTTGACTTTAGTGGTAATTCATAGCGTAGATTTGCAATGAAATCCCAATTCTAAATCTATGGAAGGCATTTTGTATTTTCTTTACCATAGTTAAGTGACGGTGAAAATAAAAAGCTGATGTGTTACACTCACATGACTTTCTCTACTCCTGCACAAACTATTTTTACAAACGCTTATTCTCCATATACTTCATGTTAATCGAGACATCGAGATGTTAATCTTATTGCTAATTTTCTTGTAGATGCAAGGGGAATTGGTAGGCTTTAAGCGATAGTCAAATATTGTAAGAGCTGGTTGCTATATGGAGTATTCCATTCTCTTTCCATTACCAGGACAAAAATTGAATAACGAATTTGAGAAAAAGTATAAGTATTGGATAATTTAAGGGAAGAACAAGCAAGATCTCGAAAATGGTTCACTCAACAACAAAAAATGTATATGACATTAATTGTGTATTTTAACGCGATCTACATTTTTGTGTAGTAAACGTTTGTCTATCTCTTATGGTTTATCAGTTATTCAAAAGTCGTTCACAATGAAGAATACTTTTGGAGACATTCCCAGAAAATTCAAGATATACATTTCATTTGTCATGAAAATATCTTAAACATATGATATTTTAATCAAAATGTTTAGCATTTTTGAGAAAATTAAAATTTTTGAAAAATGTTACATGTAAAGGGTAATCTGGGATGGAGGGATTTTCTTGAAAACCTTCGTGTCCCATCTCTGAAAAATACTGATCCTAAATACGAAGTTTGGTGTTTATTCGACTGTTCATTTCTAAGTTATGCTGTTCACAGACACACACACGGACAGACATACAGACACACACACGGACATGTTTCCAAAAATGCTTTTTTTGGATTCAGGGGGTCTCAAAACATATTTCCGGTGAAATCTCGATATCGAATTTTTGGGTGGAATACAATACTTCACCTACTTACTATACGTAGTAGAGAAGGTAAAAGTAGGCTTTACTTTTTGAGGAGATAAAGGGCATTCATGCAGCGCTCTAATGATTAAATAAAGAAGTACATAAATAGAGGGATCAAATGAACCAGAAGCCCAGGGTTTTTATACGCTTACTTTACTCGTGCGTGAACAGAGATATCACTTCTAAACCTCTGCGCAGGATGTATAAAAAAATATATTTCCGCAAAGCAGTAATGTTATCTCGTATGAAGGCACCGCACATTGAATGTGACTACATTAACATGGGGGTTGTTCTGTAATTACTGCACCCAAAACCAACATTCCATACAGATTTGCATCTGTTACATTGTTTGGATTCAGAGTGATGCGAGTTTGATTTCCGGGCTGGTAGTTAAGTTTTATTCTGATCCCATCACTTCCTGAACGTCGGGACGCGCCTGTATGACTCGGTTGTTCAGGACAGCTGACCTATAAGCGTCTGCTGCCATTGTGATTTCATTCTGTTCTCGCTTATTTATGGAATGAATATGAATTATAAATATGTATCTACCCCGGCATCAAGTGCAAAAGTATTTCATATTTTATGCATTGCCGTATTATCGATCAAGACTGCGTAATTGAAAAACACCGGGACAAAACAAAGGGTGGTTATCTGAATGAACTGGCTAATATAAACTGGAATGTAAAACACAAACGATACCTTAGAGCCTTGAAAAATACTTACAACCTCTAAACTTTATGAAATACACTTAGTGCTCCTTGAGGGAGTTTTATAACGGACAAAAACTGAATTATTTTGCTACAAAAATGAGCGAAAAACGAAAAGTGGTTTTAGAACTTTATCTATTATTTATTATAGTTCACTTTAAACCTTTGGCCAATTAGAAGATAAACACTATTTTAGCATCCCCTGAGTTTGATACCGAGCATAATGACTCGGGAGGTAACGGGCCGCATTCGGAGGTCCTGGGTTCAAATCCCCGGTGCTGACCAATCTCATTGAGGGTTTTCTCGCGGTTTCCTCATTCTCTAGGCGAACGCTATAATTTGATCCGCAAATTTTCCTTCTTCACCCCCATATGCGACATTGGGTTTAATCGCCCATTCTAGTTCTGCTACGATCCATAGTTTACTTGCTCCTCGACAGGGTAAGTACCTAAATAATTGGTTTGTAAGTCCTTGGGGATGCAAGTCCTCCAAAGAGGAGTGTAATCTGAAGAAGAAGAAGAAGAACCCTAAGACAATGGATAGACGAAAATTCCAAGAAAGAGCAAAAAATCGAACAATATTCTACCCATGTTTGATAGCTTCATATTTTTAGGGAACTCCGTGCAGTTGCTAACATGGGATAATAGGCTCAGAGTTAGATACGTTCGTTAATGGATATAGGAATGCCCTCGGAAAAAAGGTGGTACTAAATAACAATTGCATCAAGTTCTATAAAAGCTAACTAGCGATTAGGCCATTTGATCGTCTCAGGGTTGCGGCTCCAATGCAAGAACTTTAAATAACCAACACACCCACTTACCCTTGGAGAATTCTAATAGATCTTGAAGCACTTAATTAAATAAAATAGTTCCGAGATAGGTGTTCGAGACCCAAGGTTACCGTAGTCTTCTATGCGGCAGCGTGACAGTTAAGAGATGGACCGGTGACTTGCAAACAATACACTTCGCAACGGTACATCAGCAAAATGTTGTTTCCGTTGCTCGGTATGAAATGTTATGCAACTTCCCGATCTTTAATTATTTTTCTTTCTTATTGCACATTTATTTTTTCGTTTTGGAACACTGAATATTACTTAAACTTCCGTTTATGTGGTAGCCCACCAAACTTGTATTCTGGATGTTTCGTCAGCATTGAGTGTCTTGATATTTCAACCTGGGAAAGGTGTCTAAATTAAACATCTATTTCTTTGAAAAAAATTAGGTGGCTGTTTTGAGTGAAGTTAGTAAGAATTTGCGTTCCAAAATGTGTAAAAGGCTTGAATGTTTATTTCTCCCATCTAAAATTTCCAGCATTTATATATAAATTTCTTGTCAATAATAATAGTAATGATAATATAATAATGTGTCGTAGAGTGTGTTTAGATATTTAAATTAACGAAAATGACAAATGGGCTGTATACAAAATCAATGATTTGGAAGTAATACACATTTAATTTTGCATAATGTATCACAATTTAGCAAAAATTCGCAGTCTAAAGCCAAAGTTATAACACCATGTAAAGAGTTGTAGTCGCACCTTTCATGAACATGATGACAATGATATTTTCTGAAAGTCTGATAAATCATCTACGTGAAGAATTTTAAATACTCCATTTGCACACCATATGAAGTAGTATTTCCTTTCCTGTGAAATGATATTTGTAGAGACTTGAAACTTTGTGTGTTTCTTATAATATTGTATAACTTCAAATGGAGAGAAAGTTGTAAAGTTTATTATTTTAGCCTTGCATTGTCTTAACCGGGTAGGTCAAAACAAACCGTGAATAAATGTGTTAATGCTCTGTTGAGCACACATTTACCTACTGAAAGCAAGAGAAACATCAAGATGGAACCTGTGGAATGGTTTAGAAGGCAATGGCATGCCATAATATTATTTTAAACCTTTTTATCTGCAATTAAATATATGAATTACTAACAATTATATTTAGACAAGGTTTTTATTTTAAACTATGGAGGTGAAACTAATAACTGGATAACTACAACTAATACAGTAAGAACTTCAGTGAAAAAGGCGATAAATTCCAGTCGATGAATGATCCTCGTGCAACTATGACAGCAAAAGCAGATGATTTCTGAACTGCATAGTGCAGTTAGACAACTTGTGAAATACAGTGTATGCGGTTTGAAGGTTTTACTCATATAAGGGCAAGGGTATTAAATTACGTTCTCACGTTGTAACCGAAAACAACTGGTTAGGTAAAGAAAGGACCTGTGCGATTCTAAATGGCAAGGCAATATGAATGCAATGACTCCTCTTGTTCGCTATTCCAGGATGCTCAAGTACCGAACACCGTATGAAACACTTGAAGTGCTTGAGACCTGCCTTAGAGAGAGCTTAGAAATAAACACCACTCGAATTGTTACTGGTCAAAGCGTTCTTGTAAGAGGAGAGAGGGAATTTATAAAGTAGTTCACTGCTTGGAGGATGGAGGAAGTAATAGGTGGAGAGAGAGAATAGCTACGTATGAATAGAAAAGAAACTGAAACAGAGATAGTCGACCCAACCATTAACTTTGGGATTGATGCAGATAAATCCTAAGAAAAGAAGTGAAGAAACATATACCAGGTGAGGCTTCTCAGCCTGCGGATTGAGAAGTCGGGCAGTCCAGGTGTTATACAGGCTATGCCGTAAACACTGTTCACTGCATCACGTCGTATCAGTTTCGGCCGAAATGACTGCTTTGCACCGCTGTGCTGTTAATTGCACTCGTAGCGCAATAGTATGCGGTTGGCCTTCAGTGATAAAGGTCCTAGGTTTAAATACTGCCACTTGAAAGTACTCTTTATCTTTATTAAGTTTAACGAGAACTGATAGTTGAGGCAGTATTTTTAACACTTAAATGTTTTAGTGAAATTATATAACATGTAAATTCAATAACAGCCCGCCTTGAAGCAATATGTGTGTAATAATTTGTAAAATGTATGTAACAGTCATTGCATATACTTATTATTGAACATGTTTACTATATGTTATGTGAATGCATTACGTAATTTAATAATGTAGGCAGTATTTTTAACACTTAAATGATTTTAGCCAAATTATATAATACGTAAATTCAATAACAGCCCGCCTTGAAGCAATATGTGTATGTAATAATTTGTAAAATGTTTGTAACAGTCATTGCATATACTTATTATTGAACATGTTTACAATAATATATTATGTGAATGCATTACGTAATTTAATAATGTAGGAGCTGTGAGAAAAATAGGTTTAAAGTTGCTAACAATGAGGTAGCCTTGAGGCAATAATGAGTAAGGAAGTTTAAATGCTACTAGTCATTATTGGAGCTGCAATAATGTAAATTTTTGAGACAATTTAAAAAAAATAGTCAATCAACAACCAGAAAAAGCTCTAGTTAAATGAAGCTATTCTATTGTACTAGTATTAGCCAATCAGAGACTTGAAATACAGAAATTTACAAATTTAGGCGGTGGAAAACAGTTCAGTTGCCTCCAAACAGTGCTCATAACCAGACGTGTTGCTTCTAGACAGTGCTCATAACCAGACGCAAGATGTGTCCGCGAGAAATTAATTACGTATTCGTGTGAGACGAAAATAGTATACGTGTTAAAAAGTACAAGTAATAAATAAATAAAAATAACTCTTCATAGTTTCGAGTGAAAGTGTTGTTTCACTTAATTAGTTTAGTTACGTGAATTTAATTTAGAATATGCTTTAATGAACACCATAAATAAATGCTATAACATTGCAATTATAACTTATAAACAAAAGGCATCATTAAATAATATTTTGCTGTTTAAAACTTATCTTTCATACAAAAGAAAGCCAATAAATTGTTCTAAGAGTTTATAAAATGCAGTACGTACACACAAATTAGATAACGTTTGCAAAACAATATTGTGATCGTTGTGAACCTCTCTGGTTCTCAAAGTAGTGCATTTAACAGTGACTATGACATCATGTCGGACCGTCACACAGATAAACCTTTACAATTTACCGGTTTCCTGCATGTGGTTGTAATAGGTGTTCGAAATGGCCATCATGCCGGCAGATGCAAGATCTCAGTCTAACCCGGCGCAACATGGCCGGTGTGAAGACACGGAAAGCTAAGATAATGCGTTTTCTGAGCTGTTGAGGGGTCATTTGACGCTCCTGGTATACTTTATCTTTAAGATAACCCCATAAGAAGAAATCTAATGGGGTTAGATCTGATGGGTATGCTGGCCATTCTATTGGTCCATGCTCTTCGATCTACCGCTCAGAGCATCGAGATAAGCCGTTACACGACGGGCCGAATGAGCTGGCGCACCATCATGTTGATAGCATATGGTCGGTTCTGAAACGACACTTCATTCAGTTGAGTAGGCAACTGGTGTTGTAGTAAGTGGATATAGCGATTCCCAGCGAGTTTGCCATCATAAAGATATTATATGATCACCGAATATACCAGCCCAAACGTTGAAACCTCGGATTTGTAAGGCCGCCTCTCGCATCCAATGTGGGTTTACAGTGCTCCAGTAATGCATGTTGTGGCGGTTTACATGGCCTGTGTTGTGGTACCCTGCTTCGTCTGTAAATAACAATAACACAGTTGCCAAAATATGTGATATTGTTCAGTACGTCGTATGATCCACCTATCGAACGCCAGTCTCCGTCCATGGTCCGGCTGCAGTTGCTGCTGGTGTAGTTGAAGGTGATAAGGGTGAAACTTTGCATGATATAGTATTCTCCACGCGGAAGATTGGCTAATATTGAAATGCCTGTGAAAGTCGCTCGTACTACAATGGGATGCTGAATGACAGTCACACGATCCGTCGTTGCTCGGTCACAGACAAGGTGATTTCTTCTTGGATGTGGTGTCTTGTGCACTGTTCCTGATTCCAGAAGGCGATTCGCAAGTCGCAAAATTGTGTGATCTGTAGGAAGTGTTCTCTGCGGAAACCTCTGTTGCATTCTGCTGCACTTCCCCGTATACTAATAACATGTCCAGGTACTATCTATTTGAAAACATTCCACAGTGAGCACGAATAACGGCTGGAACTTCATATTTATAGGCAAATCCACTTTCTAGTGCATTCGGAAAGAAATCATGATTTGCTAGAACGTTCTCGAAACATAAACGGAAATTAATAACAAAATCATTTATTCGCAGACGTGATTAGAACCTCCGACCCTCATCATGACTTACAGAATGTTAACCATTGCGCTAGTAGAACACATTAACAACAAGCACCACCGTTAATATGCGGACTGGTGAATGAGGTGTCAGTACCTGCATTTCCCAGTAAAATGCAGGGTTGCTTAATTACCAATCTTCAGGAAGAGAGACTCACGCGGTATAATAAACAGTTTATTGTGCTATATTTCATGTAGTATTACAATGTTCAAAATGTCCAATTGTGCGCCTCTTATTTTTCTATCACGTAATAAAATAAGCAAGTCTTTTGTAAATTCGAGGAACAAAGTTGAAATCACACTTTTCATAATATATTTTGAGGCAGTATTTTTAATACTTAATTGATTTCAGTCTAATTATATTATATATATATTCAATAACAGTCCGCCTTAAAGCAATATGTGTATGTAACAATATATAAAAAGTGTATATTACAGTCATTCTATGTGTTTATATTATTCTATGCATGTGTAATTATGTTATGTGAATGTATTACGTAATTCAATAATGTAGGAGCTGTGAGAATAATAGGCTAGAAGTTGTTAACAATGAGGTAACAATGAAGTAACCTTGAGGCAATAATGAATTTGAAAGTTTAATGCTGCTTAATTCTTGGAAGCAATAATTTAATTTTTGTGACAGTTCATAAAATAGCCAATCAACAACCAGAAAAAGATTTAGTTAGATGAAGGTATTCTATTGGACTAGGATTAGCCAATCAGAGACTTGAAATACAGAAATTTACAAATTTAGGTGGTAGAAACGAAGTCAGTTGCTTTTAGACAGCGCTCATAACTGCACGCGTTGGTTGTGGACAGTGTTCCTAATCGGACGCGAGATGTGTCCTCGAGAAATTTAATACTTATTCGTGCGAGGCAAAAATAGCTTACGTGTTAAAAAAAGTGCAAGTGATTGATAAAAAAATCGCACAGCTGTTTCGCTATATCAGTGTTATTTAAATAGTGTCAAGCATTAATAAAACAAGTGAAGTAAAAATTATAATCTGTGTAAGCCTACATTCTTCAGTTGCACCACCTCCCTGCTAAGACATTCATGTCTCTAAAAATATATTTATAAATGCTGACGCAGTCGAGGCAAACATAAATATATAATATTTAAAGAAACAGTCAAAATTACAAAGTTAATATTTTTTTAAACATATGGGGCGAAGGCTGCGGGAAACTTTTTACCATACGTGCGATTGCAACTACTTCAAGTTCGGCTCCCCAGCAGTTGAAATACAATACGACTCCTACTTCAAATTTGTTTTCCATACGTGAAGAAACAACCTACTTCAAATTGGTTCCCAAAGCGTGGGGCAAATAAAAAAAACGGAAAAATAACTTCATCAATTTTAAAAACCATTAAGGGACCAGTACCTTTTGATTTGTGTAAAGCCCTCTTACAATTAAACACCTTCTCGTACAGTGTTTAAAATATTGTTATTCTAGCACTAGATTCAAAACTCCAGATAACATCCCTTTAGCCCTCACAGATATGAACAATCTACTGTACTTGAGGATATCCATAAGTGAAACTTATAAATCGTGCAGTTTTTATACGAATGTTTTCAAAATTGTGTCACATACTGATCTACCTCAATATAAGCTTGTTTTAAATTTCATGCAGATATTTTGAATATATTGTTAGGAAAAAATTTATACTTTAATTATGCTAATTAATCAGTTGCACATAACGCATAAATCGGAATTTTGAAAAAATGCTATCGTATTATGTAAATACTAATGCACAAAAATGGCATATAGAATTTTACTCACTACTCTGGTCATCTCATAAAACATATTTTAAACATTAAAATATAACTTTTTAAACAATTTGTGCTCAGAGCTCGAATTATACTATATCATGAGAAAAACCATATACCAGTGTTTTAAGTTCTTTTTCTCCGAGTAAGTCTGAAAATTTAAACAAGATTGGTTACTAACTACAATGTTAAATATTAAAAATCCGCAAAAGCGTAAGAAAAATCAAAGTTGAGTAAAAAGCGTTAGAAGTAAATGCAGGCCATTAGGTCGTGTGCTCTTGGGAATTGAAATGGTCACCCGTTGAAGCTTTTAGGAGCTCTGAGAGCAAAAGGCATGGTATGTACATAATTGATGCTAAAGTTTCAAAGTATATTTTGGACCTAAAAACTAATTTCTGAAATTTTTTTTAAATTTTGACCAAATTTCAGTTATGGTTAATCTTAAAGTCCCTTGTATTTAATACAAATATCAACATACTTGTTAGTTTCAGACACCTTATAAATTTGTGCTTGTTTTTCAATGTACAGGTGTTTAAATAATTAAATGCATTGTAATTTTCATGTGTGCTCAATGCATACTTAATATACTTCTTTGAATTATTTTAATGCATATTGAAATTAATAATTCCTTGATTTATTAGGTATAATGCTTATGGATAATGTAATCTTTCCGTTTCGGTAATGCATGCACCTCACATATATCTATTTTTACTTTTTCTACTATATATAGTAAGTAGGGGAAGTATTGTATTCCACCCAAAGATACGATACCGAGATTTCAGCGGAAATACATGTTTTGAGATCCCCTGAATCCAACTTTTTTTGGAAAGATGTGTGTGTGTGTGTGTGTGTGTGTGTGTGTGTGTGTGTGTGTGTGTGTGAACAGCATAACTCAGAAATGAACAGTCGGATAAACACCAACTTGGTATTTAGGTTCAGTATCTTCCAGAGATGCGACACATAGGTTTTCAAGAAAATCTCCCCAGCCCAGATTACCCTTTACATGGAACATTTTTCGAAAATTTTAGTTTTCTTAAAAATGGCTCTAATGAGTTTGGTTAAAATATCGTATGTTTAAGATATTTTCATGACAAATTTAATGTATATCTCGAATTTTCTGGGAATGTCTCCAAAAGTATTCTTCATTGTGAACGACTTTTGCATAACTGGTAAACCATAAGAGATAGACAGAATTTTACTACACAAAAATGTAGATCTCGTTAAAATACACAATTTGTCATATACATTTTATTTTGTTGGGTGAACGATCTTAGAGTTATTGCTTGTTCTTCCCTTAAATTTTTCAATACTTATACTTTTTCTCAAATTGGTTATTCATTTTCTTTTGCCTCGTAATGCAAAGTCAATGGAATAACTCACATAGCAACCAGCTCTTAAAATATCTGACTACAGCTTAAAGCCTAGCAATTCCCTTTGCATCTACAAGAAAATTATCAATAAGATTAACATCTCGATATCTCATTTAACATGAAGCATATGGAGAATAAGCGTTTGTAAAATAGTTTGTACAAGAGTAGAGAAAGGTATGTGAGTGTAACACATCAGAATTGTTGTCCTGGTAATGCAAAGAGAATGGAATACTCCATATAGCAACCAGCTCTTAAAATATCTGACTACAGCTTAAAGGCTAGCAATTCCCTTTGCATCTACAAGAAAATTAGCAATAAGATTAACATCTCAATATCTCATTTAACATGAAGCATATGGAGAATAAGCGTTTCTAAAATAGTTTGTACAAGAGTAGAAAAAGTCATGTGAGTGTAACACACCAGAAATTTTTTTAGTTACTACCTTAAACATCCTGGTATGCTCTATATGAAGTCGCTAAGGACGCAAAAGTTCTGCGACGTAATATAAGTTGTAAATACAATTAAAAAGAAATGACACCATGGTGATTTTTAGGAATCTATTATATCGTGTTAATAGAATCTAATATTTGTGTTTAGCTTTTTAGCTCTAATATTATTTTTGTCTTCAATTCATACGTTAAATGTTTGTTTAGTTGTAGAATCTTCTTATCTGTTACAGCATTATTTAAATGTGTTGTTCTGTATGCACATGAATTGTTTTACTAACTCCAAATAATTTTACTGGTTGCCGTAAGGTCGCATTGTTTTTCCACGGTATTTCGATTATTCCTCGCACTTGGTGTGTAGGTTGTTTTTGCAGCTCGAGTCGGGTGGCTTGTGACCGGGGTCAACAATTCGTTTTCTGCCAATACTTAGGGACACATTTCTGATTGACGAGCTTCAGAAAGGCTTGATAAGTCGTCAACTTTTTTGTACCTTCTAAGAGTGTTTTACTGACCGGAGTTTTCTTATGGGTTCGTACGTTGCTATTTTCATAACCCTGCTGTGTGCTATAAAATGTAATTCTTTCGCGAAACTATAGACAGGATTTATTTTTGCTAACATTTATAATTGCCACACTTACGGTCTGGTCGCTTAAGTTCTTTATATGTAGCTTGCGAGTTCCTTTGACCATTTTAGATCATTTTAATGGTTTTAAATACTTTTTAGTTTGAAGAGCTTTATGTGAATTGTTAAGTTGTTTGTAGTTTACACAAATTGTTAGCTGTCTAGCCGCTTATCAAAATTGTTAGTTTCTCCATAGTGTGTGTGTGTTAAGTGTGTGTTAATCTTAGGTCTAATTGTTGACGTGTCTAAAGTTTATTTTATGTTCTATTTTGCGGGTTCTTTACGGCATCATGGGAATTTATTACAGTTGTGTTGATTGTTTAATGAACCAGGCTAGCGTGAGATGAAGAACTTAAGATGTGTAATTAAATGGTGGAAAGGTATAAATTACATTGCATTATCTGCACTCCTGTAATAACTAAACTCATATAATAATTTACTGCAATTCCCAAGTTTGAGATTGATAATTTTGGAGCTCATGCTGCATGTAACGGTATAAATAGTTCTGTGTGAAAAGCCCTTGTTAAATAAATCCAGTACATAAAAACTTTGCCTGTTTTCAATAAGAGCTTGGGGTTCTTCCCCATACCTGGTATCGGTCTGACGGTCTAGCCTAGATACGAATGCTTTCTAGTAGTTTTGCTGGTTTCATTTACAAGATAACGTAAGATATAGAGTAAGATACGCGTATGAGACACGTGGGAGGGTGAAATGAATATATGCTATTCCGTATCATTTGGCAAACTCGGTTTGAGGCAGATTAACAAATAAGTAACGTTTATAATTTACAATAACTTATAAGTCACTAGATGATACACAGGGTGGAAGCAGCAGCTTCTACCAGCATTAATCTTGGATTATGCATGGTTAATGTAACATATGTGCAATAGGGACACATTTCTGTGTCCCTATTGCACATATTCCCTTTGCATCTACATGGTTTGCATCTAATGATTTTGATGGTTATACAGTATTCATCCGAAAATATGCTGGTCATAATATGGAGTAAGGTAACGTATCAATGAGTCAATCTTATTACTTTCTCTACTACTTATAGTAAGTAGGGGAAGTATTGTATTCCATCCAAAAATTCGATATAGAGATTAAATGCATGTTTTGAGGCCCCGTTAATAAAAAAAACATTTTTAGAAAAAGGACTGTGTATGTGTTTGTGTGTGTGAACAGCGTAACTTAAAAACGAAAAGTCTGATAAACACCAAACTTGGTATTTATGTTCAGTACCTTCCAAAAGCGCGACAAGATGATTTTCAGGAAAATCCCCTCACCCAAGGTACCCTTTACATGAAATATTTTTCAAAATTCTTTAAATTTTGAAATTAAAATTTAAATTCTTATTTAATAAAGTTTCTTTTGGTGTAAAAAGGAACATCTAATTTTTTTAAAAATATATTCAGTGAACAAATACTACAGTTTAAATACTTAAGTCATAGTGTCTTACACTAATATAAAAAATAATTAGCCTAAAAATTAAGTTAATTCCGGATTAAACTAAATTCCATTAAATAGGGTGCACAAAGACTCCATAACTAATCTGTACAAGTTTATGACTGGTACGAACTCTTAACTAATGCATCAAAATCATTGAAAAATGACTGAAAACATAATTCTAGGCTAGAGATGGGGGAAATGAAACTTGTAATATCAATCCGTGGATACATATAATATTCCGACAAGCATTGGCTTTGAAGAAATACGCTACAGAATCAATATGTACAAGAAAAATTGAGGACATTGAGTAGAAAGATTACTATCTTGGAATGTAGAATTTCTAAAGCGAAGCGAAATCCAGGAAAACCAATGATGAGAAGGGCGGAACAGTAAAGAACGGACTAAAATGTCAAAAGGGCAATGAAACAGCAGCCTTCTGCAGACCATGTGAAAGAATATGAGATAAAAATCTGATCTGTTACATTCACATTACTTTCTCTACCCTCTATCGCTTATTAATGGCATAGAAGCTATTCGTACTTCATTTTAATCTAGGTGAACCCTTCCGGAAATAGCAGTATTACACAAGTTTAACGGCAATAGTCAAGTGTTTAAGAAATGGACCCTATACGCTGGCCTTAAGATATTCCATACTCTTTCTATGGCATCACGAGAAACGGAAGAATAACTTAGAATTGAACAATTCAAACCATTAATGATTTCTCAAGAATTTTCTAATGCACAAAAAAGTTACTAAAAATAAATTGTGTGTTTTAGAGACATCTACGTGTTTGTGTAGCACGTTTTAGTCTATTGAATAACGTATACTTATACAAGATTATACAAAATACTTTATGAAGAGGACTACACAGGCTATTCCCAGAAAATTCAAAATAAATATTGTATTTGTCATGTAAATACACTACGTGATCAAACTATACGGACACCTGGATGAAAATGACTTAAAACTTCGTGGCGCCCTCCATCGGTAATGCTGGAGGTCAATATAGTGTTGGCCCACCCTTAGCCTTGACGACATCGTTAGCGTTCACTCTCGCAAGCATACTTTCAATCAGGTGCTGGAAGATTTTATTGGGGAATGGCAGCCCATTCTTCACGGAGTGCGGAACTGAGGAGAGGTATCGATGTAGGTCGGTGAGGCCTGGCACGAAGTCGGCGTTCCAAAACATCCCAAAGATGTTCTATAGGATTCAGGTCAGGACTATGTGTAGGCGAGTCCATTACAGGGATGTTATTGTCGTGTAACCACTCCGCCACAGCCCGTGCAGTATGAACAGGTGCTCGATCGTGTTGAAAGATGCAATCGCCATCTCCGAATTGCTCTTCAACAGTGGGAAGCAGGAAGGTGCTTAAAATATCAAAATAGGTCTGCGCTGTGATCGTGCCACGCAAAACAACAAGGGGTGCAAGCCCCCTCCAAGAAAAACACGACCACACCATAACACCATCACCTCCGAATTTCACTGTTAGCACTACACACGCTGGCAGATGACGTTCACCGGGCATTCGCCATATCCACACCCTGCCATCGGATCGCCACATTGTGATTCATAACTCCACACAACGTTTTGCCAGTGTTAAATCGTGTAATGTTGACGCTCCTTACACCAAGCGAGGCGTCGTTTGGCATTTTCCTGCGTGATGTGTGGCTTATGAGCAGCCGCTTGACCATGGAATCCAAGGTTTCTCACCTCACGCCTAACTGTCATAGTACTTGGAGTGGATCCTGATGCAGTTTGGAATTCTGTGTGATGGTCTGGATAGATGTCTACCTATTACTCTTTACGACGTTCTTCAAATGTCGGCGGTCTCTGTCAGTCAACAGACGAGGTCGGGCTGTACGCTTTTGTGTTGTATATGTCCCTTTAATTTTCCACTGCACTATGGAAACAGTGGACCTAGGGATGTTTAGGAGTGTGGAAATCTCGGGTACAGACTTCAGACGCAAGTGACACCCAATCACCTGACCACGTTCGAAGTCCGTGAGTTCCACAGAGCGCCCCTTTCTGCTGTTTCACGATGTGTAATGACTACTGAGGTTGCGGATAATGAGCACCAGGCAGTAGGTGCAGCACAATGCACCTAAGATGAAAAACGGATGTTTGTGGATGTGTCCAGATACTTTTGATCATGTAGTGTATCTTTAATAATGCTAATTTAATTAAAATTGTTAGCCATTATTTAGAAAATAAAACATGTTTAAAATATTCCATGTAAAGCGTAGTCTTAAAAATCCTTGTATCGGATCTTTGAAAGGTGTTTATCTAAGTTTGGTGTTTATCTGAATTTTCGTTTTTGAGTTATGCTGCACACATGCACACACTATCTCTCTCTCTCTCCATCTCTCTCTCTCTCTCTCTCTCTCTCTGTTTCTGAAGAATATTTTTTGGCTTCAACTTGTCTGAAGACATATTTGGGGTGACAATTTGACATGGACTTTCTTGGAGGAATACAATACTTTCTATACGTAGTAGATAAAGTAAAAAATGGTAGAAAGCAATGCTTTTAAGAACGGTTATATCCGGAGATTATAAGCTACGCCAGGAAAGTTTTAGGAATTTAAAAGCGAGATTTTGAAAACTGTTTATTTAGAGCTAATATGATGGCAAAAGAAAGTTCTAGATAAGACGTTCCGAGCAGAGTTTACATACGCGTTTTCAGCCTCCACTGTTTGCTGTAGACCCTTGAAACAGAGGCCCCAAAAACACCTATATACTATAAATGTGCGTTTTCCAACAATGTTATCTTCCTTTGTTCAGGTACTGAAGATATCTGTTTAGAGACAATCCGTAGAACATACAGATATCCTTCCCTGAATGAGGGTGGTTGTAATTGGGTTGGACTCGGTGAGCAGTGATCCTAAAAATTCACGGAGGTTTAAAAGTTCGTATGGAGTAATTATGGCAGGGTGCAAGTCGCCTTAAAACCGCCGGCACTATCTCGCATAACTGGCTGACACATGCCAGATGTCTGCCTCGCAAAGGATTTGATAGGGACAGATTTAAGGCTTAAATGCGGTTTGAATATACTATAGCAGATGTATACTGCAAGAGGTTTGTTAAAGTGTTAAATGTATACTTGGTCAGTTTAAAACTGCACAGCATCTGACATATAAGCTGGAATCGGGTACTTCAGTGAGTGCTCAGGACAGCGGGCTTTATTCACCAGACTGCGTAAATTCTTGTACTAGTTTAATGGGGAACATAACTCTAATCACAAAAGCCTTCCGAGAAAATAATTCATATACGAGATTTCAGACAGACAGATCTTTCAAGAGTGTTTCAACACTGAATATTTGTAACTAAACAACTCTTTATTGATTTGTGGTTCTCAAGTGGGATATGTCTAAAGCTCGTTAAAATTTCACGCTTACTGTAGCACTCTTAGCGCAGTGGTAGATAATTAAGTACTGCTCCTGAGGTTCCAAATTCAAATCTCCGTGGAGCTACTCAACTCTTTCTGTTTATATTAAATGTTCGAGTAAGGACTATAACGGTTTCTTAATTTTTATGTATGCGTTTCTTTTATTTTTATGTTTATTTAATAGTCTTGTCATACAGGTAGATGGCAACCATGACATTATCAGTCGATAAGAGATTTCATACTCGGTTTAACTCTATAACCACGAGCTTCACCATTATTGTGTAATTACCAAAAGTAGACGATGTCTGCACTCCTGTGCTTTTATACGCGGATGACATGACAATTTTGTCAGTGACGATAGAAGGCTTACAGAAAGGTATTAATAGGTTGGAAGAATATTGTAAACAATGGGATTTGGTGGTAACATTAATAAAACAAAAACGATGGCTTTCAAAAATGGCTATATGTACAGCAGGGATGAGAAATGGTATTAAAAGGGGCTAGAACTACAAAACGTTAAACATTGCTCCTATTTAGGAGTAATGTTTAATATGAGAGGAAAATGGAACAAACATCAGTAACTAACTACGAAGCACGAGGACAGTTAAATGAATTATTACATACCCTCTCGCGGATACCGTATGTACCTGTAAATACATTAGAAAGGATGTATAACTCTGTGAAAAGGCCGATTTTGTTATACGGAAGTGAAATCTGGGGATGGGAAAAAGCAGAGCATGTAAATAAAACACAGGTAGCATTTTGGAAAAGAGTTCTTGGAGTTTCACGAGGCACATCAAATTCGATACCGATATTTCACCGGAAATACATGTTTTGAGGCACCCCTGAATCCAAAAAAAGCATTTTTGGAAACATGTCCGTGTGGAGTCTGTGTGTCTGTGAACAGCATAACTCAGAAACGAACAGTCGGATAAACACCAAATTTGGTATTTAGGTTCAGTATCTTACAGAGCTGCGACACAAACGTTTTCAAGAAAATCCCCCAACCCCAGATTACCCTTTACATGGATAATTTTTCGAGAATTTTAATTTTCTCAAACATTATTAAAATATTATATGTTTAAGATATTTTCTTGAAAAATGAAATGTATATCTCGAATTTTCTGGGAATGTCTCCAAAAGTATTCTTCATTCTGAACGACTTTTGCATAACTGTTAAACCATTAGAGATAGACAAAATCTTACTACACAAAGCGTAGATCGCGTGAAAATACACAATTTATGTCATATACATTTTTTGTTGTTGAGTGAACTATTTTCGAGATATTGCTTGTTATTCCCTTAAATTTTCCAATACTTATACGTTTTTTCAAATGGGAATTCGTTATTCAATTTTTTTGTCCTGGACATGCAAAGAGAATGGAATACTGCACATAGCAACCAGCTCTTAAAATATTTGACTATCGCTTAAATCCTACCAATTCCCCTTGAATCTACAAGAAAATTAGCAATAAGATTAACATCTCGATATCTCGATTAACATGAAGCATATGGGGAATAAGCGTTTGTAAAAATAGTTTGTAAAATAGTTTGTACAAGAGTAGAGAAAGTCATGTGAGTGTAATATTCGCCTTTAACATCGTACATTTCTGCATTAGATGAAACTAGTCCTAAAGGCAATGATGCCACTCTTCCTGAGGCACTTCAGAAGCCAGGTTTTTATAAGGTACCACTGCTTCATCTGATGACGAAAAAGTGATTACAACGCATTTTAAGTTTCGGAAACAAAAACAAATCTCAAGGTGCTAAGTAGGGCTGTAACTGAAGGGTCCATGGAGGGTACATGGTGCTGACCTTTAGGGAATCAAGATACTCAGTTGTTAGTTGACGAGGTGTAACATTTTTACTTTTGGGCGTTTTATACAAACTTTTTCAAAACTTTTCAGTAAACAGACAATTGTGTATCAATCGGCAGTAACTGTACATCAACCTTCTAATGCTATAGTAGCAATGTAGTCGTTTTTAGGAAAACCAGCACTGCGAATTCGTAGGGTTAGGTTGTGTTCGAAAGGGCCATGAGGCGATTGACTTTGCTTTTCAGGATCATAAGTGTAAATCTTAAGATTCATAACCAGTAATGATATTCCAAACCAAATTTGAAGTGCCACCTTGGAATTTTTCTCGAGCTTTTCTGTACCAATCAATGCATTTTTGTGTTATCCGGAGTCAGTTTCTGTGGAATCGACAACAAAGTTTTCTCACGTCAGTTGATGTAAAATGTTTTGGATTTCACTCATACCAATACTTAATGTCGCCCGAATAAATTCATTCTTCAAGCATTGCTCGAACAACATTTTTGAGCGTTCTTCACGAAATTCGTTCTAAGAAAACGCCAATCCCTTTTGAATTCGCTATACAAATCATGCATTGTTGGCTTAGATGGGGCTTCTTCGCCAAATGCATTTCTAAGCCGAACTTCACATTGTTCAGGAGCTAATGACAATTTAAGATTGTAAAACTTCTAGCCCGTCTAGTCAAGTTAATGTTTTGGTGAACGCAAAATTTTTAAATGATGATAATTAACAAACTATTTGAGAAAATCGAAAGACTTCACCGCAATAAAATCGCAAACATTATAAAATACCTGTCAAATATAAACAAACTTCATTTTTTAGAAACATAGCATTCTAAAACATTTTCAGTATCATCCTCGTATGAAGAGTCGTTATTAAGCTACTCGGAGTCTTTCCCCTGAAGATGGCAACCAAAGCGTTGACCGAAAGTCGGGTATTAATAATTACAATTTTGTTTATACAATTTCTCAACTGCACCTACGTAATTTCTCATACTATTAAATTTAAGAAAATGTGTGTTTTATGAGACACACTGATTCTATAATACACGAATACAAATAATGTATAGTTTTCCACTTCAACTAAATACGTTTTCTGGGATTTTGTTAACTGCACGGAATTTATCTGTGCTAATATTATATTGCCATGCTGTATGTATGAGTCTTCAAATATATTCTTAGGAATCTGCTTAGTGGCAATCTTGAAATGTCAAATGGGCGAATTCGTTCTTGCACGCACTCAGGTACATTCATTAGACTGCACATACTCATTTCCCACTTCGTTCAAGAAACTTGCTTCGATCTGAGCCAAGGATCGAACTCTGAATTCCTCACACAACAGGCAACTGCTCTGCCGACAATGTTAGTACTTAAATTTAAGTAAAATACAGCTAATAAGCTTTATTTACACCATAATATTACATCAGGGCCGCCATAAAAAGGGAAGGAGATCGCACACCTGTTTGGAGGGGGGGGTAGCCCGGAACTTTTAGGAGATTTGGGTTCTTATAAATAAAATTAAAACTCTGATGTGTTACATTCACACGACCTTCTCTGCTCTGTATCGCTTATTAGTACGTATACAAATTATTCTGACCAAAGCTTATTTTTCAATCTACTTCATTTTAATCGAGATAGATCTTTCCACAAATAAATGCATTACACATATCGTTATAAACACAAAGGGAATATGGATAGTCCAATGGTTTAGATTTGGGTGATATACACCGGCTTTAAAATTCCATATTCTCTCCATGACATCATGAACAAATGTTTTAGATTTGGGTGATATATACCGGCTTTAAAATTTCATATTCTCTCGATGACATAATGAACAATTAAAAACCAACTGAACTTTAAAATAATGTTAAATACAGAACAATTCTAAACATTAATAACGGATATCTCGTAAACGGCTAATGCCAAAAAACATTATTTAAAATAAATTGTTTTCAAAGAGATCTACATTATTTGTGAAGTACGTTTTTCGTCTATTTTTACTTTTTCTACTACGTTTAGTAAGTAGGGGAAGTATTGTATTCCACCCAAAAATTTGATACCGAGATTCCACCAGAAATATATGTTTTGAAACTCCCTGAATAAAAAAAACATTTTTGGAAACATGTCCCTGTGTGTGTCTGTGTGTCTGTGAACAGCATAACTCGGAAACGAACAGTCGGATATACACCAAACTTGGTATTTAGGTTCAGTATCTTCCAGAGGTGCGACACGAAGCATTTCAAGAAAATCCCCCCAACCCCGACTACCCTTTACATGGAACATTTTTCGAAAATTTTAATTTTCTCAAAAATGGCTCTAACGATTTTGATTAAAATATCATATGTTTAAGGTATTTTCATGAAAAATGAAATGTATATCTCGAATTTTCTGGGAATGTCTCCAAAAGTGTTCTTCATTCTGAACGACTTTTGCATAACCGATAAACCATAAGAGATAGACAAAATTTTACTGCACACAAAATGTAGATCGCGTTAAAATACACAATTTGTCATATACATTTTTTTGTCGAGTGAACGTTTTCGAGATATTGCTTGTTATTCCCTTAAATTTTCCAATACTTATACTTTTTCTCAAATTCGTTCATTTTTTTATGTCCAGGACATGCAAAGAGAATGGAATGCGCCACATAGCAACCAGCTCTTAAAATATTTGACTAGCGCTTATAACCTACCATATTCCCCTTGCATCTACAAGAAAATTAGCAATAAGATTGATATCTCGATATCTCGATTAACGTGAAGCATATGGAGAATAAGCGTTTGTAAAAATAGTTTGTACAAGAGTAGAGAAAGTCATGTGAGTGTAACACATCAGATTTTTTATTTTTGGACGCTCTTTAACTGCCGTGGTACTTAGCGCCCCATTGTATATTGGGGTGTGTAAGACCGGAAATTTTGCTCAGCGGCTTCTTTAGCAGGCTTAAAGTTCTTTTACTTGTCGTAAATGTACGACACGGGACCACCGGCTTTACTACCCTTCCGATGGAGGTTTTCGTCTATCGTTTAACGTTTGCCAGTTATACAAGATTATACCAAATTCCTTCCGAATAAAAAGTACTTCAAAGGCTGTTCCCAGAAAATTCAATATATATTTAATTTATTTTTCATGCAAGTATCTTTAATGTATGGTATTGTAATCAAAATGCTTAAGCCATTTTTAGAAAATAACACGTATCGAAAAATGTTCCATGTAAAGGGTAGTTTCGGACAGGCGGATTTTCTCGAAAATTTTCGTATAGCATCTATTCAAAGTGTAAAACTTAAATACCAAGTTTCGTATTTATCTGACTTTTTATTTTTGATACGCACACACGTACCTTTTTAAAAAAATGCTTTGTTTTATTCAGGGGCTTCAAAACATGTATTTCCGGTGAAATATCGGTATACAATTTTTGGGTGGAATAGTTCTCTTATCTACTAGATATGTGGTAGGGAAAGTAAAAATCAACAAAGTGAATTTATTACAACGTGATATCTTGTTCCTTTCTCCGCTACTCACACGATTACTTTCACATTATTGTACAAACCTTTGGGTTCGGACTTAAAGACGAATGGGACGCCCCCAACTTTACTTGGTGGGTGGGGGAGAAAATTTATGTGGGCGGCCCTGCATATAATGCATGGTCAAACTTATATGGCATTTGACCAAGTTGGACTAATCCACTTTTGTGCCAGTTCAAATTATGTCTTTACGTGTAAAGAATTCCTGCTTCCAATTTGCTGTTAATTTGTTTAGTTTATCCATTATAACTTACGGTCATAGCATGGGAATATACTACTATTATTTCAATCTATATCTTCTCTATAAATACTGAATCTAACTGCAGGAGAACAATTTCGTGCAATGACCCTCCCGTTCAAGAAATCCCAGCATTCCCTTTTCGCTTTCGAGTTTGAGGCAAGATGCCTACTGAGAACCTCACGTATTTGGCTGCCTCCCTCAAGGGACATACTACGATTGCATACTGATTTAGCTAGGAATAATACTGAGGCTTAAGGCAGGTCCGTTGCTTGCAGAAAGGCAAAACAATTCGTGAACTTTATATTTCGACGATTTTGTATTTAACACACGAGTCCTCTACTTTAAAAGTATCAGATGTATTAAATTCACATTACTTTTTATACCCTCTTGCTTATTAGTAGGTATACAACTTACTCTTACGAATGTGTATTTTCCCATTCACTTAATTTTAATCAAGATAAATGTTTCCGAACATATACATTTCGTTAAAGATACAAAGGAAATAGCGACAGTCAAATGTTTTAGAACTGGACTCTATATGCTTGCGTTTAAATTCCATACTCTTTCCATGACATCGCGAGAAACCACTGAAAATCAAAAATACTTTAAAAGAATGGCTAAGTATTGAGCAATTCGCACCATTAATAACGGATACCTCGGAAATTGCTGATGCCACAAAAAAAGTTATTTTGAAATAAATTGTGTGTTTTGCCGTGATCTACATTTTTTCCCTAGCGCGTCACTTAACTTCACGGTCTCATACTCGTATATCAAAGAGCAATTTTTAGAAAATAAGAAATTTCGTAAAAGTAGCATGTAAATGTTAGTTTGGGGTGGGAGGATTTTCTTGAAGATTTTCGTGTCACATCTTTGGAAGATATTGAACCTAAATACCAAGTTTGGTATTATCCGCTTTTCGTTTTTGAGTTAATCACACTTACACATACACAGACACACTGACCTTCTTCTAAAAATGCCTTTTTTTATTCAGGAAGCCTAAAACGTGTATTTCCGTTGAAATCTCGGTATCGAATTTTTTGGTTTAATTCAGTATCTTCTACTACGATGTGGTAGAGGAAGTGAATATGTTAGCCAAATTAAATTACAAAAATTGTAGTCTTTTAATATGCAGAAACAAACTATTAAATTAGTTTTGTATACATTTGTTTTTAACTTGAAGGTTTTCATAAATTTACTTTATATTAAAAGTTGTTAGTTTTTTTCTCCTTTAATTTGGGTGCTATACATTTGAACAGCCCTAAGTTAAAATGTTTTCTCTATAGATTTCTGTTTACATGATATTCATGCAGGAATTGTTCTTGGTGTTCAATAAAAATAATTAATTCCACAATATATAAAAAAATTATGAGATTTTAAATTCACGCGGGTTTCTCTACCCATCCTCTAGAAAATATTTCTACAAAAGCTTATACCTCCATCTGCTACTTGCTAATGTACGTTTACAGAAATGGTTTTATTACAAATTCACGAGAGGCATACAGAGGTTGTCAAATAATCCCTCCATTTCCGGAGTTATTTTGCTACATATGCCGCCCATCTTCTGATTCCTAAACAGGTTTTTATACCCCTTTCACCGGCACCACAACCGTAGCGATTCAAATAGCCGGGTCGTTAAAGTGGTATGACATGGACTGACCATCCATCCAAAGCCAAATGTCATGAGTTCGAATCCCAGCGACTACAGTCAAATGCGGCTGTGGTAAAGGACGGGGAGGGCCCAAGTAAAATAACTGGTGCAATGTCACGCTTGAATGCTAATAGGGCTACACCTTGCATGCGTTATTAAAGAAACATTATAGTTTTATTAAAAGAGTAATGTTTGTACAGTATAAAATCGCTATAAATAGCTTAGTTTTATTGCTGAAGATTAATATAATATGAAATTAGAAAAAAAACATTAAAATACATAAAACTTAAGAATATCATCTACGTAACGAATATCGTACCCCTAACTATAAAGGGTTAAAAAGTGGGTCGCTGTAATCGTAATGGCTTAGTTTGCATGGCTTTTGGAAACAATTTCTCACGTAAAGTGTATTTTGGGAAGGGGGGGGCGTTTCCTTGAAAGTCTTGTGACGCATTTTTGGAACGCACTGAACTTAATATCAAGCTTGGTATTTGCCTGACTTTTCGTTTTTTCTTATTTATACCGTCCCCCCACACATGGACACGCGTTCACACACAGACCTGTTTCTAAAAGTGCGTTTATATTCGGAGATCTGAAAAGTTGTATTTCCGGTAAAATCTCGGTATCGAACTTTTGGATGGAATGCAGTACTTCTACCCATTATAGCTAGGTGCTAGAGTAAGTAATAAAAACAGCTACACTAGAAAAATTAGCCGTATTAATAAAGAAGTAGGGAAGAAAGCCATTATCCTTAACACAGTCTGAGGTAGTCTTTTATAATAGACCATGAGAAACCTCGGCTTCATTTGCGACTTAAGGATGCTTGGTAGAGATCGCACGGCATTTTTTTTTTTGCAATTGAAAGAAAGCAAGTTTTCTCTAAACTTACACCATCTAGGACAGCGAACTTTTTACTGCTTATTAAAGAAATTTTCTAGGTTTATTTCAAGGTGTTATAAAATTATAAAAATGTTTAAATGACGTAATAATATAATTTCTAAAAACATTTACTTGTATTTATAGGGATCAGAACTTCGCCAAGCTTTTATTATGGGTATTTATAAGTGACTTAAGATAGCCGGTTAACTATTAGTCCATTTGAGTGATTAATTTAATTTTAAAAAACTAGTCGTAAGAAAATAATTTTTGGTGTAATCTTTTATATTTATAGTTTTTTGTGGAAACCATGTAATTTGGGGATCAAAATCTTAACCTCAAAATGCAGATAAACATTCTGTACAACCACAAAAGATTTCAAACCTTTAAGAAAATACATTTTTGGAAAAGTGTACCCGAGTTTAAAAATAAAACTTAACGGAAATGCCAAAAACAACATGAAAGGTTTCATACCGATATGCTATGTTTCTGGACTGTAGGTGTTCTTTAAAGGTTCAATTAAATACAAAGATTACATAAGCAAGCGCCTTATACCAATCCATTACCACAAAAAAAATCAATTTTTTGAACCCAAATCTCTACCAGGTGTCCTTAAAATGCGGATATTCTTCTCCCCCTCCCCCTATTTATTTTCTGTAGCCCTCCTTCTATTCTCCTTTATCCCTCCTTTGTTCCATAGCGGTCTTTTTCTCCCTCAGTAGCCTCAGCCACAGCTTATAGAAATAGTGTAACCACTTAAACAAATGCTACTGCTGATCCATATGTGGTTAAGCCTGAATTTTTTTATTTGTTTATTTTTTGGAAAGCCTATATATTTATATCATCTCTATGAAGTTTAGCATGATAATATTCTGTTGTTAGTACTTTCGTGACTTCATAAAGAATACAATCACCCACATTGACAAAATGTTCGGCCACTGCAGACCTACCTGTTTGTGCAAGATGGCAATGTTGCTTATGCTCTTGTTAATGGAGTATTGATGCTGCGTTTAGTTGTTCCGATGTTCCGACACAACCGCATAAGCAAGGTATTCTATATATCCCTGGAACATACAGAGCGGTCCCTCGCCGCTCTGGCCGGGAATTGCACGGTAGTCTTGTGCGACACGTCCGAATGAACTCGAGGCCACGGGCTCTTCCCCTTATCGGACATGTGGCAACGGCTTCAGTCAGGATAGACGCAAGACGCGTGTGTATTTGTGTGCGATTGAATTATCGGATTATTACAACCCAGAAACGAAACTCAAATTTTCGCTTGAACAAAGATTTTCTATGTATGACACGTATGTGAAAACCGACTCATGTAGACAGGTGTGTAGGAAATTTCACGATAAATTGTCTGGTGTTCCAGTTTCGAGTAGAGGAACAGTTAGATATCTAGTGAATAAAGTGAAGAGAACGGCATTATTTAATGTAAGTTGTAAAAAGAAACGAAGGGTTCTAACGCAAGAAAATGTTTTTGATGACAGAATAAGCTCTAAAGGGTTATGGCCGGATCTTACTGTATGTGACTTTTATCTGTATGGAACTCTCAAAAATAGTCTATAGGAATAATCCTCGCACCATAGACGATCTTAAAAGCCATATAAGAACAGAAATTAGGGAAATTACGCAACGAGAACTTATGCTTGTGAATGGTAATTTCATCGGAAGGTGCCAAGAATGTTTATCTGCCGAAGGACACCACTTTCAACACCAACTGTAAAAAAGGTTAGTACTGATAAAAATTAATTATATTTGTTCAATAGGTAATCAATATATCGTAATAATCATCATAAAATCAGTAATTATATGGTATCAGTATCAATAATGAGAACACTCAATATAGCGCGCGTGACTACCGGCCAGATGGCTGAGGGACCGCTCTCTATAAGGCGTCTCTTATCTTTAGCAGATAGTAAAGTTTGTTGAATTTTTGTTATTGGTTTATACAGGCTGAACCATTAAATTTGAGACTGTACAATATCTCCAAAACTAAGCGTTATAAAAAGAAATGTCTCTGAATAAAAGTTGTTCGATATTCTGTTGGAAAGTAAATGCCATCAATTGTGTTTTGTTTGGAGGATGTTATGGTGGTCATTTTAGGGTCAATTTAATTTGTTTTAGTAATAACCTGCATTTTTATGTTGTTTTCTCAGTGGAAAATGGTTTATAAAAAGCTGTTTATCTTGTGATGAGGAATAAGGAAATGAAGTAAATGTTGGTTTCTAATTGCGAAACATAACTTGACCCTCAAATGACCATCCATGGATGTCCAACCATTCATTACCCTCTTTGTGACAGCCATTCAGAATTTTCGTTGTTATTTACGTTGCTGTAAGAACAGTTGCAAATTGCTTTTTGCAAATGTTGTTTAGTTTTTTATGAGGAGTGATAAAACAACATAAAGGTAGTTTACCATTAAAGAATCAAGTTGACCCTAAAATAACTATCACAACGTCTTCCAAATAAAACAAGACTTATGGCACTTACTTTCCTCCATAACACCAAGCAACTCTTGTCTTGATTTTGTACTTTTAAAGTATTTTCCCAATACGTGTAACATTTTTAACGTAGAGTAAAAATGCTTTCCTTCTTTTAAAATACTTGCTCGCAAATCCGTTTTGTATCATAATCCCTAAGATGCTGCATCTCCTCACTTAAATATCGACTTGTTTGTAGCTGCCCTTGCGAAGATGGTAGCCAAAGTGTTGTCCGAAACGTCGGATGAGAAAAATTTCACGCATAAGCCTTCCAGCCCGGAAGATTTTACTATTTTATCTTTTATAAGAATAGCTTTTAGAATGAAGAGAAGCTAGTCATGTGAATGTAATAATCAGACTATTTTCTGGGAGCAATTTACCTTCTCTGTCAAACATTAAAGCAGCAAGTACTGCAGCCCCCAACTACTTAGCAACACGCGCAAACAGCATTGATATTCGAAGTCGTAAGAAAATTTGAAGTGCAGTAAATGTCGGATTAAATGAAGGCTTTAAATCGCTAGAGCGGGAGAGGTGTTTTATGTAGGAGTGAAGTATAGGTGAAGGTAATGCAATGCAGACACAAAAGAACTAGTTACCGTCACTTGTTCCGAAAGAAGAGGATCAAAAGATAGAGCTATGGTACGCTCGGGCGTTAACTCCAGCCAGACTCTGCAGCTTGTGATGTCACGGCTTTGCGCTGATGATGCGAGTTGATAACTAAGAGAAGTAGCACTTCCGCTTCCTCAAAAGAGGTGCGGCGTAATGGCAGAATTTTAAATTCAAAGGACCCCGCATTGAAGTCAAAGGAGTCTTCACTATATTTATACGTGCTTGCTTCTTTCAGAGCGATTTATATAGAACATGTTTCTTTCTTTATTTAAAACGAATGATTTTAAGCACGATATATTCAGACAGAAATTCCTTAAACTATTTATAAAAGTAATTTGGGAATATCGTGTAGTGGAGCTTAGAATTGTTTGTTTTAAAAAGCTACAATGGTAGTAGTGAATGCGCTAAGAGACATTTGGTTATGAATTAGATTGTTTCAATCAAATGAAATTGTTGCGTCTTAAATTGATGTGTTAAATATATAAAATAAGCTAACATTTTGAAATGTATTAAATGTATTAAGAGCAATGCTGAAACTTTTAACACGCATGCATGGTGTTACAAGACATGGTAAATCATGCTAAGGGAAATCAACTTTGTTTTCTTGTTTCATTTACATCCTGTCTTTAACTGCAATGATCATATGGACGGCCTTTACACTTTGGAGCATATTATCTATTGACGCTGGTGTTAAAACTGAGTTTTATTTACGGACGCTCTTTAAATGCTGTGGTCCTTAGCATCCCATTCTATATTTGGCGTGAAAAATCGGAAATGTTGCTCAGAGGCCTCTTTATCAGGCTTGAGGTTGTTTTACTTGCCATAAATCTACATGGCACCACCGGCTATACTTCCCTTCCAAAGGAAGCCATGCTAAGAATTTTTACTCCCGAAAAAAATTCAT
Organism: Deroplatys truncata; assembly: GCA_030765065.1. Classification (NCBI taxonomy): domain Eukaryota; kingdom Metazoa; phylum Arthropoda; class Insecta; order Mantodea; family Mantidae; genus Deroplatys; species Deroplatys truncata. Next base: position 201,460,051 of record CM060984.1, on the reverse strand, counting down.
CGCCCTCCGCGGGATTTGAATCCGCGACCTCGGGTACTAGAGGTAACCACTACACCACGGAGGATGACAAACGGGACCGAGTAGGGTTGTTTACGTTCTGGAAGTTGGGACTGAGTAGGGTTGTTTACGTTCTGGAAGAGGGTACGAGTTAGCTTGTTTACATTTTGGAAGACGGGACCAAGTTGGGTTGTTTACGTTTTGGAAGACTGGACCAAGTTGGGTTGTTTACGTTTTGGAATTCGGGACCAAGTTGGGTTGTTTACGTTTTGGAATTCGGGACCAATTTGGGTTGTTTACGTTTTGGAATTCGGGACCAATTTGGGTTATTTACGTTTTGGAAGACGGGACAAAGTTGTTTACGTTTTGGAAGACGGGACAAGTTGGTTTGTTTACGTTTTGGAAGACGGGACCAATTTGGTTTGTTTACGTTTTGGAAGACAGGACCAAGTTGGGTTGTTTACGTTTTGGAAGACGGGACAGGTTGGGTTGTTTACGTTATGGAAGACGGGACCAAGTTGGGTTATTTAGGTTTTGGAAGACGGGACCAAGTTGCGTTGTTCACGTTTTGTAAGACGGGACCAAGTTGCATTGTTCACGTTATGGAAGACGGGACCAAGTTGCGTTGTTCACGTTATGGAAGACGGGACCAAGTTGGGTTGTTTAGGTTTTGGAAGACCGGACCGGGTTGGGTTGTTTATAGTTTGGAAGACCGGACCGAGTTAGGATTCGAAAGTAGGAAATTGGAGCGAGATGTGCTTTACTGGAGGACATTGCCCACCAAACCTCGAATTTAACTGGGTACATAGGTGCTTCATGAATGAACATGAAGGATTAGAACGCTCCCATAGCATGAGTGGTGCGAGTTTTACCAGTTCACATAGTCGCACAAATAAAACCTTGCTTCATCTGTGAACTAGCTATGTTGTTGCATGCTAGAATTTTTTACAATGACAGCCAGAAGCAAACGGCAATACTCAATTCTCTTATGCATATCTGATCCATAACTGATTGGTAAGTATAACTCCAGTTTTAGGTAAGTAGTTTTCGCGTTAAGTATACAAAACTTACACCATCATATTAACGCTTAATTTTCAATGTGAATGACTCTTTTTCCTAATAACATAATAAAGTATATATTTAATAAGTGGTTCGACTACAACAAACAGATATGTTGGAATAACTTACATGTTTAATTCCTATTTCTACATACGGTTATTTAGCATTTCGTGTGACTGTTGTTATTAAGAATTACTTCTCTACTGTTGAGTGAAGTTTTATACGATGCAGGTATGTACTGCCATAAAGCTTTATCTCATACTTCTCAAAATACTATTTGATTCATGGAATAGAGCTGAACTGTAGCATAAGCTCAAAAATCGGATCTGTTACTTTCACATGCCTTTCTCTGCACCGCTGTTTATTTGTATATAGCTTTCAAAAATATTCTTGCAATGATTATTTTATATCGTGTTAATCGAGATAAACCGTTTCAGAAATAGTTTCAGTACATATTTCGTTGTAGGAAAAAGGAGATAGAGGAAACTAGATCGGTAATTAAATATGCATTGCCCTCTCTTTCTTCTATTACTTTGTTTGGATTGTAGATTCATGGAAGGGTTTCCCAAAGAGACCACAAAGGAAAGAGTAAACAAGATCAACTTACTCCATGTGATTCACCCATTAATATCTCTGAACAATATATGTATTTATTTTAATAAAGCGTTTATAACATGTATAACTACTACAAGAAGTTGGAAAGGAAAAGAGAAATATTCTAAGACCTTGTCGGTCTACTTTTGTCTATCATTACTAGAGTGTATTGTCCGCGAGTCTATTTTGTCTACCATCGTGGACTTTGCACTCTATTGCAAACCTTGGGAATGCCTCTCAATGAACGCGATCCACTCGTCTTTGATAATTGAAAGGAATAGAACGAAATTTCGGTTGGAGCCGTAGCACAGACTGTAGAGCACCTGCCTGCCCTGGGAGGCGTTCCGGTTGCGAGTCCTGTATGGAGAGAGTCTGGAGTATAAATGAGAGTGCGATGTAAAGATTAAAGCCCAAAGTTTACTATAAACGGAAGACAAGCGAATAAGAGAGAGAGAGAGCGAGAGAGAGAGAGAGAGAGAGAGAGAGAGAGAGAGAAAGCGAAGCTCGCTCACGCTAATTTTCCAGTTGCCCACTGACCTGTTTATTTGGAATCGCACACATGAAGGGATATCTACATACTTGAAATATGGCGCAGATGGGCCATCTGACATATACCAAATTTACGGCATATAACACGAGGGATTACAGTTGAGAATTAACTATCTACAATGGCCAATAATTATTGACATGAATCCAGAAAATCAAGTAACAACCACATTAAAATGCCGAACGTTATTGTCTTGTATCAAATGCCTTGCTATAGGACGACAATAACGTATTAAATGACAATTAAAAATCCCCTGAAATCTACATTTAACCTTGGTATATAATTACAATTTTCAATTATATGTTCTGCTTGTACACCATAAGGATTACTAAAATATAAAGAGTGGCTAACACCGAACAGCGAGTACAGAAAACGACCAAGGCAGCACATTTTTTTTCCAATAAACTACATAATCAAGGTTAACTCACGAGCAGATGCTGCAGTATACGCACAGGCGAAAGCTTGAAAGCAAGTCATTGACGCATTCTATGCTTCCACCAGTTAACCTCCAAACGCGACCGGAATGCTCTCACCGCCACCAAAACAAGTATTGGCGAGGGAGCGCTGTGGTCGCACATAGAAATTTTTCGTAGCCCAGGGCGAAATATAAAGCATAAGATTCCATTAAGTTACAAAAATTGGCAGAGATTTTAAAAGTGTTTGCCATACTCTTTCCATTGTGTTGCGAGAAACAACTAAACGGTAACAGCAGTTTAAAAATGAGAGGACGCTTAAATCAATTACGGTATCTCGGAAATGACCAATAAAAGGTACTCATTTGAAATAAATTGATTTGAACATATATTCAGTTTTTGTACATTAAGTTTGTTTTTTATGATTTTTATAAACAAAATTATACGAAGCTTCTTCCTAATGAAAAATGAATTGTTTTATTTATATAACGCTCTTTAACTACTATGGTTCTTAGCGTCTCATTCTATATTGGGCGTGAAAGACCGGTAATTTTGCTCAGAGGCCTCTTTATCAGGCTTGAGGTTCTTTTACGTGCCGAAAATCTACGACACGGGACCATCGGCTTTACTTCCCTTCCGAAGGAAGCCATGCTAAGGATTTTTACGCTCCAAAAAATCCATCGCCCTGACTTCATAAGCTGTTGTCAGAAAATTCGAGAATACAGAGTTTATTTTTCAAGTAAATATCGTAAATAAGGTATTTTAATCCAAATATTTAAGAGCCATCTTGCAAAATCAAAAATATCGAACGTTTTTCATGTAAAGGGTAGTTTGGGGTGGAGGTTTTTAAAATCTTTTTCGTATATTTGGGAGTACTAAACTTAAAAATTTCATCTTTGACTTCTGTTCTTCACAGAAGCACACATACACACAGGTCCATACACACATCATTTTCTAAAAATGCTTTTTTATTAAATGGACCTCGAAATGAATTTGCTGAAATCTCTGAATCTTAACTTTTGGGTGGAATGTAATATTTCCTCTGCTTATACTACAGGTGCGTGGTGGAAAGTAAAAAACGTCAAACGTCCCTCATGCACTAAAATCTCCAATATAAAGAACATTGGGGATGTTCATTATATAGAAGTTTTAAAGATGAATATATTCGGCATCCTGTAATAACTGCTATTAGAAAAGCTGATTGCGGTGTTCACTTCCTAATTAATTATAACTAAAGTGTTCACTTCCTAATTAATTATAACTAAATATCTCGCTGAGTTCATCTGGATGTGTCGTACTACTATCATTTTAGCAGTAGGTATAGACGACTTGGGTGTTGGCGTCGTGTGTTCTCAAGCGATATTGAGGAATTCAGATGAGCTTGAACTGTCAAGAATATACGCTCCGGATGCTCTACTTTGATTCACGTACTGAATCGGTTCTATAATTGTTATTCGTTGCAAGTCAGCTGAAGAATGTAGGCGTAGATTTGGTGTCGCTTCTTGCATCTCCATAGCAAGCAACTGCTATGTTAACTAGACTGGAAAATTGTAGTAAGCTTACTTTCAGTGAAGAGGCATGAAGGTGCTGCTTTACTGAGTCAGGTCGTCCTTTTATGCATGTTGGTATGACTGTCAAGGTAGACCAAGCTCGAACTGCTGAATCATAACTAATTCCCAACTTCTTGGTACTAATTTCACGTTCTAAAGCATCAATTTAAACAGAAATTATACATTAAAATCCCACGCAAACTGATTGGAAAGCCTGCAAAACATTTTTAATCTGATAGACAGGTTAGCTTTTATGAATGGCTGCAAATTTAGATTTTTACTTTAAGGGGAAGTATTGCAATCCACCCAAAAATTTCATACAGAGATTTCATCGGAGATGCGTGTTTTGAGGCCCCCTGAATAAAACAACAAACAAGCCACGTCCTTGTGGACGTGTGTCTTTGAACAGCATAACTCAAAAACGAATAGCCGGACAAGTACCAAAATTGGGATTTAGGTTCAGTATCTTTCGAAGATGAGACACGAAGATTTTCAAGGAAATCCCCTACCCCAGACTACCCTTTACGTGGAACATTTTTCAAAAATTTTGTTTTTCTCAAAAAGGCTCTAAGATGTTTGATTAAAATCTCATGTTTTAGGATACTTTCACGGCATATGAAATGTATATCTTGAACTTTCTGGGAATGTCCCCAAAAGTAGTCTTCATTTTTAATGAATTTTTACATAACTGGTAAACGGTCAGAGATAAACAAACTTTTACTAGAAAAAATGTAGAACTCGTTCAAACACACAATTTATGTCATACATTTCTTTGTGGAGTGTACCATTTCCGAGATATTCCTTGTTATTTGTTTAAATCCTCCAATACTTGCACCCTCAAATGGGAATTCGTTATTACTTTCTCTACTAAGTGTAGTAAGAAGGGGAAGTATTGTATTCAACCCAAAAATTCGATACTGAGATTTCACCGGAAATATATGTTTTGAGACCCCCTGAATCCAAAATAAGCATTTTTGGAAACATGTCCGTGTGTGTTGTATCTGTGAACAGCATAACTCAAAAACGAATAGCCGAATAAATACTAAACTTGGGATTTAGGTTCAGTATCTTTCGAAGATGAGACACGAAGCTCATCAAGGCAAATCTCCCACACCAGACTACCCTTTACATGGAACATTTTTCGAAAGTTTTGTTTTTCTCAAAAGTGGCTCTAACCATTTTGATTAAAATATCATATATTTAAGATACTTTCACGGCAAATGAAACGTATATCTTGATTTACTTGGAATGTCCCCAAAAGTAGTCTTAATTTTAATTAATTTTTACATAACTGGTAAACGGACAGAGATAAACAAAAGTTTACTAGAAAAAATGTAGAACTCGTTAAAACACTCAATTTGTCACATACATTTCTTTGTGGAGTGAACCATTTCCGAGATATTCCTTGTTATTTGTTTAAATATTCTAATACTTGCACCTTTTCTAAAATGGGAATTCGTTATTAGTTTTTTATGTCCTGGACATGCAAAGAGAATGGAATGCTCCCCATAGCAACCAGCTCATAAAGGATTTGACTATAGCTTACAGCCTACCATATTCCCCTGGCATCTACAAGAAAATTAGCAATAAGATTATTTTGATGTCTAGATTAACATGAAGTAGATGGAGAAGAAGCGTTTGTAAAAATAGTTTGTACCAGATTAGAGAAAGTTATGCGAGTGCAACACATCAGACTTTTAAAATAGTGCTTAACCCCTGTTATTACTACATACTGTACCAAAGGCGGTGGATACTAATAATGTAAGACGTAATAAATGCAAAAAGAAATTTGGGAAGATAAAAGTTACAGGTACACATTTAGGGTACACTAACGTGATAAAAATTGTCATATTCCCTTATGTCGTAATAGTGGTGTTTGCTCAAGATTGCAGTCTTCCGGTAAACAATCTTTGACTGGTATCAGTTCTCTATGTGAGTTGTATGGAAAACAATTCAGGGACATAAAAGGAACTAATGAAAAATTTTATCGATGTGAAATGAAGGGGTGGTTCGGATGTCACCTCTATGAAAAAGTTTCGTTATGATTAATACATGGCAAAAGTCTAAACCAACGTAATATAATTCTGCCTTTTAGAGGACGAGGTGAAGAGTTAGTGGCATGCATCGTCAAACTGGACGACAGCTAAGACACTTACTTTATAGCTTTCATCGTGACATGGTGACGAATATTAAAGTTCTTGCCGCGCTCTATGTCGGCAATAACAAATCCGCCGTTAAGGTAGCGTGTATAAAATACAAGGCTTCAATATATTGGTGAAACAAAAGATAAAAAGGTATTTAATTTTCATCCTTACTTCTAGATATTGGATCATTTTATTCCTGCTCACAAATCAAATGATGCTTTGCCATAACGTACTTCACTAGTGAGAACATGAAAAACTAGCTTTTACTGTTACCCTTTGGCAGTTCGGCCATATTTTGGGGGAGGTGAAGTGGAATTATATTCGAGAAAGATAGGTTACGTTGAAAGAGGATGAGGCTAGATTTAGTAGTACCAACGTAAACAGTTGTGTTTCAATATGTGACAATTTTTATGCACGTCAGTGTAGCCCCAAGTTATGTGCCAGTTACAGGGACTGATGGGAAAAGCTGGATCAAACCTCTCCCGGGTTCTGGCGGGATTTGAACCACGAACCTCCCGTTCACGAACCTGTGCCTTAACCGCCTCGGTGACCCTTGTCGGCACATGTGGAGTTGAACATGTGCATAAGACTTTCAGGAAAACGTCTATTTACATTTCAAATTTGAATGAAATTGGTCCATAATAATTTAGAGCAGTTTATATGAAAATACGGATTAAAAATTTACAATCTTTAGGCAAGTACCTGCACGCAAAGATATTATATACACATACAGGTTATTCTACATTAGTTACCTGATAATAAAGCTAAATTATACATGAAAATAAACTACGTAAGATAACTATTTCCATTACATACATTGACATTAACGTTAAGTTCTATTTGCAATGTTTACAAATGCTCAATGTGACTCCCTTTTGTCACTCGGCAGATATCCCACCTGTACGACAGTTCATTCCAGATACGCGTGATTATGCCCGCATCTACCCGAGCTACCGCTACGTTAATTCGTTGACGAAGCTCATCGAGATTGGTCGACAGTGAAGGGTTGTACACGTTATCTTTAATGTAATCCCACGGACTAAAATCCAGCGGTGTTAAATCGGGAGATCGTGGAGGCCAAGGTTTGTTCCCGCTACGTCCAATCCAAGCGGGAGTGATGTGGGATAGGTACATAGTGACCTCATGGTGGTAATGAGGAGGTGCTCCATCTTGTTGAAAAATGAAATTATCTCTCATATCTTCTTGCAGCTGTGGTATCAGGTAGTTTTCTAGCATATCTAGATATGTGATGCCAGTCAGTATTCTCATAAAAAGGAATGGTTCATACACTTTCACGGAGCTTAGCGCACAAAACACATTCAGTTTTGGTGAGTCACGTGTATGTTCCAGGCATTTCGTCGATTTCTGTGTACCCCATATCCTTACATTGTGGCGATTAACTGTACCACTAAGGTGAAAAGTTGCCTCGTCACTGAACACAATCTTATTAAGAAAACTTCTTCCATCCTGTTCAGCATGTCCGCACAGAACTCGTAACGTTTAAGCTTGTCATTAGCACTCAATGCCTGAACCAGTTGCAACTTGTACTCCTTACACTGCAGTCGTCGTCGTAAAATTCTCCATACCGTAGGTTGTGGAATGGTCAGTTCCAAACTTGCTCTAGTAGCAGACTTCTTTGGACTTCGTGCATAAGTTCTTCTCACGGCTTCTACAACGTGGCCTGCTACAGGAGAGCGTCCCTGTCCTTTCTCTCGGTGTCCCACACGACCTGTTTCTACGAATCGATCATACCATGTTTGATAGTTTTAACCTGCGGGGGTGTTTTTTGTTTTTTGATACTTTGTACGAAAACGTCTTTGTGTGGTAATTTGCGATTTAGTTTCATGAAACCACAGTTTCGAACTAATTCATTCATACTTTCAGGTAACTAATTTAGAATAACATTGTATATATACTCTTTATATATACTTACTAACGCATTCGTCTTGCAAATCCGTCTACCTAGTTGCAGAGATGACATTTTCAGTTACTTCTGCTTTCACGACTCCCGAACTGAGAAACATAGCTGTAAATCTATTCCCCCGCTTTGCACTCCTCGGAAAGCAAGCGTGCAAAAACTTGGTGCATAAGGTACACTTTCAGTAAAGGATGCACAAAGAGAATTTAGAAACTGGCTTCCTTATCTATTACAAGAGAGAACGGAACCGAAAGATAAACCGAGAGAAATACTTTCTATGCTTTTCTACTGATCCATTCTTCAAGTGTCAGGTGAGTAAGCCTTAGAATTTATTTAACATATTTTTGCATTCAAATAATGCCCGATATTTCTAAAATATTTAAGTGTATACAAAAGTTAATATATACAGCTTTGTGGATGTTACAAAAAGTGAAATCTCTGTAAAATTCGCTTAAATTAATAAAAACATTTTCTTCTACTTGGACACAGTGTATATATATTATAACATTTTGAGAAACAGTCAGATTTTAAATTGGTTGAAATTAGTGCAAAACTAAGGGTAATTTATATACAACCTTCTATAGATATTTAGGCTTAAACCTGTTCTAAAATATTTGACTATCGCTTAAGGCGTACTATGTTCCCCTTTTTTTGTAATTGCAAGGACAATATAGAAACACAGTAGCCTTTAAGCATCCACATATCTCTTAATAGCAGGTTGCTAGGTGCAGCACCATTCTCTTTGTCACAGATTAATACTCTTTGCATAACCAAGACAAAGAAATTAATAACGAATTCCCATTTGAGAATATAAGTATTGAAAAAATTAAGGAAATAACAAGCAATATCTCGAAAATCGTTCACTCAACAAAAAGATGTATATGACATAAATTGTGTATTTTAACGCGATCTACATTTTTTGTGTAGTAAAATTTTGTCTATCTCTTATGGTTTACCAGTTATGCAAAAATCGTTCACAATGAAGAATAATTTTGGAGACATTCCCAGAAAATTCAGGATATACATTTTATTTGTCATGAAAATATCTTAAACATATGATATTTAATTCAAAATCGTTAGAGCCATTTTTGAGAAAATTAAAATTTTCGAAAAATGTTCCATGTAAAGGGTAATCTGGAGTGAGGGATTCTCTTGAAAACCTTTGTGTCGCATCTCTGGAAGATACTGAACCTAAATACCAAGTTTGGTGTTTATACGACTGTTCCTTTCTAAGTTATCCTGTTCACAGAAACGAACACACACACGGACATGGAATGGGTGGAATACAATACTTCTCCTACTTACTATACGTGGTAGGGAAAGTAAAAATTCGACAGTTATGTGGGAAAGATACATCACTCTTGAAATATATCGTCTAGAAATATACAATTTTCATCCATCCTCTCCCGTCCTGTTTCCAAATTAGCATAGGTCGTGGTTCATTAATCTAAAGAGCGTTAGTTCTTTTATGATCCTCTAATTTACCAAGTGGCTGTCTTCAAAAGGAGGATAGAATATTATTTGCTGCAAAATGGAGATGGAGTTTGTGGCGTATGTTGAACAGCTCCTGTTTTAGTAGTACGATATAGAAAATCTAATGTTTAAGAGGGCGATAATGAAATTTATTATAATGCCTTATTAGGAGATCAAATGAATGGTTTTAAATTTGGCATGCTTTCTAACGTTTTACGAGTTAATTGTCGTGTAGTTCGTCCTATTTTTTCTAATAGTTTGTTAATTATTATCATTTAAAGACTGTGTTCACCTAAAAATAAAGTTGACTACAGGACATTTCTAGGACATGATTTGTTACGACTTTAAATCGCTGCTAACCCTAAACAATGTGAAGATTGGCTTAGAAATGCCTTTGGAGAAGTAGACCATCTAAGGCCACAATTTATAATTGTTACAACGAATTCAAAAGAGATAGGTTTTTTCTTATTGGCGCATTTCATAAAGGACGCCTAAGAGGTGCTGTTACCGATGGAAATAATGGCAATGCTCTAAGATGATCCACATATCTTGTGAATTTATATGGGCAAATTGCACATTGGTACGAGTCAAATCCAAACGTTCTACATCAACATTTAGACGTAAGAAAACTTTGTTGTCGATGGATTTCACATAAACAGGCTCCCGATTAAACAACAACAACGCACTGACTGATGCAGCAAAACTCTGGAAAAATTCCAAGGTGGCACTTTAAATTTGATTTGAAATATCGCTCTTTAAAATGAAACTTGGAATTGTTATGATCCTGGAAAGAAAACTCAATTGTGGCAGTATTTTTAACACTTAAATGATTTCAGTCTAATTATATAATGTATGTATAAAATGATATATAAAATGTATGTAACAGTCATTGTATTAATGCTTATATTATTGTGTACATGCTAAATAATGCTATGTGAATCTATTACCTAATTTAATAATGTAGGAGCTGTGAGAAAATAGGTCAAAAGTTGCTAACAATGAGGTAACCTTGAGGCAATGATGAATTAGAAAGTTCAATAATGCTACTAGTAATTCTTCGAAACAATAATGTAATATTATTAAAACGGTTCATAAATAGCCAATCAACAGCAAGAAAAACCTTAAGTTAAGGTAAAATATTCTATTGGAGTAGGATTAGCCAATCAGAAATTGTACAAGTTCAAGCGGTAAATGCCAGTTGCTAGTAGATAGCGTTCCTAACCGGACGCGGGACGCGTCCTTGATAAGTTTAATACGTATTCAGTGTGAGATGAAAATTCATTACGGCGAGAATTTTATAAAGTATACATGTTTAAAAGTGCAATTAATAAATAATCTCACAGATCTCTGTGAAACTGAAGTGTTATTTAATCGTGTGAAGGATTAATAAAAGGACTGAAGTAAAAATTATAATTTTTGTAAGCCTACATTCTTCAGCCGCACCACCCCCTGTAAATTAATACATGTTTCTATAAATTAATACTGACGCAGCCAAGGCAAACATAAATATAATATTTACATAAAATATAAAAATACAAAGTTGATTCTTAAACATTGGGGCGAAGGCCACGGAAACTTTGTACCATACAAAGTTCGGCTCCCCAACAACGGAAATACAATACAACTCCTCCTTGAAATATACAACTTCATCACAATTGACTCAATGGATCCTTCGAAAAGAACCTAAGCCTACAGAAGTCCGACGAATTTGCAGTGCTTGTAAGAAGTGCTTGCTAGTTATTTTTTCTAAAACGGGCCATATTGTTTCTATAGCATTAGAAGATAGGCGTACCATTACTGCTGATTGGCATATAAATGCCTGTTTACCACTAAATGTTGAACACCCAAAAGGAAAAATGTTACAACCCGTCGTCGCATGCAGCAAACTAACATCCGAGTATATGGGTGTCCTAAAGGTCAGCAAAATGTATCGTCCACAAACAGCCCTGAACTTAGCACCTTTTGATTTCTTTTTGTTTTCAAAAATTAAAAATAAAATCATGGAATCACTTTTTCGGTCATATGAAGCAGTGACACAAAAAACTTTCTGAAGTGCCTCAGGAAGAGTGGCATCATTGCTTTTAGGACTGGTTTCATTGAATGCAAAAATGTATTGGTGTTAAACGGGAATATTTTTAAAATCAATAAAATCATTAACATTTTTTTAAAATTAATCATTGTTTGAGTTTTTAAAAATTTTCAGTGTCGCCCTCGTACATTCACCTGAATTTCCGTATCCACTGTTGTGCAAACTATTCTTAAAATTGTATTCTTGTGTTTCTTGTTAATCGAAAATTTGAAGAAATTCTTTCATTAACCATTTCGTTGTAGGTACAAGAGGGGATACGCGGACTTAATGGGAGATTGGTAGCCCATTATCTCAAACTATGTGTTTAAAGCATTAGACTGAAATTTATATGCGATATAGATGCAGGTCTTAACTTCACTGATGTACTTTCATGCACTAAGTTTGCTTATTTAGAAAAATGGAACTTTTCGTCAATTATAATATGCTTCGATTAAAATTTATTGGAAGTGATTTTTTTAAATAACCAAACATCCTTTAACACGAAAGTAGATACACAATTGCACTTGTTTAATCATAAAATTTTATTTAGCTATCTACAATAGTTTCTGAATAAACGGGTTATTAATAGCAGGAAATTCATTCACAAAAAATATGTTAAAAAGCAAAAGTGGAAAAGACAAACTCGTATACATTTTCAAACAAACCACACGGCTTGAACGTACAAAAGCTTCAATATTTAACAGTAGTACCAATTTATATAGCAAAACTTCCTCTACTCCAGAGTACTGTTTTTCTCTGAAGTGGCGCAGAATGCAGAGTATAAAATGATAGCTGCAGTATCATTTAAACGAATCTGATGTGATGCATTCTTTCTGAAGCTTATTTTTATCTACTACTTTTAATCCAAATAAACCTTTGCAAAAATAGCTACATTACACATTTAGTTATAAATAACAAGGGAACAGCGATAGTCAAATGTGTAAGAACTCGACGCAATACGCTGATCCTAAAATTCCATACTGTTTCCATGCAATCGCAGAAACATCTGAAAATTGACGGGACTTTAAAAGAATGACAAGTATTGAACAATTCGAACCTTTAGTAACGGATAGCTTGAACGTGACTTACGCCACACACACACACACACACACACACACACACACACACACACAAAATTATTTTTAGTAAATTGCTTTTTACTTTCTCTACTACCTATAGTAAGTAGGGGAAGTATTGTATTCCACCCAAAAATTCGATACCGAGATTTCACCGGAAATACATGTTTTGAGACCCCCTGAAGCCAAAAAAAGCATTTTTGGAAACATGTCCGTGTGTGTGTCTGTGTGTCTGTCTGTGTGTCTGTGTCTGTGAACAGCATAACTCAGAAACGAACAGTCGGATAAACACCAAACTTGGTATTTGGATTCAGTATCTTCCAAGGATGCGACACGAAGGTTTTCAAGAAAATTCCCCCTCCCCAGAGTACCCTTTACATGGAAGATTTTTTGAAAATTTTAATTTTCTCAAAAATGGCTCTAACGATTTTGATTAAAATATCATATGTTTAAGATATTTTTATGACAAATAAAATGTATAGCTTGAATTTCCTGGGAATGTCTCCAAAAGTATTCTTCATTGTGAACGACTTTTGCATAACTGGTAAACCATAAGAGATAGACAAAATTTTACTACACAAAAAATGTAGATCGCGTTAAAATACACAATTTATGTCATATACATTTTTTTAGTTGAGTGAACCATTTTCGAGATATTACTTGTTATTTCCTTAAATTTTCCAATACTTATACTTTTTCTCAAATTCGTTATTCAATTTTTTATGTCCTGGACATGCAAACAGATTAGAATGCGCCACATAGCAACCAGCGCTTAAAAGAGTTGACTATCGCTTATAACCTACCATGTTCCCCTTGCATCTACAAGAAAATTAGCAATAAGATTGACATCTCGATATCTCGAGTAACATGAAGCATATGGAGAATAAACGTTTGTAAAAATAGTCTGTACAAGAGTAGAGAAAGTCATGTGAGTGTAACACATCAGATTTTTTTTAAGATATCTATTTTTTGTGTGGTGCACTTTCGTCCATCTCTTAAAGTTTACAAGTTATACAAGATTATACAAAATTCCTTCCGAATGAAGAAATCTTCCTAGGCTATTTGCAGAAAATTCAAAACATACATTTTACTCGTCATGTAAATATCTTTCATATGTGATATTTTAATCAAAATTGTTAGGCATTTTTTAGAAAATCAAACTTCTCGAAAAATATTCCATGTGAAGGGTAGATGGGAGTGGGAGAATTTTCTTAAAAATCTTCGTGTGCTATTCGTGGAAGTTTGGCATTTATCCGAATTTTTGTTTTAGAGTAAGGCTGTTCACAGGCACACAGTCTTATGTTTCCAAAAATACCATATTTGGATTCAGGGAGCCTCAAAATATATATTTTCGGTGAAATCTCGGATTTTTGGGGGGAATGCAGTACTTCCCCTAATTACTATACGTAGTAGGGAAATGAGTAATGGGACGTTTCCTCAATTATACCACCTTTTGTTCATTATTTATTGAAAATGATGTTTTTAAATAACCAAACATCTTATTACACCAAAGTCGATCCACAATCTTACTTGAAAGTAAAATATTTTTAAAGTAGCACTAGAATAAAAAGCAAAGCAATCTCCGGTTACCCTCTCCTTCATAGAACTTGCATCCAAGTCTATGCCTGTGTCCAGATGCCTGTCGGGGAGATGAGGATCTATGGATCAGAGAGTGACAACCAGGATGGGGGATCAGCCCGACGCACGGGATGAGAGCACAGAAGGTTGTGCTAGTTGAGATGCGAAAGATGGTTGACAGTAAAGGTCAAGATGGAGCACCGGTGGAATGATGAATGGCGGCGGAAACCGCAGAAAACGGAGAAAAATCACTCAGACGCCGTTTTATCCACCACAAATCCCACATATGGATCCCTGAAATCGAACCCGGGCCGCCTTGATGGGCGGCGAGCGGTCTAACCATTCAGCCAAGTACAGCGTACGATAATTAAATATATAACGAATTAAAGGGGATATACCGATTATTAAATCTGCACAAGAAAGTCACCTTTTGTCAAGATTTGCCAACTTCAAAAAGTTTAAAACGCGGGTCGCTATGCAATAAATTAAATTTAATATTCTTTAGACGAGCATGAGAAAAAGCTTATAACAATTTAGCACTTAAATATAGAGTATTTGAAAACTCAAAAACGCAAAGCAATAACATAATATTACTGGTTGTTTTAAGGACATCTATGGTTTTGATTAGCGAGTTTTTCTCTATCTCTTCCAGTTTATTAATTATATAAAATTCATTCAGAATGAAGAGTAGTTCAAATCTATTCCCAGATATTTCAAGATATACCTTTTACTTACCATACAGATACCTGTAATATAGTCTTTGTTTTACTCAAAGTCGTTGCCCATTTTTAGAAAATCACAAATAACACAAGATTTTCTATATAAAGTGTAATTTAGAATGGGAGAATTTCTTTGAAAATATTCTATCTCATCCATGGAAGATGGTGAATATTTAACGGTCGCTTCGTTTTCAGTTATGCTGTACACACACACGCATATGGGAACCTCTTTTTAAAAATGTGATTTTTTGATTCCTCAAAACGTTTATTTCCGGTGAAATTTCAGTGTTGAATTTTTGAATACACCACTTCCCCTATTCGCTATAGGTAAGTAGTAGGTTGAGTGCTGAGCTGTTTTCCTGATTTTGAGTTTTGTTTGGTAGAAAAGCCCTGAGCCGACGGAGCTAATGGCAGAATGTAGTTGTTCCAGAGATACCGTACTTCTCCCACACGTACTAGGCACACACAAATGACGCCGCAGGATGAGTGATCCATTAAGGATCACTATCGCCTCCACTTCCAATTTTCAATAACCAAGTTTCCCGAAACTGAAGCTCCCTTAAAGTTTGTCAGAGCTTGCCTAAGGCGTCTATATCCCTGTTGGCTTGAGCAGAAGAGCCTGTAGACCTAGCTCTTCTCTACTGTAATGTAAACTGTGTATTTAAGTACTGGTATTAGTTTATCTAGGAAAACCTTTAGTTCAAGGTGTTAGAGGTGTAAGTGGAGGTATTTTCATTCGAATCAACAACAAACTTTTGTAGATTAATATTACACGTGATAAAATCATCTGCTGTTTCGAAAATAGCGTTCAGATTTATGGAAACAACAAAAATGTTCTCTACATTGGCTCTGGCTTGCCCTATGATTTGCATTTCATTACATATTTATTTTTAATTTCCTTGCCACGTATACTGGTGTGCATAAAATTTGGCCCGTAATGGAACTCGGCTGTTTGTTAGTGTCTAAATCTAGCCACACCACTACTAGCATAACCACTGGATTGGCAGGTACTTTATCTCCCCCAAAATATGACCAAACTGCCGAAAGGGTAACATTACAACTGAAAACTTAGTTTCATGCTACATTACCGTTTTCTTATTGCCGTTTTGTAACGGCTCAACTTTAACTTTGTCTCCATGTCGCTAATTAAAGCTGTCATGTATATAGATAGATAATGTATCTTCACAAGTTTCAAATTATAGAAGTTAAAACACAAGTATTCAGTGCATGGGTCATTGACCGTATATGCGTATTTAAGATACAAGGTATGGTAACAAAATAAAAGAAGAAGAAACAAAACAAGAAAGAAAAAGGAAAATAGAGATAAATTATTTTTGACTAACTGAACAAATTTGATGTCTTAGCGCACCTTAGCCAAGAAATTGCCCATGTTTTGCCAGTTCCTCTGGTCAGCCGGTAGATCCCAACATGCCAATCTGCTGATAGAAGGGCTTAAGAATTTTTATTTGAGTTTAATTGTTCGCTGGTTCTCCCACTGTGCGCATTCCGCCAAAATATGTACCCAATCCTCGTCCAAGTCACAGAATGGACAGATTCTCCTGCCAGAATCGTCAGTCATTTTCTCTACCCTACAGCCCCCAGTCTAAACCAGGACCTTTCCTTGCTTCCTAAAGTTAAGCATATATGCCTCTTTACCCCAATTCAATTTTATTCCATTTGATATATTTAGAGAAGGTTTAATTTTACAATCTGATTTATTTCGTGTTGGTTGATGTTTCTTAGTCTTCTTTTGACACCTTTCCATATGTTTTTGTAATTTGATTCAGCTCTTTGCTACACTGACTCTGTTTCTATTCTGCTCAAACCCCTTTCCAAATCAGCTGTCAAAAACTTGGGAGACAAGGTTTCCTGCTGGTATTTATAACGTTTGGACCGTAGTGTGGAATATCCCTGAATCAGCCCCAGCCAGTATTTCACTGCTCTTATTTTACAATGCATTGTGTCTTTATAATATTCCACCTCCTTGAATAACCCCGAAAAATGTCATAATGGTCCTTCAGTTTAATCTCGCATTCTTCAATCCTTCCTGTAGAAGAGGATTTTGTAATTGGTTGCAATTGTAATTGGTTTATCCTTTCCTTGTGAACAAATCGTAGCGAACGTTTTTCATATAGGTGGTATTCGAATCGCCCCATCCTTCCACATAAACGTTCATCTGTATGCCCTGAATTGATTTTCAGGTCAGTCACAAAGAAATCTGATAACGGCTGGGTGGTGTCTGAAGTTGTTCACCTGAAGGTGGAAACCTTACGGAAAGAAAAACCACTGCCGGTGTAGGGGATTTAGACACTTTTTATGCACGGCAGTGTGCCTAGAAGGTAGCGGAAGTAGATATGGCATTACACCCAGAAATATATACTTTGCTCCCCTTGTATAAACACATTTTATTTAAATGTCCATGCGTATCACTGCGAACAGCATTCATCAAAAACGAAATGTCGGATGAATACCAAACATGATTTTAAATTCGGTATCTTACAAAGATGCGGCACGAAAATTTTTAAGAAAATTCTCCACCCCAAATTACTCTTTAGTTTGAAAAATTTTGAAATTTTCATTTTCTCACATTTCTCTTGAAGATTTTGATTAAGACCGCCTATATTTAAGATATTTACGTGATAAACAAAATTTTGTTATAGTTTCCAGGAATGGCCTGTGAAGTGCTCATTTACCGAGCGGGATGGCTCAGGCGATTCCGTCTGTGGCCCGCATTTGGGAGGTCGTGAGTTCGATTCCACGTGGCCGAACTTCCTGATCTATGGGTTTTTTTCGGCGGGTTTTCCGGGTCGCCGGATGAATGCTAACAAGGATTCTCACATCCCCGAATTTTCCGTCCCTCCACTTCAACTCCATTCTCATTTCATTTCATCTTTCATCCGTTGATCTCTTTCAAGGTTTCAGTGTCGGTATTGGTGTTTCGATGTAATCCCTTGTGTGCAAGGTGGGGGCTCCGGTCTGCCTGTCCGTCTGCTGGGGAGGCTCTATCTGGAAATCTAAGGACCCTATTCTTGGTTTCAGCCGCCCGTGTCTCCTTTTGCCTCATCCTTCCTCCCAGGTATGCCTCTTTGTAGAGCTTGGTGAAGTATTCCATGTGTGGATCAGTGCCGAGTCCCCTTCGTAATCAATCCAATCCTCTTCATTTTTAAGACGTTTTGTATAATTGTATATAACTGGTAAACCATAAGAGATAGGCGAAAGCATACACACGAAAGTATCCATGGCTTTACATTATACAATTTATTTCAAATACTTTTGTGGCATCAGCCATTTCAGAGGCATGCGTTATTATTAATTTGAATTTTTTAACACCATTGTCAGTTTCTAAAGTGCTATCCATATTCATCTGTTTCCTGGGATCCATGGAAAGAGTATGGGATTTAAAGTCTAGCATACAGACACTCGCTTTTTGTCAACTGACTGTCAATTTTGTTTGCCCTATGCTCAATGTACCTACACTGAAATGTGTAATGAAACCATTCCTGCAAATATTTATCTGGATTAACACTTATATAAAAATCTGATGTGTTACACTCACATGACTTTCTCTACTCTTGTACAAACTACTTTTACAAACGCTTATTCTCCATATGCTTCATGTTAATCGACATATTGAGATGTTAATGTTATTGCTAATTTTCTTGTAGATGCAAGGGGAATTGGTAGGCTTTAAGCTATAGTCAAATATTTTAAGAGCTGGTTGCTATGTGGAGTATTCCATTCTCTTTGCATTGCCAGGACAAAAAAAATGAATAACGAATTTGACAAAACGTATAAATATTGGAAAATTTAAGGGAATAACAAGCAATATCTCGAAAATGGTTCACCCAACAAAAATGTATACGACAAAAATCGTGTGTTTTAACGCGATCTACATTTTGTATGTAGTAAAATTTTGTCTATCTCTTATGGTTTACCAGTTATGCAAAAGTCGTTCACAATGAAGAATACTTTTGGAGACATTCCCAGAAAATTCTAGATATACATTTCATTTGTCATGAAAATATCTTAAACATATGATATTTTAATCAAAATCGTTAGAAATTTTTGAGAAAATTGTTGCTCCATGTAAAGGGTAATCTGGGTGGGGGGATTTTCTTAAAAACCTTCGTGTCACATCTCTGGAAGATACTGAACCTAAATATCAAGTTTTGTGTTTATCCGACTGTTCGTTTCTGAGTTATGCTGTTTACAGACACATACACAGACACACACGGACATGTTTCCAAAAATATATATTTTTGATTCAGGGGGGTCTCAAAACATGCATTTCCGGTTAAATCTCTGTATCGAATTTTTGGGTGGAATACAACACTTCCCCTACTTACCATACGTAGTATAGAAAGTAATAAAATATAGGGTTATTACTAAAGAAATAGACACTTTCAATGTGTTAAAAATCCATAACTATTAATGATATAATAAATCTGTCAGCACTGTCGTGTTGAAGAAGCCTTGAAGTTTAGTTTGGGAACTCACAAATATACAATGTGTGAACCCTGCGTCACACGACACACATCAAGACAATAGTCAAGTTAATTCCAAACGTGATGTAATATATCTACATCGACACTTGCCACGCCTCTTCTGATACGTTCCTTCATGTCATTTAAATCACGTGGAAGTGAACGAAAACTCTGTCTTTGAGAAATCCCAAAGCAAAAAGTCGCACCGCTTGAGATCGGGATTCCTCGGTGGCCAACGTAGCAAAGAGTTAGTGTCATTTGCAGCACGGCCAATCTAACGCTGTCGTAGAATTTCATCCAAATAAAGTAACATCTGTGTGGCAGTGAGGCGATGCTCCATCTTGTTAGAAGTTAAAACTTTCCCTCTCCATTTCCTCATACAGTTGCGGCATCAACCAAAGCTGTAACATATGGAGATATGTAGGTCCTGTTATTCTTTTTCCCGCAAAAATGAAGGGGCCATACAACTTGGTGCGAGATACCGCACAAAACACATTATTTTTTGGAGAGCCCTGCACAAGTTCCACTACAGCCCTTGGTTTTTCAGTTCCCCATATTTGAATATTTCATTTATTCACTTTTCCACTCAAGTGGAAAGTTGACTCATCAATGAAAACTATTCGTTCACTGAGGCCATCGTCTTCTTCATTACGTCGCAACATTTCTATGCAGAAATCTTGACGTTTGACTTTCTCATCTTCATGTAGTTACTCAAAGAACTGCAATCTGTAAGGAGTGGGTTTTAGTCGCTTTCGCAAAATTTTTCATACGTTTGGTGATGGAATTTGTAGCTCCAAGCTTGCCCTTGTTGTCGATTTATGTAGACTTTTTGTGAAAACACCACGAACACGTTCAACATCCTCTTCTTATACGCGTGGTATTCCCGGGCTCTTTCCTTTGCACACACAGCCTGTTGCCTCAAACTTTCTGTGCCAATTATAGATCGATTGTCTAGTCGGTGGTGGTTTCCGCAATCGTATTCTGAAATGTCGTTGCACAACAGTTACAGAATTTAGCAAGTTTTAGCAGTTCTAGCACACAATATGCTTTTCCACAGGATTCATCATTTTTGCATCGTCAAAAACAATGACTTACATGATTACCAATTACAAAACTACCAATCTAAACCTCCAGAGTTTCCTAACATAACACCGCAAAATTTATGTTGATATCACACTTAGTTTTTGTTTCATATGAATTCAAAATTGTCTATTTCCTTTGTAATACCCTGTATATTTCACGGAGAAGGCCATGTGATGTTTAATTTTTAAAATTTCGGAGCCGAACTTTATTTTAAGGTCTTTGGGTAAGAGATACCTTCGTCTATAATACTACATTTTACTTTTGCATTCTTACTTGTGATGTTTTTGCTGAAGAGTCCTTCAGGGCTCCCTTAGGACTCGCCTGCATTATTTTCATTATCTATCTTCTTTTTTCCGTTTTCTGCTTTCTGCTTCCCCTACTTCCCTATTGCTCATTAAATTACTGTTTCCATCCTTTATAAATAAAAATACAAAAATATCCATCATTCCTAGCCATTCTTTCTGAATGTGATTCTACACAAGCCTGGTTGCAAAAACAGAGCTGTATTTTAACATTTTAATGTCGTAAGGAATATGGATTACATCATTATCTTTATTAAGGCAGACTAATTACTCTTAGTAACGGTAATTTTAGTTTTAATATCTCCAGTGACGTCATTAATTTTAATTAATAGTCCCAGTGAACATTTAGTGAGGACCCGGAATGAGATGCCAGGGACATGTCTTTGCCAGCTGAGACTTTTTATAATTCCAAAACGTCCTCTTAAAGGGTATTAAAGTAACGAGAGTTCCTGCTGGGATACAAGCAACTCTGATGTGTAACAGTCATACGTACTTTCTCTACCCATTGTCGTTTATTTTCATACTTTTCCACAAATTTTAAGTAGAGATTCCTAATCTTTTATATGCTTCTCAAACACTGTGGATTTCAGCAATACCATGAACATACACACTTTGCAGGTTAATACCAGCTCGTTTCTTAAAATGCCAAACGATAAATATGTTGGCTCCTATATTGCGAAGTCTATTATAGGTTTAGTACGTGAAACAATGCTTAATATAGGAAAATGGGATTGTTAATTAGTAAAATATTTGAAACTTATATATAGGTTTTACAATTAATAAATATTTGTCTATATCTGAGGCAGTATTTTTAAGACTTAAACAATTTCAGTCTAATTATATAATATGTAAATTCAATAACAGCCCGCCTTGAAGCAATATGTGTATGTAATAATTTGTAAAATCTATGTAACAGTCATTGCATATGCTTATATTATTGTATCTATGCGTAACAATGTTATGTGAATATATTACGTAATTTAATAATGTAGGAACTGTGAGAATAATAAGTTAAAGGTTGCTAACAATGAGGTAACCCTGAGTCATTAATGAGTAAGAATGTTTAACAGTACTACTTGTCATTCTTGGAGTAACAATAATGTAACTTTTGTGACAGTTTATAAAATAGCGAATCAACAACCAGAAAAAGCTTTAGTTAAATCAAGGTATTCTATTGGAGTAGGATTAGCCAATCAGAACTGAAATATAGCAAAATTTACAAATCTAGAAGTCAGTTGTCTGCAAACAGAGTTCCTAATCGGACGCGAGACACATCCTTGAGAGATTTAAATACGTATTCAGGTGAGACAAAAAGTTTACGTGTTAAAAAAGTGTATTTAATTAATAAAAAGAATCTCACAGCTCTCTATATCAGTGAAGTGCTATTTAAATCGTATCCACTATTAATAAAAGGAGTGAAGTAAAATTATAATCTGTGTAAGCCTACATTCTTGTCATCACAACTCTGCCAAGATATCCATGTCTCTAAAATAAATACTGATGCAGCCGAAATTAATTTTTTTTTTTAAACTTGGGGCAAAGGCCACATAAAAGTACATTTGGGAAGAAGGCTACCGGAATCTGTTTACTATACGCGCGGTTGCAACTAAAAGTTCGGCTCCCCAACATTTGAAATATAATACATCATCTTCAAACTGACTTTCCATACGTAGCAGCAACAACAACTTCTTCAAATTGGCATCTAAAACGTGGAGTTAATAAAATCTTTCTCAATCCTATGATATCTCAATTACATAAAACTCAGTCAGAGTGAAGATAGAGGTTAGAATTCAAGACACATCATTTACTCGCCATACTTAAGCATAAAGCTTCGTATTAATCCAACTTTTAGTCTTTACTTTCTCTACTACGCATAAAAATAGGCGAAGTATTGCATTCTACCCGAGAATTCGATACCGAAATTTCACCGTAAATACATGTTTTGAGCTGTTCTGAAACCAAATAAAGCGTTTATGGAAACGTATCTGTCTGTGTGTGTCTGTGAACAGAATAAACTTGGATAAATACCAAACTTGGTATTTGAGTTTGTCTTCCAAGGATGCAATACGAAGATTTTTAAGACAATGCTCCCACCCCAGATTACACTTTACATGGAATATTTTTCCAAAATATTGATTTTTTCAAAATGAAATTAACAATTTTTATTAAAATATCGTATGTTTAAGATATTTTCATGTAAAATAAAATGTGTGTCTTAAATTTTCTGGGAGTGCCCCCAAAAGTCCTCTTCATTCCGAATGACTTTTGCATAACTGGTAAACCGTAATAGATAAGACAACATTTTTCTACACAAAAAACCTAGATCTCGTTACATGACATTATTTGTTATATATTTTTTTTGTCCAGTGAAACATTCCGAGATATTCTTGTTATTTGTCTGAACTTTCTAATACTGATACTTTTCTCAAATGGAAATTCGCTATTAGCTTTTTTATGTCCTGGACATGCAAGGAGAACGGAATGCTCTACATAGTAACCAGCTCTTACAATATTTGACTGTCGCTTAAAGCCTACCATATTCCCCTTGCACCTACAAGAAAATTGGTAATAATATATTTTCTGCAAATGTTTATCTCGATTATCATGAAGTAAGATAGAGAGTAACCATTTGTAAAAATAGTTTGTACAAGCGTAAAGAAAGTCGTGCGAGTGCAACACGTCAGATTCTTTTAAATGAACTAATCTGTCTGTCTGTCTGTCTGTCTGTATCTCTCTTTCTCTCTCTCTCTCTCTCTTTCTCTCTCTCTCTCTCTCTCTCTCTTTCTCTCTCTCTCTCTAGCATAGACATATACACGCATACACCAATTTATAGATTGCTTTTCTGCAATAAAGAGTCCTCAAAACTGCATTTCCATTAAATATCTCTATCGAATTTTAGTGTACAATGCATTAGTTTATTTATTCTAGATAAGCGACACAGAAACTAAAAATGCTGACAGTTAAAAATGTGCCATTCTTTCATAAACAAGGGATGTTTACGAAATGCTTTTTATTCTGTTTTATAATACTCTAGGGGCTTACCGTAGTGTAAGCTGCAACAACTCCGTGCTTTAGTGATGCTGAAAACAGTATTACCATGTATATTTTTTAATTATAGAACATAATTAAATCTTATGTGGACTAAAACGTTAAGCACGAAGGCAAAATATTTCAGTTCAACTTGTTCTCGGAATTTCCGGAGTTGGTTTATTTCCTAAAACACAATTCTATGAAACTGTAATAAGACCTGAATTAATGTAGAAAAAGGGAAAAGGGCTAATTAAACAGTTACTCAGAATAACAGAAATGGATACTTCAAGGGAAATGGTAGAGAAAACAGGAATGGATGGAATAAAGAACGAAGATATAAGAAAATAATGTGATATAACGGATATAATAAAGTTTTTAAAACAAAGAAACATTAGAATGAACATGTTTGCAGAATAAGAGGAAACAAGATTGATTAAGATAACACTATATCAACGTCTAGCAGCAAGCAAAGGTTTGGAAGGTAACTGAAAAGATGGTTAGAAGAAATTGTTTCATCGCCATCAGACTCTGAGTGAAGATAAATAGGCGTAGCATAAACAAAAGAACATGGAGGAGGTTTTACCGACCCTCAATTTTATTCCGGCAATGCTTCACAAATTATATTACAAAATACTGAAACAAAACTTCATAAAGACTTCACGAATTAGTGAAGGTTAGAATCTTTGAAAACATGTCATTTATAAGGAGTGCTCTGTAAGTTCATAATAAACCTGCGAAAATTAAAAACGCTAACGCTAAAGTTAAACTTGTAAACTTAGTCATTTTTTTGGAAATACAATGAGTGTACGTCCTGAGACAAAACAAAGAAGAGTACAAGGAAAACCAATCAAAGTCTACTTTTTAATATTCTGTAGTAATTTAATTTGAAGTTTTAAAATGCAGCAGATTAAGCACATTAGGCATAAAGAAAACATTATTTTTCTAGAACAATTATCAAGGTGTTTTTCTAACAGGCCCTTTTTTTAAAATTAGTGTCATGTGTTATAGGGTCCTGTTTATTAAAATGAAAACTCAAGGTACACCTGTATGCAAACAAAAAAAATCATAATCCACTTACTTTATAGAATGTCTTACATTATACATAACTGTTTGCTTTAGAAAATGTAAACAATATTTTTGAGATATTATTTAATAATATCTAAAAGAGACCAAAGAAATTAATGTAATCTCTACATCAAATTACTCATTGTTGACTACGGGTAATCTTGAAAACAACGTTCATAGTCCACTTACTTTATAGAATAGATTACATTATATATATAACTGTTTGCCTTAGAAAAACGTAATCTATAAAAGTCAATTGTTTAATATCTATACCAAATTACTCATTGTTGACTATTAGTAGTATTGAACAAAACAATCATAGTCTACTTTATAGGATTACATTATAGATAAGTGTTTGCCTTAGAAAAACGTATCATATAAAGCACCAATGAAATTAATTGTTTTATCTCTACATCAAAATACAGCTGAGCATCAACAAATTAGTTATTGATGACTACTGGTAATCTTGAAAAATAGAGCTGAGCATTTTCAGAACAATTTTTCTTCAGGGATTGTCGATCGTCGTAATTTGCCTTGGAGAGTGGAATAAAACTTGAATACGAAGGTTTTAGCTACTTTTCGGCCTGTGAATGGCACTTTTTTGAGAAATAGCATAGGACTCTCAGGAGCAAAGGTATGTCGCACATTTCAACACCCAAACTGACCTACTCCTGCAGTTATACAAAATAATCTCATTTAAAATGTATATGGACTTTGATTGTTCTTGCCTGGATACCTTTTGTCTATGCTGATTTTGTATGGACTACATGTGGATTTTTCCATGAATCTCTTGGAATTTAGTACTACATACATACAATCCAGTAACATAACATAGCATATCTGTAGACCCTATAGTGAGCTAGACCAGCTTAAAGAAATCTAGTCTACTCTAGGATGTAGATTACGTCATAAATATATAATTACATTGTGTACTTGTATGTAGATAAATTGTAGTTCTTATTTAGAGTACGTTAGAACTAAAATTTTTAAAACAATATTATTTATACTTAATGTATTTATAAAATTTGGTAACATTTTATAGTCAGTTATTTTTTTGAATGAAAGAAATCCTCTGTATAGAAGAGATATCTTTTTAATGCTAAATTGAATTTATTTTTATTAGTTTTCAGCTCCTTAATATATGATGGAAGTGAATTAAATAATACTATACCATTGGTAAGCCCCTTTTTGGAATACTTGTAGGTTATTGCTTGGCCTGTGTAAGTCCTGCCCATTTCTGGTTTGTTTGTTGTGTATGTCTGAATATTTTATGAACACTTCTGGGTGGTCAACCACGGTTAAAAGTACAGCTAAAATATACTCAAAGGCTAATGGTAGAATTCCAAATGTTTTGAATAGTGGTTTACAATCAGTTGATTTCTTTACACCTGCCTATTATTTTTTTTCAAAAGAAATACTTTTATGTGTCTACTGAATTTCCCCAAAATGTTATTCCATAATTGCATGAAAATAAACATAATATACTGTTTTGGGATGCTTTTATTTGTAAAATGAATCAATGATCTAATTGCAAAACATGCAGAGCTTAGTTTTGGTCTTTTCAATTCATATTACGATCTATAATAAGACCAAGAAATTTTATGCTACAAGTTTCATAATTTCATTGCCTTCTTGTTCAGTTCTTATGTCTGCAATACTTTTATTTTTTGTGCAAAAATTGATATACTTAGTTTTTTCAAAGTTTATAAGAATTTTGTTACTATCGAACCAATTATTTAACACACTGAAAATATCGTTTGATAACTCTGAGAGACGACTGATGTTGTGTTCTTTAATTCAAATACTTATATCATCAGCAAAGAGAACGGGTAAGCATGTTCATTTATTACTCTGGGGAGGTAGTTGACATATATTAGAAACAATAATGGACCCAAAATTGAACTTTATGGATCACCATGCTTTATTTCTGACCATTTGGAATATATTTTGGAATAATCTGCAGTATCCATTAGTACCAGAATCTCAAATTCCGCCAAAGGTGGACTGATTAATTTTCCCCTGTACCCTTAAAATGTGCAACAGCCAAAAGAAGGCTCAATTCAGAAAAGAATCGGAGACATTAATTGACTATGTTGCCAGCACACTATAAAGGTAACCTATAAATTGAGAAATTGCACACTTTCTGGTCATTTGCTCTAATGACTGTGCGGTTAAACGCATGTGTATAGTAATTAAAGAATCTCGGTTTGAGTCAATATTGTGCTTTTAATTTTTGCTAGTGAAAGCCTGTACAGCCATGAGGCCCATGCGATTGTTGTATTTTCCAAGTGTAGAGTGGAGCTGTACATAAATATTAGTCCTATACCTGTTGCTACTAATACTTTTAATGAGCAAGATATATTTGGATTATATGGCATTCATGCCTAAAATGGAGGAATGAATGCCTGAATTAATGATCTTCGATTAGGAAATAAATGCCCGAGGAATGAGGACATAAAAGAAGCCAATGAACAAGGTGGCTCGGGTTCGATTCCAGGTAACCGTTTGTGGGATTTGTGGTAGACGAAGCGGCGCCTGGGCGGGTTCTCAGTTTTCCCCGTCATTCATTCCACCAAATGTTCCATCATCTTTCCTTTCATCCATTTCACGTCATTTAATATCTCCTTCCTCGCTCTCATACCAGGCTTCGGGCTGATTACCCATCCTGATTCTTCTATCCGATCCATAAGTCTGTGGGCTTCCCGATAGAAGTCAGGTTCCAAGCATTGGCTTGTAGAAAGTAAGTCCTCCAAACTTGGAGAATAAACCGAGAAGGAAGAATAAGAGGATTTGGCTATTATTTAAAATGTTTGTATTAATTTCATGTATGTTTTGAAAACAAACCGGTAAACAAAAACAAACCTACCTTCTTGTGTAGGATTCGAGCCTCAGTAATCCTAATTGTTAGACATCTAATTATAATTTGCCTAGCTATCTGCGCAGTTTTAGCATTTATAATTCCATATGACTATTGAAAAAATTAAGTTAAGGCTCGCACGCAGATATGCTATTGTGAATCGATAGTGCAACCGAACGGATAGCAAATTTACGCTTCAAGAATCTACTCTATTTTCTTTCTTTCTTATTACTTTTGTACCGCCTCCATAAGCTACTCTACCCTTGTGGAGAGAAGGAGAGAATTATAACCTAGAGGCTGTCGCAAGAACAACACAGAAAATATAATTCAGTAAATTTATTTCTGCATCATGTCCAATGCATGATAAACGCAGAAATTCTAATTTACAGATTCCTTTCCTGAAGCTTCTTGCTTAACATATATATCTTCAGTTTCAGTTCTATTCTTTGTCTTGCTCCAGGTATGATTACAATTCTGCACCAACACATTAAAAGGATAGGAATTGTTATAAATACATCGCCCCCATAAATCGGCTCAGAAACGTATTACTTTTATAACGGCATTTACTATTCAAACTTCCGGTTCAGAGGTATAAATCATAGAGAGAGCTGAAACACAAACGATCGAGCAAGAACAAACAAGGTTACTATCAGATATGCGAACGCCAAGCGTTACACTGGTCTTAGGAATCGGCTCGTGTTATCTTATTTGCTGGGCGCCTGTTATTGTTTTATTATTTTTAAATTTGGGTTCTTTGTCCTCCGGATAGCTATTATTGCTCAGTTAAGCATGTATCTTTGAGCAGGGCATGTAAACGGAAAGGAGTTGTTGCCTAAAGATAACACTGATAAAATAATTTCTTTCTACACTTTTATTGCCGTCACACATATTTAATAATTCACATATTTAATCTTTATACACGCCTGACTGAAACTGTGATATTTCCGAATGTAACTATAATCACTTATTTGCCGCACACCAATTACTTCTCGTACTTCACATTTTGTAACTAACTGCGACGTGTACCTCGCGAATGACTTTTCAAGATTGCGTGAAACATGCTTTTGGCTCGAGAATATATACTCCTTCACCTTGAAATGTCTAAACATTATAATATAGCTGCTATTGGTTACCAAATCGCGCCAACATTAGCGTCTGTTTTGTCGGCCAATCATTACTACTAACATATATCTCTGACGTCATTTGTTTGTCTCCTTTTAATGATAAACAACTCGCCCCCTCATTTTATTGTTACCCACTTCCATTCTCAGTTTCAGTGAGGCCGTGTAAACTTATTTCCTAACAATGCTTATCGCTAACAAGCATCTAAAATCCTGTACATACAATAATATTAATTTACACTACAATCACACTGGCATTCACAGCATGTTATGATATAAAATACTGCCTCACATTGCACGTATAATATCAAAGGTGCAGGCGGACGTAAACAAGGAAGCGCACCGTACTTGTGAGCATTCCAGGACACAACTCGCTTCGTGATTTTAAGAAGCAGCACAACCAAACCCTATGCGGTGACGGTGGCGCTACCCCTAACCAAAGAAGAATCGCAAGGCAGGGAGAGCACGACCACCCCAGGTGGCGATCCGGCAAATTATTAAGATGCACACCCGACCGTAAGCGGAATTAAGGGTATCCGGCACATATGTAAATTAGTTGTTTTCAAAGGAATTACTTTTCATGTTCTAATTGGATCCTCTACTTGCTGAGAAGTCTCTAAAAATTATTGGAGACGATTCACATCCTTGTCGCATTCTTTGTGTTATAATCTCTACTCACAGAATTTCTCACTATAACCTTTAATTTAGTACCACATAAAGACTTTTAATGCTATTAATTAAATGCAGCGGTATGCATTTTTTTCTAAAATCTTCCAGAGATCTATTCAAACAATAAGATGCTCTAATGAAAACAACAAAAATTATAAGCTTCTTGCTCAACTTTCTTTGTTTTCAAGTATTTATTTGCTATTGATTTAATCGAAGATGGACCTTTTGAATTAAGTAATTTCTGTGTCATTCTAATTTTGGTCGACTGTACACAATGTTTAAACATTAATTACTGATGTGCTATTAATAGAACTTGCCTATCTAGCTAGAGAGATTACAAAAGATTAGGGTTATAGGTGTGATTGTTACGTGATGTGACATAGTGATTCCTAAATCTTCAGAACTTTTTCGTTTATAATAAAAAATAAATAAAATCTGTCGTGTTGCACTCACATGATTTTCTCTACTTTTGTACAAACCATTTTTACAAACTCTTATTCTCCATCTATTTCATATAAATCGAGATAGACATTTGCAAAAACGATCTTTTGACATGCAAAGGGAGTTACATTTTACACATAGCGACCAGTTCCAAAAATATTTGACTATCGCTTAAGGCGTACTATGTTCCCCTTGTTTTGTATTTGTAACGGCAATATAGAAATACAGTAGCCTTTAAGCATAGACATATCTCTTAATAGCTGGTTGCTAGATGCAGCACCATTCTCTTTGCCACAGATTAATACTCTTTGCATATCCAAGTCAAAAAAAATTAATAACGAATTTCCATTTGAGAAAATTATAGAAAAATTTAAGGGAATAACATGCAATATCTCGAAAATGGTTCACTCAACAAAAAAAAATTATGACATAAATTGTGTATTTTAACGCGATCTACATTTTTTGTGTGGTAAAATTTAGTCCATCTCTTATGGTTTACCAGTTTCTGGAGACATTTCCAGAAAATTCAAGATATACATTTTATTTGTCATAAAAATATCTTAAACCTATGATATTTTAATCAAAATCGTTGGAGCCATTTTTGAGAAAATTAAAATTTTCGAAAAATGTTCCATGTAAAGGGTAATCTGGGGTGGGGGATTTCCTTGAAAACCTTCGTGTCGCATCTCTGGAAGATACTGAACCTAAATACCAAGTTTGGTGTTTATCCGACTGTTCGTTTCTGAGTTATGCTGTTCACAGACAGACAGACAGACACACACACACACACGGACATGTTTTCCAAAAATGCTTTTTTTGGATTCAGGGGGTCTCAAAACGTTTATTTCCGGTGACATCTCGGTATCGAATTTTTGGGTGGAATACAATACTTCCCCTACTTACTATACGTAGTAGACAAAGTAAAAAAATAAAATGTTGTTGAGTCCAAACGGGAATGCTACCCGGGAACCCATGCGCAATAGGCAGGTGCTCTACCTCTGAGCTAGGGGACCAATCATCGGCTGAAGGTTTACACACTGGAATTAACTTTGATTAATGTTTCGGGTACCACTTCCATGTGCTCCTATCAAGAGGTTCTATTCCTTGATTTGTTATTGTCTCTCAAATGGTTGCCACAACATTTTCCTCTCCCTACTTTTACAGCTACTCTTTGCAAGAAATGACATTTCTGGACCTATTATCCTAAGTTTGTGTCCTAATAATTATCCAAATTAATATCAATGCAGCAATACAATTAACTACCAACGTTGTGTTCTATGACTTCGATTCTAGTCTTTCCTTTAATTTCCAAAATTATATTAATTGTTTCAAAAGTAAATCGAACTAGCCTAAGTTAATCTACATCTCCGGGGTTTAAACATGCATTATCAAAACCTAAATTAGCAACAGCTTTAACCTGTTCTCCTTCTTTATATTATAACAATATTTCCTGTGATACGAGTATGACATATTATGGGGAAGTTTTCAGCATGTTTTATATTGACTAGCTTTCAAATCTTACGTTTGTCAGCAGCTCAGGCAATGTTTGAGTTTAAGGGTATGAATAATAGGCGTTTATTTCTTCAAGCAATGAGGTGGCCCTTCTGCTTAAGTGAACTTAAAGTTGAAAAAATCTTATGCTTTGCTCTCCACTCTTGTACAAACTATTTTTACAAGCGCTTATTCTCCATCTACTTCATGTTAATGGAGATAAACATTTGCAGAACCTATCTTATTGATAATTTTCTTGCAGGTGCAAGGGGAATATTGAGCATTCCATTCTCTTTGCATGTCCAGGACAAAAAGGAATTCCCACTTGAGAAAAAGTATAAGCATTGGAAAATTCAAACATATAACTAGGAATATCTCCGAAATGTTTCACCCGACAAAAAAAAGAAAGAATGTGAGATAAATAGTGTTTGAACGAGATTTACATTTTTTATGTAATCAAATTTTGTCTCTCTTACGGCTTACAGTTATACATATTTCATTCAGAATGAGAACTTTTGGGGCGCACTCAGAAAATTCAGGTATACAATTCATTTACCATGAAAATATATTAAACATATGATATTTTAATGAAAATCGTTAGAAACATTTGTTAGAAAATAAAAACTCTCGAAAAATGTTCTATGTAAAGGATAGTCTTGGGTGGGGGGTTTTCTTGAAAAACGTCGTGTCATATCTTTGAAAGACACTGAATCTAAATATAAAGTTTGGTATTAATCCAGCTTTTCGTTATTTAGTTATGCTGTTCACAAACATGCAGACACGCACGCACACGGACCTTTTTTTCTAAAATTGCTCTTTTTGGATTTAGGGGGGATCAAACATGTATTTCCGGTGAAATACCGAAATAGAATTTTGGGGTGGGATGCATTACAATACTTTTCCCTCTTATATACGTAGAAGAGAAAGTAAAAAAAAAACATTAACCTGTGCACGCTAGAAGGAACAACCTAATTGTATTTTTGTCTTCAGTTTGTCATTGTTTTATAGCAGCTGTCGCTCTTATGAACTGCAACGGATATGCTAGCTAATAAATGACAGAAAGTGATGTCATTGGAAATTAATAAAATCTCTGGACAATTATTAATTACCCTAATTTTCCTAGTCACTGAAACAATATTTCTGATGTATAGTTTTACGTTCAGCTGGGCACGAAATATAATACCGTAGATTTAGTGTCTCACCTCGTTCATTCAATCTGTGGTTATTGTAGTTGTGATTTCCTTCCAAACGCATCGCTTGAATGAACCAGCATGGTCATTCCATGAATGAAAGTTCATTTAATCCAAAGTGGCAAACTAAAACAAAGGTATGGTGTAAAAGTCGATATGTATAATATATTATATATAATACTAGTTAGGTATTACATGAACTTCGTTTTTTTTGTACAGATTTAATAAGGATACAAGTGTTAGGGAAGTGCTATTTCAGTGTAGAAGGAATTTTACAAAATGTAACGAACTGGAAAACTCCCGCATTTTAGTTAATTTGCAACTTTTAAATAAAAATTGTTAAATATATATTTACATATCTACATTTATTTTAGGTACCTGCCTTACTTTCTCTGATCGCTTTCAGAATGTGATTTATACCCATTTCTCTACTTTCCTTCTCAGCTTTAATACAAGGTTATTCAAAAAGAAGGAACAGATTTTAAATATTCATTGTTAGTGAACGAAATAGTTAGCGACACATACAACAGAACACTGAGTAGAGAAAAGTTCAAAGTTTGAAGTCCCACACCTATTAGTTCCATTCAGTGCTACAGCGAGTTTACGGGAAAATGGCGTTGCCACGGAAAAAGTCTTTTTGTGTGCTGCACTATACAAAGAGTGAATCCATTTTTTCCTGCAGCGTGCATTTCGTTGTAAGTTCAACAAAGAGCCATCTCGTCATAAAAGTTAAAGTTTATACAATATATTCGTAGAAGGTGTTTGCGTACGCAAACGGAAAAGCACTGGTCGTCCTCGCATAACAAATGGTGCTCACTTTTAACACATGAAATAAAATTTTGAACTTTTCTCTATTCAGTGATGTATCGCAGGTGTCTCCATCTATTGTCGTTCTTTAGAAATAATGTTTAAAGTCTGTTTCTTCTTTTTGAATAATCCTGTATACCACAGCCTTTTGAAGATGCGAATATTTAGCCTTTTCTTATTCTTTTTAAGGTTTTGAATTATTTGTTGTGGTGGTTTACTAAATGTGTGTTATTGCTGAGCTCAACTTCTTTCTAAAGTTTAGTTTCGGTAATATGATGACCAGGCATGGATATTTGTTTTCTTTTTATGCAGTTGGGTTAAAGTCATCTATACTCCAATCGTATATTAATAAAGAATAAAATAACAAGGGTTAACAGTCAAGCAGGTATACAAACTCTGATGGGTGTTGGCTACAAACACTAACAGGTTATCTGAGGATGGAGTGGTTTGTTACCTGCGACGTCCCTGCCTGAAGTCCAGTAACAGCTCAACTTTACTTCTTTTCGTCCTGGCTTAAAACTTTCCTAAACCTATGATGACGTTTAATGATCAGTTCAGTCGACTGTATACATGGTTAATTTAAGGGTAAAACATGAAGGGGCTCACATGAGAATGTATACTGAAGATTCTTCAAAACCTGTTAAATGTATCATTTACGTCACTGCAACTGTGCATCATTCTACTACTCATTTTCGCAAGGAGTGGGGTTAGCTAATCAGATTTTCTTCATTTATCACTGCGAATCTGATATTTCTTTCTTTCTTTTTATAGTTATTTTCAATTGACTAGTTATATTCCTTTATTACCTTACACATTTACAGACATGAACGCAGTGCCCAAGATGAAACTCAAAACCCCGGTACCCTACAGCACAAAACATTCAAGCTAGGTGTCCTTGTAGCGGGGCCACGGCGACCAAAACTTAGGACTTGACAATGAAGATGAAATGAAAACATCCGTATTCATTTTACAACAAACAACAAAGTAATACGCTATGGATATAACCACAGAGGAATAAAATCATAAATTGAATTTAAAGGGAAAATATCCTATAGGATAAACTATTAATAATTTATGGGCTCACATTATTAGAATAAATGTAATACTTTTTATCGCAAGGAAGTTATGTTTTATAGAATAAAGACATAGGGTTAGATTAAAAGGTTTAATTATTTTTTAAACCTCTACGAAACAATTTGTAGGAACTTCGGATTTAAAACCAGAATAGAAACAAGAATAGAATTCTATATTACCATCGCTGTGCCAATTCTAGCACATAGAAATTGAGTCAGAGTTATATCAGAACAACATAAATCGATTGAAGAAGTTGTAAATGAAATTCGTAGGATTCCTTATAGTATATACTCTATTAGAGAAAAAGAAATTCACTACACAGAATTCAAGATAGAACCATGCTCACAATCAGAAAACACGTTACCAGCTATGGCAATAGAATCCAACAGGAAGACGAGACGTAAGACCTTGAGTGAAATATGATGTCGCCACAAGTTTAAACCTAGCCTAATGGTGACCGAGGTCGTTAAGACACTGAGTCGTCAACTGCAGGTTTGTGGAACAAATCCCGCCAGAACACCCTATCCGACTTAGAAATTGAGTCAGAGTTATATCAGAACAACATAAATCGATTGAAGAAGTTGTAAATGAAATTCGTAGGATTCCTTATAGTATATACTCTATTAGATAAGAAATCCACTACACAGAATTCAAGGTAGAACCAGTGCTCACAATCAGAAAACACGTTACCAGCTATGGCAATAGAATCCAACAGGAAGACGAGACGTAAGACCTTGAGTGAAATATGGTGTCGCCACAAGTTTAAACCTAGCCTAATGGTGACCGAGGTCGTTAAGACACTGAGTCGTCAACTGCAGGTTTGTGGAACAAATCCCGCCAGAACACCCTATCCGACTTAGGTTTTTATTTTCCGTGTTTTCCCCACTCTTCAAATCTGGCAAATGCCGGCGAGGTACCGTGAACTTAAGCCTGAAACGTTTCCTTTCCCAAATATAATTTCATTCCATATATCATCGGCCTACACCGCCTGTGAAGCTGTATGATACCGTAATTATTGACAGTAAGATATAAATAATTAAATAAAGAAATGATAGTAAGACAGAGAAATAATTGCAATAAACAGCTTCTGTTTATTAAATCAATGTATAATGTAATACCCTTGAGTTGAAAGCATTTGTCCGAGGGAAAGGTCATTAGCAACAGCCGAACGCGTTAGTATAACAGTTCTTCGAATGCAATTAAGGGGTGAATTCAGTACGTTTGAACAGTCACGTATATCAGAATTACGCAAAAGAGAAAGGGAAGGCAATTCTGAGATTCAGGGAGATACCCCATAACAACAAGGTAACAGAAGCACACGTAAAAATTTTAATATTGGCTAGGGTAAGGAGTCGACTTGATGTGGCAGTTCTAAAGTAGGCGGAGCTTAAGTAATAAAACTTTAGCGTATATTGCCCAAATTAGCGCCTAACCTTTCTTTTTTTCGTATACAACTTTGGGAGCTTGGTATTTTACGGTGATCGGCAGTTCGTAGCGC
Organism: Deroplatys truncata; assembly: GCA_030765065.1. Taxonomy (NCBI): domain Eukaryota; kingdom Metazoa; phylum Arthropoda; class Insecta; order Mantodea; family Mantidae; genus Deroplatys; species Deroplatys truncata. Next base: position 201,423,803 of record CM060984.1, on the reverse strand, counting down.
CTAAGACTACGCTGGGTTATTAGTTACTTAGCGGTAGCCGCGAGGTGTTTTGCCGGCAAGCATTTTAGTGACTCCCGGCAAGTTAGGCTTTTGGTTTCTTTTGTTGGGGAAACAGTTAATTTAAACCTTAAAATTGATACTGCAGAAGTTAGCAGTTATAATAATTCAGTTGTTACAGTTCCGAGTGCTACGATTAATGATCAGTTTTATTCTTTATCTTCAAATAATCAGCAACTGGCTTCAATATCTTAAGTATTAGATCGCATTAAATTTCTTAGTGAATTTAAATTAATATTATCCTTTCACACACGCCCAGCATACCCTGAGAGAAAGATCACATCACCAACTTGTAGCAGCTGGCAGCAGAATGGATCCATCGAATGGATTTAAAATCAGATGAGTACGCTATCACGTATGGTGAGAGCGGGTGTTAAATGAAGAAATAATGATGGGGGGAAAGGGAATTCCTGTAATTCATGGAATGGCATGACAAAATAATCCGTTATTTAAGGAAAGCACATTTGGTAATTCGATTTTGTCTCAAATATTATCTTTCCGTCAAAAGATGATTTCTTGCTGGGAAGTTTGCAGTATGTCGAAGGTGCCCAAGACTTCAATGGCTATTTTTCTCGTGTTACGTGTTAAGAAGCAATATTTATCTTAATTATCGTGGAGTATTACATTGTTGTAGATAAATATAATACAAAACAGTAATACCATCATCGAGGTAAAGAACAACTTTGACGATTTCCTGCTGGTGAGCGTATTCTGGGAAGCGTGGGTTCGACACAAGATACCCAATTTATATATTACATATACAGAGACTATAAAAGGAACACAAGTAGTAAGGACGTTAAAATATATGATCAAATAAGCTAAACATTATAACAGAAGTTTTTATTAAGCCTGAGTTGTGTATATAACTTTACAGATAACTTGTTTCATTCATGGCTTTGAAGAGGAAGGTTTATAGAGCTTATTTTGTGAATGGATAAAAGTTTCCAGAGTGGGTGCCACTTCCTAATATTAGGTTGTTATCAACGAGTGGGAAGCTGGCTGGTAGTATAACACAAATCAAGAGCAGTTACTAAACGGTACATTAATGAAAACAACTGCTAACAACGCTTTTGTTTATTGGGGCGGGGGGGGGGGGGTAATATGACGAACTTGTTAAAACATTTTCCAAAACAGTGAGCTCAAACTTATTTGGAAAAAAAAAGGATGTTAATATACCATAATTACCAAACTTCATAAGAGGAAAATTCTCAGTAAAAAGGAAATACATTTGCAGCTTCCCGCCTTAAAAAGGATGCATATAAAGCTACACTTTAAGATAAAAAAGACGAAACTTGTATGTTAGGTGTTTATATGCATTTTAACATTTAGTTTTTACTTACTATAAACTTTAGTTGGTATAGCAGGAGAAAATAAAATGGCACCATAGTGCTAGACAGGACTAAAGGAAGTGGTACTTTAATAGATGGGAGTCTGCTGAGGTGCAGCCTAAACATTGTGCGAGCTAATTCAAACATAAGGTTTTGTTATAATTATATTTGCATATTATCGTTTAATCTGTATATTCAATATGCTTTTAGACATTATATGGAAACCTTGTATAACACTATTTTGGACATATGATAACATTAATCTAAAATGTGGCTATGTTGAATTCCAACTTCACAATGTTAAGATACAATGTTATACGCAGAAGTGCTAGTTTTAACCATTTCAGAATTTTGATATCAAGCAAGATGATATATAAATGAGGAACGCCTTGATGATTAAACGGCAGAATTTTAAATTCTGTTCTCATAAAGGATAATACAAAGAATCTAATGGGTAACAAACGGTTCTTCTCTGTGTATTAACTTGTATCTCTTCTGCAATCATTTATTTAAAATCTTATTTTTCTAATTAATAATGATGGATATTCGCTAGAAACTGTTTCAGTGGTTACAATGTTAAGTAGAATACAAAATGTTGCTCCGGTATTTATAAACCAGATAAAATACTATAACACACAGAACTTGTATGAGTTCATGAGGTGCAAATAATGAACACGTAACATTTCAGAGTATGGTTTAAACTATTGGAACTTCAAACAAATTATAAACTAATATAACAATATGTTTGTCATCCTGAAGATGGAGATGCACGCCCCTAATGCGTCGGTGTTCCACCAGCAATTCGCCTGGCTTGAAGCCCGAGAGTATCTTGAGTAAACTATCTCAAGTATCTCGGAAATGCTTAATACTAAAACGATCACTGTAGGACAATAATAGCAGTCGTATTTATTGATTACCGATAAAATTTACGCTTTTTTACTCGCAAACAATGCTGCTACTGCTGCGAGTAAATAGGGGAAGTATTGCATTCCACTCAAAAGTCGATACCAAGATATTGGAAATACATGTTTTCATGAGCCATAAATCCAAATAAAGCATTTTTTGAAACATACGCGCGCGCATGTACGAGTATGTATGTATGAACAGAGTTATTCAAAAACGAAAAGTTTCAAAAGCGAAATGCTAAACTAGGTATTTGAGTTTAGTATCTTCCAAGAATGCGACACGAAGATTTTTAAGAAAAACCTTAACCCAACTAACCTTTACATGGAATATTTGCCGAAAATTTTGACTTTCTCAAAGCTGGCTCTTCACGATTTTGATTAAAATACCATATGTTTAAGATATTTTTATGGCAAAGGAAATGTAAATCTTGAATTTTCTGGGAATGTCCTCAAAAGTCTTCATTCTGAACGACTTTTGTATAATTTGTAAATCGTAGGAGATAGGCGTAATGTTATTACACAAAAAATTAATTTTTTTGAAACGTAAATTTTCATAGTTTAACAATTATAACTTATTGCACGAGTGGACGCGATGTGATTCTTGCTCATTTTAAGCGTTATTGGAGGCTGCCATCTCACTGGTTCCAATCAACAGAACGCAGTTTCGGGAACATTTTTCTAATAGTTACTTCCACTAGAGCTAATCCTACACCTTTGCAGCTATACCCACACTAAGCATTGAGTAACCTGAGCCATTCGCCTGTAGTTTGTCTGTCCTGCCGTGTAGCTGGAACAGAGAAGTTGCCTATACAGCAGGCGTTTACTCTATTTCGCTCATGCCGAAATGGGAGATAGTAACTAATTACGTTTAAAGGAATAGTTTTGAACCAATCAGGACATAATTCCATTCAATGTTTATCGAAATATCCTTATCACTTCCTCCTTTGGGCTCCTGTTTTAGTACTCTGAAGAAGTTGGAGTATCATTTTGCAGTGTCTCAGAAACCAACAATCAATGCCGCTACGTTTAAACATAAAAATGGCAAAAACGAGATTTGGTAACGCTTAACACTGAATGATTTCAGTCTAATTTTATAATATAAAATATAATAGCAGCCCGCCTTAAAGCAATATATGTATAATATATAAAATGTATGTAACAGTCATTGTATTATGTATATATTATTGTGTACATGTATAATAATGGTATGTGAATGTATTACGTAATTTAATAATGTAGGAGCTGTGGGAATAGAGGTCGAAAGTTGGTAACAATGAGGTAACCTTGAGGCAATAATGAATTAGAAAATTTAATGATGCTACTAGTAATTCTTGAAACAATAATGTAATGTTTTAAAACAGTTTATAAATAGCCAATCAACAACTAGAAGGGCTAAAGTTAAATAAAAGTATTCTATTTGAGTAGGATTAGCCAATCAGAGAAATTTGCAAATTCAGGCTGTAGAAGTCAGTTGCTAATAGACAGCGTTCCTAACCGGACGCGAGAAGTGTAATGCGTATTCAGTGTGCGACGAAAATCCATTACGGCGAGAATGCTTTAAAGTTTAAGTGTTAAAGAGTGCAAGTAATTAATAAATAATCTCACAGCTCTCTATATCAGTGAAGTGTTCTTTAATCGTGTGAAGGATTAATAAAAGGAGTGAAGTAAAAATTATAATTTGTGTATGCCTACATTCTTTAGCTGCATCACCCCCTGCAAAGAGATACATGTTTCTACAAATTAATACTGACGCAGCCGAGGCAAATATAAATATATATAATATTTGAAGAAACATTAAAATAAAAGTTGATTCCTAAACGTTGGGGCGACGGTCACTAGAAACATTGTATCGTACGTGGGGAGAACACTCGAAGAAAGTATCTCAAGATTCTGGCTCACCAACAGCCAAATTACAATACAACTACTACTTCAAATTGGCTTTCCATACGTGAAGCAACAACCGTCTTTCTCAAAGGGTATTCGCATCACAAAAATGATCATTATTCTTCGGATTTTAAAATCATTGTACTAACCTTTATTTTTTCCAGTAAGCCTCTTGAAGCTTCTGGTGTTCAAGTTATTGAACTGTTTATGATATTGTTTAAAACGAAATTTCTGGTAGAATTTTAGCTGTGATATTCCACATTGTTTTATATCACCAATATGAAGGAATCAAACACAGAAGAGTACAAGAAATACACTATAAAATTAACGATATAACTGTGCTTTTAAATAATGTTCATAATAGATCATCTATCAGCCTTTTTCTGTAAAGAAGTCATAACTTATAATGTTAATAATATAGATTATATCTGGTTTTTTTACTCTACTGGGAGCATTCTTGCAAGAATAGCGAATTGCTACTGCAAGTTTCGCACGCAGATGGCAGGAAATGCCTATATGATGAAGTTGCACTGATCAAACAAAACGCGACATACTGCCGCAAATTTACCAATAGACTGAAAGTTAGCAAAATTTTTAATACAAGATCAAATAAATATGGAGAAAGCAGGAAAATATTTAGAAAAAATCTGATGTGTTACACTCACATGACTTTCTATACTGTTGTACAAACTATTTTTCAAACGCTTATTCTCCATATGCTTCATGTTAATTGAGATATCGATATGCTAATCTTATTGCTAATTTTCTTATAGATGCAAAGGGAATTGCTAGACTTTAAGCTATATTCAAATATTTTAAGAACTGGTTGCTATGTGGAGTATTCCATTCTGTTTGCATTGGACAAAAAAAAAATGAATAACGAATTTGAGAAAAAGTATAAGTATTGGAAAATTTAAGGGAATAACAAGCAATATCTCGAAAATGGTTCACTCAACAAAAGAATGTATATGACATAAATTGTGTATTTTAACGCGAAATATATTTTTTGTGTAGTAAAGTTTTTTTCTATCTCTTATGATTTACCAGTTATACAAAAGTCGTTCACAATGAAGAATACTTTTGGAGACATTCCCAGAAAATGCGAGACATACATTTCATTTGTCATAAAAATATCTTAAACATATGATGTTTTAATCAAAATCGTTTGAGCCATTTTTGAGAAAATTAAAATTTTCGAAATATGTTGCATGTAAAAGGTAATCTGGGGTGGGGATTTTCTTAAAAACCTTCGTGTCGCATCTCTGGAAGATACTGAACCTAAATACCAAGTTTGGTGTTTATCCGACTGTTCGTTTCTGAGTTATGCTGTTCACAGACACACACACACGGACACGTTTCCAAAAATGCTTTTTTTGAGTTCAGGGGGTCTCAAAACATGTATTTCCGGTGAAATCTCGGTATCTAATTTTTGGGTGGAATGCAATACTTCCCCTACTTACTATACGTAGTGGAGAAATTTAAAAATAGGATAAAGTGGTCAAAAGAGATGTGAAGCAAGCTGGAGAAAATACGGAAAATGCGTAACAAGGAAAAAAAATGCAAATATTGGAAAATTATACTTCCCCATTTTATATATACAACGGAATGTTAAATTTAAGGAGAAGATAAATAATTAGCAATCCCATTGTATTGTATACATTGTATAAATTGCATGTAACTACGAGGTAGACAGTAAATCATTCATTCATTCATACCGTTCTGACTTTTTTTCGAAAACAACGGCACTTACATTCTAAATAAATATAAATAGTTTATGATTTTATTATAATACTGATTTTGGGTAAATTCGAGTTTTCTTAATATAGCCTTAACCAACATCACTCATGATTTCCAAATCCTCTAGATAAGTCCTCCTGTCACTTCGGGTCTCGAATTTATCCTCGATTTGGAAACCACTTGTGGCATTACTAAGGACAAACTACACGCGATCGTCTTTCAGCCAATACACGATCTTATTGACGTCTCTTCGAACTTTCGAGATAGTGCTCAGAAACTAATAAGAATAGTTTTTTCTCCTATATTTAATTTTATAATTTTTGTTTCAAATTGACTAGGAGGCCTATTCCCATGCATTTTCCTATTCGTTAGTGGCACTCGGGTCAAACTAAAAATGCGAGATTTGCTGATCTGCGAACAAATATAAAATAAGCGGTATACGAGATGAAACAGGTAAACCATTTCGATGATTATACTAAAAGTCAGACACGCACACAAGTGACATCGTTCTCGCATTGTTATTTTATCGATTCCCCTGTTGCTTATATTTTTTCTTAGATAACTTATTTGAGCTTTCAAACACATGCTTGTTGTAATGTTGTGGTGGCATGTGTGCCTCATATTCAGAAGGTTCCGACTTCGAATCTCGATTAGGTCGGGTTACACGATACGATTTTCCTTATCCTGAAAAGTTGAATGTCAAATAACTAAGCTCTATGGACCTCGGGCTCATTTGAGCATCATTTCACCCATTTCATTCATCACCCGTTATGATTTACGCGGTTAAAGGACGTTAACTTAAAAAAGAAGAAAAGAAAAAGAAAACTACCGAAAAACTATTCGCACTCGTACTATTAAAGGAAATCATCTTCACAGTAGCACCTCACTCTTTACGCGACTTAACTTCTGAGCTGTATATATATGAAGCATACTGCAAATTATGCATAGTATTCTTAATGTGAATTGCTTGCATTTGATTTAACTTAAGAACTGATCTGTAAGATCGTATTTAATATTATATAGTCAAACATTCTTAAATTTTCCACACAGATTTCCTTTCTATTCTGTCTTCACGCTCCTCGTTTAACTGATCACAAGATAGTACGAAAACGTTGTTAGTAATACATTCGGTCATTAAACCGGAAGTACCAGCTAAAGGAGGAGATACTTTTTTCTCATTAAGATCTCACCAGATCTGAAAATCTTAACCGGATATTTGGTATTCTCAGGGAAGGAATAGATCATGAAACTATAAGCGAGCTTCATCTCTAGCATTAATATAGATATCTGGGAATAGTAAATACATGTACCAGAATCCTCCCAGATTCCATCTACACAATCACTACATTCTATTACCATCTCATCACATTACCGCTAGAGATAGCTAAATCCTCTCTAGGGACGCCTTATTCCTGAGATTGGGAAATACTAACAGCAGTAGTTAATGTAGAAGCCTATATAACCACTGCAACGCGCTTTCAAGTGGCTAAGAGCACCGAATCAGAATGTACGTTCATATTTGAAATATAAAATTTGGATATAACATAACGTTTGTCCACTTAGAGAATAGGCTGTGTGAGCGTCATAATTACGTGCTTCGAAAGGGGGGCTGGAGGTTACAAAGAAGCAAAGGTTTAAAAGCTGTATTTTTTTATTAATTTCTGTAAAAGACTTTATGTAAATCTTTACAAGCAAATCGTTTAACACAAATGTTAATTGCAATATTGCAAACGAATAAATACTTAAAGCGTAAGCTAGATGTGTGTGTGTGGGTGTTATTATAAACAGTCCAAGTTACAATTTAGAAGTTTTGTTACATTTATTTTCAGCTTCTACCTTATGTACATACCTGATAGCTTACCTTGTGTTGCACAGACAGTTTAGCTTTGTGGCCTTCAGCACTGCTGTGCAAGCTTCACTTCTCTTTGCTAAAGAGAATTCATTTCATTTTATCTTATCTCCCCTCCCTCTGCAACTCTCTTCCTCTCTTTGGCTTTTCTCGTCTATTTCTCTTACATTTTTCTTAAAAAATCCTCTAAATTACTATTTCTTTCTTCTTGCTTGCTTGTTAGCATTTTCAGTGCGACCAAACGACCACTCCCATATTAATCTATTTTTATCCCAGATATTCTCTTTACATTTTTTTATATCTTCATATTTCCTCCCCATCACAAGAATCACATAACCCTTTATCATTACCTCTTGAGCCACTTAAAAATATCGCTCCAGTTCTCATCCAGGCTAACTCTTCTTTTTCTCTTTTATTACACTGCTCTATGTATTTTCTTTTCCCTATTCTTTTTTTTATTTTCCTGTAAAATTTCAAAGATTTGTTTGTTATTTATACTTCTCCACGTCTCCTGCCTTTCAGTATCTTTCACCCTTTCCCTGACTTAGATCCAAACACCTGGACTGTCCCTTTCCCATTGTAACCGTATATCTTTCATTCCTATTTCTTCCACTGTTTTTTTCAACCTTGCTCCTTGTATATAATCATTTTCTGGTTATATTCGGTAAACACTATCGCATAACCAGTATCAAAAACCACCACAGATGTACTTGCATTTTACTTAGGCTATGTTTTTAATTAACACCGGTAAAAAAGACAGGGTAATTGAGGCCGTTAAGGTCGAACTTGTAAACGGAAGGACGTCGGTTCAAATCCCGCCAGGACCATTCTCCCTTGACTCCTGACTGATGTTTTCTTCAGATTTTCCGCAGTCCTCTAAAGTAGCAAATGCTAGGTGATGGTATAACCTAGAACATTTTTTTTCTAAGTTACGTTTCCGAATTATTTAATTTCATGTATCACTAGTGTCGCCGCTGTGGTGACAAGTTTTGTACTTTTTGGAATTTTGGTTTTTTGAGTTATGTCTTTCACACACACAGACCTTTTTATAAAATACTTTTGTTGCATTCTGAAGGCACAAAATACGTATCGAATATTTTTTATTGAAATGCAGTACTTTGAAGCAGTGTATGGGATGCCGTGATGATGCGACAATTTGAAGCAGAAATGTAGATTCCACGTTTTTCCGTTGTCTCCAATATCTGCTGTTAATTCTGTTGCCGGCTGCTTCGATGGTAGAGCTGCAAGTAGTTTCCCTTAGGACATGTGTGGATGTATTGTGAAAGACAACACCAGTTTAAACTGAAATACACCGTAAAACTTATTGTGAACTAATATTTGGGTTCTTGAAGCGAGTTGCCGACCATTTGAAATAAAGAAATAGATTGATTCTGAATTGTATTACTCGAAACTATAACAATTGAATCATTATATCTGCTAACTTCTGCAGGATCAACGTTACGGTTGGAAATAACGGTTTCCATAATAAAATAAACTAGATGCATAACTCGCCATGAGTCGCTAGACCGGCAAGATCTCTCACGGTGGCCACTACTCTCACAAGTGTGTCACTGGGCACTTAAAATATCACACGAGCAAGTACCGCTGGTAGTACCAGAGAAAAGAGTAACGAATGTGTGCACAACTGTGTACGAACGTCGATCCGTGCCAATGATGGTATCAGGGCAGAGTAACCCTCGGAGCTATATGCACGAAAATATATTAATTTTAGCTCTGCCTACTTTAAAATTACTCCCACCAACATTGTATCAAATCTCAAAACTTTTAGTATCCAAATGTGACACGGTTACCAGGGGCTTAGCTAAAATTCTCATAATTTCGTCGCCTTTCTCTGTACCAGAATTTCCGCCTACGTGTGTAACGTACTGAACTTCACTCTAAACTGCCTTCTCAGAAATCCTTACGCTAATGTGCTCGCCACTCCGGCGGTCGCTATTCTCGGCTAATTCAAACCACTTTGTTTAACCTGACTCCTAATTACGTCTATCTTTCCGGACAAATATTTCCACTCAAACTTGTTACATTACAATTAAATTAATATAAATTTGCAATTTATTGCAATTATGTTTCTATCTTAATTTTATTTCTTTATTTAATTATTTACTCATTCCTGTGGACAATTTCGGTATCAACTCCCTCTATTTATTGTAAGTACGTAATAGAGAGAATAAAAATGAGGCTCGAACATTTGTTTTATGCAAGTTTACCTACCTGTAAGAGTACATTTCTGGTCCTTTCATAACAAGTAATCCTAACTAGTATTTTGGAATCCCTTTTGGCTTTCCGCAGAATATTTTGGCAAGCCACATGATCAAATGACTATGACGCGCAAACAGGGGCCACCCAACACGGTGGTGCGGGTAAGTGAAAGAGTATTTGTTGGCCAGCATAAAGGGAAAACTTGGCAACGCGGCTCTGTAAGTATTTTAATCTCATTATCGAATAACGCCCTCAGAACATACTATCCAAAAGCCCATTTCAGGGCCTCTAGGTAGACACACGGCTTAACGAGCGTGCTTTTGGATCAGAAGCACGCTGTCGTAATGGGGGAGGCTGTGTGACAGGGTAACCCTTTTGTGTAACAGAGACTTTAAAAATCATTAAGACCTGCAAGAGGCAAAAAGCCGCAAGATATTATTTCGACGTGCCCCGCTACATCTTGCAAACTCATAAATGATATAGTACAACTAACACAATCCGGCTAAAAAACAAAATAATAGATCGATACAAGCGTTAAAAGTAGTGTTTTATTTTATGAGTAGGAATGTGTGCGAACGTTTCACAATCCTACGAGTAAAATAAAACAACTTTTAGCACTGCGACACATACTATTTTCAAGACAGCGCTGGAATTTGTAAAATATCAATAAAAATAATATTATATTGATTCCTGAAACTAAGAGGAATCACGCTTAGAATGAAATCAACTCGCGTGTATAGCGAGATTCCAGATATTTTAATGCTTTGTTAATTCACTAGCAGTCATTTTCAGTGAACTATTTTCAAAATGTTTTGCTTTACTCGCGATTAAATGCTATATCTATTGATTTCGTGGATTTTTGGGTAAGTAGGGCACATAGGGGCAGGTTGGCTGCAGGGGCAAGTTTGTACAGGCTCTTATTTCAGCCCTTAGTGAGACAGTATTTTTAACACTTAAATGATTTCAGTCAAATTATATAATATATAAATTCAATAACAGCCCGTCCTGAAGCAGTATTTATATGTAATAATTTGTAAAATTTATGTAACAGTCATTGCATATGCTTATATTATTGTAAACATGATCAATAATGCTATATGAATGTTTTACGTAATTTAATAATGTAGGAGCTGTGAGAATAATAAGTTAAACGTTTCTAACAATGAGGCAACCTTGAGGCAATATTGAGTTTGAGAGTTTAAATGTTATTTTTGATTCTTGGAAGTATCAATGTAATTTTAGTGACAGTTTATAAAAAATAGCCAATCAACAATCAGAAAAAGCTTTAGTTAAATGCAGGTATTCTATTTGAATAAAAATAGCCAATTAGAGACTTGAAATACAGAAATCCACAAATTTAGACGGTTGAAATCTAGTCAGTTACCTCCAAACGGTGCTCATAACCAGACGTGTTGCCTCCAAATAGTACTCATAACTGGATGCGTTGCTTGTGCGTCCTCGAGAGATTTAGTATGTATTCGTGTGAGACGAAAATAATTTACGTATTAAAAGTGCAAGTATTAAATAAAAGAATCTCACAGCTCTCGATATCAGTGAAGTGCTGTTTAATTTGTGTCAAGGATTAATAAAAAGGAGTGAATTAAAACTTAAAATATCTCTAAGCCTACATTTTTGTCGCATCACGTCTTGCTAAGACTTCCATGTCTCTAACAATATACTGACGCAGCCGAGGCAAAGATAAATATATAATATCCAAAGAAACAGTCAAACTACAAAGTTAATTTTTTTTAAACTTGGGGCAAAGGCCACCTGAAAGTACATTTGGGGTGAAGGTTACCGGAAACCGGGTACCATACGTGCGGTTGCAACTACTACAAGTTCGGCTCCCCAACAGTTGAAATATAATACAACTCCTTCAAAACAAAATCATCTTCAAACTGACTTTTCATACGTAGCAGCAAACAACTTAAGGAACAAGTCTACTTCTAATTGGCGTCTATACGTGCAAATAAAGATTACAACAAAACAACTTCATTTGTCAGCACATTGCAGTAGAATGCCGATATACTGTTCCTTGTCTCCAAATCGTCCCATGGAACGACAGTCATTTGTGAGAAGTTGTAATGGAAAGGAGCCATGAAGTTGTTTTTCTCGCGAGGTTAGTAAATATTCACTTCATGTGGAATTATCCAATATTAAATAGCTTCTAAATATTTTGTTTGAGAGTGCTCTTAAATTAATTTATTCCTTGGTATTTGAAGTATTTTAATTCCTTATTCTTGATCACTATATCGAGCTCCCATTAAAACAAGTAGACCAGGGAAAAGTTGGCACAATGATAGCAACAGGCAGTTTGTGTGTTGAAATTGTTTTTCAGACATTTTTGATTTAGTTTGTGTACAGTGTTTCATTTTGTTATTGCAATTTAAGTGTTTTATTAACTTTGGACGTTATATTGTACTTTAAGGACCTGTTGATGTGTTTAAAAAACGTGTTACTCTGTGTTAGGTGTTTTTATTATGATGAGTCTATCTGTAGTGTTCTTAATCACTTGATCGTGATATTTATTTTTAATTAATTGTTTAAAACGCACATTTTATATTTAAATAAAATGTAACCAAGTTATCCCTGTGCCAATATGCCTCCTAGGTGGGGTAAGTTGACTCACTACGCAATTGTTTTAAAAGTTAAAAATTTAACTTCAAGTGGCCATAGAATAATGATGGAATTATTAATATATATTGTTAAAGACATTCATAGAACAGTACCATGTCAGGATTATCTGAAATGTTGCTGTAATGAAACTAAAAAATAAAACTTAAAATTTGTGATAACTTGTCCACCTCTCCCCTACTTCTAATGTTCTTATTTCTGCTGCTTCTACATTTTATCAGGCTCTTCCATTTGTTTCTTCTGAATTTATAATGGCCTCCGTTTAAGTTTAACGTAGGTTACACTAAATAAAAGAATAACGTTTTAGAACAACGAAAGTACAATAATGCCAATATAAGGTATAGGTTAACTCCACAACGAATTGGGATAAATTGGAGTATGACGATTTGTATTGTGAATACATAATGTGAATGCCATGAGAAATTAACCATGTAAAAAGACGTAATGAATAGTGAAACGTAATCAAACCAAGTCTCATTATTAAATAAGTGCAAATACAAATGTTAATTGCAATGTGATTGGACTTGAAATCACGGTTGGTCACAATAGACTGGTATAAGATTTTATAGCACAAATGCAATAATGCAAAGATTTCAGTTCGTGTACACTATGTCAAAAGCTCTACTTTTAGGCCATACTGTCTAAAAACACTGTTTAAATGTTAAACATGCAGAGATAATGTTTTCCCCAGGAAACAGTTGTAGAAAGCCTGAATCTGAGTTTATACCAAAGAAATCGGCCAACTACTTGCCTTTATAGCTATGTACCTCTTTGTTCCTTTGTATGCGAATATTACTTACGTTACTTCATTTTTTAATTTGAATTGTAACACACAAGGGCATTTTTATGCTATTGTAAGAATAATTTAAGACTAAGGAGACTTGAGATTTAAATGATGAAGTTTCGTAAGTATGAAGCATGATTCATGAATCAGACGTGAATATGCATAAGGTATCTGAAATTAAGCAGAAGTGTATACTTATAATAAAACACAAATTACTCTTAAGGGTATATTGACACCAAATGGACTTTGTTCCCTAAGCGACCAATTTTAATGAAATTTTTAGGTTAAATTGCACCTGCATAATGTAATGTTGGTATAACTTTCATTGCTCTAATTAAATAGTTTTGCAATTATAATAAGTTTTATGTTTCTTTTAAAAATAATTAATAGCAATAAAAGATAACGCGTTTTCCAATTTAGAATTAAAATAGAGGTCTGCAATTTGCTATGTACTATTCCTATGCAATGAACTTCTGCATTTGTTTTCTAGAATATGAATATTCATTATAAATTAGTTTTTTGTATTTATAGCAATCAACAAAGCAATAGCTTTCTTTAACAAGTTATATTTTACATAAGCTAAAATTTTAGTTTGACTCATTGATATTTACTACAAAAAATATACCTCAATAAACAAAAATTGCTACTTGGAAAAAAACCTATTTAAAGTTTTGGAACACAGTCGTTGGAGGTGTTGCTTTTTACTTATCAATTTGGATTACACAAACTTCCAGATGGGCCTAAAACATGTTTTCTGGGTGTATTCTAGACATATTGATGGCAATGTTTCTTTTAAAAACAGTTTTTCTGAAACAATAGCAATTTTGCCATTTTGGTACCAGTGTGCCCTTCACTTAAGCCATTGCTCACCAAATTTCATATTCATGTATACTGATGGGGTGGGTACTTGTTTGTTTCGTAAGTAATAGCGTGTGCTTATGAACAAGTTATTTTTCTTCTTCTGTTTTGATTGAGCGATTTTTGTTGTTAGTTTCTCTGTTTCTTTTTTCTTTCTTTCTAATTCTTATAAAATATAATTAACCTTAAAGTACAGTGTGACGAATTTATGACTGAAACATATGGACTTAAGTGTATATATAAGTACGGTCTATCGGACCCGTGCGATATAGGAGTTGTAGTGTAAAATGTTTAAGAACAAAAAAAATACGCCACTCCACTCTGCTTTGCTCTACTCTAGTCTACTTTTAACTGCCATACTATAGTACCTCAGTTATGCGTTTTCAAAGGGTAACGCTAAAATAATTCACAAATGAGAAAACATAAATTAAATTTTATTATGGAACTGATAGTTTTTTTAAATTCCATAAATTATGTATAATTTAATATCAGAAAGTAATAACTAAAACAAACAGTAAATAAGCATATTAGAATTCAATAACTGGCTTAAAAATTGTCAGTTGCTTGGTCTTGATTTTTCCACACAGTCATATACTAGTCGATTATGTACTCTTTATTATAGAAATGCTGTCATTATTTTGACTTTGCGATGATAGGAATAGTTTTGTAATTTTAGAACTTAAACTGCCTAATGCACACTGGAACGCTTTCATTATTTAGGCTACTTCTTCATCACAGTATCACAAGTCGAAAGCTGGAAAAGGAATAACCTTGCCCAACCTCATTGTTACTACGTGCGTAGCAATAGTGAGTTCCGAAAATATTGATGCCTCGCCCAACATGCCTAAAATGTGGTACTGTGACAGCAAGGATACAGTTGACAGAAATAATATATCTTAACATAACGTAAATTTCTTGATACCGATACTGACTTTTTAGCACGGATACTCGATACTTTATAAAACATTTAAAGGCGATGGCTTTTTCACTGAATTATGTTCGTATTAGTAGTATTCTGTGTATAAATGCATGTAACCAGTTTTGTATTGTACGCTAATTCCGAAACTAGCGAATATTATAATTCTGAATATTACTTCCTTTTAGTTTTGGAAGCACCTATCCACACTTTCAATAATATTTATGTAATTAGAGCTTGTACAGATGGTGATTAGTTCCAATACTTCACTTTATTAATTTAGGCGGAAGAACAAAGAAAAGAATCCTGAAGAAATACTTTCTTTAGTTAGTACGGTGGAGTGGTTGATTGGAACGACAGAAGTGATGGTGCAGCAAATACAAGGGAGGAGGATAAAGAACTTTTGTCTCATCTACTTGCATATTCGCAGTAGGCACAACTTCATCAACAGTATTTCTTTCGTCCTCATCATAAAATCAGGCGTCGGCTCTTTCTGCTACACAGGGCATAGCAAAAAGACGCGTCAACAGAGGATTTCGCGTAATCCCCTGGCTGACTACGGAAAATGTAATAAGAAGAATCAGAACAACGAGAAGTCTTTCTAAGGCAACTGCGTTAAAGGTGAAGGGCTGCTGCTGCTGCGTATTCATTTGTTTCAGAACATTATTGTGGCACAAAGGACTAAACGCACAAAGAGCGCTAGAATTGTGCGCTAAAGCTAGAGAATTAGATTAACAATTGCAGCACAAATGATGCTACATATCTTCACTTAGAGCTTTTTAAATGGAGCCAGAGATCATGTTAAGCATTACTAACGTGGCATGACACTGAATAATAAAAGCTGAAAACACCTGGAAAGATGACAATTTTTACTTTCTCTACTAGGAGAAGTATTGCATTCCACCTGAAATTTTTATATCGAGATTTCACCTCGAATACATGTTTTGAGGCACCCTGACTCGAAAAATATAATTTTTAGAAAAAGGCTCTGTGTGTGGGTCTGTGAACAGCATAATTAAAAACCTAAAAGTCAGATAAATGCCAAACTTGATATTTTGGTTCAGTATCTTTCAAAGATACGATACGAATATTTTCAAGAAAATCTCTCTACCCCAGACTACCCTTTACATGGAACATTTTCGAAAACTTTGTTTTTCTAAAAAATGCCTGTAACGATTTTGCTTAAAATAAATGTTTAAGGTACTTTCATGGCAAATTAAATGTATATCTTGAATTTTCGTCCTTTTGGGAATGTCCCAATAGTCATTTTCATTTTGTGTGTTATGTTTCAAAACTGGTAAACCGTAAGAGAGGGACAAAACTTGACTACACAAAAAAATGTAGATCTCGTTAAAACACACAATTTATATCATTTATATTTTTTTGTGGAGTGAACCATTTTCGAGATATTCCTTGTTAGTTGTTTGAATTTTCAAATAATTATACGTTTTCTCAAATAGGAATTCGTTATCCTTTTTGTTTTGTTCTTTTTTTTTGTTTTTTGTTTGGACATGCAAATGCTGCACATAGCACCCAGCTCCTAAAAGATTTGACTATCGTTTAAAGCCTATTATAAAATTGGGGCCTATAAGAAAATTAGCTATAGATAGTTTATGCAAATTCTTGTATAGATTAATATGAATTAGAGAATTAGCGTTTGTAAAATAGTTAGTACAAGAGAAGAGAGTCCTGTGATTGTAACACAACAGGTTTTTAGCACACTATTTTGTTTTCATGTAAAGATAAGTAAGAATAAAAATATGGTTACATTCACATGGTTTTCTGTACTCACTTTACCAAGAAACAGCTAAAAAGCTTAATTATTCTATAATCCATTACGCATTTACATGCGATACAGGAAAGATGATCGTCATTTTTGAAGCCGTTTACTTTACCTGCTTCGTTATTGGTTCTGCTGCCGTAATCTCGTAGTTCGTTCTGTTACCTCATGCGCCAACTGCTCCAGTGGTAAGCTATGAGGCCCTTCTCTCAGGATATGGTGGGCGTATTCTTAAAGAATAACACCAGTTTAAATTGGCTGAGAAATTTAATGTGATGTAATACTTGAGCTATTGAAGCGAATTGCGACCGTTTTAAGAAAATGA
This sequence comes from Deroplatys truncata, assembly GCA_030765065.1. Classification (NCBI taxonomy): domain Eukaryota; kingdom Metazoa; phylum Arthropoda; class Insecta; order Mantodea; family Mantidae; genus Deroplatys; species Deroplatys truncata. The sequence continues at coordinate 201,406,526 of CM060984.1, read as the reverse complement.
ATGAAACTAATTATGAACAGTGGCACTCGAAATTGCAACAAATGAATTATTATACCTGCCAAGTTCTGTAGTATCAAAGTTACGGTTGGAAATATCTGTTTCCGCAATAAAGGAAATCTGCGTAATCTGCCTGAGTCGCTATGATGCTCTCATAATACCGCGAAATCTTACTCGCAAAGTGCTTCACTAAGCGATTAAAGAAAACACAAGCAGTATACACTATTGATGGAACTTGAGAGAGAATGTATACACAACTGTGTGCACGAACGGCTGTAAGTAACCAGTGCCGCTGCCAGAGTGAGAGTAACTCTCTGATTTAAACTGCACGAACATTTGTTACTTTTGGCTCGGCTTACATATTCTTCCCCCTTCCAACTTGCCCAGCTAATATAAAAAACTCTTCATGTGCATATCTGACTGTTACTATGGAGCTTGGCTAAAATCTCCGAAATACCTTTCACTTTTTTCTGAATTCTGGCTTATGTGACTGCAAAAGTACTGAACTTAACTCCAAATGAATCGCGTTCGCTACTTCGGCTGTCGCTAGTGACTTTAGTTAACATGACTGGCTAATGATCTGTTTCCGGTATAACAGATATAGCGATAATCAGACTTTTCATAAGCTAGTCGTTATATTATGTCTTTGAAATATTCATCCTGTTTGATGACCACGAAAATAAAACCTTTAACAGTTAAGAAAGTATACAGGTACATGTTTTGTATAGTACGTTTTTGCATATGTCTTACGGTTTACCAGTTATATGAAAGTCATTCAGACTAAACAGGATTCATGTCGCAGAAAAATCAAGTTAATCATTTTATTTGTTCTGCAAATGATTTAAACATATTGCATTTTAATCAAATACTTTATAGCCATTTTGGAGAAAATAAAAATCAGGATTATTACTTTCTCTACTACGTATAGTAAGTAGGAGAACTATTGTATTCCACCCAAAAATTCGATACCGAGATTTCACCGGAAATATAATTTTTGAGAGACCCCCTGAATCAAAAAAAAACATTTTTAGAAACATGTCCGTGTGTGTGTGTGTGTCTGTGAACAGCATAACTCAGTGACGAACAGTCGGATAAACGCAAAATTAGTGTTTAGGTTCAGTATCATCCAGAGATGCGACACGAAGGTTTTCAAGAAAATCCCCACACCACAGATTACCCTTTAAATGGAACATTTTTCGAAAATTTTAATTTTCCCAAAAATGGCTCTTAACGATTTTGATTAAAATATCATATGTTTAAGATATTTTCATGACAAATGAAATGTATATCTTGAATTTTCTGGGAATGTCTCGAAAATTATTCTTCATTGAGAACGACTTTTGCATAACTGGTAAACCATAAGTGATAGACAAAATTTTACTACACAAGAAATGTAGATCGCGTTAAAATACACAATTTATGTCTTATAAATTTTTTGTTTAGTGAACCATTTTCGAGATATTGCTTGTTATTCCATTAATTTTTCAATAACTTTCTCAAATGGGAATTCGTTATTCATTTTTTGTCTTGGATATGCAAACAGTATTACTCTGTGGCAAAGAGAATGGTGCTGCACATGGCAACCAGCTATTAAGAGATATGTCTGTGCTTATATTGTCCTTGCAAATACAAAACAAGGGGAACATAATACGCCTTAAGCGATAGTCAAATATTTTTAGAACTGGTCGCTATGTGTAAAATGTAATTCTCTTTGCATGCCAAAAGATCGTTTCTGCAAAGGTTTATCTCGATTAATATGAAATAGATGGAGAATAAGATTTTGTAAAAATAGTTTGTACACGAGTAGAGAAAGTCATGTGAGTGTAACACATCAGAATTTTTTTTCCGCGTAAAGGGTAGTTTTGAGGACTGAGATTTTCTTGGAAATATTGCGTGTCATATCCTTGAAGAATGCTGAACTTAAATACCGAGTTTGGTACCTAAACGACATTCAGTTTTTTAGTTATCACACACGCACACACGCGCGCGCGCAACTTCTTCTAAAGTGTCTGTGTCTGTTGAAGGATGAAAAGGTATAAAATAATATAATACATTTTAGGCAAAACAGTTATGCTTTGGTAAAGTTTGTCTTTCCATCTTCCGTGGAAATCCAGGTTTCTACAGCTTGCCTCGATAAGTATTGAATATCGATAATGCTAAGAAAGATTTTACCAGTTTTCTTGCCAGTAAAAGCAAACTTCAGAACAAGTATATTTGTGGAATATTTCTCACCATATGTACATCGTATAAGACAAAGATGATAATTGTAAAATAGGCATAATTTCCTTTAAAGCTTCATCTTATAAAGGCCATATCCTGGGCCCCTCAATTACAATTGAATCGCACGAAAAGCAGCTGTAAAAATTTAACTTAGAACGGAAGAACTAACAAGCTAATATTCTGTTAGTTTGTTCAAAGACTAACACCACATTCAGTCACTGTGGGGATAACGAAGATGTGTATATTTTGATGGAATGTAGAAACCAATGAATTGAGGAAAAAAGCTAATCAAACAAAAATGGCTTAAATGTAACAAAGCTGTAGTGACTGAGGAAATATTCACAGATCAGTCGCAGATAAGATAATTAGGGGCATTTCCTTGGAAGGCTAGGTTGAAATGGAAATGGTCTGTCGACAAATGTTAATTTGATAGTCTCATCACGTAAATAGGTTATTGAAAACAGTATACAGAGAAGAGAAAAGCGTAAAATAAATTGTAATTTCTTTAATGTCTATGTATAAGTGGCCGGGGCTAGATCCCGTAGATTCCATTATGTGTTAGACTTAGCACTAACTAAATATTTACCCTAAAATTTACTGTAGGTTATTCCTTGGATTTTGTAACCAGTGGACCCATAAAGGCATTTTATCCTCTACTGCCATTTAAATTATCGTTTATTTCGTCGTTCATAGGAATATTGGTCTAATAATATTAATACTGATAATGTTATTACTGTTTATTCGTCCAACGTCAAAATTATACTTGATAAGGTTTCATTAATATCACATGAATTACAACCAGAATTTCATGATACAATAAAATTAACAAAATTAAATAAATTCTCAGTTTACAGTAGTTTCAATAAGAAACTAGACAAAGAATAAAACGGTTTGAATAACAACCAATTATACAATTTAGTTGTAAAAGTATTGAGACTTTACTTTTTCAACGACGCTGCTTTGGGTTTGTGTAGTTCACTTTTACTGGGAATTTACTTCACTAAGGTGAACTAGTTCACTAGTCACTTCACTTCCTTCGTGACGTAGCCTCTTCACCCGAACGGTTCACTTCACTCGGAAGTTGAACACAAGGTCTGCACAATCCATCGCTCCGCAGTAGCACTCCTGCACGTCACACAGCCGTCACCAACTCACTCGGAGAATCGTTCATAATGTCGCACCAGAAACGCCGTCGCTAATCCGCTGGCACACTGACTCATTCAACTCAACTCACATTCGACTCGCCTCGCCTCGCATTGACTAACTGCCTGCGAGAGCGCTCGCTTATATAGGCAATGGAATCTTCCAAAGAGGGTTCTTGAACGCTCTTGGACTATTTCGACAAACTTTCAGGAGGAGGAGATAAAGCTTCCAGAAGGTTCTAGTTATCTCTCGAGAGCGCACCCAGTGCTTACACTGGTAAGCGACCGTTAGCTTGTTTACTCCGACCGGTCGGCGCCGACATCCCGATAACCTTGGACTATAGTCATTGCGTCACAGTATTAATAGCAGCAGTTGTCACTGAAGCAGAAAGCTTCATAAAATTGTACTGGTCATCTGCATTCTACATCTGGAGAGAGTCAATTTAAGATTTCTTATGTTTTTTTATGTATATCTGCCCTTTTTCCCTTGTAATATATCTATGCGAGCAGAAGAGTGACCCACAAATGAATACCATGATGCATATGAGTATGTAATAGTGCAAAATAAACATTTCGCAAAGCAGAGAATGGGGCCAACTTTTTAGTTTATGAACAAGAAAATCCTAAAGATTTTGGTACATATAGATTCAATGTGTGGCTACCATGACAATGTTTTGTCTAACAGCGAGCTATGAAATTTTACAGAACAGCCATTTAATCACACTAGAACTAAATCCCGTTATATTAACTGCTCAAATCTTTCTATTAATAAAAACAAATGACCTGTACTCTTTATCACCAAGGACAACACTTCGCGCAATTTAAATCTACCTAGCGTGGACGTATATAAGTTTTGGTGGTTACCTACCTATATTGACGTAAGCCATGAGTTCAAAGGAAAGGGCAACCTTTTGTGCAGCGTCGGAGGAGCTGTCAATGTACTGCTCTTATCTACAGTAAATACAAGTACTTCAGTACTAGTGAACCTCGCGGCGAACTAGGACAAAGTGCCATCCTCATTTATCAGATAGAAACCCAGACTTTTTAGGGACCAATAAATTCACTGCACTTTTGAGCTTCCATTAGACCGTCTTCAGGAATAAATGTTTCTCCCTTTTCAATTTACATTTAAACTATCTAGCATCAATTTCAGATTCTTCATGTCCATTATTTCCAAGACGACCAGCTTTGGTCTCATATGTTCCTGTCCAATAACGATAAATCTACACATTTAATTAAAATATTACTCTGACTTACGCTTTAGTAGCAGATAAAATATTTTATAGCACACGAGATTAAAATATATTTTGAGTTATCACTTTTCAATTAACAATATTTATAATTATATAAGTAAATAACAAAAATGACGATTCCAGAATTACCTATACGCTGTTTCAAAACGGAAGAGAAGAAAAGAAAAGACTTTAAATGAATTAATTGGGTAAATGTGTATATCCACCTTTAAAACTAAAAAGAAATATCATGTTGAAAGAAATAAACAGTTCCGTGTATGCACTTCGACAGAGAGAGGCAGTTTGCTTGGTGAATAAATTTTATTTCCTCTATTATGTGAAAACTCAATCTAATATTTGATTTCAATATTAGATCCACGGTATGTAGTACATAAAATTCGGCATATTTGACACGAACTGCTAAAAACCAGTATCAAATTATTTCACTTCTCTTAAGCGCCTTATATTCAACTTTCTTTGGACTACTTTCATTCTTTTTTCTTTTTCATCTCCTTGATAAAGTCTATCAATGTAACATTTTTCGTAAGTTTTCTCTACTCATTGGCACCAAATCCTAATAGCATATTATTTGATTTGTCGAAATAACCTATTAAGCGTTTCGGTACAAATATCTACTTTCTCTACCACCTACTTACAGAAGGTAGATGCATTGTATAGGTATATATTATACAGGAAAGGGGGAAAATTCACACTGTGACCTACATAGATCTATAGTGGCTACAACCTCCAGGAGGAAGGGATGAAGTGAAGAGAGCGAAGCGACTTCCAGCCACAGGCAGAAAGAGTCGCGCGGAAGTCCCTAACAGTTCCAGGCTCAAACAGTGATGAATGATCTATCGACCAAGTAGCCCTCTAGTGTCCGCGTCCAGTACTCTTTTCTTTGAGCTAGCGCCATCTCTCCGGCACAAAACCTAGAAGCACACAAAGATGAGAGCGAAACGAAATGAAAGGAAAATGATGGAAGGGAAATCATAGTAGATGAGAGAACCTCCCAGCATTCGCTTACTGACCAGGAAAAATCACGAGAGACCTAAGTCAAAGTGGGCGGTCGACGGGTCCTCTCGAAGGAGCCTCGCATATTACCGCGGAGCCATCCAGTTGAGCGTGGATGTATTGTACTGTATCCAGAATCTCATATCAGGATTTTATCGTAAATATAAATTTTTGAGATCCATTGAACCAGAAAAGAATGAAAGAAAAAATAAATACTTATTCTTGAAGCATACGTCCCCAACTTATGGCAACGATTCACTTCCGTATGTATCTGGTAAAGTTCCATAGTGGAAGTTTTCTGGAAGGATTTTCAGATATTATGTACGCTAGAGATTTAAACCTTTTTTTTGGGGGGGGGGGAGATGTCTATGAGCAAAATTTACTACCCTTACTTGCAAGTATGCTAGTGCTATGTACACCAGACGCCTCTCTGGCTTCGTGCCAGCTTCCTGTCACGCTACCGCTCGTAATATGAAATAAGCGTACCGAAATTAACTGCCCGAGAAATTTTAGTAGGTGTCTTGGAAACAATGAGCTGCCACAAAACTGAAAGAAATCCCCCTGGGATTACTTTTTTGTAGCTCTAAAACCTTCTATGCCAACCGTGAAACTTTGAAATAAACCTAAAGTTTTTACAAGAAATTATTTTCTTTAGTGATTCTATTAAGCGAAAACCTTTTGTACTTAATCTGTTTAAGATATGATGGATTTTTCCGGTTTTCGTCTAACTTCAAGATATATAAGGGATAGAAGGGATAAGGAGTACATTTTTTGTCACTAGATTCGCCATAAAAGTAGTTTTGGTAGATCATCACGTGTGTTATGTCTTTGAACATCAAAATTCGATTGAAGCCATAGACATTTTAAACGGTGTAGAATATAGTTTCCTTATTTCACTTGTTTGTAACCTAACTTGTTTTCATGTAATTTGCTATTGAAGATCCCGTACAATTTTAATTTTGCCCGTGTCATACATTCCTGACCTTTCTCCAACAGCCCATTATAAGAGCTTTGCATGAAAAGCTGTAATAAAAGAGGGGTAATGAAAAGGAGTTGCGTAAAAAGACAACTACTGAAGTGTTCGCAGTTAAAAATACTTATCTGCTAGAAAGAAGCTAGCGCTATAAATTATATTGAAGCTTCATCGAGATAAATCTGCTGGCTCTTCATCGTTGAGTGGCTATTGTTCAATGAAGCGGTTAATGTAACACCACTCTACGCAGAGAGGGAGGGAGAGAAAGATCCCAAAGCGCATCCTAGGATATATTCTGTACCCAAGGGAATAAGATTGGAGTTTTTCTTGAACAGTTACTTTAGGAACATTATCATTTGTAAACCGATTCTTACATTTTTACTTACAGTTGAGAGTCTAGTTATAGGAATTTTGTCTGTGGCTGCTGCTTCATTACGTGAGCCAGGTAACGACGCAATGCTACAGTATAGATATGCACAGATATTATCCACCGCTTTCAGAACAAGCGCGTGAGGCTAAAGCAACATGCGAATGGCAACAGGCTATACAAATTCAGTTTTTCAAAAGTTTAATCTTGTGTTGCTTTTCTTGCTTTAATTTCGCAGCATCAGTATAAAAACTGAAGCACAAGCTTTTTGTACCTTTCCTTGGTATTTCATTAAATAGTTTAATGAAAATGAGGAAACAATTCCACTTGCAAGCCTACCTCTAGAGCAGCATGTACCACCTCCGCTCGGCTGAGTCAGAATACTCGCGCGTACGCAGCAACAATGCTCATAGCGCGACTGGAGGGGGAGCGTGATATCCAATACGTCACTGGGCCAAGGTCTTAATGCAAATGCTTGCGCTTCCTGCTAGTCTTGAGTTTGTTTCGTTTTTCATCACATGTCCCACATGTCAAGCGGGAAGGCCCGTTGACTATTTCTTGGGAAGAACAGTTTTAGTTGACCGAAAAGAACGTACACCGGCAGTGTCTTGAATATCAAACTATACTGAATTTAACGAGAAAATATAACTTAGAGTGTCACATCATTCAGCCCTGACCATAGCTTGCCCCTGCGTCGAGCTGTACTGCATGCTGCAGGCAGCGTAAAAGAAGACCAAGGAATTGGAAAAGTGTGCGTCACAACGACAATGTTTACTACTCTGGCTTTTCTTGAGAATACTGTCGCAGAAAACATTTCCAACGCATACTTTACGAATACGCTTGCTTGTTTTACGGAGCAGTACTGTTCATACAAGAGTGGGGGCATGATATTGACCGATATACGTGCTCGGTTTGTCGAGTAGTGTCAGGTTTCACAGTTGTTTACTTCGTTATCTGCCCCAATGCTCCTGTGGCACTGCCACACATGACCTACCTTGGTGCAGAAATATACGAGTCATTACATTTTCATTTATTCCATGTGCATCTTCATACAATTAAAATACTTAAGCCTTTTTGTTTTCCTTTTTCTTGTCGCTAATATGAAAGCGTACCCTAACTCTCTCATTCAGCATAAAAAAGGCTGTAATGAAATTTTCTTGCGTACAGTTCCGCATCTGTTGGTGAAGGACATTTATAAAATGACAATATACTTTCTACATGAAAAGAAGTGACAAAAGTGACACGTGAAACAAAAGTACCATAACCATTCTTCGATGAATTGCTCTTGTGGTTTAGTTTTTCAACCGGCAGGTTTTTGCTAATCTATTTAAGTGTACTATACTTAAAAACGACAAAAATAATAAAAGTTACGTTCATTGCTTTTAGCACTAAATATTAAAAATGCAATTCAATTCACTTAAATGCTGTTTACCACTCTTAACGTCTCATCCAGCACACATTTTAATGTTATTATAAGCATCTATATAGTTTTACGAGGGGCACTATATATATTTTGAATCTAATAATTAAAACAAAGTAATTTCTGATTGAAAACTGCTTTATTTTTTAAAAATATTCTCCTTTATGATCAGTACACTTTTGCATCCGTTTGAACCATTTGTCAAAGTATTTATTCCAGTCTTCTTGAGACACCTCCAAAACGGTTTTTGAAGGCATCAACGGCTTCTTCTGCCAACGAAATTCGTTGTATATGCAATTTATTCTTGATGTTCGGGAACAAAATGAAGTCATTGGGTACCAAATCAGGACTTATTGCGGATACCCCGTCAATTCGATCTTTTGAGCCTTCAAATACCCTGTTGTTAGATAGACGAGATGTGTGCGCGCTCGCATTGTCTTGATGAATGATCCTACGGTTCTTGTTGGTTTTCCTTACTTCACCGAAGACTTCCGGCAAACAAATGGTTTTCTACCATTGGGCATTGACCGTTTTACGTTCCTCTAAAGGCACTGCTGCCACATGACCAGTTTTGCTAAAAGAAACAGGCGACAATTTGCTTCGAGTGCGAACAACTTTTGTTGGATTTGCTTCATCTTGAAACACCCATACAGTTGACTGCTGTTTACGTTCCGACTCATACGCATAGATCCATGATCCGTCACCTGTTACAATCTTGTATAGTCTTTTGTGGCACCGCCATTGTATTTCTTGAGCATTTTGGTACACCAATCGACACGAGCATCTTTTTGAGATTGCGTCAAATTATGTGGGATCCAACGAGAGCAAACCTTTTTCACGGCTAAATTATCATGCAATACTTTATATATGCCGGTGGAACTAATGCCTGGGGTTGCCTCAATCTCAAAATATGTCGCATGACGATCTTTCATTATTAGTTTTTGCACAGCACTAATTTTTTCTGGCACAACTGATTTTGGACGACCTTCACGAACTTCATCATTGAGCGAACGGCGGCCACGATTTAATTCGTTATACCAGCATTTCACAGTGGCAAAGAATGGAGCTTCGTCGCAAAATGTGGAAGTTAGTTGATCGATGCACTCTTGTCTTGATAAATCACGTCGAAAGTCGTAATAAATCATTGCACGAACATTTTCACGAGTTAATTCCATGTTTTTGTTGACACACAATTTTTAAGTTAGTGTAAACAAAACAAATTACGCTCTATTGTCAAAATATTAGAAGTATATTATGGCAAAAAATGTCAAACTTTCCATTGGAAACGTCAGATGGCACCTAAAACATTCAGGGTTGCCAAGGCTAAAAGTACCCTTTGTATTACAAAACATTTCAGGTGAGTTACAAGCATGCGTCTTTAGTAAATGTTCATAAGTCCATAATAGTTGTTTAAATAACTGTATAGGAAACAGGACGAGTATGATGTTTATGGAATATTCTGGAAACAAACACTTCCCTGCAGTTACATACGATATTTTGTGTCGTACTACGTCGAAAGACTTTAATATTGGTTAAATATTGTATTGTAAATAATGTTGGACATGGACGCAGTCATGCATTGCATATGCTCATATGAGTTAATGTAATACATGATGGTAACCTTGTCGTGCAGTGGCACCGTTATTGGAGTAAGTATTAATTATTTCGATGTTTAGTATGGAACTCCAAATGTTTAGTAACAGTATTATAATAAGTATCTCTGTCAGTCAATAGGTATCAGTTATTAGGTAATATTAAAAATTTTAAATTAGTATAGAAATAATGCAATACGAAGAAAAATGTTTATGAAGAGTTACTCTCGTAGTAGAATAACAATGTATTCATATGTTGGTGTTGGAGTATGGGAAGTAGCTGAACGGAAACGCTCAATTTGACGTACTGGTTCGGGGACGAAGAAAATGAAGTTAGATAGTACGAAAAAAAGATAATTTTTCTACTAGAAAGTATCTCAATCAGATACGTAGCTCGAAAAAACTTAATTACAACATATAAATTACTTGACATTTCTATTCATGTATTTCTTTCAATGTTTTGAAAGAGAGAGGGAAAAAGCGTTATTAAAGATGAAAATCTGATGTGCTGCATTCAAATGACTTTCTCTACTCTTGTAAAAATATTTTTACAATCGCTTATTCTCCATATGCGTCATGTTAATCGAGATATCGAGATGTTAATCTTATTGCTAATTTTCTTGTAGACGAAAGGGGAATTAGTAGGCTTTAAGTGATAGTCAAATATTTTAAGAGGTAGTTGCTATGTGGAGTATTCCATTCTCTTTGCATTACCAGGACAAAAAAAATTGAATAACAAATTTGAGAAAAAGTATAAGTATTGGAAAATTTAAGGGAATAACAAGCAATATCTCAAAATGGTTCACTAAAAAAAAGTATATGACATAAATTGTGTATTTTAACGCGATCTAAATTTTTTGTATAGTAAACTTTTTTCGAAAAATGTTCCATGTAAAGGGTAATCTGGGGTGGGGGGATTTTCTTGAAAACCTTTGTGTCTGGAAGATACTGGCATCTCTGGAAGATACTGCACCTAAATACCAAGTTTGGTGTTTATCCGACTGTTCGTTTCTGCGTTATGCTGTTCACAGACACACACACACACACACACACACACACACACACACACACACGGGCATGTTTCCAAACATGCTTTTTTGGGATTCAGGGGGCCTCAAAACATATGTTTCCTGTGAAATCTCGGTATCGAATTTTTGGATGGAAAACAGTACTTCCCCTACTTACTATACGTAGTAGAGAAATTAAAAATGTAGGGGGGGAAATTTCTGAACATAAGCGAACAATACGGTAAAAAGGGCAATCTGCTAAGCGTAGAGACACATGAAGTTCATTGAAATAACATAAATGAATAGTCCATAATGCCTGAAAAAGCTTAATTCTAATTATATTAGTTGAAAACAATCAAAGTATAAGCCCCTCTAAATATGGTATCGATTGCAGAGACGTTATTTATTCATTGCTTGCAATGAATGAATAACGGAAGCGGAAGAAGTAATTATTTGATGTTATAATTTGTAGTAAAATATGCATGTTCAATTTCTCTACTACGTATAATAAGTATTGCGTTCTACCTTAAGCATACGTTACTGAGGTTTCACCGGAAATATATATTTAGGCCCCCAGAAACAAAAAAAACAAAAATTATTTTAGAAAAAATTTCGTTTGTGTCTGTGCCAGTGTGTCTGTGAACAGCATAACTCAGAAACGAAAAGTAGTATAACAGCACACTTGGTATTTAGGTTCAATATCTTCAAAATTGCGACAATAACGATTTTCAATAAAATTCCCCACTCCAACTACCCTTTGCATGAACACTTTTCGAAACTTGGCCGTTAGTGGTTAAAATATATTAAAAGATATTTGCATCACAGATAAAATTTACATTTTCTGGGAATAGTCTGTGAAGTCCTCTTCATTAGGAAGGAATTTTATATAATCTTGTACCTATATGTAGCTGGTAAACGTTAAAAAATAGACGAAAACCTAGTACACACAAAATGTAGATCTCTTTAAAACACACGATGTATTTCAAATTGGTTTTTTTAAGCACAAGTCATTTCTGAGATATTCGTTGTTAATGATTCAAATTGTTAGTTTCTTGGTCATTCTCTGAAGGTCCTGTCAAAATTAAGTTGTTTCTTGCAATTGCATGGAAAGAGTATGGAATTTTAAGGCCGGCATACAGCGTCCAGTTCTTAAACATTTGACTATCGCTGTTCGCTTTGTATCCTAACGAAATGTATAATGTAGCCGTTTCTGTGAAGTTTTATTTGGATAATAATGTAGTGGATACAAAAACAATTTTTGGTAAAAAATAGTCCACTAATAATGGATAGAAGGTAGAGAGTCATGTGAATGTATCTCATAAGATGTTTTTCTCTGTTAAAATAAACTGAGTTTTATTTATGGACGCTCTTTAATTACTATGGTCCTTAGCGTCCTTTTCTATTTTGGGCGTGAAACACCGGTAATTTTGCTCAGAGGCCTCTTTATCAGGCTTCGGTTTCTTTTACGTGCCGTAAATCTACGACATGGGACCACCGGCTTTACTTCCCTTCCGAAGGAAGCCGTGCTAAGGATTTTTACGCCCGAAAAAAATCCATCGACCTCCGCCGTGTTTGAACCCTCGACCTTGGGAAGTAGAGGCTAGCACGGTACCACTAGTCTACGGAGGACGACTTTTTTCTCTCTGTGCAGGCACTTATAGCTATATTTTATCAACCAAGAAAAGCAGTTATTCATTTAAAGCTAATAGAGCCAATATAATTTTGAATGGTAGACCCATTGAACAGCTGAATAATTTTAATTACCTGGGCTGTGGTATCTCTTATTTTAAACTGTAATATTCTTTTAATAAGCTTATCAATTTTAACTTAATTTGTAGCATTACTGAGAGAGCATTAAAACCACATCTGAACTAAGGGTTTACAAAGTAATGGCTGTCCCTCTTTTATTGTATGGGTGAGAGTTTGGGTTTTTGACTAGTAGAGGGTGAAAGCATCCGAAATCAAATTCTTAAGAATTATAGTCGTCTGTGCACTCTTGGATAAAATAAAAATTAAGACATTAGAAATGATCTGACCAGTTTTAAGCTGATGGATGAAATAAAAAGCAGCTGCCTCCGTGGTTGAATGGTCAGCGAACGGACTTCTACTCTGAAGTCTCGGGTTCAATTCCCGGCTGGGGTTCGGGAAATTTTCTTTAATTAGGTTTATTGCCTATACTCTTAAGTCTGAAATTGTGAATGTGCGTGTAAAATAAATTAAAAACGACCAAAGCCTAACCTGTAAGCTCAGAGTAAACGCACCATCAAATGCTTCAGTCAAAGCCCTCGCTATGGCCATAGCAGTTAAAGGGGTCTATGAAAATGAACAAAAAGATAGAAAAAGTTAGAAATATTTCGAGAGAATATGTCGAAAGAATGAAAGAATATCGATATCGAAGATTATATTGGATTATAAGCCGAAAGATGCAAGGAATGTTGGTAGCCCAAGGAAGAGATGAATTCAACTTTTTGGTAGAAAATATTTGGGATCGGAATAAGCTTTGAAGGCTTGACCCGTGGAAGTTGATGATGATTTGTGTGCCAACACGTGAATATAGACTTGGAAACAATTCCCCGAGGCCCATCCAAGGAGAAAAAGTCAACAGTTTCTGTCACTTTATTCAGCCGCTTACAGAACCGCTTTGCACAAGAGTGGTAGGGAGAGGAGGAGGGAGAGAGAGAATGGTGAAAATGGAGGGAAGTACCAAGAGCGAAGCAGGCGTTAAAGTGTTAATATCATGAATAATCATGAAGTTTGAATTGATTACACTCAGCTAATCATTTAGCCAAAGGTTCTGACGTCACTAAATGGCTCTCGGGAGGTCCCTAAAGCATTAATGTGGACAACGAAATAACGAAGAGAACCACATTTCTCGTAGAAGTGTGTAACTGCAAGGCAATTTTTTTCAGTAATGACAGTTGTGCACAAAAAGAAACCTGAAGATAAGCGTTTTTTGTTTTTTTGTTTTTTATTGAAAGACAAGTCGCATCGAGATGCTTTTCAACACGAAATAACGTCCACAAAATCTTATGCGAGACATCCCTGCCTCATTGAATCATTGCTGATTTATATTAACGGCTGAAGGTTTGATAATTGTATCATAGATTTAGTTTATTCCAAATATGTTTTTATTTGACATCTTTGTTTTTAGGATGTAGTCAGCCTGCATTCGGCAGCGTAATCGCCATCAGTTCACCGAGATAAAGCATCATCATAGTTCCATTGAAAAGAAATCTTACATTCACATGCCTTTTTCTACCTACTACCGTTTATTTTTATAAATCTACAAATTATTGTTACAAAAGCTTATTTTTCTGTCTACTTCATGTAAACTGAGATACACTTTTTGCAGATATAATTTCATTATTCATTTCGTTGTAGACGCAAGGTGCATATGAGAAACCGAATAGTTAGATGTTTAAAAACGGGCTGCTGTATACTGCCCTTTACATCCCATAAGCGATGCGACATTGCAAGAAACAACTGAATATCAACGGCACTTTAAAGTGCAAATGTATTGAAAAATTAAAGTGGCTGTGGCTGAAGCCACAAAAAAAGTTAATTGAAATGAAGTTTCTTTCACAGAGATGTACAAGGCAGAGGTTTTCGTTTATCTCTTATGCTTTAGCCGTTACATATAGAAAATTCCTTCCTAATGAAGATCACTACATAGACTATTCCCATAAAATCGTTACAGCCATTTCTGCAAAAATAAAAAACATCAAACAATTTACAATACAATGCGGGGTTTGGGATGTGGGAGATTTTATTTAAAATCTTCTGGTCGCATATTTGGAACATTACTGAACTTGAATACCATATTTGGTATTTATACGGCTTTTCGTTTTTAAGTTATGTGCACATACAGGCAGACCTTTTTTAAAAATGCCTTTTTATGAATTTAAGGGGCCTCAAGGCATGAATGTTTGGTAAAATATCGGTAACGAAATTTTGGCTGGAATGTAATACTTGCTCTGTCTAATAGGTAGGTACGAGGAAGGGAAAGTAAAAAAGTGTCTGCTACCAGGTCCAAAGGGCTGCTTCATATATAATCTATGGCATTGGGAATCACAATAGGCTTCCAATGAAGCTTGTGTATGAATTACGTTGATTGATCGAGCAGTTAACGAGGTTAATTATAAGGTTTACATACCACACTCGGTGCCTATTTAATTACCCGCCTGCCTCCGTGATTGAGAGCTCAACACCACGGTTTTCCACCCATAGGTCTACTTTGGTACGGAGTCATTTTTACTTGATTAGTCATTCCCTACTCTCCGCAGATTCTGGAACTAGACAAGAGTCTTTATTGCTGTCAATTGTTATTATACAAACATTTAGTACGTGTGACGTCATTGGCCGTGCGTTCTTGACGACCAAACGCCCATCAGTTGGAGACTGTCGTGTAGTCTAAACTCTACGTTGCATTAATCGTGGAGCGAATGATGTATTACAACGCGACAAAAACTTTTTTAATGTTATTTTTCCGTTATCAATTACGCTAGAAATAACATAGAATTTTTAAACGAAAGCAAAGATTCACTTTCGTTGTAACTCAAGTGTCAACAAACGACATAGCTAATGTTATTACTTTCTCTACTACGTATAGCAAGTAGGGGAAGTATTGTATTCCACCCAAAAATTCGATACCAAGATTTCACCGGAAATACATAATTTGAGACCCTCTGAATCCAAAAAACGCATTTTTGGAAACATGTCCGTGTGTGTCTGTGAACAGCATAACTCAGAAACGAACAGTCGGACTAATACCAAACTTGGTATTTAGGTCAGTATCTTCCAGAGATGCGACACGAAGGTTTTCAAGAAAATACCCCACCCCATATTACCCATTACATCGAACATTTTTCGAAAATTTTAATTTTCTCAAAAATGGCTCTAACGATTTTGATTAAAATATCATATATTTAAGATATTTTCATGACAAATGAAATGTATATCTCGAATTTTTTGGGAATTCTCCAAAAGTATTGTTCATTGTGAACGACTTTTGCATAACTGGTAGACCATAAGAGATAGAAAAAAATTTACTTCACAGAAAATGTATATCGCGTTAAAGTACATAATTTATGTCATATACATTTTTTTTGTAGAGTGAACCATGTTCGAGATATTGCTTGTTATTCCCTTAAATGTTTCAATACTTATTTTCTCAATTGGGAATTCGTTATTCATTTGTTTGTCTTGGATATGAAAAGAGTATTAATCTGTGGCAAAGTGAATGGTGCTGCACATAGCAACCAGCTATTAAGAGATATTGTCCATGCTTAAAGGCTACTGTATTTCTATATTGCCCTTGAAAATACAAAACAAGGGGAACATAGTACGCCTTAAACGAAAGTAAAATATTTTTAGAACTGGTCGCTATACGTAAAATGTAATTCTCTTTGCATGTCAAAAGATCGTTTCTGCAAATGTTTATCTCGATTAATATGAAATAGATGGAGAATAAGAGTTTGTAAAAATATTTTATAGAAGAGTAGAGAAAGTCATGTGAGTGTAACACATCAGATTTTTATCGTTATCAACTGCGTCAAAAATAGTATGCGGTTTCTATTTAAAAATCACAAGCTCATGTTGAAAATTCTATTTGTTTACATTTTTGAATGGACTATATCGCCTACTTTAATAAGACTCTCCTCTGTCTTCATGCCTGTTAAAGTCGTTTTTCAAGTTATTTATTTCAGAGATATTTGCGGTGCAAGTTTTAGGTGACCATTAAAAACTTTACAGGATTTGTAAGCATGCTTTCTAAGCTCACTAAATTACTTCTGTATAACAAGTTTTTATTAAGAAACATGAGTGTTTTCTTAATTACACAAGGTAAGTAATTATTTTTGAAACATAATCAATTTATTAATACAAAAGTATATGGATTACAGCAATGAGGTGCTGTTCGTATGATATTTTATTTAACTATCTGATACAATTCTGAGCGTCAGAAAAATGTTATTCAGAGAAAAAACTGTTCAAAGTAAACGTGGAGAAAAAAGCTCGCAAATCTCATTGCTTGAACATAAGAAAACTGCCATTTGCAGAGGAAAACTTCCCCAAAAGTTGGCTGAAATGTAAATGTATACTCCAAAAAGCATAGAAGTTAATATTTCTGTGAAGTCGAATAGCAGATTCATTTTCATTTTTAAAAATATATTCAAAATATGAACATTTTATGTGCAACGATAAAATATGTATCAAATTAAAAGCGTTTTAAGTCAACGTAAGTTATTATTTGGAAAACTTCAGCATTTAGTCTCCCTTAAGATAAAAGTGGAATGTGAAGATATTATATATAATTTGCCAGTTTCCTCTTTGATGGACTTAAGAATTTTCTGTGAATATTTAATTTTTCGCTGGGTGTCACATTCCGGCAAAAGATGTATGCAGCCCTCTTTCCCTTCAGAAAGGAGAGATTCTCCTCTCAGAATAGTCATTTTCATACCCTGTAGTCCCAGTTTAAACCACGCCATACCCGAGCTTTCCTTTCTTCCTGCCTTTTACTCTAATTCAATTTATTTCGTGGCTTAATTTTACAGTCCCGTTTAATTTCCTGTTAGCCGATGTCTATTAAATATCTTTTGATGCCATTCGGTATGATTTGTCGTTTATTTCTCCCCTCCACTATTTTCCTCAACCCTCCTTCCAGCTCAGCTGCTCAAAACTTAGAAGACCATTTTCGCTGGTATTTGTAACATTTGGAGTTTAGTGTGAAATGATGTCCTTTCTTCAGCCTCGGCTAGCATTTTACTGTTATTTTACATTAACGTGGTAGACAATTCGAATATATTTCACTTAAAAATGTTCAACAGGTTACAGTTGAGACTAGTCCAATCAAAGCAAAGGAATAAATTTAATTTCCTATATTTCTTAAACCGCTCAGAAAAGTGCTTGAATTGGACAAGGGCGGGATATGCTATGTCGCAAGTGGGAATGTCTAGTACTCGTCGTTATACTACTGTTGTAACGTAATTAGAAATGCAGCTCTCCATATTTTATCTGATGGTTGAGGTAACATTTGCAAATGAATAAGAAAGGTTAAGAGGTTTATTAATTTCTCTACTACGCATAGTAGGTAGGGGAAGTATTGCATTCCACCCAAAATTTCCATACCGAGATTTCACCGGAAATACATGTTTTGAGACCCCCTGAATCCAAAAAAACATTTTTGGAAACATGTCTTTGTGTGTGTCTGTGAACAGCATAACTCAGAAACGAACAGTCGGATAAACACCAAACTTGATATTTAGATTCAGTATCTTCCAGAGATGCGACACGAAGGTTTTCAAGAAAATCCCCTACCCCAGATTACACTTTACATGGAAAATTTTTCGAAAATTTTGATTTTCTCAACAATAGCTCTAACGATTTATTAAAATATCATATGTTTAAGATATTTTCATGAAAAATGAAATGTATATCTCAAATTTTCTGGGAATGTCTCCAAAAGTATTCTTCATTGTGAACGACTTTTGCATAACTGGTAAACCATAAGAGATAGACAAAATTTTACTACACAAAACTTGTAGATCACATTGAAATACACAATTTATGTCATATACATTTTTTGGTTGAGTGAACCATTTTGGAGATATTGCTTGTTATTCCCTTAAATTTTCCAATACTTATATTTTATCTCAAATTCGTTATTCAATTTTTTTTGTCCTGTTGATGCAAAGAAAATGGAATACTCCACATACACACCTCTTAAAACATTTGACTATCGCTTAAAGCCTACCAATTCCCTTTGCACCTACAAGAAAATTAGCAATAAGATTAACATCTCGA
The DNA here is from genome assembly GCA_030765065.1 of Deroplatys truncata. Lineage (NCBI taxonomy): Eukaryota > Metazoa > Arthropoda > Insecta > Mantodea > Mantidae > Deroplatys > Deroplatys truncata. The sequence continues at coordinate 201,387,762 of CM060984.1, read as the reverse complement.
TTAACATGAAGCATATGGAGAATAAGCGTTTGTAAAAATAGTTTGTACAAGAGTAGAGAAAATCATGTGAGTGTAACACACTTTTATAGTATTTTAGTTTTTGAGGATGGAGGGATGAGATACACGTAGTAAATATTCTGACTTGCACTGCAGTTTTGTTAAATATGTAAAGCATTTTGCATTTGTTATTATGGTTTGTAATGACTCTGTTTTTCTATTAGAGGAAGGTAATTGTGTTTAATATTTCTAGTACTAAGATGGTTTCCTAAGCAAATGGGAATCCCCTACGGTGTATAAGGATATCAATAAGTATTCGTACATAAATCTTAAATGTATTACAGCAAATACAAACTAATAACTACCTTATTTTTCTACGTATTGCCCTTGCTTCTCAGGCACATGGTCCATCGTTGCACAAGCTTTCTTATGCCCTCAGAATGAAGTATTCTCTTCCGACTATGCATCGCTTCCTTCACTACTTGATCTGCGGTGAAGCGACGGGCCCTTAAGGCATTTTTAAGTGGACCAAAAAAGATATGGTTTGCCACTTCATCAACAATCAATCTTCGTTTCTCTGAATCAGGATACAGACCTGCTCACTCTAGACGTTACTAGTAGATATGGATGAGCGTCCTGCTCTTTGCTCGTCCTTCACAGTTGTCCGAACATTTTTGAACTTTTCAATCCATTCGTACACCTTTCGCCGGGGCAAACATTGTCCCCCCCATTTTGTACGAAAGTCTTCGATGGATTTTGGCTCCAGGTACAGCTTCAGATGACGAAAAACGGATAATTGCAAGCTGTTCTTCGTTGGTGCAAGCGGTGAGGAGTGCAGCAATGCAACACTCACTGGATTGATAGCGGTCAAACATTCCACAAGGGGAGACAAAAGCACAACATGTCGACGTGCCCTCGCACAAACCGACATATCCAACCTACAAAAATTAAAAATAGTGTAGATACTTACTGACTTACCTTCGTAGTTGTGCTGTGTCGTACAGTTACATAATGGAAAACTTTAAAACTATAGAAATACAAATTAAACATAGTAATTACGTATTGTTAATGGTTCATTATTCCATTAGTATATATTACTATACACACCTTAATCGTTATCATTATGAATCCTAAAATCACTTTTACTTTTCTGTTATTTATTTAAATGCTAAATGTTACGGGAGGGTTGTGTGTAAACTATATTATCGACTTTAACAGGAGTTGTAAACGTTTTTGAATGTACTGACATTTATAAAATCTTGTAGCTTGTTTTAAGATCATAGTACGTTATATCTTGGATTTTCTATAAACATATTCCTGTTTATGTTTCGTTTTTTTTCTGCCTTTTTGGCCTTCTGTAAGATAACTGTGTGAGCAGAGTGGTTGTGAGGATAGAATTAACGTTCTGCCCTACAATGTTCTCACTTAGGAACAGGAAATAAATGTTTAAATGTTTCACTGTTTTATTAATCCCTCTAAATTTGAAAAACAGATGAGATAGAACAGCTTAAAATATGCAAATTGGAAGATGTGGTAGGATGATGAGCATGGCGATGAAATTGGAGGATCTATAGCTTTTACCTTGGACTCCGAACCACGTTGGGGGATGCTTCATATGAACAAGCCAGAGGGGAAGACATGGATAGGCCGAATTAAAATCGCTAACCCAGAGCGGGAATTCGAACCCCGGACTCTCAGTGAGACAGCCAGAAACGAAACCAGTTCGGCTGTACCTATTTGTGGCGAGGTAAAGTATCCTGCCATTCTGTTGGCTAGAATTATCCTCTAAAAACAGAGGTGTTCACGCTGGTAGGGGGTGTGGCTAGATTTTGTAGTACCAACGTCCGTTCAATTATTGGCTACATTTTATGCACGCGAATTTACATAGTGCGAAAATTGTATGCTAATAGTTATTTACATAACTGTCTAGGAAAGGGAGTTTTCACAAGGACGAGCAAGACGTTTATGGCTGAAGCGAAGCTGAGGCCAGAATATCGAAATGAGTCCTGAAAGAAATTCTTTCCTGCAGTTACCTACAATATTTTGTTTCATAGTATGTCGAAATACTTTATATATTCGTTAAATATTGAACTGAATTTTATGTTGACATAGACGCAGTATATCCCTGATATGTTAAATGTAGGGCAATGTATTCATATGTTGGCACTGAAGTATGAAAAGTAACTAAAAGGAAAAATCTGATGCGTTGCACTCACATGATTTTCTCTACTCCTGCACAAACTATCTTATTGCTAATTTTGTTGTAGGTGCAAGGGGAGTACGGTAGGTTTTAAGCGATAGTCAAATATTTTAAGAGCTGGTCGCTATGTGGAGCATTCATTCTCTTTGCATGTCCAGGAAATGAATAAAGAAGAATAACGAATTCCCTTTTGAGAAAAAGTATATGTATTGGAAAATTCAAACAAATAACAATGAATATCTCGGAAATGAGTCACTCGACATAAATTTGTGTTTTAATTAAATCTACTATCTTGTGTAGCAAAAGTTACCAGTTATGCGAAAGTTACTCATAATGAAGAGGACTTTTGAGGACATTCCCAGAAAATTCAAGATATACATTTCATTTGTCGTGAAAATATCTTAAATATATGATATTTTAATAAAAATCGCTAGAGCCATTTTTGAGAAATTAAAAATTGCTTAAAAGTGTTCCATGTAAAGGCTAGTCTGGAGTGGGTAGTTTTTTGTGAAAATCTTTGTGTCGCATCCTTGAAAGACATTTAACTCAAATACCAGGTTTGGTATTTATCTTACTTTTCGTTTTTGAGTTATGTTGTTCACAGACACACAGACAAACACACGTACATGTTTCCAAATATGCTTTATTTGGATTCAGGGCACCTCAAAAAATGCAATTCTGGTGAAATCTTGTGCCTAATTTTGGGTGTAATGCAATACTTCCCCTACTTACTAAACGTAGTAGGGAAAGTACAAAATCAACTTGTACTGGTTTGGAGACGTATCTTAGCTATCCTTTGGATGTGAAATTTATTTAAAAATATTAAAGCGACTCCAATAAGTAATAATAAAACATAATACGAAACATATTTAACTCTGTAGTTCAAGCTAGGCTCACAGTAGTGGATACGAATACTCTCCTTGCCACGTTCATTGGAATGCTACTCATTTTGTCGGCGTTCCGCGAACCTGACATTCTCTTTTGTTTTTGTTTCTGTCTTTTCGGTCTGGCAGAGAACTATCTTGATTACTTTGCCCCCCCTCTCGTCTTTTTTCTTTGAATTTTTAATCTATAATCCAAAAGTCTCTGTAATGAAATTGGTGCTCCGTAAAAAATGAAGAAGGGGCTAAAAATGACCATGATGACTTAGAAAAGAACAAGGCATCTTCTTTTGTAACTTTAATCTGTATGTGCACTTTAATAATTAAGACCTAACAGGAAATAATGTAGTAATTTTAGAATATGGAAAACAACCGATGTTAACGTGTACAATGGGCCAAAATCCTCGTTTTTAAATATGTGTTTGCATCTAGGTAATTTATGTAGGTAATTTTCATGTAACTTTATTTTAACAGTGCAACATGCAATTTTTGAGTATATTGGAATACTGTAAACATTTATAGAACACACTGAAACGATATAGAACAGCCTGGAAAATTTCAAAGTATTTGTGAAGATTTTTAATATTTCTAGTCATTTCTATAACATTATGGAACACTTCGAAATCATTATAGAACATTGTAGTACATTCTGGATCCTGATATGACCTAAACATTGTAGCTACTCATAGAATTTTGTGAAACATTTTGAACAATAAATATATTACAGATATATTCAGAAAATTCTGAAATCTTGCAAAAAGTTTAAAACATGATGGTATAGTCTAAAACATTTAAATACATTCTCTGACATACTGGTAATTTTTGTAAGTTTTTTGCTTGCTCTATTGTTTACTTATAGTAGGTGGAGGAAGTATTATATTCCATTTAAAACTTCGACACCAAGCTTTCATCGTAAATACACATTTTGAGACCGCCCAAATCTTAAAAGGACGTTCTTAAGCAAGGTTAGTTAATGTGTGTGTGTGTCTATGAACAGCATAACTAAAAATGAAAAATCTTTGAACACCAAGTAAGTTCAGCTTCTTCCAAGGATGCGATACGAAAATTTTAAAAGAAAATTCCCCTTCCCAAAGCACTCTATAAACATATCAAGTTTTAGAAAAATTTGATTTAATCAAAAATGAATACCGGTTTCGATTAAAATTCCATTTGTATATCTTGAATTTTCTTGGAATAGCCTGATAAATCCTCTTCATTCTGAATGCCTTTTGTGTAGTTGGTAAACCTCGAGACAGAGACAATATCTTATTACACAAAAAATGCCTTCTTGTTAAAGAACAATGTCATTTTATTTTGTGGTGTTAAACATTTTCAGATATTCCTTTGTTTTTGGTTTGAATGTTAAATTGCATATAATTTCCTCAGCTGGGAAGTCATTCGTTTTTGTTCTCGTCATATAAAGAGCATGGAATTCTCATTCATCACATAGCAACAAGCTCTTTAAAAGTATGACTATTGCCTTATCTGCCGTATTCTACAATGAAAATGTGAATTGAAAGTTTATCCTTTAACATAAGTAGACACATAGAATAAGAATTTCTGTAAAAATAGTTAGTGGAATAGTGAATAGAAAAAGTAATGTGAATGCAACACAAAATATTTGTCTATGCAGGTTGAAAATTCTGTCATATTAGCATGGAAAGGAAGTTTGTTTATCGTGTTAAGTTAGTGGTTGCTAACGGGTAAACGTGTGGGCCTGTGAAGAAATTATGACTCCGATTGAACCAGGTAAATGAACTAGTATTATTATAACGACCCTTCATAGGTTTTGAGCCACAGTTGCATCAGGTTTCAGAATGTGTTATAACTGGGACACACTGAATAACTCGGATAATACTGCGCTGATCTGAGTCTCCTAAAAGTATTTATTGACCACGTAACTAGGTCAGTATACTCTATCGCTCGCAAATCTTGCTGCCGAATAGAAGCTACGTGTGTACGTTAAATTTGGGTCTGCAACCCCGACCTAACCCAGTATTTTAAAAAGATGTCTCAGGCCCTGCCAGATTCATACAGATAAGTATTGGAAATGTACGCTGAAGCTCTTGCACCTTAGACGCTCTAGAAGGGTCCACAAGGCTCAACTCAATTCACTCACCCCTCAACCCGGTACCGACCGCCTCTTTTTTCTGTTGCTACTACACCGTTTTGTTAGGAAACCCGGGCTGTTCGCTCCAAGGGTTGCTATAATATAAAAAGTATAATTTGTTTGTGTACCTGAAATCCAGGAAATCATCTTCCGATATTGATATTTCTTTAACTTTGACGCGATTGTTTACTAAAAAATGTTCAAACACTTTTATTGAAGAACTATTGGGCTTTAATATAAATCAATTCAACTGTTGAATGGTAATATAAGAGAATTCATCATTCAAGCTTAAGGAACCCATACAAGCAAAATAGAATAAACTAAGGGTTTTTACTAAACAAGCAGAGAATGAATACGGCTGTTATGCCAACAAATGAAATTGCATCCTTATAAAGATTTTGTGCTGTTTACTTCACATAACTTTAGGAGATTAAATATGTTCTTATCTTTAACATGTAGAAAAGAAGGCTTAGGCTGGTAAATAATTTTGTGAAAAGCCTGTAGCCTACGGCTGGCTTACTCTTTTGAATGGAAGGAGAAGCATTTTTCTCATTTCTTCGAAATTTCGGCTCTGATATATTCCTTCTGTGGTAGGGAATAATAAAAAGCTTTAAACAAACACGAAAAGTTAATTTCCTGTAAAAGCAAACATGCTTCTTTAACTCGTGTAATAAATACGTCGGCGATCCAAGCATGACGAGTTGAAGAAATCTAATTTAAATTTTAAATAATATATTTAAATGATAAGGAACAGTCGAGCTTTATTTATGGACGCTCTTTAACTGCTATGGTCCTTAGCGTACCATTCTATATTGGGCGTGAAAGGTCGTAAATTTTACTTAGAGACCTCTTTATGAGGCTTGAGGTTCTTTTACGTCCTATAAATCTACGTTACGGGATCACCAGTTTTACTTCCTTTCCGAAGGAAGGCATTCTAAGGGTTTTTTACGCTCTCCATCGGGTATGAACCCCGACCTTGGAACCAGAGGTTAGCACGGTACCCCTAGGTCTCGGAGGACGACTTCATTATTGCACATTACTCCAGTAAGGTGATATACTTATCCCTGAAAATGTTAAGTCGCATTTTACTGAATGTTTTTACGCTTTCTAATGTTATTAATCCATGCTCCTGCGTTAAAGCGAAATATTAGGCTAATTATACCAGATACATTTTTTCCTTTTATGTACAGCATTATTTTTATGAACTCTCTTCTATGTGTAGCTTATAAGTATTTTATGTAATAATAATTCCTGGAACGCATCAGCGATCAAAGTAATTAGAATAAAAGCAAAATACACCAAAGATGTTAATAGAAAAGTCTGAGCTGTTCATTTTCAAATTATTCTTTGGGTTTTCCTTGATCAGAAGTATACTTTTACATAATTGGTTAAAATTGGGTAATACTTAGAATATAAAATCATAAATGTTAAAACATCAACTAACAAGAATGTAACTATATCTACAAAGCGGAAAAAGCCAAACTGGGCCAGAGCCTTCCCTCAACAGCCACCCGAATCGAGGACTCACACTCCCCAGGACGTACGACAACGCCTGGAGCAGAGGGCCTACGAATCAGAGAGTGAGAGACCAGGGTGGGTGATCAGCCACACGCCCGGGATGAGAGAGAGGAATGGTAGGAGAGGTGATGATGGAGTACCGGTGGAATGAAACATGCCGTGGGAATCCGGAGAAAACCCGCCCATACTACGCTTTGTCCACCACAAATCCCACATGCGGGTCCCTGGGATTGAACCCAGGCAACCTTAGTGAAAGGCAAGCGTCTAAACGCTCGGCCACGGTGCCGCCAATTTAAGGATCTACCAAGGCGATAATAGAAACTTTCCAGTTAATGAATATCCCGATTGTTAGAGCTATATTACATATATTTTAAGATATATACATCTTTGAACATCTTCAGATGTTCCAATTTTTTCACAATTATCTTTTACACAAAGTGTAAAAAATCCTGTGTTAAAAATAAATACTTGGAAACAAATCTCTGCCCTTCTCAAAATTTTCAATAAATATTATTGTATCTTTTGTGGTTTGTTTCTAAAATAATTAATACACTAACGATAACATTTATAAAAAAACCTGATGTGATGTGTTCACATGACATTCTCTAGAGAAAGTCTGCCCTATCGTTTATTAGTGGGTAGACAAAGTATTCTTACACAAACTTATTTTTCAATCTACTACATTTTAATCCACAAACCAAACCTTTGCAGAAATAGCTACATTACATATTTCCATAGAGATACAAAGAGAACGGGATAGTCAAATGTTTAAGAACTGGACGCTATATGCTGGCCTTAACATTCCACACTGTTTCGATGCAGCCGCGAGAAACAACTGAATCTTGAAAGGACTTCAAACAAATGATCGGAAATGAACAATTCTAACCTTGAATAACGGATATCTCAGAAAGGGCTTATACAACAAAACGACTTACTTTAAATAAATTGTAGTTTTTTGTGCAGTACGTTTTTGTCTGTTGCTTAACATTTATCAGTTATAAAAGATACAAAATTACTTCCAAATGAAGTTGACTTCACAGGTTATTCCCAAAAAATTCAACATAAACATTTGGCATATAAATGTCTTTAATGTATGGTATTTTAATCCAAATCGTTAGCCATTGTATTAGAAAATCAAAATTTTAGAAAAATCTTCAATGAAAAGGGTAGTCTGCCGTGTAGGAATTTTCTTGAAAATCTTCGTGTCGATCTTTGAAAGATACTGAACTTAAACACCAAGTTTGGTGTTGATCCGACTTCTCATTTCTGAGTTACGCTGTTCATACACCTTGACCTCTTTCTAAAAATACTTTTTTGGGATTCAGGGGGTCTTAATACATGTATTTTCTGTGAAATCACGATATCAATTTTTTTTAAAGGAATACTTTCCCTACTTGCTATACGTAGTAGAGAAAGTAAAAATGTTGTTTTTTTATTCAGGTGCTTCTGTTGAAATCTCTGTATCGAATTTTTTGGTGGATTGCAGTACCTTCTCTACCTACTATGTAACAATCTATTTTTGAACCAAAATCTCTACCAAGTGCCATTAAAGCAACACGATTAACAGTGTGGGCTGTCATGAACGCACGGTAATGATATACTAATAGAGAATGAAGTGGCTATTTTCGCTAGAAATAATTCTCGCCAGCGATTGAAAACCCGACTTATACAAAATATTGATTGCGAGACGATCTCGTCTGATTTGTAGATAGAATAAGTATTTGTACCACATTTGTAATAGTAGGAAGATAAGACAATGCACTGTGACGCAAACATAAATGCTGTATTATTTCCTTCAAAGACGACTTTCTAAAGCTACGCAAGATTCATTTTACTTACATCGTCACATTTTCAAAATACATTTCCTATGCGCTGTTTGCGTATTAAGAATGCGTTGCTGTAGCTTTGTTTCGGTGAACGTTAGTTTTGGTGCTTAAATATAAAGTGGTTGAGTATTTCATGGCGACAGTGGCTCTCGTCAAAAATAATTTTTTATAGTTTTAATTTATTTATATACCGTTCCTTTACATACTCGTATTTGGTCATATCGGCGACTTTGAATTAAGAACAATTATTGCTGTCGGCAATTATGTTCTCTTTTTTCACATGTTTGTGTTTATTATTGGGCTGTGTTACTTTAGATTTTCTTTAAACGTTAACACACATTTACTCTAATTCATAATTTTATACCGTAATTATTGACGGGAATATATAAATACTTAAATAAAGAAATTATAATAAAATAGAGAAATAACTGCAAGAAATAATTTCCGTATATTAAAGCAGTGTATAATCTAATAATGTTTGTCCAGAAAGAAGAATGTAACTAGGAAGTCAGGTTAGCGAAAATCATTAGTATCAGCCGAAGTACCGAACGCATTAGCTTAAACATTCTGGAAATTGTCAGGTTATAAGCTCAGTATGTTTGGAGTCACGTATGCCAAGTCTGATTATTCGAGTACTAAGATTATATTCATTTTCATTCTGTGTCTTTAAAACGGTCTGAGGCTCACTTCAAAAGTTCAAGTGTTAGATTATATTAAATTACTCAGTCCATTTAAGTTGGTGTTATCCTTTAACATACGCCCACCGCACTACTCATAGCTCTACCTACCATGTACGTGGTAAAGAAACTAGAAATATGCATTAAAGTTTGTATAAGTAATATATATTATACCCACATTCTATATTAAAATTCCAAATGAATCCAAATGAAATTCTAGATTTCTATAAATTTCACAGATGGGTATCCCTAAGCATTGTTGATATTTTAAATGCTCCTATATATCCTGAAAGCTTGTTTGATACATGAAAGGAGAGCGATAATTCCATTTCCCCATGTGACCGCTGGTTTTAGCCAAGGTAACAGGTTAGTATCGAGCGGGTATCACTTCAGTCACGACGCATGACAGTCGCAGTATATCACTGATGTTTTGTTCGACAAGGAAGCTGTTTTCAATCCAGACTGCACGTTCCTCGCAGTCCAGCCCTCCAGTTGTACATGTCCCTCGCCTGGCAAAGTCATGCCCTTAGGTTTGATAACTGTGCCTGAAAACAGGCTAAGGAGCAATTTTCATAAACTAATTTGAGAGATCATTTTGAAATTTTACTATAAAAATTGATGTTACGTTCACATGTCTTTCTCTGCTCCCTATCGCTTATTAGTGAGCATACACATTATTCTTATGAAAGTTTATTTTCCTTTTTCTGAATTTTAATTGAGATAAACTTCTACAAAATGCTTCATTACGCGTTTCCTTATAGATACAAATGGAACAGCAATAGTCACATTTTAAGAACTGGACGCTATACACAGGGCTTAAAATTCCATGCTCTGAGGTAGTTTTGTATACCAGAATCCAATGTATTATTAATAAAATGTAAATACTATCTGTTATTAGTGTAATCACAGCGTTAATTATATTTCTAAGTCCATTTACTATTTGTTAGATATATTTTCTTGTACAAGGCGCAGTTCTACTGGCACAGTCTCACTAGCAAGAGGTCGCCTCACAAAGAAGAGGGTGAATTTTATAAAGTCACAAAGACCTTTGTAATCTGTATGCACTAGGAAGGCCTAGGTCAATATTACAAGCCGGGGATTCCGTCATTATTCTAAGTCATGGGAATGCAAGAGCGAACAGGAAAGAACTAAAACCCCGCCATATTGGGCAGCCAATCAGAAAACAGAAATAACACACAAAGAAAGATCGTATGGGCGAAGTTAATAAGTTTAAAGTGTTAAGCTGAAGTGAAAGCTTTCGAGTTATCAATTAAGATAACGCATTAACGTGTGCGCGAAATAGAAGGTTTTCGTGTGACCAGTGATAGTTAATTAACATCGGTGAAACAATAGTCACGAGATGACGCGCTCAATGGAAGTCTAACATAGTGGAAATGTGTCCAACATAACTGAAGCGATCATTATAAAATATTAACGTTGCAACTTTCTTACATATCAATTCTACAGCTATTAAAATTAAATACTCCAATTCAAGTTTAATCCGTATCTTCTTATAATACACGCCCTAGAGATCTCCAAATCCAATCTCATGCTCATTGTCGAGAATTCCAGATAAAGATGAACGAACTTCAAAGGCAGCAACTAAATTCACAGAAACATACTCGTATCTAGCGAACTCAGAAATTAATTACTCTCATATAATCCAAGTCGAGAGAATATGTCGTCTAGTATCCTTCACCATCAAAGATGCATAATTAACAATACAAGAAAGATTATAATATCGACGAATAGTGGTATTGGTAGTAGTAGTGGTATTTATTAAGTATTTAGTATTACATTAAATGCATAACACAGTCACATGGGTCGTAAGACCGTACATGCTCTTCAGAAAAATACCTGGGCTGTATACGTGACTTGCAGTATCGACCAGAAAACAACTATTTTTATAATCACCACACTATATACATACATATAAAATTAAAAAAACTTTCTGAACCTCACACACACAGTCGCGCACAAGTACTCAAGCACCACATATGTTTAAAGAAAATTTACATAAACGCCTTATCTCTTAGAACACGTACTTCCATTAAGTATGTGCCCAAGCTTGGCCATTTTGGCTGTTTAGAATCAAGTCCCAGCATGCTGTCCTCCGTCTGTTGGAAGCCAAAAGTTCTTCCGGTAATAGTTTTTTCCTAATACCCTCCGTCTGCATGCATGCTGCCAAAATATGCGTCCAGTCTTCTTGTTCCCCGCATAATGGGCAAGTCCTTCTGCCATCATCATCAACAAATCTTGCGAGCTTTCCACCCTCGCAACCTAAGCCATGCTATTCCAGTCCTGTGTTTTATACTCGATTCCAAAATATAGGTTTCCTTAACCCACCTAGTTTTTATTTCATTTTGTAGCTCCAATGTTGATCTTTGTCAACATTCAGATTCTACGTGTGTTTTCATTACACCTTCGCCAGATATCATTTAAGCCAATTTTTGATAATTCGCGTTGCAACCCCGCCGCCCATCATTTTGGATGCTCTATGTTGTTCATTTGATGACGATAACATATTGCTCTCAGAGTTGTTTGATCATCTTTAATTATTCGCAACCAGTACCTAACTACGCTTAGTTTAGCAAATACAGCATCTTCCCAGCATCCTACCTCACGGAGAACTCCGTAGTTTGAAGTACCTCTCCCCAACTCTAGAATGCGCTTCCAGAAATTGCATTGTATTTTATTTACATTATCCACCCTATCCCATCCCCACACTTCACTGCCGTATAATAATGAGGATCTAACCATTGCTTCATACATGGTCTGTAATGTTTTTATTGGCATATCTGGTACCCGGGTCAATATCCTTAACAATTCAGAAAGTTGTCCAATCCCTTTGTGTTTTATGAACTCCATGTTCTTGTTCCATTTACCGCCCATATCAAACCTTACTCCTAGGTAATCGAAATGTTTAACATTTTGAATTTCTTCCTCCCCGTAGGTCCACTTTTCACGTTGGCCGTACACATATCCCTTTTTAAAGGTGACTGTTTTAGTTTAAAGAATATTTACCTCCGTACCCCATTGCCTACAATATCGTCGAAGAGCGTTTAAACCAGACTACAAACCTTTTATCGTTTTAGAAAGAATTACAATGTCATCCGCGTACAAAAGAATTGGTATTTTTTGGTCTGCGATTGTCAACAGCATAACAATCTACGAGAGGGATATAGACGCAACTCTTTCCATGACATTGCGATAAACAGGAGAAAATCGTCAGGACTTTGAAAGAATGGCTAAGTGTTGCACAATTTCAACCATTAATAACGGATATCTCGTAAATGGCTGATGCCAAAGAAAAAATAATTATAAATAAATTGTGCGTTTTAAAGAGATATACATTTGTTTTGTACTACGTTTTCACTATCGCTTAACGTCACCAGATGCAGGATTATACAAAATTCCTTCCCAATGAAGAGGACTTCAAAGGTATTAATTTTATTTGTAATGTAAACATCTTTAATGTATGGTATTTTAATTAAAATCATTAGAACCACTTTTTAGAAAATAAACAATTTCGAGAAAACCTTCCATGCAAAGGCTAGTTGGGTGGGGAATTTTCTTAAATCTTCGTGTCGCATCTTTGGAAGGTACTGGACCTAAATACCAATGTGGTATTTATTCGCCTTGTCATGTTTTAGTTAAGCTGTTCAGACACACGCAGTCACGGACCTTTTTCTAAAATTACTTATTACTCAGGGGGTTTCAAAGCATGTATTTCCAGTGAAATCTGGAGTAGAATTTTTGAGTGGAACGCAATACCTCCTCTACCTGATTTGCACACGTGGGCTCAAAAAAGTCCCAATATAATGAACTCGTGTTTGTTGGTATGGGGATTAGTAAAGCAGCTCCTCCTCACACCTTGCCTAGTTCTAGCAACCCAAGTTGATTGGCGGCTACTGCATAGCCTTTTATCGCGATGGCGGATGCGCACCAGAGGTAGGTTTAGATTCCTTTAGAAAAAGTAATCAATTCAGTTTTATTAATTGTCCATACGTAGGTTGGAAAGGTAGAATGAGAATGAAAAAGTACGCAGTTTTGGTTTACGTGTCCAGCAACCACATTCGTGGCATTTCTTCCACCAGTTTGATGCTATTTTTGGAAATACTCCATAGCTCACAGCCCTCGCTGTGCTATAATCTTGCTCACTAAGAGCAATAATTTTCGGTTTGTTGTCCATATCCTTCGTTCCTTTCAAATAGCACATACGATGCAATAAAGAGAATTTCGTTTACAAGTCAATTTCATCCAACCACTTCACTTTATTAATTACCTGAATTAAAGTGTGCCCTTATGTTTTTTATACGCTTACATTTAAATTGTAATTTTATGACCTATCTAATGGCTTTAAGCTCTAAAATATAAAAATAAATACCTAATCTATCACACAACGTTTGACATACCCCCTTCCCTGCTTCCTTCGCTCCTGAGCCGGAAATCGACCACTGTTCGGTTGTTAAGGTTTGAGTGCTAGACTTTCGATATCAAAGCAATAAGAGACGGACAGATTTGGCGAGTATCTTTCAGCCTTTCACGTAAAATGCTTCCGTTTCCCACCCCTTTCCTGCTCACTTTGTTCAAATCAATAAGAGATTAGCACATGCGGCATGGTATGGAACATAACTGACAAGAGGATTCTGCCAACATTAAATAAAGAAAAACAATATAGGAAACCAAAGGCATCGACACTTTTTTGCACCGGGCTAAATACTGCCATGCATAAAAATGGGCCATTTCCCTAGATCGTCATAGTGTTTTTCTATCCGTAAGCTTTCCACCTAAAGGTAACTGAATTTTCACTTCACCCAGCCGGTTTCAGTTCTGTAGTTGATTGGCCTGAGAAACAATACAGGGACATGCATACTAATGAAAGATGTTTACAATCTATGTGTAATGAAGGGGTGATTCGGATACCACCTCTATAATGATTTTCGCTACGAATGGTACACAAGGAAAGGTTAAACAAATTACAATATAATTAGGCCTTTTAAAGGAACGGGTGAAGAATTATTTGCATATGAACGACAGCCAGAGACCACAGTGCAAAAGAATATATATAACATATCAGTATTGCCAAAAATATATGTTCCATCATGAAAATCACATCCCTAGGTTATTATATAATAAGTGATAAACTAGTGAGTAATGTTTCTTGGTTCTCGTTCATTTGAACTTAGCGCAAGGAAAATAGAGGAACTTACATTTGAAAAATGGAATGTGCTGGAGAGAGGAGACTTAAAAATATCAAAAACAAAGGATTTTACAAACATAGAAAAAATATTATTATGGACTAAGGAAAAACTTGTGAAATACATACTGAGAACATGAGTGAAGGTGGGAATCGAAGTAGAGGAAACCAGTACAAGAAAAAAATTAGAAATTACCCAAGTAAATGTTACGGATAGACTAGTAATTACATCTCCGATGTTGATATTAAAATGTTTTATTTGTGATTACAGAGTAAACATTTCCTTCTTTTAATTCATTAAGAAATTGGAGAATTCATACATACATAAGTTGATGGATTGCAGAATGTTACGCCAAGCATGTTAAAGCCCAATGGTGGTGAGTAACATCATCTGATAGAACGGAGTACAATACGGCCCGTTTGACAAAAAAAAAACACCTTGTTATCAGCACTGTGAATTGAGGCAGTATTTTTAACACTTGAATTATACAATATATAATTTCAATAACAGCCCACCTTAGAGCAATATGTATGTAATAATTTTTAAAATGTATATAACAGTCATTGCATATGCTTATATTATTGTAAACATGTTTAATAATGTTATGTGAATGCATTGTGTAATTTAATAATGCAAGAGCTGTGAGAATAATGTGTTTAAAGTTGCTAATAATGAGGTAACAATAAGGTAAACTTGAGGCAATAATGAGTTTGAGAGTTTAAATGCTACTAGTGATTAGAGCAACGATAATGTAAATTTTTGTGATAGTTTAAAATTAGCCAATCAAAAGCCAAAAGAAGCTTTAATTAAATGCAAGTATTCTATTGGATTAGGATTAGTCAATCACAGACTTGAAATACAAAAAGTTAAAAGTTTATACGGTTGAAATATGTTCAGTTGCTGGCAGACCTTGGTAATGACCGGATGGAAGATGTGTTCTCTAAATAAATATTACGTATCCGTGTATATCGTAAAATTAAATATCGCGTTAACAAAGTACACGTTTTAAATTAAAGAATCTCACAGCCCTTAATCAGTGTAGTGCTATTTAATTTTTGTCAAGGATTAATAAAAAGAAGTGAATTAAAGCTTAAAATCTTTGTAAGCCTACATTCTTGTCGCACCACGCCCTGATTAACAGAAACGTGTCTCTAAAGTAATACTGACGCAGCCGAGGCAAACGTAAACATAAATACTATCTATAGAAGCAGTTTAATAACAAAGTTAATATTATTTTTTTTTAAACTTGGAGACAACAAAAGTACATCTTCAAATCGGCTTCACATACGTAGTAGTATATTACGTAATAAACACACTTCAAAATTTACATTCATACGTGGACCTGATTAAATAAATAAACTCCAAGACAATAACTACTTCAAGTTGGTTTCCCAAGCGTGTGACTAACATCAAAATATAAATAATAAATTATTCATAATTCGTCTGACTTTTGTAGGCTTATAGTCTGTTAGAAAGATCCATTGGGCCGATTGACTTTTATTTTCAGGATCATAATAAATCTAAGATTCATCACCAGTAGCGATATTCGAACCAACTTTGAAGTGCCGCCTTTCAATGTTTCCAGAGTTTTTCTGCACCAATCAGTGCGTTGTTGTTTTGATCGGGAGTCAGTTGACAACAAAGTTTTCTCATCTCTGTTGATGTAAAATCTTATAGATTTGACTCGTACCAATGACGCCCGAATAAATTCACAAGCACTGCTCAAATATCGGCTATATTTTCAACAGTAACAGTAGTTCTTGGTTGTCCTTCAGGAAATTCATCACTAAGAAAAAACCGGTCTGCTTTGAATTCCCTGTACAAATTATAAATTGTTACCTTAGATGGGGTTTCTTCGTCAAATACATTTCTAAGCGATTCTTCACATTGTTTAGGCGTTAAAAGACTATATAATATGTAAATCATAGCCCGGAAATGTACTCCAGTCAAATTCATTTTTGTGTGAATACAAAATCTTTAGATAACGATAAATTGACAAACTAATGGAGCAATTTGAGCAAACTATATGGCAATCGACTCACAAAACATTAGGAAGTAACTGTCAAATATAAGCAAATTTAATTTGTTTTTAGTAACATGCCATTCTAACATTATTCAGTATCCTCTTCGTATGGTTTTATAGGAATTTACAGCAACTCATCCATACCGCAGACCTTCATTTCCATATTACACATACCTGTGCGTCAGATATTTACTGATTGGAAAACGAAAATGTAATAATTAAACCTCAGGAATTTAGTGGTTCGTTTTAAGAATTTTAAATAGCCATCTGTGTAAACACAAGCAATATTTGCTAAAAAAAAACCGCATTTCCTTATATTTTAAAAGTCTAGCGTATGGCATTTTCGCTTTTTTGTTTTTCCTAACCTGTTTCTTGGTAAGTAAAGAAGTTGACTTTTTACCTCAGTGATTATTTATAAACTTGCAGCAAAAAGCAGTACATTACCTTCTATTTCGGTGTTTTTGTGAAGGTTAAGTGCAATAATTATATCGTTCAATACTAATTATGAAAACGTCAGATGAATATCAACTAATTTTCTCAACGTGGTATCACATGGTAATCATTGCCAACCTTTTTAATCTACAGTTTGGACGTTAGTACTGTCTTGAATGGAACAGTGCTTTCGTTTTTCTATGGGACTGATTTTTATGTCTTTTTTAACATTGCCAATAAAGTTAAATTTTCTGCGAATAAACTCTCATACAGTAGAGGATTCCTGCAGAAGAATTTTCTCTTACCTAATTTTTCATATCTGAAAAATAAGTGAAGATTTGTGAGCTATACACAAACTAAAGTGTAGAATATTTAGAAAGCAATAACCCCTAAGCGACGGATTTACTTAGTCGCTGTCAAGGCGCGTGGAGTGTTCTATGTCCCAAATATAAAACTTTACTTCAGATAAGCAAAATAAACCAAAGAGAGTCAAGAGATTGAACTTTTAAGTTTATCTACCAACAACGAAAATAGCAGTGGAGGAATAACTATTGTCTCAAAATCATTAGAAGGTAATGGAAAATAAAAATTTAATACACAGCACAATTGCTATTTTAAGATTAGCATTTAAATCCAAAGAGTGTATCAGTATGAAGAGTATTGGAAAACAATTAAAACCTTGCATTATATATATATATATATATATATATATATATATAATATACGGCTGTGTTCAGTGGGGAGGAAGAAAAGCTATATTGACTGTTTTCAGTGAAATAAAACACATTTCCTGATTCCGTTTTATTGGATAAACGAAATTTCAGTAAAGAAATATACCATCATTAAAAAATGTATACTCATACGTTAACATGCATATTAATGTTATCCGTAGTGAAACGTAGCTGTTTATTTGCACTCGCAAATCTAGCCTCATTCTCTGCCAGCGTGACTAACCGTTTTTCGAGCAAGATTCTAGCCACTAGATTGGCAGGGTACTTTACCTCCCCAAAAATATGATATATCTCTTAACCTGTTGCTGATAGAGTTGTGAAAATTTACACACATTGTTAGTATGGTCTAATAGTGCTTCATTTCTTTTTTCTTCTCTTAGTAACCCACTTAGAGATTTTAACGTTTTAATGGGATTGTTTATCTTATGTACCTTTATATGGGTTCTGCTCAATGCAGCACTCTGAATTTCTACCTACTAATTTAAAATAGACCAGTACAACTTTTCTTGCTGCCATTTTTTTTGCTTCTCTCAGTTAATTTTAAAAAATACTTATTGAACAAATCCGACACTTTGAAAAACAGGTTCATTTATGATTTAAATGATACATTAAGTACATACATGGTCTGAAGTGACCATGTTCAGAAATAAATGCAACTATTTTTCTTATTCATCTTCTATCCAATCTCAGGAGAGTTGAGGAAAGAATTTTTTATGGACCTAAGACCAATTTCCTGGCTTGACCTTGTCCAGGATAGGTTTGTCAGCTCTAATTGGTTAGCTTCCATAATCCTTGATTTTTACCGAGGTTTTGGCTTCAAATTTTTTCATTTCAATAGCTGCCCTGGTGTCCCGGCACCGTCTGCATTGCAGGTCTGTTGCAATATAGGGATCACTCTGGACATTAGGCACTCCCAAGCCAGTTTTGATTTTATCTGGTCTGAAGATGGCGCTTTTAAAGCATTTTGACTATCTGAGAGGATAACAATTCGTTTATTATAACCCTTCTCAAGTCCTCTTGGAGCACTGCTCAAGATAGCAAATACTTCTGCCTGAAAAAACCTTGCAACACTTCTCAGGGCTTACACTAATATTTTTCCTTGGAGATATGTCATATATGTATGCCTCCGTCCGATTGTGTCCCTATACGAGATTCGTCTGTGAACCACATAAGTTGGTTACATTCCTTATCAGGTGTAATTCCTTTCATCCAGTCTTCTCGAGACCCAAGAGTTAGCTCAAACGAAGGGAAAGAACAGTATACAGTGTTCATTAGGTCAGACCGCATACTCAATACTGGAATATCCAGAAAATTTAGGATTAGAGGGTGTCCAGTTGTTGAAAAGCTACCTCCCCAGTTCCCTGTTTGCATTAAGCGGTAAGCAGTAAACCTGACCTCCGCTTTGAAATAGTAATTGCCATGGGAAGGAGTTCCAGAAGTGTCTCCAATACAATGGTTGGAGTACTTCTGAAGGCCTCCGACTCAAAAACATGTTAGTCTCTGTAGCTTGGTAAATTTACCTTCTACAGTAGTTTGTGGGTTTTGTTTGTGTGTTTGTTTTTTTGTCACGAAACACGGTGCCTAACCATTACAATATGTAGCCAATGGCTAATATGTGGCTTTATGCCTTGGTTTGTTTCGTTAGTGTGTTGATGGTTACAACCGACTATCTAGCTGTAGGGAGAGTAGTGTCAATGTGATTATTTTAGGTTAGTTTTATATTCAGTACAAGACCTAGATATTTAACTAACTCTGAATATCCAGGATTTAATTGCTTAGTTCAAGATTCTCTAGGCCTTTTAAATTCATCTTATTAGTAAAAGCTAAGTGGTTTCATTGCAAATGTATGCTAGTTGGCTTTCTTCCTTCTTGTTTTGAATAGCTTTCTCTGTGATTGACTTTTTTTGTTATAAATGACTCGTTTTCTCAGAAGCTGTTGAATATAGCTAAATTACATTTTATGATGTCGAAAACAACCCCTAATTGTTGTTGGTCTATTTTGGTGTTAATAGTATGGTTGGTTGGTTATTTTAAAAAAGTAATTGCTGATGAATTGTACTAAAAATACAGCATCATTAAGAAAAAGGTCCTATCTAACTTAATAAACGAACTTGTTTATAAAAATAGATAAGTAATATTATAAGGCATGTATCTGTATCCTGCAAACATTTCAGTCTAAGTATATTATTAAGTTGTTTGCGAGATAATGATTTAGCTGATTTAACATTGGCGGAATAGAACTTCGAGAGAAAGAGGATTTGGAGGAAACGGTATACACAAAAAAGGGAAAATACTAACATAGAAGTTGTAGAAATTAAGATAATGAAGGTAAAGAAGGAAGGGAACATAACGTTAGGGAAAGTCGTGGAGAGAGGGAGAAAAAAATGGTACAGAAGAATAAGATGACCTAAGTTAAGGTCCACTCTACATAAACCCCATGGGGTTAAAATGTATAGGAGCTAGGGGATAAAAGCTGCAACCTAAAATAATGTAAACGTAAAACTATAAAACTTAATGTACAGAATATGGAAATTGAATAAATACGTGTATACATACTATCCCTCTGTTTTCTCACATCTTGTCATCTGTGGGTTCTCGGCCACAGAATGCGCCCGGTTTGATCTCAACCATGAGGGTGCGGATATAGGTCCGGTGCTCACTCAGCATCGTGAGGAAAGTGAGGAGCTGCGATAGGCAGTGATCGCGACTATGAAGGCCAACGTTCTGGCTGGCCCGTATGGATTGGATGATCGTCCACCTCTCCGTGTGTACACTGTCGTGCATAAAAAGTGGTCCGTTCCCCTAGATCGACACAGTGATTTCCCTCCCTAAGGTTTCCACCTTCAGGTAACCAACTTTTGACTCCACCAAGCCGGTATCAGTTCCCTGTGTGATTGGCCTGAAAAACAATACAGGGAAATACAAAATAACCACTGAACGATGTTTATAATCTTGTGAGATGTAGGGGTAATTAGGATACCACCTCTATGAAATAGTTTATTATTGGTACACAAAGAAAGACTAAATCAATTACAATATAATTCGTCTTTCCTGAGGAAGGGGGTGAGGTCCTATTTATATGCAAGGTTAAACTGAACGACAGCTACGACGTTTACATATAATGATAGGTTTCATCAGCGACATGGAGACGAGGGTTAAGTTGTTGCTGCTGCTAAACGGCAATAAGAAGATTTAATGTAACGTGAAAATATAAGGTTTAAGTTGTAATGTTACCATTTAGCAGTTCGGTCACATACTTTAGGGGAGGTAAAGTACGCCGCCAATCCACCAGCTAGAATTATGCTCGAAAAATGGGGGTTTTCAAGCTGATAGAGGTGGGGCTAGCCTTTTGTCAGTACCAATATAAAGGGTTCCGTTTCATTATTAACCATACTTTATGCAGCCACTGTACGTGGTCGTGAGGCCTGTAGTCGTTATGACAGGTCTAGACCTTTTATGGACTGTAACGCCACGGGATTATTTGTGTTGTCATGCTCTATTCTTTCTTAATTATTTTCTTTTATATGCTTCTTTATACAGTGATTGTAATTTCATGTAACTTTTCCTGTAAATAAATGTCTTTATCTTGAATGCGTCGTAAGTGCTCCCCTACAGGTGTAATACAATACTTCCTATACTTGCCACCAGTTAGAAGAGGAGAAAGACAAAGAAACCACCTGAAGTAGCTTTGCTGTTGATGTTAGCCCCATATTTGGGGAGCCAATTTGAAATAGGGGTTTTCTTTACGTTGTTTGCACCACGTATGAACGTCAATTTGAAGTAGGTAGTTGCTGCTACGTATTGAAAGTCAGTTTGAAGATATATCATATTTCAACTGTTGGGGAACCGAACTTGAAGTAGTTGCAATCGCACGTATAGCACCCGGTTTCCGGTAGCCTTCGCCCCAAGTTTAAAAATATTAGCTTTGTAATTTGACTGTTTCTTTAGATATTATATTTATGTTTGCCTCGGCTGCATCAGTATTATTGTTAGAGACATGGAAGTCTTGGTAGGGTTGTGGTGCGACTGAAGAATGTAGGCTTACACAGATTTTAAGTTTTAATGCACTCCTTTTTATTAATCCTTGACACAAATTAAATAGCACTTCACTGATATTGAGAGCTGTGAGATGCCTTTATTTAATACTTGCACTTTTTTAACACTTAAACTATTTTTGTCTCACACAAATACGTATTTAATTTCTCGAGGACACATCTCGCGTCTGGTTATGAGCACTATCTAGAAGCAACACGCCTGGTTATAGCACTGTTTGGAGGCAACTGAAATGTTTTCCACTTCCTAAATTTGTAAATTTCTGTATTTCAAGTCTCTGATTGGCTAATCCTACTCAAATAGAATACCTTCATTTAACTAAAGCTTTTTCTGGTTGTTCATTTGTTATTTTTAAACTGTCTCAAAATTTACATTATTGCTGCTCTAATAATGACTAGTAGCATTTAAACTTTCTTACTCGTCATTGCCTCAAGGTTACCTTATTGTTACCTCATTGTTAGCAACTTTAAACTTATTATCCTCACAGTTCCTACATTATTAAGATATTGAACATGTTTACAATAATATAAGCATATGCAGGACTGTTACATACATTTTAAAAATTATTACATACACATATTGCTTCAAGGCGGGCTGTTATTGAATTTGCATATTATATAATTTGACTGAAATCATTTAAGTGTTAAAAATACTGCCTCACAACAAGAAAGGTGAACACGAAATTAACCGAAACCCAACATTGCCGCAAACTGTAAATGATTTATTCGGTTCAAAAAGCAATTGTTCCAAAATAAAAAATGCCGATTTAGTCTTTAATATCTAAGCGGACGTATAAATAGAACAAGCATCTCACATTTCTTTACTGAACTGAGGTGCAGATTTTTGAGTGGCGTGGAAATCTAGCCGAATAACTTTATTACAATAGCATCTAATGCAAATGAAGTCAAATATTAAAAACGTCATCACAGAGACGAAAGACGAGACCATCGAGCTCTTTAGAAGCTTCCATTTCAGAAAGGACAAAAGGGAATCGATTTGAATGATAACCATATTTGAATTTCAAATTAGCAAACAGTAACGTCTGCAGATTTAAAATATTATAGATGACCTATTAAGGAGATACTCCGGGTAAGATAATGAGATTTTGCTTTTTCTCTGTTATTTCTAATTTCTTAGGAGTTCAAGATGGTAAGGAAATTGGGATGAGAGTTACCTACCTAAATATACCTAAAAAAACATACGAGGGTTAGTCAGTAAGAAACTTGCAGACGTCAGCCTACCGTATAATACTTTTAAATTCCGCGTGTGTATTTTGCCATCAGATAGCACCACAGTTATGCTGGTAGTGGGTACACATCACGTAGGCACCTGGTCAGTCAGTGGCAGCCAGAAGATGATGGCGGGTGTGTTGCAGGAGTGTACACGAGAACAACAGTGATGCTACTCCAGGACGATTAAATCAAGCAACATTTTGATTTAATCATCCTGGAGTGTTTTATGGTCAATGCTCAAAAATTTGTGGGGCAAATCACAGATTCATACCCATTGTAATTGAAAGAACTTTAACTAATAATTTTCTTAATTGAGTTTCAAATTATATTGAATCATGCGGTTGTGCGTTTTTGTGGGTAAAAGGACTATCCATAGAAGAAGTGCATTTCGAAATGAGTCTTTATATGGCGAGAACTGTTATCAGGGAAAACTGTGTTCAATTAGATTCAGAAGTTTAACACGCCCTTCTGGGAGTCCCATCTTGTCGTGGTGGAAGGGCTGAGTACCCAATGAACCAGACGGCCATACAGGGAACTCTAGCTTACTATACCTTTTTCAATATAAGCTGAAAGGAGAAGTAAACAAAACTTAAGTGTATCACTCCGCCGAGCACATGGCAGCACCACGTGGAAGATGACGTACCCGTGAGATGAAATTGCTTCAGACAGAATTCGAATACAGCGCAGCTTGGGGATCGTTAGCTTTTAAACATTGTATGTCTTATTCCTATATTTTTCCTTGCATCCTAAACTTCTAACACATAATGCTAAGCGTAGACAGATAAAAGTAGTACCTGAACAGTTCGGCATCTGACTGGATTAAGTTGTTATTAACTTCAGACTTTATAAATCATTCATTTAATGACTAATATGAATATACCACTTTTGCTTTAACCTTTTATAAGTCAACAAGTTGAAAAGAAAATGATTAGCACTATAGGTTAAAACACAACAAAAACCAAACGCGACCCAAGCGATCCGAGCAACTACATCATTAACAAAGAAGTTTATTATTGCTAAACAATGTCCCACCATATTCATTGCCGATTAAACGTGGGTATTTTTCACAGAATTTGTTAAAAGCATGTACCACAATTGTCGTATTTCCATTTCCCGCGTTTGTGTTGTCTACAGTGGCAGAAAATTCTCAGCTATAATACTCTAAAGTAATATTTTCCCAACACTTGCAAAAATACACTGGCGGCTCATCCGGAAACCGAAAACGAACTGCAGCGCCTACACATAGCCTCTAAACCCTCTGCTGTAACGGTTTATTTAGTTATAGGTGAATCTGAACAAACATATTTAGTTTCATAAATCGAACTGCACAAGAATAACTACAACATGTTACGATCTGAACCGAACTGTTTTTTGTAAGGTAAGAGACGACATGCTAAGCGGGAAAGGTTGTAGTTAGCCCATCAGCCAATGATGTGCTCTCTTGTCACGTGGTTTTGTTTACTTCCGCTTTCAGCTTATAGTGTAAAAGGTTTAGCTTACTGTTTGGCAAGCGGCGAGGGGAAGATTGACTCGCAACGGGTAGACCCGACTCGACAGCTGTGGTGGAAGCAAGCGTCTAGATTGATACTCCGAAGAAGGTATCCTGCACGATTAGAGGCAGTAAGATGGCAGCCCCATCACAAAGCTTAACCTTCTTCTTCTTTTTCTCCTTTAAAGGATTAGGTGATATCACCTGTTCGGTCTCTAGCCATATTTCCCGTGGTCTTTCTAAACTTTTCCTCCCTGTCGGTTGGTAGTTCATTATCTTTTTCTGGGGGGGGGGTATTTTATCATCTGCCATTCTTTTAACATGTTGTTTCCAATTTGTTTTATTTTCATAACTCTTATCGCTTACTGATACAATATTCAAATCTGATCTTATTGATTCATTTCTTATTTTGTCAGCTCTAGTGCATCCCCTTACATACCTCAAAAATTTCTTTTCGGCGGACTGAATACGTGATCTCTCTCTCTTTTTGTTATTGTCCACGACTCGGAACCATATAATACAGTAGGTGAAGCCATAATCTTATAGAACTTAATTTGTGTTTCTTTTCTAGTTTTTATTTCTAGAATTATTCTGATCATTCCACAAATGGTTTGCAATCTATTAAGTTTCATCTGGATGTCTTTGTCAAATTTAAAACTAATGTAACATCCTAGATAATTGAAGTGGGATACCTGTTCTAATATTTTACCATCTATTAGTATCTTTGATCTAACGTGGTTCTTACCTTTAAAAGCCACTGTCTTTGTTTTATTTTTAAGTTGTAATGCATTGCATTTTGGCTTAAACTATATACTGCTCTTTGTAGATAAACTTCTGTTTCTTGTATAACTATATGATCATCAGCATATAGTAAAGTACTTAAAGACGTGTCTAATTCTATTTTGATCCCGAACCATAATTCATCTTTCCACTTCAAAACTAGATCGTCAATATATAAATTAAATGAAGTGGGCGACATACTACACCCTTGTCGAACACCTTGATTTGTTAAGAGTTCAGCTGATATTTTAAAACCAGAATTACTTTTTATTTTAGTGTTTACATACAAACTCCTGATAGCATTAATAAGATGTTTAGTAAATCTTGTTTTCTATAAAATATTCCATAAAAGGGGCCGTTTTACCCAATCAAAGGCTTTCTCATAGTCAATAAATGCTATGCAAGTTCCTAGGTTAACATAAGCTTAACCTGCGCAGCGTGTTATACAATTACTGATCAGCTCCAAATTGAAGATGACGACATAGGAGAACAATTAAGGATCATTAACCTAAATGAATAAAAGAGCAGAACAGACAAAGGTGACTAGAACACTTATAGAGAATGAACGATGAACGCTACCCAAGGAAAATACTCTATTACATACCTAAAGAAAAACGAAATGTCGGAAGACCCAGAAAACAATGGATAAATCAATACATTAAACATTTGGAGTACGCAGAAGGCCTTGGAAAGATTCAATACTTGGTGGAGAAGTAGAAGTAGTAGTAGTTTAACACGAGGAGGCGAAGTTCAGATTAGACGTTTTGGTTGTCCTACAGAGCTATCAACAGTATGAGTTTTACGTGTTCCAAAACACGGTGAGTAAAGCCTTACGGGCTGGTGGAATCGTCTTGAACTTTTTTATTTGGAGGGAGGGATGTGGGATGTTTCCCACCGTGCACAAACTTTGCGAAACTTAAGCTGCTCATGGATGATGAAGTAAGAAGTTCCATGTAAACAACCTACAGCACGCGCTCCGTCATCGATCGACACACGCCTGTCAGTACGAATGATTTCTTCCACACGCTGCACTGTGATTTCATTTGACCTCCGCAGGACGACCAGGACGCTTCTGTTCTCTGGTGCTTCGCCTTCCCGTGTTAAACTTCTGAATCCAATTAAACACAGCTTTCCGTGATACAGTTGTCACCAAACAGGGCGCATTTCAATGCACCTCTTCTGTGGACAGTCCTATTGCACCCCCCAAAAAAAACACATCAGCACGCTGTGCTTATTGTGTACACACCTGCGGCACACCCGCAATATTTTTCTGGCTGCCATTGACTGACCAGGTGTCAACGTGAAGCCGTACACCCACTACGACAAGCATACGTATGCTGCTATCTAATGGCAAAATACAAATATGGAATTTAAATATGTTATACACAAACTGATGCTTGCGACTTATTGACTTATCCTTGTATATCGCACATATAAAGCATAAGAAATCGTCGGCTTTTAAGAGAATTAACCTGAGAACTCTTAAGGAAATTTTAATACTAACTACAACGGTACTCCAAATATTTAAATATTAGTGCAAAAATGCACTACTGAGAATCTGTATTTACTCATTATACTGTATCAAACGTTCAAAGTCTGTTCTCAGTTACATTGGCTTTGAATTGGTTGTACAAGAATTCTGGGATTAACTGAGAGATTAAAATCTCTTGCTTTAATATAACTACAAAGATTGACCAACTTGCATTTTACAGCTTTTAAAATAACCTTAATACACTTGAACAATCGAAATTAAACCGCGTAATAAATTATTTATTCCTGAATTTAATTACTTCTTCCCTTCCTCTGCAGTCCAGAGATTAGACACTCCTGCCTGTTCCGGCTTCAAAACGTGTCTGACCATTGTTTTCTTGTTCTTCAGGATGCCTTCCTTTAGGTCTGTAGTGCATGCGGCGGATCTCGGGCATCTAGGCGTGGTTGACTTGCGTCGACTGACTATCTTGAGCTGTGTATCTGTCTTCTCTGGCTTGAGAACTCCTAAGGGTTCTGGGCAATGAGAGAATCCTCAAGTATGTAATAATAAAGCATATCCACTTTCAGCAAGATTTATTGGTGTTTGGATTGTCACGTCTTCATAATCGCGCTCACCACACCTCATGATGCCTAACTATGACCATTTTGTGATGGCTTTCCGCACACGGAAATCTGTCTTAAGTCGAGTTTTTATCACCTTCGAGCTCCTCTTAAACGTTTGCTTTCCACCGAGCGACTCGTGAATGTTGTATTTTAGAAATAGTCATATTAAAACTTTAACCCTCATTACATATTGAGGGTGCAGTTGCCCCACGTATGGCACAATTTGTAAGTAGTTGTAGTCCCACTGTTGTAGTTGTTGCACCACGTATGGGAGCCAATCTTGAAGGTTATTGCTGCCCCACGTATGATACAAGCTTTCCGGTGGTCTTCCCATCCACGTTCACTTTCCGGTGACGTCAATACATTGAAGCGAGTTTATCACCAGTGGCTCTATCAGAGGACTAAGAAGGGGTGGATGTCAGCAGTCACGAAGTTGCCTCGGTGAAATGGTGCGTGTATCGTACCTTTCCAGTATTTACATTTGGAACTTCTTTCGCCTGCGTCTCGTAAATCCGCAATCTCAGGATGTATACTGATAGGTAACTCAATTCGACGTTTTGGTAAAGTAGTATGTCTGGCTTTAATGGCATACTTTTAACTTATTTAATAAAAAGCAACTGAAGCAACCATTATAAACATTTTAAATGTGTTTAAATGTTTTAGTTCTTTCTCCATTTTGTTGTTAAGTGAAAAAGAACTGTTTTTTGTTTATCATGTTTTTTCTCGGAACATGAAATTCAGGGCAAGAATGGAGAAAGTAATTCACATAGCTTCCAATATCGTATCCTAACAATTCGGAAATAGCACTCAACTATGCAAATTCTGGTGGTCACAAAATGTCCTAGTGAAAACCAGTTCTGCACCGCCACTTTTCACCAACTTGTTTCCGAAGTCGGAAACGCATACATTCAGAGCTTCAAAGTTGAGACAAGGGGCTCACTGAAGTAATAATGACTTCATTCATTAAACCGACTGACAGTAAAGGGCGAATAAATCTGAAAACCCATTTTAACTCTGTGTTCTAAACTAGAGTATCACAGCATTATTTTCTTATAAAACAAAACCGATAAAATTTGACTATTCTAAATTTCACAATTGCATTTACTTTTTCTAGTTCTAAAAATATTGTTTCCTAAATGGACTGACTAACCTTTAAATGCTTGCTTATTCACCCACGAGAATTGGAACACTTTTATTGAGGCTAACTAACGTATGTCAGCGTTTGAATCTGAAAGAAAGTCCATACATGAAACACAAGGCACCAGATTAAAAAAGTATTCCTTACAGTTGAAAAACTTTCACGTCTTTTCATTCAAAATGTTTGGGGCGCAAATGAAAAGTTAAAAACTCTGGGATGATATACAATGTGACGCCTACCTCTTCCAAAGATCAAAAGAAACGCTTTGTGAATCAGCAGTCACATTTAAGAGGGAGAATATCTTCAATTCACATGTTTTTGATGGGTATAAAAATTCCAAAAAGGAATTTGGTATCAAGGCCCGTTCTTTGGATGTCAGAATATGTTAATGATGCTTCCACTGAACCGTGGAAAGCTCATTAGTCAGTTTTTCTAAAGGATGCCATGAATGCCTTAGTCACATTCATTACACCAGTGAGTGTGCCATTAAATAAAACAGACGCGCCTCTCGTGACTTGCCCCTGGAAGCGAAAAGTGAAGGGGCAACGCTCTCTCGCTCATGTCTAGTGTGAGGCGAAATAAAGAAATACAACTCCCGTCTTTAATATTTAAGAAAATGCAACAAAGCAACATTTCTTTGCTATAGAATTCCTCTTTTGCTCTTCGAGACGCAGGCAGCAAATGACTGCTTCGTTAACGCACACAAAGAAGTATTTCTTTTTCAGATTTGGGCATTGGAGATATTCAGACAGTAGGGGTAAATGCACACACGGTCACTTTAGAAGCGTTAGAATGCATCTAAATGTGCCTTCCCCCTTAAGGGTACACAAGTCACCTTTTCCCCTCGCGTTCCTCTCGAGTGTCCTTTGATCGTTAACCCTGATATCGTAAATATTGACGGAAAATAAAATAATTACATAAAGGAAAAACAGTAAGATAGAGAAATAACTGCAATAAATAATTTCCGTTTATTAAATCAGTGTAAAATATAACAACTTTGAGTTGAAAGATTTATCTCGCAAGATGAAGATAATTAGTAAGTCAGGTTAGCGAAAGCCATTAGTATCAGCCGAAAAGATACTAGGAATTCAGTTAGGTTATACGCTCGGTGCAGTTGCAGGGTCACGTAGGCAGAATTCTGGAAAAAGAGAAAAGCACGTTGATTAGCCAAGCTACCTAGTAACAAAGTTAAGAGGCACACATAGGATTTTTAAGTACTAGCTGCGCGTGAAAAACAACGTTGGGGGGAGTAACGAAGTAGGCGGAGCTAAAAGTAATAAAGGCGTGCAATTTTAGATAAGAGGGTTATTCTCTCTCTCTCTCTGGTACCGTCACCGGCAGGTACTGCTTCTTGTGTGTTGTTTTTAGCGCCTAGTAACGCACTTTTGTAAATAAGATTTTGCGGATATCGAGATCTCGCCGATAAAGATTTTAGCGACTCATGGCATCTTATACTACTAGTTTCTGTTATTGCGGAAAGAGTTAATTCAAACCGTAACGTTTGATACTGCAGAAGTTAACAGATATAATAATTCAGTTGTGATAATTTCGCGTGCTAAAATTCACAATGAGTTCCATTTCTTCATACCGAACGGTCGCCAATTAACCTCGGTAATTCAGGTTCACAATAAATTTCTCAGTCAATTTAAACTGCTGTTATCCTTTAACAATATATCCACGCAGATTCTGAGAGAAAGGTCTTATAGTTGCCACTGGAACAGCTGGCAGCAGAATCAACAACGAAGCAAGTAAACCAAACGGCTTCAAAACTCATGACCAACATCTTGCTTCGAAATTGTCGCGGCATCGCATCATACGGTATCAAACCATTTTCCTTCGACTTATAGCCCTGAGGTTCTTACTGGATATATCAATTGATGTATACCGTAACACGAGTCATAATGGTCAGTACTTTTACAGAGTGTAAAGGTGTCGTCTAAAATTACACATAAAAATTTGGCGATATGGCCCGTGCTATCCATTCAATATCAGTATGAGAATGCGATCCTCTGTCCATATTGATATAACACACAAAATTCATTGAGCTGATACGATCATATATTACTTTCTCTACCACGTTTAGTAAGTAGGGGAAGTATCGTATTCCACCCAAAAATTCGATACCGAGATTTCACCGGAAATATATGTTTTGAGGCCCCCTGAATAAAAAAAAGTATTTTTGGAAACATGTCTATGTGTGTGTGTGTGTGTGTGTGTGTGTCTGAACAGCATACTCAGAAACGAACAGTCGGATAAACACCAAACTGGGCATTTAAGTTCAGTATCTTCCAGAGATGCGACACGAAGGTTTTCAAGAAAATCCTCCACACCAGATTACCCCTTACATGGAACATTTTTCGAAAATTTTAATTTTCTCAAAAATGGCTCTAAAGATTTTGATTGGAATATCATACGTTTAAGTTATTTTCGTGACAAATGAAATGTATATCTCGAATTTTAGGGAAATGTTTCCAAAAGTATTCTTCATTGTGAAAGACTTTTGCATAACTGGTAAACCATAAGCGAGAGACAAAAGTTTACTATACAAAAAATGTAGATCGCGTTAAAATACACAATTTAGTCATATACATTCTTTGAGTGAACCATTTTCAAGATATTGCTTGTTATTCCCGTAAATTTTCCAATACTTTTTCTCAAATGGGAATTCGTTATTCATTTTGTATGTCCTGGACATACAAAGAGAATGGAATGCGCCACATAGCAATCAGCCCTTAAAAGATTTGCTATCGCTTAAAACCTGTCATATTCTCCTTGCATCTACAAGAAAATTAGCAATAAGATTAAAATCTCAATTAACATGAAGCATATGGAGAATAAGCGTTTGTAAAAATAGTTTGTAAAAGAGTAGAGAAAGTCATGTGAGTGTAACACATCAGATTTTTTTTACTACGTTTCACTGCTAACTACCGGTCAAAGGCTGCAAAGTATACTACTGTCAGAATGTGGCTTTGGATATATTTCAAATTTTCAGTTGCCGGAAGTGGCATATTGGATTCATTTTGTAGGTAGTTCATGGCAGAAATCGTTAATGGAGGCTGTGGAATAAAAAGGTCCCTATAAATCCTTCTAATTGCAACCTGGAAAACAAAATAGGGATGAAAATACGAAAAATGGGATTCATTAGGAATAAAATTTATTACAAACTATTAAGATGATGTTTTGACCAGGAGAATCAGAAATACTAATGATGTCGCTTTTAGAACAAGCTCCTTTATCAAATTTCGAAGTTGATTAACTTGTACTATCTTAACTGAATTTTATACAGCTGGAAAAATTATCCCTAAGTCAAAAATGGCATCCCAGTGCGCATAATCGACTTTCCACTTGCTATCAAAGAATACACCATACCCGGTGGACCAATGCTATTCTCTTTGCTTGGCTTTCCGTTCTCGATCACACTGTCTTCAGTGTAGAGGAATTATTGATGTGTTCTATTATTAAATTAATCACCCAAGCATGTGCATTATGAGGTTTTGCTATGACAATTGACTGGTTTCGGTAAAGCTATAATCCTCTCAACATTTAAGCAGCGGAGTTTAGGGGTTTCAGCGCTTGAAATATCTGTATTGTTTGAGAAAGGAGTAGTTTAGAAGGAGTTGTATTATATTTCAACTGTTGGGGAGCTGAATTTGAAGTTTGTTTGCAACCGCACGTATGGTACCCGGTTTCCGGTAGCCTTAGCCCCCAAATGTACTTTCAGGTGGCCTTTGCCCCAAGTTTAAAAAGAATTATTAACTTTGTAATTAAACTGTTTCTTTAAATGTTTAATATTTATGGTTGCCTCGGCTACGTCAGTATTTGTTAGAGACATGGAAGTCTTAACATGGTTTTGGTGCGACTTAAGAATGTAGGCTTACACAAACTATAATTTTACTTCACTCCTTTTATTAATACTTGATACGATTTAAATAACACTTCACTGATATATAGAGAGAGAGCCCTGAGAGGGTTTTATTAAATGCTTGCACATTTAACACGTAAACTATTTTTTTCTGACTCAAAATACGTATAAAATCTCTCGAGGACGCATCACGCATCCGGTTACAATCACTGTCTGCAGGCAACTGACAAGATTTCTAGCGTCGAAACTTGTAAATTATTGTATTTCAAGTCTCTGATTGGCTATTCCTAATCCAATAGAATACCTTCATTTAACTACAGCTTTTTCTGGTTGTTGATTGGCTACTTTATAAACTGTCACTAAAATGTACATTATTGTTTCCAAGAATCAGAACTAGTATTGTTAAGCTCCCAAATGCATTATTGACTCAAGGTTACCTCATTGTTACCTCATTGTTAGCAACTTTTAACTTATTATTCTCACAGCTCCTACATTAATAAATTACGTAATACATTCACATAACATTATTATACATGGATAAAATAATATAAGCATATGCAATGACTGTTACATACATTTTACAAATTATTACATACACATATTGCTTCAAGGTGGGCTGTTATTAAATTTATATATTATATAATTTGACTGAAATCATTTAAGTGTTAAAAACATTGCCTCATGTTTCACTGCAAACTTTTGTGTAGAACACGTCAAGCGGTTGATAGCTGCATCTATAGTTTCCAATTTGTTACTTCTTAAGGCTGGTCCACAACGCCCGAGAATGGAAACGAGAACGGGAAGCAATGCATCATACAAGATATTGGTTCTCAACAGCCTGGTAACGAGAACGGGAATGCATATAAATGATCATATCGATCACAAAGCGAAAGTCGATTTTGCGCATTGGGATTTCATTTGTTTTTAAGTGACCAATGATATTTTTTCACATACTTCCAAGCCAAGCCAACGTCGAAATTCGATAGGGTAAACATTATCTAAATGCATATCCATTACATTTCCGATTCCTCTAGTTGTGCCAAGCCTTCATTCCCTTATCTAATGATATACATTAAAGTAGTTTGTTGTTCTTTTTTTAATTTCTACCAGTTTTAGCTGTTCTTTTCAGCTTTTCCCATTATTTTTTAGGTAATAGCTAGTTTTGAGTTGCATATAAACAAACTACAAATAATCCTTTCACTGGAGGAACCAACGCTCATTGGATTTGCGGGTGTTGGGATGAGGTTAGGAAGCACATTTACTACTAATTCCTTCCATTTTCATGTTTCCAGCTTGTGACTGTACAGAGCACTAGCGGCTGTTTCATCTCACGGCCGCCTAGAATAATCTTTAGAGTGAAACGTCTAATATGCCGTGCCCGGGAATGAGAACGAGAAAATTAAAACTTGGGAAACTCTTCTTTCTCGTTCCCGGGGCCCGGGAGGGCTTTCCATCGATTGTGAACGCTTCCATTTGAATACATGTATTTCAACTTTCTCGTTCTGGTTACCGTTCTCGTTGGTTGTGAAACAGCAAATGCTTGTCTCGCAGTGATCTCAGCGGTTTAGTTTGCTGGCCATCGTTATCAGAATCGGCCGCTCAAGGCCTGCAAAGAAGAAATGAGCATAATATTAAATTGCTTTAATTTTCCTTCTTTGCTTTTATGTGCGAGTGTACAAACATTACTGTAGGGGTGGATCGGCAGTTTGAAGGCAAGTAGGTCTGTGGGTAACAAGTGAACATCAGCTAGGGCGTAGACACAGAAATGAATGGAGATGTTCTCCATGACGAACGTTAGGAGGGAATGGCAGCCATTTACATGGGAACGACCCCTCGGTGTACGATATATCACACGGACAACGAAGAGGCTGTACCTGTCCTAGTTTCACTAAACTGAACCTTGTTGAAGTTACCTTCCGTGGTAACTCCGTGTTTGCATAAAAAACTGAGTGTGGTTAGGTGTTTATGATATTATCACATCGTTACTCTAAATGACTAAAATTACGAGAGTCTTCCATAAGCACAACCATTTTATTTCTCTGGAAGATTAGAGATAAGTGCTTCTGGAGAAATGGTGTACGTGCGTGTAACCTCACAAAACATCCAACCAATTTTGATAATTCTTTCGTCATTGAAAACCCCTATTCTTTCTGACAGACATGGGATATAAGTAATTTTCAGTTCATAGATTAATAAAAGGCTAAAGGATTTTCAGCGCTTATGTACCAGAATACCGGCGGCGCCGTGGCCGAGTGGTTAGACCGCTCGCCTCCCACCGAGGCGGACCGGGTTCAATCCCAGGGACCTGCATGTGGGATTTGTGGTGGACGAAGCGGCGTCTGGGCCGGTTTTCTCCGGGTTCTCCGGTTTCCCCCGCCACTCATTCCACCAACTGCTCCATCATCACCTTTCCTTTCATCCATTTCACCAACATTTCGCTTCATCTACTTCCTTCATCCCATACCAGGCATCGGGCTGATCACCCATCCTGGCTGCTCTGTCTGATCCATGAGTGTCTGCTCCTCGACGGGCCTCTGACCCCAGGCACCCGCTTGTAAGTCCTGGGGGGTGTAAGTCCTACATAAGAGGAGGGTAAACAGATAATGAATGAATGAATGTACCAGAATACCAATAAATTGGATTTACAAAACATACTAGGGAAGAAGGGTTTGTCATTTCGTTGAGAATGGCATGGGGTTGAAAACAGCTCTTATTCCAAAGAAAATGCAAGTAAAATATGGAAAATAACGACATATTTCATTCCAAGCTATATACAGGATGTCTCTGAAAAAGGTTCCAATGTGGTGATATGCAACAAAGAATAAAAACAGTTCTTAAAAGCATTGGTAGTAAATCAGGCATTCTTTGGAACACAGTTGTTGCCGGATTACGTCACAGGCATTGAATACGCGTTCATGTAGCGTCTGTATAATTTATGGGGACTGCATACACCATGGTCTTAAATGTCTCAAGTCAATAGAGGTTTAAAGTCAGAAGAACGGGAAGGCCAAGGTATTGGCCATCCCCGACCAATCCATCGTTCATGAAGGATTCGTGTTAGCTTTTGCCTAACCCTATGATAAAAATGGGCGGTGCCCTGGTCCAGAGAACGACAAGAAAACAAATTACAGTACTGCAGTGAAACAACAGAGCATGCGCCATTTGAGCACTAACGTACACTAGACGTAAATAACATACCTCACTGACAGAGCAATATTTATGTAGCACACAGTGGAATATAGGTTGACTACTCTTATGTTCTGTTCCTGCTTGATACACAATATGCAAACACGATGTGCTGCATAGTGACAAACCTCTACATACAATGTCTTCTCATTGTCAACGCGCTTGGAGTGCAGTCCTCATGCAAAATAACCCAGAAGACCATAACTCGGAAGATGTTTGGTTTACACTCAATATTTATAAGAACTGTATTTGTTTTTTTTGTTGCACACTACCTCCTCTGTAAATATTTAAACCTTTCTCCGGACACCTTGTATAAAGCGCTTAATTAAGAAAATTCACATTCAAGAAATCTCGAGGAGAATCTTGGTTAGGGTGAATTACCTAGTCTTCTGGGGTTTCTCCTTACCTGAAGAGACGAATGTCGTTTGTGCATTATTTCACTCATTTCATTTATTCATCCTCCAAGATTAAAGGACGCAAAACCTCAACCCAAAAAATAAAAAACGATAAAGAAAACAGAAGAGACACAAACTAAAGAGAATCGAGTTTGCTTATAACGTTGTGATACGTGATACTAATGCTACTAAACTATTTTAATATCCCTCGTGTAAGAAAGCTCCTTAGCAGGATATGCTAAATAATTGCATATATGTAGAGATAACTTTGTCCACCAACATTAGATATTTCATAACTAACATCTGAGGATTGTTTTTCTGAATGGTCGCAGGCTGTTTGTCTTCCAAAGCAGTTAATTTGAGTCCTGAGAGTGGGAAATCTTGATTTCTATTTCGTCAAATCGTCACCATTTCTTTTCGTTGTATATGTTGAGTTTCTGTACTATGTCAAAACTATGTAACCTTTCTGTTATTAAATAACTACAGGTACGAAGATAGAGTGCACTGCCATGCATAAAAAGTGCCCCATTCCCCTAAATCCATTCCCTCCCTAAGGTTTCCACCTTCAAATAACCAACTTTTGACTCCACCCAGACGGTAATAGTTCTCTATGACTGCTGGAAAGCAATACAGGGGCATGCAAACTAACCAATGAATGATGTTTATAACCTGTGTGGGATGAAGGGGTGGTTCGCATACCATTTCTATAAAAGAATATCGCTACTACATACGGAAATGATAAATCAATTGCAATGTAATTCGGGCTTCTAGAGAAACGAGTAAAGAATTATTTGCCTGTCTAGTTAATCTGACAGAACACCAATGACATACTTATACGAGAGTTTCATCAGCGACATGGAGACGAAGCTTAAGCATTAATGACATTAGGAAAACGGCAGTGTAGCATGAAAATATAATGTTTAAGTTGTAATGTTACCCCCTCCCGAACTACCGAAGGGTAAAGTAAGCTGCCAATACAGTGGCTAGAATTGTGCTCGGAAAATAGAGGTGGTCACGCTGTAAGGGGATGGGGCTCTATTATGTCAGTACCAACAAAAACACTTACGTTCCATTATACAAGGGTTTAAAATTTCGCCTAATCCGGTTATATAAAAGGTTACTTGATCAATGCCAAAGGCTGTGCAACATTTTCAGAGCTTGTGAGACTATCTCGAGGTTGGGGGTTAAGGACGTCAGACGTTATGCTGATATTTTACATTCTTTTGCGTGAATATTAGGGTATTCTTTTTCTTTTTTTCCCTGGTCTGAAGTTTGTTTTTTATTAAGGTCACATATGCATACAGTTTTACTTTCTCTACCACTTGGCAGTAAGGAAAGGAAAAACTGTATTCCACCAAAAAATTCGATACCGAGATTTCACCGGAATATGCTTCCAGACCTACATGAACCCAAAAATCAATTTTAGATGAGTCTATCTGTGTCTGTCTGTCAGTGTGTGTCTATGATGTATAATTCAAAAAACAAAAAATTCGATAAATACCAAACTTGGTATTTCAGATCAGCATCTTCCAAAGACGCGACAAAATGATTTTCAGGAAAATGCTCGAACCCAAAGCTGTCTTTTACATGGACAATATTTCGTTATTTTTAATTTTCTAAGAAACGGTTGAAATTATTTTATTAAAATACCGTATATTAAAACATATTTACGTGACAAATAAAATGTATACAAGTGAAAACTTCTACATTCGAAAGGAGTTTTGTACAATCTTATAACAGGTAATCCATTGGGGAGAGAGAGAGGAGGAGAAGAAGAAGAAGTAGTAGTAGTAGTATACACAAATACTAGGCCTCTTTAAAACGCACAGTTTATTTCAAATAACTGTTCCATCAGCAATTTCGGGTAACTTTTATTGATATTAACTTTACAAAACTGTCATTTTATAAAAAGTGTTGTCGCTATTCAGTTGTAAAAGGTAAAGCTACAAACACATGGAAGGGACCCCCGAAATCGAGGCAGAGCACAGCATGCAGGTCAGTCGTCCCTTTGTGCTTCTGTTAGAGATCCCCCAGAGGAAGGGATGTA
Organism: Deroplatys truncata; assembly: GCA_030765065.1. Taxonomy (NCBI): domain Eukaryota; kingdom Metazoa; phylum Arthropoda; class Insecta; order Mantodea; family Mantidae; genus Deroplatys; species Deroplatys truncata. The sequence goes on along the minus strand of CM060984.1, from coordinate 201,349,890 downwards.
GGGAGAGACCCGATGGGCGACCAGATGGGATGACGACGAGAGCAAATACTGACGGGGTCCCTAATGTTTCCATATTGAACCTTTCTACCCCAACACCACCGAACCTCATGCAGTCCCCCGGGGAGCGGAGCCCATTCGCAGGAGAGACCTAACTGAGCATTCCCGCAGCGAAGGAATAATATATGTTTATATTTTAAATAATTTAGTTTTTACGTTGATTTATAGGAATAATTTGTCAGGGTAGAAATCTCCTCACAGCTGCAACCCGTCGAACACTGACACCTAGTCCTACAAGAAAACAGATGAGCACTGCAACTGGTGTGAAGTTGTGTGCATCAACGGTTCGTCGCCGTCTGCTGCAGGTTGGACTGGTTGCATGCATGCCATTACGTCGGCTTCCATTGTCCAGAAACAACAAGCTCCTCCGACTGCAATGGGCACGTGAACACCGTCACTGGGGTGCTGAGTGGCAACAGAAACAGATGACAAGGAAGATGATGGATACAGGAAATGAGAGGGAAGAGAGTCATGGTAGAAAATGAGTCAGCATTCGCATGTCGACCCTAGGAAACCACGATAAACCCAAGGGCCAGAGTGGACGGTTGGGATCGAACCCGAATGCGGACCAGCCATAGCAACTGCCGCCTAAGCCATTCTGATGGTCTATTCAGCTCTTATTTTGTACATCAATTGAGACTCATTTCCACAGACTCTACTCAAGATGACGAAAGCCGGTGAAGGTATTCTTCCATTGCAAATACAACTCCTGAGAGAGATAGAGTTGGCAAACAGAAACTTTGCGTCACAGCATTGTGCCAGAACAACCCCCAAACATATACGAGTAGCCGAGTAGGTCAAGCGTGCAGAACTTGGGTGCGCATCGTTTGTTGAGAGAGTTGTCAACAAACTCGCAGTCAGAAATGCGTAGCTAATTCTATTGCAACTCGGCGAGAAGACAGTAAAATAAACATGAGTTATAAACCACCATAAATCATGGTATTGTGTGGGGAACAGCACATTTAATAATTACATCACTCTAGACTGATAACTTGGGGGTCGTTCACAATGAAACATTTATAACGTAGGCATAGAAGCGTGTTTCTGCTACCTTATTGCAAGCGTTCATATTAGCTGACGTTGACAAAAATATGGATAAGCTTATAACGTAAACATACCTTCAAGAATTTAAGTTTTTGTCCACATCAAACATAAACTAGCTAATCAGAGGGTGATTCTCCACGTGATCTTTCTGCCATATCACATCCAATTTTCCGTCATAATGTATTGACAGGCCAGGGATCACAGGAATATCTTATAAAAATCTGTTACATTCACATGACTATCTACGCTCAATCGCTTATTAGTGGCATACAAATTATTCTTAATTTACCTGTAGACTACACTAATCGAGATAAACCTTTCTGGTAATAGCGGCACTACACATTTTGTTACAGATACAAAGGGAATAGTTAACTGGTCCCGTAGCTCAGTCGGTAGAGCACATGTCTGCTGTGCAAGGAATCCCGGGTTAGATTCCAGGCTGGTGGTAGAGAATTTTTCTCCAGCCAAAATTATTCCCTACCTTCCTCAGAATCTGAAGTGTGAATGAGAATATGAGTGTGTGTGTGTGTGTGTGTGTGTGTGTGTGTGTGTTTGTGATCTGTTGATTAAAATCCAAATAGTGCAAGAAACCCAACAAGAGAATAAGAGTTAACACCATTGCCAATAGGCAATAAGTTCCAAAGGAAGGGCCGCCGTTAAGACTAATGTAGTTAAAGGTGGGGTATAAATGGAAGTATAAAAAAAGTCTGATGTGTTACACTCACACGACTTTCTCTACTCTTGTACAAACTATTTTTACAAACGCGTATTCTCCATCTACTTCATGTTAATCGAGATAAACATTTGCAGACTCTATCTTATTGTTTATTTTCTTGTAGATGTAAGGGGAATATGTATTTAAAAGGGCAATATAGAAATACAGTAGCCTTTAAGCACATACATATCTCTTAATAGCTAGTTGCTAGGTGCAGCACTATTCCCTTTCCCACAGATTAATACTCTTTGCATATCCAAGACAAAAAAATGAATAACGAATTCCCATTTGAGAAAATAAGTATTGAAAAATTTAAGGGAATAACAACCAATATCTCGAAAATGGTTCACTCAGCACAAAAAAATGTATGACATAAATTGTGTATTTTAACGCGATCCACATCTTTTGTGTAGTAAAATTTTGTCTATCTCTTATGGTTTACCAGTTTACCAAAAGTCGTTTACAATGAAGAATACTTTTGGAGACATTCCCAGAAAATTCAAGGTATACATTTTATTTGTCATGAAAATATCTTAAACATATAATATTTTAATCAAAATCGTTACAGCCATTTTTGAGAAAATTAAAATTTTCGAAATTTTAAATGTAAAGGGTAATTTGGGGTGGGGGGATTTTCTTAAAAAACCTTTGTGTCGCATCTCTGGAAGATACTGAACCTAAATACCAAGTTTGGTGTTTATCCTACTGTTCGTTTCTGAGTTATGCTGTTCACAGACACACAGTCAGAGAGACACACGGACACACACACGGAAATGTTTCCAAAAATGCTTTTTTTGGATTCAGGGGATCTCAAAACATATATTTCCGGTGAAATCTCGGTATTCGAATTTTTGGGTGGAATACAATACTTCCCCTACTTACTATACATAGTAGATAAAGTAAAAATAGCGAGACTCAAATGTTTTGGAACTGGAATTTGAGAGGTCCCAGGTTCAAATCCCGAGGCCGATCAATCCGTTTTCTCGTGGTTTTCCTCAGCCGCTAAGGTAAATACCGAATTGAATATTTAATATCGTAACCCAAAGTTCCACCTTTAATCTAAAACAATAGTAAGAATGGAAAAAAGGGTGGTAATAGCAAATGCTGTGCCGTCTATCTACAGACAATGTAAGCAGGTAGACTGGACGGCACCCTAATACCATCTGCACGACACGAAACAGAAGATCCTGCTGCTATGCACTAACGTTCTTGTCCTCTGTGGACTAGTGATACCGTGCTAGCCTCTAGTTCCCGAGGTCGCGGGTTCAAACCCGACGTAAAAATCCTTAGCACGGCTTCCTTCGGAATGGAAGTAAAGCCGGTGGTCCCGTGTAGTAGATTTACGGCACGTAAAAGAACCTCAAGCCTGATAAAGAGGCATCTGAACAAAATTTCCGGTCTTTCACGCCCAATATAGAATGGGACGCTAAGAACCATAGTAGTTAAAGAGCGCCCATAAATAAAAAAAACTAAAAAAAAACTATGGACACGACGAAGCGGGTGGTTATATGGTTGAGACCTAGAAGGCTTAACTATCCGCCAAACCTCGATCTAAGAGTTCTAACTAACAGATCCGTCGCTTAATGGCGCTGTGGTTAAAGCGACGTAAATAAATAGAGCAATAAAAGAAATTCGAACCATTAATACCTTCTATAGGTATTCAGTACGTGGTAGAGAAAGTAAAAATAGTAGAAAAACAAATTGTGAAAGTAAGTAGTGCTGTTTTGTGATTATAACGCTCTTTAACTGGATGGCTAGCTCTCGTTTATTTTGATACCAGTACATAACCTCTTTTTTCGTGTTGCTATCGGTGGTCGCTTCGCAGAACGCCATATCAGCCCAACTGTTTCAAGCTCTCTTGTGGTTGACTGCTGTTTCTGTTTGTGGTAATAAATGACAAGCTAGCATCTCCTTAAATTTGTGCTTAATTTTTACATTCATGTGTTAATGCTTAGTGGCTTCTTAGCCATGATCGGCTGATAATTGCTAGTTCGACAATGTTGCCTGAAAAGTCAGTTGAACAACTTCAGGGTTAGGAAAATAGCAGCGAGATATATTCCTACAAAGTAGTAAAAGTGCACAGTAGTTTCCATTGATTTCTTCCATAATTTTAATATAAATTAGTAATAAGTTGCAAAATAACCATAGAGAGCGAACTAAATAAGTAAAAATAAAGGTAAAGCAAAACAAAAGAATCCCATTTGTGCATTTTGTACCTAAAACTGTTAACATAGCATGATTTAAATATGTTGCTGGATGTGTACAGTAGCTAAAGTGTAACCAATTAATTTTTTTCCCAAATATTGTGAATTTAGATAAAATATCTGCAGATGATTAAATTTGTGTATTTTTCTGCATAATTATGTGTATCTTCTCTTTGATTTCAGGTAAGTTCCTGCTCTCCATTTGGCACATTATTTCGGAAAGGGTAAGTGTAATATATGTGTGCTTTCTACAACGCTGTGTTAGCCGAATTTAAATATATAAATGCATTAAAACATTGCATATGATAAAACATAGTCCCCTCAGCATAAGGTATGATATAACAGAACTAAGTTGTTAATGTTGAAGAAAAAAAGAGGCGGGACACAGTCAGGGCAAGAATAGTAGTTCGATCCTAATTGGTGGAGAAATTCCAAAAGTAAACGCGAACCACCTTTCCACCAACTCCTGAGTAGTCAAAATTATAGGTGGCCTCTTATGGAAGTATTAGACTACTTAGGCTGTTGGGTAGATGTAGAAATATTTTAATGTGAAGAACATTGTACGCCTGACATATGATTATTATTATTATTATTGTTATTATTATTATTATTATTATTATTATTATTATTATTATTATTATTATTATTATTTAGTGCTACACGAAAAGCTGTTGCTGATACAACATTAGCTTTTGTTATTTTTACTATACAATGTTATATTTTCATAATTTATAATTCAACACTCATAATGTGTTTACTAGGTAGGTGCCTATATTAAATGTTACCTAGAGCAGGCTTTTCCAACTCTAGCTGAGTCAGGGTACTCCCGCGTACGCAGCAACAGTGCTCGGGTCCTGGTTCGAGGGGGAGCGTGGTAGCCAATATGCCACTAGGTGAAGGTCATAGCACAAGTGCTTACGCTTCCTGCCACTTTATTCAGCTGTGACGACAGATTGCTGGAGGCAGACTCCTGCAAGTCGTGAGTATTCCGCGCACCCAAGCTGGAACAGTTTATACTCGAAGGGTTACCCTGGACAAGAACCGGAGCCCAAGTCCCCCTTCTATTCCCACGTTCCAGCGCCAACCGAGTGGCTCTCCGAACCGTGGGGGTTTCCCATGAGGCCAATGTCTAGAGGCTATAAAGGAAGGGGGCTAACGCAGGAGATGGAAGTGGATACGCCACTTACGCGCGTCGTCCCCGAAGGGCGATTAGACAGCGATCTAGCATGCCGTCTACCGGCTCTCCAGGGCGGTACCGGAGGACATTGAGGCGTCTCACGACCCCGGCTGCATGGAAAACCATACAGTCGTACCCAATCTACCACGGGTATCGGGAACAACTGCCCAGTCGAGACCAACCCAATCCGAACGGCTCCCAGACGGGAACCCAAGCTGGAATAGTCTGACCGAAAGTATACTTGAAGAAATTAGTAAGACATGTACATTTGACTATTCTTCAATGATTATTGGACACCCCAGCTCCGCTGGCGTTACCTCTTTGACCGAGATTCTTCTGTATCTCTTTCCCTAATCCTCTACTCCCTACTGCTTTTCATTCTCTCCCTACATCCTATATTCTGCTGCTCAACCTTTTCTTCTCCCTCTTTGCGTTCTGCCACACTTTCTCCCTCTTTCAGAAACGTATGTACTGTGCGATGTTTTCGAAAGCTGTTAATACACCTTTTCAGGGGTGTAAATAAATTTAAAACTTAATCAAAAGCTTCAGCAACACACGAACTTTGCCTTCTTCGTGTGTTTGGTTTGTAATTGGAATTACGACGTTTCCTGCGGTGTCTGGAGTACGTACATGAATCATAAAATTGAAAAAAGTTTAAAAATTCTCATTAGTTCTTAAATATTGCGTTTAGAAAACGACACTTTTAACTAGCATAATAAGTCTACACTTTTGTTACGTAAAGCCTTTCCAGTTCTCAAAAAGTGATATACCTAAGTGATCTCGATATTTTGAATTAATGGCCCACAGGAATACTTCTGTTGGAAAAGTATCTAAAAATCAAATATCTCGCTCTCTGAATTGGACTTAAGGAGTTTTACTTATCAGGTTTTGTTACAAGGCTTTATTTTTTTAGTAAGAATGCTTTATACACGTGCCTTAAACATACTTTGTCATCCTCCGTGGTCTAGCGCTAGTTCCTAGATAGTCTCTAGTTCCTGAGGTCGCGGGTTCAAACACGGCGGACGGCGATGCATTTTTTTTCGAGGGTAAGAATTCTTAGTATGGCTTCATTCGGAAGGGAAGTAAAGCCGGTAGTCCTCTATCTAGATTTACGGCACGTTAAGGAACTTCAAGTCTGACAAAGAGGCCTTTGAGCAAAATTTCCGATCTTTCACACCCAATATAGAATGGTACGCTAAGAACCATAGTAGTTAAAGAACGTCCATGAGTAAAACTCAATTTAATTTAAGCATACATTCCCTTGCTCTACAGCTTACCTATAGTAAGTAGATGAAGTATTGTATTCCAAAAAGCTGCATATTGAGATTTCACCGGAAATACACGTTTTGATACCCCACTGAACCCAAAAACGAATATTTAGAAAAAGGTTCGTGTATGCGTCTACCGAGTGTGTTGTTTAATGAAAACTTGGACATGAAGATTTTCAAGAAAGTCTTCGCACTCCAATCTACCTTTAACATGGAAAACATTTACTTTATCATTGTCTTAAATATATCTAGTTTGATTTTTATTAAAATAACCCGTTAAGATATTTGCAAGATAAAATGTACATCATAGGTTTTCTGTGAAAAGCTTGTGAAATTCTAAAAAAACTTCTTTTGTATTTCGCTATTGTGGATTCCAATTAGTTGTAAATGTAACAGGACTTTAGGAAGACTATAATATCAACTAGTATTGCGTGCTGGGCTCATTTGGTTTTTTAAATATATAGAAGTATGTACACTCTTTAAAGAATAATAAAATAGTAGTGGCATACTCGTGTGAAAGCAACAATGAAGCAACACCTTCAACAAATAAAATGTTTGTCTCTTGCAGCTGTATGATTAAAATATATCCTATCGAACATTAGCAGAATAGAAAAGCTTTTTCTTTTTAATTATGTATATAATTAATTGAAAATGATTATAGTTTAAAGAGACCTTAGGCTGGTTTTGGCAAGTTTTTAATGTAGAGTTAACTGAAAAATTCAATGCCAAAGCTGGGATTTGAATTTTTCAATTGACTCTACATTAAAAAAAACAAAGATTAGAAAAGCTTTTCAACTCAAACTGCAACATTTCAGAGTCTTTGTTGTTCTTGCTAAAACAATTACTTAAATTTAACTTTACATATTTCTTTAAACTACACAACTCAGTCTAGTCCACGAATTTACGATCCGCCACACGTACTGAATTAGTAGAATTTAGAATATTGCTTGCAAAAGAATGCATTAAAGAATTTTTAATAAACCTAATACATGTAGGTAAAAGACCGCGAGCTAAAGGTTCCTTCCCGACGATCGTAGAATCTCGACAAGCCTCACTCTTCGTGCTGCGACAGTCACCTCCTGCCCGAAGTCGTGGTTCTTGTTGATGCCCGTTGCTCACGGCTTACCTTGCTGCATCCTGCATTTTGGCTCCAGATTTTTGCAGTGTGCTGGTTCTCTGCATTTTTATCCTCGACTAGCTGCAGTAATTTTCTTTAAAACTAGGTGGGAGCATGGACTTATCCTTGGTAAAGGAAGCGTAGATCTCGGGTCGTGGTAACAGGAGAAATAGACGTGCTTTGGTTACGAAAAGATGACACTGCAATTTCCTTTATTTAGCTACTCCGCGTAGTACACAACACTGATGTTACCGCCGTTAAAATACTGTCCACCGCTGTTAAAACACGGCGCGGATATGACGCGAAGTTTAAATATGCTTATTATCTCTTTACGAGTAGCAATTCTTATGTGTGTTTCGAAAACTGTCTTTATTCCCTTTTGGCGCGATATCTCTCACACATCCTGCAGCATCTCTCCCTGCCCCCAAATGACAAAATGCCTAAATGAAATGCCTCGAATTTGCTCCTAACAGATCCATTTATAGTCGCAGGCTTCTGGGGCTGCTTTCTTTCCTATTGGTCCATTTTTAGCGCCACTCGACGCGCCTCACTATTTCGTATAAACTTACAGGGATCTCATTGGTCCAAGTTTAACATAAATCGCGGCTTTTCCTAAATTTACCGTTAAGCTAGTTGTCTCTCTCACTTGGTCACGGCGAATTATCGAATAAAAGAACAAAGACTTTACACCCTCGTTGTATGAACAATACCCCTGCGACCAGAGAGACATCGTAAAACTAGATTTTCTGCCTTTGAAGACACTATTCCTGTAGCTAAAACATTTCGTCGTGGACAGTATTTTAACATAGCGCTTAAATTATTTACATTAAACAATTCATAACTCCTCTAATATTCGTAACCTGAATACATACATATCGTTAAATCACCTTTCTTAAACTATACAAGCAGTAAAAAGAAAAAGATATGTACATAGCATGAATTAACATCAATAAAAATTAATAAATCAAACTATCTATAATTACATTTCTCGGGCTCGGCCTAGAGTTGCCGTTTCAGTGCTCAATCCAGCCTAGCTAGGATTTGAGGAGAAGGGTCACGTGATGTATGTCCTGCAGCAGCAGTAGCAGCAGCGCCACGCTGCATGCAACCAGCCCACCATCAATTGCATGTATATTAGAGCTTTTTCTAAGTAATAACGCAGGCAAGACATGCTAGGTTGCATCATCCCTTGAAGTAGGTTGTTGCTTCACGTATGGAAAGCCAATTTGAAGTAGGAGTTGTATTGTAGTTCAACTGTTGGGAGCCGAACTTGAAGTAGTTGCAACCGCACGTATGGTAAAAAGTTTCCGGTAGCTTTCGCCCCAAGTTTAAAAATACTAACTTTGTAATTTTGACTGTTTCTGTGAATATTATATATTTATGTTTGCCTCGGCTGCGTCAGTATTATTGTTAGAGACATGGATTTCTTTGCAAGGTGTGATGCGGCTGAAGAATGTAGGCTTACACAGATTATAATTTTTACTTCACTACATTTATTAATCCTTGTCAAAATTTAAATAACACTTCACGGATATAGAGAGCTGTGAGATTCTTTTATTAATTAATTGCACTTTTTAACACGTAAACTATTTTCGTCTCACACGAATACGTATTAAATTTCTCGAGGACGAATTTCGCGTCTGGTTAGTAACGCTGTCTACAAGCAACTGACTTGATTTCCACCGCCTAAATTTGTAAATTTCTGTATTTCAAGTCTCCGATTGGCTATTCCTAGTCGATATAATACTTTTATTTAACTTAATCTTTTTTCTGGTTGTTGATTGCGTATTTTATAAACTGTCTCAAAATTATATTATTGCTTCCAAGAATCACCAGTAGCATTTAAACTTTTAAATTCATTATTCCTTTAAGGTTACCTCATTATTACCTCATTGTTAGCAACTTTTAACCTATTATTCTCACAGCTCCTACATTATTAAATTACGTAATATATTCACATAACATTATTACATGTATACACATATACAATGACTGTAATATACACTTTTGATATATTGTTACATACATATATTGCCTTAAGAGATGCTGTTATTATATTTTATATTGTATAATTTCACTGAAATCATTTAAGTGTTAAAAATACTGCCTCACCCTCAACTAGGCGAAAAAAGGGTCAGGCGTAGTCGATAAGGCAGTTGGTATAATGCACTTGGTCACCGCTCAACTTGAAGAGACCAAAACCGCCGCAACGGGGGAGCCATCCATGTCAGTACACTGGAAAACCGTAACACATAAACAAAATCTTACTACCATAAAACGTAGACTTTGTTAAAGCACACCATTTATATCTCTTAACATTTCTTGTGGCGTTAATAATTTCCGAGAAATTCTTTGTTATTGGTTTCAATTTTTTTTAAAGTGGTAAGTCGTTATCGTTTTTTCTCGTGATCATGCAAAGAGCATGGTATTTTCAAGCCATTACATAGCGACACGCTTTTAGGAATCTTGACTTCGGCTATTGTATCCTCCTTATACCTACAACGAATATGTAAATGAGTAATGAAAGTTTATCTCGATCAACAAGAAGTAGATACTTTTGTAAGAATAATTTGTAGAAAAATGGGTAGAGAATATGGCATATCAGATTTTTAAATTTACAATTTTTAGCATACCATATCCGTTCTATTGTCTATTCAAAACCAGAACTTACCGCTTTGGTGGGGTTTTCAGATGGAAACCATACTTTTCAATAAAATAGCTTCCTATTTGGTCCTCAAAGACCTTAAGAAGTGGTGTGCACCCCATCAAGAAACATTCCCGCGCCAGTACCAACCACGGATCCCCTCGCACCACAGGTAGCAACGCTATCACAGATCTAGGACGGCCCCAAATAATCTTCCATCAGAAAAAGTTGTAAAACTCTAAGCTGACTAACTTGAAATAGCTATAAACTACTTTAGAGTTTTGCACAGTGCTGCACACAGTTTAAGGTATTCCCTGGATGAAACAGAGCACATGCAATCTACTTTGCAAGTCTGACATTTTGTTGACTTAGAGTATAAAGTGCTATAAATTTCAGTAGTATTCTGCTGGTAAAAAGAATAACAGCGTAAAATATGCTTGAGGAATAAATTTTCCTGAAAATGTACATTTGTATGCGCTGTCAAAACACTATTAATCAACTGGGACGCCATGATTTGCAAAGACTTTTCATAAATTTCGGAAGGACAGGTGATGCAGCTTGCATATAAATTCAGGGCTTAATGACTGTACACTTAACCCACTACCAATGGGATTTAAAGACAGCACTATTTAGTAGCAGCTATGTTTTTGAGGTATGTTCAGCTAATGGTTTTAGCACTTTTCTTTTTCTATGGCTTATCTAACATTAGAAAGAATCGACACATAAGGTATATAATTAAAGTTAACCATAGTACACATTGTTAAGGGTAGATTAATACCCTTATCCCCTCAATTTGCTAATTTCATGACCCAGTACCTCAAACTACTTACGGGCAAGATGGATGACTGAAATTTTTACAGGGTATTGGTGTCTGCGTTCACGATCTACTGAGCGGAATAGCTCAGGTGATAACGTCTATGCTTCCCGCATTGGGGAGGCCATGGGTCGTGCGGCTGACCTTCTTGATCTATTGAATATTTTGGTGTTTCCCCGGATCGCTAGGCGAATGCTGTGAAGGATCATTAAGTCCCTCGCATTTCCTGTCCCTCCATTTCACCTCCATCCTCATTTCACTCCACCTTTGATCCGCTTGGTCTCTTTAAAGGTTGTACGTGTCGGGGGGAGGTCTCGGCGTGAGCATAGCAGGAGAAAAGCGTGCTCTACGAAAACCTTCGTTGCCCGGAATGGGGGGGCGGTTTTGGTGTTCTGGCCCCCCAGAGGATGTGTAAGCCCACATAGGCGACGGGAGAAAGCTGCACCAGTGCTCATCCGGGGAGTTTAAATCTGTAAATGGTAGGGACCCTGCCATATACCTGCCGTGTCCCCTAGTCCGGTCGTCCTCTGTCTCCTCTCACCTTACTCCTCCCTCCTGGGGAAGCCCCGTTCGGGGCATAGGTAGGTACAAAAGATCTCTGTAGTTCGACGTGCTAAGCTTCTCTCCACATTGAATCTTATTCTAAGTTCACCGATCTACTTCACATTAACACTACAGTAGATCATTAACGGAGGTGTTGTATTTTTTCATATTAAACTTTCATTTAACTATTTCCAGTAGTTCCCGAGAAAATTGGTTATTTATGTCAGAAAGTGTCATTCAGTAAATAAACGATTCAAAGTAAAAATCCAGAGGAAAAGACACAAATACGTTTCCAAAGGAGACAAAATAGCATTGCTAGGGCATACAAACGCTACCATATCTAGAAGTAGTACCAATGCTTAGAATAAACCCTGCCTCTTCCAAAGAGTATAGAAGGATTATTTTTTGGGAAGTAGTGAGAATTAAAATGGCATATACAGTAACATTTTTAAAATTACATTTAAATATATTTATTATGTCTGAAATTATAAAATACGTATCCAATTAAAATAGAAATACAATTTATAAAACTATACACAAAAAATAAAAGTTATAAAAATGAACTTCTTTTTTGTCAATTTTCGTCGTTTAGTATGCCTTAAGTCCAATAAAACTTGTTTTGTGTACGCTTATACTACAGTCCACTATAGTTAATCATAAACAGATTTTATATCTGAGTTAAGAACAAATCGTAATCTGTTATAGTTTTCAGTTTAATTAGCAATTAACAGGTATCCATTTCACTATTCATTTACATATGATACCGTGATCCATTCTGAATTATTCGGAAAAAGTACTTGCCTATAAACGATTTAATTAGTTAGTTAAATGTAAAAACTATATGAACTATCCCTTGTTTATTTATATAAAATCTTGTGTTACATCACATGACTTTCTCTACTCTCTATAATTTATTAATGAGTATAAAAGCTATTCCTACGGAAGCTTATTTTTCTTTAGGCTTCCTTTTTAATCGAAATAAATCTTTGCATGAATAGCTATATTGCACATTTCCTTATAGATACAAAGGGAAAGGGATAGTCAAATGTTTAAGAACTGGACGCTATACCCGACTTCAAAATTCCATACTGTTCCCATGGAATTGCGAGAAACCATGGCTAAGCATTGCACATTTCGAATCATTAATAACGAACATCTCAGAAATGGCTTATGCCACAAAGAATTGTTTGAAATAAACTGTGTGTTTTAAAATGATTTACATTTCATGTGTATTGCGTTTCGTCTATCCATTAATGTTTACCAGTTATACAAGATTATACAAAATTCCTTTGGAATGAAGAGGACTTCACAGGCTTCCAAGAAAATTACATTCTATTTGTCTGAAATATCTTTAATATATTGTATTCAATCACAATCGTTAGCTATTTTAGAAAATTTCGAAAAATGTTCCATGTAAAGGGTAGTAGGGGATTATGGGATTTTCTTGAAGATCTTTGTGTCGTATCTTTGGAGGATACTGAACTTGAATACAAAGTTTGATATTTATAGAAGTTTTCCTTTTTGAGTTATGCTGTTTCCACTCACACTCTCCACACACACACACACACACACACACACACACACACACACACACACACATACGCGTGCACGAGTGAACCTTTTCTTAAAAATACTTCTTTTTTCGATACAGGGAGTCTCAAAATATGTATTTCTTTTAAAGCCTTGACACGGAATTTTTGAATGAAATATAATACCTCTAGTTACTCTAAATACGTAGTAGAAAAAGGAAAAATATAGGCTTCGCCTCAATCAACTTTGTGTTGATGCTATGCGTTTCTCTCAGAACTGTATTTTAATTAAGCATCACAATCAGAAACAAGCAAATGCTAGGACGTCTAGTTTTAAGCTTAAGAGCACATCCTTTGTTCACCATTCAGCTTGTAAATCCTCGTTGAGTTACCTTGAAATTGGATTGCAATTGCAACGTTTTCATTTAGGATATGCTTTGTTACACAGTTGTCCATAACAAACTAATTCTCTCTGTCCCAGGTGTCTATAAACTGTAAGAACCAAATGACATGTTTACGTTAAGACATCTACTTGAATTTACTGTGAAATAAAATATATTTTTGCTTTCTGTACTATATACTTACAATAAGTAGAGGAATTATTGTATTCCACCCAAAAATTACATACTGAGATTTCACCTAAAATGTTTTACGGCTATGCTTGTTTAGAAAAAGTGTGTGCGTGGCTTTGAACAGCGTAATTAAACAACGAAGAGTCCAAAAATTACCAAATTTTGTTTTTAATTTCTGTAGCTTCCATATTTGTAACACAGAGATTTTCAAGAGAATCCTTCAAACCCAAACTACTCTTTACATGTAAACTTTTTTATTGGTTTTGATTTTCTCAGAAATGGCTAATGATTTTGATTAAATATCACATATTTAATATATATTTATGACCTATGTATACGCCAAATACGTATGTATACGCCAAATCTCGTTGAAGAAAACGATTTTTGAAATAAATTTTCAAACACTCTTACTCATCTGTGGAAAATTACCATTCTTTTTATTTATTTATTTATTGTGTTCATGCAAAGAGAACGGATTTTCAAAGGCATTACAATACGACCCGCTTTAAAGTATTTGAAGTACCATTTAAGCTTAACTGTAATAAATCCATTTTTGCACATGTTTATCATGATTAACATGAAGCAGATAGAACATATTTTTTTTATAAGTTTGTTGAACGGTTAGAGAATGTCGTGTAAATGCAACACATCGTGTTTTGTTTATACACGGGGTGCTTTCTAATCACTATGACACATGTTCAGATGTGAAAATGATTTTAAAATGTATATATGCACGCGAAGGCAAACATATAGTATTTAGATATTTACGGGAAATTGGCACGTATGTTGTGATAGAGCACCGAGGTTATGAGTTGGTAAAGCGGTTGATGCTGCAATGTGTATTAATTGTGAAAATGAATAATTCAAATCAGGAAATGACGGTTATGAGTTTGGCCTATATGCTCTTCGTGTAATACAATATATATGAAGAATCTAGGGGAAAATGTGGAAATGTCCATTTTGAATGTTTTTTCAGGAAGTGAATTATAAGCTTTAAATCCTTTAATTCTGAGAACTATACAGACTGATGTTCAGCCGTGGCCGAGTGGTTAGACCGCTCGCCTCCCACCGGGGCGGCCCGGGTTCAATCCCAGGGTGGACGAAGCGGCGTCTGGGCGGGTTTTCTCCGGGTTCTCCGGTTTCCCCCGCCAATCATTCTACCAATTGCTCCATCACCACCTTTCCTTTCATCCATTTCACCAACATTTCGTTTCATCTACTTCCTTCATCCCACACCAGGCATCGGGCTGATCACCCATCCTGGATGCTCTGTCTGATCCATGAGTGTCTGCTCCTCGACGGGCCTCTGACCCCAGGCACCCGCTTGTAAGTCCTGGGGGTTAAGTCCTACATAAGAGGAGGGTAAAGAGATAATGAATGAATGAAAATACAATAGACCCGTGCACAACATTAGAGTATTGCAACTACAGTGAGGTCTCAAAATGTGTCATCTAATTTCATATAGTTGAAAAACGTACCAGGAAACAAACAAGTGAATAACAGCTGGCAATAAAAAAATCTGATTTAGTACATACACATGAGATTCTCTATCCTCTATCTTTATTAGTGGGTATACAAACTATTCTTACTAAAGTTTATTTTTCTCCCTACTACATTTAAATACAAATACGCCTCTCCAGAAATAGCTTCATTCCACATTTCGTTATAGATACAAAGAGACCAGAGTAGTAATAGTCCCGGATGAGCCAATTGTTTTAATGATAATCCTGCCGCTAGGGGCGCTCGTGTCGCTAGTGTCGCTGCGTGCAACGGCGGCGGCGGTAAGTTTGAAAAGCGCCCTGAGCGGTAGGATTATCGTTAAATCGAATGGCTCATCCGGGACGAGTTGAAAGAATTGAGGAAGTGACGTGTAGTGTTTTGATTGGTTCGTTAATTTGGGGTGGAAGATGAAGGAAGGAAGATGGAAGAGTATGGAGGTCGCGTGATGGAGAGGAGCTGGGTGGAGAGGTGTTGTCTGTGCGGAGGTCGGTACTGAAAAAGAGGAAAAGATGGGGAGCAATGGATAAAAAGTGTAACAGAAAGTGACGTGTGAAGTTGTGATTGGTGGGAATAAGAAGTGATGTTATTGGTAGAAAGGAACAAATGAGAGTTGTTGATTGGTAAGAATAAGAGAGATTATGATTGGTTGAAAGAAAAAGGTGTGGGAGTGGGGTATGTTGGAGGTGATGGGAAAGGTAAGTTTTGCTAGCAGCAAGATTTGCAAAAGCCTGTCGTGAACTGATGAGCAATTTTTTGAACGTTGGATGGTAGTTTTCTTGAGTGGATATAGAGATGGGGCGATATGAGATGCGGTGGCGAAAATGGGAACTAAACAAGGTGGTTGAGACAAGAGGTTTAAGGACGAGGAAATTTGGAGGTTAGTGGTGAACATGGCGGTCGCAAGAGGTGGGGGTAAGGAGACGCGGTGGTGAGAATGGGAACTAAAAGAAGATGGCGGTAGCAAGAGCTTAGAAGAGTAGATTTTGAGGTTAAAATAGTGGGAACTAAAAATGGCGGAGGGTCTGCGACAAGGAGATGCGGTGAGAACTAAACAAGATGGCGGACGCAAGAGGAGGGTAAGGAGATTTGAGGTTACAGTACCAAAACACGAAAGGATATATTCCTACGCCAAGCAGGTCCGAAAAATAATTATGCGTGTGGTACTTACCTGTTACCGGTGTGGATGCGTCACCAAAAGCGCGGCACGCGACGCGAAAAAATAAAAGCAAACTGTTTTTGAAAATGCTTAACCAGCTTTAAGATCAACCAACATCACTACGCACTGATATACCTAGGTTTTTAAAGCGGTACAGACACCCTTTGCAGAGGCGTAATTTAACTATACCAAAAACCTGGTACTGGACCATCGTGATGGTCGCTAGCGTACGTAGGAGCAGGGTTCTCATAGCCGGTCGAAAGCGGTCAAAAAACGTCTACGACGTAGGTGTTCGCAGTAGCTGCTGCCGAGTCAACCGTCGAGGTGCGAATGAACGAGATCTGTTCTTGCCGGCAATCTGGTTGGGAGATGAGAGGCGCTATGGTAAAAATGGGAACTAAATAAGATGGCGGAGGCATGAAGATGAGGTTAAGGAGCGGTGAGGCGTTATCTGTGCGGAGGTTGAGGGCTGAAAGAGGGGGAAAGATGGCGAACGAGGGATAAAAAGTATAACAGAAACTGACGTGTGAAGTTGTGATTGGTGGGAATAAGAAGTGATGTTATTGGTGGAAAGGAACAAATGAAAGTTGTTGATTGGTGAGAATAAGAGAGATTATGATTGGTGGAAAGAAAAAAGGTGTGGGAGTGGGGTATGTTGGAGGTGATGGAAAAGGTGAGCTTTGCTACCAACAACATTTGCAAAAGCCTATCCAGAACTCATCAGCAATTTTAAATAACTAGTGTTTCGGGGGTTTTTTTCTGGTTGGTAGACGAATGCAAGCTGTTTCTGCCATACTTATATTATTCGTCTTTTCCTTTTTTTCTTTCGTTTTTTTAAAAAAATAACTAGTTTTTTGAGGGTTTTCTGCGGATGGTAAACGAATGCAAGCTCTTTCTGCTTTTCATAGGTTTTCCCTGGTTGGTAGGCGTTTTCTGTACTGGTTGACGAAGGCGTTTCTAATTTTCGAGGTTTTCTCAGGTTTTTTAGCGGTTGTCCCTGCCCGGTAGGCAAATGATGAAGTTTTACTTTGTCGGCGCACGGATACTAGGCACATACTCGCGCGCACACACACACACACAAACGTTGCAGTTGCCATACTTATATTATTCGTCTTTTCCTTTTTTTTTTAAATAACTAGTTTTTTGGGAGTTTTCTGCGGTTGGTAAACGAATGCAAACTCTTTCTGCTTTTTCATAGGTTTTTCCTGGTTGGTAGGCGTTTTCTGTAGTGGTTGACGAAGCCGTTTCTAATTTTCGAGGTTTTCTCAGGTTTTTAGCGGTTGTCCCTGTCCGGTAGGCAAATGATAAAGTTTTTCTATAATGTCGTCGTTTTGGCTTGTGGCGCACGGATACTAGGCACGTACTCGCGCGCACACACACACATACACACAGACAGACAGACAGACAGACACACAGACAGGCACACACACGGACATGTTTCCAAAAATGCTTTTTTTTTGTATTCAGGAGGTCTCAAAACGTGTATTTCCGGTGAAATCTCGGTATTGAATTTTTGGGTGGAATGCAATACTTCCCCTACTTACTATACGTAGTAGAGAAAGTAAAAAAGTATAAGTATTGAAAAATTTAAGGAAATAACAAGCAATATCTCGAAAACGGTTCACTCAACAAAAGAAATGTATATGGCATAAGTTGTGTATTTTAACGCGATCTACATTTTTTGTGCAGTAAAATTTTGTCTATCTCTTATGGTTTACCAGTTATGCAAAAGGCGTTCACAATGAAGAATACTTTTGGAGACATTCCCAGAAAAATTTGAGATATACATTTTATTTCTCATGACATTATCTTAAACATATAATATTTTCATCAAAATCGTTATAGCCGTTTTTGAGAAAATTAAAAAAAAGTGTACTATCTTGTTTTCATGGGTTTTCCAGATCGGTAAGCGTTAGAATACTCTTAGAGCTTTTTTTTTGGATTCAGGAGGTCTCAAAACGTGTATTTCCGGTGAAATCTCGGTATCGAATTTTTGGGTGGAATGCAATACTTCCCCTACTTACTATACGTAGTAGAGAAAGAAAAAAGTATAAGTATTGGAAATTTTTAAGGAAATAACAAGCAATATCTCGAAAGCGGTTCACTCAACAAAAGAAATGTATATGGCATAAGTTGTGTATTTTAACGCGATCTACATTTTTTGTGTAGTAAAATTTTGTCTATCCCTTATGGTTTACCAGTTATGCAAAAGGCGTTCACAATGAAGAATACTTTTGGAGACATTCCCAGAAAATTTGAGATATTCATTTCATTTCTCATGACATTATCTTAAACATATGATATTTTCATCAAAATCGTTATAGCCATTTTTGAGAAAATTTAAAAAAAGTGTACTATCTTGTTTTCACGGGTTTTCCAGATCGGTAAGCGTTAGAATACTCTTAGAGCTTTTTTCAGGTTTTTTCGCGGTTGTCCCTGTCCGGTAGGCAAATGATAAAGTTTATCTATAATGTCGTCGTTTTGGCTTGTGGCGCACGGATACTAGGCACGTACTCGCTCGCGCACACACACACACACACTAAAATAGTAGCGTATAAAAAAAATTTAACAAACCGTAGATTTTCAGGAAAATTCCCACACCGCAAACCACCCGTTTAGCGGGAGAAAGTTCGTTATTTTTATTGTCTTAAAGATGGCTCTAACCCCTTTTGATTACGGTGCGGTACGTTTAAGATATCTGCATGACAAATAAAATGTATAACTTCAATTTTCCGGGAATAGCTGTGAAGTAGTCTCATTGTGAATGTCTTTTGTACAACTGTTAAACCGTAGGAAACGAAGCCTTACTGTACAAGAACGTTAAAGCACACAATTTATGTGTGTTATTATTATTATTATTATTATTATTATTATTATTATTATTATTACTTTGTGGCGTTGTCTATTTACAAAAGTTTCCATGTTGATTTTAATGTTTAAAAGCTTTAGACCTTTCTCACTAAAACTCGTCATTCTTTTAACTTTTCTTTTTTCGGAAAATTTAAGGAAATAAAAAGCAATATCTCGAAAACGGCTCACTCAACAAAAGAAATGTATATGGCATAAGTTCTGTATTTTAACGCGATCTACATTTTTTGTGTAGTAAAATTTTGTCTATCTCTTATGGTTTACCAATTATGCAAAAGGCGTTCACAATGAAGAATACTTTTGGAGACATTCCCAGAAAACTTGAGATATACATTTCATTTCTCATGACATTATCTTAAACATATGATATTTTCATCAAAATCGTTATAGCCATTTTTGAGAAAATTAAAATTTTCGAAAAATTTTGCATGTAAAGGGTAGTCTGGAACAGAGTTTTATATTCAATTTTACAAGTTGTTTTAAGAAATTGTTAAATTTCGGTACCGAAAAAAAAAGATACGGTTTTCCAAAAGATTTCGACAGAACTAAGTTGCTGTATCAAAATTTCCTTGTTACAAATTGTACATTTATTTCTTAAGGAAAGCGGGAATACAGATTTTTTATAAATTTTAGCGTGCACCGATCTATATTTTTAACTTTTACGCCTACGTTTCTCGTCACCATTGCTCAAGAGGTTGGTATTTCTACTCTCTCTACCACGTAAAATAGTAGGTAGAGGAGGTATGCATTGCATCCAAATATTCAATATTGAGATTTCACTGGAAAACTAAATACTTGTTTTGAGGTCCCCTGAATAAAAAACATTTTTAGAAAATTCTGTGTGTATGTGTCAGAGCAGCATAACTCAAAAATGAAAAGTCGGATAAATACTAAACTTGGTATTTAGGCTGAGTACCTTCCAAAGATACGACACAGAGATTTTCAAGAAAGTCCCTCCACCCCAAACTACCCTCTACATGAACTATTTTCCGAAATGTTTTATTTTCTAAAACTGTCTCTGACGATTTTAATTACAACACCATTTATTAAAGACATTTATATGAAAATAAAATGTATATCTTGAATTTTGTGAAAATAGCCTGTGAAGTCCTCTTGATTCGGAAGAAACTTTCTATGATCTTGTATAACTGCTAAGGTTTGAGGAAACACACACAATTTATTTGAAATAACTTTTTTGTGACGTCAGCCATTTCCGAGATATCTGTTATAAATGGTTCGAATTGTACAATGTTTAGCCATTCTTTTTTAAAAGGCATGTCGCTTTTCAGTTCTTGCTCGCCATGTTGAATGGAAAGAATTTAGAATTTTAAGGCCAGTGTATAGCGTCCCTTTGGATGTATATCGGTTGTGCAATGCAACCATTTCCCGAAAAGTTTATCTGGATTAAAATTAAGTGTATATGAAAATAAACTTTCGTACTCACCTATAAGAGATAGAGGGTAGAGGTCATACGAACGTAGCACTTGAGAATTTTTATTCAACAGTTGGTGTTACTCCTTAGAAAGGAAGTATCTGCTGATTGTATTTAATTCTTACATTTTACATATCACGTATGCACGTCACAACACAAAACACTACACACGACACACGTAGTTTTAAATATTGCACTAATAACATCAGGAATACGTGAACTCTGCTTACTTGTCATACTCATACAGCACTACACGCAAAAGAAACGTGTTGATTAAGTGAAAACACAGGCGTGAGAAGCGGAAATTCGTCAGCAATACAATTGGAACTTATTGTCGATGGTGGGGTTCGCGCAGTGGCGGATTGTGACAGGATGACCGCGTTTTTTTTACAACTTGAAATTTTGTGGCGAAATGAGGCATTTAACTCGACGCGCATGTTGACAGCTTCGATACGTGTCCACGGAGACCTTAGTGCTAGGCAACTGCACCTCTGTTTCTATACGTGAACGGCAGATTGCAGCTTAGATACGTGTCCACGGAGACCTTAGTGCTAGGCAACTGCACCTCTGTTTTCTATACGTGAACGGCAGATTACAGCTTCGATACGTGTCCACGGAGACCTTAGTGCTAGGCAACTGTACCTGTGTTTCTATACTTGAACGGCAGATTGCAGCTTCGATACGTGTCCACGGAGACCTTAGTGCTAGGCAACTATACCTCTGTTTCTATACGTGAACGGCAGATTGCAGGTTGGATACGTGTCCACGGAGATCTTAGTGCTAGGCAACTATACCGTGAGCGACAGATTGCAGCTTCGATACGTGTCCACGGAGACCTTAATGCTAGGCAACTGCACCTGTGTTTTTATACGTGAACGTCAGATGGCAGCTTCGATACGTGTCCACGGAGACCTTAGTGCTAGGCAACTGCACCTCTGTTTCTATACGTGAACGGCATATTGCAGCTTGGATACGTGTCCACGGAGACCTTAGTGCTAGGCAACTGCACCTGTGTTTCTATACGTGAACGGCAGATTGCAGCTTCGATACGTGTCCACGGAGACCTTAGTGCTAGGCAACTATACCTCTGTTTCTATACGTGAACGGCAGATTGCAGGTTCGATACGTGTTCACGGAGACCTTAGTGCTAGGCAACTGCACCTCTGTTTCTATACGTGAACGGCAGATTGCAGCTTCGATACTGTCCACGGAGACCTTAGTGCTAGGCAACTGTACCTGTGTTTCTATACGTGAACGACAGATTGCAGCTTCGATACGTGTCCACGGAGACCTTAGTGCTAGGCAACTGCACCTCTGATTCTATACGTGAAGGGCAGATTGCAGCTTCGATACGTGTGCACGGAGACCTTAGTGCTAGGCAACTGCACCTGTGTTTCTATACGTGAACGGCAGATTGCAGCTTCGATACGTGTCCACGGAGACCTTAGTGCTAGGCAACTGTACCTGTGTTTCTATACGTGAACGGCAGATTGCAGCTTCGATACGTGTCCACGGAGACCTTAGTGCTATGCAACTGCACCTGTGTTTCTATACGTGAACGTCAGATGGCAGCTTCGATACGTGTCCACGGAGACCTTAGTGCTAGGCAACTGCACCTCTGTTTCTATACGTGAACGGCAGATTGCAGCTTCGATACGTGTCCACGGAGACCTTAGTGCTAGGCAACTGCACCTGTGTTTCTATATGTGAACGGTAGATTGTAGCTTCGATACGTGTCCACGGAGACCTTAGTGCTAGGCAACTATACCTCTGTTTCTATACGTGAACGGCAGATTGCAGGTTCGATACGTTTTCACGGAGACCTTAGTGCTAGGCAACTGCACCTCTGTTTCTATACGTGAACGGCAGATTGCAGCTTCGATACGTGTCCACGGAGACCTTAGTGCTAGGCAACTGTACCTGTGTTTCTATACGTGAACGGCAGATTGCAGCTTCGATACGTGTCCACGGAGACCTTAGTGCTAGGCAACTATACCTCTGTTTCTATACGTGAACGGCAGATTGCAGGTTGGATACGTGTCCACGGAGATCTTAATGCTAGGCAACTATACCTGTTTGTATACGTGAACGGCAGATTGCCGCCTCGATACGTGTCCAAGGAGACCTTAGTGCTAGGCAACTGCACCTGTGTTTCTATACGTGAACGTCAGATGGCAGCTTCGATACGTGTCCACGGAAACCTTAGTGTTAGGCAACTGTACCTCTGTTTCTATACGTGAACGGCAGATTGCAGGTTGGATACGTATCCACGGAGATCTTAGTGCTAGGCAACTATACCTGTTTGTATACGTGAACGGCAGATTGCATCTTCGATACGTGTCCACGGAGACCTTAGTGCTAGGCAACTGCACCTGTGTTTCTATACGTGAACGTCAGATAGCAGCTTCGATACGTGTCCACGGGACCTTAGTGCTAGGCAACTGTACCTCTGTTTCTATACGTGAACGGCAGATTGCAGCTTGGATACGTGTCCACGGAGACCTTTCGCTTCAGGTGACAAAATAACACTAGGCACTTGTGTGCCGTGGTGCAACCCGCAATCACGGCATTGGTAGCGTGGATCTCCTTGGGGTTCTCCTGGGAGTTACCTCAACACCACGTACATGACCTGGTTCGTCACGGGTACGCAGGTCTGCACTACCACTTCCTCGGCGTTGAGCAGGCCCAGGAGGCGATCGTACCGGTACACCAGCTAGCACGTGGACATGTTATCGCGCTGTGGTGTTGCGTGTGCGAGGTATGGAAACTCAAGGACGCAAAACATGCACGACCGAGGTTTAAAAAGCAGAACAAGTAGTGACGTGGAACGTTGTGATTGGTGAAAATAAGACGATCTCTGATTGGTGGACAAATTGAAATAACGTGATGTGATAGGCGAAAATAAAATCAAAGGTGATTAGATGAAAAATGACGAGAAGGAATTAGCGGTGAATTTGTGAACTAAGATGGCAAAGATTTTTTTTTTAAAAAAAACGGATAATATAAGTATGGCAACTGTAACGGTTTACGGCAAACGCGCGCCGCGCAATGCGTCACGCCTGCAATAAAACAAAAACCATTATTAGCAAGATGACCGGCGTGACGCATTGCGCGGCGCGCGTTTGCCGTAAACCGTTACAGTTGCCATACTTATATTATCCGTTTTTTTAAAAAAAAAAAATCTTTGCCATCTTAGTTCACAAATTCACCGCTAATTCCTTCTCGTCATTTTTCATCCAATCACCTTTGATTTTATTTTCGCCTATCACATCACGTTATTTCAATTTGTCCACCTATCAGAGATCGTCTTATTTTCACCAATCACAACGTTCCACGTCACTACTTGTTCTGCTTTTTAAACCTCGGTCGTGCATGTTTTGCGTCCTTGAGTTTCCATACCTCGCACACGCAACACCACAGCGCGATAACATGTCCACGTGCTAGCTGGTGTACCGGTACGATCTCCTCCTGGGCCTGCTCAACGCCGAGGAAGTGGTAGTGCAGAACTGCGTACCCGTGACGAACCAGGTCATGTACGTGGTGTTGAGGTAACTCCGAGGAGAACCCCAAGGAGATCCACGCTACCAATGCCGTGATTGCGGGTTGCACCACGGCACACAAGTGCCTAGTGTTATTTTGTCACCTGAAGCGAAAGGTCTCCGTGGACACGTATCGAAGCTGCAATCTGCCGTTCACGTATAGAAACAGAGGTACAGTTGCCTAGCACTAAGGTCCCGTGGACACGTATCGAAGCTGCCATCTGACGTTCACGTATAGAAACACAGGTGCAGTTGCCTAGCACTAAGGTCTCCGTGGACACGTATCGAAGATGCAATCTGCCGTTCACGTATACAAACAGGTATAGTTGCCTAGCACTAGGATCTCCGTGGACACGTATCCAACCTGCAATCTGCCGTTCACGTATAGAAACAGAGGTACAGTTGCCTAACACTAAGGTTTCCGTGGACACGTATCGAAGCTGCCATCTGACGTTCACGTATAGAAACACAGGTGCAGTTGCCTAGCACTAAGGTCTCCTTGGACACGTATCGAGGCGGCAATCTGCCGTTCACGTATACAAACAGGTATAGTTGCCTAGCATTAAGATCTCCGTGGACACGTATCCAACCTGCAATCTGCCGTTCACGTATAGAAACAGAGGTATAGTTGCCTAGCACTAAGGTCTCCTTGGACACGTATCGAAGCTGCAATCTGCCGTTCACGTATAGAAACACAGGTACAGTTGCCTAGCACTAAGGTCTCCGTGGACACGTATCGAAGCTGCAATCTGCCGTTCACGTATAGAAACAGAGGTGCAGTTGCCTAGCACTAAGGTCTCCGTGAACACGTATCGAACCTGCAATCTGCCGTTCACGTATAGAAACAGAGGTATAGTTACCTAGCACTAAGGTCTCCGTGGACACGTATCGAAGCTACAATCTACCGTTCACGTATAGAAACACAGGTGCAGTTTGAAGTGATAAGATCCGCGAGTACTCCGCGAGTACAAGAATAACCATAGCCAGAAGAAAAGTTAAGATTAATGCGCGAATCAAACAAAATAAGAAGGAGATAAAAGAGAATATTAAAGATTAAGTAAAGGGGGGAATAAACATTATTATGGATGAAATAAAATAAAGTAGAAATGAAATAAAATATTATTACGGATGAAATAAAATAAAATAGAGACACGTATAAATAGATCAGAAAGTAAAAGAACGTGAAAGGAAACAGACACAAGAAAATATGCCAGAGGGCAAAACACTTAACAAATACAGGAAAGACTAGCTGGAGAAACAGTTAGGTTCTATTGAAATCGCCAAGAGCTCTCCGGCGTGCGAAACAAAGAAACGGATGTGCTAGTCACTCAAGCGAACATAAAATTAAATCAGCCGTGAATAACGAGAAACAGTAGAAAAGCTAGCTGAGCCTAAGGGTATTAAAATTGAACCAATGGGAGAGAAAACGCACAGGAGCCAGATAACCAATAAGGAAGATTAAATGTCACGTGAATAGTAAAACCAGGGAACAAAACTAGAAAAGAGGCGTGAAATAGATTTTGGTCTAGGAGCAGGAGCGCGTTTTAGACACGCGAAAGATGGAACACTTTGTGTCGGGAAACGTTAGGAGGAGGATGTAAAACTTCGTGTGGGGAAACGCTAGGAGGAAGACGTGATAGTTTGTGTTGGGAGGAGATAGAAAGAGGATGTTAGAATTCTGTATCGGGAAAAGAGATAGGGTAGCTAGGGATGACAAAGGTCATATTGTAAGTAAATGAGAAATAGAATAAATTCAAGGGTAAAAGCACGGAGACTGTAACGGGGGGAAAAACTGATAGGAACGCGTCTTGTGTGAAGGGCCTGCAGTACGAAAACCAGTGTGGATCTTCATAATAAATGGGCCATTGAGAGGAGTTGTGAGTATCATTCACCTCCCATCCACACAATCCTTGAGGTAAGATTCTCGTAACCCATAATCCTCTACCTGAGCAGCCGGCAATCACCTGAAACCCTACACCAAGACCTTACCAACCAGAAACGTTACCTTTATTTTCCAAACCCCGCTACAAGTTGCCTAGCACTAAGGTCTCCGTGGACACGTATCGAAGCTGCAATCTGCCGTTCACGTATAGAAACAGAGGTGCAGTTGCCTAGCACTAAGGTCTCCGTGAACACGTATCGAACCTGCAATCTGCCGTTCACGTATAGAAACAGAGGTATAGTTGCCTAGCACTAAGGTCTCCGTGGACACGTATCGAAGCTGCAATCTGCCGTTCACGTATAGAAACACAGGTGCAGTTGCCTAGCACTAAGGTCTCCGTGGACACGTATCCAAGCTGCAATATGCCGTTCACGTATAGAAACAGAGGTGCAGTTGCCTAGCACTAAGGTCTCCGTGGACACGTATCGAAGCTGCCATCTGACGTTCACGTATAAAAACACAGGTGCAGTTGCCTAGCATTAAGGTCTCCGTAGACACGTATCGAAGTTGCAATCTGCCGTTCACGTATACAAACAGGTATAGTTGCCTAGCACTAAGATCTCCGTGGACACGTATCCAACCTGCAATCTGCCGTTCACGTATAGAAACAGAGGTATAGTTGCCTAGCACTAAGGTCTCCGTGGACACGTATCGAAGCTGCAATCTGCCGTTCACGTATAGAAACACAGGTACAGTTGCCTAGCACTAAGGTCTCCGTGGACACGTATCGAAGCTGTAATCTGCCGTTCACGTATAGAAAACAGAGGTGCAGTTGCCTAGCACTAAGGTCTCCGTGGACACGTATCGAAGCTGCAATCTGCCGTTCACGTATAGAAACAGAGGTGCAGTTGCCTAGCACTAAGGTCTCCGTGAACACGGATCGAAGCTGTCAACATGCGCGTCGAGTTAAATGCCTCATTTCGCCACAAAATTTCAAGTTGTAAAAAAAACGCGGTCATCCTGTCACAATCCGCCACTGCGGGAACCCCACCATCGACAATAAGTTCCAATTGTATTGCTGACGAATTTCCGCTTCTCACGCCTGTGTTTTCACTTAATCAACACGTTTCTTTTGCGTGTAGTGCTGTATGAGGGTGACAAGTAAGCAGAGTTCACGTATTCCTGATGTTATTAGTGCAATATTTAAAACTACGTGTGTCGTGTGTAGCGTTTTGTGTTGTAACGTGCATACGTGATATGTAAAATGTAAGAATTAAATACAATCAGCAGATACTTCCTTTCTAAGGAGTAACACCAACTGTTGAATAAAAATTCTCAAGTGCTACGTTCGTATGACCTCTACCCTCTATCTCTTATAGGTGAGTACGAAAGTTTATTTTCATATACACTTAATTTTAATCCAGATAAACTTTTCGGGAAATGGTTGCATTGCACAACCGATATACATCCAAACGGACGCTATACACTGGCCTTAAAATTCTAAATTCTTTCCATTCAACATGGCGAGCAAGAACTGAAAAGCGACATGCCTTTTAAAAAAGAATGGCTAAACATTTTACAATTCGAACCATTTATAACAGATATCTCGGAAATGGCTGACGTCACAAAAAAGTTATTTCAAATAAATTGTGTGTGTTTCCTCAAACCTTAGCAGTTATACAAGATCATAGAAAATTTCTTCCGAATCAAGAGGACTTCACAGGCTATTTCCACAAAATTCAAGATATACATTTTATTTTCATATAAATGTCTTTAATATATGGTGTTGTAATTAAAATCGTCAGAGACAGTTTTAGAAAATAAAACATTTCGGAAAATAGTTCATGTAAAGGGCAGTTTGGGGTGGAGGGACTTTCTTGAAAATCTCTGTGTCGTATCATTGGAAGGTACTCAGCCTAAATACCAAGTTTAGTATTTATCCGACTTTTCATTTTTGAGTTATGCTGCTCTGACACATACACACAGAATTTTCTAAAAATGTTTTTTATTCAGGGGACCTCAAAACAAGTATTTAGTTTTCCAGTGAAATCTCAATATTGAATATTTGGATGCAATGCATACCTCCTCTACCTACTATTTTACGTGGTAGAGAGAGTAGAAATACCAACCTCTTGAGCAATGGTGACGAGAAACGTAGGCGTAAAAGTTAAAAATATAGATCGGTGCACGCTAAAATTTATAAAAAATCTGTATTCCCGCTTTCCTTAAGAAATAAATGTACAATTTGTAACAAGGAAATTTTGATACAGCAACTTAGTTCTGTTGAAATCTTTTGGAAAACCGTATCTTTTTTTTTTTCGGTACCGAGATTTAACAATTTCTTAAAACAACTTGTAAAATTGAATATAAAACTCTGTTCCAGACTACCCTTTACATGCAAAATTTTTCGAAAATTTTAATTTTCTCAAAAATGGCTATAACGATTTTGATGAAAATATCATATGTTTAAGATAATGTCATGAGAAATGAAATGTATATCTCAAATTTTCTGGGAATGTCTCCAAAAGTATTCTTCATTGTGAACGCCTTTTGCATAACTGGTAAACCATAAGAGATAGACAAAATTTTACTACACAAAAAATGTAGATCGCGTTAAAATACACAACTTATGCCATATACATTTCTTTTGTTGAGTGAGCCGTTTTCGAGATATTGCTTTTTATTTCCTTAAATTTTCCGAAAAAAGAAAAGTTAAAAGAATGACGAGTTTTAGTGAGAAAGGTCTAAAGCTTTTAAACATTAAAATCAACATGGAAACTTTTGTAAATAGACAACGCCACAAAGTAATAATAATAATAATACACATAAATTGTGTGCTTTAACGTTCTTGTACAGTAAGGCTTCGTTTCCTACGGTTTAACAGTTGTACAAAAGACATTCACAATGAGACTACTTCACAGCTATTCCCGGAAAATTGAAGTTATACATTTTATTTGTCATGCAGATATCTTAAACATACCGCACCGTAATCAAAAGGGGTTAGAGCCATTTTTAAGACAATAAAAATAACGAACTTTCTCCCGCTAAACGGGTGGTTTGCGGTGTGGGAATTTTCTTGAAAATCTACGGTTTGTTAAATTTTTTTTATACGCTACTATTTTAGTGTGTGTGTGTGTGTGTGCGAGCGAGTACGTGCCTAGTATCCGTGCGCCACAAGCCAAAACGACGACATTATAGAAAAACTTTATCATTTGCCTACCGGACAGGGACAACCGCGAAAAAACCTGAAAAAAGCTCTAAGAGTATTCTAACGCTTACCGATCTGGAAAACCCGTGAAAACAAGATAGTACACTTTTTTTAAATTTTCTCAAAAATGGCTATAACGATTTTGATGAAAATATCATATGTTTAAGATAATGTCATGAGAAATGAGATGTATATCTCAAATTTTCTGGGAATGTCTCCAAAAGTATTCTTCATTGTGAACGCCTTTTGCATAACTGGTAAACCATAAGAGATAGACAAAATTTTACTACACAAAAAATGTAGATCGCGTTAAAATACACAACTTATGCCATATACATTTCTTTTGTTGAGTGATCCGCTTTCGAGATATTGCTTGTTATTTCCTTAAATTTTTCAATACTTATACTTTTTAACTTTCTCTACTACGTATAGTAAGTAGGGGAAGTATTGCATTCCACCCAAAAATTCGATACCGAGATTTCACCGGAAATACACGTTTTGAGACCTAACTTTATCATTTGCCTACCGGACAGGGACAACCGCGAAAAAACCTGAAAAAAGCTCTAAGAGTATTCTAACGCTTACCGATCTGGAAAACCCATGAAAACAAGATAGTACACTTTTTTAATTTTCTCAAAAATGGCTATAACAATTTTGATGAAAATAACATATGTTTAAGATAATGTCATGAGAAATGAAATGTATATCTCAAATTTTCTGGGAATGTCTCCAAAAGTATTCTTCATTGTGAACGCCTTTTGCATAACTGGTAAACCATAAGGGATAGACAAAATTTTACTACACAAAAAATGTAGATCGCGTTAAAATACACAACTTATGCCATATACATTTCTTTTGTTGAGTGAACCGCTTTCGAGATATTGCTTGTTATTTCCTTAAAAATTTCCAATACTTATACTTTTTTCTTTCTCTACTACGTATAGTAAGTAGGGGAAGTATTGCATTCCACCCAAAAATTCGATACCGAGATTTCACCGGAAATACACGTTTTGAGACCTCCTGAATCCAAAAAAAAAAAAGCTCTAAGAGTATTCTAACGCTTACCGATCTGGAAAACCCATGAAAACAAGATAGTACACTTTCTTTTTAATTTTCTCAAAAACGGCTATAACGATTTTGATGAAAATATCATATGTTTAAGATAATGTCATGAGAAATAAAATGTATATCTCAAATTTTTCTGGGAATGTCTCCAAAAGTATTCTTCATTGTGAACGCCTTTTGCATAACTGGTAAACCATAAGAGATAGACAAAATTTTACTACACAAAAAATGTAGATCGCGTTAAAATACACAACTTATGCCATATACATTTCTTTTGTTGAGTGAACCGTTTTCGAGATATTGCTTGTTATTTCCTTAAATTTTTCAATACTTATACTTTTTTACTTTCTCTACTACGTATAGTAAGTAGGGGAAGTATTGCATTCCACCCAAAAATTCGATACCAAGATTTCACCGGAAATACACGTTTTGAGACCTCCTGAATACAAAAAAAAAGCATTTTTGGAAACATGTCCGTGTGTGTGTGCCTGTCTGTGTGTCTGTCTGTCTGTCTGTGTGTGTGTGTGTGCGCGCGCGAGTACCTGCCTAGTATCCGTGCGCCACAAGCCAAAACGACGACATTATAGAAAAACTTTATCATTTGCCTACCGGACAGGGACAACCGCTAAAAACCTGAGAAAACCTCGAAAATTAGAAACGGCTTCGTCAACCACTACAGAAAACGCCTACCAACCAGGAAAAACCTATGAAAAAGCAGAAAGAGTTTGCATTCGTTTACCAACCGCAGAAAACTCCCAAAAAACTAGTTATTTAAAAAAAAAAGGAAAAGACGAATAATATAAGTATGGCAACTGCAACGTTTGTGTGTGTGTGTGTGTGCGCGCGAGTATGTGCCTAGTATCCGTGCGCCGACAAAGTAAAACTTCATCATTTGCCTACCGGGCAGGGACAACCGCTAAAAAACCTGAGAAAACCTCGAAAATTAGAAACGCCTTCGTCAACCAGTACAGAAAACGCCTACCAACCAGAGAAAACCTATGAAAAGCAGAAAGAGCTTGCATTCGTTTACCATCCGCAGAAAACCCTCAAAAAACTAGTTATTTTTTTAAAAAAACGAAAGAAAAAAAGGAAAAGACGAATAATATAAGTATGGCAGAAACAGCTTGCATTCGTCTACCAACCAGAAAAAAAAACCCCGAAACACTAGTTATTTAAAATTGCTGATGAGTTCTGGATAGGCTTTTGCAAATGTTGGTAGCAAAGCTCACCTTTTCCATCACCTCCAACATACCCCACTCCCACACCTTTTTTCTTTCCACCAATCATAATCTCTCTTATTCTCACCAATCAACAACTTTCATTTGTTCCTTTCCACCAATAACATCACTTCTTATTCCCACCAATCACAACTTCACACGTCAGTTTCTGTTATACTTTTTATCCCTCGTTCGCCATCTTTCCCCCTCTTTCAGCCCCCAACCTCCGCACAGATAACGCCTCACCGCTCCTTAACCTCATCTTCATGCCTCCGCCATCTTATTTAGTTCCCATTTTTACCATAGCGCCTCTCATCTCCCAACCAGATTGCCGGCAAGAACAGATCTCGTTCATTCGCACCTCGACGGTTGACTCGGCAGCAGCTACTGCGAACACCTACGTCGTAGACGTTTTTTGACCGCTTTCGACCGGCTATGAGAACCCTGCTCCTACGTACGCTAGCGACCATCACGATGGTCCAGTACCAGGTTTTTGGTATAGTTAAATTACGCCTCTGCAAAGGGTGTCTGTACCGCTTTAAAAACCTAGGTATATCAGTGCGTAGTGATGTTGGTTGATCTTAAAGCTGGTTAAGCATTTTCAAAAACAGTTTGCTTTTATTTTTTCGCGTCGCGTGCCGCGCTTTTGGTGACGCATCCACACCGGTAACAGGTAAGTACCACACGCATAATTATTTTTCGGACCTGCTTGGCGTAGGAATATATCCTTTCGTGTTTTGGTACTGTAACCTCAAATCTCCTTACCCTCCTCTTGCGTCCGCCATCTTGTTTAGTTCTCACCGCATCTCCTTGTCGCAGACCCTCCGCCATTTTTAGTTCCCACTATTTTAACCTCAAAATCTACTCTTCTAAGCTCTTGCTACCGCCATCTTCTTTTAGTTCCCATTCTCACCACCGCGTCTCCTTACCCCCACCTCTTGCGACCGCCATGTTCACCACTAACCTCCAAATTTCCTCGTCCTTAAACCTCTTGTCTCAACCACCTTGTTTAGTTCCCATTTTCGCCACCGCATCTCATATCGCCCCATCTCTATATCCACTCAAGAAAACTACCATCCAACGTTCAAAAAATTGCTCATCAGTTCACGACAGGCTTTTGCAAGTCTTGCTGCTAGCAAAACTTACCTTTCCCATCACCTCCAACATACCCCACTCCTACACCTTTTTCTTTCAACCAATCATAATCTCTCTTATTCTTGCCAATCAACAACTCTCATTTGTTCCTTTCCACCAATAACATCACTTCTTATTCCCACCAATCACAACTTCACACGTCACTTTCTGTTACACTTTTTATCCATTGCTCCCCATCTTTTCCTCTTTTTCAGTACCGACCTCCGCACAGACAACACCTCTCCACCCAGCTCCTCTCCATCACGCGACCTCCATACTCTTCCATCTTCCTTCCTTCATCTTCCACCCCAAATTAACGAACCAATCAAAACACTACACGTCACTTCCTCAATTCTTTCAACTCGTCCCGGATGAGCCATTCGATTTAACGATAATCCTACCGCTCAGGGCGCTTTTCAAACTTACCGCCGCCGCCGTCGCACGCAGCGACACTAGCGACACGAGCGCCCCTAGCGGCATGATTATCGTTAAAACAATTGGCTCATCCGGGACTATTACTACTGACCAGCGATAGTCAGATGTTTAAGAATTGGACGCTCATCCAGCCTTAAAATTCCGTACTGTTTCAATGCAATCGCAAGAAACAGCTGAAAACCAATGGGACTTGAAAAGAATGACAAGTATTGAACAATTCGAACCTTTAATGAAGGATATCACAGAAACGGCTTATGCCACAAAACGACTTATTTTAAGTAAATTGTGTTTTAAAGACATCTGAACCTTTTGCAGATTACATTTTCGTCTATCGTTTAGAGTTTATCAATTATACCAGATTATACAAAATTCTTTCCTAATGAAGAGGACCTTATAGATTATTCCCAGAAAATAAAAGGTATACGTTTTATTTGTCATGTAAATAACTTCATATATGATATTTTAGTCTAAATCGTTAGAGCCATTAGAAAATAAAAGTTTTTGAAAAATGCTCAATGTAAAGGGTAGTTGGGGTGGAGGATTTTCTTTGAACATTTTTCTGTCGCATCCTTGAAAGATGTTGAACTCAAACAGCAAGTTTTGTATTTATCGGAGTTTTCGTTTTTGAGTTATGCTGTTCACACACAGACACACACATATATGGATATCTTTCCAAAAATGCTTTATTTGGATTCAGGGGGCCTCAAAACATTTATTTCCGGTGAAATCTCGGTATCGAATTTTTGGGTGGAATACAATACTTCCCCTACTTACTATACGTAGTAGAGAAAGTAAAAAATAATATAAAATTAACATTGCACAATTCGGTAACTGGTTCACATTCTGTACGTTTTGCTACAAGCACAGTCACTTGTTGGTTAGCTGTATGTAGAATATTTGAGCTTCTGATCCATATAACACCTTTAGTTTTTATGGACCCCGTCTCTTGTGATGCCGACAAGTTCCCATAAACAATATATAAGTGACAAATTAAAAGAGTGCCCCAAGGCTATATTTTTTAAATACGTACCTTTTACCTTCATATATTCTATCAGGATATAAAGTCTCATTTCAGGAAGTTTACACACGCAGGTGATTGGTGTGAAAGTCACAGAAGGGTACAGGCACCTTGTAACTATCCCTATGAATCACCATTCTAGGCCACTTAGATTCTATTGACAGTTTCATAACTAGCCTTGATCGAAATAGGCATTCTTTCAGTTGAAGTGCTTCTAAAAACGTGGTACAGTCTCGAATCGTGGAACTATCAACTTCAATAACTTGAAATGACTTGTTTTTGACACATTTTATTACATTATTCCAGACTTTAAGAACTTAAATTTTTGATTCAGTGTTCAGAAACCCCATGTTGGAATGTCCACCAATAAAGTATGACTCGAATTGAACAGAATATCTATTTCTCATGAACCATAGAGTGGAGATATTTGCACACGAGTTGAACAGTTATAGGTTTCGAATATCAGAAGGTAATTCAAACTGACAATAGAGATCCGAGAATGAAACTGCTTCATTTGCATCCTTTTATCCAGTTGTTTCTGCGTATTGTAACAAATGTACGGCAGTTGCTGCGTAAATACACTTTATTAATAATCGCTAGACACTCGACGTAATACAAACGTTACACCTAAGTCACTTTGGCACACATTCGGAATATAACACAACTGCTCCGTCGAATCAAATCACCACTGATTGCTACGTTACAACTTAAATTAAACTGCACTATCCACTTGCACTGTCACTTCTACTAGTACTCAACACTCGACTCAATTCAACATTGACTGACTCGACAACGACGAGTTTTAGCCCGAGTGAGTTTTTGCTGCGTGCCCACCCTCAACAGGGTTTAACTGCAGAATGATTATTTTCAATAGGAAATTGTGTTTAAGGATGATAGTTTAGTTTTAGGTAGTAATGGAAGAAGGAAGGAAGCATGTAGCTCCTCGCCAGCTGCCTGTTAGGATGCAGCGGGCTTTCTGCACCCTGGTGTGTGTGTGTGTGTGTCTGTGTGTGTGTATTTATCAATTGCTCTTTGGCTGGAATTGAATTTTGAGACCAATCATCTCTTGGGTAGGATTACTATGGAGCTCAGCTTTAGCTGCTGTTGGTGTAACTCCTTGGTTATCTGGTGTGCCCGCATGCCATGCGGGGAACCCGATGGGACTGACTGACTCGGCGTGAGCAGCTTCTCTTATATTGGTCCCCTATACAAAACGGAATTTTTTCGAGAACCAGAATCTACCAGAAACGGCCAAAAGGAATTCTTTGAAGTATGGAAGCAGCACACACTATCTGTTGTTCTAGGCGCCCATTGTTCTATCGTTTCAGCGCTCGTTATTGTGTTGATGGCCGGCCGCAGGCCCCGTCCAGGTGTCGGGCCGAGACTTGCCTACTGGGGCGCAGACAACCTCACCCGCGCGCTTGCAGTCACAGCATGTATGGAAAACGGATTTAGATTCGCACAACTAGGGCACAGAAATGATTAGAAACACAATTAGCGCTTATAAATATAAAGTTTAAGATGTTTGGTCCTTTTGATTTACTTCACAGAGCTATAAACTCCGACTGATTTTCTGCACCATTCTTAGATTTAATCTTACGCTGAAATGATAATTGGGAAAGGAAATGTGGGAAGAAAACATTCCTGGCTCAAGTTTAAGGTACCTCCCCGGCATTTGCTATTTATAAAGACTTAAGAAAAGCTGGAAAAGACCTCAAACGGTGAGGAAATTCCTGCCTGAATTTGAAACGCGTACCTGTGGCTCATGAATCCGTGCTTTACCGAACTGGGCCACCCGTGACGGTCTCTGTGTTACGACAGTGGTGTAAAAATTAAAAATAACTGGGCCTCTTGCGACATACATATATTTTGTAAGTCATTTTGCTTTGTATCCCATTGTGTTATGTTCTTGATGCTTTTGGGCATTTGAAGAAAGCACTATTGGGGGAAATATGGTTTTTAATTGTATACAATTATGAAACATTAATTGCCATCCTCACTCCCAAATTCCTGATCGGCTCCCCAAACATAAGGAACTGATTACAGGCCTGCTAACCAGCAAAAAGCAATATTAGTACATATATAAATAATACTTAAATGATCCTCTCCTGTTCTATTCAAGGAAAAACCGGAGTAAATGACTAATATTTGTAATATCGTGTTAAGAACAGGAAGCAGAACATTTTGATGTAAATTTATGTAGTCAAATCAACATGCAATTCTTGAAAAAATAACAAAATAACTCTTAATGTTTTAAACCACCATTAAACTAGTCATATAATCTTCCATGACTTTTGTTGGGGAAGGTAAAGCCAATTCAACATTATAGCTTTAATCGCACATTGAACATATATT
Source organism: Deroplatys truncata (assembly GCA_030765065.1). Classification (NCBI taxonomy): domain Eukaryota; kingdom Metazoa; phylum Arthropoda; class Insecta; order Mantodea; family Mantidae; genus Deroplatys; species Deroplatys truncata. The sequence continues at coordinate 201,313,397 of CM060984.1, read as the reverse complement.
TTTTTCATCTTCTTTCGCGACACAATAGGATGTAAATTAACGTGAAATATACAAAAATAATGATTGTACAAAACAATGTATACACAAAGCATTCTCATTAAGTATATACACACAAAATTCTGAAGCGTTGAGCCCACATGACTTCCTCTATTCTTGTACGAAGCATTTTTACAAACGCTTATTGTCCATTTGCTTTGTTAATCAAGATAAACATTTGCAGAAACTATCTTATTAATAATTTTCTTGTAGGCACAAGGGGAATATTGTAGACTTAAAGCATTAGTAAAATTTTTTAAAAGTTGGTTGCTATATAGAGCATTTTATTCTCTTTGCATGTCCAGGACATAAAAAATGAATAACGAATTTCTATTTGAGAAAAGGTATAAGCATTGGAAAATTAAAACAAATAACAAGATATATCTCAGAGATGGTTTACTCGAAAAAAAAATGCATGTGACATAAGTTGTGTGCTTTAATGGTATCTATTCGTACATATTTTGTGTAGTAACATTTTGTGTTTCTCCTACGGTTTACCAAATAAAGAGGTCATTCAAAATGAAGAGGACTTTTGGGGACCTTCCCATAAAATTCAAGGTATACATTTCATTTGCCATGAAAATTTCTTAAACATAGGATATTTTAATCAAAACCATTAGAGACGTTTTGATAAAATCAAAATTTTCGAAACATTTTCCATGTAAAGGGTAGTCGGGGTGAAGGATTTTCTTGAAAATCTTTGTGTCGCATTCTTGGAAGATACTAAATTCAAATATCAAGTTTGGTATTTATCCGACGTTTGGTTTTTTAGTTATGCTGTTAGCAGACAGACACACAAAAGGACGTTTCCAAAAAAGCTGTATTTGGATTCAAGGCACCTCAATACATAAATTTCCTGTGAAATCTCTACATTGAATTTTTGGGTGGAATAGAATACTTTCCCTCCTTACTATACGTAGTAGAAAAAGTAAAAATTACAGAAAAACAATGCCATTTAAGTAAGAGTGTATTATTCTAGTAGTTAACCTACAGATTACAGCACTCACTCTTCTTGTACCAAATTAACTAGTTGCTGCATGTATTCCTGTGAATTAGTGACCTCACCCCAGGTAGTTTCCACCATCTCCCACAACTGGTCTCTTGTGTGAGTCTGCGGTGAGTAATAGCTGTGTTTATAGCTTTCTGCATCTGTGCCCATATATTTTCTATCGGATTTAAATCCGGACTCTTAGGCGCCCAGGGAGTAAGCTGAACGTCATGTTCATGGTTTATAAACCATTGTTGCACATGAGTGATGGGAGGTTGCCACTGTAGTCCTCTTGGAATTGAATAGTTTCAAACAATATCTGTACATTGGATAACATGGTGTTTTCTAATATGAAAACATACTGATGGCTATTTAAATTGTCCTGAATTCTCCAAAGCCCACCCTCTCCTCTCACAGAAATCCTCCCCAAAACCGGAACATTGACGCGGCCAATGTGTTTTCTCTGTGCGAGTATTGCGGGTCAAACCGTGAGGAATGTTTAAGCCGAATGTGTACAGAACCAGAACTGGGTTTGCAAATACTTTTTCATCTGTATTATGCCAAGAAAATCAGCGTATAAGAATACAACACGGTCCACCTTATGTGCATTAGTTAATAATTGTCTTATCGTACCCTTCTGTTTATTATGCCACTTTTCCTAATTCTTCGTTGAGAAGTCCAAGTAAACCCAGGAAAATTTATATATACTACAAATATTCCTGCTGTGTTACAGCGTTAATTAATGCCTCATCTTGCTCCAGTGTAGATATCCGATGACTCCGCTGCCTGTAAAATGAGATACTATTATAATATTTTGTAAGAATTAGTCCAGACAGATGCCACGCGGTCTACATTATGCACTTATAACTAAATAGGCTACCTGGTTTGCGTGCCCAGTAACCCCGTTCGTGGTGTTTCTTCCACCAGTTTGAAGCCTGTTTTGGAGATACTTCATATAGCTCTGAAGCCCTCGCAGGGCTATAACCTTGCTCAATAAGGGAAATAATTTTCATTTTCTTGTCCATGCCTACTATTCATTTTAAATGACATCATAATAAAGCGCGTTATGTTTACAAGGCAATTTCATTCAACCATCCATTTAATGTTTTCTTAACTCCCATTTTTCCTTTCTTCCTGGGTTATTGGTTAGAATCTCAGTGCTAGACTTTTGACACCAAACCAACAGGAGGCAGACACATCTGGCAAGTGCATTCCAGCCACTCAGGTAAAATGCTACTGTTTCCCACCCCTTTCACCGCTCACCTTATTTAAACCAATAAGAAATTAGCACAACCGAATAGGTGAGGAATACAATTGATATGGGGATTCTGACAGTAAATGCGAGAAAAACTCTATAGAAAATCAAAAGCATTGGCAAGTTTTTTCGCACAGGATGTACGTCAGTTTCCTCAAAAGCACATTTGAAAACGAAGTTTAAAATTATTGCTGGTATCAAACAGGAACGTAATGCAGCAAGCACTTGTGTGTTACATACAACTGTGTTACATACATTGAAGAACCGCTCTCGGTGGTCTGGCATTTATATACAGCATAGTGGATAGTATAATAATATGTAATACAATTATAATAACTTTCTTATCACTATTTAATGTGTAATAGAATTATAAAACGTATTAATATCATCAAGTATAGGAGTTTCTAAGCATTAAACCTGAAAGAAAGGAAATAAACTTGAACTGTTACTGGACTTAAGTCGAAGATAACAAAACACCCCATCTCTCAAACATCCCGTTGGCGTTTGCAGAGACAGTATCATTTTTACCTCCACTCGGTGACCCTTGGCTGCTGTCGTTTGCAGTCTTTACATTGATATTTGGTTTGAATGGAGCTAATTTTAAGCCAACTGCTTAAGAGTTCCTATGCCTGATAATTATCATTGCGTAACAATTGTAGACACTCAAAATATGAAATTTCATATTATAAGCTATGCTTGCTGTCATTATGAAAAAGCGTATTTTTACATTTAGGATTGTGTAGAATTCAATGCGTGTGGCAAAACATTTCATTTTTCATAATATTTTGGTAAAATCTTCATATTTCTCCATATTTTGTAAGGTTTACGATTTTTGCCACTAAAAATTTCCCTTAGCAATAAACCAGGCTTTCTGGATATTCTATTTGGACAGTTTTCTTTCAAATACATTTAGAAAACCCAAACCATTCCTTCCAGGAAACTCATTAAAACATTTTTTCAGTTACAATTGAGAAACTGTAGCTCTGTAACGTCACATGCAAAAAATTACACGCCCTCTATTTCGAAGAGTTTCGTAGAATACTGTAGTTATTATTAAACAAGGAAAAAGCAAACATTAAATATTTTTCTTTTTTCGAAGTTTAAGGGTTTCAAAATGAATAAATAAACAGCAAGTAACTTGTATTTCATTCGATATTTTAGTATTAAATATGGACAAGAACCTACAAAGCCGATTTTATTTAAAGTAATGCATTGAAGCTGCTCCAAACATTTAAAATAAAACATTTTGGCATTAAATACATATTTCGTAATTTTTAGAGCTTTTTTTTCATATTCTGCTTTCTCTAATGATGACACTGATATGATTCTAGTAGTCAAAAGCATTGTTAAGTGCTGTATTTTCACAGTTTATTGATATTATGATTATTAACTTAATGTTACTGAATTAAGCAAACACTTAAAAGTTTATTACCGTTGCTATCTTACACCCATTTTATGGAAGGACGTAAGCAAACTCCATTCAAGTGTTGAGAATTGCAACTAAAGGGGTATATAAGAGTGACATTTGTAGATGACTGAGCTGTGCATTTCAATACTAACTTAAGCTGCCAAATTGGTATATTTTTTGCCATTCAGGTATCCCTCTGTACACCGATCGGTAACGTAAGAAGGTTCGCATTCGGATTCATTCCCGTTGACTGCCAATTCGGACCTTGGGTTTTTCGTGGTTTTCTCTGGTCGATAGGAGAATCTAGGGTGGTTTCTGATCTACCACGATTTATTTTTCATTTTCTTTTTATTCCATTTCGTTCTCATCTTTCAGTTGTGCTACTAGGTTTCATGGTGTTTGGCGGTACCGAACAGAGGCGGGGATGCTTGGTTGAAGAAAACAGTACTCCCCCTGGACATTAGAGGCTGTTTGGTCAACGTGTAGTTCGTCGCCCTCTCTAGGCAGCTCAGCAGGAGACTGGTCTTGGAAACTGAAACTTTAGGGACTTTCGCGCATCTCTGTGGCATGTCCGCCTGCTACCTGTAGCCTCCTGTGGTTTCTTCACTTCGTTCCTTCCTACTGCGTGGCTGGTAGCCACAGCAGATCTATGTACCCCACAATGCGCGAGGTGTCCCCCCCCCCCGCCGTTGTATAACCTATCCCTCTGTGCAGGTTACAGATATTTGTTTATTCTAGAAAAACATAACAATAATTTAGCAAACCTGTCCCTGTTCTAGCGTGTTATAGCGGAATATATACCTTGGGTGTAGTAATATTTTTAGTATGGGCAGGCAGACCTGTAATATTTTATAACTTCGCTACCTGCGTAATATTTTTATGCGAAGCTATTTACATGTGCGATTGTTTTATGTTGTAAATGAATGTAATCTTCGACACGCAACGAACAAAGACCGATTGTATCGTGGGCACTGCGAAAAATTGGGTTTGCGTAATTTACGACACCCCCAGACGTGCAACAAATAAATATTCTCTCGGAGAATACATTTACATGAATGTGATACGGCTTTGAGTTTAATGCAATAACGTGCAATTGGTTTTGTTTCACGGTGTCTGTCGTCCGCTGTTCTTTTTCCTCTTTTTAGCTTCTGTTTCAAATTCGCATGTGAAAAAAGTAATTAATTTATAATGCCTAAAACCAATTAAACAGTGTATCAGAATGCTGGAACTGTGCTTTGAGTTCATAGTTTTCCATTTTCATTGCGATCTGCAATATACAGTGCTCATTTTGTAAAGGCAGCTGCAATATTTGCTTATGTTCGTTTGTTTAAATCCACTATTCTTCTCTTTTTAAGGTAATTAAGAGCATTATTGCCTTCTCTACTGCTTTACAGTAAGTGATGCATTCCACTCAAAAATTAGATGTTGATATTTCATTGGAAATACGTTTTGAGGTCCCACTGTATAAGAATTTGTTTTCAGAAAAAGATCCGCACGTGTGTGTTCGTGAGGTGTTGCGGCAGTTGCTCCTGTCCGATGTTTTGGTTCGTAATGCCCGTAGCTTGCGGTTTACCTTTCTGCAGCCTCCGCGTCGACTCCAGATGTTCGACGTGGGCTGATTCTCTGCGTCTCTATCCTCGGCTAACTGAAATAAATACTGAAATATGTAAGAGCATGGACTTTTCCTCGGTAAAGGAAACGTAGATCTCGGGTGTGGTAACGGAGACAAAATAGACGTGCTTCAGTTACAAAAAGACGGCACCACTATTTCCTTTATTTTGTTACTTCTAGTAGTTCACAACACTGATATTGTTGCCGTTAAAACACTGTCCACTGCTGTTGAAACACGGCGCTGATATGACGAGAAGTTTATATATTTAACAAATCTATTTACTCGTAGCGATTCTTATGTGTGTAGCGAAACCTGTCTTAATTCACTAACTTTTGGCACGACATCTCTTAAGTATTCGGCAGCATCATTTTCTGCCTGTAGTTTCGAAGTAACTTGTCGATCTTTTGTCATAACAGATCTATTTATATTCGCGGGCTTCTTGGGCCTCTAAATTTTCTATTGGTGCATTTTTAGCGCCACTCAACGCGTCTCGCTATTTCATATCGATTTACTTGGATCTCATTGGTCAATTTTAACTTAAATCGCGGCTTTTCCTAATTTTGCCGTTAAGCTTGTTGTCTCACTCACTCCGGTCACGGCGAATTACCGTACAAAAGGACAATGGCTCTACACCCTCGCTGTACGAATAATACTTTTGCTACCAGAGAGACATCGTAAAACTCACTTGTTGCCTTCGGAGACACTTTTCCTGTATCTAAGATATCTCGTTGTGGACAGTATTTTAACATAGCGCTTAAATTATTTACGCTCTTTTTAAGCTACACAGGCAGTAAATAGAAAAATAATTTAATTTCACTAAAACGTAATTGCTCAAATTATTAATAATTACATAGCTGGGGCTCGGCCTAGAGTTGCCGTTTCACTGTCTTTGGGACTATGAACAGCATGACTCAAAAACGAAAAGTCGGTAAATACCAAACTGGGAATTGAAGTTCAGCGTTATCCAAGGATCCTACACTCTTTGCAACCCAAACTACCCAGTACATACAGCAAGATTCGTTATTTTTTAAAAATTGGCTCAAACCGTTTTGGTTAAAATAACAATATGATTAAGATATATGCAAGACAAATACATTGTATATCCTGAATTTTCTTGGAGTAGCCTGCGAAGTATCTTCATACTGAATTAAATTTTTATAACTTGTAAATTGTAAAATGGAGACAAATAAAAAAAATCTGATGTGTTACACTCACATGACTTTCTCTACTCTTGTACAAACTATTTATACAAACGCTTATTCTCTATCTACTTCATGTTAATCGAGATAAACATTTGCAGAGTCTATCTTATTGCTAATGTTCTTGTAGATGTAAGAATGTATATTTACAAGGCCAATTTGGAAATACAGTAGCCTTTAAGCACATACATATCTCTTAATAGCTGGTTGCTAGGTGCAGCACCATTCCCTTTTCCAAAGATTAATACTCTCTGCATATCCAAGACAAAAAAAATGAATAACGAAATCCTATTTGAGAAAACAAGTATTGAAAAATTTAAGGGAATAACAAGTAATATCTCGAAAATGGTTCACTCAACAACAAAAAATGTATATGACATAAATTGTGTATTTTTTATTCGATCTACATTTTTGTGTAGTAAAATTTTGTCTATCTCTTATGGTTTACCAGTTATTCAAAAGTCGTTCACAATAAAGAATACTTTTGGAGACATTCCCAGGAAATTCAAGATATACATTTTATTTGTCATAAAAATATCTTAAATATATGATACTTTAATCAAAATCGTTAGAGCCATTTTTGAGAAAGTTAAAATTTTCGAAAAATCTTCCATGTAGAGGGTGCTCTGGGGTGGGGGGATTTTCTTGAAAACCTTCGTGTCGCATCCTTCAAAGATACTGAACTTAAATACCAAGTTTGGTGTTTATCTGACCGTTCGTTTCTGAGTTATGCTGTTCACAGACAGACACACAGAGACACACACAGACAGACAGACACACACACACACACGGGCATGTTTCCAAGAATGCTTTTTTTGGTTTCAGGGGGTCTCAAAACATGTATTTCCGGTGAAATCTCGGTATCGAGTTTTTGGGTGGAATACAATACTTCCCCTACTTACTATACGTAGTACAGAAAGTAAAAATTGTTGTACAAAATTTGGGGTTAACCGTTTTCGAAATATTTCTTATTATGCGTTTGAATCGTCAAATACCTTACTTTTCCAACTGTAAAGTCGCTATTACTTTCTCTACTACGCATAACAAGTAGGAGAAGTATTGCATTCCACCCAAAAATTCGATATCGAGATTTCACTGCAAATACATGTTTTGAGACCACCTGAATCAGAAAAAGCATTTTAGAAAAAGGTGCGTGTGGGTGTTCTGTGTGGAGGTGTGTCTGCGAACAGCATAACTCAAAAACCAAAAGTCGGATAAATACCAAACTTGGTATTTGGGTTCAGTATCTTTCAGAGATGCGATACGAAGATTTTCAAGAAAAACTCTTCTCCTCAGACTACCGTTTACATGCAACACTTTTCGAAAATTTTGGTTTTCTCAAAAATGCCAATGATTTTGATTAAAATATCTTATTTTTAAGATAGTTTCATGGCAAATGAAATGTGTATTTTGAATTTTCTGGGAATGTCCTCAAAAGTCGTGTTTATTCTGAATGCATTTTGCATAACTGGTAAACCGTAAGAGAGAGAGACGAAATTTTTCTACATACAGGATGTGGATTTCGTTAAAAGACAGAATTTATGCCATATACATTTTTATTGTTGAGTGAACCATTTCCAAGATATTCCTTGACAATTCTATTTCTATACTTATAGTTTTTCTCAAATGGAAATTGGTTATTAGTTTTTTTATGTCCTGGATATACAAAGAGAATGAAATGCTTCATATAGCAACTAGCTCATAAAGGATTTGACTATCGCTTAAAGCCTACCATATTCCCCTTGCACCTACAAGAAAATTAGCAATAAGATAGTTTCTGCAAATGTTTATTTCGATCAACATGAAGTAGATGGAGAAAAAGCGTATGTAACAAATGTTACATACGCTTTACAAGAGTACAGAAATTCATGTGAGTGTTTACATATCAGATTCTTTTCTCGTAATACAAACAGAACGAAATTTGGAAGCCATCACGTAGACACCAGCTCTTAAAATATTTGATTATCGCTTAAGCCTACTGTATTCCCCAATTTCCATTGTACCTACAAGGAAATATTAATAAAACAATTTCCGCAAACGTTTATCTTCATTAGTATCAAGAGCGTAGGAGAATAAGCATATATACGAGTTACATTTTTTAAGAAGAGATAGATAAAGTCATGGAAATATAACATATCAGATTTTTATATACTAGCTGACTTACCCGGCATTACATAGAAGCATGTTCATACTTGAAACGTGTATATAAATAACTGAATATAATGGATTAAAATATTGCTACTAAAGCTACTTGTCTTAACATTTTGTCCATATCGGTCCGACGATTTAGAGAAATGCCAATGGATTTTTAAAATTAATTCTCATTATTTTTATGTATGACTTATCTATAATGCGTAAAGATGACCTTCTGTGCCACCTACACATTCCATATGTAGATTACACCGAAATGTGGATTATGATGTGCAGCCCTTAGCCCAAAATAAGCAATTACAGAAAAGATAGCGCGTGTGTGCGGTATAACCAGAAACCTAACGGATAAATGCCAAATTTTGTGTTTACTAAAAATTTCTCGTGAAGAAGTTTGATCAACACCATAAGAAATATTGCACTGAATTGATTTATTACTTTCTCTACATGTACATGGTAGGTAGAAAATGTAGAGAAAAATGTGATACTGAGATGTCACCGGAAATACATGTTTTGAGGCCCTTGAATCCAAATAAAACATTTTTAAAAAAGGCCCATGTTTTGTCTGTGAACAGAAAAACTCAAAAACGAAAAGTCTGATAAACAAACTTTGTGTTTGGGTTTAGTACCTTCTAAAGATGCGACAAGATCCTCAAGAAAATCGCCTACCCCATACGACCCTTTACATGGAACATTTTTCGAAAACTTTGACTTCCTAAAATGGCTAATGATTTTGATTAAAATGTCGTATATTAATTAAATTTATATGACAAATAAAATGTATAATTAAACTTTTCTGACAATAGGCTTTGAAGACCTCTTCATTCGGAAGGAATTTAGTATAATATTGTATAACTCTAAATGTTAAGCGATAAAGAAAACGTACTGCACAAGAAGTGTAGATGTCTTTAAAACACAATTTATTTCAAATAATTTTTTGTGGCATCAGCTATTTCCGAGATATCACTTATTAATGGTTGGAGTTGTTCATTACTTGGTGATTGTTTAGTCCTTTCAACATTCAGTTGTTTCTCGCGGCTGCATGGAAACAGCATGGAATTATAAGGCCAGCATATAGTGACCAGGTCTTAAACATTTGACTATCGCTATTCCCTTCATATCTATAAGGAGATGTGAAAGGTAGCTATTTCTGCAAGGGTTTATTTGGATTAAAATGTAGTACATAGAAAAATAAGCTTTAGTAGGAATGGTATGTATACCCAGTAATAAGATAGAGGGTAAATAACCATTTGAATGTAATATATCAGATTTTTGTTGTTTTAATATTGTTATTATCTATTCATAATTTTTTCTTCTGAAGTCCTACCCCACCTTCTCATGAAACTTTTTGGGTGTTTATTTTATAAAATGTATCTATTGTTTTAGATCAAAGTACCATTTTGCATACGGAATTAATTTACTAAATTCTGTATAGCTGGCAAAATAGTTTATGGTATTAAAAGTTTCCAAGATACTCGTTAGTGGTATGAATTTTCGAATATTTATACGTTTTAAGTGGTAAGTCGTAATTATTTCGTTTCCCGGGATGTTATGCAAAGAGGTGCGGGGGACCTCTGGGCTGCTAGTCGGTTTCCTTCTTTCCTTCTCAGTGTGGGCGTTGTTGAGCTGAACACGGTATCCTACAACACTTTTGTGTTTACCTATACTCTTAACATTCTCTAGGGCTTGGAGACAGGAGACGAAAAAAAATTAAGTTTCCTTTAAATTTAGTTTGTTAAAACTTGCTTGCCGCTAGCTGTGATTTCTATTTGTTAAATATTACAGAATCATGGGGCCAATCGGCAAAGCTGTACCCTCCAATCTAACTCTCTAACATCCTAAACTACTATCACACGCTCCGCCATCAAGGTGGCGTGAATTCTACCCCTTGATGCAAGTAAGAAAATCAGAAGTCGGACGCGAGAATCTCTCGGCTCTCTTTTTACTTTCTCTACTAGGTATAGTAAGTAGGGGAAGTATTGTATTCCACCCAAAACTTCGATACCGAGATTTCACCGGAAATACATGCTTTGAGACCCCCAAACCCAAAAAGAGCATTTTTGGAAACATGTCCGTGTGTGTCTGTGTGTTTGTGTGTGTATGTGTGTGTGTATCTGTGTGTGTGTGTGTATCTGTGTGTGTGTGAACAGCATAACTCGAAAACGAACAGTCGGATAAACACCAAACTTGGTATTTAGATTCAGTATGTTACAGAGATGCGACATGAAGGTTTTAAAGAAAATCCCCCACCCCAGATTAACCTTTACATGGAACATTTTTAGAAAATTTTAATTTTCTCAAAAATGGCTCTAACGATTTTGATTAAAATATCATATGTTTAAGATATTTTCATGACAAATGAAATGTATATCTCGAATTTTCTGGGAATGTCTCCAAAAGTATTCTTCATTGTGAACGACTTTTGCATAACTGGTAAACCATAGGAGATAGACAAAATTTTACTACAAAAAAAATGTAAATCGCATTAAAATACACAATTTATGTCATACATTTGTTTTGTTGGGTGAACCATTTTTGAGATATTGCTTGCTATTCCCTTAAATTTTCCAGTACTTATACTTTTTCTCAAATTCGTTATTGACTTTGTTTGTCTTGGTAATGCAAAGAGAATGGAATACTCCACATAGCAACCACCCCTTAAAATATTTGACTATCGCTTAAAGCCTAGCAATTCCCCTTGCATCTACAAGAAAATTAGCAATAAGATTAACATCCCGATATCTCGATTAGCATGAAGCATATGGAGAATAAGCGTTTGTACAAATACCTTGTACAAGAGTAGAGAAAGTCATGTGAGTGTAACACATCAGATCTTTTTTGTTTGATTTCCGCCTTCATATTGTGACCAAAGTAATTTTGTATACATCCATTTAATTTATATTTTATCATGAGTGTTCATATGCTCTATACTTATTTGACAACCTAAATACGCAAACAGGGTACTTGTTCTAAAAGTTCATTTTCTGTTACTGCTTTTACTCTTCTTTGATTTATTCACCACATAGCCAACGACTTTGTTTTTCCAGCTGATGTTTTCATATCATACTCTTTTGCCATGGTGTTTTGCATAGTCACATATCTTTTTAGGTCATCAGGTTCTGTCAATAAATACTTGGACATCTGCGAATAAAATTGTTTTTACGTCATGTCATGTGCAGTTAAACTGATACCTTAAGGGTTTGATAATGTCACTTTTTTAATTACATTATTTCCTTTTTGAGGTATAAATTTCATCTGGTGGCTAGCATGCTAGCTTCCAAATCCAAAGGCCCGTGTTCAATTTTGGGTCGGAAGCTTCTGCCTAAAGTATGGAATTACATATGAATGAGAAAGAAAGAGAAAGAGGTGTGCGAATGTTTAATAACATAAAAGTAAACAATCTAAATTCTACACAGTATTCACGTAATACAGAAACCACCAGGACGCTAGTACTCCCAAGCAAGTTAAACATTTTGGGAATGGTACGTATTGTATAAACAATGAGAAAAATAATGTTTTCAGTTATAAGTTATAACTTCTGATGTTACGCAGTAGGCAATTTTCTATGTTTATGTAACTATTCAACTCCGGTTAGGAATTTAATTACAACATAAACAAAAAATTTAGCAAAACGTTCTTACATAAGGTTTACTCAAAGATTTTGGTTTAACTATCACTTAAATGTCGTATCTTTAAAGCAGATACCATTGTCTTCTGTTTTGCCAGGTGCTAAATCATGACCCTCTATGGATATTGCTTGGAATGACATATCCACAAATTTTATCTTATTTTACACACATTTACTATAGAATAGCGAAGCGAAAAGTCGGTAATCTTCCTGGAATATTGATTTATGATTCCAAAGTTGGTGTTCTGGTTGTTAAAACCTTTGTCCTTGAGTAATTTAAGAATTGGAACTTAGATGGTCTTACCGCCCATGTCCGCTGGGAAGAACAATGCTCTTCAATGCTGACGCACGCAGATTCTCTCTCTCTCTCTCACTCACTCACTCACTCACTCACTTTATAATATCATTATTGATGTTACAATTCGTTTAATACTTTGATAATTGAATTGGATTGGTTTACATTAATATGAAAGCTAGAAAATTACAATTCAATATAGTAAATGGATGAAATTGTTCTACCCTTAACACTGGAATTTCTCAATACTCCTCGCTCAGAGCGAAAATACTTACTGAAAATATCAGGTACAAGAATTTAAAATGTATAAATCTAACAAGACTTCGTTTTATTTTTGTTTTCATTTTTGCCCTTTTATCAACTAACAATGACAAGTCCTGATCTGTACAGGACGGCAGGAAAGATTTAGTTCGTATTTCCAATATCTCTCGTATGTGAAAAACCCACCGACCTTTCCATTTTGGCACTCGGTATGTCACCGATAAGGGGTTTTGTGTACTAAAATGCGGTATATATCGCATACAGACTAAACAGTAAAGGGGGGATCTGGTTCAGTGACAGGCAGAGGCCGGACAGAAGGAGGGAGAGAGACTTGCTGCCTGGGCAGTTGCTCTTATCTGGACCAGGTCGGTAACAAAGCCTCTTGCGCGAGGTTCTGAGTGACGTATATATGTAGGTAGGCTCGGTAGGGGCGCTTGTGCCGTAGGGGGTTGCATTTTGAAATGCTGCTAACATATTCTCTACTTCACAACATTTCAGATCCGAGAAAACTGCTGTTGTAAAATGATAAATATAGTTTAATCCACCTTGGAGGAAATTCCAGTTTTCCACAATCTAGTTTTAGCACCTCGTAGCTTTGTGATAATTATTAAGGAAGTGCTGAATGTATATTTAAGGACAGAACATAGTAACCACTCTCAGTAACCTATGCACTACCCATCCTGGTGACCACACACTAAGGATGATAATGTGTTTCTAAACATCTTTTCTTGGTTTCAACTACTCTATCTAACCGTTTCTCGAATTTTCTCACACTTTTGGTTAGTGTAGCTTGTTTGTATTTCATTATAGGTTTAAGTGACATGGGTATAAAGATAAGAAAATAATAATGATGATGGTAATCATGAGAATAGAAATATCCTTCTATCAAAATTCTTGTGATATTGGATTATGGTCAAATAACTAACGAGTAACTATAAGCCCAAATTTTATTTTGCGAGGTTTACTATCGCCATCATCATGGTTGATCTTTTACGTAAGAATAACTGAATCACTATAAAACTTAGTGTACATTACTTTTGTGACAGTTTTGCCAACACACTTGCACAATCCTACGCGACAAATCACGAGAAAATTCCTGAATTTTATAAAAATCCTGCTTTTTCATTTTTCTTTGCTGGGGTATGGAACATGTAGGAATTTTACTAAATTACAGACCCTGGTAGCCGAGGTCGTTAAACATGGACTCGTGAACGGGAAGTCTGCAATTCAAATTCGGCCAGAACCGTTCTCTCTGGCTGAGGGTTTTTCTAGGATTTCCTCAGTATTCATAATTGTAAAATGCTGGGGAGTTAGCCAAAACTTAGGCCTGGTATATTTTCTTCAAAATTTAATTTGTTAACTATCATTTCATCTTATGAATGACCAGTGTCCGTTTATGATGACCGCGTCATTGCTAGCATGGAGTAAGAGGTGGCGTAACACTGTTAAACACTAAACACTATTCATTGTTGATAGTGTCCTACACGAGTCACATCTGCTGTTAATTGGGTCAAGTTTCTACTGAGTGACATGCCGCCACTTTCAACTACAGTGCGAAATATTTCTGGACATCCCGCAATATATTAATTGCTTATTTTTTGGTTTTGACCACGACTTGCTTTTTCTTTGTTGGAGTCCTTTGCGATGAAGGACCAGAACTTTGATCCTGCTTTACGATTTCGATAGAGGCTTCGCTGCTTAATCATGGACGAAATATGAATGACATACTCGTTTGTTAACACATCCGCATATAAGTAGAAACTGACAATCAATAAAATGCTCTAATATTTTAGGATGTGACAACCGACAACCTGTAGTTTTTGGCATCAGAACAACTTTTGTTTTGTGTCAAAATTTACCACTGAAATGGAAAGTCTATTCCCTTTCCTAGGCAAAGTGTAGCTTTGTCTATACAAAAGAATATTTCTCTAAGTTTTTTTCCTCAGTACAAGGTTATTCTAAAAGAAGGAACAGATTTTTAAATATTTATTTCTAATGAACGACAATAGATCGCGACACATGCGATACATCACTGAATAGAGAGAATTCCAAAATGAGCACCATTTATTATGCGAGGACGACCAGTGTTTTTCCGTTTGCATATGCAACCATCTTCTACGAATTTATTGTATCAATTGTAAATTTTTTATCACGAGGCAACTCGATGTTAAATTTACAACAAAATACAGGCTGCAATGAAACAATAGATTCACTCTTTGCATAATGCAGCATGCTAAACGCTTTTCTTGTGGCGTCGCCATTTTAGTGTAAACAATCACAACGCTGCTGTAGACAATGAATAGAACTAATAGGTGGGGCTTAAAACTTTGAACTCTCTCCTATTCAATGATGTTTCGTATGTGCCGCTATCTATTGTCGTTCATTAGAAGTAAACATTTAGAGCCTGTTCTTTATTTTTGAATAACCCTATATTCACGAGAAAACTGGCGGCAGATTGCCACCAGAGGTATAAGATTCCTTACTCGCTGCCATACCAGAAGACCACTTGCCTTTAGGGCCGTTTAATTGTATGCCGAATTCAAGTAATGCGAAAATAATACTAGGTTTAAACTAAAAGGCAAACGTTTCTAAGGAAGACTGAAGATATGTCTATATAACTTTGAAAACAGACAGAATGGATCAAATGTTCAACCCTTGATGATACATCAATGAAGCAACAGATGAGCTTCGCTGCTGGCTTTACAAGTAATTTACGTATTTAGATAGACGAACGCTCCTAACAGAATAAAAGAGGTATCTGCGACACACATCATGGGGCGTATCCGTAAAAATCTGATGTGTTACACTCACATGACTTTCTCTACTCTTGTATAAACTATTTTTACAAACTCTTATTCTCCATCTATTTCATATTAATTGAGACAAACATTTGCAGAAACGATCTTTTGACATACAAAGAGAATTACATTTTACACATAGGGACCAGTTCTAAAAATATTTGACTATCGCTTAAGGCGTACTATGTTCCCCATGTTTTGTATTTGCAAGGGCAATATAGAAATACAGTAGCCTTTAAGCATCGGCATTCATCTTTTTAGCTGGTTGCTAGGTGCAGCACCATTCTCTTTGCCACAGATTAATACTCTTTGCATATTCAAAACAAAAAAGAAGAATAACGAATTCCCATTTGAAAAAACAAGTATTGAAAAATTTAAGGGAATAACAGCGATATCTCGAAAATGGTTCACTCAACAAAAAAATGTGTATGACATAAATTGTGTATTTGAACGCGATCTACATTTTTTGTGTAGTAAAATTTTGTCAATCTCTTATGGTTTACCAGTTATGCAAAAGTCGTTCACAATGAAGAATACTTTTGGAGACATTCCCAGAAAATTCAAGATATACATTTTATTTGTCATAAAATATCTTAAACATATGATACTTTTAATCAAAATCTTTAGTCATTTTGACAAAATTATAATTTTCGAAAAATGTTCCATGTAAAGGGTAATCTGGGGTGGGGAATTTTCTTGAAAAACTTCTTCGTTTCTCTGGAAGATACTGAACCTAAATACCAAGTTTGGTGTTTATCCGACTGTTCGTTTCTGAGTTATGCTGTTCACACACACAGACACACAGACGGAAATGTTTCCAAAAATGCTTTTTTTTGGATTCAGGGGGCCTCAAAACATGTATTTCCGGTGAAATCTTGGTATATGATTTTTGGGTGGAATACAATACTTCCCCTACTTACTATACGTAATAGAGAAAGTAAAACTCTCTAGGCGATTTTATAAAGTTTTGGTAAAGGGTGTACTTTGCTACAAAGCTCTGAAGCCTCTTGATAAACGGAACACAGAACATGAAACCATTGTCAAAATCAGCCAGAAAAAGATGGCTTATCTAAACAATCTGGGAAGCAATATACTACAGTAAATTAAGAAACATGCCTGTGCAAAAATGAATGTTCCAGTCACGTGACCAAAACACTTGCAGAATATAGTACATTAATTTTTCAGGCTGGTTTGAATTGCATCATAAATGTGATATAACATACAGTTTGTGTCTTTAATTAATAAAAATCAATCGTCTAGTAGATATTTAAAGGCTTAATACAAGAGTAAAAACATTAGAAGTCCCAAAGTGATAACAAGAGTTAGCCTAGCATAAAGACAGATTGTAACTATTCAAAAGGTATTGAGCATCTAAGTACTAAACAACTGAGTGGTATTATCATTGGTTCAAAACAAAGAGGTAGCAGCGTGAGTTCAAATCCTTCACAATTCTTTAACTTCTTATTTTACTCCTTTATTTAACGTATTGGGGTAAGGATTCGATACAAAATAGTCTATGAATGTTAGAAGTGGATTACAGCTGCTTAAATACGCAATTCAGAGCAAAAATAATTAAAACTAGTATGTATGCTGCTCTCTTGGATTTATTTTAAAAAGAATTAACACTGAATAAATAAAAATCCTATCTGTAGTTTTCACATACATCTCTCTACATTGTACTACAAATTATTTGTATAGAAGCTATTCTTTTGTATCATATTCTATTTTGGTTTTTTTACTATCTCTACTAAGCACGTAGTAGATAGAGAAGGTATTGTATTCCACTCAAGAATCCGATACAAAGATTTCACCGAAAATATACGTTTTGGGACTCCCTCTGAATCCAAAAAGGAGTATTTTTAGAAAAAGGTCCACGCGCAAGCGTGTCTGTCTGTGAACAGCATAACTTAAAATGAAAGTTGGAGACATACCGAACTGGGCACTTAGGTTCAGTACCTTCCGAAGATGCCACAGGAAGATTTTCAAGAAAATCTCCCCACCCCAAACTACACTTCACATGGAAAATGTTTTGTTTTTGTTTTTGTTTTTGTTTTTCTAAAAAATGGCTGTAAATTTTTGATTAAAATTCCATATGTGAAAGATGTTTATATTAATAATAAAGTGTACATTTTGAATTTTCTGAAAAAATCCTGTAAAGTCCACTTCATTTGGAAGAAATTTTGCAGAATCTTGAATAACTGGTGACTGTTAAGCCAAAGACGAAAACGTGTTACACAAAAAATGAGATGCCTTTAGAACAGTTTTATTTCAAATAATTTTTTGTGATAGCCATTTCTGAGATATCCGTTATTAAAGGTTCGGATTGTTCATTTCTTGGTCATTCTCCTAAAGTCAACATTCAGTTGTTGTCTAGTTCTCTATCGCTGCTCCACTTGTATCTGTAACAATACGTGTATTGAAGCTATTACCGGAAAGTTTTATCTCAATTAAAATGAAGAAATTAGGAAAATAAATTTTCGTAAGAATAATTTGTATTTCTACTAATAAACGACAGAGAGTAGAAAAAGTATCTGAATATACCGCATGAGATTTTTTATTCATTCATGTATGTAGCCTTTAACTTTTATGCTCACATCGAGTCTTTGACTTCAGATAAACCTTACTTATGGCGTTATTCTCTGAAGTGTAGGGTTTTAACGTTTGTTTCTTTCATTAACTTTTACATTAAACACACATTCACCCCTACATTAATACTACAAGACACTACAGAGGGTAGGCAAGGATTTTGGATAAACAAAAATTCCCCACCCTACTCTGGATCATTCCCCTTATTGGTGTTGGTAAATTAAATTGAGTTTTATTTGTGGACGCTCTTTAACTACTGTGGTCCTTAGCGTCCCATTCTATATTGTGGCGTATTAGGTAATTAGCATCTAGTGTCATGCCAGATACATTATTGCGTCGTATTGGCAACGGCATTGTTGGGGTAAACTCAGTATTTTTTCGGCCTTGTGTTTGACGTTTATTTGGCATGGCACTCTACAGTCCTATCTAGCGGGTCTAGCGAGGGTTGGAGAGAGCAAATAGACTAGTGTTACTTTTCTTTGTGTTGTGTTATCGTCAGTCTGGCTTGAGAGTCGTGTGTGTGAGTTTGTGTGAACGAGTGTAAATGTAGTTCGTGTGTGTAGCATCTCCCCTCAATTCTTTCTTTATCTCCTTTGTGTTTAATGTAGGGACGCCGTCTATTTGTACCGCAGGTAATGTGAATAATGTGAAATATGTGTATTTTGTTATAAATATCCCACGCCTGCACCGAAATGTGAACATCAAGGTGCCCTCTCGCTGTATCTGTAGCTACGTTTTCCCATGTGCATGTTGGGATGATTCAAATTTATTACTTTTGCTGGAAACCTTTTAGCCCTATGTAACAATATTGGTCGTGAAAGATACGAAATTTTGCTGAGAGTCCTCTTTATTGAGTTTCTTTTACGTGCCGTAAATATACGACACAGGTCCACCGGGTTTACCTCCCTTTCCAAGCAAACCATGCTAAGGATTTTTACGCTCGAAAAAATCCATCGCCCTCCACCGGGTTTGAACCCGAGGCTTCGGGAACTGGAGTAAGCATGATAACCACTACCTCACGGAGGATGACATTGGCGTTGTTGCTAGTGCTGGTTGTAATAATATGCATTGAGAGATAACAAGGAAACTTTATAAAACGCCATGCACTTTTCACTCTGAAGTGTTAGAAAATAAAGTTAACCCCTCAGGCTGACCGTGGTCTTCGTGGATAAGAAGTTTTCTTGTTTTGTGGTTGCTCTGATGATCGGAAATGGTCTGTTTTAGCCGCAGTCAGTTCTAGCTGGGTCTCTGTCCGTGCACGTTTAAGTTAGAAACTGTTGCGGCATTCAGAAGTGTTAACAACGGCAAAAATAAATCCCCGCTAGCTTAGTGTTTGATGTTGGAAACTCTGTCATTGAGCTGACCAGTCCTCTTTTAGTTCCTGACCTCAGTTACGGATCATAACTTCATTTTACATTGAATAGCAGTACCTACACTGCATCACTTCTTACCTTTCAAGGGAAGATAATTTTGTCACATTGGCATCACCGAATCACCTGAGGGTTCTTTTGAAACGAAACTACAATATGTATCAGGTTTTACTTTCTCTGCCATTTACATAGTAGGCAGAGAGGGTATTGCGTTTCATCCACATTCGATTCCGAGATTGTACCGGAAATGTATGTTTTGAGGCCCCCTGAATGAAAATCCCTTTGTAGGAAAAGCTCCGCGCGTGTCTGTGTTATGGACAGCATAAGTGAAAAGTTGATATGTACCACACTTAGTATTTAGATTCAGTACTTTCCAGAAATTCGACACGAAAATTCCCAATAAAATACCCGTATACCAAACTATCCTTTATATGGAACACTTTTCGAAATTTTTTATTTTCTAGAAAAGTTCCTGTAACGATTTTGATTAAAATACCATATATGAAAGATACTCGAATGATAAATAAAAGGTATTTTTTGGTAACAGCCTAAGAAGTGCACTACATTTAGAAGGAATTTTGTGTACTCCTGTATAACTGGTAAATGTTAAAGGATAGACGAAACTTGCTACACAAAAAATGTGTATATTTTTAAAAATATCAATAAACCTTTTGTGCATAAGACAACTCCGAGATATCCATTATTAATGGTTCGAATTGTTATAAGTCATTATTTTAAACTCCGAGATTTTCGGCTGTTCCTCGCGACCACAGCGAAAGACTATAAGATTTTAAGTCCATCTTATAATTTCCAGTTCTAAAATACTTGACTATTGCTATACCCTTTTCTCCTGTAACGGAATGTGTAATACAGCTATTTCGGGAGAACCCTATCTCGATTAAAATGAAGTAAATAGGAAAATAAACTTTCTTAAGTATAATTTGTATATCCATTAATACGCGATAGAGGAAGAGAATGGTATGCGAATGTAACACATTAGATTTTTACCTATGTATTCGCTTGCAAATCTGTTACCTTGCAAACCTATTCAAAATACAACTTTCATTCATTTAAGGCAGTACAGAAGTGCTTTTGTATTTTATATACAAACATAACAAAGCACCTCGCACAATGGCAATGAACGTTTGTTGGTGTAACATTTCAAAAAATCTGATGTGTTACACTCGCATGAATTTCCCTACTTTTGTACAAACTATTTTTACAAACGCTTATTCTCCATGTGCTTCATGTTAATCGAGATGTTAATCTTATTGCTAATTTTCATGTATGTGCAAGGGGAATATGGTAGGCTTTAAGCGATAGTCAAATCTTTTAAGAGCTTGTTGCTATGTGGCGCATTCCATTCTCTTTGTATGTCCAGGACATAAAAAGAATGAATAACGAATTCCCATTTGAGAAAAAGTATTGGAAAATTTAAGGGAATAACAAGCAATATCTCGAAAATGGTTCACTCAACAAAAAAATGTATATGACATAAATTCTGTATTTTAACGCGATCTACATTTTTTGTGTAGTAAAATTTTGTTTATCTCTTATGCTTTATCAGTTATGCAAAAGTCATTCAAAATGAAGAATACTTTTGGAGACATTCCCAGAAAATTCGAGATTTACATTTCATTTGTCATGAAAATGTCTTAAACATATGATCTTTTAATCAAAATCGTTAGGCCATTTTTGATAAAATTAAAATTTTCGAAAAATGTTCCATGTAAAGGGTAATCTTGTGTGGGGGATTTTCTTGAAAACCTTCGTGTCGCATCTCTGGAAGATACTGAACCTAAATACCAAGTTTGGTGTTTATCCGACTGTTCGTTTCTGCGTTATGCTGTTCACACACACACACACACACACACACATGGACATGTTTCCAAAAATGTTTTTTTTTTTTATTCAGGGGGTCTCAAAACAAATCTCGGTATCGTATTTTTGGGTGGAGTACAATACTTCCCCTACTTACTATACGTAGTAGAGTAAGTAAAAACGAATCACTGATCTGACTTAGTCAGCGGGTCGTTCGATTGCTATAAATATTTCGAGACACTCTAACAACAGTAATAACACAAAGTGACGATCGCTCACAGCTGCGCCTGGCTTCCTAATGAATGGAGTAAGTGATCCCGTATGCTCAAAATTGCTACTGCAGCGGCAAAGTATTAAAACGGTACTGGTTTTAAAAATGCGCCTCAATTATACTGGTATAAACTATAGTGAGACATTTGTTGCCTTTTGAGTTCAAGATTGTTTGCAATGAACCGAAATAATAACCAGCCAGTACCCAATTGATAAAACTTTCTACTTCAACTCTGCTACTTAAAGTTATAGTGACCATGCTATGTGTGCCAATTTTGTACGATCTACCTTTCGCACTTGCGTCAGGTGATGGTTGTGTGTCGGATATGAAAGCTGCCTGGTCTTCTCTTGTTTGGGTTGCTAGATGGCGTCTTTCTTACACCGAGGTTAGCTATGGATTGCAACTTCCCAGCTCTGGGATTATTACCCAGACTTTCGCTTCTGTGCTGCTCGCTAAATAACTTTTGAGTTCTTTCTAAAGGCATGTAGTCGTTCGTAGGGCAAGTGCCGAAAATTTTGATATGCCTCTCTAAATTATTTAAACTTTCATGGGTCACCAAGTAGAGAAATATATTTGTTGTTAATTTGTTATTGCTATTTGTGGGCACATTTTAAGGGGAAAGTTCTAGACTTCTCATGTTTCGTTGTTCTGATTTATACTATTTTACTCTTTAATCGTGTAAGGTCATTGTAAAGTTTGTTAGGTAATGTATGGAATTTTATTGTGTTACTATAATGTTGTCCGCAAATTGCAGTGAAATATTATACACTGAACGTTTTAGTATAACTGTATCGAGAAAAATTTGTAATGGAACTCATTTAATCTATTATTATAATAGATTATAATAATAGATTATAATAATAGATCTACATTTTAAGCATAGATCTATTATTATAATTTATTAATATACGGATAGTTACATTGTTAAATGGGGTCAGTTACTCGTACGAAGTAAGCTTTGTTGACCCTAACCTTATGTCCTTTCTGGGAATCTCTTCCTCATTAAAATTCCCTCCGCTTAAAAAACAATAGAGAACAAGTAAATACAAATCACCACAGTGCATATGTTCAAGCATTCCATTTAATACGTCCGTAACGTGTACTTAAACTTTTAAAGAACACAAAATTATAAATTGGGTTCACTCCAAATGTACCGTTCATCTGTTTGGAAAAAACGTAACGTACAGGATTTTACAGTGTTGAACCCATTGCCACCAAATTGACAGCCGAGAACACATATCGCTGCGCTATTACTACAGATAACTGTTGATTGTCTCTCTGATATGTATGATTCTCCATGTGAAAGTGGAGGTATCAGTGATGCACTGGTCCTTGCTGACGGAGCATTCTTCCAGACAAAGCAAAGCTTATAACTTTGAAAATGTCGCAATAGTAGTTATTTTTGCGCTTGTGGAAGAAAAGTTAATTACTTTAGAATGATATTCAGTACCGTATTCATATTAAGTCTTTATTTTCATTTATCAAAACGAATATTCAAATAAATCACGTAACATCAAAGTTTGTACGCGTTCTATGACATGATGTTCCTGTATCATCGCTCTTTTGCGCTCAGGAAAGAAGTAGTTACTAAGGACATTGGTATATAAAAGAATATGGGAAGGTATGCCTTATAACATCTTGATTACGTAGTCTTTAAGGGGGTTAATAATCGGGCAGGAAGTGAAATTGGCTATTTCACATATGGCACTTTGGGAAAAGAAACTGCTCCTTTTAAGGGAATACTATAGTGAAATTACTAACTTATACTATTTAAGTGAACAGTTAACATTTTTTATAATCCATGAATACGTTGAGGTAAATGTTACTATTCAGTTTTGATCCCAAATGAACGGTTAATGAGCTCACATTTTGTCAATTATGCCGAGTTTAATAATTTTAGTACATTAGCAATTTTTATTCATTAAATGATAACATTATTAAATATGAATATTGATAAAAACCACTATTAAGTAACTTCTGAGCAATACGCGTTTAGATGGGTCTTTCCAAAATTTCAAATTCCGTTAAAAACCGCGGCACAAGGGTTTTTAAAGGCAGAAAAATACTTCTTGGAAATATGCCTTTGTGAAAGTAAAGCAGGATATGTTTAAACTCAGCGGGCTGACTTTTTATCCTCTAAAAGTGACAGGCCACAAAAGCAGGAATTTAATCTGTACAACAAAGGCAAACCTATTTTAAAAACTAAAAATACATTTCCTTTCTAGTTATTACCTTTATCCACGCTTCTATTGGGTTATTCCGAATTGGAAATCTAAAATTAACAACAATAGAGATGGTTCTTTTAATTGTAGATGGCAATTTCACGAACTTTATCGTCGACAAATAACTTCCATAAATGCATGCACTAATCTGTGTAGTGAAAGAGGTTTCTACCTCTGTCTCTCTCTCTCTCTCTCTCTCTCTCTCTCTCGCTATATGAGATATTTCACACAAACACCAGGCATGTGTTGATTATGATTCGCAAATCACAATATGAATTTCGTAACCTTTTCGCCCCTTACAACATAAAAGTCAATTTATTGAAATTTACAGGAGGCTTACTTCGTTTAGAAACATAGTAATAAATTATATAACGCCTACACGCAAAGATAGCGTTGGCGACAATGCACAGGAATAAGGTATTATCAATTTAAATCTGTATATACAGGATGTTAAATGACGGAGTTCCATACTCCTACAGGATGTAGGATTGGTCAAAACTAAAATAAATAGTCCTACAGGGTGGTGCACGGAATGTTATCTGTATTAAAATGATAATATGCTAGACTCAGTTGAGGCAGTATTTTTAACGCTTAAATGATTTCAGTCTAATTATACAATATATAATTCAATAACAGCCCGTCTTAAAGCAATAGGTGTATGTAACTATATATATAAAAGACTGTATATTACAGTCATTGTAAATGTTTATATTATTGTATCCATGTTTAATAATGTTATGTGAATGTATTACGTAATTTAATAATGTAGGAGCTGTGAGAATAATAGGTTAAAAGTTGCTAACAATGAGGTAACCTTGAGGCAATAATGAATTTCAAAGTTTAAATGCTACTAGTCATTACTGGAGCAACAATAATGTAATTTTTGTGACAGTTCATAAAATAGCCAATCAACAACCAGAAAAAAGCTTAAGTTAAATGAAGGTATTCTATTGGAGTAGGATTAGCCAATCAGAAATTGAAATATAGCAAAATTTACAAATCTAGAAGTCAGTTGCTTGTAGACAGTGCTCATAACCGGACGCGTTGGTTGCAGACAGTGTTACTAATCAGACGGGAGATGCATCCTCGAGAAATTTAATACGTATTCGTGTGAGACGAAAATAGTTTACGTGTTAAAAAGTGCAAGTAATTAACAAAAGAATCTCATAGCTCTCTATATCAGTGAAGTGTTATTTAAATCGTGTCAAGCATTAATAAATGGAGTGAAGAAAAACTTCAAATCTGTGTAAGCCTGCATTCTTCAGTCGCACCACAACCCTGCAAGGAGAAACGTGTCTCTAAAAATAATACTGACGCAGCCGAGGCAAACATAAAACATAATATTTAAAGAAACAGTCAAAATTACCAAGTTAATATGTTTTTAAACATTTGGGGCAAAGGCCACCAGAAAGTACATTTGGGGCGAAGGCTATCGGGTACCATACGTGCGGTTGCAACTACTTCATGTTCGGTTCCCCAACAGTTGAACAACAGTACAACTCCTATTTCAAATTGGCTTTCCATACATGAAGCAACAATCTATTTCAATGTTCAAACCGGTGAGCGAATGCGAGTGAAATTTGTGAACGATTTAAGAGATACTAACATTACAGTTGCTACAACATTGCACAAACGCAGTAGTTTATGAAATGGCGGAGACATGGCGGTTGACTGTTCAGCAAAAGGTGAAAGTTACATTGTTTTTTGCGGAAACAAAGAGACACAGAGACGTTTACGTGCTGACTTTGGCACAAGATGAGATATTTGCAAACGGAAAGTGTAGAAATTTTTCAAAACAAATTTAAGCTGGCTCTTAGAGTAAAAACGACCGCGATCCCTAGTGTCCGTATTCCTGAAAACATAAAAACATCAAGTCCCAGCAAATCAATAAAGAGAGCTTCAGCTGAATTGGGAATCTCTCGTCCGTCAATTCAAAGTATACTGTATTCCCGCCTGTACTTGTTTCCATACAAAATGATTGTAATGCATAAACTTATGAGTGGAAGAGAGAGAGAGAGAGAGAGAGAGAGAGAGAGAGAGAAAGAGAGAGAGATAAGCAGCGGAGAACACGGTATGTAAGGTGGGCTGTGAAGAAGAGGCCGTGGTGACAAACGAGGCCTACCTTTCCTCTTGAGGTATTTCCTCAAAATGCGTCTTGAGAGAACATCCTTAACCATTTCCTAAAAGAGGTTTGTGGGGAAAAGTTTCATGTTTGGGCAGCAATTTCTAGCCACGGAATCGGCCAATTTTGCTTCTAAGAAACCGTGAACAAAGACGGATACAAAGCTTTTTAAAAGCATATTTATTTCTCAAGCCTTGGCAACAGGTTTGCCTAAGCAAATCCGGGATTCATGCAGGATGCAGCCCCCTCACACACTGCAAACACCGTTCTTGATTTCCTACACGAGTCGTTTGATCTTCATCGTTTTCCTGAAAGAGGGCTACTAAATGTGATCAGTCTAGGCATTAATCCATGAAACTTATTTTTGTGGGGATTCTTAAAGCAGAAAATGTTTCAAAGAATGCCAGAAAGCATATCAAAGTCCATATTTGGGAGTTGTGCCGTGCACTACCTGACGATGTGGCGAGAAACTCAAAGGTTCGCCTTCAGAAGCTTGTGAGGCAAGACGGCTGTCATATTGAGTATACTATTCATTGAGAATACTTTTACAGACCACAGTAATCATTGCTGCACTACCGGAATACAAATAAATGTTTGTTATATGTAAAACAAATGGCCACACCATATAATCATGAACAGAATCCAATACCTGTTGATATAAAATTAGTCAATCTGGCTTCCAATCCACATCCGCCCTTTGCACATACACTACAGAATGTTCTGGATGTGATTACCACGCATACCTACAAAGCTTAGACTTCTTCATAAAGAATCACGAAACTATAAGTGCAAACCTGGCTCTTGCATTGGTCATATGCTCTTGTAACATGCACAAAATGACGATGGGCTGGGCACACACCAATGCATTTAACTATTCCCATAGGAAAAAGCCCAAACGAATCAGGTCAGATAAACAGGGGGGCCATGGTGCTGGAACTCCTCGACCAGGTCATTGCTCATGAAACGTTTGAGTTAAGTACTGCCACACGAGGCATAGAAAATTTGTTGGTGCACCGTTGTGCATATATCACACCCGTTGTCTTTCTCTAAGGCTAAAGTTCTCTGTAGAACGGGCAATTCACGCAGAAATCTATTAAACACAGCATCCGTTTATCTATGTATACGGCACACTTTCCTTGTCTATTAGGAAGGTGAAAGGATTTCTTCTTATTAGTTTTCGTCCCGGTAGCTTATTTACATTAATTATCCACCACTGTTATAACTATTCAAGGGCTTTCTTTTATAAACATTGGCATATTTTCAAAATCCATAAATTTATAAGTGTGTGTGTGAGTGGGGGGGACGAACAGGATAAACACCAAACTTGGTATATAGGTTCATATCTTCCAGAGATGCGACACGAAGCTTTTCAATAAAATCCCCCCACCTCAGATTACCCTTTACGTAGAACATTTTTCGAAAATTGTAATTTTCTCAAAAATGACTCTAACGACTTTGAATAAAATATCATATATTTAAGATACTTTCATGACAAATAAAATTTATACTTTGAATTTTCTGTTAATGTCTCCAAAAGTGTTCTTCATTGTGAACGACTTTTGCGTAACTGGTACACCATAGGAGATAGACAACATTTTACTACACAAAAAATATAGATCACGTTAAAATACACAATTTATGTCATATACATTTTTTTTGAGTGAACTATTTTCAAGATATTGCTTGTAATTCCCTTAAATTTTCTAATACTTATACTTTTTCACAAATGAGAATTTGTTATTCATTTTTTTTGTCCTGGTAATGCAAAGAAAATGGAATGCTCCACATAGCAACCAGCTCTTAAAATATTTGACTATCGCTTAAAACCTACCAATTCCCATTGCATCTACAAGAAAAATAGCAATAAGATTAACATCTCAATTTAAATGAAGCATATGGAGAATAAGCGTTTGTAAAAATAGTTTGTACAAGAGTAGAGAAAGTCATGTGAGTGTAACGCATCACAATTGCACAAAAAAAATTGTTACGGCTAGAATCAGTTGCTACTGCTTGCTATGTATAAGAGTTTGTGTACTGGTGCATACAGACATGAATCATATTTAGTTTCTGCTTGGAAATATTGAGAGCGTAGTTTCTTTACTTCTGCAATTAATGTCCCCTTTATATGCATTTTCATGCTTTAAATCTTTCGTTTAGGATTGTATCGTAGCGAATCACTTTACAACGCATTACGACAGAAGTTAGGTGTGCCATATAGAACTACCATATTGTTTACATCAGTATCTCAAACATATCTTAATTAAACCGTCAGAGCTGTTTTTGAGAAAATAAATTAGGAAAGGGAAGTTTGGGATAAGAGGGATTTCGTGAAAATCTTCATATTAAATCCTTGAAAGATGCTGGACTTAAATTCAAAGTCAGGATTTTCACCAAAATTTGGTTTGCGTAATGCTGCTCATACAGGTAGACATGCACATTGACGTTTTTCTAAAATTTATAAGTGTTTTTTATACATTTAGTGGACTCAAAATGTGAATTGTTATGAAACCTCAATATCAAATACTTGGGATAACTAGTGGAACTGAGTGTCCTGACGTTTGGTGAGTGACGGTAGGCCATTAGGGGTCTCGTAATCGTCAGAATATAATTTCTGAATACGTTAGGGACCCCATGTCCGAGCTTGCGCCCCCAGATCTGGTTACCTACTATGTACTTCGTTTCACCCCTTCCTCCCAGAGGTTTCCAGAAGCACTATATATGCAACAAAGTGCCGAAATCCCTTCCGCTTCCTAATAACCATATGAAATATACATTGGCATACGCAAATGTACTTTGTACTTTTCCTTAATCTTGTACGAATAATATGCTGCTGCTTTGTAAGAGGGTATAAACGCAAATTTTCAACAAGCTACCTGTCTTTGCGGTACAGATGTGTCCTGCACTTAAACCCAACTGAGGGTATTGTGGTGACATGTTCCCGCAAAACCTTTCTCTGGCTTTTCTCCCGCTTCCTTGTTTTCTCTAATAAATATTGCTATGTTGTCACTTTACCCAGTTCCCAATAAACCAGAGTAAATACAGCATAAAATATGCACCAGATCTGTACTGCCTAGTGAAACAAAACAAATCGACAACGCAGCCATGTGACTCCCCCCAAGCTGCAAGGTTATGACACCACTCAACTGCAACTCTCCTCAATCTGTCAAGTCATTAGAGAAGAACGGAAGCGCTGTTCACTTGTTCACTTCTTTCAAGCGGCGTATCGTTTATACCTTTTCTAAATCTACGAGGAGTGTAAAGCACGAGTGATCTACAATGCGATACAAGCGGACAACAAGCACTTAAATCACGAAGTAAAGCAGAAGACTATTTTTTACTTCCTCACAAAAGTACAAAGTGGATAGAGAAGGAATAGAATTTCACCAACAAATTTGATATTGACATTTCACGGGAAATACAATGTTTTGAGGTCCCTGAATACAAAACATTTTTAGAAAAACGACCGTGTGTGTGAACAGCGTAACTAAAAAGGAAAAGTCGGATAAATATCATTTGGTATTTAAGTTCGGTAACTTCAAAATTCGACAAGATTTTCAAGAAAATCCGTCCTCCCCAAATCATCCTTTACATCGAACATTTCTCAAAATGTCATCTTTTCTCAAATACTAACTATTTTAATTAAAGTACCATATATTTAGGATATTTATATGACAAAATGTATACTTTGGATTTTCTGGGAATAGCCTGTGAAGACCACTTCATCCAGAAGCAATTTTGTATATGTTAAGTGATAAACGAAAATGTACTGCATAATAAACGCAGATCTGTTTACAAAATAACATTTATTTCAAATAATCTTTCTGTGGCATAAGCCATTTTCTAGGTATTTATTCAGTCATTCATTCATTCATTCTCTGTTTAACCTCTTC
Source organism: Deroplatys truncata (assembly GCA_030765065.1). Lineage (NCBI taxonomy): Eukaryota > Metazoa > Arthropoda > Insecta > Mantodea > Mantidae > Deroplatys > Deroplatys truncata. The sequence goes on along the minus strand of CM060984.1, from coordinate 201,283,487 downwards.
TTATGAAGGACTTACACCCCCCATGATTTACATGCGGGTGCCTGGGATCAGAGGCCGGTTGAGGAACAGACTCATGGGTCAGACAGAATATCCAGGATGGGTGATCAGCCCGATGCCTGGTATGGGATGAAGGAAGTAGATGAAACGAAATGATGGTGAAATGGATGAAAGGAAAGGTGATGATGGAGCAGTTGGTGGAATGAATGGCGGGGGAAACCGGAGAACCCGGAGAAAACCCGCCCAGACGCCGCTTTGTCCACCACAAATCCCACATGCGGGTCCCTGGGATTCAACCCGGGCCGCCTCGGTGAGAGGCGAGCGGTCTAACCACTCGACCACGGCGCCGCCCCATTTTCTAGGTAACCATTATTAATGGTTCGAATGGTTGAATGCTTAAAATCCTGTGGATATTCAGCTGTTTCTCGCAATTTCATGGAATTTCATTTTATTATCACTGTTCCCTTTATATCTCTAACGAAATCTGTAATTTAGCTATTTCTGCAAAGGTTTATCTCGATTAAAGTGAAGGAGATAAAAAATAGGCGGTCGTAAGAATCGTTCGTTCAACCAATAGTAATTAGGTGAGGGAAAAAGATATGTGAATGTACCATATCAGATTTTTGTTAATGTAACACGACCAAAGCGTTTAGTTTCGCTCATATTCGGCAGGCGTTGAAGCTCTATCTGTGCGCATTGTTATCGTACCTGGTTATAGAAAAGGAGTTAAACATAAAAGCGGCAAAACAGATAGTCCGAAGATAAAACTGCAAATGTTGTGTACTCTCATATTTCTGAGATCATTCCAAGCGAGTGTTTCGTTGCGGAGATAAACTTCTAGGAAAAGTTTTCCAAAACGAGATCTCCAAACTCTCCCCCCTTCCTTACAAACTTCATTAATTCAATGCATTTCATTCGGTTCAGTTGTGGCGAAACCTTCCGCGCCTTAAAGACAGTTCCCGGCAGCGCTTCCGGATGGAGCCACATTTCCAATTATTTGTGGTCGTTTGTCCTTATCGCAGATCCTTTCTTCTCGTCTCCGTCATCAAGTGAGAGTTGGTAAACTATCGATTTAGAACGTAAAAGGCGATCGCCTGTGAACAGCAGCGCGGAATTTTCCCCTCCTGTGAGCACATATACAGGCTCATGTGGGGAAGCACACGTCCCAGTAGTAGTGAGATATTAAGCTACCTCCAGAGAAAATGTTTTTGTAATAAACTTTGCCTACACTTCGCGATACACTTTGTTCAACTTTCGCTAACAATGTAAATTTCCCGCAGCAAGGAACCCCCTGAAAATTCTTTTAACGATGAAACTTCTGTTGCATTTTCTTATCATTTTCCAACGTTTAACACAAAGAAAGTACGTTTATTGTTTAGGTTGTTCCATATTACACACCAGAATAGCCACTTTCTATACCCCATGTAGTTAGTGTACAAAATGAAGTGCTTTTAATTTAAATACGAGGCATAATTTTAAAGTAAGTACCGATACTTTTTACTTTCTCTACTACGTATAGAAAGTAGGGGAAGTATTGCATTCCACCCAAATATTCGATATTGAGATTTCACCGGAAATACCTGTTCTGAGGCCCCCTGAATCCAAAAAAAAGATTTTTGGAAACATGTCTGTGTGTGTCTGTGAACAGCATAACCCGGAAACCAACAGTCGGATAAATACCAAACTTCGTATTTAGGATCAGTATCTTCCAGAGATGTGACTCGAAGGTTTTCAAGAAAATCTCCCCACCCCAGACTACCCTTATATGGCACATTTTTCGAAAATTTTAATTTTCTCAAAAATGGCTCTAAAGATTTTGATTAAAATATCATAGGTTTAAGCTATTTTCATGACAAATGAAATGTATATCTCTAATTTTCTGGGAATGTCTCCAAAAGTGTTCTTCATGTGAACGACTTTTGCGTAACTGGTAAAGCATAAGAGATAGACAAAATTTTACTACACGAAAAATGTAGATCGCGTTAAAATACACAATATATGTCGTATACATTTTTTTGTTGAGTGAACCATTTTGGAGATATTGCTTGTTATTCCCTTAAATTTTCCAAAACTTGTACTTTTTCTCAAATTCGTTATTCATTTTTACTTTCTCTACTACGTACAGTAAGTAGGGGAAGTATTGTATTCCACTCAAAAATTCGATACCGAGAGTTTACCGGAAATGCACGTTTTGAGACCCCCTGAATTCAAAAAAAGCCTTTTTGGAAACGTCCGTGTGTGTGTCTGTGTGTCTGTCTGTGAACAGCATAACTTAGAAACGAACAGTCGGATAAACACCAAACTTTGTATTTAGGTTCAGTATTTTCCAAGGATGCAACACGAAGGTTTTCAAGAAATTCCCCTTACCCCATATTACCCTTTACATGGAAGATTTTTCGAAAATTTTAATTTTCTCAAAAATGGCTCAAACCATTTTGATTAAAATATCATATGTTTAAGATATTTTTATGACAAATAAAATGTGTATATTGAATTTCCAGGGAATGTCTCCAAAAGTATTCTTCATTGTGAACGACTTTTGCATAACTCGTAAACCATAAGAGATAGACAAAATTTTACTACACAAAAAATGTAGATCGCGTTAAAATACACAATTTATGTCATATGCATTTTTTTTTTTTTTGAGTGAAGCATTTTCGAGATGTTGCTTGTTATTCCCTTAAATTTTTCAATACTTGTTTTCTCAAATGGGAATTCGTTATTCATTTTTTTTGTCTTGGATATGCAAATAGTATTAATCTGTGGGAAAGGGAATGGTGCTGCACCTAGCAACCAGCTATTAAGAGATATGTATGTGCTTAAAGGCTACTGTATTTCCAAATTGCCCTTGTAAATATATACGATCACTCACAGCTGGCTTCGTAATGAATAGAAATGAACGCGCATGCTCAAATCGCGACTGCAGCGGCAAAATATTAAAGCGGTATTCAATTTAAAACTAGTATAACGAGTTTCCGGGCTTGTAGGTCGTGGTCCAGTCATAAAGTATTGTTACATGCTGGGTAGAGTCCTAAACGTTCACATGAAGAATTAAATTAATTTCTAGTACCCAACACGTACATTGAGGGGACGTATACTAGCTGCGGAGGACCGAAACGTGGTAGTGTGGAAGTGAACAAGACGGCGTGGGTTTCAAAATCCACAACACAAATCTACTTGCATATTCCTAAATGTATTTCCCAACCGTTTGGGGTTCCTATATTATTAAATATGAAAGGTGAGGGAAGATGTCTACCGATCCAAAAGGCCGGCTTGCAACCGCGATCCGCTTCTCACGAAATCCTAAGTAAGACAAAGGCTATATCCCCATCACTCGTGGCTAGCAAAAACTCCCGGCCAGGAGTAACGTCATCCCAGCCAACATGAAAGAAAATCAACAATATGTCTGGTAATCACAATGAAACCCCCAAATTATTAATGCGCCACAATACCTCCTGATTTTTGCCCTTTGCTCTGTCGTGCATATTCCGAGTTGTGACTCCGGGTGAAACGTCAGGTGATATTTCATCTTCTGGACGACGGTCTACAAGACCGAAAACTACATTCTACAAGATTAACGCCGCCCTTGAAAAACCTAAGCATATATATTTTAAAACTATTTATAAATACACCTTTTAACCCTTTCTGCCACATACCTATAGTAGGTAAAAGGAAGTATTGTATTCCATCCCAAATTTCGATGTCGGAATTACAGTTTTGAGGGTTCCTGAATCCAAGAAAGGCACTTTTAGAAAAAGGTCTGTCTGCGTTTGTCTGTGAACAGCATAACTCATAAGCGTAAAAATAAAAACAGATGAATACCAATCCTTGTATCTAAGTTCAGTGTCTTCCAAAGATTCGACACCATTTTCAATAAAATACAGCAACCATAAGCTACTCTTTACAGGGAACTTTTTTTTAAATTTCCTATTTTCCCCAAAATGACTAACACTTTTGATTATAATACCATATTTAGGATATTTACATGATAAAATGCACATCTTGAGTTTACTACGAATAGCCTGTGAATTCCTCTATGTTCGGAAGGAATTTGCACAGTATTGTGGTGACCACGCGCGCGAAGGTACCTGGAACCGGCGGTGCAAGCGTCCGGTGACTCGATTGCGTCCCCCGGCCCGCTTTGTACGTCAGTTGCGTCTCTGGATTTTTTTAATACGTCAGTTGCGTCTCTGAAAGATTTAAATTTTTAGTCCTAGTATTTTCAATTCTGGCACAAAGAACATTTCCCTTCCCATTTTTAATTTTTAACATTTACCTTAATGAAAACTTACAAGATCTTATGCAGCACGCCCAACGCGAAATATTGTTCTGCAGATCCTTGTGATGTCTAAATTTGTAATCATCGATCACAAATAAAGGCTTCTCCTTCTCACTTGTCATCGACTTCATGGCTCGTGCACAACTGAGAAGGGGAACTATTATGTATGTGCAGTTATATCTTTATGATGTATATGGTGCAGCAGAAAGCGTTCTAAACAGTGCTTTGTTGTGTCTCGTCGCAGAACGCGTTCTATAGTGTCTGGCTGTGTTTTATCGAAGAACCTAAACCTACCCAGGCTACCTAAGCAGGTGGCTGTGGACGCAGCTGACGTATATATTTTAAAAACCTCAGACGCAACTGACGTAGTGATTTTTCGAGAAAATGTTAACGTGGACGCAACTAATATACCCCCAATGGTCTCCCAGCTCGTCTAATGGCCACGTGTGGGGGCCGGTCGTCTTCAGAACAATAGCGCGCGGAACAATAGGCTCAATAGGTACCGCATCTCCACTTCAGGGAATTCCTTTAGGCGGTTTAGAGTAGGTTCCTCTTCTTGCATTTTTTCCGTTAAATCAAAAGGGGATCTCAAATCAATTGGCGAGTTTTTTGGGGAATTTAATGTCATGATGGTATGTTGCAATGGTAGCTCAGCTGGTTAAAGAAATTGTTCGGAAATCGAAAGATTTGTGGTTCAAATCCCGGCTATGGCACTGAATTTCTCAGTCTGGTTATACCTTTCCAAGTAATATTTTTGTTAACGCTAGGGATTACTGAATAGACGAAAAGGTATCTGAAACATGCTTTTTGACATTTACTACTATTTACTACTTATAGGTATCTTAAGTAACAAAAATAACTGTTTTTGCATTTCTATTCTTTAAAGGTACAAACGGAAGTTTGCTTACAATTTTTGCTGTGTAAAACCCAGCAATAGACACGGTTTATTTCCGGTCCTTTTTCTTGGCTTGCAGTTTTCATCACTTTGTGTTCCTTCAAGCCTTTTCTAATGGAAATAATGAAGGAACCTGAAATATAATTTTTTTCACTTTTTATTTTCGCAGCTATCTATTGAGCATTTGGCCTATGATATAAATTTACAACTAAAATTTGAACATACCTGGTATACATATTTTTCTTCCGAAATAAGTGGACTTCACAGGCTATTCCAAAATATTTCAGGATGTACATTTTATTTATAATGTAAATATCTTCAATATATGATATTTTAATCAAAATCGTTTGAACCATTTTTAAAAAATAAAAATTTTCGAAAAATATCCCTCCGAAACGGTAATTTGAGTTTGGGGATTTTTCTTAAAAATCCTCGTGTCGCATCTTTCAAAGGTACTAAACCCAAATACCAAGTTTAGTATTTATCCGACTATTCGTTTTAATTATACTGTTCACAGACACACACACGAACGTTTTTCTAAAAATATATTTTCTGATTCAGGGGACCTTAAAACATGTATTTACGTTGTAATCTCAATATATAATTTTTGGGTACCTATGTACGTTGTAGAGAAAGTAAAAATGAAAATGATAAAGTTCGTACTTATTTCTGAAGTACGCTGTATATGCGAATAATATGTAATACTATTAATAAATAAAATGTGTATATGAACAGACAGAGGATGTGGGCAGAATGGAAAACCAGGAAGGTTTTTCCTTAAAGCAGGCTTTCTCGCCACAATAAGGGCCATAAACCGCCAATACCCAAGACGTCAAAGGAGCTCCTGTGCTTTTGTGTCTGACCTAGTAAATATAATCCTACATCACACATATTCTGAACCTTTTTCACAACGATCTTTGATGGAATCGTCACTCCGGAGAACGGCGATGAGGGATAAATCTCTTAAACCTAAATTCGTTTCGCGTCACTCAGGGCTGAAAGGTTTCCAGGGCAGCACTTTATCTCCGTAACAGTTTGGAGCTTCTTGGACATTTATAGTGATGTGAGGTGTCACTTTTTTAAAGTTTGTTGCTAAAAATGGACATTATTGTCAAGATTTGTTTACCCATGCAGAGACATACGATATCATAAAACACGAACATTCCTACGGTTATCACCGCTGTGCTTTCTTATAAAAGCAAAGCAAGATTTATTGTTAAGTTATGGTTTTATTTGTGGTCTTTATATGCACCATCATCCCCCGAGACTAGAATGAAGTGGTAACGCTTTACTTGCTAGATGGGACGGCTTAGAACGGGAGGAGACGAGAAATGGGCAGCGAAGGAATAGGGATAGGTAATATTTGGATTGAAGGACATGCAAATAGAACGAATGTGTGGAGAAAAGTACAGAAGCGGCTGAAAGATATAGCTCGACAGCAGATACTGTTACAATGTAATGATAAAGTATCATTAAGCTTACAGGAAAAATTAAAAACAGAATGAGGTATAGAACAATATATTTTTCCCAGAAATAGTGTCAGCAAACAAGGGTTTGCTTATCTCAAACTGGGATAATGTCGAACGATCGAATTTGTAAACGAAGAAAGCATAAAGATTTGTCCCTGGTGTAGAGAAGAGGAAACTTGAGTTCATATTCTGGCGTATTGTAGAAAGACAGAACAGATGAGGAGAAAGTATCTACCAGATTTCTTTGTTAACTCAGAGAGGGTTACAAGCATGTTAAGAGGGGGTAGGGAGGAAGCGATTAATACAATTTTACTAAAGCTTATGCAACTCAGATCGGATTGCAAGGAAGAGGGACAAGGGTGGAGGTGGAGGGCGAGGGTTAGTGGCTTAGGGGCGGGAATGTATTTTATTTTTAAACAATAGCATGTGCTTGCGAACAAGTTAGTCTTTTTTCCCCTGTTTTGTTTGTGTTTGCTGTTAGTTTCGGTTTTCTTTCTTTCCTTCTTTCATTGGGTACAGTGCGATGAATATAGACTGATATTACTGACTACGGTGTATTATATAAGCAGTACAGCCTATCTGGTCCGTGCGATGCATGAATTTCAAGTGTAAAATATTTAAGACCAATAAATACACCACACTATTCTACTAATAAGTAGATCAAACAGATGTTAAAGTATAACGCCGCACCTCTTCGCATCAGATCCCAATCTTATATGAAGGATGGTAGTGACGTGTGGAATATGCTAAAATATAAGGCCCAAAGGATGACGAACACTTAGGTTGTTTCAGTATACGTATAGGTTATACAACGGAGGGGGACAATCCACGCACTGCGATCTACATAGATCTATTGTGGCTACCAACCCCCAGGAGGAAGGTAAGGAACCATAGGAGGCCGCAGGCAGACAAGTCATAGAGACGCGCCGAAGTCCCAGGCAATTTAAAGCCTGGAAGTTCCGTTCAACTGTTGGAGCTGTCTAGAGAGGGCAATGAACGCCTCAACGACCAAGCAGCCCTCTACTGTCCACGGAAAGTACTCTTTCCTTTGAGCAAGCATCTGCACCATGTGTTGCGCATTGCCATATGCCACGAAACCCTCCAGAACCCAGGGCTAGAGCCAACCGAGTGGCTCTCCAACCGTGGTAGTTTCCCATCAGGCCAATACTTGAGTCTAAAAAGGCCCTCACGCTTACGCGAGGATGGAAGGGGATACGTCACTTATGCGCGTCATTCCGAAATGGGGCGACTACCGTTAACCACGGTGGGGACCACGCAATCTAGTATGCCGTCTACCAACTCTCATGGTTGGTGCCGGAGAACATCGGAGCGTCTCACAACCCCGCCCGGGCGGAAAACCAGCCAGGCGTACCCAATCTCTCGTGGGTATCGCGAACTACTGCCCCGCCGAGTTCAACCCAATCCGAAGAGCTCCCCATTGGGAGGGGCTTGAATGTTCGACCCAGTGTACTTCTAGTAACGTCAGAAGAACCACGAGTGCTCAGGTCCGCAGCGCCCGCACCACGGCAGCTGAAGAGTTCGGAACCCTCCCCCTTACGGGCACTGGAAAGATGAAAAGGGATCGGAGTGAAGCGGAAATTATGAAAAGGAATTCATTATAAATGAGAAACCACCTCAGCATTCGGCTGCCGACCAGGGAAAACCACGAAAACTCAAAGTTACAGTGGGCGGTAGACAGAAATTGTATTGAGACCTCCGAAATGCGAGTCTCACACGTTACCGCGGAGCAATTAAGTTATATCAGGAAATGCATACGTTAGCTGCAGCTGTGAATTGTTAGTATTAAAATCTTTGTAAACAAGAAATGCATACATAACAACTTTAACCATGTAAAAATATAAGTAATATTCATGACAACCCTTGAATCCCTTTCCCGACCTCCTTTCTTCTGAAACTCTATTATACAACATATAAAATGCTTCTCCCTTCTTTATGCATTTGGTTCACCAAAAATAGAATGTTCGGAAAAGTAGAAGGTAATACTTCTGTGCTGATTTACTGAAAAAACTATTTCTGGGCACTTGTGAAGGGCTTCCAAGTATGCAGAAATTCTAATACAACCATGGATATGAATTATTCTACGTAGATTTTACTTACTCTATCACAGAAGTAGTAAAGAGGTGAGCTTCTGCAAATTGAAGCGTTCAGCACTGTGTTACTTAGATTCAATCCAGATCTACCTGAGCTCTCAGAAGCCTAATGCATTCGTTTAAGTACAGGTCTCATCGCCACTAGTAATAAAGGTACAGCTTGCTTCTTCAATCAGTGGTTTTAAACTTCTGAAGTCTAATATTTAATACCTCTGCCTTTTAAAATGATTGAACGGGGCAATGATATCCATATTTAGACTGATGAAAGAACTCGCTGAAAGCAGAAAATGGTTTTTAACGCTCCAGCGATTGCTTTAATTTCTCGTACATTGATTTCTACCTCATATTTTAACATACGGGGATTATCAAGGATGGGCAAACCGTGTTCTATTATTAGCATTGTGAGTGGGGAATAGATAAGGGCCGTTACAACTTTTGGGAATAAGTCGCGTTTTTAAGTACTGGGCAAAATTTTGCTCCTTGAGGATCTTATGATACAGCTATGGTACAAAATATGTTGTACTCATCGCTATAGGCATTCTGTTCCGAAGTTGCCAAAAGGCAACACACAAGTGCAATGGCAAAAATGAAATGAAGGGAAGTTGACGTCAGCTTCATCCCCGTGGGTTGTAATAAAATTAATGAGTTAATAACTTAGTAAATACACCTTATTTCCGTCTTTGTCCACTGACCTCACCCTCACTAAGCTTGCGCTCATAATTTGTAGTAGTATGCTGAAAAACTGTGTAAAGCTACACTGCATAGCATTTGCCGTTTGAAATAGAGATAATGCATGTTATGGCACTTGGCATAAGAGAAACCACACTTCTTTTTATGGAATTGGATTGTGATAATGTTCTCCCAGGCTTAGTGAGAGATTTTGAATTTTAATCCGAGCATTGTATCAATTGTGCAGCAAAATGTAAATATATGAAAATATTGATTAGTATAATCCATGGCTATGCTTCCCAAAGAAGTCTGTGAAAGGAAAAATTAGTTAGTCCGTCTGGATTTATGAAAGCAGCTCGGTCAAGAACGTTTTAAGATCAAATGCCTTCACAATATGCCTTTCACCAATATTATTTTACACAATGGTGGTATGAATTCGGACGGATCTAATAAATAGTAGAATAATTTCTGCTTTTGTTTATAGAATTATATAGTTTTATTTGCTTCATTTAAATAAAAGAATGTACGGATTTAGAAAATATAAATAACATAAGAGCCAGGCAGGTCGAATGGAACACTGCACTAACTGTTAAAGAAGTCATCGTGTTCAGTATTCCGTTCAATGAAGGATGGTACGGTGAATATATGTTCATAATAACAATGAGAAAAATCCTGTCTAAATATAATTAACAAATAAAACCCTATCGCAGTCAGAGTTGAATATATACAATTTCGGAGTAATGTAAATAAAAATAGTTGTTCCATTTCAAGGGTATAGGAAATCAAATATTTAACATACTACATTTTCTCTTTCTTTTCATGGAAGGAAACGTCAAAGTACAAAATTACAGCTAATGCATTATAAGGATGTTTCATTCCTTGTACACAGTTCTTATTGCTCCGAAACTACTGGTTTGTGCAAAAAGGAGTCTTTATTCCAATCGCTCTCTCGAAGCTTTTGATGTATTTCAAGAAACTTAAGAGAATGATTAGAGCTTTGATCTACTAATGGTGCTGTGGAATAGATTTATCTCAACCTTTACGGTTACTTTTCAAATGATATCTACGTGAAAGAGTCTCTTGCAATACCTTAAACTTCCAATTTGTATAAAGCTCCCTAGCGTCGAAAATGCTGTTCCTTGGTGCTTCAATGCCAGGTTACACTTTTTCTGTTACAGAGGGCAGATAACTTGCAATAATGCTTGTGTTGAATGTCTTGGTATTCTGTAAGAGGACAGCGCATTCTGAAACGTATAAGTTTTACATCAGTTAACAAAACCTACAACATTAAAAATATATAATAAGAATTGTTGAAATTCTTACTATACGATCAGAAGGAAGCCGGAATTATTACTTTCTCTACTACGTATAGTAAGTAGGGGAAGTATTGCATTCGACCCAAAAATTCGATACCGAGATTTCACCGGAAATACATGTTTTGAAACTCCCTGAATCCAAAAAAAGCATTTTTGGAAACATGTCCGTGTGTGTGTCTGTGAACAGCATAACTCAGAAACGAACAGTCGGATAAACACCAAACTTGGTATTTAGGTTCAGTATCTTCCAGAGATGCGACACAAAGGTTTTCAAGAAAATCCCCCCACCCCAGACTATCCTTTACATGGAACATTTTTCGAAAATTTTAATTTTCTCAAAAATGGCTCTAACGATTTTGATTAAAATATCATATGTTTAAGGTATTTTTATGATAAATGAAATGTATATCTCGAATTTTCTGGGAATTTCTCCAAAAGTGTTCTTCATTCTGAACGACTTTTGCATAACTGGTAAACCATAAGAGATAGACAAAATTTTACTGCACAAAAAATGTAGATCGCGTTACAATACACAATTTATGTCATATACATTTTTTTTTGTTGAGTGAACCGTTTTCGAGATATTGCTCGTTATTTCCTTAAATTTTCCAATACTTATACTTTTTCACAAATTCGTTACTCACTTTTACTTTCTCTACTACGTATAGCAAGTAGGGGAAGTATTGCATTCCACCCAAAAATTCGATACCGAGATTTCACCGGAAATACATGTTTTGAGACCTCCTGAATCCAAAAAAAGCATTTTTGGAAACGTGTCCGTGTGTGTGTCTGTCTATGTGTCTGTGAACAGCATAACTCAAAAACGAACAGTCGGATAAGCACCAAACTTGGTATTTAGGTCAGTATCTTCCAGAGATGCGACACGAAGGTTTTCAAGAAAATCCCCCCACCCCAGACTACCCTTTACATGGAAGATTTTTCGAAAATTTTAATTTTCTCAAAAATGGCTCTAACGATTTTGATGAAAATATCATATGTTTAAGATAATGGCATGAGAAATGAAATGTATATCTCGAATTTTCTGGGAATGTCTCCAAACGTATTCTTCATTGTGAACGACTTTTGCATAACTGGTAAACCATAAGAGATAGACAAAATTTTACTACACAAAAAATGTAGATCGCGTTAAAATACACAACTTATGTCATATACATTTCTTTTGTTGAGTGAACCGTTTTCGAGATATTGCTTGTTATTTCCTTAAATTTTCCAATACTTATACTTTTTCTCAAATTCGTTATTCATTTTTTTTATGTCCTGGACATGCAAAGAGAATGGAATGCGCCACATAGCAACCACGTTAAAATATTTGACTATCGCTTAAAAGCTACCATATTTCCCTTGCATCTGCAAGAAAATTACAAATAAGATTGACATCTCGACATCTCGATTAACATGAAGCATATGGAGAATAGGCGTTTGTAAAAATAGTGTGTACAAGAGTAGAGAAAGTCATGTGAGTGTAACACATCAGATTTTTTTTTATGTCCTGGACATGCAAAGAGAATTGAATGCGCCACATAGCAACCAGCGCTTAAATATTTGACTATCGCTTAAAACCTACCATATTCCCCTTGCATCTACAAGAAAATTAGCAATAAGATTGACATCTCGATATCTCGATTAACATGAAGCATATGGAGAATAAGCGTTTGTAAAAATAGTTGGTACAGGAGTAGAGAAAGTCATGTGAGTGTAACACATCAGATTTTTTTAAGTGTGTTTCATGGTTCTATTAGGGTTCCTTTAAAAATAAAGCGTAAATAATACATAGAATAGAAAGAAAGAAATTTCCAAAACATACACAACTTAAATACCTTCTCTTTGGAAACTATTTGCAATAAAGGACTCCAAAAATGCATGCAATTTCTGAACTTGCTTAATTGCTCTAGAAAGCCGAATCATTAAAAATATACCAATCGGTTTAGTCTAAAAAACTTACCGAATTGAAAGAAAAATATACCCTTTTTTAACCAATTTTACAACAGGTTTTCAGCTTTTACTAATGAACTTCAAAAAGTCTGCTTTAGAAACCACATTTATAAATGTAAAAGAAGTGTATAAATTTCATGCTTTTACGATGAGTAATTACTGACAAAAAGGTATGTTTGCAGGCAAAATTTACATATTTTACAAAAAACGTGTTGGAAACTTAGTATTATTCTGCAGGCACATAGTACATCTGAATTTAAGGAACAGCACCGACTAGTTAATATCCCATTAACCATGGTAATAATTATCCAAAAACCATAAATCCATATGTCTTTCTGTTCAACAGGTTTCATAGATTTCTTTAAGACAAAAACTGAAAAATGTGATTTTTGTCCATTTTAGAATACACTATTCTCTTAACGAACCAATTCAACGATAAACAAGGAAATGCGTTGTCAAAAGTACGGGTTGGAAGTATGACCAATAGCTAACATATAGCGGTAAGAAGGTTATGACACTCAAAGCAAAGTTTTGGTTATTTACTGTCCAAGGTTTTGTTCCAAGGTATTAAATTTTTAGTGCTATAAATGCTTTAGAATTTTCCACCAATCAGAATTAGCGGAGTGTCCACAGGTAGGAAAAGTAAAACAAAACTTGAGTCAACCTTTTATCCTGTACTGCTGTATACCAGGTGAGTCAGCTGCGCCTATTTATTTTTTAATTTATTCAACGTGCTAAGCGACATATGTGCATTAACCTTTCTTGAATGCCTTCTAATGAATGATTTGCATAACACTTTATAGAGGAGATAGACAACTCAGTGCATAAGTGTTTTACGGAACAGGATGCAATCGCCATGTATGTCGATGCAAAAAACATTCCACACTGACACTGGGAGCTGCAGTAGCAGTTTTAGCCAATTTTACAAACATTTATTTCTTTAGCATGCACCCATTTGAAATCCCCCCTGAAGGAACAACCTATTACGTGTGTCTGTTGACGAAACCATTTGAAAACAAAATGGAAGATCTGCGCATTGCGACCAATTGGATTTAGTTAATGTCAGTCAATTTAGATAGCCAATGTTGTACAGACTTGCCAAAAAGATGCTGGTTATTACGTACATAATTTTGTTTTTGTCAAAAACTATGGCATATTTCAGTTCGTAAGTAACTTCAATAAGTGATGCAGTTTGTTTATTTGAGTTAAATCTACCAAAATGAACTGAAAACACTGCATGAAGCTGCAAAAAGCGTGTAAAGATTCGAGGTGGGGTCTAGTTCCGCGATTACTAATTCGTATAGGAACCTAAGCTCGGAAGGTAGCATTAACCGAATGATATTATCATGGTTGCTTAAACATTGTGCTGCATCTGTTTGGATTCATTTCTTTCGTTTTGAGTTCAAACTTTTTATTACCTTTTGTTTTATCTCTTTGGGCCTATAATTTGATATTATGTTACAAATAACACAAGTGTGCAAAAAATAAAATAAAATCGCCATGTTTTCCACCGCAAAGCCCAAATCATCCACGGACAATCATATGTGAAGAATGCAGGCAGATTACACCGCACATGTACACATCTCTCCGGCAATGTACACAAATGTGCCTTGATGAAGGGGGTCGTCATTTTAAGCATTTACTTCGTTGATGAAATCCACACTTTTAACAATGTTTACCCGTGAACTTAGCACATTTACAACTCCTTTGTCAGTAGAAGTGAAACATAAGGTTTAAACATGAAACAAAAACTGTTAGATTTAATATCGATATCCACCCAAAAATATGAAAGCTAACTACGTAACACGAATTAAAACACAGATACGGTACAGATTATTATGGTAAACACGATACACAGTTACCTGATTGTAATTATTGTTCTTTGGCTCACTGGAGAGCAAACAACAAAAATAAATAAATCGGTATTCTAAAATACAGAAAATAAACACAAGCAGAAAGAAAAAAAAGGAACCAAAGCAATTTGATGCTTGTATTAGATTCAAACCTCCGAAGCTAACCTTTGCTTCACCACATTCCGGCAGTAAACCCACTCGACTAACTCACTCTGTCTCGTTCTCTGGGAGAACATTCCTCTACCTCCTTGCAAGTATTATATGCATGAAGAACCGCCTTTTTTAAGCCTTTTGCAGCTCCTTGGTTCTCATTAGGGCTTTAATCATTAATGCTGGTTGCGTATAGTACCGAATAAAAGGGCAGAGCTATAATAACAGTTTGTTTGCTAAAAGGGTCAATGTTTTCACATTAGACTCTAAACTGCGTGTTGCATAGATATGAATACCTAGGGGCAGCTGACATATAGATGTTTTTTCTTTCAATGAATATTGACGAGCTTATTTCAAGTTTGCCAAAAATATATCTTAGATGGCCGTTTTTAACCTTCTTCCTCTCAGTATTATCTGTGAAAATTCAATACTATGTCTGAGGATTATATGCTGGATAGTATTTGTTCTATGAAGTGTACCTACTTATGATCCTATAAGTTTTAGAGGACGGGGATTAGAAAAATGTTTCGACAGCAAATTTTAGTAATATAATAATGTTATTGTAGGAAAGAAATATTCATATTAAAAAGTAGCTGATAGGCATTAGCATATAGTGTAGATTTGGTTTTAGATATTTGTAAATTATTTTCAACTCGGAACTTAAAATCACTTTTACAGAAAGAAATGCATTTGTCTGATAACTGTCATACCTCTGTAATTGATTCCAAGACATGAAATATCTAAGTTTTAATACCTGATCATGCTGGACTGGTACAAAGGTCACAAGACGACAGACTCATTCCCGTAAATTTCAATATAAGAAGGTGCTAAGAAGGAAGGTGTTAATTGGAAACTGAGAAGCAATTATGGAACTTAAAGAGCTATGAATCATTTTGACAATCTTTATAAAATTACAATTAAATCCATCTTCAAATTATTGTACAACAATAATCCATAATAAGTATAGTTTATTGTAACGCATTATTCAATTTATATACAACTGCACCTTGACTTGAAATATTAATTAGTCATGTATAACGACAATTTAATGATGTATAAAATAACATAATCATTGTATCACAGTAAAATTGAATAAAGTCTTGAATAAGTGTTAAGATTTGAACAGGAGCAAATACTCAATTCAGCTTATTCTAAAGCACTTGCCCAATTATCAATTGAGGATAAATCACATTTAACACAAAGGTTTTAATTGTTTATTATTGTATAAGTTTCCCCTTTTAACAATTTAAATCCGCATTCTGCAATATAAGTTCTGAAATATAAAAGGAACAGTAAAACTAATACTAAAAGACTGTAACAATATTACCTGAGTAGCCGTAGTACAAAGAAAAATTTTAAATAACGAGGTATTGAGGTTTTGGCACTCTTTGCAAGTGGTCTAGAAAGTCAAGTACTAGTCGGCCACGATATGATTGCATGTTTTGGGAAGATAAACTAAACATTTGCGAAACAACTGAGCGGCACATCGGAAACACAGACAGGTAAAAACACAGTTGCATTTACAAGCGAGTCTGAGGTTTGCAAATGTAGCACTGTTTTCATTGTGCGACAGTAAATTTTCCTATCGCCTTGCCCGTCACTTCCCTCTAATCACTAGCCTTGCTTGTCCAAAATAAAAAATAGCACGGTAGCACCCTCCACCAAGCGCATTCATATCGTGGCCGACCAATAAATATGACAGCTCTGCGTGCTCAAGCCATATTATGGTTTCTTTCTTTGCAAATATATGCGAGCTTTTCTGCACTTTTACTTTGAACAGCCATTTCTGTGAATAACATGTTCTGTAGTAATTCCACGAGTGATTTCCAAATTGTGATAAGTTCTGGAGTATTTGGAAATAATGAGTGGCATTTGATAAGTGTGTTTCACCAATAAACTTCAGTGATGTACCCAAAATCATGTTTATTACTATAAAATCATAAAATAGTTATTTATTTGCAATATAAGTGGTGTTGTTTGCGAAATCGAATTAGAATTGTATGGTTATATTTTACTTGATCATACAGATATTATTTTCTGCCATCTGGTGTGCGGAACTTGCAATGGGAATTCGCTATTGTTATTTATGATTGTAAGAATGCTCCTAGTAGTGAAAATATGAAACAAATAAAACCTATATTACCAACATTGTAGGTTATGATTTTCTTTACAGAAAAAGGCTGATAAGTGTTTACTTGTTTCAATTCTTTGGTTTACTATCAACATTATTTAAAAGCACAGTTATCTGGTTAATTTTATAGGCATTCCTTGCACTCTCTTCATTTGGTTTCCTCATACTGATGCTATAAAAACAATTAGGAATGTCGCAGCTAAAATTCTACAAGAAGTGTATTTTAAGAAATGGCATATGAAGTTCATTTCATTTGAATACGAGGAGTTTCAAGAGGCGATAGATGCAAGTAATGCGTAAAGAAAACTGCTCCAAAATTTGCCGGAAAAAGCAACGGTTAGTGCTGTGGTTTTAAAGTCCTAAGAATATGAAGCAATGATCAATTTATGTGATGAGAATACACCTGAAGGATTACAAATGAAGTTCTTCCTGATCGTCGCTCTCGAATTAGCATGCTTAATTAATAATATCATCTGTATCTTCGTTTGAAGCGTTACCAAATCTCGTTTCCGTCATTTTATGTTTAAATGTAGCGGAATTGATTGTTGGTAGCTGAGTCAGTGCAAAAGAATACCTCTCCAGAGTATTAAAATGAGGAGCCGAAAGGGGGTGGTGATAAATGTATTTTAATAAGCACTGAGTAAAATGAATAATAATTGAAGTATTACTAACCGGGCTTGTAGGTCGTGGTCTAGAAGGCCTACAAGCCGGATAGTAGTAATTAAATTATTAGTCATGACGCCGGCCGTGAAAGCCTCGGTATGTACGCTGAGTAGAATAATGGCCGCGATTGGTTCTAAAATATCATTCCTTTAAACGTGATTGGCCATTGTCTCCCATTTGAGGCATGGGTGAAATAGTCTGGTATAAATGACGCGTTTTCTCAGAAATTATTGAAGATAGGTAAATTAAATTTTAAGATGGTAAAGCACACCTCTAAGTGCTATTGTGTATCTACTTAGTATTAACTGGTTGGCTATTTTTGAAAAAGTCTGATGTTTTACACTCACATGACTTTCTCTACTCTGGTACAAAGTACTTTTACAAACGCTTATTCTCCATATGCTTCATATTAATCGAGATGTTAATCTTATTGCTAATTTTCTTGTAGGTGCAAGGGGAATATGGTAGGTTTTAAGCGATAGTCAAATGTTTTAAGAACTGGTTGCTATGTGGCGCATTCCATTCTCTTTGTATGTTCAGGACATAAAAAGATGAATAACGAATTTCTATTTGAGAAAAAGTATAACTATTAGAAAATTTAAGGGAATAGCAAGCAATACCTCGAAAATGGTTCACTCAACAACAAAAAAATGCATATGTCATAAATTGTGTATTTTAACGCGATCTACATTTTTTGTGTAGTAAAATTTTGTCTATCTCTTATGGTTTACCAGTTATGCAAAAGTCGTTCACAATGAAAAACACTTTTGGATACATTCCCATAAAATTCGAGATATACATTTCATTTGTCATGAAAATATCTTAAACGTATGATATTTTATCAAAATCGTTAGCCATTTTTGAGAAAATTAAAATTTTTGAAAAAAGTTCTATGTAAAGGGTAATCTGGCGTGGGATTTTCTTGAGAACTTTCTTGTGGCATCTCTGGAAGATACTGAACCTAAATACCAAGTTTGGTGTTTATCCGACTGTTCGTTTCTGAGTTATGCTGTTCGCAGACACACACACAAGACTTGTTTCCAAAAAATTTTTTTCTTGATTTAGGGGGTTTCAAAACATATATTTCCGGTGAAATTTCGGTATCGAATTTTTGGGTGGAATACAATACTTCCCCTACTTACTATAGGTAGTAGAGAAAGTAAAAAGATAATTGCTTATAAATATTAATCGAAAGATGTATAGGTAAGAAAAATAATGCTGTCTTCCTTAGTGAGAAGGCATGTTAAATAAACGTAGATAAATGAACTTGGGAGACATGTATCCAAATGCTTTTAACATTTCAGGCTAATATGTTGCATGGTTTCTGAGATAATGTATCACGAATTCAGTAAATTTAACACCGGCAGGTTAGGCTTTTAATTCCCCCTTAAAAAGTTGCAAATATTTAGTTTGCATACATCGAGTTAAATGTCACAGTATAAGAACAACAACTTTCTGTGCCCTTTTCCCGGCATCCCTATAAGAACTATGTTCCTGTCCTCGAACCGAGTACTAAAAGACATTACCTTCTACGATGGACAAAAGACGTAACTAGTTGGATTTAACAATGCCTAGTTTTGGAGTGTAACGGGATGAAGTCACGAGGAGAATTAGCGGAGTGTGTCTTTCACTGGTTACATAAGAAAGAACAACCCTAGTGGGTTAAGGTTGCCGGTCCTCGTAGCCGTGGTCGCTGGAGCGTATAGCTTCGGCGATCCGCCAAGCTGAGGGTCGCAGGTTCGAGTCCCACTATGGGCATGGGTATTTGTGATGTGTGTGTATGTGTGTTGTGTAATTTCGGTTAATAAGCCGTTAAGAAAAACAGTAAAAACACAGTATCATAAACTGGGTAACTCAAGGGAACTTAAAAAAGTACGCCTAGGGACGACGAACTACTGAGTGTCCAGCAAACTTGGTAAACATTTCCACTATCGTGCTGTTTGATTGTGAGTTTATCATGCACTTTTTATGAATTGAAACTATAAGGAGTTAGTAGGTAATTATATATAAAGACAATTTTTAATGAATTAACTGTCCGAAAGAAATAGTGCCATTCATGTAAGGATGAAGGAACACTATAATTTCTTAGCATTTCTAATGTCTTATTCAAGATTCTGTTTTCTAAATATTTGTTTTATATCAAAGTGCAGTTAAATAACCAAAGCAAGTCATATTAATAACAACCACTACAGTTGTTAAATTTGAATACGTAATAATGTTTAATAAATTGATCAGGGCTTCTTGGGTTACCAACCATGTAATATTGATAAAATCCCGAATTCATCAATATTACACGGCTGGTAATCCGAGAAGCCCTGATCAATAATTACCGACGTGAAAGCTTCAAAACTTACATTTAGTAAATTGCTAGTTAACGACAGGCAATCGTTACGTCTCGTGCGTTACGTGATTTATTCTTATACACTTCCCTTCCAATTTGCCATTAAGGAAATTAGGGAAATAAGACCCACTCCTCTGGGCAGTTCATACCAAACAAAAAGTTAAGCATACAAATCATCTGCTTGCTACCATTCAGTAACACTGTGTTTGGAATTGGTATGCAAAACTTACAGCATCAACTATATGAAAGCAAGAGAAAACAATTTCGCAAGGGAAGTAAAGCCGGTGGTCCCGTGTCGTAGATTTACGGCACGTAACAGAACCTCAAGCCTGTTAAAGAAGCCTTTGAGCAAAATTACCGGTATTTCACGCCCAACATAGAATGAGACGCTAAGGATCACAGCAGTTAAAGGTCCTCCATAAATAAAACTCAATTTAATTTTTAACTTTAAGAACAATAATATCGAATATTGCTAAACGCAAACTTTATTGAACTTGAATCAGTACCTCAGTCACTATACCACATTATCTTAGACGTAATTTAGAATTGCAGACCTAACCACATTCTAGGATTCGTGTTCGCGCAGTATTGGGGGCAAGACAGGCGTCCGAGAAGACGGTTTTTTGAGATGGGGAGAGTTGATGTGTGCGAAACTAATGCATGTTATGTGAACTTCTGCAGTTGATCCAGCCTTAGAACAGGACTTGATGTAAATAAAACATTTTGTATCCCTCCACTATGCCTCGTATTCGTATCAGCTGTGAGGAACAAACTAATCATTATCGTGTGCATGTAGAAGAGAAGTGAACGACATTACGCAAAATTTAACCGAAGCTACAACCTTCTTTATTTTGACTGTTTATATTATTTATTATTTCGTTTTAATCGAACTTTTAAAACTACGTATTGCTTTAGAACCCACAGAAAATCGCGCTTATTTACGGTACTATATGTTATAGTGGGCTTTGTTTTCACATAGTATCACGGGTATAACGTCATGCGTTTACATTAAGTCGGGTTCTAAGAGTGGAGCGATTATAGTGTAAATTACAATATGGCGGAAGTTAAAACCCCGTATGTTTTCTCATATGAGTCATTCCTTATTGTTTCACTTTTGCGCATTCCTTCAAGCTTCTAAGGAATTTCTCTTTCACTTGAATTTTGTCACTTCACTTTCCTTTTGGTTGGTTCACATGTTTCGCTGTTGTAAAACGATGTAGGTATAGCCATTAAGTTAAGTTAAATTCGTATGGTAGATTAAAAGAAAGGAAGGTAGCCTTTACTATATATATTTAAAAAATGCGTGATGCACTTTCTCTAGATGCACTTTAAAAACTGTTCTTAGAGTAGCTAACTCTTCTACAAGGCTTTAGTTTTATATCAGGACCGTCACTCGGAAATTTTCCACTTGGCTGTTACATGTACTTCAGCCGGCCGCGTCGCTGCTATAACTCCCATTGTTAAACTAACTTTTTAAGCTTTATCTCTTATCTCAGGGGATTTTCCACTTGGCTATAAGCTGCATCGTGACCCCTCTCCTCATATTATTGTGAATGGTTTTCTTCATTAGAGACGGAAGGATTAATCGCTCTTCAGCTAGTGCTCTTTTCCGAAGAGGTGTAGTTCCAGCCGTGTGAACATTGAAAATACTCGCTATTCTGAAAATCTGAATCGTTAATAAAATCCCTCATTATGTTAGAGAAATTGGAGTTTGGTGCGCTGTTAGCGCAAAAAGAATAATCGGTCCGATCTTCTTCGAGCAAACAGTCAATGCCGAGCAGTAGCGTAGAAAAATATTAAAGTTGGGTGCGGCAGTACCTTCTCCTGTCAGAAGTTGTTCTGATTCGTAATGCCCGTAGCTCGTGGCTTACCTTTCTGCAGCCTCCGCGTAGACTCCGAATGTTCGACGTGGGCTGATTCTCTGCGTCTCTATCCTCGGCTAGCTGTAGTAATTACTGAAATATGTAAGAGCAGGTACTTTTCCTAGGAAACGTAGATCTCGGATGTGGTAACGGAGAGAAATAGACGTGCTTCAGTTACAAAAAGATGACACCACTGTTTTCTTTATTTCGTTACATCTTGTAGTTCGCAACACTAAGATTATCGCCGTTAAAACACTGTCCACTGCTGTTGAAACACGGCGCTGATATGACGCGAAGTTTATATATTTAACAAATTTCTTTACTTGTAGCGATTCTTATGTGTGTAGCGAAACCTGTCTTAATTCACTAACTTTTGGCGCGACATCTCTTAAGTATCCGTCAGCATCATTCCTTGCCTGTAGTTTCAAGTAACTCCCCGATCAGCAGATCTATTTATGGTCGCGGGCTTCTTAGGCTACTTAATTTCCTATTGATGCATTTTTCGCACCGCTCAAAGCGTTTCACTATTTCATATCGATTTACTTGGATCTCATTTGTCTTATTCCACCCCGTATTGCTCAATTTTAACATGAAATCGTGGCTTTCCCTAATTTTACCGTTAAGCTTGTTGTCTCACTTACTCCGGTCACGGCGAATTACCGTATAAAGGAACAATGGCTCTACACCCTCGCTGTACGAACAATACTTTTGCTACCAGAGAGACATCGTAAAGCTCACTTGTTGCCTTCGGAGACACTTTTCCTGCATTTAAAATGTCTCGTCGTGGACAGTATTTTATCATGGCGCTTAAATTATTTACATTAAACAATTTATTAGTTCTCTAATATTAGTAATATAAATACAAACATATCCTTAAATCACCCTTCTTAAACTACACAGGCAGTAAAAAGAAAAAATAGTTGTACATAGCATAATTTAATTTCACTAAAAGGTAATTACCCAAATTATTAATAATTCCATAGCTCGGGCTCGGCCTCGGGCTCGGCCTAGAGTTACCGCTTTAGGCGTTATATATAGGGATCCATGTTTTAAAACAATTTTTATCAAGACATGCAGCGTAAATACAGTGCTACCATTAGGAAGTATTTAATTTCCAACAACCTGGAAATCTGATATTGTTTTAAAGAAGCGAATTTTGCTAACAGTTTTTAAATTGTTTCTAGCAAGGGGGTTCCATCCCCCAAAGCTCCCCTAGCTGCCCCTCTAATGCCGAGAGGTACCGAGATAAAATGTTTACTCCATTCTCCGGCTAGTTGACAGAAGAAGATAAACAGGAAAGGTTTAAACAAGATTCGACAACCGCTTATACAGCAGGGATCTCCACGAATAAAATCAATGAATTATTTGAAGATAGAGTAATTAGTGATGGTATATTGTCCTTTCGTTCCCCAGACTTAACAGTGTGCAAGTTTTACTTGTGGGGTAACCTGAAGGAGAAAATCTACAAAAAATCCTCACACACTGGAAGAACTGATGGATAACGCAGTATACGAAGTCGGAAACATTTCAGTGATCGAACTGAATCGTGCGAATCGAAATATGTTTTCTCACTACGATTCCTGCTTAGCCGCGGAGGACACCATTTTCAGCACCTCATAAAAGGTAGGTTTTGTACATTAGGCACTAACAATATGTGAGGGAGATAAAGCTTCAACAGTTAGTTTAGCAATGGGAGTTATAGTAGCGGCGCGGCCGGCTGATGTACACGTAACCGCCGAGCGGAAAATTGCTGCGTGACGGTCCTGAAATAAAACTAAAGCCCTGTATCTACTTGTTAATCGAGATACATTTGTATAATCTCCACATTTACACATTTCCTTGTAGTTAAAAGAAGGGTAGAGTAGGCTAAAGTGACAGTTTAAAAAGCGGGTCACTATGTAACGGCTTTTAAATTCCATGATCCTTGCTGGCCACTAGAAAAAACGAGGAGTGCCTTACCACTTAAAAAAGCGTAAGTAGTTGACAATTGGAACCAATAAGAAATATTGTTCCCAAAATTGTTAACACCTCAAAAATGTGAGATTAACTGTGTGTTTTAACGAGATCTACATGTTTTGTGTACAGAATACGTTTAATCAGTTATACAAAAGTGATTCCGAATGAAGAGGGCTTCACATATCCCCCAAAATTTAAACATGTGCATTTTTATGCAAATATCTAAAACATACAGTATTTTAATAAAAACTGGATAAATTTTTGAGAAAATTAAAAATAACAGCATTTTTTTCAAGTAAAGGATAGCTGGGTTGGAAGGATTTCCTTGTAAACTTTCATCGGGGTCTTTGAACTTTGAACTAGGACAACTACGGAGGGGGACTTAGCTCCTCAACCTACAAGATGTTTTGTGCCTGAAGCCCCTGACGGGGTGCCCCCAGGAGGGAGGGGTGTGGTGAGAGGAGAGAGAGGCCGGACGGACCAGGAGGCAAGGCAGTGCAAAGGGCAGGTTTCCTACCGTATTACAGATTGAAACTCCCTGAATGATAAACGGCATCTCCTTCCACCTTTGGGCTTGCACATTCCCGAGACTTGAAGACCGCCCCATTCCGAGGGACGAAGGGTTACATATAGCATCCTTTGCACCTGCCATGCAATGCCGAGACTCCCGCCGACACTTCTAACCCTGAAACAGACCAAGCAGTTGAAAGGTGAAGTGAAATGACAATGTAGGTGAAATGGAGGGACAGAAAATTCGAGGGATGTAATTAGCCTTTCTAGCATTCGCTTAATGACCCGAGGAAACCTCCGAAAATACCCATGAGTCAGGAAGGTCAACCGCAGGAATCGAACACAAGACCTTCCGAATGCGGGCCACAGACGTTACCGCCTGAGCCATCCCAATTGGTTCATGAACTTAAATACCAAGTTTTCATTTAACTGGCATAATACTGTTCACACATACATATGCACACGGAACTTTTTCAAAAATACTTTTGCATTTAGGGACCTCAAAGTTTGTACTTTCAGTGAAACGTTGCTATTGAATTTTTCTTGGAATGCAATATTTTCTCTATTGACTAGCTAAATAGTATTGCTTGATTCATAAATTATAAAATACATAAACGGAAATAAATGATTGAATTCAACCGATAGTAATTAATTCCTTCCTCCTATATGGTAATATTCCTCCAGATTCATTTCTTTGAGAGGTTTATGATGCCTTATGGTGTTAAATTGTTATTTACGTTTACTGTGTGTGTGTGTGTCCCCTTCCATACTGAAACTGTATCATTACAAAGCGTCATAGTTTTGTATTTAAAACGCGCTCACAATTGCTTGTGTGATTTTCTGCTCTTGAAATCTAGATTGACGTTCACTTAATTAACGGAATTTCCACTTTAAAATAAATTCCACTAAATGCACTTTCATAATAGTATTGCTTCATAACAGGCGGTAACCGAATCCCAAAGGATACGCAGATTCATTAAAGAGGGATTAGATATGATTGCGTTCTGATCGAGAAGGCTTACCGGCTTATAGACTGCCTCTTGATAGCTAAACTCTCTCCAACTATGCTTACCCTCCAATTTAATGTAGCTGAATATGTTAGCCAAAAATAATACAGTTATTATAATTATATATATATGTATATATTGTAGCCGTATACATGCAGAGCGGGTAGAAAAAAATACAATATATGTAAATAAATTACTCAAAGGAACCATTTCTAAAATTATAGTCGCATAGTCATAACTTTATCTTTTCCATTACCTTTATGATTACGATTTATAACCTTCGGATGAACTAGCAATTCATATTTATACATATTCATAATACAGGTGGGGCCTTTTAAGTTGAGACAATACAATATCTCCAAAACTAAGTGTCTTCAATAAAAGTTGCTTGGTATTTTGGGGTAAAGTTAATGCCATTAGTCGTGTGTTTTTTTCTTTTTTTTGAGGACTTGCGATGCTCATTTAAGAATCAATTTAGTTTTTTTTAAAATGGGAACCTAACTTTTTTAAGTTTTTCTCGCTCTTCATAAAAAAACTAAACAACATTTGCATAAAGTAGTTTGCAACTGTTCTTACATCAACGTAAATAACAACGAAAATTCTGAATGGCTGTGTACGAAGAGCGCAATGAATGGTTGGACCATCCATGGATGAACATTTGAGGGTCAAGTTACGTTTCGTTATTGGGAACCAACATTTTTTTACTGTTTCTCCTCATTCCTCATCGCAAAATAAACAGCTTTTTATAAACCATTTTCTAATGGAGAAAACATACAAAATATACGTTTCCATTTTAAGAAACTGAATTGACCCTAAAATGACCATAAACATCTTTCAAACAAAATACGACTAATGGCATTTTCTTCCCCCTATAATATTAAGTAACTTTTACTAACAAAATTTCTTTCTACAACTCTTAGTTTTGGAGATATTCTGCAGTCTCAAATAAAATGGCCCAGCCTGTATATATGTATAATATATGGCGGTAGATATTATTTTTTTATTTTACTAAAAAGCTCCTTCTCTCAAGGTTGTCATGAATAAAAGAATCTCAATTATGCCACCAAGGGTTAAGGGTCTCTAAAAGGTTGAGCTTAATTTAAAGCTCAT
Organism: Deroplatys truncata; assembly: GCA_030765065.1. NCBI lineage: Eukaryota > Metazoa > Arthropoda > Insecta > Mantodea > Mantidae > Deroplatys > Deroplatys truncata. The sequence continues at coordinate 201,257,215 of CM060984.1, read as the reverse complement.
ATAGAGAGCTGGACCATTTAGGAATGTTCAATTCTTCACTCTCGTTTTATTTTCTCTACCACGTATATAGCATATAGTAGGTAGAGAAGGTATTGCATTCGATACCAAGATTTTACCGAAACTAATGTTTTGAGGAATAAAAAAAAATTTTTAGAAAAAGGTAGTCTGTGTGTGTATAGCATAACCGGAAAACGAAAAAACCTCCAAACTGTTTAATTAAGTTCAGTATCTACCAAGGATGTGACACGAAGGTTTTCAAGAGAATCCCCTACCACATGGATTTTTTTTCGGAAATTTTGATTTTCTAAAAAAATGACTAAGATTTTGATTAAAATACCATAATATACCAAAGATATTTATGTGACAAAGAAAATATATATCTGAATTTTGTCCTCTTCATTCGGAAGAAATTTTGTATAATCTTACATAATTGGTAAGCTTAAGTGATAGACGTAAACGTACTATACAAAAATATAGATCTCTTTAGAACACGAAATTTATTTCAAATAAGCTTTTTTGTGGCATAAGCCATTTCTGAGATTATTAATGTTCAAATTCATGACTTGGCCATTCTCTTAAAGTACTGTCAGCATTCAGTTGTTTCTGGCAATTGTATGGAAACAGTATGGAATTGCGTCCAGTGCTTAAACATTTGACTACCTGATCTCATTGTATTTATAACAAAATGTGTAATGTAGTTATTCCTGCAAGGTTTTATTTGCATTAAAATGTAGTAGATAGAAATATAAGATTTAGTAAGAATAATTTGTGTGCGTGTTATTTTAACTAATAAAGATAGAGGGTAGAGAATGTCAAGTGAATGCATGGGATCTAAAATCAGCTTTGAAAAATCTGGAAATCATATTCGGTAATAAAATCGAACCAACCTTATTTGTGCCCTGCTACTTGTGCTACGACATATCTACTTTTTATCAAATCGACAATAGCTATTTTCACATCACTGTTCTGGTCACCAGGAATAACAGGTAAGAGTTAATGAGCTTGCTGTGAGACATCGTGTAAGTTTGTTATCTTGGGAAATGAAAACAAAGGTTGACTTCAGTACGGTATACAAATCGGTTCACTCTTGTGTATTTGGCTACATACACGCGATCTCCGTCAACGGGATAGGTAACTTGAAACCACGGAGAGCGGGAGAACCGTGTTCAAATCCCGGCTGTGGCGTTGAATTTTTCAGTTGACTCTATATTAAAAACTTGAAACCAGTTTACTTCACGCTTTCAGTCCCAAAGACCACTAACCTTTTATTTAGAAGAGTGGAAGATGCGCACTCGCAATGAGTTGCGTTCATTTGTTTTCCGAGATTGCCTGAAACACTCTCCCTGTTTATAATATTAATACAAATTTATTTATCACGGGGCGTTGTCTACGCGACTGCAAACAGCAAGTACCTGTTCAATAAATGGTGTCGTGAATGTTATGAAACAGCATAGTGTCATCAGAAATCGGGGGGGAGAGTAACGTTACGGTAGTGCGTTAGCCACCTATACATTCAATGTTTTCTTCTTTTGAGAATTAAACCGTTGTTGGTTCGTTTCGGTTCCAATTATTTTAGCTGCTGTATCCACCTCTTCCGTGGATATCCCTGGTATCTTTTTCCTCCTTTCGGTTGATAGTTCAAACTTATCCAAGGCATTCTATTAGTATCCGTTCTGCAAACATGGTCATACATTGTATCCTGCACGCTTCTATTTTCTCTATAATCCTAAATATTTTCAATTCCTTACGGATATCTTTGCTGTGCTTTATCCGTTAAACTGTGCCCTGCTAAAATCGTAAATAGTTCATTTATACAGCTTCGATTCTTATAATTGTTTGCTTATTTAGAGTACATATGCCTGATCCATACAATATTTGCAGGTACTGCTAATACTGTAAAATTTTAAGTGTGTTTCCTTTCTTACCCAGTGTTCTTTAATTTATTTATTGCAACCTAAAGCATACCTAGATAATTGGTCTTTTCCTTCTAGTGTTCTTTCATTTAACATTATTTTTGTTCTTTGTATTTGTTTGCCACATGTGTTTTGTTGGAGAAATTTCTAGGTTATAATCTTGTGATATCTTAATTTTAAAACGGTTCTTTGAAGGTAATTTTCTGATGTAGCCATTATAACCTGGTCATCAGCAAACTTTGGTGTGTCGACAGGAACCGTATTACTAAACTATTTTAGGGTCAGTCATCATTTTCTAGTAAATTTCTCAATGTATAAATTAAAGAAAGTGGTTGAAGGACGAGACCCTTGTCTTGATCCCTTTTGAAATCTCGTGTTTTGATTTTTTACTTTCACACTTTATTTGGATAGTTGTGTTTACATGTTTTAAAAACATCACTAGTTTTTATTGGCAGGAACGTTTTCAGATGTGGTCTCATTCAATCTTCAGCTGAAGATTCGTCTCTCTTGTCCCCAGTATAAGAAGTGGAAGAAGACTTTTGCCCTCTGGTGTGGCTAGTTACTACTCGGATGTACGAGTATGTCTTATGTTAATTCTTGAATTGGTAATACCGACCTCTGAGGTTAAGATCTAGAACTTATCTGTCTCTTCTCTCGTCTCCTATTAGTTGATTGAATGAATTGCATCATGCCATCAGGTAGTGGAGTTTCAAAGTTCATAATGTTGTCAATGTTATTAAAAATAAATATTTTCTCCCAAATATCCATTTGTGATGGAGATTAATTGGCCCTTAATAATTTTATTTCCCGACTTTATTGGTGGATTGATGTCCAAAAAGTGATAACCAACAGCTGATTTTTATCTATTTTTCATTTAATATTCATTCGATGTACATTCATACAAGTTTTCAAATTTTTCTTGGCCCTACCAATATAAATACCATCACAATCTTGGAAATTCACATCTGGTAAATTCATGAGTTGCTGAATTTGCTTAAGCTGTCATTTAATGGTGTATTCAATAAATTTCGTGAATTGAAATGTTTTGAGGTGCAAGTTGAATATTATGTAGTTTAAAAATATTCCCAAACTGCTCAACATAGTTGGGTGATAACTAATTCTATTTTAAACCATGCCATTTTTCTATTTCAATTGTGTAAAGTACTTAAGGTTGTATGTTATTTTGATTCTTTTATTTCTATTTATAGTTTTGTTTCAAATCCATTATCAATGGCCACTTTCTTAATAAAGGGTGATAGCCGCTGTTGTTATTAAGTTACAGCAGGCATTTTTTTCATGAGGTTACAGTTGTTATTGATAAATAACCATAGAACATTACAGCTTCAGCAACGCGTAAAAATTGTGAAAATTTATTATCAAAATGGATCATCTGTTCGCCAAACCTTCCGTGCATTGCGTGAAGTTTACGGTGTGCATAATCGTCCCTGCAAGAGAACTATTCGCCGTTTGATCGATAAATTTGAAAGAAATGGTTCTGTCAGCGATCAAAGAACGCCTGTACGTAATCGATGTAAGCGCTCCAATGAAAACATAGGCACCGTTCGTCAGAGTGTACGCGAAAACGGAAGCAAATCAATTGCTCGTCGAGCGAAAGAATTGGGGCTTTCGCCGACCACAACTTGGCGAATTCTGCATCTGGACTTGAAGTTTCACGCTTAAAAAATGGTATTAACTCAATAACTAAAGCCCAAACACCATAGGTTGCGCCGTATATTCGCTGACTGGGCTATGGAGCAATTGGAAGCTGACCCGGATTTTTGTCGAAAAATCATCTTCAGCGACGAAGCCCACCTTTGGATGGATGGCTGTGTTAACAAACAAAATTGCCGCTATTGGAGCAATCCAATGCAGATTCAAGAACCACCACTTCATCCCCCAAAGGTTACTGTGTGGTGTGGATGTTGGTATGGTGGAATCATTGGTCCATATTTTTCCAAGATGAAGATGGAGAAGCTCTAACTGCCAATGAAGAAAGATACCGGGCTCTTATAAGGGACTATTTTTGGCCTCAATTGGATGGTATGGATCTCAGAAACATCTGCTTCCAGCAAGATGGTGCCACATGCTCGAAACAATCGATCTTTTGAAGGAGAAGTTCAGAGGTTTCATCATTTCCCGTGGTGATGATGTTAACTGTCCCCCAAGGTCATGTGATTTAACGCCGTTGGATTACTTCTTGTGGGGTTATGTTAAATCTTGAGTTTATGTCAACACGTCAGAAACAGTAAATGATCTTATGAAGAACATCACGCGTGTTATTCGTGAAGTTGGACCTAATTTACGCTCTTCTGTCATTGAAAATTGGGTCAAACGTACACGCGCAACCCAACGAACCCACGGCGGTCACTTAACTGATATTCTCTTCCACACGTAATGCCATTAATTATGTTCCAAAATAAAAAAATAAACTTCTATCATTTATAGAAGGTGTTTTATTTAAGTTCAAAGATACGACACTCTTGTTAAAATTGTAATTCGCTGTTAAATTCTTTGCAAGAGCTACATTTTGATTTAAACTCCAAAATACTGCATACTGATGACACGTATGATTTAACTGTTCTTTTTATGTAATTATTTAGCTGAGTATGTTTTATATAAATTCCAAACTGTAAAGCATTATTATTCCTGTTATTGTTAAAGCCAGGAAGGGTAACGTGTGATATCTATTTCCATAATGAAATTGATGTTACTGTCCTGTGCATTAAAATAATCAGAGATCTCAATAAACAGGTCTTCAAATCCGTAAATCATTTTGTGCCTCTAATAACACACATTCAGTATGCATTCTATGTTCGTTGTTAAAACGCACGTGTGACTTATTTCACTCAAAACTCGTGGGCTGCTGGCTAAAAACGTAGTTTTAATAAAAACATTCACCGACGTCATTTTCTTACGCTTTGTACATAGGATAAGTTTAACCTTCAAATATTTATGTTTCCTGATGTTGGGAAGAAAGCCTGGTTCTAAAAGGAAACATAAGTAAATGGGAAATATAGAGAAAAGTTTATTTTCAGTGGATATACAAGCGCGAGCAAAGACCTTTCAGCCTACGAAGGCCTATACATATAGATATTGCGCACACGTATCTGCTTCCTGGATTCAGGGATAAAAATAAGTTATGGTAACTGTCATGCCGTTATTACTTTCTCTGTATTGTGTGGGGGTAGAGGAAGTAAAATAACTCAATATGTGCCATGAATCCTGTGTCCTCTATAGTCGTTGGGGATGAGCGAAGGGTGTTCTATTATTTCAGACGTCAGAATTATGACATAATTATGCAGATGACTGAATTGCAGGGCACTCACATTCCAACGTTTCTGCAATTTATTAAGAGAGGAATGCTTCAATATGAATTGAAATTGCTTGAGATTCCAAGCTTGTTGCATGCCAAGGCGTATGTTGTTTCTTATAGCTGGTGCTCCTGGGTCTACGAGAGCCAACAGCATTTCATTTTCCTCTTATATCTTCTTAACTGACAGGCTGATAGGACGCCTTCCTCCGGGGAATTAAATGAGGGACCGCTCTTGGCGTAATGGCATTTAAGACCACAATAACATTATCGACATCCTTCTTCACTGGTTGCCACGTCAACAATCTTATCTTGCGACTCCCCTTCCTCATTTTTTCTATATGCCATACTAACCCGACGTAACTCATTCAACTCTATAAAATACACATAGTTACTTACTTTAACATCCATTTTTGATAACCGTGGCAGATATTTAGATGTAAATGGCTGCAGTTAAATAAAATCATGATAATAGAGGTACTCATGTTCCGTTGTAGCTGTTGTTGACCATTTCTACTGGTTTGTATCGAACGCTGTGTCATTTGCAGGGACGGCACTTTGTCCCAGTTTGCCGCGAGGTTCAGTGGTACTGATATATAAAGTACCTATTTTACTAGTGGTTAAGAACATTTAATCGACAGCACGCACTGCTCACTGGTATAGATAGGTAAAACATACATGCGACGTTTATATAGGTTACCCTGCCATATAGAGTAGAGTGGTGTATTTATTGGTCTTAAACATTTTACATGTTCAAATCTATACATCGCACGGATCAGATAGACCGTACGTGCTTATATCATACACTGCAGTTCACATTTTTCAGATTGTGTTCATTACATTGAACTTTTAAGTTAATATTTACAAGAAATGAAAAGAAAAGAAAAAACATATAAACTAACAACAAAATCACAAAAACAAAACAAAGAAGAAGAGAAAAAACTTGTTCATATTTCCGTGACGTATGCCTTGACTATTTACATTTTTACAATATTACTTACAAATATTTACAACACCATATACGAAATAGAAGAGTTAGTGAAATTACAGACAAGTATTTATAATCGAGGTATATGATTCCGTTATAAACTGTATTCTGTTACAACATATAACAATGTACACTTTTAACTGTCAAAAAGTGAAATTACTTCTGTTTTCACTAAACATATACTTGTACGTGAGAAAGTTCGCTAACATCCCACGATGCTTTGTGTGCTTATTTAAAATAAACATTGTTGTCTACTTATTGCAACCAAGCTGAATTCTGTTAGTTTGACACACTTCTGAATAGCTAGGAACGAAACCTAAACAAATGAAACGTAGTGCGTTCACCGACGTAGCACAAACACATTGCTCCATTCAAAGTGCAGTATTTGAACACATGGCTTCATGACGTCAATATAGGCAAGCAGTAACCAACCTAAAAGACGTCCACACTAGCACAAAGTGTCGTGCTTGGTTATTTGTTGTTTGCCTCGAGGTAACTCGCCTCGTGGGCGTTGGTAATACAGTAATTTTGAAATGATACTTTCATTGCCTTTTACCAATACAATTTTTATTTATTTCTGAGCTCCAGAGAACCAAGGGATATTGGAAGAGTTTAGAATTCATATTGTTTTATTAAGAAAAATCTGATGATATATACTCACATGACTTTGTCTACTCTTGTTCAAAACTATTTTTACAAACGCTTATTCTCCATCTACTTCATGTTAATCGAGATAAACATTTGCAGACTCTATCATATTGCTAAATTTCTTGTAAGGGGAATATATATTTACAAGGGCAATATAGAAATACAGTAGCCTTTAAGCACATACATATCTCTTAATAGCTGGTTGCTAGGTGCAGCACTATTCCCTTTGCCACAGATTAATACTCTTTGCATATTCAAGACAAAAAAAATGAATAACGAATTCCCGTTTGAGAAAATATTGAAAAATTTAAGGAAATAACAAGCAATATCTCGAAAATGGTTCACTCAACAAAAAGATGTATATGACATAAATTGTGTATTCTATCGCGATCTACATTTTTTGTGTAGTAAAATTTTATCTATCTCTTATAGTTTACCAGTTATGCAAAAGTCGTTCACAATGAAGAATACTTTTGTAGACATTCCCAGAAAATTCAAGATATACATTTTATTTGTCATGAAAATATTTTAAACATATGATATTTTAATCAAAATCGTTAGAGCCAGTTTTGAGAAAAACATGTTTCCAAAAATGCTTTTTTTGGATTCAGGGGGTCTCAAAACATGTATTTCCGGTGAAATCTCGGTATCGAATTTTTGGGTGGAATACAATACTTCCCCAACTTACTCTACGTAGTATAGAAAGTAAAAATGGTTAATTTTGTACAATTTTTGGTCAAATTCACACATGATTATCCTAACAGTGAAATTTGACATTAATTTCAAATTAAATTGCAATAGTCAGTGCAATTAGAAAGTAAACTCAGAGGCAAGAGATGACAGTAACGTGTTCCCGAAACACTAACATCACCTAAGGGAGGTAAAAGAAGCAGTAGCAGTAACCGTTTCAACAGAAGCCACTCAGGCGGTGAACGCGAGAGACATCAAGGATATAAAAAGACCACATTCACAAAACTATCCCGTTGCTGTTAGGAACACTCAGAAGTTGATTTCCAGAGGGACGTAAGCCATTAATAAGTAATATTCACCTCCAGGAGTGGCGAAGATCGTCATAAAAGGCTCGTTTGGAGGAGGCACCGAGGCACTCGAAGCATCTTGCTCTCCCGATCAATCAGTTTCATTGGCTTGCTTAAAGCACTCCAGTGCTACCTTTGATAGCACAGCGTCGTTGCGCTTCATATCGACCTTCTCTGAAATTGAGTCTCTTAAGATTGCATTTCGTACGTCCTGTTGCTTCCAGGCCGCTACATGCATTTTTAAAGTTTCACTGTGTTTGTATCTAGGCGGTTAGTTGTTTAAGAATCCATTCCTTGGTTATTAATATTCCGTAGCGACACTAGAAGTGATTCAAGTAAGACGGAAACCTTTAACCCTTTTCATTATAAATATCTTAAATGTACAAGACAAGTAAAAGGTTCCTCCGGGCTTTCGTGGGTCTGTAGATCGATAACTACAGTAGAGACGGCAGAAAGTTTTGTATCAAAGCAAAGAGTATCTTTCAAAGCTTTGTATGAATGCAGTCGTTACAGTGTGAGGTTGTAAATTTTTTCGCTAGAGGGCAGTCATGACAATTGATTAAAACTTGGTGTTCATGGTGAGCAGAAAGTGTTTTCTCTTTCTACAGTTTGCTAAATGTGAGTCATTGTGATGGTATAATGGCATTGTCGTACCACATTTCAGGTAGTACCATCTACATGCAAAACAATTACAGTATAGTATAAATTCGAACGGACTGGCAATATTTGTGCTGGTAAACGAACAGGTTGGCCACGTGTATCAGATGAAAACGTCGAGCGTGTGAGAGGAGCATTTTGCGAGAGTAGGGAATTGCAGATTCCGCAGAAAACTGTTTGAGAATCTTACGTGAACTACTCGGGCAATATCGATACAGCTACTGCAGACATCGAGTTCCCAGGATAATAACCTTTATCGTGAGTTCTGCATGAATTTTCAAGAGGCTATAAGATGATGTTTTCGCTGAAAAACTGATTTTCAGTGACGAGGCCACATTTCATATCTCAGGCAAGGTGAACCGTCACAGCGTTAGAAATTGGGAGATTGAAAATCCTCATGTTACGTTGGAGCACGTCCGTGATTAAACTAAAGTCAGTGTGTTTTGCGCTGTTTCGTGTAGAAAAGCTTTGGTCCATTTTGTTATGAAGCAAACCGTTACCGGTCTAGTGTACTTAGGCATGCCTTGACAATTACTAATACCACAATTACAGCAGAAAGTGTTTTCTCTTTCTACAGTTTGCTAAATGTGAGTCATTGTGATGATATAATGGCATTGTCGTACCACATTTCAGGTAGTACCATCTACATGCAAAACAATTACAGTATAGTATAAATTCGAACGGACTGGCAATATTTGTGCTGGTAAACGAACAGGTTGGCCACGTGTATCAGATGAAAACGTCGAGCGTGTGAGAGGAGCATTTTGCGAGTGTAGGGAATTGCAGATTCCGCAGAAAACTGTTTGAGAATCTTACGTGAACTACTCGGGCAATATCGATACAGCTACTGCAGACATCGAGTTCCCAGGATAATAACCTTTATCGTGAGTTCTGCATGAATTTTCAAGAGGCTATAAGATGATGTTTTCGCTGAAAAACTGATTTTCAGTGACGAGACCACATTTCATATCTCAGGCAAGGTGAACCGTCACAGCGTTAGAAATTGGGAGATTGAAAATCCTCATGTTACGTTGGAGCACGTCCGTGATTAAACTAAAGTCAGTGTGTTTTGCGCTGTTTCGTGTAGAAAAGCTTTGGTCCATTTTGTTATGAAGCAAACCGTTACCGGTCTAGTGTACTTAGGCATGCCTTGACAATTACTAATACCACAATTACAGCAGGAGAGCCAGGATTTTATTCATCAACAAGACGGGGCTCCGCCTCATTTTCATCATAACGTCAGTCAGTACCTCAGTGATACGTTCTGGGATTGGATGTGGTTCCCAAGCCGATTCTTCTCTCCTTCTGTGGCTTCCAAGATCACCTGACCTAAACTCTTGCGATTTTTACTTATGTTAAAGATTGTATATTCCTCCCCCTTTGCCACACGATTTAATAGAGAAGATCATGATTGCAGTCGCCGGTATCGACCGTTAGATGCTGGGGCGTATGTGTGGGCGAGTTGGACTACAGGATTGATGTCTGCAGCGTCACCCACACACCATAGACATATTGAACACCTGTGGTTATGAACCGACGCTTTGATGCTCTTTTTCTCTGATACAAAGCTTTCCAGCATGTCTGCTATCGTTATCGTTCTATAGACTCACAAAACCCCGAAGGACGTTTGACTTGTAAATACAGGTATAGTATATGAAACGGAAGGCGACACTTTGTGCATAACGACTTACCCAGGTCTTATGGCTACCACACCCCAGGAGGAAAATGTGAAGGCCACAGAGTCGCGCAGAAGTCCCTAATAATTCCAGCTCGAGGACTGGGCCCACTACTGAAGCTGCCCGAGGGCGATGAATGGGCAACTAGATAGTCCTATGGTATCCACGAGAAATACTCTTTGCGTAAAGCAAGTAGCTACTCCATCTGTCCGTAATGCCTCGCACGAAACCTGAAAGCAAACCTGAAACATGAACGGAATGAAAAGAAGTTCCTGATGGAAAAGAAACTACCCCACCATTCACCTATCCACCAGGGAAAACCACGAAATACCCAAGGTCTCATTGGCCGGTCGGGATTTGATCCCGGGACCTTCTGAATGCAAGTCTCGTACAATACCGCGGAACCCCAACTCCCTTCGTTCTTCTACACGTTACCATTTTACATGACTCTTTACATTCTACAATATTTATAGAAAAATATACTTTTATTCTCATTACGTTATGCCTTCTTTTACTATAAATCCTAATTTAATAATATGGAGTTAGTTTCATGCACGATACGGTATACAAAGTACAATAATTGTTTGCATACCGTTAGTCAGTTTCTGTTACTAATGAACCCTTTGGGGAAACAAGAAGAATCGCAAAAATGGTTTGTAGATGTAGATGGAATAATACGGAATATTATATTCCGTATATTGACAGGACCTATAAGACAATGGTCAAGTATTGAATTCGAACCTTTTATAACGGATATCTCAGATATGGCTAATGCCACAAAAAAGATTATATGAAATAAATTGTGTGCTACATTTTTGTGTAGTACGATTTCGTCTATCGCTTAACGTTTACCAGTTACACAAGATTATACAAATTTCTTCAGAAGCTTATGAAGCTTATGACTTCATAGGCTATTCCCAGAAAATTCAAGACATATATTTTATTTTTCATGTAAATATATTATTTAATATATGCTATAATTAAAATCGTTAGAGCTATTATTTAGAAACTCAAAACATTTTAAAAACCTTTCCCTGTAAAGTCCTCCCTGGTTTTGAGCTGGGAGGACTTTCTTCAGAATTTTTGTGTCGCATCTTTAGAAGATACTGAACCCAAATGCCTACTTTCTGGTACTTATCCTACTTTCTGTTTTTGGATTATTCTCAGAACGTGTACTTACGGTGAAATCTCTGTATCAAATTGTTGGGTGGAACGCAATATCTTCTATAGGCATTATTGCGTGGTAGAGAAAGTAAAAATGAGTTGTTTTATGTGAACAGCATAGCTCATAAGCAATAACTTCGGTTAAACAACAAACTCGGTATTTATGTTAAAGTTTCTTCCTGGGAAATAACTTGTTAGGATGCGACACGAAGATTTTCATGTAAACCCCCAACTCGAAAATATTTTTTACCGTAAAAAGTTCTCGAAGTTTTGGCTGTTAACGATTTTGATCAAAACACCATAACATGTTTTAGATGTTTGCATAAACAATAAAGTCTGTATCTTGAAATTTCTGTGAATACCCCGTGGAAACCTCTTCATTCCGAATGACTTGTGCAACTTTTAAATTATGTAAAAGATAGACAAAATGTAACGATACAAAGAAAATGTAGATCTCTTTAAGGGAAATAATTTATGTAAAGTAAGAGATTTTGTGGCGTTAAAATCATCCTTATTGGTTTTTCAAGTAGTAAGTGTTAATCTTTTTTCTCGCTTGGAATTTCAAAGCCATCGCATAATGACCCGCTTTCTATGTTTCACTATCCATTTAGTCTGCTGTATCCTTCTTAGAGCTACAAGAAAATCTGTAACGAAGATTTATATCAATTAGCAAGAAGTGGATAAAAGAATACACTTTTGTAAGAATAGTTTGTGGAGGTGTAAGTAGATAAAGTCATGTGAATGCAACACAGAAGTTCTTTATTATTTTTTTTATTTCGCTTTATTTGTAAACAAGAACATTAATAACCATTTTCCTTGTATTACTTACCTTCCTTCACATAAACGTTTTGTTATTATACGTTTTATTATTATTATTACTATTATTATTGTTATTATTATTATTACTATTATTATTGTTATTATTATTTATTCGTGATGGGATGATACCACTGTTTCTCAATACTCGAAATTTACTTGATACATTCTGTAATGGCGAAAAGTTGTTCACTGATTAGTTCTTATTAGTAGTTTTCTGCGTATAAACGCATATATTATATGCTAATTTCCGAAATTGTTCCTGTTTGAGATTCTTCGATTGGCAGTAATTGTTATATCTTAATAATGCCACAGTATATAGATACTCTATTGTTAGTCAAGGCTAATAACAATAATATGATTTCTTTGCTTCCCTTTTTATGTAGTTCCATTTTGTGCTGAAAGCCTTCTTTTAAAGGATCTTATATTCATAGAAATACGAATACTAGCAATTCTTCTTTATCATGCAACCTTGAAAATATAAGCTAATATATATTTTACATGAAGCTCAAACAACAAAGGTAATATATATTTCCATGACTCTTACGTCTTAAGCTGTGTTTTTTTCTGCTGGATTCACAGATTTTGGCACCGGAGTAGGTAAATGTTGAAAGCGAATATACCACACACACACGCACACACACCACACACATATGTATATATAGACATTTAAATTAATATCAAACAAGAATTGTACATAATATAATTCAGCAAGAAATATGTTAGAAAATTTAGCAGCCAAAAGATGCACAAAGTAGATTGTAACTTAGATAAGTAAGGGACGGTGAGCTAGCAAATTCCACCCTTCACCAAGCTAATCATCAAGGAACTTAAAGGAATAACAAGAAATAGAAAGAGGCAGATATAGAAAGGAGATAGACAGAGACATTGAGTTTGCTTCCGGACGCGTCACTGGGATGAGTGTGCGAAAAGTTTTGGAGCAGAATATTTTCATACATAATAAGGCAACGCGTTCTGAGGATCAATTAGAAATGTCGTTACATTTTAAGGTACGAAGGTGAGCGTCACTAGGTTTAGGTATCAAAAGCGGAAGCAGGCCCCAGATTTTCACTCTCTAGTACAATTTCGTCGACACACAGTTATACTCTCAGGACGACGGATGAACGTGTGCGCATAGGGATGGGGAAGTATGTGCAGTTATATTAAGCTCCTAATTTATTATTATGGTGGGAAAGTTTAAAGATGGGGAAAAGCTAGCCGCCCATAAGTATCTTATTGATAATATATGACAATTTAAGGGAAATGCAGTATATTTTAATTTGCCTCGCCTCACAAAAACCTTGATTAGTGAAATTAGTTAGGTAATTTATTAGAAATGGAGTAACCATCAGCCGCTGAGGAGAGATAGCCGGAGACCAGAACACTGCAGCAAAGGGTATCAAACCAGAGGACCAATGTTTTCCTGCTACAAATGACGCCTCACGTTTTTCCGTTACAATGTAATGGCTGAGAGTGAGTCATCAAGCTAGGAAACGTGATTTAGTGGGTCAGCTAAATAAGCTTCATTCAACTCAGTTAACGCTGCATATTTCAGGAGTACCTCTACTCTTCCCATTGTTTTGTATGTTTTCATTTAGACACAAGAAATCTATGGTATGTTGCATTCACCTACAAGAAACACAGTCAAAGTCTATCAAGAACTATATTCCAGATACTCTTAGGGACATATGCAAGGCAAAAACGTAAAGTCTCTCATTTCTTGTCTAGCATAAAGTTAAACGTAATAGCTTTCAGTAATGCAAAACTTAAAAAAAATTTAACTTATCGAAGGTTTTTCTCTAAGTATTAGATATAATTACATAGGATCCCTAATTTATATTAATTTTAAAATAATAAAAACAATTTTATGCACCACGTCAACAGACTTCTCACTCTTAGAAGACTGAATGGGTTACACAAAAAGACTATCCCGAGGTTCCCCAACTAGCTGTTTATCTTTTGGTGCTCCCGATGTGTTCTGCCCTTCAATCTGGTATCCTTTTCCTATCCCGCCGCAAATGTTGAAGCGCGTAAACGTAATAGAATTTAGGCTTCTACTTTATTTCAGTTCAATAAATTCTACGTATTTGTACTGAGTCTAATCTGGTTTTATGCTGGAGTTCCTACAAATCACAAAATTACTTGGTTGTTATTCAGCGGAGTGTTAAGCGTTCTAATTTAGTTATCTGGCAGAAGATCCCACGCCGTTTCACACCGAATTAAGTTAATTTGCTAAAACAAATATTTGAATGTGGTAGCTCGTATTTGCATAAAAGGATGATCGTGTCTTCATCGAATGCATTTTGCCTTGTTTTTTACAACGGACATATAAACAAGTTATTGTACTGTTTAAAAAAATAAACATTTCACTCAAATGCAAACCAAAGTGGCAATTATTGTAAGTAGGCTTACTTAAAGGTAAAACTAGAACGTTGGCATGAAGATTTCTTGATTTCGAAAGTCACAGATGTGAGTTTACTCCGAAGATCTTTCATACCTTTGATTCAACGTATTGAATCCGTGATTTATATATCACGGGCTCGCCCACCACCATACACAATCTGGATTTTGTAACCAGTTACCCTTTCGTTGATAATTTAAACTGAGTCGTTATGTGTTAATTCCCATCACATTTGCGCTAGATGTTAACTAAGGAGCGCTTTCGGGAGATATTTCTTCCATCTTCAGCTGCAGCCGACTGAAAGCGCTCCTTAGTTAACATCTAGCGCAAATATAATGGGAATTTACACATAACGACTCAGTTTAAATTATCATATGATAAATCACAATAAAAAGTACTTCTGCTTCATTATAACCCTTTCAGTTACCCACTTCAGCAGATTACAGAGGTTTTATATAAAAAATATGCACAATGAGAATGCCAGTTATTGTTGTGTTTAATTCTGTGAAGCAGAACTTCGATCCTCTAAATAAAATTACGATCTAACCTGAATGGTTAGTTTCAAAATCTGAATATCCTGATTATGTATTACAGCTGCTATATCGGATTTTATTAAGTATTAGTTCAAAGGAGCTAGGAGGATTACGACTTAACCAGATTTTATTACGAACATATACAGGATGGTGCAAAAGTCGGTTTCCTCTTACCTGGCACTCATAAGAACATACAGAGACAAGACATACAGACACATAAATTTAATTTAATTTTAATTTGTTAGCAACATATAAACACATTCAGTTTTGTTCAAATTTTCCACTGCCTTGCTGAATACATTTCAGAGAATGCCTTACAACTGATTTAAAAATACGGGACAATAAAGGTTAATTTCATTAATGGTACAAAATGAATTTTTCAGTTCATCCAAATTTCTTGGCAATACAGAAAACGCCACATTCTTTAGGATCAATGGCGTCAAATCACATGACCGTGGTGGCCAATCAAATGTCCCACACCGTCCAATCTACTATGAATTGTTATTAAAAAACTGCGAACCTTTAATGCAAAATGGGGTGGAGCTCCATCTTGTTACCAAATAAAATTCCGAATGTGATTGTTTTCCAGCTCAGTTACTGCAAAGTTCTGCAGCATTTCTAAATAGCTGCCGAAGTAACTGTACCTTCAACAAAATAATGTTCCTATTAATCGGCTACTTCAAATTTCTCCCCAGACAGTAATACCTGGAACACTGAGCTCTTTCTCCATTATCTCAGGGAGATTTGTATCCGACCAATAAGCACAATTATGGCGATTAACACGTCCATTTAGCTTGAAATTTGCCTATCTGTCCATAAAGTTGACCGCCAAAAATTACGATCTGCTTCGTTGCTTACTAAAAATACTCGCAGGGTTCAAATCTTCCGTTGTAGTCATCTTCATGCAATACGTGAAGTAATTTTGGGCTAAAAGGCGTGAATTTTAGTCTTATAGGATTCTCTGCAGGCTTCTTCAGCTTGCTGCAAATGCTTGAACAACTAACTGTGCATTTTCTTTATTATGGACATTTGACCGACCGTATCTCAAAGCATCTGCAATGTTATCTATTCTTTCAAATTTCATGTTGATTTTCTGCAAATGTTGTCGAGTTGGTGCATCAGGAAACCTTTGTAGAAAGTCATCATGAATTCTGGCAGTCACTTTGTCGTACTTCCACCATAATTGAAGCATGTAAATGCGTTGTTTATTTGTAAATGTATGAGTCACTGCAAAGAATGTTGCACAACACATTAACAATAACCAAAATAGCGGACTGACAAACAAACGAGTGTGTATACCGTGTACTTAACGATGTCCTGTAATTAATTTTATATTCTCACCGGCCCTCAAGATTTACCGACAAAATTAATGGGGAAACTGACCTTTGTGGCACCTTCTATATCCCAAACATTATCAATGGATTACCGGTAGGAGACATTACGAGGGTAATCCTGAAAGTCCCAGACGATTTGAAATAAACAACTAACAAAATGCAAATATCAACGTTTATTATCTACATTTGAAATGTGCACTCTTAAGCTATCTTTCTACATAATCGCCATTCAAATTGAGGCTTTTATCATACCGTGGAACAAGTTTTTCAATACCCTCTCTATAGAAATCTGCCGCCTGCGACTTCAACCACCGGTTTATACCGGCATGCAGTTCAGCGTCAGTATCAAAGCATCAATTTGGTGCACCAGACTCCGTGAAATTTTGGGAAAATGTTCCGAAAGTTCCAATTGTGAAACGACGATTTTCACGAATTTCGTCATTGATTTGCAGTTCATCAGTCATAAGGCTATAAGTCATAAGGCGATCCTCGTCGTGAACATTGGTACGGCTATTTTTAAAATCAATGCACCATTGCCTGACTTGACTTTCACTCATTATTCTCTGCCCGTAAACATCACAAAGTTAACGATAAATTTCAATTGGTTTGTTCTTTTTAGCCAACCCCACTTCACAAAGAGCACAGTAAGGAAGGCACAGTCCTCGTGCTACCACAGCTGGATGCGTACTGAATGTAGGAACGTTCTGACACCAAGATGGCGCCTCTAGCCCTACTCATAGCCACGATAGGCCAAAACGTCTGGGATTATCTGGACTGCCCTCGAACTTCAATGGATGTAAATTATTTCAATCTATGTTGTTAAATGCACTATTTAAAAAGAATAATTTCACAAAAATTTTAAAAACCGAGAGAAATAATGCCCTCTATAGTTATCATTTTTCATAAAATTAAGAAGTTCTTTTCTGCAAAGATTTGGTTACTGAAAATAGTTACATGCTATGCTAAGTTTCTTCAAATTGTAAAATATAGCTAAGTTTTTCTTTTAGTAATAAAAATGTAGTTTATAAGTTTTAACAATATAAAAGTAGGGGTAGAAGAAAATAAATATCAAAATAACTACTAAACATATCAGGGCTGTATTAAAATATAATAGTTTTTAAAAAAAATCTGATGTGATGCATTCACATGACCTTTTCTACCCTCTCTTTATTAGTGCGTATACAAACTATTCTTACTAAAACTTATTTTTCTATCTACTACATTTAGTCCAAATTAACCTTTACAAAATAGCTACGTTACACATTTCGTTAGCAATACAAAGAGAACAGCAATAGTCAAATGTTTAAGAACTGGACGTTATTTGCTGGCCTTAAAGTTGCATACTGTTTCCATGCAATCATAAGAAACAACTGAAAATCGATGGGGCTTTAAAATAATGACGTATTGAAAAATTTAAACTGGTATTGAACAACCACCTTTAGTAACAGGTATCTCAGAAACAGCAACTAATTCTTGTAAGCCAGAGTGATGTATTTTTCCACTGTTCGTTTTCTAAGCCAATTTTAGCCATATTCTTTTTCATCAATTATCCGTATGGACAATCTCTCTTCCTACATTTCTTGTACATGTCCGCACCACTGCAATAGTACTTCGCGTCCATTTATCAGTGCGTCTATTGCTTCCATCTCTTTTCTATAACATTACTCCTTGCATACTGTGATAGAGATAGTCTTATACTTCTGTGTGACCCATCTAGCCTTGTTGATTCTACGTCTATTGCCAGTTTCCTTTCCATAGGTACTACAGTGATTTTCCTTCACACTGTGGCCACCCCACGGCGGCTTAAGCGCCGGCCACCGCAACTCGAACAGTTATCATATTCCCGCAATCCCCTCACGTTCTGATAGTTACAGTTTCAATTACAATGATAATAAAAGCATACCCTATAAGATATGTTGTTAATATTGTTATTCTCTACCAATATTTTCCTGACATCTTTACAGGAAATTTTCACTTACACTGGAGAGTTCAATATCCGAATTTGAGTTAATTTATCGCCCGCCGTTTTCTTTTATTTCTTTTAGTGTAAGGGGTTTGTTGCACACACAGTATTTATCTAGTTCTATCACAGATAGATTCTCATAGTTAAAGTAGGATATTCGGAGTTAATTCTTTACTGATTACTCTTATCTTAAAATCTCATGAATTAAATTTGATGTCTTATCAGATGTATACGCGGTAGCAAAGTCTTATTTGAAAATTTGAAAAATTCAGACTAAAATTCAACGTAGGTCAGCTACTCAAAAAATGGTGTAAGTCATTCGTGTACCTCTCTGCATTTATTACTTGTTTAAAAAATATGGGTCCTATCATTCTGTATGCATTTACTGCACACTAATTTTCGCGTCATGCAAGAAATGTTGTGTGTAAAATCGGGTGTCTCTGTGCTTCAATATCTGTTATTTTTCGAACAACGTGGGCTTTTGCTCTTATTTCACAAAACCCATTTCTGTTGATGACATGAAAAATAAAGTTACGCAATAACCTCCCTACAATGGAAGAAACAAAAGAAAACATCAGGCGAAAAATTCACTCAATTTCAGATGTTTAACTCTCTGTTGAGAATGAAAATTTCCCGAAAACATGTCAGAAATATGCAGGAAGGACAACATCCCCAACAGCTCTTTTGATAAGACTTGTGCTTATCATGCTGTAATTGTAACTATGAGAACCTGAGGCACTTGCAGGAATATTATAGGCTTCGGCGATAGTCCGAGGTGCGGCGGTCGGTGACCATAGTTTGAAGCAGGGGTAGCACGTTTGCGCTACAACCAAAGTCCTGGCTCTCCCTGTAATGTAAATAACGTATACGATACATACATTTCGGTTATCATTCTGACATGATCATGTGGAGTGGACTTCGGCAAGCGTTGTATTGTTTGCAGGTGCCAAGTAGTGCACTTCCGGCTGCAACCCATATTGGTATAATGGTGAAGTATAGGGAATGACGAACCAAGGGAGTGTAGAAGTGTATGGAGGGGAAGTGAGGAGCATAAGCTGCATGTTGTTCGTTAACCTAGTAGTCAGAGAGCATAGAATAGGATGATCAACAGGAGCAATACTTTTCGTTTCGTCCCATACACAGAGCCATCTATTGAATCACAGTAAAAGTTTACCTCACTTCCGATCTTTTATCTACTGAACTGCTCTCACTTTAGTTACCTTGCATCTCTGATAATTACGTTGCCTGTATGCCACGTGGTTTGTGCCGTGTTGTGTGTATCGGGTTTTAATTTATGAATCAAAGTGGTTTATTTAGCTAAATACAGGTAAATATTTATATAAGGAGAAACAATGAATTCCATTCAGTCTTTTTTAATGCAACCGTTTTCAACGCTAAACTTGGAGGAAAAGAATGAAATTAAACGCATTAGCAGGCCCACACGATATCTAAAAATCACTCACGTAGTTCAAACAGAAACAAGAAGTTTTAACAGAAATTTTAACAGCGATGTATATGAAAAATATGATTGGATGTGTGGTTGTGATATTAAAAACGCCCTATTTTACTTTCCTTGCGTTTTGTTTGGTGGTGAAGATACATGGACAAAGGCATGGCGTGAATGATATGTAGCATCTTCATGAAATGTGCATGTGTTATATATTGTGAATTCCCATTTCTTGTTTATTTGCGTAAATTAATCAGTTTATAGTGAGAAACTTGTTCGTATTTATTACTTAAAACGTTTCAAATTGCAAGGATAATGTTGTGAACCACCAAAGTTTTGAGTCACCAGCCGCCCCTGGTGTGAAGGAAAAATACTTGAATGTACCTAAACATTTGAACTGGTTGGTGTTCTTAATTATTACGTCATTTAAAATTCTCTTTAATTTTAATTTTCTTTTAAAATAAACGTTATCCATTGAATTTATTAACGTAGAATCATAAAAAGTTTCATCAATACTGAGCAGAGTATGCACCGCTTCGGTGAAGCATTCACGGAAATTCATCGGAAACTTTTTGAGAAATGCATGTTCATAATAAAGCTTGTAGTTGGTCAAGCCGTAACCTTTTCAGTCCTCTTAAAATCTGCTGGAATTCCTGATAGGCATACAATACTTTATCACCACAAGACGATTCACAAAAGGCTCGATCTGGCAGTAAAACTGCTAATTTGCTAATCCTGACCCCAACTCTTGCTCGACAAACCGCAATATATTCTTTGTAGTTTGCTATAGAAAGAATGAATGAATTTTTACCTTCTCTACCACGTACATTTTACTCCCTTAAAAAATTCTACACCGCGATTTCACCGGAAATATGCGTTTTAAGGCCCCTGAATAAAAAAAGCATTTTTAGAAAACGGTCCCTTTATGTGTCTGTGAACAGCATAACTCAAAAACGAAAATTACAATAAATACCACACTAAGTATTTAGGTTCAGTTTCATCCAATAATGCGACACGAACATTTTCAAGAAAATATCCCCACCCCAAACTACCCATTACATGGAGAATTTACATAAATTTTGTTTTTTTATAATATGGCTCCAATGATTTTGATTAAAATATATATTAAAGATATTTACATGACAAATAAAATGTATATTCTTGAATTTACTGAAATAGTCTCTAAACCACCTTCATTCGGAATGAATTTTGTATAATCCTGTATAACTGGTAAACGTTATGCGGTAGATCTGTTTAAAATACAATTTATTTCAAATAAGTGTTCTTGTGGCCTAAGTGATTTGTGAAATATCCGTTATTAAATAGTTAGAGTTGTTCATTTCTTGGTCATTCTCTTAAATTCCTGTCAACATTCAACTGTTTCTCTTTTTCTTCTTTTTTATTTATGGACGCTCTTTAACTGCTGTGGTCCTTAGCGTCCCAGGCTTGAGAAACGTAAATATACGACATGGGACCGCCGGCTTCACTTCCCTTCCTAAGGAAGGAATCCTAAGGATTTAGCTGTTTCTCCCGATTGCATGGAAACACTGTGTAATTTTAAAGCCAGCATATGGCATCCAGTTCTAAACATTTGACTATAGCTGTTCTCTTTGTATCTACACAAACTAAATGCATAAGTAGGTACTTCTGCAAAGGCTTATTTGGATTAAAACGTAGTAGATAGAAGAATAAACTTTGTTAACAATATTGTACCCACTAATAAACGCTAGAAGGTAGAGAAAATCATGATGTATAACATCAGGTTTTTTAGATTTTCTATCTTAAATATAAAGTATCTCGGATGCTATTGTATATAAAGCATGAAATTTACACAGCATCTGTGTCACACGTATATGAATAAGTTTGGTACTTGCATAAATTTACAGAAATGAAAGTATACTTTTTAAAATTTATAGGAAATAATTTCAGAATTTCCTCTAGCGTTTTTAGGATATTTCTAAGCCCCTACTTAGTCTATATGTAACAAAGTGATTTGAGTGATTTGTTTACATTGACATTATTGAAGAATTTACTTAGTATATTAGCTTATTTATACAATATACCGGCATAGGGAAATTTTTGGCCGTTGGGCATGTAGTTAATTTGATAGGGAAGTATTCGAACCTGTGTTAGTACAGAAGCTTTAAAATTTTGCAGGTTTGGAAGGAATTAGTATGAATCCAGTATGCATAGATTTATTATAACATGCTTCCTAGACATCTTTTATCGAATGCCTGCCACAATGAGCAAATTATCAGATATGTTTACCATTGTAGCATTTCATTTCTAATTTAGGATTGCATAAACGTTTTCCCCGTGTACGTCACTGCCCCGAATACAGAAGACTTTTTGGGTTACAGTCCTTTCTGGAATATGTTGCTGGAGATATGCCCACGAATTTATAAACTATCTTCTTTCTGGGATCCTATTTTATAAATAATTGTAGGTGAAACTTTTATGAAGTATTGGTTCTAAAAGCTATAATCGTAAAAAGTTTAAAACCCAGAAGACGCAATATCACATCAGAGCTTGACTGCTTGGCATTAGCAACCGTAGCATTATCGACCACGGACTTTATCCGTGGTTTCAGCGACCGGTGAAACTTAAGGCGTGCAGAAGAGACCGTTCTCACTAAAACTTCCCTCACACTTTATTCTAGGCTTGGGACTGGCTTCAACGTTAATACAAATGTTTTAGAATGTCGGTAGAAGATCTCCTTGTCAGATGAACTATTCTTAAACATCTATTGAAACTTTTGCATATACAGGATGTATTTTTGTCATATATTTGGGGGACGTGCTCCTCACATCAGAACAGTAAAAAAGGTTCATGTGAACATGAGTCTGAAATTAATTTATTTCAGAGTTACAACACAAAATCGAAAGTTACAAAAATTGCTCTAAGTGGCTTCAATGCATGCAGTAAGCCTGCGTTCCATGCTCTGGCGTACTCTGTTGAAAATTCCTGGTGTGTTTCGTATTTGGTCAAATCAAGTTTGGTTACGTCCCCTCAAAATGTCAACATCAGGTACAGGAGTCACATAAACCAAGGACTACAAATGTCCCCAGACAAGAAATCAAGCGATCGAGCAGGCCATGCAATGGGTCCCACTCGACCAATCCATCTTTGCGGAAATCGATTTTTCAAAAACCCACGAACTATCATACTGGTACCATCGTGTAAAAACCACATTTGTTGGATGATGTCCAGAGGCACATTATAAGCTAAGTGATGCTACTCATTTCTGAGAAATTGGAGATATGTTTGTCCATTCAGACGCGGAGGGAAGAAGTATTGGACCAATAAGGTAATCATGAATAATTCCACCCCAAACGCTGAGAGAGAACCTCTGTTGATGGTTGTCCTGTCGTACTTCATTAGGATTTTGAAATGCCCAGTTATGAGTGTTATGAAAATTGAAGATGCCGTCGCGAGTAAATCCAGCCTCATCCGTGAATAAGATAGAAACTAGGAAATTTATGAACACCGCGCACTGCTGTAACATGCGTTGACAGAAACGTCTTCTTGGTTCAAAGTCCACCTCATTTAATCCTTGCACACTTTGAAGGTGATACGGGTACAGAAGATTTTCATGCAGAATTCTCCAGACAGTCATATGACTAATTCTTTCCCTTACATCTATAAGTCTAGTGCTTTGTGATGGGTCTACATCCACAGCACGAAAAACTCGTTGTGCAAGCTCAATGCCTGGTACCGCTCTTGGATTCACATCATCCCCAGTACTCCTCTCAAATGCGCTATTCCCAAGCGTTGGTGAATTCGTACGCATGTTCTTGCCCACGGTAACGACCTGTCAGGCTACCTTTCTGCATAAAGTTCAAGCGCTCGTGCTGCATTGCCGTCTGCACGGCCACACGTGTGCTGCATATCCGTCTGTTCACTCATGCAATACATTTTCTTTGACCTATAACAACGAAACGGTCAACTTTCAGACCATGTACATACAAGTTTTTACTTTCTCTACTACGTATAGTAAGTAGGGGAAGTATTGTATTCCACCCAAAAATTTGATACCGAGATTTCACCGGAAATATATGTTTTGACCCCTGAATCCAAAAAAAAAATCTGATGTGTTACACTCACATGACTTTCTCTACTCTTGTACAATCTAATTTTAAAAACGCCTATTCTCCATATGCTTCATGTTATCGAGATGTCAATCTTATTGGTAATTTTCTTGTAGATGCAAGGGGAATATGGTAGCTTTTAAGCGATAGTCAAATATTCTAACGCTGGTTGCTATGTGCCGCATTCCATTCTCTTTGCATGTCCAGGACATAAAAAAATGAATAACGCATTTGAGAAAAAGTATAAGTATTGGAAAATTTAAGGAAATAACAAGCAATATCTCGAAAACGGTTCACTCTACAAAAGAAATGTGTATGACATAAGTTGTGTATTTTAACGCGATCTACATTCTTTGTGTAGTAAAATTTTGTCTATCTCTTATGGTTTACCAGTTATGCAAAAGTCGTTCACAATGAAGAACACTTTTGGAGACATTCCCAGAAAATTCGAGATATACATTTCATTTCTCATGACATTATCTTAAACATATGATATTTTCATCAAAATCATTAGAGCCATTTTTGAGAAAATTAAAATTTTCGAAAAATCTTCCATGTAAAGGGTAGTCTGCGGTGGAGGGATTTTCTTGAAAACCTTCGTGTCGCATCTCTAGAAGATACGGAACCTAAATACCAAGTTTGGTGCTTATCCGACTGTTCGTTTTTGAGTTATGCTGTTCACAGACACACAGACAGACACACAGACACACAGACACACAGACAGACACACACACGGACATGTTTCCAAAAATGATTTTTTGGATTCAGGAGGTCTCAAAACATGTATTTCCGGTGAAATCTCGGTATCGAATTTTTGGGTGGAATGCAATACTTCCCCTACTTACTATACGTAGTAGAGAAAGTAAAAACATTTTTGGAAACATGTCCGTGTGTGTGTGTGTGTGTGTGTGTGTGAACAACATAACACAGAAACGAATAGTCGGATAAACACCAAACATGGTATTTAGGTTTAGTATCTTCCAGAGATGCGACACGAAGGTTTTCAAGGAAATCCCCCCACCCCAGAATATCCTTTACATGGAATATTTTTCGAAAATTTTAATTTTCTCAAAAATGGCCCTAACGATTTTTTATTAAAATATCATAATGTTTAAGATACTTTCATGACAAATAAAA
Source organism: Deroplatys truncata (assembly GCA_030765065.1). NCBI lineage: Eukaryota > Metazoa > Arthropoda > Insecta > Mantodea > Mantidae > Deroplatys > Deroplatys truncata. Next base: position 201,232,103 of record CM060984.1, on the reverse strand, counting down.
TGTATATCTTGAATTTTCTGAGAATGTCTCCAAAATTATTCTTCATTGTGAACGACTTTTGCATAACTGGTAAACCATAAGAGATAGACAAAAATTTACTACACAAAAAATGTAGATCGCGTTCAAATACACAATTTATGTCATACACATTTTTTTGTTGAGTGAACCATTTTCGAGATATCGCTTGTTATCCCTTAAATTTTTCAATACTTGTTTTCTCAAATGGGAATTCGTTATTCATTTTTTTTTTGAATATGCAAAGAGTATTAATCTGTGGCAAAGAGAATGGTGCTGCACCTAGCAACCAGCTAAAAAGATGAGTGTCGATAAGCGATAGTCAAATATTTTTAGAACTGGTCTCTATGTGTAAAATGTAATCTCTTTGCGTGTAAAAAGATCGTTTCTGCAAATGTTTATCTCGATTAATATAAAATAGATGGAGAATAAGAGTTTGTAGAAATAGTTTGTACAAGAGTAGAGAAAGTCATATGAGTGTAACACATCAGATTTTTTTACTGTTTTAATGTCGGGAACACGCCCCCTAAATATGTGACACCAATAGATACATCCTGTATACCGACGTTTCTATAACGTTATAGAAACGTTTGATATATTTTGTATGCTCAAAACGCTGAACTGCTTCTCTTGTTTTTCGTCCAACATTATATAGACCTTTCTTCTTTTCCTTTTTGACTCCAAATTTCAACTGAATTGAGAGCAAAAGCACTATTAATTGCTTCATACTTTGGTGAGTAACCAATAGGAAAATGTCGTAGCCTTCACTTCAATTATGCCCTTAACTTTCTGTTCCCACCTTCCACAGCGTTGTTCGTGTGGTCACATTGGCCATGATTATTTCAGAGTTCTATCGGCATACTTGAGTTCTAAAACCGATGATCTATAAAATAATCGAAAAATGTTGATAACGTTTCGTCCTGTGAAGCTGTAGGCATTATTTTCAACCAGCCATCTTTAACTATTTCTAAGGGCAGTAAAGCCAATGCTGCACACATCTTGCATGAAAGTCGCACATTGAGTTCTCTGTTTACCTTGTTAATCCAATTTTCTGAATTGTTCTCCATAGACATTGGTTGAAATGGAAGTTGCAACCAACAGCCGTACTTTAGGAAATTCATTCTTTAGTCCGTTAATCAAAGCACTTTTAAAGTCTACTTTGATTTACTGTGGTTTCCATTCAGGGTAAGTATTTTTCAGAAGGTTGAAAGACGGTTGTACGTTTCTCCAATTTTGTTGGGTAACAGAGCAAACAGTACAGAACACATTGGTCTCCTCGTGACAGCTTCAATATCAACGTGGATGGTGAATATCGGTTTGAATTGATTGGAACAACTATAAACGGAGGAAGTTCCATTATTCTGCGTAACCCACATTTTTAACATCAAACGCAAATATTCGTTCTTTGTCTGAGGGAGCGATCAATTTTCGAGAAGCTGGTGCCATCCGGTAAAATTAACAACACTTCGGGCAAAATAATGCCTTTGGAACTTCCTGGATTTTATGAGGGATCTAGTGCTGCACGCCTCATTTTACACAAAGCGGTTTTTACATTCTGGTGTCTGGGGAATCTAGCTACAAATCCACATCTTTTGTTTTCACATCCTGAGGTTCTTTGTGGAAAATCTTACTTGTGTTAGTGATGTTACTGATATATCTTCTTTGGCTTGCTTTTTACAGCTATCCAGTTTCTTTTTGAAGTAGGTATTTATTAGGAGGAGTTGTATTATATTTCAACTGTTGGGGAACCGAATTTGAAATTCGTTGCAACCACACGTGTAGTACTCGGTTTCCGGTAGCCTTCGCCCCAAGTGTACATTCAGGTGGGCTTTACCCCAAGTTTAAAAAAATATTAACTTTGTAATTTGACTGTTTCTTTAAATATTATGTATTTATGTTTGCCTCGGCTAGGTCAGTATTTATTTTAGAGACATGGATGTCTTTGTAGGGTTGTGGTGCGACTTAAGAATATAGGGTTACACAGATTATAATTTTACTTCACTCTTTTTATTAATACTTGATAGGATTTAAATAACACTTCACTGATATAGAGCTGTGAGATTGCTTTATTAATTACTTGTACTTTTTAACACGTAAACTTATTTTTTCGTCTCACACGAATGCGTACTAAATCTAGAGGACGCATCTCGCATCCGGTTACAAACACTGATATTAACCACCTAAACTTGAAAATTTCTGTATTTCAAATCTGTGATTTGCTAATCCTAATCCAATAGAATGCCTTCATTTAACTAAAGCTTTTTCTGTTTGTTGATTGGCTATTTTATAAACTTACAAATATTGCATAATTGCTTCCAAGAATCACAAGTAGTATTGTTAAACTTTCAAATTCATTATTGCCTCAAGGTTACCTCATTGTTAGCAACATTTAACCTATTATTCTCACAGCTCCTACATTATTAAATTACGTAATATATTCACATAAAACTATTACACATTGATACAATAATATAAACATATACAATGATTGTAAAATACACTTTTTATATATTTTTACATACATACATTGCTTTAAGGCGGGTTGTTATTGAATTTATATATCATATAATTAGACTGAAATTATTGCAGTATTAAAAATACTGCCCCATTTTTTACTTTAATGTCCGCTACATTACGAAAACACAAAAAGTTCTGCTGGGAAATTATCCTACCCTCAGTTGAAATTCGTAGTCACCATGACATCCTTATCTTCTTTCGTTGACACAAATCAAACATCTTCCATTTGCTGTTTCCGATGAAGATACGGATATTGCTCTTCTGGTTGTATTCGGGACGTTAGTCCCTTTCTTGTCGTGATCATTTCGTATCCATTAGCTATAGCGAATCTGTAACGCAATCGAAAACGAATCAATCGAAATGAAAATACAACATGGAATTGCCCAGAATGCCTGGTCGCTAAGGCCACGGGTAGCCAAGATGGGGACGCTAAAACCATCAGTTTATTACTACCCACTTTCCAGACTGCGGGCTAGCTCGGCTACCTGGCAATGCGGGCGAATTAGTTGAGGATAATGCAATACTATAAAGACAACAGTGGTAAGTTGACCTTTAGCCAGGTAACCCGGCCAGTCCGCATGTGTTACCAGCAGTAGGTTGACAAGTACGTTTCGCTAAGCTATGATGTGAATTCGCATCATAATTTGTTAAGTTTTAAAGACTATAACTTGCGAAATATTACACTTCTAACATTCGTGCAATAAATATCTCCAATTTTCCGGGACCAGGTCCTATTTATATTTCATAATGTAGGGCATGATCAAAATTTTGAGTAATTTACTACAAAAAATAATAACTTCTCACAGCACCACTGTTTACGCTTTTGTGTACACTCTTGCGAAACAGTCCTTTTTTGCGGCAATGGCCATTTGGCAAGAAAATTAGTAATTAAAGCATTTTATTCGCACGTATAACTCATTTATATTATGTAGTAGCACAAGCAGCATCACTGAAGTAATATATGCTGTATATCATATTTTATTTGCCTATAAATGCTACATATGCTTTCAGCTCTAAAACTGCATTCAGATGTTGCTTATTATAACATTCAAACATTATTGTTATTTAGAAACATAATTATGCGCGTCACTGTGCAGACCTAATGGGAAAATTCAGCGAGGGAAGCCAGTCATAATTCTTCTTTTCATCGACGCGTTGTATGCCAGGTTCTGTGCCTCCAGAAAAAACTCGTAAATTTTTACAAATTGGCCCTCGATTCAAGAGAATAGCGACATTTACGAGTACGTCATTTATGCCCTTCAGTGTCTACTGCATTTACATTGACGTGTTAATTCAAAAAATATTTAATGGTCGTCATAAAATCCTAGTATTACGCATAAAAGGCCATCAACCGATTACGCGGCTGTGATGTACCGCCTAATAAAATTTGTGTGAAGTCTGCAAGTGGCCAAATTTTTCCGAGAAACTATACAATACAGTCCATGTATTGAATTCAGTTTAGTACTTTGTGAAATAATGAAAACTAATGAATACATCAAACGTCAATGTATGGGCATTAATTATTATATGGACGGTAGCAAGCAGCTCAAGCACTGTTCATATATGCTTATTTATTTATTTCAATGTCCTTTACCTGGACTGTGGATAGGTGTATGTAAAGAGCTTGGAGCTAATAGAACTTCATCGACGTTTATCATTCCAGAACGAGGGAAAATAATGAAGAAGGCCAAGTAATTTGTCCCCAAACACCTATATTATGAGCAGGCCTCGGAGCCGGGTTCCGAGACGCATGAAGTTAGGAGCACACGAACCACTGTGTTGTTTAGTTCGAGTGGGATGGCAGATAACGCGTGCAGGTAGCCCTTGCCTCAACGTGTAGACATCTAGTCACAGTAGGGCACAAAATAAAAGTCACATTTTCCAGTGCGTCTGGTACGGAAACATAACAGCTTTGCATGATTGTACCTGTTTTAACATTCTGAAACAGCAATTTTCCACGACAGAAAAAAGTGCAAACAATATACATATCGCAAAATAGATTTCTTCACAACTTCATTGCACCAAACATATAAATATTTAAAATAAATAAATACATAAAGTAATAACCCAAATAATGCAAATGAATGCAATACACTTCTTTACGTGTAATTGCAGCGAATTACAAGGTGTATTCGCAATGTGTCAAATAATATCTCCTATTTTCACTTAAAATGAGTTTATAGCTAGATAAACTTCATTCTTCGTCACATGATGTGAAAGGTACATAACAAAAGAATGGGATAGCACACGAATAAACTTTTTTGGATTTATATTCATTGTTTGAATCCAATAAAAGGTCCTTAATGGCACACATATCTGCAAAACTAAAGGACATTTTTTAATTTGGCGTTCACACTCGCAATAACAGAGTCTGATTTTGACTCATTCAGTTTTTGAAGCAGTGCAATTACTTTTTTTAGAAACGCTTTAATATATTTATTTTCGATCTTGTTAAAATGGATGTTGGCATGTACCAACATGCTACACAAATCTCGATAAAATTCTTTCCGATTTTCTATTTTGATTATGATGTTGAAGACCTCTGTGGACTGTTCAATTTAACATTTTTCGTGTGTATTTTGCCATTGCAGTGTTTTTAAAAGAATCGAGATGTGTGTTCTGATGTATTTTTTGCAGAGTTTGCAATATGCAGTGTTGTTTCCTTTGATGAGGAAATGTTTCTTTTCAAACTTCTCTGTAAGTGCATCCTGAAGGGAACGCTTGGTACTCGTATTCTTCGACATGTTTCAAAGTACTGTGGAGTATAAATAAGAGCAATTAACACTAACAAAATACCAATGAATATGTAAATACCATGAAACTACAGTTCTTTACTCATTGGATCTCGAGAGGTAAGGGGACTGCATTAACCTGGGCCAAGCAGCAATTGAATGTCCACAGTGACTTTCGCTACGCAACTACCTGTAGGTTGGAAGTGCTAACCCACTCACCGGGCTTGGGCATCAACTCAACCCCATTCGCTCCCAACTTCAGTCTGCTAATTCCGTGACCCAAAACCGAGGCCTGATTATGAGTTAAACATGCCACTCTCAGCAGACGAAAATGAGTTTTATTTATCTTGCAGCATCCATAAGGTAGTCAAGTCTTTAAAAAGAAATAAGCGTGTTTACAAACTAACCCGCCGCTCTTTTGCGTTATTGCTCTTTCTCTCCCTTAGTCTCTCCAGCTTCGACTTTATCTCCTTTCTCTGTCGCTCTATCACCATGGCTCTTCCAACTGTGCAACTTGCATATCATGCGATGTTTTGAAAACCGGTGATAAAACGTTTTACGTTTGTGTGTTAACAGAAAATAAATTGTAAGTGGAAAGAACACAAACGTGTGCCTGCTTCTTATTCTTCCAATGCGATCGGAACTTAATTTCTCGCGGACACGAATAATAATATTGAAAAATTTATGTACGTTTCTAAATGTCCGTCCTACACAAACTTTGTAATAAAATAACTTGTCAGGAACAATATGATTACAAATGTATGTACCTTAAAACAAATCTGACTAACAAGCAAGATGTTGCGAGTCATATTATGAAACATGTGTATGCTCGTTTAAATATACAGTTTATGGTTGATGCATATAACTTTAAATAAGTTTTCCTTTACATTTTTTCGTATATACATTTTCATAATTTTAGTTTTCCTCAATTGTGACAGAATTTTAATGATCATATTTATGCTTGATCTTCATAGGTAGCTTCACAAAACCAGTTATTTTTTGTTTAATGTGACTAGTTTGTCTAAAATAAATTTAACTATGACAAAGTAGGTTTTTTTCTTTAAATCCAATGTTATACAAGAATTAGCATATAAATAAGTAAATTCATTATCCATCCCCCAGAGGCTTACTTCGTTAAGTATGGGATTGGCGTTCCCGGCGTCCCGAGCCACCGATCCTCCTGGTTTTAGAGGTTGGGTAGGGTCAACAGCCCTGCCCGTAAAACTGCAACGTTCTTCATCCTTTGTGGGTGGACATCCATTTTTAGAAAAGTTTGACAATCGCTGATTTGAAAGGTAAATTAGAAATTATGATTGCAGATACGCTGGTAACAATGAAGCTACAGGTGTATAGCAAAGAGATAATCTTGGTGTCAAGATGATGACAATGCTCTGCTTTGATCCTATTCGGTGGAGAAGGATGTGCTTCTGCCTGTCATTGATAAGTTTTTTTTTACGTACTGATATGGAAGGGTGTTCAAAAGTAGAGAAGTTTGGATTGACATTGAAAGGATATGCCAAACGAGAAGATATGCTTAGAGCATATCTTGCTCGTAATCGACTGGAAAGATACAATATAGTAGAAACGTAAACACGAAAAAGAGAATGAGAGAGTGAGAAAAAACACCATAAGAGAGAGAGAGAGAGAGAGAGAGAGAGAGAGAGAGAGAGAGAGAGAGAGAGAGAGAAGCAGACGAGGCAGCAAAACTTGGTGTTTGTTGTGTAGTGAGAGTATTCGACCATCCAACCAGGAGAGCTACAGGTTGTGTAGAATCAATCGAGGCTAGTGGGTGGTGTCCAGTATGGTGAGTCTCCGGGAAAGACTGATGGGAGTGTTTATGACAACAAATCCTTGGACTGCCCGCCGAAGTATTGTGGACTTGTCAGGCCTGTGCGTGTTGACTTTGGAGATTTTCTGGAAGAGGCTTCTGTAGCGTAGTGATTTCACTCATTATTGTCTGCTTGTTCTGGTTTAAAACAAACAAACAGTTTGCTACCACTGTGTACTGAATTAGAATGCATAATTAATTTTTTGTGTTTCATTTTTTTCCTTTGCTGAAGCTTATAATAATCATAGTTTGTATTTTTCTTTACTAGGATGTAAATAAATATTTAGCCAGAATGCGGCGCTGATAACCCCAGCAGTTTTGCGCCACCCATAAAGCTACTATGCACTACTAAATTCATTAACCAAAATCCAATAACTAGCCCTAGATATTTTTTAACTTAAAATAATGGAAAAAACTTATTTATGCTTTACTTCAATTTTTATGTTGCAAAGAATCCTGAAAAAGTCATTATTATTCTATATACGTTTTTTATAAAATACTTATTGTCCTGGAAAGTAATCAACATATTAAAATAAAATTCTGCACACAGTTTAAATCTTTCATAAGAAATTGTGTGCAAAACGTCAACCTTAAAACATCAACATTTTATTAATTCGGTCCAAGGTTCCTTATGTTTTTACTTTTTCTACCATGTATATAACATTCCACACAAAAATTGGACACCGAGATTTCACCGGAAGTATGTTTTGAGGTACCTTGAATCCAAAAAATGCATTTTTAGAAACAGGTCTGTGTCTGTTTGTGTGTGTTTATTAAACAGTATAACTCAAAAACGAAAAGTCGGATAAATACCAAACTTTATATCTTCTAAGAATGCGACACGAAGACTTTCAAGAAAATCCCCCAATCTCAACTACACTTTTCATGGAACATTTTTCGGAAATTTTTATTTTCTAAAAAAATAGACATCGATTTTGTTTAAAACACTACACATTAAGGATGCTTATATGAGAAATAAAATTTATATCTTGATTTTTTTGCGAATGAGAGTTCTCTTTATTGGGAAGGAATGTTGTGTAATCTTGTAAAATTAGTAAGCGTTAAGCGATAGACGAAAACGTACGACACAAGAAATCTCTATAAAATGCACAATTTATTTCAAATACGTTTCTTGTGGTATAAGCCATTTCTTAGATATCCGTTATTAAGGTTTCGAATTGTTCATTACTTGGTCATTCTTTTAAAGTCCTGCCAATATTCAGTTATTTCTGGTGATTGCATTGAGACAGCATGGAACTTTAAGGCCAGCATATAACATCCAGTTCTTCGAATTTGACTATACCTGTTCTCTTTGTATCTATAACGAAATGTGTACAAATGTTTATCTTGATTGAAATGTAGTAGATAGAAAAATAAACTTTAGTAGGAACATTTTGTATACCCATTAATAAAGATAAAGGGTAGAGAAAGTCGTGGAATGTGTCACTTCACGTTTTTACTTTCTCTACTACGTATAGTAAGTAGGGGAAGTATTATATTCCACCCAAAAATACGATACCGAGATTTCACCGGAGATATATGTTTTGAGACACCCCTGAATCCAAAAAAGCATTTTTGGAAACATGTCCATATGTGTGTCTGTGAACAGCATAACTCAGAAACGAACAGTCGGATAAACACCAAACTTGGTATTTAGGATCAGTATCTTCCAGAGATGCGACACGAAGGTTTTCAAGAAAATCCCCCACCCTAGATTACCCTTTACATGGAATATTTTTCAAAAATTTTAATTTTCTCAAAAATGGCTAACAATTTTGATTAATATATCACATGTTTAAGATATTTTCATGACAAATGAAATGTATATCTCGAATTTTCTGAGAATATCTCCAGAATTATTCTTCATTGTGAACGACTTTTGCATAACTGGTAAACCATAAGAGATAGACAAAGTTTTACTACACCAAAAATGTAGATCGCGTTAAAATATACAATATATGTCAGGTACATTTTTTTGTTGAGTAAACCATTTTCGAGATATTACTTGTTATTCCCTTACATTTTCCAATACTTAACTTTTTCTCAAATTCGTTATTCATTTTTTGTCCTGGTAATGCAAAGAGAATGGAATACTCCACATAGCAACCAGCTCTTAAAATATTTGAGTATAACTTAAAGCCTACCAATTCCCCTTGCATCTACAAGAAAATTAGCAATAAGATTAACATCTCGATATCTCGATTAACATGAAGCATATGGAGAATAAGCGTTTGTAAAAATAGTTTGTACAAGAGTAGAGAAAGTCATGTGAGTGTAGCACATCACATTTTGTAAACTAAGTTTGTATATTAAACATCCTTAGCTTGCATGAGATTCAGGTTATGACGTATCACTTGAGCTTTTCAGTATTTTCTTCGCTTCCAAATAAGTCAACAAATCACAACTCAAAATACGACTGCAGTAGCACAACTTAGTTGGGATAAAAAGAAACGGTTCCAATTAGGGTTACCAGTTCTAGCGTTACTTATAGCGAATTATGCTGCAGAATATTTTATTTCTATTGTAATTTCTTTCAGCATTATTATGTTTCGATTTAGCGATACGTTTAATTAAACGCGCACTGTTAGGTTACATGTTGGGGTGAAGGCCAAAAAGGTTACCAGAAAATGATTAATTTAGGTCACCCCAGACCGCACTGGGGGCAACTGGCTGGCAGCAAAAACTGCGGGAGATTGGTGTGTGGATTTTAGGGGATGGCGTGGGTTTTATATCACACTGAAGAATTGCATAACACACATTACCTTCACATACCTGGAATTTATTCACAAAAGTTTGGCGACTCTACATAATGAACAACGGAAACAGGCTGGCGGGAGATGCCACTAAACCGTACACTGGCCACAAACACATCTGCCTCCAACGATCACTTCCACTGTAGTGACGCTATCTTACCCCTATCAACCGTGTCTAAACGAAGCCAGACAGGGCTGACATCATACCAGACAGTTTCAAACAGATCTTTCCCTTTGGCGTGATCCTCACCGAAAGGAAGGACCATTAAGCTGAAATATAACTAAGCAGACACAATAATGCTATGTCCGGTAGCAACAATATAACAAAACAGTGCGTCTGGTAATGAGAATAAGATTAATAATACGTACATTATTATGTTTAGATTTGGCGATACATTTAATTAAATGCGCACCGTTAGGTGTGTCCGTGATAGGTATTTGTTATGGTAATTCCCCTTCGAAGGCAAAGTTAGACTGTTACGGCTTTATGTAAATGCATGCTGTGGAGTAGTAGATATAAAAAATGTTGTTATTGTTGATCTGATGTGCAGGATTTTGATCCATCAATTTTTCCCTAGCTAGCCAATATAAATTGTGTTATCTTCCCGTCTGGTACAGTTTTCTCCAATTCTGGGCATTCTAGTAGGTGTTCTCCATTTAAAATCTTGACAGCATTGTAAATTTTACATGCTTTCTCATTCATAAAACCAAATCTATGTAGATGTTCCGCCGGACAGTCATGTCTAGTGGCTAATCTGAAGTGAGCAACGGCTTCTTTCCTTGGGATATTTTTTATCCTTTGTACTATTTCTTTTATTTTGGATCAATTTTTGTTGGTAATTTCCTTTTGAATATTATATTGGTATTTTTGTACTATATTGTTTTTTACATTTTTTAGTTTCATACCTATTCCACAAGACTTTATAGGTTTTGAATATATAATCGGCGCAACAGTTCTAGACACGTGAAAATCTTAATGAGAGCTATGATGCGAGTTGCTTACCAGATCAGGTGGTGACTGGTGGACTGCATACTGCAGGAGTGCGTGGGACAGTCATCGTCAAATATCCACACCGGTTATGCACTGCTTTGCGCTGATAAACTTAGTTATATACAGTATATTAAAATGCACGCTGTAAAAGCGCTTAATATAAAAAACAATGTCAATCATTGCCTCCAATTCTTCCACACCTAACAACCCTTCCTCTTCTGCGGAATCACTCACACTATTGCCGTCATCGCTGCTGTCACTACTTTCTGCACCATTATCTTGGATGAGAATTCTTTCTATTTGATTTTCTGCAATTCCGTATTTTTCGAAATAATGATTCTTAATTTATTCAACATGTTGACATACATTTTCCCATTCTGGCCTTCCAATTTCAGCAAATTGCTGGCGTTATAACTGCTCCACATATTTTAATTTAAAAGTCATATTTCTGCATGCCACCCATTTTTTGATATCAGCCCAGATTAATTCGATTGGGTTTCGATCTGGGTGATGCGATGGGAGTCTAAGTACATTATGGCGATGTTGTATTACTATCTGGTCAAGTATTTATGACGTCTGAAGCTGTTTGTTGGTTTTAATTAAGTTATATAGCTTTGTTTTACTCATGCTTTCATCTAAAGCTATATTATGTCTAAGTAACCAAGCTCTCATTTCTTCTTTCAATGAATTTGAGGTAGGTGGTTTGTCAACTGAGTGTTGACGCATTATGAAGCATTGTCGATGACCAGAACAGACCCAGCAGGCATATTAGGTCTCAACATGGCGTTGATTCACTTCATGTACTTTTCTGTATTCATTTCATGATGAAAATCTCCTGTTGTTTTTGCAACTTGTAAAAGAAGGGCATTTGGAACGAAGCCGATCTCTCCAACAGCATGAACGATAATAAGTATTTGCCCTTTAGCAACAGGAACCTGCAACCTAATTCGCTATCGTCACTCCAACTTTTAGATGCTGTACGACTGCTGTGTATGTATGACTCATCTTCATACACTATAGTATACTTCTGAAATTTGTAGCACCACCTTAAAAATTAATGCTGATATAAGTACACACTGATATAAGTACATATAAAATTATGCTCATTTGGAAAGGTAGAATCAGACTGAAAAATTCAATTCCATAGCCGGGATTTGAACCACGGATCTTAGGCTGTCCGTTGGTCTAACCAACTAAGCTATCATGGCAACATTTACTTTTTATTTTTTTTATTTTATTATTTTTTATTTTATTTATTTTGCTTTTCTGTTAGAGTTCTATTTGATTTCGGTTTCTTCCACTTGAACCCTAAATCTTTAATAATTTTTCTGAGATTTGTAGCACCACCTTGTAAGTTTCTGCTGTGTTTCAGCTGGATGAGCAATCTGCTTATTGTTAGCACAGTTTTTTCTTCCACATAGGAATTGTGAATCGTGCGCCGAATGACGCATTCGAAATCGTCTATTTCTGTAATACGTTTAGGGACCTTATGTTTCTTCCCAGGTGTGTCAAATGGTACTCTTTCATCCATATGTTTTTTTTTCTTATCTTTGAGGACTCTGGAATCGGAACTCGGTGAAACACCAGTTGCTTTGACTACTCTTTCTTTCATTCTCTTAAGGCTTTTGTGGAAATCGGATGAACATATATTTTATTCCTTCATCTCTGCTTCTTGCTTCATGAAGTCGAGGACATTTGCAATTATTTCCCTACTTTGACTATGTAACACCTTACCACTTAACTTTGAAAACATAGGAGCCATGGTTATAAATATAACAAATATGAAATAAGTACTATTTAGATACTGCAGCTCTCTTTAAAATTACAACCAGATGCAGACACTTTCTATGCAGACTGTATGTGTTACGCACTGTGAGTAAGCAAAGGTATTATATCGCTTTCGTTGATAAAGCTAAACATAAACCATTCCTAGTCTCGGCAGCTGGGTTGGCAATCAAGGTCACGAGTCCAGAAGTTTTGCGCGAGTAATAACAGTGCACCCTTTTTGGCCAGAAAGTCTGCTGTCTCGTTATCATTGACTCCCACGTGTGCTGGTATCCACAGTATTATTATCTGTTGAAATTTTGTTTGGAGTAATCAATAATAAGATCTCACATTCTTAATATTATAAGATTCATCTGGACTATCATAGTGTTCTATTGCTTGAACGGCAGAAACTGAGTCTGTGAGAACAACTACTTTATTTTCTTTTATAACAGTTCTGTAGTATATCTGTTCTAATGCTCACTGTATTGTGACAACTTCACCATCAAAATATAAAAAATCTGATGTGTTACACTCAAGTGACTTTCTCTACTCTTGTACAAACTATTTTTACAAACGCTTATTCTCCATATGCTTCATGTTAATCGAGATATCGAGATGTCAATCCTATTGCTAATTTTCTTGTAGATGCAAGGGAAAAATGCCAGGTTATAAGCGATAGCCAAATATATTAAGAGCTGGTTGCTATGTAGAGTATTCCATTCTATTTGCATTACCAGGACAAAAAATGAATAACGAATTTGAGAAAAAGTATAAGTATTGGAAAATTTAAGGGAATAACAAGCAATATTTCGAAAATGGTTCACTAAACAAAAAAAATTATATATGACATAAATTGCATATTTTAACGCGATCTACATTTTTGTGTAGTAAAATGTTGTCTATCTCTTATGCTTTACTAGTTATGCAAAAGTCGTTCACAATGAAGTATACTTTTGAAGACATTCCCAGAAATTTCGAGATATACATTTTATTTGTCATGAAAGTATCTTAAATATATGATGTATTAATTTCGTTAGAGGCATTTTTGAGAAAATTAAAATTTTCGAAAAATGTTTCATGTAAAGGGTAATCTGGGGTGCGAGATTTTCTTGAAAACCTTCATGTCGCATCTCTGGAAGATACGAACCTAAATACCAAGTTTGGTGTTTATCAGATTGTTCGTTTCTGAGTTATGCTGTTCACAGACAGACACACACGGACAGGAGGCCTCAAACAATGTATTTCCGGTGAAATCTCGGTATCGAATTTTTGGGTGGAATGCAATACTTCCCCTACTTACTATACAGAGTATAGAAAGTAAAAATTGTGTTGTGTATTTCGGTTGAGGCAGTTTTAGCTTTGTGTTTATGTTGTTTTTAAACATTAATTTACATATAGTAGACTTTTGTCCTTGAAAGTACGTATTATTTTGATTGAAGAATATCAAATATCGACGAAGCGCTATCTATAAATATTTTATATTATAATGCCTTGAGTAGTAAAATGGTATTTTTAAAATATACGAACATTCTGATATAAATGTATCATTTGAAGTCTTGGTTACATACTTCCATAATTGAGGTTGGCAACACTAGTTTCAATGTATGTGCAAATGGTGTTTTTATGTTCGTTTGAGAAATACAAACGTTAAAAGTACAGGAGACTTTAGAGACAGTCCACAGTGCTTAAGAGTTACATACTGAAATAAACAAGAGTAACGACCATAATACAACCTAGGTAGACGTTTATTTATCTAGTTGGGAAGGCTCTGTCTTAATGAAGGGGTAAATGTTTGCCAGATCGTTAGAGAAATCTCCTACCAGCATGCAGGAACAAAATTTGCGGATTCCCTGAGAGGTTTCGTAGCGCGTCGTTTACTGTTGTGCATTTGAATGATCATCGACCTGAAGAAGAAAACCAACACAGCGCAATACATTACTAACGTGCTCTGGCGTATCTACACACTACAGTCCACAATTGACACACTTTGCACATCCTTGCGTTCAGAAATCATGCCGAATACTAACAAGCAAAGGCAGAAGTGTTGGAGAGAGTTGAGTATAGTGAATTCAGATATCATACAGAAAATTTGTGTGTGTTTATTATAAATCCTTTAGTACTAATGAATTAGGGACGTAGCTATGGAAAAATTCATTTATGGAAGCTCGAAATGAAAAAAAAAATTCTGATGTGATATATTCACATATCTTTCTCTACCCTCTATCGTTTATTAGTGGGTACACAAACCATTCTTACTAAAATTTATTTTTATATCTATTTCATTTTAATCCTAATAAGCCTTTGCAGAAATAGCTACATTACACATTTCGCCTTACATATGTAGCGGGAAATCGTTGGTCAGTAGCATATGGAAAGCGTCGGGTTGATGATATCTGCTGCGGTGTTCTTGTCCGCGGCTATGGATGCCCGTAGGCTGCTGTGTTTTCCATTCCCAATCTTTCCCTATATAACTAATTCTTGGTTCTTAGGGTTATCGTGGGTGAGGCAAAACAAAAACATACTGCATTTCCCTTAATAACTGTGGTTTATTATAGATTTAAATATTTATGAGTGGCTAGCTTTTCCCGTTTGAATAGATCAGGAACCTAAACTAACTGCACCCGTCTTCCCACCCATATACACACACGTGCATCTGTCGTCAAGAGCGTATCACTTTGTGTCGCCGAAATTCTTGAAGAGAGCGAAAATTTGGGGCTTTGTTCGCCTTTATATACTTGAGCCTAGTGACGCTCACCTGCCCTTAAAAATGTAACGACGTTTCGAATTGCTCTTCAGACCGCGTTACCTTAACATGTATGAGAATATTCTACTACAAAGTTTTGCGCTTACGCGTCACCATGATGCTTTGGGGAGTGGGTTCAATATCTCCGTCTCTTTCTTTTCTCTATCTATCTCTTTCTATTTCTCCTTACCTCTACCGGCTCCCTGCTCATTAGCTTGGTGAAAGGTGGGCTCTGCTTAGAATTATCTTTTACCTGGAATTTACTAGCTCGCCCGTTTCTTAAATCCGCTTTGTACAATTCTTGGTTGTTGCATATTTTAACACATTCCTTTGTGAATTATATTCTTACTATGTACAATTCTTATGTATGTATGCTATATCCCCTTTCACATACAAAGGGTACAGCGACAGTCAAATGTTTAAGAACTGGTCGCTATACGTTGGCCTTAAAATTCCATACTGTTTCCACGCAATCCCGAGAAACAACTGAATGTTGACAGGACTTTAAAGAATGACCAAGAACTGAACAATTCGAACCTTTAATAACATATCTCAGAAATGGCTTATGCCACAAAAAGCACATTGGAAATAAATTCTGTGTTTTAAAGACATTTGCGTTTCTTGTGTAGTACGTTTTCGTCTATCGCTTTAACGGTTTCCAGTTATACAAGATTACACAAAAATGTCTTTCCAATGAATAGAACTTCACAAGCTATTCCCAGAATATTCAAGATATACGTTTTATTTGTCATGTAAATATCTTTAATATATGATATTTTAACCAAACTCGTTAGAGATATCTTATAGAAAAGTTTTTGAAAAATGTTCCATGTGAAGCGTAGTTTAAGGTGGGGAAATTTTGAGAATCTTCATGTCGCATCTCTGGAAGGTACTGAACTTACTTAAATTTGGTACTCGTCCGAAATTTACTTTTTGAGTTATGCTGTTTACGAACACATACATACAAGGACGTGTTTCCTAAAATGCCTTATTTAGATTCAGGAGGCCTCAAAATATGTATTTCCGGTGAAATCTCGGTAACGAATTTTTGGGTGGAATGCAATACCTTCTCTACCTACTATGTACGTAGTAGAGAAAGTAAAAATGCATCAAGACTATTCATCCAATAAAATGTAGAAGTTCAACTGTCACAAATATTTTTGGCGTGTGTGAGCGTGATGCAAAACGAACTTCAAAGCCGAAAGAATTACCCGAACAATGCTGTCGCCAATACGACGCAATAATGTGTCGGGCATGACAGTACTTACTAATTACCTAATACGCCACAATATCATTTTACATATCTAACGTAGTTTTTAAAAGGCAAGATCTTCCATAATTTAGTGTGCTTATAATAACCGGATAATGCAATAACCTAAAGAATTGAATAAGCCGACATTTAAGCCATTCATATGTTTTGAAAAAGCCTTAAAGTCAGCAGAAGTTACGGCAAGCAACGAGGGTATAATGTAATATTTAATAATGGCAGTAAAAAGTATATCTAATAGAAAATAAAATCGTGGTTGAAAGTGAATAAAAAACTGAAGGGGTTTTGTTATTGCAGCGATTGCACCACGATTAGGCACCATTTTGAAGCTGTTACCACGCACGTAATGGATGCCAATTTGGAGGAGATGTTTTCTAGGAGTGTTCGCCCCACGTACGGTACAAACTTTCCGATGGCCTTCACCCCACGTTTAATAAGCAACTTTTTACTTTAATATATATGTGTGTGTGCGTGTGCGTGTGCGTGTGCGTGTGCGTGCGCGCGCGCGCCTCTGCTTCGTCAGTAGCAATTTGCAGAACATGTGTCTCTTAACAGGGCTGGTACGGCTAAAGAATGAAGGCTAACACAAATTATAATTGTATTTCACTCTCCTTTATTAATCCTTCACACGATTAAATAACAGTTCACTGATGTATCCTACCATAGAACTGTGAGATTATTGTTAATTACACTTTTTAACACGTAAACTTTATTTTATTCTCACCGCAATGAATTTTCCTTTCTCACACTGATCCCGTACCGAACCAAACTGCTTGGGTACGCTGTCTTGTAGTTTCTATCGTTTGAATTTGTAAATTTTCTCTATTTCTAGTCTCTGATTGGCTAAGCCTACTCCAATAGAATACCTTTATTTAACTTTTTGCTTTGCTAGTTTGTGATTGGCTATGTACAAACTGTTTTATATGTTACATTATTATTGTTCTAAGAACTATTAGTAGCATTTTTAAATTTTCTAATTTATTGTTGTCTCAATGTTACCTCATTGTTAGCAACTGTCGGCTTCTACTTTGTAATTCTGTATGCTACGAAAAGCAGCTTGCTTCTATTCTTACAGCTCCTACATTGTCAATCTACGTAATACATTCACATAACATTTTTTTACATGTACATAATAAAACAACCATAATACAATGACTGCAATATACACTTTATATATTACATGATACACATATTGCTTTAAGGCGGGCTGTTACTACATTTTATATTATATAATTAGACGGACATCATTTAAGTGATAAAAATACTGCCTCAGAAGGAAGAATACATTAGATAACACAGAACTGAGACAATGATGCTCTTTCCATGGCCTCTGTTTAATTTACAAATAGAGAATACTATACCGCGTGAGTCTTCTCATCCTACGGAATGGTAACTAGTCAACCCCGCATTTTACAGTCAACGCGAAATGCAGAAGCTGACACCGTATTCACCAGCCCGCAGATTAGGGCCACGGTGGTACCCGTTGTTAACGTTTGCAATGGGTAACATGCTGGAAAGTTATGGTGAAGGTTGGAATCTGAAATCACGCCTGGGAATAATTGAGTTTTTATTTATTTCTGTTAATTTTTCGAGAACGTTCTAGCAAATCTTGCTTTCTTTCCGAATGCACTAGAAAGTGGATTTGCGTATAAATACGAAGTTCCAGCCGTTCGTGCTCACTATGGAACAATGTTTTGGAATAGAAGCTATCTGGATATACTATTAGTATACTGGGATATGCAGCAGAATGCAACGGAGGCACTTCGTCTATAAAAAGTACCTTCAGGTGGCAGTATTTGAACCTGAGACCTTCACCACTGAAGGCCAACGCGCACACTGTTGCACCACAAGTGCAAGTCACTGCACGCACAGCGGCGCAAAGCAGTCATTTCGGAAAAATTGATACGACGCGACGCAGTGAACAGTGTTTACGGCATAGCCTGTACAACGACGGGACTGCATGACTTCTCAATCCGCAGGCTGAGAAGACTCACCGGGTATACAAATAACTGAAAGAATTAGAGACGCATTTGTAAATGTAAAATGTTCTTTAGAAAGAATTTTATTTGCTGATGACCAGCTTCTGATAAATAACTTTGAATACAAATTATAAATAATAACTTTCAAACTAAATAGTACATGTGTACGAGTCACATATATCAATGTCAAACATGAAGGGCAGTTCAGAGAATGTGCATTATGATTGTAAAATTTATTAGTACAGTGTTGGTAATATTGAAACTAGATCTCTGACTGGCTGGTTTCTCACATTTTATTTAGACGTAAACAAACGTTTCTACACAGTGCAACGAAATCTCCGCTTGATTCATCAGTGGTACAGGCGTTCGCGAATGTTCATCATTAACCCGGATAAAAGCTACACCCCCGCAGACTGTCCTACATTCCAATATCAATACCGAAAGATCGAATGGAGGATTGCATTACCCACCTGGGCGTGGTATTGAATAAAGGCTTAACTTTTAGGGGCACATTGGCGACTTGTCCGCTCGCACACCACCGGTAATTGCTTTTCTGTAGGACATCTTTAAGCCCGGAATGGCAATCAGCTTAAAGCTTTGCGTTTTTCAGGCTCTGAAAGTCGCTCTCAATGCATACAGGGCATGTCATCACCGACGGAGCTTTTTGGTAGTCTTTCCTTCGGGTTGATGCCTTTAGCGCATTCACTTCCATTCCTGTGAAAGCCAGGGATATGGGGAGCGACTTATGACGTTTTCAGATGTTCGCCTAATGTAAACCACCACGAAGGAACCCTTTTGGTTCTCAGTGAATGAGCTAATACTCTTGATTAGATCCTGCGACTAAGCACTTCTCATCGCCTGTGAGATCTGGGGTATGACCAAATAAATGTTGCAGAGGGCGCAGATTAAGGACTCAAGTGCATTTATTCTGTAGAGCGTTCCTTCCCCATAAGGCTATTCAGCTCTTCCGTACGTGAAGGATCGAATTAGGTGCATGGCTGAAAATTCTAAGACAGTTTGCCCATCTGAGCGTTCTCGTTGGGTCTTTTGGAGATTGCAACCCCAGAACTCGCTGCTTCAGGCAATACCTGATTCCCGCATGGTATTCAGCCAAACCAGGTACTCTAGGAGCACCTTCTTTAGCAGCGAAAGCTCAGCCCCAATTCATTCCACCTGGGCGTAGGATTCAATAAAAGCTTAACTTTTAGGAGACATTGGGAAATTTGCGCTCGCTCACCGTCTATAATTGCTCCTCTGTGCTGCATTTTAAGCTCGCGATGCCGGGCCTAGCTTTTATGAGACATGCTCGGAACTTTTTCGCTCGTTTACCGTAGGTAATTGCTTCTCTGTGCCATGTATTTAGTTCGGGATGCAGGACTTCCTTTTATTAAAATAAAGCAAAAGTTTTATTGAAGGACTTATATTTTTACAATATCAAACAGCTATAAAGACGTATATTTTACTGTAGAAGGTCAGGATAATTTTAATTAAATAGGGCCATTAAAATATCTAAATCCTTAAAATACACCGTTGTTGCAAATATGATACACTAAGCCATAAGGGGTAATTTTCAGATGTTGGCATAATGAAAGAAGGCTACAACCCCAGAATTCGCTGCTTCAGGCAATACCTGGTTCCCACATGCAGGCATACTAGGTATCTTAGGATCGCCAACAGCGAAAGCTCACCTCAGCTCCTATTCATCCCAACAAAAAACTGTTCCGCTTCAAATCTACACCCACGACATACAAATAATTGAAAATACAATCTTCCAGAGGTACTGTTAATGGCCATTGCACCCATACCCTTGAGGAACCGTTGAGTAGCACAATGCCATCTCCTTGCAACATCAACTGTGTTAATTACAACCGCCACCCTAAACCGCAATCCTACCCCGTAATCTGCGGTAAAACCCAACACGGGTTGGTCCTTAGCCGGCGAGCAGTGGACTGGACTGCACTGACTGGACATTTATATGTACTTCTAATTGAGACGTTATCATCAGGCTTACGTTATGCGTAATAACTCGGTTCGTCGCAGTTCATGACGCTTAAGTTTTAAAATTAAATTTTACTTTTACTTATTTTTACTTTCTCTACTACGTATAATAAGGAGGGGAAGTACTGTATTCCATCCAAAAATTCGGAAATACATGATTTGAGACCCCCTGAATCCAAAAAAATCATTTTTAGAAACATGTCCATGTGTGTGTCTGTGTGTCTGTGAACAGCGTAACTCAGAAACGAACAGTCGGATAGACACCAAGCTTGGAATTTAGGTTCAGTATCTTCCAAAGATGCGACACAAAGGTTTTCAAGAAAATCCCCCCACCCCAGATTACCGTTTACATGGAACATTTTTCGAAAATTTTAATTTTCTTAAAAACGGCTCTAACGATTTTGATTAAAATATCACATGTTTAAGATATTTTCATGACAAATGAAATGTATATCTCGAGTTTTCTGGGAATGTCTCCAAAACTGTTCTTCATTGTGAACGACTTTTGCATAACTGGTAAACCATAAGAGATAGACAAAATTTTACTACACAAAAAATTTAGATCGCGTTAAAATACACAATTTATGTCATATACATGTTTTTGTTGAGTGAACCATTTTCCAGATATTGCTCGTTATTCCCTTAAATTTTCCAATAATTATACTTTTTCTCAAATTCGTTATTCATTTTTTTATGTCCTGGACATGCGAAGAGAATGGAACGCTCCACATAGCAACCAGCTCTTAAAAGATTTGACTATCGCTTAAAACCTACCATATTTCCCTTGCAGTTACAAGAAAATTAGCAATAAGCTTGACATCTCGATATTTCGATTAACATGAAGCATATGGAGAATATGTGTTTGTAAAAATAGTTTACACAAGAGTAGAGAACATCATGTGGGTGTAACATATCAGATTTTTATTTATTTATTTTTACTATGTTTAAAACTTCGGTATTAAACTTAGTTAAACACTGTGTTCCACCACACAGAGTTACAATAAAACAACAAAGAAACAAATTTTAATTGCAGTGTTCGTCAAATTCAATACCCCACTAGATTTACATATTTTCATTCCAATTTGATATACCACACATTTAACCAAAGTAACAGCACTAACCGCTTTCATAAAGTGAGCCAACTCGCATGTTTCCTCTCCTTGCGGACCATAACCATTATTTCTTCACCCTATACAAAAATTTTCCAAGCTTCCTGGTTTGCATTTTGTCACCAAAGTTTTTTCTCAGTGCTATTTGTTTGTTTAATTTTAACCATTTATTGCGTATTGCCTGTTAAGCTATGCACTTGTTCCTGGGTATTCGAATAAAATATGCTCTGCAGTTTCTGCTTTTGCACAAATACCACAAATTCCATGTTCCCAATTTCACCCCAACCTCCCATATGGGTCCATATTCCCAATTTGAACTATGCCAATCCCTCCCCCTCTTTCTTATTAAACACTATTATGTGCATTTCTCTTCTAGCATCCTTTCTTATCTCCTGAAAAAACAATAGCGATTTCTTTTCCCTTATTATAAAAATGCAATAGCTCTAATTTTGACCAATTTCCAGAAACCCCTCTCCAATTTCCCTCTTCTCGATCACACATCACCCATTCCGTTCCTAGTTAACCCTCCGTCACGCTAGGGGCCTGAGAGACCCCTGGCATTATATAAATGTTATAATTTTCGAACGAACGCACCTATGCAATTGCCTGACTAGGACATCTAACATTACACCTTGCGCGATTATTTGCTGCAGCGATAACCTTATCTGTTTATTTTTTTGGCTGGAGGAATGAATAATCAGCAGTTACGTGTCGCACAGGTCAACCAGGCCCCGCGCGCCTGCTCTCGTTACATATTGTTGACAGATTTGTTTCTCATTAGCTTTTGTGCAATATTGCTTTGCTATTGCAAGGAGCTGTTACTGTTTCGTTACGAATACGAGTAAAAGGTACGATCTACAAAATCCGAATGATTTGGAAGAAGTACATCGCCTACTTTGCGATGATGATGATGCCTTGCCCGTGGATGACAACTTATATGATTAAGATGACTCTGATTCAGAAGACAAACTCGAAACGAGATCTTTAGATTCAGAAACTGACCATGAAGATGATGAAGAGGAAGACGATGAAAGCAGCTTGTGTGATAACATGTATTTTATAGGTAACATCATATGCGTATCATAATAATTCTTCTTCTTTTTCTTCTTCTTCTTCTTATTTATTATTATTATTATTGACAATACATTTTGTTATTCACAGGAAGAGATGGAACAAAATGAAAAAAGAACACATTTGAAAATAACACAGACAAGGGCTCACAATATATTGACCAAACTTCCTGGTGTGGTAGGAGCTACCAAAAATGCGAAAACGGAAATTGATTGTTGGAACCTTTTTGTTACCGAAGATATAGTTAATTTGATTGCTGAAAGCTCAAATACTTACATTAGCAGTGTGCAGCACAAATTTGATTGTGAAAGAGACAGCAGACCTACAGATGTAATAGAAATAAAAGTTTTCCTAGGCTTATTGTACCTGGCAGGAATTTTTCGTGGTGGACGCCAGAATATTCACGAGTTTTGGAGAACCGATCTTGGAATTCCTCTATTCCGAATGGCTATGTCCGAAAAACGATTCAGTTTTCTAATACGCTGTATTCACTTTGATGACAAAAGCTCAAGACTGGAGCGACGAAGATTGGATAAATTGGCGGTTGTTAGAGAAATGTTTACATTGTTTCTGAACAACTGTCAGAACCATTATTCTCTTGGAAAAAATGTCACTGTCGACGAACAGTTGCCGGCATTTCGTGGTCGATGTGCTTTTAGACAATATATACCATCCAAGCCAAACAAGTATGGCATAAAGATATTCTGTTTGAGTGATGCAAATCTGTTTTATACAACTAACATGGAGATTTATTGTGGACAGCAGCCGGACGGACCATATTTGCAAACTAACTCGGCAGAGGCTGTAGTGCTGAGACTAACTGAACCAATCTCTGGCACTGGACGAAACGTTACTGCAGATAATTGGTTTACCAGTGTATCGATGGTGAATGAATTGCGCAAAAGACAACTTTCTTTGGTCGGTACAGTGCGAAAGAACAAAAGAGTACCCACTAATTTCACTTCTCCAAAAGATCGCAGACAGTACGAAAGCATATTTGGCTTCACAAAAAATGAAACACTTGTTTCATATGTTCCAAGAAAGGGTAAAACAGTAGTTTTGCTCTCAGTCTACATGCTTCATCCACACAGTTATCAGAAGGTGCTGAGGTAAAGCCTGAAATAATCCTGTATTACAACGACACTAAATGTGGAGTTGATGCAGTAGATAAATTTTGTGCTACATACAATGTAGCCAGAACAACGAGAAGGTGGCCCATGGTAATTTTTGACTATATCTTGAAAATTGCAGGTATTAATTCTAGGGTTATCTTCCTTGGAAACCAAAATAAATATTCCATAAGGCAGAAGTATTTGAAATCACTACCTTTAGCTTTACTGTTGCAACAGCTACAAAGGAGAGCAACAGCATTAAATCTATGCGATGATTTGAAAGGACTTTTGACAAAATATAAACCTGAAGAATCCGGCGTAGATGAATTGTCAAATACACCACTATGCACATTGAAAAGGAAACGATGTGAACCCAGCAACAAAGACAAAATGAACTGCAAAACTAAATATGCATGTGGGAAATGCAACACCCCCTGTGTTTGAGAAAACATGCTAAAATTATTTGCGATAGTTGCTTAGTCGGGGAAAACACGGGTGAAATAGTAGTTGATTCTGAGTAACTGAACATTTGAAATTACAAGTTGTATGTATACCTGGAAATGGCAATGTATTTCTTTATACTTACTGTAATACAATTTATAAGGTATATGTACTCATATTTTAGCTTGAATTTTTATGTTGTAAGATAATACCTATTAATGAAAGCCTTGTACGCTTAATCTAAATAAAGGTAAATATAGGAAAAAAAGAAAATAACGAAAGAAAACAAAAATACAAACAATAACAAGAAAAATATAGCGCGGGTCTACTAGGCCCCGCGCGACTAACGGCGTTCTACCAAAGCGCGCGCCTGACGGAGGGTTAACTCTTTTCCATCCTTGTGAACCCAATAAGGATCCCCCAACACTGAATCCTGGAATTTCAAATATTATTTCAAAGCGGGGTCATCCGGTATCTGTTGAATTCTAAACAGGTATTTAAGAATTCTGTCTATTATCCATCCTCTTACGCTTACCCTCCCCATTTCTCACTATCCCCATGCATTCGCTGCACTTTGTGGAATTCCCAGAATATTCTTACAAAACCTGCTAACATCCTTTCCATCTTTTCCAGCTTTCCTCTCTTCCCTATACTTCAAACCAATTGCCCATCTCGCTTCAATCAATGCCCAACACATTCTTTCAAACCAGTTTATCTTCTATCTGGTATAATAAAAAACATCTTTTGACCACCTTCAAGGCTGGTTACCCCTTGGTTCGTATTTCACCCACCGCACAGAGGAACTCGATACCATTCCTAAGTATGAAAATCAATCTATATCTCTCTTCCCATTATCCACTTCTCCTCCCTCCTCAACTTACTTCCCTTTTTAAATACCACTATCTTTGTTTACTCCTGATTCACTTTGAGATCCCATTTCTTGTAATACCTCATAATTTATAATACAGCATATTTTACTGAAAAGGAAGATACACTAAAGCGATCCTGGATTAAGATTCATGCCACGTTTAAGTATATTTTAAATTATTAAAAGTTCTTTATTCTCTAAACGTAACACTCTGTCTTGCTACTACCTCCGTTCTGACAGGTATTTCTTTCCTGCTTGTTCTTTAATCCAGCAGCTACTATCCGATGAATGACTAGAATGGGTGAAATAGAATGAGCCCAGGACCCATAAAACTTAAGATTTGCCCCACATATACCTTCTGAGAATTAGGGAAAACTCCGAGGAAAACTTTATCCATGTCTTATTCTCAGGCGAGATTCTAACTCGGGATATCTTGAATGTGATTCACACATGCTGTCTATACGATGAAGTGATCACTACTTATAATGCCCTAGTTTATATTTAACCATAAGAGCTTTTCTTTCTTTCTTTATAAAACTGGACTAGATCTGATGGGGCGACAGTTTAATACGGAATGTAGTACCACCTTTTCTCGTTATCCCCAATACCTGCTGTTGATTCTGCTGTCGGCTGCTCCAATGATAGAGCTATGAGTATTTTCCTTCAGGGTAGCGTAGATGTATTGTGAAGGACTATACCAGTTTAAAATGATTGAGAAATTTATTGTGAAACTAACATTTGAGTTGCCGACCGTTCGAGATGAAGAAATAGACTGATATGAATCGTAGCATCGAAAATGTAACAATGGAACTATTATACCTGCCAACTTCTGCAGTATGATTGTATAGTTTCCGCAATAATGAAACTAGAAGTGCAACCTGCCGTGAGCGCTAAAATGTTTACCGGCAAGATCCTTCACGATAGCCGCTACTCACACAAGCGTGTCATTGAGCGCTTAAAATATCACAGAGCAAGTACCGTTAGCGATACCAGAGAGAGAGAGAGAGAGAGAGAGAGAGAGAGAGAGAGAGAGAGAGACTAATGTGTGCACAACTGTGGGCATGGACCGATGCGTAACAATGGCGCTACCAGAGTGGAGTGACACTTTGATTTCGTTACACGCCTTTATTACTCTCTTTACTCCCCACCAACGTTATTATTCACGCCCCGGCCAATACTTAAAATCTTCTAAATGCACGTCTCTAGGCTGTTGCTGTTTGTATCTTTCACTTTTCTCGGCATTTTTGTCTACGCGACTCTGCAAACGTAATGAGCTTAACGCTAACTGAATTCCCAGGATCTTTAAGCTAATGCGTTCGCTACTTCGGCTGCAACTAATGACACTCGCCAACCTGACTTCCTAATTACCTTCGTCTTTCCGGATAAATCTCTTAGCTCAAGCTTATTACATTATACATTGATTAAATATACGTAAACTATTTATTACATTTATTTCTCTGTCTTACTATTATTCAAGTATTTAATTATTTATATCTTCCCGTCAATAATTACGGTATACTTTCTCTATTGCTTCCTTATGTTAGGTAAGGCAGTGGTGTATTTCATTCAAATGTTCCATATATAAATGTAACCAAAAATAAAAGTTTTTCAGGCCCACTAATGACAAAAAGCGTAATTGGGAAACGGTGTGTCTGAGCACCCGTAAGCGTGTGCGCGTTTTTTTTTAAGTCGGTTAAGTACCAAACCTCTAGTTAGATCCAGTATTTATGAAACAAGTAATCTGGGCATATCAAATATTGAGATATTGTCATTGCCAATAAAATATATATTATGCATTTTCTGGAGTAGCTTAACACTAAGTTCATTTTAGAGAATTTTATATTATTAGGAAATATTTACAACAAAATTTACAGAAATTTAAACAAAAATTTACTTCAGAAGAAGGCGTGTAACTTGTTCAAGTATGCAGTTGTGTAAAGTTACTTTTTCGTAAGTTTAGCTGTTTACGATATTCTTCATGTTCCGATTTTCCAGTATTTTAAGCAACAAGCTTCTGAAATGATATATTCTTTCATTTGTTTTTTTTCCTCGTGAAACCCTACAAGATTATATAGACTTGTCTTTTAAACAGGTGACCTTGACTTTCATATGGCCTAGTGCAACCACAACATGTGCATCTGAAATAATTTTGGACAACATCAATCCTGTTTAACAGAATGTAGGCATAAAAGAATTTTCTTAAGAATAATTTGCCGAATAGTTAGAGAAAGCTTATAATGAGTGGGTAAGGTTGGGTGATTAAAGTATATTTTTCTGTTTGCTTACCGCAGTGATTTTACAGGTAAAGAACATCCTGGAAAGGATCACAAAGAGATGTTAATGTTATCATAAAAGGCTGAAAGATCAGTAGAAATATAAATGTATGAATATGATACATTGCTGAATACCAAGAAAACAAATTAATAAAATGACTTTAATGTTATAAATTGCATGTTTCTGACGTGTTACCGTTAACACCCGAAATCCACCAAATATAGTTTTAATTGGCATTAAGTGAATGATCTCCTTTAAACCGACGAAGGTAGCGGGGTAGGCAGTATAGAGATTTGTTTTCTCAGTCTTCATAACTGGCAAATGCTGTAGAGGTACCCTACACTTAGGCCTGTAATGTTTACTTCCTAAAATCCCTTTTCCAATTAATTTATGTCGTGTAGCATCAGTGCCCACCGCCTGTGGTGGTATGTGCAGTAAGAACGGACATACTAAAGAAATGTAAATGTAACCAGTATGCATACATAGAGTTGGTTTGAACCGTGCATTTAAATGTAAGAATTATTTTATGCCCTTTTCATCATTATTGCAACAAACGAGAACACGAGTTACTGCGAAATGCTTTTTTTATTCACTATGCACCCACCGTAGCACAAACGAATACAGTTGCGTCACTTTTGGTATACAGTCGAAACACAAAACTGCTCCATCGAATCACAACTCGCACCTGAACTGCACTGGCAGTATCCATTTTTTCAATGTTCTTTTCATTTTGTAACTTAACTAGCACAATTCAGGCTCGCCTCCTGGGCTAGAGTAGCACGTTATATAGGCTTCGCATGCAAAGCGGGATGTTTTAGAAAGGGAGGCTATTGGAACTTGCCGAAAGGAATATTATGGAACAAGACAATGACACATACTCTGTTGTTCCGCGCTGGTTATTGTTCCGACGGCCGATCGAAGGTTCCAGCCAATTGCCGGGCCGGGAGGCGCTTACCTGCGCGCGCGATCACAAGGTATTAATTTTCTAATACTTGAAAACGATTTTGAATAGTATCTTCACGATTCTTCAGAAATATAAATATAACGTTAGTTGTATTTAAATATAAGAGTAATGACAGTATAATATTTGGAATTTCTAATTTACATTCACATAACTTTCACTGCGCACTTCTTCTCAAAGTATTCATAAAAACTTATAATATCCACTTCTTGTTAATTGAGATAAACGCTTGAAGGTTTCCTTGTGGATACAATGACGGCACAGTAGGCTAAAACGATAGAGAAATCTTTAGAAAGCGCTTCCATTCTTTGCATTGCCACCATAAGCAAACGAATTATGACTTAGCACTTGAGAAAAATATAATTGTTTAAAAACTAAAACCAATAACAAATATCTCAGAAAAGGTTAATGCCACAACACCAATTATTAAACATAAATTCTGTGCTTTAATGACGTCTACATTTTGTGCAGTACATATTTATCTATGTATAACCGTTTATCAATTACACACAATTCATTCAGAAGGAAGAGGGCTTCGTCTCTTTTTTTAAATCAATTATATAAACTTTATTTATCATGCAAATATCTTTAACACGCGGTATGCGTATAGTAGCAAAAGTAGCGTATAAAATTTGTTTCAGCCAAAACGTAGTGATAGAACCAGCTCCAAAGCCACTTAAAATTAGTTTTAAGTACATAAAACTAGTTTTTACAGGCACCGCCTTTTAAAATAGGTTCACTGATTAAGACCAATTTTCGGAGTTTAGTTTAACACATGTGTACAGATTTAAAAACCCTTAAGTTCAACATTATACATATTTGGAGAAATTTCATGAAAACTCGAGCCTAAAGCTTTGTGGATTAAAGTGTAAAATAATTTAAAAAGTGGAAAGTAAAATGAAGGTAGATCCTTTATTAATTTTTTCTTTCCAAAAATTAATTTACTATCTTCAGATGCAAATCCTTCTTGTATAGCTTTGATATCCTGCTAGAGAAGCTATTTTTAAGTTAATTGTCATATTATAAAAATTGCAAACTTAAATATTAAAAATATAGATACAAACATTTCTAGTATTGAGTTGACAGAAGGTAGAGGAAATTGTGCTGCAAAAGAAAAGTATAGAGTGGGAGAAAAATGGAATTTTGATTAGTGCTTGGAAGGAATCCCACAGGTAGCAGACGACGTTTCTTTCTTTGCTTTTTCCTTTTCCCCCTATTATTCTGGAACTAGGAGAACATTATGAAAAGTAACTCATATTCCAAAGATACAACTAAGAATGATTTTTATTCTTTTTCTCGTGGAGAAAGTTAAACATCGTAATGAGCAGAAGAGAATTTAAGACGAATAACCTCCGATGAAGAAAGTTTTAGAATGCGGCCACCTGAAAACGCCAAGCCTCATTTAAATAATTATTTAAGAAAGAAAGTTTAGAGATGCTGCGAACATTTAAATGAACACTTTCTTTTCTTTATAATTGCAATGATAATATTTCCATTAAGATCTGAGAAATATTTTCTGAAGATCTTAGGGTAGCTAAATGTCTAAAGGTATTCATTTTTTCTTGGGACGTTTATTTCTATTTAAAGATGTATTGCTATGCAAAACGTACAAATGTCTTATAATGGACAGTATTTAATTTTGCATGTTCTACCATCTACTTGTAATAGGAAGAGAAAGTATTCCATTCTACCCAAAGTATATCGATATTTCACTTTAAATCCTCTAAGTGCAATGTATAACTCAAAAACAAAATCTGGAATAGACTTGGTATTTGGGTACGAAAGATGTCCTAGACCGTGGCCCTGTGGGTTAGAGCGTGGGGCTGTGGTTCCTGGGTCTGTAATAGGGGTACCATGCTAGACCCTAATTGCCAAGGTCGCGGGTTCAAACCCAGCGAGAGCGACGGAGTTTTACGAGCGTACAAATTCTTAGCATGGCTTCCTTCGAAAGGGAAGTAAAGCTGGTGGTCCTGCATCGTAAATTTACGGCACATAAAAGAACCTCAAGCCTGGTAAACAAGTGTCTGAGCAAAATTTCCGATTTTTCACACCCAATATTGGAATAGGACGCTAAGAACCATAGTAGTTAAAGGGCGTCCATAAATAAAACTTTATTTCATTTTCTTGCTCCCGGTCATGGAATGGACCGTGGTTCGATCCTACCTGAGGGGGTGCGGATTTTAAGTCCCGGGTATACCAACGGGTGTCCAACCAGCATCGTGAGGAAAGTAAGGAGCTGTGATAGGCAGCGGTCCAGGACTCGGAGGCCAAAATTCCAGATGAGGAATGCGTGATGCTGGTCACATCACCTCTACCGTGCGTACATGAGCGTGAGGCCGGCAGTCGGGTAGGTAGGACTAGGCCCTTCATGGGCTTTAGCCCACGGGGTTATTATTATTAGTATTATTATTATTACTATTACTTATTTTAATCATTACAATCATTTTGTAAAGAAATGATGTAAAAATCTTTAAGAATATTCACCCTCCGTAGATTAATATTATTCTTTATCTCTCCAAAATGTCTTTAAGCGATTGTGATTAAAACACCACATGTTCAAGGTATTTGCATGGCTCATAAAATGTTCATATTCAATTTTGGATAAAATTGCTACACAAAAACTGTATGCATAAAATTTATGTCTAATAATTTTGAGCGAGGAATTAACTATTTGTAAGATATTCATTACTATTGCTTCGAATTTTCAAATATTTTATCGTATTTCTTCGAAACGCTAAGCCGCCATTCATTTGTTTCTCCTGATACCAGCATATAGTGACCTTTTATTTGGCATCAGCCTTCTGTGTAGCCCTTGTACCTGTAACTTCTAATGATACAATTTCTACAAACGTTTATCACGATAACCATGCAGCATATATTGGAATACGCTTTTGCAAGAATGATTTATAGAAGAGATTTAGAAATAAAAGGTAGTAGGTAGAGAAAGTCAGATTAATGTAACGCATGGTAATTTTTTCTGAAATATTTCTCATTCTTTGATGGTTATTACATTTAAGTTGCATTATAAAACTATCTGATACGTAGATATTACGTAATTGGTTTATAATGCATAGCAATTATATATACCAAAAGAAACAGAAATGCAAGTGTAACGTTCAAATATTGGTATTTGACTACCGCGAAAGCTCATTGCGTTAGGCAATGCGTCTTAACCCTTTGCTACCTAAAGAAAAAAATTAAGGTTTTGGAGACACTAAAATAAATCCGCGAATTCGCAGTTTCACCAGAATACATACCATAAAAAAGAAACATTTTAGAAAAAACTTTGATACATTTACATGATATTTAACAAAGACTTTTAACAAAATCTCCACCACAAAGTACCTTTTACATGGAACAATTTTCGAAATTTTTGTTTTCTAAAAATGGCTCCTAATGATTTTGATAAAAACAATACATTATGGAAATATTTACTTGAGAAATAAAACTTAACTTGAATTTTCTGGTAATGGCCAGTGAAGTCCTCTTCATTCAGAAGTAATTATAAATTTCCTTAAATAAATTTTTTGTTGCATTAGCTCACGGGAAGTGAGAGGCGAAATTTCGGCGAAAAACCCGGTGGGTTCAATTTCAGTCCCACTTCCTCATTTGTATTGGAGGATATTCATACATTTTATTAGTTCTGTATAGTCTAGCATAACGTAAAATTTTTCTGTTTATTCTAGACGACAGTATCCTTTGTATTCTGAAATCCGTGTGTTTATGCTGTGATTCATTTTTCCCTATATATACCTTTTCGCAGCTACAAGGAATTCTATAAATGCTTGATGCTGTAAGGAGATCGTTATTATCCTTAGCCGAAGGTAGAACCTACTGTGTTTTTATAGTAGTTTTAGATATAGATAGGTTTAAAACGATATTTATTTAGAAACTTGCGAATGTGCTCTGTAATGTTACGTCTCAATATGGGAGATGTTCCGAATCCTTCAGCTGCCCTGGTGCGGGCTTTGCATACTTCTGGCATTTGTGGTACTTCTGACGTTACTAGTTGTATGTCGGGCCGAACGTCTGAAACCCTCCATGGAGAAGTAGTTCGGATTGGGTTGGACTCGAGCAGTGACTCCCGATACCCATGAGGAATTGGGTCCGTCTGAGCAGTGAAAGGCTTCTCTGTGTAAGCGGGCTGGCTTTTTAGTAACCTATGTGCTGGCGTAATGGAAATACCCATCTAGGGAGAATCACTTGGTTGACGTGTTCTGTGGCCAAAGAAAGGAGCTTTATCTCTAATATAGCTTAATTTCGGTAACCTTGCGTATATAAGGTAAGTACATGCTACTTTTGGACATGAGCTGATCTGAACATCTGTTTGACTTTCCTTTTGGCCCTGCAGATCTTTTAAATTTTTAGCAGAATAACCATTGCAACTGAAGGCATTTCCCAAATGTTGTAATCTCTCCTTAATAACTACGACTGCCAAATTTGTTTCTCTCGGCCTACTAATGCTTGGTTGAGCTCACTTTCTGTTTATGCGATGGTTGGAATTTTTATGTAATAAATCGGTATATGTAGCCTTTCTGTGTGCTTCATGGTCACATTTATCATAACTCTTTTTTGATTGTTGAAACACCTAGGAAATAAAATTTACAATCCTCTTGCTTTTGCATATCAAATTGAATCTTGGTAGATGACATTTAAATACGATGTGTGTTAATAGTTCTTCTGTGGATTTTTCTACATGCGGCCTACGATAAAGATGTTATCAGCTATGCCAATAGCTGGGTTACTTTTCTGCAGCTTCCAAAGAGAGAGGGGAAAAAAGTTGAGTCCCACTGAACTAGTGGATTTCCCATGGGAACACCATCCTTTTCTTTATAAATATTATTATTATTATTATTATTATTATTATTATTATTATTATTATTATTGTTGTTGTTGTTGTAGTGATACAGTGCTTAAAACTAATTGATACATCCATAGGAAAACTAGTAGACTTCGTAGAGAGCAATGGAAAATTTAAGCACCCCCTTATATGAATAAGAAAGAGTTAATGCTAAAATTGAACCAATTGTAGATTCTTGTACTTAGCAAACAGATTTTTCCTCTCGAGAGTTTTCTTCTTGTCTTCCTTTCCGCTCCACGAGTTCCAGTAACTTCGATCAATAATAATTGGAACTTCTAGGATATCCTAGAACAGAGCCCGCTCCCACATAAGTCGTCTGATGATGTCCGCCATAGTTACGAACGAAATGTTAGGTTTTATAAAAATCAATAGACCATCCCACCAACGCTTGGAAAAAAATCTGATGTGTTACACTCACATGACTTTCTCTACTCTTGTAAAACTATTTTACCTACGCTTATTCTCCATATACTTCATGTTAATTGAGATAAACATTTGCAGACTCTATCTTATTGCTAATTTTCTTGTATATGAAAGGGAAATATATATTTAGAAGGTCAATATAGAAATACAGTAGCCTTTAAGCATATACATATCTCTTAATAGCTGGTTGCTAGGTGCAGCACCATTCCCTTTGCCACAGATTAATACTCTTTGCATATCCAAGACAAAAAAATGAATAACGAATTCCCATTTGATAAAATAAGTATTGGAAAAATTAAGGGAATAACAAGCAATATCTCGAAAATGGTTCAATCAACAAAAAAATGTATATGACATAAACTGTGTATTTTAACGCCATCTACATTTTTTGTGTAGTAAATATTGTCTATCTCTTATGGTTTACCAGTTATGCAAAAATCGTTCACAATGAAGAATACTTTTGGAGACTTTCCTAGAAAATTCAAGATATACATTTTATTTGTCATGAAAATATCTTAAACATATGATATTTTAATCAAAATCGTTAGAGCCATTTTTGAGAAAATAAAAATTTTCGAAAAATGTTCCATATAAAGGGTAATTTGGGGTGGGGGGATTTTCTTGAAAACCTTCGTGTCGCATCTCTGGAAGGTACTGAACCTAAATACCAAGTTTGGTGTTTATTCGAATGTTCGTTTCTGAGTTATGCTGTTCACAGACAGACACACACACACACACACACACACACACACACACACAGAGACATGTTTCCAAAAATACTTTTTTGTATTCAGGGGGTTTCAAAACATGTATTTCAGGTGAAATCTTGGTATCGAATTTTTGGATGGAATACAATACTTCCCCTACTTACTATACGTAGTAGAGAAAGTAAAAGATAGTTTGAGAAATCTTAGCTCTGTTTCTGCTTTAAGGCAAGTTTGCTGTAGAAAATATGCACACATCAATAGTTCCGCGATACCCTGTTCATCGGATATCCGATGTAGACCTGTCTTATGGCATCAATGTAAACCATATACTCGGATCCCAATTAGGGGTTTCTCAGAACCGTCTTTGGTCGGCGGATCGAGTTGGTTAATATCCCATGCATCGTTATGCGCTGTCACATACATTAGTTCAACTTAGTTGGACATCATCAGTGTCATAGATGCATTACGCTTGCGCCAGTGCAGTTGTTTGTAGTTGAAGATGCCGAGTGCAAAATCAAGTTGCCAGATTTTACTTGGCTGTAGGTAAATAGCGATTGTTAGTATACGTTTATTTACGGATTTACCTGTGGGATAACATTTTTGGAAACATTTCCGTGTGTGTGCCAGTGAACAGCATAACTCCGAAGCGAACAGTCGGATAAACACAAAACTTGAGATGCAACACGAAAGTTTTCAAGAAAATCCCCCCACTCCAGATTACCCTTTACATGGAATATTTTTCGAAAATTTTAAATTTCTCAAAAATGGCTAACAATTTTGATTAAAATATCATATGTTTAAGATATTTTCATGACAAATGAAATGTATATCTCGAATTTTCTGGGAATGTCTCCAAAAGTGTTCATTGTGAACGACTTTTGCAGAACTGGTTAACCATAAGAGATAGACAAAATTTTACTGTTTAAAAATGTAGATCGCGTTAAAATACACAATTTATGTAATGCAATTTTTGTTGTTGAGTGAACCATTTTCGGGATATTGCTTGTTATTCCCTTAAGTTTTCCAATACTTATACTTTTTCTCAAATTTGTTACTCATTTTTTTGTCCTGGTAATGCAAAGAGAATGGAATAATCCACATAGTAACCAGCTCTTAATATATTTGACTATAGCTTAAAGCCTACCAGTTCCCCTTGCATCTACAAGAAAATTAGCAATAAGATTAACATCTCGATATCTCGATTAACATGAAGCATATGGAGAATAAGCGTTTATAAAAATGGTTTGTACAAGAGTAGAGAAAGTCATGTGAATGTAACACATAAGATTTTTTGTCTTTGTTGATGTACGGTCTTTCTTTCGCTGTTATTGTCGATGGAGGGGAACCCTTGATCATTGATGACCACGTGTTTAAGCGATAACCACACCATTGTTGCTTAACTTGAATGCTTGCGTGACCGTCAAGAAAATTAGTTGTCAGAAACAGGACTGGTGAAGGATTTTAGGGTGTGTTGGGTACCAAGCAAAGCAGAGGACAGGTTTTCAGCTAGGTGGCCACCCATGTCCAAGCCCGATGCTACTTAACTTGGCCGTTGGAGGCATGGACTGGAGAAATGGCTTGATTTACCAACCTAAACATCTTTGGTAGACGGTAGTTTATCCGTTTTCTGGGCGTCCTGTGCTCATATTAGCCAAGTGTGTGCACCGGTTGTTAGGATGTGGTATGAGTTTAGTGTACAATATGCGAACTCTTTCTTGCACGAAAATCGCAATGTATGGGAGACCGAGCTGGGTGCGTAGGTTATGTGAAGAGAATTTGCGAAGTGTAACGTGAAGCAATCTAAGCGTCCTGTTCTGCATTGCCTGCGGGTGGTGGTCTTGAACCCGATCCCTACGCCTCGAAACCGTACAGGATGCGGTTATGTTTAGGGGAATGGGTTTTCGCCAACGATATTCTGTGTAAGT
Source organism: Deroplatys truncata (assembly GCA_030765065.1). Lineage (NCBI taxonomy): Eukaryota > Metazoa > Arthropoda > Insecta > Mantodea > Mantidae > Deroplatys > Deroplatys truncata. The sequence continues at coordinate 201,195,761 of CM060984.1, read as the reverse complement.
ATTTTCCTTTCCATTCTTGTGATGTTGGTAGCACATGAAACCGGGTGATGCATATTGTACCTTTCTATCTATTAGTGCACGATTCCTAGATGAATGTGAAGAAGATATTGTCTTTACGTTGTTTGCACCACGCTTTGTGCGTCAATTTGAAGTAGTTTTTATTGAAGGAGTTTATTACATTTCAAGTGTTGGGGAGCCGAACTTGCAGTAGTTGCAACCGCACGTATAGTAAACATTTCCGGTAGCCTTCACCCCAAATGTATTTTCACTGTTTCTTTAAATATTATATTTATGTTTGCCTCGGTTGCGTTCAGTATTATTGTTAGAGACACGTTTCTCTTAGGCAGGGTTGTGATGCGACTAGAATGTGGGATTACACAGATTATAATTTTACTTCACTCCTTTTATTAATGCTTGACACGATTTAAATAACACTTCATTGATATAGAGAGCTGTGAGATTCTTTTTATTAATTTTAACACGTAAACTTAATTTTCGTCTCACACGAATACATATTAAATCTCTCGAGGACGCACAAGCAACGCATCCAGTTATGAGCACTGTCTGCAGGCACCCGAACGGTTTTCCTCCGCCTAAATTTGTAGATTTCTGTATTTCAAGTCTTTGATTGGCTAATCCTAGTCCAATAGAATACCTTCATTTAACTAAAGCTTTTTCTGGTTGTTGATTGGCTATTTTATAAACTGTCGCTAAAATTACATTATTGCTTCCAAGAATCACAAGTAACATTTAAACCCTCAAACTCATTATTGCCTCAAGGTTACCTCATTGTTACCTCTTTGTTAGCAACTTTTGATATATTTCTCACAGCTCCAACATTATTAAATTACGTAATACATTCATATAGCATTATTGAACATGTTGACAATAATATAAGCATAAGCAATCACTGTCGCATACATTTTACATATTATTACATACACATATTGCTTCAATGCGGGCTGTTATTGAATTTACTAATTGTATAATTTGACTAGAATCATTTAAGTGTTAAAAATACTGCCTCACATGTTAGCATTGGGTAGTGGACACATTGAGTTGGAAGAAATACACACTACGGCTGTAGTGAAGTAATTCGAGGAGGAGAAGGTGGTAGTGGTGGTAGTAGGGTACAAGGCTTACTGGTAGATGGTTTCAAATTTCGCAAAGCACACACATACGTACTGTCAGAGTTGTATAGTAAGAATTGTCCTGCAAGGTAAACATTGGCAGCAAAATTTAAGTTATTACTTACAGCTTTATTTATGTAATTTAACAAGAAAAATATAAAGAAGCATTATGTAACTTTTAACTTGTAAGAAAATGTAGCTGGTTTAATGAGGGGTAAATTCCGTTTCTTGGGCCCGCATTAGCGACGAAATGATGTATTATATGTCCAACAGATATCACTGTATGTCATTCTCTAGTTCTGACGTAATGCTGGCAACATATGAATAACTAATACCGCCAAAGCCGATAGGAAACTCACCTCAAGGCGTAGCCGAGGGATTGAGGGCCCTCAGCCTCAAAGTGTAGCCGAGGGATCTGCGCGTCTAAAACTTGAATGATTCACGTTTGCAGTAATTCCTTACTTCGCGGATTTCACTTCTTATTTAGGTTGGCACTTCCCATTCAGCGTCTGTTTTAGCGGGAAGATGGCTACGTTTGTTGTGTTCATATCGCAATTTTCCTATAAAAGTAAAACAGCTAAAACAGGAGGGTAGGTGGGCAACAGGTATTGGCGAGATCACATCTACTTCTATAAGGTAATTCATTCCATTATTTCTTACTTCCTTCAGCATTTTGTAGGTGGGCCCATGAAAGGCAATTTTGCCAAATGTAGTATTTTATCACGAAAGAAAACTATTTAGATGATGGCAATGTATTTTCATAATCCATATCTTCATTTACAACCCTAAAAGTCACCATTAGTAATTATTACACAAATCACAGAGTTTAAATGTCTTTCGTCATAAGTCGCCTCGAAGACCTCGACTCGCCTCTTATTTCGAACTCTAGCCGAAAACGCACCGAAGGAAGCATTCATAGATGAAATGGCCACTTGCAAAGAAGCTGTGTTCATTGAGACTTCATTTTATAGCTACGTGAAAACAAGAGAGCCTATGATAAGCTTTACAAACAGTTTGCCAAGATAGAAATGTCATTTAAATGCCACATAACATTTAATTGCATAATACCATTCAGTTTGCAAATGTAGAAGTGGCTTAGCTTTCCCAATACTTTATGCCAAATAAACTTATTTAAATGCATTTCCCTTTAATAGCTCCAAACTTCAGAATACTAAGGGTAGCAGTATTATTTTTAAGCTTATTTCCTGTAAACCCCACAGTTACATCGCGTTGGTTATCTAAACTTTTTGCATGCATGTTTTCGTAACGTATCGCTAATCTGACACCACAAATTCATTTATTTTCTAGTTCACTACCATTGACAACGTACTCATATGTTGCAATACTTCTTTTTCGGAGATGTTGGAATGACAATGTGTTCAAAGTTGAAGTGTGATGAACATACAGTACTAAACAATGGAATTCAAAAAGCGAAACCGTGTATCCGAATATTATATTTCAATGTTGCTGTCATGTTCATCATTTCCAACAAAGAAATAAACATTCAGCCACCGTGAACAGCAGTGGTTGTGTTATCTGGAGTTATGCTGACGTTTCCCATCATGACTATGAAACAGTTTCACGGCAGGCGATTACATACGACGCTGATATACATACAGCACCCTGCCATATGGAAACAGCTATTATATCCGTCATTTAGTGTGCGTGTGGGCATCTGTACAAGCCTGCGCGATCTTCACCTAGTGTTCACTAGAATGTAAATTTGCCTATAAATAATGACAAGACTCGCATACAAAAAATGGTGTTGTCTCGAACAGACAATTTGATCAGAATCATTTTTAATTTTATCTAACAAGCACCTAGTAGATTCCACCCAAACATTCTATGTCGAAACTTCCCCGGAAATACAAGTTTTTAGGTCTCCTGACTCCAAAAAATAAATTTAACTCAAAAAGAAAAGTCCGATAAATACCAAATTTAGGATTCAATTTCGGTGTCTTCCAATGTTGCAAGATTTCCAAGAAAATCTCCCCACCACAAATTACTCATTACATGGAGGGTATTTCAAAATTTTTGATTTTCTCAAAACTGGCTCTAATGATTTTGGTTTAAATACCATGCATTTCAGATATTAGCTGTCAAATTATATATGTTGAATTTTCTGGGACTGAAGTCCCCTACATTCGGAAGGAATTGTGTATAATTTGTATAAGTGGTAAACTACAAGTGATAGACAAAAAGCTTGCTACATAACACATGTAGATGTCACTTTTGTAACATTAGCCATTTCTGAGATATTCGTTGTTGGTTTTTATTTTCCAATATGACATTTTTAAACGTACTGCCGCTACTAAGTTGTTTCTCGCAAAACAATGGAAAGAGTATGGATTTTCTAGGTCAACATATAGCGACTAGCTTTTAAATATCTGACTATGAAACTGTATCAAATTAAACGATATTAGGTAGAGAAAGTCATGTGAATGTAGCACAGATATTTTGTTTCGCCTGTATAAACACCTATGGTCACATCGGGGGCTTTGCCCTGTGAAACAATTGAAGTTATTTTTCCTCGCTGTACCGTAGGTTCCCTTAACGTTTTGTTTTATTACTTTCGCTACGACATACATAGTAGTTAGAGAAGGTATTGCACTGTACCCAAAAAAAGCATTTTTTAGAAAAAGGTCCGCGTATGCGTGTGTGCGCGCGTGACTGTGAAGAGCATAACTAAAAAACAAAAGGTCGGATAAACACCAAGCTTATCATTTATGTTCAATATCTTCCAAGAATACGAAACAGATATTTTCAAGAAAATTCCCCTACCCCAACTACCTTTGCATGGAAGATTTTTTGAAAATTTTTATTTCCTGAAAAAATTGCTGTAAATGTTTTGATTAAAATGCCATATATAAAATATATCTACATGATAAATGGTATGTACCTATATATCATGAATTTTTTGGGGATGACCTGTAAAGTCATCTTCATTCGGAGGGAATTTTGTATAATCTTGTACAACTGGTAAACGTTAAGCCATAGATGTAAACGTAAAACACAAAAAATGTGGATTTTTTAAAACAATTTCCTTTTAAGTTTTTTGTAGCATAAACCGTTTCGTAGATATCCGTCATTAAAGGTTCGAATTTTTTAGTACCTGTCGTTCTTTTTAAATTCCATCGATTTTCAGTTGCTTCTTGCGATTGCATGCCAACGTAGAGCGCTCAGTTCTTAAAAATTTCACTATCGCACTTCTCTTCGTATCTATAACGAAATGGTAATGTAGCTGTTTTTCCCCACTGTATACATGTTTTAGATATTTGTTTTAAATTTACTTTTATTTATTGTGCTAAGAGATTTACAAATTGATTGTCTACTGAAATTTAGCCCTGTCCACTCATTCTGTAGACATCCACTACAATTTATCTACATTTTACAATTTCTCATCAATAAATTATCTTACTCCTGTTTTTTATGTCCCATTTCCACTTGTTTTTTACTTCACACTTTTTAGTTACTTTAAAATCAAACATTCACTACAATTTTCCAATCAAAATTTCATTGAATTAATTGTTTCTTACTACCTCTATCCATCGTCTCATTTGTAAGCTCGCCACCTCTTACTTATCCCCATCCACTGTCCAAAGCCATTTAGTTTTGACTGCACAAAAACTGCCCAATGCTCCTAGCGTATTTTCAGATCATTTCAATTATAGCTTTATTTCTATCCCCCTTCAACCACTTCTTTTTAAAAAATTCTCTTCTCCAATTTTCTGTTCCTTATCACTTAAATTCTGTATGTTCAATATCTTCATTACCACCACATATCGGACATTAGTTTTGAGGAAAACCCTGTCTTAACCCTCTTAGCCTCCATGCTCCGGTTCTTGCCCAAGCAATAGATTCTCTCTTTTCTTTATTTACTATATATATTTTTCCCTACCCCATGTACTTTTCATTGACATATAACAAACCAATGAACTCTTTCCGGAAATCTCACTAAACATGTTTTGTATTTCTATATCTTCCAGTCATTTCCTTGCCTTTTTCCAAACTTTTTTCACATTATTCTCTCTCTTTCTCCACGTGTCTCCTAACCCATTTTTCTCCAAAATGTTCTGTAAATTACTTACCCATCCACCATTCTTTAAACTATTCTCTTGGTGTTCTATACATTGTCTTAACAGATTACTTGTTCCTAAATTTAAAATTCTAAACCATAATTTCAAAGCTCTTTCCATTATCTTCCCCTTAGCGCTAACCTGCCCATCTCTAATTGCGCTACCTGTCTTGCAATTGCCCTAGGTAACCGTAGTATTTCTCTACAAAACATCCTGAGCACCTCGTCTATACTTTCCCATCCTCTATCTAATCACCAGATTTCTATACCATACATCATTTTTGCCTCCACAAGTATCTCATAAACTTTCTTCAGCCATTTAACATTTATATTGGGTACGCTATATTTGCACCTTCTAATTGCTGCCATCGCCCCTTTACCTTTGGCCAATGCAAACTTCTTTTTTTTCTCCCATTTATTGCCTCCATCTATTTTTACTCCTAAATAAATACAGTCATGCACCACCCTGTAATCTTTATTCTCTTCCTTCTACTTTTCATGTTTGCTTAATTCCCCCCCCCCTTTTTAAATATCACAACCTGTGTTTTCTCTTTGTTCACTTTTGAGCTCCATTCTTTACAATATACATCAATTGCTTGCAATGATTGTTTTAAACCACTTACTGTAATAGATCCTGTAGCTATTTTTGTAAAGGTTTATTTGGATTAAATTTTGTAGATAGAAAAATAAGTCCACTTTATTATATCCACTAATAAAGAAAAAGGGTAGAGAAGTCATGTGAATGTAACACTTGGACCTTTTTTTTAAAACACACTCACATTCTTACTTTCAGACTCTGTGGACAATAATTAATGATTCTGGTTAAGAAACATTTCCCATCTTAGCCGGGAATTGAACCCGGGACGTTCTGGTTTGAGAAACCAGAACAGTTACACTTGACCACAAAGGGAGTAAACCCTTCAAACGTGTTATATAGCTTTGTAGACTATCTTCTGCTTTACAAATGCAGAGTGAATAATCTATAAAGTGATTAAAAAGAAAACAGTTTTGTATTGGGCACACGGATCCAAACAAATGTCAGAGCTGCTTTTGGAAATCACATTTCAAAGGACGAGCCGTTAATTATCGAATTCTACTGATAAAATATACGTGGACATAAGCATAGTACCAAGAATCCTGCAGCATAGGAATGTATACACAAAAGAAAGGTTCTAATGGACTTCGATAATTATTCAATTTTAGTACCTCACACCGTTCTCAATAAAATGAAAGGAAACATTTAATTTCAACGTATCATGTCCCTCTATCGCTACTAATTTATCGTTTTGATGACTTGTTTAGCTTTCATCTTCACCAATAGATATCAATGAGAATGCCATGGTGTACGCAATTCCTGTAGCAACGAGAACGTGTAATGGATGGTGTGTCCTCTTTTGAATGAATAAACGTACCGCAGCCATCACATTTGTAAACATTTTCAGAAGAAGGTAAAAGTGATAAGAGATGCACTGGTTGGTTGTTGTTCTGAGTAATTATCTAGATTGTTGGAGTAATGTTTTATTTTTGTAAACGCATGATTTGATATCAATCGTTGACTGTTTAATTAAGTACCATAACAACGCGTTTCTCTAAATCAATTTAGTTGAAGTAATGGTAGGTGGGATTACAGAAAGCAATTAATGAAATTAGTCATTTTTGCAGAGCATGGGGCATAAGAATAAATATCAAGAAATTTAAAATAATGGTATTTAAAAAGTAAGTAAATTAAGGAAATATGAAAAGTTGTATCTGAATGGAGGTATAGAAATAGTGAAAGAATTTGATTATCTAGGAGTGAGAAGTAGCAACGATGGATGGGAACCACACGGGAAGGAGGTAATTACCAAAGGAAAACTAGCCATGAAAGGGGTGAGAGAGTGTCTACAGAAGATATCAGAAATATCTGTAAATTGCTTGGAAAGGCTGTATGAAACAGTGGTAGAATCAAATACGTTGTATGGAGTGGAAATTTGGGGCTTATCATAAACTGTAAATACAATTTATGTAACACAGAGGATGTTTTGTAAAGAAGTATTAAGCTTCATAATCACCACCAAGAGTAATAGCACTGGTAGAAAAGGAAGAAAAGGAATAGTGATGGAAAGAGGTTTGAAATACCGGTACAGGAATCTGAAATTAGATGATAGTGATATAATTAAAACATGCATGAATAACCAAAATACATTAGGGCACAATAATTGAACAAGTTATTGGTATGGGGGTTGTATGTCAGAGGGATGAAAATAAATGCAATCGGTTTTTGGAAGAAAGTAAGGAAGAGATTAGAAGGTACTGAGAGGTAAGAGGCATGTGCAAGAGTTGAGAATAAAAGTTCTTTGAGGTTGTGCAAGATAACAAAGAATGGGAAAGGGAGAGTATGTCGATAGTTGTGACAAGCAAGGAAGAGAGGGATTTGCATGGATGCGATCTGGGGTGTTGTATACCAAAGGGTATTAGGAACTGTGATGTGGAAGTATGTATTATGTATGGGGAATCGGAAGGTGGGAACCCTTCTTTGATGCAGTATAAAGAAACAAGTGGAGAGAGGGTAGTTGGGATAAAAAATGGGTAGTGTGAAATTGAGTTTTATTTATGGACGCTCTTTAACTACTATGGTTCTTAGCGTCCCATTCTATATTGGGCGTGAAAGACCGGTAATTTTGCTCAGAGGCCTCTTTATCAGGCTTGAGGTTCTTTTACGTGCCGTAAATCTACGACACGGGACCACCGGCTTTACTTCCCTTCCGAAGGAAGCCATGCTAAGGATTTTTACGCCCGAAAAAATCCATCGCCCTCCGCCGGGTTTGAACCCGCGACCTTGGGAACTAGAGGCTAGCACGATACCACTAGTCCACGGAGGACGACAGATGGGTAATGTGAAAATGTTACATTGGAAATAAGAATGTTGACAGAGAATGGAAAATGTGTAGGAGCATGGGTGAATATTTAGGTAGAGTAAGGAGTAAATGGATTAGAAAAGTAAAAAGAGAAAAGAATGGAAGTAAACTAGGGCCCAAATTTATGCAAACTGAGGCAGTATTTTTACACTTAAATGATTTCAGTCTAATTATATCAAATATAAATTCAATAGCAGCCCGCCTTAAAGCAATATGTGTATGTAACAATATATAAAAATGTAGTAACAGTCATTGTATATGTATTATTGTATCCATGTGTAATAATTTTATGTGAATACATTACGTAATTTAATAATGTATGAGCTGTGAGAATAATAAGTTAAAAGCTGCTAACAATGAGGTGACAATGAGGTAAACTTGAGACAATAATGAGTTTGAGAGTTTAATAATGTTACTTGTGATTCTTGGAAGCAATAATGTAATTTTAGTGACAATGTATAAAATAGCCAATCAACAACCACAAAAAGCTTTAGTTGAAAGAAGGTATTCTATTGGATCAGGAATAGCAAATCTGAGACTTGAAATTTACAAGTTTAGGCGGTTGAAATCAATTCAGTTGGTTGCAGACAGCGTTACTAACCAGACGCAAAAAGTGTCCTCGAGAAGTTTAATACGTATTCGTGCGAGACGAAAATAGTTTGCGTGTTAAAAAGTGCAAGTAATTAATTAAAGAATCTCACAGCTCTCTATAACACTGAAGTGTTATTTAAATCTTATCAGGATTTAAATAACACTTGCTATCAGGATTATAAAAGGAGTTAAGTAAAATTATAATCTGTGTAAGCCTACATTCTTAGTCGCACCACAACCCTGCCAAGACATCCATGTCTCTAACAATAATACTGACGCAGCCGAGGCAAACATAAATATATAATATTTAAAGAAACAGTCAAATTACAAAGTTAATATTTTTAAACTTAGGGCGAAGCCTACCGGAAAGCGGGTACTATACGTGTGGTTGCAACGAATTTCAATTTCGGTTCCCCAACAGTTGAAATATAATACAACTCCTTCAATACAACCTACTTTAAGACGACCTGGGAGTCGCAGCATGCTGGACATGCAGGAAAGTGTGTCAGCCTCAATTACAAGAAATTTATGTAATCGTTGATAAATATTATGTTCTAAATAAATTTAGCCTGCTTTCAGTACTCAATACATATGTCGATAAAACCAAAAATATAGTGAGATTACTACACATAAGAATCTGATGTATTACATCATTCATTTGCAGAAATGTTGTAATTGCAAGTTTCCTTGTAGTACAAACAGCCCAAAGAAAATCTTCGGCGGAATTTGTATCGTTTTCTGGGGTCTTTGAGACGCGTCCTTCACCTTACCTATTGCTGAGCGTGGTGGTTTGATAACACAACAATAAGGGGGAAAAGAAGGGATTTTGATGCCTTTGCTTTTTCTAGTGTTATTCAAACCAAAACATGTTTATTGTCTCGGAATCAGTCATGCCGTATACCAGCGAAATTACTCTTGGACATATCGTGGGTATGTGGGAGGCTGGTCGCAGTGTTACAGCAATTGCAACGGCAGTGCAAAAAAGTGTTTTTATGCTAAATTACGGGATAAAAATATTGCAGAAAAGTGAGGAAGACGGTCTACATACTCGTCAGAAAGTGGGCACTCCTCGTAAAACATCCGTAGATGTTATTCGTTTACTAAATGCAAATTACTCTTTTGCATTAATAAATAAATATAATAAATATAATATATAAGGTTTACGAAATATGAATATAGTATTATGACAACAAAATTAGGTTATACTTTAGTGTATAATCCTGTTGTATTCCTATGATCAGCAATATGCTAGTAAAGGTATATTGTCGCAGTTTTCATGGCTCCTGTTATCTTATTTGGTGGGCACCTCTTGTTTAATTATTTTAAATTTGGGTTCTTTGTCCTCCGGCTAGCTATTACAACTCAGTCGAGCAAGTGTCTCTAAGCAGGGCGTGTAAACGGAAAGGAGTTGTTACTAAAAGATAACACTGATAAAATAATTTGTGTCTACCGTTTATTCCCGTCACACTTAATTAATAATTCACATATTTAATCTTTATACACGCCTAAGTGAAACTGTGATATTTCCGAATGTAACTACAGTCGTTTGTTGCGCGCACAAATTAATTCGCCTACTTTACATTTTTATAACTATGCGACGTGTACCTCGCGAGAGATTCTTCAGGACTACGTGACGTGCATCTCGTCAGAGATTCCTCCGAACTGCGCGAAACTTGCTTATGGCTCGAGAATATATACTCCTTCACCCCGAAATGCCTAAACATTATAATAAAGCTGCTATTGGTTACCAAATCGCGCCCACTTTAGCGTCTGTATTGTCAGCCACTACTAGCATATATATACTCTAGGGAAGATATTCCCTCCATTTCTAAAAAAGGCACGCTACCCTGACGTCATTTGTTTGTCTGTGATAAACAACTCGCTCCCTCGGTTATTGTTATGATCATCGCAGTCTAAGGATCCCCAAGCGGCGGCCTTTGTGCAGTAGCCAAACACTTGTTCCCTACCCTCCCTAACCACAACCATCATAAACATCTTAGTGACATCCATGTGCACGTGCGCGTTGTTGCCACAGTTAAAAATAGTATTTAAAAGCAAAACTTTGTAGCTGATTTCCATATGTACAGAATACAATCATGCAGTTTGTCTGCTTGCTTTATACACAAATGCAGTAAACAACTATACATCACATAATAATTACATTTATGTTACAAACGCTTTAAAATGTAATTGAGGATGACCTGAACTAATATACTACGCTACAAGAATGGAAATGCATGTTAATATATCCGAGAGAAACTTAGAAACATGTCCTGAATAAACTATACGTTGTTGGACTATCATTAAATAATTAAAATACATAAATATGAATTTATTTTGAAAAGAACTCCTACTCCCAAAACAAAGCCTCATTTTTTATTATGCTATTTAACCTAAAAGTTAATTTTTATAAATAAGGGCTGTATGCCGTTTTGCTTAATGTAATTATTATGTGCGCGGAGCTATGGTGAAAGTATTTTTATTTTGTTTGTCCTGCAACCACAGAATGTTAGAAAAACCAAGTTCCAGAAGATGTAAACAAAAACAGTAAATATGTAAAATTAAAAAAGAAGAAGAAGCAGGTGAAAAACGTAAAGCGAACGCAGGTCTTTGTATCACTCTTGGTAGATTGGTGCTTTTTTACGTAGCTTTGAAAACATGATAAATTTGCTTCACAGTAATGTTTTTATTAATATAAAGCTAATATAAGAAGAGGTTGTGTATTGTTTAAGATGTAAGGTTTATAGGCATGTGAAGCTGGTTATCGAGACCCAAGAGAAATAATAATAATAATAATAATAATAATAATAATAATAATAATAATAATAATAATAATACTATACGATCGAACATAGCGACGAAAATGTGCTGAATTCATATTAGGAATGGGTTTTGTAGGGAAGACAGAGAAACAAAGTTTGTTTACTCGAAGCAGAGGTATTTTACCTGCGATGGTCAACGAACCTGCATACCGGAAGTCTCGCCTTTATACTTTTGGCTCGGACAGGGTTTACAACGGGTTCACATCTTAAAAGGGTGAGGAAGTATATGTGCCTTATCTACGATCTAAGAATGTTCGTGGGAAGATTTTAAAACTCAAAATAAGCTGTAAGAAGCAGATGTGAAAGTTGTCAAGTGGGGGTAGCCAATAATAACAATCATGAAACAAAATGATAGCCAATCGAAAGATCGCGTAGGCATCACATGATACGTTTGAACTTAAAACAGAACGAAACTTAAGAAAGGGAGAGGGGGAAAATTCTACGTTTGGCAAAAGGCGTGAGAGAGAGAAAAAGAAACGCGGAGACACAGTGGGGTACAAACTAACCATGAGAACGGCCGAGGCACATTGCGGTACAAACTAACCACGAGGACGGTCGACGAAACAAATTAGAAGAAAATAATCAGGAAATTTATAGTGTAAAATGAAGTTATGAAATCTAGGCAATTCGAGGGCTAGTCTGAGAAACACATAAGTAGCGACTTCAAAAGTAATAAGAATAAGTGATTTCGACGACGAAGGTGGCGGGTCGACCAGGCAGGAATCTACGTAACAAAATAAAGAATTAACTCAAACTTCTCCGGCAGTATTATTAATATCATCAAGGCAGTGTCACCACCCCTGAAAACAAGAACCTCAGCTCTACCAAAAACAAATTCCAAATCCCTGCCATCCAACCATCGAACCCGGGACTCTGAGACCACTGAAGCAACTGCCAGGAACAACACAGATGCGTCAGAGGTCAGCGTCACATGACAGCTTCTGTTTACTTAAATGGATAGCTTTATTATAAAATACAGAAGTAAAAATACGGAAGGCAAAAGAAAGAAAATAAAAAAGAAATCTTATGTCTTATATTCACATGATTATCTCTATTCACTCTTATACAAATTACTTTTACAAAGGCTTATTCTTCTATCTACTTCTTAAACAAGATAAAATTTCAGTGCACATTTCGTTGTAAATATAAGGATTCATAGGCCAAAGCGATAGTCAGATTATTAAAAACCAGATGATGACTTCGAAATTCTATGCTCTTAGCATGACCACGAAGAAAATACAAATACGGACTTCCAACTTGTATTTCAAAATTCAAACCAATAACAAAGATTTTCCCGGAAATGATTAACGTAATTTGACCTAAAATGTGTCCTTTACTGAGATTGCATTTTACGCACAGTAAGACTTTGTCTATCTCTTACGGTGTGCCAGTTATACAAAAAGTTGAGAACGAGGAAGAATTTACAAGTTATTCCCAGAACATAAAATTCAAGATACAAATTTTATTTTTCATGCAAATATCTTAAACATGCGGTATTTTACTAAAAATCGTTATAGCTGTTTTTGAGAAATTCAAAACAATAGCAAACATTTTCCACGTAAAGGGTCCTTTTCTACATGTTCGTGAACATTACACACAAACATCTGGCTTTGCTTATTCAAAGTTTTTGTAGCCCCTTTCTTCGTGGTCTTGGCACTATTGGTAGTCGGCAGAGTCTTTTGTTGGTGCGGCCGGAGGGTCAGCAACTTGGTTCGTTTCCCAAGGTCTTCACATCTTAGTTAAACTATTAAACGCTAATAACTACTAAACACTGCTAAACCTACAAAAGTGCACTAAGTAAAACACTATATAACTTCTCTAAAGAAGCAAGATATAAGCATAACTGCCACAGCTGCTAAAACGTACTGAAACCGAAGAAACAACAGAAATGACATTGCAACAACGCTTTGCTTTGGTGGAGCTAAAGAAAGGACCACGCACTGTAGTTGAGGGATGGGAAGATCCTACTAATCGTTTACTGATGGGTTTATGGTCAGGCTTCAAAGCTTTCCGTTCGCTTTGTAGCCGACTGGAGAAACGTTGCCTGCAACCAGTATACCCACTTCTATTGTCAGTTTCAGTTAGGCCGTGTAAATCTATTTCCTAACAATATTTATGGCTAACAAACATCTAAAATCCTGTACATACAATAATATTAATTTACACTGCAATCACTTTGGCATTCACAGCATGTTATGATATAAAATATTGCCTCAATATTAACCAAATATAGTTTGAATTAGAGCGAAAATATGCTGTTTTATATTTTATTTATTATTTAGTTATGCAGCAATAAGCATTGAGAATACAGTTCTGTTTACTTTTTTTTTATAAAGTGCTGCCTTGCTATGTATTTAATGAATACCATTCAAGTTATAATTTGCACTCCCTGAAAAACCTTTCGCATTACACATTCTACATTTCGCTAACCTGGGCGCTCATCAAGTTTTCCCATTAGCTTTTAACCCTTTCAAAGGCGTGTCTTACACTAGCCGATAAGGTATCGGCCACCAATAATAAGAGGTCTGTATGACAAACTTAATGACTCACTATAACTCTTTCTCTTTTAGCCAATACGATCGAGAGCGTAAACATATATTTCGTTTCTGCGCCATTTTTCTGTGGTTATTGGTGTAACTGTTTAGCAAAAGGAGTGTCGCACCCTTGTACCGTGGCCTAAAGCAACCAATGAAACGGCCATGGCTTCGCAAGGCCACGTACAACCAATTAATGGGACATAGTCGCGAGGTGAGGTGAGATTTTCTTTGGCGCTCTTTATACAAGGGGAATATGGTAGGCTGAAGCGATAGTCAAATCTTTTAGTGAGATGCTGTGTGTTGGTTTTAAAATTCAATGTCCCTTGCATGACCACAAGAAAAATAAATGGTTGCGACTTAACACACAGAACTTTTAGCGGTTCTTTTACTGTATCTATAGAGATTTCACGTTCAGCGGTTACCAGTAGTGACTGTAAGTGACGTAAACATTAGAAGAGGGGCAAGCAGGTAGATGCTTTTACACTGGCTTCCAATTATGCCGTCCCCAAAGCTTTGGGAGGCATTCTACTGGCCTTCACAGGTGAGTATGTGTGTATTTACTTTTTCGCGCAGGTACGTGTTGTACATGCACAGTACTAGATTATTTACATATGAATATATTATTTTGAGCAATAGCTTTACACTTCATTACTTACAATAACCGTGCTAATATAATATATAACTAAATAAAAACATATTTTGCACAATATCTCCACGAAAAGCGTTTTAATAGCAATATTATGTAAAACTTGAATATGTTATAGGTACTTTTTACTCTCAAGGAGGTCACATTTACTAGACATTATTGGAATTATCCATCCAATCTGAATATAAAACTAATTAAACACTGTGAAAATGTATTTTTAATGACAAAAAGTGTAAACCTAAAGTAAATTATACTTTTTACCTCAAAGAGGACACATTTACTAAAAGTTTTTACTCTCTCTACTACGTATAGCAAGTAGGGGAAGTATTGCATTCCACCCAAAAATTCGATACCGAGATTTCAACGGAAATATATGTTTTGAGACCCCTGAATCCAAAAAGAGCATTTTTGGAAACATTTCCGTGTGTGTGTGTGTGTGTGTGTGTGTGTGTGTGTGAACAGCATAACTCAGAAACGAACAGTCGGAGAAACACCAAAGTTGGTATTTAGGTTTAGTATCTTCCAGAAATGCGATACGAAGGTTTTCAAGAAAATCCCCTTACCCCAGATTACCCTTTACATGGAACATTTTTTGAAAATTTTAATTTTCTCAAAAATGGCTCTAAAGATTTTGATTAAAATATCACATGTTTAAGATATTTTCATGACAAATGAAATGTATATCTCAAATTTTCTGGGAATGTCTCCAAAAGTATTCTTCATTGTGAACGACTTTTGCATAACTGGTAAACCATAAGAGATAGACAAAATTTTACTACACAAAAAATGTAGATGGCGTTAAAATACACAATTTATGTCAAACATTTTTTGTTGTTGAGTGAACCGTTTTCAAGATATTGCTTGTTCTTCCCTTAAATTTTCCAATACTTATACTTTTTCTCATATAGGATTTCGTTTTTCATTTTTTTTGTCCTGGTAATGCAAAGAGAATGGAATACTCCACATAGCAACCAGCTCTTAAAATATTTGTCTATAGGTTAAAGCATAGCAATTCCCATTCATCTACAAGAAAATTAGCAACAAGATTCATATCTCGATTAACATGAAGCATATGGAGAATAAGCGTTTGTAAAAATAGTTTGTACAAGAGTAAAGAAATTGATGTGAATGTAACACATCAGATTTTTTAAATTATTTGTCCAATTTCCATTCTTGTCCAATACCTAATTTATCCACCTAGGCACCTAAAGACCTATGTGCTGGAAGAACTGACTTTAAACGCTTATACTCCCACAGTTCATGACAGTGTTCCCAGGGGGCGACGAGCTGACGAGACGACTAAATCAGACATTCGAAAAAACACGGAGATTGGACGGATTATTAAAATAATGTCTTCTAAATGTATCCTATCTTTGTATTTATCTTGATGTATCTATCCATTTTTAGCTCTAATAATAGATTTGATAAAGTCGTTCTGCGTATAACAGTTGCCTTGATGTAGGTTATCACGTAAAAAAAATTCCGATGTTACATTCACATGACTCTCTCCCCCACTATCGATATTTTCATATATTTTATACAATTTTGGTTACACGTATCCTCGAAGGAAGAGACCCAAAGATTTTCAAGAAAATGTCCCTCCTCGCAGACTAAGTTACCTTGGGAAAATGTTCCTTGACTTTTATTATACATAAAAGATGAAAAGGATTTTATTAAAATAACATATGTTTAGGATATATGTATATAAGTCTATATTTTGAATTTCTTGCAAATACGTTGTGAGGTTTTCATAACGAAAGTTGTTTACCTTTGAATAATTGAGAGAGAGAGAGAGAAATTACTAAAAAAAAAGGGTTGATGTCGTTAAAACATACAATTTATGTTGTTAAATTGCTTTGAGCTTTAATCAATTCCGAGACATTCGTTTTCATCGGGTTAAATTTTCAAATACTTGTGGATATGCTAAAGTCGCTATTGTTGGTTTTTTCTCTTTCTCTCCCCCTCTCGCTCTGGCCATGTAAGGAGAGTGAAACCTCAAAGCCAGCATATGGTAACCTATAAGAAATTCACTATAGCTTCAGGCTCATGTATACCCTGTGTACCTAAAACGAAATATGAAATAAAACTGCTTCTGCAATCTTTCAGCTCGATTAACATAGCTGATGGAAGATTGAAAGTACATGCTTTTGTAAGAAAGTCTTTAGAAGAGTGCGTCAGAAAGTCGTATGTAAATATCTGATTTTTTATAATATATTCATATTATAATTGGAATAACATATTCAAACCTGGCGGAAGGCGCAAACATCCTTAGCATGGCTTCCTTCAGAAGGAAAGTAAAGTAGATTTACGGCACGTAAAAGAACCTCAAGCTTGATAAAGAGGCCCCTGAGCAAAATTGCTGATCTTCCATGCACAATATATAATGGGACACTAAGGACAACAGCAGTTAAAGAGCGTCCATAAATAAAACTGAATTTAATTTATAAGGATAACATATCTAATTAAGTTCCAAAATGCTATAAATGTACTACGGTATCATGTAAAACGTTGAAATTGCGTCTAATATGAAAATTGCGTCCAATTTCTTTAGAATAACCTGAGAGTAGTTTGAAATAAAACACATCTCCTCGTATATTAACATAAAAATGAAAACAACCATTAGACTCTGATAAAGTGTTTATCTTAAGAGCTTATAATGACAAATAGATCAAAACTTTTATCAGCACTCTTTATACACTACTTGTTATACATCTTGGAGGGCTATTTGTATTATACAAAGGCTTATATCTGTTGCACCGTATGTTACAACATTCTGTTCATTGGAAAGAGGTGACTACCATTGCAGCGTACACATAAAAGCATACTAACGAGAGCCCCTGCAGTGCGACAGAATAGGCAGCCAATTTGCTGCAAATAAACAGGCTCATTCTGTTTGTGACAACCAAAAAGTTCAGAAATGTGTATTCATTATCGCATACAATCACCTTTCTGCTGGAATGTATGTATCTTTCAACTACAGCGTATCTCGTTAGTGCAAAATCCTTTTTATTTTGATACATTTCAACTAAAATATGCATTTCATGCTATGTTAGAATTACTGATCTCAATTACGAAAGGAAACTTCATCCAATTCTAATTATTTTGAGCATTTTACGTGTTCAAATATTCAATTCTTTTGGCTTGAAGTTTAGAATCAAAAATAATTTAATTGAGTTTTGTTTATGCACGCTCTATAGCCACTATGGTGTGAGGCAGTATTTTTAACACTTAAATAATTTCAGTCTAATTATATAATATGTAAACTCAATAACAGCCCGCCTTGAAGCAATATGTGTTTGTAATAATTTGTAAAATGTATGTAACAGACATTGCATATGTTTATATTAGTGAGTCCATGTGTAATAATGTTATGTAAATATATTACGCAATTTATTAATGTAGGAGCTGTGAGAATAATAAGTTAAAATTTGTTAACAATGCGGTAACCTTGAGACAATAATCAGTAAGAACGTTTAACAGTACTACTTGTGATTCTTGGAGTAACAATAATGTAATTTTGTTGACAGTTTATAAAATAGCCAATCAACAACCAGAAAAAGCTTTAGTTAAATGAAGGTATTATATTGGAGCAGGATTAACCAATCATAAACTGAAAAGGAGAACATTTTACAAATTTAGAGCTCAGTTGCCTGCAGACAGCGTTACTAACCAGACGCAAAATGTGTACTCAAGGAATATAATATGTATTCGTGTGAGACGAAAAATAGGTTTTCGTGTTAAAAAGTGTAATTAAGTAGTAAAAAGAATCTCGCAGCTCTCTATATCAGTGAAGTGTTATTTAAATCGTATCAAGCATTAACAAAAGGAGTGAAGTAAAATTATAATCTGTGTAAGCCTACGTTATTGTCGCACCAAAACCCTGCTAAGAGAAACGTATCTCTAACAACAATACTGACGCAGCCGAGGCAAACATAAATATATAATATTTAAAGAAACAGTTAAATTACAAAGTAAATATATTTTTAGACTTGGGACAAAGGCCACCTGAAAGTACATTTGGGGCGAAGGCTACCGGAAACTGTTTACTATACGTGCGGTTGCAACTACTACAAGTGCGGCACCCCAACAGTTGAACTATAATACAACAAAATAACTTCTTCAAATTGGCGTCCATACGTAGTGCTAATAAATAATGCAACAAAGTATGATCTTCAGGTTCTTAGCGTCCCATTCTTTGTTGGGCGTGAAACTTTGAAAATTTTGCTCATAGGTCTCTTTATCAAACTTGAGGTTCTTTCACGTGCCGCAAATGTACGACACGGGACCACCGGCTTTACTTCCCTTCCGAAGGAACCCATGCTAAAGATTTTCACGCCCGAAAGAGTCCATCGCCCTCTGCCGGTACTCCTAGACCACGGAGGGCAAAGGGCTTTCCATCCTTTAATCGGGTAAATCGTATTGTACGGCGAATGAACGAAATATTTGAAATTATGCTGAAATGGGTCCGGGACTTCTAGAGCTTAGTTACCCAACATTGGTCTTCTCAGGATATGAACAAACTCACCTAGCTGCATCAGGTTTGCAATCGTGTTGTTTAAAATGAATTAACGATCTTAGACGTTAATAATGGAATGCAAATTTGGCAGGATTTTTTCCTTGGTAACAATCAACAGCCTTCTCAATTTTTCTCTCTGTAACCAGCAACAGTCTCCTCATTTTTTCTCTCGATGGCCAACAGCCTCCTCAATTTTCTCTCAGTAACAAGCCAAACAGCCTCCTCATTTTCCCTTGGTAACAAGCCAAACAGCCTCATTTTCCGCCCGATAACGAACAACAGAGTGTATTGCTTATCACATCTGAAAAGCACTGTCGTTTACTTCAAACTTTGTTTCTAAATTTCCCTTTCATGCGAATGCCTACCAAGTCGCAGATTTTATATTGTACGCTCAACATGCATGCATTGTTGATGGTTTATAACATAAGGTGCACGTGGTTCTATCCAGCAATTTCGCCTCATGTTCCAACATTAACACTAATGCATATAAAGATCGAGCAAGGTGCCACCACGGAAACGTGTACGACTCGAATTTAGGAGATCCCAGGTTCTATCCCCGGCGACCAACCTCTCTGACTTGTCGGTTTTTCGGGTTTCACCGGGTTGGCAGGCAAATGTTGGGGTAGTTCATCTTCTATCACGTAACTTCCTCATTTCCTGTAACCATCATCTTGCTCGCCATCTGTTTCAGGGTTGTAGGACCAGGCGACGGTGATCGGTGGGTTGCGGCTGGGCGGTGGGTGTGTGCCTTGTAGAGGTTCTTTCCCGACGTATTGCGAGACTGCTCAGAAGTGCCTCGACTCCGATTACGCTCCACCCCGGAGGACTATCGGGGACTCGGTGGATTGTGGGTGGGCTCGGCCGTCGTCGGGTCTCTCCCTTCATCCCTTCCATCCAGGGATCACGCAGAAACAAAAAGGAGCATTATTACCTACTTACTGTCCTACTTTCTGAAGTATTAAGGATATTGACCTGGACACTATGCGATATACACAGGCAGAAAATGGAATCTGAATGTAGACAAAGATCAACATTGGAGCTACAAAATGAAAAAAAAACTAGGTGGGATAAGGAAACATATATTTTGGAATTGAGTATAAAACAGAGGACTGGAATAGGATGGTTTAGGTTGGGAGGGTGGAAAGCTCGCAAGATTGTTGATGATGGTGGCAGAAGGATTTGCCCATTATGCGGGGAACAAGAAGACAGGACGCATATTTTGGCAGCATGCGTGCAGACGGAAGGTATCAAGAAAAAACTATTACCGGAAGTATTTTTGGCTTCCAAAAGACGTAGGCAAGCATGCTGGGACTTGATTCTAAACAGCCGAAACTGGCCAAGCTTGGGCACATACTTGATGTAAGTACGTGTACTAAGAGAGAAAGTGTTTATGTAAATTTTCTTTATATATATGTGGTGCTTGAGTACTTGTGCGCAACTATCTGTGTGTGTGTGCGTGTGTGGGTGTTTGAGTGTGTGATTCAGAGTGTTTTTTTTCAATTTTATATGTATGTATATGGTGTGGTGATTATAAAAGGTGTTGTTTTCTGGTCGATACTGCAAGTCACTTATACAGTCCAGGTATTTTTCTAGAGAGCATGTACGGTCTTACGACCCATGTGACAGTGTTATGCAATTAATGTGATACTAAATACTTAATAAATACCACTACTACTACTACTACTACTACTACTACTACTACTACTACTACTACTACTTACTGTCCTCTGCTTGATTACGAGGGCCCATTCTTTCGTCCTTACCTTTAGTGCGTATAAAGAATGTCACGGAAAAAATTGAGTTTTATTTATGGACGCTCTTTAACTACTGTGGTCCTCAGCCTCCCATTTTATATTGGGCGTGAAAGACGGTAATTTTGCTCAGAGGGTCTCTTTATCAAGCTTGAGGTTCTTTTACGTGCCGTAAATCTACGAGACAGGACCACCGGATTTACTTCCCTTCCAAAGGAAACCATGCTAAAGATTTTTACGCCCGAAAAAAATCCATCGTTCTCCGCCAGATTTGAACCCGCGACCTCGGGAACTAGAGGCTAGCATGATAACCACTACACCACGGATGACGAAAAATGCCACGTTATTCAACCAACAAACCTTCAGAGGGATGGTATAGAAACACCTTGATATATGACGCCTGTGGTCTGTGACAAAATTTAAAGTTGTGAAATAGCTTTTAATTTGAATAATCGTGCTAATAAACTCAAAAATAGTTCATTTCCTTCCACAACTGTCAAAACAACTACCAAATACAAGTCTCGCTTAAAGTATATATTACTAAGAATATCACTGTAGTTATAAAACTAACAAATAAATAAAATGTTTAATTTGCAAATATATGCAAATTAAATTTTAAATTGCGATTATCCAAAAAACATGACATGCACATGTGTGAGAATTGCATAACAAATTCTCAGAATTGGAAATATTCCGACTTGATCTCGTTTTATTTTCTAGATTTTTATGTGACCGCTCACACCGTAGCATACTACTTCCAATAAAAAGAGTTTTAATTGAAGGCTGTACGTTTGGGTTTAAAACCACTATTTCTGGCATGGTTTACCTAACAGTTCTGGTATTTTGCAAGGATAATGAAGCGTTATTTGAAATGCAAGTCGGAACAGAATTACGAGTGTCACTGCACAATAATTTCTGGGTACAAAATGGAAACTGGTGCTTTATTCCATTTCCAACATCACGGCTTTTGCAGTAGAATAATGAACAAATATATAGGCCAAAGTAGCTAAACTCGAAATGGAAACTCGCATTTGTTTCTGTTCGTGGAATAGCAGTTTGGGAGTAATGAATGCGTTTTCAATTGCTTCATTAACATATAGATTGCCATTCGCTTTATGTTTCTCAATAAAGTGTGCATGAGGTGTGTCCTTGAACAAGTTATGACCCTAACTAAGCATTTACGTTTCGGCTTTAGTATTTCCTACTAGTTTTAGTTTCAGTACTGTGGTTTGTAGAGCATTCACAGCCTTGCGCAAACCAGTTGTTTCCGATATAAGATGCGTCACTATAGAATCAGAATGGCTATAAAGCACAAAACACTTGTTTTATTATAGTCGTATTATAGTACACTATTTCGATATGGACGCTTTTCTATTTCTTCAACGACAGTAAATAATAGAAATAGTACTTAAGCGAAAATAAAACTAATTACCAAAAGCTGTTGAACATTGGTTCCAGTACCAATATCACCAACATAATCTTGGTGGCAACTTAGCCATCGATTATCCATGCCTGGTTGTTGACCTTAAAACAACAATGGCAAATGACCCTCCTACTTAGCTGTGGATGAATTAAATCATAAGCAAGTATTAACAAACGAAAACAGTAAAGACACGTAATATTGAAATGTTAAAATTGAGCTATCAAATAAGATTATATTTTTACTCTGATTTAATAATAATATAGCTGAATATAGTATGTGCAGTGTAATAATCAAAGTATGAGGTAGTTTTGTTTATCAGCACTGAGTGCACTAAATTCAACTTTCTACCATGACAGCATGGGATTAAAAATACGTATTGCACTCACACGACTTTCTCTCAATCTTGTACAAACTATATTTACAAACGCTTATTCTCCATATACTTCATGTTAATTGACATAAACATTTACAGAAACTCATTGCTGTAAAGATGTGAATCTTATTGCTAATTTGCTTGTAGCTGCAAGGAAAATATGGTAGACTTGAAGCGATAGACAAATCTTTTAAGAGCTGGTTGCTATGTGGAACAGTACATTCTCTTTGCATGTCCAGTGCAAAAAAAAAAATTGTGATGTGTTACACTCACATGACTTTCTCTACTCTTGTACAAACTAGTTTTACAAACGCTTATTCTCCATATGCTTCATGTAAATCGAGATGTTGAAATCTTGTTGCTAATTTTCTTGTAGGTGCAAGGGGAATATGGTAGGGTTTAAGCGATAGACAAATCTTTTAAGAGCTGGTTGCATTCCATTCTCTTTGCATGTCCAGGACATAAACAATGAATAACGAATTCCCGTTTGAGAAAAAATATAAGCATTGGAAAATTTAAGGGAATAACAAGCAATATCTCGAAAATGGTTCACTCAACAAAACATATGTATATGACATAAATTATATATTTTAACGCGATCTACATTTATTCAAAACTAGTTCACAATGAAGAATACTTTTGTAGACATTCCCAGAAAATTCGAGATATACAATTCATTTGCCATAAAAATGTGTTAAACTTATGGTATTTTATTCAAAATCGTTAGCAATTTTTGAGAAAATTAAAATTTTCGAAAAATTTTCCATGTAAAGAGTAATCTGGGGGGGATTTTCTTGTAAACCTTCGTGTCGCATCTCTGGAAGATACTGAACCTAAATACCAGGTTTGGTATTTATCTGACTGTTCGTTTCTGAGTTATGCTGTTCACGGACAGACAGACACACACACGGACATGTTTCCAAAAATGCTTTTTTTTGGATTTAGGGGGTCTCAAAACATATATTTCCGGTGGAATCTCGGTATCGAATTTTTGGGTGGAATACAATACTTCCCCTACTTACTATACGTAGTAGAGAAACTAAAAAAGCTATAAACGCATTCCCATTTGAGAAAAAGTATACATATTGGAAAGTTTAAACAAATAAGAGGAAATATCTCGGGAAAAAGAATGTATGTGACATACATTGTGTGTTTTAACGAGATCTACATTTTTTTAGTAAAGGTTTGCCTATCTCTTGCGGTTTACCAGTTATACACAAGTTATTCAGAATGAAGAGGACTTTTGGGGACATTCCAAAAAAATGCAAGACATACATTTCATTTGCCATGAAAATATCTTGCACATATGATGTCTTAACCAAAATCGTTGGAGCTATTTTTGAGAAAATCAAAATTTTCGAAAAATGTTGCATGTAAACGGTAGTCTGGGGTGGGGAATTTTCTTGCAAATCATATCGCATCCTTGGAAGATACTAAACTCAGATACCAAGTTTGGTATTTTTTGACTTTTCGTTTAGAATTATGCTGTTCAAACAGACACTTTTTTAAATCGGGGGGCTCAAAATATGTGTTTCCGGTGAAATCTCGATGTAGAATTTTCGAGTAGAATTCAATGCTTCCCCAAATTACTACACGTAGTAGAGAAAGTAAAAAACACTATCGTCGAAAAAGTATCTTACCACATATATTGCAGGGTACATTGCAAATAAATAATAAAAATGTTGTAATGAGGCAATTATTTCTGAAAATATTCTTTAGTTTTGTAGCTAGGAGTCTTCGTCTTTCTGATGCAGAGCTTGGTATTGGGACATAATTATAATTGTGTTAAGTCACCTTCTTTCTCTGTTTACCCTGTTCGTATGTAGGACTTACATCCCCAGGACTTATAAGCGGATGACTGGTGTCAGGGGCCTGTCGAGGAGCAGACACTGTGGATAAGATAGATATTCAGGATGGGTGATCAGCTCGATGCCTGGTATGAGAGCGAGGAAGTATATATGAAATGGTGAAATGGGTGAAAGGAAAGGGATGATAGAGCGGTTGATGGGATGAATGGTGGGGGCAACCGCAGAGGCCGGAGAAAGCCGCTCAGACGTCGCTTTGTCCAATACAAATCCCACATGCGGGTCCCTGGGATGAAAATCAGGCCGCTTTGGTGCAGCGGTTTAACTACCTGTCACGACGCCGCCAATTGTGTTAAGTAACAATGGACATTGGTTACGTAACTTTTAAGAACTTGGATGCTTATATATTTGTCGAAAGAATATATAACATAATTGTACGTCATATGCTATTTTATATGTGCATTTAACGCATCACAAACAGTACACAGTCTTGCAAATCCTTATAGATTTTAAGAGCTGAGTAGGAAGGGGTAGGGGTATATACCGTGGAGAGGCCCCCAAATCGGAGGCAGAAAACTGCAAGTTTGCCAGTGTGACTCTTTGTGTTTCTAACTGGGAGGGAGGAATTATGGGGATACCCGAAGAGCGACTAGATCCGGGCGATGATGTTAGCAAGCATGGATGGTGTCCGTAACGATTCCAGGTTGAACACATCCGACGCCGGGTATCCTACCTACAAGCCCCGAGCCCCGTGGAGCTTCTAGAGCCCAGGAATGGTACTCAGGTTCAACCGACGCCAGGGAGAAACCTTTTCAATGTGCATCTCCACTGCCCAGCCGCAACACACGCCGTCTAGTCCTTCAACCTGGAAACAAATTATAGGTAATGTTAGACAGTAATTTCTGGTAGAAGAGCAACTATCCTTTTGCCTACTGATCTGGGGAAATTACGAGAAAAAAAACAGTGGTCAGAGTGGCCGGCCAGACGGAATCGAGCCCGGAACCTCCCGAATACAAGCCTCAAGCGTTACCGCGGAGCTGTCTTGCTCGGTAGAGCCTACTATGAAGCTACCGTCCGCTTCATATGATGATGTTTCACTCATTGATCCAGTGTCTTCATAGAATGTTCCAGAATCATTTTTTACATTTTTCAAAGCATGTTTATGTTGTGAAAGGTAGCTTTGGCCGTCCACGTTAATCATAGGGAAAGAGTTCCGACACCTCCTGCAGCTGTGATCTGAGCGCTGCATACCCCTAGCACCCATGGTACTTCTGACGGTACCAGAATACGTTGGGCCGAACATCTGTACCCCTCCCGGAAGAGAGTTATTCTGATTGGGTTGGAATTGGCTGAGCAGTGGTTCCCCAAACCCATAGGAGATTAGGTACGACTGAGCAGTAATTTCCAGGCGGGGTTGTGAGATACCGCAGTGTCCTCCGGTACCAGCCTGGTGAGCTGGAACGTGGCGTAATAAAACGTTGTTGGCTGTCTCTGTGTAAGAGGCGAGGGTAATTTTCAAAGTAATAAGGTATGGAAACACTACGGAGAGGTGTGGCGCTTTTCTCTGGCCATAGCTTTGGCTCCGATAGACCTTCGTTTATATTATACACGAAACTAATGCTGTCCTCTAAGTGGATTGTCGATGCTTGATGTTGACATGAATTTGTATGTTATTGCACCTTTTAAGCAACGCTTAAAATTATGAATTAAACTAACGTTACATATAATACATGAACATGAACAGAAATATGGTTAAATTAAATAAATTTGAACACAAATAATAAGATTAAAACAACCATATAGCCTGAAGATTAATTATTCTTTCCTTAGGCACTTGTTGATTAATTTAAATGGTATTTAGGATAGTTATAACTAAGAAGCATTAAAATGTTATATACCGAGCGGGATAGCATAGGTGGTAATTCGGATGGTCCTAGATTCAAATCCCCGGTCCGTCCAATCTAACCGAAGGTTTTTTCGCGGTTTTCCTCGATCGCTACGCAAATGCTGGGTTTCAATAATGTGATCCGCGAATTTTCCTATTATTCCCCATTTTATTTTCTTCTTCGCTGTTACACAACGTATATGTCAGAAAACCCATCCTGGATTTGCTATGATCCAAAAGTTTGTTCTCCTCGACAGGATACTGACACAAGGCATTGGCTTAAAAGTCCATGGGGGTTTAATTCCTGCAATGAGGAGGGTAATTATGAATGATGTCCAGCATTCGTGACGAATGGTGTACTGTCCATTCCGTTAATCTTTCCGTTTTATACGTTTTTCGTTTTAAAACTCTAAAAATTTGCATACGTTACAGTAATAATCTACGGCGTGAGAGTTCTAATTGAACCGTGGTCTACCAATGCTTTATCAGCACGGCTGAGGTGGGATTTTGCTTCAATTGCATTAGTATCAAAGCCATGTTAATTTACTTCTACTAATGTGATCTGCCTACCATTATGCATTTTTGATGCAGTTTAGATTACGAAATCCTTGATCAATAATTGTGCTCTAATGAAACTTACTATCCACGTGATTATTCTCTGAATTAATCCGCATCAGTATAATCAACTTCGTAGTTTGAGCACCTTAGGCTCTCTGCGGCTGGTTAAATCTTGTTCCAAATGTATTTTCATAGGTGTTCCATCCTTCTGATTCTCTTGGGATTATATGTTGCGTTTTGTAGGTACATTTTCTGACGTACCCATTAAGCATTTTCTCCTTTGTTATCCGGGATTAAATCCAAAGCTTGTTCCGCTTTCATTTGCTTTTCCTCTGGCGCTAAGAATAGCCCTTTTCCAAGGTTACGGGTGAAACCTTTTACGCAGAGAAGGGAGTTATCAGTCAGGGATCAAAACCCTCCATATGCTACTAGCGCACTCCCACAGGTAAGTAGAGACAGAAAATATAAACCTTTCACAATCAGGTTTATGACCTTGTTCAATTCTGGCCTTTGAGCGTCCTATGTAATGACTCGTCTCTCTCTATTACGGTTGATGATTTGCATTGCTCGTATGTAAATGGAAGAATTGGGAAGACAGGGCTCTAGCTCTAGTGAAAGCAAATTGGCCAGAGGAGTAAGGGGCCATTCACAATGAAAATTAAACATTAACATAAACGCAAAACTTAACCGTAAGCTTAACGCAATATGTTGTCATTCACAACCTCCATAACCTCAACAGCCAATTGCAAGATAGCGTGAAACATCTGATTTAAAATGGCAGTCTACAAAGCGACCACCGACGTACATACGACTAAAGAGCTTATGTACACTCTAGTGCAAAACGCATCCTTTACCTCGTTCTAGCAACCCAAGTTGATTTGGGTGCCTTTAGAATTGCTTTTTTTCGCGATGGCGGATGTGCACCAAGGTAGTTTTACATTCGTTGGGAAAACATAATCAATTTTGTTTGATTAATTATTGTTCCATAGGATGGAAAGGTAGAAGCAGAATGAAAAAGGTATGTAAGTCGACATCGTTATCCCAAGAGAAGTTGAAGAATGCCTTGCGTTTTACCGAGACAATTGGAGTCGCATAGAGAATTCCATGAGGTATATTATCATATCGACATTGTAGCTCAGATATTGGAGCAGCATTTCATGAAGCTGAAGGTTGGTGGTTCAGAGTTAGTATTATCTTAAATACTTTATTATTAGTTTTGCAAGAAAAGAAATATTAAGAAGGTTGTCAACCTTTTACGCTTAATGCGAAAATGATGAGCTTTTTATTTTACGGGTTCATTTCGAATAACTCAGTTCCTTACCATGCTTGTTTGTGATATATTATAATTCAAAATCAATATGCCCATCCCTAGCGCGGCAAGTGCTACTGTGGATTGTGGAGGTTTCGTGTTCTACTCCCGAGTGAAGTAAACCGTCCGGCGTGAAGAGACTACGTCACAAAGGAAGTGAAGTGACGGAGAATTGCACGAGTTCATCTGAATGAAGTGAACTCCCAGTGAAGTTGAACTAGATAAGAACTTAGAACTCTGTTGTTCAGGAGTGGATAAAACACTAACATGGAGAGAATGCTTAACGAATTGTTAAACGAAATGAAGACCATGAAATTTAAAATAGAGCGAATAATTTTCGAAATTGAGAAAATGGAAACAGAAATGAACAGTGGTAAGGAAGAAATGCAGACTTGTATAGAGACAAT
The DNA here is from genome assembly GCA_030765065.1 of Deroplatys truncata. Classification (NCBI taxonomy): domain Eukaryota; kingdom Metazoa; phylum Arthropoda; class Insecta; order Mantodea; family Mantidae; genus Deroplatys; species Deroplatys truncata. Next base: position 201,167,036 of record CM060984.1, on the reverse strand, counting down.
GAAATCCGACCTCGCCTTTGACATCGGCTCTGTAGAGTCAGAGATAGACACTAGGTGAAAGAAATGAAAGACGACATCGTAAAGACTTAGAGGAAACTAATTCTGACATGGAAGATAAAACTAATACGGTGTAAGGGCACCTAGATCAGAAGAAGAACGGCTAGACGGGCGGAAGAAAGAAAACAAAGAGGATGATGGAGGCAGCAATGGACGAGCGTCTGGACTAGCTTATGATGGAGAGTGCTGCAGTTCTACGCCCAGTCACGGTGCAAACCGCAGTTGGTTGGGACGCGGAGAACTTGAGGAGGGAGCAGCAAGAGGATGGAGACTTGGGACCGATCCTGAAGGAACAAGAATCTGGAGTATGACCGCGTGGGCGGATGTTACTACCACAGACACGAGCTATGAGAGCTGTTGGATGCGGTGGAATTCCCTGGTGGCCAGAAACGGTGTACGAAGGGAGTGTAGGAGTTCGTAATAAAAAGTACTAGGGAGAAACAGGCTGGTGCTCCCGAAAAAGGCGAAGGAAGTCCTCAAGGAAACCGATGCCAGCACTACCGGGGGACACCTGGAGTCGAATAAAACCTCGACGAAGCTACGGCGCCAATTCTATTATCTGCATCTTCGAGGCAAACGTGGACATGTGCCCGTTATGCGACATCCATGCCATAGGTCCCGCGACCCGTCGCGCATTCGTCCCCATTCGAGGGCTGGTGGTGATGGTGGTTCGTTATGATCGTCCTGTAGAAGATCGTGGAGCTATCCCGGACAAACAGCTCTGTGGAGGAAGCTGTGAGACGAGCGGCTAAGGTCGGGATTTCGGCGCCGGGCGATCGGACAAAGCAAGACAGCGGTCGCTCGCCAGCTCGAACACCAGTCTCATATCGGCAGATAACTAAAAGCTTCTGGAAGCCTTTTTTGCCTTCTCTTCTCCAAAAAGTGTGCCAAAACAGCTTCAGAACATTCGAAAACCTTGTAAGATTCCATTGATTATATAAGGAGCTTCTTGCGAGAGCAGTGAGAGTTGTTTAGTCGGTGAGCGAGCGAGCTAGCTAGCGAATGCGTTTCGTGTGTGACATCGATTGTCCAAGCGAGTTAGTGGCAGCTGTTGTGACGCGCAGCGAGTGCTACTGTGGATGGACGAGTTGTGGAGGTCTTGTATTCGACTCCGGAGTGAAGTGAATCATCTGGCATGAAGAGGACGTCACAAAGGAAATGAAGTAACGGAGAATCGAAATAGTTCACCTTAGTAAAGTCAACTTCCAATGAAGTTAAACTATAAAAAAACTTAGAGCAGTGACAGTGAGAACTGAGAGAAGCGATAATTGAAACAAAACTATACAAAGTCACTGTATTAATTAATGAAATTAATGTAGGTAATTTATAAATTATTATTTAATGAATTAACTGCATATCCATTAAGTAGCACGAAGATCTATGTATTTAAAAAGGTTTTCTTCGCCCCTTTATCTTAGAAATTTCCGTACGATTACAAATCAGAAGCAACAATTTTATTTCGACAAGATTTCAGTGATAGGTACAAATTCACGGGTTGTGAATTGGATTTTCAAAATTGAATGGATGTTCCATGAAATAATCTCATAGATACTATCACATTGTGTATGTTTTGTCTAAAAGTTCTCCTTAAGAAAAAGGAAGACAACTAAAATGACTGTAGACTGCAACTACAACCTTCCATTTACCGCCGAAGGCATTAATTTCATTTTCGACAGAAGCATATTAAAGCTGATAAAGCCATTGCCTCGCAAAGAAATAATAACAAAGGCATTTATTTTGAGCTCTCCAATATTACCAAGAGAAGCAGTTTGATGTAAGGCAGCAGCCGGAAAGCGTTTCATTAAAACAAAGAAGACCGCTTGCGGAAACATAGACATTTTGCTCCTTATTATGACAGTAGTTTCAATTTGGGTAGTTAAGAGTCTCTATTGTTATTTTAAGACAAGAGAATTGGTAAGAGAGAGTTTCTTAGTTATTGTTCTCTTAGAAATACTCCGAAGGCTTCATTCTCTAAAGGAATGTTACAGAGGTTTGGAGGAGGCTTTTGCAATAATCCTTTGCACCCGTCTAAAAGTATCTCGTACAGTTATGGCAAAAAAATAATTGAGCACGCTCTGAGGGCAAGACATATTCCACCAGCTTGTCGGTTTCAAGCGAAGTTAACACGACTTCATTTACAAATGGAGTCCATTACCATTTCCAAGTGTTCCAATAGAGGCAGAAATAATATCCATGGTATTCCTTATCGTCTGTCCAGCGCATAAATAGGTGGCGTTCATACCTTTGCCCTTCTGTTTGTTCCGTGACAAAGAGGGGTGACGGAGAATTATTTGGTATTCTGCTGAAATCATCTGTAGTGATTAGAACTCGAGAAAGCACACAGCTAAGAACTATACATAACTGGATTTAGTTTAATACAATAAGTCGCAAATGTTGACATTTACAAGCTCATTACATTACTAAGATTTGAAAAAAACAATTAAAATAAAATTCTGATGTGTTATATTCACATGACATTCTCTACTCGCTATCGTTTATCAAAGAGATACAAAACATTCTTACTAAAGCTTTCTTTTTTATCTACTACATTTTAATCCAAATAAACCTAGCTGCATTACACATTTCGTTACAGATACAAAGAGAGGAACTGGACGCTATAGGTTAGCCTTAAAATTCCATATTGTTTCCATACAACGCCGAGAAAGAACTGAATGTTGACAGGACTTTAAAAGAGTGACCAAGAAACGAAAGATTCGAACCTTTTATAACGGATATCTCAGAAATGGCTTATGCCACAATAAAAACATATTTCAAATAAATTGCGTGTTTTAAAGGGATGTACGTTTTTTTATGCAGTACGTTTTCGTTTATTGCTTAAATTTTATCCGTTAAATAAAATTATATAAAGTTCCTTTGGGATGAAGAGGATTTCACAGGCTACTCCCAAATAATACAAGATCTACATTTTATTTATCATGTAAATATCCTTAATATGTGTGTTTTATTCATGACCGTTAGACCCATTTCTTAGAAAATAAAAAAGTTCAAAAATACTTTACGTAAAGGGTAGTTTCTGGTGGGAGAATTTTCTTGAAAATCGTGTCACATCTTTGGAAGGTACAGGACCTAAATACCAAGTTTGGTATTTATCCGACTTTTTACTTTTTCTACTACGTATAGTAATTAGGGGAAGTATTGTATTCCACTCAAAAATTCGATTCCGAGATTTCACCGGAAATACATGTTTTGAGACCCCCTGAATCCAAAAAAAGCATTTTTGAACACATGTCCATGTGTGTCTGTGTGTCTGTCTCTGAACAGCATAACTCAGAAACGAAAAGTTGGATAAACACCAAACTTGATATTTAGGTTCAGTATCTTACAGAGATGCGAAAAGAAGGTTTTCAAGAAAATTCTCCCACCCATTACCCTTTACATGGAACATTTTTCGAAAATTTTAATTTTCCCAAAAATGGCTCTAACGATTTTGTTTAAAATATCATATATTTAAGATATTTTCATGACAAATGAAATGTATATCTAGAGTTTTCTGGGAATGTCTCCAAAAGTATTCTTCATTGTGAACGACTTTTGCATAACTGATAAACCAGAAGAGAGAGACAAAATTTTACTACACAAAAAATTTAGATTGCATTAAAATACACAATTTATATCATATACTGATTTTTGTTAAGTGAACCATTTTCGAGATACTGCTTGTTTTTCCCTTAAATGTTCCAATACTTTTTTTCAAATGGGAATTCGTTATTCATTTTTCCTATGTCCTGAACATACACATACAATGGAATACCCCACATAGCAACCAGCTCTTAAAATATTTGACTATCGCTTAAAGCCTACCAATTCCCCTTGCATCTACAAGGAAATTAGCAATAAGATTAACATCTCGATATCTCGATTAACATGAAGCATATGGAGAATAAGCGTTTGTAAAAATAGTTTGTACAAGAGTAGAGAAAGTCATGTGAGTGTAACACATCAGATTTTTTGAGTTATACTGTTTACAGAAACAACACCCACGCGCGCGCCTTTTTATCAAAAATTTTTTCTTGTATTTAGGGATCCTTAAAACGTATCTTGATGAAATTTCGGTATCGAATTTTTGGGTAGAGTGCAAAACCTTGTTTACCTACTATGTACGCGGTAGAGAAAATAAAATGTTAATGTGCTACATTCAATGACTTGTCAATTTTTATATACATAGTTTTTACGAAACTATTCATATGAGATGTTATATTTCCATCTACTTCATAGTAATAAGGTTATACTTTTTAAGAAATAGCTTCGTTACATATTTCGTTGCTGATAAAAGGGAATAGAGGACACCAAATCATTTGTTCAGATGTTTAAATATTGGCCTTGAAATTCCATAAGACTTCAAGAAACAACTGAATAATAACGGATATCTCTTAAACGCCTAATGGTACAAAAGTTTATTTATGTTTTAAACAGATCTACGGTTTATTTGTAGTAAGTTTTTCTAAATCTCTTATACTTTACCGTATACAAAATTATAAAGAATTCATTGTAAATTAAAAAAATTCATAGGCTATCCTAAGAATATTCAAGATATTAATTTTTTTAGCATACAAATAAGTTAAATATGTTATTTTGAATAAAATGTTTGGACACTTGATTAAAAAAAAAAACAAACGGGTAGTTATGGTGGGGGAACTTTCTTGAATAACTTCGTGTCATGTCTTTGGAATACACTGAACTTAAATACCAGATTTGGTATTTATTCGATATTTGGTTTTTGAGTTTGCTGTTCCCACACACACACGTATGCGCGCGCACAAACCTTTCAATAGAAAATGTAATTTTTTATTCAGTGGCCCAAAAATGTATTTCCAGTGAAATCCCGGTATGTAATTTTTGGGTGAAATTAAAGTGAAAATTGTCTCTGACTCTTTATTGTGCCCTACTTCTTAATTCGACTCTTTTTGCTCTACTAATTTCGGCAGTATGTAAAGCTTTGTATGGACATTTATATACAGTGTTTGCAATACGCATTCCCATTTTAAATGTCGTTCTTTTTCTCAGAATTTGACATTTCTTCCAATGTTCTACGTGTGATAATTTTGTACCTATTATTAGCAATTTTCGGTAAAATTTTAGGAATGATTAAAGACACAGTTACTTTATTTTGTATCAAATATTTTGATAGTTGGATATTCCTAAAACTGAAAAGTATACTAACGGAAAAAAATTGTTTTCTCATCATAAGCTTCATTTCAATTTTAATAAACTTGAATATGGTTTCTTCTTATGATAGTGTGTTAATCCTTTCATGACCAGCGGGACATATAATCCCACTTAGGTTTTTTGCATCTCATGGCCAGTGGGGTTCATATATCCCACCTTTGCCGTGTGCTGCTATCTCTAGAAGCCTATTTAGCCGTTTAAATAGTTGTAGCTCTGTTCACGCTTTTTCCTGCCGAACATGTGTTGATTGTATTGATGTTAAACAGTTTTCGTGTGGGAGTTATTGGTTTTTAGCAATTTTTTGACATTTTCCCAAATTTTTCTATGAGATAAACAATATAAGCGTATTAATTGCATAAATGGTAGATTTTCACATATATGTCTTTGGTTTCTGCAACCTTCTTATGTATAAATGTTTTCTACAACAAATAATTAGTTTATAACTATTGAGAGTTTCATAAAGAACCACGTCATGGCCAATGGGACATATTTGTCCCATTTTAATTATATGATTTGATAACTACTGTGACAATTAATTGTATATCCTGAAATTTAGTTTAAAAAGTTAATTTTCTAACACAATAAGCCAACGATAACAATAAAGCCTCTAAGTTTATTATCTGTGAAGCATAAATCACCTACTTACTGTTAGGAATATTTGGCTTCCTGTGTACAAGTGTTGTGTACAGCATTTTGTGCCTGTTATCCTAAACGTGTTCGCATAACGTAATAGATAAAGTGGCTGACATTAAAACTCAAGGTCCTAGGATCGAATCTTATTGCTGTACCAGATTTTCTCTACCATTTTTATAATGCTGGTTTAGGAGTAGTGCTATATTTTCTTCCATTGTTTTAGCCTATGATTTTACTCCGCTTTAGAACAATATCGTGGTATAGTCTGGTTGATGATTTGTTTGCAAGGTATGTCCCCCACCCCCACCACCATCACCACCATTGCATTTTGTATTAAAATAGCTTAGAGTAAAGCAATATTTTTCACAAAAAGCAGTGTAATCTTTACTTAAACATCCTCATTTCAAGTCCAAAAATTCCCCTTAGAAGTCCCACTTAATACTCTTCAAAAATCAAAACAAGAAAAATAAAAATAAAATCATATCCTGATTTAGAAGCTACTCCCTCACCAAAAAACTGAAACGATTTTAAATATAACCAAGGAAAGATAATTTGGTCATGAAAGGGTTAAACTCCAAATATTCAGCAGGATGTAACAAAACGTTGGAAAACCCAGCATTTTAATTAAATAAAGTTTGATTAAATCTGGAGCAAAAATAGCTCATATATCCATATAGTTTAAGTAATTTTTATTCAAGTTATATTACATTACCATAAAGTATTTTTGATAAAGTACTTCAAGTCGCTCAAATGGAAACTGAGTTTTATGATTAATTACAGATGTATTCGTTTAAAATTAAATAACTACCAGAAATATACATTCCTACAGTCGATATAATTTACTGTCTTCTGAGCGGTATACGTAGAAATAAATTCGAATAGCCTCTGAGTAACCCTCAAGTGCTCTGCTAATTTCTAGCTTCACCCAATTTACGCGAATTGCAGATCTGCGTTTGACTACTGAATGATATTCAGAAATGTTACTCCGATAACACAAGTGTTTACGCTTATTTCTCAGTTGCTAATACTCTTGCTTCCTTACTATTTGTTTGTTACTAAATACCTTTAAGGATTACCCTCTGTGAGATTTAAAATATCTGAAATTTCAGGTCTATTTGTTGAAATTGTATACAGCAATCGTGGTTCAAGGCATAATATGCAGACCACAGAATATGCATATTTCCAAATTAGTTCCAGGGATATTACTTTTTTGTTATATTCTTTTTTACTGCTTTGAAAAATTGCTCCACATGCTGCAATGATTTTTTTTCAAATCTTAATGATTTACAATTAAACTGCCCTGCTGGTAGGGGAGAATAAATGTTAAACATAAACTTCAATTATTGCTTAAAAATATACAAAACATTAATATTTTTGTTTAATAACGTCACAGCGAAGCACGTTAACAGAAATAAATCTAATTTTTTGTATCTTGTAATAACAATGAAGTATGCAATATTTAATTTAATTATACCGGAAAGTATTACGTGTGGCACAATTTGAAACTGAGAATAAGCCAATAAATGACAACCCCAGAAAATAGAGTTTGAAAATAAATCGCTAAAGTAACACGGTTAACCGTTTAAGAGGATTAAAGTCAGAAACCGTTTTTTCTACCGCCTGCAAATAATTTATTATTTGAAGATTTACGAGTTCTCCCCTGAGTGGTTTGTTCACTTTTATTTAGGCAAAACTTCTCGTATTTTACCACAATTTTATAGAAAGCTAGGCTTGTAGGTAGACATTTCAATGCTATGATATGCTTTAAAAGGTAGTACATCTATAAAAAATACACATATTTAAATATATATATTTAAAATGCATTGCCCTCCGTCAGGTTTGAACCCGCGAACTAGAGGCTAGCACGTTACTACAAGTCCATGGAGGACGAGATAATGTTTCTAGTATTTAATAACACTAAAATACATATTTATGAATTTTAGCAACTTTTGGCGTTTTTCACAAATGGGTGTTTTTAACATACGTTGTTATAATGCTTAAAATGAGCGAAGGTACAAACTTAAACATTTGAGTAGACACGATGGAAGAAGGAAAATATTACTAGAAAATAAAAATTTGTGAGGTAACTCACAATATAAGATGAAGAGCTGGCAAAAATTAGTGTGTGTATGCGTGGTCTGAACAAAACACTACCGAGAGGTGGAGTTGTAATTACAGTGTGCAGGAAGCACGTAGTCTGAAAAGGCGCGCCACTTGGTAAAGGAATATCAGTTGTGTTGTGTTATGTTTAAAATGGAACAATCTTACAGAAACAGCTCATAACAATAAATTCATAATGCCTCGAAAGCTTTTTCTTTGTCTCTCTTAACTTTTACTTTCAACAGTTTCGGCAGGCACTATTAGTTATGGTACACAGTGGTGTAATTCAGGAATACATAATTGATAAATTGTCACTATGAAGTAACAAAATGTTAAGTTTGCCCTCAGGCCGTTCAAGTTGGTTATACGATGGTGATTATGTAAACAGTAGCAATGCCGACCTCACCGGTAAAGACAATCAATATACAGCACTATAAAATCGATCATGATTAGAACCTTTAAAGTCAATTGCCTCATCTCTGTAAAGTTATTTGTGGATTTAAGCAATATACTTATGGTGCATGGAATTGTCTAATAACCTTATTACATGCGGTGGTAAATATCTGTAATGGTGGCCAAAATCGATGCACTGATTCACGTATACGGCAATATTACTATTGCGGTCTTTGAAATTGCTGAAAATGGAAATAATATTAAGATCATGATCAAGCTTTAGCGAAATACTTTTCACCACTTCGTGAAATGGGTTTGGTTGTACATGTGGCCAGCTTTGGTAAGAGAAAATATCTTCACGCGTGGAGGGGACCAACGTGAAGAAATGTATTTTCATAAAGTTAAAATCTGAATTTGGTTTTCATTCGTATAAAACAAATAAATGAATTTAGAAGAAGCAGATATCGAGATTTCACCGGTAATAAAGTTTTAAGACTTTCTGAAAAAAAGTTTTTAAAAATTTGATGTGATACTCACATGACTTTCTCTACCCTCTATCGTTTATTAGTGGTTATACAAACTAATGTTACTATAGCTTATTTTTCTATCTACTTCATTTTAATCCAAATAAACCTTTGTAGAAACAGCTGCATTACACATTTTGGTATAGATACAAAGGGAGTAGCGATAGACATATTTTTAAGAACTGGATGCTATAAGCTTGTCTTAAAATTCCATATCGTTTCCATGCAATCACCAGAAACAACTGAAAATTCATTGAACTTAAAAAGAATAACGAAGTATTGAAAAATTGGAACCATTAGTAATGGATATTTCGCAAATGGCTTGCCACAAAGAACATAATTGAAATAAACCGTGTGTTTTAAAGAGGTACTTTTCCTGTGTAGTACGTTTTCGTCTATCGCTTAACGTTTGTCAGTTATTCAAGATTATATAAAATTCCTTCCGAATGAAGAGGACTTCGCAGGCTATTCTCAGAAAATTCAAGATATACGTTTCATTTGTCATTTAAATATTTTAATACGAGTGCATGGTATTTTAATCAAAATCGTTAGCCATTTTTTTCAGAAAATAAACATTTTCGAACATTTTTACATGTAAAGGTAGCTAGCGGTGGGAAATATTTTTGGAAATCTTCATGTTGCATTCTTGGAAGATACAGAACCTAAATACCAATTTTGGTAGTTATCTGACCTTTTGTTTTTGAGTTATGATGTTTAGACAGACGCGGAATTTTTCTAAAAATGTTTTTTTTAATGCAGGGGGTCTCAAAACATGTATTTCCGATTAAATCTTGGTATTTAATAACTGCTGGTATATTTTTAATAAAAAATTGTAATATTAAGAAAATAAGCCTATCGTTTTGCTGGATAACAGTAAAAAAGTTAAAGAAGACATATCTACATCGTATAATTATGCAGATTTAACATTGGTTGGATCGGTCTTTTAATTTTTCCTTAAGAAAAAGGGGGAAAGATAAATGAGTGGCAACCGGATAATCATTCCCTTTCATAACACTTGACATCCATAGCCTATTTTATTTGCCGGTGGTTCAGAAGACCTTTATGCCCCATTTTGTTACTCGAGCTGCTTGCACCGCAGGAATTCTCCGATAGCATATCCATGCATGGAGCTTAGATCCGGAAAACGCTTACCGAACGATGGCGCGTTATAAATCCATCACTACCAAGAGGGTAGCAAAAATAAACGACTTGCAAACAAACAAGGAAGGAGGGAAAGAGAGGGAAAGAGGATGAAGTAGTCGACAAACACTGTCACGCTTAATACGTGCAACAGCTTCATGGAGAGATGGGATAACAAGGGGTCATTAAAGCGAAACTGCTTCTCCGCAGGCCTCCTGTACAGCTGCACGTTTCAACAGGAAACCTATGCTAATATCTCTGTACAGTTTCTTTCCTTATTTGAACGTGACTGTTCTGCTAATTCCGACACGCTGCATTGCTGTTTAAAGTTGACAACATATACTCTAATATTCACTTAGTATCTGTTAACTAAACCAAGAGGTAAGCAAGTATAAACACTAAAAGCCTCCTAAGTTAGTGAACATGTGTATACGTAGATTTCTTAGCATGTGCACTTGTGATGCGAGGAAAATATTTGACTTGAAAACAACTCCCATTAAAATGAATGCTAATCTCCCAATTTTCCCGATAACTTTTACTTTCTGTATAGCAAAGTAGACCAAGTATTTCATTTCGTACAGAAATTCGATGCAGAGATTTCACTAAATAATTAACAAATACAAGTAATTAAATACGAACGTTATTTTTTATCTTATCAGAAATAGGCTCTAACGATTTTGATTAAAATAACATATGTTTAAGATATTTCTGGAATTTCGTGAGTATTTAGTGAAGTTCCTTTCATTCATTGAACTTTGAATCACAAGGAAGCCATCAAAGATAAAATGGTGTACAGGAAAAATGTATAGATCATTTTAGCCGATCATAATTATATGTAAATATTTGTCATCATTCTACTCTTTACCGTGTTTTGTCAACCATGTGTATTATTACTTATTAATTCACTAGTCCATGATATCGGATGAATGAAAACTAATAAGTGATTCTGACTCACTTTTTATGCTGATTTCAGAACTGCTGAATAACGTACAGTTTTTTCACAATTTCACTTCAAAGATATAGAGATATACAGAATAAAGATATTGCTTCCGCCACTACACATAAAATTGGGCTTGATGAAGGAATTTGTAAGGGCTCTACCACAGGATGGACCCTGCTTTAGGTACCTTTTCAAGAAATTTTCCTTCATTACACAAGACAAATTAAAGGCTGGAATTTTTATTGGTCCTCAAATAAAGAAATTGATGAAGGATGAAGATTTTTAGAAGACAATGAATGAGAGAGAAATAGTAGCATGGGCCGCCTTCCGATCAGTTACTGAAAACTTCTTAGGCAATAACAAAGATCCTAACTACAAGGCCATTGTCGAAACAATGTTGGAAAATTTCAAGAAGATGGGTTGTAACATGAGTGTAAAGGTGCATTTTCTGCATGCACATATCGACTACTCTCCAGAAAATCTGGGGCATTATAGTGAAGAGCAGGGTGAACGTTTTCACCAAGATATTAAGGAAATGGAGAGGAGGTACCAGGGGAGATGGCCGACTACTGTTGGATGTTGAGGAGGGACAATCATCTTCAAGGACCTGCAAGGAAGTCAAAGAAGAGAAAGTTTGAAACAAATTAAATGAAACACTTTGGCTTCTTGTTTTGTTAAAATGTAGTCTTGAAATAAATTAGGGGAGTTTGAGAGTATTCTTAAAATGTTTCTTGTGTGAAATGGCATTTGAATACTTTTCTACGCTCATTAGTAAAATTCTCAAAACATTACTTATTTTGTGTAAAAACCTGACGTGGTAGAAGAAAAACGGAAGTTATTTCTGAAATCAGCATAAAAACTTAATTCAAGAACACCTTCTTTTAAGAAATCATCTGACAAAAAGTTTGAAACTGCAGACTAGTGTTATAAGAAACATATATTTTTGTAACCTATGTGTTAAGAAACTTCCAACCAAGTCAAGTATGCTTTTCGACAGAGTCGCTAAAGAGAAAGCTGTTTTGGGACAGGTCTTCAGTACAAAGGATTGTTGTAATAAATGCGGGCAAAAAAGATTCAAACTTCTACTCCCGGTTTTCACCAATAAATAAACAAGTAGAGGCTTTTGCTATTGTACTCAATCATGTGAGACAGAATCGATGAACAAGATTTGAAGAGATAGCGCTTAAAACCTTCCATAGCTGGAAAACGTAGCGAAAAGGAACCGATGGGAAAACAGGAAATCAAATAAGTGCGCCAAGAAGCAATACTATATAATGTCAGTGTTACAAAACAAAGTTAGTCACATATTATATTGCCTCAGAGGCACACTCCGCACCTGTGTGAGAAGAAATTCGCACCAAAACGTACAGTGTTGTTAGTAAGTGGGTTCCCCAGATTTAGTGCGCGTTAATTATCAACTGGTAAGAGAGAAAATCGACAGCAATCTCTTGAATAATATAATTTAGAAGTACTATATTAGTTTGGAAGTTTTGTGGTAGGACTTAAAAATGTTATAAAGTACAAGTTTCTTAATACTTTCTTAAGAAATGTTTCTACAACAAACAAACATTAAAAGTGCCTCTTAAGAAGTTTACCTTCTGTGTAATTATTTAATAATTTATTACAGCAGAATAAGCTAAAAGAGTTGCCGTTACATCGATCCAGGAAGAGCAACAAGAGAGCTGCAATTCATCAAAGGTAAAGTAAACTAAAGTAAATTACAGAAGATCTACAATAATACAAGCTTGTTCCTCCACACAGAGACCGTCTCGGAACACACACTTTGTCAATCCTTTTTACTTTCTCTACCACATAGATAATAGATAGAGAAGACAGATATTGCATTCCATCAACAAATTCTATACCGAGATTTCACCGGAAATACGTGTTTTGAGACACCTTGAATTAGAAAACAGCATTTTTGAAAATGTGCGTCTGCATATGTGTATCTGGGAACAGCATAACTCAAAATCGAAAAGTAGGGTAAATACCAAGTTTGGTATTTAGATTCGGTGCCTTCCAAAAATGCTACACGAAGATTTTAAAGAAAGTCTCCCACATATTAACACCTTTCAATTTTTTTTATTGTCTCAAAAATGGTGCTAACGAATTTGATTACACCATGTATTAAATATGTTTACGTTGCAAATAATATGTATATCTTTAACTTTCTGGGAATAACCTGTGAATTCTACTTTATTAGGTAGGAATTTTGTATAATCTTGTATAACTAGTAAACGTTAAGCGACAGACGAAAACATATCCCATAAAATGTGTTGATCTTTTTAAAACAAATTAAAATATTCTGAAAAATTGACTTTTCAATCAAATTGGATTTAGTGATAATTCAGTAAATAAGGGATATCAATGAATAAATCCTGCTATGATAGCAAAAACGGCTCCTATTGCAAGAACATAATGAAAATGTGCTACTACATATTTAGGTGTCATGTAGAATAATATCTTATTTCGAATGACTTTTTTGTAGCATCAGCCATTTCCCAGATATCCGTTATTAATGCGTAGAATTCTTAAATACTTTGTCATTCTTTTCAAGTCCATTCGATATTCGGTTGCTTATCGCGATTGTGTGTAGAGTATGGAATTTTAAGGCCAGTACATAGCGTCCAGTTCTTAAACATGTGAATATCGCTATTCCCTTGTATCTATAACGAATTATGTAATGCAGCTGTTTCCGGAGAGGTTTATCTCGATTAAAATTAAAACAAACTTTCGAAACAAGAGTTTGTATAACCATTAATAAGCAATAAAGCGTAGAGAAAGTAGTGAGAATGTAACACATAAAATGTTTACTTTCTGTATACCAAAATAGAGAAACTATTGCATTCCATACAGAAATTCGTTATACAGATTTCACTGCAGTCTCCTGAGTAAATAAAGAATAGGGAAATTAATAGCAGGACTGTCTGTGAAAAGCGTAATTCGAAAACTTTTTACATGGAAAAACGTTCGCTATTTTTTCTCAAAAATAGGACTCTAACGATTTTTATTAAAATACCATGTGTTTAAGATATTTATTTCTTGAATTTCGTGAGTAGTCAGTGAAGCTCCTTTCATTTAACCGAATGTTGAATCACAAGAGAGCTATTAAAGATAAAAACTTATATAGGGAAAATATATAGGTCATAAAAATACACAGTTTGTTAAACCGTTTTGCTTTCTCTACTACATACATGGTAGGTAGACAAGGTATTGTATTCTAACCAAAACTTCGATACCAAAATTTCAGCGGAAATACAGGTTTTGAGATCCTTGAATCCAAATCAGCACTTTTAGAAAAAGGTGTGTGTGACTGTGAGCAACCTAACTCAAACACGAAAAGTCGGATAAATACCAAATTTGGTATTTAGACTCAGTACCTTCCAAAGATGCGGCACGAAGATTTTGAAGAAAATCCCCCACCCTAAAACTACTTTTTACGTGGGGCATTTTTAGAAACTTTTGATTTTCTAAAAAATGGGTCTAACGTTTTTGATTAAAATACGGTGTATTAAAGATATTGCATGACAATTAAAATGTTAATCTAGAATTTTCTGGGAATAGCCTATGAAGTCCTCTTCGTTTGGAAGGAATTTTGTATAAGCTTGTAGAACTAGTAATCGTTAAGCGATAGAAGAAAGGTATTAAACAAAACATGTGGATCTCTTTAAAACACACAATTTATTTTCAATAACGTTTAGTAGCATTAGCCATTTCCAAGATAGCCATCATTAATGGTTCGATTTGGAATATTTTGTTATTCTGTATAAACCCCATGGATTTTCAGTTGTTTCTCGCGATTGCATGGAAGCATGAAATTTTAAGGCCAGCGTATAGCGTCCAGTTCATTAACATTTGACTATTGCTGTTCTCTTTGTATTCTAACGAAATGTGTGATGTAACTATTTCTGCAATTTGTTTAAATTAATATATAGTAGAAAAATAAATAAATATTAGAGGGTAGAGAAAGCCATGCGAATATATAACAGCAGCTTTTTTGTTATATTCGTTTTTCTTGCAAAACTCTCATAATAAAATTTATTTGAGGCTAATTCCGAATTAACTATGGAAATTTAGAATCGGAATAAAAAATATAATACTATATTTGGGATTCGAATACCGGCTTCGAACCAGCTTCGGCTTTCCGTACCGCTGTTCTGCCGTTTGAGCTATGATATCGACATGATAAGCCTATGAAGCTATCCATGTGACTTAGATTTTCCCGGTGAAACAAGGTATCTTCAACTTGCCTTTAGATAGCATACCCCAATGTCGACTTGCATAGTTTTCTATTCCGATTATACCTTTCTATCCCACGGAAGAACAACTAATAAAACTGGATTGATTATGATTTCTCAACGAATCTAAAAATGCCTTGTAACCTAGCCTTTGGTGCACATCCGCCATCGCGAATATATATATTGGATGAACTAAGGCGTGTTGGGAAAGTATCATACCTTATACGGATATAGGCAGGAAAATATTCTTGGTTAGAAATATTTAACACCGATAATAATTTGCTTTCCTGCGATTTATTAAAGTACTATAATTATGCTTTCTATATTCATTTGAATATGTGATTTCCGCGAACAAAGCTCGCCAAAGTTCATCTATATTAAGAGTCTCCGTCTAAGTGAATTTCAGAGTAACGAACATAAAATGAAACATCATACTCCTGTAATGATAGCTGTTCCACATTTATTTATAATTATAAGATTAACAAAATATAATATAGACTATATCATTTGGCTGTAATAACAATCCTTATAGTTTTGAAACTGTGTTAATTTTTAAAACATCCTTCGCAACATTGTAAATTTGCCTATTTAATAACTAGGGCCCGGATTTTTAGGTGGAATAAACCTTCATTTTAGGTTTCCTATATGCTTAAAATAGTTTTTTTTAGGTTTTTCTTGATTAAAATAGGTTTTTTTCTGGTTTTGTTTGTGAATCAATACAGGTATCAATAATTTTGTTTTCTTGTACATAGTTGTAAGATTTATATTTTGGCTCGCAGTAGATAAGTTACATTCTCAAATGTTTTGGCGTAAACAATTACCTTAGTATCACGTAACACATTCTTGAATGAAGAAAAGGTTCTTTCAACGGAACATGACGTCATTGGAGCGTAGAATATAGATGCCAATGCAGCGGGTTCTAGGGATAGTTTTCCTGTATACTTTTCTCCCTACAATATTGAATTGATTATTTTCAAATCTTCAAAACCAGGATTTTGTTGAGGAATTTTCTGCAACTTCGAAAAACGTGCAACTCCCACTGGTCCAGGTATTTCTTTACTGTAAAAATTGCCAATGATATCTAGAGAATCTTTCAGTGGCAAAGTTGTACTTTGCTACCGGAGAATAGCTTCTGGTATAAAACTCAGCATAGTAAATAGCAGCAGACAGCAAAGTTCCCCAGCGGGTAAGTATCGACCCAGGTGGAAGAGGTGGCCGGTACTCTCTCTCTTTCAACAATTGTATACGTGTTGGGGCTTTTAAGAAAACTTCTTGACCGAAGATATCAAGCTGTTCACGTCATTGAAGTGGCTTCTAATTGTCTCTGCAAGGCGGTGCAGGACGTGGGCCAAGCACGTAACATGTAGCATCGCCGGGTGGAAGGACTGGGGAACCCCACTCCGGCCGTGCCTGTCACTAAAAAAAAGTGAAGTGTGGATCTGCAGCAATCCATTTTTTCAATAAACGTGATTTAGGCATTGTTTCCCTATACAACAATTACATTAGAAAAATACTTTCGGTGTACTCTCGGTGAACGATTGGAGGCGATCACGTTACGCAGGTTACACTCCTCTTGACCTATCAGTTGCATCCAGGTGTCACCAGGTGACATGTGCTGCGTAAAAGTAGTAACTTGAACTATCTACTGGCTATAAGTGGTGGAAATAATTTTACACGAAGTTTCAATCCAAAAATAGCATTCTTCATTTCGAAAAAGGAAAAACAGCTATTTAGGTGTCAACCCCTCATTAGGTTTTTTAGGTGTAATGGAATTCGGATATTCTGCTCCAGGAGGTTTGAAACGAATTTATATTTTGAAATGTGTTAATTAAATAACGAGGAAAAATATAGGTTAAAACCTAAAAATCCGGGCCCTATTAATAACTAACAAGTCTGCTTAAAATTCGGTTTCCTTTCCTCCCCACTCGCTGCCGTTACGCAATTAGAACATTTTGATATTCGCTCACCAGAACATGTAATTTGGAAAAGACAAAAAAAATGACGCACCTTAGCTTTGGGCTACTCCGACCGGGTGCCACCACTACACCGGTGTCTCGGCTTCTGCCTTTCTTCCTGGTACGACCAGTTCAGGAAGCTCGGAGGTGGTGCGTAGTTACATTTGTAGAAACTGCAGTGCTGCCGCCACATGAATTCGCGAAACATCAGCCATGGCATGATTCAGCGACCACCTTTTCGCTGTCTTGATCATGAAGGTTGAACTGGAAGACGAAAGATGCTGCACACTAAGATCTTCCTAGATCTTGCGAATAAAGTCTGAGAGAGGGAGAAGAAACTGGCTCGTGCGGTTAGCACTCCCAGGAGGAGATAGCCACAGGAGTATACAGGTCGCAGACAGTTGGATCACAGAGGCACGCGGAAGCCGTTAACATATCCAAGTTCAAAGACACGTCCCACTGCTGGAGTCTCCGAGAGAGTGCGATGAACCAACCAACCAAGCAAGCCTCTGGTATTTACGGGAGTACTCTTTCCATTGTGCATGCATCCGCGCCATCTGTCTGTCACCGTCATACGCCACGAAACCTCGAAGCACAACTGGAAGATGAGAAGGAAACGGAATTAAAGGGAAATGATGGAAAAGAAATCGTGGTAGAGAAGAAACCACACCAACATTCACCTGTCGACCCGGGAAACCACGAAAAACTCATAGGTCAGGTTGGGCGTCATAAGAAATCGAACCCGGACTTCCCGTATGCAGTCGTATACGCTATTGGTCAACTCGCTCAGTGAATGCAGGAGTGTGAACTTAATAGCAAAAACCAAATTTAACTTGTTTAAATACAGCGCAAATATGTTATAGGGATTTAGAAAGGAAGAAAATCAATTGACATAAAGTGGAAACGAGTAGGTTTAAATATACGTGCTTCCTGTGTTCTTTATTCACCCGCAGTATCACGTGCTGGTATATTTCTACTTTGTTGATTTATACATGTGTTTTTGTTAGATAATACAGTAGAGTCCAATTTTTCTTTTACAGTTAATTTTCTTCCGGTTTTATTATGAAACGCTGAAGGTAGCAGACTTTTAGTATTCGCAGCAGTTACATTCTGTAGCAATGTGTCGCAAAACATCCTAAATTTTATTCTCCACTGATTGGCTTACCTGACGCTGCAGGATCAGCTTTTTAAACTCGAATGACGAATTAATTAGCTTCACTTGCCTCCCCAAGTTCTTCATAGAACTAACGTACAGAGACCTATAAGATTTTTTTATGCTGAATCTGACTCTCTCATCCCCTAAAATGTATAATTTCGTACAGCCCTGGCTATTCTTAATAACAGATGCAAAATCCTCCGATATTCAGACCAAAGGATGTGAATATCGTTGGAATCTGTGATGTTCTTAACCTCCCCTAGTAGTCTTTCAAGTTCCGGAAATCTTGCATAGCCTATAAGTACACTTAGGCGGTAGAAAAATCATCGTCGTAATGGTAGAGTAACCTTTAATTTCTCTACCACGTACCTTAGGTAGAGATGGCATTACATTCTACCAAGATTTCACTGGATATACATAATTTTGAGTCGCCCGAATTCCAAAAAAGTATTCTTAGAAAAAGGTCCTTGTGTGTCTGAACAGCATAACAAGAAGTCGGATAAAAACATACTTGATATGTAGATCCAACATCTTCCAAAAATACGACATGAAGATTTTCAAAAAGGCACACCCCCACCCCAACTAGCCTTTACACTGAACATTTTTCGAAAATTTTTATTTTGTAAGAAAAATAGCTAAACGCTTTTGATTAAAATGTTATATATTAAAGATATTTACATAAAAATAAGTTGTATATAACTGCTAAACTTAAGCGATGGACGAAAACATACCAACAAATAAATGTAGATCGCTTTAAAACACACTATTTACTTAAAAGTTTTTCTGTAGTATAAGCCATTTCTGAGATATCCACTTTTAAAGTTTTGAATTTTTTATTACTTAAGCTTTTAAAGTCTCATCGATTTTCATTTGTTCTCGTGATTGCATGAAAGCAGTATGGAATATAAGGCAGCATACGGTGTCCAATTCTTAAAAAATTGACTATCTCTGTTTCCTTTGTATCTGTAACAAAATGTGTAATGTAGCTATTTTTTGCAAAGGATTATTTGGATTAAAATGTATTAGATAGTAACATAAGCTTTAGTAAGAGTAGTTTGTATGCCCACTAATAAAGATGGGGTAGAGAATGTAGTTACAGTAGGTGAAACTTTAAACATTTGTGTCTGCTCTTTGGTCCCGCAATGATTTAATAATATAAAAGCTACATAGTTTTCATATAAAGCAGAAACCCTTAAAGTATTCAACAAAATACAGATGGTTGGTTGATATGAAGTTAACCTCTTTGGAGAAGAGACATAATCTGCGAACATCGAGAAAAGCAATCTTCTCATTTCTCATATCGATATAATATAATTATCGATAAACTAATTTCTAATGTTAACAATTTTCTCTTTTTATACAATTACAAAGGCTTGGTAAATATTTTTAATTTTGTAGTAATTATTGTTAATGAAAAGAAATTGAAATGTGTTTTATAGACCCATGAGATTACTCTACACTTACACGCGTGCATGCAGTTTCTCTCTTTTTAATATTAATACGTAAAAGCTGTTGCTTCTTAGTAGTCCTTCATGCACAATGGAAGTAGGAGAGGTGAACAAAAGAAAGGTGTGCTTAGGAGTAGTGTACAACCTGCCGAGAGTTTCAAATTAATTGATCAAAATATGTTCAAAAAAGTGCAACAAACATAGAATAAATACAGAGTAAATATGTAGAAATAGATTTAATAGTTGCAGGAGACTTTAATGCAAGAATAGGGAAAGAGCAAATCAGAATATGTGAAGTAGAAAACAATACTTGTATAAAGAATAAAGCAGATATAGAAACAAGGAAGAGTAGAGATATAGTATGCAATTGCGAGGGAACGAAGAGGATTGACTTTTGTGAAATGAATAATATGGTTGTAATGGATTAAAAGGTAGGGATAAGGAAGGGACAAAGTGTGACAGATTATATACTATACTCAAAAGAGTTAAATTCATACTGTGCAGACTTTGAAGTCATGAACAATGTTTTTACTAGCTGTCACTTCGTATTAGGGGTAGAGCTTTAGCATTAAAAGCGAGATTAAAAGAATAGAATCAGATAAAAACTGTAAGGAATTCAGAGCATGTAGGTGGAGGAATAAACATAGGGAAATATTTTGCAAAGAGAAGGGGATGGAGATAACAGGGTTAACTTGCCTAGAACGTGAAGCAGTACGTTTTTAGTAGTTAAATAAAATTACAATCATAGGGAGAATAAGTACCAATAACAGTAAGGTTAGTGCTAAGTAAATCTGGAAAGCGAGTGTGATTGTAAATTTGGGTTGAGAGAGACAAGGCCATCAGCGGCCGGAAATGAGTGGCTTCCCCTCTATTGTTGTGTCCCGTTAGGTTGCTGCAACGCAGAGGTGTAGAAAAGGGTCAATGTTCGCCAAAAGCTAGATAGCATTAGGCCTCCAATGGAAGAAGCTAGATATCAGGTGATAGTAGAATGGGGAGATATAACACGTTTGAAATAGATAAACAGGAGATTTTAGAATACACACTTGGCCGTGGTGGCTCATTGGAGATGTTTGTTAGAATATGTGTAGGAAAGTTTAGAATACACATTGGCAGTGGTAGTTCCTTGGAGATGGTTGTCAGAAAAGTTTAGAATACACACTTGGCAGTGGTAGTTCCTTGGAGATAGTTGTCAGAAAAGTTTAGAATACACAATTGGCCATGGTAGTTCCTGGAAGATGTTTGTCAGAAAAGTGTCGGCAGATAGGTGCGATGATATGAAGCGTAACAAATAAGAAATGCGTGTGTGTGTCGAAGTAAATAGCAGGAATCAAATGTTAAAAACGGTGACGGGAAATAAATGAGCAGGAAAACAAACAGTCGCATTAACCACTAACCCGAGATCCAGATCCATGCAAAGAACCCTGAGGTAGTACCGAACCCGGGACCATTCCCTCAAATCCTGTGCCGTAAAACAGGGGACATATCACTGCAAGCGGTTGATACAAAATGGTGAGATAGAGGGAACTATGTTGAGAATGGAGCAGGTAATAAAAAGGCAGGGTGGAAAATGAAGGAGAATAATATGAATGTTACGAATTAAAGAAAAAAGTGGAAAGATATCTAAAGAAACGGGTGCAGACAGGAGAACAAAAATATAAAGAAAAGTTTTTAATACAAAAATGGGGTATACATGTCTAATGGAGGCGAGAAAAAAAGAATGGGGAAACAATTAAGTCGTAAAATGAATGAAGCAGCAAGAAGGTAGGATACGAAGGCGATATGAAAGATAGTGAAACATATATAGGAACAAAAGTGGGAGGGGAACAACATACAGGCGGAAACATAGTGTGATTACTTTTAAAAGTTTATACGGGGTGCAAACATTACTGAAAGTTCAAGAGAACTTCAAATAAGTGATACAGTTATTGAGGTATTAAAAGCAAAATCACAAATATTAAAGTTTAAAAATATATATCACGGTGATGGAAGTAAGGATGTTTACGCAGCAGAGATATGGGGGCTGGAAAAAGGATGAGAAAATGTAGATGTTATACACAGGAATTTTTGCAAAATAACCCTGAGATAGCCAAGAAGTTCACCGAATGGAGTAACATGAGCAGCAATAGGGAGGGTAGGAGCAAAATACAAAATGGTGGAAAGGGCAATGAATACCGGTTCACGATAAAGCTACTAGAGGAAAATACTAAAGGCAATGATTGCTTGTATAGGAGAAAATAGAGAATAAATTTGATGTGTTACACACACATAATTTTCTCTACCCTTGTACCAACTATTTTTACAAACGCTTATTCTCCATCTACTTCATGTTAATCGAGATCAACATTTCCAGACTCTATCTTATTGCTAAGGGGAATATATATTTACAAGGGCAATATAGATATACAGTAACCTTTAAGCATAGACATATCTCTTAATAGCTGGTTGCTAGGTGCAGCACCATTCTCTTTGCCACAGGTTAATACTCTTTGCATATACAACACAAAAAAAATGAATAACGAATTCCCATTTGAGAAAATAAGTATTGAAAAGTTTAAGGGAATAACAAGCAATATCTCGAAAATGGTTCACTCAACAAAAAAATGTATATGACATAAATTGTGTGTTTTAACGCAATCTACATTGTTTGTATAGTAAAATTTTCTCTATCTCTTACGGTTTACTAGTTATGCAAAAGTCGTTCACAATGAAGAATACTTTTGGAGACATTACCAGAAAATTCAAGATAAATATTTTATTTGTCATGAAAATATCTTAAACATATGATATTTTAATCAAAATCGTTAGAGCCATTTTTGAGAAAATTAAAATTTTCGAAAAGTGTTCCATGTAAAGGGTAATCTGGGGTGGGGGATTTTCTTGAAAACCTTTGTGTCGCATCTCTGGAAGATACCAAGTTTGGTGTTTATCCGACTGTTCGTTTCTGAGTTATGCTGTTCAGACAGACACACAGACACATACACAAATACACACACGGACATGTTTCCAAAAATGCTTTTTTTGGATTCAGGGGGTCTCAAAACATGTATTTCCGGTGAAATCTCGGTATCGAATTTTTGGGTGGAATACAATACTTCCCCTACTTACTATACCTAGTAGAGAAAGTAAAAATAAGTTAGAACAAGAGTGAAGGGTATAGTAAAGCAAGAAGTTATAAGTAATTTCAAGGAAATAAAGGTCATTAATAGATTATAAATATTTTAAAACGGAATGTGGAAAAGAGAGATACATCCAAGTGTGCAACAAATAGGCCAGAATGAGGTATGCATGGGCGAGGGCAGGTGTTTTAAGTGGTCTAACAGTGGGAGAAGAAGGGGGGAGAGATGTACTAAATATAATGGATTATATGATAATTGGCATTTTTCTGGAATGCAAGGATACGGATAAAGGAAGAGAGAATTTAATACTAGAGGAATGGAAAAATGTAACAATAGAGATAAAAGTTAGGAAGATCTTTAATACAAGATCAAATGAGTATATGGAAAAATCAGGGAAATATTTAGGAAAAATAAGGTTAAAATGGTTAATAGAAATGTGAAACAAATAGGAGAAAATACGGAATAAGGGTAAAAAGGCAAAAATTAAATTTTGGATGCATTATACTTCCCTATTATCAGAAGTATGTTAAATATAAACGGAAGAGAGATAATAAGAAACTCCTTTGTTTTTTATTCGTTGTATAAATTGTATGTAAGGTTTAAAGCAGACAGTAAATTGTTCATTCATTCATTCATTATTCAATCCTTCAGAATCAAAGGATTCTTACTTTCTCTACCACATACATAGTAGGTAGAGAAGGTTTTAGATTCCATCCAAAAATTCGCTACCGAGATTTCACCGAAAGTACTTGCTTTCAGGCCCTATAAATAAAAAGAAATTAGAAAAAAGTCCCCGCACGCGTATATAATATTGGTCTGTCTGTCTGTGAACAGCATAACTCAAAAACGAAAAGTCGAATAAAACCAAACTTGGTATTTAAGTTTACTACCTTTCAAAAATGTGACACCGAGATTTTCAAGAAAATTGCCCAACCTCAAACTACGCTTTACATGGAACATTTTAGAAATTGTTCATTTTCTAAACAATGATCCTAACACGTTTGATTAGAATGTGATATATTAAATATATTTGCATGATAAATAAAATGCACATGTTGAATTTTCTGGAAATAGCCTTTGAAATCTCCTTCATTCGGAAGGAATTTTGTATAATCTTGTATAACTGATAAACGTGAAGTTCGAAAACGTACTACACAAGAAATGTAAATCTGTTTGAAACATAGTTTATTGTAAATAACCTTTTTGTGCCATCAGTCATTTCCAAGATATCCGTTATTAATGGTTGGAATTGTTCAATACTTAGAAATTCTTTTGAAGTCCTGCCAACATTCAATTGTTTCTCGCGATTCCATTTAAATAGTATGGAATTATAAAGGTAGCGTATAGCGTCCAGTTTTTAACATTTGACTATCGCTGTTCTCTTTGCGTCTATAACGAAACGTGTAATGTAACTATTACTAAAAAAGTTTATTTGAATTAAAATGAAGTAGGTATAAAGTAGGCTTTAGTAAGAATAGTTTGTTTATCCACTGGTAAACAAAAGAGGATAGAGACTGTCATGTGAATGTATCACATCACATTTTTCTACATTGTTGATAGCACGAAATACTTATATCCAACATTTTTTTTCAAGTGGAGAAAATGATTTAATTACTGACCTCAGCCCCGACTCCCATCGGGGCTGAGCGTGTGGGACTCTCCGAGCGTCACATATATACTAAAAACTCCTCCACCGGATTGAAAGGAGAAGGTTTGCAGCGGTACCGCCTAAAGCACCTGCGCATTCCAAGGTGACGGTTGAAACTGGGCCGCAGTGCGGTCACCAGGGGAGTAAGGAATTGTTGCCGGGAGACAGACTTGACCAAGGTCCAGTCTGCCCCCGCAGCGAAGTAAAGGAGAAAATATTAGGCATTTTAGGTGATAGTGTGAAGGATTAGTAGCGCTTGGATTTTCGGATAGGTTGATGTGGATGGGAAGAGGATTGAGAGGAGTGTGGCATAAGATAGGATTCGATGAAGTTCCGAATTAGGATGTAGCTTTCTTGTAGGTGGTTGTAGTGTTCGGTGAGTTCCTTGAAGTTCTGTCTGTTGGAGTTGGTAATGGTTTGTAGCTCTCAGATCCCCGCAACCGAAGCGCGAGGGCACCTAGTCGCGTGGACCGGTCGTCGCTGTCGTCGGTGTAGGGTTCGACGAGGTGGCACTCGATTCGTTCCAGCTTACGCTGGGCAGATGCGAGAATTATCGTCCCTTGATTCTCGTAACTATGCATTCCGCGTATTGCATTCCTGAAAATATAGCCCCTTTCGCAGTGTAATAGTTTACTCTTCAGGTACGCTTCTTATAATATTGTTTGCCTTCCCTTGTAGAATTAGAATTCATTGCCAAATGTTTCATAATTGTAAATGTATTACTGAAAGCTTTAAAACAATAGTTTACTCTACATCTGAAGGCAGTATAATACACACGTTCCGCTTTGAGCAGCAACCATTCGTTGTGGTCGAAGAGATTATAGCCGGAAAACAAAGAAAGTGGGCTCGAATAACAATAGATCAAACCTCCAGCATCTTAACCTTTCATTTAAAGAAATGAAAAAGTGTGTTTCTTCACTACGTCCCAGCCGAAAAATTTAAAAAGCACACTCATTTTGATTGCACTTATTATAGCTCTGGATTTTATTTGGTGTGTAATATATTTTTTATTCTTTAAATGTAATTCTTTATATCATGCGAAGAAATAAAAAAATATTATTCATCATTGTTTACTTAACCATAACATGTATTTTTACTTTTGGACTCCTATATTAAAATGTATTCATTTGCTGTTAGAAATATGTATCGAAATGAAGTGCATTTCGATAGGATTTCTGCGCTTGCGCGCTTTCCTACTCAGAGCCACTGAAAGGATATTCATTTTTACGAAAATAGTTATATTTACATACCTTTATCAATAGATACGTATTGTCAGGTGCTTCATCAATAAAGGTTTTAATTTGATTTGTCGAAAATGTTTTTGCTTTTCTCTCGTTTGTACCTTACCGATTTTATTTTAA
This sequence comes from Deroplatys truncata, assembly GCA_030765065.1. Taxonomy (NCBI): domain Eukaryota; kingdom Metazoa; phylum Arthropoda; class Insecta; order Mantodea; family Mantidae; genus Deroplatys; species Deroplatys truncata. The sequence goes on along the minus strand of CM060984.1, from coordinate 201,141,140 downwards.
CAGGTAATACAACTCTTTGTACTTGGATATATCAATTCTATGTTTTACATTTAGAGTAGTCTTCAATGTCGAATAATTTATCCACAAAATTGGGAATTACATTTTTTGACATTTTGACCTTTCTTCAAAGTAAACTATGAGTACATTTTTCTAACAATGAAGTTACATTTTTTCTTGCTCGCCAAATCATGAACTTTTCATGAAACTTTTCATACATTTCCTTTTATTTTTCAGAAAGTAAATTATTGCTTACATTCCTCGCCTCCTCCAAGATATCGGAGGTATGGAACTAAATTCCACCTCTTCAATTCACTAATAAACATTTATGTTTTCCTTTTGTAAAATCAATACCTGTGACCTTTTTATCGAACAGCATCTAAAATACGTATCGAAAAATTGATTTATCACATTTTGTTTTCTTTCATATACATCTAAATATTAAATATTTATTGTGTATCTAAATGGTGTAGAAAAATTATTGTATGTAACTTGAGGCAGTATTTTATATCATAACACTGTGAATGCCAGAGTGATTGTAGTGTTAACTAACATTATTGTTTGACAATGATTTTAGATGTTTGTTACCTATAAGCATTGTTAGGAAATACGTTTACACGGCCTCACTGAAACTGACAATAGGAGTGGGTAACAATGAAGCGATGGGGTGAGTTCTTTATCACATAGAAGAGACAAACAAATGGTGTCAGGGTAGCGTGCCTTTCTTTAGAAATGGAGGGAATATCTTCCCTAGAGCATATGTTTTAGTAATTATGATTGGCTGACAAAACAGACGCTAATGTTGGCGCGATTTAGTAACCAATAGCAGCTCTATTATAATGTTTAGGCATATCGGGGTGAGGGAGTATAAATTCTTGAGCCAAAAGCAAGTATCGCGCAGTGCTACAGAATCATTCACGAAGTAAACGTCGCGCAGTTCTACAGAATCTCTCGCGAGGTTCACATTATGCAATTCTACAGAATCTCTCGTGTCGTAAAGTTAGTTACAAAATGTGAAGTACGCGTACGACAGTAATTACATTCGGAAAATAACAGTTTCAGTCAGGCGTGTATAAAGATTACAGATGTGAACCATTAATAAAGTCGGACGGCAATAAAAGTGTAAAAACAAATTATTTTATCAGTGTTATCTTTTAGTAACAACTCCTTTCCGTTTACATGCCCTGCTCGACTAAGTAACAATAGCTAGCCTCGGAGGACAAAGAACCCAAATTCAAAATAATAAAACAATAACAGGCGCCAAGTAAATAAAGATAACACAACAGATTACCGCGTCAAACTCTCATATAATGGGTATGAAAGCGTTCTGAAGTTTCGACGCCGAAAGCTGCTGGTCACTCGCGTCTTAATAACTCCCATTATATGATCGTTGCATAAATTAATATTTTAATACCATTTTTTTGTAAAGAAGTATTAATCCTAAGCCCAAAGCAAAAGAATAAAGGGGCCTTGTAGGATTTGAACCATGCTATCACTTCGCAACACAGAACGAAAAACTATAATACCACAGAGCAGCTTTTAAATTCTACTGTAATTTCATTCCGCACATGCTGTGATGCTGGCGTGTAAAGTTTCATACTGTAGCCTTCTACAATGGCCTAATATTATATTAGAGATTTCAAGTATTATGTGTGTGTTAAATAAAGTATACAACCATAAACTCACGCCAAATTTGGAATCTTAATTAAACGTCTTGTCTGACTGGAATGTATAGGTAAGTCATTTTGGATACAGGCGTCGATCGTCTCTTTAGTTTTATAGATTCTCCATTTTCTCTTTACCTAATTTTTATGTTGCACCTAAATGACAGGCAGTAGCAGTGTAGATACGCTTGTAATAATTTATTTTAAAATGGGCTAGGAAACTGGTACGGCTCTAATAGAAGGGTCTAACGTTTTTGGCAAGGACTTCAATCCAGAGTGACTGTTGCCCCTTAACCGCATTCCCACCTAGTCTTTGTCTATATAGATACTTTAAAGAGTTTACAAAAATTTGTTGGTTGTTTCAGAGACCTATAAACACTTGTTTGTGGCGAAATCTGGATAAAATCTTGCGTGGAGTAAAATACTTCTATTAACTTTCATAGAGAGTAAAGAGATTAAATATGAAAATGCTTAAGCAGCTTAAGCACACCAAGAGTATGGTATTTGCAGTAAGATATTAAAGTATGAAAATGAATTGAGCCAGGCAACATTAAGCTCACATTTATACCATACATCTGAGTATAAACGTTCCCATAAATGTTGTGCTGCACTTAGCATAACCTAAATCAGCTAGATTAGCGAGAAACACGGTTTCCAGTGTGTTCCTCAGGATTACATGCCCCACATTTTCAGTTAATCTGAACTTTCTTAGTAGTCTGTGTTCTCTTAGTAAGTGGGATGCATAGTCGTGGAAACACAATACCTCGGAACCCTTCGTCTTATATTCATTCGAGAAATTCACTAATTCTTTACTTGCCTGTTTATGAAATATTCCACAGTGAAACGAGAAATGGTTTACAACAGATCAACTTTGACTTAGCAAGACGGTGCTACGCCGCGTACTGCAGAAATCTCTGTGAAAGAATTCGGAGCTTATTTGGGAATCATGGCTTATGGAGACCTAGACACACTGCATGGCCTGCATTATACCTGGGTTTAAGTGACCCATTCCCTCCCTAAGATTTCCCCTTCAGGTACCCAAACTTTAAATCCACACAGCTGGCGTCAGTTCTCTATATTACTAACCTGAAAAACAATCCAGAGACACAAAACAACGAAGCAATAAACGATGTTGTAAACAATATGAATGAAGGGGTGGCTCGGATACCGCATCTACGGAAGAGTTTTGCCTGAATTGGTACACAAGGAAACGCTAGCTAAATGCAACATAATTTGGCCTTCCAGAGGAACGAATAAAGAAGTATTCCATGTATTGTTAAACTGAACGACAGCTGTGACAGTTATGACTATCAGCGACATGGAGACGAAGACAAAAGGTTTTTTGTCTTTGTTTTCACGGTTTCATTATATTTTAATTTTGCGCCTAAATTCATCGAAACTCTGCCTTAATGCTACTCCGCTAGTGAAAACGTGTAGCTTGTAATTTTATCCTTCAGCAGTTGCACCACTGGTTTGTTTTCTCAGAGTGGAAAGTTACCGTGAAAAGGGACTATTGCGTAGGAGCTAGGAAATTGCAAGCATTCACCAACACATAAATTAATAATTTATTTTTAAAGTGATAATATATTTGTTAAAATGCTTTAGTCAGCTTGCTTTACCATTTTGTTTTACAAAATAGTATGCTTAAATACAATGTGATATTCTCTTTCGCTTTTCTACATTTAAAGTTGCCATCTGAATTTAAAGATTTTATAGAAGAGCAACGAATACAATAAAGTTACATGAAATGCAAGAATTTAAATGCTTCTCCCGTACAAGAATTTAGAAAACCACCAAGAGTTAAAAGTTAAATTTCAAAATCTTACCGAACAAAGTTTAAAGGTGATTTGGAAAGGCCGAAAGAATGACCCTTGGTGAATTATGTCGAAAGCTCGCTGTCACGATGTATAGTTGTTCCCGGCTCGGTCCCTGGCCAAAGAGCGACTGCTGGTGCCTGCCTGCCCAGGGGTTGCTGGAAACTGCGACGAGCATGATGGTGCTGGCGTCAGTGGCGTGCCGCAAACTAGCCAATGATGACTTGTCCATGATGCTTTACATAGTCAGGCGACGTGTTACGTCACTCATGGCGATATGTTGTTCGACTTTAGATGTTTCTTTCTCTATCTATGAATGACGTCATCTCTGCAGCATTGTGACGTGCTGGTTGCATAAGCCATGACCATGGGGGAGGCAAAAACGGCACACAGTTCAAGGGAAGTAAAGTAATCTGCCAATCCAGTGGCTAGAATTATGTTTGGAATACAGTAATATAGCACTTCGCACTGGCAGAGGGTGGAGCTATTTATCATTACTAATATAAACAGCTACGTTCCACTATGGGCCAGTTTTTGTGTATATCAGTATACACAAGTTCTTTTTCTGGGGATAACACGCCATATTGTAACGAGATGCTGCATAGTAGTTAAACAGTGTGTGCCATTTGTTATCTGCCTGGAGCTAACTCGTCTCCTGGGCGTGGGCAATACAGTAATTACAAAATAATGACACTTTCATTGCCTTTTACCGCAACAACGTTTATTTATTTGCCGAAGGTCCAATGAATCAGTGTGTTTAATTAAGTTACGCCAAACCATTATCAAATTACACAAATATAGTTTTTCCTGTTGCGGATGTTGCTTTCAAGCAATAAAGTTAATATCCAAGAAACACTTGCACCGATTTACATCGCCAAGCTATCTAAGTGCTGAACGATTACTGAGCTGAATCCTGAATATTGACAATTGAATCAATTAATCAATTCTTCCCGAGGCGCTTTGACACACGCCTTATTCATTTCATTACGATCCATCTCCCAGTTTAGGATCTTCTCTCTTAATATAACACATTTTTGGTTTATTCATTTCGCAAAGTATATTTGCTTGCTCCCATTTTCTTTTTCCCTAGCTGCATATTACCAACTTGTGTCCGCTAGAACTTGGTTCGTCTAGCTTCAGTTGTCTAGTTGGGACCTGACCACAGCAATGTCTACCTCTTCAACTACAAGAGACACCCGAGAGATTACTACCCGCTCAGGACGACGTGTGAAGTTCCCAAACTTTCCCATCCCTTGGCTCTCTAACTCCCCAGGAAGGGGTAGTGTGGCGGCTAGAATATAATTTGTCTAGCTTCAGTTGTCTAGCTTCCATCAAAACTTTGTTATAGTTATAGAAAGTTACTTGTATAAACAAAGTCGAATAAGAATTTGTGTTTTGTGGAAAATACTTTTTTAATTATAATATAACCTTTCTCAACAAACTCTACCTGCAATAGATGAAAACCTTTTATCCTGGAATTTACCTAATCCATTAAGTTGTTACGAACTCTTAACCTGGACGTCGCTAATAACTGACGCGGTCCTGAACCATTAATTGCTTCCCGTCTATCAACATTTTATTCGTTTTCTCTTTTCCAGTTAAAAGTGTTACATAAAATATTACATAAAGTTTCAATTAAGGAATATTGTACAACTTTTTAAATTGCTGCAATCATAAGTACATATCTCTAGCATTAGATATTCTCTTTTGCGTTATTTTCATTACCCAGTGTAGCTATTTCTTATGAATACCTTATATTCATGTTTACTCTATTTATTATTGAATACTAAGTGCTAGAATTAGCAGAATCCAACTATACTGACTCAATATACAAACTGCAAAACACTGAAAAAAAACAGCAATCGCTTAATAAAGGGTCGTTTAACCCCAATAGCCTTTACCATAGAGCGTATAGGATTCTCGGTAACTAATTATTGTAGCCTGACAGTGTGGTGGACGGTAAAGGCCACAGCTAGAACACACACAGCGTAGATCTAGGCTTTCTCAGCGTTTGGAATTAACGGTGGGTTGTTCTCGAGATAGCTGATGGAGGCTTCCACGGTTTCGATGGATGTAAACACTACCACTCTCTTAAGGGAATTGAACATGCACAACATTCAGCATAATATTCATTAATGGGCATAACATTTGCGTTTCAGCATGTCCGCTCACACTACCGTCGAGTTTTATAAAGTAATTTAAAAAAACGTGAAACGCAGATTTAAAAACCTGTGCTTTCCTATCTTCAGAAATTTTGGGTATTTTACAAGTACTTGCGATAATAAAACAAACTTGAAGTAATAAAATTTGTAATAAAAGTTAGAATGAACAGCAATATTCATAATACAGGATTATTCAAAAAGAAAGAACAGACTTTACATATTTATTTCTAATGAACGACAATAGATGGCGGCACATGCGATAAATCACTGAATAGAGAAAAGTTCAAAGTTTTACCTTATGTTTAAAATGTGCAGTATTTGTTATGCGAGGACGACCAGTGCTTTTCCGTTTGCACAACAACCATTTTCTACGAATTTATTGTATTAATTGTAAATATTATATGACGAAGCGGCTCGTTGTTGAACTTACAACAAAATTTATGCTGCAATGAAACAATGGATTCACTCTTTGCATAATGCAGCACATAAAACGACTTTTCCTGTGGCGTCGCCATTTTCTCGTAAACAAACACAGTGCCACTGTAGGCACTGGGGTTTAAAACTTTGAACTTTCCCCTATTCAGGTGATGTTTCGTATGTGTCGCTATCTACTGTCGTTCATTAGAAATAAATACGTAAAGTCTGTTCCTTCTTTTTGAATAACCCTGTATTTTAGGATTTTATCAATAGAGTCTGATAATGAGTTAAAATTATAGTTGGTAACCTAAGAAAATTTAAGCTATTGTAGGTCATTAACTTCCAATCCCCTGGGGAAAATGAATGAACCGGACGCATTTAAGACAGCTTTCAGGAATGTTATGAAATACCATGCATTTTGTACCCATCCAATAATATCAGATTTCCAGTCATGAAAGGTCGGTATAATAGTTTTTGCGGCTATTGCACACACACAGATTCTCTTATCACAGTATTAATAGAGATTTGGAATATTTTTGCTGCCGGGTAATGAAATGAGAGATGTGGCATTAGGAAATGCATTTGGATTACACGGGTAGCCGGAAGCGAGCTCTCGAAATCCTAACGAAGGTAAAATGATCCATATGTAACTGAAACAACAAAGACCTCATGTACACATGATGAAGTTAATGCCCATTTATTGACGAATATTATAATTATATCAGTTTTGCCAGCAGCTACAACACAACGTATCTCCAATACAAATGAGCCTTTAGATGTGGTTTAGCCGTCTCTAGTGTTCATTTATCCGCTTAGTGGCCAACAATACCTATTTGTCTGTCTGGTACCCTCTTAGTTTCTGGATTGGCACTAATGTATACCTGGTATTCCAACATTAGCTAATTACACGATATTAATGGGCTAGTTGGCATTTAAGCTCTGAAAACCCGGCCATTGGTCTGTAGACATAAGTGAGTAAGGAACATTCACAAGGAAAATTAAGCATTAATATAAGGTCGTAAAAATTAATATACGGAAACATGAACAGCAGAAATCACAAGAGAGCGTGAAACACGTGAGCTGATATGGCGGTCTGCGAAGGGATCACACGGCAAAAGAGGTTATGTACACTGTCGTACATAAAACTGACCCATTCCTCCAGATCGCCAGTGTTTTTCTCACGTAACATTTCCAACTTTTGACTCTATTCGGCTGGTATCAGTTCTCTATGGGACTGCCCTGAAAAAAACAATACAGAGACATACAAACTAACCAATGAACGTAATTTATAATCTATATGGAATGAAGGGGTGGTTCGGATACCATCTTTATGAAAGAGTTTCGCCACGATTGGCACACAAGGAAAGCCTAACCAATTACAAATAATTCTACTTTCTAGAGAAAGGGCAGAAGAATTGTTTGCATGTGTTTAAACTGTACGGCAGCTAAGATATTTACATGTATTAAGAGTTTTCATCAGCGACATGGAGACGAAGGTTAACGTTGTTGCCGTTACTAAACGTCAATAAGAAAATGGTAGAGTAGCATGAACATATAAGTTTTAAGTTATAATCTAACCCTCGGTAGTTCGGCGAAATCTTGGTGGAGGTAAAGCACCCAGGCAATCCAGTAGCTAGAATTATGCTCGAAAAACAGATGTGGTCACGCTAATAGAGAGTGGCGCTAGATTCTGACGGTACCAACAAAAGTGGCTTTGTTTCATTATGGGCCACATTTTCACTGAGTAGAGTGGCTCCGGCAGTTTCGTCTTTGACCTGCATTCGGGAGGACGTGGGTTCGCTTCCCGTGGCCGACCCTGTTGACGTATGGGTTTCTTTGGGGTTTTCCCGGGCCAGGCGAATGCTGGGAAGAATCTCATATCCCCCGAATTTTCTGTCTCTCCATTTCATCTACATTCTCATTTCACTTCATCTTTCATCCGTTGGTCTCTCTAAGGGTTGAAACTGTCGACGATGGTGTTTTGGTACAGTGTGGCAGGGGAAAAAGGAAGCTCCTTGTGATTCTCTCCGTCCCTCGGCTTTCGGTTGGCTGCCGGGGGTATCCGAACCCCCTTGAGGGGCGTTGGACCACCCTCTGTGCGGGGTGAGGTCCTGTTGCCTGTTCCGAGAAGTCTCTTACTGGAAACTTAGAGAACCTGACATTCCTGTGCCTTCAATCCTGGTTCCGGTTGTGCGGTGTCTCCTATCGCCTCTTACTTTCTCCCGGGGACGCCCCTTGTGGTGAATAGGTACAATATCCCCTATGTGGATCAGTACGGAGTCCCCCTCCGTAGCCAATTCAATCCAATGGACCACATTTTATGCACGCCAACATATATCCATCAAAATGAACAAGAGATAGTTACCCGGTTAAAGGTTAGTCTTATAAAATTATCATCTATCGTCACAATTTCTTTTTCTGCTATTTTTATAGATATCCCAGTGGTACCTGGACCGTGATCTTGCACAGAAAGGTAGTGCAAGTCAACACATTGTTTGGTAAATCTAATGCGAGATGACGGAATAACCATGTGATAAGAATCACTCTCTGATTGGTTAGTTTCTTACCTTTGTGTAGACATAAACTTGGAAGTTCGGAATTTGCAAGCTTTGTAAGTTTACTTTTAATTCACTTCTTACTTTTATGTTGACATGATTCATTGTGAACGGTTCCATTATAAAAAACATAATCTAGTTTTGTAGGTTTACATGATGCTGTTCAATTTCCATTGTGAATGGACCCTAAGGAATAGGTTTGCATAGAGCAAAGTATTTCTCCTAAATTATTTGTGCGTATTTAAAATGACAACAAACAGTATATTACGTGTATACAGCTACAGTATATTACGTATATACAGCTTCTACAAACTCCACTAAAAGACGTAGTCTGTTCTCGTATTAATCGAAATAAGCGTAATAAAAGTTTGCAGAATATTTTTCTTACACTTTTCCTTGTAGCTATAAGGTAGGTTTGGCAAGCGAAACAATAACCACATGTTTAAAACCGGGTCAGTATTGGCTGGCGATTAAATTCCATAGTTTTGTCATAACATCACGAAAATCAACTGACCGATAGCCACTTCAAAAATGAAATTTCTATCTCTACACTCTTATTTTATTAGCGAGTATACAAACTACTCTTACGAAAGCTTATTTTTCTATGTGCTCCATTTTAATCCAAATAAACATTTGCAGAGATGGCTACAATACGCATTACCTTATAGATACAAAGGTACGGGATAGTCAAATGTAAGAACTAGATACTATATGCTGGCCTTAAAACTCCATACTTTTTCCATGCAATAACGAGAAGCAACTGAATGTTGAAAGGGCCTTAAGGAAATCAGTTCAGTCCTTTGAAAGTACTTCGAATGGTCCCAGGAATCTATATCCTTGAGCATTCACAAGTTGAATCTAGATAAAGAGTTAAATGTGCAAGAGGGTAAAAACATTTAAATGCAGTCTTTAGTTTTGACATGCTTTTATAATATCCTGTTTAAGCATTTTTAGAAATATTTGTCATTTAAGTTTTTACGATAGAGATATTCATTATTTCACCAAAGTGATTAACATTTAACCTGTATGGACTTATTTCTTGATAACCCTGGGATTCTTGTGGGAACTTGTAATTGAGTACAGTAAAATATTGATGGAATTGTAAAAATATATGAACAAACATCCACTATCATTTATAAAATAATAACTGTGAAACCTATGTTAATTATTACAATAGACAATAGATATATCCCAAGCCCTATGGGCTGCAAAATCATTGACTATTAAAATATTCAACATACTGATAACACACTCTCAACACACTAAATGTTTAGTCCTTAGGTGAACTTGAATCCAATGAATACAATATGCCTCAGTAACAACATATAAAGTTTATAACTTGGTACTTTCCTATTCTGTACTCTAAACAATCTACATTTATTGAGCCTTTACCAAAATTGTTCTAGTACTTTTATAAATCTACTTTCGTTAAGTCGAATCAGTATATAATAATAAGAGTAGATAGTAGGAAACAAGTTTGTATTTCCTGGGGAGTATCAAAACTATAATCTCCAGATTTTAAACTTGACAACTCCTTATGATCCCTAAGGGATTATCTCGAACGAAGAAGTTCGTGTAACACATGCAAGACATTTGTGACTCAGAAGAACATTACAAGAGACTCTGGGACCGTAAGGGACATTAGCAAGAATATGCATCTCCGCAAAATATCTCTCTTGGACAGAGCGTTTGTCGCTTCAAGCTCTCGAGCTATGATGCGTGCATTTTAGATTTCTTCCATTTCACCATCTTCACAGTTGGGGCCTTTCAACCCGTTCCAACGCCAACGTTTGTCATCGTGGTCATTGGTCTGTCTATGACGTCCTCCACTTATAATTCTCATTGAAAGTCCAATACCATCCATTCTCATATCAAACGTCCCTATTGACCCTTCATAGACGCATCTTACTAAATTACGAGCTTAGGAGTTTTAAGGACATGTGTCATCAACTTCATCTGCTACTATTTGAGAATTTTTAAACGAACTTGTCTTTTTTAACCCAAAATAACTATTGAAAACACTTTTGACCCCTCCGCTTGCGCTGTCTGCCGAATGTTATGGACAAAATGGTTACTTGAACGTTGAAAAGGGGGACAAAAATAATTTATGTTCCTGAAGTTCATTTAACATACACACAAATTTTATTAATAACTTTGTTTACACTGAGAATACAAGCTATTTTGTATCATTCAGAGGATCACATTAGATATGTATTTTACCCCGAAACCTGGGACAACCATAGGAATTTATTCTACTTTCAGTGGATCACCACACTACAAGCAACTGAGCATGCAATCTCAATGGCGTACAGTCAAAGTAACCGACGTGTTCTGCGTTACTAATTTCAAATAACCTCTTTAAGGCATATAATGGGATCAGTACTACTTTCAACTTTTCCCATCTTTTGGTTGTTCATTTTCAGTGGATAAAGTCAGAAAAAGCAGCAAATTCCATTAATTTCTGAAAATAAATAAGTGCAGACCGGAGGCAGAAGAAGCCGGCGCAGAAATATAACAATGTATTACGTCACCATTCCCGGTGCGTAGTATGTACAGATCTGCATTAAAGAAATGCAGCAGCTGAGTCTAACAGGTGAGTTCGTAACCTAGTCAAAATGCAAAGATCACTACGCTCACAAAGTAGAAAAATAATATCCAGTGTGTTACAGTGTTGTAAAGAAGAGAAAGTAAAAGTATCACTATTCCGTGATGATGTTTTGATGGTCAGACTGTACTGTACTCTCCTTCGGGCATTCTGTCCCTTTTAAGCCTGGCTATGGCATAATAGCAACCTCACCTGAAAACTGCACCTTTTCGTCAGACAAGCAGTAACAAGTAAAATATGCAATAAGCAAACGAAAGGAGTTTCCAACAGCGCATTATTTACAATAAAACAATGCGTATTTACGACCAAACGTGAAAAGGCGCATGAATCACGTCGGACATCATATGGCAAAGTCTGAGCTACGTCAACTGCAACATTAGACCGAGAGGATTATGCTTATTTCTTTAGTTGCATTTATGCCCCGCCTTTAACTACGCTGGTCTGATCGGTGAACTTTCCTTTGAAACTTATTGCCTATTGGCAATGGTGTTAACTCGTATTCACTTGTTGGCCTTCTTTCACTTTTGGTGTTTTAATAATTGGGTAACACACTTTCACTCTCTCATTCCTACTTTACGTGATCAAAAGTATCCGGACACCTGGTTGAAAATGACGTACAAGTTCGTGGAGCCCTCCATCGGTAATGTTGAACGTCAATAAGGTGTTGGCTCACCCTTAGCCTTGATGACAGCGTTCACTCTCACAGGCATACTTTCAATTAGGTGCTGGAAGGTTTCTTGGGGAATCGCAGCCCATTCTTCACGGAATGCGCAACTGAGAAGAGGTATCGATGTAGGTCGGTGAGGCCTGGCACGAACTCGGCGTTCCAAAACATCCCAAAGGTGTTCTATAGGATTAAACTCAGGACTCTGTGCAGGCCAGTCCATTACAGAGATGTTATTGTCGTGTAACCACTCCGCCACAGCCCGTGCAGTATGAACACATGCTCGATCGTGTTGAAAGATGCAATCGCCATCCCCGAATTTCTCATCAACAGTGGGAAGCAAGAAGGTGTTTAAAATATCAATGTAGGTCTGCGCTGTGATCTTGCCACGCAAAACAATAAGGGGTGCAAGCCCCCTAGGAAAAATACGACCACACCATAACAGCACCACCTCCGAATTTCACTGTTGGCACTACACACGCTGGCAGATGACGTTCACCGGGCATTCGCCATACCCACACCCTGCCATTGGATCCCCACATTATGTACCGTGATTCGTCACTCCACACAACGTTTTGCAACTGTTCAGTCGTGTAATGTTGACGCTCCTTACACCAAGCGAGACGTCGTATAGCATTTTCCTGCGTGATGTGTGGCTTATGAGCAACCGCTCGACCATGGAATCCAAGGTTTCTCACCTCACGTCTAACTGTCATAGTACTTGGAGAAAATCCTGTTGCAGTTTGGAATTCCTGTGTGATGGCCTGGATAGACGTCTGCCTATTACTCTTTACGACCCTCTTCAAATGTCGGCGGTCTCCGTCAGTCAACAGACGAGATCGGCCTGTACGATTTTGTGCTGTACATGTCCATTCACGTTTCCAGTTCACTATCACATCAGAAACAGTGGACCTAGGGATGTTTAGGAGTGTGGAAATCTTGCATACAGACTTCTACACCTGACCACGTTCGAAGTCCATGAGTTCCACGGTGCGTCCCATTCTGCTGTTTCACGATGTCTAATGACTACTAGTTCGCAAATAATGAGTACCAGGCAGTAGGTGGCAGCACAATGCACCTAAGATGAAAAACGTGTGTTTGTGGGAGTGTCCGGATACTTTTGATCACATAGTATACTTCCAGATTCTTGGGAGGATTGGGAAGTATCTTGGCTGGAGAAAAATTCACATCCCAGCCGGGAATTGATCCCGGGACCTCTAGTACAGTAGTAGGTGTTCTACCGAGTGAGCTACTGTGCCAGCTAAGCGCCAATGTCTGGCAAGTGCCATGCATGTTTCTACTACATTTTATGTGCATTTGTTTACTTCTGGATTTTCTCCCATATCTTATTAATTTATTATGAGTAAAGATGATGGTTTGGTGCGGTTTGTCGTCAGGTTGCGTGTGCATAGACCTTATACAGCTGCATGCCCATTGTCCGCGTTGACTTCCGACGTACGCAAACCACGCAAAGCGTACAGTCTGAAAATGAGAAATGCAATGCTCCGTTAAAGTCTAGCAGATGACAGTATAACAAATATGAGGGATATGTCGAAACATTAATAATGTTAGAAGATGGAACTTGCCTTTGTGGTACATCCATAGCTTCCGAGCCATTACAAGCCAAATTGCATTGCACTACTATAGACATTGATCGTTTCTTGGGCAAGGTGGCGGAGCTACCTTAACAAGGGGAGACCCTGTTTTGATTACCGGTACCGGCGTGTGGTTTTTCTTCCGCTGGGAGACCTTTCCCGAGGTGCACTCGGCCTCGTTGGGTCCCTGAAGGTCCAATTGAGGAGCTACTTGATTCGAAAGTAGCGGCTCAAGCTTAAGGAGGCCGCATATATGGACCAGGGACTCGGGGCGCTGACCACGTCCAGCCTTCCAGTACTGCACCTCACCCATGATACCTGTTGTGGGCAGAGATGGGGGACGTAGCCCACGGGTGGCAAGCCTTGACCCGTCAATGGCCATTGAGTTTAGTTTTACTGTAGACCTGAAATTATCAACTGCCAATCGTCGACGTCGATCACTGCGAGAAGGTTTTTTCAGCGTCACAGACCACGCTTCTATTATTGTAATACCCTTCAATATTTGTTTTAGGTGTATTGCCCTTAGCTGTTTATCTGTATGTCTAACTATGCTCATTGTCAAGTCAACGTGTACTTCGAGCCACGCACAACCCCCTATCTTTAATTAGGCATTAAGGCTATGCATTTAAAACCTAATACATGAGATATTTATCATTTTAATGGGTAATTTTGTGGAGTTTTAATTTTATTCGTTATTTATTGAAATTTAATACTAAAATAACTTGTTAGTGTATAAATTCTAATCGTTTTTCTCCTTTTGTTTTTAATGTCGTGCTGATGGGATTGACGAACGTTGCGAAGGTGATTCATTATAATGTAATTATCAGAGCAACTGTTATTAGTATTGTAAGATTAATAATGTTGGCGATGATAATTTGGTAGTAATTATGTCCAAGGATCTACTTGTTCTTTCATTCTGTAATTATTAGCCTTAAAACTCTGATGCGTTGCATTCACATGATCGAGCGGGATGGCTCGATCATGTGGCCCTCATTCGGGAGGTTCCGGGTTAGATTCCGGTGGTCACCCACTACGACCATGGTGATTTTCTAGCTTTCCTCTAATCGCCTAGGTGAATACTGGGGTAGTGAATTTTACCACGGCTTATTCTTTCCCTCCTTTCTTGTCATTTCATCTTTCAGGCAGTGTCGGGTTCCAAAGTGGTCGACAGATGACAGGTTGCTGCACTTTGGAAAGATTTCTCCCCGCCAACGCCAGGGCGCATTGACCTGCAAGGGCTGTTTCGACGCCCTCTCGCGAGACTCTTCGCCTCTACTGCCGAGAGCGGGTGTTTGGTACTGGAAATGATGGGACTTTCTCTGTGATCCCGTCTGGCTGCGGACCTGCAATCACATGCGGTTCCTTCACTTCATCCCTGCTCCCCCGGTGTAACCACAACAGATTTAGTTGGTCGCAATGTCGAAGTATCCCCCTCCGCTAATTACATCCTACATTCACATGACGTTCTCCATCTGCTATCATTTATTTTCATATAACTTTGCCAAAGTATTCATACAAACGCTTATTTCTCTGTCTACTTCAAGTTAACATAAATAAACCTTTGAAGAAAACCTTTCATTACACATTTCTTTGTAGGAACAACGGACATAGAGGAAACGATAGCCATATGTTTAAATCCTAGTCGCTATATACTAGCCCAGAAATTCCATACTCTTTCCACGACATCACGAGAAACAACTGAAAAGCGATAGAATTTTAAAAATCACAAATTTTGAAAAATTCAAAACAGTAATAACATATCTCGGAAATGGTTCATGCTACTGAAAACGTTATGTGAGATAAATTGTGTGTTTGAGATCTGCAATTTTTTATAGTGCGTATTCGTCTATTTCTTATGGTTTAAACGTTTATAAAACTACACAAATTTCCTTCCAGATGAGATCTTCCATAAAATTTAAGATAAGGATTTCATATGCCAGGTGCATATCTTAAATATGCTATATTTTAATCAAAATCTGTAGAGTAATTTTTGAGAAAATAAAAAAATAACGAAACTTTCCATGTAAAGGGTAGTTAAGAATCGGGGGGTTTTCTTTAAAATCTTCGTAAGGCATTCTTGGAATATTCTGAACTTAAATACCGAGTTTGGTAATTATTCAGCTTTTGTTCCCGAGTTATGTTCAGACAAACGCGCGCACACGCACACCCCTTTTACTAAAAATGCTTTTTTTGGATTTAGAAACTTAAAAAGCTGGTTGATAAACATCCGTTGATAAAGTAAAGATGAGAACTTTCTCTCGTTAATTTGATTCTAGAATTTATTTATTATGGAGGGGAATACTTTGTATAGCTGTTGTATACTTCTTGACACTTTCTCCTCTCTACCAGTGATATATTCAAAAATTTCTTGTTTAAGTTACTGCTTTTTTTATCCACAATACTTGTAATTCCCTCTCATACTGAATGGTGTATAAACTTGAATGAAAGGTCGTACGCACATCAAAATGTTAAGTGTAGAATATTAAAAACGCCTGCTGTGGGTCTAAAATGCTTTAGTAGAAAAAATGACAGTAAATAAAACAAAATATTATAACCGATCGTAAGCAAATGAAACCCATACATGGATAAGCATAGGGTGCTGGGGTTTTAGTATAACCGGCATGATTCACATGTTATATTTATAGTAGTTGGATGTTGCTTAAGAAATTGCAACAGTGAAATTTGGTAAAAATCTCGAAGTTAGACTTGGGGATTTCATGATGCAAAAATATTCATTGGCTATAATTAAAAAATAAATATTCACTTTTGTAGATATCGAGCGAGGTTGCGCCGCTATAACGTGAGTGACTGCGTTCAAGCGCTGAGGTTGAACAACTTGACCGAAAGATTTTCGCAGTTTTCCTCTGTTGATAAGCGAATTTTCCGCGAATTTTCCTATCATGCCTTTCACCACTACATTTCATTTCCTTCTTTTTCACTGCAATACCATACTTTGGGCTGATCACCAACGTGGATATGCTATGATCCAGATTTTTCTTGCTTCTCGACAGACTATCGACCCAAGGCTTTGGCTTGTGAGTCATTGGGGGTGCAAGTTCTATAAAGAGAAGGGTAATCACTAAAAGAGGGAGAGATTGTAGATATTTACCCGTACATTTCTTTGAATTTCTTTCTAACTGTTCCTTACGATGGAGTTATTATTTAAACGTTTTGAAATGTTGTACATCTCAAAGTACCAAAACTGCCATAATTGGTTTTCTTCAATTTTGTTCATTAGTTAAAGCCACTCTATAGAATCGATCCTCTAGCTGTCACCACTAGTTTACTAGCGCACCGCTGCGGCTGTTTGAAAGCGCCAGATAAAGGACGAGGTATATCTACCTGCTGCACTTCAACGGATATCCGAAACAGGACTTTGTCTTCCCGCGTTCTAGTAACTTCCTTTGGCTGAAAATGACAGCAAATACAATGTCCCTCCAATATTTGTTTTGGTGTATACACTGTTCAGTAAACAATGTGTTGCCAGCGTGGCGTTGATCCTGTTATTAAAAGCATCTAGTTCAGAAAACAGTAACACTGAAATGGCATTCTTGTTTGTTTTGCAGTGAACTTGCATTAGCTGTATTTATGCTGGTTATCTATACATGTATGTTTGGTGTAATGCTCAATAGAGATCTGCAGGATGCAAGCATCCTTACATGAAAATACAGAAACAGATCATGGGTAATTACTTTCGCTACTGCTTACTTATAGTAAGTAGGGGAATTTTTTTTGTTCCATTTATATGCCGCTTTTAACTTCTTGGGTCATATCAGTGGCATTTTACCTTTGAAACAATTGCTCACTGACTTAAAACTCGCTTACAGTGGTTTTAATGCCTGGTTTTTCACTTCTGGTTATTTCATTAAATTTACGTACACACACACTCACACTCTCTCATACTTCTGGAGTCTGGGGAGGATACGGAATAATCCTTATTAAAGAAAAATTCCCAACCTCCAGCTGGGAATCGAACACGTGTAGCGGTTCCTCCTTGGTTGAAGATGATGGATGCTGTGTTACATACCTGTAAGCAATCTTGATGCTGTACTCTTATGATGTATCTTGAGGTTCTCGTAGACTGGAATCTGATGATCGTGTATCTGTACTCTTGTGTGTGTTAGTATGTTGTAATTATTTTATAATTGTGCCACGGCTCTTGTATGTGTGTCAGAGAGCAATTGCGTCTTGTCAGGGTTAGGTATGGAGAAGGTTAAAATATTCTGCACACACGTATTCTGTTAATTATTTCACTTGTATTTTGGATAAACCATATAATATTCACAATTCACTATCACCTTTGTCATGTTAATGTATAATTTATAGACTTTAAATATGTAGTTTTAGCGTCTATTTAGAGACGAGCTTATACATTACCTTCCTGCTCAAACACTGACAAGCTTCTGTTAGCGTTCCCATCAACCGTTTTCTTAACGTAAGTATTGGAATTATAGAAATGTATGAATGTACCTGATTGGTGCTACTATCCAATAAGTTTGTTACAAATATATATGTTTACATACTTTCATCGTCTTAATTATG
Organism: Deroplatys truncata; assembly: GCA_030765065.1. Classification (NCBI taxonomy): domain Eukaryota; kingdom Metazoa; phylum Arthropoda; class Insecta; order Mantodea; family Mantidae; genus Deroplatys; species Deroplatys truncata. The sequence goes on along the minus strand of CM060984.1, from coordinate 201,123,125 downwards.
AATCCAAGATTCGTTACATGCTTACGTAGATACTACTGCATTTCTCGTAATTTTGTATTACTGGTTATATAGCTAACAATGGTCTTATCCTCTTATATTATCTATGTTATAACGTTATGTACTTGTTCTTTAACATGTGTACATTATGAAAATATGTGGTTTAGCATCCACTTAAGTAGTATACGTACAATATTAGCAAAAAATATATAACACGTAAAACAGAACAGAAATATTTAAAAAATCTGATGTGTTACATTCACATGACTTTCTCTACTCTTGTACAATCTATTTTTACAAACGCCTATTCTCCATATGCTTCATGTTAATCGAGATATCCAGATGTCAATCTTATTGGTAATTTTCTTGTAGATGCAAGGGAATTATGGTAGCTTTTAAGCGATAGTCAAATATTTTAACGCTGGTTGCTATGTGGCGCATTCCATTCTCTTTGCATGTCCAGGACATAAAAAAATGAATAACGAATTTGAGAAAAAGTATAAATATTGGAAAATTTAAGGAAATAACAAGCAATATCTCGAAAACGGTTCACTCAACAAAAGAAATGTATATGACATAAGTTGTGTATTTTAACGGGATCTACATTTTTTGTGTAGTAAAATTTTGTCTCTCTTTATGGTTTACCAGTTATGCAAAAGTCGTTCACAATGAAGAATACTTTTGGAGACATTCCCAGAAAATTCGAAATATACATTTCATTTCTCATGACATTATCTTAAACATATGACATTTTAATCAAAATCGTTAGAGCCATTTTTGAGAAAATTAAAATTTTCGAAAAATGTTCCATGTAAAGGGTAGTCGGGGTTGGGGGGATTTTCTTGAAAACCTTCGTGTCGCATCTCTGGAAGATACTGAACCTAAATACCAAGTTTGGTGCTTATCCGACTGTTCGTTTTTGAGTTATGCTGTTCACACACACACAGACATACACACGGACATGTTTCCAAAAATGCTTTTTTTGGATTCAGGAGGTCTCAAAACATTATTTCCGGTGAAATCTCGGTATCGAATTTTTGGGTGGAATGCAATACTTCCCCTACTTACTATACGTAGTAGAGAAAGTAAAAAGAAGCTGTTAATATGTTGACGGAACAAAATGTTGTGAATTAGATATTCTATTACATTAATAAGATACCGTATCAGTTTGTCCGTGGCTAGTACTGTATGTTGCTTTACACGGTACCTCCGGATTTGGAGGTTAGCATGCTAACTAGCAGAGTATAAATGGGTTTGTGTTTTGTTTTTGAAGAGCGTAACTAAAACCGAAGAGTTAAATAAATATAGAATTTGGTATTTAAATTCAGCAGCTTCCAAGGATGCGACAAAGATTTTAAGGAAAACGCCCCCAACCCATACTACTCGTTACAGGGAAAATGTTAGTTGTATTGTATTTTCTCAAAAATTGCTCTAACGATTTTGATTAAAATACCATACGTTTAAGACATTTACATAACAAATAAAATGTACATCTTGAATTTTCTGAAAGTAGCCTTTGAAGACCACTTCATCCTGAATTACTAAATTTATTACACAAAAAAATTTAAATGTCGTGAAGCAATATAGCTTTTCAAATAAGCATTGCTTTAGTATTAAAATTTCAGAGATATTGTCATGATTCCCACTATATTTTTAGTTATTTTCATCTTCATTTCACTCATCTTGGTGAGCATGACTAGGGGCAAAACATAAGGATATGGGAAAATATGGACAACGAATCTACATCTGCCAGAATTTTCCGAAACAATACTGGAAGTTTACTTTTGATTTAAATAAATTTTGTAAATGAAATGAATTGTTCTTCCACGCAAGCCGTGTGTTGGACAGGGTTGGAAAGGTAGAATCAGGCGACTGAAAAATGCAATGCCATTGCCGGGATTTGAACCACGGATCTCCCGGTCTACGTCCGGATGCTCTAACCACTGAACTGCCATGGCAACATGCCGGCACGACACTAAATTTTCCAGCTGATTCGCGTTTTTCCCAGTTTCCCAGTTTCTGAGTTATGCTGTTCACAGACAGACACACACAGACATATTTCCAAAAATGCTTTATATGCATTCAGTGCACCTCAAAACATGTATTTCCTGCGAAATCTCGGTATGGAATTTTTTGGTGGAATGCAATACTACCTCTACTTACTATAAGTAGTAGAGAAAGTAAATATAAATTTTTTTTTTCTGCCAATGCAATCTCAATTTCATTTTGATGACATACTCTAATGGCGACCTAAGTCTCGTAAGCACCGCTCTCGGGCATCATAGATAACCAACTGTTTGGTCAATAGTTATGATTAAAGTTCTTTCACTCGTGCTGTGAGTAGGCTAAGGTTGTAAAAGTATAATCAGACAGAAATGCAATGTTATAACCAGGATTTGAACCTGATTGGTTAGAGCAACAGTAAGGAAAGCTGAAGATTCATTGTTCAAATCTCGGGCACAGCATTGCGTTTTACAAAATTTAGCCTACGCAAAGTATGTGTGAAAAATATTTTTCATAATGTATTTTTTGGTTTCTTTTTTGAGGTAGAGGTTAGTTGGCGTAGTTGAGTTTTTTCTATAGCTACCTGAAGATAGATGCTGAGCGAGATGTTTACATGCAACAGAACAAATACAACTGTCGTATTCCAGTTATATTGTTACATGCTGGATAGACGTTCACCGATCCAAAAGCCGGCTTGCACGCGCGATCCACTTCACTCAGAATCCTAACTAAGACTGGTGCTATATCCCCCACCACTCGTGGCTAGCAAAGCTACCGACCAGGAGTGACGTAAACAACAATGTGTCTGTTAATGACAACGTAGTACAATAATATGTCTGGCAATGATAATGTAACCCCCTAAATTATTAATACGCCACAATAGTTTACAGTTATATTCCATCATTGCAAAAATACTCCTCAGGAGTGGCAAAAATCCTTCCTGCCTCGAGTCGCCAAATATGCAACACGTGCTACACCATTCAGTAGGATGTGAAAACAAATGGCGAACAACTAAACGGAGTGGCACATACAGTCGCATTGCCACAGTGTCCCGTTTTTGACACTTCTTGGCCTTTTAACCATAAAAGAAATACAGTACTCCATTTAACATACGTTTAGGTATAACAGCACACACGAGGGCAATTCGGAAACTAGCCTCCGTCGTCACGTAGCGCGTTGCTACACATTCACTCACCACAATCTTCCAAAATGAGCGCCGCGCTAGAAAACCCCGCCATATCCGAGGTGCTTGCCGGCATATAATACGAAGTTTTCACGAATTTCTCCCACCACAAACAACCCTTCACGTGGAAACAATTTTATGTTTTCCCGAAAACGAATGTTACATTTCTAATTAATATGTCACATGCCTGAAATACTGGCATCAAATGGAACTGCATGTAAAGGACCTTCACTCTCACTGATTTTCAAATAAGCGGGAAACCGTAAGAGATACAGAAACTTTGTACAGAAAGGCTGTGTTCATTCACATGACACTCTACTCACTACCGTTTATTACAGTGGCCATTTTATGCTAAGGCCACAACCGCCTTATATGCGTATCGGTCGAGACGGCAGTGACCTCAGTATTACGCCATTGCGCAGCAGCGGCGCAGGACGTGTCGAGGACAAGTATTATCAGCTGTAAACTGTCTCGTTCGTTGCTTTGTATTCGTGCTGTTGAGTGTTTCGACAAAAGTGTGTTGTGTATAATTTCATTAAGACTCTTATTAGTCTACGGAAATTCCTGCCAACAAATTCGCGCTTGAACATCGTGTTTTTATGTAGGATACATACTGAAAATTGAATCATTTAGACAGGTGTTGAGACAATTTCAGCAGCAATTTCCTGGTTATCCAGTTCCAGATACAGACACTGAGAGATGTTTGGTCAATGCATTTAGAACAGAATTGTTAACGATATAAAGTAGTTTATAGGAACAATCCCCACACCATAAACGAGCTTAAGGACAATACAATAGCAGAAATTATGAACATTACGCAAGAAGAACTCATAAGTGGAATCGTAATTTCATCCGACGATGTCAAGAATTTCTTCGCGCAGATTGAAACCTCTTTCAACAAGGTTAGTTCTCATTACATATGTTACTCGCACTAGAAAGCAAGTAAGGCGGGGGTTACGGAAAGGAAAACTCCACAATGTAATAGACTGTGTGCGCAGTACGCATTCGCATGATTCGCGGCCTTGCATAAAATGAAGTCGCTGTACTTGCCTATACTAAGCAGGGAATTTGTTGTATTCCACCCAGAAATTGGATATCGATATTTTGCCAGAGATACATGTTCTGAGATACTTTTAACGTCATCTGTGGTGTAGTGGTTACCATCCTAGCTTCTAGATTCCGTGGTCGTAGGTTCAAACCCAGCGGAAGGCGATGAACTTTTTTGGGCGTAAAAATCCTTAGCATGGCTTCCTTCGGAAGGGAAGTTAAGCCGGTGGTCCCGTGTCGTAGATTTACGGCATGCAAAAGAACCTCACGCCTGATAAAGAGACCTGAGCAAAATTACCGGTCCTTCACGCCCAATACAGAATGGGACGCTAAAGACGATAGTAGTTAAAGTGCGTCCATAAATAAAAACTCGATTAATTTGAGATACCTTGAATACCCAAAAAACCATAAAGCATAATGGAGAACGTAAAACGAAATGTCAAATAAATACCAAGCTTATCATTAAACTTCTGCATGTACCAAATATATGTGACCAAGATGTTCAAGTAAACGACGTACATGGTCGTATCCTGTAAGTGGGACTTATTTCGTTATCCTTTTGTTTTATCAAAATGGTTGCAACAATTTTTACATATAGTAAGTAGGGGAAGTATTGTATTCCACCCAAAAATGCGATTCCGAGATTTCACCGGAAATACATGTTTTGAGATCCCCTGAATACAAAAAAACATTTTTGGAAACATGTTCGTGTGTGTATGTCTGTGTGTCTTGTCTGTCAGTGAACAGAATAACTCAGAAACGAACAGTCGGATAAACGCCAAACTTGGTGTTTAGGTTCAGTATCTTCCAGAGATGCGACACGAAGGTTTTCAAGAAAATCCCCCAACCCATATTACTCTTTACATGGAACATTTTTCGAAAATTTTATTTTCTCAGAATGGCTCTAACGATTTTGATTAAAATATCATATGTTTAAGATATTTTCATGAAAAATGAAATGCATATCTCGAACTTTCTGGTAATGCCTCCAAACGTATTCTTCATTGTGAACGACTTTTGCATAACTGGTAAACCATAAGAGATAGACAAAATTTTACTACACAAAAAGTACACAATTTATGTCATAATTATTTTTTGTTGAGTGAACCATTTTCGAGATAATGCTTGTTGTTCCTTTAAATTTTCCAATACTTATACTTTTTCTCAAATGGGAATTCGTTATTCATTTTTTTTGTCCTGGTAATGCAAAGAGAACGGTCTACTCCGCATAGCAACCAGCTCTTAAAATATTTAACTATCGCTTAAAACCTACCAATTCCCCTTGAATCTTCAAGAAAATTAGCAATAAGATTAACATCTCGATATCTCGATTAACATGAAGCATACGGAGAATAAGCGTTTGTAAAAATAGTTTATACAAGAGTAGAGAAAGTCATGTGAGTGTAACACATCAGATTTTTTGTTATTACTTTTATGATAATCGCACACGAACCTTCCACTAAAACTACCTTTCTTTATTCAGGGGGTCTCAAAAAGTCATTTACGGTGAAATCTCAGTGTTGAAAATTTGGGTGAAATGCAATACTTCGTCTACCTACAAGTTTCGTGGTAGAAAAACTGAAACAATTTTAACCATTCTTTTATCACCACATTCCCCATAATTTAAAAAAAAGACAATTATCTACGTCGTTTTTTTTTTAAATCCAGAAAATTTACAGAAAGTAGTAATCAGAAAGTTCGAGGTTGAGCATAAAAAACACTAGACTGATGAATTCATTGGGAAAGCGTATGCCACTGGTGGCTATGTGATGCACATGGTGCACCCTTAATGTATACCATCCACATTACTCTAAAACCTAAATCAGCTTCTTGCAGCTGGTTACGTTTAGAAGACCTTGGAAGTTCTCGCTTGCAGGGTGAAATGTGGCTACATAAACCTTCCCCAAATTTCCACTAAGACTTGTAGTTCTGACTCTAAGCACGTACTGGGGATGTAAAGGAAGTAGACTGTAGACGTTTGTGGCACAATCTTCTGCATACGCTTCTTGTTCATCGCTTCAATTGCGGACCACGAACCGTTCAATAGCTACCGACGTTTCTGAGTGTCTCGAACTTTATTCCGATGTAATTGGGCACCACCACTGACGGCTAGCTCTTGTTTGCTGTTAATCTTATGAACGTAACAAAAGATTATGCGACTACAAAGAAAGCACTGAAAATAATCTTTAATTCAATGGTTTTTACCTATTCTTTCTTCCTAAATGAATATTAAATAACATATTCAACAATAATACATTTTGATCTATTTCACGTTGATACTGTCATGGTGGAAAGCTAAATTTCCTGTATTCACTATTGGTAACCTAACTTACCAGCACATTTTATTATTTTGCTGCATGTATGTGCATGAACTATATTAAATCTAACTTTTGATATATTACTGAAAACAAGAAATAAACTTTCTTTCGATAGCTGAATGGCTTATCAATTCACCGCCAAGTTTTATTTTGGTGATCTTGCTACTGGAACCACGATGTTGAACAGCTCTTAGTAAATCATTTTATTTTCACGGATGTACTATTTCTATTATGCACCATCGTGGTAAATATAGTATGTAATACACATGCGTTTAAAGGAGATGCTGGCAGAATTTGTCAAAAAATTAATTTCTGCTAGCATTTTTATTTGATAAATTAGACATTTCAGCACATGTTCCGAGGGTATATTGTTCGTAATTTTCTACGGCTTTCAAAATAAAATAAAGCGTATATTAGCATATAATAATGTAATTGAAATTTTTAATTTGAGAAAATTAGGTATTAAAATTACAGAGGAAAAGTACAACGAAAGGCGTGACTCTGTCATTCGAGTATTAAAATAACAGAAGAAAAATACGATAGGCAAAGCTCTTTCATTTGTTTCTTAGCATAAACTCCCTGGAACAAAATAAAAAGAATGAGTGGACCTGCTATCTTCATTGTTACAGCATACAAAGAGTACAATGGCATACTTGAAATAAATGTTGACATGTGGCATGCGTTTGCAAACTTTGAGACTCGTTTTCGGAAACTTAAGGTTTCTGCATTTAAGGAACTTTTTCTAAAAAACTATTAGAGTGAGTATAATTAGATTCCCACAATTATTTGTTATTTAAAAATGAAATATTCCCTATTTTGTTTCTATATTTAAATTTATAGGATTTGCCACAGATTGAGGAGTGATAACTTAAAAAAGTAATATTATTAATTATTATTTTTTAAAAAAATAAATAACCAATATTTTGATAAACATATCCGGAGAATTTGCTACATATAATACGTAGAGAAGTGTGTGCAAAATGTCGGTTCAATATTAGGGGTTATTTATAAAATCTGCTTACACTATTTATGATAATGATTCTATAGGTTGTGTGAAAAACGTAACAGAAAATTTGAATCAATTAACGCTTAAATATTACTATTATAAGTTATTAAAGATGAGCTTGTGTAATAAGGGTTTTTTATGTGAAAATATGTAATATAAACTAAGTTAATATTCATGTAAAAATAGTTTATTATAAAAATCAAATATTACAGCACTGCAGTTATGTGCATGGTAACATTAAATTTTATGAATGTTTGAACAAAAAACACACTGTCAAATTTGACAAACTTACTGGAAAAATACAATAGCAAATTTTCATTCTAATTTCAATTTCTTCCCCACTGCTGTAGTCTTGAATTATCAATGTCTGTCTCACCATTAATGTTAGACCCCTCTTCTTTTCCTGCTCCTGCTTCTTGTGCCAGAGTTTCAAAAATTGACGATTGTTTGGTGTTAGTAAATCAAGGATCTTGTGATTTAGAAGGTTTTATTTTTGGAAGTTCATTGTACATTCCAGAAAAAAGAGAGCTTTTGAGGAATGGCTGACCTACTACATATATTAATTGATCTACATGGACCTGTATAGGAGTCCCTTACCACGATGAATGCTGATTCTCGATCTATTTTATACATCTTAGACCCTTAAGTTTCACTGCATTAATTCCAGCAGGTTTACGAAAGTATGTCTATAGTGCCTCTTTAACATTATGAAAGTCTTGGTGATGCATTATGTGACTTTAAATGGACCTGAAAGGGACCTACAGGAAGATATTTCATTCCATTCTTCAGGTGCTTCCACCCACACCTTTCTTTTAAAATTAGAATTACAGTAAAGTTAATCTACTGCTTATCTACCATCAAGAGCAAAATTGTTTCTGTCCACATGCTTCCCAACATAGTTCCTGCATTCTTTCACCTGTACTTCTAATATTTTTATAACGTCATTTTTCTTCCCCACGTTTGTTCATTTCTGTAGCATGCTCTTGTGAGGAAGCCATTACTCAGTAATATGAATTACAAACACAAAACACCAAAACACCGATCCTGAAAATTACATTGTTGCAAATTTGACATCAATTTGGTTTGAATTAATATAAATAGTCACTTATAATTTAGCTAATACTTCAATGAACCAACAAGAATGTTGCAAATATTTTAATAAAAATAGCCTATGTGAATTAACGTGGGCAGTTTTATTTCGAAACTGCGAGTGACATGGTTTATTTTTATAAAATCACTATGTGTTTGACTCGATCTCAAGCTTGTCATAGGTTGATTTTGATGTAAATTACATATCTAGGCTGTAGAAGAATTTAGCATCTACCGGATGGCATTAAAATCTTATTAAAACGTGACAAGGTCTGTTTTTATAAAAATATCTCATATTTATAATAGTATTTCGTGAAAATGTTCCCTATCTTCAGCAATATCGGGCTAGGTTACACCTGAGGGGCTTTAGTAAATAAACAGAGCAATCGTGTAACTACGCTGGGTGTAGCTGACGGGGTGAGGGACGGACACCCTCTTTCCCTTCCCTTTACAACAGCCGGTTTCGTTTCGACTGTTCCATTTATTTGCGGCATACAAATCGGTGGAGAACTGTGGTAATATGCCTAAAGTAAAGAAGAAGCACACACTAAAATCATAACCACAATTAGCATAGTTTGTGGTGGAATTTGGCAGGGAAAACTTCAGCACAAATTACAAAACTATCTGGAATAAAAAAGTCTAAGGGACGGAATCTGGAATTCCTTTGGCTCACAACCAATTGTAGCTTGGGAGGGGGTGGGTGGACCAGCGCTACAGAATGAAGTATACTCTGCTCCTTATTACGACAAAATCGTTAATTAATGGCTTTGACGAGAGAAAAATGCCGCTATACGTGAAAGAAAAAATTTCACCAGCTTAGTTTTCAGATCTTTCGTACATTCAGAATAATTTCAGTAATATTGCAACCGCAACATGTATATTTGCAACATATACACTTAAAAATATCAGAAACTATGGAGGAGATAGAATAGGTTTCAGAAATACCGAGTATGGCATAAATCTGGAACTGTTAAAGAAAGGACGACAAAGATACTTAAAAGTATTTTAGATAAGAATTCAAGGTACCTAGAAATGTGTAAACGAAAGACCTTTATCGAGGTAAAGAATCTCGAGCAAGTGTGATATTTCGTTCATTTTCTCCTACTACATCGGGTGATATGGAAGTAGTTTTTCAAAATATTACAACTGTCTGCGTGCTAATTGCATGTAATTTATATTCCATGTATTTCAAAAATACTATCGCAGGTGGTTTAAGGGATAGCGGGGGTTGTTTGGTGGGGACTCAAAAAGGTGCCTCCACCAATTATGTCAGGTTAAAAAGGGGATGAAAGGATGGGGTAGCAAGGGCAACTGGATGGGAGGACTAGCCCCAACATGTGGCAGGAGACCCGTGTATCTCCCGACACATACTACTTCTAACTTAGAGCTCGAACCTACTTACCCAGGGTACTCACATTTTCAGAATTATTATTAGAGACATCACAATATCATAAACTTACGATGTAGCAGAAGAGCCAATGTAACTCAGATTTCTGTGCATTATAACCTTAAATAATTCAGTTACATATATGATTTTCTTTCAATATTTCGTATTCTTGATCTACCCGCTTTCGAATCAGGGTGTAGTACTTAAAACTGTCTATATTTGTTTACAGAGAACATTGTAAGATCACGTTCTCTTCCTCCTCCTCTCGCCACCAACCGTCGGTGCGTTTCTAACTTCATGGTTTACTTACTAAAACACTCTTCCTAGTAATCACAATTTATAACTCGACAGAATGCGAAGCAAAAATTCTACAAAGCTTATAGAACTTGCAGGTGATTCTAAACCCATTCTAGCGGAGGATGCAAGACTTCAAGGAAACCACGGACCACGGCTAAGTATGACGTCAAACCCCTTAGTGAAGACTAGGAATGTCCCCCAAAGATAAATCAAATAGTAAGTTCTGGGTTTATTAGGCTTCACCAAACATATAATGTTGGATATAGAAAGAGTTGCGAGTTTTATCGGTCAGGTAGGCGATAATCGTGACATAACAGTGCAAAAACTAACTCAAACCAGACAGCATAGCACTACTTTACTTGTCCTGAAATTACAAGTGAACAAACTAGTGCTCTCAATAGGGTAGGGCGGGGTAATTCCGATAGTTTAGCGTAACTTCTTGATTGAAAATAAAATGTTACAATGTACCCAGCATTCAAGCACAGTACACTATTATTGCTCACGGTGCGCATAATATCAGTATCATTAATGGCAATCCTAATGCTGAAATAAAGCTATCAGAATTACCCGCCGATTTGTAAATGGAGAAATTCCGAGGGGCTAATTGAATATGACTATGTGGCAATTTGGATAACAATGAATACAGTAAATAATAGCTCTGCTTTTCGATTCTGAAACAAATTTATTCTAGAAATTAAAAATATATGGTTATATTATAAAATATTAATGTGGAATTATGAAGAGTTAATACCTATGAAATGTGAAGCATTGAAAAAACTAAGAAATATAATGATTAGCAATTCTTGCGTTCTGAACGCTGTTTAGAAGCATTTGCCACAAATGAATTATTCCCTTCCTTCAGCTCCCACGCATCTTTCATGGAACCAAACTTGGCATTTCTGGCAGCGAATCCAGTCACCTCTCAGTACAGACTACTTCGAGTAGTAGCTGACACTACAGAATCCACATTTGTAGTCATCTACGTTGGAATCATTAGCAGTATCGTTTTCACTAGACGATAAGTCAATGAATTTCTTTGAAGGTTTAGCTTCTTTTTCTTTTTCCTTGAAATAATGCATTTCTTCTTTTTTTAACTGAATTTTTTCCCACGAAATTTCCTCTATCTCTCTCTCTCTCTCTCTCTCTCTCTCTCTCTCTGCCTTAACAACTCCTACATTTTCTGGTGATGTGCTGTGGCATGCTCCTTTCTTAGTTTGAACTCTTCTCTTGATCACACTCTTTACAGGACTACGAACGACCTCTGGAACGGCTCTTTCAGGGATTACACCTAGAGGGGATTGTGAAGTGCTAGGCTGCTGGAACATTGGATTCAGTTCATTTAATTTTAATTTAACTTTTGTATACAGGATTATGGTCCCTTGAAAACTTGGCTTCCACCTAGTACTGACAGATTACCCTCTATTACACATGAGATTGCCTGTTCCATAGCTTCTTTTTCCCATTGTAGCCATAAATTCTTCCTTTTGTAATGTAGTATCATGTGAAAACTTGAACGGAATAATTAATAATGAATATAATAAAAATTACTTTAAAACATCGGCCCCAATGGAAATAAGTTGCATACCAGAGAAACAAATGTCTATGATATCCGATTAACCCCACCGATTGTTATCGAAATAGCTCCACAACACATGTTACCGGTCACGGCATAATTCTTATATTGTGCAATAGACAGCGCCACCGTATACTATAATGATTCGCAAAATACCAAGGAAACGTTCACTCCTTAAAGCAGTACGAAAACTAGTACACGAGACCAGCCAAAGCTTAAGTTTTCTGACCAAAATACTACATGCTACGTAATGTACCTTCCTTACCTTTGATTAGAAAAACTGGCGTATTGTCTCTCTTAATAGCAGAATCTATTCTGAACCAAGCACACATGTTGATAAGACTCCGTTCTTAACCGTGAGACTGGAAACTGCAATATGATGTATTTGGTGGCGGCAGCGCATGCGTGAGAACTTAATATTACGCAAAAAGTCCCGCTATCCGAATTCCCCCGCCCTACCTTATTCACCTCACGCTAGCCTGGTATGAATAAATTGCTCAACAAATCCCCGTGAGGTAATAAATAAATTATTCACAAAGTAACCCTGAATAAACTCCGTACATATCAAAAATTAATTACTCTAAGTAATAACAATTTCATAAACACTGGCAACATTAACAATTTCAATAATCAGCCCCATTTATCATATGGCCCATAATCTCCCAGGCCACAAATATATACATTCTACAAGGACAATTACGTAACAACATTTAAAAGAATTCAAAATGATTTAAAACCCTCAGGAGAACTAGGCGGATTACTTAACGGTCGTATGGTCCAGATTACTCGTATACATACACATGGCCGAGTTACAGTTATACAAAATTAAGGAAGAAACAAATCTCGACTTTATCCATCTGTATAGCGGATGACAGGCAGTAAAACACAACGGCTAAGCCCTATGAAAAAAATCTGATGTGTTACACTCACATGACTTTCTCTACTCTTGTATAAACCATTTTACAAACTCCTATTCTCCATCTATTTCATATTAATCGAGATAAATATATGCAGAAACGATCTTTTGATATGCAAAGAGAATTACATATTACACATAGCCACGAGTTCTAAAATATTTGACTATCGTTTAAGGCGTACTGTGTTCCCCTTGTTTGGTATATGCGAGGGCAATATAGAAATACAGTAGCCTTTAAGCATAGAAATATCTCTTAATAGCTGGTTGCTATGTGTAGCACCATTCTCTTTGCCACAGATTAATACTCTTTGCATATACAAGACCAAAAAATGAATAACGAATTCCCATTTAAGAAAATAAGTATTGAAAAATTTAAGGGAATAACAATCAATATTTCGAAAATCGTTCTCTCAACAAAAAATGTATATGACATAAATTGTGTATTTTAACGCGATCTACATTTTTTGTGTAGTAAAAGTTTGTCAATCTCTTATGGTTTACCAGTTATGCAAAAGTCGTTCACAATGAAGAATACTTTTGGAGACATTCCCACAAAATTCAAGATATACATTCCATTTGTATGAAAATATCTTAAACATATGATATCTTAATAAAAATCGTTAGAGGTATTTTTGAGAAAATTAAAATTTTCGAAAAATGTTCCATGTAAAGGGTAATCTGGGGTGGGGGGATTTTCTTGAAGACCTTCGTGTCGCATCTCTGGAAGATGCTGAACCTAAATACCAAGTTTGGTGTTTATCCTACTGTTCGTTTCTGAGTTATGCTGTTCAGACACACACACACACACACACACACACACACACACACACACACACACACACGGACGTTTCCAAAAATTTTTTTTTTATTCAGGCGGTCTCAAAACATGTATTTCCGGTCAAATCTCGGTATCGAATTTTTGGTTGGAATGCAATACTTCCCCTACTTACTATACCTAGTAGAGAAAGTAAAAAGGAAATTTCATACTCTTATCAGGCGTTGGTTAACTCGCCAAACTTGCAGATGTCTCCGCTGGCACAGGCAAAGAAATAATCCGCGCCCAATGTGAAGTGCCAGACGAGGCAAGGTAGGCCAAACCGAAGCACAACCCGCGGAGAAATACTGAATTACCAAGAGTATAAGGCCACCTGACATAATATAAAGTAATTACCGTTCATGGTTTGTATCATCAGCACAACTACTTTGTGATTTATGGTCATTTTAATATTTGCTCTCACTTGGGCCTACATCTCCCATTAAGTGCATTGGAAAATCTCGGGAGTAGAATGTATTAGACTGCTGGTCGTGTTTTCAAGCCCTTCTTCAATGATGCTTACCAATTCTTGCATCGCAATATACTATTCGCACTGCAAACAGTTTTTAGCATGTTATGAAACTAAATTTTAGAATTATTTAATTAAACTATTCTATACTCTCTAAATTAGCTATACACCAAACATCCGCTCGTTTATCATAAAGACTACTTGTGATTTTAGAAGGTTCAAGTTTAGGCCATATTTTAGTGACTTACATCGAATTAGCCTCTCACAACCACAAAGGTCTGTGTGTCAACAGCTCCTACGGTGCTATTCCATTAAATTCGTGTAGAGTGGGCAATAAATAACTAGCAAAAGCTGACGTGCATTAAAAAGACGATATGTGGAAATGAAGTACTGGAAGCAGAACAGAAAAAGGAGAAATGAGAAATAGCTTTATATGTGACAAGCTTTTTGCTAGGGAATAAATTTGTTCTCCGCTTTATTATTTCCGATTCTTGGCATGAAGCAATCTAAACGTGTACTGCTTCTTTTATGCTGGCGGAAAAGAGCAGCGTAATCTACACATAATATTTAATTTTAACGTCTTTCTTTATTTTTACAGAATGGTTATTTTCAACAATTATTTTCTATTGTCGTCGCTCTCTTTTGCATGAACCCTTTTTCATCAATGTTTCTCTTTCAGTTATACTTTGCTATTTCCTAGAATTTTCTTCACATAAAAGGTTTAAATATCATTTTCAGTAACTAACAAATCCCGGTATTTTTCATTCTTCTCCTTGTCTGTTTATCCGTGGGGGTTATGCTCCCCTTCCCGCCAATTTGAAAGGTAGGATTTTTTGTTGATTTATTATCGAAGGACATGCATGTCTAAAGTTGAAGTTGTTTTCTTTTAGCTCCACGTATGGACGCCAATTTGAGGAATAATGTTTTGTTTACGTCATTTGCACCACACTTTAGGCGTCAGTTTGAAGTAGAATTGTTCTTTACGTTTTTTGCTGCTACGTATGAAAAGCCGACTTGAAGTAGGAGTTGTATTATAGTTCAACTGTTGGGGAACCGAACTTGTAGTAGTTGCAACCGCACGTATGGTAAACAGTTTGCGGTAGCCTTTGCCCCAAATTTACTTTCAGGTGTCCTTTGACCCAAGTTTAAAAAGCTTTGTAATTTGACTGCTTCTTTAAATATGATATATGTATGTTTGCCTCGGCTGCGTCAGTATTGTTGTTAGAGACATGGAAGACTTGGCAGGGCGTGATGCGACAAGAATGTAAGCTTACGCAGATTTTAAGTTTTAATTCGCTCCTTTTTATTAATCCTTGACACAAATTGAATAGCACTTCACTGATATAGAGAGCTGTGAGGTTCTTTTTATTAATTAATTACACTTTTTACCACGTAAAACTATTTTTCGTCTCACACGAATACATATTAAATCTCTCGAGGACGCATTTTGCATCCGGTTACTATCACTGTCTGCAGGCAACTGACTAGTTTTCAACCGTCTAAACTTGTAAATGTCTATATTTCAAGTCTCTGATTGACTAATCCCACTCCAATAGAATACCTGCATTTAACTAAAGCTTTTTGTGGTTGTTGATTAGGCATTTTTAAACTGTCACTAAAATTACATGATTGCTTCCAAGAATCATAAATAGCATTTACACTCTCAAACTCATTATTGCCTCAAGGTTACCTCATTGTTACCTTATTGTTAGCAACGTTTAGCTTATTATTCTCACAGCTCCTACGTTATCAAATTACGTAATATATTCACATAACATTATTACACATGGATACAATAATATAAGCATATGCAATGACTGTTACTTACATTGTACAAATTATTACATACACATATTGCTTCAAGGTGTGCTGTTATTGAATTTACACATTATATATTCAGACTGTAATCATTCGAGTGATAAAAATACTGCCTAAAAGTTGCCGTTTTCCCTGTTTATTAGATTAAAAATTTGCTATTAACTAACAAGGTCATTGGTAGCATCCTCCCAGACAATTAAGTTGTTAGTTTCTGCCCAGTATTGACAAATGCGGATATAGGTACCTTAAATGAAGTACTTAGATTTAATGACGACTAATAACGATTTTGAGGATAATTATTAAAGGCTAGTATATTGTCAGAATGAAGATGAATATGGATCTTTTATTTAAATCATTTGTTGCAAAGAAAACAAAAACTGATATGATAAATTCACATGATCTTCTCTACTCTCTCTCGTTTATTACTGAGTATACAATCTATTCTTGCTAAACTTTATATATCTATTTACTACGTTTTAATCCAAATAAACCTTTGCAGAAATAGCTACATTAACATTTTGTTATAGATGCGAAGAGAACAGCGATAGTCAAATATTTAAGAACTGGACACCTTGTGTTGGCCTTAAAATTCCATACTGTTTTCTATCAATCGCGAGAAACAACTAAATTTTGAAAAGGACTTCAAAGAATTCCTAAGAAATGAACGATTCGAGCCATTAATAACGTATATCTCAGAAGTGGCTTATGGCACAAAGAAAAAAACTTATTTAAAATGAATTGTGTTCCAAAAAGAGATCCACATTTTTTGTGCAGTGCCTTTTCGCCTATCGCTTACCAGTTATACAATATTATACAAAATTCCTTCAGAATGAAGAGGAATTCAGAGGTTTTCCTAGAAAACTCAAGATATACACTTTATTTGTGGTGTAAATACATCTAATAGGCGGTGTTTTAATCAAAATCGTTATAGCCATTTTTAGGAAATTAAGGTTTTTGAGAAATGTTTCAAGTAAAGGGTAGTTGCGGTGGCGGTATTTTCTTTAAAATCTTCGTGTCGCATTCTGGCAAGATACTATATTTAAATACAAAGCTTGATACCTATGCGATTTTTCGTTTTTGAGTTACGCTATTCACAGATACACAAACACAAGCGTACACGCAAACACGGACATTTTTCAGAAAAATACTTCATTTCGATTCAGGAGGCATCAAAACATGTATTTTCGGTGAAATTCATGTAGCACAGAAGGTAAAAATGGCATCACTTCCGCATTGTATTAATTTACGAAACCTCCTGCGGCTTATAATTATTCTTACGTAAATCAATTAAGCTTTCAGGTTCATGCTTGTCATCAGATTATTTTTCTCGACCTTCGGTGTCGAAATAATAATCATAAGAACAAGAGTTCGTAAACCGCAATTAAATTACTGAAGAACCATCAGTAATCGTGGTGTTAGACAAAAAGGTTCTTATCCCAAACTACCCTTTACATGTAAAAATATTTATTACTTTCTAAAAAAATTGCTGTGACAATTTTCTAAAAATTCCATATGTCTAATCTATATGATGAGGCAGCATTTTTAACAGTTAAATAATTTCAGTCTAATTATATAATATGTAAATTCAATAACAGCCCGCCTTGAAGCAATATGTATGTAATAATTTGTAAAATGTATGTAACAGTCATTGCATATGCTTATGTTATTGTATACGTGTTCAATAATGTTATGTGAATATTACGTAATTTAATAATGTAGGAGCTGTGAGAAATAGGTCAAAAGTGGCTAACAAAGAGGTAACAATGACGTAACCTTGAGTCAATGAGTAAGAAAGTTTAACAGTACTACTTGTGATTCTTGGAGCAACAGTAATGTAATTTTAGTGACAGTTTAAAAATAGCCAATCAACAACCAGAAAAGCTTTAGTTAAATGAAGATGTTCTCTTGGAGTAGGATTAGCCAATCAGAGACTTGAAATATAGAAATTTACAAGTTTAGACGGTTGAAATCAATTCAGTTGCCTGCTGACAGTGATCAGGACTGGATGCGTTGGTTGTGTGTCCTCGAGAGATTTAATATGTATTCGTGTGAGACGAAAAATAAGTTTACGTGTTAAAAAGTATAATTAATTAATAAAAGAATATCACAGCTCTCAATATCAGGGCAGTGTTATTTAAATCGTATGAAGTATTAATAAAAGAAGTGAAGTAAAAAATTATAATCTGTGTAAGCCTTCATTCCTAGTTGCATCACAACCCTGTCCAAGAGAAACGTGTCTCTAACAAATACTGACGCAGCCGAAGCAAAAATATATAATATTTAAAGAAACAGTTAAACTACAAAGTTATTTTTTTTAAACTTAGGGCAAAGGCGACCTGAAAGTACATTTGGGGCGAAGGCTACTGGAAAGCGGGTAATATACCTGTGGTTGCAACTACTACAATTTCGGCTCCCCAACAGTTGAAATATAATACAACTCCTATAACAAACTACTTCTTCAACGAATAGTAAATAAAGTACACCGGGTGAAATGGCTTAGGAGCAAAGATTTGAGAGTCGCATTTAGGAGGCCTCGGGGTTTCAAACCGGCAGCTTGACTGAATCGTTTTCTTCGTTTCCGTCACTTGCTAGGTTACATTGAATGGGATATTCCATGCTACGATCCAAGGTCCCACCTACACAGCAAAGGTAATAGAAGTATACGGTACAGGAAGGCGACTATCCAGCATCTCGAAGATAACTGTACAGTCAAAAAGAAAAGCCAGCAGTTTCACTGTCCTAAAGTTCACATTCCTCTCTTAATGTTAAAATTAATTGTTCTTCCACACATGTCGTGTGTTGCACCGCCATGGTAATCAGTTGGGGGAATTTAATGCCATACCGACATATTGCCATGGTAGCTCAATGTTTAGAGCAACCGGACTGAACCCGGGAGATCCATGGTTAAATCCCGGCGACGGTATTGAATTTTTCAATCGTCTGATTCTGCCTTTCGCTTATTTGCCACAAGGAGTAGGCTAGAGCCTCTTCCGGCCTTTGGAATACTTTTCTTGGTCTCTTTAGCTCTCTGGTTCATATTCTAAAACAGTCTTAGCCAAATTGTTATTTGGTGGTCTTGATTAAACGTTCTTTCTATTTTTCTCTATATATTTTTATATTTTCATTCAATCCAAGTATGCTTATTATTCCTTATTCTGTATGTGTGTATGCATGTAGGATGTGTTTATCGGAGGGGCTACACGCCGCGTGGGGACTAGGGATAAGGTGAAGGTACTAGAGGAGGTCCCAGGATGGCAGACACGTACAGAGACGTGCAGAAGTCCCTAATATTTCCAGTTTGAACACTCGTGCACCAGTGAGGAGGATTCTTCAAGAGGGCTACGCAGCGACCCTAACTGGCGGGACAGATCACTCGGGCGTACAGTGAGAGAAATTTTTCCAATGCGCATGCGTCCACGCCATCTGCCTGGCACCGCCAGCACCGAAAATCTGAAATCGCACCTGAAACGTAAAATGGAGATAAAATGAGAGGATATGGGAGAAAGGAGAGATCCTGGTGGAATACACCACCCCGGCATCCGCCTTGGCGTCCAGAGAGAAATCAGAAAAGCCCTATGGTCAGTGGGTGGTCACCGGAAATCGAACCCAGGACTCCCCGAATACAGGCCACGGATTTTGCCGCCTGAGTCATCCCGCTGTTGCTTGTATTTGTTATTGTTAATGTCCACGCCTTGCTACCATATAACAATGCAGGAACTGACATAGCCATATAGAACTTCAATATGGTATCTTTAGATATTTTCATTTTAATCTTCACATAATGGTTCCGCACATTTGTTGGAAATAAGATAATTTTATCATACGTAAAATAATTAGATTTTAGGCAGTTTAAATTTTATTTTTATTTATTCATTTATTTTCGCAAATATAGGAAATATTTACGCACAAAACTGTAATATATGAATTCTGGAATCACCTCTGAAAGAGAAACCCTCGTGCTTGTGGATTCCTCAAATAAACCTAAGTACAAACGTGCATGTTTCAATAACAAATTAACTTACCGTCTAATCATAAAATTATAAATTAGCACAAAATTCTGAACCTAATTATATTGAATAATTACAATTAACTAACAGTTTAAGTGAAACGTATAGGTAGGATACTAAATGATTATTGCATGTAACCTTAAATTAACAGCAGGTAATATTACATTTTAATTTGTCTTAATTACGAAAAACATAACTTTTATAACAAGGATTATTTCCTGATAATGTTTATAATGTATTTTTAATTTATAAATGTATTAAACTTCTGAAAATCTAGATACTTCTTTGTAATCGTGTTGTATAACCTCGGAAAAGAATATTACTAGTTTGTAGACCGCAGTTTTTAAACATATAGGTCCAGTTCAATATTTTGAAATGATTTCTCTATTCTATGTATTTTTAAAGTAATTTGACATGTCAAGAACTCAAAAAAACAAAATTAATGACATAGGAAGGCGACTATCCAACTAAGGCCATTCACCTACTCAAATGAAGAAATGAACCTGTAGTAATCGTACCGATATGATCAAAAAGTTGGTGACGTTAAACAATAAAAGAAATGTGTATTTTCTTCACAGTCCCCATACAAAGAATTATAAGCGGTCTTGCAACAACATCGAAGTGCAGCGACTATGTAAACCTTTTATTTTAATTCACTGGGTATTTGAGTTTCGATAATTCGATGTTTCGTATTATCTTAGCCACAAAGAAAAGAGAACGAAACTAGCAATCGGAAATCCGTTATGGCGCGCCTTACTGCAATCGATAGGTTGAAAGGAAGAACCGCACCATTATAGATATTTCTCTCTTAAACTTCTGGCGAGGATTCAAAAATTAAAGAACATCGAGTGCTCATTTTGCTAGATTAACCAGCACATCTAGCAGAAAGTCAGAGTTATCATTAGAGTTTTGTAAATCATTACTCGATGCCGGCAGAGACTACAAAAGAAAATCTACATCAACATCTTGTGATAATATGCAACATAATATGTATAATTTATAAAAAAGCTCTTTAAAGTATTTATTATAACGAGTTATTTAACTTAAAATATGTTTTTTAAATTTATTATGCTGCTTCATACGATTTAACTGCCTTTTTTACTTTCTCTACTACGTATAGTAAGTAGGGGAAGTATTGTATTCCATCCAAAAACTCGATACCGAGATTTTGCCGGAAATATATGTTTTGAGACCCCCTGAATCCAAAAAAAGCATTTTTGAAAACATGTCCGTGTGTGTGTCTGTGAACAGCATAACTCAGAAACGAACAGTCGGATAAACACCAAACTTGGTATTTAGCTTTTTCAAGAAAATCCCCCCACCCTAGACTACACTTTACATTGAACATTTTTCGAAAACTTTAATTTTCTCAAAAATGGCTATAACGATTTTGATAAAAATATCATATGTTTAAGATATTTTTATCACAAATGAAATGTATATCTCGAATTTTCTGGGAATGTCTCCAAAACTATTCATTGTGAACGACTTTTGCATGACTGGTAAACCATAAGAGATAAACAATCTTTTACTGCACAAAATATGTAGATCGCGTTAAAATACACAATTTGTCATATATATATATATATATATTTGTTGTTGAGTGAATCATGTTCAAGATATTACTTGTTATTCCCTTAAATTTTCCAATACTTATACCTTTTCTCAAATGGAAGTTCGTTATTCATTTTTTTTATCCTGGTAATGCAAATAGAAGGAATCCTCCACATAACAAGAAGCTCTTAAAACATTTTATTATCGCTTAAAGCCTATCAGTTCCCCTTGCATCTACAAGAAAATTGGCAATAAGATTATCATCTCGATTAACATGAAGCATATGGGGAATAAGCGTTTGTAAAAATAGTTTCTACAAGAGTAGAGAAAGTCTTGCGAGTGTAACACATCAGATTTTTTATTGTTACAAATACCTACAAATCCGGTCATTAACTTATTAAGAAAAATGTCTCGCTGGGAGCATGGATAAATTTATTTAGAATTGTGAATTTATTGGCAATTTTCACCTTCGATAGATTGTCGCCTTGTCGCTGGCGGAGGTCCTGGATACCCGATTAACCAGTCGGCTAGTCAGAGAACATAAGCTAATGACTGATCAGAGGCGAGAGGAAGCAAAGAGCAATCCATAACGGGCAGGCAGAGCTTGAAGTCCAGTAAGATAGGAGTGGAAATTCTAATGTGATGCCCAACCTTAAGCGAAACAGGGGAAGGCGAATTTACCCTCATGCTTTGTTCGCGGAGCTATGGTTCATTCATGTTGTCATGGATTGTCCAAACTCCAATGTTTGGTTACCATGTAACATGCCATTGCGACTCCCCCCCTTTAGTGAGTGAAGGGGAAATGCTTCATAAAACAAAACTGAGGGGGTGGGTTAAGGCAACAATGTGAAGTTACTAGCTCATAAGCAACAAGCTTGCGCTGCACTGCTCTAAATAAACCGGACCCAGCAGGAAAGGTGGTTGAGTATTGGGCTGGAAAAGAAGATTAGGATGCCCATATCTGAGATGGAGAGACCAAAATTTGTTTTATTGGCCGTGAGGACGGAACAATTCAGTGATTGACTAAACAGCGTAGATAATTAAAGTATAGTATTCTTTAATTTAATGAGTAAATGACTGTTAGTCATACCAATGGTTTAGTAACTTCTAAGCCATGAATACATGATGACTATTAGTTATAATTTAGCAATTAATGAATAAAATTTAATGTTATATGTTATAACATCCATACTGACGAATACGATATAATCAAGAGTTTGTTATTGTAATACTTAATTTAAGAGCTTTTATTACCTGGAATACTGCACAGAAACAATGATAGTATCATCGTGTTCAATATGGGTAAATTATAGTCTGTATTTGTCTTGTTACTGCTTTGGGCAGATTGGGTACGTTTGCCTTGATAAAAATGTGTATGAAAATTGCAAATAAATAATAACTACTAAGCTGGAAAGTTGAATCAGACTTGAAAACTAAAATGCTGTGGCTGAGACTTTGATCAAAAATCTTCAGCTGTACGTGGTTCTCTTTGAATTTAGAGTCATTTCCTTGGATTTGAATTTTTCAAGTTCTCTTCGGCTTTACAATGTAATGTCTACACACACATAATGTGAAGGAATAATTATCAAATATAGCTAGTAAGATTTTTAAGATCGGTGAGAAAAAACCATACAATGTTTCTGATATTCTCCTCGGTGCAATTGGGTAAGGTCAGGAAATGAATAAAATATTCTCCAAAACCGGATTCAGTACAAAGCTTTAATAATTACATGACCTTAAATATTATTGTGATTATACTCATCTCAGTGGATCAAGCACTAACACTTAATACATAATAATGCCTTGTATACCATAGAGAGTACAACACTCTATTCGTAGCCCCTATTCCATAGGCTACTTCTGCTGAGAGTAGTTTCGGTACTATCCTTTGGACTTCTGCAGTTCCTTTGTACTTGGAAAACCTTAAAATGTTATTAAATTCTTGATTATAACTCATACTGGTTGGGAGCAGGAATGAAAGTATTACGAGAAGCTTATCTTTAGAACAGTACGGTTTTTAGAAAAATTAGCTAAGTTTTCATGTTAAGACTATTGTAAGGGGACATAACCGATAGAAAATAACAGAACATAAAATATTGTAAATAATTTAAAATGTGTAAAACGAATTTGTATATAGCTGTAATTAGAACAGGCGAGGTAGCAAACGAGAGGGGAAAGTCCAACACGCGCGCTAATGCGCACAGGGTTCAAGCTAAAGCTCAGATAAGAGGAGAGGGCAGAGAATAGAAAGAGACGGAAATAGTTGTCCATTTCCCGGAACTCGGAGTTGGTAAAGTATAAAAAGAAAAATGTTCTTAAGAGAAGGAAAGACACATTGGATTTTGCTGGATAAATCAGCAGGACGTGCGAGTTCAGAAATTTGACACATTTGCCATAGCATGCTATGTAACGCTACTTAAGTGCCAATGGAAACTGTTGTATCAAATAACGCCGCGAATTCTGGCGCCATAGGAAAACAGATAAAAAGTTAAGGAGGCCTCGAGTTTAGACGACTCTCTGAAGTACTCTCTTGGCATTAGTTTGAATGCTGCTACGTAGCAACCAATATTAGAATCAGTTATGTAATTCAATTGTGCAACCAGCTGGAATATGCTGCGATTGTGGGTGGGAAGATCGTGTGACGAATTAGCCAGATCCACAGAATAACATAAAATGATACCGGGAAGGTTTAGGATATAAAATTTAAAAAACACTTCAAAAGAGAAAATTAACCCCATGCTAGCCGTCTGAATAAAGAATTCTCTGGAATAAATCCAGGTTATAGGAAAACCTGGTATTATTTTTCCTCCACCCACAAAATCCCAGAGATTATTATCCAACTAGATAGGATAAGAAATATTTTCTCACTCTCCGACTTGCAGCCGGCAAGAACGTCTAAAAACAACGGAGATCCAGGAGGTATATGAGCCTACGTATACTCCCCCCACACTATAAACTACGAGTTCCATAACTAATGAGACCAAGGGATGTCTGATTCACTTTGTTATAAGAGGGCTGATCCTTAAAGACTGAGACTGATTTTTTTCACAGATATTTATTACTCCATTTCAATGTTGACATGATCTTCTTTTAAGTAGTCCCCTGCTAACTGAATGCACATTTTATAGCGTCTCTGTCAGTCCTCGAACACATGGTGCAGGCCATTCTTTGTAACGTCTTTGAGAATCGCCTCACTTTTCTTTAGCACTGCTTCAGTGCTCTCAAATCGAATGCCCCGGAGCTTTGCCTTTAGTAATGGGAATAAAAATAAATCACAGGGGAGTAAGACCGGGGCTTTAAGGCGGATGCGGCACACAGGTAATGTTGAATTTAGCCAAAACTTCCTGGACTTGATTTGCGACGTGAGGCCGCGCGTTGTCGTGATGAAGTCGCCACCCATTCCGATGATGTTCTGCACGTTTCCTTGAAATGTGCTTCCTCAGTGTAGCCAATACTGACGTGTAGTAGCTGCTGTAACAGCAGTGTGAGGGGGGAACCGTATGCTGGTAAATCATTCCATTCCGAATCACCAGGCCTACCTTGCTTAGCACAGAGGACTCGCACTTCTTTGAAGTCCTTGAACCACCTAAACACTGTTGCACGAGGTAGTGCATCTTCACCGTATGCTTGCTTCAGCTTTTCGAAAGTTTCAAGGTTGTATTATTTAAACGAAAATAAAATTTTATTGCGCTGTATTGCTCCTCTCGTGTCACCTCCATTTTGTGGTATGCGAAATTCAAGTAGGGTGAACAATATACAGCATTACTACCAACCTACCGTTAGAAGAGTGCTGTCGCTTATGGACATTATACATGAAACCGTGCTCTTTTCAAGTAGTTGTGATAGAGACATAAAATTATCAAGGAAACTACAGAAAAAATCAGTCTGTCTTTATTGATCAGCTCTCGTATCTTGGTGCAAACTGGAAAGTGTTGAAAGAACATCAACACAGGGACAGTGTTTTCCTTAGGATTCGTTTACAGCTAACTTTTGTCGACCCTGTTCTATTTTTAAATAGTCTTTTGTGCAACCTTCGGTAATTATCCTCGTAGTCCAGTAGGTATCGTATCTACATCATAAGTCAGAGGGACCAAGTTTGAATTTCAGTTGCAGCGAGTTGCCTTAGGCTTTTCTAAATCGTGTAGATACAGATTCCTGTTACCCTCAATTTAATCGAGCGAGATGGCTCCGCAGTAACGTGTGAGGCTCGTATTGTAGAGGTATAAGAGTTTAATTTTTGATGGTCTTAGGATTTGTCGCGGTTTCCTTATTGATAGGCGAAGTATGGGGTCGATTATATAATGCTGCAAAGTTTCCTGCCCCTCATTTCTTGTCATTTCGTTTCCTTATGTTTGAAGTTCTAAGGATCAGACGAGTGGATGGCGGGCAAGACGGACGGTGGCGTTTAGAGTTTTCTTTGAGGAACTGTCTGTCCTGGAGTCCGGTGTGGGAAAGGCTCTCGGAGACACCTCTCCGTGGGGAGAGTTAGTCCTGTGGCGAGTCCCTCAGGTGTACCACTGGTAACATCTCGACATATTAGGGACTCTGCCTGTGTCTGGTCCTGCCGCACCGGATCTGGTCGCCCTCTGTGTCTCTCGCTTTACCTCTTCTTCTGGAGGTTTCCAGGAACAAAATAGCCGACTCAATGCCGAAATCTTTCTCCGCTTCCTAATAACCATAACCCTCAGCTTGTTGGACTCCGGGCTCAACTCACTACTTAACACTTAATTGATCACCTCGGTATGCTTTATATTCTATTGTAAATTTTAACTCTCGAGAGGGGAATGAAGCTTCTTGTTCACACAGTTGAACGATATACTAATTGGGTACTCAAATTAATTCATAGTGTCAAATATTTAAATGTTTAGTGTAAGGAAAAGCTGTAAAAAATCAAGTTATATCCCGTAATAGAGATTCTAATTGGTGTAATGTGTAGCCTACCACGCAGATATGGAGGTACGCTACACATTACACCACGGCGATGGGCAGGCTTTCTGCTAAAATGCTGGTAATTACTATAAAACAATACTTAACTATTGAGGATATCCATCTGTGGGACTTATAAAATCCAAAATTTCAATTCCATTAATTTAAATCCTTGGTATACCAATCAGGGTTAATGTATCATGTGTACAGCAAATTTAATCCATGTTTTTAAAATGGTTCTAAAGATATTAATTATTAATTATTTCTTTAGCTGTTTTAGAACTTTTTACCACTCACTGGACTCTTTTATAGTACATTAACAAATTGTAGAGACGAAGCTTTAATTATGTTACTTAGTTTGGGAGAAACCACTAAATATGGTACTTGAATTTTTTGCTTAAAAATGAACACAATACCGTGTAAGTTTACAAAAACATCACAACTAAACATGTTATAAAAAATTCAGTTAGTTGCAAAGAGGTAAATGACATTTAATTCATTTTTACTAAACATTATGTGGAAAAATTTGAAAAGGGGAATGTGCCGACAAGTTAAAACCTAACAAAAGGCAGTTTAAAATTATGTCGCTAAAATAACAGTATTTGCTATTTTATGCTGCTTAAAAATCATTTAGTGTTTATTTTTCTCCTCCACTGTAGCTAATTTAGTACTTGATAATTATTGATGTCTTTCTTAATTGGTTTGTTCACTTTACAGGAGAGAAAACGCAAGCTTTTTACTTTCTCTACTACGTATAGTAAGTAGGGGAAGTATTGTATTCCACCCAAAAATTCGATACCGAGATTTCACCGGAAATATATGTTTTGAGACCCCCTGAATCCAAAAAGAGCATTTTTGGAAACATGTCCGTGTGTGTGTCTGTGTGTGTGTGTGTGTGTGTGTGTGTGTGTGTGTGTCTGTGAACAGCATAACTCAAAAACGAACAGTCGGATAAACACCAAACTTGGTATTTAGGTTCAGTATCTTCCAGAAATGCGACACGAAGGTTTTCAAGAAAATCCCCCCACCCCAGACTACCCTTTACATGGAAGATTTTTCGAAAATTTTAATTTTCTCAAAAACGGCTCTAACGATTTTGATTAAACTATCATATGTTTAAGATACTGTTACGACAAATAAACTGTATATCTCGAATTTTCTGGGAATGTCTCCAAAAGTGTTCTTCATTATGAACGACTTTTGCATAACTGGTAAACCATAAGAGATAGACAAAGGTTTACTACACGAAAAATGTAGATCGCGTTAAAATACACAATTTATGTCATATACATTTCTTTTGTTGAGTGAACCGTTTGCGAGATATTGCTTGTTATTACCTTAAATTTTCCAATACTTATACTTTTCTCAAATTCGTTATTCATTTTTTTATGTCCTGGACATGCAAAGAGAATGGAATGCGCCACATAGCAACCAGCGTTAAAATATTTGACTATCGCTTAAAACCTAGCATATTCCCCTTGCATCTACAAGAAAATTACCAATAAGATTGACATCTCGATATCTCGATTAACATGAAGCATATGGAGATTAAGCGTTTGTAAAAATAGTTTGTACAAGAGTAGAGAAAGTCATGTGAGTGTAACACATCAGATTTTTTTTTATCACAGTGTTACAAATAAATTAAATTTTTTATGGACTCTATTTCACTGCTGTGGTCCTTAGCGTCCTATCCTATATTGGGCCTGAAAGACCGGAACATTTGTTCAAAGGCCTCTTTATCAGGCTTGATGTTCTTTTAGGTGCCGTAAATCTACGACACGGGAACATCGGCTTTATTTTCCTTCCAAAGGAAGCCATGATAAAGGTTTTTATGCCCGAAAAAACCCATCGCCCTCCGCCGATTTTTAACCGGCGACCTTGGAAACTACAGGCTAGCATGGTACTCCTAGACCATTGAAGGCAGCAAGACATTTTAATGGCTATGGCTATATGACATGTACAGCTATAAAAGCTACACAGAACAGGAAGGTTTTTATTGTTTAAAACACTGAAATTCATATTTTTGAACTTTGGAAATGTTTGCCCTTGTTTTTTTTTATATATAAACGTTCTAATACTACATAACATTCAAGAATTGTGTACACAGGTAGCATCAGCAAAGCAGATGTACTCTCCTTCGTAATCATTAGCACTTTTCACCTAAGAAAACCCTTTGAAGGCTATTAAATATGCATTAGTGACCCATTTGTGGAGAAACACACAAATGCGTAACAGCAAGTTCTGGTTGTAGCTGCGAACCACAGTTAAGTTTCCCTTTGTGCGCACAGTTTACGCCCTTAACGTCTCTGGTGTCTGCCTTTGTCATTGTCGAGGAAGAAAAGACACATATACACAATGCAATGCAATTTAGCAGCGATAGGAAGGGTGTTGGTAGGAAACTACTGTTCGAGCGATTCCCTTTGGTTAGATATTTGGCTGCAGTAAACATACATGGCAACTTTTACGACTCGCCCGTAAAATTTACGGGAGCGGACGACGACTTTACGGCAAGAAGGCGTTTTTACGGCTCTCTGGATAGCTTAAAAGTGTTACAGATTTTCACCAGGGCGTGATAGAACATTAAATTCTATTGCATTATATTGTTAGTTAAGATTGCAGACTTTAAAGCGCTAATTGGTATGTACACTACTGATCTCTAGGAAACGCTGGTGAATGGGAGGGAACATTCAATAATGGACGTGTGAATTATGAAGTCAACCCTCTCATGTAAATTGTTTATCCTATTCGAATTCTAGTTTTCAAAATATGTTTCCCAATTTTTGTGACAGTTTTAGTTTACGGTTGATGTTATGAAGCATAAAATATGTAGGGATATAGGTAAAAGAAAGATACGTATCATGGATGGGCCCCCGGAACCGGGGCAGAGCACCGCACGCAGTTCAGTCGGCCCTTTATGCTTCCAACGTGATCCCTGGGAGGGAACGTTGAGGGAAGAGACCCGAAGGGCGACCACATCCAGATACCGACGGGCGAAAGTATGGACGGGATCCCTAACGGTTCCAATTAGAACGTATCCGACGCTGCACGGTTCCTGCCCACAAACCACCAACTTCCAGGGTCCCCCGGAGCAAAGCCCCACGCTGAGGAGGGACCTAACTGAACGATACCGCAGCGACACCAGAGCAGTAAACCTTTACAGAGTGCAAGTCATTGCTCAAACGCAACCCGCCGAGCATCGTCGTCTGATACTACAACCCTTGAAAAGGAAGATGATGGGTCCAGCAAATGAGAGGAAGGAGAATCGTGGCAGAAGATGAACCACCCCAGCATTCGCCTAGAATCCCGGGGAAACTACGAAAAACCAAAGGGCCAGAGTCGCCGGTTATTGGTCCCGGGACCTTCCGAGTGGGGGACACAGACGTAACTGCCTGAGGCATCCCGCTCGGTAAATATGTAGGTACTAGAAATCTGATAGGCTAATAAGTTGTCTCCTTTTCGGGTTTAAGTTTGCTATTTAACTACTTTCCGGATACTGCATTTCTGACATGTATTTTTAAAGCACTGACCACGAT
The DNA here is from genome assembly GCA_030765065.1 of Deroplatys truncata. Lineage (NCBI taxonomy): Eukaryota > Metazoa > Arthropoda > Insecta > Mantodea > Mantidae > Deroplatys > Deroplatys truncata. The sequence continues at coordinate 201,093,187 of CM060984.1, read as the reverse complement.
TTCGTTTCGATCCAGCAGAAGGAATTCCATCCTCTCTAGGAGATCAAAGATACTAAGGCAAAAAATAAACAAACAGAAAAAAAAATACAAAACAAACAGGAATGATTTCAATTAGCTGACATTCCCTGATATCCCTGTACATCCGCAAAACTCCTAAGACAGAGAAGTTGCTGCACCATCAGGGGTAAAATATATAATTTGTGAAATGTTATGTGCCAAGTCGTATTACTGAGAGCTATGAACGAAACGACAGAGGTGTCAATACGGGTGAGAGTTCATCAATTGCAGTAACTTTGAAGTAGTATTGTTATTATTACGTTGTTTGCACCACGCTTTGGGAGCCTTCGCCCCCAAAATTTAAAAAGTATTAACTTTGTAATTTGACTGTTTCTTTAAATATTATATATTTATGTTTGCCTCGGCTGCGTCAGTATTATTGTTAGAGACATGGATGTCTTGGCAGGGTTGTGGTGCGACTAAGAATGTAGGCTTACACAGATTATAATTTTACTTCACTCCTTTTATTAATGCTTGATACGATTTGAGTAACACTTCACTGATATAGAGAGTTGTGAGATTATTTAAATAATTACTTGCACTTTTTAACACGTAAACTACTTTCGTCTCACATGAATACGTATTAAATTTCTTGAGGACACTTTTTGCGTTTGCTTAGTAACGCTGTCTGCAACCAACTGAATAGATTTCAACCACCTAAAATTTGTAAATTTCTGTATTTCAACTCTCTGATTGGTTATTCCTAATCCAATATAATACCTTCTTTTAACTAAATCTTTTTCTGGTTGTTGATTTGCTATTTTATAAACTGTCACTAAAATTACATTATTGTTTCCAAGAATCACAAGTAACATTATTTAACTCTCAAACTCATTATTGCCTCAAGGTTACCTCATTGTTACCTCATTGTTGGCAACTTTTAACTTATTATTCTCACAGCTCCTACATTATTAAATTATGTAATATATTCATATAACATTATTACACATGTATACAATAATATAAACATATAAAATGACTGTAATATACACTTTTTATATATTGTTACATACACATATTGCTTCAAGGCGGGCTGCTATTGAATTTATATTTTATATAATTAGACTGAAATCATTAAAGTGTTAAAAATACTGCCTCAACTTTAATCATCAGAAGCGACAAATCGTTAAATTCTATTGCATTCAATTGTAAGATAAGATTGCAGACTGTACCGCGCTAATTGTTTTACAGTGCTATGATATGCCAGTGCTTATCAGTCTCTTTATCCTGCATCACGATTAAGACCTCCCCTTGTTTGCATACTAGTGATCTATAGAAACCCGTGGTGAATGTGCTGGAACATTCAGTAATGGGCGTGTGAATTATTAGTCAACTCTCTCATGTAAATTATCTTATTCGCATTCTACTCTACTTTTCAAAACATGTTTTCCTTTTGTTTTGACAGTTTTTCTTTATGGTTGATGTTATGAAGCATGAAATAAGTAGGTACTAGAAATCTGATTTGTGCAATGTTATATGCCTTGTCGTAGGATTCAAAGAGCTATGAACAAAACGGTAGATGTGTCAACATGGGTGAGAGTTCAGCAGTGGCAGTAAGTTTAATAATCCAGGTTCAGTGGTTCGAATCGAAACTTATAGCCAAACACATACGGAGAGGTATGCCCTTAGAATACAAAACACCACATATTGCTCGTTTAACAAAAGTAAAACTTTACGTCTGGCTAGCATATTAACTTCAAGAGCAAAAGCAGGTAGAATACGACCTTAGTTAAGAGCCTTTAGTAAATGTTACAGATTTTCATAAGACGCGAAAAAGCATTAAATCCTATTGCATTATATTGTAACTTCAGATTGAAGTTTGTACTAATTGTTTTACAGTGCTATGATAGGCCAGAACTTATGAATTTATCCTTCATCACGAACATGCCTTCCCCCGTGAGCTGTAATAAAATGCAAAGCTTACTTACACCACTACTGATCTCTAGAAAACCGCAGTTAATTGGCGGGAACATACATTTTTGGACGTTGTATTGTAAAGTCAACTCCCTCACGTACATTTTTGTTGGCATTCTACTTTTCAAAGTATAATCTTCCAATTTTTATGACGGTTTTTCCTAATGGTTGATGATATGAAGTATAAAATATGACTAGAAATTGGATAGGTTAGCAAATGGTGTTCTTTGCTTTAATGCAGGTTTATGGTGGTATTACAGAAATTTCAGTATGTGTAATTGACCAGTTGTTATAAAAAGGAATTCATGTTTATTTCACATGAAAGCTTTATGCATTTACTGCACTGAAGCTTTTACGCATTTTAAATGTCGTAAAATTTTTACTCTTCGTTGGACGAGGCAAAGTTTTGCGGGTTTCACGTCAGGAAGTTGAAAAGTATGAGTAAATGAAAATTGGTTCCTTGCAACAGTGATGGAACTTGAAATTAGTTTTCCAAGAGATTCTTTTTCAAATTTGGAAGTGCAGATGCACTGGGGGGGGGCGGCGCCGTGACCGAGTGGTTAGACCGCTCGCCTCTCACCGAGGCGGCCAGGGTTCAATCCCAGGGACCCGCATGTGGGATTTGTGGTGGACGAAGCGGCGTCTGGACGGGTTTTCTCCTGGTTCTCCGGTTTCCCCCGCCATTCATTCCACCAACTGCTCCATCATCACCTTTCCTTTCATCCATTTGGCCTTCATTTCGTTTTATCTACTTCCTACATCCTATACCAGGCATCGGGCTGATCACCCATCCTGGATATTCTGTCTGCTCCTCCTCGACGGGCCTCCGACCCCAGGCACACGCCTTGTAAGTCTTAGGGGGTGCAAGTCCTGCATAAGCGGAGGTTAAACAGTGAAAGAAGGCAAGAAAGAAAGAAAGATGCGCTGGGGATAAAGTGCAGCAAGGTTTGGTTTTCAAGCGCATACACTACTATGGGTCACCTATTAGCGACTTTGGTCGATGTGTTCGTCCGTCCCTACGCATGAAATAACTCGCCAATTGCTGAAAGTACTGAATGGATATTTTAATATGGGAGTTTGGAAAATAAATGCTCCATACATTTCAAATGTGGTTGAACTTATATTAAATTTAGGGTAGCTCAGACAGAGATCCTCCAACAAAGTTTCATTTTTAGGCGAACTACTGCACATATGAAGTTGAAATTGTATACAAAAGTGTCCATACAATTTTGTAGGTATATATTTTATGTTTTCTTGAAATCAGTATAAAATAGGGTGATTTAGAATTATTGCTATTGAAACTGAATATTTCAAAAGGAACGAAAGGTTTCGAACATTTGCTAGCCAAAGCAAATATACAATGGAATATTTGCGTAATTGACTGCAAAATGGCAGGAAGAAATAGACAGCTTTTATTTTCATTTAGTGTGTATCACCTATACGTACTATTAGAAGAATCCACAGCAATGGCGAACACGCTGTTAGAATAGGTATATACTTCTATCCCCTACAGCTTCTGTGCTTATGTTTGTGTTCTGACTTGTCATGCAGATTTCAATTCCACACCGGATATTACAATTTTGATTTACGTTATTAAGCCTTAAAGGGGTTAAATAAATGTTTAATGCCTAGAATTCGGCTGGCGGACATAACTACGCTTCTGATTATATTTGTTGCCAATCCTTTTGAGTTTTTAAAGCATGTGGTTCCATTTGTAGGAACCGAGATTCCCCAGTAATGGGGTATATTCCCAAAAGCTGCCAAAAAATAAATAACATTTTGGAGAATGTCGTATATTTATAAACATCCTGTCATAACGCAATGGTATCCACTCATGTAGGTAGGCTTCCATTATATATACTACACAATAACACACGTAATAAATTAGATATATATTATGTGATCAAAGGTATCCGGACACATAATTTTATCGTCTTAGCTGCATCGAGCTGCCACCTACTGCCTGGTACTCATTATCCGCGATCTCAATAGTCATTAGACATCGTGAAATAGCAGAATCGGACGCTCCGTAAAACTTAGGGACTTCAAACGTGTTCAGATGATTGGGTGTCACTTGTGTCAGAAGTTTGTACGCGAGATTTCCACACTCCTAAACATCCCTAGGTCCACTGTTTCTGATGTGATAGTGAAGTGGAAACGTGAAGGGACATGTACAGCAAAAACGCGTACAGGCCGACCTCGTCTGTTGACTGACAGAGACCGCCGACATTTGAAGAGGGTTGTAAAGAGTAATAGGCAGACATCTATCCAGCCCATCACACAGGAATTCCAAACTGCATCAGGATCCAATCCAAATACTATGACAGTTAGGCGTGAGGTGAGAAACCTTGGATTCCATGGTCGAGCGGCTGCTCATAAGCCACACATCAGCAGTAAAATGCCAAACGACGCATCGCTTGGTGTAAGGAGCGTCAACATTACACGATTGAACAGTGCAAAACGTTGTGTGCAGTGGCGAATTACGGTACACAATGTGGCGATCCGATGGCAGGGTGTGAGTATGGCGAATGCCCGGTGAACGTCATCTGCCAGCGTGTGTAGTGCCAACAGTGTAATTCGGAGGTGATTGTGTTATGGTGTGGTCGTGTTTTTCCTGGAGGGGGCTTGCATCCCTTGTTGTTTTGCGTGGCACGATCACAGCGCAGACCTAAATTGATATTTTAAGCACTTCTTGCTTCCCATTGCTGAAGAGCAATTAGGGGATGGCGATTGGAACTTTCAACACGATCGAGCACCTGTTCATACTGCACAGGCTGTGGCGCAGTGGTTACACGACAGTAACATCCCTGTAATGGACTGGCCTACACAGAGTCCTGACTTGAATCCTATAGAACACCTTTGGGATGTTTTGGAACGCCAACTTTATGCCAGGCCTCGCCGACCTACATCGATACCTCTGCTCAGTTCCGCTCTCCGTGAAGAATGGGCTGCCATTCCCCAAGAAACCTTCCAGCACCCGATTGAAAGTGTGCCTACGAGATTGAACGCTGTCATCAAGGCTATGTGTGGGCTAACACCATGTTGACTTCCAGCATTACCGACGGAGGGCGCCACGAACTTGTACGTCATTTTCAGCCAGGTGTCCGGATACTTTTGATCACGTAGTGTATATGATATCGCGGTGCCATTGAAGGGATGCTTTGAGGAGTGACAGTGGGGCGCTCAAAGAGATGTCTTTAACAAATATTCGTCCTCCTTGATGTAGTGGTTACCATGCTAGCCTCTAGTTCTCGAGATCACGGGTTCAAATACGGCGAAGATCGATGGATTTTTTCGGGCGTAAAAATCATTAGCATGGTTTCCTTCGAAAGGAAGTAAAGCCGGTGGTCCCGTGTCATAGATCTACGGCACGTAAAAGAACCTCAAGCCTGATAAAGAGGCCTCTGAGCAAAATTACCGGTCTCTCACGCCCAATATAGAATGGGACGCTAAGGACCACAGCAGTTAAAGAGCGTCCATAAATAAAACTCAGTTTATTCACCAGATGTCGCGGTTAGATTTGTAGGGTTAAGCAGGGGGTGACGATCAAGACTAAGGCAAGTGCAACACATACACGGATAAAGGAGGGGTAGCTCAGGGGACCTCAAGAGGGTGGCTAACTTACAGGTGGCTGGAGACCCGCGCGTCTCCAGCCCCTGGGTAGAGCAACTCTCACGGGAAGGAAGTCCCTGACTAAGGGTAGGTCTTTAGTGCCTAGAATTTAACAACATGTAAAAGGGAAAGGTGTCAGTATGACCAATATGGTCCTAAACATTTCCATAGTTACCCAACAACTATATAAAAATACAGATTTATTACAACATGGCTCGAGGCCGCCTACGGGATACAAATAGTTTAGCTCTATGATGACCTGCTTACTTGAACTGCTTGTGCAGCAGGATGCATGGTGGCAATCTCGTCGATTGGTACTTTGACTTTATAATAATCTGTCAGAAATCTGTAGCAGTAGCTGTCGATTCCCCCCTTGTTAAAAAAAGGCAGTGTTTTTTTTAAAGGTGCACTACCGCTACCTCAGCAGTCCTTTACCTCTTGAGCGAATGCCCTAACCTGAATCAGCGATTACAATGCAACGTGTGCAAGCCGATTCTGCACCTATTATCTATTCCAAACCAGAGTGCCTTTCACTGAAAACAAACTCTTTGTATTATCCGCGCGAAAGTAGTTCGCAATCCCCGCCCATAATGGCTGCTTGTTCCCCTCCCACGTGCTTGTTGAACACTATTTAATCTATAAGAAGGCGCCGTGCGTGAGAATCATGGTTCAAAATGCAACCTGAGGTAACAATCGATTTTATAAGTATGCGGCAATGAACACTTACGTTAATCACAATCCTCGGGCAAAAGTGCAACACCCAAATCCGAATTCTCCGAAGGTAACTCAGCTGACATATCGGAATCGGAACTACTCTCCAAAATAATGACAAGCTTATCCACAATTCCATAGCATTGTCGCACTTAAAACTTTATCCTCTTCTATGTTGTATTATGTTTGTTTGTATTCCAAGTTGAATTATAAAGTATTGTTTGTTTTTAGCCACTTTTTAACTGTTTCCCGCTTCTGTGTTTGACCAGTTTATTCGCACTACACGCACCTTCCTCTGCCATATGAGCTCAAATACCAACTGACTAAATCACAAGATTTGACCTGAGCTGAGCTGTGTATTAGTGTATTATGAAGGACTATTCGCATATCATATATCCTGTGTTACGCAAAATGTTTATTCGGTACTCAGATAGCACCTCTGGGAATTCATTGCTGCATTTCTTGTGCATGTATGAGATTGGCAGTCGTTTATACGGTTGGTATTAACAACCAAGATGCTCTCGGCGTTAGCGCAATAGCAGGCGAAAGTCATATTTTGTAATCTCTTAACAGCTAGTATATATCCATTATATTTAACGACGGGTTCTTATGATAACCGCAATAAAATGTGCAGTTCTATACCTTTCCTGCTCTAATATTTCATAATACAATACATGTATTAAGGAGCTATTTACGTTGGCGTAAGAGTATATTATTGGGTTCGTGACAAGCCGAAGCACGTGCTTCTGTTTACATCAGAGGGAACTCTGGTTTGGAATGGACAATAGTAACGAACGAGTGCTTGGAAATACACTCCGCCTGTTGGCCTTTTAACTTTTATGGTACAGTAAATTAGAACGTACCGACCGCAAGAACAATGCTAGAAAATTAATAAATTTAATCTATCCATTGTTACAATATATATATATATATATATATATATATATATATATATATATTGTATTGTTATTCAAATGACGACAGAAGTAGTAAAGTACTAAATAGAGCTTTGAAATATTTGTCAAGCGAATATTCATGGAAGTACCTCTCTTTTTAATTATAGAAGTTTAATAATAGCTTTTATGGGGAATTAGGGTTATTTTCTATAATGTCTACTAAATGCCAAAACGCAAGAGAGACAATGCTCTGTAACGCTGTGTGTACATTTAATATCTTGTAATTTTATTCCATTTTAAATTATAATTATCCTCCATAATTACTGAGTGACAGAGAATTATACTTTCTTCATCATTGCCAGCGATACTTATAAAGTATATTTGTACATATGGTATCTTACTCAACCTTAATCACCTCTATTTTTACATAAGGGAAAAAATTAATTTCTATTCAAAGAGGACAAATTGGCCATAAAGAAGCTGCAAATTTTCGATAGGAATCCTCGGATGTATTTGATTTTAATGAAAGATAATCTAGTTTCATTGTTGAAACTAATGAAGAGGAAGTGGAGCATAAATTAAAGATGACAGCAACTACTCACATGAAGACATATCTTCAGTGACCCATGATATAGAAAACAACAAATTAAATATTGGCATATACCCAGGATTGATTTTTCATGCCCTAAGTATCAGTAAAACTGTTGCTGGCAACGGTAGAAATGTGAATATTTTCATCCTATTGGTTAAAAACGAAATCGTGAAGAGACGACCGTTGTGTGTAAATATCCTAATCTTAACTTTTACACCACATGAATAAATTATTTACATTTAATATTTAATTACTCTAAAGGTATGTGACTTCATTCACTTCAGTCAGCCTCTTTTCTCTTCTGATCACTCACTAGAGTGTCCAAAACAGGACTTATCTTATCTCTTATGATCGTTCACTGAAGTGTCGAACATAGGACTCAACTACTAGCCTCTTCTCGATTTCCAGCGTCGAACACACGACTATTCGGTAGAACTCCCTGAATAAACACCACACTACCGAATTTCATAACGTTGTTCGGCGGCGAACACGCTTGCCTTTATAACCACACCAGAACGCCTAGAAAGTACTGCTCACGGCGGGAGAACGGAAGGAGATCTAGGGATTTCTCCTAGCACCTCAATTCCATTCCTGACGTTTCGTTAACCGAGAGCTCTATCCTTCTCTCTCCCCAACCAATCATATGCCGACTAGCACAAAAGAATACACACGCTATCCAAGGCGTGAAAGACCAGCCCTGCCACAATACTTCTAATTTAAAAATCAATTGACATTATAACTAGCATTAGATAATTAAATTTACTGCAGTTTATACACGTTCAATTGTGACAGAAATCCAGAAGATAAATAAGCAATACATCACCCTGGTTGGCCAAAATTCAAACTGGTCGCCAAGGCATAATCGTGCAACTAGTACACCAAGAAACTAAGATGCTTCCTGCTAACAAAGTTAAAAATGTAATTTTTGATATCGTTATCACAAATTGGCTATAAGCTGGTATAATGAATAGTAAATGTGGTTTAACTTATTTCACTTCATTGTTGCATTCTGAAGTAGGTACTTTATGTACATATGCCTGCTTGCATTACATGGGAAGAGAGTAGATATGAATATCTTTTTAAATTCAAATGACTTAATTTCTTTTAATTCACCCATTCTTTATGAAAAGACTCTACAATGATCTAAAAGTTTCTTTTATCCCTTTAACCCCCTTTATTCTTATAATTGTAATTTCTATTCCTTATAACGTAAAAGGGTGTGAAGCATCTGGCTTTCTTAACCTCACCTCAAGTTCTGGAAATTCTGCATATCCTTTATACACAACCCTTGGCTGTGAATTAATTATAGATCGGAACTGTCGAATAATTAAAGTAGGTGAAATTTAAAACCTCTGTACCTTCTCTTTGGCCCAGTAGTTATTTAATAATTTAAATGGTGCACGTTTTCACGCATACAGAAACCTTAATATATAATAGAGTTGAAGATTCTGGTTCAAATCTCGGCTATGCCATAACATTTTTGGTCTGATTCTACCTTTAAAAATACCTTAACCTATGCTTAGGTAAAAGAAAAAAAGTTATATGCATTATTGTCTTATTCATCTGTCACAATATAATTGGTTTGCTATTTGCATGATCATTGTTAAATAATCCTATCTCTTAGCATTATATTACCAAATCCACCTAAAATAGATGGCTAATTCTCAGAAACCATCGTATCTATCTGTTTCTGTCTGAAGTTTACTATCACCATTAAGCTATGAACTTAGCTAATAGTCGACTCCGGCGTGAGCCACTAATTACTTCTCGTCTACCAAAATGTTAACCTTTCCCTCTTTTCCGTTACAATTCTTACGCAAAATCTTAAATGGAGCTTTAAATAAGAATTATTACCAAATACTTAAATTGCTGTAATCTTATCATATATAGTTATTACACTAACGTATTCTCTTTGTTGTCATTAGCCTTATTATTCTGAGTTGATATTTCTTATATATGACTAGCATACATATTTAGTTTTTTATTACTCAATATTAATTACTAGCAGTGATTCAAATCCATTTACTATATTTTATATTTATTTATTTTAAAATAAAACATATTTTCATTGTAAAAATAAATAAATATATATATTAAAATAACGAATTATCACTTTAATATACAAATTAAATAATAAATAGAAATCTTTTTAAAATAGTAATTAAATTTTAGCATCCTTAATTCCATGGAATATATGTTACAATTAATTTGCTTCTACATTGTTTCAAAATGACCACAAGTTTTGCAGTATTTATTTATTTGATGTAAGCAGAAACATCTTTATGGAGAAATAAATTTCTAACCCAACATTTTGTACCACTGTACTGCCAAAGGGATTTGTATTATTATATAGATATATGTAGGTACTCAGACATATGCTCTGCAGTGTACAGCTATAATATGGTTACGTTTCTAATATTTAATTCATCTACGCTCACTGTGTAACCTTTTAGCTGTTAGCGCTGATGCAGCTTTACTTAATATCCTTTGACGAGTGAACATTAGTGCTTTGTGCATTTTGATGGCACTATATAAAATATTTTTATTATTTATAAATGCGCTCTCTATCAGTACGTAGAACTAGAACTTAAAGTCCCTCACTGAACTTATTTACTGATTTATGTCATGGCAGCTTTTAATCTCATGATGGGCAAAGAAATATTCTTTGTCAGTGCTCTAGATATATAGAAGAATTTTTTTTCTGAAACCAACCATCGAGATGAGAGTTTTCAAACAATGCAGCATTTTATGAGAGAAGCATCTCCGATATTGTTTTTTTGTTTGTTTTGTTTTGTTTAGTCTGCTACTACCTCTAAATTGTATCCCTTCATAAGACACTTGACTCTTCGAAGAAGACAAACTCACTGAAAAGGAAAGAAATCCAGTTAACAGAAACGTCGCTTCCATTCCTCTTCAGTTTGTGGAAAATGCGATATTTCCACAGCAACGATTTTGTCATGTAGCTAACGTGAGAAGGGCTGCTGCTTAGCGAATATTCCTTGTGTGCATCATATAGGTATTATTTTCAGCGCTTAAGGGGAGGTTAAATCAATTAAATACAGGAGCTACATCTCTTGTTAACTACTTAAGATACAGACTGATTTTTTTACAAGGAGTAGATGAATGCTTTCTAGGTTCCTTTATCCAAATGTATCCAGTAAGTTTGTTTATTAAGGACAATGAGATTTTTTACAAATTATGTTTATATTTTTAAATAACCAACCATCAACATTGAATAGATCTAAAGTATAACTTTGGAGGTTGTTTTTATTAACCTAAAATGTAATTTTCCTATATTCAATTGTATCACAGCTATAGTTTTATTTTACAAGAATTGGATACATATAATTTTATAAAGTTCGAGTTTAAGTAACTCCATTAAATTGGCTTAGAATTTTTGCGAGTAATTTTCTTATTCAGGGTATACTGTAATTAATAGCGCAAACTGAAACGGTAGAAAGTATACGATAGTAGAAGCAAAAACGTTCCATGCTTGTCCGCAAACGAGCCACGTGCGAGATAATTGCAAATGTGTGATTACAAGCCGCCACTAACTTCATTAAGCAACATGCTCCTAATTAGTAAACATGAATTGGAAAAGTAAACTTTTCATTTAATAACTTCCGTTCAAAAATTCACTCATAGCTTAACTTAACTAGAAATACAATTCTACTTTAGTATGTTATTAATACTATACAAGTATACATTCTTATCTGTTAAAGGTGTTCAAAGTGCAATACTGCACTGGTCTCTGCAGTAAGCTTCGAATTCTTTCAAATACTCCCGGATCATCTCAAAATTATTGACAACCGCGTAAAATTCTTTGCTCCAGTACTTAAATGGTATTAATAGGAGTGCTGTGCACTACACTTTTGAGGTGACCTCATAAGGAAAAATTCAAAGGATAGAAATCAGGCCCTCCGCGACCTATCCATCTTCCAATCTCCACTTTATATGTCTTCTTACAGTAGCAGCAAAATGTGTCGGTGCCCAATCATGCATGCATCCCACGCTACGATTTTGCTCAAGGGGAACATCCTTGAGAATTCACGTCAGTGGCGGCTCATAACCACACATTCGCAATAATAATTCTCGCACACGGCTTGTTTGCCGACCCATGTGTACCGGAAATTTTTTGCTTCTATTATCATATACTTTTAATTATTTTAGCTTGCGCTATTAATTATGATACATGCTGTATAAGCAGGGGTTGGGTGGTGTGATTTTGAGGGGAAGTGATCGTCTCAGGTTCATCAAATGGAGAAATTATGCAATTTATGCTCACGATGTTTTACGTAAGCGTTGATGTTCACTTGGTCAATTGGAGGCGCCGTATTTAATATGACGTTTCTTGGCGGTATAGCCGGCCCTCATCACGTGCCTAGCCAGACTCCATATTCGTCGTTCCTTTAAACGCAACTGTTAACTTCCAATTTTTGCGCCGGTCTCCGAGACAACGTGAAGACGGAACACCGGAGTTTTCCCGTCAACCAGGTACACCCAAAAGCTGTCTCTCTCCCTTCTGCAATGCAGTTTATATTAGTTATTATAAAGATTAAAGCTTCTCTTGAATTTAGACTTATACCTCTAATGAATGGTATCACCCTTCACGCCCCCGTCCCCGTCATTTATACATGAAAAAGCCTTTTAAAGCTAAAAATGATACACCCATATGTTTGAGAACACAGAATCTGTAATAATTATCAGTAGTATCAATTTTAGAGCAAACGTTTTCCTAAACATGGTATAACAATTAGCTCTGTACTTCAAAGTGTGTTGGAGTTTTGATTTTTTTTTCCTTGAAGTGATGTAGAATTCGTAGTATAAGGTGACAGATACAATATATTTTTAAAATATACTTAAAGCATAATTATTGTGCATACCGTGATAAAATATTCAATTCAAATTAAAGAGGAAATTCCAGGTTATAACACTGCACAAAAACTAAAAATGTTCCCTTTTTATTGTAAATTTTAGCTCTTAGTCTCCCCTTAAGGTACATTTAAGTCTGCTTGCACCTGTTAGGATTATACATCTCTCTATCTCCAAAAGAATCATTTTTTGTGCTACAGAGATATGAGTGATTGGAGCGTGAAGTGGCAAAATTCACTAACAAATTCATTTTTGACTTTTAATACTTCTAGGTACTTACCACTCTACTGTCATAACCATATAGTTTAACTTCTGTGATAGTAGTGGTAGCAGCACACGCAAAACAATATTATGAAATTTAATTATTAATAAACCTTACGAATAATTAAATTACTTATTGGAAAAAATTAATAAGGGATCAATCTTTATTTTTATTTCAACATTTTCAATTATTTTATAAATAATGTTATAGAATTATTTCCATATATTTTCACTCTGTCAAAGAGCAAATTCTGAATCAGAAATATAGGTCAATGCTCGCTGCGAAGACGATTCGTTAGTTTTTTGCTCGAAGGGCCTTCATTTGAATTAATTTGTTAATAACTCCATATTAGAGCATTTTTATAAGCTGAAACCCAAAACCCTTTCTCTTGTAAAAGTATCTGTATCCGATGTGGGGAATGCACCTCTGAAATTTCTATTTTCTCTATTACCCACACAAGTAGGCTGAAATTTTAATCACATATTTGTCTAGTATAGATACAAACGTTTTATGAATTTCAACTTAAAATCATTATTAATTTTAAAGTTATTAATTCTCAAACTATAAAATTGGTATAGCAAAATGCCCCACCCCATGCAATTTATTTAAGAAAAAAGTTTTTTTTTCAATTAATGTTGCTTAAAGGTCAGAGAAGTAAACTTTGTCATAGAATATTTTTGTACCATTCTTAGTTCAAAAGAAAAAAATATTTTGTATTTTTGTAATTCTTTTTTTCGTTTTTTGCACACAGTGTTAAATTAAAAAATTGGTAACGCAATAACCACAGTGTCTTCGTTTTATGCCAAGGTCACAACCGCCATATATGCGTATCGGCCGAGACAGCAGTGACCTCGATATTATGCCACTGTATAGAAGCGGCGCAGGAAGCGTCAAGGGTACGTTTATCAGCTTTGAGCTGTCTCAGTCGTTGCTTTGTCTTCGTGTTGTTAAGTGTTCCGACAATACGTGTGTTGTGTGTGATTTCCTTAGGAGTGTTATTCTGTTATTAGCCCACGGAAACGCCTAGCAAAACATTTACGTTTGAAAAGCGTATTTTTGTATGTGATGCATACGTGAAAACTATGTAAACAGGTGTTTAAATGTCAGCAATTTCCTGGTAATCAGCTCCGGTAGAGACACTGCGATGTTTGTTCAATAAATTTAGAACAACAGCATCGCTAAACGGTAAAAAATACAATTTAAAGAACAACTCTCACTCATAGACGAAATTAAGTGCAATATAAAAGCAGAAATGATGAACATTATGCAAGAGGAACTTATGCGTGTGAATGGTAATTTCATCCAAAGATGTCAAGAATGTCTTTGCGCAGATGGATACCTCTTTCAACAACACTTGTAACAAGGTAAGTAGTCATTGCATAATGTTACCAGGACTTGTAAGTAAGTAACGCGAGAGTTAAGGAACGGAAAACCCCGCACAAGCATTCGCGTGATCTGCGGCCTTGGCATAAAACGAAGGCACTGTATTTATTTCATAGAAAAATTATGTGACAGTTTTATTTATTTGGATTTTTGAAATAAGCATAAGAACTTTTAATATCATTGGATAAAAACTGCATCGTGTGGAACATTTTGAATATGCACAAATGCTGATAAAAGTAAATGCCTTAAAATCAACTTTTAAGAACATAAAGCGCTGGTTACCAAGTGCGTAAGAGCATTTAAAAAGTCTCGTAACGATCCTGAAACGTCGACTACGTCAAAAATAAAAGTGTATTCTAAGACTATAGGCAATGGAGACTTTTTCGGGAGCATCAAACTGAGATTTTGGGTTAATTTCAATGGTGCATTCCCTAACTTTGTGTCTTAACAGCTAGTCTGGTTTTATAACATGGGTGATTAGATCTTTGTGTGTGTTCATTTCTCCGATTGACACTAGACTATTTTAGCTTTAGTGTTGGATACATCACACAAGCAGGAGAGGGACACCTCCAGCACGGCAACCTACGCGAGATCTATTGCATCCACAATCCACCAGGAGAAAGAGATGAAGTGATCAGCCACAGGAGGATATACGCCACAGAGACGCGCGGAAGTCCCTGATAGTGCCTGGTTCGAAGACCCGTCCAACTGCTGCAATTGCCCAGAGAGGGTGTTGAACGACCCGTTGAACCATACAGCCCGCTAGTGTCTACGAGGAATACCCTTTTCTTGGAGGAAGTATCCATGGCAACCTAGAAACACGCCTGAGACATGAGAAGAAAACGGAATAAAAGAAAAATGATGGAAATGAAATGAGAAACCAACCCAGAATCCGCCTATCGACTAGAGAAAACCACATCTCAGTGGACGGTCGACGGAGTTGAAGGCAGGGCCTCTCATGTTACCTCGGAGATAAATTAGGAATGATTGTGTATATGTGTCTAGTAAGCATATGTCAGGATTTCTTAAGCACATGTTTTATAATAAACTATAGCACGAGCCGCAATGAACGCAATTGATTGGTGTTAAATATTGTTGAAAATGGAATAAAAATACCTTTCAGCCTGTAAGTTTTGATCACGATAACACATATGAAGCTAAGGTTTTATAAAAGCTATTTTAGTAAATATACAGAACTCTTGCCTTTTTCTGCCCAAAGTGTATTGAAGGAGCCGCATTCGGGAGGTCTAGGGGTCGATTCCTGTGGCCGACCTTCCCGACCCATGGTTTTATCGGGGTTTCCTCGGGTCACTCGGTGAATGCTGAGAAGGATCATTAAGTCCCTCTGTCCCTCCGATTCATCTCGATTCTCATTTCATTTCACCTTTCTTCCTCTTGGTGTCCTTCAGGGTTTTACGTGTCGGCGGGAGGTCTCGGCGTGTGCATGGCAGGGGTAAATGATGCTCTGTGGAAACTATCCTCGGAATGGGAGCGATCTCTGGGTTCTAGGCCCCCATGGATTTGCAAGCCCACAGGGAGAAGGGGAGCAGGTTGCACCAATGTCCATCCGGGGAGTTTAAATTTGTGAATGGTAGTGATCCTATACTCTGCTGTCGTGCCCCTGATCCGGCCGCCCTCTGTCTCTTCTCTGTCCCTCCCTACCCCGTCCGGGGCATAGACACAAAAGATCTATGCAGGTCGACGTGCTAACTCCTCTTCTGCGTTGAGTACTAATCTTACTTTTTTGGAGAGAGTTAAGAAAGAGGCTAGAGGATATGAAAATACAAAAAATGTTTAGTGAAATATTAGAAAAGTCTTCTTTAATACATTATAACATATTAAATTCAACATGGGGAAGGGAGGGACATGTAGAAAAAACAGGTAAGGAAGCAAGAGAAAGTCTAGCATGGGTAAGGCCAGGAGTGTGAAGGTCAAGAGGAATGAGGATGGGAATATCGGTGTCCTGTATGTGGAGAGCAGGAGTATCTAGTACACACATTGTTTAAATGTAGGGCCACTAACAAAGGGAGGGGAGGAACAGATAAGTGACAAATGGTTAAAGCTTGACGAAAACATTACACTGAAGGAGATAATTATGAAGGAATATGAGAAGGTCGGAGTGTTTTTGTAATAACATGAGAAGCAAATGGTTATGGGCAGTGAAAATAAACTACTACGTCATAATATAGTCAATAATTAGAAGTAAAAATAAAACTGTAAATGTTATAAGTTCTCAAGAGTGGGTGAGTAAAATAAGCCTGGGCAGAATGCCAATCCCACTTGTCTTGTATCCACCTAAACACCATAAATAAATTATCCTTCTTCGAGGGAAATAGATTTTGCTGCAGGTTTTCGAAAGAACCTCTTTTCTCCATTATATTTTAAAACATAGTATACTGAACACTAATACAAAATTTTGAACTGTTGGAATTTTCTTTCCAAATAAGTACATAAAAATACGAGTAGATACTATTTTTATGCTCTGCTGACTCTTAAAATTAGGTTTACTGAATTCCCGTAATTTAAAATAATCATTTCTCTACATAAAATCGGTTACCCGACCTGCAATACAGACGGGGCATACATAATCATAACACTAGGTATAAGAATCGTATTAACATACCAAATCTTAAGAGTTTCTAAAGCAGTAAACGGCTTTGTACTGTTAGGTATAAACTAGTATAACAATTAAATTTAGTACATCATTGGTTAGTGCTATTTATTACTAGTTCAAGGATATTTTGCTGATAGTAAAATTTAACTTTTAATACGATGTGCACAGATCTTCAGGTTTTCATAACCTTATTGTAAGTTTTGTGTCCTTATATCACTATTTAAGATATAATAAATTGTAGCGCAGCGGCTATAGCCGAAGTTTAGGGAGTTCAGTGCCAGTCATTCAGAGATAAACAAAGATAAGTCGCGCTGTCGCCCGGCGTAAACACCAGGCAGATAACTAGAATCTTCTGGCATTCTCATTCCTCTCATCTTTAGAACGATGTCCAGAAAGTTCTAGAACGTTCTGTGGAAGATTACATTAGCTATATAAGCGAGCGTTCTCGCGAGAGGAGTCACTCGGTTGAGTCGGCCAGTGAATGAGTAAGTGAGTTGGTGAGCGGTTTCCGCTGCGACATCAAGTGCGGTTTTCCGAGCGAGTTGGTGACGACTTGTGCGACGTACAGCAAGTGTTACCGTAGATCAAGAGATTATAGAAGTCCTGTGTTCGACTCCCAAGCAAGTGAACCATCCGGAAGAAGAGACTAAGTCACGAAGAATGTGAAGTAACGGAAAAATTGAACTACCTCACATTAGCAAAGTGACAATGTGAACCAATGGAAGTCCCAGTGAATGTTGGACCACATCAAAACAATGATAATGAGAACGGAGAGAAGTGGTATTTGAAAAACTGGGCAAAGTCACAATATTGATACTTTAATTTCATAGGATATGTAAGTTGTAACAGCTTTATTTCTTATTGTATAGGTTTTCGTAATATTTATGTGTTATTCTCCAGGCCCCTTTCTGCTCTGTGTTGAATATGAACACGCTGCTTGACGTTGTCTACTGCTGTTAATGTTTAATGACTATTTACATATTCTATATGTGTATTTCTCCTTTATCTGACAAACTTGGGATATTTAGAGGATGGCTAATCCACTTGATACTCATTAACTGCAATTTGAACTTCTTAGAACATCCATTCATAATGGGGGTAATTATTTTGTAGCATTGAAAGAGCTATGTCAGTAATTGCTTATGTCTGTCTATTTTATGGGAATACTCTCTCCTGCCGTTTTTTCGAAACGTGATCTGAAAAGCTCTTGGCTTCCATTATAGACGGCAGCGCTACTGTAGCAAATTTCTTCTAACAAAATTGGCAAGTCTGGAAGAAGCATTCTTTAAACTTACAGGTCAGTCTATTGGTTGTTCTATATACCTGCCTGAAACAAGAGACTTCTCTCAATTAATTAATGTAGGTCAGATGTATTATCGTGTGGTTATCAAATGTTTCTAAAACAAGGTTTCACTCGAAACAAAATCGCGCAGAGCTTATTAAAGTGTCAGCTTTTTTCTGCCTTTACTCGGCTATAGAGTTTAAACGTGGCTGCTGCTTGAGGACAAGTCACGCTAGAACGTCCAAAATGAACATCACTAGAAATTTTTGAAGAAGTGCAGGGTAAGGAGCTGAACGATCGGCGAATCATGGTGCATGAAATTGCAGAGGCTGTAGGTATCCCCAAAGTGAACACGGGGTGTATGTTGCGTGAAAAAATGGGGGATGAAAAAGCTTTGTGCAGATGAGTGCCACGTTTGCTCACAGCAGGCCGAAAGGAATATTCGTAGAAGGCTCTGAGCACTGCTTGGAACAAAATATAAAGAGAAAATAGATTATGTGGGCTGAATTGTGACAATGGGTGAAACTTTGATTTATCATCATACACCATAATCCAAGCAGCAAGAAAAGAACATGAACTTAAGCCAGCTGAGTGTCAAAGGTAAAACGGTTACATCAGCGATAAGGGTCATGTTGGTGTTTGGGTTATTAATACTAATGGTCATTTTGAAAAGGTCTAAAAACAATAAATATAAATAACTGGGTACTATTACACTTATCATTTGATCACAGAAGGTGTCAATATTTGTGAAAAGAATTGATTTAAAAAAGTAAAACGTCATCTTTCAGAAGGATAACGCTCTTGCCATAAAAGCTGAGGGATCTCCTCTATGAATTATGAGAAAATCCTTACTTCCCGAATCTGATTTTCATCTCTTACCGAATCTGAAGCCTTTTCTCGTGGTACAACATTTATCTTTGAACCAGTGGGCGTTACATATTTTGCAGACTTTCCAGAAAACCACTACAAGAATGGAATAATGGTGCTAGAACATTGCTGAAATAACTGCATTTCTCTTAAAATATAATGTTGGTGTTTTCGTTAGGAAGAAACATTCAAATTGCACTCGTGTGGTTGTTGCAGAAAACATGGCTGAAAATAAACCTAAATTGTTTTGACAGTATATCTAGTGATGACAATTTTTTCTGGAATTACATACGGTAGGGCACGATGGTCAGAGGGAGGGACCCCAGCCACGGAGCTCTGCAGCGCACCTAGGCCATCTGACAAGCCTATCCTATGTTTGTGACCACTGCGAGGAGGGATAAAATGAGACCAAACTGCAACCAGATCCGGACGACAATGCACACTAGTAAGGATGGGCTCCCTAACAATTCCAGAGTAACACCAATCCTGACCTGGCACGAGTCTGTCTGCGCCATCATCCCAGGGTTCCGAGATCCCGCTCTTCAGGAAGCAGCGCCAGAGAGAAAGCCATCGTTCTGCCACCACGCACCAATCGCCGTCGACTAGTCCTGTAGGCCTGTAGCATATGAAGAAGAAACGTGAAAGGAAATGACTGAAACAGGAAGTGGACTAGAAATTCGTGATAGGAGAGGAACAGCTCTAGCATCGTCTACCGACTTCGCTAAAACACAACAAACCAAGGTCAAGGTGGTGGCCCAGTGGGATATAAAACCTGGACCTCCCCAGTGGGGAGTTCCCGCGGAGCCATCTCATAGGATAGTGTATTTGTCAATGTTTAGCGACTGAAAACCACGCCCTAATAAATAGAAAGCGGCAAATGCAACTATATTGCATTCAAAGTTGAGGAAGATGAAGAGAGAAGAACTAACAAGGAAAATCGCAGAGGGGACAAGCTTACATTTTATTTGTTTTGGCCGTATACATTAAGGCGGCGCCGTTACCGTGTGATTAAACCACTCCCCTCTCACCAAGGCGGCTCGGGTGCAATCCCAGGACCTGGATATGGGATTTGTGGCGGACAAAGCGGTGTCTGGGTGGATTTTCTTCGGTTTTCCCCGCCATGTCTTGTTCCACCTGTTCCACCATCATCTTTGCTACCCTTTACCTCTCATCTGCATATATAATTCACTTCCTCGGTCTGTTCCCGTGTGACTGATAACCTGCCCTGGTCTCTCACTTTCTGATCCGTAGGTTCTTTACCCTCTGCACCCGTCAGGCGTGTACCCCGGACGTTGTCGTAAGTGCTGGGGAGTGAGAGTCTTCAGGGGCGTTAAGAAGGAAAGGCTCTGGCCCAGTTGGGCTGTTTCCACATTGTAGTTGGTTAGGATACTCTAATTGAAGCCCCTGGAGCGTACACGAGTAGGTCACCCTTGTACTGCTGAGTATGTATCCGACACAGCTTGTGTTTGATATGTATTTAGTTGGTATCACTAACCACTAGAATGATAGTGCGCTTGTTAAATAATGGTTTAATGTGTATTACACATTAAGGGAGAGTAACAGATGGTTTTCCATGAGGTACATAATTGTAGCCCGAGGGATTTATCCCGAGGGCTACAAATGTACTGAGGGGAAAATCTGTTTCCATCCTGTGGTGCGGATATCATTTTTTTCCACAACCGGAGCTAACTTGTCTCATTTTATTTGTCTTTATTGAATTTCGCTGAACTACTTCATTGAGGGGCTTTGGAATGTATCGTACACTCGTTTTAAAACATTATGTTCACTGAGAAATGCACAAATGTGTTCAGAAAATGTTTTACTGGTTTATTTCACGAAAGTAGGAAAGGAATGCAAGTCTTCTTCTATTTGTGTATAATACTCTGTTTTAAGATATTTTTAAAATAAAATTTAGTGTCCTTTAACTTCTATGTGTGTATGTGACACAGTTACTAGGCAGTACCTCCCGAAATCTTAGGTTTTCGTTACCCTTCTCTTTTTCAGAATTCTTGCCTAAGTGATGTTCACACGTACTGCGCTTTTAACCTAACTGCATTCCAGGAATCTTTAAGCTAATGCTTTCGCTCCTCACGCTGTCACTAATGACTTTGCTTAATATGACTCGCTAATTACCTTTAAAATCTTTCAACTCAAGCTTATTATATTATACATTAGTTTAATGCAAGGAAATTATTTATTTCAATTATTTCTCTGTCTCTGTACTATTTATTTGTTTAATTATTGATACCTTCCCGTCAATAATTACAGTATCGAGTAAGTATTGATGCTTAAATTAAAATTAGTTCTATTTGTGGACGCTGTTTAACTGCTGTGGTCCTTAGTGTCCCATTTTATGCTCTGCATGAAAGATCGGTAATTTTGCTCAGAGGCCTCTTTATCAGACTTGAGTTCCTTTAGGAGCCGCAAATCTATGACAAGGGACCTCCGGCTTTACTTCCATTCCGAAAAAAGCCATGATAAGGATTTTTACCCCTGAAAAAAATACATCGCCCTCCGCTGGGTTTAAATCCGCGACCTCAGGAACTAGAGGCTAGCATGGTAACCACTACACCACGGAGGAGGACAGTAGTGATGGTGGTGGTGGTGGTATTTAGTATTACATTAACTGCATAACGCAGGTGCATGGGTTAAAAGACCGCACATGCTCTCTAGAAAAATAACTGATCTGGTAAACTTGACTTACAGAACCAGAAACGCCCATTTTATATTCACTATAAACATACAACTAAGTGAAAAATCTTAACTACACATGCACACATATAACTGCTCAAGTACAAAATATGTTTTACAATATTTACACAAATACCTTATCTCTTAGTACATGTACTTCCGTTACGCTCCGTTGCCCAAGATTGAAAGTTTTGGCTGTTTTGAATCAAGACCCAGCATGCTGTCCTCCGTCTATTGGAAGCCAAAAATACCTCCGGTAATACCTTTTTTTCTAGCAACCTCCGTTTGTATGCATCCTGCCAAAATATGCGTCCAGTCTTCCTGTTCCTTTCATAATAGACAAATCCTCCTACCAGCGTCATCAGCAATCTTGCAAGATTTCCACACTGTCAACATAACCATTGCTATTCCCGTCCTCTGTTACAGAAGTAACTTCAAAATATGTTTCCTTACTAACCCAAGTTTTTTTCCATTCATTTTGTAGCTCCAATTATCTTTGTGTGTACGGAAGGTAAACCTAGTTATGTGAAGGGACATGTATAAGTGACATGCTACGGCTATTGTATAAATAGAAGCAGCAAATAAAGTATTCTAATCCTTTTTCGTTAATTTACCGTCCAGAAATGGACTAGTTCTCTTGTTTCACCTAGCGTTATGCTCCGGAAAGACAACGAAGTAGAAGTAGCAATTTCAGGAATCTGTGATGCAATTCCTTTTTCAATACAGAAGTTTGGGGAAGATCATTACTAAACACTTCGTAGTGATCTCCTATGAAATTCCATTTGTTTCGCTTGTTAGCAGTCTAAAGTTTCTGCTTTCCATTTATGGTGTTATAAAAACATTACGTGTGAAGTACATCTGAGTGAAAACATTTATCAAACCTTACGTAAGGGTGCAAAGAGGTGAAATTTAAATCCTACACTATTCATCCGAATGGTTTCAACATTTTGAAGAAGGAGTATTTTAGGAGGAGTTGTATCGTATTTCAACTGTAGGGTATCCGAACTTGTAGTAGTTGCAACCGCACGAATAGTAAACAGTTGCCGGTAGTCTTCGCGCCAAATGTACTTTCAGGTGGCCTTTGCCCCAAGTTTATAAAAATATTAACTTTGTAATTTGACCTTTTCTTTAAGTATTAAATATTTATGTTTGCCTCGGCTGCGTCAGTATTATTTTAGAGACATGGATATCTTGGCAGGGCGTAATGCGACAAGAATGTAGGCTTGCACAGATTATAATTTTACTTCACTCCTTTTATTAATACTTGACACCCTTAAAATAACACTTCACTGATATATAGAGCTGTGAGATTCTTTAATTAATTAATTACACTTTTTAACACGTAAACTTATTTTTCGTCTCACACGAATACACATTAAATCTCTCAAGGTCACACAACCAACGCATCCAGTTATGAGCACTGTCTGCAGGCAACACGTCTGGTTATGAGCACTGTTTGGAGGCAACTGAATTGACTTCAACCGTCTAAACTTGTCAAATTTTACATTATTATTACTCCAAGAATCACAGGTAGTACTGTTAAACTTTCTTACTCATTATTGACTCAAGGTTACCTCATTGTTCCCTCATCGTTAGCAACCTTTAACTTATTATTCTCACAGCTCCTACGTTATTAAATTACGTAATATATTCACATATCATTATTACACTTGGATACAATAATATAAGTATATGTAATGACTGTTACATATATTTTACAAATTATTACATACACATTGCTTCAAGGCGGGCTGTTATTGAATTTATATGTTATATAATTAGACTGAAATTATTTATGTGTTAAAAATACTACCTCAAATTTGTTATATACTGCTTACTTAGGATATAAGCGTGGTTTTAATTTAATGCAGATATTTTTAATATTTTTTGAGAAAAATTATATTTTACTTTAGTTACGCTGATTAATCCTGTA
The DNA here is from genome assembly GCA_030765065.1 of Deroplatys truncata. NCBI lineage: Eukaryota > Metazoa > Arthropoda > Insecta > Mantodea > Mantidae > Deroplatys > Deroplatys truncata. Next base: position 201,069,501 of record CM060984.1, on the reverse strand, counting down.
TTACACAGGATTCAGAAATTGCAATCTTGAAAAAGAAAAATACCGTTACATTATAACCAATTAACTATTACTTTAGCCTACATCATTAATTCACTCAACACAAGCTACGCCATTTTAATGTAACAAGGATGGCTTGCATGGCAACTTGACAAAGCTATATAAAAACTAACGCTTTCCCAGCTCACATTTAAAACTTTCCCATGGCTAACCCTAAAGTGCAGGAATCACGCTGGATCAGGCATCCTCAAATAATTGCATTTATTAGAGATAAGTTCACATTTGAAAAAAATAAGTTGTATTACGAACATCATTACACTTGGCAACTTCTAAGATGGCAGCCCGGAGACACACGGACACTGGCTTTTCACCGAATGCCTCGAAGGAGAACCAGTCAGTGGGCAAGACGCCACTTCGTGCATGCGCACTGAGCGGTTTCTTGAAAACAGATGTTCTGACAAATTCTTGACGCTCATCTATGATTCAGCTATTTGATAATTAACAAACTTTAACGTATTCAACGAATGCTCTCAAACGGATCCCTTCCCCAATTGCCAAATCATGAAATAACTATAGAACCCTAATCAAAATAATAAAAACCCTGTTATACTCTACAATACTGCAATAAGGTTTAAGCAATAATGTACTTAGTTGCCATATAAAATTTTATTCACTACTGTGGTTGACTCGAAAAAAACAATTAAACGTTTAAATATAGTTTTTAACAAGTTATCCTCAGTGGTTAAACTAGTTCTTATATATTTAGCAATTTAAAAGTATAGCAAAAAGTATAAGTCTTTTTTTAAGTTATTCTCTTAAACTTTTGTGCTGAAAATTTGAAAAAGGCTGGTTACAAACTACACCACAAGGCACATTTTAATACGCAAAACTGCAAGAAACATCAAAGTACAGTAAAGCACGGAAGCAAATAACGGACATTAAGCCTTGTGCTCATAAGTATTTGAATGATCACGTCTTGAAGCTTTAAAGGACACTAGGAAAAAGCTATGCTTCTTAATTTAAGTTAAAGGCTCAAAGTATTTTTGGACATAAAAATTATTCTCGAAAATTTCGTGCAAATTTCAGCCATTGGTAACAACACTGTGTAGATGAAAGAAATGCTTCTTCACGTCTTTAAAGATAAGGGTTCTGTGATTAATGAAGACGGAGTTTAAAGAAGCTTGATAAAGTCGGCCATAAGTCTTTACAACTTTTAAGTGTTTGAAGTTTTCAACAACAAAGAATAGAGTATCTACTGCTGATGAGCACTCGTATCATCCATTAAAAAATCCAGAATAGGTATTACACCAGATATACCAGATGGCCTAACAGCGCCGTATTTGACGTGTGGAGTTAAACGTTTCTGCGCTGCAGAACCTAACGGGGCAATTCCAAGTAAACGCAGGTTCAGCGGTAAACTGGTGCATTAGTGCCCTGAATATCTACTACTAATTCTACACCAGTGGTTCTCCATTTTGATATACGGAGACGGTTGGAACATCCTATCAATCAACAGGGGCAAATTTCGAATACCTATCAAAGAGCTAATTCAGCACAACTGTACCGTTAGATGGTGATGATAATAGTAACAATAGCATTTATAATAGGAATCAATAAAATGGTAGTTAAATACTGCGTGCGCTCACGTTAGTTGCTTATAGTTGCAATGTTAGACAAGAAAACGTAAACACAATTTAATAAATAGTTATATGCGCATACGGATAGGTCAAATAAAGACATTTTAAGTATTTGTCAGTCTAAAAAGTGAGTTTATTCCCTCGAAAATAAAGCCCGTGTAACTGAAGCAAAAAGACATTTTCGTCTATTTTTGTCTATCATCACTCTATTGCAAGCCTGGGACGTGCCTCTCAATAAGCGCAATCCGATCATCGTCTTTGCTGATGTGATGAGCAAGAGGAGTAGAGCTAAGATCCAAGGGCCCCTTAGCTCAGTCGGTAGAGCACCTGCCTGCTGTTCAAGGGGTCCCGGGTTCGATTCCCGGCTAGGGGTGGGGAATGTTTCTCTAACCAAGACTATTCCCAATTTTCCCCAGAGTCGGGAAGTATGGAAGAGAGTGTGTGTGTGTGTGTGTGATATAATGATTAAAGCTCAATGTTTACTAGAAACCCAATGACAAGCAAACACGAGTTAACACCATTGCCTACAGGTAATATGTTCCAAAGGAAAGGCCGCCAATACGATCACTGTAGTTACACATATAACTTTTCTTTATCTGGAATATAAATAGAACAAAACAAAAAGAAGCTCGACCATCCTAATTCACCAGCTTCCAAATGACCTACGTTTACTTCGAATTACCCCTTGAGTTCCGCAACTCTTTAAACGCAAGAAGGGTTATCTATAAATTTGAAACACGGCGCGGTTGTGCCATCTGGTATACATTGTGAGATACTCTGAACTGTCAAAAACATTTTCAGAAACTATTTTCTCTCTCTCTCTCCCTCCCTCTTTCCATTGTGTGTGTGTGTGTTACCTTGTGAGGAACATACCACATAATATTCGGATAAATACCTATTAAACTCGTATATAGTCCAGGTTATTAATGAACTACCACGTGAATGACGATTATCACAAAGTTCCCATTCTGAACCACGCTTTGCATGAAAAAAGTTCCTATGTTTTACTTGACCAAAAGCAGCTTTAACGTTTTTGATTAACATAACACGCATTCTAGATATTGAGATGAAGAATAAAATCTACATCCCAATTTGTCTTTAAATATCCTGTGACGTTCTGCTCGTTCTGATTTCGGTTTGTATAACTGAGAAACAATAAGAGATAGACAATATTAATTTAGGTTATAGGGACGGAAAATTAGATTTTTCATCTGAATTGAGATTAAAATGACAGAGTGGTAAGGCGAGGCGGAACTTCAAAACGAATATTTAAAATAATTTACTTTCATATAACGTAATTGTTTTCATGCCCAATTTAAGTATATAACAAACCGGCTAAAGTATTAAATCGGACTGTCTCTCTTATGCTAGTTTATGCACCCGAAATGAAGTAATCAACAGTTGACAATAATCATGGCAGCAAGTTCTTTCAATATGTTGACAAAATCTGCAGCTTATTCTTAAAAATGCATGTCCAGTTAAAATATTATACAGTTTACATCAACGTAAGGGATTACAAATATTTGTAGTTGACAGTTTAATTTTACAGTATTTTAAGTCATCCTAATGTTTCTGTAACCGCTCTTTTACTTCCCGTGATGTCATAAAAATGTAATACTAAAGTCCGTCTTCTGATTCAGTCTTCTTTAACAAAACGTGTAATAACGTTTTTGCAAGCCTTTATTTAACTACGTGAACTAGATAGAATAATAAGCTATAGTATAAATAAATTGCAAAACATATGTAGTAGCGAGCCCAGAATTGACTATAGTACATAAGATTTACTCTTTTGTTTTTAATAACTTAAAACAACGTCCTATCAGCATAAGAGGGCATATAGTGAGATGTTATCCCCGTGCTTATTTATTCATAAAACACACATTTTAGAATTTAATTTTAGTACCTTAAGCGTCACAGATGTCCCAAGTTTTTCATAATGTAGAGTTTTACTTGACGTAGCCTTGCTTTCCATGTGAATATCGATGAGTGAGCGGAAATATTGAGGATGTAGGCGACTTAGTTGCCTTGCAAGGATATTACTTTGGAGCCCACATACATTTTGGTGTTATGAATAGAATAAATATCATTTAGGTTCGCTTTATAAAATTGTTCATCAAAATACTGCCCTTAAATTATTCTTATTTAACGGATTACATTCCTCTTTGTAGGACTTTCACCCCCAAGGACTTACAAGCCAATGTCTGGGTAAGAAGCCTGTCGAGGTGCCAGCAAACTCTATATCAAGGCATATCCAGGATGGGTGACCAGCCCAATACTTGGTATTGCGTTGAGGAAGAAGGAAGTAATATGTAGTCATGAAAGGAATGTTTGGGAAATTACATTACATTATGTAACCTAGCATTCGCCTAGCCACCGAAGAAAACCGCAAAAAAACCTTAGGTTCAGATTGGCCGGCCTCGGGAATTTGAACGAGACCTCACGACAGACGATACCGGCTGAGCCATTTTTCTTAGTGACATTAAATTCTTGGGAATAACATTACAAGTTTTTAAATCCAGAAGTACTCTATATCGTCAGATAACTAGAATCTTCTGGAAGTTTTCCTCTTCTCCCCACCTCTAGAACTTTCTGGATCTCTAACCAGGGGCTATATAAGGAGTAAGTCAATAAGTAGAAGAGTTAGCGAGTGTGTTACTGATAGACACCAACAGCGGTTCTACGAGTACATTTGTGGGGTTAGCCGTGATGTAAAATTGGTACTACTACTGCTAAACGTCTTGTGTTCGACTACCCGCGAGTGAATCATCAGAAGGGTCTGTTTTGTGCAGGTTTCATAACGCCGCTACCTCGCAAAGAAGGTGAAGTGACAGGTAAAACTGAACTAGTTCACATCGTGAAGTGGCAATGTGAACTAAGTGAGGTCCAACTGAAAGTTGAACTAGATCAAAACAGTGACAGTGAGAACTGGACAAATTCACAATATTGACAACAGTTACATTCGAGAAATTACATTGAGCATAAAATAGGCACAAGTCGTGCGCAGATATATCCAAAGGATATAATGCACAATGCCTTACGTCCATAATACATGCATGCGTACATACATACATACATACATACATACGTACATGACTTCAATGAACATTTAAGCGCCAATAAGCTTGACATGAATTACAGTGCTAAATATATACATAACAAGATTATTAAAATCACACATTCAACAACTGGCTAAACGAAGAATATGCAGAATAAATCATAATTGATAGTGTAAACTGATAGGATTGGCGGGACATGGAATTAGAATCAAAGTAGTCCCAGTAGGGCCCTGTACAAGATGATTGTAAATGTGTGATTGCAATCCTTATTGTCTTTGTTTAAACTATCTTAATAGTATGTACAGAGTTAATTTGAAATGCGTATTATTTTGTTTAATTCCCCATATAATTTGGCTGAAATTTCACAAAGGGCTTTCCTAAACAAGGAATTATATTAATACTTTAAATTCCATATTATAATTATTGTACACCTTTACCCATTAAACGAGGTATTCAAGTACTGTCCTCACACCTGGAGACAAGACCGTACTCGTTTCTGCAGTGAGTTTCGAATGCTTTCGATCACCCCCGATCATTCTAAAATTATTGACAAGAATGCACAATTGTTTGCTGAATTTTCCAACCATGTTAACGCTAGTGATGTACAATATGTCTTCGAGTGGCCCCGGCACAAAATCTAACAGATTTAGATCAAGTGATCCTGCAAGCTAAATTACAGATCCAACTCGACATATCCGTGTTAGATATTCTCTTACAATAGCTGCAACATTACCAGGGCTCAAATTATGTATGTACTATATACTTTGTGATGACTCCAGGTGAATATCCTGAAGCATTCCTGGAAAATGCTGTGGCCCATGCAGTTTTCCTGGAAGAGTGCGGACCAATTAGACGATCATCTAGTACTCCATAAGCATATATTCAATAAGAAATGCTGCTGTGTACCTCATGAGCAATATGTAGGCTTACTTCATACTAAAAATATTAATTATGGTAATTAAAAATACCATCACTTGCAAAACGAGGGTAGACTAGAGTCTGTTGTTGCATCCACTGGCAAAAGTTCACTCTAGAACCAAAGGCTGATTAACAGACACACTTAACTCGCTGGAGGTGGTAAGCATGCAATGAATTGCGATGTAAAATTATCTACACACACTCTAAGGTAATACAGGCACTTTTACCGCAAATCTTCTCATCTAGGTTTCCGGAGTGTTTTTTTTTAACTAGAAAAATTAAGTGACTTCTCAAAATGCAAAAATTAGGAGATGAAATAAATATGCCGAAGGCAGCAGATACTTGTGATTCAGACTGATGATTATAATGTGCTCGCTGGGTCATCCTCTGACTGATAGGTAAAGCAGATAGTATATTGCATTCTCGCAGGCACTTATGTTCATGTAAATGTATCGCTACAGTGTGTAAATAAAGTTCGAAAATACCGAAGTACGAGTGCAAGTCAATGAGAATCCACACATTGTTTTTAATTCTTTGTAGGTTGGCTGTATCGGCGCTTTGTACGCGCGCACATCGACATGTTTCCTCCTTTGTCTGCGCTTGTGGAATGTTTGATCGTTATCGCTTCAGGGAGTGTTGCGCTGTTGCGTAATAAACATGACTGCACTCCTCAATGTTTGCACCAAAGAAGAACAGCAGCGAGTGGTTATCCGTTGTTTTCCTCTGAAGCTGTACCAGGAGCCGAAATTCATCCAAGACTTTTCGCACAATATGAGGACAATGTTTTACCACGGCGAAATGTGTACGAATGGATTGAAGAGTTAAACAAATGATCGGACAGCTGTGAAGGACATGAAAATAGCAGGACGTCCATGTATATCCACTAGTGACGCCAACAATGGGCAAGTTCGAATCCTGATTCAGATGAACCGAAGAGTGATTGTCAATGACGTGACAAACCATATCTATTTTAGTCCACTTAAAACGTTTAAGGGGCCGTCGATCACCACAGATCAAAAAGTGAAGGGAGCGGTGCATACATGGCTTGCTGCTCAGCCGAAAAAGCTGGGGGCATCAGGAAGCTTGTACAACGATGGATCCATTGCATTGAGAAGCAAGGGAACTACGTTGAAAAATGAGGTAATTGTAAATTTAAAAGGTTATATATGGATACTTATTGACCTACCCTTGTATATATTTGACATGTCTGATCTTGTACTGAAATAAGTACTAGGTTTTTATTTTCAATTCGCCGCGTAGCTTATTTCGGTAAAAACAGCTCCGTACAGAATCTACTACACTGCGGGGTTTTCCGTTCTGTAACTCCCGTGTTACTTACTCACGAGTGTTAGTAACATGTAACAAGGCTAGTAATCATTATGTACAAGTGTTGTTGAAACTAGTGTCCATCTGCACGAAGACATTCTTGACATTGGATGAAATTGCCATTCACACGCTTAAGTTTTTCTTGCGTAATGTTCATAATTTCTACGTTTATATGGCGTCTGTGAGAGTTCGTCTGTGGTGTGAGGATTGTTCCTATAAACTTTCTTTTTTAGCGTTTAGCGATCTGTTATTCTAAATTTATTGACCAAACATCTCGCGGTGTCTAAACCGTAACTGAATAATTACTGCTGATATTGTCTACACCATTCAGTTTTCACACTGTATCGTACATAAAAATAAGCTGTTTAAGCGTGAATTTTTGGCAAGCATTTCCGTGGACTAATAAGAGAATAACATTCCTAAGGAAATCTCACACAATACACGTATTGTCGAAACACTTCACAACACGAAGACAAAGCAACGTCTGAGAGTGATCACAGCTGATATACGTATTGTTGGCACGTCTTGCTACTGCGCAGCAGCATGATACCGAGGTAACTGCCGCCTCAACCAATACCCATATGAGGCGGTTGTGGCCTTCACATAAAACGAAGGCACTGTACATTCATTTGATACATTTGGAATTCTCCGCATTAGCAATACAATTAAATAGTGCATACTAAATTAAGTGACCGTGCACAACTAAAACATAGTTTGTTTATGTTTAAAATATTTGAGGATTCTCAGTTCTAAACTGAATACATGTAAAGTTCCTGCTGCTTTAATGTTGTTGTATCAGAGTTTTCAAACAGATAACCGAAATTGTGAAAGAAGTTCTAGTTTTCTCCTTAATTTAGTACCGGAATGAATTGTTTTGGAGTAGGTACAGAGCGCTTTCCCTGTCAAATTTGGGAGGTGGATTAACTATCATTCAGTACCCTTGTTATCTGTCTAATTGATAATTCCGATGTTTATAAACTTAATATAATACGGATGTCGCACTAATGACAATGTGCCTTAGAGGCTCCCTGTCTAATGCAGCTCTTCACCTCTGCAGGCCTTTGGCGGATCATCGCATTATCTACCTGTCTTCCTCTCAAATAAGAGGAATTGGTATTTATGCTCCTTGTGGTAGCTCCAGGATATGGTGGCAATTTATTCTGATGTAATATCTACCTGCCAATTGATCTGCATGAACAAGTCTAGTACTACGAGTAACATAACCGAGCTTTGCGGAAGTGGAAATGTGGGCAGTCTGAAAGTTACACTATGCATGTATTTTGGACCTATATGTGATTTAGTATGCTTTATCTCCATGATTTAGTTTATCAAATGAATAAAACGTTGGAGATAGCATCAATTTTGGTTACTTTTGTATACTGTGTCCGCAGCGTGAAGTTACCTACGGAGCGCCTCCCGTCTCGTCTACCTGGCGTGTGTGGAACTAATGGCCGGTACACTTCGTAAAATAGCCGTGCAGTACAGTAACCCATTATGTGCAGCTTCCCCGCTCCAGAGTATTCCGTTGGGCTGTTTCGAGTGTGTTCCTCTTCTAGAAACCTTCGCTTTGTTTGTGGTGTCTTTATAAGGGGTTGCTCTGTCTAGTGAGTTCAGTTTGGTCAGTTAAGAAGTTAGGAAATGCAGCTCACTTAACAGTGAACAATGCCGAGTGTGGTTGATTTGCAAGTTCTGACTCAGCAGATCAGTTGTGTTCGTTCCGAGTGTGTCAAAAATGTCTAAGTGTAAAATTTGTGCGACGCTAAATACACTAAAGTTTTTGGGTATCGCAAAAAAATGACGTACTCAAATTTAAATACGGTTTTTAGCGAATTAGTGAGAAGCTAAGCCGATGTGTTTAGAATATTTAAGCAGAGACTATATATTAAAATTGTGCTGGATGTTTACATTTAGATTATTCTAAAGACTGCAGGTTTTACGACGCCGAAACACTTAAATATTCTCTAAATTGCCATGAACTCCTTTAATCTTCACGGATGATCAATGATATATTGCAGATTTCTAATTCCTTGAGTTAAAGAAAATCCACTCATCTTACAATTTTATCATGAGCAGCATCTAGTTTCTTAACCATTTCTTTAGAGGAATGTGGCAGTTCCAATTGCGCAGCTCCTACCTACTCATTACTCTCTGCCGAAGAAAAGTAGAACATAATTCAAAGTCTACTAAAGAATGTAAAAAATAAAAGTAATGGAAGAAGAGGCGGAGAGAAAGAAGTTTGTTTTAGTAGGTATTTATGCCCGATCATGTTCGTTTCACTCTTTCTAATAAGTCAATACTTACTCATAATGTACAACCTTTAAGATCAAAGAACCAAGTGAGATGGCTGTGAGGCGTGTTTGGGAAGTCCCAGGTTTGATTTCCGTTGCCCTGCCACACTAAAGGTTTTTTTTCTGGTTTCGTGATAGGCTAATGCTGGTGTGGTTCCTCTACTACCACGAATTTCCTGCCCAACCATTCCCTTCAAACTGTTTCAGGGTTCTCAGATCAGGCGACGGCGGTTGGTGCGTTGCAGCAAGCCGCTGGTGTTTGTGCTTTACAAAGATTTCTTTGGCGGGATTACAGGTACCCATTCCTTCCTGGAGGTATGCCCGTTTAGTGTGGGTGGCTAAAGCAGGGCTAGTCGGCATTATCTTGGAATGGTTAGGCACTCCGATTTTGCTGGCGCACATCGTCGTTCGGATCTGTCGCCCTTCGGGTTTGCTCTTCGTCTGTTTCTTTTAGGTGTCAATCTGGAAGCACAAAGGACCCATTATGGCTTAACGTAGGGTGCTGTGCTCTACTTATTACTGGAGACTCCTCCTCTGACTATACTCATACACCCGTGGTCAAAGGCCTCCTATCGAGTGTGATGAGTTCGGTGACAGCAATCATTAATTCTCTACAACAAGAGGACTGAATCGGCACCCCTACGGTGATTTTTTACTTTCTCTACTACGTATAGTAAATAAGGGAAATATTGTATTCCACCCAAAAATTCCAAACCGAGATTTTACCGGAAATACATGTTTTGAGACCCCTGAATCCATTTTTGGAAACATGTCCGTATGTGTGACTGTGAACAGCATAACTCCGAAACGAACAGTTGGATAAACAACAAACTTGTGATTTAGGTTCAGAATCTTACAGAGATGCAACATGAAGGTTTTCAAGAAAATCTCCCCACCCCAGATTACCCTTTACTTGGAACATTTTTCGAAAATTTTAATTTTCTCAAAAATGGATCTAACGATTTTGATTAAAATATCATATGTTTAAGATATTTTTATGACAAATGAAATGTATATTTCCAATTTTCTGGGAATGCCTCTAAAAGTATTCTTTATTGTGAACGACTTTAGCATAACTGGTAAACCATAAGAGATAAACAAAATTTTACTACACAATTTGTCATATACATTCTTTTTTTTTGTTGAGTGAACCATTTTCAAGATATTGCTTGTTATTCCCTTAAATGTTCCAATACTTTTTCTCAGATGGGAATTCGTTATTCATTTTTTTATGTCCTGGACATACAAAGAGAATGCAACGCTCCACATAGCAAGCAGCTCTTAAAACATTTGACTATCACTTAAAACCTACCATATTCCCCTTTCACGTACAAGAAAATTAGCAATAAGAATAACATTTCGATTAACATGAAGCAAATGGAGAATAGGCTTTTGTAAAAATAGTTTGTACAAGAGTAGAGAAAGTCATGTGAGTGTAACATATCAGATTTTTTGCATTAGTATTTCCCAGGATCTATTTGAAAGGGCAACTAGATAGGATGCCAAAACGAGACGTTCAAACAAACGGAAATGTCAGCCTTAAAATTCGAATGTCTCCAAAACGTGGTCTGCAAAAGTATCTCTGTTTCAATAAATACAACATGAATAAGGCAGTGGTATAAAGTGTTTCTTGGTTTAGACTTTGCACTGTAATGACAGATCTTCTCATTGAATATCAATTCCTTTCTAAGCTTCGCTTCACCATGATATATTCATACAGGTAGAGGTAGGGATGTCCTTAGATTAAACACATGCTTGAGAAATTCCTATACAAAACTTTGATGTGATACTCACATGACTTTCTCTACCCGCTATCGTTTATTAGTGAGTATAAAAATCATTCTTACTAATGTTTATTTTTCTATCTACCACATTTTAATGTAAATAAACCTTTGCAGAAATGGCTACATTACACATTTCATTATAGTTACAAGGAGAACAGCGATAGTCTAATTCTTAAGAACTGAACGCCATATGTTTGCCTTAAAATTCCATACTGTCTCAATGCAATGGCAAGAAACAGAGTATTGAAAGGGCTTTAAGAGAATGACCAAGTAATGAACAATTCAAACCATTAATAACGGATATCTCAGAAATGGCCTATACCGCAAAAAACTATTTGAAATAAATTGTCTCTTTTAAAGAGATCTACATTTGTTTGGTGTGGTGCGTTTTCGTCTATGGCTTAAAATGTACAACTTGTACGAGATTATAAAAAATTTCTTCCAAATGAAGAGGACTTCGCAACCTAATCCCAGAAAATTCAAGCTATGCATTTTATTTGTCATGTAAATATTTTTAATGTATGATACTTTAATCAAAATCGTTGGAGCCATGTTCTAGTAAATCAACATTTTCCAAAAATGTTCCATGTAAAGGGTAGTTGGTATTGGGAATTATCTTGGAAATTTTCGTGTCGCATCCTTGGGAGATACTGAACTTAAAATACAAAGTTTGGTATTTATCGGACGTTTCGTTGTTGAGCTATGCTGTTCGTAGTCACGCATACACTTGGACATGTTTGTCCCAGAAATGCTTTACTTGAATTCAGGCGGCCTCAAAATATGCATTTTGTGTCGGTATTAGTTATAATGTTATATTTATTTGTTGTTGAGCCCCACGTTTGGTAGCCAATTTGATGCGGTATTACTTATAATGTTTGTTTACATCAGTGTTGAAGCCATCTGGTGACGTCATTCATTTGTTCGGTTTGTAGCTCCAACTTATGTTAGCAATTTGCATCAGTGTTAGTGTTCGTTTGATTTCATTTCAAATGTCCTCCGGCTAGCTATTATCCTGTTGGCTTGGGTACGTATCTCTATACAGGTTGTGAAACGGAAAGGAATCTTTTATCCAAAAATTACACTGATGAAGAAATTTGTTTATAATTTTTATTGTCGAACACGTTCACTATCACTTTTACATATTGATCTAGATACTCGCCAAACTCAAACTGTTATAATAACTTCTTACTGATCACTTTTAATCAACGTACTTCAACCTTTTGTATAATTAACTTTACCATATTTTAGATCTTTCATAATTCTGCTGCGCGTAACTCGTCATACATCATATCCGATGTATGACGAACTGACTGACTGAAGACGACGTGTAGTGTACACAGATTTTTGATGAACTGACACCGATCTACCTCTGACTTGGCTTATTTATTCTCCTTCAATCAGATACGCCTAAAGATTATAACTGAACTGCAATTGGCTAATAAAACGCGCCAACATTAGCGTCTATTTTAATATCCAATGAAAATTATGAATACATATGCTTTAGGGAGAACACATTCCAGAAGTTTCTACCGAAAACGCGTCAACATTACGTAACTTCCTTGTTTCCAATAATGATAAACAGCTCACCCCCCTCGCTGCATTATTGCGCTATTATTGACAGTTTCAGTAAGGCCCTATAAACCTATTTCACAATAATAATTACAATTAATAAACATCTGAAATCAATGTCACATAAAAATGCATATTCATATTACAATCATTATTTACATTTAAGTAATTTGTGATACAAATTACTGCATCAATTTCCGGTAAATTTTGGTATCGAATTTTTGGGAGGAATGCAATGCGCGCTCTCCTACTATGTAGTGGTAAAGAAGGTAATAATTTTAAACCATAGTTTCCGGTGCTAAAGCTCAATACAAGCTCATTTAGCTTCCAAAAAGGCAATTTCAATAAAGGTTGCCATCAATTTCTACAAAACTGGACCAACAAACCAGCCCACTCATTAACTAATACAAAAAAGCACAAACCTTTAAAAGGCGAAAAACACGGTAAACAACAAAGGCATTTCCCCGTTTAAAGATCAGATGTATTGATATGCAATTATATGCATCGCAAAATAACTGTGTCGAACCCAAACACAAAGTATTAACGAGATCAGGGACAGGAATTTGTCAAGGCTACATTTGAAACAGGCGATAATTGCGTACCATTGCTGGTTAGTTTAACAGAAGGGCAAAACCCAACTTAAAGCTGTTCACAAGCTCCAACTGGAGAAACCTTCCAAAGACGCCACGCTAAACAGAAAAAACAAACGACGTCAGCACCACCGAACGGAAGCCGCCTCCAGCGACTAACAAAAGAGGCGACCCGTAAAGTTTGAAACAATGACACAGGATAAACGAGCATACTGCATTAGTGCGTTCCTTATAATCTTATAACCCTGCTGTTGTACTGTGTGGTTTTAAAGCAGGATCTGTCATGCAATAAAATAACTACTAAATATTTTTTATTCCGTTCTATATAACTGAAACAATGAGATGGTCAGGACAGAAATTTAATGCGATATAATACTTGAACTATTGAAGGGAGGTGCCGATGGTTTTAAGATAAAGAATGAAATAGATTATAAATCGTAGCACTCGAAACTATAACAATTGAATTACTGTATCTGTTAGCTTCTGCAGTATAAATTTACGGCTTCCGCAATAAAAGAAGCTAGAAGTGCAGCTTGCCGTGAGTCGCTAAAACTCCCACCGGCCAGAACCTTCGCAATAGCCGCTACATCTTGCTCACACAAGCGCGCCACTTGATGCTTATAATACAGCACGAGCAGTAAGTACCGGCGACGGTACCAGAGTAAGCTATTTAAATTGCAAGAACCTTTATTAGTTTTAGCTCTGCCTAGTTTATTACTCCCCATCGACGTTATTTCAAGCCCGGGCCAATATTTAAAAATCCTATGTGTGTCTCTGTTACCTTGTCACTAGGAAGACCTGGCTAAAATCTCAAAAATAACTTTTACTTCTCTATTTCAGAATTGGCCTATCTGATCCTGCAGCCTTCCCAGGAACTGATAGCTAGTGTGTTCTCTCCTCGGCTGATACTAATGAATTTTGCTAACCTGACTTGCTAATCATCTTTTTCTTCCCGGAAAAATCTTACAATTACATTATGTATTGAACTCATATACGGAAATCGTTTACTGCAATTATTTCTGTATCTTACTATTATTTATTTCTTTATTTAAATATTCCATGAATAATTATGGCGTCATATCTAAAGCTTTCTTTGCATACAGCTTTTACAATCAATGAAATTCTCATTCTGGTGTAGAACAAATTTTAATGGCTTCTCCTAAAAAAGTTCGTCGCCATTCCAAAAATACAATCATACAGTTTTTAAGACGGATTTTTTCTGTGTCTAAGATTCCATGGTAGAAGAAGTTGTGCTATGGGTATCGCTGGTTTCAGGGGATGGGGATTGAAACTAGAGCATGTGAAAAAAACGGTCAGTAAAATAAACGCTCAAAAGGAAAGTTGCGAAATAAGCGGTTTAAGGATTGTTTTGTAGCTGGGTAGGTTTGGTTTGGATCTAAGGAAAATCCAAGAATGCAGAAAAAACCCAGGAAAGTGTCTTGCACTGCATGTCAGGTAAGTACGTGTATGAAATCGTAAATAATAACGGTTTTCACGAGTTGTGTTTGACTGAGTGTGATCGGGTAGTTGTGATGCAAGCCAAGTCACATGCACTTCACTGTACGTCGTTAATAAGGATGTAACAAACAGTTGTTTTTGAGTAACGGTTATAACTCACAATTACAGTGCGTTAACGGTTACATGTAACGGTTACCAGTGACGATTATGTTATTTGCTTTCACGCTTATTATGTTCACAGTTACATTACATTAATGTTTGCCATAACAATTAGCTGTACCTATGTTTCAGTATGAACTATCGATACGGACTTACTTTGTTATTTTAATGCAAGCTAATCTCTAGCTGTGGTAACACTTTGATTACTACGGTGATTTATAATCGCAAGATGCACTCGTAATTACTTCTACATTCCTACGCGCACGCGCACATATGCACAAAGCGTATTTGTACCGTGTTGCATTTTCCTATTGGCTAAGCTAATCGCACGTAAGTGTACCTTACTTAGCACTTGCAGATGGGAGCAGTCGTGAGTAGATAAAAAATCTAGGTCGAAAGCATGCAGTTGTACAATGTTAATTAATAATATTCAACTTCAATTATGGTATATGGTAATAACAATGAGATAGCCCTTTCAACGTTTAAGGTTACATTGGAGAAATACTGATTTAACTGTCATATATCTCGGTCTTTCATTATTTGTTTGCCAACAAGGTTAAAGGCGTAAATATGCATAATGGAAAAACTCAACTTCATACGTACTTTTCGAATTCGAAAATCGGAGAAACTTCACATTTTTTTAAGCAATATTAGAGAGTAGACTTGATTAAATTGTGTAACCATAGATCTTGATTTACACTGTTAAAACGTATGTACCGTTGTTTGAGCTTAGCGGGCCGCGAGTATTTTAATACTGAATAGCACATACATCTACACACGATGTATGAAATCTCGTGCTCCTATAATCGTATTTAAATAGCCATCTTAATACAATGCAGTGCTGATTGAACTTCATTTGTGCTCTGTGACTGTATTCGAAGCGATAAGCAACACGCTGGAATAAACAAATGTGCACTTGCAACTCCGCGAGAGGATGACTCAAGTTGTAAACGGTAGAAGGAACTAGTTTCCGATAAGCGACTCCAATACACATGCAGTCATTGATGTGACCCAGGCTCGGTAACGGTCTCCAGTAACCATTAACGCGATAACTAGTTGTCTTCGCTACTTTGGTAACCGTTACTGAGTAACTAGTTTCTCTGTATTCGATATTTTGGTAACCGTTACTGTGTAACTAGTTACGATGGTAACCGTTACATTAAGGTAATTGTTATAATGTAACCGTTATGTTGTTTTATACCCATCCCTAATAGTTAAGCATACAGAAAGTACAGGGAAATATTAGGTGGTATTATAACATGGATCTGTGTGAAAGAAAGGTCCAAGAAGCTGGTGGAAGTAGAAGAAACCATATTTTGAGAGCATCGGAGCATTAGTACGCAGCACACAATAGACCCTATTTAGAGGTGAAGAATCGCACATAACAGGCGAAAAAGAGAGCTTGGGAGAAGCGATTTTAATTACGTCTAAAAGAAACCTGATGTGTTGCATTCACATGACTTTCTTTGCCTTTTATTATTTATTAGTGCGTGCGTATATTATTTGTCTATCTACTTCATTTTTATTCGTGATAAGCTTCCGCAAAAATAGCTACATTACACATTTCATTAGGATACAGAAAGAAGGACAGTTAAAATATGTTTAATAACTGGACGCTATTCTCTTTCCGTGCAATCACGAAAAACAACTGAAAATCGATAGGACTTGAAAAGAAGGATAAAGTGTTGAATAAATCGAAACATTAATAATGATATCTTGGAAATGGCTTATGCCACAAAAAAAATTACTTTGAAATAAATTGTGTGCTTTAAAGGTCTCTACATTTTTGTGCAGTACGCTTTCGTCTATGGCTTAACGTTTGCAAGTTAAACAGGTTATATAAAATTACTACCAAATGAAGAGGACTTCACAGGTTATTCCAAGAAAATGCAAGACATAGATTTTGTCATGTATATATCTTTTGTTTTAAACAAAATCATTAGAGCCATTTTTAAAAACCAAAAAATTGCAAAACAAGTTCCATCTAAAGGGTAGTTTGGAGTGGCGGAATTTTCCTGAAAACTTTATGTAGGCTATTTGGAAGGTACTAAACTTATATATCCAGTTTGATATTATCTGACTTTTCGTTTTTGAGTTATGCTGTTTACACACAGATTGAGTAAAATGTGTTTTTTTCTAAAAATGCCTTCCTGGATTCAAGGAACCTAAAAATCCTGTATTTCCGGGGAAATATCGGTATCAAATTTTTGGATGGAATGAAATACTTTCTCTTCTTACCATGTACATGTAGAAAAAGTAAACAGATAATAAGAAAGCTTACTAAGCTTATTTTAAACAGGCCAAAAATGATAGGTAATATATACTTTTGCCATTCCGAAGTCAAACGTGTGATGGAAACCTGTATTTTTGATCCAGGCACTTTTCAATTAAACTTGAGGATACATTATAACTGATAACGTTAAGGAATACGTTAAAGTAAACGAGACTGACTGCATATTTCATGTACTGCAATTTATAAATCAGCCCGAATCCCTTTTCGTGTACCTGCTCTAGAAGGTTCGCCGCCTTAACACATACCATTTTTCACTGTCTGCTTTTTTCGCGACACGTGAAACTAGTGGCTCGGAAATAAGATCGTTATCACAGTAGCTAAAAGCAAACTACTGAATCTGAAAGTTAATATGATGTTAGCCAAAACAGACGACTCATTATTTATGTCCTCCAAGAAGCTTTCGTACATGTGTCCCCTAATATATTATCACAGCTCGTTTTCAATAAATTTAAAAATATTTAACTTCAGAAACATCTACACGTTTTCTAAATGAACTGCCAGTGGGAGTCCATGACGTGGTTTTAAAAAGTTTGTGTTTGCTAATACAAATGTTCGAAAAATATTCATAGCTGGTAGAAAAGTAGTGCAAGGTTTGAAATTTTGCATAAGAATTATACTATTGGGAAATATTTAGTTCATGTTTTATTGCAAAACGGACGTTACTTTTAAAATACCCCTCATAATGTAATATTTATTAACTTTTCAAATTATTTTAAAGATTAATAAGGATAAAACAAACAAATGATATTAAAAAGCTGCTGAATTCGTATATCAGATTTGACCTTCTCAAAATAGATTTAGTTTAAGATATGGAACTATAACTGTTTAAATGGCATCCTGTCTTGTCATATACGATACAGATTTCCATTATTACTCCGTACGCGCTTCAGGAAGCAAATTCATTATCCTGCGCCCTTTACCAAGGAATACAATATCATAACAGATATGTTTTCAAATTCTTGTCTTGATTCTAAAAGAATTTTTCCAAAAGCAATATACAGGGTGCATCATTTAAGTTGAGACTATGCAATATCTGCAAAACTAAGCGTTGTAGAAAGAAATTATATTATGGAGAATATTATTATTGCATTTTTATGTTGTTTTCCCACTCCTCATAAAAAACAAAATATATCTATAAAGCTTATTACATTGTTCTTACACCAACGTAAATAACGAAAATTCTGAATGGCTGTGTACGAAGAGAACAATGAATGGTTTCGTAATTGGGAATCAACATTTTTTATTTTGTTTCCTTATTCCTCATTACAAAATAAACAGCTTTATATAAATCATTTTCTAATGGGAAAGCAACATGGAAGTAGTAGGTTCCGACTTTAAAACAAATTAAATTGAACCTAAAAAACCATCATAACGTCCTCCAAATAAAATACGACTAATGGTGTTTACTTTCTTCCATAATATCAAGCAATTTTAATTAAAGGCATTTCTTTCTACAACGTTTAGTTTTGGAGATATTGTACAGTCTCAACTTGAATGCTCCATCCTGTATATCCTTCGAGGCAAAGCTCCACAGGAGTATACAAATGTGCTGGGCTTTTAAGCTTCTTTCTTGCTCAATCTGCAATCTAATTTACCCTGAAGCATTTCCATCATGTTAAGATGCTTTTTTCACAGGAGCATGGCCTACGAGGAATGCAATAATTGTTCACAGCTGTAGTCCATTACATTTAAGTAAGCTTTCAGCTCTTTTCTTGCGTGTTTTTGAAGTATGTACCGATAATTTTTTAATGCATAACAAAACCATATTTTCCAAATACTTTACCAGTCACTACTTTACATCTTACAGTACTGCTCCACATAGCCACCGCGTTATTCAGGTATTTGTTGTAACGGGAAACAAGTTTTAACATGCCTTCGTCAAAGAATGATGCCGCATGTGATGGAAGTAAAGTCTTCACTTCTTGTTTCAAAACAGTCCGAATTTGGCACCAAGCTATTTTCGTCGTTTCTTCAGCCGAAGAAATTCCTTGGTGGAAAACATTTCAACGATGATGTAAAACAGGAAGTGCAGACTTGGCTTTCATCACAGACGGCATCATTCTTTGACGAAGGCACACAAACCTGGTTTCCCATTACGAGTGCTTAAATAACGGCGGTGAAAATATGGAGAGGAGTGTAAGGTATAAGTTAATGAATGTTAATAAAGCATTTGGAACATAATATTCTGTTAGTTTTAAAAAAATCTGATGTTTTACACTCACATGACTTTCTCTATTCTTGTGCAAACTATTTTTACAAACGCTTATTCTCCATATGCTTCATGTTAATCGAGATGTTAATCTTATTGCTAATTTTCTTGTGGGTGCAAGGGGAATATGGTAGGCTTTAAGTGATAGTCAAATCTTTTAAGAGCTGGTTGCTATGTGGCGCATTCCATTCTCTTTGCATGTCCAGTACGTAAAAAAATCTAATGTGTTACACTCACATGACTTATTCTACTCTTGTGCAAACTATTTTTACAAACGCTTATTCCCCATGTGCTTCATGTTAATCGAGACGTTAACCTTCTTGCTAATTTTCTTGTAGGTGCATGGGGAATTGGTAGGTTTTAAGCTATAGTCAAATATTTTAATAGCTGGTTGCTATGTGGAGTATTTCATTCTCTGTGTATTACCAGGACAAAAAAATGAATAATGAATGTGAGAAAAAGTATAAGTATTGGAAAATTTAAGAGAATAACAAGTAATATCTCGAAAATGGTTCACTCAACCAAAAATATGTATATGGCATAAAGTATATATTTTAACGCGATCTACATTTTTTCTGTAGTAAACTTTTGTCTATCTCTTATGTTTTACCAGTTATGCAAAAGTCGTTCACAATGAATACTTTTGGAGAAATTCCCAGAAAATTCGAGATATACACTTGATTTGTCTTGAAAATATCTTAAACATATGATATTTTAATCAAAATAGTTAGAGCCGTTTTTGAGAAAATTAAAATGTTCGAAAAATGTTCCATGTAAAGGGTATTCTGGGGTGGGGGGATTTTCTTGAAAACCTTAGTGTCGCATCTCTGGAAGATACTGAACCTAAACATCTAGTTTGGTGTTTATCCGACTGTTCGTTTCTGAGTTATGCTGTTCACACACACACACACACACACACACACACACACGGTCATGTTTCCAAAAATGCTTTTTTTGGATTCAAGGGGCCTGGAAACATGTATTTCCGATGAAATCTCGGTATCGATTTTTTGGGTGGAACACAATACTTCCCCTACTTACTATACGTAGTAGAGAAAGTAAAAATTATCTGTACTTTAAAAACACGCCTCCTGCCATATTCGTTTCCTGGAGTTTTAAGCCAGGTTTTATGATATTCTACTTTGGACCACTTCTTAATAGCCTCCCTTACTAAACATCGAGATGTTCCTAGAGCCGGCTCTGGACCAATAAATTGTGAAGCCGCTTCTTGTCTTGGAAGCGCATCAGCTTTGTATAAATATAATACTGCAAAATAATATGAACGCACATGGTCACTCGAGATTGCGTAGATTGCGCCACGTATTATGCAATTTAAATAAAGTAATGTATTTAATTATCTGTTTATTTAAAACCTTGTTTAAGTAGTTTATATGCTGCTGCCGCTGATCCTACTCTTATAAAACATATGCAGCAAAATTTACTCTATACATCAACTTCAAAAATTAGATTTAATAGTCATCTTATTTTTATCATATTAATTTGTGTTTGCATAAAATTGAAACGATTTAATGTATTTTCAGCAAAAAATTATTTGTTCTCAACTAATTTTTAATAGAATATGAGTCACTTCAAGCTACTTGTACTCTAAATTAGTATTTTTTTCTTTTTGATTACAGTGGGACCTTGTCTGTGATAAAGATTTCTACCCTACACTAGCGCTGATAATTCTTGGTATTGGCGGCCTCATTGGAAATTACATTTTTGGCTATCTGCAAGATAGGTAAGCTTCTTTCACTGCTTTTTTATGTATTGAAACAAATGATTTAAATAACAAACCATTTTAATTCAATTAATATTCGTATTTACAGTACCAAATCTTCACATTAATCCCATACATGTCCAGTGCTGGAAAAATCCGCTCTGGAAGTGCTCAGTTACTCTACCGATCACGATATGGCTCCGCGGTAACGTGCGAGACTCGTATTTGGAAGGTCAGGGTTCGATTCCTGTCGACCGACCACACTGTCCTTTTATTTTAGTGGTTTTCCCTGGTCGGTAGGCGAATATCTCATCTACCATAGTTTTCTTTCCCTCGTTGGCCTTTCATTCGGTTTCGTCTAATGTTCCAGATGTACTTCTAGGTTTCGTGGCGTTAGGCGGTGTCGACTGATGGCGGGGATGCTTCCTCAAAGGTCATAAGACTTTCCAGTTAAACGGGTCATTCATAGCCTGCTGTGGGCAGCTCCAGTAGTGGGATAGGTCTTCGAGCCAGGACTGTTAGGGAGTTCTGCACGTCTCTGTGGCCTGCAGTCTCCAGTGGTTCCTTCACTTCATCCCTTCCTCCTGGGTGTAGTAGCTGCGATAGATCTCAGGTAGGTCGCATATTTTGCACATGCGAAATCGAACGTCAAAAAACTTTGCACTCCGGAACCCTTTATTAAAGAATATTGTACCGGATGTCATTTCGTAGATAAAAATCCACAGATCATTACAGTATATACTAATTATTCTTATAATGTTCACAAACATCTATAAACAGTTTTCACTTAATTTTAAGCATCTTCGGCTTTTATAAGTTAGAATAGTAGATTGAGAACAATCCATAGTGTCATTCTTGGAAGATACAGAACCTAAATACCAAAAATGCCTTTCGTTCTTGACTTATGCTGTTCACACACATACACGGACCTTTTTCTTAAAATTATTTTTTGGATCCAGGGGGCCTCAAAACATGTATTTACGGTGAAATATTGATATCGAATTTGTGTGTGTATGACCGCGTGCTTATCTGTGAACACACAACTAAAAACGAAAAGTAGGATAAATACCAAACTTGGTATTTAAGTTTAGTACCTAATAGAGATACGACACGAACATTTTCACGAAAATTCTTCTACCCCAAGCTACCCTTTACATGGGACATTTTTCCAAATTTTGATTTCGTAAAAAATGGCTAACGATTTCGAGTAAAATACCATATATTAAAGATATTTGTATTAAAATAAAATGTATATCTTGAATTTTCTAGAATACCATATGAACTCCTCTTCATTCAGAAGGAATTTTCTATAATCTTGTATAAACGTTAAGCGATAGACGAAAACGTATTACACCAAAAATGTGGTTCTCTTTAAAATACATAATTAATTTCAAATAACTTTTTGTGTGGCATAAGCTATTTCCGAGATATCCGTTATTAATGATTCGAACAGTTCAATACTCTATCATTCTTTTCAAGTCCAAAACATTTGACTATCGCTATTCCATTTGTATCTATAACGAAAGGTGTAATGCAGTTAATTCCGGAAATACTTATCTCGATTAAAATGAAGTAGATGGCAAAATAAACGTTCGTAAGAATAATTTGTAAACCCAATAATAAGCGATAGAGGCTAGAGAATATCAGGTGAATATAACATATATTTTTACTAGTATTAATTACATTGTCTTTATATAATTCTCTTTTATACGGTTCTGATATAAACTCTGCATTGAATATTTTGACAGGTTTATAGGAGTAACTTTTGTATCAGTGGAATTGGTAGCAAACAGATTAACTGTTATACTCCAGAACCTAAGCTAACAGAACCTATGGCGAAGTTGATGACATGAAAGCTAATGTGGAATGAACTAGCATGCCAAACAGGAGAAAAGTTGTTGTATTTGCTGAAGGCGAATACTACATATTGCCTGCTGTTTTCCCTTTGAACGTTTACCTGCGCCGTTTGTGTACTTGGCCATATTCACCATTACACAAGAATGCGTTGCTGTGGAGGTGAATACTAGTCCTACGTGGAGTCGAAATGTTCAATAGTTCATGCCGCAGCACAACATTCCAAGGAAGACAATAGCACAAAGGTTACAGCTGGTTATGAAACTTGACAGCAAGTTAACAAATAGCATTATATTAAGAAACCTATACATACATATAATAAAAGACTAACCAATTATTTCACCAAGCAAGTTGGCGCCATAGTAACGCCTTGCTTGGTTCAGAAGGTAGTAGATTCGATTTCCGGTGACCTCACACTCTGACCCATGAGTTTTTTCGGGCCTTTCACGGGTCGTCAGGCGAATGCAGAAGAGGTTTCTTTCAGCCCCCGAATCTTCTGTCTCTCCATTACGTGTTATTTATCGTTCCATTCATCCTTCATGCCGTTAGGTCTGTTTAAGGATTGGAAGTGTCGGCTATGGTATTCGGTGCGGCGTGGCAGGAAAAAGGGTGCTCACTGGAACTCTTTCCGCCCCTCGAGTTTTGGCTGGTTGCCGGGGTAAACGGACCACCCCTTCGGAGCGGGGTGTTGCATCCTCTGTCTGTCAGACTGACAGGGCGTCTCAATCTGGATAATGTAAAGACCCTGTCTTTGCTATGCCGTAAATCCTGATTCAAACTGCCCGGTGATTCCTCTCGCGGCTTCTGTCTCCCGAGGGCACCCCGTTGTGTGGGCATAGGTACAATATCCTCACTGGAGTTGTGGCGAGTCCCCTCGAATCATCAAAAAAGGAAAACCAATTATTTTCTGGTAATGTTCGGTTATGTAAGCGCGCATGTTGGAAGATGCATGTTTTATCTAAGAATGGCTGAACTAAATGTTATGAAAATGCTATAAAACGTTACGCCCCACCCAGAAAAGACTATACAATATTTTAATTAGTTATCTAAATTCTAGCACAAAACTGACTTGCAGCTCAGAACCTAAATGAGACCAAGCGAGGTGGCGCCACGGTAACACGCATGACTCGCATTCGGGAGTCCCTGGGTTCGACCGCCCACTCTGATGCATGGGTTTTTCGTGGTTTCCCCGGGTGGGCGGGTTAATGCTGAAGTAGTTCATCTAATACCCCACTCTCCTGTCCCCCATTTCCTGTATCCATCATCTTCCTTGTCATCTATTTCAGGGCTGTAGGACAAAGCGACGGTGTACGGTGGGTTGCGGCTGGACGGTGGCTTTAGAGAGTTTCATCCTGACGTCGTTCAGGGACTACTCAACGGGACTCTGGAAGCTTTCGGGCGGAAGCTACTTCGTGGGACCCCCAGAAGCTCGGGGCCCAATAGAGTGGGCTCGGGCGGCGTTGGAGGCGTTCAATCTGGAAGCATTAGGGACACCGTCAGTGCTTGCGCTCGATTTCATCCGGATCTGGTCGCTCTTCTGCTCCCTTCTTCACTTCAGAGTGTCACGGCAGAAGCACAAGGGGCCGACAGGCATGCGTGAGGTGCTTTACCGCGGTTACAGAGGCCCCCTACATTCGTCCGTACGTTTGTCTTTTACTTAAATGGGCTAGATACTGTAAAAATTAGAGAAACTACAAGTGGAACTACAAGATAAAACAACAGTGGACTTAATAACCCTAAATAAAGTGCAAGAAGCCATCAGAAATGTGAAAAATAAGAAAGCTCCTCGGATAGACAATATACCAGTGGAGGTATTCGAATATAAGGAACTTTTGCTACAATTTCAGCTATTGCATCTGTTGAATATGTGTTGGGTACCAAAGAGAATACCTACTGGAGTAGTTAAGGTCAAATGGATATTTTTTTTAAAAACCAGAAACTAAATAATACAGCATTATCGAGATAAACCTCGGTTAAAAATACACCTGTGTTCAAAATATATTCAAGAATTATAACCACAAGGTTGAAATATTAAGTGAAGCAAATCTCAGTGAGGAGCAAAGTTAATTTAGATGTTATAGAAGTTGTTTAGATAACATTTCACACTAAAACAAATTATAGATAAACCAGGGAATATAATCCTGCAATCCATGTGGTATTCATTAACTTGGAGAATGCTTTCGATAAAGAGATAGCACCTGTAAACCGGACTACAGAAGAGAGACTGAGAGCCTAACCAATGAAGGAAAACAAGATGCTGCAAAATGAGCTGATCAGCGCATTTGGGCGTGAACCAGTACTCGATTAATCGGCTCAGACCGGACATGGTTGTCATTCGGTATAATAATAATAATAATAATAATAATAATAATAATAATAATAATAATAATAATAATAATAATAATATTGTTATTTATTACATGGTAGCAATGTAATCGCATACGAATTAAATTGTAATGAATTTACATGGGAGTCAAAGACTACCAAGCGTTTGAAAGTTTGAGGCAGTATTTTTAACACTTGAATAATTTCAATTGTATTATATAATATATACAAATTCAATAACAGCCCACCTTGAAGCAATATGTATGTAATAATTTGTAAAAATGTATGTAACAGTCATTGCAAATGCTTATATTATTGTAAACATGTTTAATAATGTTATGTGAATGCATTGTGTAGTTTAATAATTAAGAGCTCTGAGAGTAATAAGTTTAACGTTGCTAACAATGAGGTAACCTTGAGGCAATAATGAGTTTGAGAGTTTAAATTTTACTAGTCATGATTAAAGCAACGATAATGTAAATTCTGTGACAGTTTAAAAATAGCCAATCAACAGTCATAAACAGCTTTAATTAAATGCAGGTATTCTATTGGACTAGGAATAGCTAATCGGAGACTTGAACTACAGAAGCCTACGGGTTTTGACGGTTGAAAATTATTAGTTGCCTGTAGACCTTGGTAGTGACCGGATGGAAGATGTGTTCCCTAAAGAAATATTACGTATTCGTGTGAATCGTAAATTAAGTATCCGCCTTTAACAAAGCACAAGTTTTAAATTAAAGAATCTCACAGCTCTTAATATCAGTGTAGTGTTATTTAATTTGTGTCAAGGATTAATAAAAATAGGTGATTTAAAACTTAAAATTTGTGTAAGCCTACATTCTTGTCGCACCACACATTGTCTAAGAGATACGTGACTCTAAAACAATACTGAAGCAGCCAAGGCAAACATAACAGAAATACTACCTATGGAAGCAGTTTAATAACAAAGTTAATATAATATTTTTAAACTTGGAACGTAACAACAAAAATACATCTTCAAAAATCGGCTTCTCATACGTAGCAGCATATTACGTAACAAACAATCTAGGTACTTAAAATGAACGCCCAAAGCATGGTGCTGAATTACGTAAACAACTACTTTAAATTGGTTTCCCAAGCGTGGAAATAAATAAACAACAATTCAACAATAAACTACAACAGTTGAAGAGCAAATACTACTTCATTTATCTGGAATGCCGAGATCCTCGAATTACATTAGGACTGTTTAATGAATAAAATAAATGAAATATGATCCCCTGAACCCGGCACATAATGGTTTTATTGCTTTATAAATATTTAATATTTTTAAGTCATTTTGCAACACACGAATGTCGATTAGTTTGAAACTGAAATACAACACAAATGCAAGACGTGGCGGTAATGATATTTGGTATAATCTCATTGTAATATGCCGCTGTTATTAGTAGAAGTTAAACATTTTCTTTCATCTGATTTGTCCATTTTATGACGATGACACATAAGTTGGAATTATTTATTAGAATACATTAGCCGTGTGATATGTCAACCAAATGAATAGATCCATCTCTGTGTAAACAAAGAACATCATTGTTTGAAGTAGGCAAAACATCGCAAAAACGTTCGTCTTGCAACCTAAGAAAACTATCAAAAGTGCGATATTTGGCATTTATTGAACGTTTCGTCTCCAAGTTATGCTGTTCTGTCAGAAACAGAAACATGGGCGTTCCTTTATATATTCAGGACTCCTAGTAAACATGGTTTTCCGTCCTGTCTATATGTTTATCCACCCCATCCATCCATAATCGCCTCCCAAAATACTACTGACATAGTGTTATAGCTGTGCCCTAATTTTGACATGATGCCTCACTCATACGTATCTTTACTCATCACCATATAACGACCCCCCCATTTCACAGACCTATAATTTAAAGCATTAACCAAAGTATTTTCAGCGCAATGGGAGTAAGGGAAACTGCAATTGAATAACGGTGACTAATGAACCAAAATCTCCCCGAACGAGCCCTCACATCAATCATGCTTATTAAGGGGGAGAATCAAATCCTGATGTTAAAAACTGTACAAAATATACGAATTTAATGACGGTTTTATTAAACTCTGATTTCTGATACTTAAGCCACATGTTTTAATTTCCATGAGTATATGCATGCTACTGATTGATGGAATATCTCGCTTTCTCTCTTTTTAAATGGGTTGTTTCTAAAATTACTGTCCCTTAATGATCTACAGTTTTACATACATGACTTTTTCGCGTATTGCGACTCATTAATAATGGTTTTTATTACACATAGAAAGCAAAATTAATCCTGTAGCTACTCGAAAGTACATCTGTAAACCAAAGCTTTTGCAAATATCACAGCATTTTGCTAACGAATTGGAGAACCCACTTTTAATACCCATCATGAAGATGTGCTAAACTCTTAAAAGGAGAAAGCTAATTGTCAGTGATATTTATACGGTTCATGTGGTCTTTTTACTTTCTCTACTACGTATAGTAAGTAGGGGAAGTATTGTATTCCACCCAAAAATTCGCAAACGAGATTTCAGCGGAAATATATGTTTTGAGACCCCCTGAATCCAAAAAAAGCATTTTTGGAAACATGTTCGTTTGTGTGTGTGTGTTTCTGTCTGTCTGTGTCTGTGTGTGTGTCTGTCTGTCTGTGTCTGTGTGTGTTTCTGTGAACAGCATAACTCAGAAACGAACAGTCTGATAAACACGAAACTTGGTATTTAGGTTCAGTATCTTCCAGAGATGCGACACGAAGGTTTTCAAGAAAATCCCCGCACCCCAGATTACCCTCTACATGGAACATTTTTCGAAAATTTTAATTTTCTCAAAAATGGCTCTAACGGTTTTGGTTAAAATATCATATGTTTAAGATATTTTCATGAGAAATGAAATGTATATCTCGAATTTTCTCCGAATGTCTCCAAAAGCATTCATTGTGAACGACTTTTGCATAACTAGTAAATCATAAGAGATAGACAAAATTTTACTACGCAAAAAATATAGATCGAGTTAAAATACACAATTTATGTCATATACATTTTTTTGTTGCGTGAACCATTTTCGAGATGTTGCTTGTTATTCCCTTCAGTTTTTCAATACTTTTTCTCAAATGGGAATTCGTTATTCATTTTTTATGTCCTGGACATACAAAGAGAATGGAATGCGTCACATAATGCTCTTAAAAGATTTGAATATCGCTTAAAGCCTACCATATTCTCCTTGCACCTACAAGAAAATTAGCAATAAGGTTAACACCCCGATTAACAAGAAGCATTTAGAGAATAAGCGTTTGTAAAAATAGTTTGTACAAGAGTAGAGAAAGTTATGTGAGTGTAACACATCAGATTTTTTCCTCTTTGAGAGTACGCTCTTTACCAAAAACTCAATACCCCATTATCCAGGCTTATATTGTTTTAGATACCAGAAATACTAAGCTCAGGGCTCAGGGTTTGATGAACATGAAATTACTAATGTAGCGGCATAAACTGAGTCCGGAGCAAAAACATGCAGCAATAACAGAAATTTACGCATTAATTGTTGCTAAATGGCCCGTGTGAATAAATCGCACAAACTTTATATACTAGTAAAAAATTAATAAATAAAAACATAAGCTCATTCACACGTGTGCAAGTATTGAGTTCGCCTGATTGACAATATGATGTAAAATGCACAATTCCAAATCAAAATTTTAAATCTATGCCAATTATAATCCAGTTATAAACCTGCAACATGAACAGTGAGCGTGCGTGCACACACGCATATCAGAATTCTAAATATGTAAATAAAACTTCTACTTATCTACAAACTGTAGAGGAACAGTTTTTCTACCGAAAAATCCGAAACCAGGATTTCATTATAAATACACATTTTAAGGCTCCCTGAATACAAAAAAGTAATTTAAAGAAGGTGTGTGTGTGTGTCGGTAATGCAAAAAAGGAAAGTTAAATACCAAATTTGGTGTTTCAGTTCAGTATCTTCTAGTGATGGGATACGAAGATTTTCGAGAAAACACCCCTACCGCAAACTACACTTTACAAGGGTGCCGGGTCATAATGGCATAGAGGGAAATAAAAAAGCTGATGACATTGCAAGACAAGGAACAGCTTTGCATTTTATTGGGCCAGAACCGCCTCTAGGACAACTAGATGTTTAGCATGAGAGGCTATTAAAAACTGATCTAAACCTGGCTTAAAACTCCAGGAAACAGACATAATAATCTATTTATTAGAAAACCATGTAAGAAAATAACTGAAAACTCACTAAACTGTAAAAAAAGATTTCATTTGAGAACAATAACTAATGCATTTCTCACAGAGTATTCTCCTGTGAAAAAGAATGGGAGTATTTCAGCGTAACTTAGATTACAGACGGTTTAAGAAAGGAACTGAAACACCCTTGGCTAACAGGAGATACAATGATTGTGTGAAAGCGCTTTTAGAACCAGAAGAATTTGAAACCATATCTGTGATGAGACTGTACTCCTTGATAAAGGGTACAGGTATAATGAATGACTTTAAAATGATAACACAATAAAACCAAGGCTGAGGTGCGTCCGGAGCAATAACGGAAAAATGTATCGAACAAAACAGGACAAGACCTTTTCAAAGAAAAATTATCGTTTTTTTATTTTCTCAAAAATACCACTTAACTATTTTTTCGTGCCGTTAATCATTTTCGAGATATTTATGGTAAATGCTTCGAGTTTTCAAATATTCCTACTCTGCTTGTTTTAAGTACAATTCGATATCGATATTTTACAGGAAAATATATTTTGAATCTCTCAAATTAAAAATTGTGGCTAAACACTTGATGTTTAAAAATCTGTCGCATGAGAGTGGCCTTTTGACTATTTTTCTCTTTCTCAGTGCAAAGAATAAGACCGAGCTATTTAGAAGTACTGCGTTGCATGGCAACCTAATGATCGCGGCTGTAAGAAGCACTCTGTGATCAAAAGTATTCGGACACCCCACAAACATACGTTTTATATCTTAGGTGCATTGTGCTGCCACCTACTGCCTGATACTCATTATCCGCGACCTCAGTAGTCATTAGACATCGTGAAACAGCAGAATGGGACACTCCGTGGAACTCACGGTCTTTGAACGTGGTCAGGTGATTGGGTGTCACTTGTGTCAGAAGTCTGTACGCGAGATCTCCACACTCCTAAACATCCCTAGGTCCACTGTTTCTCATCTGATGGTGAAGTGGAAATGTGAAGGTACATGTACAGTACAAAAGCGTACAGGCCAACCTCGTCTGTTGACTGGCAGAGACCGCCGACATTTGAAGAGGATCGTAAAGAGTAATAGGCAGACATTTATCCAGACCATCACACAGGAATTTCAAACTGCATCACGATCCACTCCAAGTAGATACCATGACAGTTAGGCGTGAGGTGAGAAACCTTGGATTCCATGCTCGAGTGGCTGCTCATAATCCACACATCACGCAGTAAAATGCCAAACGACGCCTCGCTTGGTGTAAGGAGCGTCAACATTACACGATTGAAAAGTGGCAAAACGTTATGTGGAGTGACGAATCACGGTACACAACGTAGCGATTCGATGGCAGGGTGTGGGTATGGCGAATGCCCGGTGAACGTCATCTGCAGCGTGTGTATTGCCAACAGTGAAATTCGGAGGTGGTGGTGTTATGGTGTGGTCGTGTTTTTCCTGGAGAGGGCTTGCACCCGTCGTTGTTTTGCGTGGCACGATCACAGCTCAGACCTACATTGATAATTTAAGACCTTCTTACTGCCCACTGCTTAAGAGCAATTAGGGGATGGCGATTGCATCTTTCAACCCCTTCGAGCACCTGTTCATACTGCACGGGCTGTGGTGGAGTGGTTACACGACAATAACATCCCTGTAATGGACTGGCCTACACAGAGTCCTGAATTGAATCCTATAGAACACCTTTGGGATGTTTTGGAACGCCGACTTCGTGCCAGGCCTCACCGACCTACATCGATACCTCTCCTCAGTTGTGTACTCCGTGAAGAATGGGCTGCTATTCCCCAAGAAACCTTCCAGCACCTAATTGCAAGTATGCCTGCAAGATTAAACGCTGTCATCAAGGCTAAGGGTGGGCCAACACCATATTGACTTCCAGCATTAACGATGGAGGACGCCACGAACTTGTACATCATTTTCAGCCAGGTGTCCGGATACTTTTGATCACGTAGTGTAGGTATGCGATTAATAAACAATTGAAAACCGTCTCTTGTACATATGTGTATTATGGAGCAGTAAAGGATTATAAATTGTGGCATAATGTATTATTATTTTATAAGATAGTTGTTTATTTTCGTAGTATTTACCAGAGTTCTGGTAATTTTTATAGCCCCCGTAGTCTAATGCTCTGCCAATGTTTGTACCAATTGTAAATGAGCATTATAAATATAATAGTGAAGATACAGCATAAGGGCGGGCGTGAGGTAACACCATTCACAATGCAACCGTAGGCGTAAAGCAAGAACTTGGCAGGGTTCCTATATCTGTAAACTGCATGCAGAAATTTTCCGAGTATGCTTCAAGTTTAAAGTTTGACATAATTAATAATATCCAATATGAAAATTCACTCAGTCTTTATAAATAAATACCTATAGGTGTTGTACTAAGCAAACAACACAGAGGATTTTTGCGTCAGTATTTAAAATTGCCAAATAGAAGAGCACCATTATTGTAAAGTAGATGGCGTGAAATCTTGCATTGCGATAGTGTGCTGTTCAGAAGCTGGAAATACAAGGAGAAAGAAACAGAATTGTTCCTCTATGCACGCACCGCAATGAAATCTCTTACGTTACGTAGTGCGTTACGTGACTCTATGGAATACCTCTATAGGTGCCAAGTCTTACCTATATATGGTGCGTCTCCACTTACTTTCCGTTGTGAAAAACACGGGAGGTCGGAGACTTTCTGCTCCTGTACTTCTAAGAAGAGAGTTTCAATTGAACTATACCTCCTCCCGAATAATAATTTTTGTGGCATAAACTCATTTTAGTACTGACTGTATTCTCTGTTTACTAGCGATTTAGTTAGTGGAGTGGGATGGGAATGGGTGGCTTATCTTTGGAGTAAAGATTTAGTTGGAAGGAGGGGTATACAGTATGCTGAACTCCTGCCGCGAGTGACGCGTACAGTGGAAAACAACCAACACTCTTTAACTATCGCGTGTCTTTACCCCTAACCTGCCTCAAACCAATTAAACATACCTTCTTCCGCTAGCTAAACTCCTACATGCTTGAAAGGGCTCCCCTCCTACTAGCCAAAGTGTCACTAAACATAGTATACGTTGTGTTATCACAGTTTCGCAGTTTCTAGCAAACATGTCTCCTCTGGTCATCGTTACGATGCTCACCTTTAACCTTTCCCCGCTGAGCACGTAGTTTAAAGTTGTAGAGAGTCCAACTCGACCTTGCTCGAGGAGAATCCATGAAGGTCAAGCAGACCATGGATGATATTAGGTAAAATTAATTACCAGATCGCAATCTACAGCAACGGTAATTAACTATCACTGTTTCGGACAATACAGTAGATGCAGTATGGTAATTTACAGGATAGAGAAGGCTTATATATGGACATCCTTAAACTGCTAATAAAACCATTAAAGAAATAAAAATACTGAAGAACCTATGGTCCAGCTTAAAAATCTGATGTGTTACACTCACAAGACTTTCTCTACACTTGTACAAACTATTTTTACAAAATATTATTCTCCATCTATTTCCGAATACCAAGATAAACATTTGCAGAAACGATCTTTTGACATGCAAAGAGAATTACATTTTACACATAGCGACCAGTTCTAAAAATATTTGACTACCGCTTAAGGCCTATTATGTTCCACTTGTTTTGTATTTGCAACGGCAATATAAAAATACAGTAGCCTTGAAGCATAGACCTGTGTCTATGCAGCACCATTCTCTTTGCCACAGATTAATACTCTCTGCACATCCAAGACAAAAAATGAATAACGAATTCCCATTTGAGAAAATAAGATTGAAGAATTTAAGGGAATAACAAGCAATATCTCGAAAATGGTTCACTCAACAAAAAACATGTATATGACATAAATTGTGTATTTTAACGCGATCTACATTTTTTGTGTAGTACAATTTTGTCTATCTCTTATGGTTTACCGGTTATGCAAAAGTCGTTCACAATGAAGAATACGTTTGGAAACATTCCCACAGAATTCAAGATATACATTTTATTTGTCATGAAAATATCTTAAACATATGATATTTTAATCAAAATCGTTATAGCCATGTTTGAGAAAATTAAAATTTTAGAAAAATGTTCCATGTAAAGGATAATCTGGGGTGGAGGTATATTATTGAAAACCTTCGTGTCGCATCTCTAGAAGATACTGAACATAAATACCAAGTTTGGTGTTTATCCGAACTGATCGTTTCTGAGTTATGCTGTTCACAGACACGCACACACACACACGTACATGTTTCCGAAAATGCTTTTTTTGGATTCAGAGAGTCGCAAAGCATGTATTTCAGGTGAAATCTCGGTATCGAATTTTTGGATGGAATACAATACTTCCCCTACTTACTATACGTAGTAGAGAAAGTAAAAAATGCTTCAAGAGTGGGGTGATTTGCAATGCAATTTTTTGATAAGACGGCAAATCTGCAACATTTATAAAGTGGTCCTTGGATTCTGCATTTAAACAACAGGTGAATGCTGCTCCTCTCGGTCTAGAAGAGGAAATAATTTGTGTACACGAGATTTTGCAGTTTACTCTTAACATTAAGGATAACTTTATCAGAAATGCTATACAATACACGGAGCTCGGTGTTCTTTGCGAGCACAATATTTCAGCAATAAAATACAATATGACGCTGACCTTCGACACATCTGTGTTGTTCCTTTCTGTCGCTTCAGGAGACTCAGAGTCCCGGGTTCGATGTTGGATGGCAGGGATTTAGGAATTTCTTCTGGTAGAGCTGAGGATCTGGTTTTCAGGGGTGGTGACACTGCCTTGATAATATTAATAATGCTGCCGTCAATGATTGAGTTATTATTTCTTTATTTTGTAACGAAGATTCCTATCTGGTCGACCTGCACCTTCGTCGTCAAAACCACTGTTATTATTGTCGTCACTTTCGAAGTCGCTACTTATATGTTCCTCCGACTAGCGCTCGAATTGCCTAGATTTCACAACTTCATTTCACACTTCAAACTTTCTGATTGTTTTCTTCTTATTTTGTTTCATTAACCCTCCTCGTGGTTAGTTTTTACCCGAATGTGTGCTCGGCGTTTCTTTTCTTTTTTTTCACGTCTTTCGCCAAACTTAAGAGTTTTCCCCCACCTTTCTTACGTTTCGTTCCGTTTTAAATTCAACGTATCATATGATGTATACACGATCTTTGATTGGCTATCATTTTTGTTTCATGATTTTATTATTGGCTACCCCCACTTTGACAACTTTCACGTCTGCTTCATACAACTTATTTTGAGTTTAAAATTTTCCCACGAATATTCTTAGATCGGAGATAAGATATGTATGCTTTCTGACCCTACTAAGCTTTGAGACCATTGTTTACTTCACGTCCGAGCCAAAGTACAAAAGCGAAACTTCCGGGAGACTTCTTGTCGCCGATAGCAGGTACATCTGCTTTTCTTTCGAGAAAAACAAAACTTGTTTTTCTGCTTTTCAACAAAACCCATTCCTAGTATGAATTTACAGAGCGGCGTCTTTTTATTTTATAAATTGATTCTCTTTATACCCTTTTATCACTTTTCAGCATTTTTTGTCGTTATGTTTGATTTCGATCGTATATTATTATTATTATTATTATTATTATTATTATTATTATTATTATTATTATTATTATTATTATTATTTTCTCCTGGGTCTCGATGACCGGCTTTAAATAGTTATACAAATTTTAATTGAGCAACAAAGACTATTGCATAATTACAGTAACGTGACAAATCGTTAAGGAGTACAAAGTGAAGTGATATAATTTAAATTGATTTATACAGAGACGTATTTTTACAATAACAGGCAGTATTACGAAATAACTTTGAATTATTCAGAGCTGTAGCAATTTATGATATTCTGTGTTTCTTCCTAGAAATACTTTACGTGGTGTAAGGATGCGGTTTACTAGTAGGAGCGTTCTACAGGAGTTGCATACCGGTGGCTCATCTTTGGATAAAGTTAGGAGTGAGTTAGTTTTGTGTGTCCAATTCTTAATCGTGTCAATAAAACTTGATATCTTCTTTGTAGCTTGTATGTAGATAATAGGTATTCATATAAAAGGACCACATACTACATTGCCACTAATTTATGTGGTCCAAATTTTCTTAATCTTGTTATTTATGAATGGCAGTAAATATCTGTGAGGAGTATGGATGTTTTGGATTGAGGAGGTTTGTATGCAAGGTCTGCCAGTTCATTACCAGTTATGTCACAATGTGAAGGTATCCATGAAATGATAACTTCTCTTCTCCCATCTCCCAATTCTTGCAACTCCAAATTCACTCAGAAGTTTGTGCTAAATTTGATGAACATTGTGCTTCACCCACTTCACGATCTTGGTCTAAACCTCGTGTGCAGATTTATCCACACATACATTTGTTAGAAACCTTTTTCTTCAATGAATGTTATTAAGAATAAATTATGTTCAACTGTTACAAACGCACATTTTCCTAATATGCTTATTCTGTGTACATAACTTAATATTAAGAAATTGGTGAATGCAAAGAAAGTTCAAAGGTCACATTAACATTACAGTTATTCAAACTGCATTGAACGTTGTTGATAAATATTACAATAAGGAGTATTTATATTATAACTCAATGCGTTTCCTTTTATGAAAATTTTATAAATAAGTAAAATCATATGACGTTCTTTCAAAATAAAAAACTGAATAATAATAATAACTGATATTTCTAAAGCAAGTTTTATTTATCGCCCTACAGCTATACTTACCTGAATAATTTACTAATATTTAAATAATATTTCCGTACAGATTTAAAATAATTATTAATATGATTTAATTAGATGATACTTCAAAAAATCTTATCAATTTACCGGTTCAAACTTTAGATTGGTTGGCCATCCCTGCATTAACGGAATAATTAACAGAAGTAGGGAAAGAAAACGAAATAAAACTATACAAAACTCTTGATCTCTCCACATACCTATATGGAGCTGAAGTAACCCTCAAAGCTGCAGATGAAAGAAGACTCCGAATAGCAGAAATCAAGTTTTCATATTAAATGTAGAAGGCACAAACATATAGATGGAATTAAAATTGAGGACATACGTTTAAGCGTTTAGCATATAAATGATATATAATGAATTGCAGAAATGATTTTTGGGTTTATTTATCGGATGGATAGCAATGGAATGTAAAACAAATAAAATATAAACCAGCCGGAAATAGCAACTAAGGTGGCTCTAGAAAAAAGTCTGGACCAGACAACTTTGAAGACGTATCGAGCTTGTATGGTCCAATTTGTGCTGTAGATGATGATAAAATATGATACATTCACACAAATTTCTCTATGCTAAATCGCTTATTAGTGGGTATACAAAATTTTTTTCGAAACTTTAATTTGATTTGAATATATATAAACCTTTCTGAAAACAGCTACGTTACATACTTCATAATAGATACATAGTGAATGGCCATAGTGAACTGTTTAAGAACCAGATGCTATGTACCGGCCTTAAAATTCCATTCTTCGTGCATTCACCAGAAATAACTTACAAAAGTATTGAACAATTCGAGCTATAAATAACGGATATCTCGGAAATGGCTGATGCCACAAATAATTGAAAGGAACTCTGTTTTTTAAAGAAATCTACATTTTTTGTGTAATGAGTTTTCGTCTATCATTTAACGTTTAACCAGTTATACAAGATTATATAAAATTCTTTCCGAATAAGGTGGACTTCACAGCTATTCCCAGAAACTTTAAGGTATATATTTTATTTTTAATGTGAATAGCTTTAATACCTTGTATTTTAATCAAATCATTAGAGCCATTTTTTAGAAAACAAAACAATTCGAAAAACGTTCCATGTAAAAGGCAGTTCGGGGTGGGGTCGATTTTATTTAAAATCTTCGTATTGCATCCTTCGAAGATACTGAACCTAAATACCAAAGTTGATATTTATTCTATTTTTCGGTTTTCACTTATGTAGTTCACAGACACACACAGACCTTTTTCTAAAAATCTGATGTGATACATGCACATAACCTTCTCTATCCCTATCGTTTATTAATGGGTATACAAATATTATTACTAAACCTTATTAGGATTAAACATTTTAATCCAAATAAGCCTTCGCAGAAATAGCTACATTGCACATTTCGTTATAGATACAAAGAGGTTAGCGTTGGTTAGATGTTTAAGAACTAGACACTATTCGCTGGCATTAAAATGTCATACTGTTTCCGTGCAATCTGGAGAAACAGCTGAATGTTGACAGGACTTTAAAAGTATGACGAAGAAATTAACAATTCGAACCTTTAATAATGAATGTCTCAGAAATGGCTTATACCACAAAAAATGTATTTGAAATAACTTTTTTAAAGAGATCCACATTTATCGCTTAACATTTACCAGATACACAAGATTATATAAAATTTCTTCCAAATGAAGTGGACTTTACAGGCTATTCCAAGAAAATTCAAGAGATACATATTATTTGTAATGTAAATACTTTAATATGCGATATTATAATCAAAATCGTTAAGAGGCATTTTTTAGAAAACAAATGGTTTCGAAAACCCTTCCATGTAAATGGTAGTCTGGGGTAAGGGGATTTTTTTTTGTAAAATCTTCGTGTCGTATCTTTGGAAGGTGCTAAATGTAAATACCAAATTTTGTATTTATCCGACTTTTCGTTTTCGAGTCATCCTGTTCACAGTCGCGTACACAAATACATATACGGATCCTTTTCTAAAAATCTTATGTGTTAAAATCGCTATTCTCCATCTTTTTCATGTTAGTCGTGATATCGAGATGTTAATATTATTGCTAATTGTCCTGTAAGTGCAAGGGGAATATGTTAGGCTTTAAGCGATAGTCAAATCTTATAAGAACTGGTGTCTATGTGGAGAATTCCATTATCTTTGCATGTCCAGGACATACAAATCTAATGTCTTACACTCACATAACTCTCTCTACTCTTGTACAAACCATTTTTACAAACGCTTCTTCTCCATATGCTTCCTGTTAATCGAGATGTTAATCTTATTGCTAATTTTCTTGTAGGTGCAAGGGGAATATGGTAGGTTTTAAGCGATAGTCAAAATTTTTAAGAGCTGGTTGCTATGTGGAGCATTCCATTCTCTTTGCATGTCCAGGACATAAAAAAATGAATAACGAATTTGAGAAAAAGTATATAAGTATTGGAAAATTTAAGGGAATAACAAGCAATATCTCGAAAATGGTTCACTCAACAAAAAATGTTGATGACATAAATTGTGTATTTTAACACGGTCTACATTTTTTGTATAGTAAAAGTTCGTCTATCTCTTATGGTTTACCAGTTATGCAAAATTCGTCCACAATGAAGAATACTTTTGGAGACATTCCCAGAAAATTCGAGATATACATTTCATTTGTCATGAAAATGTCTTAAACATATGATATTTTAATCAAAATCGTTAGAGCCGTTTTTGAGAAAATTAAAATTTTCGAAAAATGTTCCATGTCAAGGGTAACCTGGGGTGTGAGGTTTTTCTTGAAAACCTTCGTGTCGCATCTCTGGAAGATACTGAACCCAAATACCAAGTTTGATGTTTATCCGACTGTTCTTTCTGAGTTATGCTGTTCACAGACACACGGACACAAATACAGACACACACAGGGACATGTTTCCAAAAATGCTTTTTTGGATTCAGGGGGTCTCAAAACATGTATTTCCGGTGAAATCTCGGTATCGAATTTTCGGGTGGAATACAATACTTCCCCTACTTACTATATGTAGTAGAGAAAGTAAGAAACGAATAACGAATTCCTATTTGAGATGAAATATAAGTATTGAAAAATTCAAACAAACAACAAGGAATACCTCGGAAATGGTTCACTGGACAAAAAAATTTATATGACATAAATTGTATGTTTCAACATTGTTTGTATAGTAAAATTTTGTCTAGCTCCTACGGTGTACCAGCTATACAAAATTCATTCAAAATGAAAATGACGTTTTGTGTACATTCCCAGAAAATTAAAGATATACATTTCATTTTCCAGGAAACTATCTTAAATATGATATTTTAATTAAAATCGTTAGCGCCATTTTTGAGAAAAGCAAAATTTTCGAAAAATGTTCCATGTAAAGTGTAGTTTGGGATGGGGGATTTTGTTGGTCTTGGTGTGGTATCTTTGAAAGATACTGAATCTAAAGAGGAGACACGGAACTTTTTCTAAACATCCTCGTTTTTGGATTGAGAGTGCCTCAAAACTTGTATTTCCGGTGAAATCTCTGTATCGAGTAAAACTAAATAGGGTGGTAAAATGTCCTCTACGTAACATACACATTATACGACGTGTTGGCATCTGCAATAACAACTCGTATTCGACATGTGTATAACGGAGCAAATGATATAGCTCATTAAGTAACTCATCTGAAAACTTGTTTTACAACAAGAATAACTTGCACTCCATATATGAACTAGAATGTTCCGGACGAACAACGAATATAACTACATTACTATGAACCGCTAAACTAACACGTACTAATTTTATAGACCAAAGGTTCCATATGTATCTGCTGACCAGGAACAAACTGGTAGTTCAAAACTTTTAGAGCGAACCAAACTCTGTGTGTGACTGCTATAAACCCTTCTAAAGTAACTCACGGCGGAACACCACAGTAATTTCAATGAAATATTTAAAACTCTGGGTTCCACTTCATGCTACCTTACAAAAGCAATGGGAGATAAATAATTAACTATTTTCGTTGCCTAAGGCATTTCATTTAACATGGAAGTATGAGTTGTGAGTGGGCAGAAAAAAAAACGGAATGATCCTCTATTTTAGGAGTGTTTAATGGTTCAAAACAAAAACCACATACACTTCCTTCTGAAGTGAAAAACTGTTATTAGAAAATCAAAATGGCTGTTTACTGTTTCAAGTATCCATTCCATACCCCCCCCCCATTATATAGGGTAGTTAAATTATATTCGAACCCACTCGTGTCCTCCCTTTACTGCATGAGACAGCCGGCAGTCACCGGAGAAATTACGCCGGCAGAGGCGGACTAAACTCCTTACCTTATAATAGAAGCTGGAAATGTTGACCTTCTGTTCTCAAAAAGGCAGCATATCTCTTTAAATATTCTCGCACACTCTCCGAAGCTCAGCAGCAGGAATTCTTGTGATGAAACTCCTCATTATGATCAGAAACTTGTAGTGTGGTGTGCGATAAGTGCTAAATGAATAATAGGGCCAATATTCTTTGATGAAACAATAAATGCAGAGCGATATCGAGGTTAATTCTGAGGTCATTTGGCAGTCGCTTGACAGAGGAAGAGAATTCGTATGGTTGGTTCCAGCAAGATTCCGCAACAGCCCATACGGCTGCCGAATCATTACATGCAGTAAGAGAGGTGTTTGATGATGACAGAATAATTAATGTTGATTTGTGGCCTCCACGTTCTCCTGACCTAACGAGTTGTAATTTTTAATTACCGGATTCTTTAAAAGACAAAGTGTATAGTTCTAATCCTCACATAGTAAAGGAACTTAGAGAAACCATTGTGCAAGAAATCACTAGAATTCCTGTGGCGAGTGAATTTTGAAAAAAAAAAACTTAGTTTTATTTATGGACGCTCCTTAACTCCTGTGGTTCTTAGCGTCCCATTCTATAATGGGCGTAAAAGACCGTAAATGTAGCTCAGAGGCCTCCTCAGGCTTGAAGTTCCTTTGCGTGCCGTAAATCTACGACATGGGACCACCGGCTTTACTTATCTTCCGAAGGAAGCCATGCGAAGTATTTTTACGGCCGAAACAATTAATTGCATCCGCAGGTTTTGAACCCACGACCTCAGGAACTAGAGGCTAGCATGGTAGCGTATTTTGAGGTTACTATACATAGATGCATATATATTTTTGGGACGAATAAATTGAATGTAATTGCTACTTATTTGAAAATGACTGATATAACATACTCGACAAGATATTATTACTTTTGTTGCAGCATAGGACGCAGACCTGCCTTTTTTATTTATCTCTTTATTGAGAGCTTCTTCGGCATCGCAACGGCCTTTGCTCAAGACTTTTGGACGTGGAGTGTGTTCCGGTTTGGAGTTGGCTTTACCGTGCCAGCCATATTGGGTACACCGTACGTCTTAGGTAAGTTGATATACATTTATAAATATGTAGATTTTATTATTAGCAGTTATTTATTTAGGACTGCCAGGTTGCTTTACACATCATTTGGTACAATCTTCTGAACACGTTTGTCTTATGTGCACTATCTGGAATACGATTAATTTAGTCATTAAAGAAACAAATTTGGACAATCATATAAATACTGCATGTCGACATTCTTGACTTTACACCTCGCAGAACACTAGGAAAGGAAAACTGTCCTACAGTCACAAAATCACAACGGCAATTAAATGCAGTGCAAGGCGAACTAATACAAGTGATGAGCAGAGTGTCGCGGTCCCAGTCTGATGACGTCATTGCCAGGTGAGGATTAAACACAAAAGTGCTTCCAGACTGAAAACGAGAAGTTTTCAACAATGTGCTCGGATTTATTTATACTTTATTGTTTTAAGTCTTTAAAAATTATTTCACTACTCCTTTAAGCAATGAAAAACGGTGAAAGAATATAGGAACTATAATGCACATTTAAATTTTAAGTTTCTTGATCACAGTAATTTAAATGGTTGCCCAGATCTTTAAATGTGTTCCAAATTAGGCAAACAGAAGCGTCAAAATAGAATGTAAATACAATAAAGTACCAAAAACAAAACCTTCAGTTTTTATTTTCTCTGTCACACAGTTGGTAGAGAAGGTAATGCATTCCTTCCAAAAATTCGATACCCATATTTCACCAGAAATAATTGTTTTGAGGCCCATGAACCCAAATAAAGTGTATGTGTGTGAGGTAGTTCTTTGATCAGCATAGCTCAAAAACGAAAAATCCGATAAGTGCCAAACATAGTATTTAAGTTCAGTATTCTCTAGGGGTGCAACACCAGGATTTTCAAAAGAATCTCCCACCTCCAACTACCCTTTATATGGAACATTTAAAAAGTTTATTTTCTGAAAAAATTGCTCGAACGGTTTTGATTAAAATACCATGTATTAAACATATTTACATGAAAAGAAAAATGCACATCTTGAATTCTCTGGGAATAGCCTTTGAAGTCCTCTTTATTCGGAAGGAATTTTATATATTATTGTATAACTGGTAAACATTAAGTGATAGATGAA
The DNA here is from genome assembly GCA_030765065.1 of Deroplatys truncata. Classification (NCBI taxonomy): domain Eukaryota; kingdom Metazoa; phylum Arthropoda; class Insecta; order Mantodea; family Mantidae; genus Deroplatys; species Deroplatys truncata. Next base: position 201,026,883 of record CM060984.1, on the reverse strand, counting down.
AACGGTCTGTACTAAAAATGTAGATCTCTTTAAAACACACAATTTGTTTCAAATAATTTGTTTGGCCCAAAACTATTTTTGAGATATCTGTTATTAATGTTACGAATTGTTTATTTCTTGGTCATTCTTTAAAGTCCTTTCAACATTCAGTTGTTTCTCGCGATTTCATGGAAACCGTATGGAATTTTAAGGCCAGCATACAGTGTTCAGTTCCTAAACATTTGACCTTCTCTGTTCTCTTAGTATACATAACAAAATGTGTAAAGCAAAGGTTCGTTTGGAATAAAGCGCAGTAGACATAAAAATAAACTTTAGTAAGAATAGTTTGTATACTCACTAATAAAGCATGGAGGATAGGGAAGGTCATGAGAATGTTGCACATCAGATTTTAACTTTTTATACAAAATACATTTACAAATAGGTATACGCAATGTGAAACACAATTTTAAGCTAACTTACAGACTATGTGCTCTACTAAGTTCGATGCAAGTGGCTTTTCGAAAATATGGTTTTATTTGCATCATTCGAAAACATAAATGCAAGAAATTGCAATGGCTTGATTGGCCAACATAAGCACCTGCGGGTATGATTTTAACATGACTTAAGTTATGAGGCTGAGAATGATCATAACCATCATGTACTTGCTATATGTGTTTCGCCTCATAGTTTTTTCGCCGTCAGCACTTTTCAAATGTTTCATAATGTGTATATATAAATGTACCGTTAGGGATTATTTCAATACTTATTATTATTTTTATTATTATTACTATATATCTGTTATTGTCGGTATTGTAACCCTAACCCGCAACAAAACAACTAAGTTCACGACAGATCGTACATAGCAAACAACTTTTTGACACACGCTACAAAGATGCTAGAATACAAGCAACCTGCATTTAATGTAAGTAGCATTTAACATACGTGCCACAACACAGCTAAGGGTAAGTTCAATAAACCAGATGGCGCCACGGGTAGTTGTTACTACTGGAATACAGCCTACTCATTAATCAAAGAAGAACCTTCCTATTCGGGCTAACCACCTACCTTCCGTAAGGACCTCGTTTCGGCGGCTTGACGATCTTGGGAGGTGTTCGAGCTTGATGGGTTTATCAACGTTCCTCCTACCTACTAAATGGAGCCTTGCGCGCCTAGCGGGCCATTTATGCTCGATCGTATGGGGATGATGAACTCGGCTCGTTTCTTTGAGCCACCTCACTTGAAGCTCTCCACGCGAGCAGGTGGTGCCTTCTCTATCCGGTGGAGTAAAATACCAGTTACCCTCCGGTAGACACAGCACGCAACCATGGCCACATCACAGCCCACAACAATTATTATTATCGGCTTCCTTTTGGATAGAAGATGCATAATTAATTTCTTAATCAAAAGTATCCGGACACCCGGCTGAAAATGACTTACAAGTTCGTGGCGCCCTCCATCGGTAATGCTGGAAGTCAATATAGTGTTGACCCACACTTAGCCTTTATGACAGCGTTCACTCTTGCAGGCATACTTTCAATCAGGTGCTGGAAAGTTTCTTGGGAAATGGCAGCCCATTCTTCACGGAGTGCAGAGCTGAGGAGAGGTATCGATGTAGGTCGGCGAGGCCTGACACGAAGTCGGTATTCCAAAACATCCCAAAGGTGTTCTATAGGATTCAAGTCAGGACTCTGTGCAGGCCAGTCCATAACAGGGATGTTATTGTCGTGTAACCACTCCGCCACAGCCCGTGCAGTATGAACAGGTGCTCGATCGTGTTGAAAGATGCAATTGCCATCCCCGAATTTCTCTTCAACAGTGGGAAGTAAGAAGGTGCTTAAAATATCAATGTAGGTCTGCGCTGTGATCGTGCCACACAAAACAACAAGGGGTGCAAGCCTCCTCCAAGAAAAACACGACCACACCATATCACCACCACCTCCGATTTTCACTGTTGGCACTACACACGCTGGCAGATGACGTTCACCGAACATACCCACACCCTGCCATTGGATCGCCACATTATGTACCACGATACAATGTTTTGCCACTGTTCAATCGTGTAATGTTGACGCTCCTTACACCAAGCAAGGTGGCATTTGGCATTTTCCTGCGTGATGTGTGGCTTATCAGATCCGCTCGACCATGGAATCCAAGGTTTTTCACCTCACGCCTATCATAGTACTTGGAGTGGATCCTGATGCAGTTTGGAATTGCTTGTGATGGTCCATGATTTCGAAGTCCATGAGTTCCACGGAGTATCCCATTCTGCGGTTTCATGATGTCAAATGAATACAGAGGTCGCGGATAATGAGTACCAGGCAATAGGTGGCAGCACAATGCACCTAAGATGAAAGACGTATGTTTGTGGGGTGTCCGGATACTTTTGATCACATAGTGTGGTTATTACGTGCTGTCTTTACAGCATTGCAACGATACAATCTGTAAGTAAGGATTTCAAAATAAGCTTAGAGATTGCTTTTGAAAGTCGTAAATAGGTTTTATTTCTGCTTTATAAAATACACCTGATGGAATTTACACATCAACTTGTTCAGAATTTTAATAGAAGATCAGACAATGAATAAAAAACTGCAAATTGTATTTCATTTTCCAAATATATAAGGCATGACATAATATCTTTTACAATTTATTAATTACATTTTAGAAAATTCTTCTTTAACACCAGAATACTTTATTAGTATCAATAGTTGAAGTTTTCTCAAGACTGTCTGCTTTGTGTGAAACTTTAGATGAATAAAATAAAGATTATGCATTTATTTTTTCAAATACTTAAGAGATATCTACATTATATTTAAATCATATTTGTAGTAGTCATGGAACAGTATTTTCAAACAAACACGGTGACCTTTTTAAAAAAAAACACTTTTTCTGGATTCTGGTGTCTCAAAACAAGCACTTACGGTAAAATGTAAATATCGATTTTTGGATAGAATGCAATATTATTTTCTCTATCTGCTATGTACGTGCTAGAGAAAGTAAAAAAGATAAATTTCGTTATTTTTCATGATTTTAATTCAAATTTCTCAAGACTTTTAAATTGCAAGTTTTATGAATTTTACCTGTAGATACCTTTAACACCTGATAGGCATCTCTTCAGCTGCATTTACGTTTAGGCTAAGCTTTACTTTTTAAATATAGCTCATAATATTATTTTTGTAATACATTCTTTTATGCATGTAATGATACAATATGAAATATGTAACTTGAGTTTTAAGCATTTATTTCAATTTTATTCAAAGATTTGTTTTCATCTGCGTTAATAAAACTTCAGGAAATGGAACGAAGTAGCTCCACGGTACCGTGTGGCCTCGCATTTGGGAGGTTCCGGGTTCAATTCCCGGCGATAGCTCACTCTACCCACTCGTGGTTTTCTCGCGTCGGAGGGCGATTGTTGGGGTAGTTTCTCATCTATCACGATTTCTTTTCCATCGTTTCCCCTTTTCGTTTTCTTCTCTTTTTCGGCGTTGCCAGATAGATGGTGTGGAGTACTTCCCGTGGGTCGTTGACCGCCCTCTCTAGGCAGCCCCAGCAGTAAGACGGGTCTTAGAGCCCGAGATTGTTAAGGACTTCCGCGCGTCTCTGCGTCCTGTAGCCTCCCATGTTTCCCTCACTTCATCCCTTCCTCACTTCCTCCTAGGGGTTGTAGCTACAATGGATCTATGTACGTCTGTGTATAACCGTTGTATAGCCCTAACCCCAACTTAAGGAATGTCGAACAAAATCTATAACACCTGCAATAATTCTTACATTATGTGCTCAGTTTTTAGTATTTATATTTCCTACCGGACCTTCTAAATGCTTTCAGAAGGCGCTGAGAAAGAATTAAGTAAACTTGGGAAAAACAAAAACAGCACATTGTTAAACCTATACACGTAGCAATATTTGAGTAATAAGGCGTATATATAAGTAATCCTTTACTGAAACACTTGAGCTCAAATTCGCCACACTGGAAATGGCATTTTCCACTCTACAGAAAATACACTGTTTCTTTCATCCTCCATCAACAAAGCGGCTTTTATTTAACCCGCCTCCATTAGTATGTTTTGAAATCTGTGTTACCCAAGCGTAACCATTCATTATTTTAGCTGAGATTCAATAATAAAAAAACTTTAACACACGGCAGCTTCGTTTCATTTCAACCCTTTTATATGACTGAGGATTAGCAGAATCAGGATGAAGGTTGCTTTTCATTGTTCAGAGGGATAAAAAATTAAAACAAACCACTGAATGAGTTGGAAAAACAAAAATAGTTATTCTGGGCTTACCAAACACAAACAAAAAAACGCGGGTTCTCATTTATGGCGTGCTTTTAAACTTTAATATGGTTACTATTCGTTTACATGCTAAAATACGCGGTTTAAATGCCACAATAAAAAACAGCAGAGCTTGTTAATGAGATTGCCTTATTCATTTTTTTACAAGAAGTTCCCACCAAACGAGCCTCTAATTACGAAACACGACATGGAAAACATTACAGAAATAATTACTTGGATGATGCAGCTCATATGTTGCAGCGAATTCCGCGGTTTTTATACGAAGCTTTTAATGCACGCTTATGGAATATGTTGTAATTAAAACCGAGAATGCTTTATTAAATGTTTCCGGCAGTTTTAATCAGGCCGCATAATCAATAGACGCATCAGCATGTGACACGAGCAGATATGTCGCATCTGTACAAGATGCCAGGCTCAGGTTTTATGAGGGAAGTTGTTAATGAGAACCGTAGTTTCCTGCATGCAGATACTCCTAGCAGTCGAGGAAAGGCTACTACTATCCCAATCCGATGTGTTGCATTCATATGACATTCTCTACTTACTCTGAAGTAGGTTGTTGCTTCACGTATTTGAAGTAGGAGTTATATTGTAGTTCAACTGTTGGTGAGCCGATCTTGATGTAGCTGCAACCGCGCGTATCGTACCCGGTAGCCTTCGCCCCAAATTTAAAAATATTAACTTTGTAATTTGAATGCTTCTTTAAATATTATAGATTTATGTTTGCCTCGGCTGCGTCAGTATTATTGTTAGAGACATGGATTTCTTTGCAGGGAGTAGTGCGGCTAAGAATGTAAGCTTACATAAATTATAATTTTTACTTCACTACTTATTAATCCGTGACACAATTTAAATAACACTTCACTGATATAGAGAGCTGTGAGATTCTTTTATTAATTACTTGCACTTTTTAACACGTAAACAATTTTGTCTCACACTGCATACGTATTAAACTTCTCGAGGACGCATCTCGCGTCCGGGTAGGAACACTGTCTACAAGCAACTGACTTCTGAATTTGTACAATTTGCCCTATTTCAGTTTCTGATTGGCTAATCCTACTCCAATAGAATACTTTCATTTAACTTAAGCTTTTTTCTGGTTGTTGATTGGCTATTTATAAACTGTCTCAAAAATTACATGATTGTTGCTCCAATAATTACAAGTAACATTTTGAAACTTTCTTATTCATTATTTCCTCAAGGTTAACTTATTGTTACCTCATTGTTAGTAACTTTTAACCTATTATTCTCACAGCTCCTACATTATTAAATTACGTAATATATTCACAAAACATTATTAAGCATGTACAAAATATAAACATTAACACAGTGACTGTTACATGCATTTTATATGTTATTTATACACATATTGCTTTAACGCGGGCTGTTATTGAATTTTGTATTATATAATTAGACTGAAATCATTTAAGTGTTAAAAATACTGCCTCAACTCTTCTACTAGCTATTCGTCTTTTTCTTCCAAAACGCGGTCTAAGCCAGAGGACTTGATCCGAGGCTAATTTTCAAATTGATCCATTTTCTTTGGAGTCGTCCAATTCCTCTGTTGCCAAAGTGTCTATAAAGCAATACTTGCCTAAGAAATCTTGAAGGATCCATTCTTAGTTACTTCCATTTCCTCTGGTATTTTTCTATTTCCTGGATTACGTCTTCTTCTATTAGCTGTTGTCTGATATCCACATTTGTTTCTTTGTCTGCTTTTGTAATTTCTAATACAGATCTTAAAATTTTCATTTGTGCCGCTTTCAACGTTGATTTTTCTCTCTTTCTTAATGCCCATCTTTGACTTGCATATTTTAATTTTGACTTTGATACTAAAAGTTATTTTGATACCTATTCTAAAGTTTTTCCCAAAATAACCTTAAATTATCCATTTATTTTTCTAAACATTTCAAGTTTTACTTTCTCTACTAAGTAGAAAAAGTAGGGCAAGTATTTCATTGCACCCAAAAATTCAGTACCGAAATTTCACTAGAAATACATGTTTTGAGGCTCTCCCTGAATCCAAATAAGGCATTTTTGGAAACATGTCGGTGTGTGTGTGTGTGTCTGTGTGTCTGTTTGTGGAAAGCATAACTCAAAAACGAAACGTTGGATAAATACTAAACTTGGTATTCAAGTTTAGTATCTTTCAAGGATGCGACGTGAAGATTTTCAAGAAATTCCTTCGCTCAAGATACGCTTTACATATAACATTTTTTGAAAATTTTGATTTTTTCAAAAATGGATAACGATTTTGATTAAAATATCATATGTTTAAGATATTTTAATGGCAAATAAAAGGCCTGTCTTGAATTTTCTGGCAATACCCCCCCCCAAAGACCTCGTCATTCTGAAGGACTTTTGCATAACTGATAAACCGTAAGAGATAGGCAAAGGTTTACTACACAATGATGTATATCTCGTTAAAACACACAATTTATGTCCTTTCCATTTTTTTCGTCCATTGAACCATTTCCGTGATGTTCCTTGTTTTTTGTTTGAATTTTCTAATACTTATTTCTTCTCAAAAGGGAACTCGTTATTCGTATTTTTATGCCCTGGATATGTAAATAGAATGGAATGCTTCACATAACAACCAGCTCTTACAAGATTTGACTATCGCCGAGGCAGTATTTTTAACACTTAAATGATTTTAGTCATATTATACAATATGTAAATTCAATAACAGCCCACCTTAAAGCAATATGTGTATGTAATAATTTGTAAAATGTATGTAACGGTCATTGCATATGCTTATATTATTGTAAACATGTTTAATAATGCTATGTGAATGCATTACGTAATTTAATAACGTAGGAGCTGTGAGAATAATAAGTTAAAAGTTGGTAACCTTGAGGCAATAATGAGTTTGAGAGTGTAAATGTTACTTGCGATTATTGGAGTAACAATAATGTAATTTTAGTGGCAGTTTATAAAACAGCCAATCAACAACCAGAAAAATCTTTAGTTAAATGAAGGTATTATATTGGACTAGGATTAGCCAATCACAAACTTGAAATACATAAAGTTATAAAGTTTAGGCGTTTGAAATCAGTTCAGTTGCTTGCAGACAGAGTTACTAACCAGATGCGTGATGCGTCCTCGAGAAATATAATACGTATTCGTGTGAGACGAAAAATAGGTTTACGTATTAAATAAAGTATTAAGTAAAAGAATCTCACAGCTCTCGATATCAGTGAAGTGCTATTTAAATTGTGTCAAGGATTAATAAAAATGAGTGAATTAAAACAAAATCTGTGTAAGCCTACATTCTTGACGCATCACGCCCTGCCAAGACTTCCATGTCTCTAAAACAAATACAAACGCAGCAGGGGCAAACATAAATATTTAATACTTAAAGAAACAGTTAAATTACAAAGTTAATATTTTTAAACATTTGAGGCTAATAAATATCTTCTGAAATTAACGCCCAAAGCGTGGGGTAAATAAAAATATTTGAAGCAACAAACTTCTTCATCCCTCAAAGCCTACCATATTCCCCTTACATCTACAAGATTTTCTCGATTAACATGAAGTAGATGGAGAATAAGTTTTGTAAAAATAGTTTGAACAAGAGTGGAGAAAGTTATTTGAATGCAACACATCAGAATTTTTCTTCAATATCATCATCTATATTATTCATTGATATTCTGAAGCCCAGATATTGAGGTAGATATTTTTTCTATAATTTTATCTTCAGGGACAATCTTTTCTCTCAATGGTCTTCCCTTTTATGGCCTTTGATTTAGTCTCTCTACATGATATTTCCATATTATAGCGTTTAGTAATATTATTTTAATTTTTAACCAATTTGTGTAATTTATATTCGTTATCTACCAATAATACCTGGTAGTCTGCAAATAATATGGTGTCAATATTACGATTGTTTACTGGTGTTTCCTAAGGTATAGGTTTTCTTCTCCATTCCTCTATCATTTTATTTAAGTAAATATCAAACGATATGGGTAATAATGCACAGCCCTGTCTCAAACCCATATTGACATCTACACTTTCTTTTCCAACACCAAATATAATTTCGTTATTATATAGTGATTTTATTGAGTTTATTATGCGGACTAGTACGTGAAAGATAGGAAGAACAGAAAAAAAAATTCCAATATATGAACTACTGTATCTCCAAAAGATTCTGTTAGTATTTAATGTAATTTATATATCTAACTAGATCATTCAGAAATATTGTAAAATAAGGAAAATACATTTTAATCCCATAGTTACTTGTATAGACATTATTGTATGCCAGTTGGAAAAAGGTAAGAAAGAAGTTCTATGTATGACTTTTGTGCAATTACTCAAAAACTGTTTGGGTTAGAAAGCTGAAAGTTTGTGTTACTTGAGCACACAAATGGTATAAAAGGTTTACTGTTATTATTACAGAGGTGTAAACATTTCATGCGTTTTTATTAAATTATGTACTTAATTATAGTAAATGTTTTAAAATTAAACGTAAACTTTTATTTATACAAAATTAATACAGAAATACTAAGATATATTTCACTTAATAGAACTATCCTTGAGGAAGAATCAGTAAAACGTTCAAGGTTTTAAACCAATTTTAACTTGAGATATGGGTAAAAAAGTCAGACATGGGCCTATTTCTTTCCATCCATACGACAGTGTCTATACTAGTAAGTATAGGATAAAAAGTATTTCCCATATATTAAACATGTAGCAAACTGCTACTATTGTAACGTTAGGAAATAAAAGGAAAGGTAACTAAATACAAAGTATCTAATGGCCGTACTGTTATAGTGCTGGACCCATTTTACAAGCATTTCCAAACACGAAGAGTCCCCAGGGGTTACAAGTTATTTAAATCTTGTAACAATGTAGGAAACGAAATGAATTCAAGGATTCACAAAGCAACTGCTAAACTCAATAAACATTTGATTTCTTGCAGCCATTAAATAGAACTATATTTTTTATAATATGAAATTTTTGAAACTGTATACACATAAATTAGGTTTAGTGTGTTTAACTGTATCGCTATCAAGCTTTAGTTTCTCTTGTATTACTCCTTCACGATAAAGAAATTTACAATTGTAATTTAACATGAGTTATTCTTACTCTAATCAGAGAAGTTAAATTCGGCACACGCACTGAATGCTTAAATTTAGAAAGTTACTCACTCTAAAAGATTTTATAGCAGAAATTTAAACAAAGCCGAAAAATGGCGTGTGCACGAAGACGCTTCCCTGGAGCCAATCTCGATGCGTTGCTTCCCTAACGGCCGACGAACTCGCTTTCTTCTCCCTTCAGCTCGCCTTCCTTGCACCCGAGGAAGCTCAGGCCACTTCACACGTGGCATGACGTCAGGAACATGTACAGCGCCACGCCAGTCCAGTTACGCTGCCATCTTTTGACTATAAAGCTGCAGTGCACCGGCCGGTAATGCAGGAAGATGTAATTGCTGGTGGTATTTACTTTCAGCCAGGCACAGATGGACGTCAAGTATGCTGGCAACTTTTTGCAGAGGTCAGCATTGAGCAGCAGCGTAAATTATTCTACGAAGAAGGAGCCAAAATGACTCAAATATTACTGAATAATTCAAGAAGAGACTATATAAATCACATTAAATTCTACAGCAACTTTTGGAGATAAAACAGTTGAAATATTGGCAATATCTTTCCTATTTGTTCCCGTACTAGTCCCCTTAAGTTTGGAGGTATGGCATATTAGAAACCATTCGTACAAAAGCTTATTATTCTTTATGCTTCTTGATAATCGAGATAAACTTTAAGTATTCTTTCACGATTAAGAAGCATATAGTAGACTAAAGCGCATCGCCACGTGATGGCTTTGAAGTTCCATGCTCTTTGCATGACCACAAGAAAAATGAATAGCGACCTACCACTTGAAAGGAAGTGTTAAGTATCTGTCTGAAGATTCAAACCATTAACAAAGATTATCTCGTTAATGGGAAACTTCAAAAAACATTTATTTTACATTTTTCTGGAGTATGATCTCTTAGGGTTTACCAATCATACAAAAGACATTCAGAATAAGGACGAACTTCTCAGGCTAACTCAGTATGTTAGAAAGCTCAATATGTACATTTTATTTGTCGTGTAAATACATTAAATATATGTGTAGTATTTTAATGAAGCTAGTTTTGAGAAAATAAACGTTTCTCTATGTAAAAGGTGATTAGGGTTTCAGGGCTTTCTCGAAAACCTTCTTGTCGCATATTTGAAAGCTGTTGAATTTAAATACGAACTGTATACGGTGGACAGCTTCAGTAATGTTTTGTTTTCGTTTTTCCCGCTTTTATTTAATTCTTCCAAAATGTCTTCTTTGAAAGCATTAAAAAGGAACAGTAGCAAATATAAGTATTAAAAAACTGAACAAACACAATGAAAGAACTATTTATCAATTTCAGGTGTTATCAGATGGTATTCGACATTCCTTAAGTTTAGGGTTAGGATTACACATAATACATTTAGACCTACAGAGAGAATGTACCGAAAGTTTATCATCCCTCGAACTATTTCTGCACACCACTGAGCTTTGCTTTTCACTTTAAATTCTCACTACTTTTGGTGGCCATTATCCCTTTCAGAAGACAAGAATGTGTGATGTATTGATTGCAATTATCGTTCTCGTCATTACTTACACAGAGTGAGCGTGGCTGTTTGGATGTGCTAAACGTTACTTCTAATGCATGATTTCCTGTACTCTCTAAGAGAATCTTGTGATTCTGAAGCTTCAGGGTGAGTTGATGAACAACGTTTCAGTTGGTAATTCATATTCAAGAGTCCGTGGTCTGCATGAAATTGAGAAAATTGTACAGCAGTTAATTTACACAATCACAGCTTGGGTTAAAATAAACCAACAATTTCTCACCCGGTAAGAAACATTCGGACCATGCAGATATTTTTTATTGTTAATTTTGAATTATCAATGGTTATGGGGATTTAAAAAATCAGTTCTTTCTATTTTTTATAGATAATGTTCCCCACAACAAGGGAATATTTAGGTTCAAATATTCAAGTCCTTGGTTTCACAAGGGATGTCAATAAAAGAAATTACTCGACGTCTGAAGGTTGACAGAAACGCTTTTAGGAAGGGATTCGAAAAGAAGAGGATGATGTCGTGGACAAAGAAAGAAGTGGTAGACCAGCTTGAATTGCGCCAAACACAAAGAGAAGGATCAGAGGGATATGTAAAGATAAACTTACTGGAATAAGAAGTGCCAGGAAATTGAATTTCTCAGCTGATTTCCAAGACCGTGAGAAGAAAATTGGAGTTGTAACTGTCAGACGCTATGCGAGACCCACTTATTGGGGTAGAAATGCATACAAAGAACTAGTTAAACCTTACTCAGTGAAAAGAAATATCACTGATCGTAAGCAATTTTGTGAAAGATTGATAACAGAAGATTTTGTTGATGACACTTCGGAAGGACGTGTGAAATCCTTTGTACAGATGAAAGTCCCATTGATCTCGACCCGAAACCAAAATCATAGAATTCGTAAATCCTTCCAGGATTTCTTCAGTCTTTGTTCCAAAATTTTCCCTAAAAATTGTGATCGCAGGTGGCATGTTACGGTATGAGAACGCAGACTTCCACATTGTTCCTCAAAAGCCAAGAATATTATATACAATCAATTTTGCCAATCTTCAGGAACATCATATTTCGCAGGCGCAATATGGGCATTTTGATGCAGGATGGAGCAACAGCTCATACTGCGAAGGCAACCACGCAGGTGATAAAGGACGGCTCCAGCAGCGTTTGTACTGACGGGCCAGAAATTCGCCTAAACTTCAATATCATTGAAAACTTGTGTGCCAAACTTCAAGAGAGTGTTTTACACAGCCCATACCAAGCAACAGGTATCAATAATTAGTCTATAGAGTTCAAGAAGAATGGGAAAGCATCGACCAAAACTATACCATGGATTTGGTGGAAAGTTACCCCTGACGCATTATTGCGTGCCATACCAACAATGGTGCACATACGAAGTACTAGATTTAATGTGTGTTAGATACATGGTGTTTATAAGGTTGGAGAAATAAATTGCCCAACTATTATTAAAAATTTGGGCATGAGAAATGTTCGGTCCACCCTGTAGATTCATTGTAACTACAGCTCCCCAGGAGGAAGGGATGAAGTGAAAGAACCACAGGGGGCTATAGGTTGCAGATATGCGCGGGCTCCAATACCCATACCACTGCTGAAGCTGCCTATAGATGTCAAACAACACTCGTCAACCAAGCAGCCCGTCTCCACAGTTAATACACTTTCCTTTGAAGAAGCATCCGCGCCGTCTATCCGGCACCGCCATACGCTACGAAACCTAGAAGCACGCCTGAAAGATGAGAAGAAAGCAAAAAGAAGGGAAATGATGGAAAAGAAATTGTGGTAGATGAGATATCACCCCTGCATTCACTCAGGGAAACCACGTAAACTCATGGTAGAGCGGGCGGTTGCCGGGAATAGAACCCGGCACCTCCCGAATGCGAGCCTTACAAGTTACCGTGGAGCAATTTCTTTCGGTTTCCTAAGTTTAAATAAACACACATTTCGCTGTGTTCACACACACGTGGATCTTTTCCTAAGAAATGTATTTTTGAATTCAGAGGACCACAAAACTTATATTTCCAGTAAAATCTCCGTGTGGAATTTTTTGTAGAATATAATATTTCCTCTACTTACTATCAGTTATCATGTTTCCTGAATTTTACTTAAACAGTAATAATTTTCGTCCAAATAATTTTCTCTTACCTTTCCTATGTAGTTATCAAATCGTTTAGGAAGGCTTTTCCAACTGTTTTCAATTGATTTTAAAAGCAATTGTATTTCAAATTTGATTTTCAGATTCCACTAAGCAATATAAATTTTTGTCCGTCTCTCCACACTTTGGGCACAATTCTGCTGTAAGTTACACAAATTACTGCTTTTCTTCCCCATGCAAGTTCTTCACTTTCTGTTTTGTCTGAATTTACCGGTTTCCACCTCATGTTGTTTTCCCTTCTGCCTTTCAACACACCCAGATAATATTTACTATTTTAGGAAATGAAAAGGGACAGCAGGAGAATAGTTTAATGCAGCATACGTGTGACTTGTTATCCAGTACACCTCTGATAAAAAGCATCTAAAATAGTCAGATATGTAGATGCGTACTGCAAGATGAAACTAACAGTGGCGGTCTATTGAGCAGTTAAATTTTGGGGTTTACAACCGTCAACTTTTGTGTGCCTCTTTGGCTAACTGTATAATACAAACCAAAAGGTAGAGATTCGGGCTACTTCACACCTTGTTTGGAATACAGCAGTAGTTAAGCTATTTAATTTCCACTCAAACAGCTAGATTTCGATTCTCCGTGGTGACTGTTTTCTTTTATGTTTTACTGTAATACAGTTAAATAATATTGCTTGTCATACCTCATTTTACTCGATTATGTTGAAATTTGTGGTTATAAAATTAAACTGACTAAGTATGGGACCTCTTCCCGATCAATGAATCCTCATGGTTGCCATCTACCGGTAGAATGGACTACTAAATAAACGCCACATACATGAAAAGGAAGAAAACCTGTTATATTTTTAATCCCGTGTTTAACGAAGGGAGAAAAAGTTGATTAGCTCCACAGAGATTTGAACTTGTAACATCAGGAACAGCAAGTTAACTCTCTACCAATGAGCTAAGAGTGCTGCAGTAAGCGTGGCATTGTAAAGACTTTTAGTCATACTCTACTTGAAAACCATAAATCAACAAAGTGGTTTTGGTTACAAATAATCAGTGTTGAAACATCCTTAAGCTTCTGTTTGAAATCTAGTATATGAATTTCTTTCTCGGAAGACTTGTAATTATAGTTGTTTTCCCCATTATAACTACTGCAAGAATATTAGCGATTTTGTAAACAAAGCTCGGTATTCCGAGCGCTCACGGAAGTATTCGATTCTAGTCTACACACGAAGTCCGGAGTCAGGATTCAAATAAAATAGTTTTCACTGTGCTCCAAGTACACCCAATACCATCCCTCGCCTTTTCACCAAACAGTAGGCTTATCTGAATTTCTGACTGTTTTTTTAGGAGTATGGGTTTTCAACGATAGTGTTTTTGTCGTTCTTTTTTTTAACTACTTTACGTTCATGCTCTCATGGTGGAAAGGTAAAGTTACTGTATTCAGAGCTGTTAACCTAACCTATCTGCGTGTTTTGCCTATTTTAATGCACATATATACATCAACTAAATTAAATCCTTTAAGTTTGATATATTTGTTATTGTAGATATGGAATATAATCATTATATTTAATAGTTGAATTATATAAATCCGAACTGTGTTTTGTTTGTTAATATTTATTTAATTCATACAGCAGCTAAGTATGAGCTACAGGTTATTAATTTGTTAAGATCAAAAACCAGAAACTGAAAATCGTTCGCCAGATCGCCACCAAGCGAACCATATGTATGTAGGCTTAAACCCCCTAGGACTTACAACCGTTCCTAGGGTTCGAAATATGTAGAGGAGTAGACAACATGGAATCAGAGAATGAAGAACCCCGAACGGAGGATCGGCCAGTGGCCAGGTGATGGGGGAAGAAGTAATGAAATTAACGTGAAATGGATGAAAGGAAAAGTGATGGAGGAATTGGTGGAATGGATGGCGGGGGAAACCTGAGAAACCCTCTCAGATGCCGTTTCATCCACCACAAATCCCACAAACGGGCCCCTAGAAGCGCCTTGATGGGAGGCGAACGATCTAACCAGTCGGCCACAGCCGCCAATTATTTCTTGCTCATGCAAATTATTTGACTCCATTTTCGGCCATACATCTAAGCAAGTGTAGCGCACGTGCTACAGTCGAGTGAGAACGGAGCCAGGTAGAGGAATCCCGCATCATCGTCATCAGTAGTCGAATTCTCAAACCAGCAGACTCGCTTTAGCCTAGCCGTGAAATTATCCTAGTGCCACCTGATTTACTGCTGGAGGCGTTATGGGAATATGTCTTGCATGACCTGGTCCGATGTGAATAGTTTGCTCTTGAGGTCACCTCTCACACTGGAACGTTTAAATGATACCTTGAGGTAGTAAGAGACATGGCTTTGATCTATTACCAGGATGATGGCAACGTGTTGCAGACGCTTGTTTGCGGCACCAGTCATACAGTAAAGCTAAGTCTTCTAAGGGAAATCCAAGCTGTGCTAATATTATCTTCAACCACAGTTTTGAGAGAGTTTTGACATGGCATGCGCAGACCTTTGCAGAAAGTCTATAAACAACCAACAACCATGAGTTGCTCTTTGTTGGTTCCGACTACGAAGCCTGACCAAAAGTACAGAATCCGCAGTCGTTTTCGATGCTTATACTGTATGTCACATACCCATAACATCACTCGCGGCACATACATGCGCCTGTTTTGATCTACTTAAAACATCAATCAGTAGCTCAACATTTAAGATAGTTGCATGAAAATATCTGTTTCCTGAATTTTCTGGGAATAGCTGGTGAAGCACTCTTCACTCTGAATGACTTTTGTGTATAACTGCTAATGCTTACACATAAGAACCTATGGAATGTACCATTGATTCACCTATAAAACAGTCATGATAGGGTATATAATGATGAATTCAGCAGCAATTGTTGAACATACTAACAGTAAAAGCACTTGATATTCATCTATGATTTCCTTCTTTCGTCTTAGTCTAACAAAGTGAAACACAAACATTGTCAATAAAGGTGACTGGAACAGAGATGGAAAAAGTTAAATCGTTGAAAGTATAGTAAGCGTGCCGAAGATCCATTTAAAAGCATTAGACCTATCTCGTAGACAGACAAAATGCACATAAAATATAGATCTGTTTAAACCATACAATGTATGCAAAATATTTTTGCTATTTTTTGTGACGTTAAGAATTTTTGAAATGCTTTTTGTTTGAATTTTCAAATACTTTTTTCAAGTTGCAGGTGGCTATTGTTTTTTCGTGGTCATGGAATTTAAAAGCAAACACATAGCGACGCGCTTTTTAAACTCTGTCGCTCTCGCCTTCTATGGTTTTCATTTCTTCACAACGAAGTGTATAAATGTATATTCAAATTTTATCTCTATAAACCAGAAGTGAATAGAGGAATAATTTTTTATAAGAATAGTTTGTAGAAAACTGAGTAAAGAGAATTGCGTAAACGCAACACGTCAGGTTTTATCACTATATGTTCATTATAGGCTCAATTTTAGTGGCTTCAGATGTCACCCTTCTCCATTGCATTCTATATGTTAATTGCAATACATAATTCTGTTTGTTTTATAACTTGTCAGATTTGCCTATTGTCGGACTTGAATTCAAAGCATTAAGAAATTGACTCGATCTAGTGCTCGTGTGATACACAAATGCTAAGATTCTTACATATTTAATCGGTTTACCCTTCTCGTATGTCGGGCTTACACCCCTAGGACTTACAACCGTGCCTAGAGTTGAAGGCCTGTAGAGGACAGACGAACATTTAACCAGAGAATGAAGAACCCGGAACGGGGGATCGGCCCGTATGAGAGTTAGGGAAGATGATGATATGAAATGAAGGCGAAATAGATGAAAGGAAAGGTTGTGATGGAGCTGCTCCTTAGGATCGAACGCCTGTCTTGGTAGGAGACAAGTGGTCTAACCGATCCGTCACGCCCACTGCTAACTTTAAATAAAATCACTATAGGAAACCAGAAGCATCAGTACGTTTTCTTGGAGTGCTAAACATTGCTGTAAGGCTTTTGTTTTCCTTGTGGATGGAGGCCTTTCTGGGTATTTTTCTTTAACCAGAATCATTCCCTAACCTCCCTAGAGTCTGGAAGTATTAATGAGAGTGTGAATTTAATGTAATTACCAAATGTTAACATCACTTTAAGCGAGTGTAACATCATTGCTGGGGAGCAGTTGTTCCAAAGGTAAAAAGCTTCCGATATGACTTGATGTTAACGGCGGCTTATAAATGGAGCAAACAAAACTTAGAGATGGTTCGTGGACGTGGATATTTAAGGGTATTCGTAGCAAAATTGTGTCAAAGACTGAATTTGTTCGAGCACTTCTATTCTACATTATACATTTGACATCTCAGGATATTTTGTTGTTAAGTTCAGTTAAAGATGTAAATTCCTTAGCACTTTTTTGTTTGCGGGTATTATATTGTTATTATTACCTAAAATTGTATTTTTTTTAAGTTTTGTAGGTTAACCAAAAAATCATTTTAGTTTAAAAGGTGAGCATAGCAATTAAATTATCTTAAGAACTTTGGAAGTTATAGCTAATTATTTGAAACCAGGCATACATGTACTTACCTCCAGAAAAAATAGTAGTATATTTTGATAAACATATAGAGATTAAGAAACTATAATCGTTAGCAAATGCATAATTAGAAGAATATGAATAAAAATTGATTTCGAAACAAAACCATAATTTGATAAATGACATAGGCTGGTATAGGGAACAAATGTCGGTAGCTCAGAACTAGCTCTGGCCCTGATTTGAAATGCGTTTCATGAAATGTATGCACAAAAGCAAGCTCTAATGATCCCATGTTCCACAACACTTGTTTGCAGATGTCTATGACATTGTACCTGTAGGATAATTAGGCAAGTTGAACGCAAGAGGCATGCTTCCTCTCATAACCCCTGATTAAGATGCATAGGCACGAAGATGTAACCTTGCAGGTATAATGGCTCCTCAAAAATAAAACCATACTCTGTGCTGCAACCGCGAACAAGAGAGGGGAAGTCCTGAAGGACCATTAGAAGCAACTGTCAAGAACAGCGATGTCAAAATGGGATGTACAGAGCTGGAAGACGTATAAAAAGCAGTGATCTATTGTAGTTCCACGAGTGGCATATGCTAAGACTATTTTATAAATGTATTTCAGTAAGACTTGCATTATAAGGTTAAATTTACATGCATATTCAGTTTGGTACATTGTAAAGACTTTCATAGCCTTTATGCTTACTAACCGCGAACAGCTGAAAATCAGGTGCGTCAATTTACAGTTTAGCATGCTCACTAGCTTTGATTGCTACGGTGACGTTTTTAAACCCAGCAGAGGGCGATGTATTTTTTTCAGGAATGGAGGTGAAGTACAGGCGTTTGTCCTGATGCTGCAATTATTCAGGATATATAAATAGCTTGGGTTGAAAGCTTTTTCCGAGAAACAGGTAATTAGGAAGTCGGGTAAGCCAAAGCCATTAGAGACAGCCAAAGTAGCGTATGCATTAGCTTAAAGATTCTGGGAATCCAGTTAGGTTATAAGCTCAGTACGTTTGTAGGATCACGTAGGCAGAAATCTGGAAAAGAGAAAGCTACTTTAGTTCTGAGTATTTAGCTAGATAGCTAGGCCCCTTGGTAACAAAGTCAGAGACGTACATAAACAGGTGTTAAGTATTGACCTGGGCCAGATATAAGGTTGGAAGAAAAAATAGTATATAAGCAGAGCTAAAAGTAATAAAGGCGTAAGTTTAGATCAGAGGATTACTCTCTCTCTCGTACCGTTTTCGTACGTACTGCTCGTGTGATACTGTAAGCCCTAGTGACGCTCTTGGTAAGTAAGATTTCGCGGCTATTGCGAGAGCTCCCGCCGATAAGAAATTTAGCACTCACGGCAAGTTACAACTCTAGTATCTTTTATTGCGGAAACAGTTATTTCCAACCGTAACTTTGATACTGCAGAAGTTAGCAGGTAGAATAATGTAGTTGTTACAATTTCGAGTTTTAAGACTCATAATCGGTTTCATTTGTTATCGTCAAATGGTCGGCAACTCACTTCAGTAACTCAAATATTAGTTGAAAATAAATTTCTCAGTCAATTTAAAGTGGTATTGTCCTTTAAAATACGTCCACGCATACCCCGTGTGAGAAAGCTCTCATAGCTTACCACTGGAGCAGCTGCCGTACGAGACAATTGAACGAGCTACGAGTTCACGGCAGCAGAATTGACAACGAAGCAGGTAAAGTAAACGACTTCAAAAGTGTCTACAATTGTTCCTGCTTCGGACCCTTGTAATACTTATGCGCACGTAAAATACCAAATGTTTTGAAAGAGAACTTACCTGAGCCAAATTGCCTACCATTTCAGCTGCAACGTCCTGCTTCTCTTCCGTGGTGCTATCTATGTTGGTAGGCTAATCATGCTCCACTGTGTACGCCTTGTGGCGGAATCAGTAACCGTCATTTCATTACAGAATGCACCGCTATGATGTCCTTGTACGGACATGCCCTATGCCGTGTCAACAGCATGACAGGAAGCTAATAATATTCTTGGTAATTGTTCTTTCACACTAGCAGCCTGTTGGAAGTGTAGAATCAGATTAAAAAAATCTGATGTGTAACACTCACAAGATTTTCTCTATTTTTGTACAAACTATTTTTACAACTTATTCTCCATATGCTTCATGTTAATCGATATATCGAGATGTTAATCTTATTGATAATTTTCTTGTAGATGCAAGGGGAATTGGTAGGCTTTAAGCGATAGTAAAATATTTTAAGAGCTGGTTGCATGTGGAGTATTCCATTCTCTTTGTATTACCAGGACAAAAAAAATGAATAACGAATTTGAGAAAAAGTATAAGTAGTGGAAAATTTAAGGAAATAACAAGCAATATCTTGAAAATGGTTCACCCACAAAAAATGTATATGACATAAATTGTGTATTTTAACGCGATCTACATATTTTGTGTAGTAAAATTTTGTCTATCTCTTATGGTTTACCAGTTATGCAAAAGTCGTTCACAATGAAGAATACTTTTGGAGACATTCCCAAAAAATTTGAGATACACATTTCATTTCTCATGAAAATATCTTAAACATATGATATTTTAATCAAACCCGTTAGAGCCGTTTTTGAGAAAATTAACATTTTCGAAAAATGTTGCATGTAAAGCGTAATCTGGGGTGGGGGGATTTTCTTGAAAACCTTCGTGTCGCATCTCTGGAAGATACTGAACCTAAATACCAAGTTTGGTGTTTATCCGACTGTTCGTTTCTGAGTTATGCTGTTCACAGACACACACACACACACCTACACACACAAACACACAGATATGTTTCTAAGAATTTTTTTTTATTCAGGGGGTCTCAAAACCTGTATTTCCGGTGAAATCTGGGTATCGAATTTCTGGGTGGAATGCAATACTTCCCCTACTTACTATACGTAGTAGAGAAAGTAAAAATCCAATACCAAACCGGAATTTGTACCACGGATCTTCCGATATCCTACACGCAAGTTATGTGAAAGAACAATTAATTACATTGAGTGACCTTATAGTTGCTTAAACTATGAAGTTAGGGGCTTAAAGTACTTACAGCATTGTAAATCGCCATTGGAGCATATCATCTTCAAGCAGAGGGGTTTTATTAAGTAAACCATCAAGTTAGGAAAGCACCGAGGGTTGGTGGCGAGGGAAGATGTAGGTCAGTGTGACCTTGCAGTGTTGTCTATAAACAAATATGATCAGTTGAAGGCACTACAGCCTGCTTCGAAAGCAGATAGATCAGGATTACCAAGTATCAGAAGAAACCAGTATAGATAGATATGTCTAGTTACTTCATTGTTTAGGTTATAATGTACAGATATCTGAGATACATAGTCTTTTATGTTACATCATGAGCTTTACAGTGTACAATAATGCATTTTCAAGACACGTGGAACACAAATTGCATAAGATTGATAATTAGTTTTTTATATGTTGGGAAACTACTTTTCATATCACCTGAAGTAGCACGAACAAATATCAGACTTCCTTGAGACTCCCTCTCTCAGGAACACGTCCCTCGTTTTATACATTCCTGTGTACTCCTGAATTCTTCTCTAGAATACTTTTAAGTTTCTTTGTCACCCTTTCTTTAAACTTCCAGTTTTATACTTTACTTAATGTTCTGTTGTCACAAGAGCGTGTGAAATGTTTAGTGTCTATGCTTGCAAATACATTTTAGTTGCAGTATTACTGAATATTGTATGAAAGACTTAAAAACAAAGCTGGTGAAATTATGTCCTGCCCTGCACGCATAGCGACATTTTTCTCTGGCCAAATAATTAATACATTAATAACTTCGTCGTAATATTGAGCGTATTGTACTGCAGCCTGTAGCGATGTCCCCCATCGAATTGCAATTGTTTGTTAGCCAAGGGAAATCCAGGTTCTATCCACTTAAATATTTTGATTCCAGATGATTGTGCTGAAGTTTTCCCTGCCAAATTTCGCCAGAAGCGTTAGTGGTGTGATGATGGTTTTGGTGTGTGTTTCTTCTTTACTTTAGGCATATTAATTACCACAGATCTCCACTGGTTTGTATGCAGCGAATAAATGGAACAGTCACAAGGGAATCGGCTGTTGTGAAGGGAAGGGGAGGAAGCAAGACAGTGTCCGTCATAGTACTTGACGTCACCTATACCCCGTGCGGTAACACGATTACTCTGTTTACTTATTAAAACCCCTCTGCCTGATCGTCTCAAAATAAATTTGAGATTTACTTGTGGTTTACTGGGGAAAATATTATTGGGAAATTTAAATATGGTGCCGATATGTTTCGATGGTAGCTGATGCAGTAATTTGTATCACAAATTACTTAAATATAAATAATGATTGTAATATGAATATGCATTTTTATGTGACATTGATTTCAGATGTTTATTAATTGTAAATATTGTTGGGAAGTAAGTTTATACGGCCTTACTGAAACTGTCAATAATAGCGCAATAATGCAGCGAGGGGGTGAGCTGTTTATCATTATTGGAAACGAGGAAGTTACGTAATGTTGGCGCGTTTTTCCATTGAGAACCTTCTGGAATATTTTCTCCCTAAAGCATATGTATTCATAATTTTCATTGGATATTAAGATAGACGCTAATGTTGGCGCGTTTTATTAGCCAATAGTAACTCAGTTATAATCTTTAGGCGTATCTGGATGCAGGAGTATAAATAAGCCAAGTCAGAGGTAGATCGCGGGCAGTTCATCGAAAATCTCAATACATTACGCGTCGCCTTCAGTTGCTCAGTTCATCAAAATTCTTTGTGCACTACACGTCGTCTTCAGTTCGTCAGTTCGTCAAAATATTTGTATAAGATACGTCGGCTATAGATTCACAAGTTACGAAAATCTAAAGTATTATAAAGTTAATTGTACACAAAGTTGAAGTACGTGAATTAAGAGTGATTAGTAATGAAGTTATTATAACAGTTTCAGTTTGGCGAGTGTTAAGATCAATGTATAAATGTGATAGTTAACGTGTTCGACAAAAAATGTGTAAAACAAATTTCTTCATCAGTGTTCTTTTTGGAGAAAAGATTCCTTTCCGTTTACACAACCTTGATTAAGAGATATGTTCGACCAAATAGCTAGCCGGAGGATATTTAAATAAAAAAATTAAAGTTCTTTCAAACAAAAGACTAATACTGCCGCAAATTGCTAACACCAGATGGAGCTACGAACCTAACAAAGAATCACGTCACAAGATGGCTTCAACACTGATGTAAACAAACATTTGTAAGTAATACCGTTACAAATTGGCACCCAGAACGTGGGGCAGAGTAACCAGGAAAGGAACACGATGACCAGGAAAGGATCAGAATAACCAGGAAGGGGCAGAATTAACCAGGAAGAAGTGAGATGACCAGGAAGGGGCGAATGGAGAAGTGAACTGAACTACAAGACGCAGATTCCAGAAACAACAAAAGGAACGACAGACTACGCGGATGATTGGACATCGTAATTCCGAGATTACAAGGCAACAGGTGAATTCTACTACAAAAACATCGAGAAGACGCAGATTCCAGAAACAACTATAGGAACGACAGACTACGCGGATGAATGGACACAAAAACATCGAGATGACGCAGATTCCAGAAACAACTATAGGAACGACAGACTACGCGGATGAATGGACACAAAAACATCGAGATGACGCAGATTCCAGAAACAACTATAGGAACGACAGACTACGCGGATGAATGGACACAAAAACATCGAGAACACGCAGATTCCAGAAACAACTATAGGAACGACAGACTACGCGGATGAATGGACACAAAAACATCGAGATGACGCAGATTCATCATTAATACAACGCAGAAGCGACATATAACCTAGGAGAGAGGGGCAGAAAGCTGGACATCAAAGCTACATCAGCAGATAGCATCAGAAAGGTTAGAAAAATGTTATGTTAATTCTAAAAAAAAAAAGGTAAAAAAATTTAAATGTACCTCAGGAGCGTTAGGATAAAGAAAATAATGTCCACTAATAATACAGAAGAAATAATGATGGAGGGAGATAATGTAACAGTTAGCTGTAATTCAATACAGGTTACAGATAATAGCCCAAACAATGTAGGATTTGAGGGTGGAAATGTTAGTGCAGAAAGTCAGAATAGAACAGCAGGAAATATTAATTTTGATGCTAGTATGATGATGGAAATGCTGAGAAATCTAAGAGAAGATATGAAAAAGACTAATGAGAATATGGAAAAGAATAATAGGGAACTGAGGGAAGATATTAGTAAGAGTATGAGGGAAGATATGCAAAAGAATAATGAGAAATTAAGGGAAGATTTTGATAGGAGTTTAGAACAAAAACTAACTCAGAATAATGAAAAATTAGAACAAAAACTAACTCAGAACATGGAAATGAATAATGAGAAATTAGAAAAGAAAATAGATCAAAACAGGGAAGATATGCAAAAGAGTCATAGGGAATTAAGGGAAGAACAATTTGTATCACAAATTACTTAAATGTAAATAATGATTGTAATATGAATATGCATTTTTATGTGACATTGATTTCAGATGTTTATTAATTGTAAATATTGTTGGGAAGTAAGTTTATACGGCCTTACTGAAACTGTCAATAATAGCGCAATAATGCAGCGAGGGGGTGAGCTGTTTATCATTATTGGAAACGAGGAAGTTACGTAATGTTGGCGCGTTTTTCCATTGAGAACCTTCTGGAATATTTTCTCCCTAAATCATATGTATTCATAATTTTCATTGGATATTAAGATAGACGCTAATGTTGGCGCGTTTTATTAGCCAATAGTAACTCAGTTATAATCTTTAGGCGTATCTGGATGCAGGAGTATAAATATGCCAAGTCAAAGGTAGATCGCGGGCAGTTCATCGAAAATCTCAATACATTACGCGTCGCCTTCAGTTGCTCAGTTCATCAAAATTCTTTGTGCACTACACGTCGTCTTCAGTTCGTCAGTTCGTCAAAATATTTGTATAAGATACGTCGGCTATAGATACACAAGTTACGAAAATCTAAAGTATTATAAAGTTAATTATACACAAAGTTGAAGTACGTGAATTAAGAGTGATTAGTAATGAAGTTATTATAACAGTTTCAGTTTGGCGAGTGTTAAGATCAATGTATAAATGTGATAGTTAACGTGTTCGACAAAAAATGTGTAAAACAAATTTCTTCATCAGTGTTCTTTTTGGATAAAAGACTCCTTTCCGTTTACACAACCTTGATTAAGAGATATGTTCGACCAAATAGCTAGCCGGAGGATATTTAAATAAAAAAATTAAAGTTCTTTCAAACAAAAGACTAATTCTGCCGCAAATTGCTAACACCAGATGGAGCTACGAACCTAACAAAGAATCACGTCACAAGATGGCTTCAACACTGATGTAAACAAACATTTGTAAGTAATACCGTTACATAGCTCAATTGGTTAGAGCAACCAAATAGTATAATACATCAGTGGAAGCCAGAAGATACGTGGTTTAAATCCCGGGTATGACATTGAAATTTTCAGTCTGATTCTACCTTTCTATTTATATACTATCTCCCATTTTTCTGAATTTTTAAAATACTTGCTTCAACCTATCATTGCAGTGTGTGAAAAGTTATAATATCTGCAACTATCGTTAAGAACGCAAATATTTGCTTGACTTAAGCTAAAGTCAATGGTAGCGTTTTATTGGATTCCCGATAATAAGCGCTGACCTCAAACCATTGTCCGCATCTTGGAGTCATTTATTTTTAGACTCTGAGAATACGACTCCATGTCCTATGAAATGTGAACGTCAAATTTGTATCTAAAATGAGTAATTCCTCTTTGTTAGGGCTATAGCAGAAGTTGCTTGACTAAAGTAATACCCACTTTGGAGAGCAAACTTTGTTGAATACTTTTAACATGCCGATAACTTCTCCGCTTTAACTTTGCAGATGGTCGATCTAATCTATTATTGACAGTTATGATATCAACCTTTAGTATATATATATATATATATATATATATATATATATATATATATATACATCCCTCTGCACAACAAAAACATAAGTTATCTATAAACCAGGAGCCTAAACCACAAATGTGGTTATCCAAGCATCTATGACAGGCATTATAACTGAGCACGCCGTATGTATTACTGCTTAGGAGAATTACATAAAAAATAGAATAACATGTTTCCAAGTAACAACACTAAAGTGTATAAACAGTCACTATGTAGGTATCACAGTGAGCAATTTGTAATTAAATTTAAACTGAATTGTATAAACGAGCAAGAGAACTGGTGTGCATAAAATGTGATCTGAGCTGTTTATATTGGCACTAACAGAACCTAACCCCACCACCTAACAGGTGACCACCTTTGTTTTTCAAGCATAATTCTATCACTGAATTGGCAAGGTACTTTACCTCCCTCAAAGTATGGTCCAACCGCGGAAGGGTAACATTACAACTTAAACCTTATATTTTCATGCTACACTGCTGTTTTCTTAATGTCGGTGTTCTGATTGCCGTTTAATAGCAGCAACAACTTTAACCTTCGTTTCCATGTTGCTGATGAAAGCCTTCAGATATGTAAATGTGTAACTGTTCAGTTTAACCACACATGCAAATAATTCTTCACCTACCCTAGAAGGGTGCATTATTGGTAAGTGGTTTAACCTTTCCTTGTGTACCAATCGTAGTAAAGCTCTGCCGAAGCACCCGTTCATTTCACATAGATTATAAACATTGTTTCTTGGTTGTTTCTATGTCGCTATATTGTTTTTCAGGCCAGTCACATAAAGAACTGATACAGGCTGAGTAGAGTCAAATGTTTTTTACCTGAAGGGGAAACCTTACGGAGGGAAAACACTGATTGTTTAGGGGAATGGGCCACTTTTTATGCACAGCAGTGTACGTTAAACGCACATTATTTGGTCATATTAGAAAATGCATTACATAAAATCACTCTCCTCTTTGGTAGGAGTAAAATTTCCCAGGAGTCGCAAGCCAACGCCTTAGGTCAGTAGGCTGTCGAGTAACAAGCAAATCTTGGATTATACAATATCCAGGATGGGTGATCGATCAGCCCCTTGCCTGATATGGCGGTGAATGACTAAATGAAATTTAGTGCTGAAAGGGATAATAGGAAAATTCGCGAATTAAATTATCCAATTTCCCTAGCGACCGAGGAAAACCGCGATAAACCTTGGATCAAGTTGGTCGGCCCTGGGGGTTTGAACTCGGGACCTCCCGAATGCGAGTCGCTCACGTTATCGCTGCCGCACCTCACCCAGTTATATATACTGCAGTTTCGTAGTCATGTTAAATACTGTTCAGTTGTTAACTTCTTCGAGTTTTATTCAATTTGAACTATATTAAATTTTATAAATATATTGATGTTCTATAAACTTAAGTAATTGTACCATTCTATTCAATAAAAACTTTTACGGAATATAAACCACGGAGTTGCATCAAATTCACACATGATATTTAGAAAGACAGCATCAACATACTTTAGTCAACTTTACTTGCTTGCTTTGTTTACTTGGAATTCAAATTTTGATAATATTTGTTCTAAAAATTTTTACTTAAAGTAGGATCTTTTAAATTTAGATCTATAAAATGTCTACCAGCTAAAGATGAGTATAAGAGTAAACTTAATGAAAAATGTTAAGGTTCTAGATCTACTTACTCATAAGAAACATGTTCCTAAATATGAAAAAAGAATGAATTTGCGGAATCTAAAATATCAGTATATTAATATACTTATAACGTCTAAAATAATTCAAATACAACAATAAAACTCTCAAAAGCCGTATGCTGAACAACATTTAACAGTTCTGTATACTTGTAGTTTGATGTCGTTTATAGTTCCTGTCAAATATGATTTTATGTAATGCCTTGCAAATGTGACCAAATAATGCCTGTTTGAGGTAGGTGTTTTCGGGAAAACTAAATGACCAAACATAAAGGTTTAAGTTTTTATGCAGTCCTATTTATTGGAATTTTCCCTTTCATTTACTATATACTTAATCATTCTGCGCAAAATATATGTTTTTAAAATGGTACTGCATCTAGTGGTGAATTCAGTACTAGTCAACAGAAACAATTCGTAACTCCTACAACCTTTGGAGTAGAGAGGTAAAATTTAAACCCATTTTTAGGGGAGGTTTTGCTCTAAAAATTGGTACTATGGTGAAGTATGGCACTTTCTTTGTACTAAAGGCATTTCTTTGTAAATACATGTGAATTTGTTTTGTCTATATTTGCTTTGAACAGGTTCTTCTGTGAATGAAATTTCGTGGTACAAGCTGGTATAAAAACTGCTGAAGAGGGCTAAATAGAATTTTTCGTTGATAAAACAACTTCTAATTAATTTGTGTTTTTACTTTGGCGTTTATTTGGTTGGTTATTTTTAAAAAAATATTTATAAACTTTTATCAAAAGAGGTATAAGTAAGAAAACATTACCATCTTCCATAATAAAATCTTTATTGGAAAAGTTATATTACTAAACCTAGAAGACATACGTAAAATTAATTCTGTATTTTAAATAATAGCCTTCATCGACATAGAAAAAGCATTTGATAAGGTCAGCAGTATTTGATAAGGTCTGGCAAATATTACATAAAAAGAAATACCCAAAAACACTTAATATTTGTACTAAAATATATATCAAAAAACAAAAATAAATATTGTTTTAGGAAATGGACGATTACCACTAGAGTTGTAATTAATAATGATTTAACATAAGGATGCAGTTTGTCTCAACTGCTATTTGATATACACATAGATGAAATTCTCCAAAAATTAAAAGAAGAATACAATTTGGAATAAAATTAAATAAAAACTCACTAAATGCGCTACTGTTTGCGAATGACGTAATATTAATTAAATACAGTGAAAATAGGCTACAAATTATTATCTATAAATTACAACAATTGACTCAAGATTATGATCTAAAAATTTCTGTTGAGAAATCAAGGAAATGGTATTCAGAGGAACGAAAATAATAAGCTCTAAGATGGTTTTAAATAATAAAGTGTTGGAACAAGTTTGAAGTTATAACTATCTGGGCTGCAATACAGCTTATAAAACAAATAACGAAGAAATAAATAATAAAGTGAGTAAGTTCCAATACATTTGTGGAATAATAGTAAACACTTTGAAACACTTCGAAGAGAAACAAATTTAAAATTTTACAAGACAGTGCCAATTCATGTATTACGGTATGTTTCGGAGACATGGACTATAAAAAAATCTGATGTGTTATACTCACATGACTTTCTCTCCTCTTGTACAAACTATATTTTACAAATGCTTATTCTCCATATGCTTCATGTTAATCTTATTGCTAATTTTCTTGTAGATGCAAGGAGAATTGGTAGGCTTTAAGGGAAGTCAAATCTTTTAAGAGCTGGTTGCTATGTGCGCAAACCATTCTCTTTGCATGTCCAGGACAAACAAATGAATAAGGAATTCCCAATTGAGAAAAAGTATAAATATTGGAAAATTTAAGGGAATAACAAGCAATATCTCGAAAATGGTTTACTCAATAAAAAAATGTATATGACATAAATTGTGTATTTTAACGCGATCTACATTTTTGTGTAGTAAAAGTTTATCTATCTCTTATGGTTTACCAGTTATGCAAAAGTCGTTCACAATGAAGAATACTTTTGGAGACATTCCCAGAAAATTCAAGATATATATTTTATTTGTTATGAAAGTATCTTAAATATGACATTTTATTCAAAATCGTTAGCCATTTCGGAGAAAATTAAAATTTTCGAAAAATGATCCATGTAAAGAGTAATCTGGGGTGGGGGGGTTTTCTTGAAAACCTTCGTGTCGCATCTCAGGAAGATACTGAACCTAAGTATCAAGTTTGGCGTTTATCCGACTGTTCGTTTTTGAGATATTGCTGTTTACAATCACACACACGGACATGCTTCCAAAAATGCTTTTTTTTGGATTCAGGGGTTCTCAAAACATATATTTCCGGTGAAATCTTGGTATCGAATTTTTGGGTGGAATACAACACTCCCCCTGCTTACTATACGTAGTAGAGAGAGTAAAAAGGATTGGAATAGAATTGAAGCTGTAGAAATTAAATATCTGGAACAGTAAAAGGATGTACAAGATTAGACCGAGTTAGAAATGAGGATATAAGAGCATAATTAAGTATACCTTGGCTAAATGACAAAATATTAACAAACAGATAAAAATGGAAAAATCGTGTACAAAGAATCTATAATACCTGCACTCCATTTCAAATATATATATATGTACAATCCATCAGGTTTTAGAAATATAGGAAGATCGTTGAAACGATGGAAGGAAGTATGAGGTCGGAACGGGAGACATCTCCTAAACATTGATGATTATTATTTCTGTGGTAGCCGATTTAACAATAATGGGGTGGGGATTTTAATCTCCCCTTAAATTACGGTCTTCAAACATGTTTATGTTTACAGATGCTAAATATTTCGGCATCCTCTTTTAATAATGCTTTTGCTTCAGTTATTTAATTTCGAGTTTGAACTTTGAGGTGTTAACATCATTCGCACCAGGAACGTTTTTAAGCTCCATTAAAGAATCACAAAACACCGCCTCTCATTATGCCATGGTTAAGGAGTTCTTAAAACATGAAGCATTTAAAGTAATTGAATTAATTTGCATTCATACATGTTAAGTCTGTAAGGAAATCTCATTTCGCATCGAATATTCAATGATGGTCTCCTTATTCATTTTTGTACTTTATACCCGAGTCTCCTACTTTCCCGCTTAAGAAGAGCTCATGTTTATCCTGTGTTGTGTTTTCTAAGGTTAACGCAAACTCTTCTGATCACTAGTAAACTATTCACATGCGCTATGCTCTTGTTCGCTTCAATATTCGCTTTCTTGTGTATTGTGGCATTCTGGAAAATTGAATCTATAACCTATATACCGCAAATAAAATTGCACATTGATCTTTAGTTCCTTCTGCTAAAGTGTGGCAGCTATATGGGACTCGACTTGCCATGCTTTCCGGTCAATACCAGGTTACCTATGAATCGCACAGCTTATCATTCAGAAATTAAATTGAATTGAGTTTTATTAATGGACGCTCTTTAACTGATGTGGTCCTTAGCGTCCCATTTTATATTTGGCGTGAAAGACCGGTAATTTTTCTCAGAAGCCTCTTTATCAGCATTGAGGTTCTTTTACGTGCCGCAAGTCTACTTCCCTTCCGAAGGAAGCCATGCTAAGGATTCTTACGCCCGAAAAAACTCCCTCGCCCTCCGCGGGGTTTGAACCTGCGACTTCAGAGCTTATCATTCAATACATAAGGTGTGATTAATCGTTATCGAAATTATGGAATGCTGGTTGGTTTACCCGACGTTGCACGGTAGCTTTTTAAACTCAAATAACGATGTAATTAATTGCATTTACCTGCCCCCTGAAGAAGGTTTGTTGCTGCTACGTATGGAAGGTCAGTTTGAAGAAGATGTATTACATTTCGACTGTTGGGGAGTCGAACTTGAAGTAGAAGCAACCGCACGTATGGTAAAAATTTTCCGGTAGCCTTCGCCCCAAGTTTAAAAATATTAACTTTGCAATTTGTCTTTATCTTTAAATATTATATATTTATGTTTGCCTCGGTTGCGTCAGTATTTATATTTTTTTAGAGACATGTCTTAGCAGGGAGTGATGCGACTGAAGAATGTAGGCTTACACAGATTATAATTTTACTTCACTTCTTTTATTAATGCTTAACAGATTTAAATAACACGTAAACTGTTTTTGTATCACACAAAAAAAACGTATTAAATTTCTCGAGAACGCATCTCCCGTCCGGTTAGGAACACTGTCTACAAGCAACTGACTTCTGAATTTGTAAACTGTCACAAAAATTACATTATTGCTTCCAAGAATCACTAGTAGCATTGTTAAACTTTCAAATTAATTATTGCCTCAAGGTTACCTCATTGTTACCTTATTGTTAGCAACTTTTAACCTATTATTATCACAGCTCCTACATTACTAAATTACGTAATACATTCACATAACATAATTACACATGTATACAATAACATAAACATATATAATGACTGTAATATACACTTTTTATATCTTGTTACATACACACATTGCTTTAAGGCGGGCAGTTATTGAATTTATATATCATATAATTAGACTGAAATCATTTAAATGTTAAAAGTGCTGCCTCACCCCGTTCTTTATGAAACTACAAGACACTTAAACAAAGAGTTAATTAAAACTCTTGCGACTTATACGGAACAAAATAAAGTACTAAGAAAACGCTATGCAAAAGCATTGTTAAACAATCACAAACCTCACAGTTCATAAAACTTCTCGTGAATGCAGCTGAGTGACTTCTACATTGTTACATTTGGGCTGCCTATTTATTTAGAAAATCTCAGTTGGAAATGAATAAAGGTAGTTTAAATAACGTAAATATAACCTTGTTTATTCTCAGTAACCAACACATACTAAACTACTAAGAAAACACAAGAAAGTCAAAACGAAAGAAAGGCCAAATTAAAATACAAAGGCGAAGAAGGAGTAAGCTGAGAAACTACAAATCATAAGTGAATATCCAAACATTGCAGTATGATCATAGAATGAATGGATATAAACTTCGATTTATTTATTACTCTTATGTGAGATTGGGGGTTGGGAACAGACAAAAAGAAACCGAAAATCATGTTCTTTGAGAAAAGATATAAACTAAGAAGTACCGAAAATTAGTATTAGGAAGGAACGGAACTGAAGGTAGTGAGGGGAATTGACTGTCTAGGAGTAAGGCTCAATATTGCAGGGGATTGGGGAGAACAGAAGAAAAAAGTACTAGCAAACGGGAAACAAGCAATAGAGGTAATCAGAGCTTGTGTGAAAATAATACGAAATTGAAAATTGTATGGCTAGAAAGGATATAAAGCACGGTGAGGGAAGCAAGGATGTTATACGCAGCAGAGATATGGAGGCTGGAAAAAGAATGGGAAAATGTGGATGCTATCATAGGAATTCTTATAAAATAAGCCTGGAATTACCACGAAGTTCACCGAATGGAATAGCACCAGAACTAGGGAGAGTAAGAGCTAAAGGCAAAATGGTAGAAAGGGTAATCAAATACTGTTCAGTATAAAGCTACTAGAGAAAAATGAAATACTAAAACAATGCTTGGTTGTACAGGGTAAAATGGGAATAAAAGAAACTTGAATGCACAAGATATAGACAACATTGGAAGAAATAGAAGTGGGGGAAACACGGGCAGAAAGTTACAACATAAGTAAGGGTTCTGGAAAGAAATTAGAACAAGAGTAGAGGATATTGAAAAGTAAGAAATTATAAGTAGCTTCAAGGAAAAAAGGTCATCAATGGATTATAAATATTTAAAAATGAAATGGGGAAAGGAAAGATACATCGAAGTAGGCCACAAAGAGGCCAGGATGAGGTATGTATGGGCGAGGAGATGTGTAATGAATTTAACTGATCTAACAGGGAGTAGGAGGAGTGAGAGATGTACTAAATGTAATGGATCACATGACAATTGGCATTATATTCTGGAATGCGAAGACCCGGATAAAGGAAGAGAGAATTTAATACTAGAGAAATGGAAAAGTTAAAGCTAACAGTTAGGAAGATTTTTAATACAAGATCAAATGAATATATGGAGAAAACGGGAAAATATTTAGGAAAAATTAGGTTAAAGTGGTTAAAAGAAACGTGAAGCAACGTGGAGAAGATACGGAAAAACAGTAACAAGGCAAAAAATAAATAGTGGAAAATTATACCTCCCAATTGTATATCATATTCAAAAGAATGTTAAATATAGGAGAAGATAAATAATAAGCAACTTCATTGTGTTTTAAACACTGTTTAAATAGAGTAAAGTACAAAGTAGACAATAAATCGTTCATTTATACTCTTATGTTACTAATGTTTGAGCACAATAGACATTTGTAGTCAATGACATTATGTTACTTTTGGTTATTTTACATAAATACACCAAAATAATATGAAGATAAATAAGAATAAGAAGTGGTATTTTGTCTGGTTTGATGCTGCTGCTATCATAGTCTATTATAATAAAGTTGGAAATTATATTTCATTTATCAACTAAGCGATTATAGCACCTTTACACCTCCGCAATCATAGCCACAGGTGTCATAGCTATTGTAATTACTTATTTGACTGTGCAATTACTACATAGCCAAAGTCAGAGAGGAAGTGTGAATGCGCTGTTCCTTTGTTATTTTGTGAAGCCGTGAAAGCCTAAATTATTATTTTTATGTTGGCAATGTTCGACCTCTTACGATTATCGTTGAGAAAAACATAGTTTTGCAAGCATTTGATGGTATCACATAAAATTAAATAACTAATCGTGAAAATGGGGTGGAATTTCGAATTCTAACCTGGACAGTAATTTTAACTCTGTCAAAGGTTATCTGTGCCACGTTTGGTCGAAACCGGTGCAACATACATAAACACACACACACACACACACACACACACTCAAGCACACGCGCGACCTTTATACAGGATGGAAGGTGTTCTATGGTCATTCTTGAACAGGATGACTGTAATTAAGATAAAAAATAACTTAGTGCAGTTTTGCTGTTTTTAAATTACTTTTTGAGAAAAAACAAAAATTTTTAATATTAACTCTATTTTAAATAAAAAATGTATGTAACTTAAATACTTTTTCAAATATTTATTACAGGAGATTGAAAAACAAATGTTTGAATACCTTTTTGTCTCTAATACGTATAATAGGTAGGGGAAGTATTGTATTCCACCCAAAATTTAGATACCCAGATTTCACCGGAAATATATGTTTTGAGACCCCCTGAATCCAAAAGAGCATTTTTGGAAATATGTCCGTGTGTGTGTGTGTGTCTGTGAACATCTTAACTCAGAAACGAACAGTCGGATAAACACCAAACACAGGTTCAGTATCTTTCAGAGATACGGCATGAAGGTTTTCAAGAAAATCTCCCCAGATTTCCCTTTACATGGAACATTTTTCCAAAAATTTTAATTTTATCAAAAATGGCTCTAACCATTTTGATTAAAATATCATGTTTAAGATATTTATATGACAAATTAAATGCATATCTCGAATTTTCTGGGAATGTCCCGAAAAGCATTCCTCATTGTGAACGACTTTTGCATAACTGGTAAACCATAAGAGATATACAAAATGTTACTACACAAAACATGTAGATCGTGTTAAAATACACAATTTATGTCATATACATTTTTTTTCTTGTTGAGTGAACCATTTTCGAGATATTGCTTGTTCTTCCCTTAAATTTTTCAATACTTATCTTCTCAAATGGGAATTCGTTATTCATTTTTTTTTGTCTTGGATATGCAAAGAGTATTAATCTGTGGCAACGAGAATGGTGCTGCACATAGCAACCAGCTCTTAAGAGTAATGTCTATGCTTAAAGGCTACTGTTTTTCTATATTGCCCTTGTAAATATATATTCCCCTTACATCTACAAGAAAATTAGCAATAAGATAAAGTCTGCAAATGTTTATCTCGATTAACATGAAGCATATGGAGAATAAGCGTTTGTAAAATTAGTTTGTACAAGAGTAGAGAAAGTATTGTGAGTGTAACACATCGGATTTTTTATTACAACAATTTGCAGTCTTAATATTGCTATAAGCTTTGGAAATTTGAATCAGTTGAATCGGCATTGTTAGCCACGAGACTATACAATATGACAACACTGTAAGATCTAAAGAAACGCACTTCAGCTGTTGGTTATTGTGCTTGTGGCTTGTTTCCGAAACAGCGGATGATCAATTCACTTTACTAATGCTGAGTATCTTGAAATGCTACTCAGTTGTGATGAAACGCATCGTAGTGCGGCAGCTGCAGTAGGAATTTAGCGAGAAAGATTTCCAAATAGACAACCACCACACGATAGGTCATTTGTTTTTATCTGTCAAAGAGTTCTAGATACAGGAAGCGTATTTCCTCATGTTGAAGAAATGTTGCACAGAAGAAGAATTCAGCGAGAAAGATTTCCAAATAGACAACCACCTCACGATAGGTCATTTATTTTTATCTGTGAAAGAGTTCTAGATACAGGAAGCGTATTTCCTCATGTTGAAGAAATGTTGCACAGAAGAAGAAATACATCAGTTGGTGGAAGAAGATGCTGGCAGCAGCAGCCGTGGTATACCTCGCACTATTGGCATATCCCGTTGGACTACTTTGAGACAATTAAAAGAAGAATCACTATGCCCTTATCATACTTGGCGTATCCAGTATCTCTCTGAAGCAGATTATGCGCCAAGGATTACATTTTCTGAATCGTTTCTTCAACAAACAGGGTAAAATTCTTGCAGTGGAAGCAGCGTTTACCAGAACTGGAGTAGCTAATTACCATAATGCACACACTTGGGATTACTACAATCCACACATAATAAGACAAGACAGCTTTCAGCACAGATTTTCTGTAAATGTTTGGGCAGGAATCACAGGAAACACTTTAATCGATCCGTAGATTCTTAGAGCAATTTTTGTAACTTTCGATTTTGTGTTGTAACTCTGAAATAAATTATTTTCAGACCCATGTTCATATGAACCCTTTTTACTGTTTTGATGTCGGTAACACGTCTCCCAAATATATTACACCTATAAAGATACACCCTGTATATTTCTATCTCTCTTTAACTTTTCACGATTGTAGGAAATAAATCATGATATCATTCAGCATTCATAGCTGACATATTGAGACGGTCGTCATATACTCGTTAATGAGACGTTAGGTTCTCCCTCTGCATTTCATTTATTACCTGGCATGTTGAACCGATAAACGAGACAACCACTTGAATACATTCCCTTCCTGTGAGAGAAGTAAGCAGGTGTTATATGTCATTGTACATATGTCTGTGAATAAGTAATAAAACATTACAGTGAATATCACACTTCTCACAAAATAAATATGTCATTTCAAACGTTATTGAAGACTAATTAGCGTAATTAAAGGGAATGAACATTTCATACCTCAATGTAGATTTTAGGAATTCCTTTTCCATACCTCTTCAACACTTCCATCTGCATAATCTACGTCCTCGACTTAAATTCTTCTTGAAACCCTCAATTTATATTATTATCCATATTATTATTAGTAGTAGGAGCAGGAGCAGGAGCAGGAGTAGGAGCAGGAGCAGGAGCAGTAGCAGTATTCAAACAACCCCTTTGAGTTACGGTATCAACCATAAAACAATTGTTTAAAGCATCGTAAACTATAGATTATGCTAAGACGTCCTAGTTACGGCTGTTGAATTCACGGCTTTGGTTATGGAAATCCAAGGCGCCGATGGATGAGTTTACTGGAAATTAATTCTTCTTAATTAATTATAAACAAGCAAACATCGTCCAAAAATAGTTTGAATATATGTGTGTGAAGTCCATAAAGAGAATCGCGAAAGGACAATATTATTGATTCCGTAATAATGCACTTCCCACAATAGTATTACAATACACTATTTCACTTTATGAAGAATTTCACTTTTGTATAAACCGAAGTTCAATACTCCTAAATCTACCAATATCTCAATAATTGCTTTAATGTTTACTCTTGTTATTACGTATTTATTCTTTTGTGATATATTTATTTCTATTTGTAGCACTTTCCTAATTATCCTAAAATTTTAAAGTTGTTTACAGTAATTATTTTGCATAATGGGTCCCATTAGTTCTCTATATTACATAAAAGACTCTTTCTGTAAGCAAATAATATATTAAAATTCCTTGTTTAGAATCTCCATTACAAACGAAGTGGTTGCGCTACAGCAACCACTGCGACGTCATAGTCATTGCTTCTTTGCTAATGAGCGCTAATTTCGAGTGTCTACTTAATTACTGTACTTTGAGTATCAACATAATTATTGTAATTTTAGTATCTACATTATTATTGAGCGCCACTGTTTATAGCCAGTATAAATAGAAGACAAGGGATTTCACTTGCATTGACGAATTAGCATTGGTGTTATAAATTGCTCCGGCTGGTTAATGACTTTGGTCGAACAAGTATTCCTTACAGTGTGTGGAGCGTGAAAGGAATGGAATATTGAAAGTAGAACACAGCTTAAAGCTATGTTCCGGTTTTTTCCTTTGTTTGCTTAACTTATGAGCAATAAAGTTTGCTAATACCAGCTTGTGTGTGTTTTCTTGTGTATAAGAGAGAAAGAGTTATTGATCATCTGGGGGTGTTATACAAAACTGGTCTTAAGTGCTGCCTTTCAGTATTACACAGGTACATAAAAATTATATCCATTTTAATCCTCTAACTCTTTTCTACTTGAATCGATTTTCCTGTATAATTAGTAGTAATTACTTATGTATTTTCTGCGACTACATCTCACAACGATCCGAGCTCATCGAAATCTAAGCTGCAACTAACTTATTTCAGTTAATAAATACTAGCTTGGCTTCTCTACTTCACATACAAATTTGAAAGCTTCCGCCAATCTGGTTAGCTAACTTCAAATTTTAGATCTATTTCCATGATGTGCTATTTACTGCTTCAAAAATAACATGACGTATTTACGCTTAAATTTAAAATGGTCTTTCCTAACCCTCTCGCTGCTTTTTTACTGGATCTGTGATCCTGACTAAAAATCTCCTCTATGCAATAAAATTTAATGGTTTCTGCCTATTTGAGGCCCAACTGCTTCCCTTCCTGGTCTGCAACAGCTAATTCTGAATACCCCATCACAACTTTTGCCTTAATTCGTATATAAACACTGTTACTATTACATAAACGATATATTATAAATAAATATGAATTAATATTATATAATTTACATAACTGTTTATTAATAATAATAATCAGATTTGTGGTTTGAGACACCGTTTATTTGTTGTTTTTGTGCCAAAAATACTGCCACTTACCGATAACTTCGGCCTTAAAATATTTAGTTATCAGTGGGTTAGAGCAAAGATACAGAAGACCGAAAATCAGTGATTGAAGTCCCCCTGTGACATTGGATTTTTCAGTCTTTCTACCTTTCCAGAAATTATAGTTTATACACATTACATTTCAAAATCATTGAATAACAAATATTTCATGAACATGCATCCTTCTGCTTCTGAGGGCCATAGTTTGTAAGCAGATACTATTTTGCCAAAATAGTATCTGCTTTGTGACAACATTAAATTTTACCTCACTATGCAAAATATCCGGCATTAGAACATTGTATGGCTTAACAATGTGTAAGGAAAGGCTAGAAAGCTGTCTGTAGAGAAGAATGTATTTTTCCCGGTCCGAAGCCGGCCTGCTTATCCTCCAGAGAGACTTAACATTTCTGTACATGCGCACCAACTGTTATTTTATGCATGACATTGCCCATATTGGTAGCAGATATGAAGCCGTTCAGCTCGTAACACCACGTTCTGGAACAACTTGTCCAAGCCATAACGGTGCAAAACACTTCGATAGGCAGACACTTCCCCTGCTAGATGGGGTAATCAAATTTATTCACAACTTCCCGAACCAATTTGAATGAACGTCGTGACTAAGAGAAACAGAGGTTCTAACCATATGATCAACAAAATACCACTAGTTAGTAATCCGAAACAGTGAACTTTCGGGAAAGAGATAGAGAAAGGTGGAAGATTAGTGGAAGATTAAGCTTAGTGTGAGGTTTCATTCATACGGGTACTTTTTGGAGGGTGAGGCAGTATTTTTAACACTTAAATGATTTCAGTCAAATTATATAATATAAAATATAATAACAGCCCGCCTTAAAGCAATGTGTGTGTTACAGTCATTGTATTAATGTTTATATTATTGTATACATGTGTAATAATTTTATGTGAATGTATTACGTAATTTAATAATGTAGGAGCTGTGAGAATAATAGGTTAAAAGTTGCTAACAATCAGGTAACAATGAGGTAACCTTGAGGCAATAATGAATTTGAAATTTTAATAATGCTAATTGTAATTCTGGAAACAATAATGTAATTTTAGAGACACTTTATAAAACAGCTAATCAACAACCAAAAAAAGCTTAAGGTAAATAAAAGTATTCTATTGGAGTAGGATTAGCCAATCCGAAACTGAAATGGAGCAAAATTTACAAATTCAGAAGTCAGTTGCTTGAAGACAGCGTTCCTAACCGGACGCGAGTCGCGTCCTCGAGAAGTTTAATACGTATTCAGTGTGAGACAAAAATAGTTTACGTGTTAAAAAGTGCAAGTAATTAATAAATAGCCTCGCAGATCTTTATATCAGTAAAGTTTTATTTAAATCGTGTCAAACATTAATAAATGGAGTGAAGTAAAATTATAGTCTGTGTAAGCCTAATTCTTCAGCCGCACTACACCCTGTTAAGATATTGATGTCTCTACAAATAAATACTGACGCAGTCGAGGCAAAGATATAATATTTAAAGAAACAGTCAAATTACAAAGTTAATATTTTTAAACTTGGGGCGAAGGCTACCGGAAACCTTTTACCATATGTGTGGTTGCAACAACTTCAAGTTCGGCTCCCCAACAGTCGGGATACAATACAACAACCTACTTCAAATTGGCACCCAAAGCGTTGTGCAAACAACGTAAAGACAATACACCATTCTTCAAGGGTTATGCAGCAGAGTTCATTCACGGGAAAGTACTTTTAGTGTTGTGTGGAATGAGTTTTTATCACTATAATCAACAATATATCGTTACTTAGCAACGCCGAGCTTTTGGTATGTCGTCTCTAACGCTCCTTATATACCTACCTACCTACCTACCTACCTACCTACCTAAACCTTCGCCTATATCAAGCGATCATCCCGCCCCTGATTCTGTATGGATGCGAGATATGGGAATCGGTGGCAGTGACAAACATTCCGCGAATTTAAGATGGTTCAAAACAGGGCATTAAGGGTGATGTACTATACTGGCGTAGATTCCCGTCTCACGTCCTATATACCCACTCCGGACTCAAATACATAGTGGACATGGTGCTGCTAATCAGCTGGTGAACGCCCTGGGCCATTATGATCATCGGACCCCAGAAGACGGAAAAGCTACCGTCCAACCAAGGACGCCATGGGACCACTGATGTAAGGCTACCATTCCATCTCAATACCTCAATTTAGCCTGCATTGGGCCTGGTCACTAGCTAAATGAGTGTACCGTTCAGGGTGACCCGCCCATTAGCCAGCTTGATTATCTAAGTTAAGCAGTATTGGTCTTGGTAACTAGCTGAATGAGTGACCTTTCAGCAGTGAACCGCCCTTCTATTAACTTGGTCATTCCCAAATCCTATATCTATACCCTATTTTGCTTCGCT
Organism: Deroplatys truncata; assembly: GCA_030765065.1. Classification (NCBI taxonomy): domain Eukaryota; kingdom Metazoa; phylum Arthropoda; class Insecta; order Mantodea; family Mantidae; genus Deroplatys; species Deroplatys truncata. Next base: position 200,986,086 of record CM060984.1, on the reverse strand, counting down.
ACCTGCCGGCCTGCTTCCCTTGACAACCACGCAAGCGGCTGCACAAGTTAAGCAGTATCGGGCTTGGTCATGCTTGAGCGCTTGTCCACTCGAGTGGCTCGCCAAGACCCAGCTAATGGCAGCAGGGGAAGCGAAGCTCCGCCCATAGGCACACACACCAAAGCTTGATCAAAATTATCAAAACCTGTTTTATCGCATAGGCAAGGTCGCATTAGCGGCTAGGTACTGTGGCGATTTTACATTCCACACAGATGAACCTAGCGATCTGCTCTCGATTGCTGGATTGCTCTCTATGATTTTCGGGGGTTACCTCATTCCACCAAGGAGGTGGAAGCTGGACCTGGAGGAACCCAGTGGGTTGAGTCCGTTAGGTAAGGCGATGAAGAGAATGGCGGTGGAATAACAGGACCTACAGCTCGTGGATTTCGAACCTCGGAGCTTTTTTATAGTACGTTCGCGGATTATATAGTTTAAAATTAAAAATTAACAGAAGCAGCTACCCATTAAACACAAATAGGATATGGACGTAATAGATCAACAATTGATAATACATTTTTATTAAAACAAGCATTTCAGAAATGTTAAGAATGTGACATTGGTCTGCGTAATATATTCATCGACCACTTCCAGGCATTTTACTGAGTATATAGCAACAATACAACAGATAACTGAAAAACCATAAAATTCCAACTAAACTAATAAGAGTAGTCGTATGAACTCTTAAAGAACAACAAAAAGAGGAATAAAAATAAGCAATGATGCCAGTGATGGAATCGAAATGAATTCAGGAGTAAAACAAGGTGATTTGCAACCTTGTTTATTATAGTAATAGATGTGATATGACCTAAGGCGACCCATTTCTACTAGGCTTAAACAATGTCTAGCATATGCAGACGATCTGACCCTAACAGCAACAAACCGAAATTCTCTATAGATACATTCGAAAACTTCGAAGCAGAAAGAGTTAATATGGACTAATAATGAACACAAAAAGTGCTTCAGATGTATGAAAAATGAAATCGATTTAGATGGGCCAAATTGTGAATCAACTCCTACCATAGTGAATTTGGTAGAACAAGAAATTAAAAAAGAATATCCCAAAGAAACAAAGTAACCAGACTTCTTCAAAAGCAAATTATATCGAAAAGTACCAAACTATAGTAGAGCCTATAGTTATCTATGTTCTGAAACTCGGGTGTTAAAGAAAGCAGATGCAACAAAATTAATAAGATTTGAGAGATCAATATTTTGGAGAATTCTGGGACCAATAAAATAAAGAAATCGAAACTGAAGATCAAGAAGAAATAATGAATTATACTTTCGAAATATCAAAGAAACTATTAATTTTATGAAATTCCAAAGGCTATGATGGTTCGGACATAAACTGAGAATGGAAAAGGGAAGACTACTCAAAGAAATATTCGAGTGTAATCCATGTGGAATAGGACCAAAAGGAAGACAAGTACAGATGGATAGACGACGTAATAAACGGCTTAGGAGAAATAGGTGTCAGCAACTTGAACCCACGCGCTTATACCGTAATTATTGACAGGAAACATAAATAAGTGAAGAAGTAGCAATAAGATGGAGCAATAGTTTTAATAAGTAATTTCCATATATTAAATCAATGTATGATGTGATAAGTTTGAGTTAAACATTTATCCTTAGAAAAATGTAACTAGTGGGCAAAGTCATTAGTATTAGCTGAGGAGCGAATGAGTTAGTATAAAAGATCCTGGAATGCAGTCAAGGTTATAAGTTCAGTAAGTTTGCAGAGTCACATAGAGAGGGATTCTGTAAAAGAGAAAGGGAATAAAATTCTGAGATTCGGAGAGGCACCCCATAGTAACAGTGTCAGATACGCATACGTAGGAATTTAAGATTGGCCCCGTGCGAGAAGAAACCTTGGTGGGATAATTCTTAGGTAGGGGTAGCTTAATTAATAAAAGAGCGTGTGTAGCGTATTTCTTTTCCTTTCTTCGTGTGCAGCCTTAAGGTCTTAGTCTTTTAGTGTGAGCGGCAGTTTGTATAGCGCTGGGTTATCAGATACTTAGCGGTAGCCGCGAGGGACTTTGACGGCAAACATTTTAGCGACTCACGGAAATTTACGCTTGTAGTTCCTTTTGTTGCGCAAACATTTATTTAAACGCAAAATTGGTACTACAGAAGTTAGCAGGTATAACAATTTAATTGTTATAGTTTCGAATGCTACGATTCATAACCAGTTTATTTTTTTATCTTCAAACCATCGGCAATTCGCTTCAATCACTCAAGTATTTATCAGTCAGTTTAAACTGGTGTTATCCTTTCAAAATACGCCCTGAGAGAAAGATCTCATAGCCCACCACTGTATCAGCTGGAAGCACAATCAACAGCAGATACTGAAGCAAAGGGTGCGGCTTCAAAAAGTGACGATCATCGCCCAGGGCAGAAGGGAATGACAAAAATTTGCTAAGAAGGCCAAAACATTCTAGTGGAGACTTTTGAAGAATAAAAAGCAACTATCTATTGTTCTTAATAGAAGTAAATCAGCTAAGATAAATGTTTTTATATACACCATATTTAACAAAGCTTAAGTTGTCTGTCTCACTAAACTGAATATTTAATGTATAACTTGATGATATGCAAGATAAATGTGGTACTTTAGAACGCTGTAGAGAATAATGCGCATATAACGTATTATAGCGGCTGTAAATCATATAAGCTTACCGACAATTTTAACCATAAAACATCTTGGCACTAGAATAACTCGCTAATGAGGAGTGTAAAGGAAGTGTATTTGGCTCATTGCCCATCCAGTGCTGGGTACTCAGATACGGTAAGATTCATTCGTATGCGCTTACAGAGAACTTCTAAATACTATTTCATTTCGTTTAATATTTTGTTTTCAACCATAACGAGAAAAACGGCATAATTGAACAGTTTCAAATGCGGGGAGTACAGGTTTTCCAAATGGAAATGCTTTAAACAGCAAGTTCCTCTTTAAGCTGCTATTCAATTGTTTATGCTCAATACGGACCTTGAAATTAAATCTGTCAATACATTTCTATTTGATTTTCCAAATTGTTCTTCTCTGAGCTTTTTTTATGGTTTGTAAATAAAATTATTTATGCAACTTGTGGAACGTGAAATAGTTTATACTCGTGAAGAAAGTAGTTCCACACATAAAAAATTGAACTTCATCCACAAGTTACGTAAATAAACATTTTGGACGGCTAGAATCAAAACATACAGCTTTTAACACAAAAGACACGAATTAAAATTTGCACTTTATCGCACTAGTGCGATAAAATTCTGCCACTGCATTGTTATCAACTTCGGTTTCAAGTACAATCACATCGCAGTTACCCTTTGTATTTACACATGTTTAATAAATCGAGTTGGTTTTATTAGCTTTTACATGTCATTATGATTAATTTCTCACGGCGGTGGCATTATCTGTTCACAATTCAAATCGTGGTACTTCAATTTATCGAAATGCGTTATCCAGTTAACCAGTTTCTTGTGTTAGCAGCCTTGCACTTTATTTGATTTGAATCATTTTATCTATGACCTGAATAATCGATACAATGGCGGCAGGTACGAATATGGATGGAAATTGAATTCCAAGAGCCGGAAGAAATTCTGAAAGCTGCCGAAAGGGTAACGCTGGAATTGCTACGATTGACTGGTGTAAGGTAAGCACTGCTAGCGAATCAACAAAACGTCAGAACATCCACATTCTCGCTGCACACGTCTATTGATCTTCCTCTTAGTTGCATATAGGCCTGGAATCAATATGGTATTATTCAATTGCTATTTTGCAAATTTCTGGTCTGTCTAAAAAATAGGTGTGCCACACATGTTGTTAGGTTATTTTAGTTTGATCGTAACATTGCTATACACGGACTCAAACATTTCTACTCCCGAAGTAAAACCCTACCTTTAACACTTGTATCATAAATATTATTTAATATGCATCGGTTTGAAACATCTTTCTTCTATGCTTTACATTCCTTATCCAATTAGAAGGTATTGTTTAAATATATATATATATATATATATATCGTTATTCACGATTTATATTGAATGACGTGTATAGCAACCATCTAACTCGTAGAAGGTTTGAATGACCTGCTCCAACTATACCTACTCTGTATTCACTCTTAGGTTGATCCGCGTCAAAACAAACCCGAGGTGACCAGTGCACCGTTATAATGTATTCTTCCGCCATTCGCACTAGAAATACTGTCACACTTCCAGACCATGTGGCCAGTACAAGCGGCATGTAGAGCAAAAACGAACAGAGTCCTTATTTCGACAACTGAAACGGTGACTAGCATATTCTCTTAAGGGTTAAAGATGATATGATTGATAGTTGCAACAAAACAAACGTTTGCAAATATAATAATAGTTAATTCTAAAATAAATGAGCAAAAAATGAAGTAACAGGTATGCGATAACATAATTTATTATTTCTCTGGAAGTGGCACATTATATTAACTGTTGGCGCCTCATTTTAAAAAAGAAATTGTACACTGTTACGCGAATTGCATTCTTCTCAAAATCACTACATTCTTGCATCGCGTGCTTCCCCCCTCCCGGGAGTAACCACTTTTGCCCTTTCAGATTTTTCTGCACAAGCACTGTTTATACTTGTACTCGAAACACCGGTGAACTCGGAAGTTAATTTCACAATTTCTTTTGCAGAAAGTGTTGGATATTTCTCACATAACTTATAATAAAGATTCAACACTATTGCTTTTTCAGCACTATACAATGGTTTGCGCGGCTAATACTTTAAGTAATTCGACGAAAACACTAGAGCAAATTCAAGGTCCTCCATGATACTAAACACAACTGCTGGTTTCTGGCTGTAAACAATATTCTGCGCCTACCCGGATATCAGGTGACTCATACGAATTGCATCATGGGACATGTAGCTCTGTTTTAGGGTATAAATCAGCGTTAAATAAGACCTTAGGTATTTGTATAGAATATTATACTATTTAAGGATAAATTCATTCTAAAATTTAGAGATTAGCATGGGACTACTTTTTTGGGCGCATTGCTACCGTGTTGCACCACGTGCACTGACCACGCGGATTTGTTTTGCCGCGGATCAAACTAAGAGTGAATATAGTTTAGCTCAAGCGCTCACAGAGCGGCATTTGCAGTTCAGTCAACATGTTTGGTATGATATATAATGGGAATAACGTTATATGAAGCTGTATTTACTGTGTATACTTAGCGTGGTGTATACCGGAACAATGCGTGCAGTTATGTGAAGCTTTACTCGGAGTCGCAGCTATACAGACATGTTTTGGTGTCGCCGTTCCTAACAAGTCCATATTTTATAGGTCAGGTAAATTTCAACAAACCGGATGCGTATTCGACAAACAAAGATAGACAGCCTTAGTTCTAATCGAGACGCATCGAGAGAGACAGAGAGCTCCGTGGTAACCGTGAGGGCACGATTGGGTACGATTCCGTCCTGCCGGTCACTCTGATCATGGATTTTTTCGTGATTTTCCTGTATTGGTAGTTGAATGTCAGGAAGGTTCCCTTCTGCGATGGGTATCCTGTTCTTTTTATTTCTCCCTTAAGGGGGATTTCGACTCCAGCTGGCGTGATGCGAGCGCAGCGTACTTCTAGCACTCGCGGTACTTCTGACGTTACTAGAAGTATGTCGAAATAAACGTCTGAAACCCTCCCGTAAGGGAGTCGTTCTGATTGGGTTGGTCTCGGCAGGGCAGTGGTTCCCGATACCTATGGGAGAATGGGTGTGCTTGGGCGGTAGGGTTTTGAGACGCTCAAGATCCTCCGGTACCGTCCTGGATACCGGTAGACAGTGTACTAGTTCACTGCCGGCCCTACCGAGGTTTTCGGTATTCTTCCCCTTTGGGGTTGATGCGGGTAAGTGGCGTGTCCACATCCCCGTCCCTTCGCAACCGGGGAGGCAATTCAACATTTTCAGGTGCTGCTCCTAATTGAAGACCCCACGGGGCGTGTCAGTCGGATGACGCCTACCCCTGAGTCTCATGGAGACTATAGCTCCCCGAAGGCAGTCCACTTTACTTCATCTGCTTTGCATCATCTACTTCAGAACTGCAGGACAAGGCGACTGCGGTTATTGTGTTCTAACGGCATAGTTTGCCTTATGGAAAGATTTCTCCCTGGCACTTGTCAAAACTGCTGAAGTTCGCTTCCTTCCTGGGAGTAAAACGTCTATTTCTGTGACCCCTAGGTTGCAGGAGGCTAAGGCAGGGATAGCTGGCGTCAGGATTTGTGCAATGTTGGAATATTTAAGGAACTCGTCCTTGCAAACATATGTCATCCTCCGGATCTGCTTTCTCTTCGGGTCTCCCCTAAAATAACCCACTATGGCCATGGTTTTGTCCTGTGCCCCATTCGGCAATGACCGTTTTAAGTCCCTTTAAAGGCATTGTTGCCACATGGCCAGTTTTGCTGAAAAAGCAGGCGACCATTTGCTTCGAAGTGCTTCGAGTGCGAACAACTTTTGTTGGATTTGCTTCATCTTGAAACACGCATACAGTCGACTGCTGTTTACGTTCCGGCTCATACACATAGATCCATGATTCATCACCTGTTACAATCTTATATACGTCTTTTGAGGCACCGCCATTGTATTTCCTGAGCATTTTTGTACGCCAATCGACACGAGCATCTTTTTGAGATTTCGTCAAATTATGTGGGATCCAACGAGAACAAACCTTTATCACGGCTAAATAATCATGCAATATTTTATATATGCTGGTGGAACTAATGCCTAGGGTTGCCTCATCTCACAATATGTCGCATGACGAATCTTTCATTACTAGTTCTTGCACAGCATCAATGTTTTCTGGCACAACAACTGATTTTGGACGACCTTCACGAACTTCATCATTGAGCGAACGGCGGCCATGATTAAATTCGTTATACCAGCGTTTCACAGTGACAAAGGAAGGAGCTTCGTTGCCAAATGTGGAAATTAGTTGATCGATGCACTCTTGTCTTGATAATCCACGTTGAAGGTCGTAATAAATCATTGCAGGAACATTTTCACGAGTTAATTCCATGTTTTTGTTGACACACAATTTTCAAGTTAGTGTAAAAAAAACAAAAAACAAATGACGCTCTATTGACAAAATGTTTGAAGCAGATTATGTCAAAAATGTCAAACTTTCCATTGGAAACGTCAGCTGGCAGCTACAACGTTCAGGGTTGCCAAAGGCTCAAAATATAAATAGTGCCCCTCATATAGATGTAATGGTTTGCCCGTCTTCCTTAACTAGGCTAGTGAAAATGGAGCTTTTTTCGAATTTGTTGACCATTCACTGGACACTAAGCTGCACCTTCATCAGCTTTAAGACTGGTATCTCAGTTACTTACAAAGTTATTGATCCGTGTACGCATTTGTTGAACCCTTGTGTATAGACGAACATACGTTTAATAAAGTAATTAGGTTTATTGTTTCCGCGTATAATTACAACGCTGTAATGCCGAATTAAACACATTTTTAATATAACATTAATGTAATCTTAAATAAGAATGACTTATGAACATTATAAATTTAAACGGATGCCTGGATTTGAGTATTATACATAAGCTTAAGACGATATCTAATTAAAGCAGCACCTGAATCTCTCAGGAATTTAGGTTAGGTCGTTTCTTAACGGTCTAAGAAAGCAACAAAGAACGAAAAGAGACAGAAAATGTTGCTGCATGTCACCACGGAAAATGTCCTCGAATAAGGCATCATCACCGAAGCAATCCTCTGGGTCTGCAAGACGAACACACTCGCCTTCTGACTAAAACTCTTACTTTTAATAGCAGAACAGGTAAGCTAGAAATGCTAGTCAAGAGCTGAGCTCTAGTGAGATGAGAACTTAAGAAAATTAACGTCAATGTAATAATCAGCGACTATAAGGAATTGATATTCAATGTCGTCGTTTCTAACGCTCCCCATCTGTCCTATGACATTCGAGAGTTACCAAGCGATGACTGGAAGCGTTTCTGAGGTGGAGGCTTCCAGCGGCCGGAATCTGTTACTTCCGACAATAGGATGATGAGGATAGCCGTGGAGTGAGAAGACCTACAGCTTTTACCGTTGAGGCAGCATTTTTAACACTTAAACGATTTTAGCCAAATTATATAATAAAAAATATAATAACAGCCTGCCTTAAAGCAATATGTGTATGGAACAATATGTAAAAAGTGTATATTACAGTCATTGTATATGTTTATATTATTGTATACATGTAATAATGTTATCTAAATGTATTACGTAATTTAATAATGTAGGAGCTGTGAGAATAATAGGTTATAAGTTGTTAACAATGAGGTAACCTTGAAGCAATGAGTAAGAAAGTGTAATAATGCTACTAGTCATTCTTTGAGCAACAATAATGTAATTTTTGTGACAGTTTATAAAATAGCCATTCAAAAACCAGAAAAAAGCTTTAGTTAAATAAAAGTATTCTATTAGATTAGGAATAGCTAATCTGAGACTTGAAATACAGAAATTTACAAATTTAGGGGGAGGAAATCAAGTGAGTTGTTTGTAGACAGAGTTAATAACTGGACGCGTTGGTTGTAAACAGTGTTCCTAACCGGACACGGGATGCGTCCTCGAGAAATTTAATACGTATTCGTGTGAGACGAAAATAGTTTGTGTTAAAAAGTGCAAGTCATTAATAAAATAATCTCACAGCTCTCTATATCGGTGAAGTGTTATTTAAATTATGTCAAGAATTAATAAAAAGGAGTGAATTCAAAATTATAAGCTGTGTAAGCCTACATTCTTCAGCCGCATCGCGCCCTGTTAAGAAATTTATGTCTCTAAAAAATAATACTGACGCAGCCGAGGCAAACATAAATATATAATATTTAAAGAAACAGTCAAAATTACGAAGTTAATATTTTTTAAACATTTTTTTGACGAAGGCTAGCGGCTACCATACGTGCAGTTGCAACTACTTCAAGTTAGGCTCCCCAACAGTCGAAATACAATACAACTCCTTCTAAAATACTCCTTTCTCACCGTGGACTCCGAACTACGTTGGACCTGGGGATACTTCAAATGGTCAAGTCAGAGGTGAAGGCGTGGATAGGACTGACGTAAAATCGCAAACCACAGAGGCGGGAATCGAAAACCAGTACAAATTCGGAAACGAAATCACTGTGCTACTCCGGCGCCCATATTTAATGTTATGTACAGGAATTATTCAATAAATCAAACTTTGAAACACTAATTTTTCAAAGCAGTATACAGTGTAAAGGTAATATTCAGAACCTGATACAAAAATGCTGTATGAACCTCGTATTTAAATTGAAATATCATGAACGATTATTTGAAGCCACAGACTTAAAAACCATAAACACATATTATTAAGCTAGCATTTGTATTTTTATTCCCAAATTGTACACTCGGTCAAACTAAAAGTGGCCGGTCTCTTCAGCAGTTAAATTTTTTTAAAGTCCCATCAAATGACCGCGCAGTTCACATCCGCCAACTTCTGTGCGCCGCTTTTGGTAACCCTATAATACAAGCCACAAGGCACTCACTTGGGCTTCCTTCTAACGTACTTGGCGTGGAGTAGTGATTAAGGCAATGCATATGAGCAATTTGACTAAAAATAGTGAAAAATTAAAAAAATTAATTTTCTTTATAACAAAACAATATGAACTCTAAACTTAAGAAAATATATTCTTTCTAGTTGCCGCATTTAAACCATAAACTGAAACCTAAATGGACAGGCGCAGGCTTATTAATAGACACGACTTTAAACTTTGATTTCCTCAGAAGTTTTTTTTCAGTATTTTTCCATATTCGGAATGCTACACACGAGGCAATGTTTCACTAACTTGTTTGAATATTTTTGTATGGCTCTCAAAAGTACATTAAAGGAAATTATCATATAATGTTTTTAAAATAAAGTTCCAGTTTTAAGAAATTATAAACTTTTGGAAAATCAAGAATTTTGGGGAGCAAAAAAAGCAATAATTTTTCTACATTAATTGGGGTCATTATAGAAAAAACCTGAATAAATGCATCTTTTTATAATCCCATTTAATGTATTGAATTTTTGAAAATGCACATGTGGAACATATGTATTGGTACAATGAATTTACACAAATAAAAATTTAATATTTAAATGGTCATGAAATTTGGGAATTTGAAGCATGTTATAAACATTACTGTAATTATGTGTGATATCTGGCATATATTTCATTAAGATATATGACACACTGTAGACTTTTCAAATTTTACAGCTACATTACTTTAAGCTACTTTTACTCAAATAGGCCGAGTTCGATGCTCCTTAGTAGACTGTTATTACTTTCTCTACTACGTATAGTAAGTAGTGGAAGTATTGTATTCCACCCAAAAATTCGATACCGGGAATTCACCGGAAATACATGTTTTGAGATCCCCTTAATCCATAAAAAGCATTTTTGGAAACATGTCCGTATGTGTGTCTGTGTGTCTGTCTATGAACAGCATAACTCAGAAATGAACAGTCGGATAAACACCAAACTTGTTATTTAGGTTCAGTATCTTCTAGAGATGCGACACTAAGGTTTTCAAGAAAATCCCCCCACCCCAGATTACCCTTTACATGGAATATTTTTCGAAAATTTTAATTTTCTCAAAAATGGCTTTAACGATTTTGATTAAAATATCATATGTTTAAGATATTTTCATGAAAAATAAAATGTATATCTTGAATTTTCTGGGAATGTCTTCAAAAGTATTCTTCATTGTGAACGACTTTTGGTAAACTGGTAAACCATAAGAGATAGACAAAATTTTACTACACAAAAGATGCAGATCGTGTTAAAATACACAATTTCTGTCATATACATTTTTGTTGTTGAGTGAACCATTTTCGAGGTATTGCTTGTTATTCCCTTAAATTTTCCAATACTTATACTTTTTCTCAAATTCGTTATTCATTTTTTATATCCTGGACATGCAAAGAGATTGGAATACTCCACATAGCAACCAACGCTTAAAAGATTTGACTATCGCTTATAACCTACCATATTCCCCTTGCATCTACAAGAAAATTAGCAATAAGATTGACATCTCGATATCTCGATTAACATGAAGCATATGGAGAATAAACGTTTGTAAAAGAGTAGAGAAAGTCATGTGAGTGTATCACATCAGATTCTTTTTATGTTTTGCACTCCTTTTACTGTAACCTAGTTAAATAATATTGCTTGTGCTACTTCCTTTTACTTTTCAATCTAAGTACGATAGTGGTGAAATTTGTGAATATAAAATTAAATTGAGTTGAAACGTCATCCCGACCGATGAATTAATTCTATGGTTGCCATCTACCGGTGTGACGAAATACTAAATGTATATTTGTAATCGTTATTTATGTAAAATAAAGGGGAGAAAAAAAAGTTGAGATAGCTCCACGGAGATTTGAATTTACCTCTTGAATAGTAAGTTAACTCTCTACCACTGAGCTAAGTGTTCCACAGTAAGCATGGCATTGTAACGAGCTTTAGTCATATATCACTTGGGAACCATAAATCAATAGCATGTTTTGGTTACATAAATACCTAGTATTGAAGCATTCTAAAATATCTGTCTGTTTGAAATCTCATATATGAATTATTTTATTAGAATATCTTTTTAACTATAGTGTGTTCCCTTTATAACTACTACAACATATACCTAGTTGTGTGAACAAAGACAGGCTATCCCGAGCGTTTGCGAAAGTATCCAAATTCGAGCTCCGTCTCTCAGACGCCGACCATTTTGACCGACTGTACTTACTTTCCCCTGAAATAATAAGTCTTAGCTTACACAACGAAACAACCTTTAATGTAACTACAGTAACAAGAGTATAAAACAACAGTAAACGGGTTTGGATTCAGTGGTCTCTTTAGAAAATGATTAACTTCAGGCTGAGTAGAAGAAAGAAGGGATGATTTATTGAGAGAAAAGTTTTTGTGAGGAAAAGCCGGTGTACACTTCCTCGAGGATTTGATCTCGGTCGTGACCAATATTGGCTCGCTATATTACTAGAGATCTTCCTTATTGGGCCAGGAACACGTGTGTAATAACGTGCTATCCCCAGGGGAACAAGAGGTGGAAGTGTTGGGGGATGGAATCTACTTATAAAACGCGAGCAGCCTCAGGAGAGGCGCTCTTAAGAATAAAGATTGGAGCAGAGAGAATGTTTATGTTGGCAGACATGACCAAACAAACCTACTGTAATGGATTTAGCCTTCATCTCAATTTCCTTCTCTCGTCATGCCAATACAATTACCCTAGTATTTGGACAGAGTAACTCCTTAAGAGACTATCTTAAAGGGATAGTCTAATCCATGTGAACATTCTACACATTCTAGGTAATCCTTATACAGTAGGTTCATAGTTAGACTAAACCGAACGCGAAGTTACCTTGGACTGGGCGACAGCTGCCACACTTCCTGTTCTAATGAAGTATAAACAGTCGACAAGTCGCGGGTAACTAATATGCACATAAAACCTATATACAGAATGAAATTAATTACAATTCAAAATAATCTATTATACATACAAATAAAAAATATAATTTGCTATAAAACTTCAAAAGAAAGAAATCTTATCATTAATTTCGAAAACTAATGGAGAATTTAATGAACGTGCCGACATGTTGTCATGGTAGCTCAGTGGTTAGAGCAACCGGACGGAGACTGGGAGATCCGTGCTTCAAATCCCGGCTATGGCATTGAATTTTTCAGTCATCTGATTCTACCTTTCCAACCCTGTCCAACACACGGCTTGTGCGAAAGAACAATTAGTTCCAACTAATTTTTGTTCAAACTATTAAGCTCCAAAAATAAAGTTGCTGAACTTGTGTTTTGTATTTAACCGACTTTTCAGTTTTGAGTTATGCTGTTCAGGCATATGCACAAACACTCACACAAGGACCATTTTATAACAATTATATTTACTTAGTTGTCAAATTTCAGCGCAAATATAGGCTTTAGGTCCCCTGAGTCCAAAAAAAGCATTTCTACAAAAAGGTTCACACGCGCACGTGTGTGTATTTGTCTGTGAACAGCATAACTCAAAAACGAAAAGTTGGATAACTTACAAACATTGTATTTAAGTTCAGTATCTTCCAAGGACGTGACACGAAGATTTTGAAGATAATCCCCCTTAACTATCCTTAAATGGAACATTTTTCGAAAATTTTTAATTTCTAAAAATGGCTCAAGCGATTTTGATTAAAATACTATATACTAAAGATATTTATTTACATGACAAAATTTGTATCTTGAATTTCCTGAGAATAGCCTTTGAAGTCCTCTTCATTCGGAAGGAATTTTGTATAATCTTGTATAACCGACAAACGTTAAGCGATACACGAAAACATACTACATAAGAAATAAAGATTATTTTAAAACACACAATTTATTTCAAAAGCTGTTTCTTTGTGGCATAAGGTATTTCTGAGATATCCGTTATTAATTGTTTGAATTGTTCATTTCTTGGTCATTCTTTAAAAGTTTTGTCAATATTCAGTTGTTTCTCGCGATGTCGTGGAAACAGTATGGAATTTTAAAGGTTTATGTGGATTAAAACGAAGTAGATATAAAAATAAGCTTAGTGAGAATAGTTTGTATGCTCACTAATAAACGATAGAGGGTAGAGGTCACGTAAATGTATGACATTAGATTGTTTTCCAGGGAGTCTCAAAATAAATATTCCTGTGAAACCTCGGTATCAAATATTTAGGTGCAATGCACTACTTTCTTTACTTACTAGGCAAGTAGCAGAGAAAGTAAAAATGTATTGTTTGGGTTTCAGAGGGACCCAAAACGAGTAACACTTCTATTTACTATAAAAATTTGCTTATTATAGAGTTTAAGAATTTATAAATCTTGTTTTCATTCGTATTGCTCATTCCTGAGCAATAAGAATATAAAATATCACTGTAAAATATTTTCAAAAGTTAAGTTGTAGATTAGGTCAAATGGTCCTTAGATTACTTTGGCAGATATAAAAGAAGCAGGTAAACACGCATAATAATTTTGAATGTTTTTAAAAATAGGTGTAGGAAATTTCGGGACAACCTCTTGACAGTTTTTATCAAAATGTAGCTTCAAACAACACAAAGTGCTCAGAATTTCAAATACGAGAATATTGGAATTGACATAAAACCTACCTTTTACTAGCTGTTTATCCCAAAGATTTCAAGCGCAGTATTTGTGACTTTAAACAACAGCAGTCATTTAAAAATTGAGACATTTTTAAAGCAGTAGTAGCATCACCTTTAGAAGCAAAAATGTTATTAACACTGTTCAGAATATTCATGAAATGTCTTTTCCAATGATCCCTGGACTTAAGGCAAGCATTCGACGAGAAAAAGGCATACCTTACAATTTGTCTTGCCTATTGCCTATTTCGTATGTGCAAATGCAATATCGATTCTCGTCAGATATTATTTTTCCATCAGGTTTAGCTGAAGCGCTTTTGGCTGTCATATTTCTTTTGTTATTTAATCCTTTCGGATTTCGTTTCGCAAAAGCTTGGTTTCGTGTCTGCTCTTTCTATCTCTTAAGCTTTATGGACCGGCAGTCACACGAGGTAACTGTTTCTTTTTCACTTTATTTCAGTGTGACGAAGAAAAACAGACACCGAAACTCTTGCGAGCTTAGTTTCCTTTATAATGCTGTAGATGCTGAGAATTTGAACTGGGTGTAAGAAGAAAGATAGAGTTTTGTTAATTAACCCTTGGACTAACAAGATGACTTGCAAAAACCAGCTACAATATGAAGCTAGTTTCTCTTCCCCAGTTGGCCTTTGATTGCAGTTGAATAAAACAGAAAAAAGTCCAGCTTAAGATTCCATTGCGAAATAAAACTTTCTTGAAGGCGTATCCGTAAAAGCAAACAGCGTCTGCAATTTTGTTTAAAATCCCTTGTAACAACTGAGATTTGTGGAGACGACGAATAAAGTTATACATATTAATGAATGTGTAAATGAACCTGGTGTCTACATTTCTGAAAGTTATGACAGTTACCTTTTCGGCTAAAGGAAAATCCCAGAAAAATACCTTTGTCGACAATTGAGGTAATATTTTATATCATAACATGCTGTGCATGCCAGAGTGATTGTAGTGTAAATTAAATTAATATTATTGTATGTACAGGATTTTCGATGTTTGTTAGCCATAAGCATTGTCGGGAAATACGTTTGCACGGCCTGACTGAAACTGTAAATAGAAGTGGGGTAATAATAAACCGAGGGGGTGAGTTGTTTATTACTAAGAAGAGGTAAACAAATGACGTCAGGGTAGAGTGCCTTTTTTAGAAATGGAGGGAATATCTTCCCTACAGCATATATGTTAGTAGTAGTGATTGGCTGACCAAAGCAGACGCTTAAGTGCGCGCAATTTGGTAACCAATAGCAACTATATTATAATGTTTAGGCAATTCGAGGTGAAGGAGTATATATTCTCGAGCCATAAGCAAGTGTCGCACATTTCTGAAGAATCTCTCACGAGGTGCACGTCGCAGAGTTAGTTATAAAAATGTAAAGTACGCAAGTAATTGGTGCGCGGCAACTAAAACGACTGTAGTTACATTCGGAAATATCACAGTTTCAATCAGGTGTGCATAAATACTAAATATGTCAATTATTAATTAAGCGTGACGGCAATAAAATTGTAGATTCAGATTTTTTTATCCGTGTTATCTTTTAGTAACAACTCCTTTCCATTTACAGACCCTGCTTAGAGACACGTGCTCGACTGAGTTATAATAGCTAGCCAGAGGACAAAGAACCCAAACTTAAAAGTAATAAAACAATAAGCGCCCAACAAACAAGATAACACAAGCCATAGAGAACTGCGACACAATTCATCTCAACTGAGAATCAAAATCCCATCTTTAGATTCTTAGTGGTCATATTTCCTCCCTAACATATCAAATGAAGATGTGACAATTCCCTTGTAGTAAGAGCAAATATTTTAATTTTACCTAGAAATTTAATTTATCCCACCTATTTCCGCTAAAGAGATAAAAAACATTTACCATGAGCTATCCTTGTATGAAGTTTAAAATGTAAGTAGAAAATTGTTTTTAACACTGACCAGGATGAATCCGAACGCCTATAGCGGGTGTCCCAAAGCACCCGTATCAGCCGTTTTTCTCTAAAAGTATACTTATTCGCAAAAGCAATTTGATAATCAAAATCTAAGTAGAGAATCGATTGGTGGTATTTCAATTTTCCAGAACAAACCTACCGGTGCTTGTGATCTGATTTAAAATTTTAAAAGGAAAATGGGTTGTTAAAGGCATCAATCATTAAATAGTACTTTTAAAATGAAACTACTTTACCAATTTTTTTCTATCTTCTAATGTTTACCTACAAATAAACGAAAGCCTTAGTGGTCAACATTTTGTGTTCCTCTGGCTGTACTGTTAATGGGCTTTAACAGGATGACTTTCCAGCTCACTTTTAACTTAGAGCTCGGCAAGTTCTTGCCCAATTGTTACCAGGATTGTGGATTGGACGAGGAGGTTCAGTATGTTGGCCAGCCCGATCTCCTGATACTTTGAAATTTTAAATGGGAACATGGATTGTTTAATTGGATAGTACTTTTAAAATGAAACATGTTTTACCGAAACCTGTTTTTGCTGTCTTCTAATGCTTACTTACAAATAAAAGTAATCAAATTAATAACATTTTCTGAGAAGTTCTGTACGTACCGATAGTAATGATTGTAAACACTCACTTTGAGTGTTCAGAAACTCCACCACCCTGTGCTACATAACGCTGCAATCTACTCCTAACATCATTGATGCCACGGAGAAGTTCATCATTGCTGAGAGACGCACAGCTTGCTCGAATTATTTCCTTCATATCGTGTCCAGTTATAGGACGCACCTGGTAGACAAGTTCTGAGGCAATATTTTTATATCTTAACATGCTATGAATGCCAGAGTGATTGTAGTGTAAATTAAATTAATATTATTGTATGTACAGGATTTTCGATTGTACAGGATTGTCGGGAAATAAGTTTGCACGGCCTGACTGAAACTGAAAATAGAAGTGGGTAACAATAAACCGAGGGGGTAAGTTGTTTATCACTAAGAAGAGGTAAACAAATGACGACAGGGTAGCGTGCCTTTTTTAGAAATGGAGGGAATATCTTCCCTAGAGCATATATGTTAGTAGTAATGATTGGTTGACCAAAGCAGACCCTAAAGTGCGCGCAATTTGGTAATCAATAGCAGCTATATTATAATGTTTAGGCAATTTGAGGTGAAGGACTATATATTCTCGAGCCATAAGCAAGTGTCGTACATTTCTGAAGAATCTCTCACGAGGTGCACGTCGCAGAGTTAGTTATAAAATGTAAAGTACGCAAGTAATTGGTGCGCGGCAACTAAAACGACTGTAGTTACATTCGGAAATATCACAGTTTCAATCAGGTGTGCATAAATAATAAATATGTCAATTATTAATTAAGCGTGACGGCAATAAAATTCTAGATTCAGATTTTTTTATCCGTGTTATCTTTTAGTAACAACTCCTTTCCATTTACAGACCCTGCTTAGAGACACGTGCTCGACTGAGTTATAATAGCTAGCCGGAGAACAATGAACCCAAATTTAAAATAATAAAACAAGAGGCGTCCAGTAAATAAGATAACACTAGCCATGAGAACTGCGACAGTTCTTTAATTCTCCCCATATGAAGAAATAGATGTTAAGTCAGGAGATCAGGCTGGCCAACGTACTGGTCATCCTCGTCCAATCCATCGTCCAGGAAACAACTGCTCAATAACTTGCCGACCCTAAGTTAAAAGTGAACCAGACAGCCATTCTGGTTAAGCCACATTGGTAATCATACAGCCAGAGAAATATCTCAATCAACTGGTGCAAAATGTTGACGAGGAGGTCTATGGATCATTTGTGAGTAAACATTAGAAGATAGAAAACAAGATTTTGGTAATAGTTGTTTCATTTTAAAACAATGATACCTTAAACACCCATGCTCTTATCTAAAATTTCAAAGTTGATCACAAGTACCTATATTTGCGGTTTGTTCCGAAAAATGGAAATACCACTAATCGATTCATTACATAGGTTTTGGTTATCAAGTTGTTTTTGCGAACAACAGGTATCTTATAGTTTATAAAGAAAAACGACTGATACGGATGCTCAGGAACACCCGGTATTTTGTGATGTGCAGTTGAGTGCACGGAAGCGTGCTGATGTATCTGGTTTCCTATATCTAGCGTTTTTCTTTGTTTAATGTTGACAAAAATTCCTTATCTGTGTTCCACACCAGCCTTACAACACCCATGCTTCACCCCGTTAGGTCTGTTTCGGAGTTGCAAGTGTCGGATGGTGTTTCGGTGCGGCGTGACAGAGAAAAGGATGCTCGCTGTGGTATTTTCTCCGTCCCTCGGCTTTAGGTTGGTTTCCGGGTATACGGACCACACCTTCCGAGCAGGGTTGGACCCTTTGTGTGTGGCGGGTCCCCGGTCTGCCTGTCCGACTGTCGGAGCGTCTCAAACTGGAAACTGTAGGGACCCTGTCATTACTGTGTCGTCACTCCTGGTTCCAGCCACCTTCTCTCACTGATCCTTCCTCCCGGGGGCGCCCCCTTGTTGGGCATAAGTAAAATATCCACACTGGATCAGTACCAAGTCCCCTCGATAATCAGGAGAAAAAATGAGGCCAGGTGTAGGTGATCGGCGAAAGAGGGGGGCGTGCAAAAACACTTTACCTGAGTGACAGGAAGGTATCTTTCGCAAGGATGGTTCCCACCTGCCCCATTTCGTATTGGTTTGATGTCATAAGTCTGGGACTTAAACATTAACCTTTGAATACAGGTCGGTTTCAGGCTCAGGAGCAAAGGAAAAAGGGGAATGAAGCAAACATTAAGTGGTATGCTAAAATCAGTAAAAGCATTGGGTGTAGGAGTGGCAGAGACAGTATAGTACTTCCTTACGAACAAAAACTACTGCGCATAGCATCGGCAAGATTCCAACTCGACTGTACTCTTCAGCTTAATAATACTAATAATACATTTATCAATGTATTGTTATATTATTTGTAACTAGTTCATTAGACACACTGTGATTTAACGAAGATTATTCGCGGAAAATCGTAAAGACATTGGAAGATTGCATTTCAATGTTGACACTAAGACCTAAAGTTATTAAAGGAAGAGAACACCCTATGGAGTTTAATAGGTGTAGATGGTTTAAAGTAAAATTTTACATTTGCACAGTGAAAATAAAAGTTGAGTTTTATGAGTTCAAAAATAAGATCTAATTATTAATTTATGTGGCCCTGAAAACTCAGATGCAGAGAGTCGTAATAGATTAGCTGAAAAAAGAATTGTCTCATATAATAACGTGAACAAAGTGTCAGTTGATTACCGGAAGAAATAAAGCATTTTCCGATCATTATTTTCAAAAAGTTGGCAATATGTTTTCAGATTCTTGTTATGTATATATATATTAATTTCGGTTCTTTTAAACACATTAATTTTCTATTTGATATATAAACATGTATAATGCATTTTGTTTAGTATAATATCAAGTTCTATATTTATCATAAATTTCACGCTATATTCATCAAGAAATGACACAAAGGTAGCTTGGTTGATAGTTTATTATTTTACTTAAAAAGAAAACCACCCATTTTATGCGAGTATTTTAATAAAAGCGTTCTGCCATTAGTACTGCAAAACCCTCTCATAGTAGGCAAACGATTGCCTTACCTTTTCTTCCTACACATATTAAGCTCTTTTAAGGACAGCTGAAATTGATCTTTTTATTTATGAAAGAAAAAAGAAAAGGACAGCTGAAGTATCGTGTGGCCCGTTGTGTGTACGACAATGTACTCAGTTCATCGCCGCTGAGATAGAGAGAAGTAATAACTGTCACACATCTGCACTAGGTACATGGCTGTTAATCTCACCTACCAGATATTTGTCTGCTATTACATATTGTGACTTCGTCCCTTTCTTTTTCAATTACCACATTTATGTTTTCACTGTCACTGTTTTGTTTCTGTCACACACTGATCACTGTTTAAGTTCTTATGTAGTTCACCTTCACTGAGAGTTCACTTCACTAATGTGAACTAGTTCAATTCTCTGTCATTTCACTTCCTTCGTGACGCACCCTCTTCACGCCGGTCGGTTCGCTACACTCGGGAGTCGAACACAAGATCTCCAGAACTGTCACTCCGCGGTGGCACTTGCTGCACGTCATAGAAGTCACCACCAACGCACTCGGAGAATTGCTCTTGATGGCGCAATGGAAACTCACCCGTCAACTCGCTCGTTTACCGATGCGAATCTCTTCTGTCGCCACTCGACTCGCAACTACAACTGCTCTACCGCCCGCGAGAGCGCTCGCTTATACAGACAGTGGTATCTTCCACAGAGGGCTCTCGAACAAACTAGAATTATTTGGACACAGTTTAGGAGGTTCTAGTTATCTCGTCATAGCGCGCTCGGTGTTTACCCTGCAAGCGGGGATATCGTTGTTTACTCGGACCGCTCGGCGCCGATCTGCGATAACCTTGGGCCGCTCGTCACAATATATTAAATTTTCTGTTCCGGAATTTTAGAAGCAAATTCCTCCATTCGGAAGAATGTAGAGAGAGAAGCAATTATCCGTGAGTAGCAGATACTTCTGCAAGTTCATTTCAGTTTGCAGGCGCTATGGAGCTGCCCCTTCCCTTCTCATACATTTATAACATGATGTTACTTCTTAGCATTCATTTTTTATCAATTTACTTCAAAGTCAGTCTCCATACAGGAAAGTAATGGGTGCATGTGTGCAATATTTGACCTTTCCTTACGTGCACTAAATGTCAAGTGACAGTGCATCACATCCAACTTATATCAGGTTAACTGGCATGAATAATCGTGGATTAAAGCGTTTAAGCTCTCTACATCAAATTCTAAAAGTCCTTCTGAATCTGGAAAGTTACTCTCGTCAAACTACCCTCTTTGAGAGACAAAACCGTTTAATTACCATGTTTTATCCCAATATTATACACCCCAAATAAAAGTTTTCCGTGTCTGCTAAGTTGCCCTCACTTGATTGGTAAACGCATACAGAGGAATCTGTTAGAAATTTGTCTATTTCTTTACCTACTTATTTGTGTATCCCGCTTTAACTTCTATAGTCACATCGGGTACTTTCACTCGTGAAACACGTTCTCTTAACCCTGGTTTTATTATTAAACTCGTTTTTATTTCTATATTCATTCTTCCAGAGTTTGCGGAGCATACACCCTCCGCAGTCGAGAATCGAATCCGGTATTTTTGAGTTAAGCCACAACGCTGGCCACACGATCACAGAAACAGTAATTTTACTTTTTTCCACTCCAAACTTAGTATTTTAGCCTACAAATAGCATTCATCTTCAAACCGAGATCGTAACCGTAAGATTTCCACTAAAAAATGCAAAAGGATAGGTAGCGCCGGGTACGAGTGGTTAGACCGTTGGCCTCTTACCAAGGTGGCCAAGGTTCAATCCCAGGGAATCGTATGTGAGATTTGTGGTAGACGAAGCGACGTCCGGGCGGGGTTTCATTCGACCAACTGCTCCATCACCACAACTGTTTCGCTTCCATACTGTGCTTCGGGATGATCACCTATCTTGTTTCTTCTGTACGATCCAAAGTCTGTCTGCTCCTCGACAGGCATCTGACCCCAGCCTGGTCATCCTAATAGGAAGGATAAACCGAGAGAGAAGGCAAAATAACAGCGCTGTCATGCTAAAAAAAATAAGAGCTTACGCATTGATGTAGCGTTTTAAAACCCCTTCTATGATGCAGTGAATTAACTCATTACCAGGTGACTGGGATGTACTCAAAGAAGCGCTTAAATTTGAAGTAATAAGATTTCAACCACCAAATCGCAGCTTCATCTTGTGCCAAATTGATCCTCCCCGGAGAAATCTACTTTAGGTGACTGGGCTGTACTAAAGGAAGGCTGACATGTACGGGAACAGAAGTGAAACGATTATGGTAGTGGTTCTCAAGGAGAAGACAACAAGAAGAAAGGGCGCAGTTATTCTGAGTCACGCAGGACGTCAGGCGATTGTGGTCATCGACTGCGCAGGCGCCGGATCAGTTACAGCTTTCTTCAATGTGCTGTCCACAAGGCTGATCAATCTTTCTTCGACGGCGAGCTAGGTTACGAGGAAAACAACAGGACAACGTTTAGATAGAAGGCATTCTGGACGGTATTGTCTAAATTCGTTTTTGGCTTAACCTATTCAAAATTCTCTTTAGTAATTCTTCACCGGGAAAAGATTGGTCGTCTGAACTATAGACTTATTGCGGTTAGTTTTGAAATATATCGCTAAATCTGAGAGCAGGGAGTAATTCTGTAATTATTGAAATTTAATTTAAAGAATGTAAAGAATGGTGAACGAATAAGGGTTTGGTAATTGTAATTATCTGTGTCATTGAAGTGTCAATTTATTAAATGGATTGTTAATTAATTTGTGGAATATATTTTCAAGCAGTAATCTGCCACTATTCCTAATTTAATCCACTTCATCTTGGGTCAAAAGACCACGTTTCAATCCTGATCTAGTGTATGCCCTGGTAATACACGCGTTTTCAACGTTTTCTCTAAGTATTTTCCAAAAGTGTACCTAGTTGGAACAGGCTCTGCCTTTCATTTCCGGATGCTAGGCGATTTTTAAATGATTCGACTGCATAGATTTTATACGAAGCAGAGATCAAAGCGAAACCAGATTCTCCTCCGGCAAGAGGAAACATCCCCTTCAAGTCGTCTGCAAAAGCTGTAAAACGCCGGCTGCTAATCGTTAAATCTCGAGCTACACTTGTTGCCGTTTATCATCTCAACACCGCACAAGTAAACTAATTCAGAACCGCGTGCGTCTGACTCTTCACAGCAAAACTTTACACGGTAAGTTCGAAAACAAAACCAAGATACAAAAGTGCAATTTTCAGCAAAAAGGCATTTGTCATTTCTCACAAAGGACGAATTTAACTCAGTCTGATAAAACAGAATTGTTTTATTCAGTACTTTTGTGCTGTAAATATTTAGAATTGAATAAATGGATAAATGTCTTCATTATTGAATGTCTAAATAGAGAAATAAAGCTGTAAAAAAGGAGTATCATATCTTTTATTAATGGAGAGTTTTAAAGCGTAAAATAAATACTAAAATAATTTGAAACAGTTTAACCCTGATTATTTAATTACCTTTACCCACATATATGAACATTATGTTTCTCTAATTACAACATTCACTTAACATAACACATTACCTTGCAATTACAGCCAGTGAACAAATCAAACACTACAAAATTAGAGATAAGAAAAGTGTTTAAAATATCTATGTTCCATTAAATGACTCTCTATATCCACCACGTTTATAACTATTCCTAAGAAAGCTTATTTTACTATCTGCTTTATCCTAATCAAGATAAATATTTATAAAATAGCTTCATTACCAATTTCGTTGTGGATATAAGCGGAACAGAAGAAATCGAATTGATACATGTTTAAAGTCTAGTCGATATATCCTGACCTTAAATTTCCGTACTATTTCCGCGGTATCACGAGAAACAGGTGAGTAACGACGACACTAAAGATGACAAGTATTGAACATTTCAAGCCCTAAACAGATATCCCTTAAATGGCTAAGTTGACAAAAATATTTACAATAAATTACGCGTTTTAAAGAGATCTACGTTTTTGGTGCAGTGCGACTTCGTCCATCTCTTAACGACTCCAGTTGCACAAACATCCTTCCCATTAAGGAGTACTTCATAGGCTATTTCCAGAAAATTCAAGATAAACGATTTAGTTGTCATGTAAGTATATTATATATATGATACGTTAATCAAAATAGCTTGGGCCATCTTTTTGAAAACCAAAAATTTTGCAAAATGTTACCTGTAAAGTTTAGTTTGCGTTAGGGGGATTTTCTTAAAAATCTTCTCATCGAATCCAAAGGATACTGAACTTAAACACCAAGTTTGGTAGGTATCCAACTTTTCATTTTTGAGTTATGCTGTTGATAGACACACATTAAGAACTTTTAAAAATGCTTTCTTTGAATTCAAGGGGACTCGAAACATGTATATTCGATGAAATAGCGGTATCCAATATTTGGGTAGAATGCAATACCTTCCCTATCTATTATGTACGACGTGAAAGTTAAAATGTGTTAACAGTTGTAAACTGGACTAAAATGAAGGGTTGTTTATATGAAAAGACATAAAAAGTTATACATTTCAGGATTATTTCCTATAATAGTTTTATTATAATAATAATGATATTAATAATAATAATAATAATAATACCGCCAGGGGACGGCTGTCTTTGTTCCATAATCTAGTTGAAGCAAGATCAATCCGCATAAAAGGCATCAGGACGGATCCACATGGTAAAGCAAAGTTATGTTTAAAATAAGTACGCCTTAATTTATAATTTGAAAAGTAATTAAGCAGTTATAAAATTAAATTATACTGGGCTTGATAAGATGTCACGGTGAAACCAGATTGATAATAACGTTGCGGTTGTTTCCAGCAATTAATTGGTCTATTATCTGCCACCAATGGATTTTTGAACTTCCAAGACATAATGAAAAAGATAAATTATTTTCTGCTCTGCCTTGGCAACTCTCTGGAATGCGAATGCTGCGATATAAGCAACCTTTAACCTTTCCTCACGCTGACGTCACTGACTGCCCTTGTTAGCTTTTACAAAAGTAAAATTAAATCTGCAAATGGGTTGAGTTCTTGTATCTACTATTATTATTATTATTATTATTATTATTATTATTGCTACACGTTGTTTACGTCAATAAACCAACGCTATGCTTACAATTTATATCTAACTTGGCTAACCAATATATTGGGCGTGTAAGGCAGGAAATTTTACTCAGAGGCCTCTTTATTACGCTTGAGGTTCTTTTGTGTACCATAAATCTATGACACGAACCGATAACTGTGTGTAAACCATTTATGCGCGTGTTTTTAACTTGACACATTAAAGTTTGCGATGGATTATAATACCCTCAGAGAAGTTGTTTAATTATCCCTGTAATTCTGTAATTAAGTTCCAATATAAACAGTGTATTAGACTGAGCTGCAGCGAATCTTCAAATATGCAGTTAATTAAATATATTGCAACAATATTATGCTACCTATTTATAGCTTCAGTAACTATCTAACGGAAACCTATCTATAATTAACTCTTTATATTCCAAAAGAATGTGATGGAGAAGTGCTCTTCTTTTATTAAAAAAGGGCACGTGTACACTTTATAATTAACTCGCAAACGCTGCTGTAAACAAAAACATTTAATTAAAACAACAGAGTTTATCGATCCTATACGTTGGATAAATGTGTTCACCCACTTTGGCGTGCGATCACAGAACTCCAGGTTTAATTATGGTACATATTGGCTTTCTTGTTTATCATTCCACTCTAAACTGAAAAAGCCATGGAAAAGGTAAAAACAAGTTTACATGTCCCATAATGTGTATCTATCAGCGTCATTAGCAACAGCTTCTATGTTATTTCGACTGTTCTGTCCTCCAATATTCCAAAATGCCATCAATCTCTGTAGCGTTTAGGATCGAAGACATTGTACAAGCAGTAAATATGGAGTAGTCTAGGAGATAAGCGTAATTTGAAACAACATACAAATTTTAAGGAAGAATAGGGCGCGAAAAATATGTGGATGTTTGCGATAAAAGGGTTAGGGAAGGATTTACACGCAGCAGAAGAGGAGTAATGTGGTTAAGTGGGCTAAAAGCGACAAATTAAGTGTGTTCACTAAGTGGAAATATAGATAAAAAGGCTATATTGTGTAGCAGAATGTCCAGAAACTAAAGTATGGAGAGAGGAATTATGGAACCAGAAGTGGCTTAATTTACGAAGTATTACATTAAATTGTTTTTTTAAATTAGAAGAAAAGGCTTTTCTGAAGAATTTAACACCTATGTTTTTGTTTTATTTTCTCTACCTACGTAGTAGGTAGTAAAGGTATTGCATTCTATTCCAAAAATTCGATATCGACATTTCACCTGAAATATATGTTTTGAGACACCTGAATTCAAATAAAGCATTTTTAGAAATATGTGTGCTGTGTGCGTGTACGTACGTGTGCACTTCTTTGAACAACATAACTTTAAAAGAAAATTCCATTAAGTGCTGAACTGTGTATTTGAATTCAGTATCTTCCAAAGACGCGACACGAAGATTTTCAGCAAAATCCCCCACCTCTTAACTACACGGAACATTTTTCGAAATTCTTTATTTTCTCCAAAACGACCGTAAAGATTTTGAAGTTAATATAATACGAGTCGCTAGGAATTTGTATAATCTTGTATAAAAATTAAACGTAAAGCGATAGAGGAAAACGTGCTGCACAATAAGTATAGAAATTTTAATGGCAGAATATAGCGTCCAGTTCTTAAACATTTGACTAGAGCTGCTTTCTTTGCGTCTATAGTGAAATGTGTAATACAACTAACTCTGCAGAAGTTTATCTGGATTAAAATAAAGTAGATATATAAACAATTTGTATACCCACTAATAAACTATAGGGGTAGAGAAAGTCAGGTGAATACAAAATTTTTACTAATGTTTAACGCCCGCTTCTACTTCATAGGACACCACAGGTAGTGAACACTGGCGATGCGTAATATGAAATGATAATTGGGAAAGAAAATTTGGGCAGGATATGTTTTAGGCCTATGTTTATGGCACCTTCCCGGCATTTTCCAGTTATTAAGACAGAGGAAAACCTGGAGAAAACATCAAGTCAGGGAGGAAAGTCCCGACGGAATTCCGTACCATAACACCCACGGTTACTCGTGTCATTAGAAGTGGCGAAGGAAAGGCATTAAAGCAAAGGCAGAATTTAATGGCAGGGATAATGAATAAAACCGCAGAAACAGGAATTGAAAGATAATGTCTCTTAGGAAAAGCTGAATGCTGCTATCCAACTTTAAACAATAAAGTCTATTTAGAGAAAAGTAGGAGCCATTGTACACAACAAGCAGGGGATTAGTTGCACAAGATACTAAACATCAGGTTCACCAGCAATATCGAAACTTGTATATTCTAAAATTACGGTAATCCAAATATATGGAAATAAGTAATTCATTTATCTCTACAATTGTCGGCTTCTGTCCCTTGTTTATGTGGCTGAAATTTGTTTCGAAAATTTGACAGTAAAAACATTTCCTTCTAGTTGATGTCTTCAGTTTAAAAATATTTTCTATTCATTCTAACAAATGATGAGTGTTTAGGTATTGTAAGGTTATGGCGCCTCCACCAATTGGCATGCCTATGGTGGCTCCATCAGTTGTCACGGGCCATCTGCGAGGTGTGCATCCACCCTTAACATGAGGTAGACTGCCGGAAGGGTAAGGTAAGGAGAGTCGAGGTATCAAGGCATGCGAGAGGTAGTGCGGATATGGGTAATATGCCCCTTAATACCAACATACTAGGCCAGATTACATTAAAATATTTAATAAATCATTTAGGCTCCGGATCTGTGGTTGAAATACAAATAATTGCACCTAGAGTGGGCTTACCTGGTCAGGAGATGATGTTGGCCGATGCATAGGGATTCACTTTCAAATATTATTTTGCACGTGGTGTTTCATGGCGACCGAAAAAGGCTTTGGTAGTACCTTCCAGGGAATTGACATCATGCAATTCCGCAGAAAGACGGGCACAGCTTCGAAGGTACGTGTCCCCTGACACGGCCTCTTCCACGTTAGCTATATCGGGTTTTTCAACTCTCGATTAACATGTGAAATCTTTTAATTCCAGCTTTATCTTACGATATTACTAAGGAAACCTTGTATGATAGGCATTATATAGTGACAATATCTTCATTCGTTATTCATCATCTTTCTTCAAATTATCTCAAGAGCCACAACTCTACGCTTTGTATACTATTACGTTGTTTGTGTTAGATCTAGTGCTCTCTTTCATAAGGTACTGCGGGTGCTACCATTACGCTATAAAACCTGAAATGTATAGTAATATTATCACAAATGGTAGGAGGTTACTCTGGTTTTCTAAACTAACCCTTAGCCGGAACTTGACTAATCCACCACACAGCCTGAGATGGTAAAGCGACGTTATCCTGTATATGAAACAATAACTACACACTTACCCAGTGTTGCACTGCTGACACCTTGAATGACGTTTCAATTAATATTGTAGCACACGCTAAAATAGATGCTTGTTGGACTGTAAACACGCCAAAAATAGCACTTTGCTGCCTAAGACGTTGTTGTGGAAACCCTTAGGGACGTAATAAATAACATCCAGATGGAAGTGACTAGTTACACATTTTTAAGCAAATTAGTATCATATCTTCGTCCACAAGAGAGACCTCTTACCTTTAAATGCAATATATTCCTTCTCATATGCTGCCGTGATTCAATGTTTTTGGCTCGGGATTTTCACCAATATTGTCAGCCACATGCTTAATGTTTAGAAACGTTGTTGCGATCAACGTTTCCTAGGAGGCGTTAGTATGGTCCATTGAATTTTCTGGTTTCTTGTAATCTTGATTGCAAGTTATAAACCTCTAACTGGTTTACTTTATACAGGTAGTAATACAATATTTCACGATTTATAGACAAATGTATTTTATGAAGTACATATTAAATAGTTTACCGTTTAAATGCTGGTACACGGATATCCGTTTCTTTTAAACTGTTTTTATTGTAACCATAATAAATGTTCAGCATAACCAGTTTCAAGTGTGAGCACTACATATTTTTTTTGTAATTCAGTCCCTTTTCAACAACTTCCTCTTTAAGATACACTGTGTTGTAACAAATGAGAACAGCAGTTACTGCGAAAGAAATCTTATCACTCACGCACTCCGAGTGGCACAAACGTTACACCTAAGTAACTTTTAGCACACACTCGGAACACAACACAACTGATCCGTCGAATCGAATCGCAACTGAATTGCTCCGGCACTGTTCAGTTGCACTTCGTAGCTTCTTAACTAACTGAAATCAACTCCCGGAAAACAGTAGCCCTTTATATAGACTCCCATACACAGTGGAACGTTCTAGTAGTAGAACCTACTCAAAACTGCCCGAGGGAATCCTCTGGAGCAGGGAAGCGGCACACAGTGGGCTATTATTCTGGAGGGTACCAGCCATTAACCCCCACCTGCAAACCGGTAGTCGATCCAGGTAATCGCTCGTAGAATCGGTCTTTAGGAAACTTCGCGCATGTCGTCACAGTATACTTGTAGTTTCTGTGTGATCATGTTGGCGTGTTCGTACTTCTCCAAAGGTCTAATCGATAAGGTTACTCAGTTATGCAATAGTGGCACCGCTTGCCCAACTCGAGTGCTTCCTCAAATAAGGTGGCTCACAGAGGTCGAGTGGGGTTCGTCGTCCTACGACAACAAAGTGCCACTGGTTCACCACTGACCACCAAGCTCCACTTGAGCAGTATCGAGCACTCTGGTGAGCAAAACTCACCTCAGAGGCACAATCCGGAATCTCAGGTTCTCGGTGGGAGAACGCGGCGTTTGAAAGGAGCAGGTTGCGAGATAGGTCTGAGAAATCATGTTCCTCTTGAGGATGGGTTACCGTAGCTGTCATTAGGGTGTCGGCAAGGCCTGGGGCAAGACTTGGCTCCGTTGCTCTATCTGCGTGCCCTTACATTCATTTATTCATTATCTGTTTACCCTCCTCTTATGCAGGACTTACCCCCCCAGGACTTACAAGCGGTCAGAGGCCCGTCGAGGAGCAGACACTCATGGATCAGACAGAACATCCAGGATGGGTGATCAGCCCGATGCCTGGTATGGGATGAAGGAAGGAGATGAAACGGATGAAAGGAAATGTGAATGGCGGGGGAAACCGGAGAACCCGGAGAAAACCCGCCCAGAAGCCGCTTCGTCCACCACAAATCCCACATGCAGGTCCCTGGGATCGAACACGGGTCGCCTCGGTGGGTCTAACCACTCGGCTACGGCGTCGCCCGCGTGCCCTTACATACCTTCATGCTAGCCACTCGTTCCTGCAAGTGGTGGCACCATCTGGCTGCCATTGTGGCGAACGTACTAACTAATTTGTAGCGATGTGCAGCTACAACGCTATTAAATTTTTTACTGATAATACGGGCCCTAAACTTAAATCTCCCAATGTATTTTGACTTTGATTTAGCGAAAGTGTTTATTTTTAATTTTTTGTGGTTTGTGAATAAGGTGTATTCAACTTTTGGATTGTGATAGTTTTTATACTCTTAGGGAGTGATTAAGATGCTTTCACTTGTAAAACATCTCACTTAGCCAAAAGGTGCGTAAAAAACTAATGAGAAATCAAATAAAGGGTTCTAAAGTAACCATATAGAATTTTAAATGCGATAGATTTATTATCCTACTGCATATATACCCAGTGGCAGCTCGTGTTTATACAGTTTGGTTGTTCACAACATTTAAGATTCAGGCTGTTTAGAAAATATGAAATGGCATCTACTGCATAATGATAATCATTATGAACAAATGCATAGAATTGCAGCCGTTTCTAATAATGTATACTTGTGTGGAAAAAGAAAGGATTGTTTTGTGGATTGTTACAGTTTTGTACATTAAGTCAGTTTAGAGCAACAACGAAGTTATGTGTAAAATTTCGCGGTACCTTTTCCACTACACTTCATTTGTCTTCTTTCGTCAGCTCAATTTTAGTATTACTAATTTATTTTCACTCACCAAGCTACATTTTCTGAAGCACGAAAAACGGCAAAATTTATTCTTATAAAATGTCCTGTCCCCCTACTTAGTACACACAAAAGTTAATATAAATACGCACTACACTACACTGTTGGTAAACGTAAAATAGAAAAAAACTATAAGCCTTTCTATCCGTATAACCATAACGTATACTCACGTCGGAGTGAATTGGTATAACTGTTAGTATGCTACTATCTAGCGAGAGTTATGCCAAACTGAAAAGCGAACGGAGTTTTCTAAATTCCCGGCCTTGCACTCTTGCAAGAATGAAATTTTTACAGTAGTGACATTGACATGAACTTGTTGCTGAGGGATGGATGATAAGGGCCAATATACGTCTTCAAGTGTGCACGGTAAAAATTAAATTTCTGTTTATTTATGGACGCTGTTTTACTACTATGGTCCTTAGCGTCCCATTCTGTATTGGGTGTGAAAGGCCGGAAATTTTGCTCAGAAGTCTCTTTATCAGGCTTGACATTCTTTTACGTGCCGTAAATCTACTACACGGGACCACCAGCTGCACTTCCCTTCCAAAGGAAACCATGCTAAGAATTTTTACGCCCGAAACATCTATCGTCCTCTGCCGGGTTTGAACCCGCTACCTTGGGAACTGGAGGCTAGGCTACAGAGGTCGACGTGTACACGACCCGTATGTATTTCACCCATAAGGCAATTACGCCATACCAGTTGCGCATGCGCAAGAGCTCCTAAAAGTTGTGCTCATGGCTCTGTTGCCTCATCTCATCGAGTTCAGAAGAGAAGCGCGGTAGATTTAAACACCATAGATTTTAAATTACGCATCTATGTCATGTGCAATAGCATTCACAGAAAAAATAATCAATAAATCCTCCAGGTGTCAAAAGTTAATGTTCACGTGCTCTTGAGCTATTAAACAGAGCACAAACAAATACATTACGACTTTTAATGCAATTGCAGACGTATGATTGACGTCAGAAATATCACACCAGTTGCTTACTCCAATTTGCGATATTCGTTATTCAAATGCAGAGTATGGATGTATTGCTTCCGCTCAATGAGATTTTATTAACAAAGTAGGTGGCGAAATGAAAAGAACAGGTTTAGCTGTTTTTTGCCGGCATTTTCGCTTTGATGTGAGTTTCAATTCATTTTATAAATAGCCTCTACATCTACGGCAGATCATGTGTAAGCTAATGCATCATTAACAAATGGTTTTTATCACTATATTTGTCGCTGTAATGACGCACTCACCCTACCAATAAATTATTTTATAGACATACATAGTAACGCCTACTACTTGTTGGAGTCTTTATTGGCCTAAGGCAATCAAAGTGTTAGAAAAAAGCAAGCTTTAATTTATGGAAGAATTCCTAAGTGAAAATAGTCTCCGAATTTATTTGGAGACGAAAGAAACTCAATATTCAATTCCACATGGTTCCCCTTTTTTCTACATACGGTACAACAGGCGGCGAACACTGATGATATGATACATGAGATGAAATGATATTTTGGAAAGGGAATTTGGGAAGGAAATGTTCCACACCTTAGCGGCTCCTCCTTGGTAGGACTCCACTACGTTGATGAAGATGGATGCTGTGTTACGTACCTGTAGATCGTCTTGATGCCCGTACTCATGTGATGTATTTTGAGTTCTTGTAGACTGGAATTTGACGATCGTGTATCTGTATTCTTGTGTGTCTTAGTATGTTGATATTATTATTTTATAATTGTACCACGGCTGCTGCATTTTGAGTCGGAGAGCACTTGTGTCTTGTCAGGGTTGGGTATGGAGAATGTTAAAATAATTTGCACACACGTAGTCCGTTAATTATATTACTTATATTTTAGATAAACCACATGTATACGTTCACAATTCACTATCACCTCTGTCATGTTAAAATATGTATAACTGGTAGAATTTAAATATCTAGCTTTAGCATCTATTTAGAGACGATTTTATACACGGCCTTCCTGCTCGAAGTCTGACAAGCTTCTGTTAGCGTTCCGTCCAACCGTTTTCTTAACGTATGTATTTGAATTATAGGTATGCATTAATGTACCTGATTGATGCTACTATCCAATAACATCCAATAGCAGTTTGTATATACTACTGCATTTCTCGTAATTTTACATTACTGGTTCTATAGTTAACAATGACCTTTCCCTCTATATCATATTCTATATGTTATAAAATTGTCCTCTTATAACTTGTTCTCTATCGTGTATACTATATGAGTATATATGTTTTTAACATCGTCTTAATTATTATACGTACAATATTAACAAATAAAATACAGAATTCATGAAACTTAGAACAAAAATATGAAAGAAAGAAATTCTTAATGTGTTGATGAGAAGCTGTGAATTAGATATCTTATTACATTAATGAGTTATTGTATTAGTTTATCCGTGGCTAGTACTGTATGTTGCTTCAACACCTAAGTGTATGGTACTCCCTAGCATCCGCCAGTTATAAGCACTGAGGAAAATTTGGAAAAAAACCTCAGTCAGGGAGGATTTTAACCCTGACCCTCCCGTTAATGAGTCTTTGTCTTAATGATTTCCGCTGTCTACGTCGATCCATGGTTCCTTATTGGCATCCTCCTACTACTTAACGTTCCTAAGCAATCAAAAGCATATTTATTAAGTTAAGGTCCACTAGGCCTTGTCTTGCGCACTTCCATCATTTAAATAGTTACAATTATCGTATATAATACAGTTTTTAATCCTCACAAATTATACTGGGCTGAATGAGTTAAAAGTGGAGATTCACGTGATGACCTAAGCTATGAGACTCGCAATAAAGAAGATGGTGATTATCATGTTTATACAGTAAACAGTCACTGTTACAGAAAACTGTATATCTGATTGTGTAAAACACAGTAAATAAAATCAAGCAATATTTGCATTATATCCTCCTCTCTATTTCCTATAATTCATGCTGGCAGATAAATTTATGAAAGGATACCCAAAGAGGCCACACCATATAGTCAACAGGATCAACTTTATGGCAGTGATCGTCCTCTATTTAACCATTTGAAAAACATATCCATTCATTTAAATAAAACTTTTATCACAAATATAACCACGAGAATGAGCAATATATTAAAATTATATTACGAATCAATTGTAGCAGTTCCTTGTTTTACATTTACGTATTATGAACGTTAAGCTTCCTGTGGAAGATTCCACTAATACACTTGCACGTGACCATACGTAAGGTAACTGCATATTGGGAAACTAAACACGCAAATATATCTCTTTACCTCCTTCTGCCCTTACATCACTAGATTACAAGTGAACATACTAAAACAATATCGACCTACAACGGCCCCAAATTATGCTGACATGAATCGCAAAAGAGTAAAAATGCTAACACTTTTAAAACCCAAAACATTAAATAAATAAGCACATTAAAATGTCAAACGGTAAAGTTAACTTAACACTCAACAATTACATATTAAAGCTGAAATTACAAATTCCCTGAATATATAGACAGAACTTTGATACAACATTACAATAATTAAATTATCCGCTTCTGTTACACAAAGGAATTATTACGAGAACATTACATGAAGCGAACACCTAAAAGGCATGAAACATATATTTCCCAGCACTCTATATAACTCGATCTAAACTCACCCGGTGGTGTTGCAGCCAAGCACAGGCGAGGCACTCGAGAGCAAGTATAGCCCATTTATAATAGACTGACAACGCATCTAAGACGTTCACAATAGTAAAGTGGAACCAACTGCTACCACGTGATTTAATCCACGTGGAGAATATATTCTGATGGTTTTTGGCTAAAGTTAGTTACGAATGAATTTCTACTGGATGGAGTGGGAGTAGCAACAAACTGTGTTCCTGCCAATGTGACATCTTTCTACAGAGTTCCCTGCTATCCCGACTCTATGCAGTAGGATTGCATTCGTATGCATCAACGTGGTACCAGTTGATTCTGCTTTACTGCTGCGAACACCTTAGATGCGATGTCAGTCTAATTATAAATGGGCTATACCTCCGACAATCTACAGTGCAAGCCAGCTAACCTCAGAGGGCGACTGGAACGCCCTCCGTCACCAAGGCGCTCAGGTCGCTCATAGAAACTTTGCAATTGAGTGCGAAATATAAAGTTTACAATACCATCAAAAACAAAAATCGACACCTATTGCTAAATTGTTTACTGGGTCTGCCTTCGTCAATAATTAGAATAATCAACTAATATTACGTAGAAGCTTATGTGTGCTGTGTATTTACATTGATAGCTAAGTGAAGACATATTACAAACAACATTTACTAGTTCAAAATTTCGTACAAGAAAAGTGGAATTTTTGAAAATTTCTTTCTATAAATTTAGGATAGGATCTAAGCACAACATAGTTAATAACAGGCTGATACAAATCCCAGTAACTGTTAATGTAAAACATTTTCAGGGTATTTGTTTTATAGGGAATTTATCACTTTTGTGTCTTTAACATCAGAACGTTCTATAGTAGAAACTTTGCTTTATATAGGACACAAATTTTACAGAATATTATTCAAGTTGTAGCAGTTTAAAGAGATGGAAATCAAGAGCCAATTTGGTTTGAAGTAGAATCAAGGATAGTCTCGACAGTCACACCAGAGCTTGTGTAACTTCTTATCTTTCCGTAAACATTATGCTCTTGCTTCAAAAGGCTTATGAGCCAGCATGTCTTCAAACTTCAAAGTTGCCTGGCGAGTTCACGCTTACCATGAAAGTTAGGAAGCTGGAAAAATGAATACAGACAATAAATCGGTTTCACGTGAGAAAAATCTGATGTCACAATCGCATGACTTTGTTTACTCTTGTACAAACTATTTTCACAAACGCGTATTCTCTGTCTACTTCATGTTAATCGAGATAAATATTTGCAGAAACTATCTTATTGCTAATTTTCTTGTAGCTGCAAGGGGGATATGGTAGGCTTTAAGCGATAGTCAAATATTTTAAGTTTTGGTCGCTATGCATGTCCAAGACACACACAGAAAAGAAAAAGAAAAAAAAAAGCAATAACGAATTTCCATCTGAGAAAAAGTATAAGTATTGAACAATTCAAACAAATAATAAGAAATATCTTCAAAATGGTTCACTCGACAAAAAAAAAGTTGTGTGTTTTAACTAAATCGATATTTTATGTGTAGTAACATTTTGTCTATCTCTTACGGTTTATCAGTTATGCAAAAGTCATTCAGAATTAAGACCACATTTGGGGATATCAGCAGAAAATTCATGTTATACATTTATTTCATTTGCCATGCAAATATCTTATACATATGATATTTGAGAAAATCAAAATGTTCGAAAAATGTTTCATGTAAAAGCTAGTCTAGGGTGGGGGGATTTTCCTGAAAATCTTCGTTTCCTATTCTTGGAAGATACTAAACTCAAATACCAAGTTTGGTATTTATCTGATTTTTCGTTTTTGAGTTATGCTGTTCACAGACACACACACGAACATGTTTCCATAAATGCTTTGTTTTGGTTCAGGGTACCTCAAAACATGTGTTTCCGGTGAAATTTAGTACTGAATTTGTGAGTAGAATGCAATACTTCCTATGCTTACTCTACGTAGTAGAGAAAGTAAACATACTGAAAGCGCGTTCAAAAAGAATTTAATGTTCATAACTTTAGGGCGGCTGAGCCTTGTAGCCTAAGGGTCAGGGGGGCCGAATTTTCTAATTTGTTTTAATTTTAAAGCTACGTAGCGTGAAATGGATGGCCGACTCTTTCAGCTACTTAATTGAAAATTGGAACACAATATAAATAATTTAAGGAATGACTGTGATAATACAATAAAATATTTTAATTAGCCAAAACATACAAAATTATTAAAACTGTCTTGCGCATTCATATTTATCAGAGAGGTATAATAACGACATTTTCTGATACTTTAATACTGTGAAAATGAATGTAAGCATTTGTGATGTAATTAGCTAAGAAAAATAAATGTTCTTTCTAATGAATTTATGTCAAAATTCTCCTTGTTTTTCAGCATAAATTAATTTTTGGCGAACCAAAAAGAATAAAACAAAAATGCAAACTTAAATTTATAGATAATACATTTGAGATTATACATGTAAATTTGCATACATATCGGAGGAAAACCAAAATGTAAGGAACAAAAATGTAAAACTGAGAAAAAGCACATACAGAAAAAGCAAATGGGGTTCAGTGTGCCTAAAATGGAGCGCACGGGTGATTTAAACATGTTGCTGGGCTTTTAAATTTGTCGGATGCTGAAAAGTGTTTGGCTAAAATGATTCACAAGTGTCTAAAAATGTTTATATGATACAATTAAAATTCGAAATTTTTCATTTTCACCTAAATACTCACCTCCAATATCGCTTAATGGAGGCTTCGCTTCCTATATCTTTAGTGCTTGCGTGCATTAAGGTGGTGTGTGTATTCATAGTGGCTCCAGATTAATTATTCTCACTTAAAATGCAGACAAATAAATGCAGAGCAAATGCTTATTTTTAATACACGGAATAAGCGAGTGACAGTGTTCTGCGTTTTCCTACATTTTTATTTTATTAGTCGTATTTTTTTTTTAAATTACACCTATTGTTCAACTCATGTGTGATATTTACAAAAATATGTTATGACCATTTAGTAGATGATATGTTTATACAGCTAATACGATTTAAATGACGGAGAAATGCAATTACGAAACTTTAAAACGAGCCAATAATGAGAAAGTGCAATAAAAATGTTAATCAGTATGTTATGTTCCACTTATCAAACCAGAATCAATTTTCACCGCAATTTCGAGTACTGCAGTATCAAAACATTCCTCCACTAATCGAATGTAAACACGAAAAGGTTAAAAAATTGTTCATACTTCTGTCCATTAATTTGGGTGCTAGAAATTCGATAAAGTGATATGGCTCATAATGGACGATAAGTTATATTACCGTAATAAAAACATAAACATTAGTTATTGTTTGGCGTTTTATTTCGTATGACTAGTAGCAAATAATGTTTGTAACAACGAGATATTTTATGAAAGAAGCGTTCCGATTTCTACCTTACTTTCGACGAACTGAAAAGAATGACTTAAATGTCATCCCTCTGGAGCAGGAGTTTGGTACACTGGCTTCCATTTATGCCATCGCGACAGCTTTGGGAATCATTCTACTGGACTTCACACATGAGTATGCATAGCATGGAGGAGGGGCGTGTATCTGTTTACCTTTCTCGCATATAGTGGCGTCCCGTTTTACGTGCACAGTTTTAGATTATTCACATATGAATATATAACTTTGACCTATAGCATTACTCTTTATCACTTATAATAACAATATTAAAATAACATATAACTAAATAAAACTGTGTTTTGTACAATATCTCCACGAAATATTTTTAATGCGAACATAATGTAAAACTGAAATTGCAGTCGCCTGTTCAAACGATATATACAATTAAATAAAACACTATTTTACACAATTTCTAATGCAAAATTATTTTTTTTGACAATAGAATGCAAAACAAGGAAATTATACTTTTTACCCCCGAATAGGAATCCATATACTAGACACTTTTAATAATCTATCCAATCTCAATTCTTGCCCTTTACCTAATTTAGCCGCCTAGGCACCTAATCACTTATGTTCTGGGAGAACTATGACTCTAAATGCATATATTCGCACATTTATGACAGTGTTTCCAGAGGACGACGAGTTATTCAGAGCCTAGGCGGCTACATAAGTTATTGGACAAGAATGGAGAGTGGACGAGCTATAAAAATAATGTCTAGAAAATGGACTCCTATTCGGAGGTAAAAAGTATTATCTCATCTTTATATTATGTTTCTATTAAAATACATTTTCATGGAGAAATTGTGCAAAACAAGCTTTATTTAGTTACATATTTGAACATGGTTATTATATGAAGTGCTGATTAGAAAATCTATGCTCAAAGTTGTATATTCATATGAGAATAATCTAGAATTATGTACGTAAAACAGGACGCCACTGCATATACAAAAATGTAAACTTATACTCGTACCTCCTTCTTGCTATATATACTCACCTGTGAAGGTCATTAGAATGTCTCCCAAAGCTGCAGGGACGGCATAAATGGAAGCGAGTGTACAAAGAGACTTAAGTGTAATTCGTAATACAAAGCAAACCAGTGTTTAATACTCCAGACACCCTGGTTATATTATTCTTTATGTAAGTAAGTGTTCATAAGTGGATAATTATCAAAGCGTAAGTATAAATAAAACTGTTGTTGTTTGCTACGCTAACGCAATTGTCTATGGTCTTCGGGGGAACCTGAAAGCACCGTGAGGACGATAAAATGACAATGACGGAACAAGGGGACCTACAAGCATAAATAATGTAGTATTTCTAAAAGCGTAAGTTGTATAGATAAGACAAAGGATCGGTGTTGTAATAAGATTTAAATTATTAACAAAATCCTACTTCTTAAAAATGTATCATTTGGCTTAGAGTGTCCTAAGGGTTCACTGACCAGATGGGACGGTTTCCTAGTCATTTTCAACCTGCACCCTTCATCTTGCATTTATGTCACACTTTCTATTATTTGTGTTTAGGATGAATATTTTCTCAGTTTCTTCTCTTGACAGTAAATTAATCTTGCTTTCCAGAAGTTATGGCACCGCAGGGAAATAGCGAGGATCATATTTATCATTCTCAGCACTCTGCAACCGGGATATACATAACTTGGCAGTGCACACCATGCTGCATACGAGCTGTGCATCTGTTCTTTTCTCTTTTAATATTTATAAATCGAATAGTGCTTTTGTAATTAGGTTATTTGTTTTTTAGAGAGTAGAACTGTATTCCCTTGATCAAGCTCTTCCTTACTCTCCCTTTTGTGACAATGAACAGGAGCACATTTAAAAAGAAGACACTAGAATGATTCACTAGAAAGGATATGCTTTCGCTTTCTCCTGAAGTAGAGAAAGTAGGGATGGTACCTCGATACTTCGATTCTCTTGATACTCGGTAGCATCGAAGTATGTCTTAATTATACTTTAAGATAAGCCTTCGATGCTTTTTCGAAACTTTTAAGCTTTTGAGTTTTGCATTATTGAAAGTTTAACTCAATGCTACATAAGGAATGTAAGGAATCGAGACTTTGTTATTGTTTGACACTGTACCCAAATAGTTTCTGGACTGTAGTCCTTGATAGAATTTGACTGCGTTTTCTGTGGGTGAATCAATGCAATATGAAGAAGTTATTTTGTTGTAGGAGTTGTATTGTAGTTCAACTGTTGGGGAGCCGAACTTGAAGTAGTTGCAACCGCACGTGTGGTACCCGGTAGCCTTCGTCCACAAAATTTAAAAATATTAACTTTTTTAATTTTTTACTATTTCTTTAAATATTAAATATTTATGTTTGCCTCGGCTGCGTCAGTATATATATTAGAGACTTGAATGTCTTAGCAGGGAGGTGGTGCGACTGAAGAATGTAGGCTTACACAGATTTTAATTCTTTATTCACTCCTCTTTATTAATTCTTAACACGATTTAAATAACACTTCACTGATATAGAGAGCTGTCAGATTCTTTTATTAAATACTTGTACTTTTTAAACACGTAAATTATTTTATCACACAAAATACGTATTAAATTTCTCGAGGACACATCTCACTCCGGTTAGGAACACTTGTCTACAACCAACTGACTTGATTTCTACCGTCTAAATTTGTACATTTCTGTATTTCAAGCCTCTGATTGCCTATTCCTAATCCAATAGAATACTTTTATTTAACTTAGTTTTTTCTGGTTGCTTATTGGCTATTTTATAAACTGTCACAAAAATTACATTATTGTTGCTCCAAGAATGACTGGTAGCATTATTACACCTTCTTACTCATTATTGCCTCAAGGTTACCTCATTGTTAGCAACTTTTAACCTATTATTCTCACAGCTCCTACATTATTAATTTACGTAATGCATTCACATAACATTATTACATATGTATACAATAATATAAACATATATAATGACTGTAATATAAACTTTTTATATATTCTTACACACACACACATATATTGCTTTAAGGTGGGCTGTTATTGAATTTATATATTATATAATTTGTCTGAAATCATTTAAGTGTTAAAAACACTGCCTCAAATATTTAATAGATTCTTATGTCTAAATGAAAACATAAAAATAATGGAGAAAGGAGAAGAGGTACTCATGTAACCTGCTGCAATAATTGAGTTGTGAAGGAAACTGAGCACTAAATTATGTTTCTGCAACAGCCTGGCTTAGTGACTCACTCTCAGCCTTACTATTTACCTACTTCGGTGACCAAAATTCATACATTCAGCAAAACCAAATCAGAAATCAAGACGTGCCATAATAGAGCAGATGGAAAAATTCGTTCTTTCCTTCTGTCAGTTTGTGTTTACGCAGGTCAAACTCAGGTCATGAGCGTAGCTTACAGGTATACCGTACGACTAATTTCCAGAGGGATGTATAACTTATGGCATTATCGATTCAAAAAGAAATCTGTCAGTAGGAGAATGTCAAATAGAAACAATTTTGGAATTAGCACATAAAAAATCTGATGTGTTACAATCGCATGACTCTCCCTACTCGTGTACAAACTATGTTTACAAACGCTTATTCTCCATATGATTCATGTTTATCGAGATGTTAATCTTATTGCTAATTTTCTTGTAGATGCAAGGTAAAATGGTAGACTTTAAGCGATAGTCAAATATTTTAAGAGGTGGTTACTATGTGCAGTATTCCATTCTCTTTGCATTACCAGGACAGAAAAAAGGAATAACGAATTTCCATTTGAGAAAAAGTATAAGTATTGGAAAATTTAAGGGAATAACAAGCAATATCTCGAAAATGGTTCACTCAACAAAAAAACCGTGTATGACATAAATTGTGTATTTTAACGCGATCTACAATTTTTATGTAGTAACATTTTGTCCATCTCTTATGGTTTACCAGTTATGCAAAAGTCGTTCACAATGAAGAATACTTTTGGAGAGATTCCCAGAAATTTCGAGATATACATTTCATTTGTCAAGAGAATATCTTAAACATATTATATTTTAATCAAAATCGTTAGAGCCATTTTTGAGAAAATTAAAATTTTCAAAAAATGTTCCATGTAAAGTGTAATCTGGGGTTTGATGATTTTCTTGAAAACCTTCCTGTCGCATCTCTGGAAGATACTGAACCTAAATACCACGTTTGGAGTTTATCCGACTGTTCGTTTGTAGCGGAGAATAAGGGTTTGTAAAAATAGTTTGTATAAGAGTAGAGAAAGTCATGTGAGTGTAACACATATTTTTTTCTCTGTATCCAACTGTGTATGTCGGAAAATAAATTTTGAATACAATCCAAATTTAATACTTAAGTTAGAATCTTTTTAGAATTTAAGTCAAATATCTTCTGGCAATTTCTCATACACCGTACAGTGCTTTAAATATTAATTGATTGAAGTCTCCGATTTATTAAAACATGTTTGAGATATTGATGTGAGAAATAAGATGTATATTTTGAATTTCCTATAAACATTCGTTATAATAATCTTCAATCGTGTGAAATGTTATATACCTGCTAAACCATAAGAGTCAAAAACAAATCTTGCTGCAAGAAAAATACAAATATCGATTTAATATTTTATTTGTGACGATATCCGAAATAATAGCTGTTTTCCATTAGAAATGTTGTAGTATTTTAAGCAGTGCACTTTAAAATATTAGACTGTGCCTTATCAGTATGCAATATCAGGACTAGAAGGTATACATTATAACCTGATTTTTAAACACAAGAGTGTTTATACTACTTTGAAACCGTTTTCAGAGAATAAGTATAATAAATGACAGCAAGTAAACAGAGAACTGAATTTTTGTGGGAATGATTATAACTGCTAGAACAGCAAGGAAATAAGCGATAATGGGCAGATAAAATCATTTGACTGCTTCACACCAGAGTGTTAACTGCAGAGTGAACTCAAATTCATCCACTACCTTAAATTGGCAAACGCTTTTCCTGACCTCAACTTTCCTTTCATACCGATATGTTGTCACATCTTGCAGTTGAGGCAGTATTTTTAACGCTTAAATGATTTGTCTAATTATATAATATATAATGAATTAGAAAGTAATAATACTATTGTTGATTCTTGGAAGCAATAATATTAATTTTTGTGACAGTTTATAGAACAGCCAATAAACAACCAGAAAAAGCTTTAGTTAAATGAAGGTATTCTATTGGACTAGGATTAGCCAATCAGAAACTGAAATAGGGAAAACTGTACAAATTTAGGCGGTAGAAACCAGTTCAGTTGCTTGTAGATAGCGCTCATAACTGGACGCGTTGGTTGTAGGCAGTGTTCCTAACCGGACGCGAGATGCGTCCTCGAGAAATTTAATACTTATTCATGTGAGACGAAAATAGTGTACGTTAAAAACTGCAAGTAATTAATAAAAGAATCTCACAGCTCTCCATATCAGTGAAGTGTTATTTAAATTGTGTCAAGGATTAATAAGTGTAGCGAAGTAAAACTTATAGGCTGTGTAAGCCTACATTCTTAGCCGCACTACTCCCTGCAAAGAAATCCATGTCTCTAACAATAATACTGACGCAGCCGAGGCAAACATAAATATATAATATTAAAAGAAACAGTCAAATTACAAAGTTAATATTTTTTAAATTTGGGACCAAGGCTACCGGGTAACCATACGTGCGGTTGCAACTACTTCAAGTTCGATTCCCCAACAGTTGAACTACAATACAACTCCTACTTCAGAGTCGAAGTAATAATAGGTCATGCTGGTTAGCTCAAGCATTTTCAACAGGATGTTGTAGAATTCAACCACACTAATTTTATTTCTGGCAGAGGAAACGAAGACAACTATAACGACGTAGCAGGTTGACAGTCCAATGGACTGTTGTAAGCATACCTGCCCTTAAGGTTTGCTTATGGGTAGTATTAGAATTGTAGGGTGGTAAAACAGATCGGGGTATCGGGATGAAATGAGGTAGCAAAATTGTTTCTCGACGGCTGCCAGTCAGGGTGCAATGGCTCTTCTGCACCGCTAGTATGTTTGTTTTCAGAAAATGATCTATTTATTGGAGTTGCTATTGTAATTCGGCTTTAGCTATTAGTGGATTTGCTCTTTTGATACCATAGGTATTGATGACAGTAAGGGAATCCAGTGTCGCCTCAAGCGGCGTGTCTGGGTTATAATTCATAAGTCAAAGACAAACTCTGAGGTAAGGAACTATAGTATTCGGGGCTAAAATTCGAAAATATGTGATCATGAAGACAAGGAAGGTTAGCAGGAGTAACTTGATATTGAAGACAAGTATTGCGGAATTTTTCCCTCGAAATCTGCATTTTGGTGTCCTAATTGCAATTATTAAGAAGTGTTATGCAGGTTACTATTCTGGTAACACATTCTGCTAGAGTTTACACGCCACTGTTTAACAACGTAGAGGATTTTTAATTTGCAAAACTGTTAAACCACACCCAACACCTCAACAGTCCAGCAGGTATAAGCATTAAACCCACATGTGTTTGAAGTTCCATCCAATGAAATGCTCTTCAAACATAGGGACGGACTTTACAAAGTTTAATTTAATTAATTGTAATGCCTCTTATAAAAACTTGTCTGTTTCACTCAGCAAGTATGTCATCAACATAAATGAGTTACTCCCTGTTTCGGTATTAACCCAGGATACCAACTAGATGCTAGTTTTCCTTCCACCGGAATTGATAGAAATCTGGTCATTCTCTCTTCTAATGCCACTCGGAGTTTAAATCGATAAATGATATGACTGGTCCTCAGTCCTGAACAAAATTTTATTTTCAGACATTTTTGAAGCTTTGACGTAATGATGGAAATGCTTTTAGTAATGATGACTTTCTCTACACTTGTACAGACTATTTTTGCAAACTCTTATTCTC
The DNA here is from genome assembly GCA_030765065.1 of Deroplatys truncata. Taxonomy (NCBI): domain Eukaryota; kingdom Metazoa; phylum Arthropoda; class Insecta; order Mantodea; family Mantidae; genus Deroplatys; species Deroplatys truncata. The sequence continues at coordinate 200,941,414 of CM060984.1, read as the reverse complement.
CATATATTTCATATTAATCGAGCTAAACATTTGCAGAAACGATTTTTTGACATGCAAAGAGAATTACATTTTACACATAGTGACCAGTTCTAAAAATATTTGACTATCGCTTAAGGCGTACTATGTTCCCTTTGTTTTATATTTGCAAGGGCAATATATAAATACAGTAGCCTTTAAGCATAGACGTATCTCTTAATAGCTGGTTGCTAGGTGCAGCACCACTCTCTTTGCCACAGATTAATACTCTTTTCATAACCAAGACAAAAAAATGAATAACGAATTCCAATTTGAGAATATAAGTATTGAAGTATTTAAGAGAACAAGCAATATCTCGAAAATGGTTCACTCAACAAAAAAAATGTATATGACATAAATTGTGTATTTTAACGCGATCTACATTTTTTGTGTAGTACAATTTTGTCCATCTCTTATGGTTTACCAGTTATGCAAAAGTCGCTCACAATGAAGAATACTTTTGGAGACATTCCCAGAAAATTCAAGATATACATTTTATTTGTCTTGAAAATATCTTAAACATGTGATATTTTAATCAAAATCGTTAGAGCCATTTTTGAGAAAATTAAAATTTTCGAAAAATGTTCCATGTAAAGGGTAATCTGGGTTGGGGGGATTTTCTTGAAAACCTTCGCGTCGCATCTCTGGAAGATGCTGAACCTAAAAACTAAGTTTGGTGTTTATCCGAGTGTTCGTTTCTGAGTAATGCTGTTCACAGACACACACACGGACATGTTTCCAAAAAACTTTTTTTGGATTCAGGGGGTCTAAAAACATGTAATTCCGGTGACATCTCGGTATCGAAGTTTTGGGTGGAATACAATACTTCCCCTACTTACTATACGTAGTAGGGAAAGTTAAAACTTAATGGGAAGTAACCGAAACTGAATGTCTGCTTTAGGAGACATTAGGTCTCTAGGAATAAATATTTCTCACCATTTATATTTTAATTTTTGTTTTCTATGATATCGATGAATATAAATTATGTGATGTAATAATAAACATACACAATTCGGATGCAATTGTAAAATTTATAGTATAATGGAAAATAAATTTAAGAAGAACTCTAATTTGGAAAAGTATTATCAACAGTTACTTCACTAGAGGTTTTGATTTATGTGGAAAGAATCTAAACTCGAGTGGAATTAATTGACTATATCTCGATAAAAGGAAAGGCGATATAGCATTAACTGGAGCTTTTATCCTTTTCCAATAAGTTTTTGCATTATCTGCTGGCATAGAAGCTAATTGACTCATCTTCCCTTTGCACCTCCTCATCAAATGATGATGATTGCATACCCGGAAGAACGAAAGAAGCATCTCCTTTTTCTTCATCATCAAAAGGAATTTCAATGTCCAAGACGTCCTCGTTCCAACAATCTTCGAACCGCCTGTCAAAAAACCGGTGTGAATCTAAAATCTAAAATAACAAAGTAGGTAACATACAAAGTTTGTGAGACAATTGTATTGTGAAGTAAATAAAATTTGTTGTTTAATATCGGAGTTGTTGCCACACAAACATTTAAAATAAATTATATTGCAGTACATGAACAGAGAATACCTGGTGACCTGATGTCTCCGTTAGCAGACAAAAAATTCACTTCTGCAGATAGTATGTACTTAAACAGGTAATCTTATTTTAAGAATATTATTTTGCTTAGACGATGTATATAGTAAGATTTAAAAATGTTGATTTTCAAATGTTTTGTGAAACTTGCCCACAAGTACCCTCTCTAGCTTCTTTCCCTCAAAAAAGTCCATCTTGAACTGGCTGTGTTGCAAATAATTCCAACTGGCTGAATATATTCCTGGGAGCTGCTAGCATCTCTGTAGAAGCCTTAGAATTATTTGAAGGAACTGTCTGATATTTCTCTTGAGTAGGCGGGAATTTTCATTATAGTTCTATGTCTCCTCTAGGAGACATTGGGACTGAGGAGGAGGGTCGTACAACTATAAAAGCTACATAGAACTAATGTAGAAGGATCGTGGTGTTTAATGACATTAAAATCCACATTTATGAATTTTGGCAATCTTTGTCCTTTTCCACAGAAACCACAACTCCTCCTCCTTGTTCCAGAAGATAATAAAGTTGTCGACCTGTTCCGTCCTCAAAGATACCACTCCATCTTATTCTCGGTCTTCCTACTGGCGATATCCTTAGGATTATAATTTAATAACATGTTTGGTATTCGTTCCTCTTACATCCTTAATGCATGTTGGTGCCAATTATTTTTATTTTCATTAACTTTTTCGCTTAGATTATATATATTAACTGTTGTCGGATTTCTTCATCTCCTTGTTTGTCTAGAAGTGTGGGTATATCCAGTTACTGCACTTAGGAATTTCATTTCTGCTGTTTCTATTCTTTTCTTATCCGTCCTGTTCATAGTCCAGTTCTCAACTCCATATATTGCAATTGGTACTATGACTACTTTATAAGATTTCGTTTGCGTTGCTTTTGCCCACTTGTTCTTTGTTGTTTTCCTTATTATCCCATTCATTTGTATTAATTTATCAGTGTTATATGTGGTGTTCGTTTTTACTGTATGCTAATTTAAAGCCTTGATAGTTAAACCCAGGGATTTGTTTTATTATTTCTTCATTAATAACAGTTTTAGTTACTATTGAAATAAACCAGTATATTTTACACTGTATTTGAATTGTACACACAATTCTATGTAGCAGAAAGATAGATACCTAAAAAAAATCTGATGTGCTACACTCACATGACTTTCTCTAATCTTGTACAAACTATTTTTACAAACGTTTATTCTCCATCTACTTCATGATAATTGAGGCTTTAAGCGATAGTCAAATCTTTAAAGAGCTGGTTGCTATGTGGCGCATTCCATTCTCTTTAACGAATTTCCATTTGAGAAAAAGTATAAGTATTGGGATATTTAAGGGGATAACAAGCAATATCTCGAAAATGGTTCACTCAACAACAAAAATGTATGACATAAATTGTGTATTTTAACACGATCTATAATTTTTATGGTAAAATTTTGTCTATCTCTTATGGTTTACCAGTTATGCAAAAGTCGTTCACAATGAAGAATGCTTTTGGAGACATTCCCAGAAAATTCCAGATATACATTTCATTTGTCATGAAAATATCTTAAACATATGATATTTGAATCAAAATGGTTAGCCATTTTTGACAAAATTAAAATTTTCGAAAAACGTTCCATGTAAAGGGTAATGTGGAGGGAGATTTTCTTGAAAACCTTCGTGTCGCATTTGTGGAAAATACTGAACCTAAATATGAAGTTTGGTGTTTATCCGACTGTTCATTTCTGAGTTATGCTGTTCACAGACACACACACACACAGACACACATACAGACGCACGACACACACATGGACATGTTTCCAAAAAAAATTGTTTGATTCAGGGGGTCTAAAACATGTATTTCGGGTGAATTCTCGCTATCGAATTTTTGGGTGGAATGCAATACTTCCCCTACTTACTATACGTAGTAGAGAAAGTAATAATAAGGTATGACTAAGGGGGCGGTCTTTATACCCTGCCACGCTGCACCGAAACACCGTCGTCGACACTTCCAAACCTCAAGTAGACCAAACGGGGTGAAGAATGAATGAAATGATTAATGGAACGAAATAGAGGGACACGAAATTCGGGGGATGAAAGAAACCACTCCAGCATTCGCCTGACGACCCGGGAAAATCCCGTAGAAACCCGTGAGTCAGGGTGGGCAGTCGCAGGGAATCGAACCCGCGATCTCCCGAATGCCGGTCACGGACGTTACTACCTGAGCCATCACGTTCGGTTACTGTAAGCAAGTAGCAGAGAAAGCAATAAATCCTGTGTTACAAATGCGATGGAAACCGATTCACTGATAACAGAATATCTGCTGTACCAATTGCAATATATGCAGGTGAGAACTGGACTATGGACAGGACAGATAGGAAAAGAATAGAAACAGCAGAATCCAGGCAATAGCAAAAATAAATTCTGCGGTTCATTAAAATGTCTCCGGACGCCGAGATTTCCAATCCCTGCCGCGTTGTACCGATTTTCTTCTAGCTATTATCATGGAAATTCCATTTCTTCAAGACATTTTGCTTTCTCCTTCCCACAACTTTGCCCGTGTCGTTTTTAATTTAATTTTCTGAGCTACGTCGCCCCACCGCAGTTGTTTATATTGTCACGACTAGTCTCGGGGTATAAACACATCTCCTGAAAACTTCTAAGCCTTGGTTCCAACACTTAACAGCTTCAACAGTGGGCAAAGAGAAGAGTAACAAAAGAACGAAACGGCAGTAAAGCAAGAAATTACCGAACTTGTCCTATCATATCCCGTCACTTATTTACTCACGGAATGAAGGATTTCTAGACTGAATTTGTTAGGAATTTTAATGAAGTTTCTCCTTGTTTGACTGCTTGGCTCGTTATTATGACACTGCGTTTCTTGATAGAAAAATCTGATGTGTTACACTCACATGACTTTCTCTACTCTTATACAAATTATTTTTACAAACGCTTATTCTCCATATGCTTCATGTTAATTGAGATATCAAGATGTCAATCTTATTGCTAATTTTCTTGTAGATGCAAGGGGAATATGGTAGGCTTTAAGCGATAGTCAAATCTTTTAAGAGCTGATTGCTATGTGGCGCATTCCATTCTCTTTGCATGTCCAGGACATAAAAATGAATAACGAATTTGAGAAAAAGTATAAGTATTGGAAAATTTAAGGGAATAACAAGCAATATATCGAAAATGGTTCACTCAACAAAAATATGTATATGACATAAATTCTGTACTTTAACACGATCTACATTTTTTGCGTAGTAACATTTTGTCTATCTCTTATGGCTTACAAGTTATACAAAAGTCGTTCACAATGAAGAATACTTTTGGAGACATTCCCAGATATAAATTTCATTTGTCATGAAAATGTCTGAAACATATAACGTTTTAATCAAAATCGTTAGAGCCATTTTTGAGAAAATTAAAATTTTCGAAAAATGTTCCATGTAAAGGGTGATTTGGGGTGGGGGGATTTCCTTGAAAACCTTCGTGTCGCATCTCTAGAAGATACTGAACCTAAATACCAAGTTTGGTGTTTATCCGACTGTTCGTTTCTGAGTTATGCTGTTCACAGACACACACACACACACACATGGACATGTTTCTAAAAATGCTTTTTTTGGATTCAGGTGGTTCTTAAAACATATATTTCCGGTGAAATCTCGGTATAGAATTTTTGGGTGGAATACAACACTTTCCCTACTTACTATACGTAGTAGAGAAAGTAAAAATATAATGTGACAAACATGAGTTTGTTTACCCTCTATCGTTTATTAGTGGATATACATACTAATATTACTGACACTTATTCTTCCGTCTCTTCATTTCAATCCCAATAAACCTTTGGAGAAATAGCTATATTACACATTTCGTTACAGATAAAGAGAACAGCAACAGTCAAACTTTTAACAACTGGACTCTATACGTAGGCCTTAATATTTCATACTGTTTCCATGCAATCGTGATAAATAATTGAATGTTGACAACATTTTAAAGGAGTGAACAAGTAATGAACAATTCCAACCATTTATAACTAGTATGTTATGTTACAAAAACCTATATGACATAAACTGACATAAGCGATCCATTACCTTTATGTATAACCTTTTCGTCTATCACTTGACATGCAGTTGCACAAGATTATAGAAAATTCCTTTCAAATGAGGCAGACTTCGCAGACTATTCTGAGAAAATTCAAAATGTAAATTTTATTTGTCATGTAAATATCTTTAGTATATGGCATTTTATTCAGAATTATTAGAGCTATTTTTATACATCAGAAGTTTAAAAAAATTTCCATATAATGGGTAATTTGGAGGTGGAGGGACCTTCCTGAAAATCTTCGTGTCGCATCCTTGGAAGATACTGAGTTTAAATACCAAGTTTGATACTTATTTGCCTTATCGTATTTTGGTTATACTGTTCACAGACACACATTTTTCTAAAAATGATATTTTTGGATTCGGGGACCTCAAAACATTATTTTCGTAAAATGTTGCTCTTGAAGTTTTAAGTGGAATGCTGTACCTCCTTTACCGACTATGTACTGGTAGAGAAAGTAAAACAACGAATGACAGTTTTCAGTTGAAAAATGTATAAGGTATTTGAAAATTGAAACCAATAAAACAATATTTTGGAAATGGCTAACGCCAGAATTTTTTTGTTTCACTTGTGTGCTTTAATGATATATACATTTCTTGTTTAGTAAGTTTTTGTCCATTTCTTACGGTTTACTAATTATACAAAAGATTGAGGATTCAAGGGCTTCCAGAAAGCTCAAAATATAATTCTATTTGCTACGAAAAGGGCTTAAATATACTGTGGATATTTTATTTTAAATTGTTAGAGACGTAAAAGCAAAGATAATGACAAATTTTACATGTAAAGGCTAGTTTGGGATTGGTGGATTTTCTTCAAAATCTTGTTCACTGCTTAAAAAGTTCTGAACTTATATGTGAAGTATCGTATTTAACTGACTTTTCGTTTTAGAATTATGTTGCTTACGAACACACACGCTTTTTCTAAAACTCCTTTTTGGGGGGTTAAGGGAGGGCTTAAAATCCGCATTTGCCATGAAATGTCGACATTCAATTTCTAGGTGGAATGCAATACTTCTCTACGTACATATTTACTTACGCAGCAGACATAGAGGTAATTCAATGGAGTGGTACACGTATTGTGACTACACCCCCCGAGAGAAAGGGATGAAGTGAAGGAGCCGGAAAAGGTCTCAGTTTGCAGGCAGACAGATCCACAGAGAGGTACGGATTTCGCTAACATTTCCAGTTTGAAATGTCTTTACCAGCAGAGGAGAAAAATCCCGCGAGAGGGCGACAAAGCGGCCCTAGCAGACGGGCCCACACACCCTGGCGTTTATGGGGAGATATCGGTTATAAGCGCAGCAACCGTATCATCTTCCAAAAAACAGCCGTACCATGGAGCCCGGATACACTTCCTGAAACATGAAAACAGAGAGATAAATGACAAGAAATGACGGAATGGAGAAACCATCATAGAATACACCACCCCAGTATTCCGCTTGGCGACCAGAAGAAAACCACAATATCAAGGAGCTGCTTCAAAGCCAAAATGGTGGTTAGATTTGAAACAATTATAAGTTATTCGGTATGAACATGTGATTAAAAATTTAATTCCATTAATAGAATGATTTTCATGATATCAAGTTGCTACAAAGAAAGGTGTTCCAAAAACTGAATGATGTTAATCTTATTGCTAATTTTCTTGTAGATGCTAGGCTTTAAGTGATAGTCAAATATTTTAAGAGCTGGTTGCTATGTGGAGTATTCCATTCTCTTTGCATTACCAGGACAAAAAAAATCTGATGTCTTTCAGTCACATGAGTTTCTCCACTCTTGTACAAATTATTTTTACAAACGCTTATTCTTCATATGCTTCATGTTAATCGAGATCTTAATCTTATTGCTAATTTTCTTGGTGATGCAAGGGGAATGGGTAGTTAGAGTGAGCGCCCACCCGGATTCGAACCCGAGTCCTCCCGAATGCGGGCCACATACGTCCCCGCCTGAGCCATACTGCTCGGCACGTAGCAGAGAAAGTAGAAATAAAGACGTTCGCAGACTTTTCTTCTTGTGTACTTACTCTTAAAGTATGGATATTATTAAATATATGGAGGCATAAACTCTCAGAAAACAGTAAATCGAAAATTAAAATGGCTAAACAGAAAATATGAGGAGAGATGCTACTAACATCTTTACAGTTTCTTGGAGCTGTATTTGTCTTAGGTTTACAACAAATTAAAGCTTTATTTGTTGAGTAATGCTTGAAAATAAGTACGTTCATATCCGTAGTGGGGGCTACCAGAAATCTCTCTGTAGCAACATTTTAAATGAATGTTTGCTTCCATTACTCCCAAAGATTACTACTTTAGTATTTGTGCCACGTGATAGTACGGAAAAACAAAGGCTATGATATAATTTTGCAGGGGTTTTGATAGCTATATTCGCTCTCTGGCTTGAGAATTGTTGCAGTGTCTAATTTTATACTTGTATGACTTTATCCAAATCCCGCTTTGTCCGGATTGTAATCGTAATGCTACAGCTTAACATGTGAGCACGGAAGTGGGCAAAGCCAACTCTAGCGAGCTTAGTTAATAGCTTAGTGAATATGTTGAGTTCTTTATAAGAGTCTAGGCATTGTACCCTTGATAGTATTTTGAACTGTAAATTTTAAAACGAAAATCTTTTCATTTCGCTTGTGCTTAGAACACTAATTGAAAAACGTTTCGATTATTTCTTATAATAGTGGAATTCTGGTGATTGGTGTATTGAAAACAAAACACTGTATACAATTGTTTCGACTACGTAAATAATTTTTAATTTGGGTAATTAATAATTCGCCTCCGGATCTGGACAAAATTTGTTAACAGTTATCACTATAAAATAGTGATAAACCCACCATACTTATTGTAACCCTCTACTGGAGGTGGTTATCCCAGCATTTACTTAAACTAGTGGAGGTAGTTCAGAGGTAGGGTTTGCATCGGTACTAGGATGATCAGGTGGCCGAGTGACGTTCTCGGACAGGGGTATTGAATGCAAGTAAAGGGGATGTATAAATGCTAGAGGTTGTATTTGACTATAGTGTGCATAAGACCCGCAGACGGGCAACTCGAGACGTTACCATCGTCTTGCAAGGTAAAATATGTTTATTTATAATTAATAGTTATATGCTGTGTGCAGGACAAAGTACCTTGAATGTTGCATTGGTAGTCGAAGAACCGTGGTTCACATCCCAGCTATGGCATTTAATTTTTCAGTCTCGTTCTGCCTTTCCATATTATTGTTTATTTGATTATTTTTCCTTGTGATGTTCGGAACACTTTGTAGTTCTGATGTACAAAATTCAAACTTGGACAGCTAGTAGAAATTCTATTTATTGTGGTCTTGTTCTTCCATGAAGAGCCCCTTAATTCAAACGTTTTTGACAACTCTATGTAGCTCATTGTAATGCCTCGGATACCTTATGCCACACATTTATGCAAAAAGTTGAAGACATGGACTTACTATTTGCCAATGGCATTTTTCTCATTCGCATTTTCTATTTTATTTTTTGAAAGGGTCGGACGTAAAGTTCTTCGAAATCGGTTTATATTTCTCCTGGGGAGTAGGTCGACTTTCTCGCTTGTTATTGAGGCACGCTTTGAATGCGCAAGATGAAAGCGCTTCTCTTCTGACATACATAACATAGGTGCAGACATGTGTGGAATTTGTTCAGCTCATCGAGTCGACGTCTGCGGCCGAGCATCCAATAAATATGCCTCTTGCTGAGGCTCGTTTCAAAGAGCTATAGAAGTTCAGCTCTAACAGTTTTACAATGCAACGCGACGCAACCAGTAGGTACGATAACATGATCGTCCCAAATAAGAAATAAATGGAATATAAAGTCCGCCTCCCTTATAAAAACGTAACCATCTGAATGGTTTGATAATTTCGCTGGGTTAAATAGCAAAACAACGTAAATATGCGTTGCGGGTCTTTTTAACGCCAGGTATTAAACCAAGTATCGGATAAACAGACATGTTTGCAATGGCAAGTACTAGTGTACCACAATATTGAAGGCGTGGGTGGGAAGCGGATCTAAATTGTTACGAAACAAGAGGGTGGGGCATCGGAAGGACAGTCACTGTTTTCATTGACCAACTGTACATTTCCCTATCGCCTTACCCCCACTCCCCTCTGATCCCTAGGCTTGATTGTAACAACAAACAGCAATGCCCCGCTCCAAGAGCATTCATATCGTGGCCGAATAGTAAGTGTGGTAACACTAGCAGTCCCGGTACCTTTACAACTGAATTCACCGATTTTTACCTCTAGTAAGTGGGAAAACTTAAAGCGAGTCACGCAGGTAGCCGAGGTCATTAAGGCACGGAATCCTGAATGGAAAGTTTGCTGTTCAAATTCTGCGGGGACCATCCTCCCTGATTGATGTCCTTTCTAAGTTTTCCTCAGTCCTCATAATGATGTATTTCTCCTTGGGTTTCACAAGCTTGAAAATTCCCATCTTATAAACTACACATCCTGAGCACGAACTAGTGTGTGTAAGAACGGTTCAACGTGCACGTTGTTAGTAAATGTCACCTTCGCAGCGTGTTCTTCAATGTGGAAGTTGTAGAGCTCTAGGTTCGTACTGTAAGGAGGCGCTCCCAATCAATACTGGTCGGATGATTGACTGTTGCTGCCGTAAGGGAACTCATATATTCATAATAAATCTTTAGTCTTAATGTCAGAAGACCAAGTATTTTTCTTCCTATAAATCATTTAGTTTCTTCTTGTCCACAATAGCAACAAATATCTGCTCTCCATGGCTGCTAGATACAGAGAACCGTGCTCGAGTCGTTTACAGTGCTTACGCTATCAAGATCGTAGGTTGCAAAAAATACGAGGGATCCTCTTGTATAATTGCATTATACTAAAGTAAGTTCACATTAATATTAAAAACATGCTTTATCGATGAAATCTTCAATATAGACAAATACTTTTATTCACTCAAAAACATTTCCTCTAATTGTTCTGCAGTTAACAAATTCAGTTTTGGTGCATAAAGTATTTAACATTTTGTAAATATTTATTATATAAGTAACTTAAGCTGGTATTAATAAATAATTCGTATTCTGAAGCTAGCATATTACTGTAAATAAATAAAAATTTTCCATCTATGACAAACTTTATACTGGATTTACACCAGAGTTAGAAATTGTACATAGGAAGTGTGGGACTATTTAATTTAGTGAACATTCGGTCAATTTAAAACTGACCGACGTCTGAGAGACGGAGCTCGAATTGGGTATTTCCGTGAGCTCTCGATACATCTAGGCCTTAACCACAAGGCTGCTTAGAGTTTTCTTTTTTATTTATGGACGCTCTTTAACTGCTGTGGTCCTTAGCGTCCCAATCTATATTGCGCGTGAAAGACCGAAAATTTTGCTCAAGAGGCCTCTTTATTATTCTTGAGGTTCACAAGGCTGCTTATATTTTTGTAGTAGTTATAATGGGGAACACAACTGTTATCACAAAAGTCTTCGGAGGAAACAGTTCATATGCGAGATTTCAAACAGACAAATGTTTCAACGTTTTAACACTGAATTAATGTAACCAAAACACACTTTATTGATTTATGGTTCTCAAGTAGCTACAATACTACTCTTACTGCAGCACTCTTAGCTCAAAGGTAGAGAGTTAGTTTACTGTTCCTGAAGTTGCAAACTTAAATCTCTGTGAAGCTACTCAACCTCTCTCTTCCGTTTTAAATACATGAGTAAAAATCTGATTTGTTACACTCGCATGACTTTCTCTACTCTTGTACAAACTATTTTACAAACGCTTATTCTCCATATGCTTCATGTTAATCGAGATATCGAGATGTTAATCGTATTGCTAATTTTCTTGTAGGTGCAAGGGGAATATGGTAGGCTTTAAGTGGTAGTCAAATCTTTTAAGAGCTGGTTGTATGTGGAGCATTGCATTCTCTTTGCATGTCCAGGACATAAAAAAATAAATAACGAATTCCCATTTGGGAAAAAGTAGTGAAAAATTTAAGTAAATAACAAGCGATATCTCGAAAATAGTTCACTCAACAAAAAAATGTATATGACATAAATTGTATATTTTAACGCGATCTACATTTTTTGCAGTAAAATTTTGTCTATATCTTATGGTTTACCAGTTATGCAAAAGTCGTTCACAATGAAGAATTCTTTTGGAGACATTCCCAGAAAATTCGAGATATACATTTCATTTGTCCTGAAAATATCTTAAACCTATGATATTTTAATCAAAATCGTTAGAGCCATTTTTGAAAAAATCAAAATTTTCGAAAAATGTTCCATGTAAAGGGTAATCTGGGGTGGGGATTTTCTTTAGAACCTTCGTGTCGCATCTCTGGAAGATACTGAACCTAAATACCAAGTTTGGTGTTTATCGGACTGTTCGTTACTGAGTTATGCTGTACACAGACACACACACGGACATGTTTCCAAAAATGCCTTTTTTGGATTCAGGGGGTCTCAAAACATACATTTCCGGTGAAATCTCGGTATCGAATTTTTGGGTGGAATACAATACTTCCCCTACTTACTATACGTGGTATAGAAATTAAAAATACAGCAGGTTTTCTTCCTTTTATATGCATATAGCGTTTATTTTGGTAGTCCGTTTTACCAGTAGATGGCAAACATGACATTCATTTGTTGGTCGGGATGTTTTATACTCAGTCAATTTAATTCCATAATCACAAATTTCACCATAATTGTAAGTAAAATAAAGTAACAAGCAATATAATTTAACTGTATTACACTAAAGCGTGTTGTAAACTATGAAAGATAACAACCCACTATGAAGAATTGAATTCAAGCTGTTTGCGTAGAAGTTAAGCAGCTTTAACATTTCTCCACTCCTAGTATGTTACGGCAGCCAAAATCAGTGCCACGTAGCTTGTATTACAGCGTTAGCCAAAGCGGCGCATAGACGTCGAACCGGTGCTTGCTCGAAGGGACTGAAAATGTAACTGTTCAAGAGACCGGCCACTTTTAGTTTGACTGGCGTACATAGTGCAACACGTAGTATATATCCTAAAGCTAGACCAACTTTCTCGGAGTTGGCTACTCTAAATATTGGATACACAGATATAATGGATATAGTGTGATATGGTAACTCCAAACTTATATCAACCACCGCTTAAAGAAGCAAAAATAGGGAAGCTTAGTTTCCGAGCATTCCTCATATAAAAATCTGATGTGTTACACTCACATGACTTTCTCTACTCTTGTACAAACTATTTTTACAAACGCTTATTCTCCATATGCTTCATGTTAATCGAGAATTGCTAATTTTCTTGTAGATGCAAGGGGAATTGCTAGCCTTTAAGCGATAGTTAAATATTTTAAAAGCTGGTTGCTATGTGGAGTATTCCATTCTCTTTGCATTACCAGGACAAAAAAAGATGAATAACGAATTTGAGAAATAGTGTAAGTATTGGAAAATTTAAGGGAATAACAAGCAATATCTCGAAAATGATTCACTCAACAAAAAAGATATAAATGACATAAATTGTGTATTTTAACACGAGCTACATTCTTTGTGTAGTAAAATTTTGTCTATCACTCATGATTTACCAGTTATGCAAAAGTCGTTCACAATGAATACTTTCGGAGACATTCCCAGAAAATTCGAGACATACGTTTCAATAGTCACGAAAATATCTTAAACATACGATATTTTAATAAAAATCGTTAGAGCCATTTTTCAGAAAATTAAAATTTTCGAAAAATGTTCCATGTAAAGGGTAATCTCGGATGGTGGAATTTTCTTGAAAACCTTCGTGTCGCATCTCTGGAAGATATTGAACCTAAATACCAAGTTTGGTGTTTATCCGACAATTCGTTTCTGAGTTATGCTGTTCACAGACACTCACATGGACATGTTTCCAAAAATGTTTTTTTGGATTCAAGGGGTCTCAAAACATGTATTTCCGGTGAAATCTCGGTATCGAATTTTTGGTTGGAATACAATACTTCCCCTACATACTATACGTAGTAGAGAAAGTAAAAACATTGTTCTGGGAGATACAGCTCTTAGAGTGCCATTGTACTCCATCAAGGCTTAGTTCCTATTCAGAAAAAGTAGTTATTTCTCCCAGGGAATAAATTATATGAGTTGCCGAAAATGAGTAAATTGTATAGAGAAAGTTCATATGAAAGCAGAGTACTACGGTAGTTATTACTTGTGCAGGCGCCATACTTGCAATAGAAAACCGAAATGCCAAGGACTTATGCGCCGAAGGTGAGGAAGTAGCAAGTAAAAATGAAATGGTCATGTAATAAAATAAAGTACGAAGCTTGTTTTTAAAATAAGTACCACTAATTTTTTAAACCCCAACACAAAATTGTTTTCGAAATATTACTTCTGCACATAGTCATCGCCATTACTCAGGCACATGTAACAGGAAACCAGATTTTGTATGCCTTCGCCAAGGAACAGGGTCACCAGTGATGAAAGTTAAGTCTGTCCTTCCAGTTTCACATCATCACTAGTTTATCAGCACTGAGTGTAGAAAGTTAATCTTTCCACCATGACAGATAAATGGGAAGTGGATCAAGAATCAACGTCGTCTAAAACAACAGTGTAAAGGAAATCATGTTTATTTTGTACCAAACAATCCTTCCGTTGCAGATCTGAGCCAGCCAAGTGCAACAACGAGGATCCCTCACCCTTGTCCTCATATGCAACAACATCTGCAGAAAACTACCTGACATTCACCATTATACCATGGCACAGGCATCACCGGTACTTACCAACGTAGTCATCTTATATATGAGCAAAAGAACTCTTAGTATCGAGAGGATTGGTTACTAACAGAAAGTCAATTCAGCGAAACCTACTTAAATTAACAACGGTTTAAGTGGGCGTGGGTAAATTCCATATTTAGATAGTTAAGTTCTACATATAAGTTGAGCAGCACAATAACCCATAGGCAAATTCCACAAACACAAAAATTAGAATTCTAATATTCGTAATTATGTTCTGCTAAAGGTTGAACAGGAAAATGAAAAGGGGTTGCATTTCCTTCCCACTATGTTCGATCTAAGGTTTGTACTAAACACTACAATTCTAGATTCTATCTCAGCCCATAATTAAACTCTTCTCCTCTTGCCGTTTTCAAATCCATAGTTCTCAATTTATTTACTTTGTTCTCACGACTTTCTGGCAGTGCAGGCCGTTTCTTTCGGCGTTTGTTGTATACATTAGTGTGATGGCACTAAGAGTCAAATTATATAAACTCCACAAATTCCTTCAATATCTGCGTAAATTATTCTTATGGGCGTTCTAATATATTTTCCCCCACACAGTAATGCTTTGCAGTACTACCCGCAAGTTTCCTCTGCACATTTTTATAATCAGGTTCATACAGTCACCAGAATTTGGATCCACCTTACACACGCAAGTCTAAGTAGACTGGAGGCAGTGAAAGCAAACTATGTGCCTACGCAGAGCCTCCAACTATCCCGAACGACAATGACTACGTTTGTCTAACTCTTGGACACCAGAGAATTCTTCATCGGAGAGGTAGAGATAAAGAATAATGTATTGCATACACCAGATACGAAGCCTACAGGATCAAAGCTTTCATTATACGCCAGACATGAATTCAAAAGAAAGGAAGGAACCAAATTTCAAGCTCCGACACGTGTAGGCGAGAACGGTAATACAATGCTTTCACTTCAGAATCTGCAATCATAGAGGATTTCACCAGGGGTCATCTCAATATTCCTGCACCATATATGGACAACAGTGTCAACAGTATCATCCACTCGACTGCAAAAAAAAAAAAAACGACAAACACGCTAACCGTTTATGCAGATGACAAAAACTTTGTAAGATATATCCTTTTCATGTTCACAGTGTGTCGCGTTCCTAAAAAATTTTCTTTATCACTACGTCAAATAATATTGCTCTCCGAAACTGTATACACTTTAATATCACATGTTTTTATTGTACTGCATCTCCAAAATGTTACATCGCTCTTTGAAGTATTCATTTTACAATAACTATAACCATCGATGATTATAATAGCTTGATGACATAGCTTTTCCCTTTCCGGCCATACAATGCTTCACTTCCATGGCGACAAGACGATGACTACCACAGAGTGTGCAGTACAAACCATCTGATGCGGAACAGCAATTACTATGGATTGTCGGGATGCAGCCGAAGACGAAAACTTGATTAGCCAGACACACCCAAAAGCAGCACAGGATATTTTATTACATCGTCCATGTGTGTCCAGAACTAGATAGCTGCACTTAAAATGTGACGTCACCCTTTGCCAACGCGTACATGCCACGTGGCCATATAACCTCGTGGCTGTTTAGTCAGTGATCGTCGTGCACTACACGCCATGGAGAGCCCTGATGCGATGAGTCAAAAGGGGAAATCCCTGATCGTCAAAGAGGGTTAGAAGTTTCACTACCACAAAGACTTTCAAATTGTCAAAATGGGTTTGTACCAGGAAGGCATGTACGTCATATTTTAAATAAAATACCTTAAATCAAACAGTGGCAAGTTACGTAGAACATAATCACGAAAACCACTCGGAAATGTTGCTAAGCAAACAACTTAATAACACTCTTAAGATGAAATCAAAGACGTTACATGAGAAATCTAGCAGAATAGTCCAGAAGAAGTTGCAGATAATATCCAAAAAAAGAAGATTCTTAAGAATGAAAATGATGGCACTGCAGCAGAAATCCATCACCATGTTAGAGTGCGTAAAGGCAGTTTCATTTCGTTTCTACCAGCGCAAAGGTTTAGGATACATCTTTCACCACGTTAGATGAAAATTTCAACATTAAAAGACGAAGGCTGCAAACTTTACAAACAATAGTTTTATTATAACTGTAACAAGTTATATACTCATATTGGTAATAAACATGTTTATACAGTATTCCTGGGCACCACATTGACGATCGCTTTATCCCAGGGACGCACGTCGACGATAGACTAAATCCTCGGACCGCACACGAGCATTCCCAGAACTATTGATATCATGTGCGGTATTAACCGTATGAATAACATACTTAAAAATCTGATGTGTTACATTCACATGACTTTCTCTACTCTTGTACAAACTATTTTTACAAACTCTTATTCTCCATCTATTTCATATCAATCGAGACAAACATTTGCAGAAACGATCTTTTGACATGCAAAGAGAATTATATTTTACACATAGCGACCAGTTCTAAAATACTCGACTATCCTTAAGACGTACTATGTTCCCCTTGTTTTGTATTTGCAAGGGCAATATAGAAATACAGTAGCCATTAAGCATAGACATATCTATTAATAGCTGGTTGCTATGGACAGCACTTTGCCACAAATTAATACTCTTTGCATATCCAAGACAAAAAACATGAATAACGAATTTCCATTTGAGAAAATAAATATTGAAAAACTTAAAGGAATAACAAGCAATATCTCGAAAATGGTTCACCCAGTAAAAGATGTATATGACATAAATTGTGTATTTTAACACGCTCTACATTTTTTGTGCAGTAAACTTTTGTCTATCTTTTATGGTTCACCAGTTATGCAAAAGTCGTTCACAATGAAGAATACTTTTGGAGACATTCCCAGAAAATTCGAGATATATATTTTATTTGTCATGAAAATATCTTAAACATATGATATTTTAATCAAAATCGTTATAGCCATTTTTCAGAAAATTAAAACTTTCAAAAAATGTTCCATGTAAAGGGTAATCTGGGGTGGGGGTATTTTCTTGAAAACCTTGCTGTAGCATCTCTGGAAGATACTGAACCTAAATACCAAGCTTGATGTTTATCCGACTGTTCGTTTCTGAGTTATGCTGTTGAGACACACACACATACACACACGGACATGTTTCCAAAAATGCTTTTTTTGGAATCAGGGGTCTCAAAACATGTATTTCCGTTGAAATCTCGGTATCGAAATTTTGGGTGGAATGCAATACTTCCCCTACTTACTATACGTAGTAGAGAAAGTAAAAAATGAATAACGAATTTGAGAAAAAAGTATAAGTATTGGAAAATTTAAAGAAATAACAAGCAATATCTCGAAAATTGTTCACTCAACAAAAAAATGTATATGACATAAAATGTATATTTTAACGCGAAATACGTTTTTTGTGTAGTAAAATGTTGTCTATCTCTTATGGTTTACCATTATGCAAAAGTCGTTCACAATGAAGAATACTTTTGAAGAAATTCTCAGAAAATTCAAGATATACATTTTATTTGTCATGAAAATATCTTAAACATGTGATATTTTAATCAAAATGGTTAGTCAATTTTGAGAAAATTAAAATTTTTGAACAATGTTCATGTAAAGGGTAATCTGGAGTGGGGGGATTTTCTTGAAAACCTTCGTGTCGCATCTCTGGAAGATACTGAATCTAAATACCAAGTTTGATGTTTATCCGACACACACACGGACATGTTTCCAAATATGCTTTTTTTGGATTCAGGGGTCTCAGAACATGTATTTCCGGTGAAATCTCGGTATCGAATTTTTAGGTAGAATACAATACTTCCCCTAGTTACTATACGTAGTAGAGAAAGTAAAAATTTATGCGGTATTTACCTGTATGTTTAGACTACTGACATTTTATGCGCTATGTGACTTGCTCGGTTTTAATATGGTTCTGAAAGCTTGAGAGCGGTGTCCTCTATGGATCATGTTTAGATAAAGATTATTCTTTTCAGTTCCTAAGTTTTATCTAGAAATTACTAGCAATTTTGAAGTATTCTGTATATTTTAAAATACTTAACGTACTTGGCCAATGTATTTCTTCTGCTCTTCCCTTTATTGATCATTGCTTAGTTCAGAATCATATAGGTTAATTGGATTTAAGCATCTCATATTGCAAATACATAATGAAATAGCGAGCGTGATAAAACCCAACGGAGAGTGACATAGCCATTGAAAGTTCGCACCTTTAAGATACATTGTTTTGTGGATCTGCTTTCCACACTTCAGCCCTATCGAATGCATGATAAAAGGGAGAAGTTTCATTGAAGTCGAGTTAACCCTTCATAGTCTGAGAGGAAGGGATGATCACTTGTGACACGAGATTGAGACTTGAGACAGCAACCCAGAACAAAACATGGAACCTTGGTACATACACTTCCACGTCACTTAAAACTGAAGCATGTAATCTAACTTGCCCGAGCTTGTTGAAGTTCGGTGGAGCATGTTCGAAGCAAAGTTCTGGCAATCTATGCTAGTGCATTCAAGTGGGTGATATTGTGAAGAAAGTTACTCTTACAGCAAAAAGTGGAGATTAGTGTGTAAAACGTTCATCGAGAGTTTGAATTAAGTACTAATGGCGAAACTGCATGCTGGTATTTCCTCAGAGACACACACTATTCAATCCAGCAATCACTTCAAACAACATGTGAAACTTCAAAACCATACATTTGACACTCTCTTCCACGGTTCCAGTAACTAAAAGATTCGATGCCGAGACTTCATCAAAAATATATGTAGATACATGCTTAAAGGCCCCCGAATAAAAGAAGGGATTTATTGAAAATGTGTGTGTGTGTGTGTGTGTGTGTTTGTCTGTGTCAATCTGTCTATGTGAACAGGGCAACTCAAAAACGCAAAGTCAGATAAATACCAAACTTTGTATTTAAATTCAGAATATTTCAAAGATAGTACATATAGCAGGAAATCGATGATCCTTGGGTCGTTGTTGCCTGTTGCAGTGCTCATCTTCCTCGGCTTATGGTGCTCGTCGGTTGTTGAATATTCCATTCCTATCTATCTCTAATTATTAACTCTCAGGTTCTAGTGGATGAGGCAAGTTAAAAATACACTGCAAGTTTCCCTTAATAAAATAGGTTTATTTCACACTTTGAATAATTATGGGCGGCTAGCTTTTCCCATTATTGTTATAATCCCATCACTTTAAGTTAGCCAGGAGCCTAGCTATATTCACACGTACCTCACCCTTGTGCACCCACGTGCATCTGTAGCACCTCGTGTAGGCGTGACTTCTCGATGAGATAGATTTAGAATAAGAGCGGGCTCTGAGGCTTTGTCTGCACTTATATACGGGTGCCTAGTGACGCTCACCTCTGCGTTTGAAAATGTAACGACTTTTCCTATTGGTCCTCAGGCCGCGTTACCCTGACATGTATGAGAATGTGTGTCTTCAGATCCGTGCGCTTAGGCGCTATCATGTAGCGTTGTACCGCTGGGTGACAAGTATGGTGTTTTATGATTTCTTGGAATTCTTGCTAGCTCACCCGTGTCTTACAACCAGCTCTGTACAAATGTTAGATGCTGAATATTTTAACATATTAATGTATTAGATTATTAATGTACAATTCTTATATTTATGGTTCCACTTTCATATATGTATAATATATCCCCTTTCAGACACGACGATATTCAAGAAAACTCCCTTCACCCCAAACTATTCTTTACATGAAAAAAATATCGGTATTTCTGATAAAATAATACATGGCTTTATAAATTTTATTTAAAATACCATTACATTTAACGTACTTACACGACAAATTAAATATGTCTTGAATTATCTGGGAATACCCTACAAAGTCCTCTTCTTTCGGAAAGGCTTTTTAAAACTTTTGTTAACGGGTAAACCATAAGATATTGTCAAATTTTATATGTCTTAAAATTTACAATCTATTTCAAAAGCCATTTTTGTGACATCAGCCATTTAGAGATATTCGCTATTATAGATTTAAATGTTTCAATACTTCATTTCTTTCAAGTTCTATCGCCCTTCAGCTGTTTATCGCGACATCGTGAAAGACATCGACCCGTTTTTTGAAAAATTTGACTCACTTCGGGGTTATTCAAAAGCCTTGTACTTACAACGAACGAAATGTATAATGAAACTACTTCTGCAAACATTAATATCGATATGAAGTATATGTGATAATAAGGTTTGTCAAAAATAATTTGTAGAAGGTATCTAAAAACAACGAATATCTCGCAAATGGTTCACTCTACATAAATTGTTTGTTTTAATGAGATCTATATTTTTTGTAGAAAATGTTTGTCTATCCCTTACGGTTTACCAGTTATGCAAAAGCCATTCAGAATGAAGAGGACTTTTAGGGAAATTCCCAAAAAATTCAAGATATACATTATTATTTTCATTAAAATATCTTAAATATATGATATTTTAATAAAAACTGCTATAGCCACTTTTGAGAAAATCAGAATGTTTGAAAAATATTCCATATAAAGGCAGTTTGGGGTGGGAGATTTTCTTTAAAATCATTTGTCGCATCTTTGAAGGATACTGAACTTAAATACCAAGTTTGGCATTTATCTGACTTTTCATTTTTGAATTATTCTGTTCACAAACATACACACACGGATTTTTTTCTAAAAATGCTTTTCTTGGATTCAGGGCACCTCAAAACATGTATTTCCTGAGAAATCTCTATAGCGAATTTTAGGCGGAGTGCAATACTTCCCCTACTTACTATATACTATACTTACTATACAACTCCACAACAGACCAAGCAGATAAAAGCTGAAGTGAAATGAGAATGGAGATGAAATGGAGGGACAGGAAATTCGGGGGATGTTCTTATCCTTCCCAGAATTTGCCTAGCGACCTGGAGAAGACCCTGAAAAACCCATGGTCAGGAACGTCGCCCGAGAATCGAACTCGCGGCCTTCCGAATACGGACCACAGACGTTACTGCCTGAGCTATTCCGCTCGGTAACACTACAACTAATACAGCAAATGCAAAAATACTTTAAACAGAAGATAACGTATTTTAAGAATACATCCACAATATATCAAAGACGAAATTTATTTTCTAGAAGCCAGAAATAATGGATTGACATAAAAAATATGAATTGAACAACTAAATAGCCTTGTAAGATTTCCAAAGCCTAAACTTTTGTTTCAAGAAGAATAAAACGAGTAAACATAAAACAAATGTAAAACTGCACCTATAGTTTGTACCAGGGAACCGCGTTAGACCTTGCTCATGTCATGAGGCCACAAAGATAAAGCTTAGAGAACCATTCAGCTAACAAATTGTAAAACTCCGAAGAACTTGAGACTTCAGTTGACTTTTGTACGCGACTACCACGTAAACACCTGCAGGCAGGAGCACTACCTCAGTGACCTTTCGCTTTGTACCTGCACTGCCCCTTTGAGCAGCAGTGATATGGCAACTTTTGCACCTATGTATGCGGGAAACATGAATTTGCAAAGGACGGCTAGTATAGAATAAATGCTATTCAGAAGTTTTAACAGTTTTATTACATATATATCTGCAGCCTTTGATAAACGGTAATTAAAGAAGTAATACAAATATAGTTCATATTATAAACAGGAACTATTGCTGCAGTTTAAGCTCTGTCTTGCGCTTGTTTGCGTATTACATCTTGGCCATATATATGCTTGGAATATAATGTAACCGACTTTTGTTTTTACGCGCATTCTCTGTGGAATACAAGTATTTTCTAGTCCATAGCATTCTTTAGGAATGCTTTGTAAATCCTTTTTTAATACTTTAGAAATTTATGACGTGAAATTAGAAAATGTTTTATAACCTTATGTCCGTCACAGAGAATAGGGCTTCTCAATCGTGAAAAAACCACCAAATTGAAATATACCTATATATAAAAGTCAGTGTGTGTACGTTCTTTATACGTTTCTACACCGTTGCACGATTCCGACCAAACTTGGCACAGGTAACCTTTGTCACAAGGCAAACATTACTGTCTTACTTAGAATTCGAAGTTCGGCCCAATTTTAAGATTAATTATTTACTTTTATGTGATGCTTACAAAAGCTCGGAAGACCATCTATATCTTTCTCAACTATAATCGTAATAGGCCGAACACTGACAGCATAATATTAAGCTTTCACGGCATCATAAAATAACAAAGGAAACAGCGCGTTGACGTATTATTCGTTGATATCGTCTCTAATATTGATCGTGAAGTAATACCTCACTCAAATAATTATAACTATGCCACCTGTGGTTATGCTTACGGAAATATAAAGGACTAAAATCCCTTAGTTTAGAAATTAAACAAAATTTTCATCTATATCGCATTAGGCTGAGATAGCAACAGTATCAAACCAGACTAAATACCACTGCGTCGTCTTATTATCTTCATATGATTATTGTGTATTGCTATTGTTACATGTTGGGTGAAGGCCGAAAAGGTTACCAGAAAACGATAATTTAGGTCACCTCAACACGCACATTGGGGGGGGGGGCACAACTCGCTGGCAGAAAAAGTCCGGGACCTTGGTGTGTAGTTTTAAGGGGAAGGCGTGAGGTTTTGTACTACATTGAAATACTACATAACACACATTACCTGCGATGTATTCACAAAAAAGTTTTGGCTTCTCTACATAGTTAACAAACGGAACAGGATGGAGGGAGATGCCACCGAAATCGGCCACACACGCATTGGGTTCCAATGACCACTTACACTCGAGTCACGCTAACTTGTCCTAACGGTGTCTACCCAAAGCCAGACAGGGCTGACGTCATATCAGATAACTTCAAACAGATCTTTCCCTTTGGCGTGGTCTGCGCCAAAAGGAAAGACCGTCAAGCCGAAATGTAACCAAGGAGACCCAACAATGCTACGTCTGGTAGCAACAATACAGCACAACAGTGCGTCTGGTAATGACAATAAAATTAATATGCTACAATATAAAATAACACAGAAGGATTTTACATAATCGCACAGAGATCAATAGTCTCTGGTGTACCACATTAATATTGGAATGCTAATTTGACCTTTCTTTTGTTTTGTCTTTCTTGTGCTTTCTTAGTAGTTTTACGTTTGTTGGTTACTGAGAATAAACAATGTTATATTGGCGTTACCTTAACTGCTGCTATTTCTTCCCAAGATTAAATTGAATAGTTTCATTTATGGTCGCTCTTTAACTGTTGTGGTTCTTAGCATCCCATTCTATATTGGGCGTGAAAGAGGCCTCTTTTTCAGGCTTGGAGTTCTTTTACGTGCTGTAAATCTACGACAAGGGACTGCCACTCCCGAAAATATCCATCGCACTACGCCAGCATTGAATCCACGACTTCGAAAACTAGCGGCTAGCATGGTAACACTACACCACGGAGGACGACATTTCTTCCCATTTGAGATTTTCTCAACAAATAGGTAAACAAATGTGACAACGTGAAAGTCACTCAGCTGCATTCACGAGAAAATGTCATTATAAACTTTGGTATTTGCGATTGTTAACAGAGCGTTTGCATAGTGTTTACTTAGTACTTATATTTTGTTCCTTATAGTGTCCTGAAAGTTTTAATTAACCCTATGTGTCTTGTAGTTTCATAAAGAACAGGAGAGGAGGTACTTTAATTTAATCGAGTTACTGGTACAACGTCGGGTAAAGCTATTATTAGTGTAGATATAACTTCTGATCCGCGAATTAAGGGTCATAGAGGCTTGGGTATGAGTAAGTAAAACTTAAAATTTGCAATGTAGAATAATTAGGTTTGAGAGCAAATATGTACTCGTATTCTTTTGGAATAATTATTTCATCCACAAAGTATACAGTGTGAAGTAGGTATTGTCTTTACGTGGTTTGCACCACGCTCTGGGTGTCAATTTGTAGTAGTTTGTATTGAAGGAGTTGTATTATATTTCAACTGTTGGGGAGCTGAATTTGTAGTAGTTGCAACCGCACGTATAGAAACAGTTTCCGGTAGCCTTTGCCCCAAGTTTAAAAAATATTAACTTTGTAATTTGACTGTTTCTATAAGTATTAAATATTTATGTTTGCCTCGGCTGCGTCAGTATTATTTTAGAGACTTGGATATCTTGGCAGGGCGTGATGCGACAAGTATGTAGGCTTACACAGGCTATTATTTTACTTCACTCCTTTTATTAATGCTTGATACGATTTAAATAACACTTCACTGATATAGAGAGCTGTGAGATTTTATTTTAATTACTTGTACTTTTTAACACGTAAAACTGTTTTTCGTCTCACACGAATACATATTAAATCTCTCGAGGACGCATCTTGCATCCGGTTACAATCACTGTCTGCAGGCAAATGAATAGATTTCAACCGTCTAAACTTGTAAATTTCTGTATTTCAAGTCTCCAATTGGCTAATCCTACTTCAATAGAATACCTGCATTTAACTAAAGCTTTTTCTGGTTGTTGATTGGCTATTTTTATAGCCTGTCACTAAAATTACATTATTGTTACTGCAAGAATCACAAGTAGTACTGTTAAAATTTTTTACTCATTTTTGACTCAGGGTTACCTCATTGTTAGCAACTTTTAACTTATTATTCTCACAGCTCCTACATTATTAAATTACGTAATATATTCACATAACAATATTACACATGTTTACAACAATATAAGCATGTGCAATGACTGTTACATACATTTTACAAATTATTACATACACATATTGCTTCAAGGCGGGCGGTTATTGAATTTACATATTATATAATTAGACTGAAATTATTTAAGTGTTAAAAACACTGCCTCAAGTGTTTGACTTAGTATCTCAGCGCATGACTCGTGTTCTGGCTAACTACAGAAATGAACGGGGCTCGGATACCTCGTTAAATAGAAACTTATTGGCTTGCCATTCTCACCATCATCTCCGATTTAGAATAATAGAGAGCTCACAATTAGGATGCTCTCTCCTCGCTAACAGAGGTCAACAGATCAAACATTGATTGGAAACAACTAGAAATAGCCAGCGACAAACAAGCTTTATTATTTTTACTTTCTCTACTACGTATAGTAAATAGCGGAAGTATTGTATTCCACCCAAAAATTCGATACTGAGATTTCACCGAAATACATGTTTTGAGACCTCCTGAATCCAAAAAAAGCATTTTTGGAAACATGCCCGTGTGTGTGTGTCGGGGAAAAGCATAACTCAGAAACGAACAGTCGGATAAACACCAAACTTGGTATTTAGGTTCAGTATCTTCCACCCCAGATTACCCTTTACAGGGAACACTTTTCGAAAATGTTAATTTTCTCAAAAACGGCTGTAACGATTTGGATTAAAATATCATATGTTTAAGATACTTTCATTGCAAATGAAATGTATATCTTGAATTTTCTGCAAGTGTCTCCAAAAGTATTCTTCATTGTGAAGAACTTTTGCATAACTGGTAAACTATAAGAGATAGACAAACTTTTACTACTCAGAAAATGTAGATCGCTTTAAAATACACAATTTATGTCATATACATTTGTTTTGTTGAGTGAACCATTTTCGAGATATTTCCTTACATTTTTCAATACTTATTTTCTCAAATGGGAATTTGTTATTAATTTTTTATGTACTGGACATACAAAAAGATTGGAATGCGCCACATAGCAACCAGCTATGGTTGACTATCGCTTAAAGCCTACGATATTCCCCTTGTACCTACAAGAAAATTAGCAATAAGATTAACATCTCGATTAATATGAAGCACATGGAGAAGAAGCGTTTGTAAAAATAGTTTGTACAAGAGTGGAGAAATTCATGTGAGTGTAACACATCAGATTTTTTTAATACGCAGTGAACTTCTATATTAAAGGCAGGTCAATATAAGGCTAATGTCCCTAAAAGGTATAATTAATTTCAATTAATTATAATATATAAATAATAATTAAAAAGAAAACTTAAGAAACCCATAAGTACTCAGTAATAAAGTCCTTGCGATGGTAGATTGTCATTGAGATTGTCATCTCTAGTGAGATGCCTGGTGGTCTGTCTGGGAAATAACTTGAGTCAATTGGGGAATTCAATGTCCCAACCGGCATGTCACTGGAGTGGGAGCTGGAGAACCGTGTTCAACTCCTGGCTGTGGCATTGAATTTTACAATTGACTATGTTAAAAACATGACAAGACCAGACTAAAGTCTCCAAAAGGTACATTTAATTTCACTTAATAATATATTAAGAAGAAAAACATTATTTTGTTAAATAATTAGGGTTTCGACAAGGTTTCGTAAATTTTTCTGAATGAAAATAATCGGGCAGGGTAACTTAGGCGGAAACGCCTGTCGCCCACTCTGACCCATGGTTTTTTCTGGGTGATCAGGCGAATGCTGAAGTGGTTTCTTTCAGCCCCAGAATTTCCTGTACCTCTATTTCGTTCCATTCAACATTTCATTCCTCCTTCATTCCATTAGTCTCTTTCAGTGTCAGAAGTGTCGACGATGGTGTTTCGGTGCAGCGTGGAATGGTAAATGGATGCTCTTGAGTGTAAACTCTCCCCGTCTTTTGGCTTTCGACTAGCTGCCGGGGTATCTAAACCGCCTTGAAGGGCGTTGAACCCCTTTGTGTGAGGCGGG
This sequence comes from Deroplatys truncata, assembly GCA_030765065.1. Taxonomy (NCBI): domain Eukaryota; kingdom Metazoa; phylum Arthropoda; class Insecta; order Mantodea; family Mantidae; genus Deroplatys; species Deroplatys truncata. The sequence goes on along the minus strand of CM060984.1, from coordinate 200,914,457 downwards.
GTCCTTGGTAGGGCTGTCCGTATGCGGGGTGCCTACTTCTGGAAACTTTGGGACCCTATCATTGCTGTACCTTTGCTCCTGGATCCGGTCTCCCGGTGTCTCCTCTTGCCTCAACTTTCCTCTCGGAAAATCGCCCTCCTGGAGCCTAGGTACAATATTACCTCTGGTTTGGTACCGAGTCTCCTCCACTAAGGAAGATAGGATAAGAGGTGCTCTGCTATCTTGATGTGAGATGGTCACAGGACTCTCTCTACCCATTATCTGATACGATTCCTAACCTCATCACTTTTCCCAATTCTTGTTGGAATGTATAATTAGTATATGATAATAGAAGCAAAATTTTAGTGATTACCAAATACTGGTTCTGCACAACGATAATTGGTGCAAGTGATTAATGGAAACATTTGAAGAGATTGGAATTAATTGTTCTTCCATACAAGCCGTGTGCTGGACAGGGTTGGAAAGGTAGAATCAGGCGACTGAAAAATTCAATGCCATAGCCGGGATTTAAGCCACGGATCTCCCGGTCGCCGTCCGGTTGCTCTACCATGGCAACATGCCGGCATGACACTAAATTCTCCAGATACCCCATACTGGTCGGGCTTTGTATGACGAGAAAAAAAAGAATTGCGACTTGCCGCTTGAAAGAGGTTAAGTATTTGAACATTAGAATAAATAACAAAGAATATTTCGGAAATGTGTGACGGTAAAAAACATTTTATTTCAAATAAATTGTGTGCTTTAAATGAATTTGCATATATGTGTAATAAGCTGTAGACTATCTCTTACAGTTTAATAATACAAGTCCTTCAGAGTGAAGAGAATTTCATAGACTTTTAGCAGAAAATTCGAGGTATATATGCTGTCATGCAAATATCTAAAACTTATGGAACTTTAATAGAAATCGTTAGAGCCGGTGTTGAGTAAATAAGAATTAACGATTGTTTTCTATATATGGGGTAGTTTGTGTGCGCAAATTACACACACACACACACACACACATACACATACCCACCGGTAGAAGGGAATTTATTACATTCCTTCTAATGTGTGTGCTTCATAGAAGTATTACAACAATAAGGTATAATGGTATTTTGTTCTTTGAACAGCCGTTTTCGATAAAAAAAGCCATAGTTTTTATTCCAAATTAGATATTTAATTAAACGTGAATGTATGAAGAAAATAGTTGCTTGTAGGATGCGTAGGGTAACCCATTTCTGAAAAGTTTCGTCAGTAACTATGCGACATTAAACACGGTTTTTAAATAATTAATAATTTAAAAGGATACGCCGAACACTTTTGCAAATGTAATGTGCAATAGAACTCGGCAACATTGCAAACAAGTTGAGATAGCTCACACAATATCAACCGGCTTTCAGACGGGGGAGTGGGAGCATAACCTGCCTCGCACTTACCTGAAGGGTGCCAACGGTTTAGTTTTCTACACGTCCCTTAATCCAACCAAACACGACGAAAAGGTGATGTAATTTTTTGGCAAAATAACAAGTTCAACTGACATCCTTCATCCGCTGTTTCTTTAAGGGTTGAAAGTGTCGGCGAAGGTGTTTCGGTGCAGTGTGGCAGGGGAAAAGAATGCTCTTTGTGACTCTCTTCGACCCTCGGCTTTTGGCTGGCTGCCGGGGGTATCCGAACCCTCTTGAGGGGCGTTGGGCTACTTCTGTGCGGGTGAGGTCCCCGATCTACCAGGTAGTCTCTATCTGGAAACTTAGGGAGCCTGCCATTCTTGTGGCGTCACTCCTGGTTCCGGCCGCTCGGTGTCTCCTCTCGCCTCAACCTTGCCCCCAGGGACGCCCCCTTGAGGGGCGTTGTTACAATATCACCTATGTGGGACAGTGCCGAGTCCCCTACGTAGCCAATCCAATCTAGGACCTAATGATGTGTTTACATAACAGAAAGAATGATTTGGTTGATTACATTGCAAAACGAATATAAGTTTAGTGTTGAACGAGCTGTTAAAAACATCCCTAGTTTGTGAGTCTAGGTTACAAAATGCGTCATTGGAAGATTCATATGCAATTATTAGGAATAACATGCACAAAACGTTTATTTGTTTAAGCTCATAAGACACATGCCACTGTGAAAGCAAAAGTGACACTCCGCTACCCTCAGTAATCCTTCAACGTTGCCAGCATGTCTGTTTTATGTTCTCCAAAGACCTAAAATATCTCCGCAGGAAATGGCCCAAGGAAAACAACGGAAATTACAAAATGCGTTCCAAATAATGAGATCAGTCAAAAGTTTGAATTAGTATAACAACTTCCCTTCCACTATGTACACACACAATCGCCTGAGTTTTAAGAAGTTTTGTTAGCTTTAAAACCATGCCATTTTCCTCACTAACATGCTCAAAAGCTATATTTTAGTCTTGAAGTTACCGTGTTGCAGTCACATGACCTTCTCTATACGCTCTTCTACAAACTAATCTCACAAAATCTTCTTCTTTGGTTTACTTCTTGTTATAAACTTTCATTACTAGTTTCGCTGTAGGTATCAGAACCATGCTGTAGGGTAAAGCGATAGTTGGATCTTTAAAAGGCATGGCGCTGTGTGATGGCTTTGAAATGCCATGCTCCTGAATGACCATAAGAAAAAAAAAACGAATAGCGACTTAAGCTTGAAAAACAACACTATGTGTTCCATTCACATGACTTTCTCTATCCACTCATCTGCAAACTAATCTTACAAAAGTGTATTATTCTACCTACTTCTTGTTAACCCAGATAAACTTTCAACTCTTTTACACATTTCTCTGTAGGATACAGTAGATAAAGGGAGTCAGATTTAAAGAGAGCGGGTCGCTATATGATGGTTTTGAAATCCCATACTCAACTGCCCGACCACGAGGGAAAGAAAACAAATAGCGATTTCGCAGTTTCAAAGGTATAAGTATTTGAAAATGCAAAGCACTAACAGGAAATAACCTAAACGAATAACCCCACATAAAAATTTATTTGACACAGATTGCGTACTTTAACGTGATCTACGTGATTTTTTGTGAGATTTTGACTATCTCATACTTTTACGAATTATACAAAAGTCATTCAGAACGAAGAACTTCAGAGGCTACACTAAAAATTTAAAATATGCACAGATGTACAAAAGCCATTCACGCGATAACGCGTGCGACACGCATTCGGAATTCGCAGGTACGTTTACCGACGACCGCCCATTCTGACCATGGTTTTTTTCGGGATTTCCCGGGTCATCAGGCGAATGCTGGAGTGGTTTCATTCAATCCCCCAATTTCCAGTCCCTTCATTTCGTTTCATTCATGATTTCATTCATCCTTCACCCCGTTGGGGTGTTTCGATTTTGAAGTGTCGGTGACTGTGTTTCGGTGCAGCATGACGGGGGAAAAAGAATCCTCTCTGTGACTTTCTCCATCCCTCGTTCTTAGGCTGGTTGCCGAGGTTTAAAGGCGACCCCTTAGAGATCGTTGGACCCTGTGTTCGGCGGGGTTCCCCGTCTGCCCATCCGACTGCTGGAGTGTCTCAATCTGGAAACTGTAGCAGCCCTGTCATCGCTTTGCCGTCGCTTCTGGTTCCGGCCGCCCAGTGTCTCCTTTCATTTCCCTCCCTTCCTCCCTCCCGGGAACGTCCCCTCGTCGGAATCGGTACAGTATCCTTATTCCTGGATCGGTGTTAACTCCCTTCCTCCTCACAATTCAATCCTAATCATTCTGGAGAAAATAAAAGTTAATGAAAAATGTTCCATATGATGTGTAGTTTGGGGTAGTGAATAGTCTTTAAAATCTTCGTGGTGGATCTATGAAAGCTAGTGAACTTGAATACCAAGTTTGTAATTAAACCGTCTGTCTCCCTCTCTCTCTTTCTCTCTCTCTCTCTCTCACACACACACACATGCAGAGCGAGAGAGATCATTTTTATGAATTTGTTATTCAGAGACCCACAAAGCATGTATTTGATGTGAAATATTGGTATCCAATTTTTGGGTGTACCACAACACTTCCCTAAGTTTACTATTGGTAAATTGGATGCAAAGTAATCATGGAAAATTCTAATGTCTCAAGGGCTTTTCAAAATAGTTATATGTAAATGTAATTTCTAAGCCTTTTCTATTAGTTTTTGTTTTCAAAAGTTTCTCTTCACAGTATGGGACACAAACACAAACATAACCTTCTTTTTAGAGAAGCAACTTCAAAGCTGCATATTGAAATTCGAAATTAGACTCGAACCAACTACTTGCACTAGCTCATGTACAGGCGGTGGCAAAAGTGTTATAACATTATTTATTTATTTTGATTGTGTTTTTAAAAATTAGCAACACGAGTTATTTTCTTACTTCTTGTTATACATGATATATATATATATATATATATATATATATATATATATATGCGCCAGAAGCTCTTTCTTTGCAAACGTTTTTATAGGTATACAGAAACACACAAAACGGGAAGAGAACGAAGACCGAGTGCGCAACCCGCTGATTAACTACATAGGTTGGAACTTAAAAAGTGGGAGCTATTTATTTATTTATTTATTTCTATTACAAAAATGATCCATGTTTGAAACTTCTATAGTCCCTCAATATAACCAGCAGTATTTTAATAACCTACTAGTGATGTGGAAGTCCTAGGGTCCCTGTTGCCAGACTTCTCTGTTGATGTTCCTGATGGAGCGCTCTGATGCTTGCAGAATTTTGGGAACAGTTCTGAATCCCGATCAGTTCTTAAGCGTATTCTAAGAAACAGCTCCTTCATCTTCGTGATTAGGTCTTAATCAAGAGGCTTAAGTACGGTCAATGAATATAGTGGAAGGAATAGCAATTCGCAACCTCAGCGACGATACAGTTCAGTTACATGTTGTGTTGTGCGCCCGAGCGTTAGGCCGCAAAAGGATGGGAGGATTCTGTAAAAGGTGTCCCTTCTTTCTTCGCAAAGCTGGTCTGAGATGATGCTCCAAAATAACAGAATTATTATGCAATAACATTTTGTACTTGCTGTGCAGTATGTGTTAGGATAACACCATCACAGTTGCACACAAGAAGCACCACAAATTTCACATTTCTAAACCTCCTCGCCATTGATCTGTGTGGTTCCCCACATGCGTCCACAAGACCTACAGGACATTGTCTTGCTGTACGATTAGAGCACAACCAACCTTCAAGCCACTTCCTGTTTTGTGAACATGACAAAACATAAAGTACAATTGAATTTTTCAGTCATCTGATTCTACCTTTCCAATAAAGTACAATAGTTTGGATCGGTAGCTCATATGGATCTATCCTCTCCTCGCTACAGTGCATGCACTTCGAGTAGAAAGGGAGAGTTCATTTATTGGGTGGTGAGTAAGACATAGGCAAACACATCGTAAACGTTAGAGTAATTACTTCTTCTCTCTTGGCTTCTACAGCAGTGTTTCCGGTATTTAAGTTCCAACCCACGTATTTTGTCTCTTTGTTACTTGGCATTTCTTAAAATATTTTTAAAAATTCAAATAAACAATAAGTATCTAGGAAGTTACGTTATTAAAAAACTTATTTTACACATAAATTGTGTTTTAATGACCTCTGCATTATTACCTAATATATTTAAGCATTATTTGATTGATTTATAGTTATAGAAAATTAAATCAGAATAGTCAGTGCTTCACTGCCCAATCAATGGGGTGTTAAAGTATGCTTTTTAAATGTCATACCAAGATCTAACATATATTTTAATAAACAAACCTTAGATTTTTTAAACGACAAGTTAAAGATCTAATCGGATAAATTTTTACTTTACTCGCTATAATTTATTTTTATGTAGCTTCTATAAACTTATCGTCATGTAAACCATTAACCTTTGTAAAAATAAGTTTCAGTACACATTTCGTTATAGATACAGGAAACCGAAGTTGGCTTTGAAATTTCATGCATTTTCTATGACGTCTGGAAAAACAGTTGAACAGTGACAACATATGGAAAAAGGCTAATGCAACAAACAATTATTTTAAATAATTTGTGAGCTTAGAATAGATCTACATTTCTGTGTGGTAACAACAATACATTTATGGATGGTATGCAGTACTTTCTGTGCCAATTATAAATTATAAAGAAACTCAAATGGCATTAGATAAGTAACAGTCCTAGCAGTTGTTTGAAAATTCCAGCCTTATCTCGTAAATTCAACTGAAATAAATTCAACTGTTTAAATGCATGTGCGTTTATATTCCGTTAGCTGAAGTACAAATAGGGTGAAACAATGGCAAAAACTAGCAAAGGTAATTGCTTTTAGAGCTTTTTGTGTAACAATTTTCACAAACAATACATGAGCCGCAATTCATTATGATTTAGAGCAAGTATATACAATGCAGAAGGTGCTAATAATTATTATTTTGTTTCGGAGCAGGCTGCCATACTGCGAAAGGTCATTTAAGTATTTTATTCCGTTTGTTTTCTAAAATTACTGTATATATATACCATACCAAGTGTTCCTCGCTGACTATACATAGAACAAAATGGTCATGTAGATCGAGAGGAGACATGAGATTTTGAACAGTTGATTTTTTGGGGAGCTATTGATTTTTACATTCAGTGTGTAATACTTACTCGTAGAAACGCACGAAGCATCCTTGTGTGTGTGTGTGTGTGTGTGTGTTTGTGTTTGTGTTTACTTTTCTCAAAAGCTAAAGTAACATAAATGCATTTGATATATAAGCCAAGCATCTTTTGAAGGTGCTAGGCGGCCATTTTCAAGAACTTTCCACATCCTAAGTGACGCTTCATTTCAACAAAAGTCTGCTATCGTTTACTTTCATAAGGTTTCCATAATTGACTTGATTTAAATACCTTAGAGCTTCGTGCTATGCATTGTCATATAAAATCTATCGTGAATCATGTATGCATGTGTGCTATAGGGCAGAGAACTTCATGTAAAGAGAAAAATTTACGATATGCCATTTACAAGAGTAACCATTTTTATAATATTTGTTCCATAGTTTCAATATTTTAAGACTGAAATAATGCAGCTTGAAATGCTTAACGTCCATTTCTTGCCTCCTTTGAGTTCAGGCTAACCTTGTTTATGGACAGTTGACAGTTGTTTCATGTTACTGAAACATATATATATAAAATCTGTTTTGCATCCACATGACTTTCTGTACCTGCTATCTTATTTTTATGTACTTAAAACGTTTGCAGAAATGGTTTCATTACATTTCATTTTAGGTGCAAAAGGGATATAGATGCCTGAAGCGATTGTTAAATCCTTAAAAAGCAGGTCGCTATGTGGTTTTGAAATCCCATACCCTTTCATGACATCGCGAGAAACCACTCAATACTGACATTACTCCAAAAATGACAAAAATATTGAAAGTTTCAAGAAAATAACAAATGCCTTGGAAATAGCTGGTGCCGCAAAAAATGCTATAAATAAATTGTATTTTAAGGAGATTTGAATATCCCTTAGAGTTTACTATTGTTATATATCGGAGTAAGGCCAAAAGGTTTACAGATAGATATTAAATTTTAGTTACCCCAGCATACACATTGGGAGGCAGAGCTGCAGAGGCAGCAAGAGGACCAGAATCTTAAACAGCACATTCCAGAGCAGGCGTGGAATAGTTATAACAAATACACAGAATTTCACATTAATCACATTACCTGTGGTTTATTCAGTATAAGCACGGTATCTCTACATCACACACAAAAGATAAAAATAAGGGAGAAATTGAGAGGAGATGCTGCACACACGAGGCTACATTCACACGACTTCACATGCAACCTTACAGACTCAACATTCGATCAAAAGTGACGCTTAACACACAACACACAAAGAAGTAACGATCACTTCCCCCGCTCTCTCCACCTTTGGCTAGGATCGCCAGCCAGAAGGTGGCGAGTCGCCACGCCAGACGAACTCCAAACCCAAAGCGTTACAACACACACACACACACGCACACTCTGCACTATTCATAGAATATCACACAAATCATTCCGAATACAGAGAACTGCACATTTTATTATTCGTGTAAATTCTGAAATATGTGCTATCTTATTAAAAAGCTTTAGAGCTATGTTTGAAAAATAAAAAACATACTTAAAGCTTTTTACATGCATACAGTAGTTTGTGGCGCGGGGATTTTGTTGAAAAGCTCAATGTTGCATTCATGGAAAATGCTGAACTTAATATGGGCCATTATATTTAGCCGATTTTCGTTTTTTAGTTATACTATTCATAGATAGACGGACTTCCACACACGCACAAATTCACTATCCTTTTTATAGGATGCTGTTTGTATTCATGGTACCTCAACTTCTGGTGAAATCTCTATATCGAATACTTTAAATACTTCCTCTACGTGTTATAAGCAAGTACTAGATGAAATAAATACTAATCAAAGACTGTGCCTGTTTATGTAGTAAATAGTCCCAAAATTTTCTAGTATTGGTTTGAAGTATATCTACTGATGGTTTCCGAATTTGGTGTTTTTTCTGAAAATTTGCATGCATATCAAATTTTGTGTTTGCCATATTTATTTTAAACTAGATATGAGGACTGCAAGAACTTATCCAAACAGCTAGAACCTATAGATTGTACAAAGATGGACAAAATTATACAGCATAATGGTTCCGATTGGTTGATTTACCTTCTCCACCACGTACCGAGTAGGTAGGGGAAGCATTGTTTTCCACCCAAAATTTATAGCGACATATCACCCGAAATACTTCTTTTAAAGTCCCTAAATAAAAAACTATTTTTGAAAAAAGTCTTATGTATATGTATTTGTGTACATGTCTGCGAATTGCACACACATGTCTAAAATGAAACGTTGGATAAATACCAAACTTGCAAAGATGCGACATGAAGGTTTTCAAGAAAATCCCTCCTCCAAAATATATATCTAGAATTTTCTGGGAGTGTCTATGAAGTGATCTTCATTCGGAAAGAAGTATTTTGATGCTATATAACTGGTGAACCAAAGAGATGATAACTGCTGCACAGACATTTTAGAGCTCTTTAAAACACACTATTTATTTCAAATGTTATTTTTGCGCCATCATTTCTGAGATATCCGATTTATTGTTTATTTTAGATTTCAGTACTTCATTTTAAGTGTGTACCATTCAGTTGTGTCTCGCGATTTCATGGAAGGAGTATGAAATTTCAACACTAGAATATATCGACCCGCTTTTGATTATCTCACTCGCTTCGGTTTCCTGTATTTCCCTTGTACCTCAAACGTCGTGTGGCATGGAAGTGTTTCCGCAAACTTTTATCTCGATCAATATGAAGTAGATGGAAAAATAATGTTTTGCAAGAGTAGCTTGAAAACTATGTAAAAATAAAAGATAGTGGATAGAGAAAGTCATGCGAACGTAATACAGGAATATCAGATCTGCCTTGAACATAGTATACTATTAGCAATTGGTTATTTTCGTTTCCTATATTTTCGTAATGAAACACCTCATATTCACACTTTGAGACTCTGCGAACGGTAAGGAACTAATGAAAGTTCAACAATTCTAGCTGCCGGTAACTCTGGGTGGAGAAGCCGGTCAGTTGCCTTTAAGATATGCAATTTTTGGCAACATAATTGTCTCATTGTCAACCAGATAACGCTGCGATCGGTTTGGTTCCAGTAGGTTCACGTTTGAAAAGTTTGTTTCACAGCTTTCGAGGATGTGAAACAATCTGGTTAAATGAAGGTAAAAGTATTTTATTTCTAATTCTTCGTAAATAATTTTCTTTTCTACACAGAATAGAATGCCCCAAAATAGTTCTAAGTGTTTTAATTTCGTTGCAAAAATATAAACATCCCTGCAGAGGGGAAGAGGGAGAGAGAAAGAAAGGAAGGCAGGCGGGCCTCAATTTCCTCCCATGGATTTTTTCTTTTCTCATTGTTTAATGCCCATCTTACTTCGTAATGACATTGATCACCATGTATCATCAGTATCACTTCGCGGTAACACTGATGATACATGAAATCTTAATTCAGAAAACAAATTTGGAAAGAAAAGTTCCACAGCTAACCTCAGGTCTGGCCTTTGCCAGTTATGAGGGTAGAGAAAAAACTGGGAAAAAACCTCAGTTTGGGATGTTAAGTAGTTTGTTGCTTCACGTATGGAAAGCCAATTTGAAGTAGGAATTGTATTGTAGTTCAACTGTTGGGGAGCCGAACTTAAAGTAGTTGCAACCGCACGTATGGTACCCGTCAGCCTTCGTCAAAAATGTAAAAAATTTTAACTTTGTAATTTTTGACCTTTTCTTTACATATTATATATTTATGTGTGCCTCGGCTGCGTCAGTATTTATATTTTTTAGAGACATGAATGTCTTAGCAGGGAGTGTTACAACTGAAGAATGTAGGCTTACACAGATTATAATTTTACTTCACTCCTTTTATTAATGCTTGACACGATTTAAATAACACTTCACTGATATACAGAGAGAGAGAGAGCTGTGAGCTTTTTTTTTATTAATTACTTGCACTTTTTAACACAAAACTATTTTTCGTCTTACACGAATACGTATTAAATTTCTCGAGGACGTATTTCGTCCGGTTAGAAACACTGTCTAAAAGCAACTGACTTTAAATTTGTAAATTTTGCTATTTTTTAGTTTCTGATTGGCTAATCCTAGTCCAATAGAATACCTTTATTTACCTTAAGCTTTTTTCTAGTTGTTGATTGGCTATTTCATAAACTGTCACAAAAATTCCATTATTGCTTCCAAGAATTACAAGTAGTATTGTTAAACTTTCAAATTCATTATTGCCTCAAGGTTACCTCATTGTTACCTGATTGTTAGCAACTTTTAACCTATTATTCTCACAGCTCCTACATTATTAAATTATGTAATACATTCATATAACATTATTACACATGTATACAATAATAATATACAATGTCTGTAATATATACTTTTTATACCTTGTTACATACACATATTGCTTTAAGGCGGGCTTTTATTGAATTAATATATTATATAATTTGACTGAAATAATTTAAGTGTTAAAAATACTGCTTCAGATGACACCCGCATATTTCAGTGCTGGCTAAGTCAGCATACCCCTCGAGTATTTAACTTAACAGTATTTTGACAGCTGGGGCTCTGCCTATCACTTGCCTACCAGGAATCTGTGACTGCCAGCTCTTTGAATTTATTTTACGCTAGCTTACAACTTCGAGTAAGCCCGAGGCTCCACGAAGATGGAAAGCTTGTTTCGCAAACCAGACAAACTCAAAAGCTATCTCTCTCCCTCTTGCAACGTGGTTTGGATTTATTAGAAAAATTAAAGCCTCTGTTGGAATCAGAGTTACATGTCTAATAGTGTCAACATTTCATCACCCTCCCCGTTACCTACTGTATCCCTGAGTTACGTCACCGTCCTCGCCACGATATAATCTCGGACCTCAGACCAGGACATATATTCTAAAAACACTTCGACATTATGAAATATAATCTATAAGTTAAAGCGTATTTATTTCTTGTAAGGTATAACGCCAGTAAGTTATACTACTACAAGATATATACTATATCCAAAAAATAGCTGCCCATGCCCGGATTTTGTTTTCCTTAAAAGTGGAATAACAGCAGGGACTTTATTTAATCATATTTTTAATTTGAAAATTATATGTGCAACTTTGTACATGGCGATTGATATTAGCATTCGCCAAAGGACATGAGGAGACAAACACATACATAGGTAAGGGGGTTTAAAGGTTTCTGAATGAAAAATATCTTATAATTGAGATGGGAGGCCACATCAAAAAAAATATGCATTTCATGGTAGTATGGCGGAAGGTACGGAGGTAACATGGACTAACTCACTTTCAGAAAATGTTGTGGAATGGTCATTGGGTTCGAGCCTTTGATAGGGTCGTTCAGTTTTTATAGGCGTGAGTATGGACCTTTTTCAGGGGTGGTAAAGAACAAGTCCACTGTTCCCTTTCACTGTTGTTTATTTATCCCCACCGTTCTTCCTGCATTTTTTGCCGCCCGCACTACACATCCCCTACGCACAGCCTCCGTTTTCGTATATTCAGCAAACACTTTCGCCGCGTATTTGGTTGATCGTAACTCTTATGGAGTGCCCAACCAAGTAGATTCATGCTAACATAGTTATTTTCTCCTTAAAACTTCCATTCTGATTACGCCCACTGTCATAACATGTGATCTATAAATTCCTATAATTGAACACTGAACTTTGCTAATTTTTTATTGATTAATTCTTAAATCTAATTTCTAACATTGAGATTGTTAGTTGCAAAGGACGGTTGAAGTTTCATTTTTACGACGGTCTAGGCTTACTTAGAGGTACATGGTCTTTCCTGTTCCCAAATCATGGACTATAATGGTAACCGGAAGCGCCCCGTAACGGGACTCGATAACAAAAGCAGTGACCTCGATAACAACTGTACCTCTTGGCTTTTCCTATACCCAGAGGTGCTAAATATTGTGGAAAGTATTAATGTGTAGGAGCTAGAAATTGGAAAGAATCACTGCCGCATATGTTAACAATTTATTATAATGTTTAGCATTTGTAAAAAATTCCATTCTCAACTTTCTTTAACATTTAAAAGTTTCTGAATTACAAATAATATGCTCGGAGATGTCAATGTAATATACTCTTTCATCTTTTAGAATTTAAGTCGAGAATACTTTCCAAATAACGAATAATACAATGCAATGTTACACAAATAAAAATATGACTGCTTCTCCTATAAATGTGAATTTAGAAACACCAAGAGTAAAAAGATTAAATTTTGCAGCTTACTAAACAGTAGAAAATAATTTAGAAAAAACCAAAAGTTTGGTTGGAGGTTTATGCCAAATCTTGCAGTCACAAAACAGAACACCAGTCTGGGTGCTATGCACTCGGTCCCTGGCCGAAGAGTGAGTCTCCTGCTTACCCAGGAGTTGCTAAAGTTGACCACGAGTGTGATGGCGCTGGCGTCAGTAGCGGGAAGCAAACCAGCCAATGAGTTGTGAAATGAATTACGTCATGCATGACGTGTCTCGAAGCTTTGGATGTTAAGTGCTTCTCTCGATGACCCACGTCATCATTGCCGAAGCATTGGGCCGTTCTTGAGCTGATTGCGTAACCCATGACCAAGGGGGAGGGGAAAATGGCACACAATGAACAAAAGTTAATTGCGCCACATCCCTTTGAATCTTTCTATCATTCTTAGTGTCGTTTCATTGTATATAGGTATTCTAAATTCTTATTTTCCTCATCCCATAGTCTTTAGGCACTTAGTTATTATTATTATTACTATTATTATTATTATTATTATTATTATTACGCGGTGCCTACTGCCTCAATTTATAAGACTTCTGCTGGTTTTTTGTAACCCTATAGTGCTAACACAAGCTTTTGATTTGGTTCGTTGGTTACTCCTATATGTCTGAAATTAGATGCCGCAATCCGCATTTTATTCCTCCAAACAATTGTAATGAGCGCCGCGGTGACCGTCTCGCCCAGATAAATCAACATACCTGCTACGCTTTATGGTCTAGTTGGTTATTCGTTTATTGCTAGCGTCACCTATGGGTATGGCTGTAATGCTAAAATAAACAAGAGAAAACAGCACCGCGAGGCTGTACTTCCATAGTAGCAAAAACCTACATGATGTGTAAACGTTTCGAATAAAAGCTGCTCTCTATTTTGGACATGGCTTCAGGTTTAGATGTCAATTTTCACAGATAGAGATAAAATTTAATGTTTTAATTCAAATCTTCTATCCGTTTACGTGATTTTAAATCACATTAAAAATAGAAATATATTAGCATCGTATTTGTATAACTCAGATTTTACATCAGATGTGCAAGTTCCCTGAATCAAAAAAAACTGATGTAGGTTTGTGTGTGTATTGAGTGAGAAGGGGAGAGAGAGAGAGAGAGAGAGGTAGTCATGCAGAACAGCATAATTGAAAAGAAAGAGTCGCATAAATAATGTGACGGTTATAGCTTTAGTTAAAAGAATGTGCTATAAATATGATTATATAAATTTCGAGATATTCGGGAGAAAACTTGTTCAAGTAAATCAATGAAATTAGTTTCAGAAATCTTGTGAGTTATTTCGGATACATGTATGCAAAGGTTTTTTGACTTTTAGGAGAAGGATTATCTAATGTCCGAAACGCTGGTTGAATTTTTTACCTCTTGCTGACATGTGATACTCATTACTAGCTAGTCACTAGTCAGCGTTCACATCGGGTATTTGAACTTTTGAGGGCTAAGCTCGGCCTATAGCTTGCCTAGCAGGACCCTGTGCTGGTCAGTTTCTTGAATTTATTTTGTGCTATCTTGCAAAATCGACGTAGGCCCCAGATACCACGAAGGTGGAACGCCAGGCTAATTCTGTAACTCAGGTAAACCACAAGCTTTCTTTCTCCATAATGAAATGTGGTTTATACTTGCTATTAGAAAGATTAAGTTTATCTTGAGCACAGAGTTACATATCTAATAGTTTCACCCTTGCACCGACCTGCCAGCAACCGCAACCTATAACTCTCTCGACGTCGTCCTATGCTACGTCCCCATGCATAACTGACATCTGGTGAAGGTCGTCGTCATCATATCTTACGCCACAATACGATGCAAGTTATTTACGTTCACGTTTTCTACGAATGCGGGCCAGGAAGATTTTCATGAAACTGTCAGTACTGCAAACTATCACCTGAAAAAATGGTCTGATATAACCTTGTTTATTAGTGATATACAAATTATTTTTACCCAATCTTATTACTTTCTCTACAACGTATAGTAAGTACGGAAAGTATTGTATTCCACCCAAAAATTCGATACCGAGATTTCACCGGAAATACATGTTTTGAGGTCCCCTGAATCCAGAAAAAAGCATTTTTTGGAAACATGTCCGTATGACTGTGTGTGTGTGTGTGTTTGTGAACAGCATAACGTAGAATCGAACAGTTGGATAAACACCAAACTTGGTTATTTAGGTTCAGTATCTTCCAAAGATGCGACACGAAGGTTTTCAAGAAAATCCCCCACCCCAGATTACCCTTTACATGGAACATTTTTTCGAAAATTTTAATTTTCTCAAAAATGGCTCTAACGAGTTTAATTAAAATATCATATGTTTAAGATATTTTGATGACAAATGAAATGTATATCTCGAATTTTCTGGGAATGTCTCCAAAAGTATTCTTCATTGTGAACGACTTTTGCATAACTGGGAAACCATAAGAGATAGACGAAATTTTACTACACAAAGAATGTAGATCGCGTTAAAATACACAATTTGTCATATACTTTTTTGTTGAGTGAACCATTTTCGAGATATTGCTGGTTATTCGCTTAAATTTTCCACTACTTATACTTTTTTCAAATTCGTTATTCATTTCTTTTGTCCTGGTAATGCAAAGAGAATGGAATACTCCACATAGCAACCAGCTCTTAAAATATTGGACTATAGCTTAAAGCCTACCAATTCCGCTTGCATCTACAAGAAAATTAGCAATAAAAATTAACATCTCGATATCTCGATTAACATGAAGCATATGGGGAATAAGCGTTTGTAAAAATAGTTTGTACAAGAGTAGAAAAAGTCGTGTGAGTGTAACACATCATATTTTTTATGTCTTGGACATGCAAAGGGCGCTTAAAAGATTTGACTATCGCTTGAAACCTACCAATTCCCCTTGCATCTACAAGAAAATTAGAAATACGATTAACATCTCGATTAACATGAAGCATATGGAGAATAAGCGTTTGTAAAAATAGTTTGTACAAGAGTAGAAAAAGTCGTGTGAGTGTAACACATCATATTTTTTATGTCCTGGACATGCAAAGGGCGCTTAAAAGATTTGACTATCGCTTAAAACCTACCAATTCCCCTTGCATCTACAAGAAATTTGGAAATACGATTAACATCTCGATTAACATGAAGCATATGGAGAATAAGCGTTTGTAAAAATAGTTTGTACAAGAGTAGAGAAAGTCATGTGAGTGTAACACATCATATTTTTTTTCTATGTACTACATTTTAATCCAAATAAGCTTAGCAGAAACAACTACATTTACATTTCGTTATAGATACAAAGGGAGCAGCGACAGTCAAATATTTAAGCACCGGGTATATGCTGGCCTTAAAATTCCGAACTATTCTCATGCAATCGCAAGAAGCAACCAAATGTTTACAGGATTTTAAGAGAATGACCAAGAATTGAGCAATTCGAACATTTAATCATGGTTTTCTTAGAAACGGATTATGCCACAAAAATCTTGTGTGTTTTAAAGAGATCTACATTTTTTTTGTAAAGTACGTTTCCGTCTACTGCTTATTGTTTACCAGTTCTTGTTTTTTTTCCTTATAGTCGCTTGATTACTAGATTATATCCCGACTTATATCCATACGTATGAGTACAACAATAATAATAATAATAATAATAATACCTTATATACTTTACATTGATTAAATAATACAATAATGCTAATACATTGTTACAAACATATTTCACATTATTAGTCTTGAACACAGCTAGAAGAGTATAACCTATTACCAATTATACATTAGTTATAACAGATTATACAAAATTCCTTCCGAATTAAGAGGGCTTCATAGGCTCTTCTCCGAAAATTCAAGATATACATTTTATTTACCCTGTGAATATCTGGTATTTTACTGAAAAATGTTCCACCTAAAGTGTAGTTTGGTGTAGGAAAGTTTTGTAAAACATTTTCGTGTTGCATCTTTGGAAAATATTGAACCTAAATCCAAGTTTGGTATTTATCTGACGTTTCAATGTTTTCAGTTATGGTATTCAGAGACACGTGCACGGACGTTTCCAAAAATGCTTTTTTTTTGGATTCAGGAGTTCTCAAAACATTTCCGGTAAAATGTCGGTATAGAATTTTTGGGTGGAATGTATACTCGCCCCACTTACTATACGTTGTGGAGAAAGTAGTAAATTCCAATAGCCACTTTCCAAATCAGTTTTTAAGGATTTTGATCGGATTACATATGTTTGATATTTTCAAGAATAACTAAATGTGTATCTTCGAATTAGAAGTAGTCAGACGTAGGGACCTCCATTAACTGGAGCACAGCATTGCACGTAGGAGTGGAACGTTTGTGCATCCAACATAATTACTGGGTGGAAGGTATGAACGGGAGATCCAAAGAGCGATCAGAAACAGACGAAGATGTGCGCTAGCAAGGACGGGGTACCTAACGTTACCATCTTGACGCCGGTTAGCCCTGACCCTAACTACCCTCAACCCGAGGGACCCGGGTGTAGGGTGTAAACGAGATAGCTCCCAGGAAGAAAGGGGGCCCCAACAGTCTCACCAAGCGTTAGGGAGAATTCTTCGCAGAACTCAGATTACACCGTCCTGCCGCAACACACCACTTTTTCTTTGTATAGTCCTTTAATCGGGTACTTCATTTTGGACGATGCATGAATAGAGTGAATGTTGCTCAAATGAACCCGAGGTCCATAGAGCTTAAAGTTGCCTGACATTCATCTGTAAAATACTAATCGCTGTCGCCTGCTCCTACAAACCTGAAACACACGGAGAAAACAGATGAAAGGAAGTGAACAGGAAATTCGTGATAGAAGAGAAACCACTCCAGCGTTTGCCTGCTAGCCCCGAAAATCACGAAAAGTAGCCACGTCAGATTGGTTTGGCCGGACTGGAATTGAGCCGAGTACCTCTGGAATGCAGAACTTGCAAATTACCGGGGAACCATCTCGCTCCGTTTTATATCTTGACTTTTCTTTGAGCGGCCTATGAGAATCTCTGCATATTGACTGATTTTGTACAACCGTGGACAAAAAAGAGTCATCTCCAGATTCCATATGATGATCGGAGGTGTTCGTGTACCTTCGTAATAGATGTATTCAAAGCAAACATGCAGGAACTGGTCTCTACTCCGTGAACGCAATAGTTACCACTCAACATAAACATTCCGCGCCAAAACTATAGGGTAAAGGTGTAATGCAAAGGGTATCGTGTGTATGACGGTAGCTACTTTAAAGTGAAGGTACTTGTGTTAACTCACCGGACGTCAGAGGAACAATTCCACGTAAGAAACAAAAAAGTGCGAGTGCGCGAAGTAAAGCAGTTTGAAGGAAGGTTATGTGAAAGTGAATAATCTTCAGCGAACGAATTGGGTGCGCGAAAAGTCCAACAAAATGGAAAAGTATCAGTTATCGCTATGAACCATTGTAAAGTGCTATTCTTAAAGCATTCACACTTCCATGCAAGCTTATTTAAAGTAAACATTATAAAATCAAGTTTAATTACTGTTTTCAATTCAAGCAAGTCTTTTTATTAGGCACACCATTGAAATACCCATATCCAGTCTCATGCTCAGTAATATTAATCAACAACCGACAGCAGCCGTCGACAAAGAATTTCAAATGCTGCAGCTAGAATCTGAAAACGCGATCTCGTAACTAGCCGACATCTCTAGTAATTACAATTATAACACTTCTATTTAATCAGAACAATCGCCATCTATGCTACGTAATTAATGATTAACAACAATCGAAAGGAGGACAACGCCGCACTTACTGACACTATATCTGTAGATAAACTAACAGCACCATTCATCAGCTCGGAAGAAATTACGAAATCCTCCACATTCTCCACCTCCACATCCATTTCAGTCAAACCCACTTCATTTTCTATAACTGAAAACCAGCAGGTTTCTTCAAATTTCAAAGTTGTATTTATAATAAAAATGTAAATTTGAAGTAGGTAGTTGCTTCACGTACTGAAAGCCAATTTGAAGTAGGAGTTGTATTGTAGTTCAACTGTTGGGGAGCCGAACTTGAAGTAGTTGCAACTGCACGTATTGTTACCCGGTAGCCTTCGTCCCAAATTTAAAAATATTAACTTTGTAATTTGACTGTTTCTTTAAATATTATATATTTATGTTTGCCTCGGCTGCGTCAGTATTATTGTTAGAGACATGGATTTCTTTGCAAGGCGTGATGCGGCTGAAAATGTAGGCTTACACAGATTATAATTGTTACTTCACTACATTTATTAATTCTTGACACAATTTAAATAACACTTCACTGTTGCAGAGAGCTGTGAGATTATTTTATTAATTACTTGCACTTTTTAACACGTAAACTACTTTCGTCTCACACGAATACGTATTAAACTTCTCGAGGACGCATCTCGCGTCCGGTTAGGAACACTGTCTACAACCAACTGTCTACTGAATTTGTAAATTTTGCTTCATTTTAGTTTCTGATTTGCTAATCCTACTCCAATAGAATATCTTCATTTAACTAAAGCGTTTTCAGGTTGTTGATTGGCTATTTATAAACTGTCTCAAAATTTACATTATTGTTGCTCCAATAATGACTAGTAGCATTATTAAACTTTCTTACTCATTATTACCTCATTGCCACCTCATTGTTAGCAACTTTTAACCTATTATTCTTACTGCTCCTACATTATTAAATTACGTAATACATTCATATGGCATTATTACACATGATACAATAATATAAACATATACAATGACCGTAATGTACACCTTGTATATATTGTTACATACACATATTGCTTTAAGGCGTGCTGTTATTATATTTGTTTATTATATAATTTGACCGAAATCATTTAAGTGTTAAGAATACTGCCTCAAATTTCGAAATGAATTGTGCTCTTGGAAAATGTGTCTGTATTGTATTGGAACTTTCGCTTATTTAGAGGTTAACTATTACCTAATTCTATTGTTGGTAGCATTGATTAGTATTCCGTAGGGCGGTTTAATCGTTCATTCGTTTAGTAGGTATGCTGTGATCCGAAAGCTACTACAATGCTTTTTTTATTTTTTATTTTAGTTTTTGAAAGTTTATAGTCCTTTAACATATTAGTCATATCTCGACCTTACAACTTTAAATATTTAACAATAAAACAATGAGGTTATTTAACTTACTGGCAGCTTTGAACCATTACAATGAACTAGTATAAAATTGTGAAACACTCCAAGATTATGTCTGTGCTTGATCTTGGTATGGCCCATTCTCAGTCGGGATATTAAAACCTGATCTTGTCTGGGAAGATGTGTCGAAAAACTGGATGTTATATAACGGAGTTTGCTTCTCGTGGAGTCAAGCCATCCTGTCTTCCACTGCTAGTAGAGCTTCTTTTTAATGGTTGAGATAACATCATGGACTGGTGTTATACTGGGGTCACTTAGTGGTTGTTTAGTAGCCTTTGTTGCCTGGTCGGCCAATTCGTTACCTTGTATTCCAATGTGGGATGGAATCCATATTAGAGTCACTTACTTTCCTTGGTTATTGGCTCTACCAAGATTTCACCGGAAATGTATTTTTGAGGCTCTCTGAATCCAAACAAGCATTCCTGTCTGTGAGAAGTATAACTCAAAAACGAAAAGTTGGATAAATACCAAACTTGGTATTTAAGTTCAGTATCTTCAAAAGATGCGACATAAGGATTTTCAATAAAATCCTCAACCCAACTAAACCTTACATGGACATTTATTAAAATTCTTTATTTTCTAAGAAATAGCTCCAATGATTTTGATTAAAATGCCGTATATTAAAGATAATTTACATGTACTATAAAATGTATATACATTGAATTATATAGAAATATCCTGTGAAGTCATCTTCACTGAGAAGGAATTTTGATCATCTTGTATAACTGGTAAACGCTAAGCAATAGACGAAAACAAAAAATGCAGATTCTTTAAAACACACACATTACTTAAAAAAACTTTTGCGTTATTTCCGCGATATGTTGTTAATAGTTCGAATTTTTAATACTTAGCCATTCTTTTAATGTCCTGTTGACTTTCAATTGTTTCTCTCGATGTCATGGAAAGAGTGTGGAATTTTAAGGCGAGCGTATAGCATCAGGTCTGAAACCTTTTTCTCGCTATTCCCTTTGTATATATAATAAAATGGGTATCGCAACTATTTCCGGAAAGATTTAACTCCATTAAAGTGAAATAGATAGGAAAATAAACTTTGGTAAGACAAATTTGCATACATAAAGTCATGTAAATGTAATGCATCCTACTTTTTTGTTTTTGTGTTAATTTTATTAAGCGTTAAAATACATATTTAATCATTTTTATGTTTCCTTGTAATATCCCAGAAAATACACTTTAATTATAGATTTTAAAAAGTTAGCAGATGCGAAGCAAATGCTGTAAAGACCGGTGGAAGGGTAGCAAATGCAAGCACAGCTGCGGATTCTAGTATTTCACACATAAAAGTGGGGCTAAAGGGGACTAAGTTATCCCTACCCTTGATTAATTAAAGCTTTTTCTGATACTGCTCATCTCTGTTTCCATTTAAAACATTAGTTTCTGCGCAAAGCTTTGAATCACTCATACTAGATGTTTTTTTTATGTTGCCTCGTGTAATAGTGCGGTTCGCTTTATAGAATGCTTTCAGATAATCCATTGAACGTAAACCTTTGGAAAGATTAAATAATTTTGTCTAACAATTTTACGAATATGCTGTTAATACAAGATCGGTCTTTTCCAATACACAAGCTACATTGGGCTACAAAAAGAAATGTTCCTCGACTGTGATATTTGTTATAAAAATGTTATACAACGGAGAGGAACAACTCGCACACTGCGATCTACATACATCTGTTGTGGCTAACATCTCCTAAGAGGAAGAGATGAAGTGAGTAACCACAAGAGGCTACAGGTTGCAGACCACAGAGACGCGCTGAGTCCCTAACAGGTCCGATCTCGAAGACCCGTGCCATTGTTGGGGATGCTAAAGAGGCGATAATGATCCGTTGACCATGTAACCTTCCAGTACATTTTGAAGTTGTTTATTTGTTGTTACGTTATTTTTAGCACCACGCTTTGGGAGCCAATTTGAAGAAGGTTTGTTGCTGCTACGTATGGAAAGGCAGTTTAAAGATGATGTATTATGTTTCGACTGTTGGGGCGCCAAACTTGAAGTAGTTGCAACCGCACGTATGGTAAAAAGTTTCCAGTAGCCTTCGTCCCAAATTTAAAAAATATTAACTTTGTAATTTGACTGTTTCTTTAAATATTATATATTTATGTTTGCCTCGGCTGCGTCATTACTTATATTTTTTTTAGATACATGAATGTCTTTGCAAGGCGTGGTGCGACTGAAAAATGTAGGCTTATACAGATTATAATTTTTAATTCACTCCTCTATTAATCTTTGACACAATTTAAATAACACTTCACTGATATAGAGAGCTGTTAGATTCTTTTATTAATTACTTGCACTTTTTAACATATAAACTATTTTCGTCTCACACGAATAGGTATTAAATTTCTCGAATACATATCTCGTGTGCGGTTAGGAACACATTGATTTCTACCGCCTAAATTTGTAAATTTCTGTATTTCAAGTCTGTGATTGGCTATTTCTAATCCAATAGAATAGTTTTATTTAATTTAAGCGTTTTTCTGGTTTTTGATTGCCTATTTTATAAACAGTCACAAAAATTTCATTATTGTTGCTCAAGAATGACTAGTAGCATTGTTACACTTTCTTATTCATTATTGTCTCGAGGTTACCTCATTGTTAGCAAATTTTAACCTATTATTCTCACAGTTCCTACATTATTAAATTAACGTAATACAGTCAGATAACAGTATTACTTCTATACAGTAATATAAATATATATAATGACTGTAATATAAGCTTTTTATATTGAATTTATATATTATATAATTAGACTGAAATCATTTAAATCTTAAAAATACTGCCACAATTTCCTTTGGGCAAGCATCTACGCTACCTGTCCGGCACCAGCATAACGCCACGAAACCTAGAAGAACAGCTGAATGGAAACAGAATGAAAGGCAAATATGGAAACGAAATCTGGTAAATGAGAGACAATCCAGCTTTCGCCTTCTGACTAGAGAAAACCAGAGTGGACGGGAAACAAATCTGAGACCTCCCGTATGCGAGCCTCACAGATTAGCACGGTGCCAACACGCTCTATTCTATATATCGTCTCAGTTTTCATTCTTTTTCTGTTTTTCTTTCGTCTTTTCGTTTTCGGTGTAAAATATCTCTTGGCTATATGCCTAAGATGGTTGTAATAAAATTACACTTGGCCTTTTACTATACCAATATTATAATATATTTCCTAATAGCATAAACTTCTCTGAAGTAAGCAATAAGACGTGGTTTAATATTTATTCTTTTTATCTAACCTTCAGGCGTTTTCAGGACCTTGGGAAAGCTCATGATTTCGTTCGTGGCGCTCGTACCAAAAGTCCGTGAATCGACTGCCGCATGAAGCGGCTATATAATTGGCTAATGCGTAGTATATAGATATTTGTGGTCGAGGTCGTAAAGGCAGGAACTTGTGAAAAACATGTCCATGGTTCAAATACCACCATCGCCGTCCTCCCTGATTAAGGATTTTATTCAGGTTTATCTCCCCTCTTAATGGGTGTCACAATTTTGAAGCAGTATATTTACTACCTTTGATGTCGTTATCTCGTAGCTCGTTCTCTCGTGCGCCAACTGCTCCAGTGGTAGATCTGCGACTCTTTCTCTGGGTATGCACGAGTATATTTTAAAGAATAGTATCAGTTTATTGACTGAGAAATGTAATGTGATCTAATACTTGAGCTATTGAAGCGAGTTGCCGATCGTTTAAAATTAAAGAATGAAAATGATTATGAATCGTAGCACTCGAAACTATAACGATTGAATTATTATACTTGCTAACTTCTGCATAATCAATTTTACGGTTTCAAATAACTGTTTCCGCAATAAAGAAATTATAAGCTTAACTTGCCGTGAGTCGCTAAAATGCTTACCGGCAAAATCCTTCGCGATGGCCGCTAAATGTATCACACAAGCTCGTCACTGACTGCTTTAGAACTATCTCGCCAACTTTCCTTCTTGCGCGGAACCAAATCTACAATCCTAAGTATGGTCTGTTACCTTGTTGCTACGCTATGGTTCGCCTGAATCTAGGAACTTTTCACTTTTCCAATTTCCAGAAATGGCCTGCGCGACTTTGTATTGAATGTACTGAACATATAACCTAACTGCATTCCAAGAATCTTTATGCCTAACGCGTTCGCCCCTCCCTGATGCTGATGGCTTTCCTTAACATGTCTTGCTAATTACTTTCATCTTTCCGGACAAACATTTCACTCAAGCTTGTTACTTATACATCGATTTAATATATGGAAATTACGTATGGCAATTATTTCTCTATCTTACTACTATTTCTTTATTTAATTATTTAAAAACTGCCGTCAATAATTACGCTATATCAAAACACGCTATACTTGGGACTTTGTATGTGCGGGGGAGGGTTCCAGATTCATTCAGACTGCGATGCGACATTTTTCCACTCCAAGCTACCCTTTCCGTAGAAGAAAATTTGGATGTTTATTTTCCAAAAACGATTCCTAGCAGTTTTTGAAACTATCAGGTGTGTGATATACTGACATAGAAAATAAAAACCAAATAAACAAATAAATCTTAAATGTTCTGTAAACCTCAATTACTTTTGTTAACTGAGAAACCGTAAATTACAGACAAAAACGTACTACAGGAAACATGCGAGTCTCACAATGCACACTAGTGTCAAGTAACAAATTTCTGCGACATTAAACATTTCTCGCATATTCGCTCTTGGTTTGAATTTTCCAACGTTTTTACTTTCTCTGCTACGTATAGTAAGTAAGGGAAGTATTGTATTCCGTCTAAAAATTCGATACCAAGAGGTCACCGGAAATACATGCTTTGAGGGCCCCTGAATCCAAAAGAATCACTTTTAGAAAAAGGTCCGTGTGTGTGAACAGTATAACTGTATTTAGGTTTAATACTTTCCAAAGATACGACACGAAGATTTTTAAGAAAATCCCCCATCCTAGACTACCCCTTACATGGAAGATTTTTCAAAATTTTTCATTTTATAAAAATGGCTCTTACGATTTTGGTTAAAATATTATGAATTAAAGATATTTAGATTACAAATAAAACGTGTATCTTGAATTTTTTGGGATTAGCCTGTGAAGTGCACTTCGTTTGGAAGAAATTTAATATAATCTTGTATAACTGTTAAATTTTAAGCGATAGACCAAAACGTATTATTCAAAAAGTGGAGATCTCTTTTAAAGACACCATTTATTTAAAAAACACGTTTTTATGGTATTAGTCATTTGCAAGATATCCGTCATTAATAGTTCGGATTTTCAAATACTAAGCCATTCTTTCAATGTCTTATCGATTTACAAATTCCCCTCTCCAAACGGGAATCGAAACCGGGACCTCTGGATTGAGAAGCCAGAGTGTGGCATGTCGACCGCAGAGACAGTGAAGATATATATTGATTATCAGGAAATAAATAAATAGGGTTATTGTATGAATAATTTGTAAAAAAAAAAACTATTAAGGTAAACGTATGGTGATCAATAATGACAAAAATTGGGATATTGGAATTTAATTATCTAGTAGTCACAGTGGAAAGCAGCACAACTACTTTATTAATAATGGTGTTATTTCAAGTTCTTTTTTGAGTAGAGAGATTCGGGTGACCGTAAGACATCATTTGCTTTAGTCTTCTTCTATACCATTAATCTCAAGAAAAGCAATAAATTAGTCTTAATTGTTATCTAACATTGCTTCTTTCAATCAATGCAGTAATACGCTTTTGATTCTTTATAACTTCGGTTATTTTGCTTTGTAGGTTTAAAATCGCGTATAATTTCAACCAAATTTGTAAGTATTTGACTTTGAAATATAAATTAAGAAAACCAAAGTAATGTCTTTTGCTGAAAACTCTACATTGATATCCCGTATTGTAATAGAAAATCAAATGATAGAACAAGTATCTCACAAAAAAAATCTAGGATGTGGCATTAGTTATACAGGGTGATTTATGAAGAGCTGACACACTTCTTTCTTTAATTATTCTGTTCGAAATTCATTAAATGGCTCATTTTAGCACCAAATTAAGCAGAATGTTCTGGAGTTCCGATTGTCTGTCACTAGTTGCGCAGATGTTCATGTTTTATTCGTAATTGTTAGTTTTATTATCGGCAACTGTTTTTGAGATTTTGTACTAGTCAACGTGAAAATGGAGTACACATTAAATAAACAACTCTTCCTTGTAACACAATACTGGATTATGAATTCAATTACAGCTACTCAAAAGGACACACCAGTGAGAATTTGGTGTTCGGAACCCTCCCCAAAGAAACACAATACTGGGACTGGTAAACAAATTGGAAACATATGGATCTCTGGTGAGTGAAAAAGGCAAAACTCGTTCATCTAGGATTCCCACGATTGATGTTGACGACTGGATCAATCACCCAAAAAATTATTAAGACATTTGTCGCAGGAGACATGGTACAGCTACTCAATATGTCAGAGAGCTGTAAAAAGTGCAGACCTAAAGCCGTATAGGATTATGGTTGTCCATCAGTAACAGAAATCAGATAAAAATAGACGATTGATAATTGTCGTTGGTTTCAGGCGTTCATTTTGCAAAATCCTGCCATATTGTCCATCACATGGTTCACAGATGAAGCATGGTTCCATTTATCTGGCTATGTCAACTCAAATATCTGACGCTATTGGGCCAGCGAAAATCCACATGTTATTCACGAAGCATCTATGCACCCGGTTAAAATCTGAGTTTGGTGCGCAATAACCACAGAGAATGGTAGGACAAATTTGTGTTTAAAACAATGTGAACACTGCAGAGTACCGACGGATTTTCATGGAGTTTGTTGAGCAACTAGACAATTTAGAGCTGAGTCAAGGATATTTTCAGCAGGACTGCTCTATATGCCATACATCAAATGTATCCATGGCACTAATTGCAAGTTTCTTTAACGATCGGATAATTTCCAAGAACCTGTGGCCACCGAGATCTCCGGATTTGACATCGCCGGACTTCTTTCTATGGGGTTACTTAAAAGACAGGGTTTATGCCACACGTCCCCAGACATTGGACGATCTGAAGCTCTACATTACACAGGAGATTCAAGCTATTGACAACAGAATCCTCCAACGGTGGCCAGTAACATGGAACGATGTGTTGAGTTGTGCCTTATGCAGGATGGAGGACGTTTTCAACATTCTCTATAAAGGTAAAATTCCTCTGCCTTCCAGGTGTAATAAGTTATCGCTAGCATAACTCCTTTTGAAACAATTAAAGAAATAAATGCCATTTCTTCATAAATCACCCAATACATATATACGATAACGATATTCTGAGTAAACTGCAGGCTATTCTACAATAAATGAATCTTTGAAAGTAAGTAGTGACACCAAATGAAAATGTTATAAATTTATGACAGCGAAAGTGCTTTATATGGCCCTGGAAGTTGGATCCCCACTAAACAAGGACCAACTAAAATAGAAGCAGCAGAAATTGGACTTTTAAGAAGGGTAAAAAGCTGCTGGATAGAATTCGAAACCACATTAGAAATGAGTTAAAAATGTACAGAGAAAATAGAATAAAATGGAAAGAACCTATTTCAAGGCATGAGGACCGTAGAATTCCCAAGAAGGCAGAAAATTACATACGTAAAATAAAGCGTTCTTTTGGATATCCAAGAAAATGTTTGGCAGGACCTTTGAAGCCGAAATAGGCAGAGCATGAAGAGCCAAAATCCTTTATCTGATTATGTTAGTTCTGACGGTGAGTGGGAAGAATTCTGCTCAAAAGATCACGGAGTTCATAGAGCTTAGTTTCCCCATTTTGTCTCCTCGAGATATTCTGAAGCCCAGTAAGAAAGCTTTTCCAGGTAACTCGCCCTAACTGATATTCGAACTCGGGACCTCCGGAATGTGAGACATACACGCTATATCCATATGATGGAGTTCGGCACCTGTATAGAACCAAAAGTGCTGTCCTTTCAGACATTCATAGAATATTTTGTTCGTTCCTCGTGCTTCAGCGTTTGTAGTGAATGCATTTAAGAGAATACTAATAGAGAAACATTTAATTCTCTTAGACACATTATTCAGTTATTATAGTAGGCTCTTATTTTCTGGACAATGAAAAGTGCCAAGAAGCAATATCGCAATGAGCCGTATTAGGTAACAAGATCAAACGGTTTAATTCAGTGTGCAATTTAAAACTCTATTTCACACGCAATTACATAAATGACTTTAATTAACAGTAATACCATTACCTCGTTTCCATTAGGTTTAATTGAGTTATTCTGCTATTGTATAAATGGGCCAGACCAATTGAAAATGGCAACAATCTGATAATGGATCTATAATTAGATTATTACGATTAATAGAGCCTCTTTAAAACATACAATGTAATTAATAAAGGGAGCAAATATGTAAAATTACCAAAGAGTAGTTACATTCAACTACACTGTTATACTTTGAAGTGCACAAACTATACGTTTTAATAGATAGGCAGTGCTTTAATTTCAAGATGATGTAATTAAATACTTTTTGGACAGCATGGCTCTTGTATCCTATCTGCTTTATTAGCGCATAACAGCCTTTGTGGTTTAACTCATAAAACTATCAGTCAAAAACAGGCAGGGAAACCTGAGGCGGAGGAGAATTTGTGTCAATTGTCTCTGAAGCTAATGGTGCGGAATTAAGACAGTTTATGGAAGTAATAGCCCCGGAATCGTCGCTGGGGGCCTCTAGAACACAACAAATACTTGAGGCCACCTCATGAGGACACATGAAGCAATGTCGTGAAACGGAAAACTTAAATTTCAAAACCTGGCAGATTTATACACTTCGTTGTAGGCATAAGAAGGATGCAGTAAGTGATAGTCAGGTGTTTACTATGTGATGGTTTTCAAATGGTTACTCTATGTAACATATACGAGGGGAAAAAAGTGTTAGAACACTTAAATCAAGGACGCCGAGGCAGCGCGGTGGTTTCGTTTTCCGGCTCTTATACTGAGGTTCCGGAGTACGATTCCCGGCTCTCGAATGAGTATTTTACGTCGGCAATAGCCACGCTTTCACCTCTGGCTTGCTTATGTGGAGTGTCCCCAAGGCCCAAAGTGATTCGGAGTCTACAGTAAAAGCTGTAGGTCCTCTCATTCCATCGCCATCCTCATCATCACCCTATCACCCCACCCGCTGGGTGACTCCACCTGCATCGTTTGTACTTTTCACAATGATCAATCGATGGGTGATATGCGCGGTCTAGAACAGTTGTCCTCTGGCCTCTGCGCCGTTTCAGATCTAGAGGGTCGATCCTAATCTCCTCAGCTACGATATATGCTGTAATGATAGATAGTATCTAGGGTTACTGGATGCAGGTTTAAGGTGCACTAAAGGAAAACGCAACCTACAATGACACTGTTTGAACCACTATGCCCTTTACAAGATTCCGTATTATGAAAGCTTAATATTCCTTTGCTAGTTTGGCGTTCTTTTGTTCTTTACTTCTCCGACACACGTGCGTATGTAACTTTGTTCTCACGCGGCGATTTAAAGTCAACACTCTATTTTCTTTGCTACATTGTAAGCAATACCCGGTTAATACTTCGCCATTTAATCGATTGCAGAGTCCAGTATTTTACTATTTATATAGTTTTTTTTATTTCTGCCGCTACTTGTAGCTCTGCGAGGAATTAAATATCAACTCGCAAAAAAAAAACTGTTTATATTCAAGAGCGGCGCGCCGATGTGCTACAGGAAGAATTATCTCACTTTCTCCATGAAAAAGTATGCGCCGACTGACAGTTTCACCCCCCCCCCCCAACTAACCTCACATACTGCTAGGTGCAAACCTTCATGATTTCTACATGTAGTCAAGTTTTATAACATTTTCAGTGCTGAATTACTTTCTGTCAACTTTCAGAGATTTCTCTTTGGCGCACGTTCAAGTTTCAAATTTCAACTATGGCTACTAGTAAAGCTGACACTACTTTTCCCCTATCTCGGTGAATCCCCCACGAATAAAACAGGACTGCGCGTCACACAAGCCAAGGCGTTTTTATGTAACAGACATGAACGTTCGCCTGGGCTTTATTTTCTAGAGAAAATATTGCAAGTAACGGGGGCCATTTACAAGTAATATTTATATGAATAATAACAATATGGTGTTTTGGCGGGCATTTTAATGGTGTTAATTTTATATTCCTGAGATCAAAATTGTAGGATTTTATCATATTCGATTTTGATTAACCCTCAATAACTTCGCGATTAATAATGGTTAATAGTTTCTTTTCTGAGCACCAGAATTATCGCTTGAATAAAATGTTGTTCTTGGAGTTTATTGATTTATTTAGCTCCACGTATGGACGTCAATTTGAAGATGAATTTTTGTTGTTATCACGCTCCAAGTTTAATATAAAATATATTAATTTTGTTATTAAACTGCTTCTAAAGATATTATTTATGTTTATATTTGCCTCGGCTGCGTCAGTATTGTTTAAGAGACGTGTTTCTCTTAATCAGGGCGTGGTGTGACAAGAATGTAGGCTTACACAGATTTAAAGTTTTAATTAACTTATTTTTATTAATCCTTGACACAAATTAAATAGCACTACACTGATATTAAGAGTTGTGAGATTGTTTAATTTAATACTTGCACTTTGTTATCGCGTATACATAATTTTCGTTTCACACGAATACGTAATATTTCTTTAGAGAACACATCTTCCATCCGGTCACTACCCAGGTCTGCAGGCAACTGAACGTATTACAACCGTGCAAACCGTAAGCTTTTGTGTTTCAAGTCTCTGATTGGCTAATCCTAGTCCAATCGAGTACCTGCATTTTACTAAAGCTTTTTCTGGCTGTTGATTGGCTAATTTTAAACTGACACAAAATTTACATTATCGTTGCTCTAATCATGACTAGTAGCATTGAAACTCATTATTGCCTCAAGGTTACCTCATTGTTAGCAACGTTAAACTTATTATTCTCACAGCTCTTACATTATTAACTTACGTAATGCATTCACATAACATTTTTAAACATGTTTACAATAATATAAGCATATGCAATGACTGTTACATACATTTTAAAATTACTACATACACATTACTTCAAGGCGGGCTGTTATTGAATTTACATATTATATAATTTATTTGAAATTACTTAAGTGTTAAAAATACTGCCTCACGCGTCGCACCTTAAAAATGTGTCCACTCACGTTTGGTAGAATGAGGTATCCAATGAAGCCAATGATAGGCCATTTGGGAAGCTTTACCAACTGAATTAACAATTGCTACTGGTTACCGGAAACGATAAGCTAATAATACTTGCTTGATCTGATATCTCTCTTCTAATCAACACTCGAAATTAGCTGTTTTATTTATTAGGTAAGCCAGTGTCATCATTATTAACAATTAGTGCATGCTATGATCAAAACAGATGAAGGTGGCCTTAGTTTCTATTTATTATACTCAACTTAAACTGTGTAATACCTCCAAGCTCTAAGTGAACTTGTCTGCAGGAAACATAACCAAACAATATTATATTTTATAGGTATAACATTCAGTATCTTGAAACAAATCGGAAAAAACCTGTGCATTTTATTTTAATTACTGCTGTAATTAAGCACACACTGACGGCATTTACAAACGACGACGGCATTTAAACGAAGAATATCATGTAAATAGTTAATAATATAAAATATTTTATTAAGTTAATTGTGTGCTTTGACGAAATTAACATGTCTGTTCACCAATTATGCAAGAGTCATTCAGAATGAAGCAGACTTTATAGGTTATTCATAGAAAATTCAAGCTATAGGTTGTATTTATCATGAAAATATGTTAAGAATATGATATTTTAATCAAAATCGCAATAGATGTCTTTAAGAAAATAGAACTTTTTTCCATATAAAGGGTAGCTTGAATGGGAGAATTTTCTTGAACATCTTCGTGTCACTCCTTGGAAGATACCGAACTTAAAACACCAAGTTTTATTCATCCAACTTTTTGTTTTGGGTCCACAAACACCCACCCACACAAATGGAATTGTTCTTAAATGTTTTATTTAATCAGTTAGCCTCAAAACGTGTATTTCTGGTGAAATCTGAAATTGCTAGGTGGAATACAATAATTCCGCTACCTTCTATAGACTTGTAGCAGAGAAAATAAAAACATTGTTCAGCTAAATCAGTGTGTGTTTAATTACGGCAGTAATTAAAATAAAATGCACAGGTTTTTTCGGACTTGTTTCAAGATACTGAATATTATACCTATAAAATATAATATTTTTTGGTTATGGTTCCTGCAGACAAGTTCACTTAGAGCTTGAAGGTATTACACAGTTTAAATTGAGTATAATAAATAGAAACTAAGGCCACCTTCATCTGTTTTGATATATAGCACGCACTAATTGTTAATAATGATGACACTGGCTTACCTAATAAATAAAACAGCTAATTTCGAGTGTTGATTAGAAGAGAGATATCATATCAAGCAAGTATTATTAGCCTATAGTTTCCGGTAGCCAATAGCAATTGTTAGTTCAGTTGATAAAGCCCCTCCTTGAAGTACGAGGGATCGAGTGTTCCATTCCCGACTATATTAGACAAACTTTTCTTTAAAAAAGAATGTTTCCCGGTATGGTGAGGTATGTTTTATTGGTTATTTAATAACCAATATGGTCATTTTGGAGGTTTTTCAGGATTGCCACTGGGCAAAACCCTGAACACACTTACCACGTCACATGATTAAATGGCAATAGTGCATGCCATCCTGTTTTAGGAACAAATGATTGACATATGTATTTCTAAATAAATTTATCATCCATTTTGCCGACAAATCTCAGGCCACGGTACAAATAAAATAAAATAAATATTCTTTAAATGAACAATGCCGAAAGATATGTGAATGTTGAAAGCGTGTTGGAATATTCTACATCTCAAATGCGTCAGAGCAGAGCTCTATTTTACCCTCAGTTTAATTTAGCCCAGGCAAGCTGTGAGAAATTACGCAAAAAAAATAAAATAACAGAAAAAAACGTAGAGTTACGCAAATCGCTGAGAAAGCTCGGAAGAAGGAGGCTTGCTACCAGCAAGTGTTGAGTTAAGCTGTGAAAATACAGGGATAGTTCTTCTTTCTCTTATTTGCTGCGATACATTTTGGTCCGCACCATAAAGAAATTTCGCTTAGAGGAACGTCATATATATATATATATATATATATATATATATATATATATATATATATATGTACAACAATAAGGCAGGCCAACTTTAAGGACATATTCCTCACATATAAAAGAATAAAGTATGTTTATGGACACGGGTCCGTAAACTCTTTAATTCCATACCACAAATCATTTTCCACAACATACAAGTGTAGAACCTACCAGCAAACCACCCACGTGAACTTCTTACATAGAATGTTCAAAATGCCGTCTCGCAGCACTGTTACATCCATCAACTTGCGGTCGCATTTGAATCTCGGATACGCTGATGTATCCCTGGAGAATTGCGTATTGTTTCGCAGCTTTTCACAACACGGGCGCGAAGACTCTGCATCTTTTACCGGAGTTCGATACACAAAAGCTTTCTAACGCTACTACAAATAAAAGTCTAGTGAGTTTAGGTCCGGAGAGGTTTGAGAGCAGAGAATTGGTCCACTCCATCTGTCACCGAATCTACTATTTAGAAGCCGGCGGATATTAATAGTGAAATGAGGAGGAACTCCATCGTGCATGAAGTATATGTTTCATCGCACTGATAAAGGCACATCTTTTAGCAAATAGGTAGAGCATTCTCTAAGAAAGCATGGTAAGCTTGTGGGTTGAGACCGGGTCAGCTGCTACCAGTCGCAAACAATGCTGGCCTAAACATTGACAGAAAATCGTTAATGACATGATTCAGCAGGTGCGTCAACCCATACGTGTTGATGTGGAAATTTTCAATCTGAATCACGTTGAAACCAAGCCTAATCCGTGAATACCACTGTTGCAGTAGAATCAGGCTTGGCACGATGTTAAATATTTCATTTGCAGAAATTTGGTGTGCAGAAAAATCAGCTACTCATAGTACCTGCACACGCTGTAAAGGACATGGATCACAGCAGGTTCACATGTAACACCCTCCAGTCACCATTACCTGTCGCAGCTAATAGACTTATAGGTATAGGATATACGATGGAGGGAGATATCTCGCGCAATGCAACCTACATATCTGTTGTGGCCATCACCCCCAGGAAAAAGGGATGAAGTGAAGCAACCACAGGAGGCAGACAGGCCACAGAGACCCGCGCAAGTCCCTAACAGTTCCAGACCCGAAGGCTTCTCTTACCACTGGAGCTGCCTAGAGGAGGCGATGAACGATCCGTCGAACCAGTAGCCTTCTGGTGTCAACGGGAGTACGCTTTCTATTAAGCAAGCATCCGCGCCTTCTGTACGGTAACACCATACGCCACGAAACCTAGAAGTACACCTGTAAGATGAGAAGGAAACAGAATGAATGGGAGATGATGGAAAGAAAATCCTGGTAAATGGGAAATCACCCCAGCATTTGACTACCGACCAGGTAAAACCGCTAAAAACTGCAGGTCAGATTGGGCGGTTGACAGCAATCGAACCCGGGACCTCATGAATGCGAGTCGCACACATCACCGGGAGCCATCTCGTTCGGTAGCTAATAGTCTTACACTGACACTGGGATTGTCGTAAACTGCATGAAGAATTTCCTCCTCCAGATGAAGTATTCTCGTCCTTTTAGGCGTCGCCCAGTCCAAGTGGAACGCTTATAACGTCCCATAATCCGTAAGAAGACAATCCATAATTGCTTCAAGCGTCTTCCTTTCGGGGTACCTGCGTTCTGGAAATCTCTTCCGATAAAAACGTTGAGCGGTATAGCTATTATCATATGCTAATCCATACGTCAAAATATGAGCATCTGCCAACGCCGCATTTGTGTACACTTCGATTGATGAAACTCTAGTAAACGTTATGTGCTTGCCAAGTTCATAATAGACACTAAATAGTTGATGCTACGTGTAGTAAGGCAATGAAATGAACTGAATGTCAACACAAGCAATGAATGAGTCGCAAGTCAACATTACCATCGTTCAAATGGTACATAAAGCGCTGTTGGTAAACCTAAGAATTACAACTTGCAGAGGCTTAACCAACAGGGAATTTTGTACATTTCATGCAAAAAAAGAGTTTCATGAGGTATGCTGGCACATACGTTCTGTTCCTGCCTACTTTCTTTGATTAATATACTATAAAGAGTTGTAAAAAATTAATTCCAACATGGAAATGAAGCGCTGCCGGACCAATATTTGTATAACATATTTTCTTCTTCTATGTGTGAGGAATGAGTCCTGAAAGTTGGCCGTATCCAGTGGTAGATGCTGCATAAGTGCACAAGAGCACGTCAATACCTTAAATTGTGGCACCTTGCAAATTTTTTTAATGCTATTGAAGTAACCTAGATGGCAAAAGACTAAGCAGGTAGGGCAAGGATGCCCA
Organism: Deroplatys truncata; assembly: GCA_030765065.1. Lineage (NCBI taxonomy): Eukaryota > Metazoa > Arthropoda > Insecta > Mantodea > Mantidae > Deroplatys > Deroplatys truncata. The sequence goes on along the minus strand of CM060984.1, from coordinate 200,879,099 downwards.
ATCTTACAGAGAGAGGAGAATAAGGGAGTTTCCCTTCCCACTTACTTCCACCTGTTTTTCCAAGGACTGAAATTTGATTAGTTTAGCTTGTCAGCCTCTTCACATATAGTAAGTGGGGTGAACTATGGAATTTGAACCTTAGCTCTTAAGAGAAGAGTTTGGGTTTCACGAAGATAGGGACTGTCAAGGAACTAGGGAAGGTACGGAGATCATCCTCCTTAACCATAACTCATGGAACTGACAGCACACCTACAGTCGGAATGGAAACTATGCTTGTGTTAAAATGGAGGCAATGCCTGGATCATGTAGGTTAATGCTGGGGCAATTGAAACCTACGGGATATCTGGGACGTCGTACCAGAATATTAGATGACTTAGGTATAAGTCCAGCTGCAGAAATGGCAAGGAGACATTATGAAGCCGTCTCTCTGCTTTAATAATTACTTCAGTGTTATAATTTAAATCAGAGACAGTTGGGAGTCCAATTATCAACACCGATCAGGGGACATTGTGTAGTCCACTGACGGAACCAAAACAAAGGATGGAACAGAAACTGGTAAACATGTAAGACAACCCAAGCTGGAGAAGTGGGAGCTTTGACCACGCTATTCCAGGCAGAATTATACGACATCAGGGTTTGTGTGGCGGAGAGTGAAGACAAGTGCTACAGGAATTGTATCTGGATATACTGGACAGCCTGGTGGCACAGCGGGCATTAACAGCACCCTTCACGAGGTCAAAGATCATTAAGGAATGTCAAGAAATGCTACAAAGGCAGGGGAATACAATAGACTTACTCTAGCATGGGGCTCTGGCCACACTAAGAATTACTGGAAATGAAAATGCAGATGAGCTGGCTAAAATGGGAACGCAGGCCGCATTTATAGAACCAGAAGCCCTCTTGGATATTACCAAATTAATGGTAAGGACAAATCTATTAAACTGGATTCAACAAAGCATATAGAATATTGGAGACAAATCCAGGAACAAAGACATAGAAAATTAATGATGCAACATCCACGTCTTAGGAGTACACAGCAGTCCTTAAATTATGTAGGCAGCAGATGAGGCTCATGTTGGGTTTGATGAGTGGTAATGGGCATTTTAAAAAACACCTGCAGATAATGGGGCTTTCAGAAGACCCAAGATGCAGGATGTGTAGTTTAGAGAAGGAAACGGCCTCGCACTTAGTATTCCAGTTGAAGCACTGGAAGTGAATAGATATAATCAATTTGGAACTGTTGATCCAAATGAGATATATCTAGTAAAAACCTAATGCTTGGACTCCTGAGACTTATTAGGATTTAGGGAGGTGATGATTGGAAAAACAGGGAGACGGCTGTACAATAGAACTAAGGTTTCAGTTCGGGCAGGTAGGTGCATGTCCCTCCTGTTTATCTTCCTGTCTAATCTAATCAAATCTAGACGTAACCTATATGCGGAAATTTAAATTTTGAGGCAATTAAATCGACTCCTCTTAACTCGATGAGATATAGCAAAACGGTCGCTAGCATGCCTTATCTTGTGATTATTTAAAGAGATTCTGCGCATGCGCAAATAGTATGACGTAATTACCCTACGGGGCCAAATACATACGGTCGTGCACATGCGAAGAAGTGCACTAGCGCGCGAAGCTTTTTCCGCACTTTTGTTTCCATACCTTCAATATAATTTTACGTTAATGCCACTAGATGGTAGCACACTACGACAGAAGTTAGTGTCCCATACTAGAAGTAGATACCTTGCAGAAGTTCGGAAACTTCTCCCGAACTCTCTATACCATTCATAATAAATATCATCAACAATTTAATTTACACATTACCTCGTTCTTGCCCTAACACGACATACTTAACTTCGCCCACCAAGTCATACAAGTTATGCATTATTATTATTGTTATTATTATTATTATTATAATAATAATAATAATAATAATAATAATAATAATAATAATAATAATAATAATGAGTCCGTGTGGAGTTGTTAGTCTTTCATCGGACGTCTCCCTGAATGGTGGATAGGGGAACGCTCACCAGATATGGTGGATACCGGGCAAATAAAATAATCGGGGCGAACCAAAACTAGCATCTACTGCCTTGTGGAGAAATATTGGATTATCAAAGGCTAAAGGAAGAAAGCCTTGATTAAAAATCACCTGATTCTCTAGGTTGGGGTTTAATGCGCCGGAACAACTCCCCGTTCATTAGGAAAAGCAAGGAAATGTAAAAAACAAAAACAAAAAACAAAACAAAAAAGAAATTACACTCGTACAGAAAAATACAATAAATGGGTTCTAAAAGTAAATATAGATGAATCCAAATATATGACCATTGGAGATGTTCATACAGATTCGGTACTGATACTGGCTGTTCTCTTATTTATACACAATGTAGCTATTTTTGCAATGGTTTACTTGAATTAAATGTACTAGATGGAAAAATCTAATGTGATACATTCACATGACTTTCACTACCCTCTATCTATATTAGTGGGTATACAAACTATCTCAATAAAGCCTATTTTTCTGTCTACAAGCTTTTAATCCAAATAAACCTTTGTAAAAATAGCTATGTTACAAATTTCGTGATAAATATAAGGACAACATCGATAGTCAAATGTTAAAGAACTGGTTGCTATTTTCTAGCCTTAAAATCCCATACTGTTTCTATGCAATCGTGAAAAATAACTGAAAATAGATGGAACTTTATAAAAGAATGACAAGTATTGAAAACTTCGAACGGATATTAAAGGATATTAACCCCCTTTGGAAGTAATAATGCTAAAATAACGTAAAATGCTTTATTTGTATTCAGGACGTCTCAAAACATGTATTTCCTGTTAAATCTCAGTATGAAATTTTGCATGGAATACAATACTTCCCATACTTACAATACGCAGTAGAGAAAGTAATAAGCTTTAGTAAGAATAGTTTAAAGGTTAATAATAAGGATAGATGGTAGAGAATTCATGTAAATGCATCACATTAGATTAAAAAAAGGTCCGTGTTTGTGTCTGTCTGTGTTTCTCTGTTTGTAAATAGCGTAACTCAAAATCGTGAACTTGAATAAATACCAAACTGATATTTTGGATTCAATGCCTTCCAAAGATGGGATACGAAGATTTTCAAGAAAATCCTCCACCCTAGACTACCCCTTACACGGAAGAATTTTCGAAGCGTTTGATTTTCTAAAAAAAATGAGTAACGATTTTTATTAAAATACCATATATTAAAGATATTTACATTACAAGTAAAATGTATATGTGTTAAGCGATAGACGAAAACATACGACACAAGAAAATGTAGATGTCTTTAAAGACGCAATTTATTTCGAATATATTTTTTGTAGATTACCTATTTCCGAGATATACTTATTAATGATTCGATTTCTTCGATATTTGTCATTCCTTTTTTAATGACCATGGATTTTTAGTTGTTTCTCCCAAATGCATGGAACGAGTACGAAATTTTTAGGCCAACATATAACGTCCAGTTCTTAAACATTTGACTATAGCTGTTCTCTTTGTATCTATAACGAAATGTGTAATGTAACCTTCTACAAAGGTTTATTTAGATTAAAATGAAGTAGATAGAAAATAATTGGAGTAAGAATAAATTTTATGCTCACTAATAAACAATAGAGGGTAGAGAAAGTCATGTGAATGTATCACATTTGAATTTTTAGAAAAAAAGGCCCATGTGTGTGCCTGTACAAAACTGGTATTTAGATTCAGTATCTTCCAAAGATGCGACTCGATGATACTCGAGAAAATGCTCCTATCCCAGACTACCCTTGGCATGCCAGATTTTTTCGAAATGTTTTATTTTCTAAAATATGGCTGTAATGATTTTGATTATAATACAATGTATTGAGGATATTTACATTACAAATAACATGTACGAATATCTTGAATTTTCTGGGAATAGCCTGTGAAGTCCACTTCATTTGGAAGAAATTTTGCATAATCTTGGTAAACATTAAGCAATAGGCGGAAACGTAATACACGAAAATTGTAGATTTCATTAAAATAATTTATTTCAAATAAGCTTTTTTGTGACATCAACCATTTCTGAGATCCGTTATTAAAGTTTCCAATTGTCCATTTCTTGGCGATTCTCTTAAGTGCTGTCAACATTCAGTTGTTTCTCCCGATTGCATAGAAACAGTTTGGAATGTTAAGGTCTGCGTTGAGAAAGGTGGTGTTTGTATTGAAAGAGTTGTATTATAGTTCAACTGTTGGAGAGCCGCACGTATTGTAAACATTCTCCGGTAGCCTTCGACCTAAATGTACTTTCAGGTGGCCTTTGCCCCAACTTTAAAAAAATATTAACTTTGTAATTAAACTGCTTCTTTAAATATTTAATATTTATGTTTGCCTTGGCTGCGTCACTATTTATTTTAGAGACATGGATATCTTGGCAGGGTTTTAATGCGACAAGAATGTAGGCTTACACAGATTATAATTTAACTTCACTCCTTTTATTAATACTTGATACGATTTAAATAACACTTCACTGATATAGAGAGCTGTGAGATTCTTTAATTAATTACTTGCACTTCTTAACACGTAAACTTATTTTTCATCTCCCATGAATACGTATTTAATCTCTCGAGGACGCACAAGTAACGCATCCAGTTATGAGCACTGTCCTCAGGCAACTGAATATATTTCAACCATCTAAACTTGTACATTTGTGTATTTTAAGTCTCTGATTGGCTATTCCTACTCCAATAGAATACCTTCATTTAACTAAAGCTTTTTCTGGCTGTTGATTGGCTATTTTTAAACTGTCTCAAAGTTTACATTATTGCTGCTCTAATAATGATTAGTAGCATTTAAACTCTCAAACTCATTATTGCCTCAAGGTTACCTAATTGTTAGCAACGTTTAACTTATTATTCTCACAGTTCCTATATTATTAAATTACGTAATACATTCACATAACATTATTGAACATGTTTACAATAATATAAGCATATGCAATGACTGTTACATACATTTTACAAATTATTACATACACATATTGCTTCAAGGCGGGCTGTTATTCAATTTACATATTATATAATTTGACTGAAATCATTTGTGTTAAAAATACTGCCTCAGCGTATAGCGTACATTTCTTAAATATTAATTGGCTGTCGCTGTTCTCTACTTATCTATAATGAAATCTGTAATGTAATTATTTCTGAAAAAGTTTATTTTGATTAAAGTGCAGTATGTGTAGTTTTTGTAAGATTAGATTTTATACCCACCGGTAAACGAAAGAGGATAAAGAGGTCATGTGAATGTAACACATCACATTTGTTTTGCTTAAGTTTATGAACAAAGACTTTTTATACTGCAAAATGAATTTTGTTGCAAAATGTTTAATATGGCATGATAGTTCCTCTGAAGACCAATATATTCCATTCAAAATATATTTACCATAAAATATTAAAACTACTATAATCACACAATATGTAAATAATTCAGAAAATGCTAATTTAGTTAGGCATAAAATTAAATCTTTAACATTTACACATTTATACTTTATATTTTATTTGTTTTGAACAAAAATAAATGTGTAAAAATTAAGAGTAAAACGCACATATTAAAATTTTGGTACACAAAACAAATAATTAGAAGCTTTTAGTGTGACATAATTGCAGTTGCCATAACGCTTTAGCACTTTTTCTCAAGATTTTAATGACTGTAACGCAAAAAATGAAAATGGTGAATTTGTGACCAAAATATGTCAACAGTAAATGCACCATAAGTAGTGAAAAAGACTTCCAGAGCTTTAAAAAATGAATTACGACCGCTTTTCCTAGAATCCGCAAAATATATGCAAACACGTTTTCTCTTGCATATTTGTTTTTACCTTCTGTTTTTTTACTTCGCTTTATACAGTAACGCGCAGGCCGTCTGAGAATCAGCGGCCTTGGCATTTATGACATAGAGACCTCATAAATTTGCCCGTCTGGACAAATGCAACTTTGCAATAATTTGTGGCCCGTGAATATTAGTTGGATGGCTAGATTTAAATTCCTTTCGGGTACCTTCATCCTTTACATTTCACAATAACTGCCAAGAAGCATAGTTAATAAAATGTTGCGGGAACCTGACTGCGAATTCTCGGGTAAGCGGCTAATATAATTATTTTTTTTAAGTTCCTTGTTTACCCAGGTAATCTTTTACTGTGTTTTTACTGTTTTTGTGCCAATTACACACGCACAAACACCTATGCCCTAGGCGGGACTCGAACCCGCGACCCTCAGCTTGGCGGACCGCCGAAGCTACACACTCCAGCAATCACGGCTACGAGTGCCGCCATTATATTGGCAATATTATTGCTCACTGTAGAAATAATTCATTCAGTGATGTTAAATCCCGCATACACATTTGGTGTCTTACAGGACTAATTACACACATGTTAATTAATAATTAAAATGTATTGTCATCTAATACATCATCTTTAAGCTTGAAAGCGAATTCTTTCCCTTTGTCGTAGTCTTAGGGCCAGGTATTTGAAATAAAGAAAAGGGGGACACTTTAATGCGTTATTCAATGAGAAAGGACACAGAAGAGAAGGTCATTTAAACTATTTGGTCAGAAGCATGCTAGGATCGGGCACAAGTTAGCAACCAGTGTACGTTCAACCTTACTATAGATTTCTGTAAACACAGTATTGTTGATATAAACAATCACACCAATGCACTGTTTTATTTGCTATTGTAAAGAGTATAGTCTGGTGACGGCAGAAAATGAAGTAGGGCACTATATCGGAATCGGAGAGAGCAGTGTATTGTACCTCTAGTGACGAAGTGATTTGTACGCGGCCTCACAGATAAACAACATCCCAATGCGCCACCTCACCCCACCCTACTCGATGTGCAGTAAACTTCGCTCCAGTCTTAAGTTGTCCCGGATCCTTAGCCTGGTCTGTGCTTAGGTATTAATAAATTGACAGTAACTGTATACTTGCATAATAAGTACGAGGGTACTCCAGGAAATAGGATAGGAGTAGAAGCGCAGATCCTTTGTACCTAGAACCCTGGGAGGGGAGGATGAGATGAGAGGAGTCAGAGGGCAGGGTCCCTACCATTTACAGACTTGAACTTCCCGAGTGCTAGCTGGTGCAGCTGGCACCCACATATCCCTTGGGGTCCCGGGACCCGGAGACCCATCTCAGTCCGGTTGACGAAGGTATACTTGGAGCATCCTTTTCCCCTGCCATGCACACGCTGAGACTAATCAGATGAAAGGTGAAGTGAAATGAGAATGGGTATGAAATGGAGGGACAGGAAATAGAGGAATGTACTGATCCTTCCCAGCATTCCCCTGGCGACCCGGAGAAATCCCTGGAAAACCCTACGGTGATGAAGTTCGGCTCCGGGAATCGAGCTCTCCTGAATGCGGGCCTCGGACAATACCACCTGAGCTATCTCGCTCCGTAATTCAGGAAGTAACGACCGTTTGCGCATTTCGCTCTGCAGATCGCTATTGGCTTATTACCCAAGATCCAATAGTTTCCTTGGTAGTGTTGCATGAATACCAACCAAACAAGCTATTATTGTGCATTCTGTAATGGTTCAAAACGAACCATATACAAAGTTCCACCTACTGCGAGTAAGAGGTATTTAATTATTGAATGCTAGGGAGTAGAAACCTGCAGAAATTTACCATCAACCAAAGGAAGTGTATGGTGATAACAGTAATGATCGAAAGAAATGTAAGAAAGTGGTATATGTTAATCAATGGACAAACAAGTGTGCATGACGAAACTCGACCCTGACGTCCGTCACTCACCAACTGAGCAATATAATCGTACTAGACAGACGTTTAACCGTAGATGAGTTACAGATTCCTTTCCCAAACATTTCTTCTATTTGACTTGATGAAATTCTGTCTGAACATCTTGGCTTAACAGACTGGAGGCAGCCAACTACAAACGGGAATTCCAAAGCTCGTGCACAAATATAACCTAACTAATGATCCGGGACAACTTAAAAGTAAAGTATACTGTTCTTCGAGTGAGGTGGCATATTGAGATGTTTACTTATGTGGGCGAGTACAATCCGCTTCTGAAATACTCAATTAAATTGAGTTTTATTTATGGACGATCTTTAACTGCTGTGCTCCTCAGCGTTCCATTCTATATTAGGCATGAAAGACCGGAAACTTTGGTCAGAGACCTCTTTATGAGTCTTGAGGTTCTTTTACGTGCCGTAAACCTACGACACGGGACCACCGGCTTTACTTCCCTTCCGACGGAAGCCATGCTAAGGATTTTTACGCCCGAAAAGCTACGCCCTTACTTCGGCAGGGAAGTAAAAACTGTGGTCACGTATCATCTCAAGCCTGATAAAGAGGCCTCCGAGCAAAATGTTTTATCTTTGATCCCCAATATAGAATGGAACAGTAAGAGCCATAATAACTAAAGAGCGTCCATAAGTTTAAAAAAGTTCTGATTTGATACATTCAGATAGGTTTCTCTACCCTCTATCGTTTATTAGTGAGTATACGAACGATTCTTAACAAAGTTTATTTTCCTATCTACTGTTTTAGTCAAAATAAAAAAAAATATCTACATTACAAATTTCGTTATAAATACAAAGAGAACAGTGATAATGAAATGTCTAATAACTGAACGCTATATGCAGGCCTTAATTTTCCATACTGTTTCCATGCAATTGCGAGAAACAACCTAAAATAGTTGGAAAACTATAAAAGAATAAGCATTGAACAATTAGAGCCATTAAAATTGTATTTTAAAGAGATTTACATTTTTGTTTAGTGCGCTTTCGTCTATCGCCAGTTATACAAGATTATATAAAGCTCCTTCCGAATAAAGGGGACTTCAAAGATACTCTCAGAAAATTCAAGATATACTTTTATTTGTCGTGGAAATATATTTTAATATATGTTATTTTTATCAAAATGGTTATCATTTTTTGGAAAATCAAAATTTTCCAAAAATATTCGATATAAATGGTAATTTGGGTGGGAGTATTTTCTTGAATATCTTTTTAGCTCATCTTTGGAGGCTACTGAACATCAATACCAAGTTTGGTATTTATCGGATTTTCCGTTTTTGAGTTTTGCTCTTCACAGACACACTGACACGCAGGCAGCCACGTACATACACGCACATTTTTCTAAAAATACTTTTTTTTATTCAGGGGCCCACAAAACATGTTTTCGGTGAAATCCCGACATCAGATTTTTGGGTGGAATACAATACTTCCCCTATTTACTATACGTAGTAGAGAAAGTAAAAAATCTGATGTGTTACACTACATGACTTTCTCTACTCTTGTACAAATTATTTTTACGAACGCTTATTCTCAATCTAATTCATGTTAATCGAGATATCGAGATGTTAATCTTATTGCTAATTTTCTTGTAGATGCAAGGGGAATTGGTAGGCTTTAAGCGATAGTCAAATATTTTAAGAGCTGGTTGCTATGTGGAGTATTCCATTCTCTTTGCATTACCAGAGCATAAAAAATGAATAAGGAATTCGCATTTAAGAGAACATTTTGGAAAATTTAAGCGAATAACAAGCAATATCTCGAAAATGGTTCTCAATAAAAAAAATTGTATATGACATAAATTGTGTATTTTAACGCGATCTAAATTTTTTGTGTAGTAAAATTTTGTCTATCTCTTATGGTTTACCAGTTATGCAAAAGTCGTTCACAATGAAGAATGCTTTTGGAGATATTCCCAGAAAATTCAAGATATACATTTTATTTGTCATGAAAATATCTTAAACATTATTATATTTTAATTAAAATCGTTAGAGCCGTTTTTGAGAAAATTAAAATTTTCGAAAAATGTTCCATATAAAGGGTAATGTGGGGTGGGGGATTTTCTTTAAAACCTTCGTGTCGCATCTCTGGAAGATTCTGAACCTAAATATCAGTTTGGTGTTTATCCGACTGTTCCTTTCTGAGTTATGGATTAGCATGAAGCATATGGAGAATAAGCGTTTGTAAAAATTGTTTGTAGAATAAGCGTTTGTAAAAATAGTTTGTAGAAGAGTAGAGAAAGTCATGTGAGTGTAACATATCAGATTTTTTTTTAAATTTGACACTCTTACACTTAGGATTCAGCTTACTAATCTACATCAATTTCATAGAACTTAGGGAAAGAGTATTTTCCTCACACACTTTTTGCCGTTAACACATTAAACATAGTTTGCACAGCTTGCTTGTTCTGAGTTATTCTGCGTGCTGCGTGGCCGATGTTTTGCTCATGTTCACTTTACGATAATGAAAACTATTTTTGCGTAACACGACATTCTGAGTGATTGAGGTAAATATTAGTCTCAAGAGAATCAAGAAAGAGTTCCATTGAACTTAATCGATTGCCTAAGACTACAAGAGCTTATAAGCTTAAGGAAATATATAATGTAATTTACAGTTTAACTCAAATATGTGTTTTTGCCATTAACTGTTTTGGAACATTCCCTATTGTTCAATTCAATTAGTAGGGAGAAATAGTGATGCAAAACATTTATCCGCAATAAAAAGAAAAGTGTGTATAAACAGCCTTTTAAATTAAATCCTGCGCGAAAGTGACCAGTTTAAGCACCACGGAATTCAGAAGACTTCAGTTCATTAATTCGTTTAACTCCTAAACGGCTTCCCCCTTTTGTTTGACCTACAACCCGACAGCCGGTCTCACGCCCACATAAGCACCGCAGAGGTGGATAATTATCCAATTGATACGGGAAATGATGTGGCCAGCATCACGCATTCCCCAGCTGGATTGTTGGCTCCCATGACCGGGATCGTTACTTATTGCACTTAATTCCCTCACGATGCTGAGAAGGCACCGGTCCTATACCCGGGATTTAAATTCCGCAACCCCATTGGTGGGGTCAGACTCTGACGCATTCCGTAGCTGGGAGCCAGAACTCCACACTGTATCCCACTACGTCACGACGGTTTTCATACTGGATATTTAAATAAGTTGATGCCATTTTTTCTTTATTGGATAAAAAAAGGTGTACATTCTTCTCTTGCTACCTAATTATACAGGGTAGTCAAAGTATTACATTCCACCAAAAAATTCAATACCGGCTTTTACAGGAAACACATACTTGAGGTCCCTATATAGAAACACACACATATTTAGGATCTCTAGCATTCTGCTGACATAATCACCCCGTTTAAGTGCTTCAATTTGGAAGTTATAGATGTTATAAGCACGAATTTAACTACTTGATTTCTTAATTGATTTAGAGCAGTTTGTAAACTAACTTGATTTTTAAAAATCTGTTAGATACGTTACGTTCACATAACTTTCTCTTCCCTCTATTCTTCATTAGTTGGTGTAGAAATTATTCTTAGGAAAGTTAATTTTTCTATCCTGAGGCAGTATTTTTAACACTTAAATGATTTGAGTCAAATTATATAATATATAAATTCATTCAATTATATAATATATATGCCCGCCTTAAAGCAAATGTAACAAGATAGTAAAAGTGTATATTACAGTCATTGTACATGTTTATATTATTGTATACACGTGTAATAATGTTATGGGAATGTATTACGTAGTTTAATAATGTAGGAGCTGTGAGAATAATAGGTTAAAAGTTGCTAACAATGAGGTAACAATAAGGTAACTTTGAGGCAATAATGAATTTGAAAGTTTAGCAATACTACTTGTAATATTTGGAAGCAATAATTTAATTTTAGTGAAAGTTTATAAAATAGCCATTCAACAACCAGAAAAATCTTTAGTTAAATGAAGGTGTTCTATTGGACTAGGATTAGCCAATCAGAAATTGCAATACAGAAATTTACAAATTTAGGCGTTAGAAATTAGTTCAGTTGCTTGTAGACAGCGCTCATAACTGGAGGCGTTGGTTGTAGACAGTGTTTCTAACCGGACGTGGGATGCGTCCTCGAGAAATTTAATACTTATTCGTGTGAGACGAAAAATAGTTTACGTGTTAAAAATTGCAAGTATTTAATAAAAGAATCTAACAGCTCTCTATATCAGTGAAGTGTTATTTAAATTGTGTCAAGGATTAATAAATGTAGTGAAATAAAAATTGTAATCTGTGTAAGCCTACATCCTTAGTCGCTCTACTCCCTGCAAAGAAATCCATGTCTCTAACAATAATACTGACGCAGCCGAAGCAAACATAAATGTATAATATTTAAAGAAACAGTCAAATTACAAAGTTAATATTTTTTGAATTTGGGACGAAGGCTACCGGGTACCATACGTGCGCTTGCAACTACTTCAAGTTTGGCTCCCAAAGCGTGGGACAAATAACGTAAAGACAATAACTACTTCAAATTGGCGCCAAAACATGGGGCAAATAACGAAACAATACATCAACTACAATCTACATTTTAATCGACGTAAAACTTTGCAGAACAGCTATAATACACATCCGTTAGGGAACTAACGGAACAACGGATAGTCAAGTGTTTAAGAACTGAACGCTATATGTTGTCCTTATAATTCCCTGCTCTTTACATGCAATCTCGAAAAAGAACTGAAAATCGACGAGACTTAAAAAGAATGAAATCGAAACATTAATAACGAATATCTCGGAAACGGCTGATGCCACAAAAACGTTTTTTGAAATAAATTGTGTGCTTTAAAGAGATCTATATTTTAGTACAGTAAGTTTTTGTCTATTCATTAACGTTTACCTGTTATACAAAATTTTACAAGCTATTCCCTCAAAATTAAAAATATACGTTTTATTTGTTACGCAAATATCTTTAATATATGGCATTCTAATCAAAATCGTTACACATTTTTAGAAAATGAAAAATTTCTGAAAGTGCACCATGTAAAAGCTAGTTTGGTGTGCGGGATGTTCTTCAAAATCTTCGTGTGTCATCTTTGGATGATACTCAACCTAAATACCAAGTTTGGTTTTTATCCGAGTTTTCATTTTGAGTTATAGTGTTCTCAGACACACACACACACACACACACACACACACGCACACACACACACACACACACACACACACGGTCCTTTCTTTATTCAAGGGGCCTTAAAACATTTATTTCCTGTGAAGTCGCGATATCGAATTTTTTGGTGAAAGGCAATACCTTTTCTACCTATCATACTATATACGTAGTACAGATAGTAAAAACGAATGGCTCTATAGACTGAGAAGGGTTTTTTCGTATTACTGTGTGCATTTGAATTATTTTTTTCTTATCTAATTCTTTTCCTTTGACATTTTCTAGTACATTTATGCAAATAAAAATAAGCATGAATACTTAGGAACAGGCTTATTTATATTTTTCTTCAGGTCAAAAAATTGGATTTAAAGCAGCAGCTTGATGTTGACAATTTGTTAATGGAGGATTATTCTTACTTTACCTACCATGTATAGTAAGTATGGGAAGTATTGTATTCCACCAAAAAAATCTATGTAGAGATTTCTCAGGAAATACATGTTTTGAATCCCCTGCATCGAATTATAAATAAATAAATACAAAACTCAGTATTTAAGTTCAATATCTATCAAGATTCGACACGAAGATTTCCAAGAAAATCCACACTCTCCAAACTACCCTTAACGTGAAAAATTTCCGAAAGATTTGATTTTCTAAAAATGGCTATAACGATTTTGATTAAATACCACATATTAAAGAATTTACATGACAAATAAAATAATATCTTGGATTTTCTGGGAAAATCTTGTTAAGTCCACTTCATTTGGAAGTAATCTTGCATACTCTTTTATATTAACTGGTAAATGTTAAGCGATAGACGAAAATGTAAAATGTACTACACAAAAAATGAACATCTCTTTAAAACACACAATTTATTTAAAAGAATTATTTTGACATTTCTGAGATATGCGTTATTAAAGCTTTCAATTGTTCATTTCTTGGTAATTTTCTTAAATTCTGTCGACATTCAATTGTCTTTCGCATTGCATGGAAACAGTATGGAATTTTAAGCCAACATATAGCGTCCAATTTTTAAAAATTGGACCATCGCTATTCCATTTTTACTTTCTCTACTACGTATAGTAAGTAGGAGCAGTATTGGATTCCACCCAAAAATTCGATACCAAGATTTCACCGGAAATACATGTTTTGAGACCCCCTGAATCCAAAAAAAGCATTTTTAGAAGCATGTCCCTGTGTGTCTGTCTGTGTGTCTGTCTGTAAACAGCATAAGTCAGAAACGAACAGTCGGATAAACACCAAACTTGGTATTTAGGTTCAGTATCTTCCAAGGATGCGACACGAAGGTTTTCAAGAAAATCCCCCACCCCAGATTACCCTTTACATGGAAGATTTTTCGAAAATTTTAATTTTCTCAAAAATGGCTCTAACGATTTTGATTAAAATATTATATGTTTAAGACATTTTTATGACAAATAAAATGTATATCTTGAATTTGCTGGGAATGTATCCAAAAGTATTCTTCATTGTGAACGACTTTTGCATAACTGGTAAACCATAAGAGATAGACAAAATTTTACTGCACAACAAATGTAGATCGCGTTAAATTACACAATTTATGTCATATACATTTTTGTTGTTGATTGAACCATTTTCGAGATATTGCTTGTTAATCCCTTAAATTTTTCAATACTTATTTTCTCAAATGGGAATTTGTTCTTCATTTTTTTTTGTCTTGGAAAGGCAAAGAGTATTAATATGTGGCAAAGAGAATACTGCTGCACCTAGCAACCAGCTATTAAGAGATATGTCTATGCTTAAAGGCTACTGTATTTCTATATTGTCCTTGCAAATACAAAACAAGGGGAACATAGTAGGCCTTAAGCGATAGTTAAATATTTTTAGAACTGGTCGCTAAGTGTAAAATGTAATTCTCTTTGCATATCTAAAGATCGTTTCTGCAAATGTTTATCTCGATTAATATGAAATAGATGGAGAATAAGAGTTTGTAAAAATAGTTTGTACAAGAGTAGAGAAAGTCATGTGTGTGTAACACATCAGATTTTTATCTATAACGTAATGTGTAATGTAGCTGTTTCGACAAAGGTTTATTTGGATTAAAATGAAGTAGATATAAAAATAAGATTTAATAATATATTGTATACCCACTAACAAACGATAGCGGTTAGAGAGGGTCGTGTGAATGTATCTCGTCTAATTTTTTACGTCTTCGATTGTAGTTCTGGTTACAATCAACTATCCTCCAATTATTGTTAAAACTAGCTACTGCATTGCTGTGCACCCTTTTAAACACCTATCAGTTGACTGTCATTTCAGTCCCTTTTATGTTAGCATGTACTAACAAAGAAAATTGTATTAAAAGAGTTTCGTGAAAACAAACAGGGAGCACACAGGAAAATAAGGTTTTGCAACGATATTTTATAGAATAGCCTACAAAATAAACCATATTATAGTCCGGCCGTTTATTCTCCGACCTGACGCTTTGCACGAAGAGAGACAGTGTTGCCAGCTCTTGCCACTACTGTGAATACGTATGTAAATATGCCATCGTCACAACGTTTGCTATTTTTCCCACCTTCAGTGTAAAATAAACTGTGGCTACCTTCTCGCCAAAGAAAGAAGAGGTCCCTGTTGTCTTACTCCTTCCCAAAGTAAGTATTCATGTACCTTGAATATAAATTCACGGCTTTGGCTCCGGTAAGGTGCCATTTATTTCTATGATTCTGCGAACCACTATCCATATGGCTGTAACAGCTACTATACGGTAAATGTAAGGATAACTATACCAATAACGCCAAAACAAAACAAAAAAACCTACTTCATCTGGTCTAAAGCAAAGAGCTGACTCCATGTGCCCGTTTACCTGAGAGTTGGCAACATAGCCCAAAATACAGTGAACCCATGGGGAGCAAGCCTGTGATTGTAGTAGCAGACAACTTCTGTTATTACTTTCTCTACTACGTATAGTAAGTAGGGGAAGTATTGTATTCCACCCAAAAATTCGATACCGAGATTTCACCGGAAATACATGTTTTGAGACCTCCTGAATCCAAAAAAAGCATTTTTAGAAACATATCTGTGTGTCTGTGTGTCAGTATAACTCAGAAACGAATAGTTGGATACACACCAAACTTGGTATTTAGGTTCAGTATCTTCCAGAGATGCGACACGAAGGTTTTCAAGAAAATCCCCCCACCCCAGACTACCCTTTACATGGAACAGTTTTCGAAAATTTTAATTTTCTCAAAAATGGCTCTAACGATTTTGATGAAAATATCACATGTTTAAGATAATGTCATGAGAAATGAAATGTATATCTCGAATTTTCTGGGAATGTCTCCAAAAAGTATTCTTCATTGTGAACGACTTTTGCATAACTGGTAAACCATTAGAGATAGAGAAAATTTTACTACACAAAAAATGTAGATCGCGTTAAAATACACAATTTATGTCATATACATTTTTTGTTGAGTGAACCATTTTCGAGATATTGCTTGTTATTCCCTTAAATTTTCCAATACTTATACTTTTTCTCAAATTCGTTTTTCATTTTTTTTTATGTCCTGGGCATGCAAAGAGAATGGAATGCGCCACACAGCAACCAGCGCTTAAAAGATTTGAATATCGCTTAAAACCTACCAAATTCCCTTTGCATCTACAAGAATGAGCAATGAGATTGACATCTGCATATCTCGATTAACGTGAAGCATGTGGAGAGTAAGCGTTTGTAAAAATATTTTTACAAGATTAGAGCAAGTCATGTGAGTGAACACATGAGATTTTTTTGCGTGTAACAAAGCTCTGAGCAACCGTATCCTATATTTATTAAACACATTCCAAGAAATCAAATCACAGTGCTCATTTATCGGTTGAAACGAATCACATTAGCCTCATTTACAGTGAAAATTAACAACGCAATTCTTGCTAAACTTGCCCAAACTTGCCTCCTTTACCTTCACAACACGTCAGGGTGGGAGATACAGAGACGACATTAGTCAGAGGAGACATGACTTTTATTTATGACACAAGAATTATAAGTGATGCTTTATTTTTCAAGTAGTACTCCTACGAGCAAAATAAAATCTACTTAACATGCGTTGTCATATATTATTTTTAGACGTCCTGAATATTAAATTATAATGCATCCAGCTAAAATTTGTGTGTAAATAGCAATATGCATTCGGACTTGCATAATGCCGAGGTCCGCTCTATTGTTATTGGGCTTTCATAGTACTAGTATTGACAACACATTTTCAGGATACTTAATTTTTATGTTATTTACCTTGCACCATTGAAGAAATCTATTGTATGCAACGTCGTAGTGTTTCTCGACTTCTTTGGAAGCAATTCCAATGTTATCCACTCCGCTGCTTGCAATTGTTCTCTAGTTCTGCCGAATCTATTTTCGAGTCATTCAAATAATCTGCCATTACATAATCAATAAATGATCTAAACTTAATATTGTAGCTACTCATCGTGAACTTCGAACCACAGTCAGGGAGTTGCATCAGATTTATTAAAGTAGCGCTGTTCGCCTCTCCGTGACTGACAATAGGCGGAATAGGTTCAGATGGTAGGGTCGACCGATTCCGGGCTGAAGGGTCCCTGGTGGGGTTTCCGGGAGAGAGGGTTGTCAAATAAGTACCTGGGAGTTCGATGAATACTAAGGCTATATTCTTAAATAGATTGAAGTGGCATTGGGGGCATCTCAGTAGAGGGGTCTTAGTGCAAGAACTTGAACGTATTCATACATGTCTTACCTGTGTAATTCTTGCTGGGCTTTTTGTGACACTAAGTTAAAGATTAACTTGTTAGGGTGGGGCAGCACAGACCTTGTCAAACGTGGTCCCGTGGTCGTCGCGTGTCGGAGGGAATTGAGAGCCTTTGATCCACATTCAAACAATATACACTACGTGATCAAAAGTATCAGGACACAGTTTGGAATTCCGGTGTGATGGTCTGGATAGATGTCAGCCTATTACTCTTTACGACCCTCTTCAAATGTCAGCGATCTCTGTCAGTCAACAGACGAGGTCGGTATGTACATGTCCCTTCACGTTTGCTCTTCACTATCACATCAGAAACAGTAGACCTAGGGATGTTTAGGAGTGTGGAAATCTCGCGTACAGACTTCTAACATAAGTAATACTCAATCACCTGACCACGTTCGAAGTCCGTGAGTTCCGCGGAGCGTCCCATTCTGCTATTTCACGATGTCCAATGACTACTGAGGTCGCGCATAATGAGTACCAGGCAGTAGGTGGTAGCACAATGCACCTAATATGAAAACATATGTGTGGGGGTGTCCGGATACTTTTCATCACATTAGTGTATTTACCTGTAAGCAAACTAAGTAAGCAGCCTCGTGCCCTGGAAACCGGCTCTTCCTACACTACCATAACGTTCCACGCTTAGTGAAATCTGATACAACTCCCTGACCATAGTTAGAATTTCATGGTGAGTCGCTACAATATACAAGAAAGAAGGACGCTAACAATGGAGTGTTATAAAAAGTTTATTCCACTGATAGCTATAATATTAAACCTCCAGTAGAGGTGGTTCGTGTTAAGGGATACTAGAACTGACTTTTTAAGTGAAAATGACAAAATTTTCGATTGTTTAATTATATGATATAAATATTCTATAGACGCCTATGAATTACTTTAACCACACATTTTACATAATCCGGCATTTTTAAAAGCCAGCGACATGTCAAAATCAACCATGCGTTCCTTTTTAACCTAACATCCGCTTCTCCTTTCTATATGTGTTTTTTCTGTTTTACATTTTTTATCTTGAGATTTATTCCTTTCTTTCAGTTTTGCTCTAATTTGTATGCAAATTTACATGAATAATCACAAGTGGGTTATCTCAAGATTTCAGCATGCATTTTATGGTTTCTTTAATCATTGTTTTACAATAAATTAATTTACATCGAAAAACAAGGAAAATCTAACTTTATAAAAGCAAAAATGTATTACTCTACAACGGATAACGTCATTTTCAATCAAATATATTTATTCTCACTGTACCAAGGTGTCATAACATGTCACTGTCATGCTTCTCTGATAAATGTGGATGCGCAAGGTAGCTTTAGAAGATTTGCTTTTGTTTCGCTTATTAAAAATATGTATTTGTATCATCTGCGAAACTATTCAAGCTAGAGCTTTGAGCTTTTGCATAAAATTTATTTATTTAATTATATTAAGTGTGCAAATCTTCAAGAAAGTAGATTTAAAATGAAAAACGTCAGAACAGTTGGTCTCAGTGTCCCTTAAAAGCTGTAATTTTAGTAGCAATTGTTTAAAAATACAACTTTGCCCCAAATTGCAAACCTTCCAGAAGTGCAGCGTGTTAACATTTTTACAAGAATATGTATTATGTTTGCAGCTATCGAGCTTGTGGGACCCGCCAGAAGAACTACGTGCACCGTCCTCACCAACATCGCCTATTCCATCGGTTTGGTGATACTCTCCGGGGTCGTATATCTCGTGCGTGATTGGAGACAACTCGCCTTAGCTACATCAATACCTTTTCTGTCCTTCTTCCTCTACTGGTGGTGAGTACAGCTCGTAATACCTTAAACCTACTGCAATGTCAACCTGGCATGTTCTGGGTTAATTGCAACTAGCGGTCCAGAGGAAGCGGGCTGCTGGAGTTTTCTTAGGGGGTGGACGTAGGTGAAAATACCTGGTTACAAACAGCTATAACTTCCACTTTTTATAAGATAATGTAATTAACTTGCCATCAGTATTTGAAATATAATTATTCACTAAATCTGAAAGCTTGAAATATTTTCGTGATAGTTTAAGATAATCATTTTAACAAAGGATTAAAAATCAAGATGTCTTAATTGTACATTTTTAAAGCATTCAACCAGTCAATTGTAATAAAACTTTGTGCTCAAGTTTCTTATGCAGTGATAATAGATTGCTTGCTGCAAAATTTTAATTGAGCTACTAGTTTCTTAAATAAATTTACATTTTTGGTTTAAAAATCCCTTGAATTTGTAGGTTTGCATAATAATTAGCTTGTTAGTCGTTAACTTGCAAAAGGAATCCACAATTTTGTGGAATAAATAACAATATAAGCTCGCATAAAGACGAATAAAGCTGGCCCAATTTTGATAAAAGGGGCGTTGCACATTTGCGCTGCTAGGGTATTTACATTTTAATATTAATTTAGAGATAAAAATAAAAAAAATACCTTTGGAATTTGCTTTCAAATGTTAATCTCACAATCTACGGGTATTTTTATCTGTCATTCAACATTAAACTTAAATACATTTTGCAATTTTGCAATGATACTGCTGTAATATAATCAGCCACACCATCTTTCTGACACTAATACACAAAACAACTACATTGTAAGCCATTATTGGATGCTGAAAGCATTTTTTCCATTTTATCTGGGTTTTTTTCTTTTGTGGGCCAATAACATGCCAGTTGTACTTGTTATTTCGCCAAAACATGACAACACCGTTTCGTCGTGTTTATCTGGATTAAGGGACGTGTGGAAAACTAAACCTTTAGTCACCCTTCCGAAAAAGATGAGGAGTGTGGTGGGCTATGCTTTGTTTACGCCCAGAAGCTGTTCATATTGCGTGACCTATCTCGACCTGTTTGAGTTCTACAGCCATATTACGTCAGCAAAAAGGTGTCGGAGTATTCTTTTAAGTGATTAATTATTTAAAAACCTTTGTGATATAAGGTACACTACGTGATCGAAAGTATCCGGACACCTAGCTGAAAAGACGTACAAGTTCGTGGCGCCCTCCATCGGTAATACTGGAAGTCAATATGATGTTGGTCCACCCATAGCCTTGATGACAGCGTTCACTCTTGCAGGCATACTTTCAATCAGATGCTGGAAGGTTTCTTGGGGAATGGAAACCTATATTTCACGGAGTGCGGAACTGGGGACAGGTATCGATGTAGGTCGGTGAGGCCGGGCACTAAGACGGCGTTCTAAAACATCCCAAAGGTGTTCTATAGGATTCAAATCAGGACTCTGTGCAGGTCGGTCCATTACAGCGATGCTATTGTCGTGTAATCACTCCGCCACAGCCCCTGCAGTAGGAACAAGTGCTCGATCGTGTTGAAAGAAGCAATCGCCATCCCGAATTGTTCTTCAACAGTGGGAAGTAAGAAGGTGCTTAAAAGATCAATGTAGGTTTGCGCTGTGATCGTGCCACGCAAAACAACAAGGGGTGCAAGCCCCAGCCAGGAAAAACACGACCACACCATAATACCGCCTCCGAATTTCACTGTTGACACTACACACGCTGGCAGATGACGTTCACCGGGCATTCGCCATACCCACACCCTGCCATCGGATCGCCACATTGTGTACCGTGATTCGTTACTCCACACAACGTTTTGCCACTGTTCAATCGTGTAATGTTGACGCTCCTTACACCAAGTGAGGCGTCGTTTGGCATTTTCCTGTGTGATGTGTGGCTTATGAGCAGCCGCTCGACCATGGAATCCAAAATTTATCATCTCACGCCTAACTGTCTTAGTACTTGGAGTGGATCCTGATGCAGTTTGTAATTCCTGTGTGATGGCTTGGATAGATGTCTGCTTATTACTCTTTACGACCCTCTTCAAATGTCAGCGGTCTCTGTCAGTCAACAGACGAGGTCGGCCTGTACGCTTTTGTGCTATACATGTCCTTTCACGTTTCCACTTCACTATTACATCAGAGACAGTGGACCTAGCGATGTATAGGAGTGTGGAGATCTCGCGTAAAGACTGACACAAGTGACATCCAATCATCTGACCATGTTCGAAGTCCGTGAGTTCCCCGGAGCGTCCCAAGCTGCTGTTTCACGATGTCTAATGACTACTGAGGTCGCGGATAATGAGTACCAGGCAGTAGGTGGCAGCATAATTCACCTAAGATGAAAAACGTATGTTTGTGGGGTGTCCGGATACTTTTGATCACATAGTGTAGGTGCTTCCGAAAGTATGTCAGAAATAGATTACTCTAGTCACCCTACAAGCAACAAACTGTTTCATTCATACATTCTCGTTGAATTAAAATCTAGTTAGGAAACATTTTTTAAACGGCTGATTTAAAGAACAAAATTCTATTATACTTTGTGTTTGAAATACTTTCATGAAGCACATATTAGAAGGAATGCAGGTTCCCTTCCAAAAGATATATTGTATCACCGTTGCCAGAATACATATACTTTAAATATATTTTAAAAAATAATGTTGCATCTCGCATTTTGTGCTGTGAATTCTGCACTTCATCGCAGAAAAGAATAATAACTACTGAACACTTTACAGTAAACGGGTAAACTTGAGTACATCTTTTAGTTTTGTTCTACAAGTTTAACTTCTGTTAAATGTGGAGACCTCCGAGTACTGGAGCCAAGTGGCATTCAAACAGTTTCTTTCTTTACAAATATATGGGACTTTGTTTTCTCCATTTTTGCTTTGAATTTTTTCTGAATGACATTTTCTGCTATACATGACCTGTTTGTCTTCCATAATAAAGGAAGTTATTGTATAAAAGTAAATAAGTGGAATTTGAACGTATGAATTTACATTTCATAAAATTTTCATATATCTTAACAATTTCTGAGATAAAAGGTTTTGAGTTTAACAGATTTAAGGGGAGAATGGTTGAGATTTATATTTTCTGTAAGATTTGAGTTAGAAGTTTTGGTACCCAAACTTTTCTATACTATACTTATAAAGTTAATGAGATTTCATCTTTCCGGGGTTATTAATTCTTGAGTTCTTAATGTTTTTGTCAAAAAAGCGTATGCTTTCTCGTCCTACAAATTTTGGCAAAATTTCCTACAATTACCTACGCTTTGTCTAAAGTTTCAAAGTATAAATATTTTTAATACATAGCTCCCGAGATAAAAAAGTAATGAATGTAGTAAACATTAAAATTGTAAACTTCTTGAGAATTGTATCGATATTCTATTTTTTTTATTTTAAGAATTTCGTAGGGTATAAAAATCCTATACTTAGTTTTACTAATCAGCTTTCTTAGAATATCCACTGAAAAAAATTAAAAGTTCACTGTATGCAATTTTAGGAGGATATTTTGGATGCAGCAAACAGCTTTAGAATTAGAACTGTGGAAAACGTAATTTTGTCTGCATTGCAGTTAATTATAGTAGAACATGTTTTTAATGTGAAATAATTTCTTAAGGTTTCAAGTAGCTTCGGACCTTGAAACTCCAAGAATGGATAAAATACGGTTGATACACTTGTTTTGGCCAAAACCAATTGCTTATATAATGCATACAATAACATACCAATGCATAATCAATTAACATAAAGCAAAGCATGCAAATTTTAATTTAAAATCTTTGGACGATTGGATAGTATTTAAAAACAGAACTGCTTAAACTGTTTTAGACTAACTTAACCAAAGTAACAAATTGAGAAACACATTGCAGGGTCCTACCTGAGTCTCCCAGATGGTTGCTGGCTCGTGGGAGATTTGAAGAGGCTGAGAAGATATTGAAGAAGATGGCGCGAGTGAATGGAAAGTCTCTTCCAGCCAACTACATGGTACAACTCAAGGTGAGAGAGAGACAGCCGGTAGTAAATGTTACCTTCGCAATATTGTGGTTATAGGTCTCTAGAGTGTAGTTGCCCTACATACGTAGCAACTACTCAATCTAACACAAGTGTTGCTACTTCTTAGAGTCGCGGGGGACTTGGTGCATGCTCAATACACAAAGTCTTCCTTTGTTTGGGCTCTGCTACAGTGTTAACATAAAGGCTCTGACGTTCCTTTTCCCTTTGTTTAACACCTATCGCTTCATTTATCTTAGCATAAGTAAGAAGTTTCAAACTGCCCTAAAGCAGTTTTAATAAGGCATTTAATCTAACGCTTCACTGCTTTATATTCTCTTGCTTGTGCACCCGAATGAGTAAATCAATTTCCTCAGCAAGCGATTGGATAAAGTCTCTTTTCAAGAAGTTGTAACAACAATTTAATCTTTCTGCTTCGAAAAAACATTATAGCAGGATGGCTCAGGCAATTTCGCCTTGGCCCGCATTTGGGAGGTCGTGGGTTCGATTCTCGTGGCCTATCACCTTGACCCATGGCATTTTTGGGGGGTTTCCCGAGTCGCCAGTCGAATGCTGGAAAGGATTCTCACATCCCCCGAATTCCCTGTCCCTCCATTCCATCTCCATTCTCATTTCACTTCATCTGTTGGTCTCATTCAGGGTTGAAAGTGTCGGCGATGGTGTTTCGGTGCAGTGTGGCAAGGGAAAAGAATGCTCTTTGTGACTCTCTCCGTCCCTCGATTTTCGGCTGGCTGCCAGGGGTATCCGGACCCCTTTGAGGGGCGTTAGATCCCGTCTGCCGGGGAGTCTCTATCTGGAAACTTAGGGACCCTGCCATTCCTGTACCGTCACTCCGGTTGCGGCCGCCCGTTGTCTATTCTTGACTCATCCTTCCTCTGGGGACGCCCCTTTGGTACAATATCCCTTATGTGGATCAGCGCCGAGTCCCCACTGTAGCGAATCCAATACAATCAATAATTTATTTCACCTTCATTCATTTTTACATTTTATATCCTGAGATACATTTAAGAGTTTACAAACATACGAATTTTATGCACAAAATTAAATTTGTTTTGTAAGCTGCAACGGCAGCTGAATCATACAGAAGCATTTTTCGTCAGTGAGAGTCAATTTCAACATTAACTGTATAGAAATTGTTAAGAAAAAGTCTCCAACAGAGACGAAGGATTATTGTAGCAGTTGAATAAGTTACACCAGACGTACTAACGTCAGTGTGACAAACGGACACTGGCTGGATGTATCCGTTTCAAAAATGGATCCCATATTGAAAACTTATGTTATTACTTTATATTATAACTTCCACAGTTTCTCTTCGAAATCTATGATTCAAAATTGTATTATATACCGGCAGAGAAAGAACATCTTTAAAACCCCTATAATCATTTTTGAGCACCCTGTAAAATTAAAATAAATCTGATATGTTACATCCACATGTCTTCCTCTACTGTTTATTTATTTTTTTCTACGAATTATTCTTATGAAATGTATATTTTATTGTTTACTTTGTTAATCGAGATAAATCTTTACCGAAATTGTTTCATTACACGTTTTGTTGTAGGTGTAAGACAAATAGAAGGCACTGAATCGATAGTCGGGTGTTTAAAATCGAGTGGCTATATGCTCGCCTTGAAATTCCATATCCTTCCCAGAATATCGCGAGAAACTGCTGAAAAGCAACAGAACTTAGAAAATCATAAAAGCATTTAAAAATCAAAAAATAATAACGGATATATCGGAAATGGGTAATGCCACAAAAATGTTGCATACATTAAATTCTGCTTTAAAGACATCGACATTTTCTTTTGAATATATTTTTGTCTATCTCGTATGGCTTGCCAATTATATAAATTATACAAAATTCCTTCCGAATGAATGAAGAGGGTTTCACATACTTTGCACATAAAGCTTTTATTTGTCATGCAAATATCTTAAACAACGATATTTAAATCAAAATCGTAAAGTCATTTTTGAAAAAATCTAAAATTTAGAAAAAAATATTTTATGTAAAGGATAGTTTACGCACGTTGAAAAATTCTGAACTTAAATACCAAGTTTATTTGATTCAGCTGCAAACTTTTACTAAAAATGATTTCTTTTTAATTCAGGGGATTCAAAACACAACTTTCCACTGAAATCTCGATATCGAATTTTTGGTTGTTAGAAATCCCCTCAAAAAAACCTAAGGTTACTAACATGTCTGTTTTATTCCAGATTTCAAACTAGGGTGTTTTGAACTGTTTAAAAAGTGTCTGTGGTTTTCAATTAGCTTTTGGTTTTAGTAGGCAATACTACTAAGATTTAATCATGCGAAGGTTTAATCGTAAAATAGCTCTAAAATAAATACTGCGTCGTTTAAGAGATACTGCATATAACATTTTGATGCTACATTCTATTAAACATCCTTTGAAATCTGTACAAAATGAGTGTATTTTATACGTTGTAAGTAATCACACCGATTAGTTAGGTATTCCCTGCAGTAATGCCATTATTTAATTAAAAACACTCAAATGCAAATTGAAAGCGCTGGCCTTATTACACAATGGAAATTAAACTGATCCTATTCAACGAGTAAGCAGATTAGGATTAGTATTTAATATTTTACTTAAGAGTATACAGAAATAACGGTATTCCATACAGAGGTAACAGAGGAACTAAACACAGATAAATTAAATGATCAAACAAAAAGAAAGGAGATTAAAAATGAAATGAACGAGTAGAAACAATATCATGTGTAATAATTCCATAGGAAATGTATAGAAGAGATTGCGGTAGAACCAGGAAAAGATGAAATTGCTAATGTTGAAGCGGGTTAATTTATGCAGTAGATGCTTATATCCCTTCTAAAAATGAAAAGCTACAGGAATGCTGCAGAAAAATCCACCGCATGTCTTCAACTCGTTAAATCATAACTGGCAGGAAAAAAGGATTACATTACAGATGGAGGTTTAATAAACCCAAGCTGACATGTAATGCACGGCTTTGTAGCCACTGGTGCGCAAAGGATATGTTTTATTCCTTTATTTGCGGTGCCCTATTGCAGAAGTTAATGTAACGGTGCAATGAAAGCGCTCATTTGGTTCTCCAAAATGTTTGGAAATCGTAGTAGCTTTCAATGCCAAATTTACTAAGAATTTCTTATTTTAACCGTTTATTTATGTCTTTCAAATATTATTTGATAATGATTGTAATGCATTGTTATTATTACATAGTTTAAGCATATTCGATCTCCTCGGATCACAGGAATCTCTCCAAAAGTAGCTTGGCAATTATTCATTTGTTATACTTGACAATTAATTCGTACTACAAATATCTTCTCCAAACATATGAGAAACCTCCGTACAATCTGCTGCTATAAGGAATTTTTAAACTTTATTGCACAGATTTTTAGAGGTGTATAGTTCACTATGGTAAACTTATTTTGACACTCTCATACTACTGTATTATAACAATTATGCATTGAAATTTCTTTGTTCTTTAGTATATTGTGTACCCGTAAGAAAAACTGATGGTAGAGTCCAAAGGTCCGGGTATACTTTATAAATTTTGACACAAGCTGTGCGACATTGGGAGCGAAGCGTACCACATTTTAGAAGTGTCCGTCCATAGTAAACTCATCCCAAGACTTTAAAGATGTTTAACTACAGGAACTAACGGGAGAGCCAAGAAACTACGAACCGCCTGCGCGGTGTTTTTCCACTGGGCGTGTGGAAACATGATAACTCTCTGCTGCTATAAACAAGGTCACGCCGTTGACGTGATTTTTCTCTGTATGTGAAGTGCAGTATTGAGTTGACGCTGATGTGATGTAGTTCATTTATTATGAGTTATTTATTATTCTGTCCTGTACTTGGTCACAAAGTATATTATGGCTCAATATGTTTTCTACTGCACAGCGTGTATTCATTTATGATTCGTGTGTGTTAACTCAGTCAGCTCTCCAAGTGCAAGTACGATTTACAGAAAGATTTCCAGGTGTAAAAGTTCCAGGACGTACAACAATCCATGAACTTCATAATAAATTTCAGACAACAGGAAGTGTTCAGGCTAAGAAATCTAAAACACGGCGTACGGTTCTTCCGAAGAAACGTTAGACAACATCGGTCATCGTTTGGAGAATCCCCCCCCCGCCAAAGTCACTTAGGTGTATTTCACAACAGAGAGTCATTTCTTAATGCTCTGCGCGAAGAGACACCAAATTGCTGAAGTTAAAAGCATATAAAATAACTGTGACACATTCTCTTCAACCCGATGATCCTGTATTTAGGTGCACATTTTTAAGTGGAGTTTCAGAAGTGTACACAATGGCGAAATGGACATATTTAATATTTTTACGGACGAGGCTTGGTTCCACCTTCATGGATATGTGTGTACACAAAATAATCGCTATTGGAGCCCTGACAAACCTAATATTGTTCGTGAAGTACCCCTTGGTGTATGGTGCGCCATGAGCAGAGAAAGAGTTATAGTGCCAATTTTTTCGAGTCAACAGTTGACGCCCGCACATGCATGAATACAATTCTCTTTTTAGAGAATTAACACTAGGGAGCGTGATTTTGCCTTTTTTCAACAAGAGACTGCAACAGTTCATACGACCAATATTTAATGAGAACAACTGAACCTGTGTTTGAGGACAGAATTATTAGTAGAGATTTGTGTCCTCCTCGGTCTGTCGACCTAACCCCCTGCGATTTCTATTTCTGGCAAAGTGTACAAGACCAACCTACACGCCCTGGAAGAATTAAAACAAAATATTCGCCAGGAAATTACCAGAATTTTTCAATGTGAACTACGGCGAATGATGGATAGTTTCCTAAACAGGTGTCAAAAATGAATGGAGAACAACGGTGGCCAATTTCAGCATCTCCTTGCATAAAGTTGGTAAGTAAAGCCTTTAAAAGTAGTTTTAAAAATGTTGTATGGTTTCATCCGCGCCTTTCTATGATAGTGGCAGACGGCAACGAGCCCCGAAGACGCGGACAGGAAAACCACCGCGCAGCCGGTTCATAGTTTTTTGGCTCTCTCTGTAAAGGGGAATAGTTTGTACTGCCAATAGATCTACATATTCCAAACTAAGATGTTAAATTGATTATATAAGGAAAAGTTTAAAGCGAATACATGAGGTTACCTGTTGCTACGGTGAGGGCAGCTTTTCGCACCCATATTGACTGTGTGACTGCTTGTGCTAAAGAGAGGAAGAGCTGGCTTGCCTGCAAGATAAAACCTGTTTGTCAATTTAGCAACTCCACGCCACAACTAACACTAGTACCAACATATGAATACTTATTTCGGGTATCTCAAACTAACACCAAAAATAATGCCACAATATATTATTGTATTCCATGTAATGATCTCTTAATCCTTTCTGTACTCTATTTTTAAGACTGTAACATCTACCTTTACTTTACATTTACTTTACATTTACTTTATCCTGAATTGTAAAACATAAGTCCATTTTATTCTGTACTTAAAACTGTAACCCTAAATACCTTCTAGTAAAATAGGGTTGAACACTCTGATATTAAATAATAATAACAATAATAATAAACAGTCTCTTGATATTTCCACTAATGCTTGCCAGTTTCTTACAAAGGCAGTGTTAGGGATTTCCATGCGTCCTGTGGCCTGCCTGTAGCTTCCTATAGTTCCTTCACTTGAAACCTTTCTCTTGGGGGTGGTAGCCACAATAGATCTATGTAGGTCACAGTGCGCAAGGTGTCCCTCTCCGTTGTATTGCCTATAAGTTATAATTAGTTTATTCCCCTGGTTTGTTTCGAGATCAGCGTTTTGCTTATTCAGCATTCATTTGTTACCCCCTCATTTCTCGCCTCACACAGCACAATTTTATTCATATTGGACCCTTTTATAGCGTCAGGCTTAACGAGAAATTCGCTAGTCGCATTGCAATTTGTTATTGCCTCTTGAATGATCTTCCTTTTATAGGCGATCCTAATTTATCGGACATCCTTCGGAATATTTAAAACATAATAAGGAACAGCGATATGTTTTAAATTTACTATGGTTTCTATTGATTCTCCATGAAATAGAAACTATTTCAGCTTCAAGGGAATATCTTAAATATACAACAAACGTTTTTGTGCGTGAAGATTTTAATGAGATTTTCCCCTCGCATGCTTTGTATTTATTTGGTGATTATTCTCTGAAAGGGAAAACATGTTCTCCTTTATTGATCTTTCTGAACGCGAAAAATACACAAACTTATTCTTCTTCTGCCTTTCAAGGGTTAGGCTTATCGACCTGTTTCGGCCTCAATTCCATCTTTTAACTGGCCTTCCTATCATTCCATTTTTGGTTTTGTTCTTCTAATTTATCTTTCACTGCTAAAATATTCAGTTCTTGCCTAATTACTTCATTAAGGACCCGGTCCAATTTAGTGCAACCTTTAACTGTTCGTAAAAATATCATTTCTGCAGCCTGAAAATGACTGCAATCTTTTCTCATCACCCAAGATTCACTGCCAGATAATAGAACAGGTAGAGCCATCACCTTATAAAATTTACTTTTTGTTTCTCTTCGTATAATTTTTAATGTTCTGCTTATAGTACCGTAGATACTCTGATATTTCTGAAATTTAATGTCTATGCCCTTATCTTGATTAAAAGTAACATAACTTCCTAAATAGTTGAAATGCTGAACTTGAAGCAAGACACAATTTTCAATTGCTATTTTACATCTTACTGGGTATTTCCTATGGAATACCATTGTTTTTGTTTTATTTATTGATATCTTAAAATTATAATCATTTCCAATTTTATTTAAAAGATGGATTGAATTTTGTAATTCATTTTCAGAATTTGCAATTATCGCAATACAATATTGTCAGCATATAATAATATGTTAATGTAGATATTTATTCTTTGTTATGTATATTCCTTTTGGTGTTCTTTCTCTCCATTTTCGGATAGCGTCATCTATATAAATATTAAAAAAGACTGGGCGATAATGTGCACCCTTACCTTACTGCTTGGTTTATTAAAATTTTTTTAGGTCATTTGGGTATCCACTTATCCCTGATTTCCCATAATTTCTCCCTTTCCACCCTATCAAACGCTTTTTCCAAGTCTCTGAAAGCTAGGTAGGTTGGTAAATTAAATTCTCTTTTTTTCTCTCTTATTTGCCGCACAGTAAATCTATTGTGGCCACATGACCTTCCTCTTTTGAAAGCATCACCTTTGTAATGTTCATTAGTCTGTTATTTAGTATACCTGAATACATTTTTAGGCACTGTTTAATATACTAATTCCTCTATAATTGGCAGTTTTACTGCTGTTCCATTTTTTAAATAATGACAATACTTTTGCTATAAGCCAATCTTCTGGGATCCTATTGTTTAACCAACAAATATTAACCAGATGTAAAATTCTAAACTTAAGCAATAACCCTCCATGTTTTATCAACTCTATGTTAATCCCGTCCAATCCTGGACATTTCTTGTTTTTTTGTTTTTTTTGTTTTTGTTTTTTCATTACCTTCTCTGTTTCTTGTAAAGTAATTAAGTCTATGTTGTTTTGTTTATGTTTCCATAATGACTATTTGCATTAGGATTACACCAAAGTTTTTTTTGTAATTTTCTATCCATTGTTCCTGGCTTATTACATTTATTTGTGCTACATCTTTCTCTGTTCTATTTAGACGTCTTACGATTTTAAAAGCGAAATCTTGTCTCCTGTTTACATAAAGTTCTATCTCTGCTACAAATTTATCCCAGCTATCTTAATGGACTTTTCTTGATACTGATTTCGTTATTTCTTAATCTTCTATAATTTTATCGTGTCTGTTCATTAGGAGATTGCTGATAACATTGGTATATTCTTTGTTTTTCTTTAATTATTTCTTCAATTTCTTCATTCCAAGTTTTAAGACCTTTTTTTTCTTTTCCAATTAGTTTGTTTTCGTATGGCTTCACCTGCTGCTTTATTTATAAAATATTTGATGTTTTCCCATTCCTGGTAAACATCGTTTTGTTTGGGTGATTTAATCTTTGTTGGTAGAGATCTGAAATTGAATTATCTTTTAACAATCTTACTTTAAATTTGGTTGATTTTTCTTTTTTTAAAGGCATTAAGTTTTTTATTCTCTTCTATCTAGTTAATAATGTTATTTTGGCCAAGACCAAAAAGTGGTCAGTGAAGAGGTCGCTCTTATGTCTTGTACTAGGGGAGCAGATTTCTTATTCTATATAGTCAATAACTGACCTGGTTCCTCTATTGGCCCACGTGTATTTATGAATGTCCTTCTTTCGGAAGGATGTATTTGTAATTTTAAGATTATTATATGTACAGAAACTTTTCATCTGATTACTGTTTGTATTTATTACATTTGCTCCATAACTTTCACCCACGTTATTAATGGGGTTATTACCTACTCTAGCATTCCAGTCTCCACCTATGTATATCAAATCTGTTTTATTTATGCCATCGTAAATTAACTGGAGCTTTTCATAATGTACTTCTGAGACCTGTACGCGACCTTCTTCCGGGAATATACTCCAATCACAGTTAAATTCCCTCGATCTATTTTAAATCTTAGTCATTATTCTTTCACTATGGAGGGTATAGAATGTAATTCTATCCTTCCATTTTGAATCTATCATCATAGCTCTCCTTGTGCTCGCTTCTGTTCTTCTAAACCACTGTATATCATTGTATAATCTTGCAGATCTGTTGTTCCTTTCAGTGTCTTTTTTGTTTCTGTAAGAATTGCTATATTAATCCTTTTCTTCTTTAATTCCCTCTGTAGTAGAATTTCTTTTGTTTTGAGACCTCTGGCATTCCATGTTGATATATTAAGCATTTCCGCTATTCCAAATCGTTTTGCCTTATCCTTGCTGAGGTTGTATCCATTAAATCTATCTGCCTTCTTTGAGACTGATGAGTAATAATAGTATATTATGCAACGGGACTGTAATGGTAGTAATGAAAACGGGAATATTATTATTAACCAAGCGAAGCGAGAGTAATAATTATCATACGAGCGTTTTAATCACCAGTCTAGTCAAGTTTCGTACGACTGTTTATGCTCGACCAGATATTTAAATTAAACGTTTCATAAGTATTTGTTTCATAGTTTGAGAGATGTGTTACAATCGTTATTCCTTTATCTATGGTTACAATACAATGACCTTGTAGCACCTGTGTCAAACAAAGTTGCTAGCGTTGTGAGACGTACTACGCAGAATAATCGATACTTGCGCTTTCACAATGTTACGTGGCCACTTCTGATTGGTCGCATACCAATACTTTAATGAACAGGTGTACACAGAAGAGTACATTGAGAGCCGAGGATGCAGAACTGAGCACAGTTGTACGTTACGTCAGAGAACAGCTAAGTCATCCTCCAAACTGAACTCCATGGGTTGGAATTTAATGACCAAGGTATGAACAATTCCAAACTTTAATAACGGATATCTCAGAAATGGCTTATGTCACACAAAACGTATTTGAAATAAATTTTGATGTGTTTCTGTGTAGCAAGTTTTCGTTTATTGCTTAACGTTTATAGGTTTTATGAGATTATATAAAGTTCCTTCCGAATGAAGATGACTTTACAGGCCATTCCCAGAAAATTCAAGACATTCATTTTATTTATAATTCTAAATATATTTAATATGTGGTATTTTAATCAAAATGTTTCATGTAAACCGTAGTTGGGGTGAGGGAACTTTCTTGAAAATCTTCGTGTCACATCCTTGGGAGATACTGAACTTAAATACTAAGTTTGCAGTTATCCGACTGTTCGTTTTTGAATTATGTTGTTCAAGACAGACATACACACCGCGTACCTTTTTCCAAAACTGTGGGTTTTTTGGGGGGGATTCGCGGGGTCTGGAACGCATTTCCGGTGAAATTTCGGTATCGAATTTTTGGGTGGAATGCGATACCTCCCTACCTACTATACATAATAGAGGAATTAATAAGCTTTCGTAGGAATAGTTTTTATAGCCATTAACAAATGATAGAGTAGAGAAAGTCATATGAATGTAACACATCAGATTTTTCTACTGGTAAGTCGCTATTCACTTTTTTCTCCGTAGTGCTTAAGAAGAACAGACATTCAAAGCCATAATATATTTTTTTGTAGTAGTAGTACAAGGAAGTTTATTGTGAACAGTTTGTCTATTCTTCTACAATACGACAATCGCATGGGCCTCATTGCCGTACAGGCTTTTCCTGTCCCTATAATCCAACACTGTGTGCATAATACTAAATATATATTCGCTATATATACATGAGTATGTACTAGTATGTGGTATGAAACTAACATGAAGGAAGGAAGAAAGAAAAAAGGTATTATAATAATAAGCATGAATTAAAATTATATTGCAAATAGATACAGTGTTCCAACCCTTAAGAAATCGCTCTTAACCGAGCGGGATGGCTCAGGCGGTAAAGTCTGTGGCCCGGGTTCAAATTCCGTGGGTCGAAACATCTGTCTGAGGTTTCTTCGTGGTTTTCCTCAGTCGCCAAGGTAAACACACCAGATTGGATATTTAATACCATGACCTAAGGTTCCATATTAAGTCTAAAACAATAATAAAATGAAAAATAAGTGGTAATAGCGAATTCTATGCCATCCATCTATAGACAATGTAAGAAATTAGACTGGACGGCACCCTAACGCCATCTGCACGGCACGAAGCAGAAGATCCGGCTGCCATGCGCTGGGGGTCTCTGTAGGCACGTGATAAAGCAATATGGCATTTCCAGGGATGAGACTTAGAAGGCTAACTGTCCGCCTTTATATGTAAGAGCGGCGGTTAGACTGGACGCATCCTAATGCCATCTACACGGCATGAAGCAGGGATTACAGGGATGAGATCTAGAAGGCTAACTGTCCGCATTTATATGGAGGCGGCGGTTGGACTGGACGGCACCCTAATGCCGTCTGCACGGCACCAAAGCAGAACCTTCGGTAGCTATGCGCTAGGGTCTCTGTGACACGTGACGGAGCGGATGGTTACAGAGATGAGACCTAGAAGGCTAACTGTTCATCACATATCGTTCTAAGAGTTATCCACCAACAAATCCGCCACGATATGACCAAGGAGTTAAAGCGACGTGAAATAAAATAGAATAAAAGAAAAACTCGCTGTTGTGTACCGTCCCCCTCTTCCGTTCTCCAGGGCAATTAACCACCTTTGCCGAATCTTAGACAAAAAAGAGCACATTTTATGACAGCCCGCGTCCAAAATTACATCTAAGCAGGCCTCCATTCCCCTATTGGATCCCATAAACTGTGGTGGTGAATATTGTTTTTTTAGCAATTCCGTTTCCTTGCACTCAGCCAGAATATGATTCCACGTTTCTCTTTCACCACAGAGTGGACATATTCTCACTCCGGTGTCATCAGTTAATTTGTTGTGTTTCCAGGCACCCAATCTTAGTCACGCCAAACCGCTTCTTTCTTCTCCCCCAGCCCTGCGTTATTTGACACTGTAAGTTAAGTGATATCCGCTTTTAAAACATTTTACTATCGTTTAAACTTACTGTCTTCCTCTTGTATCTACAACGAAATGTGTAATTAAAGAATTTCTGGAAACCTTTATCAAAAGTAACATAAAGCAGATGAGGCAGTATTTTTAACACTTAAATGATTTCAGTCAAATTATGTAATATGAATATAATAACAGCCCGCCTTACAGCAATTCGTGTATGTAACAACATATAAAAATCTGATGTGTTACACTCACATGACTTTCTCCACTCTTGTACAAACTATTTTTACAAACACATATTCTCCATATGCTTCATGTTTATCGAGATGTCAATTTTATTGGTAATTTTCATGTAGAGGCAAGGAGAATATGGTAGGTTTTAAGCGATAGTCAAATATTTTAACGCTGGTTGCTATGTGGCGCATTCAATTCTCTTTGCATGTCCAGGACATAAAATAAAATGAATAACGAATTTGAGAAAAAGTATAAGTATTGGAAAATTTAAGGGAATAACAAGCAATATCTCGAAAACGGTTCACTCAACAAAAGAAATGTATATGACATAAATCGTGTATTTTAACGCGATCTACATTTTCTGTGTAGTAAAATTATGTCTATCTCCTATGGTTTACCAGTTATGCAAAAGTCGTTCACAATAAAGCATACTTTTGGAGACATTCCCAGAAAATTCGAGATATACATTTCATTTTTCAAGACAATATCTTAAACATATGATATTCTAATGAAAATTGTTAGAGCCATTTTTGAGAAAATTAAAATTTTCGAAAAATGTTCCATGTAAAGGGTAATCTGGGGTGGGGGAATTTTCTTGAAAACCTTCGTGTAGCATCTCTGGAAGATACTGAACCTAAATACCAAGTTTGGTGTTTATCCGATTGTTCGTTTCTGAGTTATGCTGTTCACAGACACACACACACAGACACACACACGGACATGTTTCCAAAAATGCTTTTTTTGGATTCAGGGAGTCTCAAAACATGTATTTCCGGTGAAATCTCGGTATCGAATTTTTGGGTGGAATACAATACTTCCCCTACTTACTATACGTAGTAGAGAAAGTAAAAAGTGTATATTACAGTAATTGTAAATGTTTATATTATTGTATACGTGTTCAATAATGTTATGTGAATATATTACGTAATTTAATAATGTAGGAGCTGTGAGAATAATAGGTTAAAAGTTGCTAACAATGAGGTAACCTTGAGGCAATAATGAGTAAGAATGTTTAATAATACTACTAGTCATTCTTGGAGAAACAATAATGTAATTTTTGTGACAGTTTATAAAATAGCCAATCAGCAACCAGAAAAAAGGCTTAAGTTAAATAAAAGTATTTTATTGGATTAGGAATAACTAATCAGAGACTTGAAATACAGAAATTTACAAATTTGGGCTGTAGAGATCAAGTCAGTTGCTTGTAGACAACGCTTACAACCGGATGCGTTGCTTGTAGACAGCGCTCATAACTGGACGCGTTCGTTGTTGACAGTGTTCCTAATCTGACGCGAGACACGTCCTCAAGAAATTTAATACGTATTCGTGTGAGACGAAAACAGTTTTACGTCTTAAAAGGTGCAAGTAATTAATTAATAAAAGAATCTCA
This sequence comes from Deroplatys truncata, assembly GCA_030765065.1. Lineage (NCBI taxonomy): Eukaryota > Metazoa > Arthropoda > Insecta > Mantodea > Mantidae > Deroplatys > Deroplatys truncata. The sequence goes on along the minus strand of CM060984.1, from coordinate 200,842,550 downwards.
CAGCTCTCTATATCAGTGAAGGTTATTTAAATTTGTCAAGAACTAATAAAAATGAGTGAATTAAAAATTATTATCTGTAAGCCTACATTCTTCAGCCGCTCTACGCCCTGCTAAGACATCCATGTCTCTAACAAAAATACTGACGCAGCCGAGGCAAACATAAATATATAATATTTAAAGAAACAGTCAAATTACAAAGTTAATATTTTTAAACATTTGGGGTAAAGGCCACCAAAATGTACATTTGGGGCGAAGGCTACCGGAAACCGGGTACTATACGAACTTCAAGTTCGGCTCCCAACAGTTAAACTACAATACAAGAAACCACAAACTTAAAAATTGACGACCAAAACTTGAGGCAAAAATACAATAATATAACTCCTACTTCAAATTGCCTTTCCATACGTGAAGCAATAATCAACTTCACAGATAGAAGGATAAGGTCTTTTAGAATAGTTTGTAGAATAGGGGTGGAGAAAGCAATGTGAACGTAACGTACTAGATTTTATTGTACTTGTCAGTTAACATGAAACCTTTATTTGTTGTAGCGCAAGTTCCAAGTGGAGCGCTACGTGCAGAAGAAGGAAAAGAACAGTCACTATGGCGTTCTCGATCTTTTCCGTACTCCGAATCTTCGGCGCAAGACGCTCATCATTACGTTCATCTGGTGAGTACAACATTGTAAGGTATATCGCGTTGTGCAGCTGTTATTGTAAATCATGGTACAAAGCTGCAGTTGAATTTCCCATCTTATTCATTTCGTATAAGTGGGGGAGGTGTTGATACATTGGCATAGCAGGAAGAGATGGAGAAGGGACTGCCTGTAACTGCGGGAGCGTGCTAAAACTGGAAAATAAGCAAAGAAAGGCGCAGAAACAGCTATATATCTCCTGAGCTTTAAAAAATATGAACATTGGGGGAGAAGCACGAATATTCTCGGGATTTATGACTTCCGATAGGGTCATCATTAATCTCATATTCTACATCTCTTACAATACCTACCCCTTGTACTCCACAACTTCACAGTCTCAGATTAGATTCTACAGCCCATTTATTCATCCGAATATAATACGAATATCGTCATAATGTCACGTTTGAGAACTTTTAACCTCGTTAACTTCTACCAATTTGGGCTTATCTAGACTTTGCATTGTAAAGCACTCCGCAGTTTGCCATTACAAATTAAAGATATACAAGACGGGCCATCTTAAGTTGAGTGTGTAGAATATCTACAAAACTAAGCGTTGTAGAAAAAATGTCTTGAAGAAAATTTGGCAATACTTATCACTTCAAAGATTAAGTCACAGTTTTCTACTTTATAGTTAATTTCCTTGACAATTTAGTTCTATCTTATTATAAGGTGTATTCTTTCTGTAAAAAAAGAAGAGCGTTTTGAAACATGATAGAGACTTGATCTAACAAGATCACGTTGCACGTTTCCCTTTCATATTGTTTCTTTGGATACAGCGTTGTTGATAACCATTTCAGAAAGTGTTTTAAACCTACAGCATTGACTTATGTATCAGAAAGACCTGCCATATTATGTAGATCACAGAGAGAGACTCATCAATGGTAACCTATCGATTTTAGTAAAGTTATGCTTTTAACTAACTGTAATATGCTTTTCATGTACACTGACGTCTATAAAAACTGACCCATTCTCCTAGATCACAATAATGGCTTTACCTCTATAAGGTCACCACCTTCAGGTAAAAAACTATTGCCTCCATCCAGCCGGTATCAATTCTCTATGTGAATGACCTGGAAAACAATTCACTAAACCAAAAATGAAGGAATAGGCGACGCGAAATGAATAGGCGGTTCGAATTGGTTCGCAAAAGCATAACCGCTACAACATAATTCGGCCTTCTGGAGAAAGGCGGAAAGAATTATTTGCATGTGTCGCTACACTAGACGACAGCTGCTATATTTATGAGAGAGCTTACATCAGCGACGTTATTCCCACGTTTTTAGTATATTACATGTTTGGGCCAAAATTCAATGAATTGTTGTCTTAAGAGTACTCCGCTGGTGAGAACATAGACAAGTAACTTTTAATGTTACCCTTCAGCAGTTCGGCATGTTTTGTGGGCAAGTAAAGTACTCTACCAATCCAGTGGGTACACTTATACTCAAATAGCAAAGGAGGCCATGCTGCCAGAGGATGGAGTCATATTTGTCAGTAACAACTAAACAGTTACTTTCCATTATGGGTCACATTTTATTAATATTGCTTTTCTTACGCTATCAGTGGCTCAAGCAGGTGAAAATACACACTGCTACTACTGTTTGTATTCTCAGTTCTCGAAACACGCACAGTTATAGGTATATCCTGTTATTTATTTCACTGCTACTTACCTATGATATAAATCGAGGTAGTATTAAATTCCACCAACATTTTATATCAATATTCGAAGGAGGAGTATTTTTAGGAGGAGTTGTACTGTAGTTCCGTTGTTGGGGAGCCGAACTTTAAGTAGTTGCAACCACGTGCGATACAAGTTCCGGTGGCCTTCGCCCCAATGTTCACTTTCCGGTGGTCTTCGACCAAGTTTACTTTCCGGTTGCCTTCGACCCAACGATTAGGAATGAACTTTGCATTTTATGTTTCTTTAAATATTATATATATTTAGGTTTGCCTCGGCTGCATCAGTATTAATTTGTAGAAATATGTGTTCCTTAATAGGGGATGATGCGGATAAGGAATGTAGACTTACAGAAATTATAAGTTTTACTTTATTCCATTTATTAATCCTTCACACGATTAAATAACACTTCACTGATATAGAGAGCTGTGAGATTATTTATTAATTGCACTTTTAAACATGCAAACTTTATAATATTCTCGCCGTAATGAATTTTCGTCTCACACTGGATACGTACGCGTCTAGCGTCCGGTTAGGAACGCTGTCTACTAGCGACTGGCGCCTGAAATTGTACAATTTGCTCTATTTCAAGTCTCTGATTGGCTAATCCTGCTCCAACAGAATACTTTTATTTAACTTTTAGCCTTTCTAGTTGCTGATTGGCTATTTATAAACTGTTTTGAAAATATTACATTATTGTTTCCAAGAATTACTGGTAGAATTATTAAATTTTCCAATTCATTATTGCCTGAAGGTTGAAGAAGTTTCTTTTTGTTATTACGTTGTTATTTGCCGCATGCTTTGCGAGCCAATTTGAAGTTGTTGAATTGTTTCGTTATTTGCCCCCACATTTTGGTGCCAATTTGAAGAAGGTTTGTTGCTTCACGTATGTTAACTCAGTTTGAAGATGATGTATTATAGTTCAACTGTTGGGGAGCCGAACACTTGAAGTAGTTGCAACTGCACGTATGGCAAAAAGTTCCCGGTGGCCTTTGCCCCCAAATGTTTAAAAAAATATATTAACTTTGTAATTATTACGGCTTCTTTAAATACTATATATTTATGTTTGCCTCAGCTGCGTCAGTATTATTGTTAGAGACATGTTTTTCTTTGCAGGGTTGTGGTGCTACTGAAGAATGTAGGCTTATACGGATTATAATTTTACTTCATTACATTTATTAATCCTTGACACGATTTAAATAACACTTCACTGATATAGAGAACTGTGAGATTATTTTTTATTAATTACTTGCACTTTTTAACAGGTAAAAATATTTTCGTCTCACAGAAAATGCGTATTAAATTTCTGGAGGACGTGTCTCGTGTCCGGTTAGAAATACTGTCTACAACCAACACGTCCAGTTATGAGCGCTGTCTACAAGCAACTGACTTGATATCTACCGCCACATTTGTAAATTTTTGTATTTCAAGTCTCTGATTGGCTATTCCTAATCCAATAGATTACTTTTATTTAACTTAAGCCTTCTTTTTGGTTGTTGATTGGCTATTTTATAAACTGTCACAAAAATTACATTATTGCTTCCAAGAATCACAAGTAGCATTAAACTTTCAAATTCATTATTGCCTCAAGGTTACCTCATTGTTAGCAAATTTTAATCTATTATTCCCACAGCTCCTACATTATTCAATTACGTAGTACCTTCAGATAACATTGTTACATGTATACAATAATATAAATATATACAATAACTGCAATATACACTTTTTATATTTTGTTACATACACATATTGCTTTAGGGTGGGCTGTTATTTAATTTATATATTATATAATTAGACTGAAATCATTTAAGTGTTAAAAATACTGCCTCAAGGTTACCTCATTGTTACCTCACTGTTAGCAGCTTTTGATATTATCACAGCTCCTATATTGATAAATTACTTAGTACATTCACATAAAATTATTATACATGTATACAATAATATAAACATTAACACAATGGCTGTTACATACATTTTATATGTTATTTATACACATATTGCTTTAAGGCGGACTGTTATTATATTTCATATTATAATTAGACTGAAATCATTTAAATGTTAAAAATACTGCCTCATATTTCACTAAAGGTCCTCTGAAGTAAAAATCCTGCCTCCTCTTTCTGTGTGAATAATACAACTCCATATAAACCACTTGATATTTATGTTCAGCATGTCATTTCCTTAGCGCGATGGTAGCACAGCTGCTTACCAAGCGGGAGACTGGGTTCGATTCCCGGTACCGGGTGAGGGTTTCTGCCCGCTGGGAGGCCTGACCCGTGGTGCAGTTAGCTTCGATTGGTCCCTAGGGGTCAATTCAGGAGCTACTTGATAGAAAAGTAGCGGTTTCAGGTTGAGCAGGCCGCATACACCGGCCGGGAGGCATCCGGGGCACTGACCACGTTCCACCTTCCAGTACTGCGCCTCACTCGTGACGCCTGTTGTGAGCAGAGGTAGGGGACGCAGCGGCCGTGCGGGAGGACATGACCGGTAATGATTTGTCGCGCCACGGAGTTTAGTTCTTTATTTATGTTCAGCATCTTCCTAGAATGTGACAACTAGATTTTCAATAATTCCTTTCAACTTAAACTACATTAAAACATTATTTTACCCAAGATGGCTCCAACAAATTTGTTAAAATAGCATACGTTTAAGATTCTGTACATAACATTTATTTACAGAATGTTTTTTACCCTGTGGAATCCTCTTATACTGAACGAATTGTATATAGGTTAATATAACCAGTGAACCACAAAAAAATCTAGTTAAAAACTTATACACAAACTTATACATTAAAGTACTGAGGTTACATTACTTTGATAATATTAACAGTCTTTAGGTAATTTTTTATACTGGTATGGGTTTTCCAATACTTTGATTTATTAAAATGCTTAGTCACCATTACTTTTTTTTACATTCTCTACTGCGTATAGTAAGTAGAGGTATTGCATTCCACACAATAATTCGATACCAAGATTTTACCAGAAATACGTGTTTTGAGGCCTCTGAATAAAAATAAGTATTTTTAGAAAAAGGTCTATGTGTGTATCTTTGTATCTGTGAATAGCATAGCTCAAAAATGAAAAGTCGGATAAATACCAAACTTAGTGTTAAGGTTCAGTATCTATCAAAGACCACAAAAAATCTAGTTAAAAACTTATACACAAACTTATACATTAAAGTACTGAGGTTACATTACTTTGATAATATTAACAGTCTTTAGGTAATTTTTTATACTGGTATGAGTTTTCCAATACTTTGATTTATTAAAATGCTTAGTCACCATTACTTTTTTTTTACATTCTCTACTACGTATAGTAAGTAGAGGTATTGCATTCCACACAATAATTCGATACCAAGATTTTACCGGAAATACGTGTTTTGAGGCCTCTGAATAAAAATAAGTATTTTTAGAAAAAGGTCTATGTGTGTATCTTTGTATCTGTGAATAGCATAGCTCAAAAATGAAAAGTCGGATAAATACCAAACTTGGTGTTAAGGTTCAGTATCTATCAAAGACGCAACACGAAGATTTTCAAGAAAATCCCTCCACTCTGACTACCCTTTACATGCAACATTTTTCGAAAATTTGCACTTTCTCAAAAATGCCTCAAAAGATTTTGATAAAATGTCATATATTTAGATATTTTCATGACAAATTAAACGTATATCTACAATTTTCTTAGAATATCACCAAAAGGCTTCTTCATTCTGAATAAATTTTGCATAACTAGTAAACCGTAAGAGATACACAAAATTTTACTTCACAAAATAATGTAGATCTCGTTGAAACGCACAATTTACGTCATATACTCTCTTTTGTGGAGTGAACAATTTCCGAGATGCTCCTTCTTATATATTTAAATTGTCCAATTTTCCTTTTTGTCAAATGGGAATTAGTTATTCGTTTTTACTTTCTCTACTACGTATAGTAAGTAGGGGAAGTATTGTATTCCACCCAAAAATTCGATGTCGAGATTTCACCGGAAATATATGTTTTGAGAGCCCCTGAATCCAAAAAAAACCACTTTTGGAAAAATGTGCGTGTGTGTGTGTCTGTCTGTGAACAGCATAACTAAAAAACGAACAGTCGGATAAACACCAAACTTGGTATTTAGGTTCAGTATCTTCCAGAGATGCGACACAAAGGTTTTCAAGAAAATTCCCCCCATCCCAGATTACCCTTTACATGGAAGATTTTTCGAAAATTTTAACTTTCTCAAAAATGCCTATAACGATTTTGATTAAAGTATCATATGTTTAAGATATTTGGATGACAAATAAAATGTATATCTTGAATTTTCTGGGAATGTCTCCAAAAGTATTCTTTATTGTGAACGACTTTTGCATAACTGGTAAACTATAAGAGATAGACAAAATTTTAATATACAAAAAATGTAGATCGCGTTAAAGTACACAATTTATGTCATATACATTTTTTTGTTGAGTGAACCATTTTCGAGATATAGCTTGTTATTCCCTTAAATTTTCCAATTGTTATACTTTTTCTCTAATTTGTTATTTATTTTTTTTTTGTCCTGGTAATGCAAAGAGAATGGAATACTCCAGGTAGCAACCAGCTCTTAAAATATATCACTATCGCTTAAAGCCTGCCTATTCCCCTTGCATCTACAAGAAAATTAGCAATAAGATTAACATCTCGATATCTCTATTAACATGACGCATATGGACAATAAGCTTTTGTAAAAATAGTTTCTACAAGAGTAGAGAAAGTCATGTGAGTGTAACACATCAGATTTTTTCATAATGTATAACCGGTATGGAGTTTCAAAGCCACATATACAGACTTTTTTTAAAGACTTGACTATCGCTACAAACTCTTGTACATCCCTTATATTATAACCGAATTTGTAATGAAACCATGTGCATTTATTAGCTAAATCCTGCATTTGTGTCTCTCTTCAATACCAGAAGGCTTTACTTGTCGTCCATAAATCTCTGAAGCGTTATAAATTAACAATGTTAACAATGTAATAGTTGTGCACCAAATCAAAAGACAATAAAACACAAATACTTTACTGTCTTGACATATTAAGACACATATAGACAAGGCTTTTGTAAGAAACATTTAGTTATACTTCAGCCTAAGTTTTCTGTAATGAATAATCTTAGACATTAAAACGTTCTCCTAAATCTCAGAAGATTCTAAGCGAATGTATATATACCAAATGAGCCTTCTCAGTCTGCGGATTGAGAAGTTATGCAGTCCATGCGTTATACAGACAATGATATAAACACTGTCCAGTGTATCGCATCGTATCCATTTCGGCCGAAATGACTGCTTAGCGCCGCTGTGACTCGCACTCGTAGTGCAAGAACGTGTACGTTGGCCTTCAGTGGTGAAGGTCCCAGGTTCAAAGTACTTAAAGGTACTTTTTATTTTTAGTAAATTTAACGAGAACTGATTGTTTGGCATGAAATTTTCGTTTCGTTTAATTAGTTTAATTATGTGAATTTCATTAAAACACAAACTATTACTCGTTAGAATATGCTGTAATAAACATCATAAATAAATGCAGGAAATGAACAAAAAAGTGATTAATTCACAGGCGTTATTTGAACTTCCGACCTTCACTATGACTTTCCAGCATGTTAACCATTGCGCTATTAGAACACCTTAACACCGAGCACCACCGTAGCCCTAATCAACGGGCTAGTGAAGGAGTGTCAGCATCTGCATTTGCATCGTCTGTAAAATGCAGTGTTACCCTAGTTACCAATCCGCAGGATGAGAAGACTCACGCGGTATGAGAAGACTCACTATATATAGTTTGGACCGCACAGTAGAATATTCCAGACTGAATGCCGGATATCTAATCCTTTTAATGTTCCAGAAATTTCGAGTAAGGTGAAGAAATGTGGGAATGAGTAGGAAATATCTTGCATGTTAATTAGCACTAATTCCTGTTAAGAAATATTTTAGCTAGTGAGTGGGGGAGCCCCTAAAAGCAGGTAGGGGTTTGCTACTGGAAGGAGGTAGTGTTTACTTGGTATAAGGCAAGTGAGGGGTAAAGACGCACAGTAGTGAAAGACTACGCATTACGCGCGGCACGAGTTCAAACTAGTGTGTACCCACTACCACCAGCTAAAGCTTTACCTCAGAGATAAGGTTTCCCACATCCTTGCTAAAACGCCGCTGAACAGACAGTAGTACCATTCACCGGGACTAACCTTAATAGCTGCAAACGCGGCGGTAGATCATCTAAGCAATGATGATAATAAAATCATCAGTTAAAAAGCTAGCACATAGATGAATGCTAGGAAGTAATGGTATGTAATAAATAAAAGTATGAAGAATTGTAAGTATAATGAAGTAGGAACTTTAAACATAATAAAGCAAGTAGCTGACGAAAGTAAACAGAACCGATTTTGCAAGACTTACTACAGTAGCAACCTTCATGAAGCAAACAAAACTAGAGGAGGGATAATATGAGGTGCACAATTCCTAAAGTGTAGAAGATGGTAGAGAAGAATGTTTTTCGTATCGAAATTCAAATCGCAAAGAATGGGATAATAACAAGCACAGGCTTCCCTTCAATCCTTTTCGTATTTCATATATTTTCCTCCCAATAAAAGAGAAATAAGGCCCTGGAGCCAAGAGATGGGCGTCCAGCTCATAAAACTGCTATTGCTCTACGCAGGAATGAAAAATACCATGAAACGATAAAGAAGCTATGAATATCTTCCGAAATGCATCTCCATTTTAGAAAGAAATACGACTAGTGTATTTTCTTGTTAGCGAAAACCGAAAGGCTCGGATCGTTTTTTGCTTTCAGAGTTACGTCTGTGGGATACTGCAGCGTTGTCAGACAGTACAAAGCCATAGTTTTGCTCCCATTTTGTGGCTGAAAATGTGCCGAGCATCAAAGCTGAACTTCTTTTTATCTTTTTAATTCATTATGATCGATCAGCATGTATGCTTTACAAACCTGTGAATAATGGAATACAATAAATGATTATTAACACTTAAGAAAGACCAAAGTGGCTCCTCTTAACTACAGAATATGGATAAAATATTAAATTGTGATTAAAAGTGATACTCGGATATAAATTAGAGTAGTTGGAGAGCCTAGTAGTCGCCTCTTCAAGCGTGAGGGCTGGTGGGTGCATACGCCCATGTTATACCTCACAGATCCTGGAACCTGGCGAGTGTGAGAAAAACCGAGAGGCGATCTTTCGTAGGTAAACAGGAACAAAGCATTTCATTTGAAATGTAAATACCTTTAATATATGATATCTTAATTAAAACCATTACAGTAATTTCTAAGAAAATCAAAACTTTCGTAAAATATTCCATGTAAAGGGTAGTTTTGGGTGGCGGGATTTTATTTAAAATTTTTGTGTCGTATTTTTGGACGGTACTAAAGCTAAATACAAAACTTGGTATTTAGGTTCAGTATCTTTCAATGTTACTACTACAAGATAATGCTACAAGAAAGCATTCTTGCTTTCCCCTACTGTACTTACATATTAAATAGAGAAAGTACTGCATTCCATCCAAAAATTCGAGTCGATATTTCACCGCAAATACTTATTTTGAGGCCCCTGGAATCGAAAAAAAAAAGGAATTTTAGAAAAATGTCCGCGGGCGCGTGTGTATGTATGTGTGAACAATATACTTCAAGAACCAAAAGTAGCATAAATACAAAACTTGGTATTTAGATTTAGTACCTTAAAGATGCGACTAGGAGATTTTCAAGAAAATCCTCCTACCTTCAACTATGCTTTACATGGAACATTTTTCAAAATTTTTGATTTTTTAAAAAAATGGACATAACGATTTTGATTAAAATACCATATATTAAAGATATTTACATGACGAATAAAATGTATATTATGAATTTTCTAGGAATAGCCTGTTAAGTCCATTTTACTTGGAAGAAATTTTACATAATCTTATATAGCTGGTAAACGTTAGGCGATACACGAAAACTGCTACACAAAAAGTGTAGATATCTTTAAAACACACAATTTATTTCCAGTAAGTTTTTTTGTGACATAAGCCATTTCTGAGATATCTGTTATTAAAGGTTAGAATTTTCCATATCTTGGTCATTCTCTTAAGTTCTGTCAAGATCCAGTTGTTTCTCGCGATGTCATGGAAACCGTATGGAATTGTAAGGCTATCATTTGACTATTGCTGTTCCCTTTGCATCTATATCGAAATGTACAATGTAGCTATTTCTGCAAAGATTCTTTTGGATTAAAATGAAGAGGATAGAAAAATAAGCTTTAGTAGGAATAAATTGTATACCGAATAAAAAGCAATACCTTGGTAGAGAAAGTTATGTGAATGCATCATACCAGGGAGCCTCAAATTATGTATTTCCGGTGAAATCTAGGAATCAACTTTTTGGTGGTATACAACATCTTCTCTATCTACTATGCACATGGTAGAGAAAGTAACTTTATGCCTGTAAATGTCGTACCTTATGCCTGTAATTCTCTTAATTATTTTACCTGACATTCCCTTTGATCGTAGTTCATGCAATAATGCAACGATGTGCACATTGCTGGGCACTGGCAGCGAGCGGTTAGGTGGGCAGCTGGCACATTACATTGGCATAGGTAACACTAGAGCACAGTCAGAATGAAGAGGTTTTTTGGGGACATTCCCAGAAAATTTAAGATATACATCTTATTTCTCATAACAATGTCTTAAACATATGATATTTTAATCAAAATCAGCCATTTTTGAGCAAATCAAAATTTCCAAAAAATATTTCATGTAAAGCGTAGTCTGGGGTGGGGGAATTCTTCTGAAAATCTTCCTGTCGCATCTTTGAAAGATACTGAACCTAAACACCAGGTTTGATATTTATCTGAGTTTTTGTTTTTGAATTATGTTGTTCACACAGATACACATACGGACCTTTTTATAAAAATGCTTTTTTTGGATTCAGGGCTTCAAAACATGTATTACGATGTTATCTCGATATCTACATACTATACGTAGTAGAGAAAGTAATATAACATTCCATTTTATGTTTACGATAGTAGTATAAATGAGTGACCATAGTTTCCAACGTATATTCAGCTAGATAACCTACTGAAAGTTCAATTAAATCGTATTTAGGATAAAATCAGTAATTCGTACTAAAACAAATTGATAAAATAAATAAGTCGTGTGATATTAAAAGCCTTCACTTACATCACTTAGTAAAATCTGGACGATCGTTTCGAGACTTCAAGGTCTCATCTTCTGCAGGAATTGGAAACGACTGACTCTCGATCCACGATACAAAATGTATCAAATCCATGTGGACGATTGAAAGGACCTCAGGTGGTAGTTTTTATAACTACTGGAGGTGAACCAATTGGCTGCTGTACCGATATCTCTTGTAGTATAGTGGAACTAGAAGTAGGATGAACTTTCTTTTAATATCACACGACTCATTTATTTTATCAATTGACTTCTTCACTGCTAAGATTGTTCTAATTCACCTTTGACTAAAACCAATGCCTGAATAAAATGTAGTAATTATTATTGCTACATCAGATTTTGAGCACAATAGGATTACCATTAAGACAAACAGTACACTATGACGAAGAGCCTAAAACCTACTTTATCTCTTCCAGCTATGTAATATTACCAACACTGCTTTGAGCACAGTTAACAGTTACAGTGAAAGAGATATGTATCACGCCAAATTTATGTAGCATTGGTACTGCTTCTATAGTTCGCATATGCTATTTTGCCTCCTTTCGCTAGGCGAAACGTCTTCATAGGAGGCTATAATACAACTGATTTAGAATAACACTTTGTGGTTTAGCAGTATTACAGTCTAGCATTAGCACCCCTAGAGTTTAGAAACTTAGAATTACCATGTGTGATTCCTGTGAAAAAAAATGTTAAAACCAAGTCAGACATGCTTTAAAGACAAGTCTCCTGTTTTATAGATAAGTAATGTCCCATAAACAAGGTCGGTTTCTAAACAAAAAAATCTTTGGAACGTTTCTGACTAGAATTTTAACTACTCGTCAGAGTAGATACAATCAGATTCTATAGTCTTTAGCTATCTTTCAGCGAAGTTTATTATCCCGCGGTGGTGCCATCTGTGGGTTTTGATGCAAAAAATTCTGAGAGACCCAATTCCACAGCTTCAAAGTTTTCGAAATTTCTTCCGCGCAAGAAGTAGGCCATGGATCGAAACAGATGGTAATTTGAAGGCGCAAGATCAGGGCTATGTACTGGGTGCGGTAGCAGTTCCATTCCTTCCAATTCCTGAATTTTTGTCATGGTTGTTCGTGCAGTATGGGGTGTTGCATTGTCCTGTTGAAAGATAACTCTATTTCAGTTAACTAATGCTGAGTACCTCCGTCTCAAAATTACATGAACTCATTCCAGTTGTTGAGAATAAATATCCGCATTGACTGCATGTCCGCTTGGAACAAACTGCCTGAATCACTCCTTAAAAATTCCAACATACACACATTACTTTGGAGCCGAACTGATTTCTTTTAACGATGGCTTTGGCAGGTTGATTGGGACAGAGCCACTGTTTCGAGGCTTCAGGGTAGTGATAATAAACTAATTTTTCATCATTTTTAACTATTCTACTGATAAATCTATCATTCATGGAATTACCTATAAGCTGATGACAGATATCCACACTACGATGAACCTATTGAGGTGTTAAATTCACGAGATACTCATCTACGGCTTCTGTTTGATTTTTCAACCTTCTTAATCTGGCAAATCTTAATGGTATCTTTTATAGACCAAGTTCTTCTGACAGCCTACGAGTACATTTTTGCGAATTGTGTTCCTAAACTCTACGTGTATTTTCAGTATCCCATAGTACTTGCAGAACGTGGTACATTTTTAGTATTTTCTTCTCCAGTGTTGAAACACTGGAACCATCGTTGTTGCAAACGCTCACTAACGACACATTTTCCTTCCACTTCACATATTTTTCAGGATGCGGCAGTAGCTTTACAATCTTGTTTCCAGCAGTGCTTTAGAAGGACTCTACTCTCAAGTTTTGTAACTTCCATATTGTGATTGTGTATTAACCACTGATGACTGACACATTCTTGCAATATACGCAATACTAGCTATGGCATCCTGTAAATAGCATTGTCGAACGAAAGAAAACCGATTCTATCTTATAAAACACCAAACTTAAAAACCGGAATTACTTATGAGATAAACCAATACCTTTTTTTTAACTTTTTAAGGTTTCCTTTGTAATGTTTGCAAACCTGTGAACCGAGTAAGTGAATAGTACTTGCTCTAATTAATAAATCCAGACTAAACAGCTTTGCATTTCTCTAACACGAAATATAAGCAGTTTATATGATTAATGCAAGCTTTATGAGGTGATGCTGTAAAAGGATGTCATTTCTAAGATATTCCATGATTGTGTTAACTTTAAGAAACACGAGCAATCAATGGACTTGAGGCAATGGATACTTGAAAATGGCATTAAACAGACTGCCTTCAGCTGTCAGTTGAACGTTCATTTAAAAGCACTGTAACCAGATATTTATATCTTTGGTAACTCTAATTTTTTACGAAGTTCCGCTAAAGAGGATTAAGCTCCTCTTACACTATGCGGAGAAAAGTATCCGGATATACATTAAAACATTTGTTGCTCATAGAGGTAAACAGAGACAGTCATATACCATGTGAAAGATCTGTTCTGCGCTCAGTAGTCAATCGACGACACCGGATAACAGAACAGTACGTTCTGTGGAATTCATGCTTCTAGTGTAGGCGTCTGTGCGCGAGATTTCCACATTCATTAATATCTCAAGATGCGCTATTTCCGATGTTACAGTAAAGTGGAAACGTATAAAATCCACTAGCATCCAGGCGTACCTCCCACGTTGACTTACAGGGACAAGACAGCCGTACAACATAAACGTCAATCATCCATAGCCACCGCCACCGCCACCGCCACCGCCACAGAAGAATTTCAAGCATCAATAATGTTCGGGTTGGCCCCTTAGCTCAGTCGATAGAGCACCTGCCTGTTGTGCGAGGGATTCCGGATTCAATTCCCGGCTAGGAGTTGTAAATTTTTCTCTCGCCAAGATTATTCCCTATTCTCCTTAGGGTCTGGAAGTGTTAATGTGTGTTTATTCTAGTGCATAAACCCAAAGAAAAATCATAAATACAATTAAAACGATATCTAGTTAACACAATGCCGATGGCCAATATATTCCAAAGGTAAAATGCCATCAATGTGACCATATGATTAAAGGCGAGGTATAAATGGAACAATACTTCGATGTGAGGTGTATAACCATGGTTTCCATCACAGAGCATCTGCTCATAAAGCCACACATCAGAAGGTTTAGTGCCAAAACGTGCTTCATCTAGTGTAAAGAACATCTAAATTGGACCGCAGAACCATAGACAAACATTGTGTGGAGTGGTGAATCACAGTGGCTATGAGATGGTAGGGTGTCAGTGTAGCATATGCTGCTGAACGATCTCTACTAGCCTATACAGTGCCAAGTGTAACATTCGAGGATGATGGTGCTGTGACATTTTTATCCTGGAAGGGGATTGGCTTCCTTCTTGGTTTATACGTCAATGTAACGGCACAAGTTTACACTGCCATTTTAAGCATTTTCATGCAGCTTATTGTCGAAGATTGGTTCTGGGATGAGGATTGTCTCTTTCAATGCGACCGAGCACCTGTCAATACTGCAAGGTGCAAGCATTTTTATATTAGTGGTTTGACGACAACAGTGTCTTACTAAAATACTGGCCTGCACGAAGACCGGATTTGGATTCCATAGAACATCTCTGGGATGCTTTGGGACGCCGACTTCGTGCTAGATTAAACCTCGCATCGAAACTTTTTGTTATGCTACCGATCCGTAAGAAACGGGCCACATACTTCAAAAGCATTCCAAAAATAATGAAGACTTCATCAAGGCTAAGAGTGGGCCAAAACCTTATTAATTCCAATGTCCCCGATGGAGGATATCCAAAATTGTACTTCATTTTGAAGGGGTGTCCATATACTTTTGTCCACATTGTGTGTATTATGTAAACCTCGACTAGTTAAGCAGTGGAAAAAGAGCTCCCAGGGTACGACAATAACCTTGTCCATTGAGAAGCAATTGGGCAATGTAAGTTGGTAACCAGTAAGGCTGGGTATAATAAAACCAGCAGGGCTTGGCGTTTGAAGAGGAAGGAACTTGTTTGCTATTTCATTACCAACGTAGTCAGCAAAATTATTTGGCGTAAGCCTTATTTATACCACAATATCGTTCTGTACTTTGTGATGATTCTAAAGCATCGCAGCCCTCCCGTGTTGGCTAAAAGCGAAAAGTGTGTAAATTTCAAGCTTTACTGAACATTATACTAACAGGCTATCCTCATCTAAGCAGCCTTAATCACTAACCAAGGAGTCTAATTCTTTATCTGCCCACTTCATGTTCCTTAGTACCCTAGTTATAAATAATATAGGCTGAGGCAGTATTTTTAACAGTTAAATAATTTCAGTCTAATTATATAATATGTAAATTCAATAACAGCCCGCCTTGAAGCAATATGTGATTGCAATAATTTGTAAAATGTATGTAACAGTCATTGCAAATGTTCATTGTATCCATGTGTAATAATGTTATATGAATGTATTACGTAATTTAATAATGTAGGAGCTGTGAGAATAATAGGTCTCAAGTTGCTAACAATGAGGTAACCTTGAGGCAATAATGAGTTTGAGAGTTTAAATGCTACTAGTCATTATTAGAGCAGCAATAATGTAAATTTTGAGACAGTTTAAAAATAGCCGATCAACAACCAGAAAAAGCTTTAGTTAAATGAAGGTATTCTATTGGACTAGGATTAGCCAACCAGAGACTTGAAATATAGAAATTTACAAGTTTAGACGGTTAAAACCAAGTCAGTTGCCCGCAGACTGTGATAGTAACCGGATGCAAGATGCGTCCTCTAGAGAAATATAATACTTATTCGTGTGAGACGAAAAATAGTATAAGTGTTAAAAAAATGCAAGTATTAAATAAAAGAATCTCACAACTATCGATATCAGTGAAGCGCTACTTAATTTGTGTCAAGGATTAATAAAAAGGAGTGAATTAAAACTTAAAATCTGTGTAAGCCTACATTCTTTGTCGCATCACGCCCTGCCAAGACATTCATGTCTCTAAAAATAAATACTGACGCAGCCGAGGCAAATATAAACATTTAATACTTAAAGAAACAGTCAAATTATAAAGTTAATATTTTTTTAAAAAATAAATATATAAAAACTCGGGGCAAAGGCCACCTGAAAATACATTTGGGGCGAAGGCTACCAAAAACCGTTTACTATACGTGCGGTTGCAACTACTAAAAATTCGGCTCCCCAACAGTTGAAATATAATACATCATCTGCAAAAAGACTTTCCATACGTAGCAGCAACAAACATTCTACTTCAAATTGGCGTCCGTACGTGGAGCTAAATAAATAAACAACTATAATAAACCAACTTCTTCAAGGCATGATGAGTTCTTAAAAAGTACTGAGGTCGCGGAAAGCAGTCAGTCATTTCTACGTATATACGCAGAGATTTATTAAACAAAAATTGTATGTCATCTTCATGCTTTCCTGTAAATTAAAGCGAGGCACTATTAAGTATTAAAACAGTCTTTACGCATGCTTTATGCAAAGGGTTACCTTCGTTCTTTGAATATTTATAGGCCTTTATATCAGCAAAGATAATTAAAAGTAAGTGCTTGCAAGGACGCCCGAATCACAACTCGGGAGCCAAGCACAGCCCTTTTCCATTTCATTAGCAGCCCTTAGATACAAAGTTTGTTTAGTCTCGGCGTTCGTCATACCTGAAGGTAAAATTCATACACAAAATATTTATTCTTGAATATATAGTTACATATCCCAATTGAGCAGCTCAAAAAGATATTACCTTGGATAACAAATGCTGTTTAGAAGGTAAAAATAATTTTCGCGAATGTGAATTAACAAGCAATGAAATATGTTAAATCAAGTATATTCGTTAAACAAGATCTAAGTTAAATATCATATAAAGGAGTTATATGATGATTCAGTTGTAAATAGGAGCAAAGAAAAAAGCATCTATTCGTTAAATCGCCAAAGAAGGCGACTTCGGTTAATCTTTGCTTTCTCTATCGTGTATTTAGCGGGGTAGAAATGCTATTGTAACCCATCCAAAAATTCGATACCGAGGTTTCATTAGAAATATATGTTTTGAAAAGAAAGATTTTTTAGAAAAAAGACCCGTGTGTGTGAACAGCATAGCTCAAAAACAAGAAGTTGGATCAACACCAGACTGTATTTAATTTCCATACCTTCCACAGATGCACAAGATTTTAAAGAACATTCCTCTACACCAAGCTACCCTTTACATGGAACATCTTTGGAAATTTTTTTTCTGAAAAATGCTCTGACGATTTTAATTAAAATACCATTTACTAAGGTTATTTATATGACAAATATAATCTATACCTTTAATTTTCTGGGAGTAGCCTTTGAATTCCTCTTCATTGGGAAGGCATTCTTGTATAACTAGTAATCCTTAAGCGATAGACAAAAACGTAGTACCATAAACGCAAATATCTTAAAACAACTTATTTCAAGTAGTTTTGTTTTGTAGAATCGGCTATCGCTGTTTCCTTTGTGTCTATAACGAAATGTGTAATGTAGCTATTTTTGCAAACGTTTATTTGGTTTAGAATGAAGTAAATATAAAAATAAGCTTTAGCACGACTGGTTTGAATATCCACTAATAAACGATAGAGGATAGAGAAAGTTATGTGAATGTATCACGTGAGATTTTTTGAGGTTAAATGCTTGAATGAATGTTCAGCTTAACACAAGCTATTTTTTAAACAAGAAGGTTTCTCGGAATGCTCAAACGTCTGGTGTGTAAATGCGAGAGTGCTTGTATGTATGTTAGCTGTTATTTAATAACAATTCACCAATTAAAAAGATTTTAAGATTGGCTACACCTTCAAATTCTTCCACAGTATGTACCTTTGCATACAAGTATAATAAACTAAATTTTGTACACCACCTTGTTATTAACAGGATGAAAAACTATGAGATGAATTTTTTGTTAACATCCCAATTTTTGGCGTTATTAAACAATAATATTCATATTTTGTAGACTTATAAGCCAAAAGTGGAAGTCTATTATTTAATATTTATTTTCTTCCAAACTAGTGCCACAATTAAAAATTAAAGAATTTAATTGCAAATGTTTAAAATTTTCAAAAGATAATTTCATCCTGTGAATCAATTTTTCAAAACGGTAAAAAACTCCAATAAATATTAGTAGAATTACTTCAAAAATGTGCACGAAATTTTTCCACGTGTTATACATCACACCATGATTTCTGCATTAAAATTTAAAATGAATTGACTTGATATTAGAGATATTTTAAATTTCACAGATGGGCATGCTTAAACATCACGGTCCAGAGTCTGATTTACTTCATTATGAACGTTAGACTTCTGGATAGATGATAAGATTGGAAACGCACAATAGATCTGCAAAAGTCGCAGTGAAGCATAGTATTGCCGTGTCCTATCAATATTGTGGCGCATTAATAACTTGGCGGTTTCATTGTCATTACCAGACATATTGTTATTTTGTATTGTCATATCAGGCATATTGTTTTTTTCGTCTCTCAGTCAATTTCGGCCGCAGACACCCTTTCCTTCTGGCACTAATCACGCCAGTCGTAAGGCACTTTCATCTCGATTGGAATGACGTCACTCCTGGCTGGTAGCTTGGCTAGCCACGAGTGGTGGGAATGTAGCGTCTGTCTTGCTGAGCATTCCGTGAGAAGCTGATCATGCTTGCAAGTCGGCCTTTGGATCGGTGAACATCTCCGCTCAACTTTCATGTTTATAATGTAGGAAGCCCAAACGGTTGAGAAATAAATCTAGGAATGTGTAAGTAAATTTGTGTTATGCATTTTGAACAGTGAAAACCCACGCCTTCTCTTAACCTCCACACCACATTTCAGTCCTCCGCAGCCAAGTGAGTGTTCGTCCCTTTAATTTACCTGCTGGGTACTCAAACTTAGATTTTCATGTGAACTTTTAGACCTCTACGCAGCATGTAACAACATGGTGTTTGGTTTAAGCATATCGTTTTCTAATAAGACAGGGAGATAGTACGAGAAAATTCTCATGGAAAGTCAATACTCGGATGTGATGAAAGAGTTTCCTGCTCTGGCATCTTATTACTGGTCTCTAAAACTTGAACTCGTATACTCCTAAAGCTGTCTGGATACTCCCTTTGTGATCACACAGATTCATTATATATATACTAAGGAAAAATTAGAACCCCATGATCACAATCAAGTTTCCTCATATTCATATTATTTTCAATGAATGTTAACATTTCTGAATAGGAGTAACTTAATTAAATAAAGAAACCTAGTTATTTAATTTCATATACTGATTCCAATGGACTAAAATGACATCCTTATAGAGATTTGAAACAAATTCACTGAAAAGTGTTTCAAATAATTTAGTTTTATAAAATTAGACCTAACTTTTTAGCTCTCTAATATTACCTCGAGTAACAAACCATGTCTTTATTAAATTTTGATGCAATATTTTTTATTTATTTAGATTTGAAACAAATTCACTGAAAAGTGTTTCAAATAATTTAGTTTTATAAAATTAGACCTAACTTTTTAGCTCTCTAATATTACCTCGAGTAACAAACCATGTCTTTATTAAATTTTGATGCAATATTTTTTATTGATTTAGTTCTTAAGGGTTTTAGGAATTTCTTCCCATCAATTTTCAAATCAAACATGCTATATTTTAATGCTTGATCTAAATGTGAACGTTTGTGCTTTCTTATATATTCTGTATTTGTTTTAAGGTGAGTAAATTTCATTGTGGAAGGGATTTCCTAGAAAGACCAAGGATAGGGTTAATTTTCTGACGAGCAACTATCCCTATTTAATAATGTAACCACTCTTACAGGTCTTTTCGCCCATGAAATTTCATCCATGACCATTGCACCTATGTTTGAAGCCCATGAAGTTTTTATACATAACATTCTTCGCATAGAGTATTGTGATGTCCAGTTTTTCAACTTCTACCTGATTCTCATTGTCACTGTTTGGTTTTTATGCAGTTCACTTACACTAGGTACTCACTTCACTGATGTCACTTCACTAAGGTGAACTAGTTCAATTCTCCGTCACTTTAGTTCCTTCACGACGCAGCCTCTTCACGGCGGACGGTTCATCTCATTCGGGAGTCGTACACAAGACCTTCACAGCCGTTCGCTCACAGTTGTCGCCAACTTGCTCAGAGAATCGCCTCTGATGCCGCACGGGAAACTCGCCTGCCAACTAGCTCGCTAACCGATACAGCTCAATGGGCACTGACTGATGTGACTCACTCTACTGTCGCCACTAACCCAGCTTCTCGCCTCGCACTGACACCGCCAGCGAGATCGCTTCGTTACAGTGCGTTCGTAGATCGGCCGGACCGTTTCGCGGCGGCCTTGGACTGGGTGAGGATTGGCACGCCTACCGCCAGAGTTACACGTAAAGGCCTCGCAAGGCACTAAACACTAACTACTGTACCAG
The DNA here is from genome assembly GCA_030765065.1 of Deroplatys truncata. Classification (NCBI taxonomy): domain Eukaryota; kingdom Metazoa; phylum Arthropoda; class Insecta; order Mantodea; family Mantidae; genus Deroplatys; species Deroplatys truncata. The sequence goes on along the minus strand of CM060984.1, from coordinate 200,821,601 downwards.
TTTACATTATGCTTACCTGTTACCTGTATCACAACAGATGTTGAAATTGACAATCTTCAACGCGAACACATTCTCCATATCTCCGAAAACAATTCTGGTTTACTCGCAAAAGTTCATGTTGACTGATTGCCTGTATTTATCTCGTGATGTCTTCAATTCTTGTAACGTGTGCGGATTTGACGCGTGCACTTCATTCTTTAACCTTCCCCATAAATAAAAGCCGGATGAAGATAGGCCGGGGAAACGAGGTGACCACAATCTTCGACTAATTATTCTTCACCATACGCACTTTGCAATTCATGCATAGAATTCGCAGCAGTGCGCGTTGTAGCTGAATCCTGCTGAAACCAGCCACACAATCTTTCATTTCTTGTTAGTTGCGGAAAACAATTGTTTAAAGTTGAATTTACATAAACATGTTAATCGACTGTTGCTCGAAAACTATGGGATAGTAAAGTATATATTATTCTGAGTGGAAAAGTGACCTTCAAGATAAAATCATGCCTCATCAGTGAATAATGTTAAAAATGGGTCCACATCGCCATTATGAACGGACTGCAAAAAACAATTGCAATAATTAACCATACTTACAGGATCTTGTGGCTGTAAAGCATGAACTACAGTTACCTTGTACGGCTTAAGTTTCAGAAGTTTCTTTGCCACAAAAGCGGGCAACATCTTGGAAATGTTAAACGTGTGTGCCAAACATCTCAGTGATTTTTGGGGTGGGTGGTTTAACCGGGCCCCTACTTCATCAAGCTTCTCTTCTGTCAGCTCAAGGCGTTGCTGAACACGTTTCTTGTTCAAGAAAGATCCTGTACGCCTGACTTTATTTACAAGGTCATGAATGGTTGGCCTGCTAGGAATTCGAACACCTGCGAACCGATGTTAAAATTATCTACGAAATCTTCTTGCAGAAGAGTATTTCACATACGTATCATACAGAAGAATACGTTGCTCTAAAGTGTACTCGTCCATTATTAATGGACAATTTATCACCAACAAACAACACAATTTTTTTCTAAACACGCGCACAGACGTCTTTCCCCTACAACAGATCCAACTCGACTGAGCTATAGGGCTGCTCTTTGGCGACAGGCGCGCCATTCCTCACCCAGTCCAATGTTGCTGCGGAACGGTGAAAGAACAGTATAAGCAGTGGAATCTTCCACAGAAGGTTCTCAAGCTATTTCCACACACCTTCTGGAGGAAGGGAGAGATAAGGCTTCCAGAAAGTTCTAGTTCTCTCCCGATAGCGCGCCCGGTGTTTACGCTGGTAGGCGGCGGTCTTGTTGTTTACTTCGGCCCCTTGGGCGATAACCTTGGCCATAGCCGATGAGTCGCAGTATTTACAACCATTGAACATTTCACCCATGAAACATTCTGTGCTCACTACAGTAATTTTTATGTATCCATGACAATACATCTAATCAGAGTTTCTAAATTCTAGTAGTGGATACCAGAGTTACTAAAACTATGAATGGCAAAGACATGTTAAAATATAATAGTTATGAATACCACTACGAGAGAAAAGGAAAATACTCGTAAGTATTGGCGCTGAGTTGAATGAAAAATATCTAAAGGTGAGCGTAAAAATGTAATGTGACAGCAGACGTTGCCACTCTTTTCGATCCTACAAAAATGAAACATACTCATGAGGGCATCCAATAGCAACTGCTGCCAAAAATTTACTTGGAATTAACCGGAGGACAGAAGAGGCACCTAATGAACCTCCGGCTGCTATATATAGAGCTGGAATGACCAATGTAGCAGAAGACGGTTTTAATGGTTATTCTGAGAAAAAGTTGTACATTAGAACCATTAGCAAACAAAAAATAAAGAACGTCTAGGAGTGTCTCTGACTCTAGCAAGCACCTACAATTATGCGCCCATATACTATAGCACAAGGCATCTATTCGAAGCAAACCGTATACCTTTACTCTGCGCTCACTCTGAAGCGAAGTAAGAAAGGTATACAGCAGTCCTGATACAACACAATCTGACACAATAGCAAGAATCCTTAGAGACCTTAGAACGACAGTCATAGCGACATTGAACTTGCCTCCACAAGCACAGTAAGACAAGTACTTCCTACACCCACGTGCAAGAATGTATGTTTCATTACGAGCAGAGCATTCGGAGTTAGGCCATAACAAAGCGTAACTTGAAGGTCCCATACATGGAGAAGCGGGACACAAATCCTTCAGGAAATATGCTGCTCGCACTACCCTTCATACTGCTGGTTTACATTCAGGAGATCTTCGATCAGGTATTCAATATTATCAACACTATCTGCAAGAGGCACCATTTGACGACACACCAATGTCTGGAAAGTATATAAAATGTACCCTCCGGCCACACTATAACAACATTGTTGAATGTGGGTATTCAAATTTCAAGAAATTAATTGCTACTCACCTTACATAACCTGGGAAGTTCTTGGATCACATACAGATAGTTGAAGATAAACAATAAAGCAATTCTTTCTCAGCTCAAAGGACGCCAAACAAATATTAGGAACCCTTTGACAAAAAATTACCTCTTAAACCAAAATTATATCGACTTAATACATAGTTAGGAAGCCTGAAGATATAAGAACAACATCCCATAGTGTCTAAAGGCAATAAGTTGCAAATAAAGTTGTACAGCAAAGAACTTGAGTCCTGGAGGGTGATGATTCTGTCTGAAGTTTTTATAACCATCTCACAAATTACTGTGTGATACAATAAAAGCAAATACTGTTTGTGCTATAAGTAAATGAGAGAAGGGGCGAAGCCTTCGTTAGGCGGGCAAATGTCGTGATCTCTGGAGTCATTCTTCTACAGTCGGACATCGAATCAGGAGTTGATGAAACCTAGAAATGCCCATTCCTACATTTTAGTTAAAATGGAAGGTAATTTTGAATCTCAACGATATTGGTAAGCTCAGGGATTACGCTCGCTTGACATGGGAGGAATCCGGGTCAGACCTGTAGTTGTCTATAAAGGAAGAGTGAAAAGACTGATAGCTTGAATTCAGGGTTTACACATAAGGAAGAATAAAAAGAACGATAGAGCAGCTCAACCGTACATACATGGAACCTTTATTAGAAGAAAGCTCACCTTACATTTTTTATACAATAAGGTACGAAGCTTCACCAGATTCAATGCAACCATGGTGTCGCCTTGCCTTACAAAGTCGGGAAGACCCAACTACTGCGTCTTCACGCCCAGGTTAAGTTGCTAACTGCTCCCGTCCCACGCGCTAAACATCGTGTCATTAGCCATTGCGCATGCGTACAACGTAAAAAGGCAAAAATAGAGCTTTTCGACATTAGCAATTCCCCTAAAACATATTTCCACGCATTTTCCATTCCCAAAACAATGACTACAAATAACAGCTAAAACAATACGAATAAATAATAATTAACTATGAATGTCACAAGAGATTATAAATAAAATTAAAGTAAATTGTAAATTAATGCATCAAATTTTGCAAGGTCTATACATTCATGCACCAAGAAACCATGTACTTAAATATTAATGGGTGAAAATGACAATGGGTAAACTAAAAGAATGAACAAAACATCTTATGGGCGAAAAGTCTATACTCAAAAGGGTATCCAATCATTGCTACTCATATATCTTAAGAAACAGCAAACACATTAATTTAACTCGGTTATATTACAAATTATTTTGATGCAACTTGCCGCACGATATTGTAGCTTCCCTTGAGGCACTCAGCCCCGGAGGTTGCTGACAATGGAGTAGTTGGCCCAGAGGGTTGAGGCGGTTAGTACCGTGGCTAGGGGATGCCATGAGGTCACTCAGCAAGAGGGTGAGAAATAAGAGCAAGGGTTTCAATAAAGACCAATTTTATTATTTAGTAAATTAGGTTTAAGGTTTAGACCCTTCCAAGGGTGATTTATCCAATAACTTAATTATACAGACACATGACTCACCTGTAGGACTCTGGCAGGACTTTTAACACAGTTTTAACATTTTGATAATTATGTTGGGGCACAAAACCCTAAACAGAAGTAGCCTCCGTGTCGCAGCTGTTGGTGGAGAGAATTGAGACAGTTGACCCGCTTATGTGAACAATAAATACATTTCAGAGGGACAGCGCAGCAAACTTGCGTCCTCATTGCCAGCACTCCCTTCATTACAACACTTTATTCAATTTAACGCAATCTGATTCAACTTCCCGAGCATAGATTGAACTCCACACAGAGTCTCTACAATATGTTTAGCTGCGTTCTGGCACACTAAAGCGTTCTATCTATAAATATTTCACACATACTTAACATACAATGACTGTAATGGATAAGCTGGTACAACATGGTTACTCAACATGTACGTAACTGTCCCCTACTTTATCGCACGAGAAGTACTTTCAAAATGCCCATCAATCAGTAGCAGCATAAATAGTCATTAGTTCAATTGTCCATAATCAAAATTCAGAAAATAATTTAGAAACACATGTAACATAACCTAATATACTTAACGATCTTACGGGACTAGGACGTAAAATGACGTAAATCAGCTCCATAAAACTCACCTTAAAATGTGCCCTCAAATAGCAATAACAAATTAACACCAACTACAGTTCCCTTCTTGTGTTGAGCGCCTCTTGTTTCATTATTTTAAACTTGGGTTCTTTGTCCTCCGGCTAGCTATTATAACTCAGTCGAGTAAGTATCTCTAAGTAGGGCGTGTAAATGGAAGGGAGTAGTTGCTAAAAGATAACACTGATAAAATAATTTGTTTCTACACTTTTATTGCCGTCACACTTAATTAATGATTCACATATTTAATCTTTATACAGCCTGATTGAAACTGTGATATTTCCGAATATATCTACAGTCGGTTTAGTTGCCGCGCACAAATTACTTCGTGTACTTTACATTTTTTTAACTAACTTTGTGAGGTGCACCTCGTGAGAGATTCTTCCAAACTGTATGACGTGCACCTCATGAGAGATTCTTCCAAACTGTGTAACGTGCACCTCGTGAGAGATTTCTTAGGACTGTGCGACGTGCATCTCGTGAGAGATTCTTCCAAACTGTGTAACGTGCACCTCGTGAGAGATTCTTCAGAACTGTGCGAAACTTGCTTATGGCTCGAGAATATATACTCCTTCACCCCGAATTGCGTAAGCATTATAATAGAGCTGCTATTGGTTACCAAATTGCGCCCACTTTAGCGTCTTTTTTGGTCAGCCAAATACTGCTACTAACACATATGCTCTAGGGAAGATATTCCCTCCATTTCTAAAAAAGGCACACTACCCTGACGTCATTTGTTTTTCTCTTAGTGATAAACAACTCACACCCTCGATTTATTGTTACCCACTTCTATTGTCAGTTTCAGTGAGGTCGTGTAAACTTATTCCCTAACAATTCTTATGGCTAACAAACATCTAAAATCCTGTATATACAATAATATTAATTTACACTACAATCACTCTGGCATTCACAGCGTGTTATGATATAAAATATTGCCTCACCCATGAACTATTAAATAATTTTAGAGAGACAAACACCGAAAATTGAAACGGGCATAAAGACCAAAAGTGCAGGCATTTGTTATAAAAACGGCATGTCTTTAGAAAGAACTCGCCAATATTATTTAGTGAGGTGCACACAGGTGAATGTCGGGGGAACCAGTCACTGAGCTAGCCAGCTACACTCCGTAGCTAACTCCGTAAGACAAGGACGCTACCTGGCAACTCTAACAAAACAAAACTAGGCAGCGACACACAGCCATCACGTGGTGTGAGCGCGAAAGATAAATCATACAAAATTGGTACAAATATCAACACACTTTTTTATCTTCCACCCACAAAAATTCTCTAGAGTTGTTCTTTTAATGCTTTAAAACTATATTATTTCACTAGCTCATTTAGTAATGTATAGACATTAGGTATACAAATTCCAATGCGTTATATCCATATGTTTTTCTCTAGCAGTTCTTCATGAAATGCTTCCAATAATAGCCTATTATTCTATCCACTCATGTGAATCAAGATAAACTTTTGCAGTGGTTTTGTTGCACATTCCTTTGTAGGTACAAGGGGATTAGGGGAATACCTACGCTGGACTTCAGTGATAGTCAAACCTTTCAAGAACGAATTGCTATGTGACGGCTTTTAAATTCGGTTCTCTTTGCATGACTACGACAAGAAAAATGAATGAATCTCTTATTAAAATATAAGTAATCGAAAACTCAAACCAATTACAAAGGATATCTCGGAATTGGTTACGCTGTACAAAATGTTATGAAGCGGAAATTGTGTGCTTCAACGAGATCTACATTTCTTTGCGTAATATGATTTTGTCTGTCTCTTATGGCTTGCCGCCTATACAAAAATAATTCAGAATGAAAAGGACTTCATAGAATATTCCTAAAAACTCAAGATGTTCATTTTTACATGAAAATATCTTAAGCGTGTGGTATGTTAACCACAATTGTTAAGTTGTTTAGAAAATAAAAAATAACGAAAAATTTTCAATATAAAGGGTAGTTTGGGATGAGAGGCTTTTCATGAAGGTCTTTTTGTCGCATTCTTGGAAGATGTTCAACTTATATACCAAGTTTGGTACTTATTGGGCTTTCTGTTTTTGAGTTCATAGGCACACGTTCAGACAAGGGGCCTCAAAACATGTATTTCCGGTGAAATATCCGTATTTTTGGTGGGAGAATATAATACTTTCTCTACTTACTACAGTACGTTTTCCTTTGTACTCAAAGGTGCAATTCTAACAACGTTATTATTAAGCGTTCTTTCAAAATATTTTATTTTAGCTTAATATATATATATATATATATATATATATATAAACCGAGTGTGTTACGTTTCAAAACGTTATACTAAATCGCTTTGCTTAAAATGTTAAAAATAATGGATAATAAAATTCAAATACCTATTTTGAGTTCTTGCTTTAACGTTTATGAGAGGTCACAAAACTTTTCAAATTACTTTCATATTTGCCTTTGCTTTAAACAAGCCTGTTGATCATGGGATGCTTTATTCATTAACTATATATATGGAAAAACTGCGGAGCGCTAGACGAGACGATTTTATTAATTAACGACCAGTCGCCTTGCTGCCGTAATTACCTCAATATAAAGCATGCACTCACTCTTATTTTGCCAGCAGGGACGAGAGTTTCCGCCTATAAAGAGGAAACCTGACGCTATTGAATTTTCAGAGAAACAATGGAAGGGAATTATGAAAGGACTGGATAGGAAACACAGGAAAAAACGCGTGAAAGAAATTAAAAAGGAAACTAAAAGGCAAATGCGATTACTGCTTCTAAGAAGAATCTGTTGTGCTTAGTGGCTAATAAAGACGTTGTTCTCCTCCATGCAGTTTTTGCATAGATCGTTACTACCTTTCAATTTGAACTAAATTAAGGCTAAGTATTTGTTAGCTTCTTCACTAAGAAAACTAAGAGCTGTCTGCTGGAATACAGGGTGTCCCAGGTATGAAGCTATGTCATGGCACAAGACGTTTTATTATAACTATGTGAAATTCAGGACGCCGAGGTAGCCCAGTGGTTTCGTTTCCGTTTCTCGTACTGAGTGTCCGGAGTTCGATTCCCGGCTCCTCAAGTATTCCAAGGTCCAGCGTGTATCGGAGTCTACGGTAAAATCCGTACTTCCTCTTAATCCACTACCATCCTCATCACCTACCCTCCGAGGCAACGGATTCCGCCCACTGGATACCTCCACCTCAGAATTGGGTGCAGTTATTGGAATTAAGCTAACCCTCGAGGTCATTAACCTGAAAAACGCGACTGTGTGAAATTAGAAATAAAAATCACAGTTTTTGCTAGATATGATATAAATTATTAAATTATAGGCGTGTTACAGTGTAAACAAAATGTATGTCTATGCTTTACTCAATGTGTCAAAGTTGAAATTAAATTAAGTTGAGTTTTATTTATTAGACGCTCTTTAAATGATGTGGTCCTTAGCGTCGCATTCTACACTGGGCGTGAAAGACTGGTAATTTTGCTCAGAGGCCTCTTTATCAAGCTTGGGGTTCTTTTACGTGCCGTAAATCTACGACACGGGACCACCGGCTTTACTTACCTTCCGAAGGAAGCCATGCTAAGGATTTTTACGCCCGACAGCGTCCTCCGCCGGAATTGAATCCGCGACCTTGGGAACTAGAGGCTACCATGGTAACCATACACCACAGAGGATGACTTGACAAAGACGGGCAACTGTTATCTTAAGAATCTTGAATGTAACGTAATGGTCAACTCACTGCTTCAAACAGTAATGCATGACGACAATGGACAAATAATGTAGATTTTTGCGAAATATGAAAGCAAAAGCAAAATAAAATTAATTTTGGTATACATACCCATATAAAATACCTGACATTAACTACCAGGTTAAAGGAAGACAAACTTCTTAAAAAAATACTCCATATAAATTAAACCATAACATTTTTATATAAGAAGCACTAGTTCTAAATATCTGAAAAAGCTAATGAATCTCATTTTACAACGGGATTATTTTAAGTGTTACTAAAAGACCTGATATTCATAATAGGCTATCAGAATGTAACTTTTGAGGGTGTTAGTTGTTTTCTAATAATGCCGTTGGCTTTATGTAATAACTTCTGAAGCTAGAAGAAGAGTTTTATTTGGAGCAACAACCTTGCTTGAAAAAGTGAGTGTTTTGGGAATAGCGTACCTACCTCACATTAAAGAGGTCCTATGATTGAATGTCGGTTAGGGCGAGATACCCGGATGGTTCTTTCCGGGGTTTTCCCATAAGTTGAAAAAAATTAATGTCGGGTAACTTTAAGCTCTGTTGACCCCGGACTCCTTAGAGCAAGGGTGGCGAAAACGACTTCCTTCCGGGAGTCACCAAATATGCAACACGCACTGCATTACTCAGCAGCATGTGAAAAACAAACGGACGGTTGCAGAGAGGGAACGGCGCCTGCGAGTCAAAATAATTTGCGAGTCACGTTTTCGCCACCTCTACCTTAGAGCATCGTTTCACTCATGTGATTAATTCATCGTCAGATATAACCTACCCTGTTAAAGGTATTAAACTATAGAAAACACTTGGAAGTGTGGCTGAAGAGACGTGATTGCAGCGAAAACCAATACTTCATAATTCAGTCGAAAGCTCACTAACATATTTTAACCCCTTTCTCTCACGTTTACTTTCTGTACTGGTACAGTAAAGATAAAACTACGTATCAGGGAGGGGCCCCCGGAACCGGGGCAGAGTACCGCACGCAGGCCAGTCGGCCCTTTTTGCTTCCAACATGACCGATGGGAGGGAAGGATGAGGGGAGAGATCCGAAGAACGACCAGATCCGGATGCTGACGGCGGGCGCAATGGACGGGGTCCATAACTTTTCCAGATATAACGCGTCCGACGCCGCACGGTCCCTGTCCACTCACCACAAAACAATAGGGTCCCCCGGAGCGAGCCTCAGTTGAGGAGAGCCCTAACTGAGCGGTACCGCAGCGACGCCAGGAAAGAAACCTTAACAGAACGCAACCACCGAACTCTGTCATGTGGTTCTACAACGCTGAAACAGATGACAAGGAAAATGATGGGTACAGGAAATGAGAGAAAGGGGAGTCGTGGCACAAGATGAACCACCCCAACATTCGCCTGGCTATCCGGGGAAACCACACAAAACCCATGGGACAGAGTGGGCAGTCGCCAGCGATCGATCCCGGGACCTCCCGAATGCGACCCACAGACGAAACCGCCTGAACCATCCCACCCAGTGCTACATATAGTAAGTAGGGAAGGTAATGTATTCAACCCAAAAAATTCGATGTCGATATTTCACCGAAATACACGTTTTGAGGTCCTCTGAATCCAAAGAATGCAATTCTAGAAAAGAGGTCGTCGCACGCGCGTGTGAGTGTGCCTGTGGACAGCATAACTCAAAAACGAAAATTCTGTTAATTACCAAATTTGGTATTAAATTTCAGTATCTTCCAAAGATGCGACAAGGCGATTTTCAAAATATCTCACCACCAACTACCCTATACATGGAACATTTATCGAAAATTTTGATTTTCCAAAAAATGACTAATAATTTTGATTAAAATACCATATATTAAATATATTTGCATAAAAAATAAAATTTATAAGCTTGAAATTTCTGGGAAGCCTTTTAAGCTCCTCTTCATTCGGAACGAATTTTATATAACCTTGTATAACTTATAAATCTTAGGTGATAGACGAAAACGTACTTCATACGAAATGCAGATCTCTTTAAAACACACCATTTATTTCAAATACATTTTTGTGGCATAATCCATTTTCGAGATTTCCATTATTAATGGTTTGTATGTTCATTTCTTGGCTATTCTTTAAAGTTCTTTCAACATTTAGTTGCTTCTCTCGATTGCATGCAAACAGTATGAAATTTTAAGACAGGCGTATAGCGTCCAGTTCTTAAACATTTTACTGTCGCTGTTCTCTTTGTATCTATAACGAAATGTGTAATGTAGCTATTTTTACAAAGGTTTATTTGGATTAAATATAGTAGATATAAAAATAAGCTTTAGCAACAACAGTTTGTATACTCGCTAATAAACGATAGAGTAGAGAAAGTCATGTGAATGTACACATAAGTAGTTTTGAATGAGAATCTTGGCGTTTGTTATAGATTTGGTTTAGGTCCCACTTTATTTTGATCTATATTAATGACTTGACCTGGCGTCTTAATAATAAATCTTATCCTTTTGTTCATGATATTTAAATGATGATTTCTATTCACCATTACTAGGATTGATGTGAATGTTTCTCTGAGCAAGACACTCTACTCAAGGCTTGGTGTTCTGTTAATAGGCTACGTATTGATTGAGGCAGTATTTTTAACACTTGAATAATTTCAATTAAATTATATAACATATAAATTCAATAACAACCCGCCTTGAAGCAATATGTATGTAATAATTTTTTAAAATGTATGTAACAGTCATTGCATATGCTTATATTATTGTAAACATGTTCAATAATGTTATGTGAATGCATTACGTAATTTAATAATGTAAGAGCTGTGAGAATAATAAGTTTAGCGCTGCTAATAATGAGGTAACAATGAGGCAATAATGAATTTGAGAGTTTAAATACTACTAGTCATGATTAGAGCAACGATAATGTAAACTCTGTGACAGTTTAAAAATAGCCAATCAACAGCCAAAAAAAAAACTTTAGTAAAATTAAAGTATTCTATTGGGCTAGGATTAAACAATCAGAGACTTGAAATACAAAAAGTTAAAAGTTTATACGGTTTAAATATGTTCAGTTGCTTGCAGCTTGGTAATGACCGGATGGAAGATGTGTTCTGTAAAGAAATATTACGTATTTGTGTGTAACGAAAATTAAGTATACGTGTTAACAAAGTGCAAGTATTAAAGAATCTCTCAGCTCTTAATATCAGAGTAGTGCTATTTAATTTGTGCCAAGGGTTACTAAAAGGAAGTGAATTTAAAACTTTAAATTTTTGCAGGCCTACATTCTTGCCGTACCATACCCTATCTAAGAGATACGTGACTCTAAAGCAATACTGACGCAGTCGAGGCAAACATAAACATAAATACTACCTATAGAAGCAGTTTAATAACAAAGTTAATATAATATTTTTAAACTTGGAGCGTAACAACAAAAATACATATTCAAATCAGCTTCTCATACGTACCAGCATATTACGTAACAAACAATCTTCTTCAAATTAACGCCAAAAGCGTGGTGCAAACTCTAACCACTCCAAAAACTTCAACAGTTAAAATAATAATAATAAGCTCCAAGACAATAACTATCTCAAATTGGCTCCCAAGCGTGAGGCTAATAAATTACGTAAATAAATAAACAACGTAAAGAACAAAACAGCTACTTCATGATGACAGTAAGGTTATGATAAAAACAGATGACTGTCATAGGAGTAAGAAATTTTTGGGTATTACCATTGAACAACTGAGCAAACCTTCGTTCTCGGGATTGCAAACCATCTCCGTGTCCAAGACTCCCAGGGGATGTATAAACCCACATGAGAAGGAGCGGCTTCACCTAAGAGTTTAACTCTGTAAATGATATAGACCCTGCTCTCTGTCTTTCGTGCCTTCTGGTCCTCTGTCTCCTCTCATCTCATCCCTCCCTCCCCGGGTGCGCCCCATCAAGGGTATAGCACAAAAGTTCTACTTACTCTGTATTCACTCTTAGGTTGATCCCCGGCAGAGCAAACCCATGTGGTCAGTGCACCGTTGTGCAACACGGTAGTAATGCGCCCAGGAAAAGTAGTCCCATGCTAATCTCTGAATTTTAGAATGAATTTATCCTTAAATAGTATAATATTCTATACAAATACCCAATGTCTTATATAACGCTGATTTATACCGTAAAACAGAGCTACAAGTCCCTTGACGCAATTCGTATGAGTCACCTGACATCCGGGTAGGTGCAGAATATTGTTTACAGCCAGAAACCAGCAGTTGTGTTTAGTATCATGGAGGACCGTGAATTCATTCTTGTGTTTTCGTCGAATTACGTAAAGCATTAGCCGCGCAAACCATTGACTAGTGATGAAAAAACAATAGTGTTGAATCTTTATTATACGTTATGTGAGAAATATCCAACACTTTCCGAGAAAGATGGTGAAATTAACTTCTGAGTTCACTGGTGTTTCGAGAACAAGTATAAACAGTGCTTGTGCAGAAAAATCTGAAATGAGAAAAGTGGTTACACCCGGAAGAAAAAGAAAGAATATGAAATACCCGACGCAAGAATGTGGTGATTTTAAGAAGAATACAATTCGCGTAACAATGCACAATTTCTTTTTTAAAATGAGCCGCCAACAGTTAATACAGTGCCGCTTCCTGAGAGTGAAGAAATTAGGTTATCGCATACCTGTTACTTTCTTTTTCGCTCATTTATTTTAGAATTAACTATTATTATATGTGCAAACGTTTATTTTGTTGGAACTATCAGTCTTATCATCTTAACAGAATATGCTAGTCACCGTTTGAGTTGTCGAAATAAGGACTCTGTTCCCTTTTGCATCACGTGCCGCTTGTACTCGCCACATGGTCTGAAAGTGTGACAGTATTTCTAGTGCGAATGGCGGAAGGATACATTATAGCGGTGCACTGGTCACCTGGGGTTTGTTTTGACGCGGATCAATCTAAGAGTGAATACAAAGTAGGTCAAGGTGCTAAGTTCTCCTCCTCTTCTAGCCTATTCTATAAGTGAACAAGGTTGAGGATGGGATCTCATATTAGTATGATTTCAAGTGAATTGGATAAATGTTTATATACTTTACATAGCATACAGGTAATATTGGCATGCCTTATCAGATCATATACATAGCCATTTGCTGCATTGTGAACTGTTAAGGGATAATAAACATCTTCTCTCAATACTTTTAAGCTTCAAAGGTGACGATTTCAGGATAGTCTCTGGGGCCTCATATAGGCATCATTGCAGACCTCCCTTTAAATCATACTATAATCTAGTTTTTTTTCACTGTATATCCTGAAATGTTTATTATTTGTCAAGTTGCACCAATGAAAGTTTAAATGTTATTCAGATTTCATTAATTATAGCACCAGAAACTAAAATGACTACAGAACTGACCTTTTTAGCTTCAGAACCACCCAGAATAAGTTCCATTGCATTTTATTGAAAATGTATAACAAGTTGGTCAATCAAGGCCCTTAGTTAATGATCCGGGACAAGTTAGCAACCAATATATGTGCAACCTTAATATAGATTTCCGTAAACATAGTGCTGCCTTGTAAATAGTGCAGTCTAGTGCTGGTGGAAAATGAAGTAGTACACACACCGAAACGAGTCACAAGTGCATTGTACCTCTATACCTTTTTACTTTCTCTACGTATAGTAAGTAGCGGAAGTATTGTATTCCATCCGAAAATTCCATGCCGATATATTCACCGAAAATACATGTTTTGAGACCCCTGAATCCAATAAAAGCATTTTTGGAAAAATGTGCGTGTGTGTGTCTGTGAACAGCATAACTCAGAAACGATAAACACCAAACTTGGTATTTAGGTTCAGTATCTTCCAGAGATGCGACACGAAGGTTTTCAAGAAAATCCCCCCACCCCAGATTACCATTTACGTGGAACATTTTTGAAAATTTTAATTTTCTCAAAAATGGCTCTAACTATTTTGATTAAAAATCATATTTTTAAGATATTTTCATGACATATAAAATGTATATCATGAATTTTCTGGGAATGTCTCCAAAAGTATTCACTGTGAACGATGTTTGCATAACTGGTAAACCATAAGAGATGGACAAAATTTTACTACATATAAATGTAGATCGCGTTAAATTACACAATTTTTGTCATATACATTTTTTTTTTTGTTGAGTGAACCATTTTCGAGATATTGCTTGTTATTCCCTTAAATTTTTCATTACTTATTTTCTCAAATGGGAATTCGTTATTCACTTTTTTGTCTTGGATATGCAAACAGTATTAATCTGTGGCAAACAGAATGGTCCTACACATAGCAACCAGCTATTGAGAGATATGTCTATGCTTAAAGACTACTGTATTTCTATATGGCCCTTGCAAATACAAAACAAGGGGAACATAGTACGCCCTAAGCGATAGTCAAATGTTTTAGAACTGGTCGCTATGTGTAAAATGTAATTCTCTTTGCGTATCAAAATATTGTTTCTGCAAATGTTTATCTAGATTAATATGAAATAGATGGAGAGTAAGAGTTTGTAAAAATAGTTTTTACAAGAGCAGAGATAGTCATGTGAGTGTAACACATCAGATTTTTCATTATAAGCTGAAAGGGGAAGTAAACAAAGCCATGTGAGAAGAAAGCGCCTCATTGGTGGTGGGCAAACTTCAACGTTTCATGCTTAGCATGTCATCTCTTCTTCTACAAAAAAACAGTTCGGTTCAGATAACATTTTGTGGTTATTCTCGTGCAGAGAAATTTAAACTCATTATTGTAACAGTTTAATTTATGAAACTAAATGTGTTTGTTCAGATTCACTTATAACTACCTAAACCGTAAAAGGCTATGCGCAGCGCTGCAGCTCCGTTCCGCCTGAGAATTCTCTGCCGCTGTAGAAAACATAAACGCAGGAAATGGAAGGAAGACAATTGCGTTAAATGCTTTCAACAAATTCTGTGAAAAGCACCCAACTTTAATCGACAATAAATATGGTTTAGCAATAATTGAACTTCTTTGTTAGTGATGCAGAATTGTTGCTTGGATAGTTTGGGTCGCGTTTGTTTACCGTTGTGTTTTAACCTATAGTGCTAATGGTTTTTTTTAACTTGACTCGTAAAAGGTTATAGCAAAAGTGATATATTGATATTAATCATTAAATAAATGATTTCTAAAGCCTGAAGTTACGAACAGTTTAATCTAGCACCTTTAATCACAGATGCCGAACTGTTCAGGTACAACTTTTATTTGTCTACTCTTAGCATTATGTGTTAGAAGTTTAGGATGTAAGGCAAAATATAAGAATAAGACATACAATGTTTAAAAGCTAATGATCCCCATGCTGCGCAATATACTGTATTTGTCTGAAGCAATTTCCTCTCACGGGTCTTAGTTCCTTCACGTGGTGCTGCCATGTGCTCGACGGAGTGATACATTTAAGTTTTGTTTACTTCTCCTTTCGCTTATAGTGAAAAAGGTATAGTCACAAAGCGGATTGAACACGGCCTCACATGTAAACAACACATCGATGCGCGACCTCACTCCACCCTTCTGGATGCGTAGTAAACTGCACTTCACTCTGAAGTTGTCCCGGATCCTTAGCCTGGTTATAATCGGTTTAAAGCCTTAGTTAAGAACAGATTCTATAACCTTAGTATTTATTTTGTGAACGAGTTTGCTGATCATCTCCATACATTTATGTAATACCTCCTAGTAACTTAATTTTATTTCTGTAACACGATTTTATTTACCTTTCTTATGTGTGGAGGATTATGACTGGTAGAATTTAGGAAAAACTGCATTCTGTATCGATTATAAATCTGAAAGTACAAAAATACAACATTTTTGGGTTAGTTGTTGATCTTCCAAGAAACAGAAAATACATCTAGGACCTAATAGGGAGTATAGAGTCACACGTCATTACTCCCTTTGTGGGAAGCAAAAAGAGAAGGCGAAGATAGAAACCAGAGTCTGCTACTGTCATCTCCATAAACCCTGCTCTTAATACGCCAGTTAGCTACCATTCAGATTACCCTAATGTTTTATGGCAGTATTCATTTTAATGGAGCCACGAGCAGATCTCCAAAAGCTGACAGCACCATTACGCAGTGGGGGATCACACTCGTTTGAAAAAGGTTCATTTGTTGAGGATAGGGCTCTTATCACTAATTACTTCACATTTAATCTCTCTTCAGGTAACGAGTGATTAATATTCCTTTCACAAGGATTTAGTGATCCCATGTATTACGTGAATTTATCAATACAGATGAAAAGGGAAGTCCAGTGAATTGCGGTTCTAAAGGGGCAAGTTAATATACGTATACACTAATGTATCCCACATTCTAGTTCTATTTACAAATTGACACTTAGGCATTGGATCATTTTCTTTTAATGGCTTTTATGGAAATGTATTAAACGTTTTCCACTAAGCACATTGTTCCTCAGAAATCTGAACATCAGCACAAATAGCATCACTTATTATCATATTGTGTTATTATTTCTAACACCTACCAATAGTAGGAAGGAGAAATTATTGTAGTCCACCCAAAAATTCGATGGCGAGATGTTTACCGGAAATAACCTGTTTTGAGACCCCGCGAATCCAAAAAAAGTGTATTTTTATAAAGGTCTGAGATTGTGTGTGTGTGTGTTTGTGTGTGTGTGTGTGTGTATAAACAGCATAATTCAAAAACGCAATATTCAGACAAACGCTAAACGTGGTATTTAAATTCAGTATCCTTCAAAGATATGGCAAGAAGATTTTTAAACGACACGCCCAGATTATACTTTACCTGCAAAATGTGCGATATTCCTTTTTAGTTTTTCGAAAATGCCTAACAATTTTGATTAAAATGCCATATATTAAAATATATACATTACATATAAAACTTATTTCCTGAATTTTCTGGGAATGGCCTGTAAAGTCCACTTTTTTTAAGGAATGTGTGAAGCATAATAAATAGCTGCATAGAAACTTCCTACACATAGAGTTTAGATCTGTTTAAAACACGCAATTTATTTCAAATAGCTTTTTTGTTGCATCAGCAGTTTCCGAGTCATATGTTGTTATTTTTATTAAGGCAGGTTAGTATAATAGACTACTCTTGGTTAATAAATTGTAACCTTTGTTGAAGATAAAGGTAGGTGTTTTATTATATAGGATGGACCATTTGAGACCGTACGATATCTCCAAAACTAAGCGTTGTGGAAAGAAATTCCTTGAATAAATTTACCTTTATGTGTAAACGGAAAGGAATATTTTATCCAAAGATAACACTGATGAAAGAATTACCTTCTCTAGTGGGTAGAGAAGGTAATGTGAATGTAACACATCACAATTTAAACACTTTGTCATTTTTAAAAGTGCTGTCGCTATTCTGTTGTTTCTCGCAAAGCCGAGGAAACACTATGTAACTTGAGGATCAGCATATGGCGATCCGCTTCTAAATCTTTGATTATTGATTTGGTTTTCCCAGTCTCCCTTGGGACGACAGGAAGAAATAAACACGGCTTCCCTAGACAAGCCACATATGTTACAACTTCTAGGGTATTTCATGACGTCATGACTTCCTTTTATTGGGTGGTGGTGTACCTTGTACTGTATATCGCACCAATAAGCATACCTATGCTAGTTCTGTCAAATCTTTGGAAAATTACGAATAGGTATAGATGAGGAATGGCGACCTATTTTGTTGATCTTTTCGCGATGTTAATTGCGAATATACGGCAAATGTCTGTTTGGAAGTGCTCTTGAATATGAGTCATTTCTCAAGATGCTAGCATTTTAGTCCTCCAACATCAGTTGTAGGTCCTCCTTTCCTAGTTATTTACATGTTTTTAAACGGGCAAGCTATTGCCCCCTTCAACGCACTAAGGGTGACGGAGGCGCCAGCGAATATGGTATGTTAAGTCACGCACTTTAACACCGTTATAGGCGATTAAAAATCGGATGTAGGTTACTTTTTGTGGGATGCGTACCTGCAATGAAAGGCACGATGAAACCATTTCCGCATTAACATGATTAATACATTAACATGAAGAATAGCTTGTAGAACCTATATTAAAAATAAACCATAGTGGGTAGAGAAGGTAATGTGAATGTAACACATCAGATACACTGGCACTTGTGATGAACATATACCGTCAATGCTGATGTGATTACGCTTGTTAAGGTGTCTCGCTAAGGCATTTTTTAGCGTTAGGGACTGTGACTTCCAGTCTTGTGTAATATAATTTTTCAGGGCAAAGGGGTATTCAGAGAGGAAACCAATTGGGAGGGATTGACCATATTTCCGCCGTTGGACACTAATTTTAAACTTTAAATGAATTGAACATATACTTTGTTTTACACAACATTATTAGTTTTCAGATAGAAAATAATCTTGAAAGCTTAATTTTACCCTTCAGAAGATATTTTGCATACTACATGTTTATCATCTTATCAAAATTATTCTAAATTTGATCGTAAATTGTTAAAAAAAACAGTCTTTTAGTGTAATCACATTCTCAATGTTGCATAAACTCTATTCCCTGAAAGGAAGACAGCTCAGTTTTACATCTATTATACAGGATGGGCCATTTAAGTTGAGTGTGTACAATATCTCCAGACTAAGCGTTGAGGAAAGAAACGTATTTAATAAATGTTGCTTGATATTATTGGTGGAGAGTAAATGTCATTAGTCTTTGTTTTGTTCAGAGGACGTTAGAGTTCAATTTATTTTTTTTAAATGGGAACCTACAATCTAAAACAAAACTAATGACATTTACTTTCCCCTATAACATCAAGCAACTTTTATTCAAGGAATTTCTTTCCACAACGCTTAGTTTTGGAGATATCGTACGGTCTCAAATGGTCCATCCTATATAATAAAACACCTACCTTTATCTTCAACAAAGGTTACAATTTATTAACCAAGAGTAGTCTATTATACTAACCTGCCTTAATAAAAATAACTCGATAAGGAAACTTGCCCATTGCTAACATTAATTAATACATCGATGAATTCAAGTAATGGAGCTATTCCAAAGCCCATTATATCTAACATATAACGAAGACTGCTATTGTATTCACAAAGCATATCTAAATATATAAAATGTGAGGCAGTATTATTAACAGTTAAATGATTTTCAGTCTAATTACATAATATAATATTCAATAACAGCCCGTTTTAAAGCAATATGTGTATAAATAAAATATAAAATATAAGCAACAGTCATTGTATTATGTTTATATTATTATGTACAGGTTTAATACTGTTATGTGAATGTATTATGTAATTTAATAATGTAGGAGCTGTGAGAATATAGGTCAAAAATTGCTAACAATGAGGTAACCTTGAGGAAATAATGAATTAGAAAGTTTAATAATGTGCGGCGGTATTATTTATAATGTTTGTGTATTTGTGCTTACTTCACGTTGTGAAGCCATTTTTGTGATGTGATTCTTTGTTAGGTTTTAGCTCCATCTGGTGTTAGCAATTTGCGGTAGTATTAGTGTTTGTTTGAAAGAATGCGACTGTTATTTTATTTAATTTTTGTTTACTGTCCTCCGGCTAGCTATGATCTTTTTGGTCGAGCACATCTATTTATACAGGTTGTGTAAACGGAAAGGAATATTTTATCCAAAGATAACACTGATGAAAGAATTTCTTTTATACGTTTATTGTCGAACACTTTCTCTATCATATTTACACATTGATCTAGACACTCGCCAAACTGAAACTGTTATAATAACTTCATTACTGATCACTTTTAATTCGCGTACTTCAACCTTTTGTATAATTAACTTTACAACACTTGAGAATTTTCCTAACTCTGCTACGCGTAACTTGCGAATCGATAGCCGACGTGTACTGACGGATTGAAGGCGACGTGTAGCATACAAATATTTTCGACGAACTGACGGGGTCTATCTCTAACCTAGCCCTTTTTATACTCCTACACCCCGATATGCCTAAAGATTATAACTGAGCTGCAATTGGCTAATAAAACGCGCCAACAATAGCGTCAATTTTTATATCCAATGAAAATTATGAATACATATGCTCTAGGAAGAATGTTCCAGCAAATTCTAAGAAAAACGC
The DNA here is from genome assembly GCA_030765065.1 of Deroplatys truncata. NCBI lineage: Eukaryota > Metazoa > Arthropoda > Insecta > Mantodea > Mantidae > Deroplatys > Deroplatys truncata. Next base: position 200,801,326 of record CM060984.1, on the reverse strand, counting down.
GCCAACATTACGTAACTGCCTCGTCTCTAATAATGATAAACAGCTCACCCCCTCGCTGCATTATTGCACGCTATTATTGTCAGTTTCAGTAAGGCAGTATAAACTTACTTCTCAACAATAATTACAATCAATATACTTCTCAAATCAATGTCACATAAAAATGCATATTCATATTACAATCATTCTTTACATTTAAGTAAATTGTGATACAAATTACTGCATCAAATGCTACTAGTAATTCTTGGAAACAATAATGTAATTTTTTAAAACAGCTTATAAATAGTCAATCAACAACCAGAAAATCTGAAAGTTAAATAAAAGTATTCTATTGGAGTAAAATGAGCTAATCAGAGACTTCAAATAGATGCAATTTGCAAATTCAGGTGGTAGAAGTCAGTTACTTGTAGACACGTTCCTAACTGGATGCAAGAACCGTCCTCGAGAAGTTTAATACGTATTCAGTGTGAGACGAAAATTCATTACGGCGAGAATATAAAGTTTACGTGTTAAAAAGTACAAGTAATTAACAAACAATCTCACAGCTTTCTATATAAGTGAAGTGTTATTTAATCGCGTGAAGGATAATAATATTTAAGGAAACATTAAAATACGCGAAGGCCACCGGAAACTTTGTACCATACGTGGGGCAGCAGCTCCTTCAAATGGGTGATCAGCTTAGAGCAGAACAGGTTTCATGGATCTTAGTCGGCCGGCGGTGAAGCGCGAGACTTCAGTGAGAGTTGAACTCTTGGAAACTTGGCATATGTTTGTTAGTTGACGCAATGCAGTGCACACTAAGTGAAATGGCTCTATTTGCTCATCGGCATTCGTTCCCAAAAAGTATTCGTTTATGATTCACACGTCCGTACAGAATCTACGAGTGTCGTAAGGAGGTTATTTCAAGAGAGGTTTTCTGTTGTTCAAGTTCCAGGTCAAACTACAAATCATACATTAGCAAATAAATTATGGGAAACAGGAGGACTTCTTTGTAAGAAACATAAGAAACCACTACAGTTTTCGCAGAAGTAGCGCTGGACGAGATTGGACACACTCTGGAAAAGTCTCCTAGCAAAATACTACCATGTCTTTCACACCAAAAGGAAATTTCCTATGGCTCTCTTCAAACGGCTACAAAGTTACTTGAGTTAAAGCCCTATAAAATTATTGTAGTGCCAGACCTTAAACCCGGTGACCCTGCATTAAGAGTGCGATTTTGTGAATCGGGTTTGAATCAGATAATGACGGCCAAATGGTTCACAATGTAACTTTTTTTCGAAAGAATCGTTGTTCCACCTAAGTGGGTATATTAGTACACAAAAGAAAACCTTGTTGAGTGCTGAAAAGCCTAACCACCTTCACCAGAATCCCCTGCATGATGAAAAAATAGCAATGTGGTTCAGCTGTTAGCGATGAGAGAATACTTATAGACCCTTACTTTGCGAGAACAATTGATAGCGAAGTGTATGTGCAAAACATTTTGCGGCAATTTGTTGGAAGGGAAAGACATTACGTGACTTTATAGCAGGACTCCGCGGAGGCACAAATAATCAACTTCTCCTTACAGAAATCCATGAAGTGTTTGAAGTTAAGCGTTGTTATTAACAATATACGGTCCCCGATTTCCCCCAATTTAACCATCTGCGATTTTTATCTCTGGGGTGATTAAAAGAGAGAGTTTACAAAATATATTCACACACTTTAGAGAAACTTAAAATAATATTCCTCAAGATAGTACTGTCGTATCTCAGAGAGAACTCCAGCGTGTATTGGCCAATTTCCTAAGTAGGTATGTGCCAAAAACGCTTTAACAACAAAGGGAGACACTTCCAACATATTTTGCTTTGATATATGTGAGTATTTATATTTTTAAGTGTTTACGTTTTGTTTCCTTGCTAGAAATATGCGAAAAACCGTAGTATATATACTGCGAGCGTGCTGTCTCCCGTTCAGTGCGCATAGCAAGCAGTACCGCCGCCCGGCTAAGAGCCATGAATACTGTTCTGCTCTCTACTGATCACTTAGTGTTACAATATAACGCTGTAATATATAATACACTGGTGTGCAAGACCTTAGGACGAAAGTAATCTTCGCATGCTGTGACACTGCCAAGTAACATAGATCGATGAAGCTTGAATCATACATAGAGGGAACTGCTAGAGTATGCTGCAATAGGCAACTAAACGAAATATGAAATGAGACGAACAGAAATGCCACCTTTATTCATAGACCATAAGCTACACTAAAGTCAATACGACATATGATAGCTCTCTAGATATACAGAAACAGATACTTGGTGTTTAAAAGGGTGTATGATCACCACGGACAATAATGCATGCTCTGCATCGTGCTCCCATGCTGGCCACAAGGTTGCTAAGCAGTTCCTGGGTAGGACGTTCCACTCCTCCACCAGCGTTGTTGACAATTGTTGGATGGCCCTTGGTGCACGTGGATGTGCGCAATGCGTCTCCCCAAAGCATCCCACACGTGTTCGATGGGATTTAAATCAGGGGAACGAGCAGTCCAGTCCATTTGCCGAATATCCTCTCGTTCCCAGAGATCCTCCACCTGCCCTGTTTGATCAGTTCGCGCATTGTCATCCACAAAAATGAAGTCAGGGCCGACTGCACCCAAGAAAAGACGCACATGGGGAAGGAGTACAGTATCATAATAACGTTGACCAGTGAGCGCACCGTGTTCAAAGATTTGGAGATCGATATACCCATACAACATTATGCGTCCCCAAACCACAACACCCGGATCACCAAAACGATCATACTCAAGGATGTTCCTGAGTTCATTACGTGTTCCCACCTCTCGCCAGATGAGGGTACGTCGAGAATCACTACTTAGACTGAATCTGCTCTCATCCGAGAAGAATGCGCGACCCCATTCCTCGTTGGTGCAATTTTGATGCTTTTGGCACCATGTAAACGGTACCGCCAATGTGCGGATGTCAATGACACACAACGTACTGGCCATCGGGCAAAGAGACCCTCTGTGTAGTCGCCGTGCCACTGTGTATCGTGAGATTGCGTGCCCAGCTGTACTGTTAAATGTGGTTGCAATTGCACCCGCTGTTTGGAGTGGATCACTTCTTGCTTGTTGCACAACATAGCGGTCATCTGCTGCTGTAGTTGATCTTGGTCGACCACCACCTCTCCATGGGACAGAAATGTCTGAGGTTTGGAAGGTTCCCCATGCACATAAAACAATGCTGTGAGCAATTCCAAACTCCTGAGCAACACTCGTCACACTCCGCACTTCTTACAGTTTCCCGGTGATTCTTTCCCTGTGACGTCATCCAAATGGGTCTACGGGCCATGTTGCTCGCTAATTGCCGCGCGCCGTCTTGTCCTGTTTCGTCAACTGCCCCGTGTTGCGGGACCAGACCCATTTGGCACTATAGGCTCGCTACACTCACGCCATGTGACGTCCAGCTTTCTGTGCACGTGTGAGGGTCCTCTGGCAACATGCTCCTGCATCTTTATCTACTTCCACCAAGTAGTTCATTTGTTATGTTACTTTACCCGTCTCGTCCTTAGGATTTGCACACCAGTGTATATATATTTACAGCGTTGTATTACAGTTGGCAACCCTAAGTTTTCTTAGTGAGTTTGTAAAATACAATTTATATGTGGGTGGTGTGTCCCTAAAATCTGTCAAGAATAAAACACGATAATGAAACAATCTGACGTTGCATTCACTGTCGTTTATTTTTATAGGGCTTCTATGAACAAATTTTACAAAAGCTCATTCGTTTATTTGCTTCAAGTTAATGAAGATAAATATTTTAAAAGAGTTTCATTACATATTTCGTGGGAATCCAGAAGGCCAAAGCAATTATGAAATCTTTAAAACCAGATCGCTATATGCTGAGATGTCTTTCCAGGTAATTCTAGAAACAACTGAACGTTCATGGGAGTTCAAAAAATACAAAATATTGAACAATGAAACATTAAAATAATAACAAATGTCTCGTAAATGGCTGAAGCAAAAACAATTTTATTTGAAATAAATTCTGTCTGTTAAGGAGCTATACTCTTTCTGTTCATTTTTTTTTTGCCTCCCTCCTAAGGTTTAGCAGACATGCATTATACAAAATTCATTCCGAATGAAGAGAGCTTCACAAGCTATTCCCAGTAAATTTAAGATATACATTTTATTTATTATATAATACCTTAAGCTTAAAATATTTTAATGAAGATCATGAGAGCCATTTTTGAGAAAACCAAATATTTTTATTTTTTTCCATTTAAAGGGTAGTTTGGAATAGGAGGATTTTCTTAAAAATCTGTGTTTTGCATTCTGAAGATACTGAATTTAAATACCAAATTTGGAATATATCCGACATTTAATTTCTACGTTATTGCGTTATGTACTCGCATACACACAGGCGCGCTTTGATGCTTTTTTAACAATACCTTTCTGGATTTAGAGGGTCTCAAAACATGTATTTCCACTGAAACCTCAACTATTATAATAACTACAAATGCACCTATGAATTGACAGTTATATAGAATATTTTAAGAACATAAGTATTTATCAACTAGTTCCAGAATATCACGGTTTTTGCAAGTGTACAGATAGAGGCACTTCCCAGACTACTGGTGTTGTATGTTTACATCCAGGCCAGGCAAAGCAATGACGGTTAACTTGTTGATCTTGTTCAGCTTGCCGATTTAAGCAATTGTACGCTGGACACAGCAACAGGTTTATCATCAACATTATGCCAGATGTGTGTTTACCTCACCAGTAGATTGGTAAATATCGTGGTCGTGCTATGGAAATGACGTCTACTGATTGATCAGCTTTACGGTTAATTCATAGAGTTATTATAGTTACAGTACTATTTATTTTAACATAATTATATATGCCTGGCCGACTCATCCGACTTTGCACGGCTAGCTTTTTAAACTGAAATGAGAATTAATTACTTTCATTTACCTCCCACGTTCTTTATGAAATTATTGTGCAACAAACCTAGAGATTTTTTATGGTAAATCCTCTCTTTCCCTCCTTATTACTTTCTCTACTACGTATAGTAAGCAGGGGAAGTATTGTATTTCACCCAAAAATTCGATACCGGGATTTCATCGGATATTCATGTTTTGAGACCCCCTGAATCCAAAAAAAGTATTTTGGAAACATGTCCGTGTATTTGTCTGTGTGTGTGTGTGTGTGTGTCTGAACAGCATAACCCAGAAACAAACAGTCGGATAAACACCAAACTTAGTATTTAGGTTCAGTATCTTCTATAGATGCGACAGAAAGGTTTTCAAGAAAATCCCCCCACCCCAGATTACCCTTTACGAGCATTTTTCGAAAACGTTTTCTCAAAAATGGCTGTAACGAATTTGATTAAAATATATATTTAAGATACTTTCATGACAAATAAAATGTATACCTTGAATTTTCTGAGAATGTCTCCAAAAGTGTTCTTCATTATGAACGACGTTTGCATAACTGGTAAACCATAAGGGATATACGAAAATTCACTACACAAAAAACGTAGATCGCGTTAAAATACACAATTTATGTCATATATATTTTTTGTTGTTGAGCGAACCATTTTCAAGATATTGCCATTATTGTCATTACCTTAAATTTTACAATACTTATACTTTTTCTCAAATGGGAACTCGTTATCCATTTTTTTTGTCCTGGTAATGCGAAGAGAATGGAATGCGCCACATAGCAACCAGCTCTTAAAATGTTTGACTATCGCTTAAAGCCTACCAATTCCCATTGCATCTACAAGAAAATTGGCAATAAGATTAACATCTCGATATCTCGATTAACATGAAGCATATGGAGAATAAGCGTTTGTAAAAATAGTTTGTACAAGAGTAGAAAAGTCATGTGAGTGTAACACATTAGATTTTTTTTGTAATTGAGCACAGCCCTGGCTATTTCTAATAACAGACGAAAATCCCCTGATATTGACGCAATACGATGTGAAAAATCAGCTGAACCCCGACTTCCCAATGATAGTCTTCCTATTTCTGGGAATTCTGCATAGCCTATAGGTATCCTTTGGCGATTGAACAATCATCGGTCGGAATGGTGGAGTAATTTTTACTTTCTCTACCAGTAAATAGAAGGTAGAGAAGGTATTGCATTCCACCAGTGAATTTAATACCCATATTTTACCGAAAATGCATGTTTTAAGATCCCTGAACCCAAAAAAAAATTTTTAGAAAGAGGACTGTATGTGTGTCTATGAACACCATAACTCAAAAACCAAAAATCGGATAAATACCATACTTAGTATTAGATTCAATGCCCTTCAAAACGCGACACAATATTTTCAAGAAAATCCCCCACCCAACTACCCTTTACATAGAACATTTTCGAAAATGTTGATTTTCTAAAAAATGGCTAACGATTTTTATTAAAATATCATATATTAAAGACATTTACGTGAATAAATCTTTATCTTGAATTTTCTGGGAATAGCCTGTGAAGTCCTTTTTATTCGCAGGGAATTTTGTATAATCTTGTATAACTGGTAAACGTTAAACTGTAGACGAAAACATACCATACAAAAATTAAGACCTCTTTAAAATACACAATTTACTTAAAATACGTTTTTCTGCAGCATAAGCCGTTTCTGAGATATCACAATTAAAGTTTCGAATTCTTCAATACTTTTTCCTTGGAAGCCTTATCGGTTTTCAGTTGTTTCTCATGATTGCATGGAAACACTATGGAATTTATGGCCGGCATATTGCGCCCAGTTCTTCAACATTTGTACTCTCTCTGTTCTTCTTGTATCTATAACGAAGTGTGTAATTAAGCTATTTTTGGAAAAAAATATTTGGATTAAAATGTAGTAGATAGAAAAATAAGCTTTAGTAGGAATAGTTTGTATACTCATTAATAAAGATAAAGGATAGAGAAAGTCATGTGCATCTATTACAACAGTCTTTTTAGATAATTACAGTAGGTGAAATTTTAAACCTTTCTGTCTGCCCTTTGGCCTAGCAGTTATTTAATAACATAAAAGCTACATGGTTCTCGCATAATACAGAAACCCATTATAAATACAACGAAACAGAGGTGAAGCTGGACAATATGAACATTCTGCATGTCCAGGCCACAGTCTGCAACCTCAAGACAAATAATCTTCTCATTTGTTATAAAATATCGGTTCACTGATTTCTAATGTTAGTTGGACGTCATTCTCTCTCCTATATAAATTTACTTAGCGTGCCCTCCTAAGGAACTTGATTACGATATAAGCAAGTAAATAAAGCTAATCTTTTCTAATTGAGAATTATTAAAATATTGTGCCACAACAGCTATGGCTCAAGATTATTGGTAGATCGGCGCCGGGAAGTCGGAGATAAACATAGATAAGTGGCGCTCCCAGCGTAAACAACGGAAGCGCTATCGTCAGATATGCAGAATTTTCTGGAAGTTCTCCCTTCTAGAACGTGTGTCTAGATAGTTCTAGAACGTTCTGTGGAAGATTGCATTGACTATATAAGCGAGTTGCGTCGCTTATTCAGCGAAATAGCGAGTGCCATTCTGGTGCGGTTCTACAAGTGAGGTTGTGACGTACAGTGAGTGCCGCTGTTGCAGGAGAGATTGAAGACAGCTTGTGTTCGACTCTCCATTGATTGAAGCGCCCGAAAGAATAGGCTAATCGTGCGTATTACATTACGCCGCTACGTCAAGAAGCAAAGTGAAGTGTCGGGGAAATCGAAGCAGTTCAAATTATTGAACGACAGTGTGAACTAAGAGAACTCCCTGTGATGTTGAACAAGATAAAACAGTGAAGTGAGATTTAGAATTGAGAGGAGTAACATTTGATAAACGCGAAAAAGTCACAATTTTGTGACACAGATATTTCGTGGCGTTATAAGCAGATAGAATTCTCTTTTGTTGTGCTGCGTTTTCAAATTTGTTAGTTGCTAAATCGTGATATACACACCCTCAAGAAAGCATTCATCTTCTTTTTAAAATATTCTGGCAGCCAAATTAATGGAAGAAAAAATCGAATATTTTATGAACATAAGGATCAAATGATATTACATTTTATGTGTTTTTGGCGGCTGTTCAGATCGTTCATTATATCAGTTTTATAAATTTTTGAAAAATGTACCGAAATTGCAACTTTTTACTTTCTCTACTACGTATAGTAAGTTGGGGAAGTATTGTATTCACCCAAAAATTCGATACCGAGACTTCACCGGAAGTACATGTTTTTTTTGACTCCCTGAACAGCATAACTCAGAAACGAACAGTCGGATAAACACCAAACTTAATATTTAGGTTCAATATCTTCCAGAGATGCGACACGAAGGTTTTCAAGAAAATCCCCCCACCCCAGATTACCCTTTACGTGGAACATTTTTCGGAAATTTTAATTTTCTCAAAAATGGCTCCAACGATTTTGATTAAAATATCACATGTTTAAGATATTTTTATGACAAATGAAATGTATATCTCGAATTTTCTGGAAATGTCTCCAAAAGTATTCTTCATTGTGAAGGACATTTACATAATTGGTAAACCATAAGAGATAGACAAAGGTTTACTACACAAAAATGTAGATCGTGTTAAAATACACAATTTATGTCATATACATTTTTTGTTGTTGAGTGAACCATTTTCGAGATATTGTTGTTATTCCCTTAAATTTTCCAATACTTGTACTTTTTTCTCAAATTCGTTATTCATTTTTTTGTCCTGGTAATGCAAGGAGAATGGAATGTTCCACATAGCAACCAGCTCTTAAAATATTTGACTAACGCTTAAAGCCTATCAATTCCCCTTGCATCTACAAGAAAATTAGCAAGAGGATTAACATCTCGAGATCTCGATTAACATGAAGCATATGTAGAATAAGCGTTTGTAAAAATAGCTTGTGCAAGAGTAGAGGAAGTCATGTGAATATAACACATCGGATTTTTTTTGTAGATGTGTTTTTAAAAGTATCTAATTTGGCTGCTAGTGCAGACGAAGACTTTATTGAGGGGTGTAATATGAAATATCGGTCTCGAACTTATTTTACATATATTTTTGTGGAGTAAAAACAATTTTTTACTCTGTCATTCTCAACAAAGGGTTAGAGCCTTCTTCGGAAGATGTTATTTTATAACTTCAATGTGATTGTATTCTAATACATATGCTTTATAAATCCTATTAGTCATCTATTAATTTATTAACTGAAGTTAGCGTTTGTTTAACACCCCATGACCGTCACAAAGCATAAGTATTTTTAATGGTGAAAGAATTATCAAAATCGGTTGGGTTCTAATTGAGATTACCGCAAATACACACATATACGTACGTGCAATTTTTTTTTTCTTTTTAAAATATTACGTAGCGTAGGTTGTTCTTCCGAAGTATACGATACCGGAGAGCTACTGCTCGAAATAGTGGATATAAAATATTTATCACTTGTATTTGCTGTAAGTATAATATTGTTGAACTTTTAAGAAATAAGACATATTTCGATGTTACTAGCTTTTCTCCCATTCCGAAGCGAACTGAATTCTCCTATCATTGACAGCGTAAGTCACGTTTTTCCATCAGGATGGTAAAAGATGACGATCGATACAGATGAGCACTCGGCACGTAGAGAATGGGAGACCAGAACCTGCTGGCATTGCTAATGACATTTGTGGTGACAAACGGAACTGTAACTCTTCCTATTAGCCCAGCTCATAGCGTATAAATGATTTCATTCCCAGTCCGGGCAGATTTGCCACGGAAGTATATGACGCAGATGCGTTATTTATTAGATATGATTCATCGAAGAACATTGCTAAAAGCTTGGAGAACGTCCAGTGCTGCTCATTTTTCTTGGGAAAAGCACCAATTGTGCCACACACTAATTTCTATTCCTTCCTTTCGCTACGACCCAGCGTTTATTTGTCCAACAATGGAATTAATGTGGTGTGTATTTTAGGAGATTTTTATCTTGTAGAAGTTACAAGTACGTTTTTTGCTACTTGGTGTGCAATTCTCGGATGTAGAGAAATTTACTTTTATCTCTGTAAGCAGGATTAGAGGTGTAATAGCAACTGCATGTATACCCACAAAAATCCCACTCACACACACACACACACACACACCAAATGTACCAACATAATCTTTTTACACCATCATGTGCTTTTTACGTCTTCCCAACAATGGCAACACAGAAGGAAATTTAGAATTCCAAAAATGAATTCATTTCCAAGGAAACCGATACCTACCAATACAAATTTGGTGATTTGTAACAATACAGACCTCTGTGACAAATTCTCAAGAACGATAGATCTCGCAGACGGGAACATCTTTTGGCAAGCAACCACTATCCTCCGATGCATCATTACGGAGTTGTTCACCGCTGTTTGAAGCGTATCCGGTAGGATAGGTTTGATAGACACAGCCAATACACTTCGACTCTCTGTTTACATCCGCTCAATCAAGTGACATCGCCTCTTTCTTGTCCCTTACGTCTGGTTAGGTTTGGTAGATCTGAGACGCATAGCCTAATTTAACTCAGTGTATGTGAACAGCAGCTCCACGCACACCACCTCCAGAATATACAGCGACTGGGGCCAAACGACTTCACACCTTGTGTGTTCAGTGGTTTCTGCAACGAAGTATCTCAGATTCTGAATTTCCCGCGCACGTCTTGTTTTCATCGATGAGGCCTGCTTAACACGAGACGGATACTTCTACAGCAAGAACAGCCACATCTGGAATGCTGAGAGCCCGCATGCGGTGTTCGTTAGACATCAGCAACAAAAGTATTCTATAAATATCTAAGTTGGTGTCGTTGGTGAACATCTACTGGACCTTTCGTTTTGCCACTCCGTTTGAGTTAAATTGGGCTGTGCGCCCCAGACCTACCAAACATAGTCAGATGTAAGGGACAGGAAATAGGCTATATCACTTGATCCAAGGATAGTAAACGAAGTGTACTGGCTGTGCCTCTCAAATCCATCCTACTGCACTCGGCACTCTGCTTTCACTGTCCACTTTTCACTTCGCAATTCCTCGGCTAGCTAAAATCTTTTCACTGGGAAGAGCATCCCGTTATATAGGTCCCGGATACTAGTTGGAACGTTCTCGAAAAATGGGTTATTAGAAACCTGCCAAAGGAATCTTCTGGAACAAGTATTCAAACTGCGGGGAAATGACACATAATGAGCTTGTTGCGCGGCTATTGTTCTGAAAGGCCCGTCGATATGCTACATCTTCGCGCCGCGGTCACACTAATTATTGCGATTGTTTCTACACAGAACAAGAATGAATAACTCCGTAACGATGCGATGGATGATGGTGGTGTTCCCTTTGCGAAATCTATCGCTCCTTAGTGTTTTTCGCAGAGATCCCTCACCAGAGTGGGAAGTAAAATAGTTGAAGCCTTAATTTATATCTGTTAACAATCAGTATTAACACTTTATAGTGAATATCAATTAATATCTTAAGGTAATGTAACAAATGAAAACACCAGTTACTGTAATCGCACTTTATTTATCATTTAGATGCTCAACGTAGTACTAACATTACATTTGAGACACTGTTGACACACCCTCAGAACATAACACAACTGAACTGTTGAGTTACAACGCACAACAGATCTGCACTCGGCACTCTTTCACTGTCCACTTTTCACTTCGTAATTCCTCAGCTAGCTAAAATCTCCTCACTGGGCAGAGCATCCCAGGAATGCGGATACTAGTTGGAACGTTCTCGAAAGATGGGTTATTAGAAACCTGCCAAAGGAATCTTTCGGTACAATTATCCAAACTGCGGGGAAATGACACATAATGAGCTTCTTGCGCGGCTATTGTTCTGAAAGGCCCGTCGATATCCTCGCGCCGCGGTCATACTAATTATTGCGATTGTTTTTACACAGAACTACTTCTGAAACAGTACTTTAAAAAATTCTTTCTTACACAAATTTACTTGCTCTCGAACAGCAAACAGTATAGAAAATTGAACTTACGTTTGTAGTCACTTTTCACTTGTTTGCCCATTTATACTAATAGAAGCGTATAATAATATTAATTCTGATTGTAGCGGGATATTGCTTTGCAAAAAATTGCAGTACAAAGTACAAAAAAACTTCGTTCTTTACTGCGTTGATTATCAGAATGTCAGATCTTTAGATAAATTAACTATCGGCGTTTTCGTTTAACGTAATCTAATTACGAGGGGCACTATTTATATTTTGAGCCTTGGCAACCCTGAATGCTGTAGGTGGCATCTGACGTTTCCAATGGAAAGTTTGACACTTTTTACCATAATATACTTAAAAAATGTTGTTAATAGAGCGTCATTTGTTATGTTTACACTAAGTTGAAAATTGTGTGTCAACAAAAACATGGAATTAAATCGTGAAAATGTTCGTGCAACGATTTATTACGACTTTCGACGTGGATTATTAAAACAAGAGCGCATCGATCAACTAACTTCCACATTTGGCGACGAAGCTCCATTATTTGCCACTGTGACACGCTGGTATAACGAATTTAGTCGTGGCCGCCGTTCGCTCAATGATGAAGTTAGTGAAGGTCGTCCAAAATCAGTTGTGCCAGAAAACATTGATGCTGTGCAAAAACTAATAATGAAAGATCGCCATGCGACATATTGTGAGATTGAGGCAACCCTAGGCACTGTTTCACCAGCATATTTAAAATATTGCATGATTATTTAGCCGTGAAAAAGGTTTGCTCTTGTTGAATCCCACATAATTTGACGCAATCTCAAAAAGATGCTCGTGTCAATTGGTGCACAAAAATGCTCAAGAAATACAATGGCGGTGCCTCAAAAGACGTATATAAGATTGTAACAGATGACGAATCATGGATCTATGCGTATGAGCCGGAACGTAAACAGCAGTCGACTGTATGGGTGTTTCAAGATGAAGCAAATCCAACAAAAGTTGTCCGCACTCGAAGCACTTCGAAGCAAATGGTCGCCTGCCTTTTCAGCAAAACTGCCATGTGGCAACAGTGCCTTTAGAGGAACGTAAAACGGTCAATGCCGAATGGTACACAATCATTTGTTTGCCGGAAGTCTTCGATGAAGTAAGGAAAACCTGCAAGATCCGAGGGATCGTTCTTCATCAAGACAATGCGAGCGCGCACACATCTCGCCTAACAACAGAGTATTTGAAGGCTCAAAAAATCGAATTGATGGGTCATCCGCCATACAGTCCTTATTTGGCACCCAATGACTTCTTTTTGTTCCAGAACATCAAAAATAAATTGCGTGGACAACGATTTTCGCTGGAAGAAGAAGCCGTTGATGCCTTCAAAAAGCATGTTTTGGAGGTGTCTCAAGAAGACTGGAATAAATGCTTTGACAAATGGTTCAAATGGAAGCAAAACTATATTGATCATAAAGGAGAATGTTTTGAAAAACAATAAAGGAGTTTTCAATCAGAAATTACTTTGTTTTAATTATTAGGCTAAAAATATAAATAGTATCTTTCGTATTCCATAACTTCATCCGGTTTCCAAATACAGTTGCTTACATTAACCTGTAAGGAACCGTAATTATGTGCCTGCAGCTTACGTTTCACTTATAAGAATAGTAAATATCTCTCTTCAACATTTGTGTTAATATATTTGGCATAAAAGGGTTTTACTTTTACCTTTAATTTTTTTTCTTTTTTATTTTCTCCTCGAAGTACATAGTAGGTAGAGAAGATATCACATTCCACCTAAAAATTTGATATTGAGATTTCAGAAAAAATGCTTGTTTTGAGACCTCCTCAATCCAAAAACGCATGTTTAGAACAATTTCCGTGCATGTGTAGGTAGGTAGGTAGGTAGGTAGGTGGGTGGGTGGGTGGGTGGGTGTCACAGAGAGAAAGAGAGAGAGAGAGTGAGCAGCATAACTAAAAAAACGAGAAGTCGGATTCAGTATTCTCCAAAGTTGCGATATAAAGGTTTTCAAGAAAATTCCCCTAACCAAACTATCCTTTGCATGGAACATTTTTCGAAATTTTTTATTTCCTCAAAAGTGGCTCTAACGATTTAAAATACAATATTTTAAAAATATTTACATGAGAAATAAAATGCATACTTTTGGAATTTTCTGGGAATTTTCCGAAGCAAATTTATATTATCCTCCTTGTAAACGTTGAGCCATAGACAAATATTACCTGCACAAAAAATACAGATCTTTAAAATACACGATATATTTCAAATAACCTTTTTGTGGCATCAGCCATTTACAAGATATCCAGTACTAATGGTTCGAATTGTTAAATACTTAAGTCATTCTTTTAAAGTCCTGTCGATTTTTAGTCCTTCTCGTGATGTCGTGGAAAGAGGGTGGAACTTTAAGGCCAACATATAGCTCCAGTTCTAAAACATTTGACTGTCGCTATTCCCTTTGCATTTATAATGAAATGTGTAATTCAGCTACTCTCTGAAAGGTTTATCTCGATGAAAATTAAGTATATCGCGTCTCGTGCTTAAACGGCAGTACAGGTTAAATGGAGCGCACTGTTGCCACATGTGCTCTACGAACGTTCGCAATTTGGCAGCCAGCTGCGATTGCTCTACGAATTAACTGCACTGCTACTTAATGATGTTGTAGGGCATTTAATTTTCACCTGCACTTTGTCTTCTCTTTGTATTTTAGTACGTCAAAATACGATTTTACAGGCACAAAATATGTGTATTATCAAAGAGGTGTGGAGATATAAAATGAGAAAATCTCTGATTTGGTAGTATATCATCACAGTTTACCCTTAACAAAGTCATATTCAAGTTGGATGGAAAGTTTTCAAACAGCAAAGAGTGAACGATGCGCTAAATTCTGTTTTGCGCTGTTCCATCATATTGCATTAACCTAACACCTTTTTCTTTCTTCGTCTTTGCTTTTCTTGTTATGGGCCCTTAGAGGTTCCTCACATTCATTTCTTATTTGTCCTATACACTACTATTTCTGAGCACCCGGTAATCATAGCAGTTTCTTTTACTGCCTTACTGACACTCTTTTCAGTTCAAAAACAAATATAACACTTCATTATCAATTTGCATTTTTTCTTAGTTTACCACTATTTCGTCTCTTCCTAGCTCCTCCCTTCGTAAGCATAAATATGTACGTAAAATGTTAACTACATAACACTTCACAGTGTTTCACACTGTAAACGTACACACTTTCTTACAATGATGTTAGTCTATCTGCCTTTTGCCTCGCGTCTGGCGCCTGAATAGATGGATGGCTTTAGTCATACACAATGAATGTAAGAAGTTAATAGACTTCCGGCTGTCTCCAACCTCCTCAAAATGTTCTCTCGCTTGGTCCCCGTCATAAACTCAATAACAAAAAGTGTCTCAGTACCTAACATTTCTACTGTATAGGTATAGAATTTTCCGAAAGTATTTACTTTACAAAATGATAACGCTCATCTTATTAAAGATAGAGAATTTAAACTGGACAGGTATCTGCACTCTAATTTACTCCAGCCAAGAAAAAATATTGTTGCGCTCTAACCTTTAGTTTATTGTGTGTGATAAGCATATAAAGCGAAAATATTGGAATTTTAGTGGAAAACTCGTTTTATTTAGAAATGTGTGCCCACAGAAATCTTAAGTGCTGAAAAATGATATAATCTGACACATAAAAATATTCTATATAGGATAGTGTGGTCAAAGCTGAAGTTTATAACAATTGAATATTTACGCCATGCTATTAGCAAGTTGGCAACAGCGCATCAGTAGAAAAGAACGACGCTAATGGCAACATATATGCGCTAGATAGAGACAGAGATGTCCCATTTACGTTTATACTGTCTTTTACGGTTGAGACAAGCTTTAGATAGGAAAATAAACTTTCGTAAGAATAAATTGTATATCCAATAATAAGTGATAAAGGGTAGAGAAAGTCCTGTTAATGTAACACAACAGATTTTTTGGGGTGATTTTATTTTAAAGGTTTAGTTGAGTGAATATAAAGGTTAATGTTTGTATCACTTTATACTCTATATACGTACAATATACACAATATTAGTAATTACAAATTACAAAATCCTTTGAGCTATTTCAATTTATCTAAAGTTTTATGTCATAGATTTTGATGAGTTTGTTGAAAGGAATATAGGAATAACCATAAATACGTAACTTTTCCTTTGCAGGTTTACCAACACTAGCGTGTATGTGGGACTCTCGTACTACGCGCCTGTGTTGGGTGGAGACGAGTTCCTCAACTTCTTCCTAGCTGGTGCTGTAGAACTGCCTACGTATGTGTTCCTATGGCCTGCCATGGACTGGTGGGGTCGCCGTTGGACGCTCTGTATAAGCATGGTGATAGGTGGAGCCGCCTGCCTAGGAACGTTTCTAGTCCAGAATGGTAAGTTATTTCTTTGTATTCTTTATTTGTGATGATCTGTGCATTGGGTTTATTCACTCAGTGAAGTCGTAAAATAAGGTATACTTCCTTAATCGTGAATCCGAAGTTCGAATCTCGTTTGGGATGGTTGGATGATTTGTTTATTGTTTTCCTGTTTTGAGTATTTTTTTTATATTTCATATACCTTTGGATGAAGGGGTGATTGAGTACTCATTTATCATAACTAACATAAGCTGCGTTAAGGGAAATTTTACCCCCAAAAATTCGATGTTTGTCCTCTTCGGCAGCACAACTAGTGCATCCATCACATGGATAAGCTTACTTCTTCCTGAAGAGGGCTATCTGTGAGAAGAGGTCCATCATTATCTGAGGATGAAAATGTTTGATAGGTATCACTTATATTTAATTTCTTACATTTCCGGAAAGTACTCCATAATATGCAAGTTTTTAACGCATTTGAAAATAGAAGTAGTAAATATTCTTTTAAACTTGCACACTATTTTCTGTCTTAAGAAATTGGGCACGGAAATCAAGAAAAAGTATTCTAAAAAAATGTGCGGAAAAATCAAGGTGATATAAAAATAAACCTTGTGAATATACAGCATTTATGAAACTGTGGTTGCTGTAAGAAGTTTTAATATATTGGTAAAACATTGCAAATAATAGCTTGCATACAAAACTGAATATTTTAGGATTATTTTAGACACTAGCTCAGAAATAAGGATATAATAAATAAAATAGAATTTATCGTCGAATTATGTGAGTGAATCGCACATAGAGTATTATGAGAGATATCCGTACACAGATAATATATTGTCCCAAAAGTAAAGAATAATATCGGAAGACCAAAATAAAGGAAACAAGTGGAAATAGAAGAAAATGAAGAATAGGAGGAATTGCAAGGTTTTAGGCTGTACACTCACATTGGTTTATTCACATGAAAGTCAGGTTGATTACTCCACCGTAAATCCTAAATTTAATACATGCACTATTGAATTATGTTTATCTAAGAAATGTAGTAAGACATAGCTCTGAATTCTTAGCGATGAAATATTAAGGAATTTTCTGTTAGTTCTATTATTATTACTATTATTATTCATTAGTAAAAAAATATAAGCTCTGTCCCTTTATTTGTACAAATTTATTTCTACTGTGTGCACTATGTTTCTTTCATAACCGTATAAATCAATGAGACCCTTTCACCAAAGGGTAGGCTTAATAAATTATGGAGTTAATATTGTAACATATAAAAACATCACTTAATACGAAACACACTTTATTTATCACTTAGGAACTCAGCCTAGCTCAAACGTTACACTTGGTTTGCTTTTGGCACACACTCGGAACACGACACAACTGTTCCGTCGAACCACATCTCGCAATTGAACTGCTGAGTCACAACTCACAACTGAACTGCTCTAGTACTGTCCACTTTTGCTTTCCATTTTTCCGTCGTAACTCCTTAACTCAATTTAAATCTCGGGCAAGAGCAATCCGTTATATAGGCCTCGCATACAAGGAATATTCTAGAAAGGGAGGTTACTAGAACATGCCGAAAGGAAAGTTCTGAAACAGGGAAGCGGTCATAATGGGCTATTGTTTCGATGGCCGGTCGAGGGCACGGTCGAAGGCCCCACCCAGATGCTGCGAGGCGCTTAACAGCGGGCCGCAACTAACTTCGCGCGCGGTCACAATATTTGTTAAAGTTTCATTCTATACATCATGGTTTAGCACAATGTATGGAAATGTTTGCAAAAATATGCACGATCTTCTCGAGTCCCCGGCCACTCTTTGAAGTTATATCTCGCAATTGTGCACGTCACGCCAGTATTATTGGTTGCATATTGCAGGAGTTTCAGGGGTAACTATATATCGGTTACGAGTTTTGGCTCTCATATACTCATTTTCGCAAATATATAAAACTGCAGAAGAGACGGGATTCGAACTTGGAACTTTTTAGTTAGAAACATGCACGCTAACCACTCGTGCGGATATATATGTCTAAGAGGCTTCTATAACAGATAATCTGTGGATGTCTGATTCATGACAGACGAGACGTATCCCCCCTCTCTATTTATTTAACGTCGCTTTAACTATGCGTTCATATCGCACAGATCTATTAGGAGATAGCTCGTGTGTGGGTCCTGTCACCCTTAGAGGTGTCATACTTGTACCATATTATCTTGTTTCGTCACGCGTCCACAGAGGCCTTAGTGCTAGGCAACTATACCTCTGCTTATGTGACAAGCAGATGGCAGCGTCGATTTATCTCGCTTCTACACGTGCCTGGTAGATACCATTAGGCTGCTGATGGACGCTACCTGCTTTCATTATTTGTGATCAGATGACAGAG
The DNA here is from genome assembly GCA_030765065.1 of Deroplatys truncata. Lineage (NCBI taxonomy): Eukaryota > Metazoa > Arthropoda > Insecta > Mantodea > Mantidae > Deroplatys > Deroplatys truncata. The sequence goes on along the minus strand of CM060984.1, from coordinate 200,782,656 downwards.
CATTCGCTCTTACCATCTATTTTCATTTTTGCTATTTTACGCTTAAGTTGGAATTTTGGGTTGTGGTTTTAAATCTCCAATCAGGTGTTACATCGGTGACTGAGGGGGAAACAGAAAAATCCCAGTCTAATTGTTGGTCACGGAATTTGAACCCGGAAGCTTCCGAATGCGCCTAAGCCATCAAGCTCGGTGAGATATTGATTAGTACTATTTATTACAGAATATTATTTTACCAATTGCATGATGCTGACTGTAAGTACTCTCCCCTCCACTTGGGAGTGGTCATCAAAATTTAACACATTCAATCCATTTGGAACCAGATACATCTGCAGAGCAGTAGATGGATGCTGCTCCTAACACGGCAACCATTGAGCAGCCTATAAAAGTATAGAAGCTACCTCCTATCAAACCACCACCAACCCAAACATCACCATCCTACAACCATTTACCATCTCTGTGGTTAAGCTTTACCCAGGGCAGGTACACAGAAGCATTACTTAGGATCACCACGAGCCTACCATACTGTAGTGGAGTGAAGAATATTCTTTTAGTATTCATATTATAAACATGGTGATGCTATAGGAAATATACAATTAAAATACACAAAAAGTATGAAAGTTACATCGATGTAACAATCAAAGCTAAATGCAGCTAATACACTTGCCTCGTGCGCGGGGACAGTGTTATCAATACCAGAACGTTTCTAAATATATAACTAAAACAGAAACAGATACTGTAAGTGACTCACGAGATTGGCTTTGTCCTTGAACTGCAAGCGGCAGTGAACTAGGGAGCTTCTTGCTTGCGATGCAAATAGCTTAACACCAGCAGTTCAAAACGATTGTCAACAGGTGCAGTCCAAATAATGTTTCACATGTATATGGTCATAAATATAGTGGTTTACATATATGCAGGTTTTACAGGTTCACTTATTAGAAGTACGATCATAACTGTATTGTTTGATGCAGTAATATAATGTACTACTGATGCTACTTCGTGTAATATTTATTGTTCCGGGAAAGAAAGGATATAAGTACCTTTGGAACAGGGTGTGAAACCATAGAGCGAGAGGGAAGAACAATACATCGCAGGCTCAGGTTTGCTTACGTCAACCACAAGGACAGAGCTAAACTCCTGAGTCGCTGACAGTAGTTGTACTGCACCACTGGGTTTTTCCCATACCCAGAGTGTTAAATATTGTGGAAACGACTATTGCGTAGGAGCTAGGAATTAAAAAGAATCACCGGCACATATGTTAACAATTTATTATAAGGTGTTGCATTTGTTAACAATTCTATCATCAGCTTGCTTTAACATTTTAAAATTTATGTGATTTACAAATAATATGCTCGAGGACGACAATGCAATGTACCCTTTCACCTTTTTACAATTTAAGTTTCCCTACTAATTTCTGAAACGGCGACTAATACAACGCAATGTTACACGAAGTGAAAATATAAATGCTTCTCCGTAAATGTAAATTCAGAAAAGCCAGGAGTAAAAAGGTTAAATCTTGTAGCATACCAAACAGTTGAAAATAATTTAGAAAAAGCCAAAAACGTTACTCTTGGTGATTTACGCCAAATCTCGCCGTCACAAAACCAGACCTCAAGTCTGAGTGCTAGTCACTCAATCCCTGGCGGAATAGTGAGACTGCTGCCTGCCCAGGAGTTGCTGAAGTTGACCACGAGCGTGAGGGCGTTGCTGTCAATGGCGTGAAGCAAACCAGCCAATGGTAACTCTGCACAATGCTTTGAGTTGTGGAATGATGAATTACGTCATGCATGGCATCTTTCTCGAAGCTTCGGATGTTAACTGTTTCTCTCGATGACCCACGCCATCATTTCCGAAGCATTGGGCCGTTCTTGAGCTGGTTGCATAAGCCATGACGAATGGGGAGGAGGAAAATGGCACAATAAGTAATGTGCAATTAAGAGATACACTAAATATATTTCATTATCCCGATATAAGTTAGCTTGCTTTTACAAACAACAGGGCAGCAGTTCGGGAACATCGTGTACAGTGCAGGTTTTTTATCTTGCAGATTATAACGCTTAAAACTCTGAGACACTAGTTCAGAAAATTACTTCTAACTAATCCTAAGTTATGTGCAAAATAGAAAACAGAAACTCTTTCAAAGTTGTACCGTGTAAGTGAAAATACAACTGTGGGTGGAAGTACACGTTAAAGCAGTTGTGTTCAGCAATCCATAATAATAATCCTGTGGTGCTACAGCCCGCGAAAGACCTAGGCCTGCCAACCCGACTGCCGGCCTCACGCCAAATGCGCAGCATTATGTGGCCAGCATCATGCATCCCCAGCCAGAAGTTGGCTCGCGAGGGCAGCACCGCTGCCTATCGCATCTCCTCACTTTCCTCACCATGCTGAGTGGGCACCGGTCCTATACCGGGACTTTAAATCCGCACCTCCATGGGTGGGATCGAACCCGGACGCATTTGGCGGCCGGGAACCAGAGCAGCACGTTCTAGGCCACTGCAGCATGGCGCAGGACTCAGCAGTCCATACTATGCATAAATACATATGATAGAGATAACATATTTGTAAACAATACTGTTATACACATCCAGTTTAGATTCGAACATTTTGGTAAACTTTTACAATATTCCTAAATTCTTTCTGTAGAAAAGAATTTTGATGTTTTATATCAGAATTTTATTTTGAAGCTAAGCTATGCAATTCTTTTAGGATATGCCCAAAAAGCAGAATTCTTCCCATATTTTTGTGGCCTCTTATAACGTATAATAATATATCACTCTACTACTTCAATATCGTTAAGGCTATCTGATTCATATTGCTCGATATCAAAAATTTATTGCTTCCGCCATTACAACAGAAAAAGGAGAACAACAAAAATGTTTCTCCTCCCTGAGGGAGAAGAGCGGGTTGTAGCTTTTGCTTTCTCTTGTCTCTGCTATATACATATGAAGCAAAAGAGTCGTGCATAGCTGAAAGAGAATAAACACAGAGGAATGAAAGAAAGAAGGAAGAGAAACGGAGGGAAGGTGGCTCCTTTAGTGTAGTGAACTGTAGTACAACTAGAATTGGTGATTCTGTTATCCAAGGAGGATTATAACGTAATGAACGCGCTTTTCCCAACATCTCTAAGCCCTAAACGGCACCTCTTCCCTATATTTAGTTCGGGCGTAGTAGCAAGTGCTAGCCCTCCATAACTGGCCCAAATGGAACGTAAATGCCAACTGTTGCCAGTAATAATCGTGTGAAAGTGGTCCGGCATGCTAAAGGATTAAAGTTTTTGTGTTGCACGATTAAGTGCAAAAAAGACATGTGGTTAGAATTGATCCCAAAAGGGCAGTGAATTTCCACCTTTACTTGCCCTTTAGTCACTCTTTGTGGCTCTTTACTTCATCTGTTGTTGTTAAGCTTGGAGTTGAACTCCAGGGAGTTCTTTGTCATCAATCGTACGCAGACAGTTCAGTTTGTAGGCAGTTTCAGTGACTCCAAAAAGTATTTGTCTCCACTTCAAGAAAGTCTAGAAGTTATTATCAATGGAGAGAAAGTTTCATATTTTAATTTGCAGAAAGAACAAGTGAGATTACACTTCACCAGTTTTAGAGTTTATGAGCATTCTTCATTTTATTCGTTTTAATTCTTACTATGTATAGTAATATGGACATGTGATGTCGATATTTCACCGAAAATAAACGTTTTCGAGTCACCCGAATTCAAAACAAGCACTTTTAGCAAAATGTGTGTTTGTGTGTGCCTGTTCATAGTTTTAACTTAAATACCCTTCAAAGATGCGAAACGAAGATTTGTAAGAAAATTCCCCTACCACCACTACCCTTTACAAGGACTGTTTTTCGAAATGGCTCTAATGATTCTGATTAAAATACTATATTACAGATAATTATATGACAAATAAAATGTATATCTTGAATTTTCTGGTAATTGCGGTAAAGTTCTCTTCATTCAGAAGAAATTTTTTATAATCTTGTATAACTGGTAAACGTTAAGCAAAAGACAAAAACGTACTACAAAAAAATGTGCATCTGTTTAAATCGCACAACTTCTTGCAAATAAGCTTTTTTATGGCATAAGCCATTTCTGAGACATCCGTTGTTAATGGTTCGAAATTTTAAATACTACGTCATTCTTTTCAAGTAATGTGGATTTTCGGTTGTTTCTCGAGTTTACAAGGAAGAGTCCTTTTCCTATAAACAGAATGGAATTTTAAGACCAGCATTTAGTGACCAGTTCCTAAATATTTGACTGTTTCTGGTCTCTCTGTAATTATAACGAAATGCATAATGTAGTCATTTCTATAAAGGAAGATAGAAAAATAAGTTTTGGTAAGAATAGTTTGTATAGCCGCTAATAAACGATACAGGATGAGAAAGTCAAGTGAATGTCACACTGTTTTTTTTTAATTTGTCGCTATTCATTTGTTCCTCGCCATGTCATCTAAAAACATATATCGATCGATTTCGAAGCATACGACTATCGTGTCTTTTTGTGTCAGCAACGAAATTTGTAATGAAATTATTTCTGCTACCAGTTATCTCATAAACCTAAAGTGGATAGAAAAATTAAACTTTTTGTATATTGCAGAGGTAATAAAAATTAAGCAGTAGTGTTTAGAGAAAGTCAAGTGAGTGTATCGCTTAGATTATTACTTTCTCTAATACGTAAGGTAAGATGGGGAAGTATTGTATTCCACCCAAAAGTTGAATATCTCGATTTCACCGGAAACGAATGTTTTGAGGCCCCTGGAATCCAAAAAATTGTTTTTAGAAAAAGTGTTGGTATGTGAAGAGCATAACTCGAAAAAGAAAAGTCGAATATATACCAAACTTGGTATTTAGGTTCAGTACATTCCAAAGATGCGACACTAAGATTTTCAAGAAAATCCCCCCATCCCAGTCTATCCTTTACAAAAAGGTTTTTCGAGAGCTTTGATTTTCTAAAAAATGTTTAACGATTTTGTTCAAAAAACGTATATTAAATATATTTACATTGCAAATGAAATGTATACCCTGAATCTTCAGGGTAGCCTGTGAAGTCCACTTAATTTTGAAGAAACTATATATAATCTTACCTAACTGTTAAATATTAAGGGATAGACAAAACCTTACTACACAAAAAATATAGAACCTCTTTAAGACACGCCTTTCATTTCAAATAATTTGTTGTAGCATCAGCTATTTCCGAGACATCCGTTATTAATGCTTCGATTTGTTCAATAGCTTGTCATTCTTTTTAAATCCCATGGATTTTCAGCTGTTTCTCGGGATGCATGAAACAGTATAGAATTTTAAGACCAGAATATGGTGTCCAGTTCTTGAATATTTGAATTGTCGCTGTTTTCTTTGTATCTATAACGAAAGTGTAATGTAGATATTTCTGCAAAGGCTTATTTGGTTTATAACGGAGTAGACAGAAAAATAAGGTTTGGTAAGAATAGTTTGTATACTCACTAATAAGGATAGAGGGTAAAAAATCCATGTGAATGTGTTACAGCAGATTTGTTCTAATATAATCAATTTTCATCGTTTTACTCTCTCTCTCTCTCTCTCTCTATCTCTCTCTCTAATTCTTACCTATATTAAATAGAGGAAGTATAGCATTCCAGTAAAGAAATGTGTGTACCGAGATTTCGCTGAAGATATAAAATTCCGAGGTTCCCTGAATCCAACAATAAAAGCATTTTGCAAAAAAGTTCGGTATTTATCCGTGTGTGAGTTATATAAATACTACAACTCAAAAACGAAATATCGCTGAATACCAACTATGTATGTAAGTTCTCTTTCTTTCGTATGTGACATGAAGATTTTCAAAAAAATGCGACAACTCTAAACTACTCCTTACATGGATTATGTTTCGTTATTTTTTATTCTCTCGAAAAAGGCTCTTGACAAAGTTAGTACCTTTGGAAGGTGTTGTCTATTGAAAAATGTGTTAACTCGTATACCATTGCCATTGGATTTCTGAAGTTCTTTTGAGTTTTATACATTAAATCACACACACACACACACACACACACACACACACCTTCGCACTTTCATTCTCGTTCATATTTACAGACTCTGGGGAGGATAGGGAAACCTTCACTAGAGAAAAATTCCCTCCCCAACCGGGAATCAAACCCGGGTCCCTCGCACTGCAGTTAGGTGCTCGACCGACTGAACTACGGAGCCAGGCCGTGCTAGAATTTATTTTTAAGCTGAAGGAGAGAAAACTGTCAAAGCCTCGATGTTTTTACTGAATTTCTTCATTAACGCCTCAGTATTTACTTCAGGTATTAATTTGTTATTTTAAATCATTCTTCGGTGACATTTTCAGATACTATAATGTAAAATTGTTCCACTAAGTTCATATAAAATAGTTTGGTAAACACCACACTTGAAAAAGTTGAAAAATCGGTGTAAATTTCAAAGTATTATAAAACTAAAGAAGTGATAGCTCTGGAGAAACATTGTTGTTTCTGCATGTTAAAAATGAAAGTTTTTTCTTCTTTAGTTTTGTTGCAAGAGCTTTTTTGATTTAGAGACAATGTATATAGCATCTTAAAAATTCCAGTGTTCGTTAGGCTTCAACCAGTAACTGCACCTGCAAATGCTACATACTAACAAAGCTAGCGTGGCAGAGAAGTTGCCTAATGGTTAGGGTTGAAATGTAAAATTATTTATAGATGCCCAAAGCAGACACTCTGTCGGACGAGTGGTCAAGCTGCTGATTTTTCAATGCAGAGATTCCGGGTTCTATTGAGTGGAAGACGTGACATCTTCGACTAAAGAACGATTTTTAATATACATACAAGATATATAATGTTAAAGGATAAATATACGAACATAGAAATCATAATAATGGGGACTTTAACATAGGAATAGGGGAAAGAGATAAACAGAGAAAGTAATTAAAATTATTAGAGAAAATGGTGTGAGTAAAATATGGAAGGGTATAAAATCAATGTATCTAAAGAAAAAGAGATTAGAAGAAAAGAAAGTTCATGGTATGGAATGAATAGGAATAAAGGGATATGGGTGGTTAAAAGAAGAAAATAATGTAAATATAAAAAATATAAGAATTACTAATTGTATTAACGTGTAATTGTAATCCAAGAAGGCATCTAATATGTAATAACTTAATGCTCAATAGATTAGTATATTATTATTGTAATCAAAGGAGGGGAGATGACTATAAAATGGCCAGGGCCAGAAGCAGTCACTCCCAATATGATAGTAATTATTTTGGCACTCAATAAATATTATACAATATTACAACATACATACATGTAGCTGAACCTGCGCAATAAAAGGAAAAGGAGGTCGATTCATAACTTGAATTTTTTTGTACTGTGAGGCAGTATTTTTAACACTTAAATAATTTCAGTCTATTTATATAATATATAAATTCAATAACAGCCCGCCTTAAAGCAATATGTGTATTAACAATATATAACAAGTTTATATTAGTCATTGTATATGTTTATATTATTGTATCCATGTGTAATAATGTTATGTGAATGTATTACGTAATGTATTACGTAATGTAGGAGCTGTGAGAATAATAGGTTAAATGTTGCTAAAAATGAGGTAACAATGTGGTAGCCTTGAGGCAATAATGAATTTCAAAGTTTAAATGCTACTAGTCATTATTGGAGCAACAATAATGTAATTTTAGTGACAGTTTATAAAAATAGCCAATCAACAACAAGAAAAAGCTTTAGTTAAATGAAGGTATTCTATTGGATTAGAAATAACCAATCAGAGACTTGAAATACAGAAACTTACAAGTTTAGGCGGTTGAAATCAATTCAGTTGCCTGCAGACAGTGTAACCGGATACGAGATGCGCCCTCGAGAGATTTAATACGTTTTTGTGTGAGACAAAAATATTTTACGTATTAAAAAGTGCAAGTATTTAATAAAACATCCCACAGCTCTCTCTCTATATATAGTGAAGTGTTATTTAAATCGTATCAAGCATTAATAAAAGGAATGAAGTAAATTATAATCTGTGTAAGCCTACATTCTTAGTCACACCACAATCCTGCTAAGAGAAATGTGTCTCTAACAATAATACTGACGTAGCTGAGGCAAACAAATATATAATATTTAAATAAACAGTTAAATTACAAAGTTAGTACTTTTTTAAACCTGGAGCAAAGGCCACCTGAAAGCACATTTGGGGCGAAGGTTACCGGAAACTTTTTACCATACGTGCGGTTGCAACTACTTCAAGTTTTCGGCTCCCCAACAGTTGAAATATAATACAACTCCTTCAATACAACGTACTGCAAATTGACGCCCAAAGCGTGGTGCAAATAACGTAAAGGTACTATCTTCTTCAACTACGTAGTGCTTGTTATTAATCTATTAAGAATATGTGAAGTGCCAGTAATATTTTGGAACATAACCAATAACCTAAAAATAATTACTTTTGCAGAGGACCTCTGCATATTAACAAAGCAGAACTTTAACCCAAGAGTTCTGAAGTATTTTAAATGCACTTCTATTTATTTATACAGAATAGTATGAGACTAGGAAATAGTAATTTATCTTAAAATATAAGTTTTATATTTCTAAAACTTAAAGGTAAAAATTAACCAATCCTGTTGTACAAGGAGGATAATAAATGACTGATCTGATTCAGATTTACTGAGTTTGATTCCGTGCTGTGGGGGGAAATTGATTTTAATTAGAATTATTGCCTATTGACTTAAAATTAAAACACCAAGGATGGGCCAATTATTAGATCCAAATGAGAAACAGGTGAGCATCATTGTTAACGAGCACTTGATCCAAAGTCGGAGCCACCGATATGACCTTTGAGGCAGTATTTTTAACACTTAAATAATTTCAGTCTAATTATATAATATGTAAAGCCAATAAAGCCAGCCTTGAAGCAATATGTGCATGAAATAATTTGTAAAATGTATGTAACAGTCATTGCATATGCTTATAGTATTGTATCCATGTGTAATAATGTTATGTGAATATATTACGTAATTTAATAATGTAGGAGCTGTGAGAGTAATAAGTAAAAGTTGCTAACAATGAGGAAAAAATGATGTAACCTTGAGTCAATAATGAATAAGAAAGTTTAACAGTACTACTTGTGATTCTTGGAGTAACAATAATGTAATTTTAGACACGGTATATAAAAAAGCCAATCAACAACCAGAAAGAGCTTTAGTTAAATGAAGGTATTCTATTGGAGTAGGATTAGCCAATCAGAAACTGAAATATAGCAAAATTTGCAAATCTAGAAGTCAGTTGCCTGCAGACAGCGTTATTAACCAGAAGCAAAAAGTGTCCTCAAGAAATATAAAATGTATTTGTGCGAGACGAAAAATAAATTTACGTGTTAAAAAGTATAATTAATTAATAAAAAGAATCTTGCAGCTCTCCATATCAGTGAAGTGTTATTTAAATCGTATCATGTATTAATAAAAGGTGTGAAGTAAGATTATAATCTGTGTAAGCCTACATTCTTGTCGCATCACAACCGTGTCTCTAGCAATATTACTGACGCAGCCGAGGCAAACATAAATACATAATACTTAAAGAAACAGTTTAATTACAAAGTTAATATATTTTTTTAAACTTGGGACAAAGGCCACCTGAAAGTACATTTGGGGCGAAGTCTACCGGAAACTGTTTACTATACGTGCGGTTGCAACTACTGCAAGTTCAGCTTCCCAACAGTTGAAATATAAAACAACTCCTTCAATGCAACATCATCTTTAAACTGACTTTCCATACGTGGGGCAAATACAACTCCTACAACAATATAACGTCTTCATCTTGGAAGCAAAAGTTGGCGTATAAATTAAGGAAAAGAGTAAAACTAGAAATCAACACATTGCAAATACTTTTAAGGTAATGCATCGGTGAAATTCGACCAAAAATAGTGCAAAAATAAAACCTTAAAACGTTTGTAGTAAAGTTATATGAATTCTACACTATAAGAACAAATTTTGTTCACTTGGCACATTTAAACAAAACAAAAAAGAAATGAAGCCAAAAATACACAGCAATTTCAAAACCATATGTTACATACTGTACGTTCTCCAAATTACCGTAACGATGTGTACAATATACATTTCCTACATTGTTTGATCTTCTATACATGATTTCTTTCATCTACTTTAAAATAGAGCCAGTCTCCGATTATCTTAGCCATCCTTCTCCCTGCAAACACCCCTAGGAAAGACTGGCTGTTCTAAACATTCTGCCACTTGTAGCACTTCTTTGCTAAGGACTAGAACGTAACCCTTCTCAAAGGCCCTTGTACCAGACTCAAGAGTACCCTGCAGCTATAGTAACATTTACGTAACTTACCGAATAGTTTTCAAGCTTCTAAAGACTAGGGGTATCTGAAGTAACCAGACAAAGAGGAATAGTTGAACCAACATGTTATTCAAAGTTTCAAATCATAAAAATGTCTAAAACTAACATGTTATTCAAATTTTTGCATCATAAAAATGTCTAAAACTAACATTTAATTCAAAGTTTTACATCATAACAATGTCTAAAACTAATATGCCATTCAAATTATTACACCATAGCAACATCTAACAATATGTCATTCAAAGGATTACACATTACAATATCTAATCATAGCAACATATCATTCATAGCAATTACACCAAGCAATATCTAAAAATAATATATCATACAAGACACTACACCAAGGGAATATGTTAATCTAACAACGTGCAATTTAATTATTTCACCTCAGTTATATGTAAATATATCATTTCATTCAAAACATTACACAATAGCAATATCTAAACCTAATACCTTGTCATTCAAAGCGTTACACCATATAATTATCTAAAAATCTACACATGTCATTCAAAGCATTACACAATAGCAATAACTAAACCTAACAACATGTCATTCAAATGATTACACATTACAATATCTAACCTTAACAACATATTCATAACAATCACGCCATAACAATATCTAAAAATAAGAACTTGCCATCAAAACATTACACCAAAGACATATATCTAAACATAACAACGTGTCATTCAAAATATTTCACAATAGCAATATCTAAATACAACATGTCATTCAAAACGTTACAGCATAGCAGTACCTAAAAGCCTAACAACATACGCTTCAAAACGTTTAGGCATGTGTTATAATTATTATTTCGTCACCAAAATAACACTATAAACAGCTAAGGTAAAATATAAACCTTGTTTAGTCAGTGGATTCCAAAGGGTTTCTTACGGAGTTTTTGCCAAAATAGATTATCCGTGTACATTACGATAAAAAATGCACTTCTGAAAAAATGCCGGGTAAGATGATCTGCCGGTTAGCCATCGATATGTAATTTAAAGCATTACACCATGGTAATATCTAACTCTACCACATGTTATACATACCATTAAACTATATTAGTATTTATACACAGTGGACCATTTAATTCGAGACTGTGCAGTATCTCCAAAACTAAGCGTTGTAAAAAGAAATGTCTTGAATAAAAGTTGCTTGATATTATGGGAGAAAGTAAATGCCGTTAGTCTTGTTTTATTTGGAGAACGTTTTTATGGACATTTTGGCTCAATTTAAATTTTTTTAAATGTGAACCTACCTTTTTTACGTTTTCTCACTCCTCATAAAAAACTAAACAACACTTTTATAAAGCACTTTACTATTGTCATTGACCCTGCCATTGTAAAGTGGACCTCAAAATGACCATCCATGGATGGTCCAACCATTCAGAATGTTCGTTGTTATTTACGTTGGTGTAAGAACAATTGCAAGGTGCTTTATTACAAAAGTTGTTTAGTTTTTTATTAGGAATGAGAAAACAACATACAAAATGTACGTTTACATTTTAAAAAATTAATTTGACCCTAAAAATTACCATCATAACACCCTCAAAACAAAACACAACTGATGACATTTACTTTCCCCATAATATCAAGCAACTTTTATTCAAAGCATTTATTTCTACAACGTTCAGTTGTATTTTAGTCTCAACTTATGGTCCATCCTGTGTATCCAAAGTTTATCGTTACAGGGAATTTGCCCAGGTAAGATCGGAAAATTTTCTGAATAGAAATGATTACTAAGAAACTTAAAATCTTTAGGGTGCATTACGAATTCTTTTAAAGTTTTATTTCTTGCATTAGCTTTGAGAACAAAAAACAGCTGCCCATATAACAAGATGGTCTGAGAGATGGCTGTATGTGCTAATTTAAATTAGAATATTTCCTCAATAATCTCTCCTACCTCACGCTTTCAAATCTATTTGATGCGAAAAAACATGCGGTGGTGTTGGTAGTGATATTAATGCTTAGTCCTGGAAGTGTTAATAGCAACAGTGGTAATAATAGTAGCAGTAAATGGTGGTGGTGGTGGTGGTGGTGGTGGTGGTGGTGGTGGTGGTGGTGGTGGTGGTGGTGGTGGTGGTGGTGGTGGTGGTGGTGGTGGTGGTGGTGGTGGTGGTGGTGGTGGTGGTGGTGGTGGTGGTGGTGGTGGTGGTGGTGGTGGTGGTGGTGGTGGTGGTGGTGGTGGTGGTGGTGGTGGTGGTGGTGGTGGTGGTGGTGGTGGTGGTGGTGGTGGTGGTGGTGGTGGTGGTGGTGGTGGTGGTGGTGGTGGTGGTGGTGGTGGTGGTGGTGGTGGTGGTGGTGGTGGTGGTGGTGGTGGTGGTGGTGGTGGTGGTGGTGGTGGTGGTGGTGGTGGTGGTGGTGGTGGTGGTGGTGGTGGTGGTGGTGGTGGTGGTGGTGGTGGTGGTGGTGGTGGTGGTGGTGGTGGTGGTGGTGGTGGTGGTGGTGGTGGTGGTGGTGGTGGTGGTGGTGGTGGTGGTGGTGGTGGTGGTGGTGGTGGTGGTGGTGGTGGTGGTGGTGGTGGTGGTGGTGGTGGTGGTGGTGGTGGTGGTGGTGGTGGTGGTGGTGGTGGTGGTGGTGGTGGTGGTGGTGGTGGTGGTGGTGGTGGTGGTGGTGGTGGTGGTGGTGGTGGTGGTGGTGGTGGTGGTGGTGGTGGTGGTGGTGGTGGTGGTGGTGGTGGTGGTGGTGGTGGTGGTGGTGGTGGTGGTGGTGGTGGTGGTGGTGGTGGTGGTGGTGGTGGTGGTGGTGGTGGTGGTGGTGGTGGTGGTGGTGGTGGTGGTGGTGGTGGTGGTGGTGGTGGTGGTGGTGGTGGTGGTGGTGGTGGTGGTGGTGGTGGTGGTGGTGGTGGTGGTGGTGGTGGTGGTGGTGGTGGTGGTGGTGGTGGTGGTGGTGGTGGTGGTGGTGGTGGTGGTGGTGGTGGTGGTGGTGGTGGTGGTGGTGGTGGTGGTGGTGGTGGTGGTGGTGGTGGTGGTGGTGGTGGTGGTGGTGGTGGTGGTGGTGGTGGTGGTGGTGGTGGTGGTGGTGGTGGTGGTGGTGGTGGTGGTGGTGGTGGTGGTGGTGGTGGTGGTGGTGGTGGTGGTGGTGGTGGTGGTGGTGGTGGTGGTGGTGGTGGTGGTGGTGGTGGTGGTGGTGGTGGTGGTGGTGGTGGTGGTGGTGGTGGTGGTGGTGGTGGTGGTGGTGGTGGTGGTGGTGGTGGTGGTGGTGGTGGTGGTGGTGGTGGTGGTGGTGGTGGTGGTGGTGGTGGTGGTGGTGGTGGTGGTGAGGAGCCCAGGTTTCATATATGTTCAGTAGCACTGATTAGATGAGTATATGTAAAATGATATTCCTTTATGGATGGGAGCGGAAAAAAGAGAGATACAGAAAGACATATTCCCTGTCCTATGACTACATCAGAATAAATATAATAGAATTTGAAGATAACCTTCCCGTGTAAATTCATAGAAACAGATGTAATAATAAATGTGACTGATGACCTAATGTTTTTAGAAGAATGTGATTTATTTCATTTACATAATTTTCTCTACACATTATTCACCAAAGTACTCTCACAAAAGCTTATTGTTATATCTACTCCATTTTAATTGACATAAACCTTCATTATACTTTCGTTGTAGACACAATGAAAGTATATTAGGCAAAAGTAATAGTCAAATTTTAATAAATCTGTTTTGTTGCACTCCCATGACTTTCTCTACTCTTGTACAAACATACTACAAACGCTAATTCCCCAACTACTTCATGTTAATGAACATAAACATTTGCTGCAGCTGTCGTACTGCTATTTGTCTTGTAGGTGCCAGTTGAATATGGTAGGATTTAAGCGATAGTGAAATCTTTTCAGAGCTGGTTGCTACGTGGAGCATTTTGTTCTCTTTGCATGTCCAGGATATAAGAAAAAGTCTGATGTGTTACACTCACATGGCTTTCTCTACCTTGTGCAAACTGTTTTTACAAACTCTTATTCTCCATCTACTTCATGTTAATCGAGATAAAACATTTGCAGAAACGATCTTTTGACATGAAAAGAGAATTAAATTTTACACATAGCGAACAGTTCTAAAAATATTTGATTATCGCTTAAGTCCTACTATGTTACCCTTGTTTTGTAATGCAAGGGAAATATAAGCACAGACATGTATCTTAATAGCTGGTTGCTATGCGCAGCACTATTCTCTTTGCATATCCAAGACAAAAAATGAATAACGAATTCCCATTTGAGAAAATAAGTATTGAAATATTTAAGGAATAACAAGCAATATCTCGAAAATGGTTCACTCAACAAAAAAAAACCTATATGTGTTTTAACGCGATCTAAATTTTTTTGTAGTAAACTTTTGCCTATCTCTTATGGTTTACCAGTTATGCAAAAGTCGTTCACAGAAAATTGAAAATATACATTTTATTTGTCATAAAAATATCTTAAACATATGATACTTTAATCAAGAGCGTTACAGCCATTTTTGAGAAAATTAAAATTTTAAAAAAATGTTCCATGTAAAGCGTAATCTGTGTCGGAGGTATTTTCTTGGAAACCTTCGTTTTGCATCTCTAGAAGATACTGAACCTAAATACCAAGTTTGTGTTTATCCGACTGTTCGTTTCTGAGTTATGCTGTTCACAGAGACACACACAGGCTTACAGACAGACACACACTCACACATATACACACACGGTCATGTTTTCAAAAAAAAAAATTTGTATTCAGGGGGCCTCAAAACATGTATTTCCGGTGAAATCTCGGTATCGAATTTTTGGGTGGAATACAATACTTCCCCTACTTACTATACGCAGTAGAGAAAGTAAAAAACCTATAACGAGTTCCCATTTGAGATAAGTTGTAAGTATTGCAAAATTCAAACAAATAACAATGAATATCTTGGGAATGGTTCACTCGACAAAAACAATGTATGAGACATAAATTATGTGTTTCAACGAGACCTACATTACTTTGTGTAGTAAAATTGTGTATCTGTTACGATTCACCAGTTCTGCAAACGCCATTTAGAATGAAGAGGACTTTTGGGGACATTATATAAAATTCAAGATAGTGCATTTCATTTGCCATGAAAATATCCTAAGCATATAATATTTTAATCAAAATCGTTATACTCATTTTTGTGAAACTCAAAACTGAGGAAGAATCTTCCATGTAAAGGATTGTCTGAATCTAAATACGAACTTTGTTATTTATCCGAATTTTTGTTTTTCAGACAAACTACAAGGCTTTTTCCAAAAATGATTTTTTGGATTCAGAGAGCCTCAAAACATGTATTTCCGGTGAAGTCTCGATATCGAAGTTTTTGGTGGAATACAATACGTCCCCTACTTACTATATGTAGAGAAAGGAATAAGCAGGTTGCTATGGGATGTCTTTCATATTCTATGTTCCTTGCATGGCCACCAGATAAAGTGAATTGCTTAGGAAAATTATAAATATTTGAAAATTCAAATCAATAATAGGGAATACCTCGGGAATGGCTAACATCACAAGAAGTTTTACTTACCATAAATTGTATAGATTAACGATATCTACATATTTTGTGTACTACGATTTTGCCTATCTCTTATAGTTTACGAGACATACAAACGTCGTTCAGAATGATGGGATCTTCAAAAGTAATGCTTAGAAAATTTAAGATATACTTTTTATTTGCCAGAAAATATCTAAAAATCTCTTGTGTTACACTTACATGATTTTCTCTACTCTTGTACAAACTATTATTACAAACCGTTATTCTCTATATGCTTCATGTTAATCGAGATGTTAATCTTATTGCTAATTTTCTTGTAGGTACAAGGGGAATATGGTAGGTTTTAAGCGATTGCTAAGTGTTTTAAGAGCTGGTTGCTATGTGGCGCATTCCATTCTCTTTGCATGTCCAGTACATAAAAAAATGAATAACGAATTCCCATTTGAGAAAAAGTATAAGTATTGGAATATTTAAGGGAGTAATAAGCAACATCTCGAAAATGGTTCACTCAACAAAAATATGTATACGACATAAATTGTGTATTTTAACGCGATCTACATTTTTTGTGTAGTAACATTTTGTCTGTCTCTTATGGTTTACTAGTTATGCAAAATTCGTTCACAATGAACAATACTTTTGGAGACATTCCAGAAAATTTGAGATATACATTTTATTTGTCATGAAAATATCTTAAACATATGATATTTTAATCAAAATCGTTACAGCCGTTTTTGAGAAAATTAAAATTTTCGAAAAATGTTCCATGTAATGGATAACCCGGGTGGGTGGATTTTCTTTAAAACCTTCGTATTGCATCTCTGGAAGATACTGAACCTAAATACCAAGTTTGGTGTTTATCCGACTGTTCGTTTCTGAGTTATGCTGTTCACACACACAGACATGTTTCCAAAAATGCTTTTTTATGGATTCATGGGGTCTCAAACCATATATTTCCGTAAATCTCAGTATCGAATTTTTGGGTGGAATATAATACTTCCCCTACTTACTATACGTAGTAGAGAAAGTAATATATGCTTTTATTGTTTTTAAAAATATTCCGCTTTAGCATCAATACATTTCTGCATTCGATGAAACCAGTCCTTAAAGCAATGATGCCACTGTTCCCGAGGCACTTCAGAAATTAGGTTTTTATAATCTTCTACTGCTTCATCTGATGAGAAAAAAGTGACCCCACACATTTTATCTTTAATTTTTGAAACAAAAATATATTAAAAGGTGTTAGGTCAGAGCTGTATATTGGAGGGTCCATGAAGCTGACCTTTGGAGCATCAAAATACTCAATTTTTAGTTTTAGTGTATACAGCAATGCATTTTTATGATGTACATTTTTATGATGTAACGGTACTTTTCTTTTTGGCGATTTTCAGTAGTTTTTTTCAAAAGTTCGCGATAAACAGGCACTTGTGTACCAATTGGCAGTAATGGTACGCTATCTTCTAATGCTATAGAAGCAATTTCGCCCGTTAGAAAAAAACTAGCACTGTGAATTACTTTGACTTTTGTAGACTAAGGTTCTGTTCGAAAGACCCATTGAGAATATTGACTTTTGTTTTCAGGATCATAAATAATAAATCCAAGACTCGTTACCGGTAGTGAAATTCCAATTCAAATTTGAAGTATCGCCTTAGAATTTTTCCACAGTTTTTCTCCACTAGTCAATGCATGCTTTTGATCGGGAGTCCTTTTATGCGAAATTCAATGACAACAAAGTTTTCTCACGTCTGTTGATGAAAAATGTAACTGTAAAGAGAAAAATACCAATTCCCAATGTCTCCCGAATACGTCAATCTTCTTCAAGCATTACTCGAACAGCGGCAATATTTTCATCAGTAACAGCAGTTCTTGGACGTCCTTCACGAAATTCGCCACTAAGAAAAAAGTGAGCTTTTTGAATTGTTTGTACCAGTTATAAATTGTTACCTGAGTTGGAGCTTCTGTGCTAAATAAATTTTAAGCCAATTTTCTTATTGTTTAGGCATTAATGACGATTTAAGGACGTAAAAAGTCATAGTCCGGAAATATTCTCTAGTAGAATTCATTTTTGGTTGAAAACAATTTTTACTTCCTCTACTACGTATAGTAAGTAGGGGAAGTATTGTATTCCACCCAAAATTTCGATATCGAGATTTCACCGGAAATACATGTTTTGAGACTCACTGAATCCAAAAAAAGCATTTTTGGAAACATGTCCGTGTGTGTGTCTGTCTGTGTGTCTGTGAACAGCATAACTCAAAAACGAACAGTCGGATAAACACCAAACTTGATATTTAGGTTCAGTATCTTTCAGAGATGCGACACGAAGGTTTTCAAGAAAATCCCCCCACCCCAGCCTACCCTTTACATGGAACATTTTTCGAAAACTTTAATTTTCTCAAAAACGGCTCTAACGATTTTGATTAAAATATCATATGTTTAAGATATTGTCATGACAAATAAAATGCATGTCTCGAATTTCCTGGGAATGTCTCCAAAAGTATTCTTCATTATGAACGACTTTTTCATAACTGGTAAACCATAAGAGATAGACAAAATTTTACTACACGAAAAATGTATATCGTGTTAAAATACACAATTTATGTCATATACATTTCTTTTGTTGAGTGAATCGTTTTCGAGATATTGCTTGTTATTCCCTTAAATTTTCAAATAATTATACTTTTTCTCAAATTCGTTATTCATTTTTTTATGTCCTGGACATGCAAAGAGAATGGAATGCGCCACATAGCAACCAGCGTTAAAATATTTGACTATCGCTTAAAACCTACCATATTCCCCTTGCATCTACAAGAAAATTAGCAATAAGATTGACATCTCGATATCTCGATTAACATGAAGCATATGGAGAATAGGCGTTTGTAAAAATAGATTGTACAAGAGTAGAGAAAGTCATGTGAGTGTAACACATCAGATTTTTTTAAATGATAGTAATTAACAAACCTAAGAGAAAATCGAACAAACTACACCAAAATCGACTCGAAAAAGATTATGAAGTTGTCGTCAAATGTCAAGAAATTTTATTTGGTTTTAGAAACATGGCATTCTAAAAAATTTCAGTAAAATAAAATTTCTCGGAGCTTTTTCTAAAAATGCTTTACTTAGATTCCGTGGACCTGAAAATGTGTTTTCCCGTTGAAATATCTATATCCAATTTATCGAGGAAATATTTTATTTTGAGAAAGCAAAATTTACAGCATAGAATTTTGCACCTTTTAGTTGAAATAACCACTTTGGACATCTAAATCTAAGCTGACGAAGATATGAGTAGCTTACAAACGATAAATAGGAGACACCTGGCGCAGTAATACAGTAGAATATTATCTACAAATAACTATGTTTCCGTGAGCAATATAGGGAAAATCAAAAGTATAATAGACCATAACACAGTTCGTAAAGGTAGAAATTTAATTTCCTTGTCAGGAATGATGGAATGAAGTGTAATTTTGTATCTAAAAGTGACAAGAATTGCTTATTTGTTATTTACCCATATTAGAATATGCTTCTGTTGAGCTGCATAACAATGTTCAGCCGAAGTCGACTGGAATATGCCAGCTGGTATTGCAGAAAGTGGATGAAAAGCTAACATCAGTTTTCAAGTGGCTTATACCTCTTTCAAACTGAAATTCCATATTTGTACGTGTGATTAATGGCGGAAGTAAGGCTGGGAATTACGCTTGGAACAATAGCCCACTCCACGGGAAATAAATCCCGAGTGGCAACTGAATGTATTCCGGAAAAGTCGAGTTAGAACACTATACATTATGAAATACACAGCGTTCGTTTACAGTGTTGCTTATGTTCAACTACTTTTGCTGCTGTGTGTGGGACACTGACACCATTTTGTAAAACTTTGACAAACACTGCGTTTCAAACCATAACGATTAAGCTGGCTATCTGACGAATTACTTAATAATGTTTACCTCAACCACATTTATAAAATTACCATACATTCATATAGAGAATTTTATGACGATTTCTCCCTTTTATCCCTTATAAGTATAAATTCGTACAACCCTGGTTATTCATAACAATGGGTAGAATAAGAATATACTTCATTGCTAAGGACATTTACAACAAATGTATAACAACCAAAGCCTTCTTCGAAAATGTGCTCTTGTCGTCCTCTCTGGTATAGTGGTTATCATACTAGCCTCTAGTTCCCGAGGTCGCGAGTTCAAACCCGGGGGAGGGCGATGGATTTTTTTAGGGCGTAAAAATCCTTAGCATGGCTTCCTTCGGAAGGGAAGTAAAGCCGGTGGTCCGGTGTCATAGATTTATGGCACGTAAAAGAACCCCAAGCCTTACAAAGTGGCCTCTGAGCAAAATTACCGGTATTTCACTCCCAATATGGAATGGGATGCTGAGGACCACAGCAGTTAAAAAGCGTCCATAAATAAACCTTAATTTAATTTAATTTTGCAATTTTGCTCTTTTATAACTCCGGTGTCTTCACATTCAAACACACAGCCTTTGTAGAACCTTTTACTATTATAGTAATTTATGAATTGAAGTTAGAATGATTTTTTGTGCCCCATAGGCTTCACACACAAACATACACATATTCTCTCTTTATAATATTGGTATAGATACCTTCAACAGTTGAATACAAACAATATAGTTACTGCGAAAAGTTTTAAAACAGTTGTAGGGTATGCAGGTAGCAGGCTGCCCCAAGTACTTTAAGCGGAAGTGTGAAAACAAGGCATCGTTTTCAATTTTTGATTCTGTCGTATTTGGAGGACTTAAACCCCCAGGACTTTCAAGTCAATTCCTGTAGTCAGACGCCTGTAGGGCAGCAGATAGATGGTATGGATTGTGTGATAGTGCAGAAGGAGATATTGAATACTGTAAAATGGATGAAAGCAAAGGCATGACGGAGCAGTTGATAGAATGAATGGCGGGGGAAACCGGAGAACCCGTAGAAAACCCGCCAGATGCCGCTTCATCCACCAAAAATCCCATATGCTGTTCCCAAGGATCGAATCCGGGCCACCTTGGTGAGAAACGAGCGGTCTAACCATTTGGCCACGGTGCCATTCCTGTCACTATACTAAGGGGACGATTAAATGCCTAAACAATAATTCTATGCATGGTTTTCAATTCTTCTGCTTGTTAATTTTGTATGTGCAAATGCATGTCAATTAGCGTGTGCAGTGCAGATTTATTAATAACGTATTCACCTCTGATGAAATTCGTTGCATTTCAGGAATCTCTGAAGGAATGCAGAACTCGCTTCTCCGCCAATATAATCTCTGCAGGAGATGTAGGCGAGCTGTAATTCAGATTACAGGGTTATTACCTGTAAAGATTACAGATTCCTGTAAAAATAAATCCTCTATCAGCATTTATTTTGATTTTTTTTGGTCATCCGACTCCATCCATCTTCTAGCAGGTCTTACCAGGCTTCATTTCCTCTTGGTTTATAATTTAGTGCTCTTTGGGGAATCCTATGACATTCAATTTTACAGACATGGTTGTACCAGTTTTTCCTGTATTCTGCTATTTTGTCCGTTAGTTTAAATATTTTCAGTTGTGCTCTGATATCTTCACTTCTGTGCTTGTTCATTAGGGTATAACCTAGTACAAACCTTAAGAATTTCAATTCCGCATATTCTATCCGTCTCAAAGAATCGTTATTTAGATTCCAACACTCAGATCTATATAATACTGCAGGAACCGCTAAAACCTTAAAAAATTATAGTAGAGTTTCTTTGCGAAATTTCTTTGATAAACTTCTTCTAATTGTTCTACATATATGTTGGAATAAATGTAGTTTTCTATTTACATATTTTATTCTATGCTTGTCAATGAAAACTCCTAAGTAGTTAGGGTCCATAACTTCTTCAATAGAGGTATTATGAATCACAATTTTTGCTCTGACAGGATCTTTTCCATAAAATGCCATTATTTGTATTTTCTCAGCTGAATTTTCCAAACTTCTTCAACATGTCTTCAACATTACTTTGATTGTTTTGTCATCTTGAAGTTTACATCTTAATTTTACTACAAATAATTATTTGTCTAAATACCATTAAATTAAACCGTAATTTGCGAAGAGACCATGTGATGCAATAACGTATCCTATTGGTCTGACGTCAACGGCTACGTTGGCACGACTAGCAGAAAGAGTGCAGATTAGAGGTTCAACGGAAGGGGATACCTCGGAACCGCGACCTGTAGAGAACTATTGTACCCATCATCCCCCAGGAGGAAGCGATGAAGTGATGGAACCTACACGCTGTAGGCAGACAGGCCACTGAGACGCGGGGAAATCCCTAATATTTCCAATCTCATAGACCGTGTGTCACCGCCGGGGCCGCCAGAGGGACGATGAATGACCCACCAGTCCAGCAGCCCTCTGGTGTCCATGGGGAGTATTCTTTTCAGTAAGCATGCATCCGCACTATTTGTCCGGCACGCCACAGCCACGAGACCTAGAAGCAGAGGTGAAAGATGAGAAGGAAACGGAGTGAAAGGGAAATGACGAAAAGGAAATCGTAGTAGAGAAGAAACCACCCCAGCATTCGCCTATTGACCCCAGGGAAACTAAGAAAAATGTGGGTCAGAGTGAGTGATCGCCAGGGATCGAACCCGGAATCTCCTGAATGCGGGCCACAGACGTTGCCAACTGAGCCATCCCGCTCGGTAGCAGAAAGAGTAAAACCACGTGGCGCTACTGAAAAATAAAGAGTCGCATAGTGTTTATTTTCCTTTTAGTTTAGTGTATAGTAGCTAGAACATAATCTGAAGTTAAAGGGACTTACAGGACTTAAAACATGGTAGGTCGTCATTGGGATGTGTCATCTCGCTATAATTTGAGATCTCCTTGTGGTTTACCGGGAAAAATGCGAATCAGTTGGAGAATTTAATGTCGTGTCGGCATGTTGCCGTGGTAGCTCAGTGGTTAGAGCAACGGGACAGAGACCGGGAGATCCGTGTTTCAAATCCCGGCTATGGCATTGAACAGTTTAGCCGTCTGATGCTATACAAGTCGAAAAAATATGTATTAGTCGAATCTTGAATTGCAAGCATAACCAAAAGGAATTAAAATAAAGATCATGTGTACTTTGTAGAATAAGCATTAAATAAAACTATATGGATAGAGAAAGCTTGTTAACATATGACTTATGACCTTCGGGAATATCTCACTCCACCCAGCAATGACTGGACCCATTTCTGAGGTGGAGGCACCAGCTGGCGGAATCCATTGCCTCCGATGGTAGGACGACGATAATCAGGAGGATGGCGGTGGAATGACAGGACCTACAACTTTTATCGCGGACTCCGAACCACGTTGGGCCTTGGGTATACCTCACATGAGCAACCCAGAGACGAAATCGGACCCCGGACTCTCAGTAGGAGAGTCGGATACGAAATCACTGCGCTACCCCGGCGCCTGTGTTGTGAATTCTACACATTAAATTATTTCTTTCTTTCCTTTCATACTGCTCACATGATTTTATTATTTTGCAATTTTCGCTCCTTCCTCTTTTTTATAAAATATAAAGTGATAGAGAATATTCGTTATATCAATTTCTGGAGAGAAAAAACAATATTTTTGTATGTGTTCTTCTACTGAATTGACTTACGGTAGAAATTACTGGCAGTACTGTTTCTCTTTGCAACATCGTTAGTGGTGGTTTTGGTATTTACAATATCTCTCTCTGTCTAGAAGGGACTGATGTTCTGGAAGGCTATTAACGGTTTTACCTCGCAGCTAAAACTGTTTTTCTTTCTTCTTGTCTTCATTCACCGTTACTCCATCCGCGTACAAGGACTTGCAACGGAATAATTATCATGATAACGCATTTCTACCTGGATATTAGAATGTATCAGATCTTTCAAAGTGATTTGTCTTTGTGTCTTTTCTATTACAAAAATCGGATGTGTTACGCTCGCATGACTTTCTCTACTCTTGCACAAAGTATTTTTACAAACTCTTACTCTCCATCTATTTCATATTAATCGAGATAAACATTTGCAGAAACGATCCTTTGACATGCAAAGAGAATTACATTTTACACATAGCGACCAGTTCTAAAAATATTTGACTATCTCTTAAGGCTTACTATGATCCCCTTGTTTTGTATTTGCAAAGGCAATATAGAAATACAGTAGCCTTTAACCATAGACATATCTCTTAATAGCTGGTTGCTAGGTGCAGCACCATTGTCTTTGCCACAGATTAATACTCTTTGCATATCCAAGACAAAAAAAATTAATAACGTATTCCCATTTGAGAAAATAAGTATTGAAAAAATTAAGGGAATAACAAGCAATATCTCGAAAATGGTTCACTCAACAAAAAAAATGTATATGACATAAATTGTGTATTTTAACGCGATTTACATTTTTTGTGTAGTAAAATTTTGTGTATCTCTCCAGTTATGCAAAAGTCGTTCGCAATGAAGAATACTTTTGGAGACATTCCCAGAAAATTCGATATACAATATCTTAAACATATGATATTTTAATCAAAATCGTTAGTCATTTTTGAGAAAATTAAAATTTTCGAAATATGTTCCATGTAAACGATAATCTGGGGCGAAGGGATTTTCTTGAAAACCTTCGTGTAGCATCTCTGGAAGATACTGAACCTAAATACCAAGTTTGGTGTTATCCGACTGTTCGTTTCTGAGTTATGCTGTTCACAGGCGCGCGCGCACACACACACACACACACACGGTGTGTTTCCGGTGAAATCTCTGTATAGAATTTTTGGGTGGAGTACAATACTTCCCCTACTTACTATACCTAGTAGAGAAAGTAAAAATAAATATAACATACTACTTTAATGGTTATGGAGGTATTCATAAACTTTTTAGTAGGATCTAGGTGTGCTATTCCGATTTATCAACAACGAACGTTGTGCTAGTTTATCTTCATTCTGTTATATCCTCTTTACAATGTGTGTTGTTTTTATTTCTCTAGTATATACCTAGAGTAAGTAGAGGAAGTATTGTATTCCATCCAAAAATTCAATACAAAAGTATTACCGCAAATATACGTTTTGAAACCTCATGAATCCAAAAGAGCATTGTTAAGAAAAGCTGTGTGTATCTGTGAACAACAAAACTCAAAAACGAAAAGTCGGTTAAACGGTAAATTTATTATTTTAGTTTAGCATTTTCCAAGGATTAGACATGGAAAATTTGCAAGAAAATGCCCGTACCTCACGCTACTATTTAGATTGAACATTTTCGAGAATTTAAGTTTTCTGAAAAATGGCTCTTACAATTTGGATTAAAACACCACGTGTTTAAGATATTTTCATGACAAATGAATGATGTCTTGGGTTTTCTAGGAATAGTTTCTGAAGTCCTCTTCGTTCTGTAAGGCATTCGCATAACTGGTAAACGTAGGAAGTAAACAAAATGTTACTACACAAAAAAGTGTGTTAAAGCCCACAATTGTTGTAAATGGATTTTTTTAGGGTTACCGTTACCGAGATATTATTTGTAGGAGTTTTTTGAAATGGGGAAGTTTCATTTTTTTTCTCCTGGCCATGCAAAGAGAACGAAAGTTTAATGCCATTACATGACGACCAGCTCTAAAATATTTAACTGTCACTTAAGGTTACTGTATTCCCCTATTTGCATTGTACCCTCAAGGAAATGCGCAATAAAACCATTTCTTCTCGATTAAAATGTAGTAGATAAAAGAACAGTTTGTGGAAGTTGAGTAGAGAGAGTCATGTGAATGTAGCATATACATATTTTTATTAAAAATATTCGGCCTGTAAAAGTTATCTATGGACTAGGTCTTTCAAAACTATTTTTATGAAACGTTTGCAACCGTAAATCCCCTTGTACACGATCAAACCTTTTTTTTAATTCAACAGCTTACAAGAGAAATTGTAAAATGTTTTTCAATATGTGACAAGATTTGAAACGACTTGGCAAGACCTGACAAACTTAAAAATGTCAGAAATGTGTATATACAAGTTGTCTCTTCGCCAAACTGAAACCCTTCAGAACACATTGATAATTTATCACGCGCAAAGCAATTTAGTATTTGTGTCACAGTATAACAATTCGCAATGAAATATTGTTCTTTATTAATATTATGTAACACTTTCACGTATTATATCCAATGAAATCACATTACGAGTATGAAATACAATGAAAATAACACCAACCGATAGGTTTACCACATTGCATTAATGTATACTTAGTTCAGAAAACTGCCTGGCAATTATTTCTTCATAACCGCCTTCATCTGCTCCATCTTGTGGTAATCCACGGAGTCCTCGACGTACAGACATGGCCAACTTATGTATAACCTAATCAGTTCGCATACGACATACCTTGGCCGGGTAGCCATTTTTGTTTACTTTTCGCTTTCAGCCATGTTGCAGATTTCGTGACGGACTGTGAATACTCGCATTTCATTGGCCAAAATCATTGTGAAATCTTTGATCGTTTAGAGCATGTCCTTATTTACTTTCAAGACTTTCAAAGTATTGGAAGCAATTTGACAAGAAAAGTTGTGAAGTTGTGACAACTCTTGAAAAGTCTTGTAAAGTGTTGAATTTGTCAAAAATTTGATCGTGTACAAACGGCTTAAGGCAATCGCATTTAGGATCCGGTGCAAAAATCCCTTTATAAGTGTTTTAATTTATAGTAATATCCAGAAAAACTAGTTTTTACCTGTTATCGTAGTATAGCTAAGCTGCAGATATAGGAGAGATGTAGAGTCGTAGGGCGGCGGAGGGAGAGGGGAAAGAGAGAGATGGAGATGGAGAAGGACAAGGAAAGAAGGAAAGAGAGAAGAGAAGTATCCTCACATATAACGTAACAACGCTAGCGGGTTGTGCTAGCATGTTTAATAATAATTTCAAGAAATTGAGTGCTGTTTCTGCTTTCAGGCTCGTTTAAAACTGCAATTATTAACTTTTATTATGAGGAACATATTTTAGGTAATATTTGTTATAAGCTGCAAGCTAAGAGTAAAACATAATTGTCTGGGGATACTATAAGAATCAGTAATGCACTTTACTTAACATTTTGTACTTTTTAAAAATAACTTAACTATAATTTTGTTTTGGATCAGGAATTGCCGCTAACGTAGTCTAATTACATTTCGATAATGGATTCTGCAGTGTAAAAGAGAGAATTCTATGCGGTAATCTCTTCGTTAGGACGCAGATGTTATCGAGCTCGGACCGCAACCGGCAACTTTAAACAAAGCCTTAATTAACGTTTAAATGTGTTGTATACTTCTCGGAAAGAAACGCTGATAATGTCTTCTAATGAAAATTCTGGAAACATGCACACACTATAAATACAGACAACCGAGCGGAATGGCTTAGGCGGTTCCGTCTGTGGCCCGCATACGGGAAGTTCCAGATTGGGTTTTTCGTGTTTTCCCCGGCTCTCCAGGAGAATGTTGAGGTTGTTCATCTTCTACCACGACTCTCCTTCCTCTCATTACCTGTACCTCTCATCTTCCTTGTCATCCTGTCATCAGGCGACGGTGTTCGCGGGTTGCGGCTGGGCGGTGGCTTGCGCTCTGTAAAGGTTTCTTCCCTGGCGTCATTGCAGTACCGCTGAGTTAGGTCTCTCCTCAGCTTGGGGTTCCGCTACGGTGGATCCTGGAAGTTGTTGGCTTGTGGGCAGGGGCCATGCGGCGTCGGATGCGTTCTATCTGGAAACGTTATGGACTCCATACATGCTTGCGCCCGTCGGCATTCGAATCTGGTCGCCCTTCGGGTCTCTCCCCTCATCCCTCCCTCCCAAGAGTCACGTTGGAGCACAATGGGCCGATTGGCCTGCATGCGGTGCTCTCTCCGGTTTTGGGATCCCTCCGTGATACGTAACTTTACCTTTATAAACACAGACAAGGAAAAAAACCAGCAATAGTATTTTCGTTTATAAACAGGGGCCTTAATATTATTATATTTAAAGCGTTTAGCTCAAAGCCGAAAGCCTCTGCCCTTATGAATATCAGTCCTTATTTGAGAAAGGAGTTGTATTGTATTTCAACTGTTGGGGAGCCGAACTTGAAGTAGTTGCAACCGCACGTACGGTAAAAAGTTTCCGGTAGCCTTCGCCCCAAATATTTAAAAAAATATTAACTTTGTAATTTTGACTGTTTCTTTAAATATTGTATATTTATGTTTGCCTTGGCTACGTCAGTATTTATATATTTTTTTAGAGACATGAATGTCTTAGCAGGGAGTGTAGGCTTACAAAGATTATAATTTTTACTTCCCTCCTTTCATTAATGCTTGACACGATTTAAATAACACTTCACTCTGACTTCTGAATTTGTAAACTTTGCTATATTTTAGTTTCTGATTGGCTAATCCTACTCCAATCGAATACCTTCATTTAACTAAAGCTTTTTCTGGTTGTTGATTGGCTATTTTATAAACTGTCACAAAAATTACATTGTTGCTTCCAAGAATTACAAGTAGCATTGTTAAACTTTCAAATTCATTATTGCCTCAAGGTTGCCTCATTGTTACCTCATTCTTAGCAACTTTTAACCTATTATTCTCACAGCTCCTACATTATTAAATTACGTAATACATTCACATAACATTATTACACATGTATACAATAACATAAACATTAATACAATGACTGCATTATACACTTTTTTATATGTTGTTACATACACATATTGCTTTAAGGTGGGCTTTTATCAAATTTTATATTATATAATTAGACTGAAATCTTTTAATTGTCAAAAATACTGCCTCAATACTTATTTGCTATTAATTTATTACACATTTTTAATTTTGTGAATCTGCCTAAAATCGTCAGTCAGTACATTATGAAGTATCATGGTGTAACATAAATTTAGTAGACGTTTCGGGAGGATGCATATCCTTTAATTATAAAGTCAAGTTCTGGGTCATCATTCTGCCCTGATGTGTGAATGATATTAGCCATTAATTTGAACTATTTTTATGATGTTGTATTTTTGGGGATTATTTAAAATCATTATTGTATACCAAAACTAACTCGGATTATAAAGCTTCAACCTTCTTGTTCCATTGCGCTAAAATCACATACACGATATAGCACGTGTTTGGATTTAAAGCCATATTTTCTTTACACATAAGGCCTTCTACTTTGTCTGCCATCTACCTACTGTAGATAGGGAAAATATTGTATTTCAAACAAATTTTTGATATCTAAATTTCACTGGAAATATATAAATTTTGAGGTCCCTTGAACCCCAGTCCCCAAAAAATGCATTTTTATAAGAAGTTCGTTTCCATTTATTTATGTCCCACAAAATGAAATTTCGGATAAATACCAAACTTCATGTTTAAACCAAGCTTCTTTTTAAGGAAGTTAAAGTATATTTTTTACAGAATTCTCCCCAGCTTAAACTAACCTTAGCATGGAATTATCTTCATTGCATCATAACAATTTTGTTACGTTGTTATGTCGTTCATAGACACAGAAACGTGCAAATCGTTTTTCTAAAATTACCCTTTATGGATTCGGAGGGCCTCAGAACATGCATTTCCGAAGATATATCTCGATACTAAATGGTTAGGTGAAATTTCATAGGTTCTCTTCGCACTAGGTATGCGGTAAACAAAATGTAACTACTTCAAATTAATTGAAATAAACGCGTGCATAAAGAACTTTATTAAACATTTCGTTACAGATTCAAAGGGAATAGCGACAGTCAAATTTTTAAAACTGGTAGGTATAAGCTGGCCTGCAATTTCCATTCTCTTTCCGTAGTATCGCGAGAAACAACGAAAAGCGACAACATTTCGAAGAAACACAAAAAGCCAATAACAATGGATATCGCGGATGCCTGATGCCACAAAATAGTTAATTTGAAATAAATTGTGTACTTTAAAAGGATCTATAATTTTTCTGCATTAGGTTTTTGTCAATCCTTTATGCTTTCCAGGTATATAAAATTGTACAAAATTACTTCCGAATGAAGAGGATTACTCAAGAAATTCTCAGAAAATTCAATGTATACATTTAATTTGTCATCAGAATACTTTAATCAAAATTAACTATTTTCAAGAAAAACTGGGAGAAGGAAAAAACCGATAATACGATCGAGTTCCCAAAATGTGGTTACTTCTGCACACTGAATATCACGTCATTTAACCATGGTTTTTGAAAGCTCATTTAGTGATGTTTATTCTCTGCGTATAAGTTTTCTTCTCTTAAATTCCGTTGAGCTATAAAAAAAAGTAGTTTCCAATAATAAAATTTTATAAATATAAATCTGGTATATTATTTAAATTTAAAAAGCGGTAAGGATAACATATTTGAAAATTTTTTTCCATATTTTTAAAAAAAGTAATAATATACCTTCTTCATTGACTTAGCACCTTCCTCTTTGTATGATTTACAGCCACAAGGACGAAATGTAGCGATGAAAAGCATGTTATAAAAAATCAAGGATAAAACTATGCACCCCAGCATTCGCCTAGCAACCGAGAAAAGCTTTGGTGGGCCCCGGTGGTTTGAACGCTTGACCTTCCGAATAGGGGCCACTGTCCGGCTACTATCTGAGCTCGGTAATCATGGAACTAAAATATTAAATTAGCCAGTAGCGGTGATTTTTAAAAGCTGGATACAGAGACAAATGAGTGTAGAAAGGGGAAACTTTAAAGGGGAATAAAAACCACCTAGATAAAGAAACTACATAACAAGAAACAGTGACACGAGAACAACAATGCGAGTTGTTGCTGGTGCCGAATAAAACACGAAGCCCCTTTTACGGCATCTGAATCACCGTCGGTGCAAAAGAGAAATCAGTAACATACTCAAAGAAACAGGAGACTTAAAGCTGACACTACACAGCTGAGTGCAAAAGGGCCCTGGGTCACCACACCATAAATAGTTGTCACTAAAACACTAATGCCAATACTCAATCTGCCGAAAACAACTTACCGTTGGGAACATGAAAAGAGGGGCAGTGACGAGGGGTTTAATCTTCCCAAGTTTGCTTCCATAGATTACAGGCGATTGGTGGAGCCAGTACGAAAGAATGGGCTGGCCAGGAAAACACGGACACCGTTTAGCTCCTTTAGCTAAATTGTATATTCTTGGTCTCTTTAGTTTACAACGTTACAGGAAGTAATCTGTTTCCATTTGGTTCATTTATTTAATAGTTGATCGCTACAACCCATTGCGACTCCTGCAAACATTGTTTGTTGGAAGTGAAACCAGAAAATAAAAGGGAAAAAAATTTACATGTATCAGTCACATGCCTCTGGAGTTATTGACAAGGTTTGAAAGTTACGAGGGTGAATCAATAAATAAGTCACAGACGTCAGTTGACCATATAACATATTTAAATTTCGCGAGTGTATTTCTGTAGCAGAAAGCCGAATACTTTTACATGCTTGTCGTAGCTGGTGCACATCACGTAGGCAGCTGGTCAGTGAGCGGCAGCCAGGAGAGTGTGTACACGAGAAGAATAGCGTGTAGTTGTGCGTTTTTACTTTCTCTATTACGTATAGTAAGTAGGGAAAGTATTGTATTCCACCCAAAAATTCGATACCAAGATTTCACCGGAAATACATGTTTTTGAGACCCCTGAATCCAAAAAAAGGCATTTTTGGAAACATAACCGTGTGTGTGTCTGTTAACAGCATAACTCAGAAACGAACATTCGTATTTAGGTTCAGTATCTTCCAGAGATGCACACGAAGGTTTTCAAGAAAATCCCCCTACACAGATTATACTTTACATGGAACATTTTTCGAAAATTTTAATTTTCTCAAAAATGGCTCTAACGATTTTGATTGAAATATCATATGTTTAAGATATTTTCATGACAAATGAAACGTATATCCAGAATTTTCTGGGAATGTCTCCAAAAGTATTCTTCATTGTGAACGACTTTTGCATAACTGGTAAACTATAAGAGATAGACAAAATTTTACTACACAAAAATGTAGATCGTGTTAAAATACACAATTTATGTCATATACATTTTTGTTGTTGAGTGAACCATTTTCGAGATATTGATTGTTATCCCCTTAAATTTTCCAATAGTTATACTTTTTCTCAAATTCGTTATTCATTTTTTTTTGTCGTGGTAATGCAAAGAGAATGAAATGTTCCACATAGCAACCAACTCTTAACATATTTAACTATCGCTTAAAGCCTACCATATTCCCCTTGCATCTACAAGAAAATTATCAATAAGATTAACATCTCGATTAACATGAAGAATATGGAGAATAAACGTTTGTAAAAATAGTTTGTACAAGAGTAGAGAAAATCATGTGAGTGTAATGCATCAGATTTTTTTAAGGACTGGCCACAGAAGAAGTGCATCGGAATGGGTCCCTAATATGGTAGGAACTTTTTATCACATAAAACTGTTCAATTGGATTCCGAAGTTTATCACAGGAAGGCGAAGAACTAGAGATCAGAAGCGTCCTGGTCGTCTTGCGATGGTATCATCTGAGTCCACAGGTACAGCATGTGGAATAAATCATTTGTAATGACAAGCGTGTGATGATCGATTATGTAGCACGTGTTTTTCGGATGTTCACATGGAGCTCCTTATATCATCCTGAGCAGCCGAAGTTTGGCAATGTTTGTGGATGGTGGTAAGCATTCCACATCCCCAATAACAAAACAAGTTCAAGACGATTCCATCAGCCCGCAATGTTTTGCTCACCGTGTTTTGGGACACGCACGGTGTCACACTATTGACACCTCCGCAGGACGACAAGGACACTTCTGATACCTGAGGCTTCCCTTCCCGTGTGAGGCTTCTGAATCCACCTCGACACAAACTCGCGTGATAAACAGAAGATGAGATGACCGCACTCATTGAGGGGCACTTTCCAGGCTTGCAATAGAGTTTACAGTCCGTGGTGATAGACAAAACTAGATCCTTGTAACATAGTGTACGGTCCGTGATGATAGTAAAAAATAGACCGAAATGGTCTTAGAATATTTTCCACTTCGGTTACACAGCCTTTATTTTAGAGGGAATAAACTGAGTTTCCAGACTGAGAAATAATTACAATGGTTTTGTTTGAACCATCCGTATCCACCCAAAACATTTTTTAAAATTGTGTTTGCGCTATTTTTGTCTAACATTACGACTATAAGAACAAACATGAGTGCGGGCAGTGTTTCACTGCAAGTTTTTTGCTTGCTATAATAAATGTTATTGTTAATATTATGATTATTATGATTATTATCTTCGTCTAACGGTACTGTTACGCTATCTTCACTCATTGGATAGTTATTTTGCCCCTGTTGATTGACACAACCGTCTTCGTAAATCCATATGAACGTTTCTGAGAATCGCTACAGTGCTAGTGGTGGTGGTGGTGGTGGTGGTATAACGCGTTCCCCGCGACCTGTCTACTTGGAATTGCCCCCTTGAGTGCTGCAACTCTTTTAACGTACGAAGGGTTATCTGCATATCTCAAATACGTCGCAATTGGGCCACCTGGTATATATATTCTGTTTTGTTTTATAAATTATGCTGTACACCGGCGAAGGGACAGACATGCAATCGGGGGCTGTTTTTTTCTAATAGTCATGTATTTGCATTGAAATCTCGATATGAAAATTTTAAGTGGAATTTAATACTCGTTATATCCACAGTACATCATGAGCTGTAGTGAATGCATAGAAAACATGACAGACGTGTAAAATGAGTCAATAGCAGAAGCAATAATAGTGGATTGTTGTCGTACACTATCAACAGACCCGCTACACATTTCAATTGTTACGCACTCCAGCAGAAGCTGGAGGAAATTAAGAGGAAGAAGCTATCACAGGAGCACACAGATTGCACCGGTTTATTTTAAAACACTTGCTGCAGTAATAAAGCGATTTATCTTCTCCGCCTCTCTTGTTTATAATCCCGTCTCTAACACAGTGTGCAGGAGATCCGGCTCCCTTTATTCTTTTCTCTTTGTGTGGCGAGAACCTGTTCCGCACAACTTATGTCGAGTATTGAAATGTGAAAGTCACTCCATTAATCAAGTCTTTTCATTATGCAGTGCTGGAACAAAGCTAACGTTTATGATAAACGTTCAGCACATTTACAGGCACACAATGGCCTTTCTATGCCTTAATTAGATCGCGTTGTTGCTCGGCTTAGCGAGCCCGTTTTCAACTTTTCAAATAACGAGCTACATGTGTGTTCGTTTTGGTTTCACAGCGAACAAATCGTATCCCTCAAGAGGGAAAGGACATTTTAGTGGAATGCTATGTATATGTGGAAGCATACACAGCATTATCTGTTTTATTTGTATTGACGTTACGAATAATAGTGCAGACAAAGCATCTAAAGAACAGCTTCCCTTGGCCATGCTTTATTTATGTTGTCGTTTATAAATTATATCCTTAAATTTGCAAAAGTTTAGAAACATTTTCGCTGTAACTGCGTATTTATTGCTATTGTGGAACGTTGGTTTTTTTACCAGATCAACTATAAAGCAATATCTAGAAAATGCATGTATAGCCATTACACAATAGGTGAGGTCAAAGCAGCTTATATGATTTAATGCGGATTATTCTTCTATACAGGGTGGAGCATTTAAGTTGAGACTGTACAAATATTCCCAAAACTAAGCGTTGTAGAAATAAATGTCCCTAATAAAAGTTGCTTGGTATTATGGCATGTTTGTAGTGTTTTGTTTGGAGAACGTTATGATGGTGCATTTAGGGTCAAATTAATTTTTTTAATGGGGATCTACAACTAGGGTCAATTTAAATTGACTCTAAACGACCATCACAACGTCCTCCAAATAAAACACGAATGGCATTTATTCCCCCATAATATCAAACAACGTTTATTAAAGACATTTCTTTCTACAATGCTTAGTTTTGGAGATATTGTGCAGTCTCAACTTAAATGATCCACTATATATACTTTAGAGAAGACCATTTATAAAATTCGTGCAAACCTCAATTTGGTCAGATTAACTTCCATGTTCAGGATCTCCAATTTAGTGCACATGGAACACCCTGCAATGATGTATTATTTAACTTTTTACATAAACTACGTCTACATAACAATTGTTAGCATTAATGGCCAATAGATTCAGTGTCCATAATTCATCATCACATCTATTATATCAAGAGTGATTAATCAACTTTGTGGGTGTGTACTTTCTTTTGGTATGAGTCTGTATAAAATTAAATCATGTAATATATGCCTTGCTCTAACTTGCTAAAGAAAGCATCTCGGTTGTACGTTCTTCCATTTTAAGTCATTAAATGATGTTGTTCTTTCCAGTTTTATTGCGGAAAGTATTTATTCAATAGGATCTTTTCAGAGCATGTCCTCCTATTTAACAAATGTGTACACAATTATTAAGTAATCTATTTATTATTTGTATTTTTATTTCTAACATTCTGAATACCCCTGCTCGTTAAAGAAAT
Organism: Deroplatys truncata; assembly: GCA_030765065.1. Lineage (NCBI taxonomy): Eukaryota > Metazoa > Arthropoda > Insecta > Mantodea > Mantidae > Deroplatys > Deroplatys truncata. The sequence continues at coordinate 200,747,474 of CM060984.1, read as the reverse complement.
ACAGTTTCAAACAGTTCAACACAACACAGGAAAAGGAGTCTTGAGTTCATACTCGGATGAATTTTTCCAACTACTATGTTTATCCTATAGCTTTAAAACTCTTCTTATATCGGTTTGTTTCTCAACATCAACTGAGAAGATTATTGTTTCACGTATGGAAAAGCCAATTCGAAGTAGGAGTTGTATTGTATTTCAACTATTGAGGAGTCGAACTTGTAGTAGTTGCAACAGCACGTATAGTACCCGCTTTCCGGTAGCCTTCGCCCCAAAGGTACTTTCCGGTGGCCTTTGCCCCAAATGTTTAAAAATATTAACTTTGTAATTTAACTGTTTCTTTAAATATTATATATTAATGTTTGCCTCGGCTGCGTCAGTATTATTGTTAGAGACACGTTTCTCTGTGGTGTGACTAAGAATGTAGGCTTTCACAGATTATAATTTTACTTCACTCCTTTTATTAATGCTTGATATGATTTAAATAACACTTCAATGATATAGAGAGAGAGCTGTGACATGTTTTATTACACACTTGCACTATTTTTCGTCTCACACGACGTATTATACTTCTCGAGGATGTGTCTTGCGTCCGGTTACGAACACTGTCTGCAGGCAACTGAACTGATTACAATCGCCTAAACTTGTCTCTGATTGGCTATTCCTAATCCAATAAAATACCTTCTTTTAATTAAAGCTTTTTCTGGTTGTTGATTGGCTATTATATAAACTGTCACAAAAATTATATTATTGCTTCCAACAATCACAAGTAACATTATTAAACTCTCAAGCTCATTATTGCCTCATTCTTAGCAACTTTTAACCTTTATTCTCACAGCTCCTACATTATTAAATTACGTAGTATATTCACATAACATTATTACACATGTATTCAATAATATAAACATCAATACAGTGACTGTATTATACACTTTTTCATATCTTGTTACATACACATATTGCTTTAAGGCGGGCTGTTATTGAATGTACACATTATATAATTAGACTGAAATTATTTAAGTGTTAAAAATACTGCCTCAACACAATTTTTTCAGATATGCTTTCATTACACATTTCTTAGCAAACACACCATACAGGCAACCGATGCAATAATCAAATGTTTAAAAACAGATCACTACACACTGACTTTGAAATTCCATATTCTTTCTATAATATCACGAGAAGGAACTTAATAATTACAACTTAAAGAATTACCAGGTAATGAAAAATTAAAGCCATTGCAACCCATATCTCGGAAACTGCTGAAGCCATAACAAATTATTTGAAATTAGTTGTGCGTTTTAAGGATATATACAGTGTCATGGACTAAGTCTTTTTCTATCTCTTATGATTTTTGTTTACCTGTTATACAAAACTAATTCCTATGAAGAGGGCTTTACGAGCTTTTGAACAGAAAATTAAATATATGCTCCCTTATATGTGAAAACTCGGTTTTTCATTATATTAAGTATAGTGTAACTTCTTAAAAAATAAGTTCTTATAAGGTATATTAAACCAATAACATTGTGATATTCTGCGATTACTGTTATTGCACAATGACAGCGATAAGATCTGGGTAGTCAAAATTTTGGTAAATAAATGGATTATTATGGACTGCATTATGAATATTATCATGTTTACTGTTAATTTAAATGGCACCTAACCAACAATAACTTAGACAACTTATAAGCAGTCTTGGCCTCTACCCATATTTTAAGATGACTTGAGCAACTTCCAATCACATGTCTTCAATTACGAAAATGGGTAAGAAGAGTGTGACATTTGTAGAGGACGGAGCTACATTTTTAATACTAACTTGAACCGCCACTTTCGTATATAGGCCAGTTTTGCTTCCAAATGTAGACGATAAAAATGTTTTCTCACTCACTGTTAATAGATTAAGGCATTAGTCTGTTCCGACCTCTCACCACCTCTTTAGAGGCCGACCAACATTTTTTCCCCTAAAGGGTGGTATTCGAAGGCAAGTTTTGGGATTCTGTTGTTGACAATCTTATGAATGTGGTTCCTCCAATTTACTCTCTTTTGGGAAACTTCATCATTGAATAAGATAAGCGACAGCCTACATCCCTTCAGGGTGTACTTAATCTAAATAGCGTAGTTCAATGTAAACTCCCAAGGTAAACCAGTCCTTGGGAGAATTTAACCCTTACTTGTCTTCTCATTAAAGTTTATTCCAACACCATTGTACTTAGGATTATATTGCTGGCTATAGCTTTAATTCCATGACCGGCCCTCGTAGCCGTAGTAGCTGGAGTGTTTGGCTTCTGCGCTCCGCCACTGAAGGGTGCGGGTTCGAGTTCCCCCATGGACATGGGTGTTTGTGTGTCTGAGTGTTGTATGTGTAGAAATTTCGGTAAACAGTAAAACAAAGAAAACATACTGGTAATAAACAGAGAAAAAATAAGGCAACATTAAAAAGAATAAAATAACAAAATTCCATAGCGGTATCGTTCCTCCATAGTTGCGGTCCTTGGGACAGTGATCCGTCTTCTTCCAGCCGCTCGTAGCAGTTCGTCTGACCATCTCAGGTGTAAGCGATCTCTGTTTCTTTTTCTGAGCTTCTATCCCAAACTGTGGTCTCGTGAGCCCATCCTCTATAGTCCATCCTTTTTTCATGGTCTCCCATGAGTTATCGTGCGCGTACTGCTGCTCCCTCCATTTCTGTCATTCTTCATATTTCGGAGTTTCGTATTCTCTTTTGTAGCCTTCCGTTCCACATTTCTCTGACACACCTGTAGGGCTTCTGTTTGGCACTTGTTGAAACACCACTTCTGGCATACTCGTATTACGCACAATTCCAGGAATTGTATTTTTAGTTTCAGGTTTAGATATTTTTTGCTAGGATAACCTTCAAGCACCAGAACAGCATCCAGTCTGCACTGATATTCCATAGCTGTTCCTTCTAATACTATTGATGATTTTCCAGCATTTAGTTGCTGCCTTATTTCTTCATTATGTTCTCTATTCTTTAGGGGATATTAGATAAAGTTGTGTTTACATTTAATTTTTACTTACTCTACCAGGTACCTAGTACGTATTTTTCCACAAAAAGAGGTTGCCAGGATTTCACCAGAAATACTGTTTTGAGGCCCCCGAATCCCTAAAATGTATTTTTAGAAAAGAACATATATATGTCTGTGAAAAACATAATTAAAAAACGAAAACTCGGATAAATACCAAACTTACAGCTTAAGTTACGTATCTTCCAAAGATGCGATACGAAGATTTAAAAGAAAATAATAATGGAACAGCTCAAAATGTGCAATTATTTTAAGCACGCGGGTTCAGTAATCAGTTGCGTGAGAGATATTTGTCTTTGTTCACACCACATTGCATATCTATCGCACTTTTTGTCGCACCACAAACACTCGCATTCTAGGGCCGGTTGGTGGTAACTTCTGTTCTTGCTCACTTTGAAGTGGAAGCCAGGTATCGCAAATCTGGTCATGGTGTGTCGTAGTTCATAGTCTTGCGTCCAGTCTTTGTACAGCATCGAATCCGTGCTGTAGAAGTCCTTCCATATCTCGTATTGACGACCGGAGTTATGTCATTCTCAGGTCTTCTATAAACGGCATTTCTAACATTAGTGCATCAATAAGCCGGGAGGATGTAAACCTTGAGAGAGACACAGGGTTCGTTTCAGATACGTTTCCTTGAGCTTCTCTAATTCAGCTAGGTGTTTGTATTTCAGATGTGACCATATGTTCTCTAGCCGATTGGACAACCAGAGAAAACCACGAAAAAAACATGGCCAGTGTGACTGAATCCAGTAACTTACATTAGAGTCACGCTAGTCTGGCTACAACTAGACGCGCGCCTTAACGCGCACACACACACACACACACACACACACACACACACACACACACACAACTCTTCCCTCAATTGCCTTCATCCCAACTAAGAAATGGAATTGCTGCGACAGACAATAATTAACACACAAACACAACAACTAGCTCAACAATATTATATACAGCAATAATGTATCAGACGCGACAATACACACACATACACATACATTACAATATGAACGACTACAAGGAAAGAATTGCATGAATCGTTGCTCAAAAGGAATCGTGGATGAATCGTCGTTCAGAAAGAATCGCAAGAATCCTCATGAATCGTCGTTCAGAAAGAATCGCAAAAAATCGTGCATGAATCGTCGTTCAAAAAGAATCGTAATCATCACAACATTCTCGATTCATTCTCGCTTGTGCTTTGACTACTACCCTTAGCTTTGGCTGCCCGGGCCAATACTGCCGAGTGAGTACGAAATTACCACGTATTGTGATGTTATAACATGGTATACGAAAGCACTGTAAAAAAATCAATGTTGCCGAGTTCTGACGATTCGGAGTAGATCAGAATCATTAAAGTACTGAATGAATTGTGCAAGTTGAAAGAATCGTTAGAATTAATATTTTGAATTGATGGACAAACACAATACTTTGAGATATGATGCCATAACCTGATAGGGCCGAGTTCAACAGTAAAAGAATAATCCATAAGAACAATAGCGTAAACTGTAAAGCGCAGTAAAATTAGTAGTAAATATTTCCAACGCATTAACGGAGGCTGCAGCACATGATATAAACCACAAAAGTAATGTTCCTGAGAAATCTAATACATAGTATTGCGGGATTAACAGTGTAGTAGGTTATTACATACAGTAGCAAAATGGAAGGAAAAATAAGTAGTTTTAGAATTCTTGATTACACAGCGTTTTAATTATAAAAATTTAAAAAATTTTAAAAGCATATAATTCAGAAACATTAATGTATATATTATAATCTATATTAAAGGTATAGGACATGCCTCGATATAACAAAGTGTATTCTCATGCACAAAAGATTCCTCGAATTTGATGAAATCAAATCGATACAATACTTTTCACTAGACGATATATTTTATATCAGCGATAAATAGTATAATAATAAGAATATACTTTGCATAACACCATCCGGAAAGGAGACGATTCATGAACGAATCGTGCACAATGACAGGCCAGCGAACAGTAGGCAAGGGGATGATTCATGAATCGTGAACGAATCGTATGAATCGATTACTGCAAAAGAATTTCTCGACCCAACCCTACTAAGCTTAGGCTCCTAGCAGAATTCTACCTTCAGAATCCCAGCACTTCGGAGAAGAGTGTGTTTTCCCCCTCCACAGATTGCATCATAATATGGTGGGAGTACCTTCCTCTACTGGTCGTCCCCTGTGGTGTAGTGTTTACCATGCTAGCCTCGAGATCCCGAGGTCGCGGGTTCAAATCCAGCACAGGGCGATGGATTTTTCCTTCTGCTTTCTTCGGAAGGGAAATAAAGTCGGTAGTCCCGTGTCGTAGATTTACGGCACGTAAAACAATTTCAAGTGATAAAGAGGCCTATGAGTAAAGTTATCAGTCTTTTACGCCCAATACACCCCGCCGTTTGTGAAAACTGCAACACCAAGAGCACAATGAATTTTAATACCACAGGTTAGGTACAGGACAAGTAAAAAACATTATACACTTTTCAAATCTATACATGACCTTTGAACCCTAATATTCAGTATTTTGTGTGGCTTCCATGCGCTGCAATTAGAGCTACTATACGCTGTGGCATTGAATCAAAAAGGTTCTGAATAAGTTCCTGAGGGATTTCCCTCCTCGCATTTTGTATTCGAGCCCACAAATCCGTGACACTGGTTACTGTAGGACCGACCAGCCATAATCTAGACATGTTCGATGGGCAACATGTCAGGCGAACGTGCAGGCCAGGAAAGCAATGGTTACCGTCGCTCTTCGAAGAAGCTTGTACTTGCCTCGCAATATGTGGCCGGGCATTGTCCTTTTGAAATGTGGCCTGTGGAGATGCCTGAAGCAGGGGGAGTACCTCAGACTCTACAACCACCGTTAGCTACCGGTAGCTGTTCAAAGTGCCCTCAATTCGTACGAGGCGAGATCGGTTGTTGTAACCAATGACGCCCCAAAACATCAGACCTTGAGTTTGTCCGCTATGCCGTTCAACAATGCAGCCCTCCAGGTTGCACGCACCACGGTACCGCCGGACACGTATGCGCCCATCACTGTAGGAAAAGTTGAAGTAGGACACGTCTGCAAAGACTACATTTTGCCACACAGCACCCCAGTGACGGTGTTCACATGCCCATTGCAGTCGGAGAAGCTAGTGGTTGCTGGAAAATGGAAGCCAACGTAATGACATGCATGCAACCAGTCCAACCTACAGCAGACAGCGACGAACGGTTGATGCAGACAAGTTCACACCTGTTGCAGTGCTCCAGCGTCGAGCCAACACTGTGGATGACGTGTACGTTCTGTTATGGCCATGTGGACAAGATGTTCCGTGGTCCAGTATCCGCTCTTCGCTGCGTACGACCTTCATCTATCCACTGCTTCCACACACGCATCACTGTCGTAGCATCATGCTGTGTACGATCCGAAATGTCACGGTATGACAAACCCGAAACCCGCTTCCCGGAGACCGATGAATCTGCTCTGTTCGAACTCACATGCCGATATGGCTCCCTTTGACGTCGATGAGGCATACTGGCACCAACTTTATTGTTTCCACCTTGTTTGACAGCTCTACACTGACTACACTGGATGCAACACTGACCTTGTCGGACCAACACGAGAAGGCTCTGCCCGACCTACGTATATCCCATCTCTCTTCAAACCTAACCACTTTTTGCTTGCACACTTTTCTACACCCACCAAGTTTGGAGTTATTCTGGATATTCTTTCTTGAAGTTGCAATTTTCACAAACGGCAGTGTAGAATGGGACACTACGAACCACAGCAGTTAAAGAGCGGCCATAAATAAAACTTGATTTATTTTCTTCCTCTACTGGGCTCGACTGTACATACTACAACGCATTTTCTCGTGAGATAGTGAAACGCGACAAGTCTAATCCCCTTGTACCTGGAGGGGATATGCAAAAGCAATTTCTGCAAATGTTTATCTCGATTAACATGAAGTACATAGACGAATAAGCGTTTGTAAGAATAGTTTAACCAAAAGTGAGTAGAGGTCATGTGAGTGCAACACGTTAGAGTTTTAATAAATTTAAGTTAAAAGTCTAGCATCCATGACAAACAACAAGCTCAGTATTATTGAAACTAAGTGACAGAATATACAAGTTCTTTGTTAGAAATCAGGGTAATATATGTCTGCAGAAATATAAATGTACACCCAAAGGGCAACTTGCTTCAAAGGCATTATCTGTTTATTGTATTTAGAGGCCTCAAGTTATGAGCTTATAAAGTTAATTAAACACAAACAGTTTTGTTATTCTTAAACATACATGAAGTCCTGAAGCATTATCTGTTAAAATGTAATTAAACCTGTCTGGAACAGATGCCAGGGAATTCATAGACGTTAAGAACAGCCGACAAGATTCTGAATATAATTGAATCCATTTTTTGACAATTCCAGCTGTAACTACGCGGAATATTCCAACTGGGATTCCTTGTGAAGGAGGAATATTTTTTCTCGGTGTAAATTCATACTTGTATTATGGTTGTTAGTGTTGAATTGAGTTGAACCTGATGCTTCTAGTATAATATATATTCCAATTACCGCTCTGCTATACGCGGATGATTTAATTTTAATGAGCACATCAATTTCCGGGCTGCAAAGAGAACTAACTTCCTTAGAAACATATTGTAAGGAATGGGGAATGGCAGTGTATGAAGTGAAAACCAAAACGCTAACGTTCAAGAATGGAGCGGTATATAGCAGCAAGGAGATCCGGACATACGTAGTATAAACACTGGAGAATGTTAAAGTATTTACATATCTGGGCGTCACTTTATCTACGAACGGAAGGTGATAGAAGCACATGGACATCACGAAACGTAAATGCATAGTAAATAATAAAGAGTCATTAAAGTCTCTTATGAAAGCTTCTGATATACCAATGAGGACAATGGAGATGGTATACAGAGATGTTATACAAATTATTACAAAATAATTCAAATTTTACTAATTAAATCATACTTACTAAAATTTCCCTGTTTAACTTAACATTTTAACATAAATATTAAGTAACAATTAAAAATTTAAATAAAATAAGAGTTAAATTTTAACATATGCAGCAGAAAATTGGAGTTGGGAGAAGAATGAAAAATTGAACCAAATCCAGATGCATTATCTGAAGGGAATTCTATACGTGGGAGAGGGTACTGCAAATTATGGGGTTCTTAAAGATTTTGACTTATACAATGAAATCATACATCTAAAAATAAGGGCAGTTAAATACTGGTTACGCATAGTACGGGGAGATCAGGCACTTCTACGCGCAAGTAGGGAAGGGTGGGATACGTGCTGGGGAACGAAATTACGCAGGGGCTTAGAAGAAATTAGAATGGGGTGGATTTGGCTACAGAGGAGAGACTTGGGACGTAAACTACGTGATGTTGGCAGAATTTAGAATCATAATGTACGGCTTAACTTTCACTTAACTTACAGTGTCAAACAGCGCGGGGCTGGGGAGGGAGGCCTATTTATTTTTTTTTTAAGTTTTATTTAGGGTCGTTTTAAACTTCCTAGGTTTTATCACGACCTTTCATGTAGATTTGTTTACATTATTGGATTACAGTATAATACTTACACATTATGTATACATGCAGGTTACAATTTGGTTAAATGTATTGATGGATATTAGTTTAAGAAAAATAATTACTTTCTGCATGAAAGTTCCATCATTGAGTGCTGCAGAAATATTTCTGGGCATACCAACCTGACTACGTTGATTTTCAAATTTTGGACATGCTAGTATAATATGTACTACTGTTAATGCTGCTTTACATATTTTACAAATTGGTGGAGAGCTTCTATTTAACAAATAAGAGAGTATCAGTTTAGTATGCCCAATTCGTAGTCGGGATATTACAATTTGGTTTCGCCGCTGTAGCTGTCTTATTGGATATTCTTGAGTTGAAGTTCCACGTACATCATGAAGTTTACTTGTAGAATTGTTCATCCAGCTGGTCAGCCATTCTTTGTGTATTTTCTTCTTAAAGTGTGTGGCTGCATCTTGGAGAGGTATTTTGATATCAGCATCCTGTGTTGGTAGTTCTGTAGCTTGTTTTGCTGCAATATCGGCTCTTCCATTACCGGGTATGCTTTTATAAGATGGTATCCAAATGAAAGTGAATGACTTTTCTAAGTTATAAAGGATGGTAACAAAATTATGTATTTCGTTTACAATACTATTAGTATAGAAAGTGTCTTGTACTGCGTTTAAAGCTGATAGACAGTCAGTGATAATTATATAAGAGTTAGTATGTGCAGTTTAGATATCTGTACGCGAGAGGAAAGAAGTGGTTGGGCGTGGCTAAGAATGGGCGACTGGAAAGGAGTGAGATTATGTCCACTCTGTGGGGAAAGGGAAACGTGAAATCATATTCTACTGAGTGCAGGGAAACTGAATTACTAACAAAATAATATTTACCACCACAGTTTATAAAGTCCAATAGGGGAATGAAAGCCTCCTTCGATGTAATGTTGGTCACGGGGTGTCATAAAATGGGGTCGTTTTTTCTAAGATTCGGCAAAGGAGGCTAATTGCCTTGAAGAACGAAAGAGGAGGGGACGAGCGAGTTCTTAAGGTCGGAGCACTGTATATATTTTTAATTTAATTGTAATTTATGCTTATCCTTATTATTTATAATATATAGTAAGTATGTGTTTAGTATTATACACACAATGTTAGATTATAGGGACAGGAAAATTATGTACGGCTATGAGACCATGCAATCGTTATATTGTACAAGAGTAGACTGAAACAGTTCAGTACTACTACTGCTGCTACTACTATCTGTGTAGTATAATATAATAGAAGAAATTTTACTGTACTTCAGAATATTGATTTAGATAATTCTTTTTATTAATTATGTCTTCTGAGGTTACTCATACAACTCTAAACACACAGTGATCCCAAAGAATGAATTAAATTGCACCGAAATCAAATTCTACTCTGATGTTTGAAACGCGGTAAAGTTACAGTGTTATCGTTTAGGACATTCTTGAATTACATGCTAAAACAAACAAAACAAAGGGACACACATTAATCTGACTCAATATTCGTCTCAAGTTTAAGGAATTTTAATCGGAGACTGAGAGAAACGTATGGCTTTTAACACGTAGAAGGAAAAAGTATATTACAATTTACATTTTATGGCTCTTTTTCAGGATTTGTCTTTTGATTGCTGTAAAAATTGCACTGATTTTTCAACTCTTTCATTTTTGTGATATTTTACTTCCATTTAGTAATGCAAACGTTTGGGTATAATACCCGAAACTGAACGGTTAAAGCGGGTTTTGATCATACGGAGGAAAGAAATCTTAAAATCCGGAATTATCCACATCGTGTTTACTGAACTTGCTAATAAAACTTAAATGGGTTTTATTTACGGACTCTCTTTAACTACTATGGTCCTTAGCGACCCATTCTGTAATGGACCTGAAAGACCTAAAATTTAGTTCTTTATCAGGCTTCAGGTTCTTTTACGTGCCGGGCTTCACTTCCCTTCCGAATAAAGCAATGCTAAGAATTTTTACGCCCGAAAAAAATCCATCGCCTTCCCCCGAGGTTGAACCCGTGGTCTCGGGAACCAGAGGCTAACATGGTACCCCTAGACGACGGAGGGCAACTTCCGAACTTGCTGAACTGAAACAAACTAACGGAGAAATACATTCTTTAATTCGTAAAATCTGAGGCGTTAAAGTCGTATATCGGCGACATTCTCAAACGCCATTATCTATATACAGTTATTTGCCCATTAAATGCATATAAAATATATTTATAAACACCATACAAGAAGAACTTGAGAAATCGACGTAATTAGCCCTTACAACAATTAAGATTATTATAATTATCTATCTAGAAACAGGCAGAGCACATTTAAATTCTAAATTTTCTCTCTTGGTTTTGCTGGTAGATACTTTTCGACTGCAGACAAATTCTTTCTGGAGCCAGTATGTATTACAAATGCGACTTTTGGCTTTATAATATCTCATTATATATAACATAGGTTATATATTAAAATATATAGCATAAAACGTGCTGTAACGGTTTTCTTATGCATATGTGTCCAAATGGTCGTCCACTTTATTCGAATAGTCAACCCAAATGACATCAGGGATGTTAAAATATGTCTACTATTTTATCATTACATTACGGACGTTTCTGTTTCAGTTATTTCATTAAAAAGCGTTCTCGCATTGCTAACGCTGTCCCCGCGTACGAGGTATTTGGTGTAATAACATGCCCTTTCCAAACCCATGCTGCCATATTGCATCCTCATGTATATTTGTTGGAAGCTGGATGAAAATTTTCACTTACCAGGAATAACTTTCAGTAATTCCCTAGCTTTATGCTGTATGCTTCTTTAAATTTTACTTTGGCATAGCCTAAAGTAAAAAAAATAATAAAAATGGATTTCCTTTCTTTTTATTTATGTAAATCCTAAACATGTTTTCACTACAATGCTAACAACGTTCACGTGTAAATCGCCGTTTGTTTTATGTGGATCATCCCATCCCTTATCACAAAGCTAGGATTCGAAATCCTAGCTGATCTGCATTACTGAGCTAAAAATTCCAGATTAAGGCAAACTCTACGGTAAAAGTATCTGCCATATACTATCAGTTTTCAATCTAAATAAGTTGGGCTGGGAAGGGTAAATTGCTACATAATATCCTTAATACATTCCAATGTAATAATAATGTCTTCTGTCCGTCATTAATCGGGCATTTGAAGGTTGCCCGTAAGGTAGCCGCTTTGACCGACCGACATATAGGGTAGTTAAGTTATATTCGAACCCGCTCGCGGCCTTTCTCTACTGCGCGACACAGCCGGCAGTCACCGGGGAGATTACGCCGGCAGAGGCGGACTAAAACCCTTACCTTATAATAGATGCTGGAAATGCTGACCTTCTGCTCTTAAACAGGCAGCATACCTTGTGTAAATATTCTCGCTCACTCTCCGAAGCTCAGCAGCAGGAATTAAAGTGATTTCTTGCACAATGTTTTCTCTAAGTTCCTGTAGTGTGCGAGGTTTGGAACGATACACTTTGTCATTTAAAGAACCCTGTATATAAAAATCACAACTCGTTAGATCAGGAAAACGAGTTGGCCACAAATCAACACTAATTATTCTGTCATCAAACACCTCTCTTATTGCATGTATTGATTCGGCAGCCGTATGTGCTGTTACAGAATCTTGCTGGAACCAACCATACGATTTCTCTTCTTCTGTTATGCGATTGCAAAATGGTCTCAGAATTAACCTCTGATATCGCTCTGCATTTATTGTTTTATCAAAGAAAATGGGCCTCATTGTGCAAGAAATCACAAGAATTCCTACTGCTGAGCTTCGGAGAGTGAGCAAGAGTATTTACACTGGATATGCTGCCTGTTTGAGAGCAGAAGATTAACATTTCCAGCATATATTATAAGGTAAGGCTTTTAGTCCGCCTCTGCCGGCATAATTTCCCCGGCGACTGCCGGCTGTCTCGCTCAGTAGAGAGAGTTCGTGAGTGGGTTCGAATATAATTTAACTACCGTATATTAGCAGTGTGCTTTGTGTACGAGCGTTTCTAACGAAGAGTCCCGAGTTCGATTTCCGCTGCTGTCTGCGCAGTTTTATATCCGTAATATATACTGTAATCTAGGCATACATGTATGTGCAGAGCCACAACTGGTAATTGATTAAATTGTGTAGCACTTTTGGGACTGCTGGAGTATTACCGACGCACCGTGCACCAACTACAAGATACTTGAAGTTGACTGTGATTCGGGAACACCGTGTATGCATAGACTTGCATTGATTCAGGAAAAGTTTAACAAGACAAAACTCAAGGAAGAAGAAATTCATTAAAATTGTTTGATACCTATGTATGTTGCTTACATTGGAGCTAATGGAATTTAAGCCGCATAAAACATGCATTTCCAGGGAGGAGGGGAGCATGTAGCAAAAGCAGGCAACCCTGGAAGTTAGACTCATCTATACTGCAGTCCACATAGAAGTAGTAAATTCTTGTACCACAGCTCGTGCTCATGAAAGTTACGACCCCACATCTTACCGCAATTCACAGCCACCCCAAAAAACTTACTGTTGCTGCTGAAGAGAGACTGTTCAATAAACTGCTAAACACTAAATGTGTAAGCACTTTCAGAAAATCCTCCGCGGTTCTACAGCCATTACAAGACATTAAGGCTAACCACGTTTTTACGTTCTTGTAAAGGCCACTAGATGGAAATACTGTAGCAAAAACACTATACCCAAGAGTGAAATATAGATAATATAGTTGGATACTAGAATAGTTCATAGCTTACTAAACTATTATCCAAAAGTATTCTAAAATAATATGATGTGTTACACTCACATGATTTACTCTACTCTGGTAAAAATTATTTTACACACCCTTATTCTCCATCTATTTCATGTTAATCGAGATAAACATTTGCAGAAACTATCTTATTGCTAATCTTCTTGTAGGGGCAAGGGGAATATGGTAGGTTTTAAGCGATAGTCAAATTTTTAAGAGCAGGTTGCTATGTGGAGCATTCCATTATTCTTTGCATGTCTAGGACATAAAAAAACGAATAATGAATTCCCATTTGAGTCAAAGTAAAGGTATTGGAAAATTCAAACATATAACAAGGAATATTTCGGAAATGGTTCGCTGAACTAAAGAAATGTATATGACATAAATTGTGTGTTTTAACGAGATCCACATTTTTTGTGTGGTAAACCTTTGTCTATCTCTTACGTCTACCATCTATGCGAAAGTCATTCAGAATGAAAAGGACTTTTGGGGACATTGCCAGAAAATTCAACATATACATTTCATTCGCCATGAAAATACCTTAACGTATGATATTTTAATCCAAATCGTTAGAGCTATTTTTCAAAAAATTAAAATCTTCAAAAGATGTTCTATATAAGGGGTAGTTTGGGGTTGGAGTTTTTCTTGAAAATTTTTGTGTCCCATCCTTGGAAGATACCAAACTGAAATACCAAATTTGGTATTTATCCGGTTTTTCGTTTCTAGGTTACGTTGTTCACAGTCTGACAGACACACACGGAGATGTTTCCAAAAATGCTTTATTTAGATTCAGGGCAACTCAAAACATGTATTTCCAGTGAAATCTCGCTATCAATTTTTTTGGTGGAATGCAATACTTCTCATACTTATTATACCTAGTAGAGAAATAAAAACTGGAAGGAATATTAGTGGTTTGTTGTTCATACTTGCTAACTTTACTTTTGTTTTAGATTTTCCCATAAAATGTACTGGAGAGGTTTCTTTATGGCTTTCGGCAAAGAAGCGTTTTTACGGCTTTGTGAGCAGATTCAAAGTGTTACTATTTTTACAACAGACACTACAAGGCATTTAATTCTATTGCATAGAGAGGTGATGAATAAATGGCTAGACAACGGGTTTTTATGGGAGGTTTGTGAAACTCCCGCGGGTCAGCCTAAAAGGCTTATTGTGCAACCTCATTGGAAAGGATGCTTTCATTGTTTCCCAATATCGTTCCCTGAACAAGTTACAGTATCTTGGTTTCTATGTCAGTATTCTTTCCTAGCTTTTCCCTGGTTATAGAAAGAGTGAGTCTATTTTTGCCAGTAATGGGCAGTCAAAGAGGATATACGAGGCAGTTTTCTCACCCTCGTTGCACATTCTACAAATAGGTTTATCTTTGTAGAGACCTACTTAACGTATATGTTTCCTGATGTGTTCAGAAAACAATGAAACTACTTTTCTTATTCAGGGGATAAAGAAGCCTGCCTCCTCGTGGTGTCCCCTGGGTAACGCTAAATAGGCTGCAACACCGTGCAGAAGTCAGCCAACATCCAATGGATTTTATCAAGATAGTAACAAATAAAGAGCTGTTAGAATAACTAAATAAACAAGAAGACTCACCAAAATTATGCAGAATTGCTACACTTGAACATCTATTAATCAATGCTCGGAAACAGTGTGGCTTAGAATTTATACAGATGGTTCTGCAGATAAATTGAGAAATAATGTGGGAGGTGGTATATACTGTAAATGATTTTCCATTATTTTACATTGCCTAGACAATCCACAAATTTTGATGGTATGGTTGTTGCAATACAACGGGCATTAGAACGATATACTACAGGACTGATATAAAAGAAAATAAAGTAGTCGTTCTCACAGACTCAGTTTCTGCCATTCAAGCAATAGAACGATATGATAGTTCAGATGGATTTTATAATATTAAGGATGTTAGATCTTATTATAGATTACTCCAAACAAAATTTCAACACATAATATTACTTGGATACCAGCACACGTGGCAGTGAATGGTAACGAGACAGCAGACTTTCTGGCCAAAAAGGGTGCAGTGCTACATTCAAAACCTATAAAGTCTTGTCAATTAGATATGAAACTAAAAAATGTCAAAGTTATTATAGAACAAAAATACCAATATAATATTCAAAGGGAAATTACTAACAAAAATTACTGCAACATAAAATAAATAGTACAAAAAATAAAAAATGTCTCAAGGAAAGAAGTCGCTGCTCACTTCAGATTAGCCACTAGACATGACTGTCTGGCGGAACATCTACATAGATTTGGTTTTATGAATGACAAAGCATGTTAGAATTTGCAATACTGACAAGATGTTAAATGGAGAACACCTACTAGAACACCCAGAATTGAGGAAATCTGTACCAGATGGGAAAACACACAGTTTATATTGGCTAGCAAGGGAAAAATTGATGGATCAGAATCCTGCACATTAGATCAACAACAATAACAATACTTTTCTTTATTCCTGTTATTGGATTATATTGTAACCTGAGATTACAAACTTAATTACCGCATTAATTGGTATACGGTAGAACCCGGCATATCCTCGTTTAGACTTGTCCGTAACTGCCAGCAAACAGTTTTGCGTTCAGAGGCAGCGCTGAGAACCAGCGAAACTGGCCTAACGAACACGGGCTTATCAGGTTCAGTCCATGCGTGACCCATACAAGCCTTAATTGTTTGGTCATTCTAGCAGAGCCAAACACCGGCAAAGCAGAAGACTCACGTAAAGGTTGGGTTACGTGACCCTTTCACCCCGTGTTTTACTACACTAATCCACGCATCTGTGTGCTCAAATTTGCATTAGTATACGTCTGTCTATATGGCCTAAGATGAAACAGTGGTTCGTGACCTAGGTTTGTTTGCTGCTTATTGCTTAATTACACGTAATTTTCCTGAGTAAAGCAACACTGTTTATAGCTTATTGGCTCACAAAAATCACAATTAATGTTAATATTATTTACTTTATTTTCCTGTAAGACGTATCATACTTAACATAATGCAATTACCTTAAACATTTTCAAGAAATTAAAGAAATTAAATGAAAAAAATCGCGGAAAAAACTTAATACGAATATCTGTGTATTTTATAGATACACTCATATTATATTTTACATTATTAATAACGGTTATCTTCGTAACTTAATTTATAGTCTTCTAAATGCAACACGAAATTATAAGGAAAACCTTTTCTCGTTAAGAAAAATATACATTAAAATTTTAATTTTATCATGGATTAATTACATTTGCATTTACATCTTAGTAATACCAATAAATAAATAGCAAATACTCTAAACTTTAAACCTCTTGAAGAAAAAGAAAGCAAAACAATAATTTAAAATGTCTTCGCGAGGCTGTTAGTTGTTAAAATATCGTTCACATCATCAGGACAAACTACTTCTCCTTTCATTAATAATGGGACCTGCTAAACTGAAGGCTCGCTCGCTAGGGACGCTTGTGGCAGGAATACATACACTTTCTTTGTCAGTGAGGATAGTTGAGATAGTGTACCTGCATGAACTTTCCACCATGCTAATATGTCTTTACCATTCTCTGCATTCCCCTTAATAAGATAAAAAGATATTTCATCGAACTGATTATCCTTGTGTCTCCAATATGCAATTCGTTCTCTTTTGAGAGGAGGCTGAAGAAGCCTGGACCTGAGACACTCAAGCGTGATCTTGCTAGTTAATGGACCGCTTTCCTTTCTTCATCGGAAAACATTATAAGGTGCCTGAAGCAAGACCATAAAAACGTTGCTAAGTGATAAATTGGGTACATGCGAAGTTTATATTCAAGTAAGTCGTTAGCTTATTGTTTAACTCGTTTTATTTCCTCCGAATCTGCATCTTGTGGTGTGCAGTGTTTCACCAGTTCACAGTTCCAATGCAGCACCAATTGTATCTTCTGCCTCCAGCTTCTCTGACGCCTCTTTAAAAGGTGACAAAAACTCTATCAAGTTTCCAACTATTTCTCTAGTGTACTTCGCCAGTCTATGATCAGCATTCAACTGCTTCACAATTTAATCTTGATCATACAGGGACTTGGATTGTAAAGATGCGAATTTCAGCCTACATCGCAGGCTTGTAATTATGTTTTGGATAGCTTGTTTACTAATCCTCGCCGTTTTATACGCTGTTATCCTAGCACTGAGGCAGTATTTTTAACACTTAAATAATTTCAGTCTAATTATATAATATGTAAATTCAATAACAGCCCACCTAGAAGCAATATGTATGTAATAATTTGTAAAATGTGTAACAGCCATTGCATATGCTTATATTATTGTAAACATATTCAATAATGTTATGTGAATGCAATGCGTAATTTAATAATGTAGGAGCTGTGAGAATAATAAGTTAAACGTTACTAACAATAAGTTAACCTTGAAGCAATAATGATTTTGGGAGTTTAAATGCTACTAGTCATTATTAGAGCAGCAATAGTGTAATTTTTCAGACGGTTTAAAAATAGCCATTCAACAGCCAGAAAAAAAGCTTCAATTAAATGCAGGTATTCTATTGGAGTAGGATTAGCCAATCAGAAACTTGAAATGCAGAAATTTACAAGTTTAGACGATTGACTCTATTCAGTTGCCTGCAGACTGGATGCAAGACGCGTCCTCTAGAGAAATATAATACGTATTCGTGTGAGATGAAAAATAAGTTTACATGTTAAAAAGTACAAGAAATTAAATAAAAGAATCTACCACTCTCGACATCAGTGAAATGCTATTTAATTTGTGTCAAGGATTAATAAAAAGGAGTGAATTAAAACTTAAAATCTGTGTAAGCCTACATTCTTGTCGCATTACGCCCTGCCAAGACTTCTATGTCTCTAACAATAATACTGACGCAGCCGAGGCAAACATAAATATTTAATACTTAAAGAAACAGTCAAATTACAAAGCTAATATTTTTTTAAACTTGGAACAAGGGCCACCTGAAAGTACATTTGGGGCGAAGGCTACCGGAAACTGTTTACAATACGTGCGATTGCAACTACTAAAAGTTCGGCTCCCCAACAGTTGAACTATAATACAACTCCTTCAATACGACCTACTTCAAATTGACGTCCAAAGCGTGTTGCAAACATCGCAACAGAAATACATATTCTTCAAACTGGTGCAAGTAACGTAAAAGACAATACCTTACTCAGCATACAGTCACAGATTCTAGTCTTTTGTTATATAATCCTCCTTAACACATTATTTAAAATGTGAAATGCGCACGGTATCCATTTATAGGTATGAAGGGTTTTTTACTTTCTCTACTACGTATAGTAAGATACCGAGATTGCACCGGAAATATACGTTTTGAGGCCCCTGAATCTAAAATAGGCACTTTTAGAAAAGATCCGCGCGCGCGAGCGTGTGTGTGTGTGTGTGTCTGTGTGTCTGTCTGTCTGTGAACAGTATAACGCAAAAACGAAAAGTCGGTTAAATACCAAACTTCGTATTAGGATCAGTATCTTTCAAAGATGCGACATGAGGATAAGAAAATACCATCAACCCTATATTATCCTTTACACGAAAAATTTTAGTTTTTATCAAAAATGGCTTTAACGATTTTGATTAAAATATCATATGTTACATATCAAATGAAACGTACCTATATCTCGAACTTTCTGGGAATGTCCCCAAAAATCCTTTTCCTTCCGAATGGCTTTTGCATAACTGATAAACCGTAAGAAACAGACAAAATGTTTCTGCACAAAAAATGTAGACTCGTTGAAGCATACAATTTATGTCATATACTTTCTTTAATGCGTGAATCATTTCCTAGATATTCCGTATCATTTGTTTCAATTTTTCAATACTTATTCTTTTTCCTAAATGCGAATTCGTTATTCGTTTTTATATCCTGGGCATACAAAGAGAATGGAATGCTCCACATAGCAAGCAGCTCTTAAAAGATTTGACTATCGCTTAATGCCTTCCATATTCCCCTTGCAGCTACAAGGAAATTAGCAATAAGATAGTTTCTGCTATGTTTACCTCGATTACATGAAGTAGATGGAGAATAAGCGTTTGTAAAAATAATTTGTACAAAAGTAGTAGTAGAGTAGAGAAAGCTATGTGAGTGCAACACATGAGACTTTTTTATGCTACTGCCTAGGTCAAACACAGAATTCATCTCCATAACGTCATCTAAGGAAAATCCCAGTGTCATTAATCTGTCCTCAATTTCACATTTTATATTGTCGTCAGTCTTTACATCGTGAATAAATTTTGTTGTTAACATGACACAAGACTGAATAAGCCATTCTTCTGAAATATAGTCATCTGTAATTGTGGTGTAAGCAACCCATCTATAGTTGCCATTCCACATATCAGTTCAAGCTAGTTGACCTATTTTAGCTACTTGGTGCAGGATAGGGAATATGTCATGTCTTAAGCGAATTGCTTTCTCCTAACATTAGTGATACTGTATGTGGATGCACCAGTATTCTATTAACATATACGTCTCAATACTTAGCACCCATTCTGAGTTCTTGGCTTAGGTCCCTTAAGCCTGAACGTCCTACTGCTTCGAAAGGGCGTGTATCAGGAGAGCACTTTGTACACAGCATTCCGTGATTCTTTCCCTATCTTCCTTAGAAATTTCTTGTTCTTGAGTTTGTGGTATAGAACTTTTGTGAATAAGTAAACTGGGTGTACTTTATTTGAATGACAGAATGCTTTTATATTTTGTACACTGTGCATACTGCACTTTTTGTTCCCCCTCAGCAGTAACAACTTCCTTAGAAAATGCCCATATCTTACTTCTTCCTTCTCTGCTGCTCGTAATGTAAAC
The DNA here is from genome assembly GCA_030765065.1 of Deroplatys truncata. Taxonomy (NCBI): domain Eukaryota; kingdom Metazoa; phylum Arthropoda; class Insecta; order Mantodea; family Mantidae; genus Deroplatys; species Deroplatys truncata. The sequence goes on along the minus strand of CM060984.1, from coordinate 200,727,306 downwards.
ACCATTGATTAGAGTTTGTTTTTCTTTCCATTATGGCAGATATGAAGTTTATCATGCGACTGTTAGTAGCAGTTTACCGCAGATCGGATTACTAGTAGGACTGTTTGATATTGCGTGAGTCACACTGCCTCCCTGCATGTGAGTGAAGGATCGACAATCGGACCCAACACGAAAGCAAACAGTTATGAGCAGGCCTAAACGAGGATTTGCCTGGCTCTAGTATACAGTACTATGATGCACAACAAAATGATTAGTATGCAGATTTAAAATTCGATTCCTACGTTAGTGACCTCTAGTAACCGATGGACAGTAAATGGGCGCGAGCATTCAGTAACGGAAACACCAACTATAAAGTCAACTCCCTTACATAAATTGTTTATCTTAGTTGGGTTCTATGGCCACAGGATTTGAGTTCTTCTTTTATCCGAAAGTTTTTATTTATAGTTCACATTTTAGGCGTAAAATATGAAACAGTCATCCCTGCATAGCCTAGGACATAACCTGTTTTTGGCTTTAATGCGTGCTTATTGTGGTACCAGGAAGAATTTCACTATGTCTTGACAGAGAGAAGCACTACTACCAAGTTTTAAAGGATTCTTTATAAAAACGGAATTACCATTTATTTTCGGTGTTCTTGTACATTTACTACACTGGAAAGTTTACTCATAAATTTAATGTCATCGCAAAATTATTACAGGACAAAGGTTAAGTTATACAGTTTAAATTTCAGGAAGTTGGCAAGTGTGCTCGATTATCGCTTTTTCCTTTTTTTATATACATGGTTAGTTTAAGGAAAATATAATATACCCCTATAACTTTCTTATAGTTATGTAATAACAATATCTATAGTCACCTGTACATACTAACCTATACTAATATTAAAAATCTGACGTGTTACATTCGCATGACTTTCTCTACCCGCTCTTCTACAAAATGTAATTAAAAAACTTATTACTCTCTCTACTTCCTTTTAATCGAGATAAACGTTTGCAAAAATGCTTTTATTGCCATTTCATTTCAAGTATAAGGGGACTATGTTAGGTTGAAGAATAGTTAGATCTTTAAAAGCCAATTGCTATAAGATGGCTTTGAAATTCTATTCTTAGCGTGACCACAAAACATAGCAAGTATTCGAAAATTCAAGCCAATAAGAAAGAATACTTCGAAAGTGGTTAATGCCGTATAAATTGTGCACTTTAATGAGCCCTATTTTTTGTGTGTAGTTCTTGTTATTTTATACCGTTTATCAGTTATTAAACTTAAGCCTCTTTCATTCTGAATGAATTTTGTATCACAGGCTATTCACGGAATATTCGAGATATACGTCATGAGGTGATTGTCATGCAAGTATCAAACTTATGATATTTTAATAAAAATTGCTCGAGCCATTTTTCAGAAATTCAGACAAGGAAGAGTTGTCAATATATACGGTAGTTTGGGGTGGAGGATTTTCTTGAAAACTACGTGTCGCTTCCCTGGAAGATGCTGAACTTTTGATGTTCACTCGACGCACACACACACACACACACACACACACGCGCGCGCGCGCGTACCGTTTTTCTAAGCATGGTTTTTTAGTTAGGAACTTCAAAACATGTAGTTACGATGAAATCACGAAATTTAGTTTTTGGATGGAATAAGTATTTCTACTACTCACTATGGATAAGCAGTACAGAAAGTAAAAAGACAGAAAAAGTATCAAGATTGGATAAATCGTTTTCAAGATAACACCACTAGCAAACACACAGACACCGACTTACCATTTAAAGGACCTATTCTTTCACACGGAAAATGGTGATATATTTCAAAATTTAAAGTCAGGGGTATAGGGGGTGAATTTCAAGTCCAAGTTGCCCATTTTCAATCGTCTTTCTTTGAACATTAATATCAGTGGCCATTTTTGTCCGTTATTGCAAACATGATAGTACGTATAGTAAGTAGGGGAAGTATTGTATTCCACCCAAAGATACGATACCGAGATTTCAGGGGAAATATATGTTTTGAGACCCCTGAATCCATAAAAAACATTTGTGTGTGTGTGTGTGTGCGTGTGTGTGTGTCTGTTAACAGCGTAACTAGTAACGAACAGTCAGATAAACACCAAACTTAGTATTTAGATTCAGTATCTTCCAGAATTGCCACACGAAGATTTTCAAGAAAATCCCCCCACCCTAGATTACACTTTACATGGAAAATTATTCGAAAATTTTACTTTTCTCAAAAATGGCTCTAATGATTTTGATTAAAATATATATGACAAATGAAATGTATATCTCGAATTTTCTGGGAATGTCTCCAGAAGTATTCTTCATTGTGAACGACTTTTGCCTAACTGGTAAACCATAAGAGATAGACAAAATTTTACTACACAAAAAAGTAGATTGCATTAAAATACACAATTTATGTCTTGTACATTTTATTTTGTTGAGTGAACCATTTTCGAGATACTGCTTAAAATTTCCAATACTTATACTTTTTCTCAAATGAAAATTCGTTATTCATTTTTGTCCTGGTAATACAAAGAGAATGGAATACTTCACATAGCAACCAGTTCTTAAAATATTTGACTATCGCTTAAAGCCTAGCAATTCCCCTTGCATCTACAAGAAAATTAGCAATAAGATTGACATCTCGATATCTCGATTAACATGAAGTAGATGGAGAATAAGCGTTTGTAAAATAGTTTGTACAGGAGTAGAGAAAGTCATGTGAGTGTTCCACATAAGATTTTTTTTCCAAAATAACTAAAACGGAAAGTTTATAATCTTTAAGGTTGGAATGTTGATATTGTATTCATAACACTAAATTTTCCTCCTTTGAACATTGGCATGAATTATTTTGGTATAGTTTGGTAGGCTCGATACATTTGGGTACCGAACCTGTAACTTTGAATGTCCGCTAGGCTTATTTTGAAAACCTTACATATAAATGAATACCATTTGACCTACATGGATAATACGTTATGCACCCACACCGTTGGACCCACTAAAATTATAGGCTGTTACAACTCTCAAAAACCACCCCTATCATGCAGAAACTACCCTTTGTGTAGAAGTCTACACTACATAAATCTTTGGGTTAAAATATTTTAATCTGTACTATGAGACCTGACAAATAAAAATTAGCTTATCTTAATTTTTTAGACCTAATGTTACTCTCTTTATTTTAGCAACTTACATATACTGAATGACCCTTAGTGGGATTCGAGCCATAACCGGGAGGTTGCGTCACGTTTGTGGTGGTAACTATATTTAAGCGCTACTCTCCAAACTACCTGTCACCTCCAACAATTTTTATAGCGATAAAGCGCTGGGGGTGCTAACAATGGAGGATGGTAGTCTGAGGTTAAGAATCAGTTGGTACAGGGTTGAGGGGTGCCCTGGGGAGCTAAGGACTGTCAAATAATGATGTGTGCCTCATTCTATAAAAAGCTATTAGCTACGCCATTTAATAAAACGAGTTAAAATTTGGGGGTACTACTGGGTCCTCAAGTACAAGAGTTTAGATGCATATTACAAGGACTTGCCTAAAACAGAGCTAGCAGGACTTGAGGCACTAATAAAAGTAGACGTGTTGATCCGGGTTCGAGACCTAACGTAGACTTGTGGTTTCTCGGCAGCGAGACCATTGAGAGATGGAAACACCCTGACCCACTTACGTGGTCAATAAATATTCTCATTTTGATCAAGTCAGCAAAGCGTTGTCCTCGATATTCAGTATGTCCCAATTACACCATTTTCTGAAACTATATGCAACTTCCCGGTTGTTGCTCGAACCCCATTAAGGGTCATTATAATATAAAAAATGTGATGTGTTACACTCACATGACTTTCTCTACTCTTGCACAAACTATTTTTACAAACGCTTATTCTCCATATGCTTCATGTTAATAGAGATGTCGAGATGTTAATCTTATTGCTAATTTTCTTTAGATGCAAGGGGTATTGGTAGGCTTTAAGCTATAGTCAAATATTTTAAGAGCTGGTTGCTATGTGGAGTATTCTTTGCATTATCAGGACATAAAAAAATGAATAACGATTTTGAGAAAAGGTGTAAGTATCGGAACTTAAGGGAATAACAAGCAATATCTCGAAAATGGTTTACTTAACAAAAAAAATGTATATAACATAAATTGTGTATTTTAACGCGATCTACATTTTTTGTGTAGTAAAATTTTGTCTATCTCTTATGGTTTACCAGTTATGCAAAAGTCGTTCACAATGAAGAATACTTTTGGAGACATTCCCAGAAAATTCGAGATATACATTTCATTTGTCATGAAAATATCTTAAACATATGATATTTTAACCAAAATCGTTAGAGCCATTTTTGAGAAAATTAAAATTTTCCAAAAATATTCCATGTAAAGGGTAATCTGGAGTGGGGGTATTTTCTTGAAAACATTTGTGTCGCATCTCTGGAAGATACTGAACCTAAATACCAAGTTTGGTGTTTATCTGACTGTTCATATCTGAGTTATGCTGTTCAGACACACACACGGACATGCTTCCAAAATGCTTTTTTTTTTGGATTCAGTGGGTCTCAAAACACGTATTTCCGTGAAATCTCCTTATCGAATTTTTGGGTGGAACACAATACTTTCCCTACTTACTATACGTAGTAGAGAAAGTAAAAATACCGAGCAAATGTATTACTTCCTGTTATAGACAAGACAGAGAGATGGACGTTTATAGCTAAAAACGTTTATACACGTACAGCAACGTCAAATGTTGAGTATTACAATAATTTAATCCTGTAAAATTCCTGCACCTCATACAAGGATTTTTCTGTAGTATCATTAGAATCTCTCTTAAATTTGTCGTATGCAAGTTACTTATCTTTGTCTGGTAAACTATTGGATATATTAACAGATGCTGCTTCAAAGCTATTTTGCATTTTACTACATTTACATTTACTGAAATAAATAGTGTCGCTACTTCATGACGGATAATTATGGGTAGTTTCAAAGGATTATAATCTGTAAATTCCTCTTAACATGCTAGGTGACATGCTAGTTAGTTTATACCGGATAGCGTGGCTACCAAAAGATTTGCCTAAGTAGAGCTGCAAAGGGGACTGCAAACCGACAGAGAGGAGACCGCTAAATGAAAAACCAACGTTTATCTGTTATTACTGGTACCAGAGATCATTCGGTAGAGGAACTGCCTGCTATATTATCCAATGTTATGGAATCGATTTCCCGCTGGACTCCAGGAAGTTGTCTTAAAACAAAAACGTTTCACGGCATGCCCAGAGTCTGATGTTTAAATGCGAGAGTGCCTATGTGTGTATGTGTGGGAGAGGGTGTTATAGGTTATTTAATAAGCAATTCGCTCATTAATAATAATTCTGGAATTCCGCTTGACGCAAACCTGAGCACACCAGTTAAGTAATTTAGTACCATGACAGTCAATTTACAATCAGTACATCTATACGGCATCAATTGTTGCCGCAAAATTAAGAAGATTGCACAAAACCCTATCTCTATTATATTTGTGTAACCTTATAGGCGCGTTAGAATGAAATTATTTTTCATTAGTACATTATTCCTAATAAGCATGTGCAAAAACATATTCGCCTTTATGGACGAATTGATGACTTCGGGCCTCAGCTGCACATCTCCGCACAGATCGTAACAATATCCGTGTTCCTTATTAGTGAACGTTACCTTTTTATCAGAATGACTTGGTTCGTACTGCATGCAGACGACTACGCTACGCTTATCAGTATGAGAGTATCACTAAACATGTGCAAACAGCAGCACCATCTTAGTGACCTTTTACTTTGTATCTGCACTGAACCTTTGAACAGCAGTGATGCGGCAATTTCTTTTGCACCTATGTATGTGGCAAACACACAACTGCAAAGATGTATGGGCCACCTGGTATAGTAAACAGTTCTGAAGATGTTTACAAGGAAGATTTTAAAAATTGCTAAAATTCTGTATAAAAACAGAATGTACATCCATGAAGTTATAGATTACATGCGAAATACACATCCCTTGTATAACTCATTCCGATGTTGTTCTCCAAAAGCTATAAGGAGAGTTCCTATTCACTGCGTTGCTCTCTTGGATATCCTAATTTCAGCGTCTTTCTTGGCGCCTTGAGGCCAACAATGGGGACACTTCCGGTTCCATTCACTAGCTCAGCGTAAATTAAAGGGCTTACAGCACTGGTTAGTAATTACTAGATGACAACACCAGATGCTCCTCCATAGGAAATGAGCGATTTTCTTATCATATAATTACTTCCCACGTTGGTATCTAATTATCCATTAGCAGAATAACGTCTATGCTTCGTAAATAGAAACAAGTCTACACCAGGGATGAAAATATTTAACATGTAGATTAAACGGTAGTACTGTAACTGACATTTACTTAATTAATACAACTACAGGAAGTCTTAGAAGGAGAGCGCACTAAATTACTTATTTTGAAATATATGGAACGTTATAATTAGGCTGAAAAATTTAATGCCATAGTGGGATTTGTGCAAGAACAAATTAATTCCAATGCAGTATTTGCAGCCTCCCACTCTCATACAGCAGAGAAATACAGTCGAAACCCTTACCTTTTAATCACATAAACATCTTGAGAAATTTTATTTACTATTTCTTTAATTACAAATAATTTTGCAATGACAAATTTACTAGTAATATGTCGGTTATTTATAAATGACTGTTGGTCAGCAATAATCAGCTTTAAAAATATTTGCGCAGTTTGATTGGCTTACAGTTGAAGAATGTTAAAACCAATTGCTATGAAACTATATACAGCCTTACAGTGAGGTATAAAATAAAACTTCGATATTATAATACTTTACTACTGATTTACTTTAAGAATCGATAAGATACATTCTCATGATTCTTTGTACCAATCACACATTCATATATATTTGTTATACTGGGTGAGCAATGCTTGACACAACCGCGAGACCGGCCGGTAGCACTGGTTACTATGTCGGCGGAGGCGGGGAGTATGTTTCCCCTACGCAGAGCTAGGTTTCAAAATGAGTTGAAATCTTGCGCAAGTAGCACATACAGCTAGCTTCTCATTACGATTTAAGCCCCTGCGATTTTTACCTCTGTGTCGCATTGAAAGAAAAGATGTATAAAACAGATCCGCACACTTCAGATGAAATTAAAACTAAATTAGTCAAACTGCAGAGGGAACTACAGAGTGTACTGAGCAGTTTCCTAAGCAGGTGTCAGAAATGCTTGAACAACGAATGGAGACAGTTCCAGCATCTCCTTGCTTACTATATACGTGAGAAATTTACTTTTCTTTTTAAGTGTTTGTTATATATGTTAAAAACAATTTACGCGATAAACCGTACTATATTTTCCACAGATTTTCTGTAACCCGCACCCACGACATAACAGCCAGCCTCGACGGCCGGCCGCATACCAAGAAACCGGTTGCGTGAAGGATAGTTCACCCTGTATATTATAGTAGCTATATAAAATAGATTTTTGTAACAGAGCTACAATGCTCGTGAAATACATATCTTTGCTTATAATTATTTAAAATCAGCATTAAATTCTTCTGTAGAACATGTAGAAATAGCGTTAGAATTTTTAGTCAAGGAGGAAAAAAGGAACTTATAAAATGAAATAGTTTGACGATATCTATATTTTTCAACAGTAGGTTTATGTTTGTTTGTTGTGGTTTCCTAGTTATATAAGTTCATACGGCATTCAGTCAAATGTAGAATAGGTACTTCATAGCTTTTCGTAGAAACTTTAAGGTTTTATTTGTAATACTGTCTTAAACATTTTGTGTTTTAATCCAAACCTTTCGACCATATTGAGAAAATAAAAGGTAACGACACTTTTTTTTTCACTTGGAGGGTAATTTGGTTCAGGGTATTTTCTTGGAACTTTAGTGTCCATTCTTGCAAGATGCTGAGCTTCAACCGACATTACGTTTTTAAGCACGGTTATTTACACACGCACGCACGCACACACACACAATGCGAATGTTTTTAAACACGCTATTGTTTAATTCAATTGAGCCTCTAAAGATGTATTTCCGGTGAAACCTCTATATCGAATTTTTTTATTTATTCTACTTGCTATAGGTAAGTGATATAAAAAGTAAAAGAAGCATAATACAATTAAAGTAAAGCGACACAGAAAAATTTTGAACCAATAACCTAGTTCGTTTGGAGTTCTGACACGAAATTTTTTAAATGACTGCTTGAAATTATTAACAATTCTTCAGTTTTTGACAGTCATGATAACGGTTTGAACTACTTGTACAAATTCCTACCTTTTCATGAACCTTCTTGTGTTTAGGACTTTGTACACCTGAAAAAATTAAACTACGTTTTAGTTATAAATAAATTGCAGTAACTAGAGTTTTCATGGACGTACAGAAAAAATCTGATGTGATGCATTCACATGACCTTCTCTACACTCTATCATTTATTAGTGGGTATACAAACTACATTTTAATTCAAATAAACTTTCCATAAATAACTACAGTACACATTTTGTCATACATACAAAAAGAACAGCGATAGTCAAATGTTTAAGAACTGGACGCTCTATGCTGGCCTTGAAATTCCATATATTTCCATGTCATCGCGAGAAACAACTGAATGTTGAAAGGACCTTAAAGAATGGCCAAATAATAAAAAATTCGAGCCTTTAATGACAGATAACTCAGAAACGGCTTATGTCACAAAATAATTTAGTTGAACTAAACTGTATGTTTTAAAGACATCTATATTTTTGTGCAGTGCGTTTTCGTCTATCTCTTAATGTTTAGAGTTCTACAAGATTATACAAAATTTCTTTCAACTGAAATGCACTTCATAGGCTATGTCTAACAAATTAAATACATACATTTTATTTATCATGTGAGTATCATCTTTAATATATGGTATTTAATCAAACCCTTTATAGGCATTGTTTAGAAATGGAAAATTGCGAAAAATGTTCTATGAAAAGGACAGAATGCTTTAAATGGAACAATGCCTAGTAATATTAACTGAATAAAGGTAGAGCAAATTACAGTGTCAGTAGCGTTTGTTGCAAGATTCTAGTGCAACGATTTCTACGAGATATCGTATGTTGAAAAGTTTTCTCCCCGACAATTGTTGTTCCATTCATCCTGCTTAATTGCTAAGCACGGTGTTATATTTGTTTGCATTGTGTTTACTGTTCATTGATTACATTGCGAATTTCTGGTCATTTGGTTTGTGAGAGTTTAAGCAGTACGTCGTGAGTGGAAGATGGGGTTTGCTAATGCAGAAAAACCCGACATGCTCATGATGTATGGAGAGTGTAGGAAGAATGCAGTTCGTTCCTGTACGGTGTATGAGGAAACGTATCCCAATAGACGTCAACCATCTCGGCAATTATTTATCAACCTCTTCAACCAATTACGTGAAAGTGGTACTGTAATACCTAGAAAACGTAACATAAACAAACAAGTGACTGGATAAGAGGCAGAAATTAATGTTTTGGCTACCGTAGATCCGCAAATTAGTTCCCGCACAATCGCACTTGGGAGTGGCATAAGTCAGGCAAGTGTACTGCGCATTCTCCATCGACATGGGTTCCATCCCTATATATCTATCTCCATCAAGAGCTGCATGAAACGATTTTGAGAATCGTGTTAATTTTTGTACATGGGCATTAAGATATGATACTCCGGATTCATCATATATCTTGTTTAGTGATGAGGCAACATTTACTAATCATAGCGAGGTAAACCGCAGAAACATGCACTATTGGTCTGTTGACAATTCCCGTTAGCTTCGTCAGGTGGATCGTCAGCGTCCATGGAGTTTAAACGTGTGGTGTGGGATAGTGAACCATCAGCTCATAGGCCCTTTGTTCATAGCAGGAACAATGAACTCGCACAAGTATCGCAGCCTCCTGACAGACCATCTGTCACAGAGGCTAGAAGAATTTCCTTTACAGACTAGGAGGAACCCGTGGTACCAACATGATGGCTGTCCAGCCCATAGTGCACGAAGTACTACAGCTTGTCTTAACGGATTGTTTCCAAATCGTTGGATTGGTAGAAGAGGACCTGTACCTTGGCGGTCCGCTCACCGGATCTGACCTCTTTAGACTTTTCTTGTTGGGAAGGCTGAAAGGATGTACCAACTACACAAACGATATGAAACGACGTATTACTGCTGCCTGCTCTGAAATTTTCACTGAAATGCTAGAACGTGTGCAGCAGTCTTTCCATAGCAAACTGGAAGCGTGTATTGAAGCTGTCGGCGCTCATTTTGAACACAAGCATTGAAGGGCTATGTTCTCTTTACTTGTAAGAATCCACAGAAGTATTTTAATTCCCTTTTGTTTTTCTTTAGTTTGTGCTACCACAGGTTGTACAAGTGTCGGTGCGTAAAAGCTTTAAAATAAAATTTCTCGTAAATCAGTTGCAATAGAATCTTGCAACAAACGCCACTGACATTCTAATTTAGCCTATCTTTATTCTGATGATGTAACTAGGTATTGTCCCATTTAAAAATTGTATGTTTGCTCAAAAAATACACTATCTCAGTGTTTTTAAAAACTGTTTATAGGCTAAATGTACGAGACCCTTACTACCAATCAATGTTGTGAATACTGCACATCAATAGCACTTTCCATTTCCGAAATATTTGCGGTGCAAGTTTTTGGTGATTCACCCTGTATAGAGAAATAAAGATGTATTTTATCAAAGTTTTTGTGTTTTCTTTGTTAGGTCGGGTACTTCTGGGACAGCCCTCCTATATATGTCACCACAGATTTTGAAAAAAAAATACAAACATTATTTACTGTTATATATAGGGTAAAGAAATTACTAACCATTTTTGGAATTAGCATAATGTTAAATTTCATGTAAAAATTATATTTCAGCTTTTAAGATAGGCAAGAAATATACGAATGGAATTAATTGTTGCCGTGGTGGCTCAGTGGTTAAAGCAACCGTACGGAGACCGGGAGATCCGTGGCTCAAATCCCAACTTTGGCATCGAATTTTTCTGTCGTCTGATTCTAGCTTTCTAACCTTGTCCAACACACGGCTTGTGTGGAAGAAGAATTAATTCCATTAATTTACCTAATAGTGGTTGAAATTATGAAGTACCTACAGCATTGTAGCTCTCCATTGGGGTATGTCATCTCAATACAATTTGAGATCCCCTTGTGGTTTACTGGGAAAAAAATCTGATGTGTTACACTCACATGACTTTCGCTACTCTTGTACAAACTATTTTTACAAACGCTTATTCTCCATCTACTTCATGTTAATCGAGATTAACATTTGCAGACTCTGTCTTATTGCTAATTTTCTTGTAGATGTAAGGGGAATGTATATTTGCAAGGGCAATATAGAAATTCAGTAGCCTTTAAGCACATACATATTTCTTAATAGCTGGTTGCTAGGTGCAGCAGCATTCTCTTTCCCAAAGATTAATACTCTTAATACGAATCAGTTGAGGAATTCAATGTCGTGCCGGCATATTACCATAGTAGCTGAGTGGTTAGAACAACCAGACGGAGACCGGGTTCAAATCCCGGCTATGGCATTGAGTTTTTCAGTCGTCTGATTCTACCTTTCCAAGATAGGAATATTTATGCACCTTCATTATTGAATATAATATCCTAAATTTAAAATAAAGCAGGTGGTGTAAATTAACTTGATACTTAGTAGTTATGTAATTTTTATTACAGCTTAGAATTGTTATTAAATACTGAATATAGCGCATAGAATTGATTGTTTCAGATGCAACGCAGCTTTAACAAAATGTTTTTGTCTCTACAAGTTTTTTTTTATACCATGAAATAGAATTGCGGGTAGAATAGGTAGAATAATAAAAATAAATATTCATTGTGTTCCAACATGTCGCTGATCAGTAAAGCAGGTCATGCGCTACGAAGCACTATACAAAAAAGCTGTTGGTATGGAACTACAAAAGGGCATTTGGCGTTTCTGATTTAACAACTGAAATAAAACCTGGTGTAACAAATTTGAATAAAAATGTGCACAACTTTAAAGGTTAACAAAATTCTTTGCCATAAAGGGTAAACATATAGCGTGCGCAACCCTAATAGGATAAAACGCAACTTTGAACACAATGCTTTTTATACGGAAATCCACATACCGATACAGCATAGACCATGTCGATAAATGATACCTTTTCACTATAAGCTGAAAGGAGAAGTAAACAAAACCACTTGACAAGACAGCACCTCATTGGCTGGTGGACAAACTACAACCTTTCTCGCTTAGCATGTCGTCTCTTCCTCTACAAAAAACAGTTCGGTTCATATCGTAACATTTTGTGGTAATTCTCGTGCAGAGAAATTTAAAAAACTCATGATTGTAACAGCTAAATTTATGAAACTAAATGTGTTTGTTCAGATTCACCTATAACTAAATAAAGCGTTATAGCAGAGGGTTTAAGAGCCTATGCGCAGGCGCTGCAGTTCGTTACCAGTTTCCGGCTAAGAATCTTCTGTCACTGTAGAAAACAAAAGAGGGAAATGGAAAGAAGACAATTGTGTTAAATGCTTTTAACAAATTCTGTGAAAAGTACCCACCTTTAATCGTATGAATATGGTTGTCCATTGTTTAGCAATAATTGAACTACTTTGTTAGTGATGCAGGATTGTCGCTCCGATAGCTTGAGTCGCGTTTGTTTTCTGTTGTGTTTTAACCTATAGTGCTAATCGTTATTTAACTTTTTGACTCATAAAAGGTTAAAGCAAAAGAGGTATATTGATATTAGTGATTAAATGAATGTCTAAAGCCTGAAGTTAAGAACTGTTTAATCCAGTACCTTTAAACGCAGATGCGTTTAGAAGTTTAGGATGTAAGTCAAAATATAAGAATAAGACATACAATGTTTAAAAGCTAATGATTCCCAATATACAGTATTCGCATTCTGTCTGAAGCAATTTCCTCTCACGGGTACTTAGTTCCCGTCATCCTCCACGTGGTGCTGCCATGTGCTCGGCGGAGTGGTACATTTAAAGTATTTTTACTTCTCCTTTCAGCCTATAGTTATAGCTCACATTTCCATATTATAGCATTTAATAAGTATTTAAATTGACTAATTTCTGTAATTCATTCTCATTATCTGCCAACAATATCTGGTCGTCTTCAAATAATATGGGATCAATATTTTGATTACTTTTATTCCTTTTGGCATATATTTTCTTCTGTTCCTCTTTTAATTTATTTAAGTAAAAATCAAACAGTATGAGTTATAATCCATAATCCTCTCAAACCCATATTAACATTTATACTTCCTTTCCCATTTTGAAACACAGCTTTGGTTTCATTATACAGTGATTTTATTGAGCTATATGCTATATTGTTCCACAATTTCACTAATTTTTCGCGGTCTGCTCTGTCGTAAGCTTTATCATAGTCTAGGAATAGTAAACAAATCCTTAGATTATATTCATTTATTTTCTCTAAAATCTGTTTTCGGTAAAAATGGCATCGATAGTTCATCTCCCTTTCCGGAATCAGTTTTGTTCTTTGTTAAACTTTTTTGCTGGTACTGGCTGTAGTTTCTTTTTTAAAATTGCTGTATTAAGTTTATATGCTGTGATCAGGAGCTATATTCCTCTATAATTCTTACGTTCATTTCTACTTTCTTTTTAATATACGATTATAATTTTAGGTCCTTCAATTCTTCTGGCAATTTTCCTTCATTCTGTATTATAGTGGCATTGGTTAAAACAATATTTCACTTGTTTCCTTGTTTGTTTCTCTCTCTTTCGTGGTCATACAAAGAGTGGAATTTGAAAGCCATCAAATAGCGACCTTCTTTTTAAAGACCGCTACAGCCCATAGTATTCTATCTACATTGTACTGTACAATAAAAACATTTTTGCAAACTTTTATCTCGATTAACATGAAGCAGATAGAAGAATAGGCCTTTGTAAAAATGACGTATGACCAGGACTGGAGAGGGACTTGGCATCTCGACCTAAGGAGAGCTTTTGTTTCTATGCCCCTAAGGGGACGCCCCCGGGAGGGAGAAACGAAATGAGAGGAGACAGAAAGCGACCGGATTAGGAGGCATGACAGAGCAGAGGGCAGGGTCCTTATACTTTCCAGGGTGAAACTCTCCGGTTGCAGCTGGTACAATCGCCTCCACCGCTAAAGGGGATCTGGAACTCGGAGACTGCCCCCATTTCGGGAGACGAAGTGGTAAAGAGATCATCCCTTTTCCCTGCCATGCAACGCCGATACTCCCGCCAGCATTTGCAAAGATGAAGCGAAATGAGAAAGGAGGTGAAATGGAGGGACAGGAAATTAGGGGAATGTAATTAACCTTCCCATATTCGCCTAGCGACTCGGGTATACCTTCGAAAAGAACATGGATCAGGAAGGTCGGCCACGGGAATCGAATTTAGACCTCTCAAATGCGAGTCTCACGCGCTACCGGCTGCGCCACCTGGCTCGGTTTTGTAAGAGCAGTTTGTAGAAGAGTTGCTAGGGAGTACCATGTGAATATAACATCAAATTTTATTTTTTAAAATGCATAAGATTTCGTTCTGTGTTTATATATAAGCTCCTATGGTGAATATTCTGAAATGTTGGGAAATAGTCAACAGGCAAGTAGGTAAGAAAAGGAAGGATGAATCGCATTGCTGAATTCCATACCTAGGATGTGAACCACAGATTTCTGGCTTACCGTGCTGGCTATTGACCTGCTGTGGCTTTTCCGGACATGACCGAAATCACATACTCCAATGATCATAGCGTCGGCACGGTAAGCCATTAATTCGCGGTTGGGTTCACGGTTACTATTCCAATTTTTTCCCCAATTCAGCTTCATAAAGTTGCTCTACCTGGTCTTCAGAGATAAGACGGATTATTTGGGGCATATATATCCCACGAATGCATCGAGTCCCGTAAAAACTTACATTCTGATTGTCATTCTTTTTATGAGCTCAGGGATTTGAAGGTCGTTAGAAAAACAGCATTTTCTACACGAGAAACCTACCGTAAAGATTGTGATGTGTAACATTTACCACCCTCCCTCCACTCATTCTTCTATAAAATATTATTATATATCTACATTACGTTCTGTACCAACTAACTAGGAGGGCTGTCCCAGAAGTACCCAAACTAACAAAGAAAACACAAAAATGTTAGAAAAACATCTTTATTCCTCTACATAGTCTCCTTTCATCTCGATACACTTTTCCCAGTGATGTTCAATAGCTTCGATACGCTATTTATACTGAGAACCATCGATTTCTGCAAAATAGCCATCAACTGCAGGCTCCAGATCTTTACTGTTGGCATATCTTTTACCACCAGGCTATTTCTTTAACATTGGAAATAGAAAATGATCAGGAGGGGAAAAATCTGGCGAATAGGGTGCATGAGGAAGCAATTCGAAATTTAACTCATTGATTTTGGCCATGGCGCTAATGGATGTGTGAACTGGTGCATTGTCTTCATAAAACAAATGTTTCTTCTCCACTAAATGCGGCCGTTTTTGCTTGATTTCACCATTCGAATGCTGCAATAAGTTTGCATAATACTCGCCATTGATTGTTTTTCCTTTTTGAAGATAATCAATGAAAATTATTCCACACATTCCAAAAAACTGGCGCCATGACCGTGCCTGCAATGGAACTGTCTCACCTTCTTTGGAGCCGATTCTCCCCTCTCAATGTAATGTTGACTGTTCCTTCGTCTCGGGTATGAAGTGATGGACCCATGTTTCATCCATGGTTATGAATCGACACAAAAACTGGGTTTATTGCAGCGAAACATTGCCAAACATTCGACTGAAACATCATCTCGACGTTGCTTTTGTTTCATTGTGAGTAAACGCGGCACCCATCTTGTGCATAGCTTTCTGTCTACATTGTCACTCAGTATGCGATGTACATCACTTTTTGAAATGCCTACGATGTCTGCTAGCTCGCGCACTTTCAGTCGACGGTCATGCAATACCATTTTGTGAACTTTTCTCACAATTTCTAGCGTGGTCACCTCATTTGATTCGACCCTGCGATGTTCGTCTTGGCAGCTCCTACGTCTCGCTTAAACTCTGACACCCAATATTTTACTGTTATAAACGAAGGTGCAGACTCCCCCAGAGTAGAATCTACCTCAGCTTTAATATTAGTTAGACTAATACCTTTCAAATGAAAGTATTGTATCACATAACGATAACGAGTTTTATCCATGTTTACAAATTTGCTGAGAGAGTTCACTGTTGATGGCTGCCAAACAATTACTAAACGACGTAGCATCATCAAACTTCAGACTTAAGCTTTATAAGGTTGGTACTTTCTACCACAGCCATTTATTTGAAACAGCTGCTATCTATACGTCAGGTCGGCTACTTCTGGGGCTGCCCTCGTATAATAGGAGAGAAACTATTGTTTTCCACCCGAAAATTCATTGTCCAGATTTTATTTTCATATATATTACCTAGATGAATTTTTAGGCAAGAATTTTAGTGGATTAATAACAGACAAGAACAGCAACAATAATAAGAATGTTCTAAAGTAATTAATATACAGCAGAGTTGTTGAATAATGCCTCTCTTTTGAGATGCGCCATGAACAAATTCCAGTCGTTACAGCAAGAACAGAAGGAAGCAACTGAAAGCCATTAAAGCATATTTTAATCGCTTCATTCACCGCTAGTGAGCTAGCGGAACATATCAAAGTCACTACAGTGCAAGCGAATGACGCTCGTGACCGGGACGTAAAACAAGACGACTCGACACTTAGAAGTACTTGCGAACTAAATATAAATTTAATTCAAGGTTTCAACGACTAAGACTACGCAACACTTGCCTATAAACATGCTCATAAAGTCTTACAGATTTTTCTGGAATATTCCAGAATGTTCTAAAAAGTCTGCAATGTATCATTAGATTCCATCATTATTTAGTACATGCCACAATATTCTATAGCAATCTTCATTCCCTTAAACTTCGGGAGGGGTTAAAATTGAGCTCTGGTGGTTATTATTGGCCTATCTAAAACACATTTGACGCCAATATTTGCTTTCTTCACGCATAAAGTACCCTTGAGGCCTTAAGCGGTGCCTTAGGGATGTGTAACACTCACAATACAGACTATTTTTGTTCAAGTAACAAATTTACCAAGTTTGGTTGAAATCGATCCACAGGCATGGAAAGACTTGTGGAATATACGCATATACATATATAATACACACATAAAATGGAATTGCTTTATATTACAAGCAATGACGCTTTCATTATGTTAAAACTGCAAATAAATATAAATATAATATCCATGTAATTAAAAGTACATTCCTGAGCTTCTAAGGCTTATGGACGTGAACAAAAACAAATGTATTTGTAAAGCAACTATATGTTTTAGAATATCTAACCTAGGAAGAACAAGAAATGTTTTCGCATTTCTTTGATGCAGCTCATAATTGGACAACTACATTTACCCTTTTGGGGCAAATATAATAAAAATCATGTATGACTTAAAAGTCATCCAAAAGTTGCATCCGCTGCTTCAGTACCATTTACAACCACGTATAAATGCTCCGCTCATATACCTTTAAAAATTACGTACATTTATTGCAAAGAACTAAATAATGTAACAACTCGAATTTTAAATTCCTTTCTTTCTTCAATTCAAGTATGGTTTACGTGCGAGATGCTTAGATGTAGACGCATGATGAATATCGCGAGTTCAAACCCTTGTACCCATAAAATTCATTTCTTCCTCCCGTGATTTCCCTTAGTCAGCAGGTAAACATCAAACTAGATCTTCAATACTACGTTTGAAATAAAACAGTTGGTACAGTAAGATGACTATGCAACTTAGGCCATCTTTCAGCAACTTACTCGAGCAGATTTTACAGGAAGACCACTATGCAAATATGCTCATCTGTCTAACACATTCTGAATCATCTGCAGGTAAACCTCGCGATATCACTCTAGGTGTTGAAACAAAGTGAAATAAATAAAAAATAAATTAAATGCAGCAAAGTCGGAAGAACAAACGAGAAGTGTGGTTGTTCCACCATAAGCGAAATAATGACATCCTAATATTAGGCCTAAATGCACTAATGAAATGGGCAGCTGCACCATCGTGCTAATATCGCATATAACTCCACATGTTAAAAAGAACGTTTCCGAGCTATCATTCATTGCAGAAATATATACAGGGTGGATCATTTAAGTTGAGACTGTACAATATCTCCAGAACTAAGCTTGTAGAAATAAATATCTTGAATAAAAGTTGCTTGTATTATGGGGGAAGGTAAATTCCATTAGTCGTGTTTTGTTTGCAGGACGTTATGATGGTCATTTTACGTCAATTTAATGTGACCCTCATTGTAGGTTCACATTTTAAAAATGGCATTTACTTTCTCCCATAATATCGAGCAACTTTTATCAAAGAAATTTCTTTCTACAACGCTTAGTTTTGGAGATATTCCACAGTCTCAACTTAAATGGCCCACCTGTATATAGAATGTATCATGTTATCCCAGGTTACTAATATCGTTTAAATAAAGATGGATAGACTTAAAATATTAATTACCTCCCTCCAATTACCAGCATTTTCTTAGTGTATTCTATTTCTTGTCACAACTCAACATAGCTACATGTTGAAGCATACGACAGTAGAGTAAATTGCATTTATTCTCGTGTGCATTATTGGGTTTCCGCTCGAAAATTAAGTGATCGGTGTGAAAAGATGACAGATTGTGGGTTTCCTGCATTGCAGGCTTTATGTATTGTACTGCGTGTAGCGCTAATGCTGGCAGGTCCAGATCCGTTTTATACGAGTACGCCATAGTAGGAAATTGAAATTTGCTAGTAATCAAATCTCGATTTCATTCAGTTGTAGATTATCAGGGTTATTGGTGCTATTGACACTCTCGGATATTGGTGGTGGTGGTGGTCCTCTTATATAAATGTAACGTGTGTCATGTATTCATTGCCGATATTTAAATTTGGTTTGTAAATATTTTACCTTCCTACTTCCTGTAGAAGGTTTAGATTTAGGATTAGGATTTACGCTACGGAGGGGGCACCTAACACCTCGACACACACAGGGATCTCTTGTGCATACACCCCCGGGAGGAACGGATGCGATGAAGGAACCGCAGGTGACGTATTGGCTGCAGGACCGGCGACGCGGTGGTCCCTAAGTTTAAAAGCTTGACCACCAAATCGGAGAGCGTTCAAGGCGCCCTCACAAGCCACCGAAGAGTGGCTCATAGGCTCCCCTCCAGTGGAGACCGGGGAAAGCTCGACCCAGAAGCGGAGGTTCGAGCGGCCTCCAACTGACGGGGCCGATAACAGATTACAACACGCCATCCATCTGTGCTCTACCGTCCGACACACAGCCCCGGAATGAAATTAGATGGAATAGGAAAGGAAATTTCGGGGAAGTCAACAAGTAGATCTATCAAATTGTAGTATAAGCCGTTGAAGGGTTGGAACTCCAACGTGCTAGCTTCCCACACCGAAGCCTGGAATGAAATCCTGTTTGGGTTTAAGTCCTTGACTGACTTTTTGTATGTGGTTTTCCTCATTTTTGTGAATGTATTTGTGTTCATATCATGCTGCTAGTCATTTTTCAATTGATTTTTCTGGTTGGTGGACATTAAGGTTACAACGAAATTAAATACAAACAAAACAAAAAGATAGTTAAAAGCGTTTAATGTCTTTAAACTTTGACTTTGTACAAAATATTCATGAACAAATCATTCCTTCAATTAATATCAGCATTTATGTCCTCAGAATTCTGATTCTTATATTTATAAAATAAGCCTAGGTATATCCCACACTGAATTTCCCCAACAAAATGGAGAAATGGTTTAAACGCAAAGTTTAAATGTACGTGCAAATAGCGTGCAAATTTTAATGTTTTGTTTTCTCGTAAGCTTGAATATTTTTACAAGTTTCTCAACAGTAATGCCACTATAGGTTTTGATATATCTCGAGGAAATTAAAACTTGAGTGTAAGATATCTCGGCAAAAGAATGTATACCTATAAAGTTGCAAGAAATAAATACAATAAAATATTAACTCACTAAATTAATTGATCTGTTTCTGTTGTTTGGTTCGTGCTGTTTTGATGAAGCTAACTTTGAATATCTATGAGGAAAAGAAACTACGATAGCAAAAACAAATTAACAGGTAATAAAATGATAATCAGCCATGATTGGTTGAAACGCGTCATTTAATAGTATCTTATTGGTTAAGTAGTTTACGTAGTAAGGGTACGATAGTCATATTAAAACGTTACCTATGATGTAATATTTTTTTCAGTCTACCTTCTTTGAAGACTTATGAACAGCTTTTTTATATCAAGTATAGCTTTAGATTTAGAATTTTAATAATTTAATACACTAGTGATCTTTATAAAAACAAAAGTTTACATATTTTACTGTCTACTAGTACTACTACTGCTGCTGAATTATTTTGTTCAAGAATGCATGTTTCTACTTCAGGAGACAACTGTCGTTAACAACGTAGCATCGTTATGAGAAACGATCGTAACAAAGTTTGTTTACGGGTGCAAATTCTCGTAACTCCTGGCCGGTTAGCTCTGACTGCAATGTTACAAAATGTTGTGCTACTTAAGGTGTCCACGGTACAGCACACAACAAAGGGAATGCTTCGCGAGATAACTTCATCTTCTTGGTCGAAGAGGCATCTATCGCAAAAAGCCATTACCGGCGGCATTCCGGGCGTTTACTGCAAATAGGTTGCCACCCGAAGTACTTAGGACGGTGGGGGGCGACAATACAAAACCACTTCGACGCGGGGTTCTGATGAAGAGAGCCTCATTATCTCCAGCGCAGACCTTCATCAGGTTAATACTGGTCGACCACATCACCTCATTTATCCTTAAACCTGCTGCCGCAATGAAGGATTAAAAGGCGTTAGCGTCAGAAGTGTTTATTGTACAGTTAACGAGCTGAGATAGTTCTTGTGGCGTTATCTCAGGCGTTTATATATAACCCATTTAAACACATCCTCCTTAGTAGCGCTGAAATCCCCCAAATCTTGTTTAAATGAATTACAGTATAATAACGCCACAGGAGCTGATATAGGAGCAGGCACCTTAGGTATTAAAATGTTAAACAGCCCTTCCCTCTTCCGATACGGAAGTGAAATCTGGGGATAGGAAAGAGCAGAGCATGTAAATAAGATGCAGGTAGCATTTTGGAAAAGAGTACTTGGAGTTTCACAAGGCACATCAAATATTGAGGGAGGTGGGATATTAAGAAGACAAAATACATTGTAAAATAAGACAAGTGAAGTACTGGCTCAGGCTGATGCAGGTGGATAACTCCACATTACGATACAAATTTTATAAATACCAGCGAGAAAACCTGTTCCCTAAGTTTTGGACAGCTGATTTGGAAAGGGGTTTGAGGAGAATAGGCATGTGTCAGTATAGCAAAGAGCTGAAACAAATGACTAAAACATATGGAAAGGTGTCAAAAGAAGACTAAGAGACATCAACCAACAGGAAATGGATTCGGATTGTAAAATTAAACCTTCTCTAAGTTTATCAAAGGAAATAAAATTAAATTGTGGTAAAAAAGCGTATGCTTAAGTTAGGAAGAAAGGAAAGCTCAGGAATGGCATGGTTTAGACTGGAGGGCTGGAGGGAACAGAATCTGGCAGGAAAATCTGCCCATTCTGTGATTTGGATGAGGACTGGGTACATATTTTGGCGGAATGTGCACAGTGGGAGAACTAGCGAACAATTAAACTCAAAGAAAGATTCTTAAGTCCGTCAAGAAAGAGATTGGCATGTTGAGAGCTACTGGCGGATCAGAGGAACTGGCAAAACATGGACAAATTCTTGGCTAAAGTGCACGAAGTTAGGTCAAGTTTGTTCAGTTAGTCAGAGGTAATTTATCTCTATTTTACTTTTTCTTGTTCTTTTTTTATTTTGCTTTATTTTTCTGTTGTTTCCTTTGTCACCATACCTTGTATCTTAAATACGCACATACGGTCAATGACCCATGCACTAAATACTTGTGTAATAACTTCAATAACTTGAAACTAATAAAGATACCTTATCTATCTACTAGTTGTTTTTTCCACCTGCCTTTCCCAATATAGAAAACTTGCCGCGTTATTGAGAGATAAATAAATCCGCATTCCAATTGAGGAGTACAGAAAGAGTTTGGTCGGACAGATCTGATCGAATTAAGGGATACTCACAATGAAAATTAACCATCAACTTAACGACATGTTAACTTAAGCGAAAAGCTAAAGTGATATGTTGTTATTCATGACGAAAAACGGAAATATAAGCAGCAGACAAATTGCAAGCGAACGTGAAATACCTGAGCTGATATGTTGGCCTGTGAAGTGAACACCGTTAGTAAACACGACATAAGAGGTTATGTACAGTATCAACATAAACAAGGCTAGCTACCCAGTTAAAGGACATTAAACTCACAAAGACCACCACCTACCATCACAATATGCTTTGAAGCCAGTTTTACTTTCTGTACTACGTATAGTAGGTAGGGGAAGTATCGCATTCAATATCGATATTTCACAGGAAATGTAGATTTTGAGGCTCCCTGAATCCAAAAAGTTCGTTTTTGGAAATATTCCCGTGTGTGTTTGTGTGCCTATAAACAGCATAACTCAAAAATAAAGTCGTATAAGCACCAAACTTCGAATTTAAGTTCAGTATCTTCCAAGGATGCAACACAAATATTTGAAAATGTTCCAGAAAATCCGCCCATCCCCAACTACCCTTACATGGAAGATTTTTCCAAAAGATTGATTTTATAAAAAATCTCTAACATTTTGATTAAAATGCCATATGTTAAGGACATTTAAATCACAAATAAAATGTGCATCCTAAAGTTTCTGGGAAGTCCTTTTTATTCGGAAGGAATTTGTATAATTTTGTATAACTGGTAAACGTTAAGCGATAGACTGAAAAGTACTACACAGGAACTGTAGATCTCTTTAAACACAAAATTTATTTCAAATTAGTTTTTCTGAGGTATGAGCCGTTTCTCAGATATCCGTTATTAATGGTTCGAATTGCTCATTACTTGCTGATTTTCTTAAAGTCCTGTCAACGTTCAGTTGCTTCTCACGATTGCATGGAGTCATTATTTAACTTTATGGCCAACATGTAACGTCCAGTTCTTAAACATTTGACTGTCGCTCTTTTCTTTGTATCTATAACGAAATGTGTAATGTAGCTATTTCTGCAAACGTTTATTTGGATTAAAATGTAATAGCTAGAGAAATAAGCTTTAGTAAGAATAATTTGTATACTCGCTAATAAGCGATAGAGGGTAGAGAAAAGTATGTCTCCAAAAGTATTGTTCATTGTGAACGACTTTTGCATAACTGGTAAACCATAAGAGTTAGACAAAATTTTACTCAACAAAGATGTAGATCGTATTAAAGTACACAATTTGTCATATACATTTTTTGTTGAGTGAACCATTTTCGAGATATTGCTTGTTGTTCCCTTAAAATTTTCAATACTTATTTTCTCAAATGGGAATTCGTTATTCATTTTTTTGTCTTGGATATGCAAAGAGTATTAATCTGTGGCAAAGAGAATGGTGCTGCACTTAGCAACCAGCTATTAAGAGATATGTCTATGTTTAAAGGCTACTGTATTTCTATATTGCCCTTGCAAATACAAAACAAGGAGAACTTAGTATGCCTTAAGCTATAGTCAAATATTTTTAGAACTGGTCGCTATGAGTAAGTGTAATTCTCTTTGCATGCCAAAAGATCGTTTCTGCAAATGTTTATCTCCATTAATATGAAATAGATGGAGAATAAGAGTTTCTAAAAATAGTTTGTACAAGAGTAGAAAAAGTCATGCGAATGTTTCACATAAGATTTTTTTAATTTCAACTCCTTTAACCGTCATATCGGGAAGTGAATGAATGAAATGGTGCTCAAATGGGAACGGGTCTCTGGAGCTTTGAGTTACCTAATATTTATCTTCTCAGGAAATGGGTAAATCTTATTCAGGTAATACTCTAACCGAGATCAGATCACGGAACCTCTTGAATGTGAGCCAGACACACTATCCCCAAACCACGAAGGTGGGATTTAGATGTTATTAATTGAATTACTAAAGCTTCTATTGTTTATCCTGAATTAATGATACTATAAATCGTGTATGTAATGATGACATAGCTCAGTATCCGTACACGTTAGTACAGTGTACAGTGTCGATAATTTAATTTTAACGCTGAAGTTGTTTATTTTTATGTATTATTATAACTGATATTTAGGAATACAATATCTGGTTTTAGCACTCGTAGAAGTCGGTATGTTTTGCTCGGGAATGACGTGATAAACACTTCCATATTTGGTTTATTCACTTTTATTATAAATGCTCATTATACCTGTAGCTTAACAGAATAAAGCAAGACTTTAAAACCTACGACGTGTATGTTGTGTTTAAGAGAGGATTTTAACCGGTCATGACTCCTATCTGCTTAGGCAACCCAACTGGCGCAACCGCATCGCCGTCAATTATGCAGTATACACACAAGGCGTTCTCTTGTTTACAAGAACACACATGATAGGTCGTTTTACTATGTTAATACATCCCATACTAATGATTTCCTGTTTATGTGGTAAGCATCCGTGACATTTACCGCCCTTGAACAATCAGGGCTGGTGACGTCACAATACCCCGCTGTCTACGTCAGTCTCTTTGCCACTTTACTGCACAGGAAGGTAAAGGCCACATCCCCTTCACGGTGTCAGGCGTCATTCTATTGTTGCGTTATTTATGACGTACAGGAAACGCGTTTCAGGAGCGAGGTATAGGAAGAATCAATGCTCGTTTAACCACTAACTGTTTTACTTTTTATTGAACACTAGGGAGAAAAATCATGGGCTATATAGGCAAATGGAAATAATCAAAGGAGATAAAAGATTGTAAAACTTAAACAGATTCGGATTTACAGAGTGATTCATTTGAAAATACACTAAATAAAAGCATTCTGAGATAAATCTAGTGCTATTTATTCTTCTGTGATATTTAAATTAATTCTACAAAGATTGGAGTTTTTTAACACTTTAATGCGCTAAAAATAAATGGCTTTGTCATCCTTAAATACTTCCACGTCATTCACTTTCAAATGTGTGTTCATATATGTTCTTTCTCTTCCTCTCTCTTCCTCCTTCATTCACTCACAAGCGCAACAAGGTGCTGGCATTTGAGCTTTTAAGCATTTTTCAAAGTAAGTTTTGATAATTTTGCTGTCAGCCTCTCCCATTGCCCTTCCCTCTTCCGATACGGAAGTGAAATTTGGGGATGGGAAAGAGCAGAGCACGTAAATAAAACGGTACAAGGCAACCTTTGTGTGTGAAAAGTCGCTAACTAACGCCAAATGTCTATTACGGAATAGGAGTGTAAGTCATGTCGCCAAGAGGAAGAGGGTGGTAAAAGCCACATAATCTTAAAGAATTATTAAATTATGACCGCGCGCAACTACGCAATGCGCATATAACCTTAAAGTGTGAATACATTTCCTAACGGGGAATGCGTCATCTATGATGAAATAAGCTAATACATGTATCACATAATTATTAAATCTGAACTTCGTGAAATTTCGCAACAGGTAAATAACCCTTGTGAGTGCATTTCGTAAAATTCGCTTGTTTATCATGTAGTTTCTTGTGCTAGGCTGATTTAAGTATCGCATATTACCAAAATTAATTTTAGCAAATTATTGGGTATTAAAAGGGAATTTCAAATGGATAACTATTAATGTGTTCTAGTTTGCACAAAATCAAAATCAGTCCGCCCTTTTTACCTCCGCATTTTAATTGGCAGCTTAATCATGTGATTTTCTCTACCCTACTATCCGTTTGTGTTCCACTTCTGGCCTTTTCTACAAATAAAAGTCCTCATATGGAACACTGACATACATTTCTTCTTGCCAACCCACATATCTTCCTCGCGAATTTCTTTAAAGTTGGTATGGTCTAACGGCGTGACGTAGCAAAGGGAGAGTCTGGAAGCAAGAATACCTAACCTTTATTTTATGGAAATTTCTTGATTTTCCTTTAACATAATTTTTATATTGAATGTTGCAGATGCTGGTGTTACGTTGGCGCTCTATTGTGTGGGCAAGATGGGAATATCGTCTTCCTTTGTGGTGCTGCCGCTCATGGCGTCCGAGTTGTACCCTACGGTGGTGCGTGGTCTCGGCATGAGCACCAGCTCCGTCGTCGGCATGCTGGGGCCCATCTTCATACCTCTCGTCGTCTATTTGGTAAGTGATTGCTAGCTGTATATAACATGAGCATCTCCTGTGCTTAAAAAAGCTGTCAAATTGGAGCAAGAAATGGAAACTGTCTAATACAATTATTACTTATTTCATTTAAGTAGGAGTGGTTTAATCAAAATTGCTATAGCAATTTTTAAGAAAATAGCAAACAACTAAAATGATACATATATAGGGTAGCTAGGGGCACTCAACTTAACGTACTGGAACGTATTTGAATGTCAACTTTGATACTTAACCGAGATTTCATTTTAGTTACGATATTCACACACAGACGCATCCACACAGCTTCTTTTTTAAATGTGAATTTTAATTTGTTAGGTCTGAAAACGCATATTTCCATAAAATCTTGATATCAAATTTTTACAATAATTCATCTATTTGATATAGATAAGCAGTAGAGGAACTAAAAATAAGAAAAAATCTAATGATATACAGATATAAATATCTAAACAAGATTAATGTTAACAAGAAGTGTTACCAACTTATCATGCTCTAAAGAATATTTCAATCAATCCCACTCTGAAATAAGTTGTTCAACTAAACAACAAAATGTTTATATACCGTCGCCGCGGAAACGTGAGACTCGCTTTCGGAAGGTACCGAGCTCAATTCTGTTGATCGCCCGCTCTCGCCTTATGTTTTTCGTGATTTCCCCTGCTCCAATTCTGGAGTGGTTTCTCTCTGTCATGGCTTCTTCTCCCTCATTCCCTTTCATTCTACTTCCTTATCATTTTTCAGGTTTCGCAGTGTAAGTCTGTCGGAAGATGACGCAGATGCTTCTTGCCTTGGTTGCATAGGTCGTTCATCGCCCACTCTGGGTGGCTCCATAGGTGGATCGTATCTTGAAGCCAGGAAATCCTAGGAACTTTTATGTGTGTCTATGGCCTATCTACCTGCGATGATTCCTTCACTTTAACGGTTTTCCTAAAGACTTATTAACCACAATAGATCTGTATAGGTCGCGGTATGCGAGGTGTCCCCCTGCTTGTATATCCTATATACTGTACTTCGGAGCCCCATGGACCACTGATAAACGCTTTGTATAAACAATACTGTGTTCCTCATACGAGAATGTGTGTGTAAGGAATGTGTTGACATCAACAATTCTAGCGCTATCTGAGAAAGATTACGGCTTTACTTTCAACATATCAAAAAGCCTTAAGGCCTGTTAGAAAACTGCTGAATGACCAGTTGCTTTTGTTTTCTTTCCTCGTCACAGATTTTAACAACATTAGCAACTATTTCACCAGCTTGACTGCTTAGAGTTCTTCCTTTCTTACTGGGCTTTGTAAGGAACTTTATAAATTACTAAAAAAAACTTGCACACTGCTCCAATTGAAACACGCTGGAATACTAACATTGCGCGATGTTTTAAATGCAGATAGTAGAGCTATTTATGACATCATTGTGAGCTGCCACGTGGTACTAACCCCCCTCACTCCTCCGGAGAGCATAACACACCGCATACATTTTGTCGTCAGAGGCCTACAGTATTTAACCGCAGAAGATTTGTATGGACAAGAAAAGGAGGAGGAATAAAATTGAGGGAGAGACATTCTGGAAGTAATGACAAAGAACTATAGTGCATTTGCTTTAACTTGAAACGCGGAAAGTAGAAAGAGAAAGCACTATGCTCCACAGGACAGTTGGTAATGCTTAACTGCCTAACCTCAAAACATTTACTATTGAAATTTTCTGTTTAAAATCCGGGTTAGGTTGAATAATGAAATTTAGAAGGGAACCAACACCCGTTTTTAGAATACGAAAGCCAACAAAGCAAGGACGGTCGGAGAAAACAGGATATTTTCCATATTTCACTGCCAAAGGTGTTACTGGCAACAACACTATTGCAAGTAAAACTATGCTGAGAGACTAGCCAGTGAAGGGCAACTGTGACAGGGTTTCATATGAAATTGTGTACGAATGCAACAAAGCCTGTAGCCCATATTTTTCTTAACATGCAGAGTGGGTTCGTTGGCATTCTGTAAATAAGTTAGATTAGACTCTTGAAAGCTTGAATATCTGAATTAAAAGCTAAGAGTATTATACGTAATGTATCTAATTCCACCAAACAGGTACGAGGGTACAAACCTTCTATCACACCATCTTGGTGTGTTCCATCCAGCGAAAATTAATTGATATATTAAAGAGTTATTATTTTCGTAAATGACTACCATTCTCTGGTGAAATCTAGTTAAAAATGCGTTTCACAGCAGCCGTTAAACTTGATAACGGTTACACTTAGAGGATTTCTGATACACATAACCCTGTGTTTTGAGAATCGTTCTTCATCGGTAAAGAAGTACAATTTCGGTATTTCTAGACTTCCTTCCACAAGTTGAACCATTTGCAAGAACAAAGTATATAACTTTTTTTGGATCTTTCAGCACATGTACTATTACTCTCTTGAACTCCATAGCAAATCAGCGAGTACCCAGCCGTTAGCAACAGTTGGCCTATACTGCGTATATTGACTATTTGAGTTTAGAAGGCACTTAACACGCAGAATTATAGCTTACTAGCAAAACCGGCAAGTGGTGGCGATGTTGCGTTAAATACCACGACACTTCTCTCTCTCTCCCCCTCCCTCTACCTTTACTTCTACCTCTACCTCTCTCACTCCTTCTCTTCTCTCGTTTCCCAATTCTCTCTCTCTCCCTCTCTCTCTCCCTCTTTATACTTTTCTCTCACTACCCTCATCCCCGTTTCGCTCATCTTGCATCTATGTGATGTTTTGAAAACATTAATAAAATAATTTTGAGTAAATAAAAATTTGACTTAGAATGATAACGAAATCCTAATAACGTCACTTTTGGTAGTAAACCTTACCAATTATAAAATTCTATCATACCATGTTTTAAAAGACTCAATAATAAACTTAATATTTTTACTTTTTCACTTTCGAGCCTCATTAGAACCAATTTATAGTTACTGCACCTTGAATTCAAATATTAACTATTTTTATATGTGGAAAACCAGTTTGATTTATTATCTTGTTTAGAATCAAAAATAATATTTTTAAGCTTTAATTGAATAATATATAAAGTTAACAAAAGATGTCCATTAATTTTTAAGGGAAAATAATTAACCGATTAGGATTAGCATTCTATGCGAAGGGGGACTTAGCACCTCAACCTAAGCAGATCTTTGTACCTATGCCCCCGGCAAGGCGCCCCCGGGAGGGAGGGATAAGGTAAGAGGAGACAGAGGGCGGCCGGACTAGGAGGTACGACAGGATCACTATAATTTCCAGATTTAAACTCCCAGGATGGACAATGGAGCATCCGGCCCCCCCTGCGGGGCTTACACATCCCCTACGGGCCCTGGGACCTAGACATCGCCCCCAATCCGGGGGATAAATGTTTCCACAGAGTATCCGTTTTCTCTGCCATGCACACGCCGAGACTTCCCGCCGACACTTGCAACTCTGAAAGAAACCAAAAGGATGAAAGGTGAAGTGAAATGTGAATGGAGGTGAAATGGAGGGACAGGAAATGTGGGGGACTGAGTGATACTTCCCAGCATTCACCTAGCGACCCGTGGAAACCCCTAAAAAACCCATGGGTCAGGAAGGTCGCCACGGGAATCGAACTCACGATCCACCGAATGCAGGCCACAGGCGTTACCGCCTGAGCGATCCCGCTCGGTATGTATCTCCTTAAATGGCGCTTAAGGTGGTATTTTTATAAAGTTTCATAGCAGTTCGTTTGGGAAGATAAAACACACATACTTAATGCATTTTTTGGGAGTGTGTCCCGTTAAAAATATTTGAAGTAAATTACTTATTCAAAATTGATTAATGTAGAGTAACGAGTGGTATATCGTAATAAAACACTATTTAGGACAAAAAATGTATCTTTGTGATGTAAACAGTTTCTAAATATTCTTATTCATATATTTCACTTAAGCAGTTCAAAAGGTTTTTAGATGATGCTTAAGGATTTGGTTCCTTTCATGTCGCAACTATTAATCCATAGAGCTTAAAGTTACATTCGTCCTTGCAGGATAAGGGAAAACCCAGGAGAAACCTTATCCGTGTAATACACTAACCGAGATTCGCACTCGGATCTCTTGAACGTGTGGCAAACATGCTATCCCCACACCATAGAACCAGCTTTTTTTTAGCATTGAATATCGCATCATTTTGAGATTGGGCAGCGCAGGAACCACTAGGATTTGTGACGTCCAAACAGCTTGTCGCACGCCAGTAAACAAACCTCAGAAGGTGTTTTGGCAAGACGTGCCACGAAAACAAAAGGGTAACAGCTTGTTTGTTATCAGTAACCTTTTACTGCAGTTCAGGTAATGGCTCAAAGGGCAGTTACCTTTACAAAATATTATTCAATGGTTCTGACAATTCTAAGGTTCCTTTTGAAGTCAAAACATACGTATCAAGTACCTCTTGTATTTAATGCACCAATTTCGAGCAAAATGGAGTAGTATATGAACGGTGAAATGATATATAGTTTTGACGCAAGGACTGCACTCGGATGAATAACGATTTCCTAATCAACATATCTGTTATCATGGAACCTTTACATCAGATAAGTAATAAAGCCTAAGGGAATCTATTGGCTATACACGACTGCATGACTCAGGATGCAATCAGTCTGTAAGTGCCTTTCGTAGAGCAAATTCTTAACAGAATTGCGAAAGACCCTGGGAACTGGACAGCATTCATTAGAACTTAAATGAACGTAGATCATCTTGCTGTACTTAGAGAGGTACACTCAGGTGCAAAAAATTTGCCGCTATAATGAACTGTGTGGTTAAGTTGGTAAGGAATTCCTCCCCATACATAGTTCTAGCGACCCAAGGTGATTGGCAGCTTTTGTATTGCCCTTTTTCGCGATGGCGGATTTGCACCAGGGTCTAAAATCCAAGTTAGTTTTAGATTCCTTGGGTAAACATAATAAATTCAGTTTTATTAATGGTTCTTCCTTAGACTGGAAAGGTAGGATGAGAATGTAAAGGTTTGCAAGTCGAATTGGGATATGCTATCTCCAAAGAAGTTAAGGACGCCTTGTTTTACTGAGAAAATTGGAGTCATATGGAGAATTTCATATGTTATCATTTCGAAATCGTAGCTCAGACAGCGGAGCTGCGATACTGAAGATCGGTGGTTCGAATCGCGACTACGGAATTTAATTTTTTATTGTGATTGTTTTTTTATACAGTTATTTTGGAATTGGTATTCTCTTAAATATATTTTATTATCAAAGCTTTGCAAGAAAGGGAATATAAGGAGGTTGTCAACACTTTTAAGATAATATCAAAATGCTATGCTTTGGATCTTTTTGTTATACGTTTTGGTTTTACACGGTTCATTTCGTATAACTCAATTCCTTGTTTATGATATTTTATAATACATAATCAATACATCAATGGTTTTATACGGGAAGCGGGCTTTATTAATCTTTGTAAAATGAGCGATGTTCCAGATTATCATGGTATTATGACTGACAAGATGTTTGAAGTTTGATTTAAGGAATGTCTAATACTTATAGCGGAATTTTCTATCCCTCTGTTCCTTGTACAATGCCACTTACCATTTTCACTCCTCAGTCCAATCATCAACTCTAGCTGATATGCGTAAATATGAGGCGTGTTTTTAAAGTAAGTGCCGTTTTAATACTTTGCCACTGCAGTCGTGACTTTAAGTATGCGCCATCACTTCCTCCATTCATTAGGAAGCCAGACGCAGCTGTGAGCGATGAGGATTTTGTGTTTTCCTGTGTTAGAACGTTTGCAAAATGTTCAAAACAATCAAACGACCTGCCAATCAGATCAGTGATTCGCCTTTCGAATGCGAGAAAGCTGCGCCAGCAAACTTTCGTTGCCAGTTGTGTGAGGCTTATCGGGAAACTAAAGAGTGACAATGCCCGGCCACACGCAGCCAAACATCCTCAAGATATGGTCGCATCATTTGGTTAGGAGCAATTTAACCAACCTCCCTACAGTCCCAATTTGGCACTAAAGAATTTATAGCAGGGAGGGGTGTGTCTGGAACATTCGGCCTTTGTTGTCTTACCAAGCAGTGTTAACTGTAGCTCACGTGATGTATGCAGGAGGTGCATTGGAGAAAAATTGTGGATATGTGGGAAGCCAATTTGCTACTTGAAGACATTGTTAGGGCAATCCCACGTATCATTAGCATGGACAGATTATTAAATAAGGTGTAGTAAATGAGACCTCTTTGAGACGAAAAAAGAGTAATGCATTTCAGGTTTACATTATGTTGCCAATAAAAATTTTTTTTCGTGGACATATTGTGCAAAACTGTTTTGTTTAGTTATATATTTAAACATGGTTATTATAAGTGATGGCGAGTAACGCTGTTGCTCAAAGCTATATATTCATATGTGAATAATCGAGTATTTACCGTCGTCCTCCGTGGTGTACTGGTTACCATGTTAGCCTCTAGTTCCCAAGGTCGTGGGTTCAAACCCGTAGGAGGGCGATGGATTTTTTCGTACGTAAAAATCTTTGGTATGGCTTCCTTCGGAAGCGAAGTAAAGCCGGTGGTCCCGTGTAGCACGTAAAAGAACCTCAAGCCTGATAGAGGCCTCTGAGCAAAAGTAACGGTCTTTCATGCCCAATATACACTATGTGATCAAAAGTATCCGGACATCCCCACAACATACGTTTTTCATCTTAGGTCATTGTGCTGCCACCTACCATTACAAGTATTATGGCAGTTAGACGTGAGGTGAGAAGCGTTGGATTCCATGGTCGAGCGGCTGCTCATAAGCCACACATCACGCAGGAAAATACCAAATGACGCCTCGCTTGGTGTAAGGAGCGTCAACATTACACGATTGAACAGTGACAAAACGTTGTGTGCAGTGACGAATCACTACTGTACACAATGTGGCGATCCGATGACAGGGTGTGGGTGTGGCGAATGCCCGGTGAACGTCATCTGCCAGCTTGTGTAGTGCCAACAGTGAAATTCGGAGGTGGTGGTGCTATGGTGTGGTCGTGTTTTTCCTGGAGGGGGCTTGCACCCCTTGTTGTTTTGCGTGGTAAGATCACAGCGCAGACCTACATTGATATTTTAAGCACCTTCTTGCTTCCCACTGTTGAAGACCAACTCGGGCATCTTTCGACACGATCGAGCACCTGTTTATACTGCACGGGCTGTGGGGGAGTGGTTACACGACAATAATATCCATGTAATGGACTGGCCTGCACAGAGTCCTGACTTGAATCCTATAGAACACTTTTGGGATGTTTTTGGAACGCCAACTTCGTGCCAGGTCTCGCCGACCTACATCGATACCTCTCCTCACTTCCGCACTCCGTGAAGAATGGGCTGTTATTCCCCAAGAAACCTTCCAGCACCTTATTGAAAGTATGCCTGCGAGAGTGAACGCTGTCATCAAAGCTAAGGGTGGGCCAACACCATATTGACTCCCAGCATTACCGATGGAGGGCGCCACGAACTTGTACGTCATTTTCAGCCAGGTGTCCGGATACTTTTGATCACGTAGTGTAGAATGGGACGCTAAGGACCATAATAGTAAAGAGCGTCCATAAATAGAACTCAACTTAATTTCAGAACTGTGCATGTAAAACAGAACGCCACTGCATGTGCAAAAACATAAACAAACACACATACACCTCCGTCTTGCTATATGGCATAAATGGAAGCGAGTGTACTACTAAACTGATGTGCGACAGAAAATGCAAACCGGTTATAAGTTTACCTGCTCCGGCTCGTGACTACCCACCCCTATAAGAGAATTCCGCGCTGACTTAAATGTTCACAAAAGCACTGCTAAAGCAAGCGACAGGTTTCTTAGCAACCTACCTGCGTTACCTCCGATAGAGCGGGTCAGGCACGTGGCTTTATTCCTGGGTGACTGCCTAATCCGTGATCATGTTTAATGTGCCTATTTTGGTGCTGAAAATTGTATTTTTCTATCACGTAATATATGAGCAACAACGTCCACAGCTTCGTTCGGTTTTTTTTAAGCACACAGATACAGAACAAAAATTAACAACAACTATAGGAGTAAAAAAGCCGTACGGAGAATAATACAGGATGCCTCAATGAAACTATATTTTGTAGGGGTTCCTTCTTGGTAGGACTCCACTACGTTGATTGGCCGTTGGGAGGTGATGGATGCCTGTAGGTCGTCTAAATGTCCGTACTCTCGTGATGTATCTCGACGTTCTCGTAGACTGGACACTCATGATTGTGTATCTGTATTCTTGTGTGTGATAGATGTAATTATCATCTTATAATTATGTCACGACTGATGTATTTTGTGTCGGAGAGCAATTGTGTCTTGGCAGGGTTAGGTATGGAGAAGGTTAAACTATTTTGCACACACGTATTCTGTTAATTATTTCACTTGTATTTTAGATAAACCACATGTAGATATTCACAAATCACCATTACGTTTGTCATGTTAAAATATGTATAATTGGCAGATTTAATACGTATTTTTAGCGTCTATTTAGAGACTAGCTTATACATGACCTTCCTGCTCGAAGTCTGACAAGCTTCTGTTAGCGTTCCCTTCAACAGTTTTCTTAGCGTACGTATTTGAATTCTAGGCATGTGTTAATGCACTTGATTGGTGCTACTATCCAATAACAGTTTGTTACATATATACAGATTTCCATTGTCTTAATTATGAATCCAAGGTTCCTACATGCTTACGTAGATACTACTGCATTTCTCGTAATTTTATATTACTGGTTATATAGCTAACAATCGCCTTTTCCTCATATTATATTTTATATGTTATAACGTTATATAATTTTTCTCTACCATGTGTACATTATGAATATATGTGTTTTAGCATCCTCTTAATTATTATACGTACAACATTAGCAAAAGATTACGTAACACGTAAAACTTAGAACAAAATATTAAAGAAAGAAATTATAAATGTGCTGATGCTGAGAAGCTGTGAATCAGATATCTTATTACATTAATGAGTTATTGTGTTAGTTTATCCGTGGATAGTACTGTATGTTGCTTCAGTATGATACAGGGTGTCTTGATGAAACTATCTTGTTTCATTATTTTAGAAACGTTTTTGGGTAAGTAATGTTAGCAACACAAAACCGATGTAAATTGTTCGCCCATTTTATGTCATTGTTGTTAATACGAAGATGACGTCTGCATCTCAATGTGCCATAGCTGTAAAATTGTTTTATAACAACGATACTCCAACTGTTGCAAGAAGAATATTCTGATGTCACTACAATTTTGGACTTGATGCAGTGCCGTCAGCAATTAATATGAACATACGGGTGAGAAGTTTTGAACAAACTATTTGAGCACAAGAAAAAGCCACCAGCTAATCACAGAATCATTAGAGCAAAGGCAAACTTTGAGACTAATAAGTGTTGTCCTAAACTCATTGCGACGGCTTTAAGCGCTATTAAACATATTCCATGCCAGTGTTCACAAAATATTGAGAAATATCTTGCACTTTCATGCATACAAGCTACAGATTATCCCTTTAAAACCAGTAGATAAAATTAACTGGATTGAATTCAGCCAACTTTGATGAAAATAGCCAATTTCTAAGCAAGCTATGGATGTCCCACGAAGTGGTTTTGTAAATTACAAAAAACGTTCTCTATGGTACCCAGAAAATTCTCAGCAACACACGAGAGACCTTTCCACAGTCAGAAAGTAACAGTGTGGGATGCAGTCTCTTCACAAAGGGTTATTGTCCCCTATTTTGTTGAAGATGAAGCAGGACGACCAACAGCAGTGATTTATATTCGATATGTGGTATGCTTGAGAGTTTTCTCACCCCGGAACTTGCAAGATTTCCCTTGGAGGAGCCAAAATGGTTCCATAAAGACGGCGCTACAGCACATACAGCTAGAATTCCTATGGCAGCTGTGTATCATCTCTTCGGGATTCACGTAATCTCTAAGTACGGGGATTTTGCTTGGCCTCACAGATCTCTCTGTATGGACTACTTTCTATGGGGTTATCTGAAGGCAGGGTGTATTCAACTCGTCTATAAAACTATGAAAAAACGTAGGAAAGTGTTCGTAGGGATACTGCTGCTATTCCTGTTGAAGTACTAAAACATTCATTTCACGATCCTCATAGGAGCCCATTTGAAGGACATGGCCTTCAAACAAATAAAATAATGATTGTTATAACATAAAATGACATACTATTAACATAAATCTTGTTTATGTGTTATTTTACTTATTTAATATTTAACAAATATTGTTTTATAGTTTAAAATTTTCGTTTCATTGAGACACCCTGTATAAATACGTTGAGTATGGACAGGTTAGGTTTCAAGATTTCAATAGAATTATATCGTAGGGGTGTATTAGCGCTTTTAGCAGTGCTGATAGCCTTACTACAGAAGATGGACCATTTAATTTGAGACTGTACAATATCTCCAAAGCGAAGCGTTGTAGAAAGAAATGTCTCTAAAAATAGCTTGATATTATAGGGAAATAAATGCCATTAGTCTTACTTTATCTGGAGGATATTGTGATGGTCTACTTTAGGTAGACTTTAGGGTCTACCTTTTTTGTATTTTTTTCTCACTTCTAATAAAAAACTAAACATTTGTATAAAGCACTTTGCAATTGTTCTCACACCAATGTAAATAACAAGGAAAATTCTGAATGGCGAAGAGTGCAATGAATGATTGGACCATCCATGGATGGTCCTTCGAGGGTCAAGGTACGTTTCGTAATTGGGAAACAACACTTTTTATTTTGTTTTCTTATTCCTCATCACATAATAAGCAGGTATTATAAACCATTTTCTAAACAGAAAACAACATACAAAAGTAGGCTTCCGTTTAACCAAAATTCAATTGACCCTGAAATGACCATCATAACGTCCTCCAAACAAAATACGACTAATGGCATTTGCTATCCTCCGTAATATCAAGTGACTTTTATTAAACACATTTCTTTCTACAACTTTTAGTTTTGAAGTTATTGTACGTTCTCAACATAAATGGTTTACCGTGTATACGTCATCACAGACGGTGGACACTGGTGATAAATGAAATGATAGGAAAAGAAAATTTGGCAAGAAAAAGTTCTAGACTTGAGTTTAGGGTAACCCCCCGGCATTTGCCAGTTATGAAAACAGAAAAACCTTGAAGAATCCTCAGACAGGGAGGACGGTAAATTTGAACCGCAGACCTCCCGATGACGAGTACTTGTTATAAGGACCTCAGGTAAATTCGAATAAAAATGCCTGACATGACTTGCAAAACTATATCATGGATATCTAAAACAGTTTGTAACGGAAGCGAGAGGAAATATGTTGGCACTAGAAGAGGTAAGGACTGGTTTGAGTCCTGTAAATATTGGTTTAGACTACATTTGATGTGAATCCACTACGACGTTCTTGTCCTGTCTACATCTCGTGGGAAAGTCAATATGACGCGATTTAAACAATGAGTGACGATCAGAGTTAATACTAACTTAGGCATAAAATACGGGTTTAGTTTGAAGCCTACAAAATCACACACGATCATCCTGGGTGACAAACAAATGCTTAAAAGCCTCGGTTCATATGTTTTACCACACATAAGATTGAACAATTGCGTTATACTGGTGCGTAAAAAAACCTTAGAACCTATATAAAATAAACCTAAGCTGAACTTGTAAACTGTCACGTGTGCCATAAACGTCATATAAATAACAGGAAATACACGTTTTGGGGTCTACTGTACCAAAGAAATCCTTCTTAGGAAATTTTGTGTTTATCTCGCACTATATACGAGTATATGACTGAAATTAAACAAAAACGGTCCGTGAGAGTTTCCAATTATCAGTAAATTAAAAGTTGCTTCTGGTTTCAGAGAGTAAACCAACATTTAGGTTAGCATATGTTAATGTAATTAATAGTTTTTATGTGAGAAATTCGGACATTAAAATAGTAATTGTGACATAGAGCAAAAACACAACAAAAGGTGTAACTCTGTACTTTGTATTATACAATACAGCTGTAGATTGTGTGACATTTATTGGTGCATATACTTACAGGCTAAGGCTAAATCCGTTTCCCTTTAATTGTATTTAAAATGCTGATGCCAAGTTTAATTGCATTATCTTAGTAATTTTGGAAAATTTAACTAATGGTTTTAAGCGTGCGTTTTTACCTACGTACCTCTTAAGGCAGATAATGGTTAGTCGTGCCAGGCTATTATTTTAGAGACAATTCCTCCACCCCAAGCTTCCTTTACATTGGTAAATTTTCGTTATTATTTTGCCAAAGATATCTCTAACGATTTTAATTCAAATTTAATATGTTCAAGAAGATAAAGAATATTATATGTACATACTGAATTTTCTCTGAGGGGCCTGAGAATTCCACGTCATACTGATGTAATATGTATTGATTTATACTGGGATATAATTAGAGGAAAATGAACCCTTACAAAAAATGTATAGGTTATAGCACACATTGTATCAAATATATTTTTTCACAGCGTTGGAGGTTTTAGAAATATTCATACGGAATATTTACACTTTCTCAAGTGAAAGTATGTTATTTGTCAGATATTCTTGAAGTTTCCAATTCTTGCTTTTTTCCTTTCCATCGCCAGGGCTCCTTCCCGCCACTAAATATGTGAATGTATGTAACTAAGAGCATTTTACTTAATTTGAAATCATTTATGTACAAAAATATATTTGGATAATATTACATGAATAGCTTTTTATATGAATACTATACTATATATCGGAAATATTGAATTTGTTATAGATACAGAAAGATGTGCGTTTGTAATATATCGGGCTGTTTCTATGATATAATCTCTGAAATTACTTGCGGATTTCCCACTCTATTTGTTCAAGAAATATTCTAATTTTAACTCTAGTAATGTTCTATTGTTCATTTTAATGATTGTATGTTTAACGGTTTAAATGACGAAGAGTAAAAAGCTACAAGATGTAGATTTGATGCAATAACTCCATCCCTCAAGGCACTGTTATGGACTCTACTAAAGGAACTACAACTATCCCATTATATAGAACCTGCTCTCCCTTTTAATGGCCCTTGCACTAGACCACCATCTCCAACTTTTTCTATATCATCTAACCACAATGCATCTGGAGAGAATCTGCAATACCCTTCCCACATACATAAGGAACTACAGTACAATGGCACAGATTCAGAAATAAACTTTTAAATAACACCATAAATAATCTGATAGTACTTCCGTAATATTATTGTCTGTTTAAATAGTAAATCATCAGTTTCTTTAATCACTATGGGATTTATTTACAATCATAACAAAAACACAGTATAAGTAAGCAGTTTCAAGTATAGATCTTTCATATTCAGTTGCCTAAACAAGAACTTACGCACTGCCTCTGTAGTATAATGGTTAGTACACTAGCTTCCAAATCCCGAGGTCCCGAGTTCGATTCCCGGCTGGGGGAATATGTCTTTAACCAGGATTATTTCCCATCCTCCCTAGTGTCTAGAAGTATGAGTGAGAGTGTAAATTTGTGTGCGAATTTAATGTTTATAAAGAAAAATCCAACGTTAACACATTCAAAGGTACAAAACAGTAAGAGAGGGAAATCATGATCGAAGAGCAATTGTTCCAAAGGCAAAGCCCCCGATATTACCTTAGATGTTAAAGTCATATAAATGGGGGAAAGCTTCCTTTTTAAGTCACGCTGTGGATACTATTCAATTTGTATGCCCAATATGTGTCCTTAGCTTAAATCTTACAATGGTTTCATTTTGAATTCACAAAGCTGTTTATTCTAATTTTTATTATGATTTGTAAATAAAATCATATACACAACTTGTGGAAGTTGGAATATTTTTATACTCCTGAAATTTTCATCATTAATATAGCCAGTGATGAAATTATTTTCATTAATACAAGAATTCTATTTCAACCACAAATTACTAAATAACTTTTCTGCGTCTATAAAAAACTCTCCTTATATTAATTGTCATAGTTTTGTTTTCAGTCACCTGAAAATTGTATTTATTCACTTCTGCATGATCTGTGATGGGATCGAAGAGAAGACAATAATAATAAAATAATATCTGTGCACCTCATTTGCTAATAAAGTTAATTAAAATAAAACAAGGCCTTTGGGATGCCTAGCATGATACACATTTAAGTGAAGCCAGCTGTTGTAGCTGAAAGAAAAATCCGATTTAGAGGATAAACAAAAAACACTTTAATTATGAGGACAAAGCAAAAAAGGGTTGCAGCTGCGAACAAGTTTTTAGTGCTGCTTGAAATAACAAGCAACTTTGTATAAACGAGCGGCAGTGTTCCTATAAGCTTCAGGGAAGACGAATCACAAAAAACGGCACAGATAAATATGCTTCTTCCACGTTTTTAACAGACCTTTTCTCAAGTCCTGGGGTGCTTTATACGTTCTAAAACAACTAGATTGGATATATCCTCTTAAAGGGTTTATAAGTGGACTAAATAACCACTAGTTTGATAGCACAGAAGAAAGACTGCCACTTAGAATAAGTGAACACAAAAAAAACCTTTTACTCTCTGTTCAACGAATTTTAAGTAGTGAGGTAAGATGTCTTACCTCTCAGGTAAAGCTTTAACTGACGGGAGGGTACACAGTATGCTGAACTCGTGCCAGCAGTCGCCAGGGATCGATCACGAACGATTTTTTTTTATCAGAAACATGGATAAATTCAGAAAACATTTTTGCGAAGGAAAGGAAAGGAAAAGAGTAGAATCGCAAAGTTTCAGACTTGTACTACACTTGTACCATAGAAGCTTCTAAATCGGCTAACGCAACGTTAAAAAAAATAAATAAATAAAAAAGGTTTAGAGACAGTAACGCATTTTTTCTGTAGTATGCTTTTGTCTGTCTCGTTTTTTACAGCTAGTATATTAGAAAAAAATCTGATGTGTTACACTCACATGACTTTCTCTACTCTTGTACAAACTAATTTTACAAACGCTTATTCTCCATATGCTTCATGTTAATCGAGATATCGAGATGTCAATCTTATTATTAATTTTATTGTAGATGCAAGGGGAATATGGTAGGTAATAAGCGATAGTCAAATCTTTTAAGCGCTGGTTGCTGTGTGGTGAACTCCATTCTCTTTGCATGTCCAGGACATAAAGAAAATGAATAACGAATTTCAGAAAAAGTATAAGTTTTGGAAAATTTAAGGGAATAACAAGCAATATCTCGAAAATGTTTCACTCATCAAAAAAACTGTATATGACATAAAATGTGTATTTTAACACGATCTACATTTTTTGTGTAGTAAAATTTTGTCTATCACTGGAGTGATTACACTGCACATACGATGTCATTGCTTTACTATTACTGTAATCACTGAATTAGCTTACTTGATTCTATACCACCTATTTGTTTTATTTTTGTATTATGTGGTGTTAGATATTGTAGCGGTTATTTCATATTTTGAATTCACGGATCAGCAAACCTCGCCAGTTTTACAATTTGTACCAACGGCCAATAGTGAATAGGAGATTGCGTGAGATTAGGCTTCTTATATTTCTAGTCAAATTGTAGCAGAGATTGCATGAGTAAAAACTAAATGCAGCAGGAGAAGAGCTGCCAGTTACTAGGTTTTGAGCACCATGCATTAAAACTATCAATTAACTTCGATTCTGATTGGAAAATAAGTCATCAATGTGATCGCACATTGGGTAAAAGGCTCTCGGGTGTAATTATCTCATTAATATGCGAACAGATGCGTGTGGCATGTCGTTCATACCTAGGAACATTATTAGGTACAGTTAGTTCACTCACGTTACGGTGGTTAATGCTTTACATAAATATTAGAGCACTAAAAGTTACCCAAATCATACGTTTTGTACATTGGCACCTTTAGAATACATACCATGCGTAGTTTTTGTGTTTTTAAAACACCCAGTATATTACTATGAGGGGTATATATGAATTATTAGAGAGACTAACGCGTTCGTCACTTCTTGGGACACTTCGTGAACAGCGACCTATGGATATCTATTGTGCTTACCACTCACAGGTGGACAAGGAACCCCAGGAGGCTACAGGTCATAGACAGACAGGCCACAGAGACGCGCGAAAGTTCCTAATAGTTCAAGCTCGCAGACTCGTCCCTCTACAGGAACCGCTAAGAGAGGTCGATGAAGGATCCGCCAATCAAGCAGCCTCTGGTGTGCATCGGGAATACTTTCCATTAAGCATGCAGCCGCGCCATCTGTCCGTCACCACCATACAGCACGAAACTTAGAAGCACACCTGAAAGAGTCGTCGTCTTCCGTAGTGTAGTGGTACCCCATGCTACCCTCTGTTCGAGATCGCGAGTTCAAACCCAGCGGGGGGCGATTGGATCTTTTCGGGCGTAACAATTCTTCCTTCGGAAGGGAAGTAAAGCCGGTGGTCCCGTGTCGATTTACGGCACATAAAAGAACCTCAAGCCTGATAAAGAGGCCTCTGCGCAAAATTTTCGGTCCTTCACGCCCAATATAGAATGCGACGTTACGGACCACAACAGTTCTAGAGCGTCCATAAATAAAAATTCATGTGTTACAATCACATGACTTTCTCTACTCTTGTACAAATGTTTTTAAAAACGCTTATTCTCCATATATCTCATATTAATCGTATACAAATTTGTAGAAACTATGGTATTGTTAATTTTCTAATAGGAGCAAGGGGGAAATAGTAGGCTTTAAGCGACAGTCCAATCTTTTAAGAGCTGGTTGCTCTGTGGAGCATTCCGTTCTCTTTGCATGTGCAGGACATAAGAAAATAAACAGCATATTCGGTTTTTAGAAAATGTATAAGTATTAGAAAATTCAAACAAATAACAAGGAATATCTTGGAAATGCTTCACTGGACAAAATGTATATGACATAAATTTCGTGCTTTAACGAGATCTACAGTTTTAATGTGTAGCAAAATAGTCTATCTCTTAGGGTTTACCATTTATGCAAAATTCGTTTAGAACGAAGACGACTTTTGGGGGAAATTCCCAGAAAATTCAAGATATACATTTCATTTGCCATGAAATTATGTTAAACATAATTGATAATGTTATGATACTTTAATCAAAATCGTTAGAGCCATGCTTAAGAAAATTAAATTTTTCGAAAAATTTTCCATGTAAAGGTTAGTCTGGGTTGGAGGATTTTGTTGAAAAATCTTCGTATCGCACCTTTGAAAGATACTGAACCTAAATACCATGCTTGGTAT
Source organism: Deroplatys truncata (assembly GCA_030765065.1). Lineage (NCBI taxonomy): Eukaryota > Metazoa > Arthropoda > Insecta > Mantodea > Mantidae > Deroplatys > Deroplatys truncata. The sequence continues at coordinate 200,683,868 of CM060984.1, read as the reverse complement.
TTATCCGAAATTTCGGCTTTGAGTTATGCTGTTCGCAGGCACACATCCACACAGACACACTTACCTTTTTCTAAAAATGCTCTTTTGAACTCAAGGTGCCTCAAAACATGCATTTTTCGGCAAAATCCCGATATCGAATTTTTGGGTGGAATGCAATACTTTCCCTACTTACTATACGTAGTAGAGAAAGTAAAAAACACTGAAGAAGAGGAGGAGACGAAAAGAAATGGAAATGATGTAAAAGAAATCATGTTAGAGAAGAAATCATCACAGCATTCGCCTGTAGACCCCAGGGAAGCCATGAAATACCCATAGGTCGGAGTGAGCGGTCACCGGGATTGAATCGGGACCTCCCGAATGCGTGTCGCACACGTTACTGAGACGTTACCTCACTCTGTTTTTTCTGTCCTAAGAAGTAGTCCGTATTTCAGCTGGAAAATGCTGCCTTTCGTTGCACTTATTCTTCTGTAAATAGCGCACTTAAATATGCACTATTTCAGTAAGCAAGAGAGGAAAACATAATGCAAAGAGCTTAAAACATTAAACCTCTGCCTACAGTAGAAATAAAATAACTCGCTCTCTGCTTTGCAATTCAGCTGCATTGCTAAACGAATTACCCGTATCGCTGCTACTCTATTTGCGTAGGCTGCAAAGAAAGTGTACGCACTGCGCCAAAAGTAATTACGTTTGGCTGCTGTATAAAGCATGAACACTTGGGGAAGCGGCGCAATGAAAGTCGTAGAGATGGAACATATTTCGCGTTTATGCTATCATTGCCATTCGCGGGATGAATACACCGAGTGTTGCTTGTAATAAACATTTAATGAGCAATGAAGGCCACCTAACTATAGGTTCTCTGATTTTCATTGTCTATACGCAGTATTACTGTTATTTACAGTTATTAAAAACAACGTTATCCAGCACAGATATACCCTAGTGGGTTGTTGCGCACACCATCCCCTTCACCGGATAATTACAGATAGGGTTGAAGTTGAATTAACCTTACTGTCAGCAAGCCATCAAAATCCTAGTAATGAACTCACGGAACTATATAAACTCATAAGTAAATAATAAAAAATATATAAACAAAGAAAACATGTTTTGAATAAATAAATTAAATAACCTCTTCAAAGTTTAGGCTAAATAGGCGTTTTGGCGAAGTCATAAGTGGAGTCAATCTTTTACGAGGTCGGCCACTATATCTTGTTCCTCCAGGGTACAGGATAGCTCTCTTTGGTGTTATAAAGTAATTCCAAACATGCTCTTAGATGTTCTGTCCAATTCCATGTGTATGTGTTAAATATCTCTTTAAACTTATATATCCCGCGTGAGTGTTCTCATCCTGCGGATTGGTAACTAGGCAACCCTGTATTTTACAGACGATGCAAAATGTAGGTGCTGAGATCGCATTCACCAGCCCGCGATAGGGCTACGGTGGTGCTCGTTGTTAATGTACTCTAGTAGCGCAATGGTTAACGTGCTGCAAGGTCATGTTGAAGGTTCGAAGTTCAAATCAAGTCTGCAAATAAATCAGCTTTTTTATTTATTTCTGTTCATGTTTCGAGAACGTTCTAGCAAATCATGATATCTTTCCGAATGCACTAGAAAGTGGATTTGCCTATAAGTACGAAGTTCCACCGTTTGTGCTCACTGTGGAACAGTGTTTTTGAATAGAGAGCATCTAGACACGGGCAAGCGCAGGAGAATGCAACGGAGCCACGTCGTCTATAAAAAGTACCTCCAAGTGGCAATATTTGAACCTGCGACCTTCGACAACGTGCACACTGTTGCGCTACGAGTGCAAGTCACTACACGCACAGCGGTGCAAAGCGGTCATTTCGGCTGAAATTGATCCAACGCGATGCAGTGGACAGCCTTTACAACGCCGGGACTGCATAACTTCTCAATCCGCAGACTGAAAAGTCTCACCGGTATATATAAAATTAATTATTCTCTGGTAGTTTCATTTCTAATCCTATCTGCTCTTGTGCATCATTTAACATTTTGGAGAAATAGGTTTTCAATGCCTGTATTTTGTTCGTGTCTTTTGATTTAATTATCCAAGTCTCGTTTCCATATAATAGTGAGGGAATGTCCTTTGTTTTATAGAGTTTAAGTTTTGTCTCTTTCCTTGTTTTCTATCTTAAAGGTTCTTTTCACGTTTCCACGTATAGTCTAAATTTTATTATTTTGTTTTCTATATATTTATTTTCTTGATAGGTTATGTTATATCCCAAATATTTATAATTTAAGCCTTTTTATTATTTCATTTCATATGACAATTTTGGATCTAATTCCATATTTGTCAATACGGGGAATGTCCAGGGCTACAGGGCAACTCCACAAATAGTTCCCTTATAGGAGACGAATTATTTAATAAATTGATTTAAAAAACACGATACCTATTGCGATTTGGTGTGTATAGTTAATATGTCCGATTGAAGCTGTTCGATTACGTGTAGACAGCACTAATATTCGATTAATACAAGAAGTGCTGAATATTGATAAACGGTGGGAAAATGTCGAATGACATTGTTTGAATGTAACTATGTTACCATTTATTCTATTTTAGCTCTTCAAAGGAGTTACGCAGAGGCATGTGCAACACCAATAGTTTTGGTAACATATTTCAATAATTAATACCAAAATAAAATTTGTTTATTAGTTTCGCTTTATTGAAACGGACACGGAGGTAATATTGTAGCGGAGTTGTATTGGAGATTGCGTCAGAATTATAAACACGATTGTGGTGAAACCCTGTGACACAGCGCACAGGCAGACTCAAATAATATTTAAGAGCCGTGGATGTAGGTCACGGAGCGCTCTTGATTTTCTCTCTCGTCCAGAGGCGAGACTCGTCGTCGAACCCCGAGGCGCAAGGGGATGACTCTCACCCTTCACCCTAATTCAGTTAATTCTTATCTTTGTTCACTGCAGGACGACCATATCCCAGTATGATGAATTCTGACAAGGATTGCTCGCACGGACCTTCCGCTGAAGTATCAGCGGTGGCTATGTACCTGGTGTATTACTTGATAATTCAGTTTCTAGTCTTAAATACAACTCCTGGGTATTTTATTCAATGCCAGCCCCAGTATCTGCACGCATGCCACCCTATCTGTTCCAATTCCGATCAGCCCTACCGTCTGATCTTAGTACACCCCACAGTGTAAGACAACCCCTGTGGTTAAGCACCCCAACTCATTAGTGCTACAATGTTATTTATAAAGAGCGGGCAGCGTAATGTTTTAATCAAGCTTCGTTTATTTGTGTCCAAATACATTTGAGTTATCCTTATAATGGCTGCTTTTCACACTGGCCATGTGTAGCCTAATAGAAAAGTAAAGCTAGAGTTGAAAGAAAAGTTCAATGCCAAAGCTGGAACTCGAATCTTGTAACTTTGGTTTTCCATGCCGATGCTTTATCGCTAAGCTACCATGGTGTGATATCCAAAACCGCATTCAAATGCATCGTCTGATTCATGTATCCGATAAACCTTCAAGATAAACTCGAATATCCCTAGATGTCGTACCTTACATGAGCTGTAAGTACTTTATAGTTAGCCATCTTTCGGGCTCAGCATGTTTTGACAGTTAGTTCTAGAGTCAGTGGTTCTATCATCGAATTCTAAGTGTAGTTTTAAGCTCCAATTATAATAGAGTACTTGTAATCTTCATGTTTTTCTTCACATCACTAGAGTTGATCAAGGATACAGTTAGATACACCGTGACAGATATCGTTGACGACGCTATAGATACGGTTATCATCGTTGCTGTTCAGAATCACGATTTTGTTCGTAGACACAAATGGAGACTTGGAAAACGGATCTTGGAGTTTCATAAGGCACGTCAAATTCTGGGGTATTGAGGGACGGGGGATGTTAATGAACACACAGTACAGTGTAAAATAAGACCAGTTAAGTAATGGCTGAAACTGATGCAGAGATATCATTGCACATTCCGCTCCAAAGTTACAAATACCGGCGAAAGATCTAGGTTTTCTTAGTCGTAGTCTCCTAAACATTGGGCAGCTGAACTGGAAAGAGAATTACAATTTTTTTAATAGCATCCATTCATCCAAAGTGAAGATGTACATCAGACTCGATGTGGATACACGCAACACTTAGTGTTCTGCCTCGTATTCTCGGTGGTGGGTGGAGTTTTTAACTTGTCTAGCACACCTAACTCTTCAATAAACCTATAGAAAAAATATAATGTTGTTAAATCAGACGATCCGATTTAAACCTAATCCATCTCCCCGGTTATATCTGTCTATACTGCGACTCCACCACTTCTGTAGCGGTAAGCTGCTGCGACGTATAACTGAATTCTTGTTCGCTGCCCGTGGGTTATGCACAATCTCCAATAAACCTATTGGTATTGGCTTCCTGAGCTAAGATTCTAACCGGTTAGAAGATGCGGTTGAAGTAGAGCCCTCATAGGAGTTCGAGAATCCCACCTTATGCATGAAACTCCAGGAAACTTGGTGTCTACTTTGTTGGATCAAGTAAGGATTTTTAATGCCCCAGCAGTGCATATTATGTCTGGTGGTGGAGTAGCTGCTCTCCACACACACAATAAGACACAGTGAATCACATCAGGATCGTCAACTTGAGCTATTAGGCATACGGGTTCTTGAGCAATTGGCTTAAATTTATCTGCAATATAAAGAATTGTCAATATAAAGAATGTAAGCAAACGTGGCCATGAGTTACTGATGGGTAGATAAACTCAGCCTGGGAGTGCTGTCTGCAAACACCAGTAGACTCTACTAGGTACGGAGGTGGATTTTTACCTGAGATGTCCTTTTATGAAATCCAACATCAGTTCAGCTTCATTTAATGCTTAGAAATTCCTATGCCTGCTCATTATTTCGACGACTTTTAAAAGACTATCCTCATAGCGATCCTAAACGAGTAGTACTGTCCAATAAGCATGGAAACGGTTATTTTTTGTCAATGGGTTGCACTACATCTCCTCTGAATACCCAACTCTGTGGCTATACTCAGTAGCGGATTGTCATGAAATCGTCGGAATACTTGACCGCATCTCAAGTCAAGGCTGCCCACCGAAGCACTTGGGAGCTGGTTAGACGCCGACCCTCTCCGCCAGTCTAAACAACAAGCAGGGTCATATCATAACCTCACTATCGTTCACATGTAGAGCTGCAAGCCATGAATGATTACTGGGACCAGTATTCCATCCTTTTTACCCATTGATTAAGATCCTTCTATTTAGTTAGTTTTTTCAAACATATGTTAGTATTGGTTTTATAATTGCGTTATAAATTCTGATTTTTGCACTTCCTGATATTGTAACGAACGTCGGGTGGAAAACCCTGGGGTTCCTACCAACAGGGGGATGTTAATCTCAGACGATAGGTACAATCGGTACTGAGGTTAAAAGGTACCATTGGGAAGCTAGGCAAATAACAAGTACACCAGGTTCTGTAAAAGCTTTTGACTAGTCATTGAATTAAGCGAGTTAAGGTTTGGGAACCCACTTATGGGCCGCGTGCAAAAGCTTAAGCACACATCACAGGAGTTTACCTGAAAACAAAACTGATTCACTTTATAAAAGGATACTCTGTTAGATGTGCGTTCGAGACCAAAGCTTAACGTACACGCGTGTTCTTTAAGGGACAGCATTACGGTTGCGAGGTTAAGCTAAAAATGTGATTAATAAATATACTTCGCTATGCAACCTCAGCAACATGCTGTCCGCGATGCACGGTTTGTTTCACTTACACAACTTTATAAATCCTGATGCAACTTTTGGATGTGGATCGAATCCCACGAAGAGTCTTAACAATATTAATCTGCTCTTAAATATATAATTTTATATGAAATAAGCCTCAATTCCACGAGTCACACTTTCTCTCTCCTTTCTTCTTCTATTGTATTATATTAATTACTAAGGACTCTGGATTCGTAAATTAATGTATAGATCTAATTAAATTATTACTTATATCTTAGAACTGGTTGGTACCTTTAATACAATATAAAATTATATATTGTATATTTAAATCTGATTCGTATTAGTTGGACACTTTTCTTTAGCTCTTGCAAAGATTTCCGGTGAAATAACGATACCGAAATTTTGGATATACTGCAATATTCCCTCTAAGCGGAAGAGAAAGTATAACGACCGTCAGTGGGCAGAATTAATTGCATTAAGTTAAAAGAAGCTAAAGAAATTAAAAGAACCTCCCACCAATATGTCTTCTTTTTTGTGGACGTAATCAAATTAACCAGTCCATTTCCCTACACATATGAAAGGTTCGAAGGCTATTTAGCCATAAAAGGACCTTAAAGAAGCCACTTTTCACATGGATGTAAAATAAACGAAGCTCTAAAAGCTAAAACATCGACTGTTTCATACGCCAGTGAGGTAATGTGGAATGATAAAACGTAATAAAAAAAGGGTTGTGCTTCAAAGGCATCAGTGGCTCAAAGGCTCGTATCGACACACAGTGATGGGAACGCTTAGCACAGCGAACGTGATGATACAAAGCATATGAAGGATTCGACATGGGTTTCCCAATGGAGCAGTTTGGCCACGAAATTACCGGCTTAAAGAGAATTCCCTGAACAAGAAAGCGGCCCCTAATTTGCATATGGATATCCAGCCGACACAACTGGCAGCGGCTTTGATCTTCCGCTTTCACTCAAACACACTCTCTTATTTCCTAACTAATATTATCAAACTTCACCATGTCAATTGTCTATACATCCGTATTCAGTCTAAATCTGAAAACAAGTATATGGAAGCTGAATATTAATTTCTTCAAAAGTGCGTATTTAAATTATGCTGCAACTTCCAGAGTAGTATAATTATAGGTTTTCAACATTATTGTTGGTTTATTGACGAGCGGCTTTAATAACACCAAACATATTAATGAATCTTTTGTTGTATTCTATATTTTATGTTTTAAAACCTTATCTGAGTGAAAGGAGTATTAGTGCGTTAATTTTAAGAGAAAGTTCTTTAGAATGTAAGCAGGAAAAAACACTTTAAGCAATTTTTTCCAATTAGGAATTTGGACAAGGACGTTAGCAATGCTTGTAGCCAAACCCCACTTATAAGCAAGCTTTTAAATTTGCCTAAAACAATGCGAGTGTGAAGTAAAAGACTATAACTTCTTTGACATCAATACTGATGAAGTAGCGATGAAATATCAAACTGAAGTCAAACAGAATTTTCCTCATGATTGCTCAGCTTGAGATTTATCTGAACTGCATCGAATTATCATCCACTACTAATAGTATACATACTTAATTCTCTCCTCCTCCATTTTTTGTAGTAGGTTATTTTTTCTTGCTTCTATTTAGGATTCTGAGCACACAATGCAGAGTCGTATGAAAGTCGTCCTCCGTGGTGTAGTGGTTACCTCTAGTTCCCGAGGTCGCGGATTCAAACCCGGCGGAAGGCGATGGATTTTTTCGGCCGTAAAAATCCTCAGCATGCTTCATTCGGAAGGGAAGTAAAGCCGGTTGTCCCGTGTTGTTGAATTATGACACGTAAAAGAACCTCAAGCCTGATAAAGAGGCCTCTGAGCAAAATTACGGTATTTCACCCCAATATAGAATGGGACGCTAAGGACCACACAAGTTAAACAGCGTCCATAAATAAAACTCTATTTAACAGTCTATGAGTTGCACATAGGGATGCTGTTTATGCAGTTTCTTGCATCCTTTTATGTAAATCAGTCTATTTTCAGTTAATATGAATTGCATGTTTATACAAAACCCTTAAATGCTTCCGCTATTGTAATCCTTACTTTTCTATTTCTTCTTTATTCTTTAGTGCTTCTATTTAGGATTCTCAGCCCACAATGCAGAGTCGTATGAGAGTCGTCCTCCGTGGTGTAGTGGGCAATGGATTTTCTCGGGCGTAAAAATCCTTAGCATGGCTTTCTTCGTAAGGGAAGTAAAGCCGGTGGTCCCTTGTCGTCGATTTGAGGCACGTAAAAGAACCTCTAGCCTGATAAAGAGGCCTCTAGCAGAATTACCATCTTTCACGCCCAATATAGAATGAAACGCTAAGAACCACAGCAGTTGAAGAGCTGTGCAATTAAATAAAACTCATTTTTTTGTGTTTGTTAAACTAGACATGCGCGGGAAATGCAGGATCTGCAATGTTTCATTGCAAAAACCACTGGACAAACTGAACACGAGATGGGAAGTCGTTCGGCACCAGTTCCTGTACTTTCTGGAGGTGGTATGCGTAGAGCTGTTGTTCATAAACATTGAATTAAATTGAGCTGTGTGTCTCAGACTTGCCAAACCTAATCAGACGTAAGGGATAAGAAGGAACCGATGTCACGTAATTCAGCGGTTGTAAACAGAGTCAAAGCGTGCCTCTCAAACCTATCCTATTGAATATGTCTCAAATAGCGACTAATAGCTCCGCAACGATGCGTCGGAGGATGGTGGTTACTTGACAAAAAATGTTCCTCTCTGTGAGTTACATCGTTCATCAGAGTTTGTCGCAGAGGTCCCGAAACATCATGTATATCTAAAATTTGAAATTAAGTTTATATATTTATTGCAACGATAAGAATTTTACTCTACAAATTCATTACTTTTCTTTCGACTATTTTGTGTTCCATTTAAACCGATCAATACTCCAATCTATGAAATGTGAAAGGAGTTCGGAAAACTAAACCACTAAGACTATACAATAATAATCATCCTATAGCGGAGGGAAAATCCTGAATTAAAAGCTCAATCACGCAGCATGATCCATATCACTTTGATCTTGCTTTTCTGTGTTTTAAAATCGCCTGTTTTAGTGATTTTACAATGATACGCCGGGCTTCAGTATTAACCATTCTAAGCATCATGTTAGAGTTTTTGTTTTAAATAATCGGCGGAGTCACTTTATTAACATTTGTTCGTTAAACTATATCATTTCAACGCAGGTTTGTTACATTTAAACAATGTAATCATTTCTTGTAAACAAATTTACTATATGCAACGAGAAAACTCATACGGGATTCCTCTATGGTTCCCTTGGTAGATTTGCATATGTACCTCTACGAATGAAATAAGTTATGACATATCTCACCCAATTTAAATTTACCATTAAAGTGAAATGATAATAGTTTAAATTTCTGGGATGTTTTAACAATTAACACTTAAGCACTTTCGAAATATGAAAGCAGAAGTAAATATAATAAAACACACAAGTACTTTTTTATTGGTTATATATAGTACGCTAAGGGATATAAACGCGTATATGCGTAGTAGTTTCAGGGAGCATATATGCAGGGGTAAGATACTTGCTTAGTAACAAAGTTGCGTAATAGCCTATAAAATTTAATGTAATACATTTGGTCACCTAGGGGGATACCAAACGTAGTGGAGGAAAATGATTCAGAGGGTTGCGTTATATTGTTAGACAAAATTGTGAGTGGTAGTGTACAAGCAAAGTTTTGCTTGATCTACAGCATCGAATAAATCGGGGCTGGGGAGGAAGCTATATTTAGATATCTGCGCGGGAGGTAAGTGCTGAGCGTGGCTAAGACTGGCTGCGTAAAAAGGCAGCAACAAGAGAATAATAACATACATTAGTAATGGCCAGAGGGTCGTTTGAGTATAGCGCGGAAGATTGTTTTCGTTTCTTCTTTAATAATTTTAAGGCTGCCAATTTAATAAACATAATTTTAACCAGAAAACATATGTATCTTCTACACTAGTAATAATAATTTACAATGTTCGATAAATATAAAACATATAAATAGATTCAATTAAGTACAGAACCACTGCCGTGGATTTAAAATTTTCTGTGGAGTAAAATTTTGTCTATCTCTTACGGTTTACTAGCTATGCAAAAGTCATTCAGAATGAAGAGTTTTGGGAGCATTCCCATAGAATTCAAGATATACATTTAATTTTCCATAAAAATATCTTAAATATGTTATATTTTAATCAAAATCGTCAGAGCTATTTCTGAGAAAATAAAATCTTTTTGAAAAATGTTACATGTAAAGGGTACTCTGGGGTGGGGGGATTTTCTTGAAAATCTTCACTTCGCATCCTTTGAAGATGCTGAACTCAGCTACCAAGTTTGATATTTATCCAACTTTTTGTTTTTGAGTTATGCTGTTCACCGACAGACACAGGACATGTTTCCAAATGCTTTATTTGGAATCAGGGAACCTCAAAACAGGTATTTACGGTGAAATATCGGTATCGAATTTTTGGGTGCGATGCAATACTCCCCTTCCGCACTTACTATATGTAGTAGAGAAAGTAAAAAGTGTAAATTTGTGCTCTTATCTGCTTATTTCACCATGATCTAGGGCTTGCTTTGAAACAACATAGAAAATTGAATCAAACTCTACACTGAAATATAGCTCTAGTTGTGTTCAAATAAGTAAAAACATTAACCAATGCTCGAGTAAACCCCTTGAGGCAGTATTTTTGACACTTAAATTATTTCAGTCAAATTATATAATAACAGCCCGCCTTAAAGCAATATGTGTATGTAACTATATATAAAAATGATTGTAATAGTCATTGTATTAATGTTTATATTATTATTTACATGTTCAATTATGTTATGTGAATGTATTACGTAATTTAATAATGTAGAAGCTGTGAGAATAATAGGTTAAAAGTTGCTAACAATGAGGTATTCTTGAGGCAATAATGAATTAGAAAGTTTAGTAATGCTACTAGTAATTCTTGGAGTAACAATAATGTAATTTTTGAGACAGTATATAAATAGACAATCAACAACCACAAAAAAGCTTAAGTTAAATAAAAGTATTCTATTGGAGTAGGATTAGCCAATCAGAAACTGAAATGGAGCAAAGTTTACAAATTCAGAAGTCAGTTGCTTGTAGACAGCGTTCCTAACCGGACGCGAGACGCGTCCTCGAGAAGTTTAATTCGTATTCAGTGTGAGACAAAAATAGTTTACATGTTAAAAAGTGGAAGTAATTAATAAATAAAATCACAGCTCTCTATATCAGTGAAGTGTTATTTAAATCGTGTCAAACATTAATAAATGGAGTGAATTAAAATTATAATCTGTGTAAGCCTACATTCTCCCACCGCACTACGCCCTGTTAAGAAATTCATGTCTCTAACAATAGTATTGACGCAGCCGAGGCAAACATAAATATATAATATTTAAAGAAACAGTCAACTTACAAAGTTAATATTTTTAAACTTGGGGCGAAGGCTATCGGAAACTTTTTACCATACGTGCAGTTGCAACAACTTCAAGTTCGGCTCCCCAACTGTCGAAATACAATACAACAACCTACTTCAAATTGGCTTACCATACAGAGAAATAAAAACGCGTTTCTCACCCTTGGAAATCGACCTACAACTAACGCTGTAAAATTTTAATGAGTGCTGTAACTCTTATGCGTAATCTTTTAAAAGTATTTCATTATGGATATTAACAACATAATCTAGGCAAAGCAGGAAATTGAAATTATAATTCAATTTGCGTACATGCTTTAAAGTATTATTGTAAATTCGGAGAAATTAGTTATAATATGTATGTGATGAAAAATAAAATAAAAAACATGCGCTTCAGCAGTTCTCTTTATTAATAAACACTCAATGCCGCTAGTATATTTTTACTTTGTCTACTACGTATAGTAAGCAGGGGAAGTATTGTATTCCACCCAAAAATTCTATACCGAGATTTTACCGGAAATACATTCTTTCAGGCCCGCTGAATTCAGAAAAGTATTTTGTAAAGATGCCCGTGTGTGTATCGTGAACTAAAAAACGAAAAGTCTGTTAAATACCAAACTTAGGATTTAGATTCAATTATCTTCCAAAGATGCGACACCATGATTTTCAACAAAATCCTCCCACCACAAATTGCCTTTTACATGGAACATTTTTACAAAACTTTGATTTTCTGAAAAACGGCTTCAGCCACATTGATTAAAATACCATATGTTTAAGATATTTACATGACAAATAAAATAAATATGTTGAATTTTTGGGGAATAGTCTATGAGTTCCTGTTCATTCGGACAGAATTTGGTGTAAACTTGTATAACTGGTAAACGTTAAGCCAGGGACGAAAACGTACTAAACAAAAAATCTAGATCTCTTTAAAACACGTAATATATTTTAAATAAGCTTTTGGTGGCATAAGCCATTTGAGATATCCGTTATTAATGGTTCGAATTGTTCATTTCTTCGTCATTCCCTTAAACTCCTTTCAACATTCGGATGTTTCTCGGTTGTATGGAAACGGTATAGAGTTTTAAGGCAGCATATAGCGTCCAGTTCTTAAACATTTGACTATCGTATCTATAACGAAATGTGTAATATAAATATTTCTGCAAAGGTTTATTTGAATTAAAGCGTTGCAGATAGAAAAATAAGCTTAGTAAGAATAGTTTGTACACCCAGTATAAACGATAGTGGGTAGGGAAAGCCATGTGAATGTATCACATCAGATTTGTTTTAACAGGGTAAGCAATTCCACGCTTAATAAATGAAAATGTCTTGCTTCCAGGATGAGTTTATACAAAATGTTGTGACTGGTAAGCGATAAGTTAGCATTCTGTTCACAATTGGAGGTATTTTTATTTTGTGTGAATCAAAAACTTGTGATGCTTTCTCCATTTATCCACTCTGAAGAAGGGTTGTTTTTTACGTTGTTTATGTAATTTATTTCCATGTATGAACATCAATTTGTAGTGGTTTGTTAAGTAATATGCTGCTACATATGAAAGCTGATTTGAAGATGTATTTTTGTTGTTACGCTCCAAGTTTAAAAAAATATTTGTTAACTTTGTTGTTAAACTGTTTCTATAGATAGTATTTTAGGTTTGTTTTTGCCTCGGCTGCTTCAGTATTACTTTAAAGACGCGTTTCTCTTAATCAGGGCGTGCTGCGACAAGAATGTAGGCTTACATAGAGTTTAAGTTTTAATTCACTTCTTTTTATTAATCTTTCACACAAATTAAATAGCACTACACTGATATTAAGAGCTGTGAGATTCTTTAATACTTGCACTTTGTTAACACGTATACTTAATTTTCGTTTCACACGAATACGTAATATTTCTCTAGAGAACACATCTTCCATCCGGTTGCTATCAAGGTCTACAGGCAACTGAACATATTTCAACCGTCCAAACCCGTAAGCTTCTGTATTTCAAGACTCTTAATTGATTAATCCTAGTCCAATGGAATACCTGCATTTAACTAAAGCTTTTTATGGCTGTTGATTGGCTATTTTTGAACCTGTCACAAAATTTACATTATCGTTGCTCTAATAATGACTAGTAGCATTCAAACTCTCAAACTCATTATTGCCTCAAGGTTACCTCATTGTTACCTCATTGTTAGCAACTTTAAACTTATTATTCTCACAGCTCTTACATTATTACATTACGTAATGCATTCACATAACATTATTAAACATGCTTACAATAATATAAGCATATGCAATGACTGTTACATACATTTTACAAATTATTACATTCGCACATTGCTTCAAGGCGGGTTGTTATTGAATTTACATATTATATAATTTAATTGAAATAATTCAAGTGTTAAAAATACTGCCTCAAATTGATACCTCATATTTATCTCTAGTAGATGGACTTTCCATTCTGAGTCTGTTGCGTAGGTGAAACAACGAATACTTCCGTGATTTAAGGTTCTGTGGCCAGGTGGAAGGAACGTTTAGGTTGTTCCCTCAATCCATTAATTTACTACTATAGGTCATTGTCGTCCTCCGTGGCCCAGGGGTACCATGCTAGCATCCAGTTCCTGAGGCTTCGGGTTCAAGCGGAGAGCGATGGCTTTTTCTGTGCGTAAAAAACCTTAGGATGGCTTCCTTCGGAAGGGGAATAAAGCAGTTGTGTCGTATATTTACGGCAAGTAAAGGAACCTCAAGCCTGATAAAGAAGGCTCTGAGCACACTTTCCAGTCTTTCACGCCCAATATAGAATGGGACGCTAAGAGCCATGGCAGTTAAGGATCGTCCATAAATAAAACTCAATTGAATTTTTTGTAGGATATTGTGGTGTTTAGGCGTTTTGTAGTGAAGTAACCGTTAAGGCAGTATTTTAATACCTAAATAATTTCAATTGTATTTTTATAATAAATAAATTCAATAACAGCCCGCCTTGAAACAATATGAATGTAATAATTATTTAAAATGTATGTAACAGTCATTGCATATGCTTATTTTATTGTAAACATGTTTAATAATGTTATGTGAATACATTACACACTTTAATAATGCAAGAGCTGTGAGAATAATAATTTTAAGTTGCTAATAATGAGGTAATAATGAGGTAACCTTGAGGCAACAATGAGTTTTAGAGTTTGAATGTTACTAGTCATGATTAGAGCAACGATAATGTAAATTCAGTAACAGTTTAAAATTAGCCAATCAACAGCAAAGAAAAGCATTAAGTAAAATGCAGATATTCTATTGGACTAGAATTAGCCAATCAGAGACTTGAAATACCGAAGCTTACGGGTTTAACGGTTGAAACATGTTTAGTTGCTGGCAAACCTTAGTAGTGACCGGATGGAAGATGTGTTCTCTACAGAAATATTACGTGTAAATCGTAAAATATGTATACGCGCTAAGTGAAACTATTAAAGAGTCTCACAGCTCTTAAAAACTGTAGTGTTTTATTAAATTTTGCAAAGGATAAATAAAAGAAGTGAGTTTATGTCTACAATTATTGTCGTAGTGAACCCTGCCTAAGAGATACATGACTCTACAAACATTACTGACGCAGCCGAGGCAAAATCAAACATAAATAATATATATATATATATAGAAAGTCAAATATTATAGTGTAAAACTTGGAGTGTAACAACATAAAGTACATCTTAAAATCAGCTTCTCATACGTAGCAGCATATTGCGTAACAACAGTAACTATTACGTAATCAACAACTTCAAACCGACGTCCAAAGTGTGTTGCAAACTTCTTAAACAAAGTAAACTCCAAGAACAATACTTCTTCAAATTGGCTTCCAATGCATGAAGCTTAATAAATTACGTAAACAAAATATCTACTTCAAGTTGGCGTTCCAAGCGTGGGGCTGAAAATAAAACTACTTCACCGTTGAAGTTAAATTGAGTGTACTACCAGCTGCTGGTTCTGATGAGGGAGGAACAGGTGAATTTTCCTGGTAATATTATTTTGTGTAGAACACAATCCTTGCTATTGATAACTTTGAGCATTCTTGTCTTGTTTGGTCGTGTTCACAGTATAAGATAAATTAATAAAGCAAGAATTTCCTGTTCATAGAGAAGAAGTCCCTGCACTAATTCAATTAAAAATGTTCTGTGAATAAGTCGGTGAAACGCTAGCTCATAAATGCAGCGCTAGATACAACATGGAATGTAACAAAGTATGCAACATTATTATAACTTGCAGCTTATAATAAAAATCTGATATGTTGCACTCACAAAAATTTCTCTACTACGGTACAAACTATTCTTACAAGCACTTATTCTCCATCTACTTCATGTTAATATCGAAATTTAATCTTACTGCTAATTTTCTTGTAGGTGCAAGGTGAATATGGTAGGTTTTAAGCGATAGTTCAAATCCTTTAAGAGCTGGTTGCTATGTGGAGGATTCCATTCTCTTTGCATGGCCAGGACATAAAAAACTAATATCGAATTCCCATTTGGGAAAAAGTATAAGTATTGGAAAATGCAAACAAACAATAAGTAATATCTCGGAATAACTTCCGCTCGACAAAACAAAATGTATATGGCATAGATTGTGTGTTTTAACGAGATTTATATTTTCTTGTGTATAAAAAGCTTATCAAGAAAATCCCCCCACCCCAGATTACCCTTTACATGGAACGTTTTTCGAAAATTTTAATTTTTCTCAAAAATGGCTCTAACGATTTTGATTAAAATATCATATGTTTAAGATATTTTCATGACAAATGAAATGTATATCTTGAATTTTCTGGGAATATCTCCAAAAGTATTCTTCATTGTGAACGACTTTTGCATAACTGGTAAACCATAAGAGATAGACAAAATGTTACTACACAAAAAATGTAGATCGCGTTAAAATACACAATTTATGGCATGTATATTTCTTTTGTTGAATGAACCATTTTCGAAATATTGCTTGTTATTCACTTAAATTTTCCAATATTTATACTTTTTCTCGAATGGGAATTCGTTATTCATTTTTTTGTCCTGGTAATGCAAAGAGAATGGAATACTCCACATAGTAACCAGCGCTTAAAATATTTGACTATAGCTTAAAGCCTATCATATTCTCCTTGCATCTACAATAAAATTAGCAATAAGATTAACATCTCGATTAACATAAAGCATATGGGGAATAAGCGTTTGAAAAAATAGTTTGTACAAGAATAGAGAAAATCATGTGAGTGTAACACATCAGATTTTTTATTCAGGGGCCTCAAAACAAGTATTTCCTGTGAAATGTTGATATCGAACTTTTGGGTGAAATGCAATACTTCCCTGCTTACTATACGTAGTGGAGAAAGTAAAAAGTCGAAGAATCGTTATCATTTGCATTTTATGAGAATTGTTCTAGCTGGCCAATAATATAATTATTTGCATAATTCTACTTAGAATGTATATACAGAATGACCCAAATGTAGGTATACAGTGCCGATTAAATGATGATTCTTCTTAGATATTGGGAATGATGGATTTATGGAGTTGGTAATTGGTAAAATGGTTACTATAGAAACTGAATTTACAGAATGCAAATGTTATCTATGTCGGAGGTTAACAGGGAACATGAATAATGAAAAGGCAAAATGTATTGTAGAGAAGTACTGGAAAACTGAAAATGCAAAACGGGTGCACACGGCGTGTCAAGAGTTTCACACTCCACACCAACATATTTGACAGTTTGCCTAAGAGAGGTAAACCTAAAGCAATGCACTTAAATGTGGACAATTAAAGACATCTTTGACAGACAGAATGATATGAGAGTGCCCTCACATTCTTGAATAATCCATGCATCGTTCGTCTCAGGAGTTATTAATACCAAGAACGCCTTTACTACGCTTAATGCGTAAAATGAAATTGAAGGCTTACTATCTAAGACTTCTACATGATCTTTTGGAAGAAGGCGACAGACCGTCGGCTGCAATTTTGTGAAATTATGCCTAAAATTGATTACCAACTACACTTTCTTAATAAAATCTGGTTTGATGAAGCTTGCATAAGTTGTCCGGCGATGTTAATAGACATAATTATGCCTATGAGCAGATACCTACAAATCCTGTGACTGTGACATCTCAACTGAACCAACTATGTCCTACTGTGTAGATGTAAAATCTAGCAAAGATATTTATAAGACCGGTTTTCTTCTATGCAACTCTCGACCGTAAGAGTTTTATAAACATGTTGCGAAACGTAATGTTGTATCAACTAATGAACACAGATAAATACCCTGAGTTGCACTTTTAACCAGAGTGGCAACTTATCATTTTACTGTACTGGTACCGAACTACCTTGACAACAATTTTCCACAGCGTTGGATAGGACGACGCGGTCACACTGACTGGTCGCCACATTCACCCGATATGGCAGTTATGTACTTCTTTTTTGGGTGCTTTTAAGGTTTTTGAGTTACACTTGCGTTCAGTATAACTGCCGATATCTGTACAAATACACATGAAAAAGTAAATAAAGTAAATGTGATGAGTTGTATATCTACATTTGGACCACTAGACAAAGATTGTTATGGGTTGTACACTTCTGATTGAAAGTAACGCACATATAAAGCGAAAAATTAGTAATTAATTTAATATTATATACATTTGCAGCAAAAATTAAGAAATCGTGTTCTTATACAACTTTGTTTACACTTTGCCAGTTAAAAGTCGAATAAATGTGGATATATTGAATTTCCAAAATTACTGTAAAATCTGCTTAAACGATTTTACATTAGGCCCACTTTGCTTCAAAGGCGATTTGTATTTTAATGCTGATCCAGCACATGTTCTGTATGACGAATTGAATATCCCCGTAACATATTATTCCTAGTGCACGAGACTATATTCAGTAGGTACATATTTTGTATCTGAGCTTCATTTTTACTTTCTCTACTACGTACAGTAAGTAGTGGAAGTATTGCATTCCACCCAAAAAAATTATTAGTATGTTTCACCGAAAATAAATGTTTGGGGTGCTCGAGTCCAAAATAAGGCATTTTTGGAAACATGTCTGTGAACAGAATAACTCTTCTTCTTCTTTCTCTGTTTAACCGCCTCGTATATAGAACTTACACCCCCCGGGGACTTACAGGCGGGTGCCTGGGGTTAGAGGTCTGTCGAGGAAGTAGACACTCATGGATCAGACCGAATATCCATGATGGGTGATCAGGGAGGAAGGGTGGTATGGGAGGAAGGAAGTAGATGAAACGAAATGATGGTGAAATGGATGAAAGGAAAGGCGATGATGGAGCAGTTGGTGGAATGAATGGCGGGGGAAACCGGAGAACCCGGAGAAAACCCGCCCAGACGCCGCTTTGTCCACCACAAATCCCAAATTGATTGAACCTGGGTCGCCGCGGTGAGAGGTGACCAGTCTAACCGCTCGGCCACGGCGCCGCCCAACAGAATAACTCAAAAACGAAAAGTCGGATAAATATCAAACTTTGTATTCTTCCAAACATGAGATACGAAGATTTTCGAGATAACCTCCCCACCCCAACTATCCTTCACATGGAACACTTATCGAACATTTTCATTTTCTGAAAAATGGCTCTAATGACTTTGACTAAAATGTCATATATCAAAGATATTTAAATGACAAATAAAATGTATATCTTGAATTTTCTAGAAACAGCCTAGGAAGCCCTCTTCATTTGGAAGGAGTTTTGTATAATCTTGTATAACTTGTAAATGTTAAGCGATAGACGAAAACGTACCACTCAAAAAATATAGGTTCATTTAAAACACACAATTTCCTAGTCTTTTTGTGGCGTAAGCCCTTTCTAAGATATTCATTATTAAGGTTCGATTTATTCTATACTTGTCATTTTTTAGACCCATCGATTTTCAGTTGCTTTTTGCGATTTCATGGAAACAGTGTGGAATTTTAAGCCCAGCATGTAGCGTCCAGTTCTTAAACATTTAGCTATCGCTGTTGTCTTTGTATTTATAACGAAATGTGTAATGTAGCTATTTTTGCAAAGGTTTATTTGGATTAAATGTAGTGGATAGAAAAATAAGCCTTAATAAGAATACTTTATATACCCACTAATAAGGATAGAGTCTTTTGAAATCATGTGAATGTATCACACATCAGATTTTTCTGAAATTCTCCAAGTTTGTTAAAAACCTTCTTGACGTAATTCCACGAAAAGTGCTGAATGGAACAATGAAGTCTTTACTAATATATAGTATAGCTATTTCTGTAATAAACCTGTTGAGACTTCCATCTCAATTCTCAAACAAACCGTTTTATTTATGAAGCTTTGAGAACGCAGACAATAGATTTGTTGGAAACAAAAGTGCTTTTCATACCCAACATTCTTCTTTCAAAATTAAATCCCGTGATAATATAACCACATAATAAACCATTGTACCGTTGTAGACGGTAATGGTGTTGCATGTGGGAAGCAAAAGGATTTGACGTATACCGTTCACATGGCTTTAAAAATTAACGTACAAGGTGCAACCAATTATAGACTTCATTAGTTGGGTAATCCATACTAATACTAAAGAGAACATTTGTGTGTATGTCTGTGTAGGGTAATCTTAAAAATAATTCAACTGATTTTATACGTCTTTCACCATTAAAAAGCTCTATTCTTTCTGACGAACATGGATTATATATTGCCTTCCAATTTCAACTCGTAAATTACTAAAAAAATCTGATGTGTTACACGCACAGGACTTTCTCTGCTCTTGTACAAACTATTTTTACAAACGCTTATTCTCCATCTACTTCATGTTAATCGAGATAAACATTTGCAGACTCTATCTTATTGCTAAGTTTGTTGTAGATGTAAGGGGAATATATATTTACAAGGGCATAATAGAAATACAGTAGGCTTTAAGCATATACATATCTCTTAATAGCTGGTTGCTAGGTGCAGCACCATTCTCTTTGCCACAGATTAATACTCTTTGCATATCAAAGACAAAAAAAATGAATAACGAATTTCCATTTCAGAAAATAAGTATTGAAAAATTTAAGGGAATAACAAGCAATATCTCGAAAATGGTTCTCTCAACAAAAAAAATGTATATGACATAAATTGTGTATTTTAACGCGATCTACATTTTTTTGTGTAGTAAAATTTTGTTTATTTCTTATGGTTTACCAGTTATGCAAAAGTCTTCACAATGAAGAATACTTTTGGGGACATTCCCAGAAAATTCGAGATATACATTTCATTTGTCATGAAAATATCTTAAACATATAATATTTTAATCAAAATCGTTAGAGCCATTTTTGAGAAAATTAAAATTTTGGAAGAATGTTCCAAGTAAAGGGTAATCTGGAGTGGGGGAATTTTCTTGAAAATCTTCGTGTCGCATCTCTGGAGGATACTGAACCTAAATACCAAGTTTGGTGTTTATCCGACTGTTCATTTCTGAGTTATGCTGTGCACACACACACACACACACACACACGGACATGTTTCCAAAAATGCTTTTTTTTGATTCAGGGGGTCTTAAAACTTATATTTCCGGTAAAATCTCGATATCGAATTTTTGGGTGGAATAAAGATTATATGCTTAATATATTAATGTTGTCAGGAATTTTTAAGAGAAGAGAATATTCAGACAAAAGCAGTATTTTTTGAGCTAATCATCTTCAATAATTCCTGGGATTAATTAGAAATATACTTCAAAACAATACTTTTCATTGTTAGTTTATTTACTTATGCCGCATATATTATCGTTTTGCTCCAAGAATGAACATTTAAAACTGTTTTTAAATATAAGCAAAACATCGTAAAGGAAACAGCTTGTTTTTTTTCTTCTTTCTTTACATATTCTTTATTGTCGATTCAACTATAAAGTCATATTACGACTACTTTAGAATATAGAACATGATCACAATGAAAAATATAATATTTTAAAACAGTAATAGTACATACAACATTAAATTCTCTAGATAATTGTGCTATACATTGTGATCAATTTTGACGTTTTCATTAAGTTTAAAGGTTTTTTTGTTGAGCTGAATTTAGGGCGTCTGGTAGGCTGTTGGGGATGTCACATCTTTCCCTGTGTTGTACATAGCGACGGCAGGCTGTAACGAAATGATTGAACTGCAGATGTGCACATAGGAGTGGGCTTCACGGTTGAGTTGTTTGTGCGTTATAGAAGTATGTCCAATACGCAGTCAACTTGGTCTTTGCGGTTGAAATGATAGTGTTGAAGTTTGGACATGGCATGCGGGCACACCAGATAACCAAGGAGTTACACCAACAGCAGCTAAAGCTGAACTCCATTGGTAATCCTACCCAAGAGATGATTTGTCTCAAAATTCATTCCCAAGCAAAGAAATTGACACGCACGCACGCACGCACCAGGGTGCAGAAGGGCCGCTGCATCTTAACAGGCAGCTCGAGGAGCTACATGCTTCCTCCCTTCTTTCATTACTACCTAAAAAAAATCTGATGTGTTACACTCACATGACTTTCTCTACTCTTGTACAATCTATTTTTACAAACGCCTATTCTCCATATGCTTTATGTTAATCGAGATATCGAGATGTCAATCTTATTGCTAATTTTCTTGTAGATGCAAGGGGAATATGGTAGCTTTTAAGCGATGGTCAAATATTTTAACGCTGGTTGCTATGCGGCGCATTCCATTCTCTTTGCAAGTCCAGGACATAAAAAAATGAATAACGAATTTGAGAAAAAGTATAAGTATTGGAAAATTTAAGGGAATAACAAGCAATATCTCGAAAACGGTTCACTCAACAAAAGAAATGTATATGACATAAGTTGTTTATTTTAACGCGATCTACATTTTTTGTGTAGTAAAATTTTGTCTATCTCTTATGGTTTACCAGTTATGCAAAAGTCGTTCACAATGAAGAATACTTTTGGAGACATTCCCAGAAAATTCGAGATATACATTTCATTTCTCATGACATTACCCTAAACATATGATATTTTCATCAAAATCGTTAGAGCCATTTTTGAGAAAATTAAAATTCTCGAAAAATCTTCCATGTAAAGGGTAGTCTGGGGTGGGGGGATTTTCTTGAAAACCTTCGTGTCGCATCTCTGGAAGATACTGAACCTAAATACCAAGTTTGGTGCTTATCCAACTGTTCGTTTTTGAGTTATGCTGTTCACAGACACACACACACACACAGACACACACACACACACACAGACACACACACACACAGACACACACACGGACATGTTTCCAAAAATGCTTTTTTTGGATTCAGGAGGTCTCAAAACATGTATTTCCGGTGAAATCTCGGTATCGAATTTTTGTGTGGAATGCAATACTTCCCCTACTTACTATACGTAGTAGAGAAAGTAAAAAAGGATTAACAAAGCATTCGTTCATAATGCCATAGAGTAGAAAATAGTTGCTCTAATCCAGAAGCAAAAGCCGGTTATATTTTATTACCAGCAAGATACATACATGACAGTGATATTATCACTTCAGCAAACGAGGACAGAGCTTAAAAAGCGACAGTCAATTCTGTTTTTAACTGGTACGTTATATTTATTTCTTAATTACTATGTATCAAACATCGCAGGTGTGTGTGTGCAGTGAAACAGTGTCCAAATTTCAAACTAATTTTATTCTAATTCTATAAATGTGTGCATTAAAGTTTTTGGATGCCAAAAGTTTCTAATAATTCTCGTGTAAGAAAGCTTTTGCTTTATTTGCTTTCTGCTTATGTTATACTCAAATTCGTTAGCAGGGCGTGTGCTAAATAACTGAATAAAGAGAGAAAACTACTAGCATTAGAAATAAGTGAACTAGTATTTTATATTAGTAACTGAGAATATTGTAGCGACCCTTAGGCATTTAGTCCCGGGATTGCTTACGACAAGGGAGGAATAGGTTCAGGTGATAGCCTAGGTGGCACCGGAGAGGAGGTAGGGTACCGGGATCTTTCGGATCTACAAGGAGTTTAAATAGATACCCGGGGTTATAAAAAGCTAATGTCTAAAATCGTAGATAACTTAGTTGGCGTTGGGGTGCCTCTGCAGAGTGGTCGTACGTGCAAGAACTTAAACATTCAAATATTCCTCGCCTGTAGAGTTCTTGTCGGACTTGCTGATACACAAGATTGAATGTTCACTTATATGGGTGGGGAATCGAAGCGTGTCGAAGAGAATTAAGAGACAATGACCTACGTTAATGGCCAATATATACGTTTCTGCAAGCTAAGTAAGCAACCTGGTGCCCTGAAAGCCGGTTTTCCTACATTACCGCATCTTTAACTTAGTGCAATCTGATGCAATTCCAGACTGTGTTCCGAAGTCCACATAGGGTTGCTACAATATCATTCTACAACGAAGTTTAACTCTTCACCCCTCGTTTTGGTTTTTGTTATTTTCTACCGAGTCTTAATTGTGCAATCTAGAAGACGTTGCGGTCACAGACCTCTAAGTGGCTTTCGATATATCATCTTTTACCTCTTAAAGGACTGCTTCAAACAATTCATGACTTTCGTACGAAGGAATGCTTCTTGAAGTGGGAGTTTTGAATGCTTCTGTTAGCAATTTGCAACATGTCTCGCAGCAACATTGTTTAGCAAAAATCACATATATTTTGGCTCATCAAATCGTGAAAACGTGGCTAATTGAAAAATTACAAATAATAAGTAGCTTGATTTACGCCAGCAACGTATAAGTAGTCTCCGTTTAAACATCACAAAAGATAACTACAAATTAACGAGTCATAAAATTCAAACCACTGGATGTAAAAATGTGACTCTTTTTTGTATTCGTGTAGAAGAACACTACCTTTTATCTTGTTACATTTCTGTAATTTTGAGACCGGAGCGCGAAGCCGCCTGCGGGCCGGCGGTGTGTGTGTGTGTGTGTGTGTGTGTGTGTGTGTGTGTGAGTGTGTGTGTGTGTGTGTGCGCGCGCGCGCACCGGCTACCCTCCCGAGAGCGATGAATTTTCTCGATGAATACTTAGCCTGGCTTCCTTCGGAAGGGAAGTAAAGTCGATGGTTCCGTGTCGTAGATTTACGGCTCGTAAAATACCTCAAGCCTGATAAAGAGATCTCTGAGCAAACTTTCCGGTCTTTTACGCCAATGTAAAATGGGATGTTAAGAACAAAACAGTTAAAGAGCATCCAAAAATAAAAAGATAAAAAAAATGAAAACGTCTCGGCTTACCTACCATGCCGGCTTGGGTGCAGCTAACGACCGGCCTACCGGAACAATAGCCGCGCAACCGCTTGTTACGTTTCACTTCTCCGCGGTTTGAGTAATTGCTGCTCAGAAGATTCCTTACGGCATCTACAAGTAACCTCACCTTCTAGAATTTTCCACTTTGTACGGGAGATGTATACAAGGGACTGCTCTGACCAGTTCAGTTTAGTTAGTTAAGACGTTACTGAAGTTAAAACTGGACAGTGGCGAGTGCAGATCAGTTGTGATTCGATTCTACCGTTCAGTTGTGTTATGTTCTGAGTGTGTGTCAACAGTGTCTAAAGTGTATCGTTTGTGCTACGCTGAGCGCCTAAATGATAAATGGTGTGTTTAGCAGCAATTAGTGTCCTAATTTGCTACAATATGAAATCCGCTCTCCCGCTAATGTTGCTGCGTGTTTTACAACCGGTAAACTGTACTGTCCGCATGAGGAAAGTCGCACTGCTGCTAGTGTCGTATTAGTGAACACGCTTCAAAGGTCAGGACGTTTAGACTCGAAAATGAGATATAACTTAGAAATGACAATGTGGCAAGGGAAATGTTCCATCTTTCTGTTTTGTTGCAAAGAAGAAAATGAAGGAACAGTGGCTTCATAAGCAAAGGGCTACGCGCAGGTCGACCTGCACAAGTCAGTGGAAAACGGGATACCGAGAGTAGGAGATTGTTAGTAATGAAGTAAAGAGAAAATTATGAAACCGCATTTATTATCACATATCTGAACATATATTTTATGTGTTTGTTCAATAAAGAGTCATCATTACAGCTGATATCTTCAGTAATGTCGATTTCTGAAAAATCGTGGTGCGATGAAACAAAGCTAAGGTTGGTTTGAGAACTTTCATGTAGTAAGGGAAAAATGCCAACAGCTTCCTTCGCAAAAATTGTATCAGTGATTCAGTGAAATGGGACTGAAATGGGGTGACATGAATACGAAATTAGTGTTGGAGGATTATCAAAATTTGATGGTTTCCGATTTTAACAAGCACACATATACACATGATTTTTCTATCACTAAAATATTTGTCACTATTATTATTATTATTATTATGATTATTATTATTATTATCATCATTTTATCAGGGTTTAGGTTATACAGCCTGTTACGTCGAAGTCGCAAGTGGAGTCCATCTTCTACGGGTCGGCCAACATTTCTTATTCCTTCTTGAATCCTATGTGTAAAGTTCTCCTTATATTCGTTCGTTGTTCATTGTCATTAAATCCTCATTACACTTTTCGTTACATGCTTTTGATTTTACTTCTATTGTTATATTACTTTGGGGCAGTATTTTTAACACTTAAATACTTTCTGTCTAATTATACAATATGTAAATTCAATAACAGCCGCCTTAAAGCAATATGTATGTAACAAGATATAAAAAGTGTATATTACAATCATTGCATATGCTTATATTATTGTATCCATATTGTCGTGACCTCTTAACAAACTAGCTCAATGGGGGGTAGAGCGATGAGGTTACCGAGGATCTTAAAGTTAATAATTCACATTTACGAGGTCAGACGGGTGACGCAGCCGAGAGAAATTATAAAAAATATTAGAAAGTTCCTAACAGAAATATTATCCCATGGTGTGGATGAGGGAAGGGATCTATCTACTATAATAATTTACATTAAATGGAAGTGGATGGCAACTAAATTTATTAACAAAAGGGGATTACATTACCTCCTTGCTTCCTTGCCTGTCGGTGAGGACGCCATACTGTTGGTATGGGTAGCGCGCACACGCTACGTCTTGCCTCGAACAGTAACTAGCCTCGACTGACTAAACCCACGCTCAACTCGGCGTGGTAACGCTATGCTAACTGGCTTATCCCCTCCACTCTTGCGCAATACCCGATCTGGGCAGACATGCCCCATACGCAATAATGCTCGTACGTCACAATATGTAATAATGTTATGTGAATATATTACGTAATTTAATAATGAAGGACCTGTGAGAGTAATAAGTTAAAAAGTTACTAACAATGAGGTAACCTTGAGTCAATAATGAGTAAGAAAGTTTAACAGTACTACTTGTGGTTCTTGGAGTAACAATAATGTGATTTTAGTGACAGTTTATAAAATAGCCAATCAACAACCAAAAAAAGCTTTAGTTAAATGAAGGTATTCTATTAGACTAGGATTGGCCAATTAGAAACTGAAATATAGCAAAAATTTTAAATGCAGAGTTCAGTTGATTCTAGACAGCGCTCATAACTGGACGTGTTGCCTGCAGACAGAGTTACTACCAGATGCAAAAAGTGTCCTCAAGAAATGCAATATGTATTCGTGTGAGACGAAAAATAAGTTTACGTATTAAAAAAAGGGTAATTAATTAATAAAAAGAATCTCACAGCTCTCTATATCAGTGAAGTGTTATTTAAATCGTATCAAGCATTAATAAAAGGAGTGAAGTAAAATTATAATCTATGGAAGCCTATATTCTTGTCGCACCAAAACCCTGCTAAGAGAAACGTGTCTCTAACAAATATTGACGCAGCCGAGGCAAACATAAATATAATATTTAAAGAAACAGTTAAATTACAAAGTAATATTTTCTTTAAACTTGGGACAAAGGCCATCTGAAAGTACATTTAGGGCGAAGGCTACCAGAAACTGTTTACCATACGTGCGGTTGTAACTACTACAAGTTCGGCTCCCCAACAGTTGAAATATAATACATCATCTTCAAACTAACTTTCCATAAGTAGCAGCAACAAATCTACTTCAAATTGGCGTCCATACGTGGGGCAAACTATAGCAATACAATAACAAACCATGCTTCTTCAACTTTCACTCCTTATCTTTCCGTTCTTGTGCACTCAGTCAAACTTAAAGTGGCGGTCTCTCGAGCAGTTAAGTCCCTTCGAGGGAGCGCGCAGTTCACAACCAACTCCTGTGCTCTGCTTGACTAACTCTATAATAATACAAGGCACTGATTTGGGCTACTTCCACACCGTGATTGGCGTGGTATAGTGGTTCAACTACTTAACTACTACGCAAGTAGCTCGAGTAGGATTCTCCGTATTGAATTGTTATCTATTGTTTTTATAACGCGTTTTAGGGTAATGCGGTTAAATAATATTGCTTGTTACTTCGTTCTACCTGCAAATATAACTACTATATTTGTGAAATTTGGATTATAAAGTTAAATTCTCTGAATATGAAACCCCCTCACGACCGATAAATTGTAATGCTTGCCATCTACCGGTATATCGCACTGCTAAACAAACGCCAGATACATAAAACATCTGATGTGTTACAGTCACATGACTTTCTCTACTCTTGTACAAACTATTTTTACAAACGCTTATTCTCCATATGCTTGCTTCATGTTAATCGAGATGTTAATCTTATTGCTAAGTTTCTTGTAGATGCAAGGGGAATTGGTAGGCTTTAGGCGATACTCAAATATTTTAAGAGGTGGTTGCTATGTGGAGTATTCCATGCTCTTTGCATTACCAGGACAAAAAAATGAATAACGAATTTGAGAAAAAGTATAAGTATTGGAATATTTAAGGGAATAACAAGCAATATCCCGATAATGGTTCACTGAAAAAAAAATGTATATGACATAAATTGTGTATTTTAAGGCGATCTACATTTTTTGTAGTAAAATTTTGTCTATCTCTTATGGTTTACCAGTTATGTAAAAGTCGTTCACAATGAAGAATACTTTTGGAGACATTCTCAGAAAATTCGAATTACATACGTTACATTTGTCATGAAAATACCTTAAACATATTATATTTTAATTAAAATCGTTAGAGCCATTTTGGGAGAAAATTAAAGTTTTCTAAAAATGTTCCATGTAAAGGGTAATCTGGGGTGGGGGGATTTTCTTGAAGACCTTTGTGTCACATCTCTGGAAGATACTGAACCTAAATACCAAGTTTGGTGTTTATCCGACTGTTCGTTTCTGAGTTATGCTGTTCAGACACACACACAGACACACACATGGACATGTTTCCAAAAATGTTTTTTTTTGGATTCAGGGGGTCTCAAAACATGTATTTCCGGTGAAATCTCGGTATCGAAATTTTGGATGGAATACAATACTTTCCCTACTTACTATACGTAATAGAGAAAGTAAAAATCAAGAAAACCCATGTATTTAAATTGAAGGAGGGAAGAAAGTTGAGTAGCTTTACGGAGATTTGAACTTGCGACCTCAGAAAACAGTAAGCTATCTCCCTACCACAGAGCTAATAATACTGCAGTAAGCGTGACATTGTAACGAGCTTTAGTCATTCTCCACTTGATAACCATAAATCAATAAATAGTCAGTGTTGAAACATTATGAAACATCTGTCTGTTTGAAATCTCGTACATAAATTATTTTCTCGGAAGACTTTTATGATTTAGTTGTGTTCCCCATTATAACTACTACAATAGAATGCACGGTCTTGTGAAACAAGGAAATGTACATCCCTTTATATTATGTAGGAATAGCGTTTCTGCGGCTTGTATTTTGTTTTTGTCCTTTGGTTTAATTATCAAATTTTCCCTTCCATATAACAAAAACGGACGGTCATTATTTTGTATAACTTCAGTTTTTTATGTTTCCTGTTTTCCTAACTAAGATTCGTTTTGTAGTTTCGCAAATATTAGTATAGGTTTAATTTCGTTAAGTGAAGCTGAAATTCTACCAGAACTTTGTGTTACTTTGAATGGCATGACAGACTGAATTTCGACCGAGATCAAAAGTCACCAATGGCTGTGTTCAGCAACCCTGACGTAATGCTAGTGTAGTAACAGTATTACGCTAGTTGATCACACATCGCTTGAAAGTTTGATACACAGTTTGGTGTGTGGCAAATGCTTGACCTAAAATGAGCGATGAAGTTGTTTGTGTATTTCCGTAGCGTAGCTTGTGTTTTGTTGCAACAGAACGAGGGTGATAATATGGTTTGTTTCTGTTGTGGTCAGGGTGAGGAGATGCTGGTCCTGCCGCTGATAGTGATGGGGGCACTGCTGGTGGCTGGAGGTGTGGTAAGCTTACTGCTTCCGGAGACGCTACACCAACATCTGCCACAGAGTTTGGAGGATGGAGAAAAGTTTGGACGCGACTGGGGCTGGCGGGAGTGGATCACTTGCTGTCCTCCAAGGCACGTCCTTTCGCATATATTCAGTGAACCATATGAAGCGTTGATGATTTGTAGTTTATAAATTAGCCTGCATGTAATATTATTATTGTTATTCTTAATATTATTATACCTTGATTAAAAACACCTGGTCCTCCATGTTGGGGGTTGATGTGAAGGGTCAACTCCCCGTTCATTGGAAAAAAGGACAATGACAAATGGAGATCAGCTAGGACATCTAAAAGAAGAAGAAATCTGATGTGATACATTCGCATGACTTTTCTCTACCCTCTATGTTATTTAGTGGGAATAAATGCTATTCTTACTAAAGCTTATTTTTCTACATTTTAATCCAAATAAAGCTTTGCAAAAGTACCTACATTACACGTTTCGTTATAGATGCAAAGAGAACAGCGATAGTCAAATGTTTAAGAACTGGATGCCATATTCTAGCCTTAAAATTCCATTACTGTTTCCATGCAATCGCAAGAAACAACTGAAAATCGATGAGACTAAACGAATCACAAATATTGCACAATTTGAAACATTAATAAGGATATCTCGAAACGGCTTATGCCACAGAAACATTTTAGTGTAATTTTAAGCAAATTGTACATCTTTGTATCGTACGTTTTCGTCAATCACCTAACGTTCACCAGCTACAAAATTCCTTGGGAATGAAGAGGACTTCACAGACTATTCCCAGATAATTCAAAGTATACATTTAATTTTTCTTGTAAATATCTATAATATATGATATTTTAATCAAAATCGTTTGAGCCATTTTTTAAAAAATCAAAACTTTCTAAAATTGTTACATGTAAAGGGTAGTTGGGTTGGGGGAATATCGTGTTGCATCTATGGAAGGTACTGAACCTAAATAACCAGCGTGGTATTTATCCGACTTTTCGTTTTTGAGTATGTTGTTCACAGGCATGCACACACCCAGGAACGCTTTTTTCAATTCAGGAGCTTTAAAACAAGTATTTCCGGTGAAATCATAATTTTTGATAAAATGCAATACCTTCTCTACCTATTATGCACGGGGTAGAGAAAGTTAAAATTAGAAGTGAGATTATAAAAGAAAATATGGTGTTAAGTATTGAATTTCAAGTTTATTCAACAGATACAATCAAAGTGACATGCTAAAAGATTGGATGAAATATTACCCAAAAATAATGGAGTGGATGCTAACACGAAGGTGAAGAAGATGATTACATAATACGTGGATTCAAGGAATTAATGGAGCAGTGAAGGAATAAGAAATTAAAGATGATTTATGGTCCAATAAGCGAAAATGGAAAAAGTGATAAGGAGATATTAAAAACTGTAGCCTTGGGTGCCCGAAAACTGTTTGTACATTGTAAAGCCGGAACCTCAAAACACGCATTTCCAGTGATATCTCGATATACATTTTTGGGGCCTTTACAATACGTTTAACTACTCGGCATACGACAAAGAAAGCAATATTTGAACAATCGCGTTTGTACAAAATTGGACTGTACTTCAGAATTCTGTTAATGGACGTGTTTTTGGAAATATCCCATTTTCGTAACAGCTACAAAATGGTTCATGTTACTTTTTCCTACCTCACGTCAATTAGGTATCTGGACTATATTACAACACTGTTATTCTTTTAAGTAAATTTAAAGCAGTCAATTTAACAGGCCAAACACAACAGCCTATGCTTGGTGTGGTTCCAGGTATAAGGAAATTGTGGTAATGAATTTGGATCGCCTTCCAGTAACTTCATCTACCTTTAACGGTTCAAACCATTTTGGGAAATTCCGCTCTCCTACTTAAAGGATGCAGTAAAACACTGGGAATATGAAACTAAAAGTAAGTTCTGGAACTCGGTTTCAGGTCTCATTCGTGCCAAAGAGTCCATAGTCATTTCGGCTAAAGGAGCAAACGTGCACAACTAAATTAAGCAAACAGTAATTGTAACTACCTTCTGATCTTTTAAGTAGAAATTGACCTTTACGAAAGCATCTCTATAAAATACAAAATAGGCATAGCTAAGCTTTCCGCTTTTATAATTACGAGAAGCAAATGACAACACAAATTGTTAGCGACTTGAGTATGTTGCCCATTAGGATGGGAGATATTTTTTTTCAACGCCTGTGACAATGATTTACTTCATTAGAAGAATTAAATTTGAGAATGTTGTTTATTGTATTGTTGTAGGAATTTGCACCACGCTTTTGGCGTCAATTTGAAGTACATCGTATTGAAGGAGTTGTATTATATTTCAACTGTTGGGGAGCCGAACTTGTAGTAGTTGCAACCGCACGTATAGTAAACAGTTTCCGGTAGCCTTCGCCCCAAATGTATGAGGAATTAGGCAAATAATTTACTCACCTGTTTATTAAAAACATGGTTTCTTGGGGAAGAAACATCATTGATTCATTTTTACCCCTATTAATTTTAATTCAAATTATACTTTTAGGTGGCCTTTGCCCCAGGTTTAAAAAAAATATTAACTTTGTAGTTTAACGGTTTCATTAAATATTATGTATTTATGTTTGCCTCGGCTGCGTCAGAATTTATTTTTAGAGACACGTTTTCTTAGCAGGGTTGTGGTGTAACTAAGAATGTAGGCTTACACAGATTATAATTTACTTCACTCCTTTTATTAATGCTTGATACGATTTAAATAACACTTCACTGAGATAGAGAGAGAGCTGCGAGATTCTTTTATTAATTATTTTGCACTTTTTAACAGTAAACTATTTTTCGTCTCACACGAATACGTACTCTTGAGGACACTTTTTGCGTCTGGTTAGTAACGCTGTCTGCAACCAACTGAAATGATTTCAACTGCCTAAACTTGTAAATTTCTGTATTTCAAGTCTCTGATTGGCTAATCCTGCTCCAATAGAATACCTTCATTTAACTAAAGCTTTTTCTGGTTGTTGATTGGCTATATTTAAACTGTCTCAAGATTTAATTATTGTTGCTCCAATAAAGACTAGTAGCATTTAAACTTTCAAATTCATTATAGCCTCAAGGTTACCTCATTGTTACCTCATTGTTAGCAACTTTTAACCTATTATTCTCACAGCTCCTACATTATTAAATTACGTAATATAGTCACATAGCATTATTACACATGGACACAATAATACAAACATATACAATGACTGTTACATACATTTTTATATATTATTACATACACATATTGCTTTAAGGCGGGCTGTTATTGAATTATATATATTATACAATTAGACTGAAGTCATTTTAGTGTTAAAAATACTACCTCAAATTGAACAGGTAAATACAATCAAATTCTGAGGAACAATAGATCTGACAGAGTGAAACAGTTTTTTGTCAAACAACCACCATCCTCCGACGCATCGTTACAAAGTTATCCACCCTGTTTGAAGCGTATCCAGTAGGATAGCCTTGAGAGTCACACTTTGACTCTGTTTGTTTACAACCACTGAATCTAGAAACATCACCTCTTTTTTGTCCCTTACTCCGGTTAGATTTAGTAGGTCTGAGACGCACAGCCCAATTTAACTCAGTGTTTGTGAACAACAGCTACGCGCATGCCAACTCCAGAGAGGAGATGGCATAAGGCGGGTCTGAGGCCGTACGATTTCGCACCTCCTGTTCAGTTTATCCGTGGTTTCTGCAACGAAGCATCACAGACCCTACATTTCCCGCACACGTGTTGTTTATCCGTGAGGCCTGCTTCGCACAAGACGGATACTTCAACAGCAAGAACAGCCTATCTGGGATGTAGAGAACCCTCGTGCAGTGTTCGTTAGACTTCACCAACGAAAGTATTCCGTAAAAGCTGGGCTGGAATCGTTGGTGATCATCTACTGGGACCTTTCGTTTTGCCACCCCGTTTGACTTCAATTTGGCTTGTACATACCAAACCTAACAAGACGTAAGGGACAAGAAAGAGGAGAGGTCACTTGATTCAGCGGTTGTAAACAAACGGATGATGGTTCCTTGACAAAAATGTTCCCACTGCGAAATCTATCGTTCCTCAGAATTTGTCACAGAGGTCATGAAACATTCTGTATAAAATATAGCGTAGGATATACTTTAGAGGCGAAAACTTCGCGTACTGCCATCTGTATGAGATCCATTGCGTCTACGACCCACCAGCAAAAAGGGATGAAGCGAAGAAATCACAGGAGGCTGCAGATCGAAAGCAGACAGGCCACAGCGACCGCAAAAATCCCTGCAGAGATACGAAATGAAAGGGAAATATGGGAATGGAAATCTAGCAGATAGGAAACCACCCCAGCATTCGCCTACCGACCTGGAAAACAATTAAAAACCCAAGTTCAGAGTGGCGGTCGATGGGAACTGAATCCGACCCCTCCTAAATGCGAGCTTTACACGTTATGGCGGAACAAACTTGCTCGGCTACAGACATATATAATGTATTGCTTGTGCTTTTAGTAGTATTTGAATTGGAAATTGATATGTGAGCATCGTCAAGTACGACAGACAGTTCGAGAAGCTAGTCGAATTTTATCTATTCTTGGGAAGCATAGCAAATAGAATGTCAGCGAAAGATGTGGAAGGGATTACGGCATTCGTAAGAAGTCCGAAGACAATGCGACGAGTTATTGTAGAGCTTGGAGTGCCATGGTCCACGGTTCATGATGTGGTTCCCAAAAGGTTACGTCTACTGTCCTACAAGATTCAGTTACGTCAGTGAATCTATTCCGAGGATAAATGTAAATGTGATACGTATATGAAATTATTCTCTTGAAATTTAAATTGAATTTAAATTCTATTGAAAATTAAAACAAGATTTAAAAGCATTAAAATGTATATTTTAAACAACCTTTTACTTTATACGTGCGATTGTCCACGTTTCTGTGAATAATTGGTAGAAGAGCAAGTAAATGTTCCGGAAATTTCTTTTTAGTAGCTGTATGTTGAAGCTAATTCCGTCTTTTAATTGTTATAGGTAGTTGCATTTGTCTCTCATAGCTATTTATTCTTTAAAAAATAAACGTCATTACTCGGGTGTTTAATCCAGCTTAGTCGATTCTGTAAATCACTTCTTGAAGCGCCCTAAAGCAGCAAGAGTGAGTGCTATTAGTATTTTACTTTACGACTATTTTAAAACGGGTAGCAATATATACACAATTGGGTAAATACGTGAAGGTGTGAAATCTTCTCCGCAAAATAGT
Organism: Deroplatys truncata; assembly: GCA_030765065.1. Lineage (NCBI taxonomy): Eukaryota > Metazoa > Arthropoda > Insecta > Mantodea > Mantidae > Deroplatys > Deroplatys truncata. Next base: position 200,649,262 of record CM060984.1, on the reverse strand, counting down.
TGGATGCGTTTAAATCCATTTGCGAAACAGAAATGCATTTAACATTGGAAGATACTTTATAAAGAGATGATTTTATATATATATAATTTATGAACGCTGTTTAACTACTATGGTTCTTAGTGTCCCTTCTAAATTGGAGAGAAAGACCGGAAATTTTGCTCAGCGGACTCTTTTATCAGGGTTGAAATTCTTTTACGTGCCCTAAATCTATGACATGGGATCACCGTGTTTACTTTCCTTCCAAAGGAAGCCATGCTAAGGATTTTTACGCCCGAAAAAATCTATCACCCTCCACCGGGTTTGAATCCGCGACCTTGGGAACCAGAGGCTATTATGGAAGAGGATTATATAACGCATCCTACACTTTATTGATTTATTTTTTCTATTAATTATTAATTGGTATTTGGTATTGAAGGAAGGTTTACCCTCACGTATGGAAAGCCAAACTTGAAGTAACTGCCCCACGTATGTACAAAGTTTCTGGTGGCCTTCGCCCCAACGATTAGGAATCAAATTTGTATTTTATGTTTCTTTAAATATTATATTTATTTATGTTTGCCTCGGCTGCGTCAGTATTAATTTGTAGAAACATGTATTTCTTAACAAGAGGTGATGCCGCTGATGAATGTAGGCTTACACAAATTATAATTTTTACTTCACTCTATTTATTAATCCTTCACACGGTTAAATAACACTTCACTGATATATAGAGAGCTGTGAGATTGTTTATTAATTACTTGCACTTTTTAACACGTAAAGTTTATAATGAATTTTCGCCTCACACTTAATACGTATAAAACTTCTCAAGGACGCGTCTCGCGTCCAGTTAGGAACGCTGTCTACAAGCAACTGAACTGATTTCTACCGCCTGAATTTGTAAATTTCTGTAATTCAAGTCTCTGATTGGCGAATCCTACTCCAATAGCTACCTTCATTTAACTTGAGCCTTTTTCTGGTTGTTCATTGGCTATTTATAAACTGTCTCAAAAATTACATTATTGTTACTCCAAGAATTACTAGTAGTATTATTAAACTTTCCAATTAATTATTACCTCAAGGTTACCTCATTGTTACCTCATTTTTAGCAACTTTTGACCTATATTCTCACAGCTCCTACATTATTAAATTACGTAATACATTTCCATAATATTTTTAAGCATGTACATAATAATATTAACATTAATGCAGTGACTGTTACTTACACTTTTTTATATTTTATTTATACATATATTGCTTTGAGGCGGCCTGTTATATATTTTATATTATATAATTAGACTGAAATCAGACTGTTAAAAATACTGCCTCAGTATTAATTAGACAAATATTTCACTCGCTTGTTTATTAAAAATGAAATATTTTAAGTTCTTAATTACAAAAGGAGTTAGTTTTTAAAAACGTACATATGAACATTTTTGTTCCAGATTTCTATGAATTTTTGGGTACGTTCGGTGCCTAATACCAACTGCAACGATAAAATAACTCTGTGTAATTATAAATGGGGCGGGACATAGCACAGATTAAATACTTTTTAAATGTTGCCAGTGACATATATCAAAAGCACTAAAGGGGGCAATGGAAGAGGGATTACTCTACGCTAATATTAGAGAGCAAACTTGTATGTGTATATGTTGAGGGGGTGTAACATTAAAAACCACTCAAACGGCATTAATAATTATTTCAACGCCGAAAATTCCCATTCTTGCAGATTAGCACAGACTATATAATATTTGTAAAAATTTAAAAATTGGAGGGCTTTAGGGAGGATTGTCGTATTCATATCCATCAATTTCATTCCCGTTTCATTGAATATAAATATGAGAGGATATAATATTTGATCCTTTATTGCATACATGCAATAAATATATAATGACTTTCAACCCAAAATATAAAAACGAGAGGTTTGTATTTTTTAAATATGGGGCTATTTGAGAGGGAAGATATTTTTAAATAGTTTTAATTTCTCTTCTTACTACATAGTCAACAGGCGGTGAGACTGGAGGTCTATAATTAATACAAGAGATCATAATTACTGTTCTCAATAACCAATGTAAGATAAGAAATCAATACATTTATTTACTCTATAAAACCAATAAGTTTTGAAGAAGATATAGTTATTTTTACGTTATTTGGACCACGCTTTGGACGTCAATTTGAAAAACTTATTGTTGTATATTGCGTTATTTTTAGCACCACGCTTTGGGCGTCAATTTGAAGTAGTTTGTATTGAAGGAGTTGTATTATAGTTCTTCTGTTGGGGAGCCGAACTTGTATAGTAATTAGTTTCCGGTAGCCTTTGCCCCAAGTTTAAAAAAGTATTAACTTTGTAATTTAACTGTTTCTTTAAATATTATATATTTGTTTGTCTCAGCTACGTCAGTATTATTGTTAGAGACACGTTTCTCTTAGCAGGGTTGTGGTGTGACTAAGAATGTAGGCTTACACAGATTATAATTTACTTCACTCCTTTTATTAATGCGTGATACGATTTAAATAACACTTCACTATAGAGAGAGAGAGATCTGTGAGATGTTTTTATTAAATACTTGTACTTTTTAATACGTAAACTATTTTTGTCTTATGCAAAATACGTATTAAATCTCTTGAAGACGCATCTCGCATCCGGTTACAATCACTGTCTGCAGGCAACTGAATTGATTTCAACCGCCTAAACTTGTAAATTTCTGTATTTCAAGTCTCTGATTGGCTATTCCTAATCCATTAGAATACCTTCATTTAACTAAAGCTTTTTCTGGTTGTTGATTGCCTATTTTTAAACTATCTCAAAATTTACATTATTGCTTCCAAGAATCACAAGTAACATTATTAAACTCTCAAACTTATTATTGCCTCAAGATTACCTCATTGTTAGCAACTTTTGACCTATTTCTTACAGCTCCTACATTATTAAATTACGTAATACATTCACATAACATTATTGAACATGTATACAGTAATATAAGCATATGCAGTGACTGTTACATACATTTTACAAATTATTATATACACATATTGCTTCAAGGCGGACTGTTATTGAATTTACATATTATATAGCTACATTGAAAGCATTTAAGTGTTAAACATACTGCCTCAGGTTAAGTAAGAAATTTCTGTAGTTCATTGTTGTACTACTGAAATGTTTTGGTGCACATATTTCCATTTTAGAGCATTATTTCAATTTTTTACTGCATGGATGCACGCACATGTGCATGATGTTAGTGCATATAAATCAGCTCTCTACTTCCACTGATAAAATGAAATAATAACCGGGAAAGAAACTTTCGGAAGGAAACTTCTAACTCTACTTTTGTACCTTAGTGGCATTAGCCAATAATTATGAAGAAACATAAAGCCATGGAGAACGGTCTTGGTGATATATGAACCCCAAACTTTCACAACTCCTCAGCATATCAGGAAGGATCTTAACGATTTTGGTTGAAATACCACATGTTTAATATATTTGCATGACAAATTAAATGCATATCTTCAAATTTCTACCAATAGCCTGTGAGGTGTTCTTCATTCTGAATAACTTTTGTATAATTAATAATCTAAGAAATAGCCAAAATCTTACTACCCATAAAACGTAGGTATGATTCATTTTAAATATTTTCGATATATTCTTTGTATTGTCCAGCAACGGGCATAGAATTTCAAAGCCATTGCATAGCGACCCACTGTTTAACAATCTGACTATAGATTAACATTAGGACGCCTTGCATACCAGAACGTTTGAAGGGGCTCAGTTTGACGTTGCAATAATATACAGCGTTTGAATATTATAATTACCTTATTTTAAGTAAGCTGTTATCAACAATTATTAGTTCTGCAAGTACCTTACCTATTTCATCGTTTCGTAAGCGGCACCTATTACAATTTTTCATCTTATAGTTTTTTTTTTTTCATTTTTCTCCGCTTTGCGGTCCTTCACCCCCTCCACTCAGTTCCCCTCTTGCAGTAAACGGTAGTATCGTTGTGACAGTAGAGTCTTATTGTAATATACTCTGGTCTCATCAAGCTTTAAGGAAGAAAGGGGCAGAGGGGAAAATGTAGAAAGAGATACATATACCGGGCGAGTGTTCTCAGGATGCGGATTGAGAGGTTATGCAGTCCCGGCGTTGTGCAGGCTATGTCGTAAATACTGTCCACTGTATCGCGTCTTATCAGTTTCGGCCGAAATGATTTGATTTGCACCGCTGTGCGTGCAGTGACATGCACTCGTAGTGCAACAGTTTGCACGCTGGCCTTCAATGGTGAAGGTCCCAGGTTCAAATACTGCCATTTGAAGATACTTTGTCATGGGAGTGTTGCTTAACTTAATTAGTTCAATTATGCGAATTTCATTAAAAACAAATTGTTACTTGTTGGAATATGCTTTAATGAACATAATAAATAAATGCAAGAAATGACTCGAAAACTCATTTATTTGCAGGCGTGATTTGAACTTCCGACCGTCACCATGAATTTCCAGTATGTTAACCATTCCGCTACTAAGCACGTTAACAACGAGCACCACCTAGCCTTAATCTGTGGACTGGTGAATGCGGTTTCAGCACCTGCATTTCGCATAGTTCTGTAAAATGAAGGGTTGCCAAGTTACCAATCCGCAGGATAAGAAGGCTCACGCGGTGTGTGTGTGTGTGTGTGTGTGTGTGTGTGTGTGTGTGTGAGAGAGAGAGAGAGAGAGAGAGAGAGAGAGAGAGAGAACGCGAAAGTGGGGATTGCCGTGCGTGACTATGACATCCTTAAATCAATAACAAGCAATTTACATTTAAACTTCCTACTTACAAGTGAGCTTAATGAACAAAAGGAATGTCTGGTGAAAGGACATTGTTGTAATTTCTAAAATACAAACATGGTTGTTATAATTTGTATCTGTTTATACAAATCTGTAAATATTTTGGTGTTACCCATAGCTGAACGTTTTAAACCATACAGTTTTTATGTTAACAACTTCAAAATGCTTGTGGTTCTATCAAAATTACATCTGCGGCATGCTGATATCTTTCATATTTATTGAGGAAAAATTTTATTTGATTTTTATTATACTAATTATCAGGTGTTCGACATATCGTAATTTCGAAAATACAAAAATACCGCCATATTATTTAAATACTAATATACAAAACTGATACATAGATTTGCCCTCAATCTTCTCTTTGTTTCAAACAAATTTAAATCTTTGAATATAGTTTTGAAAACAATTTTTCCTCGGTGTTCAAATTAACTATATCATATCTTGAGAAAAAGAATGCATGGCACTTGTTTTACCATCAGTGTTATTATGAGATGCGCGTGGGTAAATTAAATTTATTACCACTCTTTACACATCTGCAGCTCCTTATAATAGTCGATTATACTACTATTAATGTTAACATTAATTGTGATGCTTTCGTTTCATTTATTTCACATTATTTTCAGAACCTGTGTTACTCACTTTATGGCATTTAAAGACCTCGACTTTCAGAGTTTTTACTCTATCCTAGAACTATTTTAAACGTGGATGTTCACAGATTCAGGCTTTATTCGTTGCTCAAGTTAATTTAAACACGCTTCAAGCCAAACTCTATAATACCTTTTGAATTTCTAAATGTTAAAACTAATGGAGAAGTAACAAACTATAAACAGAGGTTCTCAACAGAAAAATCAACTACAATATTATATATGCTGTACATCACTAAACTTTAGCTTGGTATACCCGCTCACTCACACTAATTAGCATGTTTTTTTCTGTGAATATATGCGAGCCATTTTGCAACGTCACCTCTACTAGTGAAACGAATTATAACAGACTAAGCTAATTAAAGTTGAGTGAACTTTACTGAAGCTGCATATTATAATTACAAACGTGACAGTGACAGGTTTCACATTGACATAAAATGCGTTTATGTTAATATAGCCTGAATAATTGCATGAAACCTGTGTGGATAAATTTGAATTCGTCAAAAAAGGTCATATTTTGGCTTGGCTTGCAGAATTGAACATGCAACGCTTCGCTTTTAGTCCATCAAGATGCAGCAAAATAAAACACTGCTGCAAACTTTGTAACTCTAGACAACTTTTTTATTTTTAACGTCATGTGTTTCAATGATACGGTTAAAGTTATTGGTATTAGAGTTCATAAAATAGAAAAGAAATAGGGTTCATAAGACTTCGTTGATGCTCATGTGGTTCATCACACTGCTACCAAAGTCCCGAACCTCCCAGTACGCCAATCACCGTTTATGTTACGTAGGCCCATACGTTACTACAAATTTTATAGCACCGTCCTGAGGATTCGAGTGTAGCTAATGCCTGCCAATGATTTTTAAATTGAGCTATAGGATGAGAGCTGATACCAAAATAGTTCAAAAGCGCAGATTTATATGAAGCGTTGGCAAATTTGAGTAAATCATTCGGAATGATTAAGCAAGAAAATTTGGGTAACTCATTTGTAAAGAGGTTATGAATACGCAGCCAAGAATTCTTAACTGAGAATTATATAAACTGCCTGGAATAATTTATTATATTGATTTTAGTGAAATTACGTTTTTGAGGAAAGTCGTCATGCTAGAATGGTAATTAACTGTTTTTCCACACAAGTCGTGTGTAGGGCAAGGTTGGAAAGGTAGATTCAGTTGACTTAAAATACTATCTCCTGGTCTCCGTTCGGTTGGTCTATTGACCTAATAGGCTAAACTATGAAGCCCGGGACTTACGACATTGTAAGTCGCCATTGGGGTATGTCATCTCAAAATAATTTGAGATCGACTAGTAGTTTACCAACAAAAATGCGAGTCAGTTGCGGAGCTTAATGTCTACCGACACGTTACTATTGTAACTCAAGGTTAGAGCAACCAGAGGGAAACCGAAAGATCCGTGCTTCAAATCCCGATTATGGCATTGAATTTTTCAGTCGTCTGATTCTACCTTCCCAATTATGCAAGATATTTTAAATATCTAACTAACAAATTTTGGAAAAATATCACTTATGTATTGTAATAATAATAATAATTAATAATAATTTATGAAATATCAGACGAACAACAAGAGTGTCGACCTGAGGCACACAAGCTCAGGGCAGAGATGAATGATCATCCAATAGATATGGGGATATGATGTGGTCAGCACCATATTTCTCCTAGCCGTAATATTGATTTTCCTGATATAAGACCGCTACCTATTGTAGCTCCTCAAATTCTCCACGATGCTGAGAGAGCACCAGTCCTATACATGGGCGAAAATTCCGCACCTCCCAAGCTTTGACTCGAGCATATACGCATTCTACTAGAACTTAATGTCCTAACCCAATACGTACGGCACAAGGCATCGCATATGTATGCTTGGTAACAAAGACTCTATCTTCAGCCTTTAGATAGAAGATAGATGTTTCAATTCACCATAACATTAGATGCATAACTTATATACAATCTGTCAAATAACATTCTAATATAATTTCAAGTACAAATAATATAAACCGGCAGAAACTAATTAAGTGATTGGATTAAACATACAGCAAATGTACAATCATATCAAGTAGTAGTGTTTAACACCCATTCTTACTGCATACGGCACCACAGCCGGTGGACAATAATACATGAAATGAAATGAAATTTGGAAAGAAAACGTTCCAGGTTTAAGTTTAGGGTGCCTCCGCGGCATTTGGCAATTACGAGAGCTGAGGAAAACCTGGAGGAAACCCTAGTCATGAAGGACGGTCTTAGCGGGAATTCAACATCAGACCCCACGATCACAAGTCCGTACCTTAAGGATGAATTGTTCATATCAAATAAACAGTGTTGAGTAAAATAGAAACTTGCCAATCTAATACTTTTGTATCCAGTGGCATCTTACTCTGTTTGTATCTTGAAAACATGATCTTTCTCAGAAGGAAGAATTGAGATAAAGAAAATAAATCTGATGTGTTACACTCACATGACTTTCTCTACTCTTGTACAAACTATTTTTACAAACGCTTATTCTCCATATGATTCATGTTAATCAAGATGTTAATCTTATTGTTGACTTTCTTGTAGGTGCAAGGGGAATAAGTTAGACTTTAAGCGACAGTCAAATCCTTTAAGAGCTGGTTGCTATGTGGTGCATATCATTCTCTTTGTATGTCTAGGACATAAAATGAATAATGAATTCCCATTTGAGAAAAAGTATTGAAAATTTAAGGGAATAACAAGCTATATGTCGAAAACGGTTCCCTCAACAAAAAAATATATCACTTAAATTGTGTATTTTAACGCGATCTACATTTTTTGTGTAGTTAAATTTTGTCTATTTTCGAAAAATGTTCCATGTAAAGGGTAATCTGGAGTGGAGGTATTTTCTTGAAAACCTTCGTGTCGCATCTCTGGAAGATACTGAACCTAAATACCAAGTTTGGTGTTTATCCGGCTGTTCGTTTCTTAGTTATGCTTTTCACAGACACACACACACACACACACACACACACACACACAGAGACACACACGGACATGTTTCCGAAAATGCGTTTTTTGGATTCAGGGGGTCTCAAAGCATGTATTTCCGGTGAAATCTCGGTATCGAATTTTTGGGTGGAATACAATACTTCCCCTACCACTTATCCGTTATGAGGGTAAAAGCACGCATAAACGTCATCTTGAAGGAAAAGCTTAGAAATAGTTTTGCAATAAATATTGAGAAAATTAAGAAAATGGTTTTAGATTTTTTGTTCTATCTTCTTCGTATATAGGGAATAGACCTGTTGACCTTTTCCGTCTGCGGAGTCTATGTAGTCTACCCATATTTTCTTGGCCATCAAATACTTGCTATTCAAAAAATCGTTTTATTTTTTTATCACATTTTATAAGAAAAATTTTTACTTTGGCATTTGAAATAAAACAGAAACTTTGGTTAGTTTGGGAGAAAACGGTTTGTAGAATACGATTTAAAAATAGAGCATATGAATATTTAACATAATGCGTAATTTAATTATGAATGTATGAAACAAAAGCTAATTTCTCATAATTTTGTATAAACTGTATACACCTGTTTATTTCGTAATTTAAGCTCATTTGGAAATGGCAGTGTTCAAAAGGATTTGTGTTTTCGGAGTAAAGTGACATAAAGGTTTTATAAAGTTTCTGTACATAATGTAATTAATTCGGAAATTGATAAAAAGTGAGTGTTGAAATTAGTGTATTTGGGATATTATTTAAAACAGCAGTCTCTGACAACAGCTTTGTGAAACATGTCGCATTGCGTCATGAAATGGTACTGCTTGCATTTCTGCGGTGAAACTGAAGCCTTTAGTCTGTAGCAATACACAAAAAGAAAAAGAACGCACAGTCGCTTGCTAATCAGAAAACGTTGCCATACAATTTGGGGACCCGCTATATAATTCAGCGCGGCAAATGAGGTAGCGCCATAGACAACATACTACAGTAAACAGTGCTATGCAGGCAGCAGTCGGAAGGAAAGAACTGGGAATTTTGCCAGCAGCTTTAATGCAGGAAATAATAATTAAGCATCATCAAATGGACAGAATTCTGAGTTTCGTCTCCGTGAGTTCATTGTCAACGGAGATATAGACTACCACAAAATCAACCGAAGTGTAGTTTATGCGCTAAAATAATTATATATATATATATATATATTACGTATTGTTAATTTTATTGTCATTGCCAGACACACTGTTGTGATGCATTGTTGCTACCAGACGTAGCTAATTTTGTCTCCTTAGTTATATTTCGGCTTAACGGTCTATCCTTTCAGCGCGGACCACGCCAAAGGGAAAAATCTGTTTGAAATTGTCTGGTATGACGTCAGCTCTGTCTGGCTTTGGCTAGGCACGGCTGGTGGGGGTAAGATAACGTCACTCTAGTGGAAGTGGACATTGGGGGTCAGTCGTGTGTATGTCCGGTCTACGGTGTTTGGCATCTCCCACCATCCTGTTTCCTTTGTTCACCATATAGAGTCGCCAAACGTTTGTGAATAAATTCCAGGTATGTAAGGGTAATGTGTGTTATGTAATATTGTAGTGTAATATAAAACCCCCTTAAATCTACACACTAAAGGTCCCGGAGTTTTTGCTGCCAGCGAGTTGCAACCCCCTCCCCCCAAGTGCGTTTTGGGGTGACGAAAATTAATCATTTTCTGATAAACGTTTTGGCCTTCATCCCAACATGTAACAATATATATATATATATATATATATATATATATATATATATATATATAAACCCCCGAGAAGGTATTTGTCTTCACTTTAAAAATTCTAACAGCCAAGTTAATGGAGAGAAAAATCTATTTCTTTTCTGGACACAAAGAACATATGGCAATACAGTTTAAGTGTTTTGGCTTTTTCAGATCATTCATTTTACCAATGTTATAATTTTTTTTAAAAATATGCCAAAACTGCCACGGTTTTTTGGGGGATTTGTGTGTGTGTGTTTTTTCCAAAATGTACTAGAGTTAGGTGTGTGTATTGATATCAATAGAAACTCATTTGCTAACTTACATTGTAAGATGGACATTACATTATTGTAACGAGTAACGTAAGTTAAACGTGAAATAGTTTTCTCAGGTGTTTATAGTTTGTATATTGGTCTAAACATTACACCTGTGTTATTTAGCTTTTACAAAATAACAAATACCATTAGCAGGCAAAATACTTCACTTATATAAAAATTACCTTATAGTTGATTTGAACTAGTATTTGTTCCCAGAAATAAAGTACTTGCTAACAGTTTTTGAGTCGCCTTTGTAGATTGTTATCTCAGAAGTGAGACGCTTGGTGATATACCTGGGAGAAACTCGAGTCAGTTGGAGCATTTAATGCCTACAGAGAAGTTTTCATTGTCATTCATTGTTAAAGCAACCGCACGGAAAGCGGGAGATACGTGTTCAAATTCAGGCTATGAGATTCAGTTTTTCAGCTGACTAATTAAAAAACAATAAAAACTCTAAACCGAATAATTAACATGTATATCAAAGACATATGCGAGTTTGTTTTCTGCATTTTTACCTTCTCTACTACGGAAGTAGTAGGGGAAGTATTGTATTCCACCCAAAAATTCGATACCGAAATTTAACCGGAAATATATGCTTTGAGACCCCCTGAATGCAGAAAAAAGCATTTTTGGAAACATGTCCGTGTGTGTGCCAGTGTGTCTGTGCGTCCGTGTGTGTGTTTGTCTATGTGTCTGTGAACAGCGTACTCAGATAACCGTCGGATAAACACCAAACTTGATATTTAGGTTCTGTATCTTCCAGAGATGCGACAGGAAGGTTTTCAAGAAAATCCCCCCAACCCCAGACTACCCTTTATATGGAACATTTTTTGAAAATTTTAATTTTCTCAAAAATGGCTCCAACGATTTTGATTAAAATATTATATGTTTAAGATATTTTCATGAAAAATTAAATGTATATCTCGAATTTTCTGGGAATGTCTCCAAAAGTATTCTTCATTGTGAACGACTTTTGCATAACTGGTAAACCATAAGAGATAGACAAAGTTTTACTACACAAAAAATGTACATCTCATGTTTTACCAGTTATGCAAAAGTCGTTTACAATGCATACTTTTGGAGACATTCCCAGAAAATTCAAGATATACATATTATTTGTCATGAAAATATCTTAAACATGTGATATTTCAATCAAAATCGTTAGAGCCATTTTTGAGAAAATTAAAATGTTCGATAAATGTTCCACAGAAATGGTAATCTGGGGTGGGGGGATTTTCTTGAAAACCTTCGTGTTGCATCTCTGGAAGATACTGAACCTAAATACCAAGTTGGTGTTTATCAGACTGTTCGTTTCTGAGTTATGCTGTTCACAGACACACACACGGACATGTTTTCAAAAATGCTTTTTTTTTTATTCAGGGGTCTCATAACTTATATTTCCGGTGAAATTTCGTTATCGAATTTTTGGGTGGAATAGAATACTTCCCCTACTTACTATACGTAGTAGAGAAACTAAAAAGGTGTTTAAGGTTTTGGGTTTTTAATGACCCTTTTCTCTAATTTAATTCTATACTAACCCTCAATAATATAATACATGTATTTATAGCTGTTTTATATTGCATAAATATTTCTTACTTTAATAATAAACAGCAAAATCCATGCGACTGCAGTCAAATGTCGGAAATTTTCAAATATGTCAAAGAAAATCGGACATTTCCAAAACCTTTTTGCTTGTAAACTGTGAACAAAAAGTATGAAAACAATTATTACTGACACAATGGCAATTTAGCACGCGGTAAAGATAAAAATATCTGTCACTGCCGAATAATTAAAGTTTCATTATAGTTCTTCTATTTTCTGAAAATAACGCTATTTTAGAACTGACCAGTTTTGTTCCTAACATCCTGGTTGTGCTCTCTGTTAAATATTTCTGTTAAAATCCAGCACTGGATCAGAGTCTTGCCATCAGTTTATATCTTCAGCTTGAACAATAAAATGAAAGTCTTGGGAAGTGAGGTAGACCAGGAAATACCTGAAATTCCAGTCGTATCTGCGGCTTTAATGCATCCTCACCGTCCATGTAGACCTGCATAGAATGACCCCGGAAAATAAAATTCAAAATATGGCTTGTTTTAAGCCCGCTGCTGCCCACGTTACGATATGGTAGGGCTGCAGTTATGGCTCTCCAGCTTTTCCGGGTCACGTCCCCTTTTTTACGCAGCCACCTGAATATCACATGCCCCTTGTTCCAAAACATGCACGTGTCGACTAGTGCTGTAAGCCAGCACAACGTGCTTGTTTTGTAATCTTGCAACGGTCAGGGTGCGTTGTTGATGCTGAAACCGGGTTACAAACTTGAAACAAAGTGTTCACAATCCTTAACAAACAGCCTACACAATTTTGAAACAGGATGTCTCTAAACGAAGAGTTAGGCTTTTCTGAACTATGAACTCTCTCAGATATGGATTCGTTGAAGTTGCAGTAATAATTTACATGCATAACATCCAATTCAATTAAATCCAATATAACATACCTTTTAAATTTATAAACTCAATACATTATACGCTAATACAAAAATTAAAATGTGATACACCCTGAAACGGCAACTCTAGGCCGGGCCCGAGAACAGTAATTCTAGATAATTTATTAATTAACTTTTATTGATGTTAAATCGTACTATGTAAATATCTTTTTCTCAATACTGCTTGTATATTTTAAGAAGGGTGATTTAACATTATGTATCTATCTAGGTTATTAATATTAGTAGAGTTATAAATGGTTTAATGTAAATAATTTAAGCGCTATGTTAAAATACTGTCCACGGTGGAATGTTTTAGCTACAGGAATAGTGCTTTCGAAGGCAGAAAACCTAGTTTTATTACCTCTCTTCGGTCGCAGTGCTATTATTCCTACAGCGAGGGTGTAGAGCCTTTGTCCCATTATTTGATAATTCGCCGTGACCAAGTGAGTGAGAAGGACAATCTAACGGTACATGTAGGAAAAGCCGCGATTTATATTAAAATTGGACCAATGAAATCCCTGGAAGTTTATTCGAAATAGTTAGACGCGTCGAGTCGCGCTAAAAATGTACCAATAGGAAAGGAAGCAGCCTCAGGAGCCTGAGACTATAAATAGATCTGTTTGGGGAAAATTGCGGGACAGTTTATGTCAGGTGTGGTCAGGGAGAGATGCTGCAGGATGTGTGAGATATCGCGCCAAAAAGACAATATTGTCAACAGTTTTATCATGGAATTTTAGCATTGCAGTGCGACAGTTTATGTCATGTGTGGTCAGGGAGAGATGCTGCAGGATGCGTGAGATATCGCGCCAAGAAGGGAATCAAGTCAGCTTTGTAATGTCAGCTTAGTATTGCATTTTATTCGGCAGTTCATGTCATGTGTGGTCAGGGAGAGATGCTGCAGGATGCGTGAGATATCGCGCCAAGAAGGGAATCAAGTCAGCTTTGTAATGTCAGCTTAGTATTGCATTTTATTCGACAGTTTATGTCATGTGTGGTCAGGGAGAGATGCTGCAGGATGTGTGAGATATCGCGCCAAAAAGGGAATCAAGTCAGCTTTGTCATGTCAGCGTAGTATTGCATTTATTCGACAGTTTATGTCATGTGTGGTCAGGGAGAGATGCTGCAGGATGTGTGAGATATCGCGCCAAAAACAGGGAATCAAAATAGTTTTAGCAACACACCTAAGATCCGCTACTCTGAAAGCGACAATAAGAATAGTTATATTTCGTGTCATATCCACGCCATAGTTTAACAGCGGTGGACAGTATTTTACAGCGGCAATACCAGTTTTGTATACTACGAGTGTTAATTAAATAAAAAGAAACGGCAGTGTCATCTTTTCATAAACAAAACAAGTCTATGTCTTCCTATATCACCACCCGAGATCTACGTTTTCCTTTACCGAGGATAAGTCCATGCTCCCATATAATTTAAGGAAAATTACTGCAGCTAGCCGAGGATAAATTGAAGAACCAACACGCTGAGAACTTCTGGAAGCAACGGGAGAAGCATCAAGGTAAGCTACAGCAACGGATGAGGAGGTGATCGCCGCAAACTGGCTCCCAAACGTGGGGCTAACAAACGTTAAGATCGCCGCAAACTGGCGCCATAACGTGGAGCTCGAAGGGAGGACCAGCTCGAAGGGAAGACCAGCTCGAAGGGAAGACCAACATAAACGGAGGACTAGAAAACAACGAACAGACGAAGAATCTTCAGAGGAAAGGGGCACAGCAGAACAAAATTACAACGCGAACTTCTAGTCTACCTACGTGGGACAACAAAACAGCTGAGAGCATCGCTTCTAGAACTTCACCAGGATTCGAACCCGGAACGCATCAGTTATCATTGAAAAAAAATACAGGTTAGAACATTTAATCAAAAACAAACAAAAAGGCATGCAGAGTAGTGATTCAGTTTTGTGAACACATGTTATTGAGAGGGGGTAAAGTCATTACTAGAGAGGTAGAACTTGCTAACGGAACCATGAGTAGGTCAAGGGAAGATTTGAAAGAACTGGAAGGGGAGGCTATTGTCAGCATAACAACAGATGGAAAAAATATGGGTGCAGCAGAAGTAGAAGTTAGGCTAGACAGGCAATCACCGATTGAGCAGATCATTGACGCAGGTCAAAACCAGCTGCTAATATTGCTTCAACATTTGAGCACAAAGATAGACGAGCGGGGTAAAAGGTTAGAAAGCATAATAAATGAACGGGGTAAGATCTTAAATGAACATAGTAAGAACTTAGAAAGAATCATAGACGAGCGGGGTAAAAGGTTAGAAAGCATAATAGATGAGCGGGGTAAGATCTTAAGTGAATATAGTAAGAACTTAGAAAGAATCGGAAGTCAACTAGATAAGAATCTAGAAGGGAAATCAAATGAGCATAATAAGGACTTAGAAAGAATCGTAAGTAAGCAAAGTAAGGACTTAGAAAGACTCGTAAATAAGCAGAGTAAGGGCTTAGAAAGAGTCGTAAGTGAACAAGATAAGAATTTAGAAGGGGAATCAAATGAGAATAATAATGACTTAGAAAGAGTCGTAAGTGAACAAGATAAGAATTTAGAAGGGGAATCAAATGAGAATAATAATGACTTAGAAAGAATCGTAAGTGAACTAGATAAGAATTTAGAAGGGGAATCAAATGAGAATAATGAATACTTAGAAAGAATCGTAAGTAAGCAGAGTAAGGGCTTAGAAAGAATCGTAAGTGAACAAGATAAGAATTTAGAAGGGGAATCAAATGAGCATAATGAGGACTTAGAAAGAATCGTAAGTAAGCAGAGTAAAGACTTAGAAAGTATCGTAAGGGAACAAGATAAGAATTTAGAAGGGAAATCAAATAAGCAGAATAAAGACTTAGAAAGAATCGTAAATAAACAGAGTAAAGACTTAGAAAGAATCGTAAGGGAACAAGATAAGAATGTAGAGGGGAAATTAGTTGAGCTGATGAAGGGGAAGTTAATAGAAACACTTGAAGGGAAATTACTACAGATACTAGAAACTAAAGATCCGAAAACACTAACGGGAGAAGAGACGTTAAAGAAAGCTTTTGAAAGAATGTCAAAGAGGGCGCAGAAAAGAAAGCAGGAATTTAAAACAAGGAAGCGAAAGAAAGGGTTGATCGAACTTGCAGAATTAGTATGGATAAAAAAAAAATCCAGCATTCAAATTAAAAAAAAAAAAAAGACATAATATCATTGATCCTGACTCTACAGTGCCTGGAAAGGAGAGCTTTCACATGTGAATTAATGAATTATCGTAAGCAGTTGTGCAGAACATTTTTTTTTGCATTACTAAAGAGACTTGAGTATTAAATGATCATTAGTGATAGTGAAGAAGAACAAGAAACACCTTTGCCATTAATATGTTTCAGTTTCTTTCTGCTTGAATAAGTTTGTCTTAAGGTTGAAACAGCTTTTATTGTCAGAATATTTATTATTTTTTGATATTTAGCAATATTTGTAAATTATTAATTGGTTGGTATGCTAGCAATATGCTGAGTTTTCTTTAAACATATAAATTAGATTTGTTAATTATAAAAGAAAAGGAGGTATCAAAGAAAGGAAAATTTATTTAAAGGTCCATACCGGGTGATTAACATTTTTGGCTCAGATACATTTGAGTTACAAGAAATAAAGAATTCCAAGATCGTAGGGAGATACCATAAACAGTTGCTCAAACCGTACAAATGTTTAGAGAATGAGAAGGGTGAAGAATGTAATGAAAATAGTCAGGTTAGTTTTACTCGAAATGAGGTAGCAACCCTATGAACAAATAGTAAAGGTAATACACCCGATAAATAAGGAGGTAAAGAAATAAATAAATGCATAATAATTATGTATCAATATGTATGTAAATAGATTTAATTTTAGAACTTAATTTAGGTATTAGCGTATTTCTCTCCACCACAAGTTATTCGTGTGCGGGAAATGTATTGTGTAAGAATGTCTCTCGGAAACCTGTTTTTAAATGGTGAGAGGGGATCAACCATAACAAATGTAGAGTGAATGACCCAAATATAAACACCACTGGTTTGGCAGAAACCTTGTGAAGGAACAGGTATAGCGAAGGGTCTCTGTCAACAAAACAAATCTACAAAGGCCATAATCAGAGGAATTATTCTGGAAAAGAAAATTGTATCAAGTGTTGAAAAATTCATTCTTTTCCAGAACAGGGCAATTTGAAACGGCAACTCTAGGCCGGGCCCGAGAACAGTAATTCTAGATAATTTATTAATTAACTTTTATTGATGTTAAATCGTACTATGTAAATATCTTTTTCTCAATACTGCTTGTATATTTTAAGAAGGGTGATTTAACATTATGTATCTATCTAGGTTATTAATATTAGTAGAGTTATAAATGGTTTAATGTAAATAATTTAAGCGCTATGTTAAAATACTGTCCACGGTGGAATGTTTTAGCTACAGGAATAGTGCTTTCGAAGGCAGAAAACCTAGTTTTATTACCTCTCTTCGGTCGCAGTGCTATTATTCCTACAGCGAGGGTGTAGAGCCTTTGTCCCATTATTTGATAATTCGCCGTGACCAAGTGAGTGAGAAGGACAATCTAACGGTACATGTAGGAAAAGCCGCGATTTATATTAAAATTGGACCAATGAAATCCCTGGAAGTTTATTCGAAATAGTTAGACGCGTCGAGTCGCGCTAAAAATGTACCAATAGGAAAGGAAGCAGCCTCAGGAGCCTGAGACTATAAATAGATCTGTTTGGGGAAAATTGCGGGACAGTTTATGTCAGGTGTGGTCAGGGAGAGATGCTGCAGGATGTGTGAGATATCGCGCCAAAAAGACAATATTGTCAACAGTTTTATCATGGAATTTTAGCATTGCAGTGCGACAGTTTATGTCATGTGTGGTCAGGGAGAGATGCTGCAGGATGCGTGAGATATCGCGCCAAGAAGGGAATCAAGTCAGCTTTGTAATGTCAGCTTAGTATTGCATTTTATTCGGCAGTTCATGTCATGTGTGGTCAGGGAGAGATGCTGCAGGATGCGTGAGATATCGCGCCAAGAAGGGAATCAAGTCAGCTTTGTAATGTCAGCTTAGTATTGCATTTTATTCGACAGTTTATGTCATGTGTGGTCAGGGAGAGATGCTGCAGGATGTGTGAGATATCGCGCCAAAAAGGGAATCAAGTCAGCTTTGTCATGTCAGCGTAGTATTGCATTTATTCGACAGTTTATGTCATGTGTGGTCAGGGAGAGATGCTGCAGGATGTGTGAGATATCGCGCCAAAAACAGGGAATCAAAATAGTTTTAGCAACACACCTAAGATCCGCTACTCTGAAAGCGACAATAAGAATAGTTATATTTCGTGTCATATCCACGCCATAGTTTAACAGCGGTGGACAGTATTTTACAGCGGCAATACCAGTTTTGTATACTACGAGTGTTAATTAAATAAAAAGAAACGGCAGTGTCATCTTTTCATAAACAAAACAAGTCTATGTCTTCCTATATCACCACCCGAGATCTACGTTTTCCTTTACCGAGGATAAGTCCATGCTCCCATATAATTTAAGGAAAATTACTGCAGCTAGCCGAGGATAAATTGAAGAACCAACACGCTGAGAACTTCTGGAAGCAACGGGAGAAGCATCAAGGTAAGCTACAGCAACGGATGAGGAGGTGATCGCCGCAAACTGGCTCCCAAACGTGGGGCTAACAAACGCTAAGATCGCCGCAAACTGGCGCCATAACGTGGAGCTCGAAGGGAGGACCAGCTCGAAGGGAAGACCAGCTCGAAGGGAAGACCAACATAAACGGAGGACTAGAAAACAACGAACAGACGAAGAATCTTCAGAGGAAAGGGGCACAGCAGAACAAAATTACAACGCGAACTTCTAGTCTACCTACGTGGGACAACAAAACAGCTGAGAGCATCGCTTCTAGAACTTCACCAGGATTCGAACCCGGAACGCATCAGTTATCATTGAAAAAAAATACAGGTTAGAACATTTAATCAAAAACAAACAAAAAGGCATGCAGAGTAGTGATTCAGTTTTGTGAACACATGTTATTGAGAGGGGGTAAAGTCATTACTAGAGAGGTAGAACTTGCTAACGGAACCATGAGTAGGTCAAGGGAAGATTTGAAAGAACTGGAAGGGGAGGCTATTGTCAGCATAACAACAGATGGAAAAAATATGGGTGCAGCAGAAGTAGAAGTTAGGCTAGACAGGCAATCACCGATTGAGCAGATCATTGACGCAGGTCAAAACCAGCTGCTAATATTGCTTCAACATTTGAGCACAAAGATAGACGAGCGGGGTAAAAGGTTAGAAAGCATAATAAATGAACGGGGTAAGATCTTAAATGAACATAGTAAGAACTTAGAAAGAATCATAGACGAGCGGGGTAAAAGGTTAGAAAGCATAATAGATGAGCGGGGTAAGATCTTAAGTGAATATAGTAAGAACTTAGAAAGAATCGGAAGTCAACTAGATAAGAATCTAGAAGGGAAATCAAATGAGCATAATAAGGACTTAGAAAGAATCGTAAGTAAGCAAAGTAAGGACTTAGAAAGACTCGTAAATAAGCAGAGTAAGGGCTTAGAAAGAGTCGTAAGTGAACAAGATAAGAATTTAGAAGGGGAATCAAATGAGAATAATAATGACTTAGAAAGAGTCGTAAGTGAACAAGATAAGAATTTAGAAGGGGAATCAAATGAGAATAATAATGACTTAGAAAGAATCGTAAGTGAACTAGATAAGAATTTAGAAGGGGAATCAAATGAGAATAATGAATACTTAGAAAGAATCGTAAGTAAGCAGAGTAAGGGCTTAGAAAGAATCGTAAGTGAACAAGATAAGAATTTAGAAGGGGAATCAAATGAGCATAATGAGGACTTAGAAAGAATCGTAAGTAAGCAGAGTAAAGACTTAGAAAGTATCGTAAGGGAACAAGATAAGAATTTAGAAGGGAAATCAAATAAGCAGAATAAAGACTTAGAAAGAATCGTAAATAAACAGAGTAAAGACTTAGAAAGAATCGTAAGGGAACAAGATAAGAATGTAGAGGGGAAATTAGTTGAGCTGATGAAGGGGAAGTTAATAGAAACACTTGAAGGGAAATTACTACAGATACTAGAAACTAAAGATCCGAAAACACTAACGGGAGAAGAGACGTTAAAGAAAGCTTTTGAAAGAATGTCAAAGAGGGCGCAGAAAAGAAAGCAGGAATTTAAAACAAGGAAGCGAAAGAAAGGGTTGATCGAACTTGCAGAATTAGTATGGATAAAAAAAAAATCCAGCATTCAAATTAAAAAAAAAAAAAAGACATAATATCATTGATCCTGACTCTACAGTGCCTGGAAAGGAGAGCTTTCACATGTGAATTAATGAATTATCGTAAGCAGTTGTGCAGAACATTTTTTTTTGCATTACTAAAGAGACTTGAGTATTAAATGATCATTAGTGATAGTGAAGAAGAACAAGAAACACCTTTGCCATTAATATGTTTCAGTTTCTTTCTGCTTGAATAAGTTTGTCTTAAGGTTGAAACAGCTTTTATTGTCAGAATATTTATTATTTTTTGATATTTAGCAATATTTGTAAATTATTAATTGGTTGGTATGCTAGCAATATGCTGAGTTTTCTTTAAACATATAAATTAGATTTGTTAATTATAAAAGAAAAGGAGGTATCAAAGAAAGGAAAATTTATTTAAAGGTCCATACCGGGTGATTAACATTTTTGGCTCAGATACATTTGAGTTACAAGAAATAAAGAATTCCAAGATCGTAGGGAGATACCATAAACAGTTGCTCAAACCGTACAAATGTTTAGAGAATGAGAAGGGTGAAGAATGTAATGAAAATAGTCAGGTTAGTTTTACTCGAAATGAGGTAGCAACCCTATGAACAAATAGTAAAGGTAATACACCCGATAAATAAGGAGGTAAAGAAATAAATAAATGCATAATAATTATGTATCAATATGTATGTAAATAGATTTAATTTTAGAACTTAATTTAGGTATTAGCGTATTTCTCTCCACCACAAGTTATTCGTGTGCGGGAAATGTATTGTGTAAGAATGTCTCTCGGAAACCTGTTTTTAAATGGTGAGAGGGGATCAACCATAACAAATGTAGAGTGAATGACCCAAATATAAACACCACTGGTTTGGCAGAAACCTTGTGAAGGAACAGGTATAGCGAAGGGTCTCTGTCAACAAAACAAATCTACAAAGGCCATAATCAGAGGAATTATTCTGGAAAAGAAAATTGTATCAAGTGTTGAAAAATTCATTCTTTTCCAGAACAGGGCAATTTGAAACGGCAACTCTAGGCCGGGCCCGAGAACAGTAATTCTAGATAATTTATTAATTAACTTTTATTGATGTTAAATCGTACTATGTAAATATCTTTTTCTCAATACTGCTTGTATATTTTAAGAAGGGTGATTTAACATTATGTATCTATCTAGGTTATTAATATTAGTAGAGTTATAAATGGTTTAATGTAAATAATTTAAGCGCTATGTTAAAATACTGTCCACGGTGGAATGTTTTAGCTACAGGAATAGTGCTTTCGAAGGCAGAAAACCTAGTTTTATTACCTCTCTTCGGTCGCAGTGCTATTATTCCTACAGCGAGGGTGTAGAGCCTTTGTCCCATTATTTGATAATTCGCCGTGACCAAGTGAGTGAGAAGGACAATCTAACGGTACATGTAGGAAAAGCCGCGATTTATATTAAAATTGGACCAATGAAATCCCTGGAAGTTTATTCGAAATAGTTAGACGCGTCGAGTCGCGCTAAAAATGTACCAATAGGAAAGGAAGCAGCCTCAGGAGCCTGAGACTATAAATAGATCTGTTTGGGGAAAATTGCGGGACAGTTTATGTCAGGTGTGGTCAGGGAGAGATGCTGCAGGATGTGTGAGATATCGCGCCAAAAAGACAATATTGTCAACAGTTTTATCATGGAATTTTAGCATTGCAGTGCGACAGTTTATGTCATGTGTGGTCAGGGAGAGATGCTGCAGGATGCGTGAGATATCGCGCCAAGAAGGGAATCAAGTCAGCTTTGTAATGTCAGCTTAGTATTGCATTTTATTCGGCAGTTCATGTCATGTGTGGTCAGGGAGAGATGCTGCAGGATGCGTGAGATATCGCGCCAAGAAGGGAATCAAGTCAGCTTTGTAATGTCAGCTTAGTATTGCATTTTATTCGACAGTTTATGTCATGTGTGGTCAGGGAGAGATGCTGCAGGATGTGTGAGATATCGCGCCAAAAAGGGAATCAAGTCAGCTTTGTCATGTCAGCGTAGTATTGCATTTATTCGACAGTTTATGTCATGTGTGGTCAGGGAGAGATGCTGCAGGATGTGTGAGATATCGCGCCAAAAACAGGGAATCAAAATAGTTTTAGCAACACACCTAAGATCCGCTACTCTGAAAGCGACAATAAGAATAGTTATATTTCGTGTCATATCCACGCCATAGTTTAACAGCGGTGGACAGTATTTTACAGCGGCAATACCAGTTTTGTATACTACGAGTGTTAATTAAATAAAAAGAAACGGCAGTGTCATCTTTTCATAAACAAAACAAGTCTATGTCTTCCTATATCACCACCCGAGATCTACGTTTTCCTTTACCGAGGATAAGTCCATGCTCCCATATAATTTAAGGAAAATTACTGCAGCTAGCCGAGGATAAATTGAAGAACCAACACGCTGAGAACTTCTGGAAGCAACGGGAGAAGCATCAAGGTAAGCTACAGCAACGGATGAGGAGGTGATCGCCGCAACCCGCATGACTTCTCCACCCTCTATTTCATTAATGGGTATACAAACTATGCTTAAAAAACAAGGAAGAATACTTTAGTATATAATAATAAATTTAATAATATATATATGTCTTTATCAAAGATTAATAAAAAAAATTGGAATACACGTACATATGTATTTATTATTTAAACCTTATATTTCTATCCACTACATTTTAATCCAAATAAAGCTTTGCAGAAATAGCCATATTATACATATAAATACAAAGAAAACACAGCGATCCATGCAATCGCTAGAAATATCTGAATGTTGAAAGGACTTTAAGAGAATTACCAAGTAATGAACAATCCGAACCATTAGTAACGGATATCTCAAACATGTCTTATGCCACAAAAAATTATATGAATTAAATTGTGTGCTCTAAAAGGATCTACATTTGTGTGTAGTATGTTTTTGTCTATCGCTTAACGTTAACTAGATATACAAGTTTATACAAAATCCCATCCAAATGAAAAGGTATCGTGTTATATAAATATTTTAATGTATTGTTTTTAATAAAGGCCGTTAGCCATTTTTAGAAAATCAAAAATTTCGAAAAAAATGTTCAAAGTAAAGGGTAGGAGATTTTCTTGGAGATCTTTGTATAGCATCTTTGGAAGGTACTAAACCTAAATACGAAGTTTGGTGTTAATCCGACTTTTGTTTTTGAGTTACATTGTTCTACATGCGGATCTTTTTTATAAATGTTATTTGTATGCAGGGGCCTCAAAACATGTATTTCCGGTAAACTCTGCCTCAAATTTTTGGATGGAATGCAATACCTTCTCTACATAGTAGGCTTGTGGTAGAAGAAGTAAAAAGGGATAAAGGGAGCAACAATTTTTAAAAGGTAATGCAGGAATGAGTCAAGGATGCAGGTTGTCGCACATACTATTTGACTTGTGTCTAAATAGAGCAATAGAAGAATGGAGACGTGTAGTCGCAACGATGACAGAGAAGGTAATATACATTCCAGGAATTTTTGGAATAACCTTTGCAGCTTCAACAAGGCCTAATATCAGCATATACGCGATGGGATAGGATAATCAGACGGAGGGGACCCCTAGACACTTAGGCCATCTCATTGGGCTCAATATACACTATGTGATCAAAAGTATCCGGACACCCCCAAAAACATACGTTTTTCATCTTAGGTGCATTGTGCTGCCACCTACTACCTGGTACTCATTATCCGCAACCTCAGTAATCATTAGACATCGTGAAATAGCAGAATGGGACGCTCCGTGGAACTCATGGACTTCGAACGTGGTCAGGTGATTGGGTGTCACTTGTGTCAGAAGTCTGTACCCGAGATTTCCACACTCCTAAACATTCCTAGGTCCACTGTTTCTGATGTGATAGTGAAGTGAAACGTAAAGGGACATGTGCAGCACAAAAGCGTACAGGCCGACCTCGTCTGTTGACCGACAGAGACCGCCGACATTTGAAGAGGGTGATAAAGAGTATAGGCAGACATCTATCCAGACCATCACAACGGATTTCCAAACTGCAACTATGACAGTTAGGCGTGAGGTGAGAAACCTTGGATTCCATGGTCGAGCGGCTGCTCATAAGCCACACATCAGCAGGAAAATGCCAAACGACACCTCGCTTGGTGTAAGGAGCGTCAACATTACACGATTGAACAGTGGCAAAACGTTGTGTGGAGTTACGAATCACGGTACCGAATGTGGCGATCCGATGGCAGGGTGTGGGTATGGCGAATGCCCGGTGAATGTCATCTGCCAGCGTGTGTAGTGCCAACAGTGAAATTCGTAGCTGGTGGTGTTATGGTGAGGCCACGTTTTTCCTGGAGGGGGCTTCCACCCCTTGTTGTTTTGCGTGGCACGATCACAGTGCAGACCTACATTGATATTTTAAGCACGTTCTTCCTTCCCACTGTTGAAAAGCAATTCGGGGATGGCGATTGCATCTTTCAACACGATCGAGCACCTGTTCATACTGCACGGGCTGTGACGGAGTGGTTACACGACAATAACATCCCTGTGATGGACTGGCCTGTACAGAGTCCTGACTTGAATCCTATAGAACACCTTTGGGATGTTTTGGAACGCCGACTTCGTGCCAGGCCTCACCGTCCTACATCCATACCTCTCTTCAGTTCCGCACTCCGGGAAGAATGCGCTGCCATTCCCCAAGAAACCTTCCAGCACCTGATTGAAAGTATGCCTGCGAGAGTGAACGCTGTCGTCAAGGCTAAGGGTGAGCCAACACCATATCGACTTCCAGTATTACCGATAGAGGGTGCCACGACCTTGTACGTCATTTTCAGCCAGGTGTCCGGATACTTTTGATCACATAGTGTATTTTACGTAGACCTGGGAGGAAGAGCAGACCTGAAGGGCTACCACATCCGAGGACGATACGCGCTAGCAACGATGGGATCCCTAACGATTTCAGAATGGCACGAATCCTGAGGCCAACGCGAGCCTGCCTGCGCTATCATCAACCCTGTAGTGTCGGGAACAAACCCCAGCAAAGGACACTAACCTGCTACCAAAGCGCTAGGAAGAAATCCTTTACACAGCGTAAAATCCACTGTCCCGCCGCTTCGCAATAATTACCGTCACCTTGTCCTGCAACCCTGTATCGTATGAAGGTTGATACGGTAATAATAGTCGTTACAGCCCTGCGATGGTCGCCAGTTTTAAGCTGCTGTTTATTATGCAATATTATGCGAATGGTGCAAAAATTTGAAGTAGGAGGGTAATTAGTTGCCCACTTTTCCCGTTGTCTCCAATATCTGCCGTTGATTTTGCTGCCGGCTGCTTCAGTGATAGAGCTATGAGTATTTTCCCTCAGGGTATTGGACAACACCAGTTTAAATTGACTGCGAGATTTATTCTGAACAACTATTCTAGTTTCTAAGGTGAATTACCCACTGTTTGCAATCAAGAAATGACTCTGAATTGTAGCACTTAAAACTATAAAAATTAAATTATTATACCTGCTAACGTCTACAGTATTAATTTTGAAATAACTGTTTCCGAAATAAAGGAAACTAGTAGCGTAACTGGCCATGGGTCGGTAAAATGTTGTCCGGCAGGATCCCTTATGCTAGCCACTACTCACACAAGTGGACACTGGGCGCTTAAAATATCACACGAGCAAGTATCGCTGGTGGTACCACAGAGGAGAGTAATTAATGTGTACACACCTGTGTGTACTAACGTCGATCCCTACCACTGATGGCGCCAATGCAGAGAGTAACCGCGGACTTGAATGCATTAACATTTATTAAATTTAGCCCCACCTGCTTTAGAATTACTCCCACCAACATCCCTCAAAACTCTTAGTATAGTAAGGTGACACTATTGCTAGAGGTTTAGCTAAAAATATCAGAAATACCTTCACCTCTCTAATTTCCAGAATCGGCCTGCATGTCTATTGAAGCGTACTGAACTCGTAACCTAATTGCGTTCTTAGAAATCCTTAAGCTAATGTGTCCGCTCCTTCTGGTTGATACTAATAACTTTGCCACCTGGAGGCCTAGCTACCTCCATCTTTCAGAACAAAACTCTGAACTCAAAATTGTTACATTATATATTGATTTACTATACGGAAATTATTCATTGCAATTATTTCTTTATCTTATTATTATTTTTATTTAATTAATTATAGCTTCTGTCAATAATTATGGTATCAAGGTGAAATGGTGATGGGAAATGGACAAAACTTCATGGTAGAAAAGGAACCATGCCAGCAGGTTTATTAGGCCTACCGACCTGATAAAGCTATGAAAAAACTCAGTCAAGGTGAACTGCCCAACTGTCTTCGAACTTGGTACCTCCCGAATGCGAGTCTCACACGTTATCGCTCAGCCATGTCGCTCGGTGTGTATATACAGTAAGCATGAATCAGAAGTGAATTCCGTTAAATAGAAGGTAGTATGAGCATTCCTAGACAATATTCATCCAAGAACGAGCGGGTTGGCTCAGGCGGTAATATCCGTGGCCCACAATGCGGAGATCCAGCGTGCAAATTCTGGGGCGACCAATCTGACTGGGAAATACTGAATCCATGCGCTTACTTGCCATATCCAGCCATTTTCCGATTTTCCTCCGAACAAGAAGGTGCCTCCATCACGGTTTCGTCTCCTACCACGTGACTATGATATATAACGATGCGACCACATAATTGCCTCCACCGCTATTTAATCTTCCGCCTCTGCGTTTGAAAACTTTAGCGTGAATCCTCATTCAGGGATGTTTCGTAACAGCGAAATGGACAACTTCCAGGTGATCAACCAATGCGCAAACAATGAAGGTGCAGTGGAATTTCTTCGGGTCAAAAGAATATTGGTGAGAGATCCGCCGCACTGCGCTGTAATCCGCTACGGAAGAGACATGACTGAGGTTTGTCACGCAGATGCTCAGGACGGCGTGATGTGGCGATGTCCACGTCATAAAGGCAGGAAAGATTTATCAGAAGCGCCTCTTTCCTAGAACATCCGGCTTGACATCTTTTGTCTGCTTGCTTACTGTTGGGCTTATTCTATTCCAGTTGGAATAGTAGAGGAGTGGACTAAAATATCCAGTAAGATAGCGATTCGGTATTACCATTATTTCAGAGATATTTGATTTCGGTGGCTGGTCATTAATCCGTTTATGCTTGGCGGACTTGGCGCTGTTGTTCAAGTGGACGAGAGCTTAATGACCAGGGAGAAAGATGGACGAGAGTCAGTTGTTCGTAAACGCTGAGTTTTTGACATACACGACTGTCATAGACGTGTGCGATTTTTGATGTTTGTGGATTCTTGCAATAGGCGCACCATGCTGCCGATAATACTTAGACATGTACTTCCGGGTACAGAAATACATACTGATTATTGGTTACCGTATCTTACACTGCCACATGTACCCATAATACTGGGATTTTTCGTGATTTTCCTCAGCCGGCAAAGTAAATACCGAATTGAAGGCCAAATACCACTGCCCAAAGTTCCACCTTAAGCCTAAAACAATAGTAAAACATGAAAATGGTTGATAAAAGGAACGCTCTGTCATCTATCTACATACAGTGACAGCAGGTAGACTGAGCGGTACCCTAATACCATCTGCTAGGCAAGTGTAGAAGTAGAGGTAGAGTTTCTGTACACATGCCTCTGTAAACACATGTCGAGGCTGCCATCTACCCGTTACAGAGCAGAATACAGTTGGTACACTGTATCTGTGTACATGAAATAAAATGGTATGATAGAGGAATGAGAGTTAGAAGGTTAACTCTTCGCCACACACCGATCGACAAGATATCTTCTAACAGATCTTCGCGGTGTGACCACATAGTTAAAGCGAAATAAAATAATTGAAAAAAGTATCAAAAGTTTAGGTATAAATTCAAACCAACTCTTAAGAACACGTTGCTCTAAATGAAAAGTCTGAGTACTTGTTTTCTATCACAGGGTTTTCTTACTTTACCTGCTCTATTACCCTTGAAAAATTCTGAAGTTCGATGGTAGAGGTCCCAGAGAGAACTCTCCTTGAGAAGAGGTGGACCGATGAAGGTCCTACCAGCATCCGGATAATATCTGGAGACGTTAGGGACCTCGCCTATGTCCGCCTATGTGCCGGATCTAGTCGTCCTCTGTGTCTTTCATTTCACCCCTTCCTCCTGGGGATTTCCAGAAACACAATAGGGAACAATGCGCTTAAATGCTGAAGTCCTCCTCCGCTTACTGACAAACAACCACCACCTTGAAACGTTGGAATTGAAGTTTTGTAACTCCGCGCAAGTCGAATGTACCCTAAATTCTGCACTAGCCTAAGTTTTGTTACATAATAAGTGTTTGTTTTACTTCCTCTAAAACTGAGTGGGATGGATCAGGCACAAAAACATAAAACAAAATATTATTAACATTAAATGTTTTAATAGTTTATAACAAAACATTGATCTTGTAAATCAAAACTAAGAATAAATTAAATTTTAAAGCTTCAAAGGAAAGAAAATCTTATGTAACGACTGTGGCCCGCATTCAAGAGATCCTGTGTTAGACTCCTGCGGCCGACCCTCCTGACCCATTGTTTTTTTCGGGGTTTTCCTAGATCGCTAAGCGAATGCTGTGAAGGATCATTAAGTCGCTGAAGTTCTTGCCCCTCCATTTCACTCAATTCTCACTTCACTTCACCCTTCATCCGCTTGGTCTCTTTCAGTGTTGCAAGTGTCGACGGGAGATGTGGTCGTGTGCATGGCAGGGGAAAAGGATGCTCTATGGAAACTTTCGTTCCTGGAGTGGAGTGGTTTCCGGGTTTCGGGTCTCTCAGGGGATTTTAAGCCCACTGGAGGTGGAGATCGGGCTGCACCAGCACCCATCCGGGGAGTTTGGATCTGTAAATGGTAGAGACCCTGCCCTCTGCCTATCGTGCCTCCTAGTCCGGCCACTCTGTCTCCTCTCACCTCATCCCTCCCTCCCGCCATCGGTAGGGGCGTCCTTACCGGGGCATAGGTACAAAAGATTTTATGTAGGTCGAGTTTTGAAGTCCCCTTCGCTTCAAATCCTGTCGTATCCTACTTCCTACAATTCTGAAGAATTGCAAACTGGTATACTTTTTCATTCATCCTTATGTATCGGCCTTTTAAAAATAATGTATTATCACCTTTAAATCCATGCAATAGATTCGATTAGCTATAGAACGGAAATAAACGATACGGTTGGAAATTTAGACGCAAGCATTTACTCTGCGCATGTTTACACAAACGAACCTGACTAAAAGATTTGCTCCTCCGTCTACAAGAGTATTGAATGTCCGCTCAACGTTGCACTACTATCGCAATACAGATTATAATTGCTTTTGAAAAGCAGACAGCTAAACATGATTAATATCGCATTGGTTGTATGCAGAGGTTAATACCCCATACAAAAGGTACAAATCACAAAATGTGAGCAGTAGGCATTTAGTATAACACTGTGCAAACGTTTACATCATTTTGAGCGTTAAACCGAGAACAAACAACCTGGGAATTCACTGAATGACAAATGACATATGTTCTATCGTTAGGGGTAGCAGCAAACTAACCTCCAACCCCCTTGGAAAACCAATTGTCTTTTGTAATAACATGCATAAATCGCTTTGCTTGCATAAGACTGTATAATGCACACGAACTCCTAGTCATATAATTTAAATCGTAAAAACCAACTGTATTTTTAACGCGGATTTTATAGCTTTCTGTTGAAACAGAAGCTACAACTTTTCGAAAGCATTTGTGTTCTAGATTACCACAAGAGACTTCAAGCATATAAGACTTCAAGCATTGATTTTCATTTAATTGGTCATTTGTCCTGCGCCGTGGTGCAATAGGCTGGAGGGCAGTCCTGTTTCCCGGCCATGGAATGTGTCCGGGTTCGATCCTACCGGTGGAGGTGCCGATTTTAGGTTCCGGATATAGGACCAGTGCCCACTCAGCTTCGCGAGGAAAGTGAGGAGCTGCGACAGGCAGCAGTCCTGGCCTCGTGAGCCAACATTCCACCTGGGGGATGCGTGATACTGGCTACATCACCTCCCCGTATCGGTTGGATGATCGCCCCTTCTTCCGAGTGTAAGTAGGCGTGAGGCCGGTAGTTGGGTTGGCAAGTCCAGGCCGTTCGCGGGCTGTAGCTCCAAAGGATTTATTTTTAATTGATCGTTTATATTTCAGATGGAACACGTCACAATTTTATTCATATTCCCTATAATCTTGAATTTTTATCAAGGCCAAGAGTCGTCAAATGTTGCTTAGTGATATAAAGCACGAGTGAATTATGATTTTAATTCGCTCATAATGGTAGTAAGTGAATTCCTTTTTCCATTTTTAATGCTGTTACATATTTGCCAAGTCGTCAAAGCTTTTACGACTTTGTGGGCAGATTCAAAGTGTTACAGGTTTTCATCAAGGACATGAAAAGGATTACATTTTATTGCATTATATTTAAGTTAAGATTACAGACTGAATGTAGCGCGCTAATTACCATACAGTCATGTGATAGTCAGAGCTTATCTATGTGCTAATCCATTATGACCATGCTCCCCCTTCAGTGGGCTGGATTCAAGTTTGATTTTACCACATGTGAACTCTGTAACCGGGAGTAAAGGGGTGAGAATATCCGACGACTTGAATTGTAAAGTCGACTCCCTCACCTTAATTCACTTATTCGTATTCTCTGGCTGCAGGATGTTTCCCATTTTAGCTACGGTTTTTGTTTACACTTCATTTAATGAAGCGTAAAATGCGTACTAGAAATATGTGTCCTTATAGTCTAAAAAGTAGTGTTTTTGCTTTAATATGTGTTGATTCTGGTATCCGGAAGAACTTCAGCATGTGTTATAGAAAGAAGCAGTGCCACAAATTCTTCAAGGATTGTTATAAAACCGAATTACTATTTATTTCCAGGTCATTTTTGTACAGTCTCTGCACCTAACATTTTAAGACTTTTAAATTTCATATCAATGCAAACTTCTTACACTTTGCTGGGTAAGGGAAGGTTTTGCGGGTTTCAATTTCATGAAGTTGGCAACTATGCTGTGAAAATTCTCGAAGTGTATCCTGAAATGCATAAATACACCCAAAATCTGTAAGTAAAGTGATCTCGCCATCTAGCGCACAAAATCATACCATCATGGATTCCCATTGGCTAAATCCAAAGCCTAACCAAGCTTACGAAAGGCGCTTTTAAAAAGTAGTGACGTCGACTATAAGGCAGATTCAGTCAAGCTGTATTTCTGAGGTTTAGCGCGATGTTTCCTTGGTCTTTATAATGCTTATTACCCTACCTTGAAATTAGCATTTTGTTTGAATACTCAAACCAATAACAACGAATTTGATTAATGATTAATGCCATAAAATGTATATTTCACATCAAATTTTTGTTTCAACTAGATCTACATTTTTTGTGGGGTTACCTTTTGTACGTCTAGTATGGTTATACATATATAAAATTCATTCAAAATTAAGGGAACATTGCAGGATATTCCCAGACAATGAAATTAGAGCTACATATTTAAGTTTTCATGCAAGTATCTTAAAAATTTTGTACTTTAATCAAAATCATTAGGACTATTTAAGTAAAATATGAAATATACAACATTTTCCCCGGGAAAGGGTAGTTTAGGATGTCGGATTTTATTGAAAATCTTCATGTCCCATTCTTAAAAGCTACTGAGTTTAGAATACTATTTTGTGTTTTTGAGTTATTTACGGACATACACATGCACGCATGCGGAGCTTATTCTAAAAGTATAGCTTTAGTTAGCTCAGGGTACATCAAAACGTATATTTCCAGCGAAAGCTTTATAACAAGCTTTTATAGAAATCTTCCACTACCTGTAGGTAATAAGCAGAGAAGCAAAAACTTTTTCTTTTTTACTTTCTCTACTACGTATAGTAATTAGATAAACACCAAATGGTATTTAGGTTCCGTATCTTTCAGAGATGCGACACGAAGGTTTTAAAGAAAATCCCACCACCGCAGATTACCTTTCACATAGAACATTTTTCAAAAAAATGGCTCTAACGATTTGATTAAAATATCATATGTTTAAGATATTTTCATGACAAATAAAATGTATATCTTAAATTTTCTGGGAATGTCTCCAAAAGTATTCTTCATTGTGAACGACTTTTGCATAACTGGTAAACCATAAGAGATAGACAAAATTTTACTACACAAAAAATGTAGGTCGCGTTAAAATACACAATTTATGTCATATACACTTTTTTTGCTGAGTGAACAATTTTCGTGATATTGCTTGTTATTCCCCTAAATTTTTCAATACTTCTTTTCTCAAATGGGAATTCTTTATTGATTTTTTGTTTTGGATATGCAAAGAGTATTAATCTGTGGCAAAGGGAATGGTGCTGCACCTAGCAACCAGCTATTAAGAGATATTTATATGCTTAAAGGCTACTGTATTTCTATATTGCCCTTGAAAATATATATTCCCCTTACATCTACAAGAAAATTAGCAATAAGATAGAGTCTGCAAATGTTTATCTCGATTAACATGCAGTAGATTGAGAATAAGCGTTTGTAAAAATAGTTTTACAAGAGTAGAGAAAGTCATGTGAGTGTAAAACATCAGATTTTTTCTAGTGTTTGCGTGATCTCCGATAGAAATTGACAAACGTTTCCAGTTTATTTAATTAATCTCTTAGCAAACAATGAAAGGTTGAAAAGTATTACATATAGTCATATTGTATGAAATTTTCAGAAAATATAAAACTTGTTTATCTCAATCAATTTGTATATTTTCTCAATTTGTTGAATGGAGAGTCCTTAGTTGTCACATCAATGCATAACGGGATTTAGAAATTCAGGAGTGGTTGGTATGAAGAAATGCTGACCACACATTCATGGCGCTTGAGCTCATAAGATATTCGTGTTTAAAAACAAAAACTTTTGTGTTTACTTTTGAAAGTCACTATGCGATTACTAGTTAACAGTAGAACTTATTCCGTAAAGTTCATTTCTTTACAACTAACTGCAATGATTCATAAAATTGTCAACATTATATCAATAAACAGATTTAACTACGAATATATTGTTGTGTTATAACTGATATTTGTTAAGTATTAATATATGCTGCCGATAATAAAATTCGTAAATGTCAAGAACCTATTTTCTTCTGAGAAGATGGTTTGTATTGAAGGAGTTGTATTATAGTTCTTATGTTGGGGAGCCGAACTTGAAGTTCGTTGCAACCGCATGTATAGTACCCGGTAGCCTTCACCCCAAATGTACTTTCCGGTGCCCTTTGTCCCAAAATGTTTAAAAATATATTAACTTAGTAATTTTTGACTGTTTCTTCAAATATTATATTTTATGTTTGCCTCGGCTCGTCAGTATTATTGCTAGAGACACGTTTTTCTTTGCAGGATTGTGGTGCGACTGAAGAATGTAGGCTTACACAGATTTTAAGTTTTTCTTCACTCCATTTATTAATGCCTGACACGATTTAAATAACACTTCACTGATATAGAGAGAGCTGTGAGATTTTTTTAATTAATTACTTGCACTTTTTAATACGTAAACTATTTTTTTGTCTCACACAAAATACATATTATACTTCTCGAGGACGTGTCTCGCGTCCAGTTATGAGCACTGTCTACAAGCAACTGAACTCTAGATTTGTAAATTTTGCTATATTTCAGTTTCTGATTGGCTATTCCTAATCCAACAGAATACTTTTATCTAACTAAAGCGTTTTCTGGTTGTTGATTGGCTATTTTAAAACTGTCACAAAAATTACATTACTGTTACTCCAAGAATCACAAATAGTATTGTTAAACTTTCTTACTCATTATTTACTTAAGGTTACATCATTGTTATCTCATTGTTAGCAACTTTTAGCCTATTATTCTCACAGCTCCTACATTATTAAATTACGTAATACATTCGGATAACATTATTACACTATACAATAAGATAAACATATACAATGACTGTAATATACACTTTTTATATATTGTCACATACACATATTGATTTAAGGTGGGCTGTTATTGAATTATATATTATATAATTAGACTGAAATCATTTAAGTGTTAAAAATACTGCCTCACTTCTTAGATACAGATAATTCTGTATAGTAATGAGACTACAGTCTCTAGATTTAATACTCCAAGTGTTAATTTGTTATATTTGTAATGGTTCATATTTTAGTAGTATTTTTAGCGGAAATTGATTCATTTTTGCCGGCGCAGTTTATATTACCCATTAATGTTTAACCATTTAACACTAGTATCTGTGAAATTAACATCACCGCGTGTATTTAAGTAAATTCCTTCTTTTTAACGCATCTGTCTCAAATGTTTCACTAAGCGAGATGATTTCCCGTTAAGTGTGAGGTTTGCATTGAGGATGTCCCGAATTTGAATCCCATTGGGCCGGTTACCCTAATGTTGGTTTTATTCGTGGTTTTATTGGGTTGGTAGGTGGATGCTGGGATAGTTCCTCTTTTACCACAAATTTCCTATACATCATATCGTGTGCCCATTATTTCCTTGCATATGGTTCACTTTCGCATTCTTCGGTTTTCAAGACCGGGCGACGGCGATTTGTGCGTGGCGGCGGGACATGTAGTTTGCTTTGTGTAAAGAATTTCTCCATGACGCCGGCTGATGTCCTTTCTAGGGGCTCGTTCCCGAGACCCCTGGGTTGTTATGATGGCGCAGGTAGGCTCACGTCGGCGTCAGATTGGTGTTAATCTGGAATCGTTAAGGATCCCGTCCTTGCTAGTGTGTCCTTCGCGGCTTCTCTTCATCCTAATCTTCCAGGATTCACGTAATATACAATGGGTCTACTTAGATGACCCGCTGTGGTGCTGAGTTGCATGGGCTCACTCTTACTGACTATCTCAAATATTTCCGAACTGAACTTGAAAGATTTATTTTCTAAGTGATAATTTGTCCTAATGATTATCATCATAATAATAATTGTTTGGATGATTGCTTCATTTTACATTTTGTGAGTATAAAATATAACTTCTGTCTCGGCGCTTGTTTACCTTTAATTCAGAATACCAAAGACTTGATCTAACCTATTTAGATAGGTGTTAAAATATCTTAATGAATTTATAAAAGGTGACACCCTAAACCGATCTCTCCTACCATTTTCAATTTAGATGTCTTAAAAATTTATTTCACTCTTTAACTTAGGTTATACAGCAATTTTACCTTTGTTTTCATTTGTAATTGCTTTTATGATTATGCTTAAACGTGACACAAATTCGTTCAAAGCATACGGACCTTTTTAAACGGTGTGTTACACTGTACTACTGAATCATGTTCGCGAAGAGAGAGGTTCTTGTTTTTGGATTAAGAAGTATGCAACATGATAACCGTGCACATTAAATTGAGAGGAGGTAACATACATACACAAAACACTTTCCATTACACTGAATCTAAATACATGTAGTTTTATTCGTGAAATACTACAAGACTGGCCCAAACGTTAACAAACATGTTAGAAAAATCTGATGTTTTGCGGTCACATGTCCTATGCTCTCGTAAACTCTTTTAACAAACGCTTGTTCACCATCAGCTATCTTATTGCATTTTCTTGTAGGTGCAAGGGAAATATGGTAGATTTTAAGCGATAGTCGGATCTTTTAAGAGCTGTTTGCTATGTGGAACATTCCTGTATTGGGAAATTCAAACAAATAAAATGGCTACTGGAAAAAAAATGTATGTAACATGAATTGTGTGGTTTAACGAGATCTACATTTTTGTGCGGTCAAATTTTGTCTATCTCATGGGGTTTACCAGTTATGCAAGAGTCATTCCAAATGAAGAGGATTTCTGGGAACATTTCCAGAAAAATTCAGGATATACATTAAACTTGTCGTGAAAATATCTTAAACCTAGAATATTTTAGTCAACATTTTAGAGGCACTTTTGAGAAAATCAAAATTTTTAAAAATGTTCCATGTAAAGAATAGTCTGGGGTTGGGGGAATTTTCTTGAAAACCTTCCAGCTGCGTCCTTGGAAGATATTAAACTCAGACCATGCTTGGTATTTATCCGACTTTTCGTTTTTGAATTCACAGACACACACGGACATGTTTCCATAAATGTTTTATTTGGATTCAGGGCACCTCAAAACATGTATTTCCGGTGAAATATCGGTATCGAATTGTTGGTTGGAATGCATTACTTCCCTTTTACAATAAGTAGCAGAGAAAGTAAAATGTGTTATATCAGCGACTTAAAACAAATAAATTGATTTAAAAAACGTGAACTGCGTATATTAGGAGTACACTACACAGTGAAATAAATATCAAATTACAGTTTTTAAATACCAGGTTAAGATTTTACTTCCATCAACACAACATGGGAGACTGTCGGATGTAACTTTTTACGAAGTTTCACGCTGTAAAATTGTTAACCTAAACATATGGTTATCGCCTGAATTGAAATAATACGTTTTCGTTGCCGTTTGTATTGAATTAGGAAACAGCGTTTTCAAGTAAAATACGGAATTTTGTTTTGAAAACTACATAATTTCTATTTTAAAGCAATTTTCATCTGCAATGATGTTAGATTCCACATGTTACTTAATTACTACTGGCATTTTGAAGCTTTAATCTCTTTCTCTTCCTCTCAAATACTCACATTTTAACTCATACCTCCAGTATAATAATCTCAATCAGAAATAACACGCTTAGGTATATCAAGAGGCAGTCATTGATTCATGTTTGTGTTTACAACCAAGCAATTATGCAATAGTCTCAAGGAATTGACAGTATCTGATTATGGGTTTATTTAAAATTGAGCTTTATTTATGGACGCTCTTTAATTTCTGTGGTCCTTAGCGTCCCATTCTATGTTGGGAGTGAAAGACCGGTAATTTTGATCGGAGGCCTCTTTATCAGGCTTGAGGTTCTTTTACGTGCCGTAAATCTACGACATGGGACCACCGGCTTTACTTCCCTTCCGAAGGAAGTCATGCTAAGGATTTTTACGCCCGAAAAAATCCATCGCCCTCCGCCGGGTTTGAACCCACGACCTCGGAAACTAGAGGCAGCATGGTAACCACTACACTACGGTCTAATTGTTTATGGATCAAGTGATCTATTTAAAAGCTTATTGTTCGCTTATATCAGCGGAATATTTTTACTCTGTCCATAAATGTGGTATGACACTTGAGGATTATAAAATTCAGGGTGAAAAAACAAACAAACTTCAGACTTGTAGTCTCCGGAAAAGCGAGTTATATCCTTCTCTAACTTCCACATCTTGCGCTATCGCGTTATTTAACACTTACTCGTAAAACTTTTACAATGATACCTCTGAGATGTGTCCTTTAAGAAAATAAGATGATTTTTCTTCCCCTTCAGTAGTTTCTCAAGTTGAGGTCCTCAATGTGATTGAGGAGCCAAATGTGTTGACGTAGAGTTTGTTTAGCGCCAACACAGCCCACTTCTCAACATTTGTGTCAACTGAATTCCTTTCTTCTCCTTTGTTTTATACTTCCTCGCGCCAGTTCGTAAACCTCCCATCTTTCGGCTTTTGGAGCCTCACGATGCTTTCCCACCCTTCAGAAGGCACGTTACTTGGGAATGTTTGCTGCCTTACCACTTTTCTTTGGCCACATATCCCGCATCCATCCATTCATTCTTTTTTCCCCTTTTCCTTGTCCTTTCTGTATGCGGTAGCTTCTGGCCGTACTTGAATCTTTACTGAAGCTCAGGGAATCGTTGCCCAAAGGCTGTTTGTGTTGATTCTAGCAAACATTACATTTCAAAGGCTTCCCAAATATCCCTTAAGGAAGGTGACCATAATGTTGCACCAAAAGTGACACTGCAACGGCTAGATATCCAAACTCTTTAAACAGTTTTTTGGATGTCTAGCTGTAAGGTTGTTCACGATTTATTCGGGCTTCCAGCCTGGTATATACTTGGTGTGAAACCGAGATTTCGAAGCTATTCATTGTCTTCGTCTTCAGGAGGAAGCTGGCTGGAAGCCCGAGAAAATCTTAGAGATTGTTGCGCTCTCAGGAAAGCTCGTATTTCATATTATTAATATTATTATTATTATTATTATTATTATTATTATTATTATTAGACTTTTAGTAAAATGTGATTAAACAATAATAACCAGACTTAGGAAATTTTAAGCACTCAAGCAAGGACGAAAGTAAATTAGTGAGTCACAGATAACACTACCACCCCATCCCTTGTACAGTCTGTTAGTATTTCTGACCGTGTTTTATCCCCCGGCAGTGACCTTAGGTCTCTATTATTTGCATTCTCTATATTGATATATGATTTGAGTGAAACTAATTTGAAGACAGCTACTTAAGAACTCCTGTGCCTGATAATAACTAATAGAGGTGCGATCATTAAATTTTGGGACTGATCCCGTAAATGAAAATAAAATTACCTGATTTAAATTTGGCTGTCATTCCCTTCAAAGTAGTTTCATTGGGCAGCTAGGCGCCGATCCCAGCTCCACTGCCATTTTTGGAATGCACCCTGGAAGTCCTGTTCTTAAAGCGTATTAAGCACCTGCTGCGATTTGCGTTAGTTCTCCTACACCGTGCCCCAGCTTCAATTTCATCTTGGGAAACACAAAGAAGTCACAGGGAGCCAAAACTGGTGATTGCGGGGGATGAGGAAGAATAAACATGTTACGAGCACAAAACTGGCGTGCTGTGAGAGTCCTGTGAGTTGGTGTGTTGCAATCTTGGAATATCTCATTTTTCTCTGCCCACAGTTGTGGTCATTTCCGACGAATATCCTCCCTGAGGCGTCTCAAAACGTCTCAGTAAAAAGCAACAGTCACTTTGACCCGAGGAACAAATTCACAGTGCGCAATGTGAATGTCGAACAAAACAATGACCTGCACGTGTGTGACCGCCCTAGCCTCTCGTCATCCTCCAGCGATGTTCTGCCATTTGTGAAACGTGAACGCCACTTAAAATATCTCTTCCGACTAGTGGCTTTATTCCCGTAAGCTTGTTTTAACATTCCATGGATTTCGGTTACCAATTTCCTGTGCTTCACACAGAATTTGATGTTTTCTCTTTTGTTTCAGTTTCGAGTCCATCGTGATTTCGCACGTGCTAGCGCAAGCTTTTGTAACACAAATATCAATGACGCTATCACTTTGGAACTTTGTGTAGCTTTCTTCAAGGTTATTTACTTGCCTGTACTGCGCGCACATGACAATCGCATAATCCGTTCGGTCACAGCAGAGACAGTCCCGGAATTTAATGATCGCATCTTGTATATAACTGAGGCTCTCTTGATTGCTTCACATAGTTTTTCTTATATTATTAAGTATTACGTTATTTACAAAATTTCAAGCGGAAGAATAAGGTAAAGGATTTTTTTCCTTATGGTTACGTAAACCGTAAGAAGCAGGCATAATTTTGTGTCCGATTAAACCTGTTACTTGCTTGTTTAACATCCCAGAACAAATAAGTAATTTTATTAACGACTTTCAAAATTGTTTTCTGATAGTGTTAAATACCCGTTATTGAATACGCACCAAAGATGTTGATAAATGAAACGATAATTGGAAAAGGAAATTTGGAAATCAACCGTTCCAGGCCAGATTAAGGTATCTCCCCCGCATCTCAAGTGAGGGAAGACGTCCCGGCGGGATTGGAAACGCGGACCTCCTGCCCATGAATCCATGTTTTAAAGAGCATGCACCCATGTAGGTACTGTTTTCAAAGCATGTGTTGCGCGCGCGCATACACACGTACAGAGAGAGAGAGATAGAGAGACAGACAGACAGACGGACAGAATCTGGGAGTGCGACGCAACTGGAGTGAGTAAAAGAGGAAGGAGGAGAGATAAATGCAGAAAGACAGACTTTGAGATATAGGGTAGTTAAGTTATATTCCAACCCACCTGCGGGCTCTCTCTACTGCGCAAGACAGCCGGCAGTCGCCTGGGAAATTACGCCTGCATAGGCGGACTAAAATTCTTACCTTATAATAGATGCTGGAAATGTTGACCTTTTGCTCTCAAACAGGCAGCATATATCTTGTAAAATTCTCGCTCAGTCTCCGTAGGTCAGAGGCTGGAATTCTTGAGATGAAACGCCTCATTATGATCAGAAAATTGGAGTGTGTTGTGCGATAAGTGCTAGAAGGATAATAGGACCCATATTCTTTGATGAAACAATAAATGTAGAGTGATATCAGAGGTTAATTCTCAGGCCATTTTGCAATCGCTTGACAGAAGAAGAGAAATTGTATTTTTGGTTCCAGCAAGATTCTGCAACAGCACATACGGTTGCCGAAGCATTACATGCAATAAGAGAGGTGTTTGATGACAGAATAATTACTGTTCAATTGTGCCCCCCTTGTTCTCCTGACATAACGAGTTGATATTTTTGTTTATGGGGTTCTTTAAAAGACAAAGTGTATCGTTCCAATCCTCGCACATTACTGGAACTTAGAGAAAACATTGTGCAAGAAATCACAAGAATTCCTACTGCTGAGCTTCGGAGAGTGAGCGAGAATATTTTCACGAGATGTGCTGCCTGTTTGAGAGCAGAAGGTCAACATTTCCAGCATCTATTATAAGGCAAGGATTTTAGTCCGTCTCTGCCAGCGTAATTTCCCCGGCGAGTGCCGGCTGTCTCGCGCAGTAGAGAAAGGCCACGAATTGGTTCGAATATAATTTAATTACCCTTTAGTAAGAGGACGGAGAGAGCCAGAGAGTATCTTCACATTTAATTTAGCGGAGCATGTTCTGCAAGTCAACTGATAAAACGTTTAACGTATTCGATTCTATTCTGTATTCATAGGCAGAAATTTATTGGAAAATAAAAATGAACTAAGAAGAATGAAGGATTTATAACTGTGTTCTAAATGCTGGGAAATTAGAAAGATGAAATAACGTATATATTTAAACGGCATAACAACGTGATCATTTAGGAAAGTAATATAAAAAAAGAGTAGCAGGTTAGTACTCTGAAGCCTCCAAGTACTATTTGCTCACCGCCTTCTGCCTTATGCAAACTAATAAGTCTCCGGATTCATATTCAACATTGTTTATTGTTATGCATAGGACTTCTAACGTATTCGAGGAAATCTGTAAATACAGCATCTAGGTAAATTAATAATCGACGGGATACTCACTTGCCCAAGGCATCTTGCGATATGGAAATTCATATAGCCATAATAACAGGAGTAAAGTGTATTTCATTTCCAGAGGAAATTACTCTCATGTGTAGGCAATGTCCTTCTCGTTGTTGGGCGAAGTTTCGT
The DNA here is from genome assembly GCA_030765065.1 of Deroplatys truncata. Taxonomy (NCBI): domain Eukaryota; kingdom Metazoa; phylum Arthropoda; class Insecta; order Mantodea; family Mantidae; genus Deroplatys; species Deroplatys truncata. The sequence continues at coordinate 200,607,809 of CM060984.1, read as the reverse complement.
GATCTCAACCTCAAAGAGGCAACATTGCAGTGTGCATATTTCAGGTTTATTATCTACTGAAGCGTAACGTTTACGGCAAAATACAACTTATCAGGTGTTAATGAAATGAAATATATGAAAATGTAAAATGGATGTATGACTATAAAGGCAAAAAGTCGCATTTTAAAGCAATAACATGCCAATTTTTCGTCATTTGTCTGTATCTCTGGAGCAATATGCCTGCACGGTAATGTGTGAGGATTGCAATTTGGAGATTCCGGGTTCGATTTTGCGTTGACAGCCAACTCTGGCCTTTGGTTTCCCGTGGCTTTCCCAGGTTGCTAGGGGAATGATGAGGTGGTTTCTGATCTACTACGATTCTCTTTCCATCATTTTCTTTCATTCATGTTTCAATTGTGCTTCTAGATTTCGTGATGTATGGCGGTGCCGGACAGTTTGAGTGGATGCTTGCTCATGAACACTAAGAGCTGTTTGGTTGAAATGGTCGTTAATCCCCTGTCTGGGCAGCTCCAGTAGTGAGGCGGGTCTTTGAGCCGGAACTGTGAAGGACTTCCGCGCGTCTCTGCCTACGACCAGTAATCTCCTGCGGCTTCTTCTCTTCATTCCTTCCTTTTGAAGGTTGTAACTGCAATAGACATCGCATAGTCGCAATTCCCGAGGTGTCCTCCTCCGTTGTATATCCTATACCCCATCTCTAAAGCGTGTATGGTTCATTGAAGTTTCTGAAATGCACTTAAATTGTTTTTTTCTATATTTTCTGTTTACACAATCGTGAATGATAACTCGGCAGCAAACATAAATGTGTTCCCATTTTAACTTTCTCTACTATGTATACGAAGTATTGCATTCCAAACAAAAATTCGATACCGAGATTTCACGGAAATACATATTTTGCGGTGCCCTGAATTCAAATAAACATTTCTGGAAATATGCACATGTGTGTATCTGCGTGCCTGTAAACAGCATAACTCAAAAACGAAAATTCCGATAAATACCAAACTTGCCGCATAGGTTCAATATTTTCCAAAGATGCGACATGAGGATTTACAACAAAATACTCCCACGCCAAACTAGCCTTTACATGGAGCATTTTTCCAAATATTTTAATTTCTAAAAAATAGTTCTGACAATTTTGATTAAAATATCATATATTAAACATCTTTATATCGCAAATAAAACGTATATCTTTAATTTTCGGGGAATAGCCTACGAATTCCTCTTCTTGAGCGATTCCTGTGCAACCTTGTATAACTGGTAAACGTTAAGCGATAGATGAAAACGTACTACACAAAGATATAGATCTGTTTAAAACACACAATTTATTTAAATACGTTTTTGTGGTATAAGCCGTTTCGAATATATCCGTTATTAAATGTTCGATTTGTATATATCTTGGTTATTTTCCTTAAGTCCTTTCAACACTGTTGTTTCTCGCGATTACATGGAAGCAGTATGGAATTTTAAGGCTAGCATATAACCTCTAGTTCTTAAATATTTTATTGTCACTATTCCCTTTGTACGTATCTATAACGAAATGTATAATGTAACTATGTCTGCAAAGGATTATTTGGCTAAAATGTAGTAGATAGAAAAAAAACTGATGTGTTACACTCACATGACCTTCTCTACTCTTGTACAAATTATTTTTACAAACGCTTATTCCCCATATGCTTCATGTTAATCGAGATATCGAGATGTTGACCTTATTGTTAATTTTCTTGTAGATGCAAGGGGAATTGGTAGGCTTTAAGCTATAGTCAAATATTTTAAGAGCTGGTTGTTTTGTGGAGTATTTCATTCCCTTTGCATTACCAGGAGAAAAAAGTGAATAACGAATTTGAGATTAAGCATCAGTATTGGAAAATTTAAGGGAATAACAAGAATATCTTGAAAATGGTTCACTCAACAAAAAAATGTATAGAACTTAAATTGTGTATTTTAACACGATCTACATTGTTTGTGTTGTAAAATTTTGTCTATCTCTTATGGTTTACCAGTTATGTAAAAGTCGTTCACAATGAAGAATACTTTTGGAGACATTCCCAGAAAATTCGAGGTATTCATTTCATTTGTCATGAAAATATCTTAAACATATGGTTTTTAATCAAAATCGTTAGAGCCGTTTTTGAGAAAATTAAAATTTTTGAAAAATGTTCCATGTAAAGTGTAATCTGGGGGGATTTTCTTGAAAACTTTCGTGTTGCAACTCTGGAAGATACTGAACCTAAATACCAAGTTTGGTGTTTATCCGACTGTTCGTTTCTGAGTTATGCTGTTCACATACACAGACACACACACAGGCACACACGGACATGTTTCCAAAAATTCTTTTTTTTTGGATTCAGGAGGCCTCAAAACATGTATTTCCGATGAAATCTCGGTATCGAATTTTTAAGTGGAACACAATACTTCCCCTACTTACTATACGTAGTAGAGAAGGTAATAACCTTGAGCAAGAATAATGTGTGTATCCACCAATAAACGATAGAGGGTAGAGAAAGTCATGTGAATGTATCACATCAGAGTTTTCAATAACTGAATCTTGTTTCTCTGAATAAAGTGATACGTTTTATTTTGAGACGTGGTTTATAAATAGGGTTTTAAAACGTTAAAAAATATATTTTCAGTTGTTTTATTCTCATTCAAAGTTCTCTAACGATTGATTTACAGGAATTACAGAATATACTCCTACCACTCGCACGGAGTTTTGCATCTCAGTGATTGGACACATCGCAGCCGGTCGCGCCTGTACTCTGACTTGGTTTTATAAAGTTATAATTAAAATCTTAGCTTATAGAAAATGTTAAAAATCTCGTCCTCTCACAGGTAATCACGCAATGTAACAGAAAACACTTGTTGATTAAGATTAAGTTCGGCAATTGTAATCTTGTTTCATTTGTATTTTTTCATTGAGTTTTTCCAGTATAAGTCATGCTACCCCACAAAGAAAACTGACAGAACCTTAGGGAAAAAGAAGGCACTGATAACAATCTTCAAAAGCTTCTCTAATTTTAATAGGTGTGAGCAGAGGCGGGATCTTGTCGACATCGACTACAGAAATTCTCAGCTAATCAATCTCTTCCAAAATTGTGTCAGAATGTCATTTCAGTAGCTCTACATTTGCTGTCTGCTTATACCAGATGAAACTGACTGCGCGTCTGGCGCTAATTGCACATCAAACTCTAAACAGGCACACATGAAGTGAGACAATCACTGAGTGAGTAATATTCTTCTCTGACGAAGCATCGTTCGTTTACATGGTTATTTTCCGTCGTAAATTAACAGATACTGAAGCACAGAGAAACCCGATTTTGCACATGATATTCCCTTGCATGACGCGGAAATTGGTGTGTGGTGTGCAGTAAGTACATACAGAATAATAGGATCTATATTTTCTGAACAAATAAACGCAGAGAGCTATAGGAATGGCTTACACCACTTTTTGAATAGTTGTCCGATGTTGAATGTCAGTTTGGGTATTTCCAACTTTCATTAATTCAGGATATTTTTGAAAATAGGGTAATAATTAGTAAAGGATTATAAACCTCAAAATTCTCTGATATAATTGTATGCGCTTTTCATCTATGGGGGACTAGAAATAAAGCGTATGTAACAAACCTCCATACATTGGAGGAAAAAGTCAGGTGAGAAATTCACTCAATTTTAGATATTGAATCTTGAGTGTAAATGAAAATTATCTGAGAAGATGCCAGCATGCCCTATCATAAGGTACCTACTATTATCGTTATAATTGTAACTGGAAATATGAGAGCCGAGGTAGTTGCGGGAATATTATAATTGTTTCGGCAGTAGTCCGGCAGTAGTAGTAGCCGGCGCGCGGTGTGGAAGTAAAGCACTGTATAGCTGCACAATGTGCAGAAAACTGTAGACTATTGTGCGGTCCAAATCTCTTGACGTTTCGTGACAACCAATAGGGAGTGGCCGCGCGGTTGCCAAACTTCACTTCGCTTCGTCAGAACGTTACGCATTTGTTATAAAACCTATCGCAATGTTCATTTAAACCCTACAAGAAAACAAGAAGAGACACGATAATGGAAATGCAATACACAAATAGAGAAATAAAAAACACATCTTTCTATGCGTCCTTTGTTATTTAACCGGCACAGCTAATGACATATTCTCATCGTCCTCGAAATCACGTTTATCATAAAATTCAAAAACACTGCGTCATACATATTTTTCGACCGTGCAGGTATATGCTTTCTCGGCGATGTAAATAATTTCGCTTCCCTACACACACGTAAAACATTTCATGTACTTAAATGGGCACCCCGCACCTGTAAGTTCTTGACATTTCTTGAAGTTAAGATATTTACGGTTTACTTTGTTAGCATACTTTTTAAAGAAATTATACACACTGAAGACAACAGCCCTAACTTTACTGCTATATCCACTGGTACTACTGGGCTTACTAAGAGACATTTTTATGAAAGAGTTAACTTTATAAACGCTAGGACAAAGCCTATCACTATACGAACTGAGTACACCGCAGATGAATTCACAACTGAGTCACAAGCGTGCTGTAAAAAGTACACCAGCAGTGTTTTTGCTTTATCAGTGTTTTTTTAACCTTGAGTATCGCGTCAATGTTAAGATGAATTCCATTGTTGATGCTTCCTCGAGAACGTGATAGTACTTGCTGATTCTTTGCTTAAAGTTCTCAGTTGGCTTATACTTTATTATTTATTGAGTGGTGCATTCTAAGTAACGAGGTGTTGAATGGTGTAAAATGTTGTAAACACGCTCTTCTTATGTAACGGATACATGCTTGATTCTAGGAGTCGACATTACGCAGAAGTAAGCATAGGTACCACTAAAATGCACTTAATCATTGGTTTTCCAATTGTATTATTCTGTTAAACAAAACCATACATGAGTTATTTATTAAAAAACAATAAAAAACGTCATGTATGGTTTTGTAGAGGTGCGTCAGAGCGCTTCGAAAGGATTTTCATGACGAGTTTGCGGCTGTATTAGAAAACCTCGTGGAATAATTATTTCTGAATTTATTTAGGACATGGAGAATTGCACATTATTAAGTGAGAATTATGTCTATGACATAAAAATATATAAAAACGCTATGAAAGCAATGGATTTATTACTATTTCAAGCATAACTATGACTAAAAATCTCCACTTAAATATCACGAAAAATAAACTATAAATTAATGGCGAACCATTGTGGTAAAAATACGATTATTTGTTGTACTTGATCAGGAAAACATCGCCTTTTATCCTAACTACTTGTTGCTTTTCTGAAATATGAAATACTCGTGCGCGCACATGATATTGTAATTAAGAGTTTTACCAGCGGCGAGGTGTACTGTCCATATGAGGCAACGTGGCGCTGCTGCTATTCGTTGGTGCTGTATTAGTGGACAAGCCCCAAACGTCAAGAGATTTGGACCGCATAATAGAAAGGTAGTACATGTATAACCATTTTAAGGTTAGGAACAAGGGGTTGTAGAAGCATTTGCATCAACGTTAAATCCGTGCTATTAAGTCTGTCATTGTGAAACCTATTTCTGACGTATCAGACGTAAACCAAACCCATTCTTGTGCAATGCTAGTCACTGTCACTAAATGTGTCTGATAAGAAGCCTACTGGATAGTACGGTAATTCCCAGCGTTTGCCTTGTTCAGCACAAACAGTAAAGCACAGTGAGATAATAGTTTCTTATTGTGTACCAATACTCATTAGATGAGGCAGTATAAACTTGTGTGAGTTGCATTTAATTATGACTGGCCAATGAAGAGCTTTCATAAAATCAGGTTTCAATTATATTCATGCAGCACTTCTGTTATTATACCATCTGCGACCTCCTGCGTCATCCTTCATGGTCTAGTGGTACCATGCTAGCCTCTAGTTCCCGAAGTCGTAGGTTCAAACCCAGCAGAGGGCGATGGATTTTTTTCGGCGTAAAAATCTTTAGCATGACTTCCTTCGGAAGGGAAGTAAAGCTGGTGGATCCGTGTCGTAGATCTACGACACGTAAAAGAACCTCAAGCATGATAAAGAGGCTCTGAACAAAATTACCGGCCTTTCACGCCCAATATAGAATGGCTCGCTAAGAATATAGTAGTTAAAGAGCGTCCATAAATAAAAACTACTTTCAATTAAAAAATCTTAGCATGACTTCCTTTGGAATGGAAGTAAAGCCGGTGGTCATTTTATAGATTTACTTCACGTTAAAAAACCTCAAGCCTGATAAAGAGGCCTCTGAGTAAAATTACCAGTATTTCACGCCCAATAGGATGCTAAGGACCTGTAGTAGTGAAGAAGATGATGCTTGTGTTAGGTATGTTACACAATGTTGCATAATTTAATTTTTACGCCGAAATTTGAAGAATTTGTATGTAATTTGTTTATTTGTGCATAGGTTTCAAATAATTATGCTTATTTAATATTATTTATATCTTCCTCGGCTGCTTCAGTCGAACTATAGAGACATAAAGTCTTGTTCAGTTCGTGGTATGACAAAGAATTAAAGACGTCACAGAATTACTTTTAAATTTCACTTCTTTTTATTTCTTTATACTTGCACATATAAAACACTACACTTTATAAAAGAAGCTGTGAGAAACTTTACACATGTTTAATGTATTTACTATAAAATCTTGCTCGTGACTTTTCCATCTGCACGCTATCACATCATGTCCGCGACTGACTAATTCTAACGGTAAAAACCTTAAAGTTTTGGTATTGCCAGTCTCTTATTGGCTAATTCTATTCCAATAGAATTTAAGCATTTAAACTAAAACTTTTTCTTTACTTGTTGATTGGCTAATTCAAAACTGTAAGCGAAACTACGTCATTACCGATCTTTTCATGACCAGTACATTTCAAAATTCCAGACACATTATTGTCACAATATTACATTATTACCTCATTGTTAACAACCTAAATACATATTATTCTCACAGTTTTTGCACTATTAGAGTATATAAATATTTACATAACATTAATAAATATGTTTACAATAAAGATATGTATCTGCAATGACTTTAATACAATTTAAATAATAATTATATACATATTGTTTTTCGAGGTGGGCTGTAATTGAATTTAATTATAATAAAAATAAAAAAATAATTTTTTTCAGGCATTAAAATACTGCCTCCGACCAAAGCAGTTAAAGAGCGTCCATAAATAAAAACTCGATTCAATTCAATTGCGACCACATGCTCCTAACCTCAAAATGCCTAGTTTCGTAATACCTTTCTAATGTACAGTTATCTCCAGACTGTATTCCCGCACTTGAATATTCTGGAAGACAAAAGTAAAAGCAAAATTAAAAGAGAACAACGATAGCCAAATGTTTATGAACTGGACGCTATAGCTGGCCTTAAAGTTCCGTACTGTTTCCATGCAATTGCGAGAAACAACAATATTTAAAGACCGAGAGAATAATCAAGAATTACAAAATTCAAACTTTTAATAACGGATATCTCCGAAACCGCTTATGATATAAAAAGCTTATTTTAAATAAATTGTGTGTTTTAAAGAGATCTACATCTTTTGTGTATTACGTTTTCGTCTATCAATTAACGTTTACCAGTTATGCATGGTTATACAAAATTCCCTCAAGAAGAGGAATTCAAGATATACGTTTTATTTCTGATATAAATATCTTAAAATATATGATATTTTAATCAACATCGTTAGAACTATTTTTTATAAAATCAAATATTTCGAAAAATGTTCTATGTAAAGGCTAGTTTGGGGTGGGATAATTTTGTTGTAAATGTTCGTGTCGCATTTTTGGAAGATATTGAGCCTAAATACCAAGTTTGGTATTTATACGACTTTTCGTTTTTGATTTATGCTGTTTATTGGCACACAGATACACAAACGGGCATATTTCCAAAAATATTTTTTTGGGATTCCGGCGCACCGCCAAACGTGTATTTTCGGTAAAATCTCGGTATCGAATTTTTGGGTGGAATGCAATACTTCCTCTACCACACGTAGTAGGGAAAGTAAAAATGGAAACAAATTTACGTTTAATGGAATTAATTGTTCTTTCACACAAGCCGTGTGTTGGACAGGGTTGGAAAGGTAGAATCAGATGACTGAAAAATTCAATGCCATAGCCGGGATTTGAACCACGGATCTCCCGGTCTCCGTCCGGTTGCTCTAACCACTGAGCTACCATGGCAACATGCCGACACGACATTAAATTCTCCAGCTGATTCGCATTTTTCCCGGTAAACCACAAGGAGATCTCAAATTGTATTGAGATACCATACCCCAATGGCGACTTACATTTATTGTAAGTACTTTAAGTTCCGGGCTTTATAGTTGCAACCACTATTAGGTCAATTAATGGAATTAATTGTTCTTTCACACAAGCCGTGTGTTGGACAGGGTTGGAAAGGTAGAATCAGATGACTGAAAAATTCAATGCCATAGCCGGGATTTGAACCACGGATCTCCCGGTCTCCGTCCGGTTGCTCTAACCACTGAGCTACCATGGCAACATGCCGACACGACATTAAATTCTCCAGCTGATTCGCATTTTTCCCGGTAAACCACAAGGAGATCTCAAATTGTATTGAGATACCATACCCCAATGGCGACTTACATTTATTGTAAGTACTTTAAGTTCCGGGCTTTATAGTTGCAACCACTATTAGGTCAATTAATGGAATTAATTGTTCTTTCACACAAGCCGTGTGTTGGACAGGGTTGGAAAGGTAGAATCAGATGACTGAAAAATTCAATGCCATAGCCGGGATTTGAACCACGGATCTCCCGGTCTCCGTCCGGTTGCTCTAACCACTGAGCTACCATGGCAACATGCCGACACGACATTAAATTCTCCAGCTGATTCGCATTTTTCCCGGTAAACCACAAGGAGATCTCAAATTGTATTGAGATACCATACCCCAATGGCGACTTACATTTATTGTAAGTACTTTAAGTTCCGGGCTTTATAGTTGCAACCACTATTAGGTCAATTAATGGAATTAATTGTTCTTTCACACAAGCCGTGTGTTGGACAGGGTTGGAAAGGTAGAATCAGATGACTGAAAAATTCAATGCCATAGCCGGGATTTGAACCACGGATCTCCCGGTCTCCGTCCGGTTGCTCTAACCACTGAGCTACCATGGCAACATGCCGACACGACATTAAATTCTCCAGCTGATTCGCATTTTTCCCGGTAAACCACAAGGAGATCTCAAATTGTATTGAGATACCATACCCCAATGGCGACTTACATTACAAAATGCGAATCAGCTGGAGAATTTAATGTCGTGTCGGCATGTTGCCATGGTAGCTCAGTGGTTAGAGCAACCGGACGGAGACCGGGAGATCCGTGGTTCAAATCCCGGCTATGGCATTGAATTTTTCAGTCATCTGATTCTACCTTTCCAACCCTGTCCAACACACGGCTTGTGTGAAAGAACAATTAATTCCATTAATTGACCTAATAG